>OX243803.1:8602500-11575000 GCA_945859595.2 Megachile willughbiella | reverse complement strand
AGTAAGAAGAAAGTAAGCTTCAATGTATCTTGTTTATGTCCATAACAGGCATGTTTAATATTCAAAAAGTTCATGGACGTGGGGATGTAGCAATAAGTTTAAGAACTGAAGAAATTATATCGAATTTATCTTTTTATGCTTCAGATTTCAAATTTTCACTTTATAACTAGTAATTAAATATTTTAGAAATTTGGAGGTATAGACATTGCAAATTTTTAAACATAGAAATTGAGTGATTTAGATATTTTTAAATTTGTGAATTTAGTGATACCATCATTAAAATATTTTAAATTTAGAAATTGAAAACTTTGAGAATTGGATATTGAAATATTTGAGAAATGACAAATATCAAGTCTTTTAATATTCTTAAGTCTTTTTTTGATTTTTAAATTAAGAATTTCAGATTTAAAAATTTTTGTAGTTCCTATTTTTGAAATTTCAAATTTATAAAAAAATTTATAGAAATTTATAGAAAAATTTATAGAAAAATTTCAAATTTATAAGTTAGAATAATTTAGAAATATACAGTGAGAGAATTTCAATAATTTAGAGATAAAAATATTTGGAAATTTGGTAATATGGTAATTTGGTAATTTGGTAATTTGGTAATATAGTAATTTAATAATCTAGGAATCTAGTAATCTAGTAATCTAATAAACTAATAATCTAGTAATCTAGTAATCTAGTAATCTAGTAATCTAGTAATCTAGTAATCTAGTAATCTAGTAATCTAGTAATCTAGTAATCTAGTAATCTAGTAATCTAGTAATCTAGTAATCTAGTAATCTAGTAATCTAGTAATCTAGTAATCTAGTAATCTAGTAATCTAGTAATCTAGTAATCTAGTAATCTAGTAATCTAGTAATCTAGTAATCTAGTAATCTAGTAAACTAGTAATCTAGTAATCTAGTAATCTAGTAATCTAGTAATCTAGTAATCTAGTAATCTAGTAATCTAGTAATCTAGTAAACTAGTAATCTAGTAATCTAGTAATCTAGTAATCTAGTAATCTAGTAATCTAGTAATCTAGTAATCTAGTAATCTAGTAATCTAGTAATCTAGTAATCTAGTAATCTAGTAATCTAGTAATCTAGTAATCTAGTAATCTAGTAATCTAGTAATCTAGTAATCTAGTAATCTAGTAATCTAGTAATCTAGTAATCTAGTAATCTAGTAATCTAGTAATCTAGTAATCTAGTAAACTAGTAATCTAGTAATCTAGTAATCTAGTAATCTAGTAATCTAGTAATCTAGTAATCTAGTAATCTAGTAATCTAGTAATCTAGTAATCTAGTAATCTAGTAATCTAGTAATCTAGTAATCTAGTAATCTAGTAATCTAGTAATCTAGTAATCTAGTAATCTAGTAATCTAGTAATCTAGTAATCTAGTAATCTAGTAATCTAGTAATCTAGTAATCTAGTAATCTAGTAATCTAGTAATCTAGTAATCTAGTAATCTAGTAATCTAGTAATCTAGTAATCTAGTAATCTAGTAATCTAGTAATCTAGTAATCTAGTAATCTAGTAATCTAGTAATTTAGTAATTTAGTAATTCAGTAATTCAGTAATTTCATCACTTAACAATTTAATTGTTTGATAATTTAATGATTTAATAATTCTATAATTCAATACCTAAACAATTAGATAATTTGATAATGTGATAAATTGGAAATTTAGGAATTTAGAAATCCAAAAATTAAAAAATCCAGTAATTAGAAATTTAGAAATTTAAAAATTTACAAATCAAGATTTAAAAAATATGAAAATAGTAATAATACCAGTTAGCTAATCTTACTGTCATCTTTTCTTCTAATTTCTCTCATTTCTCTGTTGTAGTTCCTAACCTCCAATTCTAATTTCATTCCTACCTTCCAGTTCCACTAACCTAACCTAATAAAAACCCAAAAATTCCATATAGCCAGCCAATTGTAAAGTTCTAAAATACAGTAGCCTGTAAACTCAGAAACGTTATAGTCCCCTTTCAAATTTTCAAATCAGTACATCCATGTACCTCATCGTAGCTTGTTGCCCATCGCCATTCCACATAACGTCGCATTATATTTCCTTGTGTCAGGAAATTGAATTACAGTACACAAGTATATTAATTCCCGATGCTCCGTGTATGTTTCAGCTCTCAAACGCTTACGTTAATCGCATGAAATTACGTTTCCAGTAAACATCACTTTGTTTGATTACGAGACTGGGATACATCGCATAGACTTGAGCTCGATGCTTCAAACATCGATGGAATTACCGGTGAGTGATGAGTTTAACGGAAGGGATAGACGAGATGAGAGATCTGTTCTCTGTCTTCACCCTCACTTTTCTGTCGTGCTAACCTTCTTCCTCGACATGCTCTCACCCTCTTCTTCGTCTCTTCTATCCCCTGGCGAAAGCGTGTTCTGCCTCGTAGTTAAGAACGAACTGATGTTCATCTCATCGTTAATATTATCGCGATATGTTCAATGTAACCGTCTCCTACGGCGTTTCGGCGATATAAAATGAACGATCAAATGATAATGTTTTTCAGAGTCACGTTGTGTCCAATTCCGTGTTGCTTATCTTGAAATCGAGGGACGTAAAGAAGAATGAAAAAGTGCCACGCAATCCTCGTACGTCAAGTTTTATCAAAAATTGCATGAACCGTCAGAAACGAATGAACTTTAAGATAACCTTCATAAACTCTATCTTGTAAAATCATTTCATAAATTTATGTACACATTTAGACTTTTCAAGTGTTCAGCTCCGGATTTCTATTGTTTTCGAATTTTTGATGCTAGAGATTATTATTTATTATTTTGTCGATAAACGTTTTTATAACGTTAAATGAAATAAAAAAATTTATTTGTGAACTTTCACATGAAATTGTGTCTGGAAAGTAACTGAAATGAATGTTTCCTCTGAATGATTTAGGGAACCACTTGTAGTCGATTTTGGAGAATCAAACTTGAAGCTTTCAACTTTTTTAATTCTAATATACTTACCGAACCAAATTTGTAAATTTTTAAATTTCTTAATTTTCCAAATTTTCTAAATTCTAAAATTTTCAAATTTCTAAGTCTCTTAATTTTCAAAGTTTAAAAATTCCTAAATTCCCCAAATTTCCCAAATTCCACAAATTCTTCAAATTCTCGAAATTCCATAATTTTCATAATTTCCCTATAGTCTTTAAATTCTAAAATTTTCAAATTCCTAATTCTTCTAAATTCTAATGTTCTCAAGTTCCTAAATCTTCTAAATTGCAAAGTACTTAAATTTCCTGAATTCCCTAAATTCTCTAAATTCCACAATTTCAAAATTTCATAATCTCCTAAATTCTAAATTTTCAAATACATAGATCTCCTAAATTCAAGAATTCCCAAATCTCTTTAATTCCAAGGCATTCAAATTCCTGAATTCCCTAAATTCCCTAAATTCTAAAATTTTCAAATACCTGAACCTACTAAAATAAAAAATTTTCAAATGCCATAAAATTCGAGCTTCATAACCTCAAAAATCCTAAATCCCTAATTTTCCATAAACAGTCAAAAAGTTAGCTTCGCAAAGATCAGAATTTGAAAACGTATCAACCAAAAATCACTGTTTACTAAAACCTCCCTAAATCGCCATTTTCTTCAAGAGAACCAACAATGATTATCAACGTACCACATTTAAAAATGCATTACGATTGAACCTAACTTGAGATTGAATTCCGCTTTCTCCACATTGGGTACACAAAGTTATTTAACGAAATAAGTGAACATTAACAGATATAACAATTGTAAAAAAATCTTCCAATGAACTGATAAAAACGAATAAAGCAGAGATTTTCGGTCGACTCTTGAAACGTTACGTCGTATTACGAGCGTCTTGTTCGTAGCGCCAGCCTTCATCTACATATGTTCTCGTCAGCTGCGCTTTGTTTTCAGAATAAGGAGCTCATTACGGATGCAAAACCGTCCATTCATATTCAAAATTTTATATCTCGTCCGCGTTTCCACGGCGGGGCTAATTTATTCGGATTCGATCCACGCCGCGACAAATCCAACGACTCTGCTTTTCCCTCTTTCGCCCTCGTTCGTTCTCTCCTTCGTTTCTATTTCGCCTTCGATCTTACGGCTATTAATAATGTCTCCTTTTTTTTTATTGCTCATTCCGTTCTGACTTGCAAATCAATCTTTACGACCGACGAAATCGATGCCAGCTGACGTATCCTTGTAATGCGGAGCATTTTCTTCTGTACATCGTCTCGATGAAACTTGTTATCAATAGTATATGTAAACTTGCTGTATGTACCGCTGTCAACCTACGAGTTGGCGCGTGATGAGGCTGATCCAGGTGTTTAGAAGATCTACGGCTTCAATTGGTCAGAATAGAAAAATGGATGCCTAGACTAACACGCATCTTAGGCCCAAAATAATGATAGCCAGCAAATAAAATGAATATATTTCTCACTTTATTATTATGAGGGGAAGTCGAAAAGTATAAGGATTTAATTGGTTGCAGATGCAACAGAAAAACTTTTTTTCCGACGGAATCAAAAAACTTGTGAAACGTTGGGAAACGTGCATTGAAGTCCAGGGAGGTTATGTAGAAAAATAAGGTATGTTTCACATTTCTATCATTAGAATAAATGCCCCTTTTCTCAAATGTTCCTTTACTTGTTGACTTCCCCTCGTATATAATTCAATTAAGTATCTAATAGTATTAGATTGGGAATTGTGAAATTATAAATAATCAAAATGCTCATCATCAACCTAAAGTTATCTATTATTCTTGCTACCATTTTAGGTTTAATATTTAGGTCTGATACTTATTCATAATTTATAATTTACTGAATCATTTAATAACAATCATTTAATATCAATGAATCAGTTAATAACACTCTAGGTATAAAGAATTAAACATTGAAGGTTTAAAAGTTTCATAAACTCGAACTAACAAACTATCTCTTTATACAGTAGTATGAAGTATGACAGATACTCTCTAAGACTTTTGCGTGTAGTTATTCAACAATTTAAAATTAACTGTTACTCAAACGTAAAACAGTATTTATTCAAACATAAATCAATTGTTACTTAGTAGTCAATGCATTAATCACTTGACGCCATAAAATTCGATCGAAGAAGAATCAGCCAAAGTCCACATCTGCTAAAGCTGATACATAAAAGACGAGGATTTTATATTTCACGTTGCATAATGTATGCATACAGTGCTAACTCGATCGTTCGACGCGGTGAACCGTATACCAGGCATCGTATCGTGTTCTGCACCTCGTTCGTTAATTCTCTCTCTCTTTCTGCGCGTCTCTTCGTCTCTCGTCGAAGAGATAATCATATTAACCGGGCTATAACTTGTCTATGCATAAGCATAATACCGTGGCGGCGTGGTCCTGGGATCCTGGCCAGGATACGGGGTATATTTTACGCGCTCTGCCCGGCCGCGCACACACCCAGGACCATCCAGAACTCGAACTCCACTCGTAGCCGGCTGGTTGAAGCTTTGCCTCACCGGCAGAAGGGCGAAAGCAGGGAGAAGTTGCAACGTACAACGTTAATCAGCCTAATTGAATTAAGCACGCGCGACTGTTGTAATTATGACTATTTATAATGATTCCATTCCGGCCCGCGCATATCTGCCCCACGATTCGTCTCCCGCGAGCGACCGCCACCGCCAGCGAATATTAGTTTACACGCGCGTGTACACGGATCGCGTTTAACGCCACTTCAGAGGGCTTTAAGGACGAATCGTCACTTGGGCAGGGAACTTTACGGTTGGTAAAAGCGTGAAAGATATTTCGAACGAATAGGGCGAATATTCGAGTCAGTTACGACTTTACCATTCCCTTCCTCGAGCTTCTATCACATACGTCATTTTACTTATTTTGACGTGTTGAGTTCAAATATAAGTTACATATTTCAGAGATATTCATGAAAATTTGTGTGATAATCGCTACGCTTTAATAGTTTTCCATATTAATCTAGTCTTAAGATACGTAACTTTATAGCCGCCATATTGGTTTCATGCAGTAGCGCACTTTAGTCCCGAATTCTTTTCCGATACATTATTCATTTTTAAGATAACTATCGATTTCTTATTTTCCGTTTTCTTTTTCTAGTTTTGTTTCCTTGCAAGAAAATGTCTCTTCACTATTTGTTTTTAACCCCTTGTCTTATAATAACGTGTCACACTCGTGATGCACACTGCAGTTCGAATGTGATGAACTAGCCTCGTATTTTCACTGCAATTGAATTTTGGGTTCAACTCTAATTATAATCTGTATAATAAAGACTCGCTGAATGCATAATGCACCTAACATTTTAACTTTCTTCAGCTGTTTTCACGTTGTAGGAATAATTAGCTAGCATGACACAACTGTCCAGAAAATTGTAGGTTAAGGGGTTAACAATACAACTAGCACACGAAAATGACTGATTTTACGATTTTATTTAAAAATTCCTACATCATGTTACATTTTTTCTGCAATGATACTCATATTCAATCATATTTATTATTGATGAATTTAAAAATTTCTCAGTATCAGTTTTAACACTCTTAAAAATCATAAAAAAAGAGGGTCAGAGGGCCCGGAGCTACAACCTTCTAGCCTAACTCTTAATCCAGGCTTGATGAAAGCATTAATACGATCTTTAGTTTTCTTTCCAATAATTTCACGCAAGAAATCAACACGTTTGGAAACTAAAAGCATTAGTACCTGTTCGATGAAACATCACGAAGAATATGTTAGCAGTATCAAAAGAATTGAAGGCAAACGGTGTAACCTACTTATCTAATTCGCTCCCTCTTTAGCCATAAAGACGTCCCGGGTAAACGTAGCGTGATAATGAAAGCGGGTGTTTAGTCAGGATTTCCGGCCGAGTCGTTCTCTTTGCACCTTTCTCTTTTCGCCTCCGCGTATTTTGCATCCTTTTCCCTTATCCTCGCTCCCCTGTTTCCTTCCTGCGACTCCCGTCTCCGTTCCTCCCGTGTACGTACACACCAGCAGCACGCATCAGAAGTCGTACTTCATTAAGTCGGTAACACTTCTTCCAGCCGCGTTACTCATCCCTTTCAGGGATGGTCTCTATGAGAAAGCGAGATCGAGAGGGAGTAAGATTAATTGCATTCCGTCAAGAGAGGAGGCGTATTTTAAACGAAACCGCCGGTGCTCGCGAGGCGACTGAAAGGATGTAAAGGAGAGGAAGTCGAAGCCCAGAAGAAGAGATGGAGAAGGAAGGGTGAAGCGACAAGCTCTGAAGAGGAAGAACGAGATGGAATCGTGAGGTGAGTGAGATTCCTACCACCGATGGAAGAAGAGGATTCCGTTCGCGGCTGCAAAGAGAACCCCCGACGACGAGAGGGTGGAACGGGGATTCAAGAGGAGAGGAGACACCGCCTAAGGCCTTGTTGTATTTATCATATAATTACCATAATAGAGCCTCGAACCGCCCGTCGCCACCTCCTGCTCCACCTTGGCCACCCCATTTTGCCGTCCAACCACCTCCCCATTTACTCTCTGTTCTAACAGCCGCAACCGCAAATTGGAAACTCACGAATACATTTTCCCTTCGTTCGCTTGTTCGTTCTTCGCGATCGAAATTGTTTGCCCGTAGAATGTCGACCGCTCCAACCCGGAACGATGTTAACGAGTATCAACGGAATTGAAGGATTAATGCTTGGGACTCGTTGGAATTTTCGTTCATTCGTGTCGAATTAACTGAATTCTACGTTTATAATATCTATGGTTACAGATCTTATGGTTTTATAAGATAATAGTTTGGTTACACGGGCATGTTCGGGTACATGGTCTCTGTTCGTGCTTAGCCACATATCCGAAGAGATAGATTTCTAAGAATGAATAAAGCAAAAATGAGGGAGACTAAGTATAACAGTGTAAAATTAGATAATTTTTTAAACTTCATAATTATTTGTTTCGCTTAGTTCCTATTAACTACCCCATATCCTGATATCTATCTTTTAGCGTATCCATATATTCCGACATTCCTAAATTCCGATATGTGAAAATTCTGATATACACATAATATTCTTATGTCCTATTTACCTGTGCCAATAAATGTCCATAGTAACCCTATAAGTTACTGTGAAATTTCCATACTTGTATATCCCTAGCTCCTCGAAGTTACAACACACAATTTGCAAGCATAACATAATACATTGCATCATTGTTATAACTACAGCGTAGTTTCGCATACAATATGTAAACACAGGCATGTTCACCATCGGGTATCGTTAAAACGGACGAGCACTTTTCAAAATTTCATTTCTCTCGAGAATTTCGTAAAGTGGTAAAAATTCGCAAACTAACCGGTCACATCCTTTAGGATCGCGTCTCAAAGTCTCTGGGGTTCGCGATGCATACGTTATTTGCGAACAAACTTTTTTGCGATGCTTCTTTTTTCAGTGTGGCGATATGACGCCGAAGACGGCGTCGTCGACGACGCATCGGCGTCGGTGGATGGAGCAATTTATATCGATGGCTTATTCACCCTGGCTCCGCGATCGCTCTAGAATCTATTTTCAAGGTCTATTTCGAGTCGTTTGTATCCTTTCCTCGCGATATTGGCTACGACATCGGGCTAAAGCATGACACGGCTCCGAAGATGGCTGCTTATGGTCCTCTCTTCGGGTCGTTTCGTCTCGAGCAACTCCGCGACCGTGTGTCCCCGTGCAATATCTTCCGTTCCCGCTACTCCCGACGGTGATTTCTTTCAATAAGGACATTTTTCTTCCAGTTTCTTACTGCTACTCCATTAAGGCGACGGTTTATTTTGCGTGGAGGGCTTATTGGCACTTACGAACCTCCAAATCGAGATTATTCCCGGGAAATATGGAAATGATTTTGGTTGGAGTTGAGTGGAAACTTAAGAATCCATGTTGTTATTGAGACAAAAAATGTTGCAATTACCTGTCAAGATGGCAAGTTTATAGATGATTTTTCACGATGATGATGTTGCAATTACTTACCAAGATAACAAGTTTATAGATGATTTTTCATAATTTCAATTTATTATTCAAACGATTGTTAATAAATATTTATTAAGAAACTGTCACTTTAAACTTGCAATGGTGTACTAATAATTGCAAATAAACTTCCATATTCACAAACTATATTTACTTATTTTAATTCGTTATCATTTACAATCTCAGATGTTCTTATTCGTTCACGAGGAAATAAATATTATTTGTAATATTTATATAAATATAGATGGATATAGGTATATAATAGACATTATATAGGTATATAAGGACCTAGGGATAAATGGGTCTAATGATATGCGAGTCCAGCAATATACATATATGTATAGGGACATAAGAATATAGGAATTTAGTGGTCTGGAGATATAGAGGTCTAGTGATATAAGGCTCGAGTAATATAGCGCCACAGATCTATAGTAATATAGGAATATCAAAAACTAGGGATACAGACATACAAGATATAAATTTAAAAAAATTAAAGGATACAATAATAGAGATGCAGAAATTTAGTGGCACAGGAGTCTAAAATATAACAATCTAGGAATGTAGATATGCAGAAATAGATATCTAAGAATTTACAATTAAGAATTCACCTAGTACACTCAGATATTTTGTATAGTTTAGTTCTAAAATTATTTATACAAATATTTAATCTAAATTATCTAAACCATGAACACACAGAATTGAAAAGGGTTAAAAACTCGTTGCTGTCTCAGCGTCCCGTCACCCAAAGTATAATGCATTTTTAATCGAGATATCCGAAAATCTGAAAGACAAGTTCATCGAGATAGATTATTCATCGACCCATTCATATTCGCTTAATTTCGTTTAGCAGATCATGCGAAGTAACTTTAAATCAGCTGGCGGAGGTAAGAAAGAGGACACAGAAGAGAATGAGAAAGAAAGACGGTAGATGGTTCTTAAAGAGGGGCCAAAGGTGGCTTCTCCGGTTTCTTCGCCAACCACGAATCACCACCTCGACCCCTTCCATTTACCCTCTTTTAGAGCCCTGAGCCCCCCTTTTCTGGTCACCGATGTGCAGCCCGGTGGAAAGATATTGCAGCTAAACACTCGGTTCTTTGATGCCGCCTCAAACCTCGCTCCCGTCCCTCTGAACCCCGCTAGATAATTAACGTTAAAGGTTAATCCCGCGAAGAACGATGGCCAGATAAAGACCATGGGATCCATAAGAGAGAGGTTTAATAACTGGTTGGCTTTGCGCGAGGATTTTGTTGGAGCGATCTTGTAACGTGCTACGTTAGGCGTAACACGAAGTTAACGTGTCTTGTTAAAAATATTCTGCTGCTGTCAAACAACACCTTGATTTTAATTTGTCTTACAGATTTCATTTGGTTGGTAACAAAATTACAGACTTTACATGCAGAAATGTCCAGTGATTTTGCTTTCAATATTTCTCATATACCATCGATTCATTGCCAAAGCAAACACTGTCGATACCTTTTCAAAATATGATGCAGTCTGCAAGCAATATAATTGATAAATACGTTTTTACGAATCGTCACGTAGTACAGTATAGATGATATAAATTAACAAAATTATTGAGGAGAATATTCATGGCGATACAGACACATAGTGATGTGATAATAAAGAAAATAATATTATTAACCCTTTGCACTCCTATGTCGAGTGTGGCTCGACATCACATTTTTATAAATAACTCAGATAATTTGTAATTGGTTGTATACATATATTTTCATTTATTTACTACTTATAATAAATGAAAAATGTATTTGTCACACTCCGCACTGTTGCAATACATTTGATTGAGAACCCCTTTCTTGATCTATATTGTAAATTAAAGAGTTAGTAAGTGAAAGAAATTAAGGAGTGCGAAGGGTTAACAATAATAATTATAATAATGGTGACGATCAATTTTTATGATAATTCCGTGACATCAATCTCCTCATTTTATCTACCTAAATTCTATAAAATTAGCCACTGTGCGTTGGCCAGGAAATCGTGCACGGTCGGTAAAATTGTCTACGGTGGAGGACGTGCGAGGCCGCGTAAAAACGTCTAAATTGCGCGTAAATAATTATATTTGCATATTCATTGAAAGGTAAATATTTAATACCGACGTGGCTGAAAAGGGGCAGCGTGAAGTGTAACGTATACGCGGAAAGTGAGACGAGCAAGTGTCCGGGATATGGAAAGAGGTGGAACGGTGGAGACAGGGGTTGTATGACTGGCCAGCAGCACCCGAAAGCAGCGGAAAAGGGGTTGAATATACATCGCGGCTCGACGGAAATTTTAGCTTAATTTTACTTAACTACACCGGGCTACCCGTGGGGCTCCGCTGCAGGGACAAGTGTTATTTTTGTAATTCTGAGCGGTGCTAATGGGAGAGCTCGGCTTAACTCCTGGCGGCCAACAAAAGAGAGTGTTTACCGCGACCGACGAATACACAAATCCACCGGTGTACGACACCCTGGTTAACCGTGTTTTAAAACGATACCGTTATAGTGGTCTTTGTTGTTCGGAAAACTCGATCTACTCGACTGACTTTTGATAGTGTATCTCGTGCAAGAGGAATTGATGTTGGTTTTTGTTCTTTTAGAGCGGGCGACAGCTAAACTTTAATCATCGTGAATTTTTTGTATCGTAATAATTCACGTGAGAATTCATCTCAGGAAATGTTTGTTCACTTCCAAATATTTTTTATGCGATTATTTACTACAGTACATTCTGTAAATATATCAACTCCTTCGTTCTTATTAATCTGAATTTTTGGTTGACAATTATGACCAATATTCCTCGAATGCTAATTTGAGTGTAAATAAAAATTATGTAAATAAAATTAAACGTATTAACATTGAATATGTCTATGTTCTAAAATGTGATGAACTCTGATCCGAGAGAACAAGGTTTATAAGCAAGTTTCGATAAAACAAGGTTGATACGTAAAAATAAGATTAAACAGTTATCTTTTAACTGATTGTGAGACCAAATGTCGGTAGTTGAAAATTAATTTATAATCTATAAAATTCATAATCCAAATTAAAATTTAATTTATAATCTAAATTAAAAATTACATTTAATTCAAATTTCCTCATAAATTTAGTAAAACAAGATTCATATATTACCTTCATAATAACAATAATTTATTACTTTATTTTAAATTTTATCCGTTCCTCAAAAATGTTCACATTGCAAAATAAAAATTAATTTATTACTAATTGTAATATATAATTGAATACGTTGACTGAGACAGTACAGTGCAGTGATTAGATACAGTTATAATACAAATTTTAAAAATGCAGACTAAATTGTGCAGTGACATTTAATTTATTAAGAAAGTATCAATATTCACTCCAATATTCCATCAAGGTGATCGTGGACCAGGAGTATCTAAATAAAGGCATCGTTCGCTATCCACCCTCGTCTTCTAACGAATGAAGTACACGTTGCTTAAGAACACGTGAAAGGGACGCTGATGAGATTCGAGGGAAAGTGTACAGGCATCAAGCGTCGCAAGTTACAGAAGGTGGGACGCGTATCGAGCGTGAATATTACATCGATCAGGGTTTGACGATGATACAGAAGGTGGAGAGGAGAAGAGATCGGACGTAGGGGATGATGTCGCCTATTATCCGGTGGAACACCTGAGCCCCTGGGTTCCTGGTTTCACGTCGCCCGTGCCTCTCAGATCGTTCGAGAGTGTATGAAAACCAGCACGCACTCCACCTCAGGGCGGCGTCAGTATCGCGGCTAAATAATTACACGGGCTCCGCGTATTATCCACCCCTAAATTATTCCCTGCTAACCACAAAAATAGCCCCTTGTCACCCCTATTTCTCTTTCCATGGTTTCCTGGTTTTCTCTCGCCTCTCGACCGGTGTCACCCGGCCACGGTCATCGTCTCAACCGCATCGACAGTATATTTTACGCGGTTTCCGGCTGGTTTTTCTTCGGGAAATTTATCTGCTTCCTGTTTGGCTCTTGTTGCTGTGGATACATTCTTGGCTCTCTGTATTTTCTATGCTTTGGTAGATTAAATTTTATGCAGGTGGTCCGTGAATTTATCACGTGGACACATAAACCATCGACAGTATGATAGTTCTTTTTTTCTATACCGATTATTTTATATTGTAATAATACACATACGTATTTTGTATATATACGTAAGACACATACGTAGCATATACTATAGAATTAAAATAATATAGAACGTAATATATATAACGAACAATATTACTCAAAACTGTACACATGATTAACAGAACCTGTGATTATGATTAATATTTGACGTTTCGGTGTCACTTTTCAAAATTGCAAAGAAAGGGAATACAGCACTGCACAAAATTGCAAAAAGCAATGTATCAAATTCGACTAATGACGTATTACGACGTCATATTCGAATTACATGAAACTTGCATCAATAATCGTTAACAAAATTCGATGCACGTTCGTCAATGTTTGAACTTTCTGGAACGGTATCACGCGACACAGGTGAATATTAACGAATGTTTGCCTAGGGGAACGTGTTCTGTCCAAGCATGATGGACGCTTTTGGAAGCAGAAGTTCGGATAGAAGTAAGCTTCTGACATCCAATGTTGAACCGCTGTTCGACAAGAGATGGATCATCCAATTCCCTCTATACTTATCCGCTCTAAACAACAGATACCTCTCCATAATTTATCGCGGCAATGACATATGCGAAATTATTTCTTATTTGCCCTGAACAATTCCAACACGATTTATCGATGAGATTGATATAGAGAAAGTATGTCGAGTATCAAACTTCGAAACCTTAACCGTAAGTGATTTCACGTGCCATGCTGACAACCACGGATTAATATTGATAAATTCGAGAGTATTGTACACGGACACACGTACATGATCGAAAGAAAAGTTTAATCATAAAAATTGAACGTGGCAACGGACAGGTGACCAGCAGACCCGATGAAAGATATATCACTCTTATCTCGTTATATTTTCGCGGACTGAAATATTCACAAGCGAAACAAAGTTTCGAAACAATCTCGATCCTGCCTGAAGAATTCTGCGTCCTCGATCAATATTGTACTACCGTTTCGTAATACGTTTATTAGTTATGGATGTTGCATAGCACCGTACACAAAAAAGTATACAAAAATAGTTTTAATTTTAATGGGTGTTTTGTCACGTTGATATCTTCGATGAACTTCGAACGCTGGGGATTTGACTCAATTTGATTTAATTTAGTAATCGAGTTGAAAAGAATTTTGAAAACAATCGAAATTACAGTGCAACGTGACATGAATTTTATAATGAATGCTAATAAAATTATTAGTTGCACTAGAAGATTAATAGTTAATATGTTTAATAACACGTTATGTTATGGTAACCACAAGTGATTAGAATATGGAAATTAATTTCGACTAACATTCGTTTGATTGACGAACTTATTCAGTGTTATCAATAAAGAACTGTGATTAGGAAAATTATTAACACTTCACTGATGCAAAGTTGTAAATAAGCTTATTTTTCAAATGTCGTTGACATGTTATTTTTCAACTACACAGTTATTTCGATGTAGTCAAATGGTACGTTGACTTTAATTTCATAAATTAAAGTAACATATTGATAATATTGGAACATTAATTTTCAGTACATTTAAGAACAACCTATGTTAACGTTCACTTTATGTTTCCTCTTGCATCCGACTATTGTAGCACATATTAAATAACTCCATTGTAGTAACAATTTGAAGAAAGTTACAAAGTAACTAAATCGTTCAAGGATTTAATAATTCAACTATCAATGTAGTTTAAATGCAACTGGGAGTACGAAACGTGCAAACGTCACCGAAGTATCTCAAGGCAAAAATAGTGTACATAAGCACCGATCTGACCATCAGGTTCGATTCGATAAAAGATGGATGATCGGACATCGAGTGTACGGTCGATCGGTCTCCGGGCTGACGCTCTCGAAGATGAAATGCACCCTTGGCGACCTCGAAAGGGACCCTAACGTTCTGTATGCCTCTCCCACACCCCCTCACCGTTTTGCAAGGCAATGCCACTCGAACAAGCATATTTACGAGAAGTACGCGTGCCCCGCTTCGGAAGCTACGATCATCCCTTGGATACGTTCGATTTCGAATACAAATTCCTCCATATGTAACTTCGAGAAACGGTTATTGGTCCAACTAAAGGTTATTAGACCCTGTAGGTGAGCGGACCCTTTTCCTCGGTGACCAGGCACCTCACGTATGCCCATGAATTTGACGCACTGAATCATTTCGAATGCAAACGGCTTTCGTTTTATTTATGTAGAGTACTAGGAGGAATATGGTGCTCGAGTAGCTGAAGGGACATGTGGCGAACAATTGATTTGCTATATAATCATTGGTTTTTTGGTGATTTTTAAATGTGAAGTTATGACATTTGTACGATTGAGCGTTCTTTGATTGAATTTACCATTTATATTCAGTTGAGAGAACATTTTAAATTTAGATATTAGGTCATTTTTTGATGTGAAATTATGGCATTTATAACATACGATTTAGAGTTCTTTAGTAGAATGTATCAATTCTTTACATTTGTTCATGTGAAAGAACATTTTAAATTTACTTTTTATTCCTTAAAAATAGGTTGCAATTTTACATAAATACAAAAAGTATTTTAAGGAGTAATTAGTATTTACCTCTCGATCATATGTTCCTATAAAACAAGATCACGCCATGTTGTTGACGCTGACTTTGATGACAAATTACAAATGCCGCCTAGTGACGATCACAGAAGGTAAAGCATTAAACTAATATTCCCTATTGTACACTTTCCTCACGTTATCAAATGTAATTTTCTATTTTCAAAATTAACCATATGCAATGATCTAATACATGGTTGTCACGAAGTCAGTAGGTATAAAAATTTAAAAAAGAGAATTTTTCGTAGAACTTCTTCGAGTAAGAGTTTAATGACACGTTCCATTCGGAACATAAGGAGGTATAACGAGTGTACTACCCAAGGTCCGGAGATTTATACGAAGGGACAAGCGCGACGGAGTGAAAGAGGGCGCAATGGGTTCCTGCTTTTCTCGCGGGGTTCCTCCAGGATGGCCGCAGCCGTGCCGTAGAACAGCAGTACATTATTTCTTGATGTCAAATAAAGCAATTAGCATGTGCCTTGACCAGGGTCCACGGGTTCTAACCCGAGTAATCTCGCCGAGGTCCCCGGCGTGTGCGACATCTTCATCAGAGGCGGACCCTGCCCTCCTTCCGCCGCCACTTTCTATACTGCCGCCCCTTTCCCGCTGGAAGATACTCTCCGTTCGCGTGACTATCCTGCACCCCCAAGAGACGAAGGGCTCGAGAACAAGAGAAAGAGCAGGAATAGCGAAATTGCAGACGAGAAGGCGGTGTCCAGCCGGTGCAGCCGCTTCCAAGGGAAATTTCACAAAGGCTGACCCGTCGCTAATGAATGTTATATAACCCTTTTAATGCTTTAAGCCTCTTAGATTTTTCAGAGAGCCCTCCACCTTCTTCATCCACCCGGAGGACTCTTTTCCTCTCGCGCGACACAAGTGGCCCGCCACCGGGAGAAAAAAAGCGAACGAGAAACCGGGGTGGTCGCCTCCGGGGTTGGTAATTATGTGGCGGACGTAAATTAAGCTTGTTTAGATTGGGATTTTTATTAAGGTCCTTTATGAAAGAGTGCCGCCACTAAATGGCGCCCCGAACACTTTAAACCCGCCGCGTTCCTTTAAACGCTGCTTGAAAAAGGAACGACAGCAGCTTCGTGAACGTTCAGCAGCTCCTTAACTCGATCAAATTCGTTTGTTATTATTGCATGAGGAATACAATTTTTCTTGAGATAATGTTAGGTCTGAGAAAACACCGAGTTTTTCGCCGACCATCCCAGGGAAATCGTAAGTAACGATCAGGAAGTGGATATATAAAGAAGCTGAACCCAGCGATGTACACGGAAGAAATAACTAAGGGTTAGTTTAATCGTGCTTTAGGAGTCGTTTTAACCTCCCTGTTGTCCCCTATTTATCGGGGGTAAGAAAGCGCTGTAGCCAGTCGTATAATGTCCACTTTACTAACGTATGGCACAGACTAAAGCGAAAAAGAAGGAGAAGCTTTACGCGTTTAATTGTCCTTTGAAAAGATTCATTACTGGGGACCTTCTTATATGTAGATCTAAAGCAGAAGTTACGAATCGGTACTGTGAATTTGGTTGGTGTTTTTTGTTAATAATTCAAAAACGAAGCTTCAAATCTTATTTTAGTAAAAGAAAAAGTTGTTCAGAATCGTCTCACAACCCCTTTCCGGGAGTGAGATACCCTGTATGTCAATTACAAGTTGTAGATAAATAAATAAGCTGCAAATTTACAAACTTCGAAAGTTAAAAAATCAAAGATGTAAACGCCTTGAAACAAATTATGTATTTAACATTATTTTTGTTGTATTATAGTAAAAACCATTTATTGACATAGTAAAAACTTAACGACGAAATCTTTATTGCTGTTCAGAATTTGAGTTTTCGAAGTCTACTACTAAAATTGCGTTAAATATTTCAAGATTGCAATAAATATAAAACTTCTTTGTATATATAAGTTTGCGAAATTTGTAATATTATGATTGTTATAATTGAAAGTATAGATTAACAGTAACGAAGGTGCTTGTCCATCATCGTGCCTTAATCCATCGCCGTATCAAGGCATGTTAATTTTCGTCAGCTTCTAACGAGCGGCTATTGCAGTATAGCAAACAGCTAACCGCCTACTCGCTAAGGTTTGTGTACCAAAGTTTGGAAAGCAGTTCTCGCAGGTATAAACTGTTCTCTATATATATTGCAAATACGCATGCCGTCGGAGCAACGGGTGTAGAACGAAGTTTCCGGTGGAAGTTTAATTCAACTGGGCGGCTAGCCGGGCGTAAACGCTGAATGATTTGTTGCAAATCGAAAGCGCTTCAGCGCACTTTTGCACACGAATCGGGAAACGGTATCTTATCTGTCTTGCCAAGCTCCAGCCGATGCGTCGAACTGTGAGGCACGGTTTAGATCAAATTCGAAGAGAAATTAGATACACAAACGCTGAATGCGAAGATATTAACGGCAGGATTGTAGGAAATCATTTCAGAAACATAGATTCTTCAGGTGGTTGAAGTATTCATAGATGAGGTGGAAATAAATGAGGTTTTGGGCGCCATCTTTTGAAAAGACGTTTTCTGTTATAAGGGTGTTAATATGCAGTCAGTAAAGATGAGTGGATGTTATTACAATTAAATTGTAATTTTAACGAAGAATACATTATATGTTTTGTAACTAAAAAAGTATATTTTAGAAATTTTGTTTTGGCACTGCCTCATTTTTACTTTCAATTTATTTAGACTTAAGTATCTTTTACATTCTTATTCGAAAGTTTTTAAATTTAAAAATTCCAAGAATCCTGTATGCCTACATTCCTAAATTTCTATATTCTAAAATTGACAGATTCCTAAGTTCTCAAATTCTGAAATCCCCAAATTCCCTCATTTTCTGGCTCTGATATTCTGAAATTTAAATATTTTCAAATTCTCAAATTTCCAAATTTCCAAATTTGTAAAATCTTAAATTCGTAAATTACTAAATTGCCAGATTTACAAATTGCCAAATTCCCTAATTCCCTAGTTCCTAAATTTACAAATTCCCTTATTTCTTAATTCCCAAATTCTCAAATTCCCAAACTTTCAATTTCTGAAATCCTAAAATTTTGGTATTTCTTAATTTTTAAACTTTCGAGTTTTCAAATGCCTAAATTCCCAAATCTTCAATTTTTGCACCGTAATTCTCAAATTTCTATATTTCTGCATTCTCCGAAAAGAGACCCATAGCAATTAATATAATAAAAAAACACCACGATACGAATAGGAAATTTCAAATAAAGGACTCTACTCCTATTAAGGATTCTGGCAACCAGATGTGAATAATAATAAACTACATTCTCGATAGAATGTAACAACATGTTATTGCTGCTACGTGTAAAGAACCTATTGATTTGAACCTATAAGCGTCTGAAGAAGCTAAACACGGTACATTATTGTATCAACAGAAAGTTCTAATCCTTTCTCTATTGTACTCTAAGACCTAACTTTTCTACAGAAATGAAAATAATCCACGATAATCAACAAACGTCAGAACCGCTGGATGGTCTGCACCTATTGCCAGCCGTCGAGTATCGAAAATCGAGATTCAACGTTGATTTTCTTCAGGATAGCTTTTCGCGACGAGGCAAAGCTGGGTATGCCCGTTCGCTCGTTCTGTCGATTAGGCTTTGCCGTCATTAAAAGTTTATAAAGAAGCAGAGCTACCAGTGGAGGTACACAGACGCGAACAGAAGCTCGGTTGTGTGGATGAAGGGATCAACACCCCACCAAAGTCGAATGGAAGCAGCTGAAGAGAGGCAGACAGCGGAGGAGCGAACGAGATGGAAAGAGATTCCGAGCAAGTTTTCTCATGTGCAATGCATAATGAGGAAAGGCAGACGGCGCATAAAGGGCCTACAAATGAGACTCGGCTTGTACGTATACATTCCAGCCAGATACAAACGTGTACACGTACACGAAGGCGCGAACGTCGTGTAACCAACCCCCTCAGGTTACATCGTGACTTCTAAACGCACGGCGAAGTTAAAAACTTTTCCTCTACGATTTTAGTTATCCCGGCAACTTCGGAAACGATGGACTCGTAAAATTCTCTGTTAGTCTTCCGTTTATGCAGTACTAGCTTTATATAGTGCCGTGAAGTCTGGGTAACGGGAGCTTGCAGTTGGACGCGATTTTAACGATTGATTTTTAGATAGTTTCTGAATAGGAATATACATAAAAAGTTTATGGATTACATTTTTTAGTGTTTTTAAACTGATTTCGTTTAGATACTTAGGATACCAAGAAGATACATTTTTTAATCAAACAATTTTATTTTTATGGTATTGCGATAATAAACTCATGAATTTTTTAAATAAATTGTTGAGTTGCTTAAGGAAATGAAGAGAAAATTTAAACTTCACTATTGAATACAGCACTTTTTCGTTAAGATACAATTTTGTAGTAGAAAATGCATTTTCTTTGGGTTTTGCGACTAAATTGATTAAATGTAACATGTTGAGAATAATGAAAGTTATATCTTATGGATATTTTTATGTAACCTAATTTTTACTACCACTGTGTGTTCTCTTATTGTTTCAGAAGATCTTGTTTAATACATACTATACAATAAACTGTATTAATACTATATTCCATAATATGTTCAATTACTGTGAAAGTTTAAATTGGAAATATCTATTTTTCAGAAGGTATTAAAAACATATATACATCTACGTTTAGATTAAGTTTTAATTCAAACATAATTCTAGAGTACACAATGTGTGATTTCATGAATTAATTAAATATAGTGAAAGGTCAAATGTGGAACTTTCAGAATTTCATTTTTCATACGCCTTTAATATGGTTGACAATATTAAAATATTCAACACGCATTTCTTTTGTATAATCTATATTTATGAAGCGAAAGAAACCTCATAATTATAAAATATATTTGGTAAAATATTTTCAGAATTATTTCTTGAATATAAAATATTTAACGTATACAATTTAGAAATCGGCATTAATCAAATATATTATAAATTAATATAGTTTTGTAGATTTGTTAGTAAAATATTAAATAAATATTATGAAAATTTGTATGTATAAATGTACACATGAAAAGTTATACATGTAAGTGCACACATGAAACTTTATGTGTGTAAATATACACATGAAAATTTATACATGCAAGTGTACATACAAGAAATCACGTAAATCGTGTAAACGTATAATGAAAATTTATGCAAATAAAAATACGTACTATCTTTAACTATATATTTCAACTGTACCTTTATAATACGATATTTAGATATGTAAAAAATATGAGGGTCACATATTGAATCAGATACAATTTGTAACCACAACTTTGAAGATTATTTCAATCCCATAATATGAATGTTGGTCGATCAAAAAATATGTGTCAAATATTTTATCATCAGTTACCTTAGTAATCCTCTAACATTTAAATTGTTCCACTTAATTTAATTTGAATTAATTTCAGTTAAATTTTTACATGTTCCCTTACGGAAAAACCGTAGATTCATACGAGTAAATTAAAGACCAGCAAATACAATTCCACACTGAGTAATTTCATGAAAAGCAATTAAAGATGTTAGATCGATTATCCCTGGTAACTGACTCGTACTCGCTGACGGAAGGTGTAAATCGTTGAAGGGGTTGCTAAGTACACACGATTCCCTCCATATTGAACATATATGTTATTCACTAATCTGCATAAACGTTTTACGACTAAATTTTTAGATTTACAAATAAAATTGTTGAACTTACCTTGTTCATGATTTGGCGGGGGTAGTCCCGCCTTACGAGAGCCGACTCTGTAACAAAAGAGAACACATGTTACCCTCTAATTTTGTAAATATTTTAACAATTAATTGCTTATAATTCTATAACAGGTTATGAAGATATACTAATATAAATTAATACAAATTATTTGAGCTAATATAAATTATACTAGTACGTGTTAATATAAAATACACTAACATAAATTAACAATTTATAACTAAAAGATATTAAGATCGAGGACTGAAATAATTTTAAGTCTGTTGAGAATCAAAGTTAACAGTGCAAAGTATAACAGTGTGAAGGGTGAAAAGTTCATTCACCAAAAACTTGTTTCAATTTCAGTATGTGTGGATACAATTTTCAGAGAGTTATAATCGAATAAAATCGAACTTCATCACATTTACAATACGAATACATAGTACGTATACAACAATTAAATAAATTTATACTTAATAGATTTTGTATTTCATAATTGTTTCTAAATTCTGAAACGAAACTTTCTTCATCGTTCATGTATTACATGTGCAACAAAATGGAGCTATATTAATTACTAATTAATTATACAGACGTTAAAATGAATTA
Organism: Megachile willughbiella; assembly: GCA_945859595.2. Classification (NCBI taxonomy): domain Eukaryota; kingdom Metazoa; phylum Arthropoda; class Insecta; order Hymenoptera; family Megachilidae; genus Megachile; species Megachile willughbiella. The sequence continues at coordinate 11,553,064 of OX243803.1, read as the reverse complement.
TTAGCGAATTATACATGTTTGATTGTACATATATTAGAATTAATTGTTAACTAATTATACACATGCTGAAATTAATCATACACGTTTTAAAATTAACGATTAATTAATTAATAATTAATTATACACATGCTTCCCAATAATTTATACTTTCTATTTCCAATTAATTGAATCTGACTGTCTTGGCACAATTATGTCAAAGAAACCACACGAGCTAAATGTCGTTCATCTGTCAAGAGGGTTAATTTTGTAGTTTTTTAAAACTTGGTCTCTTCAACCCTTTTCCTCGTTGTCTCGTGACGTCAGCTACATAGTGCACATAGGTTAGGTTCGACCGTGCACCCAATCCTCCATCTTCACCCCCAATCTTCTCTTCTCTTCCACCCCAGAACGGGTACCACCGAATTCCCGTAATCTAATGAATGGCCTAACCCCAATATCCTCTCGGTTCAGCCTCACCGCCACCTACCCTCTATGTATTAGAGCTGTATGTACCATGCATGTAAATATGCTCATGGACGAGAGGCTCGAGCGATATTGGAACGTACATGCGCATATAGCGAATTTCTTTAAAACTAAACCTACCCTCCAGCGATAATTAATTATTTTGACGTTATCGCGACTGTTTCCCTCGACGTTCCCCTTTGGATTTGCTCAAGATCGTATTTGATGGATAATTTGTCAAACCATAGATGTGACGATCATATGTTTCGAAAAACTACAAGGGGTAGCTAGACATTAGTTCTAGGAATTAGTTAGGTGTAACAGCTGAATATTAGGATACAATTTTGGTCTTCTTTGAGTAAAGATAAGTGTGGAACATCCTGCAACTTGCTTTAGATTTTAGTCAAAGTTCTTATATTCCCAAAATCTTTGAATGTTCACATCTAAAAATCCCCAAATCTGCAAAACCAACAACTGATAGCCCAACATCTTCAGCGTCCATTAGGAAGTCCACTATTGTAATATTTTCCTCAGTATACTACAACTGTAAATCTTATTACGACAATAATGAATATCCAACACAATCGTGCGAAGACAGCAAAAACTAAACAAAAGCAGCAAGAATGCAGAACGCCAGGAATCGTTTTTAATCCAAACATTCACCCGCTGACGTATTCATGTATCGTCCCTCGTATGTACATGTACCGTTAACATTCAACTTGAAACTCACTGTGCCGGAACAATGGCTAATTACTCGACAAGCAAGGCGAAGTTCTTTCGTCCAAAACGAGGGACAGACAAGGCAGGCTCGAGGCGGGCTGCAGTCTGCCCGTCGACGGGGCAAGGAAGCGCAAATGTGTTTATTTTCGGAGAATAATAAAAAGGGTCGTCCAGCGTCGGTGACGTTGCGGCGATCGTAGCAAAGTTGGGAATAATGTTTCGGACACGACGTTCGTCTGGCTTTGCCCGAGCTGTGCGCCCGCCCCGCCGATCTCCACCAGCCTACCCTTATACGCGTGTCCGCCGCAGATTCAGACTCCTAATTAAGACGAGGGTGCAAGAGGGGTTTCAGGGGTTTCTCCCGGGTTCTCCCCGTAGGGAGGTGGGAGGATGTGGGTGTGAGTAGAAGGAGGGTTTTCACGAGGTAAGGGGCACCCGTACCGCGCCGGAGGGGTGAGCCAAGGCAAAGGGGGTAAGGAATATTGATCACGGGACCACCACGTTGGCGAGGCAGGGACTGTCCGTACTCGCCCTCTCTCTTTCTCTCTCTCTCTCTCTCTCTGTTTCGCTTAGCTGGCCCCTCTCGCTCTATCGTCTTTTATCGTCTTGCTCTCAGTAAACCTGCACTACGCTCTCTCACGTAAGCGTCGTCTTTCGACGTGCAAGAGGCACGGACCCGGCCAGACTAAACCACCAAACGCCAGATGCGTGAAATCAGTCGGTTAGAGGCTGCCCCGCAGCCTTTGCGAATTATTGACGCTGAAACCGCGACCGCGGACCAGATGATGCTGCGAACTGTTCTCGGCCGAGCCTTCGGGAACAACGGCCCGCGATTTGCCCACGGAAATATAATGAATGTGTTGCTGAAACGGGATGACACGGTTGGAATCGTGCGGTCGTACGATCACGACCTGTTTCTCTTACTGATGCAGCGGTTCAATTTTATAGAAAACTCTTTCGCTCTCAAGGACTAGATCCCAATATGGTATCATTAGTGCATTGCAGGGACACATTACGATTTTATACCTTCCAAACTTAAGTTAACTGTTTATAAACTGTTACTCAAAACATATACTGATTATTACTACACTAATTTCCATTTCTGTGATATTACATCAAAGACAAGATTGTTATAAACAAGATCATTTCAAACCTAATTAGTCAAAATGAGGATCATATCAGGTGTCGTTCAAAGGTTATGTGAGTTCTCCAATTAAGTTATTGAATCTACATCTGACAAGGATTGCAAACCAATCAATGTCGAAACATACAAATTTTTTCAATTTACCTCTCACATTTTATTTTTTATTACAAATAAAACTTATGATACATCTAAGCATCAATTTATTTTCCTAATTTCTAGACTAAAAGCGTATCCGTTCAATTATCGCCTACTGTATTGAAGGATTTGAATTTTCTATAAAATATTTAAACGAATAACAGAGATATCTCTGATGAAAGTAACCGAACGAGACAGTCGCGTTTCTCGCATGAAAAACAAAACTGATGAACGAAAGTTCTGCTCCATGAAATCAGGGTGGTCTGACGAAGTTTGACGCACACGCTCGGCCGAACAGAATCTACGTCGTAGACGTGTGTAGCGTTCTCACGAGTTTTCGAGCGATCTTCTGGAATGGCAAGAAGGAGGAAGGACTTGGCTCGTTCCCGAGGCTACGACAGGAACACCAGGACCGACGGACAAGCTCGAGTTTACACGACGTAGCAACTCGTCTTTCTGTCCGTCGCTCTACCTTAATTAAATCTCTCGACCCTTCCCATGGAAGTCGCGAGATTCTAGTTGAGAACTAGAAGTAGAATGACCTTTCCTTGTCTCGTTTTCGTTACGTTTATTTGTCGCACGCTTGTCAACATTGAGAAATTGTTCGTACGTTAAAGGTTAAATGCTTCGACTTTGTGTATGTCGGATTCATACATGAGCGACGTGGATCCTAGGGATATTCTTTGCGAAATGATAGGGTAGTTATAAATTAAAAATTTCTACACTAATTTCATAATTTTGTTCTTCACATCTGGTACAGTTTTTGTTATATTTTTTCAAGTGTTATTATAACTTATTTAAGTCAAATAAGTGACTTATTTAAGTCAAATAAGTTATAACTTATTCAACTCAAATTTTTACATTTTTAAGTGTTTATATTTGCAGATTTCTATATCGTCAACTATCTGTATTTCTGAAACTTTAGTTTTACAGCTTTATATTTTTAGAACTCTACGTATACAAAATTTAACATTTCTAAATTGACATATTTTGAAATGTCTATATCTTCAAATTTCTGTTTTTCCCAGTTTCTATATTCCTTACATTTCGGTATTCCCCAATTTTTATATTCCCCAAATCACTGTAGCTTCGAATTTTAATATTCATAAATATTTACATCCACAAACTTATGTATTTCTCATCTTCTAAAATTTCCCAAACTTCTACACTCCCAAATTTCTACATTCTTCAATTTACATATTCCAAATGTCTATATTTCCAAAACACTCTATTCCTAAAATCTCTATAGCTCCCAATTTTTATATCAATATATATCATCGCCAAATTGGAAAATTTGTCAACTTCCTAATTTCCATATTTCCAAATCCTTAAATTTCTACATTTTTAAATCACGCAATCTTAAAAACTTCCAAACACCCAAATTACCATAATTCTTGAATTTTCAAGTTCCCAAATTCACAAATCTCAAAATTTACAAATTTTCCAACATCCAAATTTCAAAATCTATAAATTCCCAAATTTTCAAGTTAAAAATATTCTAACTCATCAATTTTCTAAATTTCCAATATTCAACTCCGTTATTTTTTAAACTCCCAATGCTGAACTTTTCAATTTTCAAAATTCCCAAATTTTTAATCTTCCACATTAAAAAATCCCAAATGTTAATAACCAACTACCAAACTCTTCCCCTACATCATCATTATCCACAAAGAATCCTACTCAGCAGAATATTAACCTACGTATGAATTCTGTAACTAACAATCAACACAATCATACCAAAATGAACACAACCTATAACCACAAAAATTGAAGAATGTTATCATTCATCAGCAGTAATTAAAAGCTCGGCTGTTCGCATAATTCCGCGTAACTATATGCAGCGTGCAGAGAATAGTGGCAGATGACGGACGATTGTGCAGCAAAAGTTAGCAAGAACAGATTTCCTGCGTATAATGGACGATTGATCTATCACGGATAACGTCTTTTCTTGGTGGGGCTCTTCAAGGATTCAATGCTCCGGCATTTTCATGGCTGTAGGTGGCGTTATTCGGTCCGGTAACGAACGTCAAGGGCGACCTCGACGAGGCCGGAAGAGATCTCATTGTCCAGAAGCGGAGGCCACGATAGGAGGGTTGCGTACCGCCGGCAACCAGCCAACTCAAACTTTGATATGGTTTCCTAAATAACCAAGGCGACCGATACCGCAGCACGATAGTCCTCTCGTCTCACCTCACCCCCTCGTCCGCCTTCTTCACCGCCCCCATTTGCTTCTGCATCCACCTCGCCCGATCTATGGCCGAGTACAGGTTGGGTATCGTAACTACTGTCGAAGCATATTGAAACCCTCGGCACCAAACGATGACCTGGCTCACCCCTCGCCCCGTCGAGCCGCAGAACACCGGTGCCCTTCGTGCAAAACCTTCGCCGCGAGTGCGTTTGTCGTTTCACCGGTAAAGGCTGCCCGCATGCAGCGTGGTCGATCGACCGCGAGAGGAACTCGCTCGCCTTGTAATACGGACCGTGTCTGAACAATTTGAAAGCGGAGTGACAGGCAATCTGGAAGCTGCACAAGTTAAGGACAGAGTGGGCGACGCGAAGGGTAACGGGGCGGAGGGACACGCGTAATGACCAACGATTTATCCGCGTGGAAACCAGCGAAGAATTTCAAATTAAAATCTCCGGTCATAATTGTTCGAGAAATACGAGAAAGTCGTTCCTCGAGAGCTCTGACAAATTACACTGTCACAGCTTGCATACTAACCTGCAATGTAGGAACATGTATGCTGTCTGGTCAGATATCTACTGCGAAGTTTTGGTGGCGTTAGGTTCTTAATATTCTACTATACAAATGATAGTACCTTATTTAATATTCATTTTATTCGTACATAAATTATTGAAATAATTATTTTAATACTATTTCATGATCGTTAAATTTGATTTAATATTATTTTATAGATTTTTTAATTATTTTAATTTCATCATTTTTCAAATTACTTTGATATTATTTTATAATTATTCAAATTTCTGTAACAATTTGTGAATGAATGAAGTAAACATCACATTAAATACTAAATTTAATATTTACGTTATTATGTCGCACTTCATATTACATTTAATATCCACTTTATGCATAAATAGTTGATAGTTGCTATTCCCTTCAGTTTTTACATTTTATCCTAACGAGTAAGAATCTGGTCTTTTAAAGATACATGGTGTGTATGATTTGGATAATAGGCTAGATGTAGCTTATAGTCATCTAATGATATAACTACTTCCAAGAGAAAGAAATTTGTACAAATTATCAGCTGAGCCTGCTATTTGTGACGTGCTTATTTTTGCCCATAGTCAAAGACTTGTCTAATATGAAATTAAGTGCAACAGTTTCCAATAGCTAATAGCTGCTATTTGCACCAGTTCTTGCATTTTACTCTGATAAATAAGCCCCTGGTGTTAAAGGTATATATTTGGACAACAGGATACATCGGATAACTTGTAAGCGAAATAAATTTAGATGTAAAGAAACTTGCCTAATCACCAGCTGGACCTGGTATTTATGACGTGATTATTTCCAGCCCGTAAGACGAAAGCGTACGATAACGATCGCGAACGAATTCACGCGTACAAGGGGGTATAGAATATCCTTGGTGGGGGTGTGGGCAAGCAGGGTGGCTGTATCTAGAGGTTAACTGTTTGTCCGCTAATTAGAAGCTAACAGCAGAACTAAAGTTCGGAACTTTAAAGTTTCTTGCCTCTGCAGAAGTCTCGTACACCCAGCAAGTACCCTCTTCTGGGGGCGGCAGACACCCCAGAGGCGAACACCCTATCGTCCAACTCTTCTTCTCTGTTACTCTTTCATCCACGACCGGCTAGCGTTAATTACTAATTAATTGTTTCGCATGTTTGAGTTTTAAATGGATAAGTTAAATAGCGCATAAGAGGTCTGGACGCGGAGAACGAGTATACCTTTCCCCTTTTCGTGCTCTCTCTTTCTCCGTGTCCATCCCCGTTCCCTTTCTTTCTCGCCCGTCTCTTTTACCTCATCTCACACCCTTTGCGTACGATTACCGTGCAAACGGTGTACCGGTGGTTAACGAGGTTAGGATGACCGGGCGAGCGAGAACTGGGGAGCCACGCTCGTTCGTTTATTCGTTTTTCACCTCGTCATCACCTAACCCCAGCTTCGTGTGTAGTTACATAACTTATAGGTGTAAAACTTCCGCATGGTGAATGTATCGTGAGAAGGGTAACGGATTTTGCCAGCAGTGTCAGTGAAGTCTGATGATTGCTTTATTTGGAACTTCATCGTATGGATAAATATTTTTGACTTAACTACAATTTTTGTTAGCAGAATATTCAGTGCTTTCGAAAGTAAGATGTTTCTGACATGTAAGAGGTTAATAAAAATTCTGTATTTTTTAACGACAAATTTTTTTATACATAAATCATATATGACTCTACAGGGTTAGAATCAATTTTCTGAATTTTGCAATTTACAGATTTCGATATCAATCACCATTACTTTTTATTTCCATGTTCCAGCATATCATACGAAAAGACGTTTCTTACAGGTTGAAAGTTAACAAAAATACTCTGCTTTTTAATGACGAATTTTTCGATAAGTGCATGCTTCCCATAATTCGTATCATCGTTGAACAAACTTGGAAACAAACGGGACAGAAATCCCCGATGACTGCGCCTCGTCGCAAGTATACAAATCGTTTCACCTCAATCTCGCGACAGGGTAGGGAAACATTGTTGGTTTACCCTTCAAAAGTGGAACGAGACCTCCCACGGCTGTAATCGGCGCTCAAATAAAAAGCCGTAATGCCAGATAAAACATCCCATTTGTCTAACGACGATTTTTCTCGCTGCTCCGAGGTTTGCTCCTCTTTCTCTTTTCACGGAGGAGAGGATGGAGGTGAATTGGGGTGGTAATCATCTTAAACACCATTGTCACAGACACCTCGTACAGGCTGGATGCCACTCGGTGCCACGCCACCTGATTCTTTCGTAATTGAGATGGATCGATAAGGACGACCCCCGTGTAAAAAAGAAAAGGAAACGAGCAGAGTCGAGGGCGCTGCTTTTTTAATTCGATGAGCTAATGTACCGACAGTTACATTAATGGCGTCCCCAGGGTCTCGCTTCCTTCCCTTCTAAACGATGAATTCCGAAATCGATATGTTCTTTTGCATATTACAACTTTGTAATGATAATGCTCAGCAATTTTCCGTTTATCTGAAGCATATTTGTAATAAAAGTGCAGATAACGGACCAGTTAACAAAATTGCATATTTGATCTTGTTAAATAGATTTATGCTATAATTTTATTTTTATCATTTACAACGACGTATTTATAAATAACTAATAATTATATGTATTAATTAATAATAGTAGTACGTAATAAGGCCTGTATGTAGTATTCTAAAAAGTATAAGCTTTTCATTATGTAGTTGTATCTCTAAATTATAAGATTCTGAAACATTGTTGTTGTTTTTATCTAACATGATACGTGTGACTTCTATTAAATTTTTTAAATATGTATCAATAGATACTTCATTGATTTTAGAGTTTGATTTTAAATATCAGTAACTTATTAATAATTTATATAATTAAAATCTGAGACCATACAATTATCTAATTAAATAAATATAATAAAATTTACCCGAAAATAAATGTCCCCCTCAAATTGAAAATTTAACAATATCCATGAAACAGAGAATAAACATCTAAAATCGCACAGTACTTAATATAAATCAATCAAGAAAGAAATTTTTCACTAAACCGTGGTATCTAGCGGTACCATCGAATCTAACTCGAATTTAAAACGATCGTCGAATTCCTCCATCTGCAGGGAATAATGAAGTCAGAATAGAGTGTCGAGGCACAGGGCCAGGAATGAATCTCGAATAATCGGGAAACGGGTCGTCGAAATCGAGGTCTGTTATTGACTGGCGTGCAGGAAGCAGCCAGGGGCGGAAAAAGAGGAAGGAAGGAGAGAGCGTTAGGGCAGAAAGGTAGAAAACAAGAGCGCGGGGCAAATCGGTGTCTTAACCGGCCGACGAAGGGGACAATTATTTAGCAGGGCGTCTAGTACGACGTTCCAGCGACGCTACCGTTGCGTCAACGACGAGAGGCGAGAGTCCGCGGCTGTTAATTGCTGGCTGTCAGGGCCACGCAATGACACGGACCACCGAGGGATTGCCTCGTCGAAGCCTTGCACGAGCTTGCCAAACCCTCTTCAATGGGGAAGAGACGTGCAAAACGACCAATGTCGGACTTCGATTCTTCTCTTGCCTATCTAATCTGTCCGCACGATGGTCCGGAAGAACGCTGTCCAAATATTTCATTCGTCAAACGCGTCCCGAATGAAAAACTTGCATAACTTCAAGTCGAGATAACCTGCACGATAATGATTACACCTTCGATTTGTTAAGAATTTATGTAAGAATAAATATAGAACGATTGAATGTATTACTGGGGCTCTGTATAAATTTGTGAATGAATTTTGTGATTACAGACGAATAATTAGATGTATAACTGCTGTCAAGCATGAATTTATAAATTTGTGAATGGAGATGAATAGTTACGTGTACTATGTAATGAGTTTGTGAATGTAGATGAATAATTAGGTGTAGGAATGTGGTTGAGCATTAATTGATGAATGAATCTGAGAATATATGAGAATGATTAGATGTAGGAATGTGGTTGAGCATGAATTTATAAATGAATGTGTGAGTACAAGTGTGCAGATTAAACATGTGATTACATATGAACATATTAAACATAGGAGTGATTGATTAAACATATGAATGTGATTGACTATGAATTTTTTTAACGAATATGTGAGTAAACTTGAATGATTAGATGAAGGACTATTGTTAAACTATCAAAGAATTAATTTTAATAACTTTTATAATTTTCATAAACACTTGTCAGCAAAAATGTTAAACACAAAGTACATACTCTTCAAACCTTTCATTTTTCTTCCAAGTGATTCGCCCAAATAACACATGAAACTAGAGAAAATAATCCAAATTGAGGTACTCTTTCACCCTTCTCACCCCTTCGATTATCGTTCACTCACGTTAGGAGCAAGTTGGAGGCAACGAGGCAAGTAAACGCGATGCAGAAACGTAATTTGAAGGTTGACAGGTATTTATCCAGCGCGGCAGGAAGCGGCGCTATGTAGGCGATCGAAGGAAGGTGGAAGGGAAGAAGAGAGAAGTAGCGTGACGACGTTAAGAGCATTAAAGAGACGTTTTCCGCCCGACACTTAGGTTTTCGTTCCAGAGCCCACTCCATAGATTCCCGGCCTATCGGCTTAGCGCTTGGCGGGCGGTCTGCAGCTACCCCATGGCTTCATTCTGTGCTCTGTTCCACCCAGTGATGTTCCACCGGGTTCCGCGGGAACGACACGACGGTTTGTTGCCACTGTTACCATTACTGTTCCTCTCTACGAAATATTTTCCTAAGCGTAAGAACTTAAGTAGCCGGGAGCACACGATGCTGCCACTCGTTAGAACATCTTTGCGGGAAATAGCGCGAAAACGGGGGATTAGAACAGCGAGTGACGTGTAAGGGTGATTGAAGGAAAATTATGAAAGTTATTGCAAAATTACAAACACGCGTTGCACTTTGATATGTTCTTCTTCCATGCGTTATATTCCCACGCCTTGTATACGAGTTTCAATTGAACGCACTATGTCGTTACGAGCTGTATTTCCCTACGCTGTATTTCCACGCTTTGTATCTCTACGAGTTATATCGTCAAGTATTGTACTGTGTCGTTAAGTGCTCTACGCATTTTACTTCAATGAGTTGTATCGTCACGCACTGTATTTTCACGCGTTATATCGTCACGTGCTATATTTCAACGTGTTGCGTTGCCACATGCTACGATTCTACACGCTGTATCGTCACGTGCTGTATTTATACTCGCTGCATTTTTACACGTGTTGTATTTCCGTGCTTTATATTCTTACGCACTGTATTACTACTCGTTTCACTTTAACGCATTGTGTCGTCACTGTATTTCCACGCGTTATACATATTTTCATATGCCATACGTTCACGCGTTGTGTCGTCACGCGCTATATTCTCACGCGTTACATCGTCACGCGCTATATTTTCATGCGTTACATCGTCACGCGCTGTATTACTACATATTTTACTTCAACGTATTGTGTTGCCACACGCCGCACTTCCCCGTGGTATATATTCATGCGCTATATTTTCACGTGGTGTATCATCACGCACTGTATTTTGACGCGTTATATGATCATACGTTGTATTTCTGCGCATCGTTGCTTTACGCCTTGAATCTGTATGCATCATAATTCTACGTGTTAGTTCACCGTAAATTATAACACTATGCATCATATCGCCTCGCATAATATCACTTAGTTATTTAAGAAGCAATTAAGTCAGACATGAACACATATGGTAAATCGCACATGCTATTGTACGCAATATAAAAGTAACTGGTCAATAATAAATAATGCAAAATCGCTATTTAAATCAATGTTACGAAAATGTGTTAAACCTTTCTCCCTTCTGACTTTGGTATTATTGCTGCACTATTTATTTTGTTAATTATTTCTTTTATGGGTCTGTCAGACTTTACCTTGATAATAGAGAGTCAATAAAATTTAACGATAATTTTAGTTATTTTTTTTTTATTTGTCTTATTTTAGTATTTTGATAAATTGATTCAAAGGAATTTGGTTGTATGGTTTAGGTTTAGGAGGAAATATAGAGTGTATTCGTTTAAGGAAATTTTTCTCAGCGCATTTCCAACCCTATTCGCTCCCCTTTATTATCTTATACTACTGCTTCAACTTGCCAGAGGAGGAAGCGAATTCCGGCAGATTAGAAATTCATTTGAATATTTTCGCAGACCAAGATAGCGTTTGCGGTAAAGGAACGAGCGAGGAAGCGGTTTCGTGAATGTACACGCAATTGAATGTAACGTTCGTAGAGCGATAAGCAAGTGGAAATGAGAACTGAACGATCGTAATAAATAAAGACAAGCCAAAGAAGCAGCTACATAAAAAACATTACAATATATTAAAATGTGCATTCACTTTATAACTATTGTTCATACAATTTTAAAAATGTAAAATTTTTTAAACTTTTGATTTTGTATCTGAATTAAAGTCAATGATAATTAATAGATAAAGTTAATGAAAGATCATTTTTAATCGAAATTTTATCTCGCTAACAGTTTATTAAGTATCGACAGGTATTATTAATACAGAAATGATTCGTTTTAATTATGGACAAATGTATCATGTTATGGCAATGTTTAGGTTTATATTTCACAACTTATAATTTGGAGATTGAATGCATTATTCTTTTCGATAAAAAATCATTGGATGAATATTTAAACCATTTTTATATCTTTATATTGTGTATATTATTTATACATATCTTTATACATGTTTTACATATATTATTTTATGTATATATATTGATACATATTTTACATATATTATTTTGTACATATATATTTATATATGTTTTACATATACTCCTTTATATCTGTATATTTTGTAAATTGTTAAAAAATATATTACCTTGTATATAATACTAAAAAATGTGGTATAAAGCTAAATGTAGTAAAAAAGCTACAATATGCAAGAAAAGTATGTAACAAATTTTTAACAATATAATAATCCATATTTATTAAAAAATCTCAAACGTGTCATATACATGTAGCAGGCTTATGATAAGTAGATATGTATAATAAGAAATAAGTGAAAGTTTCCACTATGTAGAAAGAGATTAAAAAGTATTTTATACCAGCAAGATTTTTGTATTTTAACAAACATAAAACTTCAAATATCATCAATGGAAATTCGATGTTTCTAATTTACTAAAATTGAAAGAATAACGTTTAACTTTCATTTTGTTATTCGTTTCAGTATTTTGAAAGTGAACAGAGTGTTTCTGAGCGGCATATCGCAAAAGCAAGGGTGGCACTCGCAGTTGCGAATTATCAGCTAAGAGGAAATTATGGAAATAGATATAAATCGAGAAGAAGAGCTCAGACAGCGTCCTCGCAGTTACACGAAGCAACCAATTTCTAAAGGGCACCACTATTCGCCTGCCAGCCTTTAAAATAATGGAGCCTAAGCAGCCAATTTGAAATGTAAAGATCCATCAACATAAATTAAACATGGCGCTTTAGCTTAAAGAACTGTCTCGGTATCATCGATGATCGGAACAATGTGATCTTCCAATTTTAATATAATAAAATTAATTCTAATATTTACACTACTTCTATATTTTTGTCTCTCTAAATTTCTAAAATTTTGAGCTTTCAATTTTATAAATTTTTAAAAGGTTAAATTTAGAAATTTAGAAATTCTTAAATTTCGAGACACAAATTTAATAATTATAAATTTAATATAAATAATATAAATTCAATATAATTTATTATAAATTTTCAAATTTTTAAATTTCGAATTTATAAATTTCTGAGATACTAAAAGTTTAAATGTCCAAATATTTTAATTAGTAAAAGCTGAAAACTTCTTATTTCTAAATTTTCAACTTACTAATTTCTAAATTGCCAAATTTCTTAATTATTAAGAACTCAAATTTCAAGAATTTGAAACTGTACTATTTCTAAATTTTGAACTTCTCAAAACAACAAATTTTCAAATTTCTAAAACTCAAATTTCCAAATGTCTTATTTACTAAAAGCTCAAATTTCCAAATGCCTTATTTATTAAAAGCTCAAATTTTCCTCATTCTAAGTTCAAAATTTCTGCAATTAACAAATTTCAATAAACTTCATCTTTGTAGTTACTAAATTTGAAACTTCTTAAATTAACAAATTTCCAAATTATTAAATGTTTATATCTGTAAATTTAAATTTTTCAAATTTTCCATAAAATTTTCAAAATCTCAAATTCTAAATTTTCGAAAATCTTAAATTTAGTTCTAAAAATTCCTAATCCATAAATTCCCTAATGACTTATGAAATTACCAAAGTCTCTAATTCTAAATTTCTAAATCGAAATATCCAAATTCCTAAATTTCCAAAAACCACTCATGCTTAATTTAGACTGCCACTACGAATAAATCTATGCAACCCACCCTACACAAGAAATCTAAGTTACTGCAATTAGAATCAAAACCCTCCAAAGTATTCCATTAAAAAATCATTTCTCCGTCTTCGTAACAAAATGGATCCCGAATTTAATCGTTTCATACTCGAGCAATATCCTTGAGGTTAAGTGGAAGTCGATTTGCCGGTGATTTTTCTGTTGGCGAACGAGAACGAGATAGATCCATGCTGGCCTCCCCATTTGCGGGAATTCGCGTGGAAAGATCAGAAAGCGAAGAATACGTGGGCCAGGATGGGGTCGGAGCCGAACGAGTCCATAAGCTCGCGTCATGTGCAGCAGACGCGACGTGCGAATTAACAACTCACGCGTCATATCGCGCATTATTATCCGATACATCGAGCTATATATCAAACACCTTCGCCCTCGGTTACCTCAGCCGAGAGTAACGAACGAACGAGCGCGATTTACGCTCGGCGTTTACGCGGAAAACGCGGCAACATCGTGCTTCGCGAAAGCTCGAGGAAGGAGGACTATCAGTTCCAGACGAGAACCGAGACAACGTTGAAGATGTGTTCAGTCTCGCGTGTCGTCACTCGTTAATACAGCAAACGGTGACATTTCTTCTTCGATGACTACGATCGAGGTCCTTCGATGCGTTCAACCCTTCTGAACCCCCGAAGCACGAACGGTATTTTCGGAAAGTTCGAGAATTGTTTTTGGATTAGTTTATGTAACTCCTTGTTGAGTATTCAAACTTCAGAGTATAAGAAGGTTGAAGTACTTTTTCAGTACTTGTACTGGGTGATTAACCCTTAATGGTCACACGTTATCAGAAGATTGTGATTGTGAAAGGTGAAAATGGTTTTGATTATTTTATTTGTTATAAAATAGACAAATTATGGTTGATAATATATGAGATTTATGTGATGTTTTATTAGAGGTTCTGAAATTGTTGAATTTGGAGATTTGGAAACTTAAAAAATTAAAAATTTAGGGATTTAACGGTTTAGGGATTTAGGGATTTAGGAATTTAGGGAATTAGGGATTTAAGGATTTAAGGATTTAAGGATTTAAGGATTTAAGGATTTAGGGATTTAGGAATTTAGGGAGTTAAAGATTCAGGGATTTATGGATTTAGGGATTTAGGGATTTAGGGAGTTAGAAATTTAGGTTTTTTTAGGAATTTAGGGACGCAGGGATTTAGGAATTTGGAAATTTTGTAATCTTTAACTTTAAATATTTAGAAATTTAGAAATTTTAGAATTTTAGAAATTGGGAATTTAGAGATTTGGAAATTTAGAAATTTAGAAATTGAGAATTAGAAAATCGAACATATGAAGAATAGATAAGTATGGAATTTGAGAATTTAGGACCTTCAATTTTTGTAATTTGAAAATTTGAAAATATAGAAATAAGCGAAGTTTGAAAGTTAATAATTTGAAAATTTGAATATTTGAAAACTTGCAGTAAAAACATATAATACTTCAGAACTTCAAAACCCCGTTCAATTCCCAAGTACAAAATTCGCACCGTCTTAGTTCAAAGTAAATCTTTCCGCATTTCCCATAATTTCAACTTCCCAAAATCCCCTTACCACGCATATCAGAACATTAAAAAAGTAGAACACCGTTTAACCATCTCCGTTTCGAAGAGTTAAAAATTCACCTTAAGCATGGGTTGCCACCCTAAGCATTACGAACAACGAAACGAACAAGTGGACTGCGAGTTATTTAATCGAATCTCGCGGCTGTCTATAAAACACAATTAACCCAGACGATGGCATCAGTATTTCTTCGAATATTGATCGTCGGAATCGTCGAAACGAGAGGGAAAAGCCGAGTCGCGGCGGGTTAGCGTTTCAGCCGAAACTGCACGCGTTGAAAAGGGTTGATTAGGGATTCGGCGTGTTGGGGTCGAACACGTCGGCTATGTTAGAAGGATGCTGGACCGTGCTTGTAGGCATCCTCTGGTTCGAGGGCTCCACGTAGGTTCGGGGCAAATGGCAGCGGGATGATTGATCGCCCGGCTAATTGGATGATCGATGACTCAAGTTCATCAGTGGCTGTTCAGCTCCTGGCAAAGGATGCCTCGTTCGCACGTGAGCTACACCCTGCCACCGTCTGTGTGCATGTATCCTGCACAAACTTGCCACGGAGTGAAACACGCGAGGACAGGTTATCTTCTACGAGCTTGCAGCAAGCTTACGCTAATATTCGTCGTATACTTTGCATATTTTTTTAACGCTTCGTCTTTTAACCACTTAGCTAATCTTTTTATATTAGGTTTCTTTATATTAAATCTTCTTATATTATATTTTTACATCTCTTTATATTTCAGATGTGTAGCGAAATTGTGCTGCACAAATTATGCTATGACGAGTATACGCATATGTATCTGATGTGATGTAAAATTAAGAGTGCTTTGGATCCTTCTTAATCTGAAATCTTCATATTCCTGCTTTTAACCAGATAATCTCTTTATGAAGTGTGTAGATTGTGTCCCAAAAATGAAGAGACGTAATATACTCCTCATAGAAAAATATTGTTATTCCTCCAGGATGAGTATACACATCAGAGTTAACTGGCTAAGGGATAATAAATCCTAAAATGACAAGTGCCATTCTTTCGGAAAATGTGGAAAGATAAGTGAACTTCCTGTAGTGTAGAATTTGATGATGTAGAAAAGCACACAGAGTAATGGTTCAAACTGTTAAGTGCATACAAATAATTCAATTCGTTGTAGAACATAACTACCTTATATTCATAAAGGGATACCTATAATGTAATATACATACTGTTGTTTCGTTCTATTCGTTACTATACCTTCTAATGAAGTCTAATGAGTAGTCAGTACATGTGCCAGATAAAGTGTTTCATTAAAATCTGAAACCTTATATAAAACAATTAGTAACACAAATCTTCACGGTGGACGTCGTCAAAGTTGCTGTTGTTATACAAAATGGAAAGGGTTATAAATTATTTCGTACGTATTTAAATTCTAAACTATAACTTTCTTATATTTTCTCTAAAACAGCTCCTGAAATTATCTATCATCTTGAGACTTGCAAGATTTAAGTTAAAAACAAATAATAAATGAATAATAACTTACAAGTCTTTCAATAAAACCGTATTCTCCCCTAAATATATCCTGTTGTATCAGAAAATGTTAGGGCCAATTAGGTGGAGCTTAAGATAAAGTTATACCATGGAATATTTCCAGGTCCGCAGTAAAACGCCAACACCTTTGTGGACGTCTTTGCGGACGAGCAAAAGTAGATTCCAGCGAAGGGTAACGCAACCGGTAGAATGCTTAGTTCGCAGTGTATGCTTGATATACGGTTGGCACGTGAATGCAAATCAGATCGTAAATCACAAGAACAATGTCTTAATGTCCCGGTCATACGACGCCCACTGGCGCTGGAAGACAACAGCCTTGGTTTTCGCGGGAAGGAAAGGGTGCCTTTTCGGATATTCATAGGGAAATAAATTAGTAGGCACACGCGTCGCGAAGGAGCCATTACCGGTGTCTCGTTGCGTCTTCATCTTGCAAAAGGGGTGCGAAACTTTTGCACTATGTAATCGTGTTCTCGTGGAATTAAAACACCTTCGTACTTTTAAGATTTTTCTACCTTGATACCGTTTCCAGAAATTAAATCACTTTAATACTCTTAACATTTTTCTATCGCAATTTCGTTCTTCAGAAATTAAGACACTTTAATTCTTTTAATATTTTTCTTCAAAAATTAACCTCTTGCCACACTTTGACGACTTCGATGAATCGTTCTTTAACCAATGACGTAAAGTTCAAATATAACAAATCAATGAATAAAATATTGACATCAAATTTTAACTCTCATTATTTGCTTTAAGTGGACAGTTCTGACGCACCTGACAAACGGCAAGGGGTTAAAACACCTTAGTGTTTTTAATATTTTTCTACACAGATGTTCTCCAAAAATTTAAGCATTTCAGCGCTTTTAATATTTTTCTATCTTGGTGCCGTTTTGAGATAAAAAGGAAAAGTTGAAGAACAGAAAAAATTCCGATAAATCCTTCGCACCCCCACCTTGGAAGATTTGGAAGTTTCCAGATAAAAAACGAAAGACAAAGAATATCTTCTTTGAGTGTTCGTTTATGCCATTTAACTTGCAAATCCTTCCACCGGGACCGCTGATACCCGTGAAACATGTGTGGAAACTGAAGAAAAGTCTTAGTCTCCGCTCCACCCTGTTGAGGAAGTACCACCAGGAGGGTTGGAACGAGAAACGAAGGGGCGGAGAAAAAGAGAGAGAAAAGCGTGTGAAAAATCCAAAAGAGCAAAGGTGCTGGGGTTCTCGAACAAGAGGTGGAAAGTAACGATCCTTTACGAAGGGGATCTCGAAAGGGGTATTGATACATCGGATGAAATATTTTCCGTGTAAAATATACAACTGAACTGTTCCTTCGTAATGCGTACACGCTATAATAATTCCTATTATATACAAAAGATGCGTTTGTTGCGATTATTCAAAATTACTATTAAGGTAAATGTACTCATTGATGATCACATTTTTATTCGTGGTCGATTTTTGATCTGATTTTATTAAATATGACAGAGGAAGCAGTTTATTGGTAATAACTTTAAAACATTGTAGTTGAGAGTACATTTATTACTTCGGAGATTGTTATTTTATTGACACTAAAACTACCAAACGGGCAAAAATGATAGCTCATTGAGATTTTTACTTTAAATTATAGAATTTGTTCGCTCGATCTTTTTGAAATGTACCGATCCTTGTGAAGATGAAGAATTAATAATGTATACAATTTTACGTTCTATTTTTGATTCATTTATTTTTTTTAACACTATTTTCAATTTGAAATGAAGCATATGTTATACGCCTTTAAATTAAAAAATGTCAAAGCATAAACTTTTCTCTGAATTTTGGAATTAGAAAATTTATGCATATTTGAAATTTAAGAAATTTGAAAGTTTCAACAAGTTACCCGGCATGTGTCCCCTTTAACCACGGCTAAAAACGCTATAGAACTCGAATGATTTTTATCTAAAAATTTCCTACCGTGAATATTGCATCACCATCAATCCTACTTCCCTATAGCTGTGTAACAGATTTTCAGTAACATCGTTGTAGCAACGTATTCGCGACAAAGCGTCGCAGAGGAAACAATAAAGATCCGTTGAGCGTATGCCTTGCTGCTTCTCCGGGTGGACGATAAAATCACGGGAACGGTTATCAGAATTCAATGGCGGTCGTAGATGTGCACCGAGGCGAAAAATTGCACGATTTCTAGCGTTACGACTAACACAGTGTACAAGCTAGCAGCGATAATGATATTCAACGGCGTGGCCGCTTTTACGAGCGATTATCGCCACGGTATTCTTCCTCGACGGAACTGTTGGGCGGATATCCAAAGGAGCTAAGATTTCGAGATGGCGCCGGACTCGCGGCGGGCATAAAGGGAATCACACCATCATCGTAAACCAACTAACTCTCTATCTTTCTCTGTTAGTCGTTCAGAGAGTAGAAAGAGCTATGAGAAGAAAGACAGACGTGAACCATTTAACAACCGACTTGCACCCACTTCTTCATGACCTTTGCAATACCAATTTCGTTTAAATTTTGCACGATCATACAGAATACAAAAAATAATCATTTTGTAAAATTGTAGCGCGCAACTCTTTAAAATATGGTAGTTTAGTTTAAATTAAGTACTGTTCAAACTAACGCGAGTTTCGAACTTGTGAAATCATAAAATGAAAAGATTTGCTGTGTTAAGGAAATAAAAAAGGATACAAATAGTTGTAACACAATATGGGTGTATAATTTAAAAGTTACAGTGGATGATCAAATTATTACAGCCATTTACGTAGTTGATCTTACTACATTTTAATTATGTAAACTAGCTTTAATAGTTTTCTATAGTTATAATAGATAATTGTTTATAATTAAGAATCATTTAGTACAGTAAGCCTGATACTATGATCTTATTTCTACACAAACAAAATGAAATGTATTTCTACATGAATCCAATAATTTAATTTCTCATTGTATATAAGGTTATAAAAACTTGAATATATAGATAAATATACTGCATTTACAGTAACCTCCACCAAAATTATTCAAGCGAGCAATATAAATTTAGACTTGAATCGAAATATTTTCATCTTGACGTCTTGAAAGTTCTCCAATATTAATTGCCATTTTCGCAAAACATAACCTTATCCTGCGAACGTCTCAGTCGACGCGTTTCCGTTTCTTTCAGTCTCCTAAGATTCCTTCGTAACGGCAGAAATTTCCGCCGATAAATCCGACGGGCCAACAAAAATCTCTCCCTTGAAAAACGGGTAATCGTATTCCCGTTTTAAATGTATTCAGTCGACAGTCGACCTGTACACGCTTGTCGGTAACTGAGGCGTACACTCCGGTGCAACGTTGACTTTGCGTCAGGAATAATATATCAACTTGCAAATTTTATTATTCTTAACCTCTCGAGTTTCTAAACTTTCACATTTTTAAATTTCATATTTTTAGATTTGTAAACTTTTAAATTTTTAAACTTCAAATTTTTACATTTCTAAATTTTTAAATATCAAATTTTTTAATTTCCAAGTGTATAAATTTTCAAATTCTCTAATTTTCTACATTTTTTAATTTCCAAATTCTCAAATTTTCTAAATTTTTTCATTCTTTAATTTTTATATTTTTATTTTTAAACTGTGAAGTTACTAATGAAATTATTTATTAATTACCAAATTTTCGATTTTCTAAATTTCAGATTTTTCAAATTTCTGGCTCCTAAATTTCGATGCAAACAAATTTTCAAAATTTTCAATTGTTATAGCTTTAAATTATGAAATTGTAAAATTTCATCAACTTTCAAACCTCAACATTCCTAAATTTCCAAACTTTTAAGTTTCTACATCCGAAAATTTCTAAATTTCCAAACTTACTTTTCTAAGTATCTATATTTTCACATTTTCAAATTTGTAAATGTGCAAACTTCTGAATTTTGAAATTCACAAATTCTCAACATCCCAAGTCTTCAAATATGCACAGCTATAAATTTCAAAATTTCCAAGTCAAATATCATAATTAAAATGTCAAATAATTTTTCAAATTCCCAAATCTCTAAATTTTTCTACTTCTAGATTTCTATATTTCTAAAGTTACAAGTTTCTAAATTTTGAAACATTCAAACTTTAAAATTCTCGAATTACCAATATTAAACCCCCAAATTTCTATACTTTAAATACTACGAATTTTGAAAGTTTTCAAATTCTCCAATTCCCAGCTTTACAAATCCTAAATTTCCAAAGTGTCATTCCAAGATATCAAATCCTTACAAAAAAGATTAAAAATCTTCAAATTTCCAATTTTCCAAACTTTCAAATGTACAAATCAACTCTAATCCAGTAATGACCAAGTGGTATACTTCTACCGGATTTAACACATTTTCCCTGAAAAAGACAGATTTGCTGTTGACTGTACACACGATCCGTATAACCGGCAGAAGGCAGAAGGGGGAAAATTGTATAAGAAGGTAACAGGTTTCGCAACGGATGCCTAGTCCCGTGCGGAAACACATGTAAGGGGATGCGAAGGACGAGGTTAAGGTAGGCTGTCGGAGGTTTCGCCGAAGGGCAAGAAAAGAGGATTCGGACGGTGTGTAATCTCGGCTCAGGGTGTCGTCTTGATATCCTACCGGACACGACGAAAAACTCAAATCGGTAGAAGATTAAGCCTTGTTCTTTTTAACTCCAGCACGAGACTCGGGACCCAAGAAGAAGTTAGTAAAAAAAGAATCTTAAACAGGTACAATATTTCAGTAAATCTCCAGACAATTTTAGGCGTCCAAAGTTTCTATTCCCCACAAAAACAATAATAAAGTGGCACTTTGTCCACAACTAATTTTTGCTCTCAAACATGAAGTGTTTAAAAATATTTGCAAATATTTATTGAAATTCAAAAACCCCTCCAAGTTAATTAAATTTATTATACCTAAAAAAATACTTCATGAAATATACAAAAATCCATGAAATAACCTGACATTTATTACTTTACCTAATTTGAGATTCTAATTTTAATACGAATCAAGGAGGAGCTTAAAGTAGCTAATGATTATTTCAGCCTGTAATGGAAACACAGTAAACCCTTGCGCTTACTATTAAAACAAGTACAGGAGATTGAAGTACCTACGTAAGGAGGAGGCTCTCGAGCTTAGGGGGTTGCAGACAATTTTACACTTGTAAATAGGGCCCGAGAGTAGAGGGGCATAAGTAAATTAGGCCGGACGAGACGAAAGGTTTCGATAACAGTCTCTCCCTCGGCTTTTTTAAAAGCTGACTCTCAGGGAATTGAGACGTCATCACGATGCTCTAGCTCGTTTCCTTCCATTCTCTTCCCCCGGCATTTTTGCCCCCTTCGAGGGCCGTTTAACGCCAAAGCGACGCGCGTTTGCCCTCTCAGGAACGCGTTCTAGCCTCATCCTTTGTTTCGTCTTCATGAGATTTTTAAGCAGCGCGAAATGAGCTTCGCAGCTCGTCGACGAGAACGAACGATTATCGCTCGAGCTTGAGAGTCTCGCTTAATTTCTTCCTTCCCCCTCATTGAACGACAGAAAATTAAAGAAACGAGATATTGGCTCGTTGCATATTCCCGATTTTTTAAGTAGGAAGCGATTGCCTAATATGGAGAAATTTGATATCTAACCAAATCATGAATGTGATTAGTACTGTTTCTTATATTTTATGTAAAAAATCTGATAATATTTATTGCATCTGAAGACGCGGACTCGTCGCCATTTTGTACACTTTCTATGTTCAGCTATGTATCTCTACCTTTCTTGAAAATTCAGTATTTTATGAATTTTGTTTCTAAAATCTGATATTATTTATTGCATCTGAAGAACCAGACGCGGGCTCGTCGCCATTTTGTACACTTTCTATGTTCAGCTATGTATCTCTACCTTTCTTGAAAATTCAGTATTTTATGAATTTTGTTTCTAAAATCTGATATTATTCATTGCATCTGAAGAACCAGACGCGGTCTAGTCGCCATTTTGTACACTTTCTAAGTTCAGCCATTTATGTATCTCTCCTAAAAATTAAGTAATAGTATTTTATGACATGTTTTTTTAAAATCATAGTTTTCGAAGCTTTCTGTCCAAGTTTTTCTAACTTCTTTGGTGTCATTCATTACAAAAATAATAGAACTCTTGCGTAAAATATTGTTATGGACAGATGTCGCTAATTTGGGGCTCTTCGTGTTAGAAAGATACATTAGTACAATATTGTTTTTGCTATTATATGCCGTTTGCTGATATTAAGTTCTATGAAGATAAAATTTTAAAGTAAATAAATAAATAGAATCGTGATATGTGTAAAAAATAAATAAAATCGTTTCATACGAACAAAATAAATAAATCCTTTAATCCCCAATTTCGACAAATTCGATCGTCCCCAATTTTCTGGAAATCAAGCACAACTCGTTCGAACTTTCCAGTGAAAGAATCGAACGGTGGAGGGGAACGACAAATCGCGGGGTTGAATCGAGGAAGGAAGGAAAGGAGGAGAGCCGGATTCCAAGCATTTGTATCGTTTTGTCGTACTTCAGCGTCGGCACGCGTATCGTATGGCATCGCATTATTGCTTTTATGGCCAATAAAAGGAGAGCCGGTTCTGTGAGGCCAGCACGCCGGTCTCGTCCTCGGCAACGATCTACCCCTCGATCCTCGGGACCATTCTATCCCGAAACCATCATCTACTCACCACCCCCTCCACTTTGACCCGTCTGACCACCGTCGTTATTGCCGCTGGGTCGTTCGTTCGACCATCGGAGGTGTTGCGATTGGTTTCGTATTTGGAGGGAATATAGTTCGGGGACTCCCCGGCCCAGTTAACCGTGTCCTCACCCTTTGGGACGCTCCGCAGGAAACGACGCCTGTATGTGGCTCCTCTGACACCTTCTTAGCTTGTACAAATATTACTTGGGGCTTCTTGGTCAACATTTACGTTTACAAGGGATACGTTCTTTGTTTTCTTTCTTCTGGAATCGCTCGACCAGAGGGTTGACCTCCGTCAAAAGGATATTATAACCGCAGCCCACAGGAAGTTGATTGATTCAACGATCAACGAACGGATAAACTTATACCATATTTGTCCTCTGTTTTAATAATTTTAGTGCTGGGTATTCGTACGAAAAGATATTTAATGGTGTATGATCTTTTAACGTTTTTAAATATTGTTAATTTCTATTAGTGTGCATCTCTCAATTTTTATTACACTTTGCATGGTCTACAGATAATGACTCTTCGAAATATTTGTGATTTAGGCATTTATTTTCTTGCCAATTTAGCTTTTAATTTTCATATGCGTTATATAACAGGAAGAGTCTACACTTGGACTGATTATGAGGTCTAAACTTTTTTGTAGTGTCAAATGTCAAAACTTATAAATGTACATGTAAGAAAATTTAATAATGGTAATTTGATAATTACTAGATGTTATAAATCATTAAATGCATTAAATATCAAAACTAAATACATTAAATACACTATTGGTCACTATTCTTTCTGGTGTTGTTCATATGTCACGTATAACGTGATGGATTAAGTTGGAAGTATAATAAAGTAAGTAATATTAACTAAGGAACTGATAAAGTCGCCAAAACTGCAATTTTAAACAATTTTTAAATCGAATATCCTGCAGAAAACGAAGTCAAACATCAAAAACTACTTCTCATATTTTATATATATTTGCACCTATTTATTTTGAACTTGGAAGGTCCTCTATTATAAATTAAATTATAGTTAACAATTTCTGACAAACAAATATTATGAAAATAAGTGCCTACGCTTATTTAAATCAGACTGTGCCCGATTTAACGGGCGCTCGTTAAAATTTCTTGCTGCAGCAGCTGCTACTTGAAACTTTCGAAGCCACCTGAAGAATGACCACGTAGAAGTGCGGGACGAGTAAAATAACGAAAGATAAACGACGCAGGTAACAAAGAAACGTCCCAAACAATTACGTTTCTTCGCCTGATGATGAATCACAAAGACAGGCTGCTTATCTCACGTGACGCGCGAAAAGACGACACAGGACTCGAGATACTTGTACGAGGCACGGTCGTTAAGGATAGGAACTTGTCATTCTTGCAGAACGTAAGCTCGTCTTTTCTCTAGGATGAAGGCAGCTCGTTGCACCTACAGGCAAAAGATAACCAGCCCCGTCTTCGAGACATCAAGCTCCCGTTCCACTTTCCTTGTCCTAGCCGACGATATATCTCCTCGCCGTCCCCTTTCGTCGTTTGTCCCCCCGTCGACTACCCCCATCGTCTTCTCGTCGTGTTTCGATTCTCCGTGAGGGTGCACGATGACACTCGGTTACGACATTAGCGACGTTTCCCACACTGTCTATGGGTCTACTTCGTCAATGTCAGACGCGAAAGAACTTTCCGAGAAATAAACCAGGGAGATTGGAAAATGTCCGGCCGTTTGCGGTCGCTCAACATTTTCAACGGAGAATTATTCCAGGAACAGCAAGAAACATTCTACAGTTATGTATAGTAGTTTTGTTATGTTGCGACTTGACAGTTGGTCAGAAAGTTATATTCTGTGTTGCACTGGTGTTCATATAATAGTGAGGGAGCCATTGTATAGTTTCTGAGAAGGTGACAACACATACAGTCTCTATTGCAAAAACGAAAAATCGAACGTGGGGTAATGTGGAATTGATAGGTATAGTTTGATGATATTTTATATTACAAGTTGAGAGATACAGTTCAATGGACGTAGTCAGATCGTACTGAAAGCATTAGGCTTTTAGTCATTTATATTCTAAATGGAAAATATAAATGAACGATGAACATAAGTAGTAATACATTGGTCAATACAATTAAATTGAATATTTTAGATCAAATCACCACAAAGGGTAAGAGCATTAAGTATTTATGCAGTTCAGAAAATTGTGATGAATCAAAGTTTAAAAAAAAAGTGTTTAGAGTGAAATGACCTTATTGATGCAATTATTTTGAGCCGTTTCAAAATGAACTTGCCACACTTTCAAAATAAATGTATTAGTACATGTATCATAACTTTTGAGCTGAATAAATGATTCTTTTGCGAATTATTTTCTTTTCTTCAATTTAGATGTAAAATTATATGTGTTTATGTCATTACACCTTAATAATCGTGTGTGTGTTTATTAATATATCTGCGATCAGTCTGCTATTTAAGGAGCTGAAATGAGGATTGGTGGAGATTGATCTCAAAGATCAGAAGGATTGAACCATGCCTTTCAACGCGACAAATTAAATCCCTCTCGACTATTCCATTCTCCCTGCCTTGTATAGAGGAATTCAAGGATTTCTAAGGAGTTCCAGTTCGTCCTATGCTCGTTTCTGACATTCTTAGAAGAGAAATCGATGACTAACATGATCACGGCAGTACTTCTGTCGAACACAGGCGTTTGATAAATACTATGTATTTGAACAGAATCGTAATAGAAGGATATTAATAGTAATAAAAAATTCTAAGTAAAATTATGTTATATCTCTCTATTCTATTACACTGTTTAGCTTTGCACTAAAATAGTACTAATAATACTACATGTATAGTGCCGATATTTTAAACATTTCCACAGTAGCTATAACCCCATTTTCCAATTCCATACCTGTCCCATTCTCACAATACTATGAAGCAGTTTTACTGAAAATTGTTGCATTAAAAAAAAGTCATTGCTCTATTAAAAAAAATAGTATGCTCAGATTATATTTAGTTTAATAAATTTTTTGCCAAAAAAAGAAACTGGAGAGCTGGTCGATAAAGAAACACAAGGAGTCTTTCTAAACAGAATTTTATTCGAAGTGAGGGCTTGATTTACGTGTACACGCTCGGGGGCAAGCTTCGGCCCGCTTTCCCATAATAGTACCACTCTGATTCCAATAACCATGAATCTATCAGACGTCAAAACGCAATCTCAACCTGAAAACGGCTTGTACAGCGAGCTACACCCTGGCGAACCACAAATCTCGCGATATCAGTGATCGTATATCTTATACTTACTGGCACCTCGTGCAACGCGGATGTAAAAGAGGCTGACCCGCGGGAGCGAGGGTGAAACAGGGTGGAGAAAAAAAGGGAGGGAGTCCTCCAGGATTTCTCTCTGTTCGACGGAGAAACGGGCAAGAGGAAAAACCGGAGAGATTGCACGGAATGGCGGAGAAAGTTGCAAACTCGAAAACTTTCCGAGGCCCTATTATCTCCGACGAGACCACCGTCCGGCACCAAGGGGGTTGTCCGGTATACCTCGATCTCTAAATACTCCACCCTCCCCGACCCCCTCGTCTGCTGTGGGAGTTATTTCGGAGAAACAGGGAAAAAATAGGAGAAAGGAAGAAACAGATGCGCGAAAAAGCTATCTGCCTCTTCGAAAGCTAGCAATCATTTACGTATATTTCAACGGTATCCAAACAAATCAAGATGAAAGTAAAATCTGTTAGCTTTCTGTACCGTCAATTTTTGCAGTGAAGAAAAAATTAGTTTTCGTGCTACTTTATGATGTGGCGTGTACATTTTTTTCAACGAGTACCGCAATTTGTTAGGTGCATGTGATATGTAATTATTGTTATAATCGCAATGTATCGGGTTATTATATGAAGTGTAATTATTGCTACTACCTCAGTCTGTTAGGTTGTTCCATGTGAATTGCAATTATTGTTGTAAGACTAATGTATTAGGTTGTTGCATGTGAAATGCAATTATTCATGCAACTGCAATGTATTAGGTTGTTGCATACAAAGTGTAATTATTGTGGAAAATACTAGACATGAAATGACCAGACATAAAAAGAAATATTCTACAATATCGGTTTGAAGCTTAACGTATTACAAACAGAACTACATAAACCACCACATTACTATAAATTGATTATCACATATTATTAAAATTGACTACATATTAAAAATTGAATATAAAATGATTGTAATAATTGGTAATTACAGAAATCAATGATTTATTTTGAAGTACAGAGAGTGCCATAAGTTGATGTCATAAAAGTCATGAAATAACATATGTTATATTAATGTAAAAATTAAAATTCAACGAAAATGATTGCATAAACGTATTATATTTTAAAGACAAGATAGCTGGTTGTTAGTTATATCAAACATTGATCGATTTTACTTTCAAAATTCGACACGATTTGATGACATAAAGTTATTACAAAGCGTTCTACTTCTTTATATCAATTTAAAACTTCTTTGTTGATAATGAACATATAATACAAACCTTTCGTTAATGTTCTTAATATGAAATTGTTAGATGTTAGGTAACTATCTTATTACGTATTGTACTGAGTAATCGATGAGACGATTTTCTGACAATAGCTGGTTCGTATTAAGGACATTTATGAAAAGTTCGCATAATCACTTTCAACAAACTTTTTCTTACAAATTGGTGTATTGTAGGTATTGTTTTACCATATTCTCATATCAACAAATTGCATAAAACTTTTCATGTTTCGAAATCGGTTATTTTGTGTGCAATCTAGTAGAATTGAGATACTCGGTGAAAAAGGGGTGCATGACATAATATTACATAGTGAAACAATTATAATTATTAGTAATGTACTTGGGAATGTAATTGGACATGAAGGACCCACGTTTATACATTAATGCATATACACGTACATATTATTAATATATTTATCGAATAAAGGTAAAAAACATGATTCTCTTTAACAAAATGTTTGGAAAACGTAATAAAACGTAGTGTATAATACTTGGAATACTTCTTTGATATGGTACTTGTAATACCTACAATATTTCTGTGATATAACATTTATACTACCTACAATATTTGCTTGATATAATATTTATAATACCCACAATACTTCTAATACTTATCAGATGTAATACTTTTAACACTAATTTGATCCACATAATATTTATTAACATTTAATATCATAATTCCCCAATTAGAATTAAATGTACCTAACTAAAACCACATTAGAATAAATAATTTGTTCTCCATTAAAATTCTCAATTGACTGTCGCATTCTAATAGAATCAATTTTTCTACATTTCACGAAGAACGAGAAATTTAATATTACCCAGCCGAATCAGAGTAGTCTCATGATTTAACGACGTTTGCAGAAGGGGTATCACTCGCACCGAAGGAAAATGAGCAATGGTGCCAATGACAGTGCTAACGCCGTACAAATGAATGCACGCCGAGGCTTTGACAAGCAGTAATTTATCATGTAATCCTGTCGCACCCTTCCTCGACTTCTTCTTCGTCTTTCTTCTCGGTTAAGAGAAGGCGAAAGAAAAACGGAACGAAGGCTGAAATCTGGCGACGGTGATTGGGACAAATATAAATAAGCCAATCGGAGAACCCTCCGCGAAAGTCTTCTTTTGCATTCGTCTCGGGAGGACGGATGTAAACGCGGCTTAACGGATCTTGGTAATCCCGCGGGAATAGAAGCGAATGTACGACGATTCGCTGTTGTTGGGAAACTCGGGTTATCGCGATCGTTTCGTGCGTGAAAAATACTCTGCTGTTAGTCTTCCGACGTTTCCGGGAACAGGAAAATTATACAATTTACAGAATAATTAAATTTGAACGTTCAATATCTATATTTAACACGTAATGTCACAGACAGAAGAATAATGAAAGAATTTTAAATGAAAATCCAGAAGTATAACAATCTCACGTTAAATATACAGTGTCTATTTATTTATGAAACAATTTTTATGGTGCAAGTAGTTCATTGTTCTACTTTATTGTTCAAGTAGTTAATTAGTGATATTAGTTCTCATTTACAAGTACGTTTAATATTTCATAAATTTATTTTGCATTTTATCTATACTTTGTGAATTAAAATCGTATCTCTATTGATAAGTACAGAACATTCTCGGTTACTTGATATTAACATTTTATTTATATTTCCTCTTTAAGATAAATATTTACGATCAACAAATGTAGCAAGAGAAATCGTATCCTCTCAATAACTCGATGCGAAAAACTTTGATCGGTAATTTCGAATCACCGAAATCGGTCCTCCGGTTCAAATCTAGCGATAAATGATCCCATACCGCTGGAAACCGTTCCTTCTGCTCGCCACCTTTTCTCTCTTTCGTGCCGAAAGTTTTTCCAACTTCGTATAATCATTTTTCCTGGAATGTCCCGCTGGTACCCATCCCCTGTCCCGACCATCCACACCCTGCGTAAGCCATCGCTTCCTCGCCGATCTTCCCCTACGACCGCTTATCCCAGAGAAATTCTTTTCGCGGTTTCTTCCAGAGAATACAACCGTGTCTACCCTTTCCACTCGCAGATTCGTTGGCGTAGAAGAATTTTAATTCTTCCTCCGCCCTCTCGCCAAAAAGTCCCGGATGATTTTCTTTCCCACGGATTTTTACGACCATCCGCAGATCAAAGGATCCCTCCGTTGTGTTTAAGGAAGAAATATGCCCCTTTTCTCCGTGTTTTGTTAATTGAAATAGCATACCCAGTTTTAAATCATAATTATTATCTTTATTTTTCGTTCTCAATAATTCTTATTTGAGATATTGTCAAGAAATTATCTGTTTAGGTTGTTTGATATTTCTTTTGTTATTTTATTAAAAATGTTTATTTTACTGTATCTGCTATTTGTACTAGTTCTATGTTGCAAATATGTACTAGTATGTCTACCACTTGTACCAGTTCTATTTTACTAACATGTACTATTATGTCTACTACTTGTACTAGTTCATTTTTACGAATGTGTATTATTACTATATTATTATTATATTAATATATTTACTACTTGTACTAGTTTTATATAACTATTTAAACACTTAAACTTTTCCTGCTATTTTTATTTTAAAAATATGTTTGGGTTGGAGGGATGACAAGTTTGATAAGTTTCAGGTGATACTAAAGTAGGTGATACTAAAGTCTACTCTCCGATACACGGACTTTCCAATTTTGGAAAAGGAATATAAGTTTTCGGACTCGCAGAAATAAAAATAACGAGGAAATAATATTGTAAATTAATACAGTAATGCATCAATAATAAGATATTGTATAATACTATATTACATGTAAATATTTATAGCACTTGTTCACTTTTAAATACAAGTATAATTCATAACAAAAATTAAAAATAATAATTCCGTACAGTTGTGTGTTACGTGACTACAAAGTTATAGTTACCTTTATCCACGTGTAAAGTTGCAGAGCAAAACGTCAAAGCCGTCGATTTTTAATCTCACAAGCCTCCATTAATAATACATGAGGTTTGCGCATTTATTCGGCGAAGGTTGGCCGTTTACATGGCGCATCAAATATGCAGGTGTCTCAAGAAGAGGAAAAAAATAAGAAGGGGGATAGCTGAAGGAGAAACACGTGGTGATTAGATGGGGGAAGGTCCGGGACGTTGGGTTTATTAACGATATCACGGGGCAACGAGGGTGGAAGAAAGGACTCTCGATAATTTGCTGGCTCATGCACCCTTGAAAGAAAATCCATATTCTGACGTTAACGAGATTTTATAGAGCTGCGTTCGCTGTTGCCAACCAACGAAGTCTGTGGATTCTGTGCAAATTAGAAAGGATCATCTTTGAACTGATCGAACATCTCATTTAATCGAAAAGTTGTTAAAATATATTAACTTTCCTTAAACGTAAATCGGAAATATTATAAATAAGTATTTGAGATATAATTATATACTGTTTGCACGAATTAAAATAATCATTCATTTATAAAATTGAATTTTAATATTAATTTCAGTGTTGATGAATTAGAGGATTGAATTTTCAATTATTTTCTTAACTATTTAGATATAAATATTTTCATAACTATTTGGTTACAACTGTTAGAAATTTCCCTAATTATTTAACTGTTAGTAATATCTATTTTCCTAACTATTCAATTATGTGTCACATTTTATTTAGTTAGGAATGCAGAAAATTAAAAAAAAAAACACATTAATTAAGTTAAATCTTTTACATTTACTCTTTTTGTTTGTTACGTTTACAGTTATTACATTATTTAAAAAATGAATTATGCTTTAAACGTTACACATAATACACTATTGATTCAACAGAATTATGTTCATTCTGTTACAACCACCCCTTCATACTATAACCTATAAAATGGGATGCAGTAATGATGACTTACTATAGTTATTTCTTCATTAAAATAAAAATAAATATGACAAATATTTTATATTTATATAAATATAGATATAATATATTATATGAATATAAAATGCAATATATAAAATATTACACAATGTTATACGAATATAAAGTATACTATACATATATATTATATAACGTTACATGAACACAAAATATGTTATACAATATTACCTGAATATAAAATACGAATATATTTCATATTCAAATATTAAAATAAATATTTGTGTCATGATTGAGCATTAACAAGTCAACAAATTATTTGACATCAGTTTCATATTGCAATTGCCAAATGATTACAATGTCTATGAAGCTTCCTATATTGTGTGCACAAAATGGCAGACGAAAAGGCTCAATTAAATCGTGTGTAGATGCCCGGAGCTACCTGTCCCGAGAAAGGAAAAGCCCTCGGAAGGCCTCGAAATCGCGAGTTCTTTCGAAGGACGAGCAGGACGGAGTCTCCTCGCTGCGACAAATATGGAATTTGCATATAAATCGGGTATTTCCATCTGTGGCCCTAGCCCTGCAACGCCGGTTGGTTCGTTCGTTCGCGTGATACAGAAATGAAGAGATCTCCCATTTCCTCTTACCGAACACCCTTCCTTTCCCTCCACCTGCTCTCTCCTTGCCACTCAGCTCGGAAATACTAACCTCTAGATATTATTAATAACCCGAGATGAGATCGAACGCATCCCTCTTCGTCGTATTGAAGGGGTGGAAAATGGGAGGAGTAGAACGAAATCAATCTGCCATTCGCTCGTCGATCTGGATGCCCTTTTTCCAATTCCATTTATCGAATGCACGATTTCTGTCCTCTCTTCTTGCTCCACGAATTTGACAGTCGACATGACTCGTAGTAATTTTATTGTTTTTAAGAGCGATAGACAGATAAGCTTATTTTGAATGTAGAAATTAAGTGTATTCTGAACGGTGGAATTAACCCACAGTTTTCAAAATAATTTTTTGTTGCAATGTTGCTTAACTTGAATACTTTTATAAGTCAGACAACGTTGCAATATATAAATTTATAACACTGACATATTTTATTATGTCAATTATGTCCGTTATGTTAATTAATTGTCTTATTCTATTCTATTACCACAAGTTAATTTCCACACTGAAAAATACATATTTAATAAATTTTGCTCGTTTCAAATAGAATTTTAATGTCCCAATGATTGTATATTTTATTCTATTTTAGAATGAAACAAAAAAATGTTGATGAAGTGTATTCAAACAGTTAAACAAGATGGCTTCGAGTGTGAATCTTGCATAAACAGAAAGGTTAAAATTAAATCAGAAATCGAGTTCCAGCGTATCATTCTTGTTCCGTAAACTCCAGAAAGAAGTGGTTTCAGCATCGTTCTATCAAAGATCGCGTTACACCGTTTACCGCCCTTGCAATCACCCCTGGTGAGAATCTGCGCCTCTTGTTCGCGCTTTTTTTCTCCCGCCATTGAACGAAGAGGAGCAGAAGAGCTCGCGCCAAAGATGGGGAGGAAAGCAGCTTTGTAACCGAGAACCTCCTTAGGCTCTCTATCATTTTTAATCGGGAGAATAAATCGTTTGATTCAATTATCAGGGGCATCTCGTGCCTCCCTCGAGGACCCCCGACGACGAGTGCTTCCAACGAAAGAGAAAAAAACCGTCTCTTTGTCCGGCTTAAGAATCTCGGAGACACTTAAGAGGCTTAGGATCGGTTAAGGTCTGACGTTAAACACCGTCAACATTCTACCGTTACTCCCTCTCTGCAAACAACTCCATGCATCCGTTTACAGTTGCATAAATATACGTATGTAAAATGAAACTAATGAAGGTAACGTAATCAATTTGTCTACTTATAGCCCGACATAAAGAGAACATATAGGGTTGATGTATTTAACGTCTGAAAATCAGGTTTTATATAACACATCCTAAAATTTGCGTACATTTTTTTTTATATAATTCTTCATTTTTTTTACTAAGAATCAGTTATGGATTAGTGTTCGACTAACCATAATTTCCTATCGGGAACTCAGATCAAAATGAAGCTTAGATGAAAATGTGGGATTCGTGTATTTATGCAACGACCTGTGTGATAACGCGTTCTTGACAGAAAATGACAATAATACGAAACGAGTGAGAAACGAAGATTGTACCTCGACGAACCGCTAATAAAGGATAAATTGGAGGATAAAAAGGGAGCCACGTGTTGCAGGGCAAGCGTGAGTAGAACGAGGCAAGCCTCCAAGGAACGTTTCGAAGGAGGGGCGAGATGGAATAGTCGAGCGAGCCTTTTCCTTATTTTTATCAGGTTTTCCAAGGGGATGAATATTTAAGGGAAGCGGACTTAATCTGCGCTCGGGGATTCGCGGCAGACGCGTATCGCAAAGCAGCCGATCTCCCTTAGTTTTTTTTTTCGCCTCTCTTTCTCGCGCTCGTTATACTCTCGCAAGCAAAGGGAGGCGGAGAAATAACGAACAGCATCCTGGAGGATGGAGCACGGCGGCGGTGCATGTTTCCGTAAATATTTTATGGCCGTTATCGACTCTTGACCGAGGAAATTCCACCGATAATTTCATCCCTGGGTCGCTTTCGATGGCAAAAACTGATTCCGTAATGTGGCCTTAAGCGGGACAGCGAATATCGTTCGGAGGTGCATATGAGATACTCAGGAGCTAAATTGATCAACTGTGCTTTTACTGAATTTCTCATTAAAGCAGTTCATTAGCTGTACACGTGATTAGTGGTCGATTATTTTAAAATCGAGCAGGTTATTTATTTCGATATTAATATATAAGTAAAATTATGTGGATTTTCAAGTGGATTTTCTTGATAATTGTAGATGAAACTTTTTATGATTAATGAGTAACAATAGAAAAGACTGTGGTACTTTTTAGGCAATTGCACTTTTTTACTGAAAGAGTTTATATGAATGCTAATGCCAGGAAATATGTATGCAAATGTTATTACAGTTTAGTAATAGCTTTTATGAGCAACAAGTATTTTAACAATAACGTATTTTAATAATAACGATAATGTATTTTTATATTTTGGTAAACAGTAAGTAGTTTTTCATATTTTGGTATTTTATTTATAATAGTATTTTATCTAAAATAGTATTTTATGTATTTTTATTATATAGCATCTGAATAACAATTAATATACTGATGGCATATTGTAAGGACAGTCCCTGGCCAAAAAATTAAGAGCATTTACGTATGTTTTGTGTATTTTTAGTCAAATTTAGGTCTGAACAGAATTTGATGACGAACTTGATTAATTATTAATGTATTCCATGCATACATATTATTTATATATTATAAGTAAAACGACATGTTTGCTTTAACAAGATAGTGAAATAGTGAATAATGAATAATAGTATTGTACTAGTACAGTGGAATGGCCGAATAATATAACTAGTTTTTACTATTAATAATAGTACTAATTACTAGTAATAAACAACTAGTAGTAATTAGTGGTGTTATTAATTACATAGTATTATTAAATAATAAATATCAATTTTTAACCCTCTGCGATACTTACATAAAATCTAAATATTCTACTAACAGAAATTATCTTACATTGCAAGTAGTTAATTAAAAATTTCCCGTAATGAAATTAACTACCTATCGATTCTACAAAACCAAAAGGACGTATGAAATATTTTCTACAATAAATTCCACAACATAGAGCACTCTTTGTACTACAGTCATAAAGTATTAACTCAGAATAATAAATATTGAAAATAGTATTGCGATATAGTGACTGATACCAAACATAACCTCAAAGCCTGAAGTATTCGATCAAATAAAAATAGAATGCTCAAATTCACATACCATCAAATGAACTGTTTATTGTGATATTAATTACAAGTGTATATCGTAATTCCTTAAGAATTCAAGCAAATAAAATTATAATCCTGAAGTCTATTTACCAATAAATAAACTTTCTACTGTGACCATTGTTACACATGACTACCACAAGCCCTTAAGGATTCAATAAAATAAAAATGAACACC
This sequence comes from Megachile willughbiella, assembly GCA_945859595.2. Taxonomy (NCBI): domain Eukaryota; kingdom Metazoa; phylum Arthropoda; class Insecta; order Hymenoptera; family Megachilidae; genus Megachile; species Megachile willughbiella. The sequence continues at coordinate 11,517,398 of OX243803.1, read as the reverse complement.
AGTAAATGAATTCTTCATTCTAATCACAGTCACAGGTGATCGTTATAACTCATAAGGACTTATAAATCCATAAGGACCAGATCAAATAAAACTGAAATCCTCAAGTCCACATACTAACAAGTAAACTTACCATTATGACCATAGTCACAGATGACTATTGCAAATCTGTAAGGATTTAATCCAATGAAACCGAAATCCTGAAGTCCATGTACCAACAAATAACCTTTTTACCACGATCACGATGACCACTATCGTGAACAGTTAAAAACCCTCAGAAAACCATAGAACGACCCTAATAAAAACATTTGCCTCACGCGCGAACGTTTTTCGCGTCGTATTAAAATGTCAGGCTCGTTGATCCGTGGTCTGGTCCGTTTCTGGGCCGACGTGAAGCTGACGGACTGGCGACCCTCTGACACCGAGACAGGATCCCAGGGCTTTCCCTTGCAAATTCTCTCTTTACCACTTCTCTGTAGCCCACCGCCCCAGGTCCCGAACCACTCTTTCTCTCCCGGGGGTTTGTTTTAGCAAGAACTCGCCCCCGAGTTTTCGGATACGCGTATACAGCCCGGACTCGCACACAGGTGCGTGCGTGTACGACGAGAAAGAGGTCGGAGGGGAAAACCTTCACCGCAACCGCCGGCTGCACGAGCAAGTATGCCTGCCAACCTTTATTGGTTTTTACCGAGCAACACACAGTCCGATATTTTTTTATTACGACAAAGCACGCGTTTACCCCCGACCGAGCGGATTGTTCGGCATTAAGCGTGGCAAAGGTTGCCGGGGGAAGGAGTTAACGTGCCTTCGCGCGAGATACGATAACAGAAGCGCCGAGAGATCTTCTCGAACTCTAACTACAGGGTAGTTGAACCTTTTTCGATACTTTAGTTGAGTGAGGTTTTTTGGGAATAGAGGTAAATAGATTAATCAGTTAACTGTGGAATTTAGCTTTAAAAATCATGGGATTATTTTTTATTGTTTAGTGCAGTGCTGATCGAAAGAATACTTAAGCAGAGAACAGCGGACTAAGTTTAGTAAGTTTAGGAAAAATATTATATAAAATATAGTAACACATAAAACTCTCATCACAAAGCTCATTAATAATATTTTCAAATATTTGAGAATTTATGAATTTGAATATTTGAGAATTTGAGAATTTAGGTGTTTGAAAATTTTTTAATCTGGAAACTAATGTGATTTGAAACTTTGAACTGTGAAAACTTGAGAATTTGGAGACTTGGGGGTGGAAAAATGGGAGATTGAAAACGGTGAAAATGTCAACCGTTTGGTGTATATGATAAATTTGAATGTTTAGAAATTAAAGAATATGAGAATTTATCAAATTGTAAATTTGTAAATTTGTGAATTCTTGAATTTGTAAATTTGCGAATTCGTAAATTTGAACGTCTGCAACTTGAACTACTAGTATTTATAAAAACTATCAATGGTGCTGCTAATAGATACAGCTGCACTAAATTAATGAACAAGTAAATCATTCTAATCGTTCTATACATTCAGAAATAAATCTGTCAGCAAACACATCCGAAAAAGTATTATACAATCGTTTCCTTCAATTATCTATTACAAAACATGAATTGAACATACAACTTAAATAACTAAAATTTAAATTATAACATGCTCATTAAAAAGATGCATAATTGCCAAAATAAAATTTCTTCACTTCATCCAAAAGTAACGAATCAGTAAAAAATGAAGTATTAAAATATTAACCTCAAAGCTAAAACGTAATGCTGTTTACAATAAAGTACACAACTCGAATAAGAAATAAAATTCACAATAAACCCTACATCTTATAATGAATACTTAAAATTTATTTAATCGTTTTAATTTTGCTTCAAGAATTAATTCACAGGAAATCGTATACACAAGTGTTAGGACACCCGTTATACAGGCGATTTTAACTTTGCCAAGCGGTTTCGTTTCGGAGGCTTCGCGAGGGCTGCACCGAAAGTAGCGGACTAAGCTTTAACCACGCGAATTACGAAATACTTTTACAAATTAAATACGCGTAGGCATACGGGGGAAGGTTTGCTCACAGTGGCTTCCATCGGACCGCAGCTCGACAAAGTATTTGCAACGAGGGGTGTAAAGCCCTTTTGGATCGTCGTCACGACCTCGCCAATTTTTCAAAGACAGCCACATCGTTTTCATGTTTTTAAATAAGTTACTATTATATCTTAGCACATGTAAATAAAAAATCGTACATTATATTATTATACTTATTTTGGACTTTTATATGAGATATTTATATTAGATAAATAATTTATTCTATTTATAGGATATTTAAATTAGATTTAAGTTTCGTTGTACTGATATTAATTAACATTTTGAACGTAAAATCCTGATTATTAAAGTGAATGAAATTTTTTAATTTTTTCCTAAATTCATAAATTATTACCAAATTATCAGATTTTTCGTATATTTGATCTTCGAAATTTACAAATTACAAACTTTCCAAATATTCAGATTCGTGAATTTCCAAATTCCTCAATCCTTAAATTCTAATATACCCAAATTTCTAGATTCCCATTTTCCAACTTATCAAGTTACCAAATTATTAAATTAACAAATTACGACTTCATTGAATTAGTAATTTATCGAAATTCACCAATTTACCAATTTACCAATTTACCAATTTTTCAATCTACCAATATACCAATATACCAATTTACCAATTTACCAATTTATCAATTTACCAATTCACTAATTCATGAATTTACTAATTTACCAATTTACCAATTTACCAATTTACCAATTTACCAATTTTCCAATCTACCAATTTACTAATTCATCAATTTACCAATATACCAATTTTCCAATCTACCAATTTACCAATATACCAATATACCAATTCACCAATATGATAATTTGTTAAATTACCAAATTACCGCTTTACCAATTTAAGAAATTTCAAATTCCGATATAAACAAATTTCCATATCTCTAAAATTCCAAATCCTTAAATTCCGATATACCCGAATTCCCCAATTTCCAAATTTTCAAATTCTCAAATTCTCATATACTTAAATTCTCAAATTCCCAAATTCTCAAATTCCAACATACCCAAATTTCCAAATCTCTGAATTCCTCATTCCAAAAGAATGTACCCTGCATCCCTTACCAACCCCTACCAAATAACAAGTACAAAACTTTTCAGTTAATTAATATTTCATACTTCACTACCGCCTCACATTCTCCTCTCTAAAAATACAATTCGCATAGTTCTTATTAAAACCACCTAAACTTTCCCTATTTCCGTCCCAATCATCCGGAAACCTCGATTTCCAGCTCGTTATTCAGCGTCCCGGCACCGGACCCACGCGACAAAGACAATCTCGTAGCGGCTAAATTCGTTAACTTTTCTCGCGGAGTAGCCTCGAAAATGAGCAACATAGTAACGCACACAGGGCCGTCTTTTTACGAACAGCAGCGGGGCAAACGCGGCGAGGAAGCAGGAAAAAATAGCGGAGCATTAAACGCAAACAAGGGTAGCAATTTCGGAGGGGACTCGAGGAGTCGAGAGGTCGCGAGCGAGTGGAACAGGAAGACGGGGGTTTCGTACACGATAAAAGGGAGCTGGAGGGAGAATCTGGATAAACTAAGAGAAAAAGAGAGAGAGAGGTAGAACGAACAAGGTGGAAGAGAGAGGGTTAAGGGCCTCGACTAGGGTTAAGAACGCTTTAGAGGGAAGCCTACGTTCTGGCGCAGTCACACGATACTTTTTAATTTACTAAAAATGCGCATTCAACCCGTCAAGTGGCTCGGAGCCGATGAAAAGGGAGGCTGGAAAGCTGCCGGGCAGGTCTTCGAGATTTCCTGGACCAACTTCAATGAACTTATTTCGAGAAAATGGCACGAGAGAAAAGCTCGGATCCAACTGGACGAACTCTGGTCAGGTGTGGATGACACAGATTTATCGTATTCCTTATTCGAGAATACTTTTTAGGGCTGCCCTTCGCGGTTACCCCGGTATTCTTTCAGAATTAGAGATTAGTCTACTGGAAGAATGAAGTGCTTCTTTACTTTCACTGCGATCGTATAAATTTTCTTTTGAATAAGAATTGCGGGATGAAGTCGAATGATAGATTATTGTACAGGCAATGTACGTTTTCTTTGGTTCAGCCACCATTTGTCTTGCATTTTGAGGAAGATAACTGAACAGTCAAATTTCCGAATTTAGTTTGGGTTATACTTCATAATTAACATTTTTATTTAATTCTCCCTGTAGCATATTTTGCTGTATCGTGTGAACGATTCTTTTTTATTAGTTATTAATAATAGAAACCTGAATGAGGTTTATGTGATTTCATGTCTTTTATACAATCTTAAAAACCTATATAACCTAAATCCACTTTCGATTTTAAAAAAGAAGTAGTAGAGCAAAAATGTTCAGATATTATAGTATATAAATTGATTTAAATAAAAAAATTAAATATACTTAGGATAATTGTTGTAAAACAAACAATTTTTCAAAGACGAAATAGGAATGTAAAGTTTAAATAAATTATTAAATAGGAACGTCAGATAAAAATTTCTAGATATAAATGTAAAATAGAAATTTTTATATAAAATCGTAAAATGTAGTTTAACATTATTTAGAGAATAAGCATGCAGTTTCAAATATAAATAGATAGAATTATTTAATAAAAATGTAGGAAAGAAATTATTTCATATAAATATAAGATACCAATTTTTATATACAGACGTAAGAGTCTAATATTTCGGAAATAAGCACTTAATTTAAAATATAAATTGCAATTAAATTTTACAGTTGTTACCAGAGAGCTGCAATTAATATATAAACACGTGGCGTGGTAGTGGATTAACTTCGAAATGAAAATTATCCTTACGAGGGCCATGAAATCTTCCCTTGCTGAATTTTTCGCCCCCTCAATGACAATCCGAGCGGAAGAAGTGATCCCAACCCCTATCCCGTTACTGGCCACCCAAGTAAAGACAACCTTCTCCTGATTCCGTCGCTTTTGTTTGAAATCACAATGTAAAAACCGAGAACGTCCGTGTAATTGGCTATATTAATTCTACGAATACTCAAATCGGTTCGGTGTTTTCGATGTCAACAACGTTTCATTCGCCTCATTATCGATTCCCTTTTATCAGAGAAGAAACTCTTAAAAAACAGAATTCAATGGCATCGAATATTCATTCATTAAGGGATTCATGAAAGATGGACGATTCTCATTTTTAAAGATACAATGAAGTCTATTTGGCGGTAATTCAAATTCGCTGGGTGACAACTGTAGAATAGTGGTTCAAATATTTTATTCAATTATGTAAGCGGAGAAAAGCGAGTGAGAACTTGTTTAGTGGACATAGTAAGTCATAGTTAGAGTTAGACATTTAGTAGTTACTGATACTATTATTGGTAATATATTATTTGTGATTCTTCTACAGGTTGTAATAATTTATTTTATTCTTATCATCCTATTATTCATAATTCTTCTACTTTTAATAATTCTTACGAAATTTGTAACTTGACATGAAATATTAGTTTCGTGAACATTGTACCTTAATAGCTTTTTAGTTAGTATGTTTCGAAGAATTAATACTAGTAAAAAAGATATGCAATTGCATTAAAAATAAAGTGTATTTGTATTTCTAGGATTCATAAAGAAAGCCATAGAAAAATAGACTATTACACAATTCAACTTTTTCGCAATTTCTCTTTTTTAAATTACAAAATTTATTCAGATGCTCTTCCTAAAATCTGTATTCATATTTCTTGAGATAAAGTATTAACGTGTATATTAATTTGTGTGTCATTATAGGTTTAGAGTTAAGCCTTTCAGGTTATGAAATTTGACTCTCTAATAGAAATAAATTATATCGTTTGTTTATTTTTAATTTCTTTGTGTGCGTAATATGCCAGTGCGTTTAGTGTTAAACTTTTTAGGTTATAAAATTTGACTGATGGAAATAAATTATATCGTTAATTTATTTTTAATTTCAAATTATATGCCGGCATCAAGCTTTTCAGGTTAGCTACAAAATTTGTCAAATGGAAATGAATATAATCGTTCGTGTATTAATGTTTAATTTCAAATTGTATGTACATTATTCGTCGATAGGTTCAGCATTATTCACGTGCCTATCGAATAGAATTTACAGTATCAGAAAATTCAGGTCGTTTCGCAAGGTGATAGTCAAAGAATTTCGATCGCGTCGAATGTCCTTTTGGATGGGATGCTAATGCTTACGACCTTGTGGATTATCGACTAAAGACCATATAGCAGAAGGGGTAGACCGCGCCCGAATAGCTAGGGTGGAAGATAATTCGAAGTAACCGCGACAAATTCCAATATCTGGAGAAATATGCAGGGTGGCGCGTCGTTACCAGCCGCCATGGCGTTCCTCGCGGTCATGTCTAACCTTCGTCTTATTACGGGAGAAGCACGAGACGAGAGCCGATTTCCCTTTTTCGCTCTGAAAGCTGCATGTTTTTGAAAGCGGCGGGATTGTTCCAGTTAAAAGGGACACAAGAATTTCTGGTTTCCCGAATTAGTGTGTCGTCGAGAAGTCCACAAATGCTTCAAGCAATTTCTGATTTAACAGATTAACCTACAATTCTCTATGTCTTTGTGTCATTTGTAGCAAATTATTGCTAAGATGTTGAGGCGAATGAGAAAAGCTAAAATTATAGTTAGCTTCATTTTATAGGTAAAATTATAGCAGATTATAGTTAGAATTGAACCCAAAGTTTAATTGCCATGATCATATGAATCTGGTTTGTCAGGCCTGAACTATAATCTCCAAGTGTAATATGATATTGTATGGCGAGAGATAATCGTAATCGACTTTTACTTTTAATATTAATTTGATTGAATTTAAATGATGTTCGAACTATCAGTTGACTAAAATATGTAAAGTCTTCATGAAGTTAATTCTGTATCTGTAAGGTGAAATTTAAAATTATGTTGTAACTGATTCTTAGGAAACATGAAAGATAGTTCTGAAGTTTTCAAATGTCTATTCTAAACATCCAGATTTCTAAATTTCTATATCGTCGAATTCTTCAATCACCAAATTTTCAAATTCCCATGTAGCTTCTTAATTTTTCTGAATCCTAAACTTCCAAATTTTCAAACCACTCCTCCAAATCTTCAAATCTCCAAATCCCCACGCTAACACATATAGCCACTCCTTACCTCAACAAAATATGTCAGAAATTTCGACAAAAGCAAGAGAATTTTGTAACATGAAACGTGGAACCTGAAACCAGTCATTTCGTCTTGTTGGCAATTCCAGCATTAACATCAACGAAATCAGTTAAGCAAAATAATACATTTTCTGGAGTAAGATTTTCCAAAGATTTTCAGTCGCTCTCCACCATAGCCTCCCAATCGTCCCATTTGCTGTTCCATTCCCGATTCATTCCGTACACGTCACAGTTTGCATTGTGCCCGCCAGGCCAGCGTGCCCAGCGTAAAGCGATTCTCCGACGAAATTTAATTAAAACAATCAAATTATGGAAGGAGACGACGGCTGAGCCGGTGAGATCGAGGAGAAGAAAGGAAGAGAAAAGAGGAAAAGGGACGGGACAAGCCCACGAGACTGGAAGCCCGGATAAGATTTTCTTCTCTTTCGTTTATTTTCACTTGGCTTCGCCTCGTTTCTTCACTTTTCTACTTGTTGTTGTCCGTTACTCTCTGTCTTTCTCAGCGTCGAGTCTCTTAACCGAATTTCAGTACGTTCGGCTTCTTAGTTACCTCTTATTCGCTGATCCCATAACGGAGATATTTCAAAATTCTGTTTTCTACACGAAACGACGAAGACAAAGCATTGCTTTCTGAGGATTTAACACGAAGGAAATCAGGTTTTATGAAAGTTTGAAAAGGGGTACATTTTCAGATAATTTGTAATTTTACAATTACAAAGTAATGAGCACACAATTTAATGGATTTTTAGGTTGACGTTGAATAACTATTGATGACTTCTGTATGGATAATTGTGTGCCTTTATATGGTATAAACAGCTTTACGAGTTAGAGGTTCCAAACTACGTTTTATCAAATACTTCAGAATCACCTCGGTACCACTTCTCGTACAGAAAGAGTTCCCTTTGAAAATTTTGTTATAGCGTTCAACATGTCCCCTGAGGGGATAATCGCAAAAATTAAATATACAACAAAGAAAATATTTTTAAAACTTGCTGAAAAATGTATGTACATATCATAAGTAAATTAAAGATATCATAATGAATATGTCATAATGTGTTTGTGGATCACTCGAATCAAAAGAGCACCCATGTGACTTTGTACCTAACCAATGGGAAATTATATCCCATAGGTATACGTCCCACATATCATTAATTGTGTGTTGTTGTTATAATTTTAAAAAATTGTAACGAGTGTACGAAGAGCAATAAGATGCTACAGTATTATTATACCATCTACTCAGGACGTCTGAGAAATCGTTCGTTAAACTGTATCATAGAAAGCCTGTTGAAGAAGTTCTTGTTACTGCGTAACTTTTTGAGAGTTCAGTTCGTCATTATACCGCGAGAAACTTTCGGCGAAAGTTCAAGTTCGCATTCGAAAGTTTTGACCCAGGGAAAAATGAGCGCCAGTGAAAGTAAGTTCACCGAAACAAAGTGAAACAATCCGCGAGATATCAGAGTTACATCTCCATTTTAAAATCATATTGGTGCGTGTCTTGCATTTCATCGTGGCCCGAAATTGCACTTTATAAACTTTCCCTGTTACATCTTCAATTAGTTTGGTAAATATATAATAGTTACCAAGTATCAGTGAAGTTTGTTGTTCCCGTTCAAGTTTCTCCTGTTGTCTCTATTTGCATGCTCCTTGCAACCACTCAGTTCTATTTGATGTTCCGTTTTCATTTAGAGGTTATGATATGATAGTGACTCGTCAAGTGTGGGTAACGAACGTTAGTACAGCTGGTAAAAATTATAGTATATTGTGAAAGTAAATAGAGTGAAGATAATAGTGTAATCTTTATTATTTGACTGGGATGTAGATTTTGTAAGTTTTGTAAGTTTATTGGTTTGCTTGATGTTGAAAGTATTTTCACATTTATACAATTTTCGAAATTTCGCAATACGAGATAGTGGAACTTACAAATTTCTTAATTTGTATCTCAAATTCTCAAATTCCTAAATTCTCAAACTCTCAAATTTTCAAATTCTCCAATTCTTCAATTTCTTAGTATCTTAATGCCAACCAAATCTTAAAATTTTGATATTTTTATATTTAAAAAATTCTGAAATTCTGAAATTTGCAAATGTTCTACTAACCCAAATTCCTTAATTTAATAGCTTCCAAATTCCCAAATCTCTAAACCACCAAGTCCTCAAATCCCTCAACCTTCATTTCCAATAACTCCCCTAATCCCCAAATACCCAAATCTCCACTTTCTCACTCTTGCAACCCCCAAGTCTACAATGCTCCAAAGTTTCCAAATTTCTAAATGTCCATCCTCTCTTTCCAAACTTCTAAATACTCAGTTACCTAAATCTTCAATATACTTTTGCAATTTTCTGAATCTTCTATTGCTCCCATCACAGACCTTCTACTTCCATCATCCAATATTAATCGCCCTAATTCACACCACGGATCACGTAACGGCCCTCTCTTCGTCCCGGTTACTTTTCTCCAAATTCCAAGTAACTTTATCAAGCAACGCCTTTGATATACGACAAACGCGCAGTTCCTGTCCAGTTCTGGTTAGTTGGCCCGCGGCTACTTACCAGCTACCTACTTTATACTTTGTTTGCTCCTGATGGCATTAACCCTGGGGATGATTGCGAAGCTGAGCTGTTGGCCTAATACCTCCACCCTCGCGCGTTGTCTGTCTGGCCTCGGTTATCTATCCTCGAAGGTAGGATAGCTTTTGCTAACGGCTACGATGCTGTTAGCATTGCACCACGTGCTTGGAAATCCTGATCGACACCTTCACCACGTAGCCGCTATCTGATCCACCGGACCTGACCGCTTGCTCTTTGACCCCTGACCCTTCGCCAGGCGAATTCAATTCACTGCCATACTCTGTTCAGTCCTCGAACGAACCTCGGATTGGCTTTACGTGAAACCCGACGAATAATTAAACTGCACCTATCGATACCGATCAAACAAGTGCTCGTAATCGCTTAGCTGTTTAATCATTTATGCTCGACACTCTTAATCGTCGTTTGGTTCAATACAATTTGTAATAAATTTCTGAAATCAATTACATTTAAAATAAATTCTTTTTATTTTTAAGATCAATTATTTTTTAAATAAGAGCTTCTTATTTTTGAATCTATAGGGATATGCATGTTCAAATGTAATGAAGCGGATAGTACAGGAAATTAATGATAGGGAAGCAATGATTTGAAATGACTCCTTCGAAGTTTTTGACAAAGTTTTAGAGATAATGCATGTCAACGATGAAAATTGACAAAGAGCGTGATGGGTTAATAAGTGTAATGGACTGTTTTTGTATAGTTTGTTTATGTATTTCACTTTAAGTGTTACTGAACTTAAATGTTGGGAGCAAGTTAATTTATCAAAGATAGAAACACTGAATAATTATGGAAGTAGATTTATAATTATGGAGTTAGATTTGGAAGAAAATTTTGAAAAATAGGATACATGATTTGACAAGATTAAGTAATTTATGAGGAGAGAGTCAAATGTTGATGTTTTTGTTGGAGTTTTTATTTTCCTTAGTTTTGTATCATTTCGCAACCTAGACATTTCATACCAATCTCTAGTTTAAGGAAAATAATGTTGAACGACGAACCATGATACAAATGAAAAATTACGCGATTTTAGTTACATGCGTCATTTATCTCAAATATACCTAACTTTTATAATTGTAGAAATATATCTATAAGAATAATTGTCATTTTCAGTATTTCAGTCAGAAATTACATGAAATAAATGAATAAATTATAGTAATGACCGTTTATACATAACATAAAATATATATAAATAATGAAGTGACACAATATAGTAATTAAAATATGTAAATGATTGCTTCAATCTGAATATAAGTAAATATTTGTTCGTTATTTAATTATAAGGACAATTAACTCTTTTCTCATCTTCAATAAATTTTTGAGGTTATGTTATCCTTCTATGGCAGCCATATGTATTTATGAATCAGTACAATTACAGTAAATTATTATTTCATATTATAATTCATATTACAGTAAATTGACAAGCAAATTAGTCAATACGAATAGATGATTGCAAGAAGTGGATACTTTGACGAAATTACAGCATGTTTCCAAAAGTGTATCGCGGTCTGAAACGAAATCAAATGCTACGACGAAAAAATTAACGATAGCACCTTTATACAAATTATATAAAGTGAATATCGGCAGTTCGATCAGATTTCGATTAACCACGCTAATGAGATTACCAGATCGGCTAAACTGAAACCACAAGGAAACTAATATAAAAGTTTCGGGATTGCTGAAACCGCGAACTGCGATCCATCACTTGTCGATTTTATCTGACATTTTAGCAAACCACAAAATTTTCAATATATTGGGAAACCATAATATTGGTTCAATCAATAAGTAGCACGTTAGCCTAAGTAAATTACATTGTTTTGATAACTTAATAAATTAGGTCAGTTAGTGATAATTTATTTTGGGCATCGTCATGTATTATAGAGAATATTTGAGATATAAGTATTAATTTAATTCTGTAACAAGTTAAATACTTGTTAGAGAAATAATTTTAGAGAAAGATAGAATTTTGTATACAATTTTTACAATTTTCTACGTTTTAAAACATGTACATAAACATAAGTCAATGTGTAATTAAAGGATTATTAATTGGAACAGTAGAAAAATGTAGTACAACATTAGGGGATTTAAAATAAATTAAAATGCCCAGTAGAATCCGTGCTCAGTGCAGCTGCTAAAAGTATTTTTAAGTAACTACCATATTCTATAATTAAATACTCAAAATACCGAATCACCAAATTACTATATTATTAAATTACTCAATTATCAAATTACCAAATCACCAAATTACCGAATTTCTAAGTTCAAAAATTTCTAAATTTCCTAGTTTCTAAATTTCAAAATTCCTTCATTTTCCAAATCAATGCATTTCCACATTACCAAATTTCTATATTTTTAAATTTGCAAAAACAATTTTATATCTTCGTAAATCATAGTACAACGCTTGATAAGATACAAGAGTTTCTGATATCTAATAAAAAACAATTCCCAAATTTCCTATACCAAACTTCCTATAAACAAGTACCATCATCAAACTATCATATAATTCGCCGTTCAAAATACAAAATAAATTTGCACGACTTATATGTACGGATCTCAAAACTCGAACCAGTTATTACGACTACTGAACAAATTCAGCCGTAGTTAATTAAAAGCGCAACTACTCGAACTTTTTCTATTATATTTAATATCGTCATCGTTTGGAAGCGTGACGAAATCGATGGAAGATCTATATTCTGCAAAAGATGAAGAAGTTCGTGTTAGAACGTACGGGACGAAAGCAGAGGAAAGAGGTACGGTGAAGAGCTTCGGTAGCGTTATTGGAAAACGATGATTTACGATAATGGGGCTTTTTCCCTCCAGTCGGTTGGATGAGAAAACGGGACGACGAAACGAAGCAAGGGGTGGAGACTTTAGAGGCCAGAAGAGAGCTTCTACCACCCCTATGGTTCGAAAGGTGGGGCGTTAATAACGTTAATTAATATTTCGCGAGAGGTTTGGCGGTTCGCGAGGGGCCGATACCGGGCAACACGCTGCCAGCAGTCGTAACGCGGCGCGGCAATCTGCCAGCTGGCAAAACAGCCGCCCTTTTAGAGAGCTTACGAGAAAAGCCCACAGACTTTTCGTTTGTAATTGTCCAAGATTCTTTCGTCCACGATACACCATACGTGGTGAACCAGTCTATGGTAGTACGCAGCTTAACCCTTACACAGTGTGGTAAAATTACAAATTCAGGTCCAAAAAATATCTGGATAAAGAAATAGATAAAGATCTTAAATGAAGAAATATTTAGGTTCATTCTTCAGTTAGAATAATCTTAGAAAATAGAGGAAGCAAAGAATCCAGCCATAGACTTAGGTATCTTTGGTAGACTAAACAGTTTGAATGCCCTTCAGTTCAAACTATACAATATATGCAATTTGTATAGTATATATAGCCAAACATTCAGTTTCCAAAAAAATATGGTTGATGCACAAATATGACTGAAAGTGAACAAAATTTAGTCCTATCAAATTGCTCCTTCCTCTTATTAGATGACTAGTATATAAAATTATTATTTTTCAAATATCCGTTAAATATTCAGTTTGTAACCGAGTATGTGGTCGATCAGGTTTCGGTTTGTAACAAATATGACAGAAAGTAAGCAGAATTCTGTTCAATTGAATCGCTCTTTTCTCTTCTTACATCGACGCATTCAAATCCACCGCATCAATGTTTTATTGCGGACATTCCTCATGTAAATTCGCCAAGACTTTATGACAATGTAATCCTCACAACCGCAGCGATCACGACGACGCCTTCAGAGTTGAGACCCTATGGGTCGTTCGCGATGGTCCACGACGAAGGGTGATTTTTATCTTCACCAGCTCCTCCGTCATTTTCAATGCTATCGTTCGCTGTCGACTGCTCGTAATTCTGAATTTCGTACATATTTCCATGCTCTTTGCATTCATTTGATGCGACGTATCAATTGTTATATAAATACGGATGTTATAGTCTGCTAATAATAAATTTATATTTTCAGAATTCTTGAGAGATACGATTCCTTGTAAGGTTATTCTGCCATAAATCAGGTAAGTTGTTTGGATGAATGATTGTATGCGGGGCACTCCTAAAATCGTAAAGCCATCAAGTATATCTATTTTTTGGAACATTTTTGAACAACCGCTGCCTCTTGCAGCTGTTTATTACGGACAATTTGTTTTTCCAAGTTTTTCTACTTATTTTGTCGAGACCTAATAAACTTTATGGCTTTATTACTGCCTAACCCAGGAGTCGGCAACCTGCGGGTCGGGAGCCGTATGCAGCTCAGTAGAATCATACTTGTGGCTCTTGAATAGTTTAATAGTACATATTGAAAAATTGACTGCAATATTGTAATTGCCAAACAAATATAATAATCCTGCGCACACATCAAAATGCGTGACAGATCGCATGCATGTAAACCTAGCTTTAGCTAACCTTGCTCTCCACACTCACCGACGCCACACTCAAAATCAAAAAGTGTTTCCGTTTCCATTAATACATTGACTTATTGTTCTGTTACTACATTGATTTTACAATCAATACATGTTTCGCAGTGGATAATGGTTATATTATTTCTTCTAATACATATTACCGATGTACATATGTACTTATATTTGACTCTTTAAAAAAATAATTTATGACATCGGAAGAAAATGGCTCTTAACTCTAGGAAGGTTGCCGACCCCTGGCCTAACCGTTGGATGACAAGTGACGGTGTAGTTTTTACCTCAGATCAAACTTGACCTAAGTACGATCATTTTGTAAGGGAGGTTCTTGTTCCCTTTCCTTAATATTTTTTTAATCAATCCAATAGTTAATTTCAACCGAGTCACTTGTCCACCCCGAAAATATTCTTTTCAGACTGTTCAGATTCTCTCGTCAGCTCTCAACGAATTAAGTACAACATTTTAGAGTCCGTAGCTACAAAGTGTTCTTTTAAAGAAATACAAGCAAACTTTCATTTTTAAATAAATTGAAAATATTTATCCTAAAGCAGTTCGTTCATTTTGTGTCTGAGTGACTGATGCACACATTAAACGAGATCGTATTTTTATTACGTTAAAGCGCAAGCAAAACAACACTATACTTTTACAATTCTTAATCTACTTCCACCCTCTATTACCACCTGAACACGAAACACCTGTTCGCGATGCAACATCGAGAGATCAGCACCGACGTTAGGTTATGTTGACCCAGCAATGTAACGTCTGATGTTGTTAAAATCCCATAAACGATTCTCGGAAACGACTGGTGGAAGGGTCCTAGGATTTTAGGTTTGCCACGCACGTATCGTTAATCCTGGCCCTGGTGCTTATGTATCGTATTTCGTCTTTCTCACCCCCGAACCGTCGCTCTTGAAAAGGAGAACGAGACGCTGCCAGGGTGACGATAGGGGGTGATTCTCACTCGACTCCACTCGACTCGGCTCTCTCCTCTCTTTCGGTTGACACTTAATTTCCGTTATTCGTACGCAATCCTCAGTACACACCGGCTTTATGTCACCTACCCACCCACCCCACGGGACGGCTGTTCACTCCTTCCATTGCTCTTCTTCCATGCAACCCCTCGACACTGTCTCCTTCATTCTCTTAGTTAACCATCCCCTAACGCACCGATCCTCGCGTTACTCGTTCTTAGCCTAATCCCATTTTTGGCTATGAAGAAGCACAACCTCCTTTTTTTGGCTGTTGAGAAGGTTAGTGTCATTTTTCGGCGATAGAGAAGCTTAGTATCATTTTTTGACTGTCGAGGCGCTCAATCAAGTTTGCTGGGTCTCGACAAAATATGTTATATAGAAAAATTTGGAAATACAAATTGTCTGTAATAAATAGCTGCAAAGGGTTTTGTTAAAAATATTCAAAAAAATACAGATTAACTTGATGGTTTTACGATTTTAAGAGAATGGCGCAACATATAGTTTGTTCGAAATAAATGTAGATTGGATATTTGGTTGAGGTGGAAAGATGTCACTTGAGAGGGAGTAGAGGCAAATTTGAAAATTTATTGATAGTTGAGAAATTTGGGTATTTTAGGATCTGGAAGCAGTGGAATGTTTGAACTTTCTAATTTTATAATTTTGTGATTTCGTAATTTTGCAATTTTATAATTTTGTTATTTTTTTAGCTTTCTAGCTTTGTGGTTTTGTAGTTTTATAGCTCTGTAGCTTTGTAGTTTTGTAGTTTTGTAATTTTGTTATTTTGTCATTTTAGATATGAAGTAATTTAAAAAATTTAGAAATTTAACAATTCATGGATTCAGATAAATTTTAGAAAATTTAAAGCTTCGAACAATTGAAAATTTGATATGTTGACAGTACACGAAATTTGACAAAATGAGAACTTGAGAGTGCTGAGTTTTATAAATCTATTAATTTGAGATTTAGACATTTGAAACTTCAGAACTATGGAGATTTGTAAATTTAGGGGCTTGGAAATAAAAAAATTTCAAAAATACAAAATTTAGAAACCAGACCTGTGATATTTATAAATATTTTAATTTGGTTAAGTTTGGAATGTAGAATTTCAAGAATATGGAGATTTGGAAATTGAAAGTGTTCGAAACTTTCAAAAATTTAAAAATTAAAAAATCTGAAAAATAAAAAGTATACAAATGAAGAAAGTATATTTGAAAATTTGGGAATTTAAAATTTTAGAACTTTAACAATTTAAAAACTTCCTAATCTCCAATTTCCCACCTTCGTAATGTCCAAATCCATACATTTAATATATTAAACAATTCACATATTATATGAATTTTAATACTTCACTTTTCGTCCAACAATAAATAATACCCAAAAAACGTAAGGACAGAATTTTACAGCGTCGTTGCAGAAATCTGAGAGCAGAGTTTGAATAGCTTTTAAAAAAAGAAGTAGCAATCGTAAGAAGAAGACTGCCGACAATAAAATCCTGGACCGGCGAGAAGAACGTAAGAGGAAGGGTTAACCATGGATTCGATTGAATCGAATAAGATCGTCGTAAAGGGAGCCGAGGTCGGTAAGAGACAACTCGGAGTAATCCTACGGTGAATAGCCATAGGGGTTAGATTCCATAGGACGATATCAACGGAACCAACCGATGCTCCAATCATATTTATGGGTTCGATGGCTCGTCGCTGTGGATTCCCGTGCCTGGATTACGTGGCCAAATAGGATGCCTTATGGTATACTTGCATCCTGATCGTTCCTTTTCTTAGCCTGTCGTAAAGAAAGACTAGCTGGTCAGCCATGCGCGAATCGTGAGTCAGCTTGATTCATTGAAAAAATCGATCTTAACACTAAAACTACCAAATCATTTGACCGGTTCATAAATTTTCTCTTGAATGACAAAACTGATTGCTCCTGTTGAAATGTGATTAAGAAGTAATGTGTAGGTTAATTTATGCTTCGTCGTTTGTTTATTTATTTTTCTATTTTATTTCTAATTTTATAATTGTTGGACGTAGTGGGGCTCTTGGGACGACTCGATCTCTATTTGTTGGTTTGTGTGTTTGTCTGTACCACGCTACAGGCTATAATTTCGGGTTTTTCAAGTATGGTTGTAGCAATAACTGGAAACTAGAATGATTTCTAACAGTAACTACAAACTTGAATGATTCTAGCAATAACTAGAAACTAGAATGATTCTATCAATATCTAAAAATTAGAATGACTCTAATAATATCCAAGAAATTGAAATATTTCTAACAATCACTAAAAGTTAGAATGATTGTAGCAATGTCTAGAAACTGAAATGATTCTAGCCATAACGAGAAACTAGTATGATTATAGCAGTAACTACAAACTGGAATGATTCTAGCATTAACTAGAAATTAGAATGATTCTATCAATATCTAAAAATTAGAATGACTCTAATAATATCCAGAAATTGAAATATTTCTAACAATCACTAAAAGTTAGAATGATTGTAGCAATGTCTAGAAACTGAAATGATTCTAGCCATAACAAGAAACTAGTATAATTATAGCAATAACTAAAAAGTGGAATGATTCCATTAAAAGCTAGAACATATTGAAATTTGTTGTTGTACCGTGGTTAAAAATTGTGAATGGCATGATTTGAGAAGGAGTACAGGAAGAATACGAAAAGCCATTTTCGAGCCGAGAGAAAATGCAGGAAAGCTTTAGCAGACGACGTTTCACCTACCCACGAACGATACGGGACTGCGATTAAATATAATTACGTTTGCGAGTGTCAGTAAAATGTGGAGAAGAGAGACAGGGAAGAGAGACGTTCTCGTGGGACCAAGAAAGCCGACAGCTCGGTGATAATGATTCACCCGGCGCGGAGCGCCTTAAGACTCTTCATTTGTATTTTAATTAGTGTCGTTATGCTAATTACGCGCCATTGCTTCTTGTCCCGCGACGTTTTTGTTTTCTACCGCGTTCTGTCGAGATTTGCTGAAAAATATCTTCGGTAGCTAACGAGAGAAACTAAATTCTGCTTGCACTTTTATACATCCAGAAATTGTTTAAAACTTTGTCAAACAATTATACATAATGTGCAGACTACTACTGTGAATAATTTATTACGTGAAATTTTAAAATATCGCGATGATGTTCATTATTGTTGCATTTTGTTGCAAATATTATGTATAGACACATAAATTATTTATCATACATGTACATATAAATAAATAGTATATGTATACTAAATATTTAAATATGTATATTGCGAAAATTGTTAAAAAATTATTACTTATACAAGGGAAATCGGAGAAAAATCACATAGTCACATATATTCGATTATTTTACTACTGTGTAATTATTACAACGTTAAACAGCATTCAGCTCTATTATTATATTAAATAATACTATATTAAATATTATATTAAATATTATATTAAGTACTACATTAGGTATTATATTAAGTATTAAGTTAAGTATTATATCAAACATTATTAACCCTTTGCACTATTTTAACGAGTCTGACTCGTGACGCACTCGTACTTCAGCTGTGATCAATTTTACTCGAATTTTGAATACGCTTCAATTTAGAATTCAAATCCAATTATAATTCACGTAGTCAAGAATTGCATAACACCATATTGAGATAACATTTCAACTTTCTTTATCTGTTTTAATATTGTAACTGTGATTAGTTAGTTCTGACTGACGCACCTGACAAATCCTAGTGCAAGAGGTTAAGTATTTGTACCCAATAATTTGTACCCAAAAATTTTATCTCAATAAATCATTCTTCATCTCCTACACGCATAAAAAATAAGACCAAATAAAATATTCTAACATCTATCCACAAAAAAACACTATCGTACCCTAAGTAAGCCAATAAAATATTTTACATAGAACAAAACTGTACAACAAACTATATTGCATCAACAGCCAAACAAAGAACTTGATCAACTCGAATAAAATCCTCTTCCTCCCGTAGAAATCAAATCGTTTCGTCCCCTGCATCCTCACGGTTGCTTTTTGTCACGCTCCGCCCCCCAGCTTTCTCACCCTCCTGAAGCTCGGGCCGAGCTTGTTGCTTTTTCCTCCCCCGGCGCAGGCCGAAACTTTTTGTTATAGTCGCGCGAACTTCTTTAATAATGCAACTCTTTATATTCACGGGCGTTTTTAACAAGCGTCGGCCTCAAGATTAGGTGAGAGGCGAAAAAGTGAGCTCTGCGGAGGGTGGTGCGAATCCAAGACGAGGCGGGGGTGCGCGTAACACGGCGCACAGGGCGTAAACTCGAGGACCACGGGACGATACTCTCCGAATATGCTGCCGTTACGATGTTTCTTAATTATTATTATTGCCATTGTGTTGCCACCACGCTAAATGTAGTCAGCCCTCGCCCACCGACGCGACAGTAACAACCGTGCCGGCTATGAATTGCTAATCTCACGCGACTGAACGTAACCCCCGTGTGCCGTCGCGAGAAAACGGGGACGATTTGCTTCTCTCATTCACTTCGTCCTGTCTCTTTGAGAAAAGGCAATTTCACCAAGACGGCCACCTATTTTTGTATCTCCTGCTAATGAAAGCGTTGAAAATAGGCCGAGTCCCCGTGGTCGTTTCGACCGGCAATAATCTCAAGATGGAGGCCTGGAGATGATTCTGCCTGGATGAGTTTCGGATTCGTGAAATGAACTGCGGGAATTAGGGTATAATTTTTTGAAGGAGATATTTCATAGAAGGGTATTAACACTTGTTAATATAAAGTGAAGAGTGAATATGGCAAAGTGTACAAGTGTGTGTCATGATTCTGACTGGTAGAGAAATGCATAAAAAGATGAACGAAAAATGGATTGTAATAAAATTTAAATTGTATTGAAAGATCTACTGCAAATAGATTGTATAAATTTCGTGATCAAATTGTATTATTATTTTCTTTGTTACATTACTACATTTTATTAAATATGTATGGGAACTGAAAAATATGGGACCCTAAGTAGCTAAAAGATCGTGATTTAAATACTGCGTTAATTTTTATAATAAACATTGATATAGTACTTCAACTTTGTAAAAAATTATTTTGTTATTTTCTAATGGTTGTAATTTTATTAATATGTCAAGTTATTATTTTATTATAAAACCATAAAGAACATTATAGATAGCAGTTATGAATCAGAAAAGCATTTGCATATGTGTACATATAAACCATGTTTTGCAGATACAATATTAAACACATAAGTTATGTTGTTACTATTTATAGCTACAATCATTCTATAATAATACTATTTGATACTATAACAAGTGTCACGAAATAAATTAAATTATTTATTAAATAATTCTGATTTTAACCAATTTTTTTATTCGTGTAATGAATGATGCATTATAACAATTGGAACAGATTTTATTTATAAAATTACTAGAAATTTCTTTATTAAAGTATTAATTATGTATAATTATTAGTTTCTTCGATTGAGTTCGTGCAATAAAATGTCAATTTGTGATCGATTTGATACAGATTTAAATTTTCTTATACGAACATAATACTCTCCAAATGAATTGAAACAAATTACGTCCGCACAAAAGTTGCAGAAACGGTTTTGAAAGCGTGTAGTACAGATGTGTCAGATTCATTTATTTGAGACTTTTCCGTATAAATACGATAACAGTACTTTAATAAATCGTTCAACCGCGTATATGCTATTTGATTCCGCAATTATACACTTGCGGACCGTAGTATAAACTGTGGAACTGTTAATTGGAATGTAATTGAATGGCACAGCGAACGAACGTACGTGGAATCGATAGAAACGAATCAAAAGCTCGTGTATGAAATTTCAACGATTGCTGGAAATAAAATTATATCGAGGAAAAGGGACGAATGGATCGTCAAATAAAATTCCTGCTATCGCTACCGTTGTATCGTGCGAATACAATAAACGCCGCTTGATGCTGGATAATGCGTGCCCCACGAAATTGAAAAGAGCTTTGCAAATTTCCATACCAATTGGATAAATGTTGAAATTAAAAATCGTTGTCAGAATTAAGCGAGGAATCTGTAATTGTTCACTGTTACAAATTAACCTTTTTATTCCTCACTCACTGATATTTTAAAATACAAATGGAAAAAGGCGTGTAACCAATCTGAATCTGTACTTTCATCACATTTCTACATCAAACAACATAAATATTCCATGTTAAAAATTTCTTTAATTTGCAGGTTCTTAAATTTTCGAACCACAAATTTTTCAATATTTCCAAATTTCAAATTTTTAATTTTTGTTCATTTTGCAATTCTCAAATGTTCAAACTTTCAAATTTTGTAATTTTCAAATCTTCAAGCGACCAAATTTCTTAATTTTTAAATTTCTAATACATTAGAATTTTCTAATGTTCAAATTCTCAATTTTACAAACTTCTAATTTTTTACTTTTCAAATCTTGGAGTATTGAAATTTCTAAAATTCTTCATTTTCAAATCTTCATATCCCCAAGTTCCAAATCTTCTTAAGTATCAAATGTTCAAACGTTCAAATCTAAATTTTTAAATTTCCAATCTGATTACCTGCAAAGAGCAAATGGCGAAGAAACGTAGAAACACTGGTAGTCGACATCGAAAGAGGAAATTCAGATTTTTCGGTCTCTCCAGGGGTGGCGCTTTTCAGACACCAAAGCGATTATGGATTTCTTTAATAAGAGGCCGCGTTTAAACAGCTTTGATCAATTCAGCCAGGCTAATTCCCACCCGCCGCGACCACCATGACGACCTTCAACCCCCTTCCAACCTCTCCGTCCTGTGACGTCTCGCGTTACGTGATTTAAGGGGCTCTAAAAACCTTCCTCTGATTAAGCGACCGGCTCCGCCAGAACGTCGCTTGCCCTTTTCAGGGTCCTTCGCCCTTCTTTTTGCTCGCCCTCGACTTACGGACTTCGTGAAATCACCCTGGCGACCGCGATCGGCAAAAGTCCATTACGTTTCCAGTGAAATTTCAATGAATGTACCTAACGACCCACGCGAAAAACAGAGTTCAACCTGGAGCTGATGATTTATGAACACTGTATGGAGAGTTTCTGGTGAAAAGGATTCGGTTTTTGAATCGTTCAGCAGCAATTAAGGGGATTTCGGTTCACGCGTAGTATTTGCATTTTTTTACTGTTAAAATTAGATTCTATGCGATAATATACTAAACAGTGTTATGAGGTATAATCCTTGGCTACCTCAGATCTATTTTTTTATTTACAATATTTTTTCTATGGAGAAATTTTTCTGTCGTCCAATGGCGCGACATGGGTGACGTTCTTGCATCCTAAGTATTTAAAAATTAGACAAATGAATTAGGTGTAAAAATATATATGCGTGACTGTACAAAGATTTGAAATTTTTTAATTCACGTAATGGTAGAAATGTACATATTATTAGCGATGATTAAATAACATGAAGAACTTCGATCGTTAGGGTCCTAATATTTATAAGTGGACTGTAGGTTGAATCATTGTATAACACCGATATGTGCTATCTACGTATTTTTAATGACGTTCCAAACTGAGCGACTACGTGTGTATGTATCCAATGCTGTTTCGAAGTGAATAACCTCGTGTCTGTGTATGTCGTTCCGAAGTGAACAACCTCGTGTCTATTTCGTGTCTATCTGTTGGATTGCTTATCTCACAAAATGAAGGCTCGGAGTGTGTCTATTTTTACAAACAAGGATGAGGGAAATAGTTCCAGATTTCTATCGAATACACGTTGGATGGAAATACAAAACTGACGTATGCGATGGGTCTATTCCCCAAAAGGTGATAATAGCAAGTAACCAAGACCTCGACATGAATAGGAAATTGCAAATAGAGCTTTACTACTAAGATTAAGGGTCTTGACAAACGGATGTGTATAATAAACTAAAAATACTCGATAGAATGTCAAAATTACTTAGGTGTTGCAGAGAACCTATACAAAGTTCAGAGAAATTAAAAACGGTATATTATTGTATCGATAGAAACCTGGATATAATCCTTTCGTTATGGTATTATATTCTAACAGTAACGCAATATTGCCAGAATTATTTTCTGTGCTAACGGAATTGTGTAATCGTTCAGTATCTTCATCCCGACGCAAAATAAATCACGGTTAATTCCATTAAGTGGATGGAAAGAAGAAACTAAGACGTCCTACAAACTGAACGCGCGAGCTTCGTATTGCCTGTCGCCAACTTTCCACAATCTCGACTTGAAGCTTCCCGAAAGACGGAAGATCCACAGCCTGAGAAGACGGTGGTAAATGAGGATGAGGCGACGGAAGAGGTCGATCCATGGTCGTCAAGTTAGTGAAATGTCTTTGCGGTGATTGAGCAAATATTTGATGAAGCTAGCGAGCCCTGCTCCTTCAGCCTCGGGGGATGAAACGTGCGGACGCACAATCCTCCCTCAGATAGAGAAGAATGGAGGAATCGATAGGCATAAACGATATTCACGAGAGAACGAAATTCGAAGCCGTGGTGAGATTGATTTAAAGCAATTCATTACTCTCGTGCTGTAGAAGCATCTGTCTAACGCAGTGATGGGCAACTGTGCACATGGACGCGAGTTCGTGCGGACAGTGACGAGTAGTCAGTTTTCTTAAGCTGGAAATATCAAATTTTTGTAGTTTTAACTAGACTTTCGAATTAACGAGTTTTTGAAATTGAATATCTTCAATTTTTGTATTGAATTACTCAGACTTTTTAAATTATGAAATTATTAAATGTTCAAATATAAAAGTTCAAGATTTATATTCTGCTCCTTAT
The DNA here is from genome assembly GCA_945859595.2 of Megachile willughbiella. Lineage (NCBI taxonomy): Eukaryota > Metazoa > Arthropoda > Insecta > Hymenoptera > Megachilidae > Megachile > Megachile willughbiella. The sequence continues at coordinate 11,493,460 of OX243803.1, read as the reverse complement.
ATTACAGATTATGGAATTTCTAAGTTGGCAAATCATCGGATAAGAATATGAAGGTTGTAATGCTTGAAACTTTGAAAATTTAATGATGGGAAACGTTGAAAATGTGAAATTTTTATATTTTTGTGCCTGTAAATTTCTAAATTTGAAAATTTCAAATCTCTATATTTACGAAATTGTAATATATCAATTTGCAAAATTTATAAATCTGAAAACTTGATATGTCCATGGATCCTTGTGCAGAAGAAGTAAATAAGGTTACTTACTATAACAATATACTTAGAGTATGTAAAAATCCTCATCTTTTCATGCGTGCAAAGATGGAATAGAGGTGACATAGAGCATGTGAAAATTCCATATCACACCTTCTTACGAATGAAAAAATGGAATAGAGGTGAAAAGAGTATATGATGTCTCACACCTCATCCTGACACCAATTGAAACATGCAATAGAGATGAAATAGAGTACGTAAAAGTACTATACCTCATATTTTTTCGAACGCAAATGAAATAGAGTTGAAATAGAGTATGTGAAAATCCCACACCTCATCTCTTTACGAATGCAAAGATGGAGTAGAGGTGAACTAGAATAGGTGAAAGTCCCACATTTCATCCTTTCACCAATTCAAAAATGAAATAGAGTAAGTAAAAGTCTCATATCTCAAATTTCCATGAATGCAAAAATGGAATAGAGGTGAAATAGAGTCTGTGAAAGTCTCGTATCATAAATTTCCACGAATGCAAAAATGGAATAGAGGTGGAATAGAGTATATGAAAGTCCCACACCTCATCCTTTCACCAATTCAAAAATGAAATAGAGTAACTAAAAGTCCCATATCTCATCTCATCTTGAATGCAAAGATGAAATAGTACTAAAATAGAGTATGTGGAAGTTCCATACCTCGCCTCTACTGCACCTCAACGTCCACAAGCATTTCTGCGGTCACATAATCCGCTCACTTTCACCGAAACAAAAATCCATCTTAAATATTCTATAATTTCACGCTTCACAGTCACTTCTTACATCAAAGTAAAATTCGCCCATGTCTTTTCCGAATGTAAACCGTAAGCTTGATCCAGAGATTTGGGTACGGGTGAATTGACGTCAATTTATCCTAACGCTTATTGCCGTCGTTTGGACGGACAGAGACACAATATAAGCTTAATGAAAGGCCAGATGGAAGACAGAAATCGGAGGAGCGGTCTTTTCCAGGCATTTCACGAATTAAAACTCGTGCAATTAAGCGGTCAGGACGGGGTTAAATCTTGTCTTCCTGTTTACGCTTGCGTTCCTCTCAGCTTTGAAAAGGACCGATTTCGGGGGAAAAAAGGGAGCGAAAAGTGGACGACGCACGGCGTCACGACGGCGACGCCCGTTGGCTGCCTCGAAAGCAATTATACAATTAGTTAAAGTATCTGGCCGTGTAACGGCCCATAAAACAAACATGATTGCGGTGGCTAACTGCTGCGAACCGAGAGAGTAACAGAGGCAAGGGTCTCGTTCTAAGTGGCACTGATGAGGTAATAACGGCTTCATAATTTCATTGACACCTAGGAAAAATTGTTAATTACCGTCGTTGTTCGATAATTGTGCACACTGCAGCCGTTCAAAGTTTTTATTGCTGTAATCTTTACTGTGGTGTTTAAAATGTTATGTCTTTGAATTAGTAGCTTTTTATTGCCTTTATTTGGCATTGTGAAATGCCATTAATCATAGAAATATAAAAAGAAATGCTACTATGTATTAGAGAACATTTATTATATTCTTTTATGGAATATAAATATATTAACTCTTTATTGCATGATATTTTTAATTATGAAAAGAGAAATATTGAACCTATAAAAATAGCAATGATAATATAACAGTAGATAAATGTTTTGTATTTCTAAAATTTATTTGAAAGTAAATTATGCAACATCTTCAATACACAAAATAACACAGAAGACATAAAATATTTTTTACAATTTCATTTATTTTGAAATTTATGATTTGTGTATTTGATGAAATATACGGATTTTATATCACATTAATATGTTGCACATTTGCAATTCAAGGCAACAGTTTACGAAATTTATAAAATATGATGGTAAATTAAATATAAATTAAATATTATTATACACTTAGTAATATTAGTAAAAACATTATTAATAACATATGATTAATAATGTTATTATAAATGAATATAAGAATAATTTAAAAAAATGTAATATATTGTATAATGCAGGAAATGAATGTCTAATGCTGAAAAATGATATGTGTTATCTTTGCATATTTATTTAATTTGAGTTAATACACTTAGTCCAGAAAATTGAATAATATTCATATATTAGGATAAATATAACACACTTTGTTTTTCATGAAAAATATAATATAAGTTTCAATATATTACATTACTCATTCAACATTCAATATATAATATAATTTTATATTGCAGTAATATGATACCATAGTATAAAGAAATTATACTCGTGATAGTTTGAGTTCTCTTGTTCCCTCGTGATTCACGTCAAATCGATGACAATTTCGTTGGGGTCATAAAGAGGTTCGATAAATATTTCAAAAAAACATAAACACCCAGCTCGTGCAAATCCCCGGACGTCAACGTGAACGCAAAGTGATATTTGAGCGAGGTAGGTTGACGCGATGCCCGGAGAATTTTAACATTCTTCAAGCGTGTGCTCTTTTCAGACACCCCACGATTCTCGTGTATTATGCATGGCCCGCAGATCGCATTTCCACTTCAGAGGAAGCTTGCAAGCTCGCGAACACCGCAAACCTGGTGTGATCGGCACGATTCTGCCATATCGTGTAAATAGACTTCGTGCGAATTCGCAGAACGACTATTTAACACTAAACCTATCGATAATGCATACTTGCTTCAAAATTGAAGTTAAATTAGAAAAACATTAATACATTTATTTTTTCTCTTAATAAAAATCAGCACATATTTGAAGAAAATTGTGATTTGAAATAAGACACTTGTGAACAAACTATTTTATTTTGGTAGTTAAAATATTAGTTCTTCATAAACAGTATAAATTTCGTTTAACTTACAATTAGTTTTTATAGTTGTCATAGTATTAGATCGTTATGTGAAACCATAATGAAAAAGATATATCTACTTTGCACTTTAAGTGAGTGAATATTATACAGTTCTGGTTCAAAGAAGAAAAAATCGTGTAAAATAATAATTATTATGACAAACAATAAAATAAAATACATATTTGCTTTACAGTTTTAGTGAATACAACGTGGATATTGCAGTTCAGATCCAAAGAAAAAATAGTGTTACTAAATTTATTATAATTGACATGATTAACTGTAACGACGAAATAATATTTATAAAAGTAATAATATAATGATAAAAAAAAAATAAAACTTCATCAAGTAAAATGTTATCTGTATTGTCTGAATCATTTGACACGAAATTTTGTACCTTCAGCTTATTATAAAACCACATATCATTATTTCCAATACATAAATACAGTTCAAAAAGTTTACTCTTGTTCCACATAAAACTTCATACTTCTGTTTATAAGAGAGAGTACACAGGATGTCCCTAACTTGACCATTTCAGTTTCCGCCATTACAAAGCAATGACAGTAATTTCATGATTTGCAGAAAGATATAATCTCTAAAAACATTTTTTCGTTTATATGTTCTGAAACCTAACCTCCACTTTCCTTTCCTTTTATTAACAGTATAAATAACATAGACTCAACTCTACAACAAAAAATACTTAAAAATGAATCTATCTCTGTATGGCTACAAATGGTCCATATGTTTTCATGGTATTCTAAAACGCATCAGGCATTCTGCACGTGCCGCCATTTGCATCGAATCCGCTATTCAGCCGTTCGAAGCAAATTGAACGATTTAAGGCGTGTTTCCACGAAGAACATCGTAAGGAAACGATAGTTGCAGCGAGTTCATGACTCTGGAAATCGGTTTTCAGTTAGCGGCACTCTTTCTCCCCGTGGCTCTGACACATACATAATGTATAACCGAGCGCATCATCGTATCTCCATTCCATTTTTCTGCAGGCGAGAAAAGGGCCAGCGTTGTATCGAGAAAATTCTTTTTCGTGCTGTCCCCTTCGTCGACGTCGGTGACGGCTGCTACCAGCCTCGGAAGGTGACGACACGTGTGCCAAAGTGAAAATGTATTGCCCGCGAGCACGTGAGCGGACTCCGCGCGTCTAACATTGCTAAAAGAGATTCTCATAACTCGACTACGGGCCTCGAAGGCGACGAGAAACAAACGGCCACTAATCTATTCTCGATAACACTTTGCGACACTTCCGTTATCGGATTATAGTTCCCTTAGATGTGACAATCGATTACTGACAATGCGTTAACGATAACTTGTGACTCAGCTGTTTCGATGATTTAACTCGTTAACTGATACATTGAAGCAGTTGGAAAATTAGATAGTTTTTTTTCAGTACATTTTGTAATGTTTTGTTATATTTATTATTTATAGTTTCTTGTAATAGGGGTATTTTTAATTAAGAAAATAAATTGTTAATAATATGGGTGACAGTTTCTGAAAATTCAAACAATTTTTTTGTTTTTAGTAAAAAACTTTATTTGAAGAAATCATTCTTCTCATAATGAAGATAATTCTATGTCATACATTGTTTTTTAATTAGTCCAGCTAATCTACTACCTTGAAATTTTTCTTTAACTTTAAATGACATAAAACAGCAGTTGTTCACTTATTTTTTATAAATTTCTAATTGTTCAACTAAATTATTCAAGGAGCAATAAATTTATTATACATAGTTGCTTCTGGAAGATAAGTGAGTTTACTTTGACGAATCTGACTCGTAACGCATTCATAGTTCAACTGTGATTTTGGTCAAATTTCTAATATGCTTCAGTATGGAACGTTGCAATTATAATTTGCATAGTCAGAGATTGTTAAATGTAAAATAGACATATTTTAACTTTCTGTATTCATTTTGGTATTTGACCTTTTATATCCAGACACCAATTACAGCTTTGAATAGTTAATTCTGACTGATGCATCTAACAACTAAATCGTATGAGAATTAAACGCCTCATGATGTGGTATTTCGTCTAACACAACGAAATTTTAGATTCTTCATAAATTTTACAAATTACTTAACAAAATTAGTCTAAAAAATGATTCAAAGTATACAACTATATAATAATTGCCAAATATTTACAGCACTGAAAATTGTAATACTTTGTACCAATAACATAGCACCCTCTGCTACTTCCACATATAACAGTTTACACCCCGTTTCCAGTTGAAATCCGTAATGAAGACACTCGAGAAACGAAAGTTCCGTTCATCGACACTCGGCTCGGCAGAAACTGAAGTGGCGATAAGGTGAGCTACACGGAACACGGTAGGAAAGCTGCATAAATAAGCCGAAGGAAATTTGCAATTATGAATCAAGACTAGAAATACACGGCTGCTGTCCTCGGCATTTACCCACCCCTTCGTGCCGTTCGTCCTACGTGAGTGCATGCCCGCACCAGCGAGTTCCCGCAGAGTTCCACGGAGGGTGTGTCGCAGGAAAAGTTGAAGGAAGCACAGCTGACGAGTATGCAAATGCAAGCTGTCCTCCCCGTGCACCTCTGCGACCCTCATCACACGGTCCTCTCAGACCCCGACGAAACAGTGCAATCCCTATGTGCGGATTCGCATTAGCGAGCAACTTTCCATGGAACGAGCTCCGACGGAGTTGCGGACCAGCGAACGAGGGAAAGTCTAGAGCACAGAGCCATTGATGTTGCCAGTTGATTTCACGGTGTGCTTAAATGCAGCTCAGAATGAATCGCGGCAAGCGTCTGCCGATTAATCAAATTGAATTTGAAATGAAGCTCCGACGCTCCGAGCTTTTCTGACGGATCAATTCGTTCTCGTTGCGTTTGCTGGCCGCTTTGAAGCTGGGGTTGCGTTAACGGAGACGTGCGAACGATGGGGTGGGATGCCATGAGGAGAGGAGGATACAAGGTGCAGTGTAATACAGGGTATAAACTGATGGTTCATTACGAGAACTGCGAAATGGAGGATACGGTTATTTTATTGATAACAGGGAAATTTGAACTTGATATCGTTCTTATTTTCTATAAGTACAAATTACTAAACTTATGTATTTGTAAAGTACCATGTTTCCAGGTTTGCAATGTCTACCAAGGATTGTTACGAAGTTTGTAATTTGCAGAGTTCTAATTTAAAAATTTGAAAAATTGAAGAATTGAAGAATTAAAAAATGGAAAAATTGAAAAATTGAAGAATTCAAGGTTTGAAGGATTAAAGAATTAAAAAATTGAAAAATTGCAGAAATAGACGATTGAATAATTGAAGAATGCAAGAATCGACGAATTGTAGAATCGAAGAATCGAAGAATGGAAGAATTGAAAAATTGAAGAATTAAAAAATGGAGAAAAGAAAAGTTGAAAAATTGAAAAATGGAAGAATTGTATAGTTACTAAACTGAAAAATTTATCGTACAAAATATATCAAGAAATGTATCATTTTTACATCGCAAAAATATTCACATCTAATTTCCTACAGTGCTTTTACACAAAAAATACCTGTGTAATACAAAAATTTTTAAATATAAATAAATAAAAAAAGAGACCAGTATAGTTTACAGCAGAACAGTCTCGTACAAATTAACAATCGATCGTGTTCCGATAAATCAAAATGGCAGAAATACGCTTTCTTCTCAGTTTATGCATACGTAGGAACTCGATTCCCATCTTGTGGAGGAAGTTGAGCGAAAAGGAAGAAAGTCTCCTTGAGATCAGTCATAGAACGGTTTGCGAGCCGCAGGCCTCATTTCCATATAGGTTCGAACCATTTAGTTCAAACATTTCGTTCCATTCGCTAAAAGCCTCCGCGGGCACGGTCTTGTCCTCGATGGCATCTAACTTACAATTTAAATAAAAGCAAACACACGTACGGCCGTCACCCTCGCCATGGCCCGTCGTATGACGTTACTTGGTATACTCTTTAGATACCTATTCCGATGCGAGAGAACTTTCAATGGGCTTCGAGATAGAAGACGTCTCCGACAGATTCCGGAGGGTGTGATGAATGTTCTTTAACTTCGCGGCTTTTTAGTCTTCCCTTGCTCTACAGATCAATCGAACGCTCATTCCCGATGAACGTTTCAGAGCTTAACGTCTACAGTGAGCCACAGCAATATTCGGAATATTCTTTGTAAATGATCATGTATGATATTGCATGTACGGAGATATTTAGGCGCTATGAGGGACTAGTTGAAGAATGAAGAATTTTGTAATAAATTTACCATCATTTTTTCAATTTTCGAATGCTCGTAGTTATAATATTAAACTCTAATATATCTAGATTTTTAAATTACCAATTATCAAATCTGATATTTTCAAAATTTAGAAGTTCTCAAATCCTAAAAGTTTTCCATTTTCCAGTTTCCATATTCGTATTTCAAGTTTCCACATGTATATTTCAAGTTACCACGTTTGTATTTAAAAAATCTCTAAACTTCCCAAATTCTTCAAATTCCATTTTCACAAATTTCTAAATCTCCAAATTTCTTACTTCCAAACTTCCAAAATTCAAACCCCCAAATACTGTAATTTTTTAATTTGAAAATTTCCAAGATTCGAACTCCTAAATATTTATAATTTCTTAATTATCCAAACTTCCAAAATTCAAACTCGCAAATACCGTAATTTTCTAATTTTAAGATTTCTAAAATTCAAACTCCTAAAATGTAATCATAATTTCATAACAAGCTCCTCAGCATCATCTCATGTAATAGTATAAAATCACATCTTACAAGTCATGAAAACCTAAAACTTCAATTTTAACAATTCCCAAAACAGTTAGATAAATTTAATTCCAATAAATATCACAATCACATAATGATTTTCCATTTTATCTGTTTTGCACAGTCAGGAATCGTAGCAAGGAAATTGCTATCCGTTCTGTCAGAACATTACCTACAGCTTCAGATCTACATGTAGGATCATACTATCCGCGCTCTATCAAATTGACCCAGGCTGTTTGGTCTTCTGGTCCTATATATGGACAAGGATCATCCGATCGGTCGGATTGCGAATTCGACGCTCGTAAAATTAACGAACCTTGTTGCTTCTCTTCGTCCCTCCCTCTTCGTTGTCCCTTGTTTCTTCTCTCCTCGCTAAGGATCGAATTCCTCCTTTGTACGCTGCCTACAGTGCTTCGAGAACTATTCACGAACTTCTTTGTACGAAGCAATCAGGAGGCTCGAGTATAAACGCTAGATACAACCGGCACGTGCCGTGAAATTCATTGTCTGCCTTGCTAGCAAAGATGTATAGCGCTCCTTTTCGATTTCGGAATTGAAAATAGGGTTGTATTTGTGCAATTGAGATACTTTTTTGTGCTTAGGATAATCAATGTAATGACGAGATAATGGAAAAAGGAGATTTTTATTGGACACATACTTGAAATATGAGCATTAATAATATGACCAATATGTTTACGTTAATCATGTAAATATGAGCATTATAATTTTATAAGTATTCAATGGAGATTTAAATTATATGGCAAGTGTAGAATATCTCACCGTCTGCTTTCAATTTTGGGGAAGCAAAGCTGACAATTTTCGAATACATAAACTTTCAAATTTTTAAATTCTCTTTCTCTAATTTTTCAGATTACTCAGATTTCCCTTTTTCAAACTTCTCAGCTTGCTTAGATTCCTTAAATTCCTCAAATTTCTCAGATTTCTCTGTTTTGTTAATTTCCTTAAATTCCTCAAATTTCACAGACTTCTCAGATTTCAAACAATAAATATATCTGTGATAATATATACTGTGAAAATATTTAGTTAAATTTATAAAGAATAAACATAGTACATATTAAAATATGTAACTGCTTCAGTGTGTCAGACAACGCCATATACTCAAAATTACTCAAATGCCAAAGAACCTTAAAAAGTTCTAAATACGGAACTGTGGAAACATTAAGTTAATGAATTCGCATATTTAAAAATTTACAAACGACAAATGTGAAAAATTAAAACTAAAAAAATTTAGAAACAGAAATCTGAAAATCACAAGGTACGCATTTAAACATTTTAATTTACAAATTTACAAATCTATTTATAACGTTGATAGCTTAAAAAATCAGAAATCTGACAATTTAACTGTTCAGAACTATCAATAAATACATATAATAAAATATTTGAAGCTTTATCAAAAATAAATACTACTCAATATAATATTTAAGACCTTCAACGTAACAGTCAAATATACTCAGTCAATAGTAATGTACTGAAACCTCTCCAGATACCAAGACATCCTAATTTCTCCGCAAACCGATACATTTACATAGAGTATGTCAGCGAGCTTGCGGTTAAATCGATGCGCGACAGGAGCGCACGCAGTATGATTTAATAAATCAAGTCGCTTTCGTTAATTATGTATGTCATTTCCCTCGAAATGATCGTTCCGGCAATTAGGATTCTCACGATTCTCTACACCGTGAGCACACACTCTCTCTCTCTACTCTCTCTCTCTTTTCCTCTTATACATACTCTCTCGACTCTCTCTTTCTTTTACACACTCACTCTATTCTTTCTCTTCCTCCCGTACATATTCTCTTCCTTCCTCTCTTACACACACTCTCTCTTCTTCCTCTTCTACAACATACATACACACATACATTTTCTCTCTTTCTTCCTCTTTGACACACACTCTACTCCCTCTCATTCTTTCTTGATCTCTTCTTCATTTAAACACATACTCTCTCTATCTTCCTCTTCCTCTCCACACACATGCATTCTGCCTTTTCCTCTCTTGCACATATGCACTTTGTCTCTTCCTCTTTTGCACATATGCACTCTGTCTCTTTCTCTCTTACACATATGCACTCAGTCTCTTCCTTTTTGACACATATGCACTCTACTTCTTTCTCTTTTACACATATGCACTCAGTCTCTTCCTTTTTGACACATATGCACTCTGCTTCTTTCTCTCTTATACATATGCACTTTGTCTCTTCCTCTCATGCACATATGCATTGTGTCTCTTCCTCTCTTACACACATGCACTCTGTCTCTTCCTCTTTGACACATATGCACTCTGTCTCTTCCTCTTTAACACACATGCACTCTGTCTCTTCCTGTCTCATACACACAGTCTCTCTTCCTCTTACACTCTCTCTCTCTTTGACACACACAGACACATGTACTATACGAAGCAAATTTCCCGACCTACGGTTCTATTTGAGGTTGCGCTAAGCAAGTTAGCACAACCCCAACGTATCGCGTTAAATTATGCTCAGAACGCGGCTGTCGCGGATACGTATGTATGTTACGCATACACGCGACACGTGTGCGCGGCCCTTAAGCACCGTAATCACTGCAAGCTCACCGCGTTTACCGGGGAAACCTTTTCCGGAAACTTGCACCGATCTCACGCGACCCATTACAGCTGTAAGAAAAAGGAAATCATCCGTCTCCATTTTCTTCAGTTGTCGCGACACGAACCGGCCTCGTCGGTAAGCTACTGCTTAACGATCGACCTGGGATGGGAACTCGCTTCTATTGTCGTGACATTCAACTGACCAACGTTGCGTGCTGAAAAACTGTGAAACTAGAGGTGTTGGTATGTGTATTAAAGGGTAATAACATTTAGAACAGTGAGCAGTTCTTTGGGATACTTTTTATGTTTCTTGAAGTATTTCTACTCGTTTATGTCGCTTTTTATTTTATGGGCTATTACATGAAAACTATTATTTAGAAATAGTAATCTTTACGAGTTTTTAAAGAATTTCTTTATTTGAATGTTGAGAAGCTTGAAAACTCGAGAGATTTGAAAGTCACGAAATTATGAAATTCTTGAAGATCTAAAATTTTAATCTTTGAAGTAATAATATTTAATAAGTATAATAATAGTACTTAATGGTATTATATATGTGAAGTAATGGTTATAATAATTTATTATACTTCAATTTAATTTTTCATTGTTTTATGTACTTTCTTTGTATGTTCTAAAGGGTTAATAACATTTATTATTACTTTAAGTTTTAGAAATTAGAATATAAGGATTTTGAAGTTTAAGAGTTTTAAGGTTCTAATAGTCCAATAATTGAAAAATAATAATTCTCAATGTCAGAAAATTTCAAAGCTCAATTTGAAAATCCCACAATTTAAAAATAATGAAACTCTAAAATTCCAACATCGAAATCCCTCAGGATTATAAGTAATTAATTTAATTGATTCAACTGATATTCTATTATTCTACGGTGTTATAATTTCAAAATAAAAAAATGTTAAAACCTGTGAAACTTCAAAGGTTTAAAAAACTAAAGAAATTAGAGATTTCCAAATTGTTCAGATTCTGAAGCCTTCAAATCATAATGCCTTAAATGTCAAATATTTCAGTCTCATAAGCACAAACTTCTAAATTTTTAATATTCTAAAATTTCCAAATTCTAAAGTATCGTAATTCGAAAATTTTCAAGTACTAAAAATTCCAAAGACCCAAAATTTCAAAATTCTGAAGTTTTGAATTTCCAGAGTTCCAAATTTCGAAAACTTCAAATTTACAAATTTACAAAGTTCCAAAGTTTCAAATGTTTCAGAAATTAAAAGAAACAATCGAAATACCACAAATTGTTAAAATTCCGAAAACCTAAAATACTAAAGTCCCAAACTTTAAAAGTTTCAAAGTCCCAAAAGCGCAAAGATTTAAAATTTCAAAATTCTAAAATTCCAAAGACCAAAAACCAAAAGTGCCAAAGACCCAAAATACAAAAATTAAAAAAACCCAAAGTTCTAAATCTTCAAAAATCCCTAAATCCCAAAATTAAAAATGCCAAAATCTCAAAATCCTATACTTCGACAATTCCAAAATTGCAAACACTGAAAATTCAAAAATCCCAGAAATCAAACATTCAGAAACCCCAAACGATAAAAGTTCAAAAAATACCAAAAAAGAAATTTTGATATAAGAAATTCCAAAATCTCTATTTTATTCCAAGTTGGAAAAACAATTTTACTCCGCGTATTAATAATTTTTCTAAATGACGATGATTTTAATAGCACTGATCGAAACTCGATGTTATTTGCAAATCACCAAGTTAATCATGGAACTAATTTGCTGGCGGCATATTTCCGTTTAAGGACACCGCAATTAAGGGATGAGCTGCAATGATTTGATGCGGTGACGATCACGAATCAAGCATCAGCGATTTGACAGCGACGCGTATAATTATACCGACACTATTTAATGATCGAATGCTGATATAACGGCCAGTTAACGGAATTACATGCTGCTTAATGCACCTACTGTCTGCTTGATAACTATCTCTCCCTTTGTGATATATCGTCCGTGTTTGTGTCATGTCGTAATCGATCGCCATAGTCCTCCTACGTATACTCAGCTCTCGCATAATTGATTCGATTGGGAAGTTTTCAAATAGAGATAACATCACATGAGCAGATACTAAGAAAATGACAATATTTCAATATTTACAAGTATTGATTAGGGTTTTATAAACTTGGATGTTCAAAAGTTAGAAGTTTTGGAGCTTTGAAATTTGAAAGCTTTGTAATTTGATAGACTGAAATTTGGAGTGGTAAAAATGTACAAATTTAGTAAGCAACTTTAAGTTTTTCAATCCTTTATGATTCAAGTGTTCAAGTTTAAAAAGTTAGAAATTTGAAAATTTGACGAATCTGAGAAATTTTTGGTATTTGAGAATTTGAGAAGTTGAGAACTTGAGACGTTGAGAATTTGAGAAGTTGAGAAGTTGAGAATTTGAGAATTTGAGAATTTGGAAATTTGGAGATTTGAAGATTTGGAAATTTGAAAATTTGGATATTTGGTGATTTGAAAATTTGGAAATTTGGAAATTTGGAGATTTGGAGATTTGGAGATTTGGAAATTTGGAATTTAAGAATTTGGGAATTTATAATCTTGAAAACTTGGAAATTTAGGGATTTGGAAATTTGGAAATTTGGATATTTGGAAATTTGGAATTTAAGAATTTGGCAATTTAGAATCTTGAAAACTTGGAAATTTAGGGATTTGGAAATTTAGAAATTTGGGAATTTGGAAAGTTTGAAATTTTGAAACTTGAAAACTTGGGAACTCGTAAATTTGAAAATCTAGAAATGTAAATATTTAACGACTGAAATATTTTCATATAAAGCTGACTCCCCACCAGTACCTACAAATGCACTTCTAAACATTTCCGCACATTACGTCCTATGACTTGTTGTCTACCACTGTTCTAATGACACTCAGCATATCAATATCATTTTTAATTCATTTATAATAACAAACATTATTTATAATATTAAGTAAAGCCAACTTGAATATTTAGTATATTAATCAGTACTTGAACACGATAAGAAAGCTACAGGAGCCTTCCAAAAACCAAGAGCTTGTAATCTGAACACGACAGAACGACAATGAACGGACTAGGAGGTCGTATTGGCGGCTTCTCCTCGGATAGAACGGTGGCTGGTGCTCGGGGGCGCTTTGGGGCCTATAATCATGCGTCTTGATTAGTGCCGAGCGCTCAGTGATCATCCCGGGTCTCTAATGCTTCTCTCCCGTACGTTCTAGTCCTCTCTAGTCCTTGCCGCTCCTTCCTAGTCGAAACTTAGTAATATTCCTTACCTAAGATCGACTACTAGGTGGCTCCAAAGAACTACAATCCTCAGTAGCATTGTTCAATAATTCCTATTTTTATCTCATACATTTTTGATAAAATTTTATCTGATTAATTTTTTATAGGTTTATGTGATGAATGTTTTATAAATTTTAACTCATTGATTTTTGATAGACTTTATGTTATGAATTTTTCATAGATTTTGTCTGATTAATTTTTGACAGATTTTATACAATATTTGATAGGTTTTTACTGATCAATTTTTGATAGATTTTATTTGATGAATTTTTGATAGATTATCCGATCAACTTTTGATACATTTTGACTGATTAATTTTTGATAGATTTTATATGACGAACTTCTGATAGATTTAGTGTGATCAATTTTTTATAAATATTACCGTTTCTGAGAAAATTACTAAAAATTACGCTTCAATTTTTAAACATTGCTTCTTATTCATAAGAGACGTGTTTATCTAAAATACACCGTCAATAAATATGTGAAGTATTGTTGCAAATATTGAATATTTAAAATTGTTATAACCAATAAGTTTTAATATATTACATCAATAAACGTTTGTATAATTACCAAGTTGTTTTCTTAATTTTCGTATTTACAGTCTCACTCTTATTTTAAGAACGATTATCACTCTTTTACTGAAATAATTAATTTAATAAGTAACGGTCTATTATGCTTACATAACTTGTATATGTATAATGAGGAACAATTTTTGAAAGTTTCTTAAACGAGGAGTATTAGTACACCCGATATGTGACGCCACCAGCGTTCGCCGCATAAGGTATATGTGTGCATACAAGATAGACAAGTGTATATAACGACGTCCTAGAACGCAGATGAGCCTGGAGGAAACCATTATAGGACTCATGTTCTCGCTCGATCCTTCTATCTGTCTCTCGCTTTACTTACAATCGCTTCCTCTTTACTGGAGAAGATAACCCAGGGCGACGGTGTATATTTAACCGAAAGAAACGAGTTTCTAAAGTGCTCGCAGTCTTTCACCAATCCGCACATTGCTGATTTAACGTCACTTAATTCTTGCAAGCATCGATCCAATAGAAATAACTTATATTTAATTACGATTGACTGTATTTATTAATTCTAATAATACAAAAATAATTTTACAAAGATCATCATATACTGTGAGTCAAGATAAGGAGGGTAATTTCAAGAAAAATGAAATCATATTTAACACCTTAAGTCTAATAGTTGCTTTATATCAGTGGAAGTCAGCGTTGCAAATTATATCAAATAGTTTTGAATTTTGAATAAAATAGATTTGAATAAATTAGAAAACTAGGAATAATTTTTGCTCTGAATGAAAATTTGTTTATTGGTTCTAGAATAAATGTTTAAATCTAAATTTTTGGAAATAGCGAATAACTTTTAATTCAAAGACACTTTAGTCATTTGTCTTTTCAGAAAACTCGAATTCTGAATTATTTAATTATTTGGACAAGTTATTTTTCGATAAGACAATAATTCATTCCTTATTTACAAACAAGTTCGCTCTGTACAAAATTCCTGGATTCTAGATGTTGAGCCAATATTAAAACATCTTCAAATGTTCGTATTAATTTAATATCATTATTTCATATGTCAGCACATCACATCAAGTATATATCATGTATCACATAAAATATAAAAAACGTTGTTAATTAATATCTGTCACATATTTTTAAGAAGAAGTCTGTTGAGTAATTTAGCAAACCACTGCATCCCAATACGTATAAACTGCAGTATATTTCCTGATCGGTTTCCAAATAAAGCCAAACGGTTCAAGAGAAGCTGGAGAGGGTAGCATCCCGATAGGTAACGAAGCGTAACCACGAATAGTTGTAACCATCGCTAAGTGGAGTCGTAACTACGCGGACTCGTGGGTCTGGAAAGTCCTGGCAAAGCGCAAGATTAAGCAAATCGACGGTCGGTCGGCGTTTAAGGTCCTGGTCAATGGCGCGGAAGAGACGCGGAAGGAGGGCCGAGTTAGGCAGGTTATAACGGTGCTAGCTGGCTACAGATGGATAGGTAGATAGAGGCTGCTTTGGGTGGACGAAACTGATACAATTAGATGTGATCTTAACGCCATAACTCAACCTAATCTCGGGCTCTGGCCAGGCCTCGGTGAATTTCGCCTTCCGGCCAAGGCGCGATTCACTTCATTATTCATCCTATTCTGGTACCGGCCCAGTTATCTCTCGCTATCCGAACCGGATGTACCTTCCGACCTATCCAAGAGTACGTGCCTTCTCGCCAACATCCCGTGAGTTCCGTCACGTCGATCCGTTCGACTGGAACTGCGAATCGAAACAATTATCGGGGCTCGTTCGATTGTACTGCGGTCAGGACTAAGGGTGAATGGAAACCGGCTGTTAACCTCCTCTACGATTTATTTATGATAGAAACGAAGTTATACGTATTTCATATTTTACTGTGTTTAGGTAAATGTGAAGATGTCATTTACTTTTAATATGTAATATTAAGTATGTTATTTAACTCGCTTTGGTGGGCTCAATATGAATACCATAATTGGTTTTTGGTGGAGACGACATATGTAAAAATTGAATTTTCAATAGCATTCATTTTTTAATTTTTATGTATACTTGAAGAAGAATTGTTAGCACTTTGAGCATATTCTTATTTGGTTTTGCCAGAGTTTTATGTACCTTCAATATACACCCAAGTTTCTAGCATATGTGTAAGGTTTGATGTGCTGAATACAAATGTTATTGGTAGGAAGTAACATAGAAATTTAATTTTTACTGAGATCAATATTTTATCTTTTAACAATGTTTATTTAAAGATATTAGTGACGCTTTAAGCATTTTATTATTTGTTTTTGATATGATTTCACACCTTTAGTATAGACCTAACTTTCTAGTATATGTGTATGTGAATTATGTTTATTTAGGGATGTTGAATACATTACTTCCCTCAATACATTTTTTAAACATTTGTTATTATTTTCTTATCATTATTGCTCGCAAAAGTTCAAAAATCTATTTTTTTTCAAAATTGAAAAAGAGTCCCCCGGCAAAATAATGAGTTTTGTAACCATAACACGAATATCGTATCATATCGCAATTTTATTCGTTTGTACTTTATTTCACAAATCAAAATTCAAAGCACATTTAATCTACATAGATTCCTCTTTTAATGACAACATTAAAATATTCCAATAAACATTTTAGGACAATGTACCGATCGAAGAACGTAACATAAATTGTATAGTTCAGAGGACGAACACCGACACTTTTTCCCCTTAATAAACCATAACTCCGTTCGCCATGAAAACGAGAATCACGTTAAAATCTCGCCCACGGAAGGTTGCCCGTTCTTCGCTTATTGACTGACTTCGTTTATGTAGTCTCAGTTTACGATCCTACTAAAGTCACAGAAAAGCATTCGGAATCAGACTGTTAAAAATAAAGCGGTCGTGTCCTGGTAGACATCTTCGTGCCTTATTTCGTTTATCATTGTATTATTCTCTAAAAAGGAAATTCAAGCTTCGCTGAACGAAAATATACTGTTTAATATGTTGCAATAAATTATTAAAATAATTACTGTTTAGATTACTATTAGATAAATTATTGCAGAAACTATGTCACCCAAATATAGGTGATAGGTTATTCATTTAATTGGCAAGACATTACAAATAATTCACATAAATTTTTTAGCAACTATGCAGAAGACTATGTATGTACGGTTTATTATCTGTATATAAATACAGTAAATCTTTCTGTAACATAGTATTTGTACAACACGGTTTCAATATAACACGGTATTAACTTACGAAAAGGACAAATAAGTGACAACGGTATAATGATTTATGTGGACATAGGATACTTGAAAGAAACAGATATAAAGTCGATGAAAATGAATAACAAAACGTTATTTCCAAAGCAGAAATCCCATATTACGAAAATAGTGCAGAATCGTACAAAATAGTAAATTCTGCGAAGGAAGTTATAAAACAAAATGGTGTCCCAAGACGAAGTTCAACCGAATCATTCTTTCTCAAATTCGCTGTAAATTCGTCTACGTTCGCGTTGCACATTTCGCGAAACTCGAGTTGGTTCCTCGCATTCCTAGTGAAGCAATCAAGGTAATGCCTCGTCACCATGTTCCCGTTTCCCTCCATTTTCTATTTGGCCGCACGATACGCGTGTCTCGTGCGCAACCGAGAGCAGCGGCGAATTTCAGCTACTACCTGTGGCTTCGCCTAGTTTCACCGCGAGCTACGACAATGCCGCGAATTAGCGCTGTCGCCGCACACATACGTCATATATCGTCTGTATCATCAGCATTTGATGGCGCGGAAGGTGCCGTAGGGAAGCGGGTAGCCGCTTTGTACCATCAGGGTGATTATATTGCCGCTCGGCGAGAAACATCGAGTCACATGAGCAACCGAGGGGAGAGCAATGAACATCGCGCGCGGCACACCCGGCCTTGTATTCAAAGAGCCGTTGTTTCGAATCCTGCTGGAACACAGGGACGCGTCTTTTGTCGGCCGTTGCCTGAATGCGGATACCATTCCGGAGATATCGTCCTTCTTCGCTTCTCTAACGCGCTACGCCTGAGACAATGCTCAATAACGAGCCGAAGACCTGGAATTAGGCAGAGAAGAACGCGATACGCTTCGCGTGCGACGCGCTGGAAAGCGGCGAGATTGTAAGCTGGAATGGAGAAAGGAATACGAAACGAAGTGTGCTTCTAAGGCTCGAAAGATATGAGGGTTGGAGAAATACGGTAACGGTGGATGTGCTACACTCTCAAAATTATTGGGTTAAAATTACATACACTACCGCTCAAAAGTATCCGGACACCTGCGAAATATGTATTCGCGCTGCATAAAAGTTATTTAAGTATCTACAACAGTGACTACAATCGATTGTTATTTGTTGCTTATGAAATATTTAACGTTTGAAATTAGAAATTACGTATGTGGAACTTACCAACATTACACTACACCGCGGTTAAATATTACCGCTTGCACTAATCTCAGCAATCTTTCTACAAATTTTCTGATTGTTTCTGTGTGGTGCTCTAAGACGTCTGTTACGTTTGCTTAGTGTTTCAATATATCGGTCTTCGGATTTAGTTGTCTTCACTGGTCGTCCTGTCCTTTTTTTTATAAGCAACCACTGCTAGTTGCATACTTTTTAATAGTGTCATGCACTGTTGATTTCGGAATTTTTTCAATTTCCCTAACTGCACATCCTTCTTCTGCAAGAATCAGATTACTGGAACGTTTTTCTATTGATAATTCTCGTTTGGAACTCATGTCTCGATGGAAAAGAAGCTACAGACAAACTAAACTGAAGCTGTCGAGTGCATAGCGTTACCTCCATTCGTATCTCCATTGAGAGAACATAAACATCTCATCAACAGTTTACAGACACTTGATACATATCGAAGAACTCTCTGAATTCGTTCTGTACCATAGAAATGAAACAAAATGAAATTAAGACTCTTTTAAGCATCGAAACCGTTCCATTAGATTCCGTATTTTTGGGCAGGAATTTTACTTACGCACACTCATTGTATAATTTGTACTTAAAAATTAATTCTATTATGTTATGCTACCTCAAGAAAGATAATAATAATAATTACAATTGATATAATAGCCCTAAATACCTTTCGTACAAAGTTAAACTATGTTTTATTGAACAAAAGCAAGTGTCCGGATACTTTTGAGCGGTAGTGTATGTACTTTACTTATGAATTCTAAAATTGCTGACGCTCTACATAATAGTTGCGGCATCTATGAAAAAAGGTTATGCATACGCGTTAGAAGAGTGCAAAAATGGTTTACACAACTCTAGAAGAACAATTTTGCCACAATTGTCACATAATGGTCGCTAATACCAATTTCATGAAGACAAAACTATGCTTTGTAATGAAATATGACAATTAGGTCGTGAATAAATTAAAATACTTTAAATAGATTTTCTCTTTGCAAGAATCTTTTGAGTAGTAATAAAAAAATTATTGGAACATTGTGAATAAGATGGAAACGTACATTAATAATTAATCTATATTAAATAGTTGTGAAGAAATTGAAAATTGCACGTTCGTATGTTCAGTTACTTGCATATGCAATTATCTGCAATAATTAAAACGGCCTTAAAAACAACGATACAAATATATGAAAATATTGATGTAGATATTCTTGATATGTTACAATAAAATAAAAAATATGAAATTTCAAAAAGCAGAATACAGGTGCTCATAGTCTTCTATTTCCACGTTTGAATTTTAATAATATTAAGTTGTATTAAGATTTGTAATTTGACAACGTATCAAGTTTCTATCCTATGTCTGATAAAAATTATTGACTCTCTTCAAAGAACACCATTCCAAAAGTATCTTTATTCTGTTATTTTGTGTACGAGTACAAAAAGGTGATTTATCGTGTTGATTTATTATGCGTAAAGATATTTTCTATCTCCATTTAAAATAAATAGATTATACCTACACAATGTCCTCAATTTATAACTGAAATAACATACAGCTACATAAAATGCAACAACAATACCACCAGCTGTTCCCAAAACCCACTATCATTTAAGCCCAACTGTAGCCATTCTTCTTGAGCATCCTACAAACTTTGCCTAACATTTAGACGTTTCATTTAAATAGCTAGCACGATGTCATTTGCTTACGCAGGCTAACCAAGCAACTTGATAAAATCAGACAAATGGAATGCACTCGTAGATAGCCTGCGGTAACTCGTTTTCTTTAATCCGCCATTTTACGCTGGACCAGCTTCCATGAAAGGAGGTCCTCGGAGTATCTTTGCTTCCTCATTCTGCCCCTTCCATTTTCCCGGTGCTCCTCTTTCCCTTTCTTTATCAAGCCGCGAGAGAAACGTTTTGCGGTAACGTCGCCCGTGACGCTGCCGGGCTGTACCTTTTTTTTTACGATATTATTTATGATATTAATTTTGCCCCGGTAAAGGCAGCCCCGACGGGAGTTGTAAAGCGGGTCGAGGCGCTCTTCTCTCTTCCTGCGATATCATTGTCTCGAGCAGGCAACGGCATACTGTACGGGCAAAGGAAAGGGAGGGAAAGAAAGGGGTTCCAGAAACAGCGTGAATAGTGGCTCTCTTCTGCAGGCAAGCAAAAGCGCTGGAGGAAGGACTCGCACCGCTGGTGTTCTCGTGAAAAGAGGAAGTTCTGCGCGACTTCTCTCTCTCCCTGTTGGATTGTTTGAGAGAAACCGGTAAGAAGAAGAGGGTCCCGGTGTCAGAGGTACGGGTGTCGTCTGCGAGAAATCTCGCGACGAGCTGAGAAGAAAATTCCAGCCAAGTGCCGTGGCATCCCTTTGAGGGCTCGCGAGAGGACTTCTCGTAATAGTTTCCGCGGGAATTATCCGAGTCTCGTATTTTCCAGCTAAGATTTCTCCTTGATTGTACGTTCTAATTTCGTTCTTAGATGGTAATTACTCGGAGCACCACTGTTTTCTTCACTGATCAAGAACAAATCGGTTAACCCCGCCATTTGCATTTTATTAATTTCCTTGTAGCGAGTCTTTCAATCGGTAAGAACTTGATTGACTCCGACTTTTCTGTACTTAAAATGAAGATTCTTAATTCTAATTTAATTTGAATTCAAATCTCGAGTAAAAACTAATTCGAACAATCAAGATATTAAATATTTCAAAATTCCTGTATAACAGACGAAATGTTCATCTATTTGCAAAAAATATTCAAATATAATAGATGAAATGTTTAAATGAAGTCTATAACAAAATCTTATTTTGAATCAAGACACTATCTCTAAAATTATTCATTACTTTCAAATACTGTTCCTTTCCTTTTCATTCGAGGATGAATAAATTTTAATTCACAGATAAAATTCCTGATTTTCAAATGTTCCGAGATTTGCGTAAAAAGATTATTCAAAAAAATAACCTGATCAGTATGCATTTGTACGTAACGTAGCCCATGTAAACAATCGGTTGAATCAGAAAGTTTCGCAGGAAGTAAAAGAGCTCGTTGTTCCCGAAGCGATCGAGTTTTCATTTTACACCCTTCGGTCGAGCACTTATTAACCATCCCCGATTCCCACGAAGACAGCATTGTACCAACCTCGAAAAGAGAAGTTCGAGCATCGATGCGCTCGACGATCGGGCGTTCGTCGAGATTGCTCGGTTAAAAGGGGGTTAGTCGCCCGGGGCGCAAGAACGCCACGAGTAAATCCAACTCCCACGGATAAGTAAAATTTAAAACCGTTCCCTCTCGTCTTCAAATTACTTTCCGGAGGTGGAAGGAGGAGAAAAGGCGGACGGAGAAGCGAGACCGGATGATGGTTCACGAGATAAAAGCAAGCAGCCGGGAGCTTCGGTTGCCACCGAAAGCTCAAGGCCGCATTAATCTCGGTAATTACGTCACCTCTGTTTATCCCCCCGCAACGTGCTTGTTTCTCTTTCCATCTTTCTCGGCCTTTTTCTTTGTCCCGTACCCTCCCGCTGCGGGCTCTCGGTCCTGCGGTCGAATCACTTCCGAGAACACCCTCGAATGAGCTCGAAAACACCGCTAAAGGGATGACGGAATGGTGACATTTTTCATCTGTCTTTAATGTAGTCGAGAAGTAATTAAGAGGCGTTCGAAAAAGGCAATTAGACATTGTACCACTGTGCAGTGACGTGAATTCAACTCCGCGTTTGGGAATCTATGAAGGCTGAATTTTCAGTGAAACTTTGGGGTGAATTTTTGTGGAATACGAGAATGTATGAGTGTAAAATTTTTGGTGTAATTGTTATAGGAATTAGCGAAAGATCGAGTGTTATGTGAAGAATGAGGAAGTAGTTGTTTGAAGAGTGAAAGGAGTCGTTGGAGGGTGCAAAAAGAGTCAAGGGAGGAAAGAGGTGTGAACGTGGAAAGGATTTGAGGGAGTAATTAGAGGGAAGCATTATTATGAACGAGTCAGTGAACGACTTGAAAGAAAGAAATACTGACTCCTATTTGCTCGGGCGTACAGCATGAGGCTGCTTCACCTACCACGAGTTAACACCCATGAAAGTTGGTTAACGCGTTGACTGTCACAGTAAAAACGCTCTTATGTGGTACAGTATACTTTAAGGAGGTTTATTAAAGATTCAATCATTTTCTTTTTAGAGTAATCACTGCAATATTTGCAAGTTTGTACATTTTCTAATTCTGATGTTTCCAAATGTCTAAATTTCTCGGTACACAAACTTTAAATTCTTTAATTATCAAATTATTAACTTTCTACATTTTCAAGTAATTTTTCTAATTACTATTTCGTTATTTTCAGATAACCAAATTACTGAATTATTAAATATTCAAATTTCAAGATTTCTGAATATTTAGATATTAAGTGCTAGTATTTTTTGAACTTATTAGTTTTCGAATTTGTTAATTTTCAGTTCTTAAAATTTTCATGCTATCAGGTACTGAATTTAACAAATTTTCAAGTTGTTCTATTTTAGAATCACAACTTACTAAATTCCCAAATTTACACTCTTATAAATCACCAAAAATTGCTAATTAATTAAATGAAATTATTAATTTTTCGGTCCATTTATTTTTAAATTACTAAATATCTAAATTGTCGAATATACAAATATTATTTGTCCTAAATTTCAAAATTGATCGACGACTGGCAAGCGTGATTAGATTTCATTCGCACTGGATGTGGAAAGGAGCACAAGGAGCAAACCTTTGCCAAGCGATGTTGTCGGAACCGCGTTTTCCCAAGGGAGGAGAAGAGGTTACGGGGAAGGTAGCGTTATGGTAGACCGCAAAACCAACAAACGATATGCGCCAAGAGACTATGGCTTCACCTATGGTGAGCATTCTTACATGTGCGTAGACAAAGACGCACCACCATGAATTTACACTGACATAACAATCGCAATCAAAGTTTAGATTTCTGCCTTTGTGAACTTCATTTCTACAATAAATTGTAAAATGACTATAAAGTATCAATAAATTATAAAATAATTGTAACGTATCAGTAAATTGTAAAATAATTGCAAAGTATCAAGTTGTTAAAAAATTGTAAAGTTCAGATAAATTGTAAAATTGTAAATAATTATAAAGTACACATAAACTGTAAATTGTACAATTGTCAAAACTCAACAAAATTACCAAATTCAATTACCAAATTCAAGTCTTAACATTAATAAATTAGTATTAAATATTTTTCATAATCTATGTTTTTCTTGCGTCTATGCATCTTCATTTCTGTGACAATCCACTCAAGGAAGAAAAAATTATAAAATAAGATATTCCAGAATTGAAAAATTTCAATTAACGAATATCTAAAAATTTGATGTACATGATTATTATTTTGTCAAACAAAATGGAGAATGTATAAATGATTATAATATGAAAGTAATTAAGGGTGTCTCCACGCTTACTACTCTACTGATCACTGTACACGAATCCGTACTCTACCAAATTCATATAGGGAACACAAACATAGAAGGGGTGTGTTACGAAGCAAATTGCCCCTAATTCAGCAATAGCATAGCTTAACCACAGAGCTAGCTAATACAGCGATTAGACGCCGTGTACAAGCCAGCGACGTTTGCTCGGGGCGATGTTTCGACTCGCGTGAAATCGATGCTTAGAGTATTGCTTACACTGTCAAATGCGATAACTAGAGGCTCTCATTCGTTCGAGAGATACTCAAAAATTCGAAGACTTACAAGAACAGGAACTTTCTTAAAAATGGTAACAATTATGCTTTGTCATTTGCATGCATTAAAAGGGCTTATGAACGTATCGCATTAATATTCCAATTATAATATTTTACTATACTACATTATAGTTACGTATTATAGTTTAGTTCTAAGATCATATAAATCTTGAAGATCATATAGTCTAGTTTAAATTCAAAATACATTGTTCAGTAACATTATTTTTCTTCTTCATTCAGTTTCAAACTTGAATCAATCATTTTCCCTTGGACGATTCTCAGCAAAATGAGTTATGATGACAAAGAAAAGGTACATTCCGAGATTCCCGATTGCAAGACACACTTCAGATTTTGAGGCCATCTGGTTCTGGTATTTCGTAGCTCGGTACCCTTAAGGGCCTGTCCATAGGGCAACGGTCAGTCGTTGCGGTCAACTACACAGCTTGTCTGACTCGCCTTCGTGCTTCGGGTCCTTTGGTGATTAACGAGAGGTCAAACCTACCGCCACCCGAAATACGAGCAAATACTCTCTCTCTCCTCCGTGAAATTGGGTTCCAAAGCGAGTCCTGATTGAGGTGTCCACCATTGCGGCCTTCACGAGTCTGACTACTTCATTCGACGCTAGACCATCCGCCAACGAACGTGAGAAACGTGTTAGGGCTGTGTGTACAATGTACACAGAGCTTGATTATTTTCATGTTGATTTTAAACATTGATTGATTCGAGAAATCTCTATGATGTCGAAGATTTACTTTATACTTACTTACACTTTAGTTAATACCTTACACTTTATACATGTATACACTCATATATGTATGTACATTACACTTTATACGTACTTACATTTTACTTTATACTTTTATTTAGACTTTACTGCATACGCACTTACACTTCACTTTATACTTTTACTCACATGTGCAGTACGCGATAAAAAGGTAAGTTCATAATACATATTGAGAAAACCAAGTTTGTTAGCTTCTGTTTATTATTATTTATCGTACTATTTAATCATCATGGAGTTCATTGTAATATTCCACGACATAAATAATTTATTTCTGGTTTAGTAAAACATTACATTATGAATTTTGTTCAACACCATAGAAATAATTGTAGAAATGTGAATGTACGTACATTGCAAATTCACTGTTTTAATTATAATATTTTATGCATTTACCATGCAGTCCACTGAATCTGAAAATTCTATTTCAAATGTTATCATACAATATTTTAATGACATTTTGAATCAACTTTTGCCGACATTTTTGAAATGTATATTTTGTACCGAATATATGTTCTGAGTATACTCTACTGACAATAACAGTATATTTATTATTGAAAATGTATAACAGTATATAAATTATCCAAAATAAATCACAATGCACATATTCAAAATGATGTTAATTTGTAATTACTTTATGTTATTTTTATAAACACTATGTACATGAAGTACTCTTATGATTTCCACTATGTTCATATTAGTAAATCAAGCTAAACCAATTCTCTTGTTTTATATTTTGCAAAATAATTCTTTAAGCCAAAATAAATATAAAAATACGATTCTGATAAAAGAACAGCATTTATCGAGGTTCCATAGAAATAGTCTTCTTATCTTCGTTACTAAAAATATTTGCGCATATTGGACGACCAGTATAATCCGTAAATTACTGCGTTCACGATGGATGCAGGTTCGTTCACAAACGAAGCTAACATGTCCTGAGAAAAGTACAAATGACGGTCGTGTACGTAAGAAGAGGATCTTCGTTAGAACAAGAACCGGGGACCGAAGTTTATTAGTCAATATAGAATACTTAGCGTCATATCCCATCAAACGGAATGTCAGCGTGAAGAAAGAGATTCGTGCGAGGCTGCCACTTTATCGGATTAGTCAGTCGTGGTAAAAGCGTCCCGGAAAACGTACCCTCCAATTCGTTAATTTACCCGGCCTTAGTCGTTTCTTTCGTGCTGATATTAATTGGACCAGGCATTCACGAGAGCATCTAGAACCTTCCAGAATATCGTAGACTTCGTGAATTATAAACTGAAGGTATACTCGAAGGTCGATTTGTCTACTGGTACAATGAAAATACTTCGATTAAAAGATTACATTGTAAGAATTTGAAATAATCTTTTCCTGTAGTACTAGTATTTTTTACAGTATTTTTAATGATGCAAATACATACTTTTTACATGTATAAAATATTGAATTAATAGCAAATACACAAAAGCTAAAGTGGCTACTGTAAATAGAATAATTACAAAATTATATACTGTAATACATCGTTGAAATGGCAAGTAATATACGTTTCTATTCATAACAGAAAGAAATTAAAATTCCTCAAAAAATGAGGGGAGAGGTACAATTAATATAATTTTCGTAAAGAAATTATTTCTTCTAAAAACCTTTTGCATAGATTTGTAGGTCTACAAAAACAGTAGAACTCTGATAATTTTCAATATATTTTTTGTGTTAATATACGTGCATGTATAAGTATTTCACAAAAGTTTAACACGCGTTGTTCCGGGTATTGTTATATCACACACGTGCTTTATAGAAGTATAAACAGTTAGAAGTATTATAGAAGTATATACAGTGCTGCCAATTTACACTCTTACAAGTGTCAATATAACAAATTTTTATGTCAAACATATTGTAATATCCTCCGTTGCATACACAAACCAGCCCAGATAAAATTGTTGAATTTTCCCTTAAAATAAAAAACGGGCACGATTATATTCTTAGATAGATCTGGCGAACAATTGTGAAAAGTTTCATAAAAATCTGCGCGTATCACCGGGGTTCCTTTGTGAGAGCGAATCGAATCAGACGTTCCCGATTTGGACGGTAGTGTGATGATTTTTTCAAAAACACTGGCCACGGCCAAACTTTTTTTGTCGGGGAGTATTGTTTATTCAGGGACGTATCAGCAACGGCGAGGTGGGAGAACGGGATAGCAAGGACGGGAAGGCGGACGAAAGCGAGAGGGCCGTGTGAATGGCGCTTCCGGTGGGACGACGAGTCCGAGGTCCGTAGGGCTTCGCAGACTCTCGCTTCCGGTCAGGCGTCCACGTTCCTACCCCATCGAATACAACCCAGTCTCCGGATTTTCCTGTGCTCCTCGCTTCCCCGTCGTCCTCCATCTCTCGCCACTCTTTCCCCTTCGTCCTGCATGACCAGGAGTTCGCTTGCACATCGGACCCACGAGCGTTCGTTAATTAAGATATCGATTCTTATTGTCCGCCGGCTGCCGAGTCGAGCGGACGTCCTGGTCGGCGTCCGATTTCACGTCCACGGTGCGCGTTGTCGGTCATCCACGAGAACCAACCCCTATACAGGGTCTAGCCGAATAACGCGTAACAGTGAACACTACTCTCCTTACGGAGAGAAGAAAATGTAAGACAGAATTTGTTGATTCTGGCCTTAGCTTTTGAGAAATTCAAGTTTGAAAATTTACTGCGTTCCTGTGCTGTTGCGACAATTTTCTTTTCAGACGCTTTTGTGGAAAATTATTCATATCAGTTCTTGGTGAACGTGAATAAAATATGTTAGAAATAAGTCTGTGCAGAGTTAACAATGTAACAAATTTAATAAATAATATTGTTCTAGTTAAATTAATATTTTCATTTTCAAGTTCTGTAACGTGTTGTCCGCCATAGTGAAAACTGTTTGTGGTCAATCACGCTATAATTGTTATTAAGAGCAGGGTAATCTTCCAATTTTAATTTCCTATCTATTAGTACATATTATTGTTTCAATTTTAAGAGCCCTTGGAGGTACCTTTCTTTTGCTTTTGCTATAAATAATTAATTATACTGAATTTAGAGCACCGGTCATATATGCGCATCGTGCTAATCAATGTGTTAATAATTGCAAAAAAGTATTACTTTTTTATATTTTTATCTTTCTTAGAAGACATATGAATGATTCATCAAAACATTTTAACCTTCTGCGATCAGTGTATCACTGATATACATATGTAATTTTAGACGCTAGCTAAGATGTTATATTAAGAATTTATTTTACAACTTTTTATAAGAAGTTGATTATACAATTGATATAAATTTGTGATTTACTCTACAAAATTCTGAACATTTACCGCAAAAGAAACTAGGACAAAAAGATAATTATTTCTTTGATTAATTCGTTCAGGCGTTACATTTATTTTCATTATTATATATGGAATTGTTGACGAACGAATTACATCTCTTGGAGTTGTTGATAATCAAATAGGCATATTGAAAGGAATAATTATTTGATTATCTATATGTAATAATCGAATAGAATTTCGATTGAAATCCTTACTCATATAAGAATCAAATTCAATATTACTGAATTCCAGATATTTATATTTTCGAATTCATTGATAATTATTAGATAATTTTAATCTATATGATATTTAACTATGTCATTGATAATTTTAAGAATAAAAGAAATCGAATTTCATAATTCATCCACAAGATTTAAAGCCTTTAAATATGAGAAAGAAATTAATAAAAGAGTTAATATTAAGATGATAGCTTAAATAATTCGAATTGAGTGATTTTTTAGTATTAATCGATTAATAAATTTATTATTAATGATATTAATTAATATAAATAAGGTAGTAGTTGTAATTATTAATATTATCATAAAATATATTATAATATAATGTAATGTAATTATTACTACAAAGGCAAAATTATGGGAAGATTCTAAGTTATCTGAATATGGAAAATTTGAATTATGAAATAAATATTTACATATTATGTTGCTGTGGGCATGTGGCAACTCTCAAACTTCCTAGTTAAAAAGTCTGATGAATTCTCTTGAAGTTACTATTTTCTCTATACATGTAACATTAATTAATTACTATAATAGTAAATATAATACTAATTATCACTATTGTCTACTTCACTATGTCATTACAGCACTTGTATAACATTATAGATTTGATTAAAAAAATACTTAAAATTTTTTATATCATACTCGTGACGCACTCTACCATATACAGATAAACTAAAGTTGTATTTTCACCATAATTGAACTTCCGGTTCAATTTTAATTATAATCTAAACAAACAAGGATCTCGGTTCAACATATCAAATTTCTTGTATTTGTCTTTATATTGTGGCAAAAATTAATTAGCTATGAATGACACAACTGTTTTGAAAATTGTAGACTAAGGACCATCAATGACGCAACCATCTAGAAAGTTATAGGTTAACTAGTTAAACCGAGAGATGGTTTGAGTACAAAGGGTTATTAAAATCATAAAATTCGAATCCAAATCAATTACCACAAATTATAGAATCAAGTCTATAAACATTCTTCAAACCGAATCACCTTTAGAATGCAAAAAGGGTTAATAAAATCAGAAAATTCGAAAGGATCAAGTCTGTAAATCCAAACCAACGACCATAAATTACAGAATCGAACTTGAAAACATTCCTCAAGCCGTGTACTGCTCCCCTTTGAGGGAAAGGTAGAAGGAATTTCAGCAAGGAGAAAAGAATTCGTAAGGGTCGTATCATCGAGAACGTGGCACGCGACTGTCCGAAGGGTGGATCCTGGTTTTGAGACGTCCGTGGAAAACCTCAAGGAGGGAAGGATCGTAAAGGATGACCAAGGTTGTCACCTGATAAATATCTTTATGGTCGAGCAACCGAGCGTTCCAGGACTCGCCATTCATCCCATTCATCCTGCCCTCCTAGCGAAGGTACACCACAGACGGCCACGGAGGTGCAAGCTCCTCGTATAAAAACGAAATACAACGGTTAGGGGCCCCGTAGAGAAGAACGGAATCGGGTAATTATGAGGATTAATCTTAAGTCCCGTAAAGTCCACCACTTGTGGAATCTGTTCCCCTTTCACCGCGGCAATTCGGCCCTGAGCCCTTTTCTCCTTCCACGGGCACGGTGAAAAATCTCTTCGGACGATACCAACCATCCACGCAATTTTCACGGATTTTATTCCGCTTTTAATATACCCGAAACGAGTTTGATTGGTGCAAGGGATTCGTAGAAGCTTGCGTTAATTAAAATTGTTCTACGTTTATTGATTAAGTTTAATAACGCTGGTTAACTCTCTGCGATTCCTTCAATTTTTAATAAAAATATCTAACATTTTTCATTTCGAAACAGGACTAGAGTTCGTCTTTTTTCAAACAACCTCTTTTGATATTTATTTGTGTTGATAGAATACAGGGATTTTATACTATATTATTTTATGTAGCATACAGAAGAATGAAACAAAAAATTAATGTATTTGTGGACGAAAAATTACACGACGTTTGCAAGTTAAATTTGAATTTATTTTATGAAGATTTTTTTTACGTATGAAAATTCTATCTGAAGGGCTGTTACTTGTTAATATTCGATTGTTATGAGAAAGAATTTTAAAGAAGACAAAAATAGAAAGAAAATATCAATTAAGAAAGAATAGAAATTAAAAATTAATTCGATTAGTTATTCGAAAAGGCATCGAAGTTTAAAGAAAAACTTGCATAACAATTTATTTCCGTTGCTCTTCTAATATCTACTAATTCTAGTATTCTACTAATTTTACAATGTATTTCGTAAAGATGAAAACAGAGAAAAATAAAAATAAATAAAAATCACTAATGTAATGATAATCAAATTTAAAAAAACTTACCCACTCATATTTTCTTAATATCATTCGACTAAAGTAACAAAGGAACACAGAGAAATAGAAATATTCATCTAGTTAGAGTTAAAATTAAAAATTAGTTGAACGATACAATAAAAATCAACATATTCAAAACACACATCACCCTTCCACATTTTTTAGTAATCAGGACCTGTTTGCTATCGTCCATATGACACAGGAAGTGATCAATGTACCTCAAACCGGGAACAAAATTCTAGCAGTTGTAACGAAATTGTCGGATTGTCAGAGGGGTCGTTTCTGCTCGTCTTATGGAAATTTTCTTGGGCGATAATTTTTTTGCCCCTCGTTTCCTCGATGGGCAGGTTCGAGCGTACGTACGCACATATGTAGAACGTCGAAGCTACAGGTGTCAGCGAGAGCAGTATTTTTCAGTGAGCTCTGGGCGAGGGTGTAGGTGATAGAGAAAGGGAGAAAGAGAGAACTGATGAAGGAGAGAGAGAAAGAGAGAGAGGATCGTTTCACCGTGACTGGGTAGCAGCCGAGTGTCGGCACGCACGTTGAATCTGCTAAACGTTCTCGCTCGTGCGTGAAATGCCTCGATATCACTGTTTTATTTCGGCTCGTTCGTTCCTCGCTTTTGCAATTCTATCCTTTTTACCCTCGGCCCGTTTGCGAGCCGGTCGCACGCGCAACCCTTCCCTCTCTTTTCGTTCATGTGCTCGGTCGTGCGGATTTGATGACCCTTCCTGTTCGATTTGATGATCGTTTAATCGTCCACGATTAATTAAAACCCGGCGATCGCACGGCTCGTTGGCTCGCTTGGATCGTGAGTACCTTCATTCGACGATTGCGTTTCGTGGAAACGAGATATTTCACTCGTCGTTATTGTCCGGATGTACTGTTTCGTGTTTGAACGGAATTCTTGCATTATGTTGGCCAAAAAGTTCTGACGTGTTTAATCTACAATTTTAGACAGCTGCGTCATTCACGGCCAGCTAATTATTGCTACAATTTCAAGACAACTAAAGAAAATTGAAATGTTAAGCACGTTTTGCCTTCAGTGGTCCTTGATTATATAGATTATAATTAGAATTGAACCAAAAATTCAGTTACAATGAAAATAGGACTCTAGTTTATCACACTACAACTGTAGTGTGCGTCACGAGTGTGACATATTATTGTAGGGCAAGAGGTTAAGGATGTATTCGATTATATATGTAACTAAAACATCATACAACGTTATATAACATTATACAACGTATTAATTATTCTTTCAATGGATAAGGAGAGTTATTGTTGGTCAACATCTTTAATCATTAATATTTTCATTTAATCATTCGGCCATTTATAGCTATGCTTGCTTTTGTAGAACAGGAAGATTTTTAGCACAAAATGTTTTAAACCGAAACTGACACTTGCAATTGTTTAATACGATGTAAGTTTACAAGATATAAAATTAATGTATACTAGACATTTCATTATAATTTTATTAAAACTATAATACTTTATAGAACTAACTATGACACGATATAGTGATTTGTATAAATACACCAACCCCCTTTGTTTTTATTAATCTTTCAGCTGAAAATGATGATCAATACTCATTAGATACTAATTCGTAACCTATAAATTACTAAATACTATCGTAGTGTGTAAACTACTAAGCGCTAATAAATAGTAGGTAAATTATGTAAAAAAACTTGAAGAATTAATATAAATATTTTGCTGGTTTAAAAACTAATTTTCAGGTGTTTTATAAATGATAAAAAGTATGAGTTTCAAAAATATAAAAGACGCGTAATTTTGACTAAGAATTTACTATAAAATTAACTGAAACTCAATTTCTTAATCATAAAACATTATCACCAGGTATCATAACATTTTAAGAAGAAACTAAACAACCTAACTATACCAAAGTACACCCCCATACTCGAACCTTTCGAATCTCTTCTGAAATAATTCGAGCCTAACTTTCAACCATCAACGGAAAACAACTAATTAAAATTCAGCAACTTCGAATTCCCGGAGCCTAACAATTCTTCCCGGAACGTCCATCCGAACGTCGACACGCTTCGAGGAGCCGTCGATAAATCGATAAATCGCGAAGTGGCCCGTTAGGCCAGTTTAATTAATAATTATCGGCTGGAAGACGAGCACCTTGCACAATGGCGATACTTCCTCCTGGCGTAATCCTTGGAAGATTAACGAGCCCGTACCAGCAGGGACTTCTCTCTCTTGCTCTCTCTCTGTTCCTTCGTCCATTTTCTTCCTCTCCCGTTCTCTCTGGCCTGCTCCCTATCTCTCTTATAGCCGCAAGACGCCATAGCGCGCCTTGCGGTGGTTGCGGCAAGAACCCTCGCCGTACCCGCATTAACGCAATTATGAATTTGTCGCGTTGGGATCTGACAATACAAGATGTCGCTACCACTACCCTACCCCGCTACCCTTAACCGTCCTGTCGACCTACAGCACACTGAAACCGGCTCTCCACACTAACACTAAAACCAATCCCGGTTTCTGCGGGTGGAAAGAACCGGTGGTCGCGCGATAACTTTGTGTCTCTCGCTCGACAGACCTTGAATAATACCAGAAATTTTCGGGGATTGTATCTCGAGTATCATATGATTGTGACTGCTGAAATCTTCTTTGCGATAAATATCGTGTGACGGGAGGGCTACTTCGGCTGGTTGTGATCAGATGCAGAGACACGCAAGGAATTGGTCGGGGTTCGATTTAAGTTATTAGGGGTATTGAATTATTGATAGATTCTGGTGCACGTCAGTGTATGCGTCATTTGATGCGTGAATATGTGCTGTTTTGTTCTTCGGTAT
The DNA here is from genome assembly GCA_945859595.2 of Megachile willughbiella. Taxonomy (NCBI): domain Eukaryota; kingdom Metazoa; phylum Arthropoda; class Insecta; order Hymenoptera; family Megachilidae; genus Megachile; species Megachile willughbiella. The sequence goes on along the minus strand of OX243803.1, from coordinate 11,459,707 downwards.
GGGGAGTTCGGAGTTTGAAATTTTGCGATTTTGAGATTTTGGAATTTTGAAATTTCGAAATTTTGGAATTCTGGTATTTTGGAATTTTGGAATTTTGGAATTTTTAAGTTTTGGAACTTTTTTCAAGGTTTTGGAGGTTTTCCTTTGAAAAATTACAATCCTGGAATATTGGAACTTCAAAACTGGAAATATGGAACTTCAGAATTTCAGGATTGTGGAACTATGTGCTTTTACGATTATGTGAATTTAGGACTTCGAATATTTGAAATTCTTACATTTTAAGAATTTGGGACTTGGAGGGTTTCAAACTTTAGAATTTTGAGACATAAATACTTTGAAACTTTAGAATTTTTAGTTTTGGGATTTGACAATGTCGTAAATTTAGGATTTTGGGTGTTTGGGATTGAGACTTTGGGATTTTTAAATTTTGGAATCCTACGATATTGAGACTTCTGCACTTTTGAATTTTTAGATTTTGGTACTATAGAATTTTCAAACTCTGATACTTCGGGTCTTTTCAAAGTTGTGGTATTTTAAAATTCCAGAATTTCTCGGATTTTAGAAATTGGAAACCGTAGAAATTCAGAACAGAAGTTCAGAAATTCAGAGCATCGAAATTTTGGGATTTTAGGATTTGCTAACTTTGCAAGAACGTTGTTATATTCTTGTGAACATATCACAAAACGTCTTCTTCTATTATTTATATATGTCATCGATTTACAATTGTTAAATTAAAATGTGCACAGAATATGTTAATTAAAAAATCTTCAATCTTATCTTTTATTTTGGTTGTCCACGTAAAGGTTAACACGATTTTGGTATAAAAACGAGACAAATCGACCCTGTTACATTTGATCAATAATCCTTGTAAATTAAAGCTGTTCTATTAATTATTTCAATTGAATAAGTGTTTAAATCGCGAAAGAAATTTATCACAATTTACTGAATACAATACGACCTAAAAATCTCTTCTTTCCAAAATATGCTACCAGTGATTCAGTATTTAATTTATAAAGTATGATAAAATTTTAGTGACCAAATTCATCGGCACAACTACCTAACCTATAACATATTAACATTAGACTATCAGCATCAAATACACTTTTAAATTGAAATATGACGATCATTTTGCTAATCACTCAGCAACAGAAATTTTGTAATATAAAAGTGAGAGCTGAAAACAGTAATTTTGACTGGTTCCAGTAATAAAAATCCATTTAAATTTCTGCTTCTCCGGGGTCCACGATTCATTGAAACCCACGACTGCCAAGTGCAATAACCAGACCGTTAAGCACACCAACCGGTTCTAAGACAGTGCAGTAAACAGCTGTCTAAACTTTACGACGTAGCTCCGTAACAAAGTGATTATTGTCGATCAAGAATCCCGTCGTCGCACGGTTAATTCACCTACAAGGAACCGGATACACCGTCTCCCTCGACACGAAATCCGACTGGGTATTTTCACTTTCGAATCGATAACGGATGCACATCGCGTGCCTGCTTGTTAACCGCGTCGAGCGTTTCGCGGCGAGGAAAACGGGCGCAGTTTCGTCCGTGGCGAGTTGGTTTCGAAGGGTCGCGACGATAGCGACGTTGGAAACGGTCCTCCGGTAGCGTGCGGTGCCGTACAATGGCTAGAACGACGGAGGATCGTTGTGGCCAGCCGCAGGCGACTGCTGCGACCGGTTTCTCGCGACAAATTCCTCCTACTTCGAGAACCATTCGCTACCCTCTTCATCATTCTCTTGCTCTGACGTTTAACTTACATCTTTCCATCATCACCGATGAACAGGTTGATTCATCTTTGAATCATCACGAATTTATTTTGGATGATCATCTTGGAAGAACTTCATTTGGATGAATCAACATGGATGAGTTTCATTTGGGTAATCATCTCTGGTGAATTTCACTTGAATGGATCATCACGACTGGGTCTACTTTAAATAATCACCGTGGAAGAACATTTGGATGAATCAATGTAGACAATCAATGTGGAACTACATTTGGATAATCATCTCTGGTGAATTTCACTTGGATGGATCATCACGACTGGGTCTACTTTAAATAATCACCGTGGAAGAACATTTGGATGAATCAATGTAGACAATCAAGGTGGAACAACATTTGGATAATCATCTCTGGTGAATTTCACTTGGATGGATCATCACGACTGAGTTTACTTTAAATAATCACCATGGAAGAACATTTGGATGAATCAACGTAGACAATCAACGTGGAACTACATATGGATAATTATCTTTGATGAATCTCACTTGCATGCATCATGAATGAATTTTCTTTGGATCAAACTGGTTTTTCATTGATAGGTTATGTACGTAGGTTAGATGGATAGGTAAAGTAGATTGTGAACGTTGGTTAGGTAGATAGATAAATAGATCGGTTAGGTAGATAAATTGTGTGCCTAGGTGTGATAGGTAGGTCAAATAGACAGATCAGACAGCTGAAATGAACTTCATTTATTGTATGAATCATACTGAATGAACCACATTTAGATAGGCATCACAAATAAACTTCATGTGAATCATGGATGAATTTCATTTGAACTGTCATCAGGCATTAAGGTTATCATCATGCATTTAAGAATTTCATTTGGGTAATTATCACAAGTGAACTTCGTTTGTACGAATCATTTTGGATGAGTTCCATTTGGATAATCACGGACGAATTTCACTTGAACAATCATCACAGGAATCATCCCTGATGATGGCTCAAAGCCTTGTAAATTTGTCTGAATCCCCTATCTTCGTCACCGCGGCATTGCAACGCGAGAAAATCAATCGACCCTAAGACCTAAACGAGAGGTCCTGTGAAGAGGTGCAAGGACCCCTTCGATCCTGGCCGAAGTCCAGTGGGTCGAATCGAGCTAGAGGTTAGAGGGTGTTTCTAAACATCGAAACGGGGAGGTGGTTGGACGGTGAATGCCTAGTCAGCCCTTGTCGTAAGAGCTGGATCCACGCAAACAAGCCGGCGGACCTAACGCAGCGAACGGTTAAGCACTGGAAAGCCCTGGCCTTACCGTTCGACCGCCGCTGGCCCTATTATCGCTAACTAATAAGAGACCTAATTGAAACGTCGGCCTTTTGTTTCCAGCACTCGAGCTCGCTGCTCGATTTTCCGACCGTGCTGTACACGCCGCTGTTTGACCAGCCACAGACGACGGGGAAGAGGGCTGAACGGAGCTTGAGCTTGGGGCTCAAGTACGGATTGAAATTAATTTTCGACAGCGAATCAGCTGGCTGAATTTTCATCGAACGTCTCGAATCTGTGCGTAAGGTCGATAGCACTCTTCTGGTTCCGACTTTCCCGTAGCCGCTTGCTATAATATATTAACCCCTTGACGTAATTTGGCGAGTTTGACTAGTGACGCACTCACGGTTCAAATATAACTTACTCGAACTTTTAATTTCGAGAACTGATAAATTTCAATTTGAAGTTTAAGTACAATTATAAGTTGGTGGATGGTTAGTCCTGACTAACGCATCTGGTAAATAAATTGGTAAGGGATTAATATCATTTTGATTATATTTGGTCACTGAATATAATGTTGTGATTTATGTTTAGGTTACGTTGTGATTTAAGTCAACTGATTTATTATTGTTAAATCACTTCTTAAATTCAGATTACTGACTAAATGATCAACGACCAAATTATTAATTTATATTCAAATTACTCTGATGTTTATGTTAGTCGACCATGTTTTTTGAAACCTACACAGATAAATTCCATACACTGCAATAAACTCATAATTCAATTTAAAATCAAAGTGACACTTTCACTAAACTTTCGGCTCGATAGATTTTTATCTCAAACCTAAAATTCTTAAGATTTAAAAGATTTCTTACGAGATTGAAAAACTCTAAGATACACAAAAGAGAATACTGAATACGTCATTCGTTAACCACATTGCAACATGCAACGTCTATAACTATTTTCCAGAAAAGACCTCGACGACAATGCAAGGTATTACAGTAACCACTGTCATATAGGGTGGTAGATTTCATCGTGGCGACGATCTACAGTTGCACGTGTAAAAGTATCGTAGCCCGTAGACGTCACGCGTATTTCGTATTCCACGCATATAACCGCGATGCCCACTTCGAGCAGGATATTATTCCTGCTGGATGCAATCATATTAGTTTCCGAAGTTATTAGAATATTTATGCGAGGTTGGCGTGGGGTTATGCATGATGCCAGCCGCCTCCTCCTCGGTTTCTCGTCCCCATGAGTCTATGTCGTCGAGACCACCGTTCAGTCCAGGAAAATTCTGGCCTCATACTCCATGAGAATTTATAATATACTTAGACAGAGTCTATTTCTGTTACTTTTCTCTTGCAACGATAAAAAATTTACTTTACTACACATATTTCTGTTCCTTCAGTTTTCAATTATTCAGCTACATTATTTGTGGATGATTGTATCATTCATGGACTGAGGTGATTTATTATCAGGAAACTTAGTGTAAAATAAATAGTTTCGTATTATTGTGTTAGTATTCAATTTTGATATAGAAACTATAGCAATAACAATAGAAATTATTTAGAGTTATGAAACTAAAAATTGAATTACTTTGCATAAAGAAGAGGTATGCAATTTTGAACTAACAGAATAAGTTTTTTCCTTAATTCGGTATTATACATTTTTTTTTAAGAATCGGACTGTAAATTAATTATTGAAAGCAGTATGTCAAAGGATCGTGAAATATTGATAAATGCAAGAAAATGTATGTAATTTTCTGTGTGTATGAATAAGTAAAAGAGTTAGCGTATAGCACTAGTATAAGTGTATGTTAGCTAGTATAAGTGTGTGAGTGTATGTTCCTGCTTTTGGGATTATATTTCCCTGAATGGACTAAAATGCACAATAAGTTTAATTATTCTAATATTATTCACAAGAAATGAATATTTCTCAATATCGTTATAAAAATAAATTCAAAATACATTCGATGAACAAATCTCCAAATACACGTAAATCAAATATATATTTTAGCCAAGTTTAGTCATTATAATGTTAATCATGAACAATGTTCAATATCTCCGCGAAAACAAATTTAAAATACATCCGACGAACAAATCTCCAAATACACGTAAATCAGATATTTATTTCATCCGAGTTAAATTGCTTCGAGTTCGAAAATGTCACTTGTGTTTCAGCAAGACTTGGTCGTACGTTCGAGACGAGTATTCGCAGTTAGGATACTAAACGACGGCGTTTCGTGTGTGCGTGTCGAAAGTTTCCAGCGAATCGGGAGAAACGAGAAAACAGCAAGAAAACGAGCCGATGGTAGGGGACAGGATCCTTTCAAGCGCGGCCAGAAATTCAGATGCGGTTCGCAGTCGACGATGCCGAAGAAATTCAAGAGGGAAAAGCGTCGCTCCGGAAGCGACGGAAAAATCAACGAGCAAAGACTTACCTTGCTGGCGCGCAGTTGGACTGACTGCTCGTGCGAGACCCTGCTGAAAATCGTCCGACAAGCCACTTTGCCGAGTTTTGCTTAGATACAACTGCAAACAGACAAAAATCAATCGTTATTTATATATTCAATTTTTTAATTCATTTTTAACACTAATATTGTACACTTACTTTTGAAATAAAATATGTAGTTGAAAAATAAACAAATGTTAAGACATACATTATTTTCATGAACATCAATTCAGATTTCAAGAAAATCGTCTTAACTTTTATAACTTATAAGAAATTTGTAATTATCATTTGACCATTTCAGTAGTTTTAATGTTAATAGCCGTCACATTAAAAACTGTCATTTATGGTCAGATTATAATATAGATTAAAGAATATGAAGAGAAAAATCTGTTATATTACACATACAGTTATGTAGAAATTGTGTTATACATTTTAACATAAATCTATTTACGTGAAATAATTTCAGAATGGTTCCAGAGAAACACTATCAATCGAACTGGGAGGAGCTCTTGTAATACACACAATTATTGTATGTAGAAAATATTTACATTGTAATATAAATCTGTTCTGTGTTAAATGACATCGAAATGGTTATAAAAAATCAATGTCAACAAAACAGAAAAGACTTTTATAATACACATGCAATTACAGTGATATACATTTTAACACGTTGATAGCCACAGTAGAAATTGAGGTTTCTGGTCCGACATACTACGACATTGATTATGAAGAACAGCGGTAGTTAATCATTCAGTTCCATGTTTTAATTTGATAGTATAATTGTCTCAATATTAAGAGCCCTCAAAAATTGTTTTCATTTGCTTTTCTTATAAATAATTAATTTAACTGAATTTGCTGCGTCAATCACACATGACTAACAAAAAAAATTAAAAATTATTATTGAAAGTACTGAAATTAAAAAGGAAAAGTATTATTAGAAGTATCTATTTAAAAGTACCACCAATAACATTGCAGCATCCTCTACGAATCTGTACCCTACAAGAACACTAATACATATAAAAGTTCCACACAAAGGTGGCAATATACCAAGAATCTCCCATATCAAAACCCGTAAACGATTTTAATGATGGTAGCAGATCCTCTCAGTGACTATTGTCTTTTGTAAGCTTGCCTCCGCCTTTGGTCCTTCAATAAAAAGGTCCGACCGTCGAGTTTCGGTATCCCGATCACGCGCTAAGGGTGAACCATCCCCTTTAATATTAGGACCAACTCGGACCGACTCGCCTTGGTATAAAATAAAGGGCTGACATGCGAGCACGGGGTAGGGGACCGAACGAGAGGAAGAGCGACGAAGAGGTAGACACAAGCTGAAGGAGAATTGAGACAGAGCGTAGAAGAAAGACAGCCAAAGGAAGGGTGGCTTCACCACCGTCGTGAGGGATGACTGAGCGAGTCGGTTAAACGGGCGTCTTCTTTCATAAATTTCGAGGGGGTTGCTGGATAAAGGTTTAGAATAAATCGTTCGGCCTGTTATCCACTCCGACGTCGGAAGATAACGCCGGCCGATCTATCCTGAATGGCTCAACAGTTTCTTCTTACGCTATTCTTCGTGGTTGCATCGCGTCATGAACTGCAGACACTTGCGATTATGTGAACAGTATTTGTAGACGGGTGAACAATTATTCGATACCTTTTGACTGATTTCGAACAGTATAGTCGATACGGTATTATGTTTTAAATGTTCAATCAAGGTAAAATAGAGGAATATGGAGAACATATGGAAAGCATGTGAGGAGAGATCACCGATTCGGTTTTTAGGGATTTGAGAATTTGAGAGTCTACAAGTTGCGGAATATAGAAACCTGGGGATTTAGGGATTTGGAGGTCTACCAATTTGAGGAACTTGAGATTTTAGGATATAGAAATTTGGGAATCTAGGAATTTGGCGATATAAGAATTTGGGGAGCTTGAAATTTCGAAATATAGAAATTTGGGGAATTAGGAATTCGGCGATCTAAGAATTTGTAAATATATATAAAAATTTCGTGACACTACAAATTTAATTAAAACTTATTCCAAATTCTATTAAACTAAATGATGAATGTGAACCACCTCGAGCGCAAAGGGTTGAAACCGACTCCCATAAACAACATCCCCAAAAACCGATTACGTTTCGTCCAGAAGCCGCTGTTCCATTTCTCGTGCCATCACTTACGAAAATGTTGAGCTCAATATGAAAGTGAAAGAAGCGAGGCTGGCTCATAAATACGTCCTCGAAGATCGCACAAATCGCTCGTTGGAGGCCAATCCCCTTCGACGTAGCGATATACGAGAGGGAACCGTTCTTCGTCTCTCAGCTAGGCACACTTCGATACCGTAAGTATATACTTTATGGCAGCGTGTGTATGCATGCACACACTCTTCGGTATAATGTCCAGGCATATAGCACTCGCGATATAGAAAGAACGACGGGGAAAAGAGGAGAGCAGGGTCGAAGGGAACACAGCGAAGGAGGGCAGAGAGGCCAAACCAGCCAGAAAGCCAGTCCAATTTCTCAAACCTGTCCAATCCGTGTCGTATGCAAAATCAATCACGCTCCCGCCGGGTCCCGAGGACCCCACGATTTTCAAATCCAACCGAAGCCACCGTCGGTAATCCAACTCCCGGGGCGAAACTTCTCACCCATCCGCGATACCCTTGGCTAGTGGAGCGTCTTCGTTCCACTTTTTCCCCATCCCATTTCTGTCCGTCTGTTCGGCAATCTTACACGCTGTGCTCGATGCATTGTCGAAGTTAGATTCGCGTCTAAGTCGAGTTCCAATCGAATCGGGTGACGATATCGGCATCTGTCGAATGCTTGTACCGAGTTTCGACCCTGTTTGATTAGAACAGAATCTGAGAAAACGGAGAGGTCCGGATGGAATGTTGACCTCTGCTCGGATGAAATAGAAATGAACAGGATTACTTTTTTGGAACTATCAAGTAAAAATAGGTTTAGATTTCATATTTTACGTTACAAATTTTCTTGCTGTGATTTTGTAGAGATTGTCATGTTTGAGGTTAAGAATAGACTGATGTATTAGCTGATGTTTACATATTTATTTTATTTTGTTTTTAATTTAGAAGTTAGTGTGCATTTAACACTGGTAGTTCTATTGTTAAATTGTACATTTATTTATTAACGATGAAGTCAGCAACCGTGGTATGGTATATAATTTACGAGCTAGTACAGTTAACAATTTAACTATTTATTTACTACATGTTTATTAAGCAATTTCTTAGCATTACAAAATAAGAGCACGAAATTTTTACTTATATAATAAAACAGTTCATAATAATATAAGAGTAAATATAACATAATTAAGAAAATGAATATGGAAAAGAATGAATGCAGTAAAGTATAAATTTGTTACAAGAGCAAGAAGTAATTTTGAGAATAAGCAAACAATATTATATCGGTTCGTTAACCATCATTAAATCATCCCTTGTATTCCACAACGTATCCCAACACAATTAACCTAATTAAAATCACATCAACCGTACATTTTTAAAAAGAAATCTTTCGAGTATAACAATTTATACAGCCACCGTAGTTATACACTCAAACCCCAGTCCCCAAAACTTCTATCAAACACGTCGTTCCGTAGCTCGGTACGCCTCGTTAACGAGTCGAAAGCGCAATCTCGAGAATCGAGGCAAAGCGCAGACGAGATGCAAATTCGAGTTTACGTCCGATGCGTGCGCGAAAAGGTGAGAAAAGTTCCCTGTCAGCTATCAGAGGCCGTCCGAAAGTTTCTTCACAGGCGGTTGTTCATTCGAAGCCTACCCATTGATATGCATCACCTTCGATCGCAACTGCAATCATTAGGGCGTCTCTCAGGTTAAACCGTGAGGGTGTTAAGGCCGGCTTCAAAAAGCTAATTTGTCCTTTGGGGGTAGGCGACTTCAAAGTGTTGACGGGTCATTCGTGCCCGCGAGCCGGCTTAACGTCGGGCCAGCGACGTTCTACTTGCGCACCCCTTTCTACTTGACGATGCATCAGACTTGCTGATTTTTCGACGGGCGAAACGTCGGGACGGACGTTGTCCAACGTCGATGTTCGCGTCAAGGGCCCCTAGTGTCGGAACTCGGACGACGAAGACGAACCAGAGGGTGGGCGAGGCGGTGGCTGCGAGGGGTGCGAAAAGTTTAGCATACGCATTTTGTACATTGAAATCCCGACACGCTCGTCCAACTTTAAATTGAAACCCGGCTCTGCCGCTCGTCTCCACCCTGCCGACGTCGATAGTCCGTCGTCGTCGTCGTCGTCGTCGTCGTTCGAGTACTCCTCGTCGTCACGTTTAGGACGGTGTCGCGCGAACGGGAAACGAGATTCCGAAAACCACCGATTTTCATCCCCTTCCGCGTGCAATCACCACGGTTCATTCGCCTTTGTCAATTTTGCATCATGGCGTTTGGCATGGTTAGCGTTCTAATAGGGATTTTTGAATTTTTACGTTTGATTTAGGTGTAGGACGTTGGAAATTATTCTTAGCTTAAATCTGATTGAGATGTATGATTTTAAATGTACTTTCTTCGTATAGAGTTCCATAAAATGAAACATGGGATTAAAATTTAAAACTTGAGTGATAAATGAAAAACTTTTAGGTAAGAAATGCAGTAGAGGATATGCATTTGTGCGCAGTATAAATTGTGGAAATATTGTTTATATTTGTGTGTAAATTGTTCCTGAAAATTAATAACAGTTTTGCTCAGAAACGTGTTAATACATGTATAAAACAAATGATGTACGGAATATAATTTTTAATAAATTTAATTTTCTTGATTAATAATTAATATACGTAAATATCTAAGTAGTATTAATATATGGTATATAATACGTATGCAGTTAATTAAGTACCTAAAACGAATTATTTAATATTTACATTGAACTAAGAATAGAATTTTGAACACAGTAATCGTTTCGAATTAAAAAATTCTAAAATGTATCACTTTTCGCGTTTTCTGATTGAACTACAAAGTATAAGGCAACAGCAATTTCTAGTACCACTTTTTTCTCTCACAGTCTTTTACACTTTGCAATAATCCAATTTATAAGCAGCTTTCCACGCAGCTAAGGTCGATCTTTATGAGAGGTGACCATAATGAGACTGGGCATTTTTAATTAAATAATACTAATCACAGGAACCCTCTTACGCAGGCAAATCTCATCTCGTCCCTTCTCCGTACCTATCTCTCCTTCCTGCCCCGTTCCATCCATCTTTCTCTGTCTTTCGCCGCCGCGAATCGTCTCTCTTTTAGACTTCGAATTGTAATTAACATTTGGTTCTCCCATTAGTGTAATTAAAGTGCCATTCCATAATCTAGGAGGCCGAGAGAGAGAAGAGGGGCACCTTATCTTTCAGACTTCAGCCTCGACTGCGGGGGTCGTTTTAACCCCGCCGGGCGTCTCCAGCCCCTTTTCAGAAGCACAGTGTGCCTGTAGCTTCCTTCGGCGATAACTCCTTTCTGGAAAAGGACTCTTCTCTTCGGAAATGGGAGAGGAGAATCGAGAAATCGGGCCGGTCAGGGAAAAAGAAAAACGGCGATTAAAACGTTTGGAAATCCGATCCAGGAAAGTTCTTTCGACTCTACCGCTTTGCAGAAAAGGAAAACGTTCCTGGAACTGATCATGAACGTTCGATGTCCTTTGAAATGATAAGGATAAAATAACTGTCTGGAAACTTAATCTGAACAACTTCATAGAGTACATAATGTTTATTATTGTTGAGATAGCGTTAATTGAGATAAAAATTTAAAAATGAGATAAGGTAAACTGGTGATTTTGGAACTACTCTGATTTGTATACTGAATCTTGCTACTGAATGTTATTTTTTCATATATATACCTTTTTCACGCAATATATATTTATTTTTTAGCATTTAATTAATTTTCTCTGTCTGAGTGTTTTCTTTGTTTTCGAACATTTAATTAATTTTATATTTTTTCATTTCTTCAACATTTCAAATTTTCATTGCTAAATTGTACAAATCTACTTTGTGTCAATTATTGTACATATTCATCGTATAATTTACTTGTACATTTTGACATCTTCTGAAGATCGCGTAAAAGTACTCATGTTCTTAGATATAAATTACATTATATTCTATTTAAAATTTTTTAAATATTTTTAAGGTTTTCGATTCACTTCCTGCAACAAGCTTATCAAGCGAAGAAGAATTTCTAATAAAATCACGAACCCCTCACAATCAATTAAAAGGAACAATGGCTGGTAAAAATCTGGACATCTAAATGGGGCAATTTTTGTTTAAAAAGAGAGCAAATATCGCGCTGGGGGCGTCACAGATAAAGCCGCGTGCCCGAGGGAAAAAGAAGGCGGGAAACGAGCTCGGTAAAATAAAGAAAAGCAAGAGGAGATAAGAAGATGGGCCGCGTTGACATTTTCCGGTGGTTGACTTAATAATGCGCACGGTACACAGGGCACCGAGGGGGTGGATCCGCAAAGCGGCATAAAGAGGCGCGGATGTGTTTATTCGGGAATTTGCCTTTTTTCCTTGGTCTCCCACGCCGCGGCGAGATTTTATCTTATTTTCGGCGACGATCCCGACGGATTTATGCCCTCTCGGTCGTGGCCGGTGGAAGAAAGACGGAGGAAGAAGATCGACGAGGGTGGTAGCCACGAGGGAAGAGTTGAAGGAAAAAACGGAAGAATCACGATGCAATTATTTTCGTTCCAGCTCGTGAACGGATTTTAAGGCCATCCAGTGGCAGCCGGTGGACCGGGAAGGAAAAACCTAGGAAGGCCAGAAAGAAGGATTAACCTCGTCAAGTGGGAGAGTCCGTGACAAAGACGTTAAAGTGGTCGAAGGGGATGAGATATATCGCCCGAAATCTGGGGTGAACGTTCACATCGTTCGAACGCCGTGGGACGTCGAGACACTAATGGCATTTTTATTATTTCTCTCTGGAGCCCCTCGCCGATAATGGGCCGCCTATATGGTCCATTGGATGCGTGACAGGCTTGACAGCTTCTCACCTTTTCTTCGTCTCCTGGTCGCGTGCAGGGAACTTGCCCTGATCAATGCTTTACGGGCTGCTTGCTAGTGGCGAAACTCCACATCGTGACACAGCTTGAAACAACGAGGCATAGCTTGAATAGGGTGTAATATACGTGGCAATAAATTTGATCGAAATGGGAACGATTCACAGACAGATAGAAATGCTTCAATACTTTTTCCTTAATTATTTCTCTGGTTTCTGTAAAAGAGGAACAATAATACCCTTATAAAATGAGAAAGAGTTTCACCCTTTCGAAGAATGACTTATACCGTTTGATTTGATGTATCAATTTGAAATATGTATCTTTTAACTAAATCTATAATGTTGCACATATGTGTACTATGTGTGAGTGGCAATTTATAGTAAGGAAATAATGACTTTAACAATATTAAGCACAGTTTCTGCACATCATAAAAGTTATGAATTCTCAAATCTTTCTTACGTGATAATTTAATGTGAATTATTATTGTTCTGATATATTTGCCATATGGACCATAAAAGCTACGGATCATGGATTTTCAGAATTCTTCGAGAACGTTATAACGTTGGCGAAGTTCAAAAGTAAATGCCATAAAGAAGATTGTTGACGGTTTTGAAAACGTCTAATGCCGTAGGATCACAAATCATAAATAGCCCGTTGCAACGTACGACCCATTGCCAACCCACCTACCCATGGAGCCATTGGGCTCGCTGGGTTTTGATGAATGAGCCTCGTATAAAGCTAAAGTATGGTAAAAGCTGCCGCGGCTACTGCTGTAATATTCTACCCCGGGTGCTTTTAGAATCGCTAATGACTAATGGCACCAAAAGGAACCCCTCCGTCGATGAATGTTGCCTATGAGAATCAGCGATCCGTGTGTTTGCGGATTTTCCAAAATTTCAATTTTCCTCGGTGAATGTAATTCAGTAATAATTTATGTATGATTTTTCATTTAAAAAATAATGTCACGTTTGTGTTACCGTTCACTGAACTTTTATTAACTGTACTCGTTTTCGAATTGCATTATATATTGAACAGTATTGTCAATGTTACTAAAATTTACTGGAGCTAAATTGTGTCATTCGGGTAAAAGTAAGTTGAACCTAAGGTGGCCTTAGAAAACTTCTGTTGGGTTGTGTTGTGGTCAATGAAAATTTCCATTGACCAAATATCAGAGAATTTCAATTATTTTCGGTTTAAATTGCTTACAGATAAAAATAGTTTTATGTATTATCATAATATTCATTTTTTCAGAAATGGTTTTTTCTCACTTTCAAAATAGGCTCAATAGGATATCTCAACCAAAGAAATGGAACAACCAGTGTAAGATACCTTCGTGGTCAAGAACGACGTTTACGAGACGAAAGAAGGGACGAAGGGAGGGAAGTAATGAAAGCGATATAAGAAAAGCGTGATTAACGTTTGTAACCTGGTCATCGTGATCGGACGGTGAACGACGAGGCTTATCGAGCGAACAGACTGGAATATCACGTGCAAAATACGCAAGAGGCTTAGTCGAGGCTTACGATTACTCGCGATTCGAATGGCAATGAGAGAGGAAGAACGTAGAGAAAAGCGAAGTAGAAGCAGGTTTGAAGGGTGGAGGGTGGTCCAGAACTACGGATTGCCGTAGAAAGGAAAGGGGGAGTCGAAACGTACTTTAATATACGGCAATCCCCTTGGCTGGGAACTCGCAAACTCGGACCGACTAACTCTCTCATTGCTGCCTTTCCTCCCTCTTTATTTCTCTCTTTTCTCTCTCTCTGTCGTGTATTTCTCTGCTGGTCGTCGCATGGCTTCCGATGAAATTTCGCGTCTTCCACCGCGGGTCGCTTTTGATGCTTACCGACGTTCTAATTGCAGAAACGCGCAGAAATCGGCTTCCATTTGTCCGTAAAAACTATCTCTGCCCTCGTTGCTGCCACGACGTGAACGAGACCAGGCGAGAATGATACTGCCTCCCGGATTTCGGCTTTTCTATGATTTCAAGATGTGGATGAACGTAGTTTACTGCTCGGTGATTTTATCTTCATTCTTTTCGTTGTTACATACACTTTTTGATATACAGCGAAATATTCTAGGACCAATTCCCTCCACTTGAGTTTAGACTTATTTAGCTATTTAGATTTCTTTCGTATGCTATCATTAACCCCTTTACCCACAATTTTCTAGGCGACTGCGTCATTCATAGCTAGCTAATTATTGCTACAACGTTAAAGCAACTGAGGGAAGTTAAAATGTTAAGTATGTTTTGCCTTCAGCGATTCCTGATAATACAGATTATAGTTAGAATCGAAACCAAGATTCAATTGCAGTAAAAATACAAGTCTGGTTTATCGCATTCAAGCTGTAATGTGCGTCATAAGTATGAATATATTGTAGAGCAAGTTAATTCTTCAACTGCTAAAAATTGGAAGTGATCTTTCAATTTCAACACACGTCATAAAGATTTATGACAATCAAGGCATTGATTGACAAACAAGCTTAATTGATTTGTAATATCAACGAAACAGATACGAAAGAAAAAGGAAGATCATGTTCACAAGTCAACTCCAAATTAGCTGAATATTCAATGGAAATAAAGTTTGTTGAGCACAATTCGCAAAATAATAGAAGAAAGACAAAGATGGAGGCAAAGAGGGGTTTCTAATGAAACTTTGGGATACAAGTCCGAGAAAAGCGTACGTTGTTATCGTCTGAAGAGAAGCTAAATACGAACTAAATCTGTTTACGTCAAATAATAGAAGTAAATGAACGGTACCGTGCACTGTGAAGCGACCCAATAATGATAAAACGTTGAAGACGAAGGGAAGAGATTGGCCTCTGTTCGATCTGTACATTTCCCTCTTTCCTACATAGTAGCTGATTTCGTTCTCGGCTCCCATGGGAACCTAACACCGACAGAAACCTAAACCGTGGGTGAACCGATCATTTATCCTTTTATCGAGTCCCCCACTTCGACAAAATACTGTTGCAATCCTGCAACCTTCCTCTCTTCTGCATCACTCCTTCTCGAGTATACACTGTTCTGCACAAATTGTGGAGAACCTTACTATTTTGTAATTAATTTGTAATTTATTTACGTAAGTACTTACTTTATATACTGTATTGGGAAGAATTTTCTATGTATTCACGATGATAACTTCAAATGGGATATAAGTCGTTTGTTAGCAATTTGTAAGAATATAATTGTAATTAAAGTGGGTCAACTTTATTTGTTTGAAAAATTTACGGTTCTATATTTTTACAGTTTTTGTGTTTCATACGATTGCGAAATGTAATATATAAAATTTAGAAAAAAATGAAGTTGCATTGAGTTCATTACGAAAGGCTGATGTGTAGACTAGTGCTAGAATGTGTTAAAATTGTTTGAAGTACGTAACAATTGAAATTAATGCAGTGGCTATAGTTTCGAAATTCTGAAGACTGAATGTTATCAAATTTCGAGGACTTAAAGTTACAAAATTTCGAAGACCTAAGACTACAAATGTAAATTGTTAAATTCTTAAAATTCCAAATTCTCAGATTCTAAATTCCTAAAATTCCAAATTTCTAAAATTTCAAATTCCTAAAATTCCAAATTCCTAAAGTTCCAAATTCCTAAAATTCCAAATTTCTAAAATTCCAAATTCCTAAAATTCCAAATTCCTAAAATTCCAAATTTCTAGATTCCCAAATACCTAAAGTCTTAATGTCCGAAATCCTCAAATTCTCAAATTCCCAAATCCCCAAATTCCCAAAAATCCCAAAGGTTCAAAATCTAAAATCATTCAAGTAACTTAACAATATAAATTGAAAGGAACGCCTGAAATTGTTAAATATTTCATAAATTATGAACGAAACTGTCAACATAGAAGAAGTAAATTTGTGGAAGAGTGAATGTCCGTTCTATTTACTTTAGACGTATAACAAGAGGAAACTTAACTAAAACTTCCCTAACAAGATTTACTCGTAATCACTAGCGAGAAACTGTTTGCGTGTAATTTGTTTATCCCGATCATGCTAGTTGTTCATAATTGCTCGGCCTTGTTTGGCCGTCCGTTTCGTTAGCGTTCACGTGCGGCGCCAGAGCTTCGTCGATTATCACGTCTGACCCATGCCAACAACACGTTTAATAAGTACTTTCACCTTGATTGCATGATTTAGAACATGCTGAGGATACTGTGTGAGTGACAGCGACCGACGAAATTAAACTTATATAATTATTATTTATTTAGTGCAGCGTGTGTGATAATTATTGTTTATCGAGTAGGTGTACGATGTTTGAAGAAACCTAATGTGATTTTGTTGTCAATTTTTAGTATGTGAATTTTAGGAATATACCTAAGTATTACACTAAATGTCTATTACATATAATATTTGATAATGCTTGATAAGTGATATGTGATAAGTGATATACCATATCTAACATATGATAGCACCTAAGTAATGTACTACACCTATCCTACGCAATACCTAAATAATGTATCTAATAATCTTATAATAATTAATATAGAAAACAGAAGAATACCAAAGCAGTCAAATGACTGTTTTACAAATTGTCTAATTATTTTAAGTCACTAAGTTGTGGCTCTTCACTAGTTTAATAGTACATATTGAAAAATTAACTGCAATACTGCAATTGGCAAACAAATATAATAATCCTGCGTACATTTCACAATCAATACATGTTTCACAGCAGATAATGGTTATATTATTTTTTCTAACACATATTACCGATGTATGTACTTATATTTGGCTTTTTAGAAAAATAATTTATCACATCGGGAAAATGGCTCTTAACTCCAGAAAGGTTGCCGACCCCTGGCCTAAACTATAAAATTGAGACCTAGGGTTAATCCTTGTTTTGACATAACAGATTCTAAAAAACATGCTACTCGAATGCGGCATCAAACAAGTAACCGATCAAAAAGAGAAGAACATAGGACCTTGACAGCAAGGTCAGGCATCGGGACAGGAGGCAACATGGCCCCGTGTTCACCGGAGCCCGCGACGGGGCGTAAAAGCGGCACCACCCCTTATCTACATATCAAAAAGGCAATCCGGAGAACTCGCTTATGTAAACGGCGTAGGAGGCTTCGTGTCCCAACCGGGGATGAAAAGAATTCCGAAATCCACGCGCTAATAAACCTGCTCTCTGGCACCAGCTAGCGTCGGGGGAAGCTCTGACGAGATATTCGTGGGGTTAAGCTCTTTAAGCCGCGGATTAAGCGAGGCGGCATGAGAATTTAAAGTTCTTCGCCGCGGAGGGCACTGACGAGCACGCCGGGCTAACCAGCAGCGGGCCTCGCGGGCCTCGAGCGAAAATAAAAATTAAAAGTGACTTAACTTGCCGACAGAAGTTTTTACATACACGCGCGGATATTAATTCTCCTGGATAATAGCGAAATACTATCTGACAGGGTAAAACTCTGCATTGTGGCCGAACGAAGTTGTTCGTTATGTCGGAGTTCACAACTGACGTTCTTTTTTGCGTTAATCTGCGGGCAAGCCTGCTCATTCTACTTCGTGTATTACGTGCAGTAAAATATTCGGTCATTAGCTCTTCCTTTATAAACGGTTTGAAACAAACAAATTTTGTGGTCTCCATGTTTTATAATTCCAAAATCCCACATTTTTCTAGGGAAATGTGAACAAATCTCTTTTATTATTGCGTTTTTTGGTACACCATGTATATGATTAAAGCAACTGCCATTTGA
The DNA here is from genome assembly GCA_945859595.2 of Megachile willughbiella. Classification (NCBI taxonomy): domain Eukaryota; kingdom Metazoa; phylum Arthropoda; class Insecta; order Hymenoptera; family Megachilidae; genus Megachile; species Megachile willughbiella. Next base: position 11,441,566 of record OX243803.1, on the reverse strand, counting down.
ACTTCGCAGAAAAGTTCGAACAAGCCCGTCGAATGTACGAGAATTATTAAACATGGCGCAAAGCGATTTAATAACTTCACAAAGCAATTCACGCATTCGTAATGGGAGGTTCGGTAATCACGGTCGGAAGAATTTAATCAGCTTGAGGGCCGTAGAGCATTTTGAAGCGGGAACACGTCCTTCGATCCGGGCTCTTTTTGGCTTCGCCTCCGATCCACCTTCTCCACGAAAGGTCCGCTCTTACCGCCAACTCTTGCCAGCCCTCTCACCTCTAATTCGAACATTCGTCAAGCCGCACACACACACGGGTCATTATAGACGAAAGTTTCGCCGGCATTAAATGCTAATGAGAGCGGCTGGATTTTCCGGCGGTCAGAGACCACCACTCGTACCGATTACGATTTTCAACAGATTCAACCGCGCTAAGCAAACCTCTCGTCCTTTCGTTCGCCCATCAAGATTCGATCTCAACTATTATTTTGTTCCCAGCTTCGAAAACTTTTAACTTGCAAAGCTGGGATTTAGCTCTGTGAAAACTGATTGTGGTTTTTAATTTATCGTTACTCGTACGTTGGAAATTATATTTATGTTATGGTCAACGCAACATTCGGTTTAATACAATAGTTTCAATTATTTTTTAACTTGATCTATATTGATATATGTGATGTATGAATATGGTGTTGTATATGTGATGTGTAAACATGTCTTATATGCGATGTCTAAGTAGAGTTACACATATGATGTATAAATATGTAGTATTACGCATGTGATGTATAAATGTATGGCATTACACGTATGGTACATAAGCGTATGATATTACACGTGTGATATATAAACGTATAGTGTTATCCATTTGACGTGTAAACATATAGTGTTACACATGTGATGTATAAATGTATAGTGTTACATATGTAATGTATAAACATGTAGCACTACGCATGTGATGTATAAACGTATAGTGTTACACATGTGATGTATAAACGTATAATGTTATCCATGTGACGTACAAACATACATATAATGTTACACATATGATGTATAAACATAGTGCTACACGTATGACGTATAAAAATAGTGAAACAGATAATCCAGTAAATTAATAACAGAGTAATAATAATTGAATTCTTCAACAGAATTTGTTAAACCCTTCAACTAGTAAAAACTGTTAAAAACTGTTAAAAAACTTAGAGGATCTAAGAAGCATAAAGTGCGAAATGAGAAATTGAAAGTCATGTTAGAAATTGTTTTTTAGAATTGTACCAGGTATAATAAGATGATAAGTAACTATATTATAGAGCCAAACAGTGTCAGATTACGGGTAATGACCACTATTCGCTATAGATACAGTTTTCGTCATCGTTATCGCGTTTCTGACAAAGTTGTGGACGCGTTCTCTGCGTAACTCGTCATTGAGGAGAGGAACGGCTCGCGAAATAGGATAACACCTCGGCAGGACATTCCAGCCCCGTTGTCGAGGGACGACGACTAGCGCAACACAGAAAAGACATTAGCCAGCGTCGTGAAAGGCGTCCATGAGGGGGTTGTTGCAGGCTTTGGGGATGATGGCGGAACCACTAGATCTGTGGAGTTGCCTTCAGCTAAGTAAAATTACGCCTGCATTACGTAGATATATTTGCTTGCGATTTCGTGCGATACTCCATGCAGACAACGATGAATGAATTCGTATGCCACGAACAACACTGATAGCATAAAGTGGACGAAAATCAATCGTATATAATTTACCAGAAAATAGAATGATCTTCCTAGGTGTTAGATTATTGTATTCTCTGTGTTTAGTTTCCATAGTTCTTTATGTCCACTTATATTCACATTTCATTGATTATTATAAAACAAAATTTAGATATCTCTGCAGACACAAACAAATAAATATATATAGTTGTATGAATTTATAGGTATATTTGTTATTAAAATACACATGTACATTCGGATTCTAAAAGACTCTTATTTTCACCCCAATTTTTAAAAATCACCAAAAGGTTCTATGAAATTGTATTTCATACCAATTTTATTTCACAATTGAAGTGAATCATACGCTCAACTTCCTGCAATTAAGAACAAAGTGTTTAGTGCAACTTCAAGGAAGGGGAACATTTATCGAGCAACAAATTGACAGCTCCAGGTTATTAAATTACGGAGCATTGCATCGTATCGAGGAATACTCCGTTGCGACAGAAATATTATATTACGCTAATTACGTCGACCAGGTAGCCAACGGGTTCAATAATTAATACCGTATCGGCTGGTGTCGTTCAATTAAAAACCAATTTTGTAGGGTCCACTTAATTGGCCGGTTTCCATCGCGTTTGATATTGCCTTGCCGTCTACACGCCCTTTTGTCGGGTCGCATCGTCTTATCGAGAACGCCTACAATTAATCGTATATCAGGCTCAAGCCTCACGTACGAGCTCCTGTTTAATCGAAGGGAGAAGATTAATTAAATTATATGCTGCTCGTGAAGTTAATTCCTTCCTTTAAATTGCAAATTTCCTTGTCAGATATTAATTAATCGATGCGTAAACTTAATGCCACGATAAATTTCTCGTCAGAGACAAATTCATCAAAAATATTTGCTATCTTAACAACTAATGATAGGTACGTATAATTTGCAATTATATTAATTTGCAATTCATATGAGTATATGTATAAATTTGCAGTTACATTACTTTGATCATGTCATACATGTGTGACCACATCATGCTTTTTCCATATGAGTTGATTAATAAAAATTTGTTCATTTATCTAACAGGACACACCTACATTATTAAGAATTTATTCATTTAATTAATTGAAAATACCTATACTATTAAGCCTCTGTCCACTTACCTAATTGGTAATACTAATAATGTGAAGAATTTATTCATTTACCTCCTTGAATATACATATACTATTCAGAATGTGTTCACTAAACTACTTTATAAATATACTTTCTCGTATTATCTACTTGGAACTATGAAAAATAAATATAACAAAATACTGCAAGAATTTTTGGTAAGATTTGTTCAAAACAAAACTACTACCTAATCAAGTGTCCAACTGCCTCAGTTAGTATAAAGATTATAGTATAACGTTTGATAATAGTAAATATTTACATTAATTAGATCAATCTGTGGTAAGATAGAACGTATTTTTTCAAATGCCTTCAGGATTTGCTTAACTTGGGGTAACTTGCAGTAACTTTGGGTAACAACGATAGCCTGTTTCTCACGGATGTCCATTAACAAGAATCCGGTACAAATTTTGCCTGCACGCGGGTACACGCAGGATTAAAGACGCTGGTCTACGACTTTGGATGCACGGAGGAAGACCACATTGGATCACGTTGTAATGTAAGAACCAAGCAATTTGTTGGTATCAGGTGCGCGGGGTATCTCAAGTTGTAAGCCCCCGGTTTCGCCCGCTGCCGGCAATTAACTCCATTACCACCCTGTAACGTCGTGAGCTGACTTGCTTTCCACGAAGTACGCGCAACTCGTTAAGCCTTGGGGTTTTGGGCTTGGGCCCTCCATTGAGCCCGAAGGGACACTAGCTAGTACCGGGCTCTAAGACCGAAGTAAGTGCTCTATTTTGGCAAAATCGGAAATATGAGAACCTTTGTGCTAACACTCTTGCTCCAACGTCGTTATTGAATTATTACGTCCAATCTTTTCCTACGATATATGTGATTTGTAAAGTAACACGGTATAGTTAGATTAGAATTTGTACAAACGTAATTCAATGTCTGATGTTTTTGTTCAGGTCCTATAGCCGTAACCAAATTGTAGTTCAAATAACTGAAAAGAAAAAAGTTTTGTTCCACATTTTCGACTTATTTCTGCACGTAGATTTACCCCTTGCAGGATTGTACCATCAGGCCCTGTAGAGATGTTGAATATAAAAATTAACTAAAGAAGCTCTTTTAAAACCAATTACGTCTGAAGGAAGTTAGATCAACCTGTCGATATGTAATGACCTCATGAATCTTATTTTGTTCAAACTAATTTGTTATAGTTTGCATATAACAGATATTTACATAGAAAAATAATAAAAATCTCGATTCAATTTAATGTAATTACCTAAAAAAGGAAATAATCTATTAAGACATTGCACATCGATATATTTACCGAGAGCAAAACCGCGTAACGAATGTTAACAAAGCACGTTCATCTCTGTCTGTCCGAAACTCGAAGAAACAAAGTAATTTAGGTGTAGCACACAAGAAGCGTTGAATTATTCGTTCCGTCACGAGACAAAGTATAACCGTGCTCGTGAAGCTACACCATGATACATTCGCGGTAATATTAGCGCCAAGGGATGAAACCAGGACACGAGCATCTCGCGACGCTAACGTATGACCGCACACCCCCACGAGTACCCACCCCGTCCATATAACTCCGTGGGTTCGATTCATATATTCATAGGGAAATGGCAAGGCGAGAGGTGGAGGAGTTGGCTACTTCAGGGACGTGTGTACCGCGATTGCTACCGGTCGCGACCTCATGCATATATCACGGACAGAAAGTGATGGAACGCACCCCCGGCACCCGATTCACCTACACGGGCCAAAACTGTCACCCTGACTGATTGCCAACTCCCACGACGTGCACCGACCACCATCACCACCGCGTCTACGAACCATCTAACCCCTACTCCTTTTTTGCGGTTTCAGAAGGTGCCCGGCAGGTGGTGAAATCACCCTTGAATACTGAGATTAATAACCGACGAAATGGGGGACGGAGTTCGCGAAACTGAACGCCGTTTGAGTGACGAGTAATGTTCTGAAGAAAGTATAGAAAGTGGAAGTCTATCAGAAAGTTATAGCAGAAGTTGTGAATTCATAGGTTCATTCGAGGAAATGTACAAGAATTTATTTGTTTGCTTATGTTCGCTAATATAAAATGTTGCTCTTCTCTTGCAAATAAAATTCTGTGATCCTACGATTGAGATGGCATTTGGATCATACACGTGTGACACTTAGTAGCTGAAGTGTTAAAAATCTTGATATTCATTGAACCTTAATGGTTGTCAAATTTTTTAAAATATGTAAAGACTATGAATAAATTGTAACAGCATTTTCGTCCATATTTACTGGCATTCGCTTTCATGCAAAATAAACAGAGAGACTAATATTACTAGTTAATTAGTAATAAACTAGATGTCGTCCGGATTCTAACACTCGTTCCTAATGCAAAAAGCGCAATACTTTCACCGCGTTAGATGCGGACAATAATTCCATGCACCTGGTAAGATTCAGAGACACGTCTAACTCGTTCTACCGCCGAGTACGTGACACACGAACGTGCCACAATTTGTAAAACACTATATCGCCTGGTGGAGAAGCATAACTCGCGTTACCGACGAATGCGATGCTCTTACGAGCGAAGACGTAGAGCCAGCGCGAAAGAGGAGACGCGAGCGAGACGAGCGAGCGTTTACGAGCGAAGCACCATTAGACGGATGTTGTCAACGCGTAATTACCAATGGAGCAGTAACTCACTTCCTACGACTTCGCGGCTTTCAGCTCGAACGACATCCAACAGCCAACGCTAACAATAACAAATAACACCCCGGTGATATCAACGCTCAACTACACGCTACGTTATGAATTAGAGAATGCTAGATCTCCGTTCAAGGCTGTGTAATTCGGGGCCGCACAGGGGGCATACGAGCGACAAATTTATTTACTTTGTTATTGCGTACGAAAGGTATAGCAGAATGAGATGGTCAAATGTGCCCTTAAGCTAAATGAAACTTGCAATACGTCAAAAAAAAAACATCTCGCACCAAGTTTCAACACCCTATCTCATCCGGTGAATAATAACAAAGAAAAATTCTAATTCTAATTTTTACTCTTTTTCTCCTATTTTATGACATGTAAATAATCTGCAAAATTTCTGAAGTATATGTTACTAGATCCTCAATATATCAGAATTTTTCCAGATTTTTCGCAAGTCACTAAATAGGAAAAAAGAGAAAAAATTGGAATTTCGATTCGAAAAAATTGAAGTAGTTCATAATTCTAAAAATGTAAAAATTGATCAAAAGAATTCTGTATTGCCAGAAGAAAGAAGAAGATAAAAGAAACCATGTATAGAATACAGGATCGAATATTCTAAAAAAATTCTACTTACATAGTACCTACATCGCAATTGCTTCGCCATAAAGTTCCGACTCTATCAATTATACCCAGTCCGCAAATTCTTCCAACCCTAAGTTCCCGCCCACACACTTAGGACCACGTCGCAATACCGTATAAATCCACCGAAAAGAACCTGTTATCATCGAAGAACGTGTTATCAAAGTTCGCAACGAATCACGGGGTTTGACGGTTGGAAGTCCTGCAGGACTTCGGTTCTTGGAGACCAGCAAGTGACCATCGCGAAAAGGGTGTTCGAGAGCACGCAATGGAGAAGAGGTCATGGAACGAGACAAGGGGTAGAGAGAAAGGCATAGGTCGAAGGGATGGATCGAGGACTAAGCACGTTCTCACCCTTGGTGCTGGTTGTGAGGACCCTCGGAGGGCCTAACGAGCGGCTTTGTCATTTCTGCGTCTTCCCTCTCGTTCTTGTGGACGCTTCGTCCTCTTAATGATGGTTCCTGGTACACGTAAACAGGACTAAGCCCTTCGCGATGCCAGCATGCAGGATGAACGTCGCTACACGCTCGTCTTCTGCCGTTAGCCACTCAAGACTACGCATGTTGGTTTATCCAGAACGGGGAACGCTTTGAATGTTACTGGAGATTCCATGGGACACCGGAACTCTTGTGTTATCATTAACGTCGATTAAGGCGCCTGCCACGCACGGCAGATTTCGATGGTAATCTGGGACAACCTTGTGTACAGTGGAGAGAAAATCTGACGTCCCTAGGGAAAACGGTAACTAAGAGGGAAAAGACAACTTACTTGTTGATTTTTGAAGACTTTGAAAATTTAAGCATGGGTTAAAATTTGATTACTGAACTTGGTTATATTAAAACATGGACATATAAAGTTGGTTTTGAATTTGTGTTAAATATCGAAGTTAGGAAGCCTATGGGTTTAAAGGTATAGGAATTTGCAAGCATAAATGTTTAGATACTATCGAATTTGGGAATCTGCAAACTTATGGACAACGTTTGGAGATTTAGAGATTTGCGGACCAGGAACTTGAAGATCTAGGAATTGGGTACATAGGCATTTGAGTACCTAAGGATTTCTTAAAAATCTCTAAATTTCAGAAAATTCAGAAAGTTCTAAAAATTAAAAAAATTCAGAAAGTTCAAAAAATTCAAAAAATTGTTTAAATCTAGAAAATCTAGGAAGACTAAAAGATAAAAAAATCTAAAAAATGTAGAAAATATAAAATTTCTCTATGAATGTAAATTATATAAATTCTATGTAAATTCGATACATATTTCCCGAATAATATTATAAGTCTTCATCGATCAGCAACACACGTATAAGCCAAGATCTTCAGCTTTTTTAAGAAGTTGTGTAGGGCAATCGTGATGCACCCACAGGAAACGCTGATTAGTATCCGGTAGGAGAAAACTTTTCGAACCATCGTTGTACCAGTCTGCCTTGAGATTCTAATGGATTCTCATTTAAATAGAAATCTCATGCCGATACACAGGGGTCGGGCCGTTATATGCGACCGGGATGGAAGGACAAACCAACGGTCCAAGTGTGTTTGCCATCCAAGTAATGGCCACGAAGGGTCCTCCTCTGACCGGCCTACCCTGGACAGCCTTGGTCAAGGATGGCCATGCAGAGAATGGGCGTGCAAACAAGCCACCCGTGACCCCATGTCTGAAGACTACCTCTTCCCGTATATGCACGCTTTTTTACTTTTATTTTATTGTCTCGAAATAGTTGGCATACGTTGCGTGTCGTTAAATCTGTACCGTTAATACAGTTGATAGCTACGTTCTCAAATTTCCAAATACCTAAATTCACCAATTCACAAATTCTCAAACTCTCAAATTTCCAAATACGTAAATTCAACAATTCACAAATTCTCAAATTTTCAAGTACTCGAAATCCTAAATTTTCAAGGTTTCAAATTCTTAAATTCTCAAATTTCCAAATATCTAACTTCTGAAATTTCCAAGTTGGTGAGTTACCAAATTTGCAAACTTCCAAATTTTTAAATTTCCAAATACCGGCATTTACAAATTTCCAAATTCACAAATTCACAAATTCGGAAATTTACAAACTCTCAAATTTTCAAATATTTAAATTGCCAAATCCTCAAATTTTCGAATATCCAAATTCCCGAATTTTCAAGTTCTTGAACTCACAAGTCTTCAAATATGTGAATTTCCAAATTCTGAAATGACCAAATACCTAAATTTCCAAATTCACAAATTTCTAAACTCTCAAATTTCCAAATACCTAAATTTCTAGATTTCTAAATTTCTAAATTCCTAAATTTCCATGTTCACCAAATTTTGAAGTTCTTTTCCAAACTTGGAAATTTCCAAATCCCTTAATTCCCAAATTTCAAATCTTAAGAAATAAAACTCTTTTAATTCCCTAATTTAACCAAAATTGCGTATGTACGATTTTATGAATTATCCACATCTCACCCAGAACTATAAATCCCAAAATAACAATGGTACACCTATATTTTCACCACCAATGAAGGTGAATTACTTAGAATTTATTCAAACCCTCAGTACCAGAGGACGTCAACCTTCTAGTGATATTTCTGTACCCGTCCACATCACAGTGACGTTCGTTTTGTCCCATATGCCTCTATATACATACGAATATACATATAAAACGCGTTCCTCCCACCTTTTTCCCGGCTACAGAATTTTCACCCCATTTCGCAAGCATGTCACTTCCTGCCTAAGTTCGTATCGGTCTGCGAGGCAAAAAGGACCACGCAGAAACGTCGCATGATCGTACGTGTATGCGTTCGTACGTTTTCACAATGGCACCGACAACGTCCATGGTCAGTCGACTGGCGGTGCTTTGCATGCAAACAGAAAACGTTACATCTCCCGATGGATGGTCAGGGGGACAGTAAATTTCGAGAACTGCCGATCTGGGGACCACCACTTATCGCTGATCTTGCTCTTTTGTTAATTCTTTACGGGCACGTTCATTTCTCTTCCCTTTTTGCGGAGAAATTTTTCAGATGGAAACGGATTTAGGATTTAATGGCATAAGGATTTTAGCCTTACAATTCAAATTCTTCTCTTTTTGTTTGTTATTATGGAAACTAACACAAGATGGTTTGGGTAATAGAAAAACAATTTTTATTATATTGTGCATTTTGTAATGTGACTTCAAATAAGTCCAGAAATGTTTACTATGGAACACATTTTATAGACTTTTTATAATAAAATATGAATATAGACTTTTCAAAAATTTAATCCAGATCTGAAACGTGATAGGGGGAAAGAGATACTGATACAGTACTGCATTAATTTAGGAACTATAATAGAAGAAGTTAAAAAATTAATTTAGGACAAATAATTGAACTTATAGAATGTCAAATTAAAATTAAAAATTTTATGTCGCTCAAAAATTAATATATTTCACTAAGCCTTGAATACGAAAGTGCTGTATATATATTGCATATGTGCATATGTGTATATAAAAGTATGTAATTAAGTAGAATAGTACAAGTACAAGTGTATATGTATACGTGTGTATGTGTTCAAGTATAGAATAGTACATGTAAAAAATGTATATGTAGAATAATACATGTAAAAATGTATATGCATATATGTATTTACGTACAGAATATACGTATATGTAGAACAAGTACGTACAAAGTGTATATGTAAAATGGTATATGTACAATATGCCTACGTACATTTATGTACATGTACAAATTCTGTATGTAGAGTAGCTCTAGTAATAAAATATTCCAAGTTTTCAGTAACCTGAAAAATCAAAAATTGAAGCATCCAGCAATAATTTAACAAATTTTAGATTACCGCCCGATCAGATTTCAAATACTGCCGATCCAGCGAAATACCGTTTCAATTAGAGCAAATCGTTAGAACCGGTATCAAGTTCTGAAATCGTACGACCGGAGGCGTTCCTAGAACGTAATGTTCCCGTTCGCTGCAGATTTGTTGCGTTCGCGACGGGAACGCGGAAAAAGAACGACAGCGAGCGGAATCAAATCAAAGTTGGGCTTGCAACCGGAATCCTAGAAGGAACGCGAGACGGAAGAGACAGAGGCGACTCGGGTAAAGGGAAAAGGAACGAATAAGAACGGGAAAAGATTGTAGAGAGGGTGGAGAGAGAAATGGTGAAATGGCTGGCTGGCTGGCTGGCTGGCTGGCTGTTCTCGCCGATCAAATTTCCAGAATGGCTCGAGCTCCATTAAACAGGTCCTACTTTTGCTCCTGCAGCCAAAGAGCACGGCTAACCCGTCGCAAAACGTTCAACGAATACCTCCATCGGTTGCAGGGAGATAGTTTTCCCCTTCGTTTTTCTCGTGCCACGAGTCAGAAAGTCGATCCACGATCCCAAGAATCCCTCGGGTCTCACACGATTGAGTTCGATCCTGCGTCTGTTATTACCCGTCCGCTTCGATGACACTGGCTTCCCAAAAGAGAAGTCCACGGATTACGCCTCACCGAACTGTTTGGTATTGGTTCTGGATATGTGTGAATACTTCCCTTCGATGAAACGGTAAAAATGTATATGTTACAGGCAATGTGTTCGAGACATTTTGTAAAATGACCGGACATTGTGTAGAATGCTGAAAAATTGTGCAAAATGCCCGTAACAAGTTTTGATCTACAAAATGTCCGGTCATTGTATAGAATGGGAGTGGTAGTCAGGTTAGGTTAGGTTTTAAGGGTCACTGTATACTTGTAACGTTGGAAAACCTGGAAAGCTACGGTAAAGTCGAAAGTACATGTGGGGTAGAACAATTGTAGACCCTGGAGCCCAACATTGTATGTATTTTTGTAATATTTACAAAATTCATCTAACTACCATCTAAATATACATATAACTTCCTTGTAACCATCTATTAGATTTAGATCAACATTTCTATCCTTTTCACCGCGATAAAAGAGGATTATGTTTATTCTACATGTGACTTTCAATTCCTTCAAAAGTATAGTTATATTTTTAATAATATTTAATTATAATTTGTTACAGACAGAGAGTAATTTATATTAAACGACCAAAATTTGATTCGCATAAATCCCCTATTAAATAAAAAGTGAATTTTGTTCTTATATTTTTTTCTTATTTCTAACTTCAGCAGATCACTATACGTATCTTGTATTACAGAACATGGACTTATGTTCGAACATCGATGCGTAGAATTATCTACATTTCAATTCGAAACTTTCCGAAGCATGTGAAGAAGTTGAACAGTATCTTTGAGCAAACCAAACATTTTAACTTACTGGAGTAACTGAGAATTTTTGATTCGTAACTTAGAACTTCGAATTTCATTCTATGCGAACTGAACGAAGTTTCCGAAGTTGCTCATAAATTTGAAACATCTACCGAAGACCAACAATCGATTCGTGACCGATTAAATTTGAATAGAAATTTCGATCTACGCCAAAAAGATTGTCATAGGAGTATGAACAAGTTTCTGGAATCACGTTTAAGTGTGACTAGAGTGCAATATTGCACAAGCATTTCTAGACGATAACTAGATACAGACTCAACAAGAGTTTGCTACATAACTTATAATTTAAATCAACATCACTGAAGTGTGTCTAGGTGATAGCCAAACACAGACACAACAATAGTTTGCTGTTATAACTTGATAATTTACATCAACACAAACATATCTATATGAAAGGTGTAGACACAACATGTTTGTCATAAAATTTGAGATGATTTAAGCGATTATTTCTAATCGATTGCATATGAAGAAACTGCAAAAAAAAAAAATAAAAATGTATGTGAAAACTCACATCACTTAATACTGAATAATTGTAGAGAAAGTGTCTTCAATGCCTTTCTGGTAAGAGAAGTAATGAAAAATGGATCGATTTGAATTATCTTAAACGTGAGAAATGGTCAGACCACAAATAATCGATGACATAGTTCAACATCTGTGAACATAAGTTGCTACCGTTTCTGATGACATGAAAAAGTGGTACTTTGTTATAATGGACAATTATAATGTAATGTTATGAACATTAACTAAATTACGATACATTAGGAGATATGATACCTTGAGAGATATCTGCAATATTAACAAAAAACAATGCAAAGTCATATCATTTAAATCATAATAAAATCTCCTTTTGCTTGTCAAACACTACTTGATCTCAAATGCAAAATGCTGTTGTATCTCTCCTCACATTAAACCATATTATCATGAAACATCACTTGCAAATTTTATTATGTCACTTGACATGACGACAAAAAGCAACATATTCGTAAGACATATATTTTGATGTAATTTTGCATATTTTAATATTTTTGATATTTTGAAGTAAATTTGCATTTTTTTAATATCTAACCTACTACTACCTATTTGTTTACTATTTAACCTACTACTACCTGCTTATTTTTTCTCCCTAAATTTTCAAACGTATTTTAAAAAAATATCACAATAACTTATTTACACACCAAGTATCTGATCCATCGAAGAGGAACAAGTCTGAAGTTATGTCTAGCACGTTTTCGATCATTACAACAGCAAACATCAATCGATACTGTGTTGTCTGCCACTTAATCTGCCTCGTAACGAGCAGACATCTAACTAAAAGTCTTGTAGCTATCGTAACAACAGAATTTTGTGCCGGGTAAAAGTTTCTTCAGGTACTCGCGTTACGTCTCGCTCATCGTCTTTGTCGTCGGTATCGCGAGTTACTCTTGCCTCGATATTCCCCAGCTCCAATATCCGCATTGTTTCGTCCTGTCTTGACTATGTCTTCACGTGTGCCTGAACCAACCCTTCGGCATTCAACACCACCTCTTTTCATCCCCCTCTTCTTCTCTTTCCACCGTGTTATCCGAGTTTACGCTCGAAAATCATCCTCTGTCCTTTCCCGCCAGATCTTCGCCTCGGAATAAGGCTATCAAATGCACGTTGCGTCTTCCATTCAGGATAGAATAGGCTAGACCTACAGCATCCTGATGAGATGGTATAATACTCGATGCGTTTCATTATTACACCCATCCCCCTTCTTTGGCCAACGACGTAAAATTTCGTGGTGGAATTTTGAAATCGGAATTTCGTATCTATGAAGATTTTGTGCTTCGAGTTTAAAAGTTAAGATCTTCCAAAGTTTTCAAATATTTAGATTTGAAGTTCGAAAATTGTTGGATGAATGGAGATTACTTGGGAAGAGAAGTGTCTGAAAATATTGGATCATTTTTAGCAAGCTAATCATGGATTCTATACACATGTATATATATAATTTGTAACGTTCTCTTTTGAATTTTTGCTCAGGGAATTAACTGTAAGCTGTTGATATTAATCGGAATTCTTCAAACTATAATTTAATAGTTCAATACATTTATTGAACGTCAAATAAAGGTAAAGCAAATCCTATTTTTAGAACTCATTTATAATGCATTATTTTTGACAGGCTCAAAATTATAAGATATCGAATTTGTAAAACCTCAAAGTTGCAAAATTTTGAAAACCAAAACATCAAAGTTGCAAAACTTCGAAAACCAAAACTCAAAGTTGCAGCATTTCGAGGACTAAAGCCACAAAGTTGCAAAGTTTTTAAGACCAAAAGTTCCAGAATTGTAAAATTTCGGAATTCAGAATTTCAAAGTCCAAAAATCCAAGCACACAAAGTCCCAAAACATGGTCTCAAATTTGCAAACCTATAAAACTTCAAAGTCCAACAGTTCCACAGCTTCAAATTTAAAAAATCCTATAATTCAATGGTCCCAAAGTTGCAAGAATCCAAAGCTTCAGAATCATAAGGTTCTAAAGTTACAAAGTTTCAAAGCTCCAAATTTTCTAAGATTCCAAAGCACCAATAATTGAAAATTACAAACCTTAAAAATATAAAAATCTCATAATTAAAAACTTCAGAAATCATAGTTTGAAGATATTCAAATTCCATAGTCCTAAATTTCAATCATCGTAAAAGCACTTATAAATTTTTGAAGTCTTAAATTACCAAAGACCCACATTTTCAGAGCCGCAAACTTTCAGATATCCAAATTCACAAAGGTCTACCTTTCCGAAATTCCAAACTCTCGAAGTCCTACACTTGTAAAGTCCCAAATTTTTAAGGCTGTATTCTTCCAACAAGAATTCTCCAAATTCAAATTTGCAAAATCGCAAACTCCTCATGTCCAAACTTGCAAAATCATGAATTTTCAAAATTCTATACTTATAAACACTTAGACAACCACAGTTCCAAATTTTCAAACTCTCAAACACCTGAAGTCTCAAATTCCTACCGTTCCAAACTTCTAAATAAACTTCTGAATTTCTAAATTCCTAAAATCTCAATTTTTGAAAGTACTGAACTTTATAACTCCTGAATTTTCAGAGTCCCAGAGTGCCATATATTCGAAGTTCTCCAAATCCCAAACTTCCAAATTTTCAAGGTTCTAAACGCCCAAGGTCTCAACCTTTCAAAGTATTAATCTCCTAAATTTCCAACCTACCAAACTGAAAGTTCCGAATTCCCAACTTACTAAAATCTCAACCTTCGAAAGTATCAAACTTCGTCACTCCTGAACTTCGATAGGCTCAAAGTACTGAACTTCTGAACTCCTAAATACCCAAATTCCTAAAATTCTGAACTTCTAAGGTCCTAATCTTCCAAACTTTCAATCTTCTAAAGTTCTAATCTCTCTAAGTTCCAAATTTGCACAATCTCAACCATACAGAGCTTGAAACTTGCAAAGTCGCTACCTTTCAAAGTTCCAAAACCTCGCAAAATTCTAAGTTTCCATATTTCCAAACTCCTGAGGTTTCAACCTTCCAAAGTTCTAATCTCCTCAAGTTTCCACCTCCCAAAGTTGCAATCTCCTCAAGTTCCACCCTTCCAAAGTTCCAAACACGTATAGTGTTAACGTTCCAAATTTTCAAGCTCCCAATGTCCCAATCTTCCAAAGTTGCAAACTCCAAAGTCCCAACCTTCCAAAGTTCCAAACTTGTAAAATCCCATCTTCCAAAAGTTCCAAACTCTCAAGGCCCGAATCGTCTAGAGTTAAAAACTCAGAAAGTCCTAACCTTCCAAGCTTCAAAACTCTTAAAGTCCCAACCTTCCAATATTTCAAAAACTCGACGAGTCCCAACCTTTTAAGGTTCCAAACTCCTAAAATCCCAACTTCCCAAAGTTCCAAATTCTCAAGGTCCCAACCGTCCAGAGTTAAAACCTCGAAAAACCTTAAGCTTCCAAGCTTCCAAACTTCTAAAGTCCCAACCTTCTAATATTTCAAAAACTCGACGAGTCCCAACCTTTTAAGGTTCCAAAATCCTAAAATCCCAACTTCCCAAAGTTCCAAATTCTCAAGGTCCCAACCGTCCAGAGTTAAAAACTCGAAAAGTCCTAAGCTTCCAAGCTTCCAAACTTCTAAAGTTCCAACCTTCCAATATTTCAAAAACTCGACAAGTCCCAACCTTCCAATATTCCAAGAACTCGCAAAATGCCAACCTTCCAGCATTCTAATAACTCACAAACTCCCATTTTGAAATCTCGAGTCAAATCACTTCAAAGTGACCGTAACTCAAAGTCGTATGCCGTCATAACGACATCGACAGAATATCCGTAACAGCAACACCGCGATACTAACGCTACAGCTTATTGAGCAGCTTGTACATTGTATTCAAATATCCCCGCGGAGACAGTCGATGGGATCATATAACGGGGAACAGCAGAGCATCGAAGTCCCGTAACCTGTAAAGAGTTTATCGAAGAAGAAGGACTGTTAAGGGTAAAGGGTAGTTTCGCCAGGGCCGAAGAAGAGGACGAAACGGGAGGAAGAGAAAGCACGGTGCAAGAGAGGGAAAGAAATGTTGTAGCGGGACAATCTCATCTCGATCCCATCGTACATCGTGCCATCCGAGGTCCTACATCTCCTGACTCGTCCTGCGTCCCTCTGAGAGACCCTACAGGAGTCTTCTCTCCTGCATCCCCTTCCTTTCACGTTCTGGTAGGTACACCGGGTCCTGCGACCCTCGACGTGGCAAATTGAGCACACTCGCCCCTTGCGAAAGACCGAGCAACGTTACGAGCGATATATGTGGACCATTCGACAGACAAACGGCTCTCTTTCCCTCTCGGATCCTCCAGTATTGTACGTCTTTTATCCTCCTTCGAGGACCCTGCTCCTAGTGGAGAGAGGTGCGATCGTAAGTCGAGGAGTGCGACGCTGGCTCGATTGAATTACGACTTAAAAACCGTTCCAACAGGAAACTAGAGATACATGGAACGTACATTTTCGGTTCATGGTTCGACGATAATCATTTACGTAGTTAACTACACTTGATGTATATGCCTCAACAAAATTTTAGTTTGGTTTACTGTGTAACACATATTCATTTTAAAAAATAAAAAATTATTATTTATTAAAACAACTTGAATTTTCAATGAGGATTAATGTTTCCTTACCTAATGTTAATTTGACATGTTTTACAACATTAATTTTAATGTTATTTCCTTATCACATTAAAACTACCATGTATTTTATAAATAACAATAAAAAATTATCGTTCATTGTAACAACTCGAAATTTCAATAAGAATAAAAATTTTATTTGGTAAACTGTAATGTATATTATTTCCCAAAAAGTGATCGACTAAATATTTTTCAGACTCCATTCCATTAAAGCTACCTTCGTCAGGTTATCGAATACCCTTAACCACGATACGTTCACGAAATTTTATCGAGAAAAAGATGCTGACTTGGAGTTTGCCGTGAACGGGGTATCCAAGGAAAGGAGAAGGGACAAGCGAGCTGAAAATATCCTGGAAGCTTTTCATAAATACTGAACGATACCCAGGGCGAATCCCGGCGCGGTACTGAATCGGGCTCATCTCGCGCCAGCGCGAAAGCGGTGGTTTTCACTCGGGTCTAATAAAGGGTTAATTAATACGCTTTAAACCGTCGCTCTCGAAAGGGGTGCCCGGGGTGCAGGCACGACCTACAAAGTACTCGAGAGGATCAGAGGGAGAGGGGGAGCGGACAGAGAGAAAGAGAAGTGTTGGCTGTCGCTTTTACACCACACGGTTTCGAATCGAATCACTGGGTGTTATTGCGTGAATCCCCCTTTTCTGACACTTCATTCTGAAAATACTAACAAATACCGTGCTTCGTTTTCAATGTAATCATCATCGTACGCAGTTTCCTCGATACAAGCACCAACCATTTTTCTTTGTACTAGAAAGATATTACGTTAGGAATGTTAACATATGAAGATAGACTACGAATATTACCTTAGGAAGATGTTAGATTCAGGATATTAGATTAGACGTTAGGAAGTTAGCATGCTAGGATTGGATGATAAATGTGGAAGTTCTTCAGATGAAATAGAAAGATTAATAATATTATTGTAACATTATGATGATTGTACTGTTACAACAATAGAAAAAATAATAATTTGATAACAAAAGTAACATCATCTATGTGATTTTTTAATATACTTTAAATAACTATGAACTCTTCTAGTACAATTTATCTCATAAACTCTCATCACGATGTGTATATCATTCATCTTTCGTTCGTGTTCCTACCAGTCATACCTTCAAAACCACTATAGCCTGTAACTGATACTTTGCTATATCTCCTCTTTTAATTAGTTTCATATATTAACACTATACATGCAGTATAACCTGTGTTTACTGTAATCTATATGTAGTAGTAATTTATATCTATTATAGGTAGCACTATACACGTCCACAGTAGATATATTGGTATTTACCACTTGTACCATACAAAAAGAGAAGATGCGGAGGATTCGTCAGAGTGCACGGAAGGACGTGCGTGTTCGCGCGCAAAATTTAAGCAAGTAGCTTCCAGAGGCAGCATAATTATCCTCTCAGTGACACGATAACGTACAGGGGGCGTAAAATCAGCGCCGTTACCGGTAAATCCGTATACCGGCGACGGTAGAGGCTCGTTGGAGGTACGAGGAGAAGCAACGACGCCTCTTCCACGGTAAACCCAATTTATTTCGTTCCGGGCAAGGGAGGTGAGAGCGAAACGAGAAAGCCCTTTTCGGGGTGGGCGCCAAACGGTGATGCCACCGGCGACTTGTGAACCACTTGTCGCTGTTACGGCCCCATAAATTCACGGCGCCGCCGACACAACGAAGAAACAGCTCTCAGACTGCTACTCAGAGAGTCCCTTAGACGTGTGTTTGGATGCCTGCTTACTTACGTTTACCCCACGCCCGGATTCACCGCCACCAGCACCCTAATCGAAATCAACGTTTCCGCTCGTTACACTATTCTATTGTCGTGTCCTAACGGGATTTGGTAACTCTCGAGATGCGGGGGAAAAACAGCCGTATTTGCTGCAACATAAATGTATATCGAGGTCGGGGAAAAAGACCTTCAGAGGATTTTTCAGATTTTGTGAAACGAAAAGTAGTACTATTTATTTAGTAACAGGACATTTGTTAATGTTATGATTTGGTTATGATAACTGACGTGGTTATAACATCACGACGTTAATCGTCTATATACAAAAGACAGGCTGGTTTAGTTACTTTTTATGCATGAACATATCGATGTTATCGAGTTTAACAGTCACCAATGACTGTATCTCCTTTTTATCTTAAAAATAAATAATCATATGGTAATCATATGGTCCTTTTTCATTTTAATGCGAATGACATTTGTCATTCATCCGAATACTAGTTTTATAGATGTGACTACTACAGACTTGTTTTTCTATACATATTCATAGAAAGATGGTAACCTTTACATTATGCAAATGTATAGCAGCAAGATTTAGTTCTATCAATTATAATGGATCAGTCTACTTTCCACAATATTGATATAACAGCTCGATTACTCTAAAACCATTTAATAAATCTGATCCACTTCATCTAACTTGCTAACTTCCAAATTTCTCAGCTAATGAATATCCACTTTATAGTTGAAGTATAGTTTGTGTACAATAAACGAAATATTAGTGTAAAAAGCTACTTGTATTTCATCTCATACTGTTACCTAACCTTCCACAACTAACAAACACGAAGTAACAGGTACTAGTACCAATACTGTTAAAATACTGTAAATACTATCCTCAGTCTCAGCAAGATCCGCCCAACTAAAACTCCAGCCACAAATTTATGTTGTAAACTCAACATCTTTAATTTAACAAATTAAAACCGTTCAAACGATTGAAACATAAATAAATCGTAGTAACATAAAGTTCCAGGAATTTTGTTGTACTTTACCTAGAACTTAATTAGTATCTTCCGAAAATCTGCACGCACTAACTTCGAGTAGCTAATTAATATCTTGCAAAGATCATCTATCAAAGTAACGACAACGTGTCGACTTTTCTATTTGCTTTTAAGCACTATCGATCCGCAGTGTCTGTCTTTCAGAGAGGCTTTTGGCTCTGCGAGTGGTGTATACGGGCCACCTAAGAGCTGACGGGTTGAACGACTGGAGAACAGCCTCTGACGAACAGGGTCAGAGGCTAGGGGTGACAAAGACACGAAAGAGGGGGATGGAAATGACGAAGGCGTGCAGGAGAGGGTTAGAGAGAGAAACGGTAGGCTTCCTGCATCCGACGTCTCGTCGAGGAACGTAACATAACGAGATGAAGTCAGTGGTGTATGACGTCACGGTGGTGGGCGTCCTCGTCGTTGCGCTAGCTCGCTTCCTGGCGACTGTTTCCGTGGAACAGCGGAGACCGTCAACAAAGGACGACCCACCACCCAACGAGGAAGGGAAGACCCTTTTCGTAGTATCTCTCTGCGACCGTATCGCATCCTGGGTGCTCCTCGACCACTGGACTCTATGTCGCCCATGTCTGAACGGAGATTGAAACACTTTACGGCTCTAAATGGGTTAGTGCTGCTTATAAAAAATCTTTAAAGCAACTTGAGGAAAATTAGAAGATAATTGCTCTTAAATAATTTTATGTGGACACTTGGATACCTACGGGATTTTCATGGGTCACATGCTGCTTATGAAAAACCTCTGAATCAATTTGAGTAAAATTAGAAACTAACTACTCTCAGAATTTCATGATGATACTTGGTTACAGGTTTCAAATGAGTCATATGCTACTTACGAAAAATTATTGAATCAAGTTGAGAAAAGTTGGAAACTAACTTACACACCAAAATTTCATATTGATGATTATCTACCTTGGTCACCTAGGTTTCTTTAAGAAGGAGAAATTGCATATAAATTTATAATAAATTTTTGACCTTTGGTATTTAGAAAAGTAGAATTTCTCCGATTTACATAGTCATCTGCCTCCTTCGACACATTCCTGTATCAGCAGTGTTAATAAAATTATAACTTGGTACTCTATGAACCACCCTGTATAGATATTACTAAGGGTTACTGTTCATAAAATGAAATTATATCACTAAATCTCGAAAACATGAAGAAAAGGACCTCGTTAATCAGATTTGCTCAAACTGCAAAAATCACAGATTTCCAGCAATAAAGATGTGCTTGTAACGATTACCTCAAAAAGTATCCCCGTTCGGTCAGCGTACAAAATAGCAACGCTTGCACCGTGATCAGATTAAATAATCCCTTACTGTCCCGTAACGGTCCAATAAAGTTGTTTTGGTCTGTTCCCAGACTCGGTTCACAGACCGCTAGCCTGTGCTATCTCGTTGCCTTCTCACAAAGCGCGTCAGCCTCAGGAGGACGACGTCGGAGAACGCAGGCACGAAGAAAAAGGAGCATGAACGTAGGACAGGGTCGGATAGCGAAGGCATGGGGTGTGTTAGCCATATATACGACGACCCCCATTGAACGTCGTACTTTGAAAACTTTGGACGTTAAGAGAAAGGGTAGCTCTGGCTGTTCAGGACGTATTGTAAAGGCTCCGTCCGGACGACGGAGATGGTTGGTATAGGGTGGCGCTACTGAGACCTAGACATCGTTTCGATTTAAGGAGTGCCAGATCTACTGGCAAAAAGATTCTACGATTTTGGATTCTGTCAATGACTTGATTGAAGGAACGACAGAACAAAGACAATGAAACTCGTTCGAAGGAAACAGAGGCACCGATTTATGAAAACTTTGCGCGACGAAGAAGAAACTATTTTGAAGCGATTACGGTGAAGTTCTGAATAGAGAGCAGTTGGGCGCTATTTCAAATGGTCTTATGGACGAAATTTCGAATATGATGGTATTTATGAATAAGGAATACATTATTTATTCGAATGAATTTTTATCTTGGATAAATATTACAGGATGCTAAAATCTTCAAATTTTCAAATTTTTCAATTTCTAAGTTCCCATAATTGCAAATTCTTTATTTTTAAATTCCTAAATTTCCAAATTTCCAAATTACTAAATTATGAAATTTTCAAATTTCCAAATTCTCAATTTCTCAAATTACAAAATAGCTCAGTCCCCAAATAAAAAAATGTCCAAATACCTAAATTCCGAAATTCCGAAATTCTCAAACTCTCAAATTTCCAAATCTTCAATTTCTAAATTTGTATATTTCAGAATTTCCATACCCCTAAATTCTCAAATTTCCAAATCTCCAAATCATCAAATTTCTAAATTCTGTTTATATACTTTACCTTTAACACGTGCTAGAAAAAAGTAAATGTTTTCCATCTTTAAAATATGACAATCAACATAATGTTTCAGAAAGCTGACGTTATTACAAAATATTTAAAAGAATATTTAAATATTCTTTGAAGGAACGAATAAATTTATTTCAATTAAATGCGAATGGATCTCCGCGAAACATTCCAGCCACCCTTCGCAACAACTTCTTTCTCGAAAGCAGTCAAAGAAAAAAAGGAGCATCGGATAAAACAATCGATAGTGGCTCCAGCAAGAGCGAGTATACGGACAAAGATCTCGGAGACTGGGAAGAACCCTTTGAAGAAATCCTTCACGTTCTTGCTCGATTTCCCGTTGCGTCAAAAAGTTGCCTGCATTCTTTTCAAAGGAATCTTCCGCTTTGGTTAACGATTACTCCGTGGCAGAAGAACAGCGGCAACAATTCGAGAAATATTTCTTGGGCGTGTTGCAGGGAAATCGATTATACCCCAGAGACTGCAACGAGCGCAATGCAAGGCTGCCCGTACACGAAACGCTGTATTTCACCGAAACTAACAAATCTATCTTTTCTGGTGAAAGTTTGAAAAATTTGTCTAATTTGGTCATTCAGAAATTTATGGATTTGGGAATATTGGAATTTTGGATTTTCACAATTATGGAAATTGAAGATTTAGAAATTAAAAAAATTTCGGAATTTTTGAATTTGAGGGCTTGAGAATTTAGAAATTTCAGATCTTAGCAATTTAGAAATTTGGAAAATTTAGGGCTTTGAAAATTGGGAATCTTGAGATTTGGGGTTCTAGTAATTTAAGGATTGATAATTTGAGAATCTGAGAATTTATGAATTTGAGTATTTGGGAATTTGAGAATTTTTGAATTTAGAAATTTCAGACCTTAGCAATTTAAAAATTTGCAAAATTCAGAACTTTGAAAGTTGGGAATCTTGAGATTTGGAGATCCAGTAATTTAAGGGTTGATTTGAGAATTTTAGAATTCGAAAATTTGGGAATGCGAAAAAGTAGAAATTTGAGGATTTGGAGATTCGAAAATATTTTTAAAATTACTATTTCTGTAATTAATTTGTTTTTGGCAAATATATTGAATATCAACATTCCTCGTAACACAACTATTGCTTTTTAAGAAACAACATAAATTTTGAGCCCCTATTTACTACCCTCTTCAAGAATAATACTATTCGATAACAGTTCTGTAACAATAATAAATGCTCCAATTTCACCAAGAACGGACGAGCGCCCCTTGACCATCCAGCACAAAACTTAAATGCACCGAACTAAACATTTCCGTGAATTTTCAAAGTTGTTCGTAAGAGTTCTCGTACTGTTCGACAGTCTGGCAAAGTGTCTCGCGGAACGAGCGGTACGATTATTAGGACAATGGTCCATCAAGGTTATCAGAAGGAAGTCATTTCCCGTGGCTCGAACATCGTACTCGTAACAGCGCTTCGTCCATTTCGTCAGCGTAAAGACAGCTTTTAGCCGTCCGCCCACCTAAGCCGCGCCATCGTTGCTGATGGTAGGGAATGGTTGAAACGCAAGGACTCGCGCTAATGAAGGACGAGCAAGAGGTGGGTTGTTACAACGAGGCGAGCAAAGGCCAACAGGTCGCCATTAGAGCATACTGTTTCGAACTACTAATAGCCAATTCATGCGACCGCCCAGTCGGCCCAGGTCCGACAGTTTCCCTTGTAGCTACCGCGACCAAGATCGTCGTCCCACATAAATAGACACGCGGCTATTGAGAACGCCCTTCCTCTTTCGATCCCGCCGATTTACGTGCCACCCTTAACTAACTGAAATATACGGTTACACACTGTTTAAGGCAAGTCCTATCGAATAACCCAGAGTTGATTTTCAATATTTTATTTCTTCAAGCTTTTCGAATACAGTTATGTTATTTTAGTATGATTATTACGAACGGATATGTCATCGGCAAACTCTGGATTACTGACTCTGGGTCCTCGGAAAGTCCCAGTTTTATACGTTTGACTGTGAAAATGAGAGTAGGGGTACTCTTGGGAACAGAATTTTAGGGGTGTGATTAAGGAAGTGTATCAGATGCATAAGTGTCTGAAAGGAAAGATCGGAAGCATCACATATAGATCTAATTGTACCAGATTGTCTAAAACCAGGGTCTGGATATATACAATACTAGAATATGTGTGCTCAGGAATTGGGACGTGATCTGATTTATAAGTAACAAAGGATTAATGAGGGAATGCGAGTATGGGTAAACGTGCAAATGAGAGTATGCAAGAGAGTATGCATGCACGTATGTGCGAGAGAGAGTACGAACGAGTGTGGATGAGTGTGTGTGTGCGTGCGAAGACAAAAGACAAAAGACAGAAAGAAATGAGAACTCAGTTAAAAAGCGATCGACGACGTGCGTAGACCTGTTTCGACGCGTTCCTGCGATATTTCACTATTATTTCAAATCATTCATTATTGTTCCGAATTATATTATATTACATATTTTTGAAACGACGTGTGACGAGCCTTTATTTTCGACAACTCCCTCAGACCCAATCCTACATTAATAAGAATAAGTGCAGTTGGTGGAGGAATGATCGATAGTTTGACAAGAAGTTACTATGAAGCAGGATAAATATTTAGGTATTAAAAGTTTCCAGAGATGATATTCGCTCAAGTACTTTAACACCACGTCAAATCTTAATGATTCTTTTTCTTATTGCGTAGAAAAAGGTACACCTATCTGATTTCAATGACCTTGAACTATGTTGTCAATAGCAACAGTCTGAGTTACTTTTCTTTGCACATATAACTGCCGATCAATTGTAATCTCAGAGGTCGCAAAAGATTTTGATTAAATTTTTATTCAACCTATAATATTGGTTGGTCATTTTTGAAAAAATATTCAAGCGTATAATACCCTAGTGGATTATATCGGAGATATTTAATAATAATGAAGAATGTTCAATGTGACATGCTCTATTAATATCCATGGTATAAAGGTGTTCACTGTGACATTTTCTATTATAAGTGTATAAGTATATTATTGGTATATTCGTTATACTAGAGGTTGTGGTCCGCTCCTCAAAATCAATTAACTCTCACCGTAACTGATCGCGTCCAGATCCAAAGCGATCAGTTATCGCGACCTCCGCGTATTAAGAATAGCGAACGCTATCATTAAAGATTCATTTTGAAATGTTATAGGAAGTAGTAATTATATAGAAAAAGATACATCAATGTGATTTCTAAATTTTAAAATTTCTGAGCTACCAAGTCATTTTTCTAAAAATTGAATTATAGAAATATTTTTGTTAATAAATTGTATTTTACAAATACATAAACATATCAATTCCTAAATTAAACAATAAAACTTTTTAAATTGAAGCTTATTTGCTAAATATTAAAACTGTTATATGTTCAAATTACCAGATGCATAAATTTTCACCCCACATATTAAAATTCTGTTTACCACGATTCAAAGACATTGCCAATTAAAAGAAATCAATGGTACAGTCAATAAGCTTGTACTCATTCCTCTTGTATTTGTATCTAAATTACGAAGTATCCAAATTGTCGTATACATAAATTTACACTTCATATATTAAAATTCTATTTACCACGATTCAAAGATATCGCCGATTAAAAGAGATCGATGGTGCAGTGAACTGCTCGTCCCTCTTTTCTGGCTTGGCCGAATTCGAGCGTCGCGTCGATAGAAAGCGTCACGACGCGCAATTATCGGCGAACTTTCTTGCATCTTATTCGAAAACAGCAAAGAGGTTCGACAGGAGTTCTATACATTGGCAGGGCGGGTAGCTAGCAACGGATATACGAGCTATTCCCAGAGGTCCACACCCTTCTTGGTACAATACTTGGTCTTCGTCTTGCGCGCTCTGCCCGCGTAATTACGAGGGGAAAATTAAGCACCGACACAGCCGCCAGTTGGCCGACCTGTCGGTCCTTTCGCTCGGTTAACGAGAGAGCAAGACAAACCGACGAAGGAAAGGACAAGGACATCATGAAGAAGGAAAGGAATCGCGTTTCTGGCTGCTTACACGAGAAAGACGACAAGGAGACAGGACCAACCAGCCGGCAAAGTCTTCTTAGATCTCCGCAATGGATCCAGCCACAAAGCGGCCATTAAAAGATCATATCATCCGGCGTTACGGCTTTTGAAATCCTTCCTCGAGATATTCCAGTGGACACCGAAAGGGCTGTTCGCCTACTTATTCGTGATTAAAGAAGTTATTGTTATCCTTTTCGTGTGACATGAGGGTGTCCTTTGAGATTAGGAGAGGAGGGATTACTTTAGAGCTGAATGATGAAAGCTTGATTAGCGAGGGACTAACGAGTATTTTTCAATTAATGCGATGACAATGGAAGAGAAAAGGGTCATATGTAGTGGAAGTAGTAGAATTGTTATTATTCGGAATAACATTGTACTGTTTAAAAATTTTGTTAATTTTAACGTTAAATACACTAATTTGCAATTTCATACATTCCTGAAGTATCGCAGTTTTTAATCTTCTCTTTCATATTTCGCAATTTTAGAACTTACAAATATTTTTATTTTTTAATCTTCCAATTTCTAAATTTTTACATTACTCAATTTTGCAATATCTAAAGTTCTACATTAGTTAACTTTTTAATTTTTAAATTTCCAAATCCTCAAATTCCCAAATTTTCAAATTTTCAAATTTCTTAATCTCTTAATTTCTTAATTTCTTAATTTCTTAATTTCTTAATTTCTTAATTTCTTAATTTCTTAATTTCTTAATTTCTTAATTTCTTAATTTCTTAATTTCTTAATTTCCTAATTACTTAATTTCCTAATTTCCTAATTTTCTAATTTCCTAATTTCCCAATTTCATAATTTCCCAATCTCCTAATTTCCTAATTTTCAAATTCCCAACTTCCAAATTTCAAACTTCCTAAATTTTTCAATTTCACAACTTCTTAAATTTCCCATTTTTTCTCGTTTGTAATTCGCAAATTTTTCAGGCAATAGTAAGTTGAAAATGTTCATGCAAGAAAATAAAAATTACTGTATTAAACCCACATTAACGCGTTGTTACAATCTATGCCTTTAACACTAAATTTACGAATATGCATGGTGCAGTCACTTTTATATTAAAAATAAAGCGCGACGATAAATATATGAGGGATTGAACATAAAGTAATTCATGTTCAATAATTAACATGCACTAAACAAGACAAAAATTAACATACATTGGTGTAACCCCCGGAAAGTGGTTGTAACTGAGGTGATTCTGCAACTTTTTCCTTTGCGAAAATGGGGTTTGAGGCTTCGTTTTTTAAATAATAACGAAAAACGCCGACCGATCAAAGCTAGCGATGGGTTCGAACATGACTATTGACCGTAGTCATGAATAGTACTGACGGTAAACAAAAGCCAGACAAACTCACAGAAACTTTTCAGTTTGTACAGTATCAATTTCGACAAAAGCATTTTAATAATTTCTGTAATTTAACATAAGGAATCTATGATGCGGCATTTTAGTATGAAACTCGCACATATAAAATCCCATTTACATCGCATACCTCCAACAACTTCTCCCCATATGCAAAGGTGTTTTTCTTTCGAGTCAACATCAAAAATTTCCACCGCGACATTTTTTCTGTTCCTTTATGAATGATTCCAAGCATGTTGCCTGCTCACGATCGCTAAATCGACGAACTTACGCGTCTCGTCGGAACTTCTGCAGCGTATGGTTATGTGACGGCTTATGGAGAAAGACACTTCGCGATGGTAACCTATACTCTCCCGATGCAAGTACCTTTTTTGGCCCCGTACGGCGAACCTCTCCACTTTCTTAATCCGTTTCACCGCTCGGAAGATTATTTTACGAGCCTGCGGTGCCATGGCATCAGCTGCGGCCTTGCCGCGACCCTAACTCCCCATGAGAAAAGAACGAGGAAAGATAAAGAGAGAAGGAAAGAAGTGGGTATCGGTGAGGAACCACGCTCTAATGCGAGTTAATAATACTCCCCTATTTTTTAAGAGTCGCTATTTTATTTATAAGACACAGTCCCGTACGCGTAGAGCAATATTTACCAGACAAACGACTATTATCTCACGCCCCACCATCGGTTCGGTTCACCGAGGGAGAGAATCCATTTCCACGAAAGATACTGCCACGATAAAAATTCAATGCTCCTGTCTGCCATGCAAAAACACACTGCGTGATTAACGCGAAACTCTCTGGCTGGATTAACGCTTGAAATATGCGCAAATGTGGAAGCAAGTTTGCGTGCGTACTCGAATGTAGTAACATGGCGACAGCTGGTTTGGTGTTTAGAGAAAATTTATTCTAGTATTTGGTATTTAGAGAAAATGCATTGAAGGATATAGTATTTAGAAAAAATTGCGGTAAGATTGAACTCTTCAGGGATGACTTTCTCAAGGTTAGAAAGTAAAATGATTTGTGTTTAATTTCAAATATGATTAAAGTACTAATCAGTAATCAGTTACACAAGTAAATTAATCAATATTTTCAGAAGAAACATATCTTTTACTCATTTTATTTAACGTTTCAGTAACCTTTCTGGAACTCCATGTAGCTGGATAATGTGTATAAATAATATTCACGAAGAGGTCAATTTTTCTGATTAGAAATATTGATTAGCACATATCATCTTCGAATTCATAACTTCATTAATATTTTATTTATTTTAATGAGGTGGTTAAATAAGCAAGTTCCTAAAGCACAAATAGCATTCAAAGAATAATATCCAGATACATATATGGTCATTAGTTGTTGAATTTAAAAGAAGAAATAAATGTTCATGAATGTATATCAACCCTTATCTGACATTATTGGCTCTCACAAAGAGTGGCAGTATAAACAGTATTAATTTAGAGCAATTTAAACAGTAAAACAGTAGATAGATTTGTAAGTCTAACGAAATTTCAAAACATTGCTTAACCCTTAGCCTATGACATCGAATGAGACTCGTGACGCACGTTACAGTTCAAATGTGACAAAACTAAATCGTATTTGCATAAAGATCGAGTTTTGAGCAGGATACCAATTGCAGTTTGCAAACTTAAAGATCGCTAAACGTAAAATATACCTAACATTTCAAAATTCTTTATTTATTTTACCCCTGAAGTAATAATCAGGCAGCTCTGACTGACGCACCTGTCGAAAAGCGTGTAATCCAAGGGGATAATATCGTCGTTCACAATTTATAAGCAGTTACCAGCTCGTATAAAAGGGTTGATGCTTCCTTTGCAGTAAAACTAGCACCAAATTGCAATTATATTCTTAGATATATCTAGTGAATTAAAATTCATTAAAATCAGGTGTTCTTGTCAGTAGTCTAGATATTTATGAATTGTACAAATTTGGGCGCAGACACTTGAAAATACAGAAATGAAGAGTATGTAGATTCCAGAACATGGAGATGTGAAGAACGTACAATTTCGGAGATGCAGAAATTCTTCCGCAGAAGTTGAGCTCGCGGTGGTAGTAATAGGTACGAGGTAACGTTCCAGAAGGTCCGTTTAGCGTCTGACAAAGGGTACACGAGGAAACCTTGGCGTGGCGCAGAGCCGGACAAAAGCGGTCGCTGTGGTAATTATCGTCTACAAGGGCGAAAGGCGAGGACAAGGAGAGGCGCGTCCACGTGAACGACGTGGTCGTCGTCGAGGTCTACAACGACGACGAGGAACAAGGTTGCCGACGATGGCCGGTAGGGAAGCTGACTGGGCTTCACCGAGTTTCTAGCCAACCAAGCAGCCATCCCGAGTGCCGGACAAAGTTTCCGCTGGTCGCCGGGGCTTCCAGGCTTCTGGAAACTTTCGGCCCAACCCCCTGGCGGACAGTCGCCGAGGATTGGGCGTCTTTGTCCTGCCACCTGGCAGGATCTGACCACCGGGTGCAAACACGGCCGTTGCAGTAATTGCAATAAACGTCTATTCGTCGACGACGAATTTGTTCGTCCACCGAGAGCACCGGCGATGTGGAAGAAAATCGATTCTGGTTCCCTTCATGAGAATCTGCACTACGGGAAGACTGTGCTTGCGTATCGCTACAGCGATGACAATGGGACACGAATTTGTTACATAAGCAAAACGTCGAGATAAAATTGGTCTTTGTGAACATTTTGTGACTTGGAGGATTCGAAACGAATTTCAATTATTATTTTGATGCAGAATAATTTCTTTTTTCAGGGTTTAGTTTCTTTTATAAATTTAACAATCAATGACTTTACATTTGAACACTTCTGCATGTGATCTATTTAATTGCCGTACATTCTTATTTTTAAAACAATCATCCCTTGAGAAGTTATGACAAAGATTCGTCTGAGATTCTGTTTCATATGTCTGAAAAATTAGCTCAGTAAAATATCAGCTTAATAACCACCTGAAATCGTGTTTTAACCCCTTGCACTCGGAAGGTGACTCACCCTCACCATTCGATTTAATACAATATGAAATGAGGTATTTTTTAACTAAATTTAAAGTGTTGCATGTGATGTATAAACACAGCGAAACTGAGAACAGCGGCAACGGTAGAGAAATATTTAAAAGAATTCAACAA
Organism: Megachile willughbiella; assembly: GCA_945859595.2. Classification (NCBI taxonomy): domain Eukaryota; kingdom Metazoa; phylum Arthropoda; class Insecta; order Hymenoptera; family Megachilidae; genus Megachile; species Megachile willughbiella. Next base: position 11,411,380 of record OX243803.1, on the reverse strand, counting down.
AATTTTCAGCTAAAAGTTTTCAAAGTTTCGGTAGCAGCAAAACGCTTTCGAGTACAAAGGGTTGAATATCCTCGAAAAATTTGAAACAAGTTACTGCTTTCACAATGGGGAGTCTAGATGGAATTTATCCGCAAGGCGTGAACTTTCCATAGGCGGTTCCTTCTAGATTCGCAGTAAAATCCGTCGCGTAGCTCAGAATTCATCTCTCGTCTCTCGCTAGCATCGCAACCAATTACAGTATTTTCCAGCAGAGCGACGCTGCTTCTACGCGATGGTGCTACCCCCTGGTCCCCCAGCCCATGGTGTCTCTCTTATGGAGCGTATGTAAATTAGACTCTCTGTTCGAAAGCAGAGCTTCCTTCAGAATCTCTCTGTCCCGTTTCAACTTCTGTCGAGGTTCTCGTTTCGCGAGCACATGGGGTCCTAAGACCACGAACGCCGCCACTGATGGGTTTGTATTCTAATTTCAGGCTTTGGTTTTCGCCCGGCTTTCCTCTCGCGAGGCAACCTGTGGTAACCCGGCACGAGGGGGTGGCACGGGGGCAGGTTCTCCTGGCTGCATCCACCCACGAGGATGAAATCGCTTTCCGACTAATCCCAACGGAGCGTTCCACCCTCACCACCGCCCTCCTACTTCGCCAAACGATCCACCTTTCTTATCCCGAAGGCAGCCTCCTTCTGCCTGTCAGCTGAGCAACAACCCGGCGAGGAATGCCGGATTTTAATACACGCAAAATTAAAATTAGCTCTTCTATTTGCATCTGGTAATGGGAAAAAGAACGGTCCGCCGCGAATTCTCCTGCGGGAAAGCCGAGGAGAACGTTAGCCCGAGGGCGTTTGGGTTCTGGAGTTGCCCCACAGTTCGGAGGGAACAAAGAAACAACGTGTACGATGTTTTGTATATTTTTTACGTAGTTTGTTGTCTTTTTGCAGATTTGTTGGATTTGTTTATTATTAAGATGCGTAAGTTGATTAATTATGAAATATGAAATATATTTCTCAGCTAAGAAATATTAAATATATTTAAGGATTATTAAATATACTTCTTAATTAAGAAATATTAGATGGTGAATAAATTACAGGATATTAAATATAATTAAGGAATAATTAGGAAATATTAAATATTTAATAGATCAAGAAATGTGACATATATTTCTCAACTAAGGAATATTAAACATGTTTAAGAAATGTTAAATGTACTTTTTAATTGAGAAGTATTAAATATTGAAATATTAAGTGTATTTTCTAATAAAGTAGCATTAAACATTGAATAACTTATAGAATATTAAATATAATAAGGAAATAATTACGAAACATTAAATATTAAAGAAATTAAGTACTGTTAAGTAAGAAATATATATTTCTTGATAACGTAAAAGTATATTTAATATTTTTTAATTATTTTCAATATCTCTTAGTTAAGAAATATAAATATTATATCTTAATTCACTTGATATTTAATGTTCCCTAATTAGTTTTCAATTTTATAATAATGTTAGGGAGAATCATACAAGTTACATGTTTTCACTCACTTAAAACGATGGACTATCAGATTCTTCACGGAAAAGATTGAATAAAACGAAGGATGAGATTTCGACGATTATCTTCAAGATATCGTAAAGCAACACGAGGTATTTTAGGTTCAAACGAGGCAGCGAAGGTAAATCGAGACGCAAAGACCTGTGAAATGGCCTCTTTTCCCCGAGTGACCCGCCACTGAATGCAGCCCCTTACCGTATGCCACAGGAAAACGAGCCTGCCACCCTTCCTGTCGACCCCCTTCAAAAAAAATTGTCTAACAACCCTAACGCATCTCTTCCTTGTCCCTTCTTCTTCCTGTTTCCCTAGTATACTTAAAAATAAATATCGGGAATCGATCGCTTCCCAAAATAATTAACCACGCGCGATGTAATGTTCATGCGCAACAATGGAACTACCCTTTCATATAGGGTGCAAAACGAATAACATAAAATTTGAATTATTAATATAATATTTTGCTTTAATCTTTTAGAGATAACATATTTAAACTTCTAAAATTATAATTCTTTCCAAAGCAGATAAGTAATGTAGATATTTGTATAAATTCCTTTAGTGCAATATTTTAATGCACGTTATAAATGTAACGTTTAATATATTTGTGTTCGATGCAAGTAAATAAAACAGCAATTTTTATACATTTTTTTGAGACAATAACGCAGCTCATAAATCGTATATTTAATTTGTATATATTCAATGCAAATAAGAGGCACAACAGTCTCTACAAATTCAATAATTTAAGCACCTTACCATAAATCAAAATATGTACTCTAATATAAATGAAGCATTTACTACGTAATGTATGTACAATGCTTCGTATATTTTTAAACTAGTGTAATTTTTATGACCACAATTATATATGCAGAATCTTTTGATTTTTCGCAGTTATCCCCATTAATCAATAACAAATTAGTCTGAAATAAAACGATGTCAGTAAGAGTACACTGCCGACATTTTATCATCAAATAATAAAAATAACTTCTCTTCCATTCTCTTCTATTCTTTTCCATTTTTTACATAAATAAGTATGGCCTGAAGTACAGCATGTTTTCTTATTTTAATAAAAAGAAAGTTCTGAAAAAAATTAAAATTAACAACGTTTCATCAAGCCGACCAAACCACCATCTAACAAAAAATCTTCAGTGCTAATTCATATCAAGGTAATTGAAATTCAGTGTCTACGCGAAAAACACATTCGCAGGAGCACGTTCGAGATCGCAAATTCGATCATCAGCGGGAGGCAGGACGTTAAGTCGGGCGTGCTTTAATTCGCAGGTTTATACAGGGGCTAGGCGAACATTAATTTAGATTACGCCTCTAGCCGGTTGTGGCTAGTATGGATAAGGGATGCTAGGCCCGGAATTGAAACCTCTTCCGCGGCCAACGGAAGCTATACGTTACACACCTTTCGCTATTAAGTCGCTGCTCTGAAGTCCCGTTGAACTTCACCACCCGGAGCAATATGATCTATCGTGCAAGTGGTATTGAACGCAGGAAATCCTTATCGCCGACCAAGGTACACGAGATTCTAGATAAGGAAACGACACGAAGAGTAGGCCAGAGAAACACGTCTATAGAGGTTAGACCCAGCCTTAACCACGACCTAACGACGGCTATCAGCGGCATATCGGGAAAGGAGAGGCTCAGATCTTATCGGTGCGTTACCACCTAAGCTGTTTGCGTCTTGTAAACTCGAAGATTACCGAAGTGCTTGATGTCTCTCTTTCTTGTTCACTGCCGAAGTCTATTTCTGTCTTTCGTCCTCCTCCTTTTGATAGTAGATAACGTGACCGTTCTGGAAACCATGGACGAGGGTCTGGAAGCGGATGAAGGAGACTTGCAAAGCATTCAATGTGTGAATTGCGGCGTCTAGGGTTTCTACTACAAAGCCCTGTTAGATCCCCATAGGCACATGCGTGTCCTTGCATCGGGATATGAACGTGATCTGTTCGATTATCTATCGGATATGCACACTCATGGACATGGCAGATTTATTTAGGAAAAGTGACAATACAGGGAAAGTCTTTATGATTCGTTGATTATCAGGTGGTTTTCAAATTTGGGAAGTGTATTTTTAAATTTTCTAGATAATTAATTTTGTAATTTTTGAGTTATTTGACTCTTAGATTTTTATGTTATTAAATTTTCAAGTTTTTGAGTTATTAAATATTCAAATTTTTGGGATATAAAATATTCAAATTTTTATGTAATTAAATATTCACATTTTCAAGTTATTAAATTTTCGGATTTTTGAGTTATTAAGAATTCAAATCTTCAAATTTTAAAATTGTTAAGTACTCACATTTTCAAGTTATTAAATATTTAAATTTTTGAGTTATTAAATCTGCAAATTTTTAAGTTACTCAGTTTTCAAATTTTCAAGTTATTACATCTTCAAATTTTCAAATCTGTAATTATTTAAATTTAAAATTATCAAGGAATTGGAAACTTTTAGATCTGAGACTTTGAACTTTCTAAAGTTTACTGATTTACAATTTTGAAATTTCCAAAATTTGAATCTTTGAGTATTTGGTAATTAAGGATTTTGCAAGTTTGGGAATTTGAGAACGTTGGAATTTGAAAATTAAGAAATGTGAGAAATTTTTATTATAAGAATCTGAAAATTTGAGAATATGGACATTCGAGAATTTGAAACTTCAGGAACAAGCACATTTGAAAATTTGGAAATTTAAAATTCGGAGCATTAAGAATGTGGAAAATTAGCAATTTAAAACATTGGAGATAGAAGAAATGAACAATTTAGAATTTTTTAAATGTGAAAAATTGATTACAATTTAAGAATGTAGAGATTCGAAAACCAAGAATTTTGAAAATTTTTCTGCTTACAAATTTCTCTTTTAATCACATGGCAAGATATTAAAATTTCCTTATAATCATGTGTATATATAAATTTTATTCACATTGCATTATCTAGATATTCAGAAAGTAACAATAACCAAAAAAAAAAAAGTTTTGCCAATCAAAAACAGTTTAAGCCCAAAAGGATGTAAGAAACTAACATAGGAAGTTAACAAAATCAATTTCTACCTAAGCAATCCAATCTTTCGACAATTTATTCTCTTAAAGGTAATTTCGGGCAATATTCTAAAAAGATTTCATCTACAAAAGTATACTCTTCGTTTTATAATGCATATTCATAACGAGCTGATTAAAGTGATCTCCAGTTCGAACCAAAATCAAGGAACACTTCACATAATTCTCGTTCTCAAAAACATTTCTTCCACTCTCAAATCTTCCTCCAGAGGTTCCACATTTTCAATTTCTTACACCATACTCATTATCCATTCCAACTATCATATCCGAGACCATTCCACTAATCGAATCGGAAAACCGCGAGCAGAGGCCGTGTCTCGTTCGTCCAGGTCCCCGAAAGTTCGAATCTATCCAGGGTCACGTAGACAGCGTCGATACAGCGGATCCGCGAAGGCGTTTACTATGCAAAGTAACGAAGTTTCTGCAGCTCCAGCGGCGCTAAGAAGAGGGGGCGGATTGGCGAAATAGGCGAACGTGGCGTCCGCAGAATCGCGGATTTGTCGGCCAAGTAATAACTTCCAAGACGCCACGGGTCTGTCGCGATATCGCATTTAGGGAACACGTACGAAAGTGGATAAGCAAGCAACCGTCTAGGTGGGCGAACTTCATTCGCGGACTGACGCGTCCGGAATAGGTTATAGGTGACTATAGACGGGCACACCACGTGGTGTTTCACCCTCCGACAACTCTTCTCCTATCCCGCTGTTTAGCGTTCCTCTTTGGTTACCGGGAGCACGCGATAGCGACTAGGAATTGCTGCATCTCCTCGGGATCAGACCGAGATGACGCCTTAACGTCGGCCCTGTCCCTGTAGTTAGGCCACATTAGTAATCTCCCCTAGGTATTCTTGGATTCTATGTCCTCGGCATGTACGGCCAGTCAACGAGGATTATTACGAATTCAAGTCCGAGGTTCGAGGGCTCGTTGTGGAGGGTGGATCATTATTGAAAAGGGACTTGAACTATTATTGAGTCTGGATAATGATATCAACGAGACCAGTGAACTTGTGTTTGCCAATGTATTAAGGTTATGCTTACGGCATTAATTATTTTGGGCTACGAAATACCTCTTAATAACAGATTCAAATTTCTTTAATGCAATGATTTCATTGAAGTTTTGCAGAAACTAGAATCTAATTCTTTTTGTTTTTACAGTTTCTATTCTGGGACATTTTATGTTTCTTCTTATTTATTGTATCTGTAGGTTAGACTACTATACAGGGTTCTGATTCATGATTTTTTTATCCACAGCTATCTCATGAAAGAAGCTTTAATAAAAAAACTGCAGTCATATTCGGATAATAAAATTTAAAGTATAATGAGAAATGTATAAATAGTTCTAAGCTTTAATAAGTTGTTAAGTCAGTTAAACATCTAATAAGATAAATTAAGAGGTTATTCTAGTTTGATGGCTGAGAAATTATTTTTACGATTTTTTTCTCTGATTAATTACGTAAAAATTCAAGTTTGATTGAATTTAATCGATGTTTTTAGAAATTATCCTAACTATAAAATGAACCATTTTTCCGATGAGGTCACCCAACCTTGTCAGATCTGTTTCAAATGAATTGCTTATAAAAATCCAACAATTTAGATATGAAAAAATAAAGAAGAAAATTTCTTCTAGGTTAATATTTCAATCACTATATCTCCACATTTTACGCCTCTATTCGTATATTTCAGAAAATATCCTTGTACCACCTATTTATCTCTCTTGTACTATCAACGGTACGCATACAATAATTAAAAACCGTTGCGATAATCCACAAAAAATCTCGAAAATAATTATGAATTTTATGCCCAAGCACAATCTCTCAAATAGCAAACACTCTGTGCTAATAAAAAGTTCGTGTTAGTGAAAATAAGTGTCTACTCTCAAAAAAGTTACATAGTCCAATATATCTACTCAAATAAATAATTCCGTGCATTCAAAAAATTCGTGCATAAAATTACGTTGTGAAACTCAGCTACAAATTTTAGCCAGCATTTGAATTTGTCCTCGTAATTCTGAAATGCTTGGCATAATGACGAGGCCCGCGATCATTAATTAAAACCGCCAAGATTATCGTTATTACGAGAATAAATTCCACGGCGGGTGGTGCGGGCAAACTTTCGAGGCCGAAACTCTTTTCCACCCTCGTTTACCCGTTGAATCGCGAACGTTTTTCTCCAATCTACCCCCTCGCCTCGTTTGCAGCCACTATCGCCGCAACAACTGTTACAATTCGCAGGTCCGCCATTCGACGGTCACGAACCATTTACCCGCGTACTCGTTAGCGGAGAGTTAATTAATACGCGCTACGAGTATCGAGCAAACGTTTCCAGGAAAAAAAACGCCGCGTCAGATGTCCAGAAGGAAGAGACGTTAGCCTTCTTTCGGGAGATTATTCGTGAATCATATCGAAGGAAACGGTATCGGCTGGAAGACCTCGACCCCTCTGTCACCAGACGAATACGAAATCGACGAGTCGGTCTCCCGAGGGTCGAAGGGTCGTTTCCATCGCCTTACGGGTTCGCGCCAGACCAAATTAACCATGAATGGCCAATTAACCTGGAGACTGTGCCAACTAACCGCTATGGCCGACGTTACTCGTGCACCAAATTGATCGCCGGCCTGCTGGTCGGACAGTTAATCGCTGTCAAATGCTTTCGGACGCATTTGCACAAACATACAGTGGATGATCAAATAATTATACTGCGGAGATTTCGTCTCAAAAATATGAGACAGATTTGTAGTTTTATTATTTTGTTGATGATGTATTGCTGAGCTACATATGGTAAATGTGTGTGTATATTAACATAGAAACCTAACTTCTAGAATGAAAAACGAGGATATAGGTATATGTTAAGTATCTGAAGTCCTTGACTTCCATTTAACACGTTAAACACTATGTCAGTCATCGATGACTGACTTTATACTTCTAATTCAAGCTCGGTCAATACTGTAAATTGACGATATATAATTACATTCATCGAGAGTAATCAAGAGATTACATTCTTCCATTAATAAATTTTAAATAAGTTGGAGGTTGCAAAAGAGTGTATCTAAATATTACTTGATACCAATAACTAATTTTGATGAATAGTATTCAATTTTTAAATTTCTAAATTTCCAAATTTGAAAATATATTTACAAAAATATAAACTCTTTTCTTATCTCCTTTACTATTTACCAATTTCTGTTTACTCAAAAATATACGATAAAGAATAAAGAGAGAATGAAAATATTTCAAAGAAGATATAAATTATCGTTTAATTGAAGCAGAAAATTCTATTTGATGAAGTAGTAAGAAGTCCGGTAACAGGTGAACTTCCAAGTTGAAACTTTTTTCCGAACTTTGCAAGTTTGTGGAGAAAGTCAATAGGCAAATACTAAGCGGTTCTTCTTTGCTGCTTTCTTTAGGGTGAAGGCACTCTGATTAATATGTATGTTTCTACTTATTCTTCAAAATTATAGATGTAAAAGTGTACATTCAGAATTATAATAAGCGTACAAAGATTGTTCACTGAAACTTTAATATATAACATATACAACAGAAAGTGCAGCAATATTTGAACGAAGAATAAATGGAACATCTGACGAACAGAAAAATATTTCTGGAAATTAGTGACCATATCAAATGTATTCTAAAAATACTTCACGAATGCGAAACTATCTTTTTATTCGATATTGGTCAATTTTTATTAGCAATATATATAATAAAAGGTGTAATAATATTTAAATAAAGACTTGCACATGTGAACAGAAAAATATCCTTGGAAATTAGTAATCACAAATGTGTTACAAAAATATGTCACAAAACTCTTTCTGTTCGATGTTGATCAATCTTTATAAATCACTGTTTACTAATACCAGAATCATTAACTCTTACAGATACAGGACAATATCTAAAACTCTGTGGACTTTACAAGTTCAATTTAACAATGATTTTCGTCGAAACACGGTACCGCATCTGGGGGTTGAAGAAAAGAAACAACCCCTAGTCCTCACACTATCAAAGCCCTGTTCTTTCCCTGAGAAGAAGCGCGAGTGTTGGCTACCATACCACGCGATGGTACATTTTTAATTACTTACACCCACGCAGCTGCATCGCGCGATGACTATAAATCAAGCGGAGCGCCGCCCAGCGAAGTAATTACAGCTTGAATTTTAGATAATGTTGCCGCAAGCACGGCTCACCTCGGTTCCCCTACCCCTACCCTCTGCTTACCGTCGAACACCCTATACTTTTCATCCCACCAGGCCCTCATTTTGTCTTCATCCAGCACAAATAAATTCTCCTTGCGACTTTTCATTCGTTAATCGACGAGTTATTTTTTCAAGGTGAAATCTCGTGTGAGGAAAGATTATTTCTAAATGAAGAATGAAGCTGGTGTTAATAGATGCAATGCCGATATAGGCAATACAGGATATTAGCGAGTACTTGGTTTTGCTAGGAAAAATGACCACGTAGAATATTGGCAAGTATTTGTTAGTTCTGTTAGGGAAAATGGCAATATAGAGAAGTCTTACTTTCACCTAGTTTTTGAAGATTTTTAAATATACGTGTACTAAGACTTGGAGAGAAAGTTGGAAATCTGTATTTTTTTAAGTTTGCATATTGGGGTATTTGGAGGCCTAATGATTATTTGGTTATAAGACTTAACCCCTTGCACTATTTTGACGAGTCTGACTCGTGACGCACTCGCACTTTCATTGTGACAAATCTTACTCGAATTTTGAATGCACTTCTATCTGGTGTCCAAGTCCAGTTATAATTTGCACGGTCAAGAATTGCTGAATACAGGACTGACATAACATTACAACTTTCTTTGTCTGTTTTAATATTGTAGCTGCGATTGGTTAGTTCTGACTGACGCACCTTACAAATAAATCATAGTGCAAGGGGTTAAGAAATTGAAATTTGGAAATATGCAGAATTGTGAGTTTGATAAGTAAAAATTTAGAAACACGAGGAAGGAGGTAGGGAAGGTAAGTTTACATAAATTTTAAGTGACATTTATTTTGTAATAAATTATGTTTCAAATTTCTGAGTGCATATTAGTATGCAAACTGAAATTCAAAAGTTTAAATCTATTAATAATGAGGCTTCCCATGAGATGGGGCTTGAGTATAATCCTCTAGCTCTCCCTTCGCCCTACTTAATTTGGGCCTAAGTTCATGTGACCATAATACACACAAAGAATATTACGTTAATTACTTTAAGAAAAATACACAATTAATCGGTTGAATAAACTTTATTGTATCAATTTTTTCATCTGAATTATCCTTCCAATCCCTCCTCCTTAAATGTTATGCACATTTTGTATTTAGCGATTCTTAACCATGCAAATTACTGGACTCAAACTTCACCTTGCAGTTCATTAAAAATATTAGTAAGATTCATCCATTTGAACGGTGAGTCACAAGTTGTGCAAGATGTACGACAAAGTTAACTTACGCTAACCTTCGATAAAAGGAAATATCAAACCTTACTCTTTAACTGCGAAAGGCGTACTACATAGACTCTTACGTGTCCATCAATATAAAAACGCGTATATAACTATACATTTTTCTTTACATTTACTGATCTAACATAGGATCTATTTCACGTAACACAGCAACTTCCATTAACTGAATATCTATAAGAGTTTCTATATTTTATCACAAACGATGAACTGACGATATCGAGCTAAATATATTGATGATTTCGTACAAAAGTACAGTCAAAGAGTTGAACTTTCTACATCTAGAACCTGAAGTAGTCCACCTTGGATGCTAAGAATAAAGTCGTAGATACTAAGTCCTAAGCACACAGTACTGGAGTGACTTTTTACCACAACATCGTTGACAATTAGGACCAGTAGTCCAACCCACGCAATTACACAAATGCTAATTACTTTCGTCGCTAATTTCTTCCCGACTTCACGTGTCCCTCGTTGGGAATAGTTTCGCGATTTGTCACGGTTGATGACACCGCTAAGTATAGAGTCGCGGTTAAAGGGGGAGGCGGGGTCCCGAACGACGTTGGAATTGTTTACATAATTATGCGCCAATTAAGAGGGCAAGCTGAAGGAGGCGCAAGGAGGAAGAAGAGCCCGGGAATCGGTAGCGAGTGGCTGGCAAGGGCAGCAGGCATCTCGATTCCAGCGCAATTAAGGTGCGGTTGAGGAAACCTAAAAAAAAAGGGGGCACGCTAGGAAAGAGTGGAATTTAATTAGGAACTCGTGCTCTCTCGTATTTCCAGGCAGCCATGAAGAAACAGAACGGTACACGAGAAGTAGGTGGTTCCGATGAAACGACGAAGCGAATCGGAGAAAAACAAGAGGAACGAAAGAGAGACGAGAATTATCGAACCGTGCGATTCTAAGGGAGACAGAGAAGAAACGACGGGGTATCGTCAGCGAAGACATAACAATCAGGAATATGATAACACGCAGGATGGATGCTTACCTTCACCTCAGACCTCGGCGAGGATTCTCAGGAGCCGAGGCGAGGTTGACGAAGAGGGAACCTGGAGAGAGATGAAAGATGATGAGTGAAGGAACCGCGACAGGGGTAGGAGGCGCTTAATTAGAGCCAGACTTCCGTAGGATGCTTGAGGCTTCCCTACGCTCTAAACTTCTATCTTCCCACAGTTTATCCCCGTAAAGTGGCTATCTCGAAATTACCCTCGAAATTATATCGAATTTCGGACCGTCGTACTTTGTTTCGCGGATCGCTCGCGACATTTTGAAAAGCGCTGGTATATACATAATTTTTTTTTCGTTTAATGACTTTTTATAGCAAATACGCGGCGAATGAGAAATAATTTTTTTGTAAAGTCGTCGAAATTGAAAATTTGTATAATATTTTTTATTGGATGTCGCAAATTTTTTTTCTCGTGACATCAGTGGAACTGAAGTACATAATAATACATATAAATTGTTATTATTATGTATGTATACATGTAGGTACCCTGTACATATCACTAGATTGTTATCATTCCACATTGCTACATTTTTAGGAATTTATAACTCTAAACTCCTACATCTGTACATTTTTAAATTCCAGAAGTCTGAATCGCTAGATTTCTAGATCTCTGTGTCCTTATATCCCTAGATCCTATTCCTACATCTCCAGATCTCATGATTTCTATGACTCTAAATACCAATTTTCATAAAATATATCTCTACATTTTTAGATCCATATGCCTATCCCTATATTTATATTTTGATAGTCGTGTATTGCAAGAACTATATATCCCTAATTTTTAGATACCTAAATACCAATATTTCTATATCAAATTCTTATACATTTAAATTCATCTATCTTTAGAACTAATATTTCAAGATCTTTATGACCCTAGATTCCTATATTCCGATATCTCTAGATCCCTAGATCTCTAGATCTTTAGATCTTTACTTGAATAATATTCAACCTGCAAATTATCTTTGTAATCATATTCCTACAAATAAATAATAAATATATAATAAATATATTCTTATATACTCATGTCTTATTTTATTCCAAATAAAACGTGCTCAAGATCGCTTTCAATAAAATTAAACTTAGGTTATATTTTACGAAATAGATCCAACTCTTTCTAACATCTGAACGCACACATTACCGCAAGAACTATTGGTAGACATTGTCAAATAACTAAAAAATTTGAAAAAGAACCTCAAAAATGTCAAAAATAAAAAAATCTCAATATCAGTATAATTTTAACAGCAACCAAAAAAAACGAGCTAATAAATTATATAAAAAATTGATCCTTGATATCATCGCGTGTCACATAAAACATGACTGCATGTTCATAAGTGCACAAATTACCCACTGAAATATTCTCAGAAATTTTCCTCAATTAAATTCTTCCACCCCCAAGGAGGCTAGAATTAAAGAAAATTTTCATTCTACATTCATCGAATATGAACTATAAGATGATTATAGTTCACGATAAATAAATGTTACCGGAACAATTTAAAAACAGATCGAAAAATCGTCACGTGGCTTTGATGGAGTTTTAAGCTGACACAGACTGCCAAAATAAACTGATCCACTGTCTAATGGTTCTTAACACGCGAACGACGAGTTTTCCTGCGCGAATAGAGGCATTCTCACGAACGACAACGTATTTCGCCCAAGCAACAACCGCGACGGCAAGCCGATGTTTACTTTATCCTCACTAATCAAGGGACGTATTTGCGTTTTATAATCCTTGGTCGGCTAAGAGGGTAAAATCTGAAAGCTTAGTGGAATCTCCTTTCGGTCGGATGGGTAATCCTGGCTTCGACCCTCGATTCCACCCCTGCCAGCCCTTCGTCTTCCACGATCGGTCGCGGAGGAAAGCGTCTTCATGAACGTCTTTGTATAACGTTGAGAAAGAGAGACTCCGCGACTACGTCGCCGACTTAATGGCTTATTTTATCCGGTAATATTGCTGCCTAACTTCGAACACGCCCGCGATGAGTTAGTGCGACTCAGATTCGAAAGTCCTCACAGTAACTTGAACGCGAGGTATACTTTTATCTGTATTTTCACTGATTTTTTATTTGCAAATATGACTTTTTATGGAAAAGGATTTTTGAGAATAGAATATTGATATTTTTCTTATTCTCACATGTTGGTATTGTGAGGTTTATTTTATGATTGGCACAGTAAATTAAGAGAATTTCGGTTGATGTAGAGTTGTGGAACTATGGTAGAGAAGATACCATTGTAGAGATAGAGATACTATAATACTGATAGTATAAGATGGAAAATTATAAACTTATAATTTGTAAATAATCTTCCACTTCTCTTAATTACAGATTGTAAAGTTACTCTGCAGAATTTCAGATTTTCAAGATTGAAGATTCGATATTTCTAAATCTCTGAAGTCAAAAGTTGGAAAACAAGAAAATTTAAAAAGAAATAAAACAATATTAGAATAACAATATAACTCTTTTTAGTTACTTAAAGTAAATTATAGAAGTTAAGAATGTAATTACAGAGGCGGTACAGTAATGAATAAAATAACTTGTTCAGTTCTGTCATTTTTCTATAAATAAATGTAACAATGTCATTCTATTCTAAAGCTTCCCGAAATATTGATTCTTCTCTAGATACTCAAGCCAATTCCGTTTCACTCGAAGATAAATACGACCACCTATTTCCTCTTTCAACATAAACGAACATCGGTAAAGTAATCACAAGGAAAGTTTTATAGTGACGATATCCATAATGGGGATGGAATAATTGATAGGTGCAAGGTACTTCAACGTCTGAGCCGAAGGAAACACAAAAGGGATGAACCAGCGGTCAGTCTTATCGATAATTCACCCGATTCTACGGACACGATCTGCATGTACGACCACGTAACTCCTCCTTCTTCGTCCTATTTATATGATTAATGAGTTTATAATGGCCGTGCAAGCTTGCGTTTCTACACGCAGGATATTGTATCCCTTCAATATTATGGGGTTTATAATCGTTTCAGATGATTTTAAAGACACATTCTCGATGTGCAACAATAACGCTAAATTTCTTTCCATATATGAAAAATATCTAATAAATATAACAAAAGTATGCTGTACGTCGATACACTAACCGCTAAATTGTTTTTCATGTCTGAAAAATATCTAATAAATATGGGTTTATTATAATTTATTTATATCTAAAAAATAAATATAGAAACTATTAAATATATGACAAAATTTTATTCTATATTTTCCATTAATTTTTCGTGTAAAATGGTCTCCTTCTTGGTTGTACCATTAGTATTGGAACACTAAATATTTAAACAACTTTATCAATTACTAACAGTGCAGGATGGTAATTAAATAATTAAGAAAATAATATGTATAACAATAACTAAATGTAAATTTAAAAAAGAGTATGAAGTAATATAAAATAATGTGAAATAACATAAAATAATATAGAACAATAATTATTCTTAATAATAAAAAATAATTTTGCCTGGAAAGAACTAATGGAATAAAACAAAGCATAAAAGTTAAATCAATTCATGCAGTATTTTTTTCTCATAACAGCTCTTTTATTTACTCTGCGTTTTATTACCCTGAATAATTTTTAGCGTACCTTCGAGCACTATCCAGCAATTTGTCCTGAATGGTGGACATCATTCAAGGGCAGAAATTTTCCAGACTCGCATTAGACATGGGGTAAATAAACCAATGATTACAATGCCTTGCAGATGGAACTAATAGTTATGTAGGATAGTAGTTAGGGGGGTCGATCGGTAAAACCACCGCATTCGAGAATAATCAATTTTGTAAATAAATTAGCAGCGAGAATAATCAATTTTGTAAGTAAAAACGGTGCGAAAAGAACAAAAAGCAGGGCAGTTGGCGACGAACAGGCGTTGAAAACAGTTCTAGAGCGTTCTTGTAGCGTAAAAGCAATTACGAATAGCGGTTGTGTGCGAAAACGTTGTTCAAAGAGTGAATATTTTGTCGGTGTTGTTGTCCGTTTTTAGTGTTAAATTTGTTATTAATAATAAAGTGTTATATGTGTTTAACAAACCCCTTGATTTTATTCCCACAGTTATGAACCTAAACTCCGAGGGGTAGGGTTAATCGCGATCGATCGGTGTAAAATTTCGCCCTGATACCGTAGGGGCATCGAAACTGCGAGTCTGGTGAAATCGAGCTATTGAATCGACATTCGTCATGCGAACGTCAGCCTCTGTACGTGTTCTCCTAGTGGTAACTCTAGCCACTCGACGATAATTCTCTGACTGGCATGCGACTGCCACTCGAACGACACGACATCACACTAACTGTTCGACTGCTTTTTTCCCTTTTATTCCATTTTTCAGCTGCTCCCGTGCGACTTTGAGTAGAGCTTGCACGAAACGAGACTGCGAACCGAACGAGAAAGGATTCGACGTGCATAAAAGTACTTGCAATTATACAGGGTGCCCAACAAGGTTGGGACCAAACATTACTACGTATTACTACGTATTATAGTATATATTACTGAGATCAAATACCATCCTGAACAAAGAACGAACCCGTTAAACTCGATGATTATAAATGTACGAGATGTAAAGAGATTGGTATTTACAGAAACGATATGTCGCTCGAGAAAAAAGTCGTATGAGGTAAATTTACACATTAGAAACCACGTCCACGTCAGTCATTGTTTATTTCATTTTATTGAAAATGATAATTATGAGAAGACAATCTGTATTATGCGTATGGGTCGTAAGAGTACGCCTTTCATTTTCTTTTATTACGACGCCATCTTGTAGAGTAGTTCACGCGATGTTTGCTATAAACACGTGCTCGTGTAAGTTTTATAATTCTACAGATGTCTACGTCGTATGCATAGATATATACACAGGGCGTCTAAAAAGAATGGCAACAAATTTGCACTACGTGTTACTAAAATCAAGTAGATGAATAAAGTTCATGCAAACTTACGTCTGAAAATGCTTTATTGAATAGGTATATGTATTCATTTTACGCACAAAATTCGTGTTACAATTCGTACAAAATTGTGCAAGTATTATAATTCTCAATGACAGTTATTATTTATGTCCTGATTATTTACTAGTATTTATTGCTATTTTCAATAGTAATATTGAAAATATCAGTTATTTTTAAAGTTGGCTTATTTCGGAATCAAAAAGTTCGGAAATCACTAATTCGAGGAATGGAAGCTTGTATTCCTGCAGAAAGAGGAATTTTCGAATATTTGCTATAACTGCCACAATAAATCATAAATATCTTTAATATCATATATCTTTTCTTATATATTTTATATGTTTAAGTCTACATGAACTTAATTCATCCATTTGATCCTAGTAACGTGTAGTATAAGTTTGCTTTCAACCTTCTTAAACACCATGTATATAGTTTTGAAGGTATGCTAATAATTTCTTAATTAGATAGTTATTTAATTATATGCTTATATTAACCACTTGCAATTATGAGTAATAAATATAACAAAATAGTCACATCTAGTGATTACGTAGAAGGTTTCAATCGCATCTAGTGATTATACAGAAGACTTTACTCACATTTGGTGATTGTATAGGAGATTTCACGTGCATCTAGCGATTATCTAGAAGATTTGCTCATATTGAGTGATTATATAGATTTTTGGTGCATCTAGTGATTACATAGAAGACCTCACTCAATCTAGTGATTACACAGAAAATTTCAGTCATGCCTAGTAATTATATAGAAAACTTCAGTCATGCCTAGTGATTACATAGAAGTTTTTACTCACATTTAGTGATTATATAAAAGATTTTACTTAGTGACTATAGCAGACTTTACTCATATCTGATGATTCCATAGAAAACCTCACTCACATCCAATGCTTACATAGAAAACCTCACTCACATCTAGTGATTACATAGAAGACCTCACTCAATCTAGTGATTACATAGAAAACTATACTCACATCTTTCCTTTCTCTAAATCTTCACCTAGCACTGCAGCAGTAACAGTAGCTGTATCCTTCGTGACCACTGTTACCCCAGTAGAATACTCAAGCTTACTCTCAAAGAGAATTTCCAGCAGGAATTCGCGAGTCACAACGATTGAATCCACTACCCCCGTTTCCGTGATGATACGAACGAAGCAACTGACACGTATGCACATCAAAACAAAATAAAGCGTGCCAAGGCTCAAAACATACTGATCCGGTAGGCGTTGGATTGACAAGAAGTCACCGGGGCGAGCGACGCCGACGCCGACGCCGACTTATGTCCGCGTTTGCCACGGGCCACGTGGCTTCACGTGGTGCACGGATTACACGCCAATAACGCGATAACAGTGACAGTATAGCGACTTCCTCCTCCCTTTGGATTCCACTTTCCTAAGCGTTCTAAGCGACACGATCGCTATGCCGTTAGGCGAGCTGGATGAGTACGTGGCTTACGAACACGTGGGAAAAGGCGCGTGCGAAACGAGCGTCAGACGGCGGCAGTCTTTACAGGACTGCGTTCATAATAGATGCAGACCATACACGTCACAGAGCGTCGGCCTGACGGTGAAAATAACACACATTTGCGGTTAATTTCGTGGACGATTGTCTCTACAGGGGCGAACCACACTTGTCCCTCTTATTTACCGTGTTCGTGTACCGAACTCTGCGCTTTCGTGGTCTTGGACCTCGCTTTTCATCACATATCATATGTCATGTATCACATAATATATAATGTGTCAAATATCACATATATTGTGTGTCACATATGTATAATATGTCATATATTATGTATCGTGTATCACATATCACATATCATGTTTCATGTGTCATATGTCATATGTCAGATGTCACATACCATACAGCATATATCGGATTTCATATACCGCATGTTACATATCATACATCGTACATCATACATTATATATCACATATCCTATGTCACATATTATAATTCATATATCATATATTACATATCATATAACACATATATTTCACATGTCTTATCACATGAGATTTCGTATATCATACATGCGATATACGATATACGATATATGATATATGATGCAAACGATATATGATATATGATTTCAAGTACATAAGTTCTCAAATTTTCAGATGTTCAAATTTCCAAACGCTCAAGTTCCCAACATTCTAAATTTTACATTCTAAATTTCCAAATTCCAAATTCACTAATTCACTAACTTTTTGATTTATATATTCTACAGCAGTCACAATCTCGAATTTCAAAATCTTTACATTCACAAATTTTCCAATTCCTACAGTCCTAAATGTTCAAACTTTCACATGTCTATATCAGCAATTTTTTAAACACCTAAATTCTTAAATATCTACATTTTCAAACTTAAATTACCAAATTCTAGAGTTTCGAAGCACTCAACTTTTCATAAGTATCTTGAAATTTTTAAATATCTAAAAGTTTAAATTTTGAAATTCCTGCATTTCGAAATTTCCACATATCGAAATTTCTATGGTTCCCAATTTTCAAATTCCTAAGTTTCACAATTTCGATATCACGAAATCCATAAATTCCCAAATTCCGAAATTTTCAAATTTCAACATTTCCAAACATCAAGATTTCTAAATACCCAAATTCCAAAATCTCTATATTTCTAAATTTTTAAAATCCCGCATTTTCGCGTCCCTAAATATCGATCCACAGTAAATATAAAAATTTCATATCCAACGCGTGTGGCGACAACGCACACAATTTTTATTTTATTCACGACTGCATCGCGGTGGCCTAGATGCGGTTCGATATTTCTAAGAAGGTAGAAAATAGATCCAGTTTTCTTTCACTGAAAAAGTAAGGATATGCTAGGTTTAAAATGTAGTAACACGTTCAATATCGACACTCGTTCAAAAAGTTGCATATTGCAAACCGTGTATAGACTGTGCAACCGCAGATCGTTTTCTTTGTAGCAAAGTACAATAAGATAAAATACAAAACGAGGTAATGTAACTTTGAATCAGTTCATATTATAACACATACCGCTTTTGTATTATAATTTTTTGTCATACAGAGTGTCCCATTTTTATATCTCCGAACTTTACCAACATATTCCACACGCAAAAATAAGAAAAAGATGTTATATTAGAACTTTAAACGTTTGATTAAAAGTTTATAACAAAAATACAAAATAACTTTAGCTATTTTGTTTCTTGATGCCATGTACAGTGTGTTCCAGTTTTATACGTGAAATTTTACATGTTCGACAAATCAAAATGATAAAATGTTATATAAGCATGCTCTTAAATATGTTATCGAAAAATTATAATAAATTCTTTTTAATAACTTTTAATAACGCATTCAAGAGCCAATGTTCACATACACATTTTTTCACATTTTGATTTGTAGATTATGCTAGTAAATTTTTCCGGACAAAACTGGAATACCCTGTATGTGACTTTGAAAAAGAAAACAATGCATTGTCAAAACAGTTCATTTCATATTTTTATTATAACTTTCTGAAACTCTATATAACATTCTTCCTTTTATTCTTACAAATGGATTATATTAATAAAGCTTAGCGGTAAAAAATGTAACACTCTGTATATTATAGCTTTTCTTGCATTATTTGCAAGTAAACCGAACATGCACTATTGAAGTATACGAAAGAGAAATCTGTAGTTACACGTGTGTATTTATGATTCTTTAGAGACTGTACATGCCATGTGTAAGATGCTCTCAATATGTCACATAAGCAAGAATAAGCTGAAAATGTGGAGCAAAGTTTTTCAATATGCAACTTCGTTCTTAACAAAATGCAGTTCGAAAATTACTTACTATAGTTGCAAATAAGTTTACTGTCAATAAACAATTTCAGTAATTTCTTGATTAAATTATCGTTAAGATTAATAACCTGAAATTGGACTGAAAATAACAGTGTTCAATAGAACCATTCTAATTTAAACAATATAATGAAAGATACTGATTAATAATATTGAATTGCAAAGAAATAATTGTCCGATTTAAAAATACTTAATTTTATTGTGTTATCGATTAGAACGACTTTTAATATATATTTTTTATTATTGCATTCTCACCCATTTCTAGTAGATCCTGCTAGGAGTTTAAAATAACCGTGCAAATATTAAATCAAATAAACTATGAAGCTCTTCTGTAAAATCAATTTATTTTTAATATTTTAATAAACTTTCAAATTCAGCTTGTTCAAAGCTTGAAGTAATAAATTCTATTTTTGAAGAAGAAAATTTTATACGATAAATTCTGTTGATCAAAAACGAAATTTTATGTAATAAATTCTATTGTTTCCTAACGAAGTTTTATATAATCAATTCTGTTGTTCTAGAACGAAATTTCATATAATCAATTCTGCTGTTCAGGAAGAAAATTTTATACGATAAATTCTGTTGATCAAAAACAAAATTTCATGTAATAAATTCTATTGTTCTCAAACGAAATTTCATACAACAAACTCTGTAGTTTAAACATGAAATTTCATATAATAAATTCTATTTTATATTGTTTGCAATTTCTTTTGCAGAATCAACATAGGATGTTGTTCTGAATATATACAATCTTTCTTTCTTCATGCATTAATATAGATATTATGTATACAAAGCAACAACCAATAACGTACATGACTGAATGTTTAAAATTGTAAAGATTTTTGTATGATTGCATATCTGAAGATGTAAATTGATAATAATATCAATAATATAGAAAGTGAGTCTTGCAAAGAATGCAATGGCCGTTAATTATACGAAAGAATAACTATAGCAACAACAAAATTTTAATATACATAACTATGAAGTTTTTACAACTTTCATGGTATTCGTGTCATGCCTTTGAAGTTTTTCAAGTGTTTATGTTCACCCGCTTTTGTTTCACAAGTTTACTGTTATGAAGGTTGTCAGTGGCCGATGCTATAACTTCAGAAACAAGAGGATGGAAGAAAACACGGAATACTGTTGATATTGCTTCGGTGTAAGACCAAAAACTGACAGACCAACTTGAAAATTTCTTTATCCATACAATGTTAATAATTACTCTTATTATGAATTATAATAATTAATAGCTTTTCTATAATCGAAGTGTTACAGGTAAAATAATCACATGAAAACTAACTGAAATGCAAAATGTGACATATCGTACCGCGAATGAGATTTAAATCTAAAATTGTATTAATTATGTACAATGCTTCGATTACTTTGGTTTTAACGCACTGGAAATAAATTTAACGAATATTGATCGAACGCATAGTTGTATCATACGAGGTATAGATACTTGTATTAATAATTGAATATTAAAAATTATTTGAACGTCGTTTGCTGGTGTTATGAAGATAATTGTAATCTATAAGTATATACAAAATTATTTTCTTACAATAACGTTTATTTCCAGAATGTCGATTTTACATTAAAAGTGTCTGTTCATGAAAGATAATTATTTTGTTGAAATGAAATTTGAAGCGAATTTTGATAATGTTTAGTGCGTCATTCTTGTTCAATACCTTAGTTTTATTTTGTTGGAATGAAAATAATTTTATGTATTTATTGTGATAAATTTTTTACACCCCGTAAGGAATTTTCAAATTTAATTTCTTCGAAAACGGAATATAAAAAAGCGTTTTATGTTGTCAACCCTAGAAGTAGTTCTACTTCTACCTACTTGTACCATTCTAAGATTATTCGGACCAAAAAATAAAAAATTTATCCCACATTTGTTCTTTCATCGTGACGTACGGCATCCCAAGTGTGGCAAACAAAAAACCGCGATAAATTAAAAGGCCGCAGCGAGCGTGACGGTTTTTAAAAGCCATGATTTTCTGGTGAAAGCTCGGGCTACGGTCGAGGTATACGCGTGTAAGGGCAGACCAGGCCGCCTGCTCCGTTTAGCTGCAACCTGGCAATTACCTGTAGGGCATAATTGTCATCCCTTACGTTTTCCCAGGACGGTTTGCCCGTCTCCTTTCCGCGCAACCCCCGCAGCTGGTTGCTCCTTGCTCAGGGCAACCCCTGGGCCACCCCAACGGGGGCGTCGGGTCACGCGAGGCCGTGCCTGTCGCAGAAGTCCACGCGACGCGCACAGCCACGCAATGCCGAAACAACACCGACTTGCCTTACCGGTATCAGATTTCTAATTACTAATTTACTCCGGCCACCGGCCTCCCCCGACCCCTCGGACTCGAAACCTTCGCCACGACGACGCTAAACCGATTCGTGGTTCGAAACTTCGTATTTCCAATGGAATTTATTAATTTGCTCGACCTCGCGATACGTTGCCGTGGCTCGGGTTATTGCGATTGCTCGAAACACGCCTGTCGTGTGCCCAGAAAGAAGAATTTCGCTCGCGAATCGAAATCGTTAACTTACCGAGCGAAAAGGGATACGGTAGACGGCTACGAGCGATTTATACGTGGATATACTGCGACCTCGTGGTATTTACCTGAAATCAAGAGAAAAATTTATTAGGAATTTTTGGACTTAACTTGTTGTGAGGAAAAATATTGTACACTATTTTTTTATATTTAATGTATAATTAATGAAAAATAGATATATTTTTAACATTGTAAATTCTTTGCAAACCACGCGTCGAACATCCTATCTCTCTGTGCACATCTCACGCTATACATTCCCCGACTGTCTCTTTTTTTTATTCATACGATCCGACAAAAATATCTCAATCATACCAACTTCACTTATTCGACACTCTTACAAACTCATTTTTATTGTAAAAACAATTGTTTCGTTTAAAAATGCTTTGATCGAATAAATGAGTCATTTCTTCCTTTTGATTGTTTTAACTATGTACCGTTTTGGGTTCTTTCGTTTTATTTATGTGTGAATGAATACGTATAATTTTTGGTATGAAAGACTTAAAAAATAAAATAAAATTTGTTTACCGCACGCGAGTGTGTGAAATTGAAATTCAGTTATGTATATTGAAATTCAAAATTCGACTTCAAAAATAAAATTAAATAATATATATTGAAATTTTCATATTCAAAATTAAAATTCGATAATATATATTGAAATTTTCATATTTGAGACTAAAATTCAGTTATATATACTGAAATTTTAATATTTGAAAATAAAATTCAATTATATGTGTATCATTTATACTGAAGCTCATTTTTTGAAGAAATTTAATTTTTTTTTATTTTTTAGTCATATGAAATACAAAAACTAAAAAAATATATTACATTTTTTTTTAAATAGATTTACCTTACTTTCTTTATTTGCGGCCAATAGAAATGTCTATATCAATATTAATTTAATTAATTTGATTTAATTTAATATAATTTATGCATATTTTAATATATTGTATATTCAAATTTGAATATTTAAAATTGATTTATAATGTATATGTAAATAAAAAAAATCCATTATACGTATTTAAATGTGAATTTTTGTAAAAATTACATATTTTAAATTAATTCACGTTCGTACAAAATGTTATCTTGTATGAAAAATATAGATATCATAACTGATCTTAAGAATACCTTTATTAAGGATGAGAAAAGGTGTTGGATGATGTAGATGGTACACGGTGGTAAAACGGTGCACCTAGTGAGATGATGTGACGAAGGAGGAAACGAGGGCGGGCATAATTGCGAAAATTAATTATTGCCATGCACGAATGTCATGTGTCTCCCTGTTATTAGCCGGCGGGCATAATTTAAAGGGAAGCGACTTGTTAACAATGTCGTTCTACTCTCGAAATTTCGTGTGCGCAAGAAAGCTTTCTGGGGACTAACATCTAGGTTTTGTAAAGTGGTACAATTTTTAAATCGATTCAAGTCTATTATGTATTAAAATAGAAATTTCTATAGTACAAATATTTTATAATAATTTAACGATTGAGCAAATAATTTGATATAAAAAATTACTGTAAAAATATTGAAAGTATTGTGAAAATACTGAAATGAAACTATTGAAAGTAATACAGTCGAATGCTCTGAAGTAAGAAATATTGGAATTAATTATTTGAGAATGAAAATAGATACCTTGCTGAATTTTTTATACTTTTCTTTATATGTTCACAAAATTGCACTCTTGAAATTTAACGTGTTGACTGCCACAAACTATTTGCATGATAACATGGAGTAAGAAATTAAATTAATTACTAAAAGTACAGATAGTCTGTTTCCAAATTACTTTATGTTACTAGTATATTGAAGTTATGTACTAATATAATAGTGCATAAAAATCTTTAAATTGTACAAAAATAATTCAATCTGTGAGATTTGTAGTTTTTGCATTATATATTTTTATATATATTATTTTATGTCCTTCGATATATCAGAAATGCCTCAACATCCGTAGCCTAGTTATTGATATAATAGTAACGCTATTTTTTATTTCCCATATAAATTATTCCATTGCGTTATATTCGTGACACCCTGTAGGTTACCGGTAGACTTTATGGCAGTCAACGTCGTGAAACATGTGAATGAGACATATCCACGAAAATAAGTCACAGAAAATGACTGTATGAAACACCAAAATTTTCTTCGTGAATAACGAAACGCACGAAATCGCGACATTGACCGATTGGTACGGCGAACACGATCCAACTGACTCGAAAAATGTTTAGGTTTACCTCGCGGCCATGAAATACGAGGTATTCCTATAGTTACCAAGTGACAATATAGTGTATCAAAGAAATGTTAACACATCTTTGTCAAATGTTGTATTTTATTTGGTGTACACTATATTATATCATCATTGTATATTATACAAGTTATTGCATTTTGTTATTATTGTATATTGAATAATTTATTATACTGTATATTATATGACTTATATTTTATCATAATTGCATATTATTACACTGTATTATTGTTACATATTACATAAAATATTGCATATATTGCATTGTATTATGTTGTTCATTAAAGCGTGACGAATCATTACTATAATCTATCAATATTCAGCTGCAATTATTACAATGAAACTTAATTTACAATTATATTTACAATTTACTTTACAATTTGAAAGTTCGATCAATTCATACGTCTACACATACTCTTAATCGAGAAAAATTGAGTGTTGCCAATAGTCAAAGTATTGCATTGATTACCACATTTAGCAAGCCTCAAACCACTCGTCGAGTTGTGTGCTTAACATATGTGGTTTAGCTAGTTATCATATATTTAGACGGTCAATACACGTTTAGGTAACCACCAAGAAGTTTAAATGGCCATCACAGGTTTAGGTCAAACATGTCAAACTCATTTACGAGCAGGGATCACATCAAATATTGCATCCAACAAATCAATATGCAGATTAAATTATTCAATTAATTCATTCATCTATTTATACCCCTAATTGAATACGAATTCAGTATTGTCAAAAATCAAATTATCACATTGATTACCACTTCTATCAAACTGAAGACCATTTGTCATTGGGTTGCATATTTGACATGCCTGGTTCAGATAGCTATCACAAATTAAGATCGTTAGTAGGTTTGATTATTATACGCTTACATGGTCAACATAAGTTTACATAGTCATCATAGGTTCAAGTCAGACATGTCAAACTCGTTTACCAGCAAGGATCACATTATAGATCAATCAGCAGTTTGTATTTTTCAATCAATTTATTATCACACTTTTATGAAGCTTCAGACCACCTGCCATGTGTATAACATACCCGATCTAATTCAACTATTAATACCTTCAACATCCTAATCAACATACTAAATACCGCGGCCAAATATTAATACCACAGTATGTTACACCAAAGGGATTAATCCTAATCTCATAATGTTCCACAGTCAACGGCAGCCGCGTATCCGCGGTACGCACTATCATCTCGCAGTTAGGCTGTTTGAAGCCGGGCTGCGTTACAACATTTACTTACTGCCGTTTAACCACTTATCACGTCGGATCTCGGCACGGGGTGCTTCTGCAACATGCCTAAAGGCAGATTTCCGTGAGAGAGGATGGATTACGAAGCGAAATCGAGCGGTTGCACGACAGCGCCAGTGCAACAGGGATCAGCTGAGAGGGCGAAAGGGGCGGTCGAAGCGGGCAAAGGGAGGGCAGAAGGACATCGACGTCGCGTATCCATTACGCGGAGCGCGTAGAAGCGTTTAATACAGAAGCGTGCGAATATCGGCGTCCTTTATCCGTCGAGCGCGTGTTACACGCCTCGCATGCTTCGAGGACATATCTGTCGGATATCGAGTCGACTACTCGATCCAGCTAACCGTTTACGCCCGTTTCTCTGCACTATGCCCTCGGAGGGCTTCCCTTTGCGCCGCTCGAATCAGATATTTACCGATTCCAATTGCTTTCGTGATTGCGTCTAAGTGGCTGGATAGGAATGTGTTTTGGCAGATACCAACTTGTATCTCTGCTGTGTTGGCTACCTGGTGCACGATGATTGTATCGATTGATGATTGTATCAAAACCACGTTTGCTGGACAATTGCAATGTGGATTTGGAAATAAAGTAATCGGTTGTTATTTGAACTATGTTTAGAGTGGTTCGGAAAAAATGTGTAGAGCCTGATTGGATAATAAACATTATGCTTATATTTTATTAACAATGATTCTTGCATGTTATTTGTACTGCAGTGTGTTGCACAGATATACCCCGCATATTTTCACAGCTTAGTACGAATTAGTATTTAAACTGGCCATAATTTTCAAATGTATTGTAAATGTAAATATAAGTTATAATTGCAAATGTAAAGTATGCATTTGATTAGATGTGTTTAACTAATGTTTGAGGAACTTTGAACTAGGCATATAAAACTGGAACTAGACGTGCAAAGCTAAAAATAGAGACATAAAACTAGAATGAGAAATAGAAATTTAATATTCTAGAGTGTCTCATATTGATCTGAGGTTCAAGAATTGTCATTTGTTATTACTATAAATATAAATGTAACAGCAGAAAATGATTATTATGTAATAACGTTAAAAATTGTTAATACAGAGAAGAAAAATGTCACAAATGTGTATAAGTGAACATTTCTTTTAGCTGACAGTTAAATTACTGGTAGGACAATTTACAACTCTAATGGTATCATCAAATAATTCAATGGGAATTGCAATTGAGCACGTACTAATGCGAGATACTGTGAAGAACACGTGGACATGACACTTGATAATTCGCTGTGACGCACGATTCTATACCCTCATATTACACATTCGCTCTAAAATGACCTTTCGTCACCCTATTGTTGAATAAACCAAAATCGTATCCATTTCAACAATGTTACATCTACGATTATAAACCTATATCTCAATTTTTTGTCATATGTAATTATTGTAAATATGTCATCACATTAAATTAACCCCGTACCGTATAATGAGTCATACTCCACTTATTTTTTATACCTTGTTACTTAATGAACAATGATGTTAACGTTATACATTTCTTTTATATTTCTTACATAAGTAGTAATCTTTTCTAAGTTTAGAATATTTGTTTCAAGCAAAATAAAAAGTCATTTGTCAAGGAGGTAAAAGAGAAGGCAATCATTTCATTTGAACTGTTTAAACATTTTTCAAAGTTATAAAACAATGAATTCTCTTTTAATATTTTAATACTCTCTTTAAATAATTTAATGTTCTAATACCCTCTATAAATATCTTAATATTAAAAAATTTGATATTGTCTGAAATATTGATTATTTTTTAAATAGACATTTGTATAAATAATGACTATGAGTGTTACTGTCAACATAATTATTAACCGTGGTAGTCATTAAAGGGGACATTACACCAAATGTTATTTTTATTATCTAATTTTCTTATACCTGTCTAAATTATATTAATTTTAATTTTGATAATTAAACTACATAAAATTATTTAACTTTGATAAACCTAAAAATTGTACTGAGAGTGACCATCATTCAATGATTACTATTTTATGGTAAAATCTGCATGACTATTTTTATGTGTTTAATGGTATAATAACTTATCTTAATTATGAGTGTCTAAAAATCTAATACTGCTGAGATCATCGATATAAATGCTAGTAACAGCTTGTATCGATGGAAAGTGCATCGAGAGGGCACTGCTGGACAATAAAATATGCATTTCGTATTAAAACTTGGTGCGTCTGACAGACGCCTAAATGAAATCCGTGAAGGATTGATCGTTAGAGACCAGAAGGTTCGCGAAGCATCGTAAATTATGATAGATACGTGGACGAGCCCCGCAGGCGGTGGAAGGGTTATAGGTTAGGCGAATTCGCCGAGGGGCCTTTCTACTTGGCTCTGATGTGGTCTGTGGCCTGAGCTTAATAACCGTTGGCCCTCGGCCTTCTCAAACAAACGTTTCTAACCGTTGAGCGCCTCTTTGCCCCTGGCGCCGAGAATCCTCAACAACGACACCAGCCAGAAGGAAAAAGATAATGCGGAAAAATTTTTTTACCAAGAAAAGTTGCGAGGATGAGTGCAAGTGCTGTTCCTTGCATCATAAAGCAAACTCTCATGCACGTACGAGAGATTTATAAAAATAATTGTTTATGGTCGAAATCATGTAAGTTGATAAACGAATTGCATTTTAAGACGAAGTTTAAAAAAATGATACTCTTTTAGAACAAGGCTTGTTGGCAACAATTGTGAAAAACAATGGACACTCATTTTTTCTTAATTTATTTCTTAATGTTTCTTTTCAAATTTCAATTTTGAATTTTGTAATATGTTTTGTAATATTTCGTTAAAATAGCTGTATATTTACGTTAATACGTCAAGTTCTTTTTATAAATATAATTTGTTTACACATTATGAATTGGTACATAAAGAATACTGATCACATATTCCATCTGAAAATTCCGATTAATAAAAATGAATGATGTTATATTTATACAGTGTCCTGTATTATAAAAGAGACGAATGTACGTTACTTAATTTGACGATGGCTGAATTTCACGGTAGCTTTGAAACGCGTTCGCCATCAAGAAACGCATCGTTCCGAAATAAAAAGCACACTCCTCGAACGAATCAAACGTACGTGGCCGGAAGCGGCAACGGTATCCGAAAAACGAGGTTGATATGCGAAGAGAGGTGCTCCGGTATTAAAAACGCGGGCAAAAGTCAGGAGAAATGAGGCGGTGGATTATATCGTTGCCCCGAGCACAGTCGTGTGTAGGAAACGATGCAAGAAGAGCCATGAAGAGGGGTGGGTGGCAAGTGGCTCGTCGGCTGGTACAGGCCAGTACCGATATTACCCTGCACCCCCAGACCGAACCAGCCGATGAGAGAGAGAAATAGAGAGAGAGAGAGAGAGCAGCAGAGATAGAGAAAGAAAGGTGGAGAGTGAACGAGGCAAAGAGGAACATGTAAGCTCGCGTAGATATCCACTTCCCTTCCGCGATCAATTAATTCCGGACACTAATGCTTTTCTAAAGACACACACCCAACCAGGCTTACCACTCGGCCGATAACCAACTATTCCTAGAGCCGTCCGTCCAGACGAACCATCGAATTGCACGTCACGCGATTTCATCGCAACCGGGCATTTTCCCTCTCGACGGCTGCTATCGCTGACAGGGAAATGCGATCGACTGGAAATTGGCTAATGTGTACTTAATTTTTACAGCGTCAAGGACATGGCTGCGTCGATACTCGAAGAATATTTCCGATTAATTTCATGGGTTTTGATTTATAATTTTGGGGTATCTCACAGATTTGTTGCTAATTGAAATTTTTCGTCAACGTTATTAGGGATGTATGGCTGGGTACATATTAGTTTTATCCGATGCAATATGAGGGATTTGTGTGATGATGGATATTAGTCAGAATTGCATTTAATGTTTAACCCTTGACTGTATGATTTGGTAGTTGCACTAGACATAATTATGCACTGCTACGATTTTAAAATAAATATAGGTAAAATGTTATGTCAGCGATTCTTAACTATGAAAATTATAACTGGACTTGAAATTGAAGTATATTAACCTCTTGCTCTATTTTGACGAGTCTGACGTGTGACGCACTCGTACTTCAGCAGTGAACAATTTTACTCGAATTTTGAACACGCTTCAATTTAGAGTTCAAGTCCAATTACATTTTGCATAGTCAACGATTGCATAATACCAAATTGACATAAAATTTCAACTTTCTTTGCCCGTTTTAATATCGTAGCTGTGATTATTAATTCTAACTGACGCACCCGATAAATAACTCATAGAGGTTAAAAATTCTAGTAAGATTTATTATATTTAAACTGTGAGTGCGACACGAGTTTAACCCCTTGTCCTACAATAACGTGTCACACTTGTGATGCACACTACAGTTTGAGTTTGATAAACTAGTCTCATATTTTCACTGCAATTAAATTTTGTGTTCAATTCCGATTGTAATCTGCGTAATCAAGGATCGCTGAATACATAGAGTAACATTTTAATTTTCTTCCGTTGTCTTCACGTTCATTCTGCGAATGACGCAGAAAGTTGTAGGTTAAGGAGTTAAGTCAAAGTAAAAGCTAAGTGAAAGCTAGTGAAAGGTTAAAAATTGTTACATATGAAACCTTAATTTTCGCAAGGACACATATCACACATGTATAGCATGTGCTCTAATTATAAACCATCATTATATTGATTCAAAGTCTCTGGAAGCACTTTCTTGCAGATATAAATTTTGTTGAAACCTGTATAACGTTAAATTTATTTAACAGCATTTGCAGCTAGCTGAGAAAAGCGCATTCCCACAGCACGATAAATCATCGTTTCGTCCCTTTCTCGTCGTTTTCAGAAAATCGACGCCTTTCTCCCTCTAATAGGCACCTATCTACACGTTAGCCCGCGTCTAGAACTACGAGGCCTCTTTCTCTCTCTCCGGAGTATTCTAATTGTGAAAGACAGTCCCGGGAAAATACTCGACGGAAGTTTCCTCGAGCTCCGCTTCGCAGGCATATCGCCGGTATTTCAATGTGCCACCAACACCATCGTCCTTGCCAGCGACTGGCGGCAACTCTTACCTTCAGCCAACACCTACGTCGTTCCCCTGCCCTCCCGTCGACTCCTCCTCGCCGGAATTAATTCCGAAAGCAAAATTAAGTACCTACGAGAGATGGTAAATACAGTCGCCGAAGGTTCTCTCAGATGGAGACGGAAGGTAAACTGTTAGGTTGGTCGCGTCCCACTTCAACGGAGGACCAAGAGCAGATGCACGCTTTTCGTTCCTTCACGAATCTACATCGAAAACACGATTTTCCTATGGAAACGCTAGAATCTACGAACGACCAAGCGAATGTTCTTTGTTAGAGCGTGTAAAGAGGGAAACACCTGCCACTGATACGCTCGCCAATGTTTCTCCGGCTTCGTTTAATGTATTCACTTGACAATCAGGCTACTTTCCTTCTATAGCACAGGCCGGAATGTATCGTCCACCGTGACTGGGACGTTTTGTCTAGCTAGATCTAACGGCGCTGTTGCTGCTTCTGCAAACGGTTTCCGGATGCACGGAAAGTTTCCTGTTCGCGTTTTCTACGGAGTGCTATATATAAAATGGGTATATTTATTGTGGTCGATTGCTTTGCGAATTGTAAATGCATTGAAGGCGCTGACTGTCGCAAGTGGAAATAGACATGTTGGCTGTGATATAATGTGCCTGCTATTAATACGAGTGGGCGTTTGAAATTAAGAGGTTAAATTGGGTTTGGTGAAATGTGGAGTGGAACGGAAGATTAAGAGTATTTTTATGAGCGCTTGAAACTGTATATTGTTTATTGAATGGCAGTGATTAAATTCGATCATATTAGAAATGCGGAAAATTCTGAAGTTGTATCAAAAAGATTTTGAATTTTTATATTCGTAAACATGAAAGTTACTACATTTCCAAACTTCTAAATTACCGGACGTTTAGATGTTCAGTTTTTGAAATTGACAAATGATAGAAGTTTACAAATTTTCATATTTCCAAATTTCCAATCACTAGGTTTGAAAATTTCCAAATTCATAAATTCTCAAATTTTAAAGTTTCTATATTTTCAAATTCCTAAAATTCTGACATTTTCATATTTTCGCAGTTTACAATTCTTTCAAATTTCAAGTTTCGAATTTTTAAGTTTTTGCATGCAGAAATTCCTAAATTTTCAAATTCTTAAATCGGTTCAGATCTCTAAATTTTTAAATATCCATATTTCCAAATGTTCAAATATCCAAATGTCCAAATGTCCAAATCTCCAAATCTTCAAACTTCCAAATCTCTAAATTTCCAAATCGCCAAATCTCCAAATTTCCAAATTTCCAAATTTCCAAATTTCCGAATTTCCAAATCTCCAAATCTCCTAATCTCCAAATTTCCAAATCTCCAAATCTCCAAATCTCCAAATCTTCAAATTTCCAAATCTCTAAATCTTCAAATATCCAAATTTCCAAATTTCCAAATTTCCAAATTTCCAAATTTCCAAATCTCCAAATATCCAAATTTCCAAATTTCCAAATCTCCAAATCTCCAAATATCCAAATTTTCAAATCACCAAATTCCCAAATCTCCAAATCTTCAAATTTCCAAATCTCCAAATCTCCTAATCTCTAAATCTCCAAATATCCAAATTTTCAAATCACCAAATTCCCAAATCTCCAAATCTTCAAATTTCCAAATCTCCAAATCTCCAAATCTCTAAATCTCCAAATCTCCAAATCTCCAAATCTCCAAATCTCCAAATCTCCAAATCTTCAAATTTCCAAATCTCTAAATCTCCAAATCTCCAAATTTCCAAATTTCCAAATCTCCAAATATCCAAATTTCCAAATTTCCAAATTTCCAAATCTCCAAATCTCCAAATATCCAAATTTTCAAATCACCAAATTCCCAAATCTCCAAATCTTCAAATTTCCAAATCTCCAAATCTCCTAATCTCTAAATCTCCAAATATCCAAATTTTCAAATCACCAAATTCCCAAATCTCCAAATCTTCAAATTTCCAAATCTCCAAATCTCCAAATCTCTAAATCTCCAAATCTCCAAATCTCCAAATCTCCTAATCTCTAAATCTCCAAATATCCAAATTTGCAAATCACCAAATCCCCAAATTTCCAAATCTTCAAATTTCCAAATCTCCAAATCTCCAAATCTCCAAATCTCCAAATCCCCTAATCTCTAAATCTCCAAATCTCCTAATCTCTAAATCTCCAAATATCCAAATTTTCAAATCACCAAATTCCCAAATCTCCAAATCTTCAAATTTCCAAATCTCCAAATCTCCAAATCTCTAAATCTCCAAATCTCCAAATCTCCAAATCTCC
Organism: Megachile willughbiella; assembly: GCA_945859595.2. Taxonomy (NCBI): domain Eukaryota; kingdom Metazoa; phylum Arthropoda; class Insecta; order Hymenoptera; family Megachilidae; genus Megachile; species Megachile willughbiella. The sequence goes on along the minus strand of OX243803.1, from coordinate 11,378,186 downwards.
TAATCTCTAAATCTCCAAATATCCAAATTTGCAAATCACCAAATCCCCAAATTTCCAAATCTTCAAATTTCCAAATCTCCAAATCTCCAAATCTCCAAATCTCCAAATCCCCTAATCTCTAAATCTCCAAATCTCCCAATCTCCAAATCTCCAAATCTCCAAATCTCCAAATCTCCAAATCCCCTAATCTCCAAATCTCCAAATCTCCAAATCTCCAAATATCCAAATCTCCTAATCTCTAAATCTCCAAATCTCGAAATCTTCAAATCACCAAATTTTCAAATGACCAAATTCCCAAATTTTTCTCAGTTTTATTAATTATAAATTATAAATGATTGTATTACTAGAAGCAATCAGTAACTACTCACAAACTACATATAACTACAGATTGTAAGTAAATAATGCCAAGTGACTGGTTCCACTATTAGCAATCAATTCCTTGATACAACACTTCAGTTCTCAATCTCAAATTATCGTTGCAAGTAAATATTTCTATATCACTATTTTATAGTTATTACAAGTGTATGTGACTTTGTAACATCAGAATCTATCGCTCTTTATAACAAAATATCACTAATGCGATATAAAGTACGTTAAAAAGGGAATCCTCACTGTCAGAAATAAACAGTGTAGGTGAAAGATAAAAGTTCGCTGGCAAGTTACCAAAAATTTCCACGATTATCCGGCATGTTTGACAACAACCCTATCGACAAATTCTTTGATAATTCGCGCACTGTCGACGGGGCTTTTGAGAAGTTCCCGAAAGCGACGTTGATCCCTCTCCCGTTACTCGTTGCGACTGTCGCTCACAATTAGCCGTCCCGAAGGATCTGCCAGCCAGGAAGAACGGAACAGGAGTACCGGGAAAATAGAGGAGAACAAAATGAAGGGCGGGACGAATAAGATAGGGGTACGCGGACGAAGTGACTGGTACTTGACGGCGCATCTTACATGACAGTCTTTGTACTAACTATCAGGTAACTCCTTCCTGTCAACCCTTTCGCCTCTTCTATTTTCACCCCTTTCCCGGCTACGAATGGAAAGTCTCTTTAAGTCACCCATTCACCGGTAAATACAGTCGAACGATAGAAAGAGAAAGGTGAAAACGAATTAGACAGATACTAATCCAGCAAAGTCGCTTAAAATGGAGAGGATGGAACGGTTCGAAGTTTAAGAGCTGTTCTGTTCAGATAAAGGACATCTCTGTTATTATTTTTCAGAGTAAATTAATGTAAAATGTGTAATATGTTGAGATTAGTGATACAGTTATACTACTTCTAAGGAGACGTATTATACAAGCTAACTAGTATTTATAATATAGATACTAACCCCTTGCATTTCTTAATTTTACCTACCAATTCCTTACTTTACAAAATAGGTCATGAAAGGGGTTCTCAATTAAATGGATTGAAACGATGTGGAGTATGTGACAAATTTTTAATTTCTTATACGTAGTAAATAAATGAAAATATATATATTCAACCAAACTATGTATCTGAATTATTCATATGGTCCAAGAGAATTTTAATGTTAAGGCACACTCGACATAGGAGTGCAAAAGGGTAATATAAGTGTCGATAATCGAATTCAAGTTAAATTTTATGTTTATGTTATTTATAATCACGTGTACTATTAGTCTGTCATTGCTGTTCGAAAAAATGATCTGGAAATATAAAATGTGTAACATTCAATATTAGATGCCAATATCGGTTCAGTTATTGGGATATACTACTTGCAATCTAACGTTCAATATGTGTTTGCAATATGTAAGTCAACAATAAATATCGGCATTCGAATTTCGTATTCATGTTGATTACATGTACTAATCACAGTCCTAATTGATTTTCGATGTAAATTAATCAGGAATGTAAAATATGTAACATTCAAGAATGTTGATGCAATTATTGATTTATACTACTTGTAATCAGATGTTCAATATAAATTTACAATATGTAGGTCAACAATAAGTATCGGTATTCGAATTCCAGTTAAATAATGTTGTACTTACTTTAATTCATACACTATTATTCTATAATTATTTCTCGAAGAAAATTATCGAGAAATATAAAATATGTAATATTTAACTTGATTGTTAAATGTCTATATAGGCTTAGGTATGAAGTTATACTACTTGTAATCAGATGTTCAATATAAATTTACAATATGTAGGTCAACAATAAGTATCGGTATTCGAATTTCAGTTAAATAATGTATTTATGTTAATTATGATTTCGTGCACTATTAGTCTATAATTATTTTTCGAATAAAATTTTGTACTTACGGCGGTTCAATTATTGGATTATACTACTTGCGGTCAGATACATTCACTAATAGCAATGTATAGACTAACAACAAAATATTGAGAATCGAATTTTACTATCGCAAATTCATGACTGTCCTGATATTATTATCAAATTGTCCAACTTTGCGGAAAAATTTTCTAGTCAACCTCTCGAGACTTTTAAAAGGGGTACACTCAAAACTCTGTGACGACTTAATCAAAGGTATGTCTAATGAATCCTTTTGATATTATCCCACCGTATATAATAACTTTATGTTCACAAGTGTGTTATAACTGTATAAAACACTTCTTTTAATATACTTCTTATTACTTTTATGTGTAAGAAAAAAAGTTGAATTTTCACAGAATTATCGGCACTCGAAAAGCATGTTCGCAGGTATTTCGTATCCTGCCGGTAACACACGCCGCAACGAGCCGTTTCTCGGTCGCATTAATTTTCCACCAACACACACTTTTCGGCGCACTCACACGTAGCCACCGTCTGAGGAAAGCGTGAATGCCCAAACGAAGGTGATGCGCCGTAGGCAGGGACAGCTCATTAATATTTAGACGTATTTTGAGCGGCGAGCCACCATCACCGCCATCAGCCTCGCTAACTCCGGCCCCATCGTCGTCGTCGCCTTTATACATAATTATACGCGCGAGATTGGCGAGTGTCGGGCGAGCATCACCGCCTAAAGATCCTCCGCTACATCCAGCCAGGAAATTTTCCTCGACGACAATTCACCAGGAGATCCCGTCACGCTCCGACGTCGAATATGACGAATGGATTTGCGACGAATACAATGCGTCGCGTAAATATACCCCTTATATTTTCAGTAATCTGAGCTTTCGGTAAACTGTGGTCCGTTAACCTCTTCAGGAACGAATTTTTAATTAGCATTGAAGCATTTTAGCACTGGAAGATATTTTTGCTGTTGTCAGATAACCTTAAAACTTCTTAATTGAAAAGTTTGCAAAATTCATTCATGATTTCTCTGAATGCGTGTGAGTTACGTTTCGAACGCAAAGGGTTAATTTCAGTTGTAACAAGGAAAATTTTATTTTAATTTATTTTTGCTGAATAAAGAACATGCAACAATATGCAGAATTTCAAAAAGTAACTACAGATTGAAAAATGTGGACGTTATTATTTATGCAAATGTTATCCACGCCTACTTTAGTCGACCAACGTCTAAAAAATAACACTGACATCGGCAAATAACATTAAACAGTGTTGTAAAATGTTAATAGATTCAACAATTATATTCTCTAATAGTCATAATACTTTGGTAAAACGACTTACTTCTTGAAGAAAAAAAGCATCACTGCTTGAACTGTCCTTTCGACATGTATTGTATACATATACATATATTTACTTTCCTACATTTACTTCTCTAAATATAACGCAAGATATACACATATGTAGCTAAGAATTATACTAGTAATTATGAAATATAAGAAAATATACGGTAAGGATCATATGGTTCTAAATATACTTTATCGTAACACACAATGTCATCGTATAACCCAATATAAATTTAAGAATATTACATTAAAATTATATTGTTACAATAAAAAAATGAAAATGAATGTATTCAATCAAGAAACATAATTTTGAAATACAGACTTAATAATAAAGTTAATTATTTTGGTATACTTGTTAGTTAATTTTACAAATATTCTAAATCTGTTAATTGTATTCGATACACGTATGTAAGTCATATGTGAAAATCTCAGAACACGTAAATTACGTGAAAAATACATATGTCCAAAAAATTGCAATATTCACTATATCTCGAAATCATCATTTCACGATTTAAGAAATTGTTAATAAAGTTTGTAAACAAAGAATTGACAAGATTCTAACATTTTACCAGTAATGCTAACTTTAATTATTGTTTTGAACTTTTCAGTCATAACAGTTCTAAAAGAATAATTAAACAGTAAAAGATAAAATTAGTAGCTAATTTTCGTCGTTAAAGGAGTTAATTAAAATCTTCTTTTTTCCCCAAAACGTCGGTGTTTCTTAATGATTACAAGGGTAGAACCGTTGATTCGAGAAGTTCCAGTAGTAGACGAAAATAGTTCGACCATCGTCTTTCGAGCGGTTCCTCGCGTAATTTCCAGTGATCAAGTCCTATTCAGGTGGTTGGTGTTAATTAATCCTTTCTAACCAGCATGAGAGAATCGTGATCAGAGATAAAGCTGAGGCGCTCCAAGCAATCAGAGAAGGTCTAGTATTATAATCTCTGATTTTGAAAACATTTAACGTTTCTAAATCACGGATAATTTAGCTGTGCCAATTAGGATAATCAGTGAAGTTTATAAGTTATTAATGTAATCTGCAAAGTGGTCTTTGGGACATTGAGAATTGGGAATTTTGAAATGGTGGAAATTTAGGATATTGGAATTTTGGAACATTGCAACGTTGGGAACTTTAGAACATTCGAATTTTACAATTTTGTAGTTTCAGGATTTGGGAATTTCGAAAATTTTGAATTTTTGAACTATGAAAATTTGGGACTATGGATTTTTGGAGTTTTGAATCTTTAGAATCTTAGAATTTTTGAAGTTTGGTATTTCGAAACATAGAAATATGAGAACTATGGAACTTTGCAATTTTGACTTTCGGAGTTCTGGAAATTTTGAATTTTGGAATTTTTTAAATCTAGCATTTAAAAATTTTTTAATTCTTTAATTTTGAAATCTTTCGATATTGGAACTTTGCAATTTTTAATTTTGGGATTCTGGTATTTTGGAACTTCGTAAATTTGGAGTTTTGGAATTTTGGAATTCTGGAATTTTTAAATTTTTAAATTTTGTAATCTTGGAATTTTTTAATGTTGTGAATTTAATATTTTAGAACATATCTTGGAATCTTGGAATTTGAGAACTTTTAGAGTGTCGGAATTTTGTTATTCCAGAATTTGAGAATTTTTGGATTTTAATATAGGACTTGGAAATTTCGAATATTATTTCAAAGTTCTACAATTCTAAAATCCTACAATTTTAAAATCCTGAAATCTTAAAAATCCTTAATTCCCAAAATCCCAAAATTCCAAAATCCTCAAATCCTAAAATCCCAAAATCCCAAAATCCCAAAATCCTCAAATCCTAAAGTCCTAATATCTCAAAGTGATATAAACAACAACATTACTGACACTAAAGACAAAATGAATATAAATGAAATATGGCGCAAATCGACAGCGTTCGTAGCAAACACCTTAAATCACAACAAACTCGTTGAAACTGAACACATTATACGTCGATTTAGAGACACTCCACTGAATGCTTGCCAATGTCTGGCAACTAAATAACCTTTCGAAACCCGTGTCCATCGATTCCCATCAAACGGCTACAATTTGACCGATAATAAAGGAATCTTGGCACGGTAGCAGTCTCATCGAAAAAGAATAACCACTCGAAAGACACGTCGTAACTAATATTTCCTACATATAAAAATTCATTACCCGTATCGAGACGCTCGTTTGGCACTCTTCACTTGCTCGGACAGTTAAAATTCTGCTATCGATGTATCGATATGGTCACATACGATGTAATTCAGGGCAAATATTGACAATGTTATTCAGAACAACGCTGCTCTGTTTCTATTTTAATATTTCTAAGTACTTTTATCTTATATTATTTTAAATTAGTTATGTTAATTATTTTATACTGTGTTATAGTAGTGTATATTAGGTATATTAGTTATTTAATATTCTTTTATATTATTTTGTATTAGTTTTGTAAGAGAAAAATAAAGGAAGAGTAATCTTACACACTTCTTACTATACAAATATTTTTAAATGACTACAACTATTTCACTAATTGAATATTCGTAATAAAAAAATACATTTAGTTAGTTGAAATTAGGATGTGACTAGAAATAGACATTCATAGAATTTCTCTTAATATTTACCAATATTATTTACCAACGTTATAATTGTCACATTTGTTCCAACATTTGCCAATATTCGCGAACGTTCCAATTTTCGATAATTTATATAGTATAATATTTACTAATATTTCTTGTAATATTTGCTAATATTATTCATCAACATTCTAATTTCTGAATTTGTTCCAATATTTACGAAGACTATTTACCATCTTTCTAATTCTCGAATTAGTATTAATGTTTATTAACGTTATTTACAAAGGTTTCAATTTTTAAATTTCTTCTAATATTTACCAGTGTTATTTAACAACATTCTAATTTCTGAATTAGTTCCAATATTTACCAAGGTTATTTACCGACTTTCTAATTCTCAAATTTGTATAAATATTTATTGACGTTATTTACGATGGTTCCAATTTCCAAATTTCTTTTAATATTTACCACTGTAATTTAACAACATTCTAATTTGTTTTAACATTTCCCAACAATCCAATGTTCACCTTAACCAGAAAAGATGAGCGCGAAGTGGGTTGAAATGGGTTCGAATTAAAGAGGACAACAGAACACAGCGGAGAAGCTCGGTCTTCTTTTCCAAGGTTCCTAATCGATTGCCACGAGTTTTAAACTTTACGCGAACGTCCCCTATTTCGCCCTCCAGCCATTCTTCCGTTCAATTCGCTTCGAAACGAAGGAGAAAGGAAGCGAAAGGCGAGAACCCTGAAGACCGGGAGAAGAACAAGCGACCAGAAGAAGAGAGCGAAAGGGGCGAAGTCTGTAAATTTTCTTACATTTTATGAGCCATCAGAATTTCATAACCTCCAGCCAGTCCGCGTGGTACTTTGCACGCGAAAACTTTCCGTTGGCTCGGTTCTCTTGGCCGCTCTTTCTCTTTTGCCGTCGCTTCGTTCTTCTCGGTTTTTCAACCCTGTGGCGTTTCTTCAGCCGCGGGGGAGAGAATGGAATCGAAAACAACCTAGATGCATTGCAACGATGATGCAGGACCCACGTAGAATGTGAAGAGAAGCAGGGACGAAGTTATATTTCAATGAACCCTGCGCTTTCATAATAATGGCGCCCATGGATTTAAGTTTTGAATCAGTGCTTTTATACGAAACAATTTGAGGACTTTTTGACGGTACAAGAACAATTTCAAAAACTTTTAGTCCTTTGACATCATAAATTGAAATTCTTTATTTCTTGATATTTGAAATATTTCTTCCTTAACATTTGAAGTGTTTTGGTTTTTGATAATTGAAATGTTTTTCTTGATATTTGATATATTTTCTTTTCTGGTATTTGAAATATTTTTTTCTTGATACTTGAAATGTTTTGTTTCTCAAGATCCTAAACTCCCAAATTTTCAGTTTCCAAATTTCTAGAGATTCGCACACAAGTTTCTAAATTTTTCATATTTTCCAATTTTTTAATTTTCATATTTTCCAATTCCAATATTGCCGAATTTCGAATTTTCTGGATTATCAATTGCGCAATTTTCAAATTTGTAAATTTACAATTATGAATTTTTGAAATTTCGAAATGTGTAATTCTTAAAATCTTAATTTTCTGGATTTGCAAATTTAAATTCTCAAATTCCCAAATTTGCATCTATTGACTTCTCAAATTCTGAAATTTCCATGCATTACACTTTTTAATTCCTGAATTTACAGTTTTCAAATTCTGGAATTCTTGAATTCGCAACTGTAAAATTGTTAAATTCTATTGAACCTCTTATGGTTGCACACACCATTTTAAATCATCCCTGAGTTCTCCAACAGAGCTTGACTGCCCATCACCGATCTACACTAGTAGGTCTACAGGCCAGGTACCTCACCCGAATTCGAATGTATATTTAAAACTTCGAGTACCTATTAAAAACATATATGTAGGCAGAACAAGAATGAGATATAGAGATTTTAAAGTCGTTCCAAACAATCAAACGTGTATGAGAATATCAAAAACGATACCAAACACGGTTATTGTTGATTTCACGACTGATGTCAATGTCGACCAAGAACCGTCATCAACGATGAGTTACAGAGTTAACGTGGTTCCAGTCGATTGTATATATACAAAATTATCGAGAACGTTACCGAAGTACGGTTTTTTAACAATTAGACAACAATTGACGTCCATAACGACGGGTTCCTGTTGTCAGATCGCTGCAAAGTGTGTGCCTCCCAAGTCTAACCTCAAAATTTCAAATCAAAAGACCCAAAATTGCGGCTCAGTAGAATCATACTTGCGGCTCTTCAGTAGTTTAATAGTACATATTGAAAAATGAACTGCAATATTGCAATGGCCAAACAAATATAATAATCCTGCGGACACATCAAAATACGCGGCAGATCGCATGCATGTAAACCTAGCTTTAGCTAACCTTGCTCTCCACACTCACCGACGCCACACTCAAAACCAAAAAGTGTTTCCGTTTTCTTTAATACGTTGACTTATATATTCTGTTACTACGCAAAATAGAATGTTTTGATTTCACAATCAATACATGTTTCACAGCAGATATTATATTATTTTTTCTAATACATACCGATGTATGTAGTTATATTTGGCTCTTTAAAAAAATAATTTATCACATCGGGAAAAAAATGGCTCTTAACTCCAGAAATGTTGCCGACCCCTGATATAGACAAACAAATACAGATCGAATCCCAGGAGCATTCGGCAGATATAGCAAACACCACCCTTAAACTGATAAATCAATCGATCGTATCCTTACCAATTATTATCGCACCGCGTCTGACACCACACGGTCATTTTCACCGTGGCAATCAGCGTGTTAAACGTTCGCTCGCGTTCGCGGTACAGCCTGCGAATAATGGGCTCATATTAATTGCGACGACGCGAACGTGCGACAATAGGAACAATATGGGAGACGATCAATGAGTGACAAAGAGTATCAACGCACGGTTTGTACACGCTCGAACGGTATTCTCCCATTCACAAAACCACGACGTGGTATCACTTTCTCCTTCGATTCATTGATTCGATTCCCGCTCGTTCTGTGTATCACCGTTACCATTCGTCATTCGCACGCGGACTTCGCGTATTTCTCGTTTCGTTTATCAGCCATGACAGGCTGTTTCCGCTCTTATGGAGCCGGACAATCTCTCCTCTTCGCGTTCGTCGATTAACCGAACACACGATCCGTTTGACGAACGCGCAGAAATCTCTCGACGTCACGTGTTTCGCGGTCGTGCTTTCGCGTGACTGCGTGCTTAAATGGATGTGCTTGATACGGCCGTGTCGATCGACGAACTCGCGTCCTTTGACGGTTTCTAACATTGATGAACCAGAATTATGCCGTAAGAAAATAGATTTATCGGCACATCGTTCGACTCAAAAGCTTCTCTGTGGTTAGGTTGCCAAGTTATTGCTTTATCATTTGACGCAAAAGCTTCTTCGTAATAAATAATCAAACAGCTAAGACATTTTTGCGCGGTTACTGTCATTTTCCTGACCCACCAAGACGAAAGTAACGTTAATCATTTCGTGGAGAATTAAGTAAAAATTTTCTAACGCAGAACAGGATTTTCATTATAAGAATAAAAAGAAACATGTTATATTTTAAATAACGATAAAGACAATAACCGTACATTTAAGTAACGAAAAGTAGAATGCGTACCATCGAGCATTTGTTATTGTGTATATGATTTATTTATTTGTTTCCAATTTCAGTCATGATATGTATATCTTGGAACACTTTTTTTCGTCTCATAGTAATATTATTTTCATCCCCAACCGCGTTTATCAAAACAGAAATCTTTTAATTTAGAAGCTGTATATGATTTATTAAAATTAACTGCAGAAACTTAAAAAAATATCTAAAGGTTTACTATGAATAGTAACTACGAATATTAACTAGAATGTCGAAATGGTGGAAATTTATTTGGATGATCTGAATTATTAGTTCAGTTTAACTACCTTATGCGATTCATGTTACTGCTCAGTGTCGTAGGAAAAGTATTACTTTTATCCCTGGTCTCTCCATAAGATAATAATATGTAAATGCTAGTAATATTTTAAGGTGTTGACCGCTGCAGTGAAAAATGACGTTTGTAGTCAAACACACCATAATACAAAATATTAAGAACTAAAGTAGTTAATCTTCTAATTAACTTTAGTTTAGTTTAGTTTTCTAATCATAAATAATAATGAATAATTCTTTGTATAGCTTTCTAATAAATGATAATGTATAATCAAGATTTTCAGTTTATCTTTTTTTAATGATCATAAACTTGGTAATAATGTAATGAAAACTAATTTAAATTAATTTGTTGCGACAGCTATATAAAAAAATACTGTCGAACATTGTTTTGTAAGCATAATTCATTAAAAAGTGAACAACGTTCAAGAAGAGTATCAAGAGTCTTATAATAATGTGATGATGAAATTATACGTTAAGAAAAGCGTAAAGAATCATACAGAAATTACGAAGAAATTAAGAAAAGATTATATAAAAATTAGTTTAATTAAATCAATTTTATTTTCATAGAAAACTGTGTAGTTTTTAATTTTGTTCTGAACTACACCATTTTACGCACCAACTCATAACTCAAAGCGAACTAACAATTTACTAAAAAAGTAATAGATATTTTTTGAATAAATTTTACAAACTTCAGGAGTTAATCGCAGTAAACACAAAGTATTGATTATAAAGCATTCGACAACAAATTATTTTATTATACAACATTATGTACTTTTAATTGTATAACCTGTGCCGATAATAAAGGAAAGTTCGAAAATTGTACTTTCTATTGAACTCAATATTCAACCCCATTGTTCAAACTTTTTGCAAAAAACAGCGTACATTATTACACGCTGACCGCCATGATTCGTCGATAACGTGTACCACAAGTGTAATAATGAAACAATTCAAACGGAAAATGTCGAATTATAATTTTAATTATCACACGCCAATAGTAATGTAACAAATTGCTTTATATTGAAAAATTAAGTAACCGTACAGAACACTTGTTCCCATAATCGTGTTACGTATTTTCGGTATAATACGTCAGTGTTAATCTGTCATATTACCAAAGAACCAATGTTTCTATCATATGCTCGAGACATTAAACATTTTCATAAAGCTGCTGTCCGTTGCACGCGAAACTTCCAAACAAAATATTCAAATTATTATTTCAAAGAGATTGGAAATTAAACTTTATCAAATTTTTCAATATTAGTTTGTTTGAAAACTTTAAATGCCTGTACGAACATCTCCAGGAACATAGTTGTTGCAAAAATTCGAAAAAGTTTCCTCGCGAACTTCAACGAATAATCAAGTACTGATAATTCTCACTCGTTGGAAACTTTCTGCATGACTACAACAAATCTTCAAAAGCTTGTAAATTCTACACAAAACAGGGAATATAATATTCGAATCACCGTTGCGAACAGCACTTCCGGGGAAGTTTGAAGTTGCTCTCAGCAATTGATGGAATCTCACGGTAGACTATTACGCGTTTCTCTTCTGAATGGAAAAAAACGCAGCGAATAAACTTTTCTCAAAGCGTGCCTATCTCTTTTTCATCGACGCGAATCCTCGAGCATTCCCATAATGGCCGAAATGGCCAAGCTCGCCTCTTTTTTCCTCGAAAATTGCTTCACAGGATAGGTTGAAAGTGGGCGTATCTCAGTGGCATGGAATCGCCGAGAATAGAATAAAGGTCGTCCTTGCCAGACGATGAAAGCACCGAGTGGCGAGTAGAAAAGCTCAGCGACGTGTCGGCCATGTTGTCAGCAAAGTTTCGTCCTCCCCCTTAAATATAAATGTGTACGCGCCACTCGCCACGATAAAATGTCTCCTCCCATGAATTCTACGCGACCACGATTCGCGTTATTTTACGAGCATCTGCATCTAAAGATATTCTCTCTTACTTTTCAAAACATTGTTTTAAATATACGGAAAATTGTAACACTTTCCCGAGTGGAGGACTATTGATGTCTTCGTGCTTCGAATCTTAAACGGTTACACGCATTATCACTTGCAAAATGGTACATTGCACAGAATTAATTTTCATGAATGTTCTGCTAGATATTTGTATCTTTGACTAAATTTGTTAAAACAGTTCGATTCAAAAGTTTTATAATCTTCAAATATTTTGATAATACACAAATGTTCAATTTTAGAATTTTTAGATACAGCAAATAGTTCTCTATTACTTTTTTAAGTAATCACAGATATATGTATTGTATAAATTTGTTCGTTAATTGTTTGTTTACTGTATGTTCCTAAAGTGAGCATCTACTTAAAATCTCCTGTTAATTAGAAATTTTTAATTCTAATTGTCTATAAATATAATGTTCGTTACAATGTATAAGATAATAAATACAAGGAAAAGGAATTTTTGTATACAATGTCAAGTATCAAACAGACAAACAATGTACAGTTCTTCGACATTTAAAAATCTATAATTCTTATTTATACCTCTATATGAATATGAATATGTCTCTATACGAATAGAAGTACCTCCATATGAATAAAAATATAGGAATGTATATGTATAGAGGTACAGTTATCTTCGCACGAACAAAGAGTGTAATGTAAAATGTTCCTATAAACGACGTAATCATTTACCAAATTTGCACAACTACCCTTCAAGTTCCTATACAATCGAAAATTATCTCGTCTACTCAGAACGTATTCTCGGAGTCTTTAGCTCCCTTCATCACGAAACAGTTTCGTCCAATCGGCACCGGCAACACGCGCCACGAAATAATTGCAGTCATTCCGAACCATTCGCTTTATTGGTCGAGATAATCTCATCGCCCTACTTTCACGACCTATCCATTTTATCCGGTTACGTGACGTTCGTCTAACTTTCCTAAGAAAGTTTCAGCGCGAATGGAAAAAATTGTACGAAACAGTATCACATTTTTCTGAATCGATGCTCGGAGAACTCGATTTCAATTTCTAATTCGACGATCATCCGTTCCTCGGAAGATCTCGGACGGTTTCTTTGGGTTACGACAGACAGGGCAAGTCGAATGAAAACAAAATGGTCCATTGACGCACGACGATGCACGATTTTGTCGGTACAGTCGAGCAGAAGCAGTAGAAGTGTCCGACCGTGTTCAGCCAAACAGCACAATCCGTGGAACGAGGTTCGAGGCACACGCGTGCACGTATGGTGGCAGTTCACCGCGAGGCGGCCGGCGATATTTCACCAAGGCAAATCGGGTGAAATGGTTCAGAAAGGATCGAATCATCCGCGTTTTGGTCGAGCAATCCGAGCACACCCCACTGCTGTCGACTTTATCTTTTTCCATCCTCGTTCCCTTCTCGATTGCTCCGTTCCTATCCCACGCACAGGTGTTTATCCGACCGTACACCCGACACTATTCTCCCGTTTCCCTCGATTCCTCGTATGATCGTCCCACGGATTTATTTCTCATATGGGAGGAAAGCGTTCTCTTCCCTCTTACGTATCACACGGTTACGATTTAACCGTCCACGATTAATTCGAAGTTGGCCGTGCTTTCGGATAACTGCTACTTCTATCACTCGTCAAGATCTATCACCAGTCCGCGCACTCGTGAACACGGGAACGTACACAGTTAAACTCGACTGGACTCGAAACCGTTAGATTGATAGCAACTGTGCGCCTACTTACTGTCAATCGCGTAATCTGCCAAACAAGCGAAACGCTGCGCCTCTTCTTCGGCGTGCGTCGCGACGGCCAGCCTCCGTTCGATCACACCGGTTGGTCGGCCTGATCCAGGTGATCGAAATCGTTCGTGTTCGCGGCGTGCAGCATTGCGTGCGTGAAGAATGCCTTGGGACGTGTACTCGCGCGGAAATCGTCGTGGAAATCCTCGAACGTGGATATCCTCACCGTCGGTCGTACGTAACGATCCCCGCTCATGCCGTGAGAATCTCTCGCGGGCACTTGTCTTGGGTAGCCGCCAGGAGCCGCGGGGGCTTCAGAGAGGAGGAGAGCCGAAGCTTACGTAGGAGGAGGTGAAGGTGGAGTAGGAGGAAGAAGGTGGATAGTGGTGGTGCTGGCTGAAGGTGGCGGTGATTCCAACCTCGTGGAGAAAGAGGGATGAGGAGAGTCGCAGGAGGTAACGCGAGGGAGGGGGCGGAGGGTGTTCTGCCCCACCCGTACTCGCCTCTGATTGGACCACCCCCGCCTGGTTACCCCGGCCATCCCTCTCCCCCACACCCACCTGCTTCAGCTGCTCCTCTTGGTCCTCGTCGTCCTCCTCCTATTGCACCTCTTCCTACTTCGCCTCATCCTCCTCGCGCCGATGCCGCTGCTCTCCTCGTCATCCACCTCGTCCACCTCCTCTGCAACCGTCAGCTCGACCTCCTACTCTTTCGCAGCCACCTTTTAGCCGGTTCTCTTCTTCTTCTTCTGGTTCGCGCCACCTCGCCCTGTCCGTCGGCACACGTAAGAACGCCCGCCTCTTTTTCGATGCACCAGAAAACAGGTGCGGAAGCCGGTCGTGGGGATTCCAGGATTTCTACTGGCTCCGGAGAACTCCATCGCCGGCTTGGATCCACCAGCCTTTATTCCCAGGATCTCCGCTGTCGTGGAACACCCTTTCTGCCCGTTGCATTTTCAAAATTCTGAAAGACCCTCGGCAACTGATGCTGGTAGGTACACGCCCGATAGGCATTTAGTCGCTTTCGAATCTGTATCGCGACGCTTCGATAAACCGCCTTCGGAATTCTCCTTCTCTTTTCTCTTCGGTTCCTTTTTTTCTGTCTGTCTCGCTTTCGCTCTTCGCGATTGTGTATTTTTATCGGGATCAATAAAGGGCGGTTGCTCGAGTTCTTCAATGAAATGCGGCTACACCGGCCAGCCAATGGGGTGGAGAGGTTTTGGAAACTTTCAAGTTCGTTAATTCAAAGAATTCGAGAGTTCAATTTTGAATTACTGTCGGTTCGGTCCATAAATTTGTGCGTGTTTTCGAGAAATGGTGAAACAATGCAAATCCTCAATGATACACTTTTTTTTATTTTCTTTAACACTTTGACATCACACATGGATGACGTTTAAATTTCTGTAGGAAAACCTGTATTATTAAGAATTTGTTCACTTACCTAATTAGAAATACTTCGTATCAACTACTTAGGACTATGAGTAATAAATACAACAAAACAATGTGTAAATATTTTGTTAGATCTGTTAACCTTTATCTAATATTCAACATTTAAAATGTCATCATAGAAATGACAACCGAGTGCGAAGGATGAAATAAAAATACAATCTAATCTTTTTAACCTTCAACACTCAACATGTTGACATCTTATAGTAGTTACTTAATTTTGTATATAAAAAGGGAGACCGACTTTGATGTAATAAGCTTGAAACGAATTTCGATCCGAAACATTCTCCATCCATTAGGCAATATGTTGTTTAACAGTGCGTACACCAACGTCTCGACTTCGCAATTCAATTACCCACATCATCATCAAAGTTAAACGCAAATAGAATCGTATCGTGTTGATCTGAATCGTTATTTCGTAAGACAACAAAGAGTGCGAGTTCGCGGCTCTCCGCGCTCCTGGAGCAGACCGTTGGGCACCCGGGGTAGTTATCCGAGCGGAAGAAACGATTCACACGTTTCGACTATAAATTACGGCACATTTACGACGAACGTTCGAAAGGCATCCGGCACAGGAGACGGACAGGGAGCATGGCGAGGATGCCTTAAGGCGACGGCATTTCGATAATTGGAAACCAATGAGCCGACAGTGGGAGGGCTTTCGGGGTAAAAATCAACCCTTCCGCCCTACCTTCGGGCCCTAATGAAGCGAACCTTCACCGTTGCCAGCCGACGTGCATGCCTTCGCGTCGTATTAATTGCCTGCCCCCCTCATCCCTCGCCATCCCCCTCGAGCAACCCTCCTCCCCCTTTTCTCTGCCCCCCTGTTCGAGAAGCTCGCGTCCTCGCGCACCCGCTTTGCTTTCTCTTCTTACGCCGCGCCGTCTCGCAGTTACCCGCGATAGCGCATTCTTCGACAAATTGGATCACGCTATCGTAGCCGACGCTTCTGGCGGGCGAACGTTCAACGAAATAACCCATTACGCGAATCGAGAATGGTCGAATCGAGAATTACTACTTTTGGGGACACGAGATTCAACTTCAGTTTTCATGTAGGTTTCGTTGTTTGGGATTTTGGTCAGAACATGATTGTGTTGGATGATTTAGACGGTGCAAGAGTCAGGATTTGAAGTTAGGTGCGATTAAGATGTTGAAGCAGGAATTTATTACTCTTGGGCTCGTGAGATTTCGACTAACTTGAGTTTTCATGTGGGTTTCGTTGTTTGATTTTGGTCAGAGATCTGATAAGAGTATAATGACGTTGGATGATTTAGAGGGTGCATGAGTCAGGATCTGAAGTTAGGTGCGATTAAGATGTTGAATCAGGAATTATTACTCTTGGGCTCATGAGATTTCGACTAACTTGAGTTTCCATGTAGGTTTCGTTGTTTGAGTTTGGTCAAAGATCTGATAAGAGGAATATAATGGCGTTGGATGACTTAGAGGGTGACTTAGGATAAATTAGATATAATTAAAATGTAGAATTGAGAATTACTACTTTTGGAGATATGACATTTTAGCTAACTTGAGTTTCCACGTGTTTCATTGTATGTGATTTTGGTGAAGAATATGATGGGTGAATCTCACGGTGCTGAATGATTTAGAGGGTGCATGAGTTAAGATTTAGAGGTGAAATGTGATTAAAATATACTGAATAGGTTATTGAAAGTTACTGATTTTAGTAGGAATGAGTGTATGGTAACAGAATGATCTGGTACATTACAAGGACTACTGCATATTTGGTACAGACTAGGGTAAAATACCCAATTGTTGGCACTTTTTGCAAATTCATTCTTTATGATGCACTGCTTTAAAATATGCCTTACAGTCTTTTATGAAATTATATATGTATTACAAAAGTTACAAAATATTGAATTTTTTTCTTTTTGCTAATATTATATTCTAAAACCATTTTCAAATTATTTGATATAAAATAAGTTTACAGAAAAATGTGCATACAAATCCATAATTTTGTGCATCAAATACTGACGTACGCATCATTTCAGTTATTTATATATGGGTCTGTTTCTTGGCATGCTTGTTATTGGCTCTCTCGTGAAAAAAGGACAGACAAAATTAAATACAATTTGTAAGAAGAAAAGGCAGTTTCTTTAAGTACAATTAATAAGAAAAAGGAGAAGTATTTTTAAATGCAATTTATAAGACAAGAAAGAAGTGTCTTCAAGTACAATTTATAAGAAAAAAAGCAGATTTGTATTTAGTATCTTTTTATCGTGACAAAGTTAATTCAATAATTTTCAGCTTCTGTGCTCTTCAAAATATAAAACAGTGATTTTGTTGTGAAAATGAGTGAATATATGTATTGTAGTACCAATTGCTGTATACTCTAATATAAATGAAATATGTGACTAAATAATCATATTTCATAACTGTTAATTATATGAGCTCTCTGTAATGAAAGTGGAGCAACTTCATTTTTTAATAATATTTTATTTACCACATTCTTCAGTTATATGAAAGATAATAATTAAAAAAAAATCGCAAATTAAATCTTCCTGAGAAATAAACTTATTCCACCTATATTATAAGCGACTTATATATGTGTTAATATTTATATATTTTACTATAATTAAAAACTATAATTAAAAAGTAGAATTATTTTAGCTATAATTATTATCGTATTGTGATTAAAGAGTAATAAAGATTTAAAAGTTTGAAAGTATAATTTTTAAATAAAATACTTTAGTCCATTATCTAGAAATTTGTTCACTCTTCACATTCTTCATCAACAGAATGTATTTTTGAACTGTCATAAGAAATATTAATTAGAAAATAAGAATAAACGAATATTTTCTTTGAATAAATTTATTTAACAAAAAATTATGCAAAAATTTAATATTGTAAATTTGCTACATTTTGTAAAGGCAAAATTATAATTGTATATAGACATTAAACATTATGAATCATGAAACTCTTTATTTATATATATTCGAAAAATAAAGGAATTTTATAGTATATCATTTTATGTAGCATGTTTGCAACAGAATGCAACGCAAAGTTAAGTATAAATATTAAGTATAAAACATAAAATATTAAGATTGCATACGAGTTTCATAAAACTCATTTTACACTATGTCTTTCGATCCATCTCAAATTGCGGTTATGTTTATAAAACAAGCTCCAAACAACACTAATAACATCCATAATTATTAAAATAATATAACGCAGTACCACGATATTTGATTATATCGAGTTTCACGATATTCAAACCATCGAAAAAAGTTCGGCATGACAAGCTATTTTATGATTCGACCGTAACAATGTAACATTTGCCTAATTGCATCGATAATATAGCTCGGTAAAAATGCAGTTAATTCATGCAATTTGCACGGAATCCAAATGTTCGTTTCCCCGTTGGATACCAAGCAATTAACCGCAAACCTACACGATTTATCATTCCCACCGAGTTGTTCCTACCGTCTCAATTACAAAAAAACGTTCAAATCATACAAAAAATTATCCTCATCGTTCTATAATCCCCGAAAACGCTCCTAATTAATTATCCTTAATAATCAGCACCTACAATATTCAAATCAATCTATTTTCATAAACGACGAAAATATGAAGAGCGAAAATGAGCTGCCGCTAACTAATAAGAAGAAATTTGCATCAATCATAAAATCATCACGTTAAAAACGATCTAGCACGAAGAAAGGACACGAAACAATTAATTACATCATTCACAACGTTCAACTAACTTTTCCGCTTACAGCTTCATTAGACTCGAACAGCTGCAACCACTTCATCAAAAATTTCCCTCGCGCGAATTTACAGGACTTCTTTTCACTGACGCACCGTTGAATGATTACATCACAATGTAATATTTTGAAAAACTTCACTGGAGAAACCTTAACAACCTGCACCGAGAAACCAACCTAATTGAAACGGTTATGAATGAGCAAAGAAACGCCTTTCAAAGGAACACATTATGGAAACTTCGGCTTTAGGTTCACAGTGGCAGAAAATATCACGCGACGACCCTTAGCCGGTACCTTTAAGGTTGTGCGAGGTTAGGGCCACTCTCGACGTAATTCCGTTAGGTAGGCCTCGAATCGATATAATCAACGAGGGGGTGAGTTTTCACCCCCGGTGGTTGCTTCACTACGATTCTTCCTCTTAAATTCAACCCCCTCGCGCTTTGTAATCTTCGGACGTTCCACGGGATCACCCTTGTTCCCGAGAAGGGTGCGCCACCCGTCAGCTATCCGACGGCTTCAACTGTCCTAGTAAGACTTCAAGAATTCGGTTGCGGAAAAATCCGCGATTTTGGAGAATCAATGATTCATTATGTGGAAGATTAACAAGCTTATGAAATGTGTTCAAAATATAAATCTTCAGTGTTTAAATCTCAATGGTAGATCTTCAGATCAAAATTTCCGTAAATTTGAATTAAAATTAATTGAACATTTCAACCGCTTTGAACATTGTTAGTTCATACATCGATATTTTCATATAAAGTTTCGCGTACAGCTTGTGGTAAAATTAACACTTTAGCACACATGCATCAAGCCCTGTATTTATGTAAATCAATGATACGTGTCTACCACTGGTTCACAAAATCAGAATTAGATATAGCCATCATAATAAGGGTACGGTGGATACGTACATCTTAAACGCGTGTGGCCATGTGTGATTCACACGTGCAGTACCCCGTCTTCATCAAACCGATTCACACACTAACACATTGGTAACGGTGAATGACGATGTAGCTTCAAACGCGAAATACATCAACAATCGCGTACCGTTGGCGAGTGTTGCAGCGGTTCTGCGCGACGACACGCGGACAGATTAGGAGCGGAAAAGTGAGACGCGACGAATCACCGTTTTCGATGACAAAGTCAAGACGTCGGGATGAACATGGGCGCGAGATGTGGCACACCCCGAGACCTAGACACTACTGAACCAGCCCCATGGCAAACCTTGTTAACGGCAGTCGACAACCAAGTTTAAACTTCGGGTAACAATTCCCCTACCAACTCGCTCTCTCATTCTCTCCTTCTCTCTCCGTTTCACTTCTCGCGTGCTCTCCCCCTCCCCCCGCTCCACAACCACCGCCGGCTCACCCTTTTGTCTTTCCCATTCGCCGCGGGAGCTGATAGAAGAATTCTTAAGAAGCTGGCGTAATTAATCATCCGATCGAACCGGGGGACACTGTAACTCTACTGGCGGTTTGCAATCAGAGACTTGGGACGCGTTCTTCGCAAGTTGCGCTTCGAGAATTTGTTACGAATTGCTCGTCAAACGGGGAATACGATGATAGAGGGTGGAAGAGACATTTTGAGAAAGACGGTGATGACGATAGTAAAAGGGTAGGATCAGAAATGGTTAATGAAAGTAGTAGACCTAACTTGAGCAAGATTGAGCAAACTTGGGTTGATACTAAGTTCTAGGATAAATATTAGTTGTTTTGTTAATCTATGAAAGTGATTTTTTACGTTGAAGAAAATTACAAAGACTGTTAGAATGATACGTTTGAAGGTTTCACGCATTAGTTTAACATGGACGTATCAATAATGGCTGGCAACCACCTAATATAGAACCTAGTATAGAACTTAAGTTCATTCTTTTGACTATACAAATTTTATAGAACACAGTATAACTTGATAAGTATCAACGTGTGTACATTAATAATAACGTGTCGATATAGATCTGATGCCATTTAGGCACTGTCAATGTGTGAATGGCAATTCAAGCAAGGATACTTCATTATTACAACGAAATCACCAAACGAATAATTACCAAACAATAATATTATTATACAATACTTCCAAATAAAATATCGTGGCAACATAATAAACACAACGACCCCAGCTTTTCACTTAAAAATTAACTGAAACCATACAATCAAAACATTAATATGAAAGTCACAGAGTATAATGACTAAATTTCAAAATAGTAGACTACCCATAAAACACACCTATTCACAATCCACCACTTCCTGTAACTTGACTTCCACTAAAAAGTGTTAGCTTCAAGCAAGTAGGTTAGCTTCAATCAAAAGGGTGGTAACTTCAAACAAGTAACTTAACTTCAATTAGAATAGTGTTAATTTCAAATAAACACGTTAACTTCGACTACTTTAGCTCCAAATATCTTAGCTTCAAGCATGTGCCTTAGCTTCAAATAGTTTAGCTTAGAACAAGTATCTTAGCTTTAACTAGTTTAGCTTCAAACAAGTACTTTAGCTTCAAATAGCTTAATTTCAAACATATAGCTCACCTTCAATACCTTCACAATAAAAGCAGTAACACATAAATTCAGACTCAAGTCTTTACCAAATGTGCAAATAGAATGATTAACAATATTGATAAATAAAATAAATAATAGTAAACATTCTACGAATTACGCTAAATAAAATCTACCTAAATCAAATGGACAATGACTGTGCCCCATATTCTAAAAATTAAATTCAAAATTATTCGCCTATTCAGAAGAATTTGATGTATCAAGAAGGTTAAAGACCCTATTGTATCCAAGAGCTGCATAAATCACTTCAGCACGCATCACCAAACCCATAAGTACCCCGAGAAAGTATTCGCGTGTAACTCTGTCCTAAGTTCGAGTAGCATCGAGTCTGGGTAGGTAAGAAACTGTAAACGGTACCAAAGAAGTCCTGTGGTACCTTGGCCTTGATCGGCTGTGTCTTCGGAAACCGGGACGAAACGCGCCAGCTGTCGTTAACCCCGAATCCCGGTGATCCTTCGTGGCCGAAAATGGAGCACACGGTAGAGAGAGGAGAGAGAAAGGGAGAGAGTGAACGAAGGAAACGGGCTTTCTACCAAGTTCACCGCAACCTTCCTGAGCGGCGCGTTGGTGCGAAACTTGGTAGCCGCATAACAAGAAAGAAGTAACTATCGTTGGAGCGGACTAGTTTGTTCAATGGCACGAGCCACGGTGGGGAAGGTGAGCCAAAGTTCTTCGCAAGAACAAGAACAAAGTTCCCAGGCCAGAGCACCCCTCGCCCGCGCCCCGCTGCTCCGCGCCCCGCACCCTTCTCTGTCCCTCGTACCCCTGCTTACGTATATGTATACTCTTGCAGATGCGCGCACTTGTCGGTTCACCTTGGAAACTTTGACGAAAATCAAATTCCAAGTGCACGCGTTACCCCCGTCGAGGCCTAGCGTCGCGACGTTCCCGCGTCGCGGGACACATCGACGCGAGAACCTGAAGAACGCTGGTGAGAAGTGGTGCTTCACCGTTTTTCGTGCCAGGTGATTCTACGAATGTGGACATGCAAACAGCAATGAATGCGTTTCGTCGAGTTTCGAGAGGATCACGAACAGTTTGCCTAACCGAAGTGACTTTGTTATAAGTGTGCTCGTGGTTTTTTAAATGCTGGTTGCGAATGAGTACCATAATGTTCTGTGAACGTTTTTCATTTCTTTCTGTACGGCACCATGTGTATTAGATTTAAAGTTTACGTTGCACTTCAGTCCTTATTTTTAAATTCAAGTTTAGTCCCCAATCTTATCTGGATTCAGTGTTTACTTTTATACTTAAGAAAGATCAATCCTTAATTTAGTCTAAGTTCTGTCATTTCCCAATTTCACCCCAGTTCTTAATTTTGACCTTGTAAGAGGTTCAATTCAGTGTATCAGAATTATAGCCAAAAACACGATTCAACCAGTTACCCTTAAGAATGGTTATCAAAGTAAAATTACGTTAGCGTGATCCAAGTTTGACAAGGTTCAAATTGAAAGGCAAAACGCTTTGTTTCAAAATTGGTACTTACTTTTGCAATTGAATAGAAGTTCAAGATGGTGCACGTCGGCAGGATGAGGCCTAGAGGTCAGTTTGGTCCCGCTCACCTTTCCGTAACACGATCACTGTTAAGATTTTCGGCTAGATGATAGAACGCGTGGCTACGATCGCCAAAAGAGGAGCCCGTAGACCCGTGATCGACGTTAACCAACCCTGCGAGATCCGTCCAAACCGTCCGCGCCGCGACGCCGACGAGGAGCGGCGATTTTCCACGAGCAAACCCGAGAGGTCGTACACAGCGTCGGTAGGAGGAGGTCGGAGGTGGAGAACGAGGAGACGGAGGTGGAAGTGGAAGGAGCCAGAGGAGGATTTCGAGCTGGTATTGGTGAGGAGAGAGGACCGTCGCGTTGCTACATCGTCAGGAAACGTCGTTGTGTGTGGCTTGTGAGGAGTTAGATTAGAGGAGAGGAGAGACCAGAGAGAAACGAAGAGAGAGAGGGCCCGGGAAAGCACAGACGAGAGGAGGCTGTATATGAGGCTACCCGTGAGCCAGTGGTGGTGAGAGTAAAACTTTTCTCGCTTGTGTTCGTACGCACGCATCGACTCGCCTCCGAGGAAGGGAGGATGGGTGCCAGGCAGAAAGAGAGAGGAGAGAGAGACGAGAAGAAGAGGCGAGGGATAGAGAGGCGGATGAAGGTGGAGGAGCAAAAGGAGGAGGAGAAAGATAGGGCGTAGTACGATTTTGCTGGAACGGAGACGAGCTTCCGAGCAAAACGCGTGGTCCACCTCCGAGTTATTTCCTTTTCAACCCCCTCTGCTTCTCTTAACCCGCCCCCTTCTCTTGGGCCGCCTGGACGGCGCAAATTATTACCCGTCGCAGGTGCATTTTTTCTGTTCCAGCATCTCGCTTCTACCGCCACGTTTCCTTCTGCTGAAGAATATCGGATGACTGACGGAGAGTCGCGGGAACCAACAGACTTCGTACGATCCCAGACAAATAAGAACCGGGGTTAACGACGACTTCTACTGATTATTCAGCTGAACGGTCTCGTTACTTTCTTGCTTAGAATGATTATAATTATTCTTAAATAAAGTTTTAGTTGTTATTTGCGCTGACGTAGCTCTGGGAGTTGAAGGTGAAAGGGTGCACGAGCTGATACCATTTTACAGATCTGCTTTAACGCAAAAGTCCGTATTGCTTTCTTGTGTCCAAATATTTTTTACAATAGTGTTCTAGGTTAAATTTTATTTTTGTGTAGTACACAGTTCTTTAGGGTTAGGATTTAGATTTGCTTAGGCGTAAATTTGTGTTGCTTCCTTTGGTTCAAGTATTTCTTCTAATAAACAGTTGTAGGCTAAATATTATTTATACCTAGTACAGCATTGTTTAGAGTCAGGATTTAGATTTTATTGCTTAGGCGTACGTTGGTGTTTCTTCAAGATCTTCTTCCAATAAAGAGTTGTAGGTTAAATATTGTTTTTATGCACATCGTTGTTTGGGGTTGGAATTTAGACTTATTGCTTAGGCATTTATTGTCTCTTCGAGCTGATAGTAAAGTAGAAGAATGGTATTTAATTATGATTATACAGAATGATTTTGTAAAACAACTTTTAACTGCACATTGCAAATTTGACAAAAATAGGTGTTTAACAATTGAGTTGAAACATGTTCACACGTCCACCTTATTCTTCAAATTTAGTCGCATCAGATAATTTCTCTTGTACT
Source organism: Megachile willughbiella (assembly GCA_945859595.2). Taxonomy (NCBI): domain Eukaryota; kingdom Metazoa; phylum Arthropoda; class Insecta; order Hymenoptera; family Megachilidae; genus Megachile; species Megachile willughbiella. The sequence goes on along the minus strand of OX243803.1, from coordinate 11,353,490 downwards.
CTCTTTAACAAATTTTGACTCCGCCTTTTATTCGACGAATTCTTCGTGTTAAAGTTAAGAGAGAATTATGAATTTGAACAATTTTTTAAATATAGTAAAAAGTTGTAAATAATAGAATTTGTTAGGTTAATAATATGATTTAGAGTTATAATAGTTGTTTAACGGAATCGTGCGAACAAAACTTAATTAATACTGCCAAATCATGATTATGCTAGTCAGAATATGTACCACGAGATCATACACACGAAGAAAGCTTTGCCAGCAGCAAAGTAATTAACACTTTGACCGCTACGTTAATCTCATCAAAGATGCTAACTCCCAGTATGGTAATTTTCAACAAACCTGATCGATTATTCTGACCATATTTAGCTTCTACTAGATATACTTTTGAGTATTTAATAAAATTATTTATCATTGCATGTCAAACCCTTATGCTTATGACGATTCTCTCAATGTTTGGAAGTTTTATATGTCCGAATTCTTAAGTTATACATTTTCAAATTCTCAATTTCGCAAATTTTTCAATTGCTACATTTCTAAACGGTCATGTAGCTAAATTTCCACGTCCTCAAGCTACCAAATCCCCAAATTTTCCTAGGTCGACGAATAGATAGATCTCTATATCAGTAGATCTTTAAATCCTAAAATTCCAAACTCCCCGAATTCCAAGGTCATCAAATTTCTGTATCTTTAAATTCCTAGACCAACAAGTCCCTAGATTCTTAAATCCGCAGATTTTGAAGTCTCAAGGTTTCCAAATTCCGATGTCTTCAAATTTGTAGATTTCCAGATCATTAGATCCCTAAATCCTAAAGATCCCAAATCTCAGTTTCCACATTTCTGTGTTTTCAAACTCCTAGGATCTGAAATCTCTGGATTTCCAGATTCTCAGATTTCCAAGTTCTAAGGTCTCCAAATTTCTATCTCTTCAAATTTCTTGCTTTCTAAATCCCATATTCCCAAACATCTAGTCCTTCAATTTCAGTCTACCAAGTTACCTACATTCTCCAATTCGCAGTACCCTAAACTACAAACTCATTCTCAAATTATCAAATCCTCAAAACGTCCTAAAAAATCACAATCAATCAAAATCATAAGAAGCCAATCAAAAAGTAATAAGTCACCTCGTCCTCAATCTGCATATCTTTTCCAAGAAAATCAGATTTGCTCCCGAACATGCATGCGTGCATCGAACCTGAACGATCCGAGGACATCGTTAGAATATTCGCGTATTCAACAACTTCTAATTAAAAACCATGGACAGTATACGTATTATTGTAATCATAGTTCCAAGAAATGATGTTATCTTTTAACTCATCTCAGTCGTTAATAAAATGCGCGATAAGGATCGAATAACTAAGTGAATCCAGACATTATGAGGAAAGTTCCAGCGTTCAGCGACAGGACGGAGTTATCCGGCGACGTGGGGGATTCTTCCATCGGCCGGCAAAGAGGAAAGAGAGCAAAAGCCGACAGAATCGTAGGTGAAAACCAAAGATGCCTTATGATCGCGGGCGGCAGCTCGTTCGTCGACGGTAGGCGGGCTACCGAACGTTGAGTTTAATGCAGATTAAGGAGCGCGGGGGCTGGAGGGTCCTTTGTAGAACGCGTTTCGTTCGGTATTAGCTGGAAGTAGCTCGTAGAACCGTGGTATTACCTGGAATTACGTCTCAATCTACCGTGGCCGTCGACTAAACTAATATTAAAACTTTTAACGTAGTTAGAGCGCGGCCCGTGGTTGCTTTACCGTCCGTGAAGCTTCTCTCTCTTTCTCCACCGTGCTCCTTGCCTCTCTCCTCCCTTTTCCTTTTAAACCTGTCTCTCTCTCTTTCTCCCCGTCTCGCGCGTGTGTGTATGTGTGTGTGTGTGTGCACGGGTTGCATTGACCGTTACTGAACTTTGATGTGTTTCCTGCACAAAATTCACCTCCGAAGTCATAAATTAGCTACGGAGACCGATGCGTCTCTCCCTTTGGCCGCCACCCTTGAAGCTGCACCAATACACAGGGCCTCCCGTTGCTTCGAGAGACCGTCAAAAGCAAGCAACCAGCACGTATCTCCGACGGGTCCCTCGAAATTGTCCGAGCAGGACCTAGCTCGATCGAGGATAAACTCATTTTTCAACGGATCTACGGAACGCGTTCCTTTGCTTCCTTCCTTCGTTCCTGCCTTCCTTCCTTTCTGTCCACCCCTTACGGCTGAATATTTATCGGCGACGATGAACGACGGATTTCGGTAGTTCGTGTAGTTTGCATGCACCGTTACCCCGTTTGCGAATCCCATCGGCTATTTTGGACGGTGCAACGTGTTGCAGCTGGCCGCCGATGTACGGGTCGAACCGTTTAGAATTTCATATTTTACACGACACTGCGCTACGTGGGCGGACCTTTCAAATTATTATCTCCATGTACTTCGATTTTCTGGTGGGTCATTCATTAGTTTCGTATGGTACTTGAACCTTTTCCTTTGCTTTCGTGTATCCGAGGTTTAATTTTTGATCGATCAAAATTGCGCGAGTTTGATTTTGACCTTGCGCGAAGAGATGTTCGAAAGGTTCGGAGATAGTCGATGTTTATTTCGAGTAATCTTAACTGTATCGAATAATTTGATAGAGTACACTTAAAATAATTTGAAGCATCGAACTCTTCGGAAACAGCAAATGTCTAAATTCTTAATATTCGCATTTTTAGCGAACTAAAAAGATCGGAATGCCAGAAAACATGAATACGGAAGTGCTGAGCATGTTGAAAGACGTTTGGATGCATAATTCAGGATGAAGGTACGAATTAAATAAAATTATACAAATTATGGTGAATCGTGTGTATACTTTTTTAAAAAATATAATCCGGATATGAGAAATCTAAATACTTTCTGTGTTCGATAACAATTGCAATGTTCTGTGTCTTGCATTGCGGAAGTTTACATTAAATACAGACTTCTGTTGCAATAACTGTTCCACCGCCATTTTGTTTCCCTTATTTGTATCGCAATATTCGAACTAGTAAACAAAATTTCGCTTCGAGATGATTTATAAAAATTGTTAACAGTTGTTAAAATTTGTTGAAGATTTTTTAAAATTGGTAGGAATTGTTGAAGACTGTTAAAAATCGTTAAAAATTGTTAAAAATTGTTAATGGTTATTGAGGATTGTTAATACTTGTTCAAGAATGTTAATCATTTTTAAAGATTGCTCAAGACTGTGCAAGATTGTTCAGGCGTGGTCAAAACAGTTCAAGATTGTTCAAGAACGTTCAAGATTGTTCAAGATTGGTCAAGATTGTTCAAGAACGTTCAAGATTGTTCAAGAACATTTAAGATTGTTCAAGATTGGTCAAGATTGTTCAAGAACGTTCAAGATTGTTCAAGAACGTTTAAGATTGTTCAAGATTGTTAAAGATTGTTGATGGTTGTTGATGACAGTTGAAAATTGTTGAAAATTGTTGAAGATTGTTGAAGATTATTAAAGACTGTTAAAGGAGGTTGAAGATTGTTTAAGACTGTTAAAGATTGTTAAGGATTATTAAAGATTATTGCAGATCGTTAAAGATCGTTAAAGATCGTTGAAGATCGTAAAAAATCGTTAAAGGTCGTCTAGCATCGTTAAAAATCATAAAAAATCGTTAAACCTAATTAAAGGTCATAAAATATCGTCAAGTATCGTTAACTCTCGTTAAAGATCAATAAAGACAATTAAAAATCGTTAAAAATTATTAAAGTAAATAAAAAATTGTAACACAGTTTCACACTTTTTAAAAATATCATTAAATATCTATAATTTCGATGTCTCCAATTTCTTTATTTTTTTGTTCTAAACAGAGTAATGAATTAATTGATGTTTATTAAGAAGTAGTGTTGCAATCGTTTATCTCCCCCTACAGCAGGACAAGAAGTTTTTATTTCGATGCTTAAGGAACGATGATGTCCCGCCAGATCAGAGTTACTCCATTCAGAATCTATTAAGTGGATTAAGTTCCACCGATGAAGTACTCGTTCCAGCTTCGTCTCTCTTTCCATCCTTCTTTTCGCCAACCGTTGGCAACTTCTGCTCCTTTCAGCGTCCTCCGAAAGTTCGAGGAACTGCTGTCGGGATGGAGAGGGCACGGAGGTGGGCAGAATTGAAAATCCACGTGAAAATTTACGTAAGGAAACGTAAAACCACGAAGAAGACGAAAACGCGAGATCTATTACCGGTGAATAAGCGAACGGAAAATTACGTGAGATAAAAGAGCTGACGTTTAAAAATTCGCTGACAAACTGCAAAATTCCACAGGAGATAATTACGTTATCAATTATTAATTAATATTCTATTTCTAGTATAGAATTTCATTTATTTATAAGGTGTGTCTATGTATTCATTTAAAAAGTTTAACAAGAGAAACGATTCAAATTGTATAAATATATACGTAAAAGATTGATATAAAATACTTTTACTTAAGAAATGTTTATATAAAATTATTAACTGTTGCGTAAAATATTTTTACCCTTCAATAAATTATTTTATGAAAGATCCAGACAATATTATTCAAGGATTAAAGTCAATTCTCGCATGTTACAATAATTACCATGGACTTACGTTATATTGCCATTACGGAACTATGAAAGAGACAAACTTTTGGGAATGCTTAAATAAAGCTTTTTCTTTTGATATTCTATACTAGTTTGTATACTTTTCTATACTCTTTTGATACTAGTTTGCATGAAAGTTTTGCAAAAGTGGCAATATAATGGGAGTCCTGTATATGCGAATAGGATACGAAAATCATATATTACGTATGTGAAACATGGAAATATGAAATATTAAATAAATTCGTACAACGATATACTACTAGATTTCTATGTTCCCAGGTTTCTATACTTTTACATCCCTATATCCCCAGATCTCTATATTGTAATATCCCTATATGTCCAGATCTGTATATTCCTATATCCTTATATCCCTATATCTATATTATTCCTATATCCCTATATCCCTAGAGCTCATATTCCTGAATCCCTATATTCCTAGATCTCTATATTGTTATATCCCTATATCCCCAGATATCTACATTCCTATATCTGTATCAGCCTAGACCTCTATATTCTTATATCCCTATATCCCTAGTTCATAGTAAAACCACAAAGTCCCTGTATCTTGCCAGCACATAATTAAAACATGAAAATTACATCAACGAAACAAATTGTAATTCATGAAATGCGATACAACAAAATGAATGCAATATAACGAAATGAATACTATACAACAAAATTAATAATTTCGTTAGTGGAATACGCAGAACGGAAAACAAAACTAAGAATTAAACGAGCAAACGTGTCTCCAAAACTTTCGGAAAAACTGTGGTGAAGTAGTTTCTGTTTCGAAACCAACAACTATTGTATTTGTTTAGAAAATAGTGCTTGAAAACATCGATGCTCCTTGGAACAGTCGCACCTTCTATTAAGTAAACTTCAAATGAGTTGCTAATGAGAAATTATTAAAATGTATTTTCAAACATAATTGAACAGAAAACTCGAGTTAAAAGCATGTCTGCGTCGTTCGGAATTCTAAACACGTTTCGTCACGGTTTCAATGCAAGTGTTTAAGAATCTTCTACATTCTAGAGTCAATGCGTGAGAGACCGAACATCCCCGACATTTAAATTCCTTCCTCGTTCCGGTTCATCATTAAGAGACACAATTAGTATTTACACACCATCAGCAAATGCGTTCCTTATATTTCCGTTAATTAGTATCCATATAATAGTCGCGGAAAATGTTTCCGAGAAGTTTCTTCAAAGGGAGATCGAGTTCAAAGCAAATACAGCATTCAGAATTCAACGACGTGTCAAATCTTAATTTCTATCATTTTAGTTAATTAGGTTTATTAATGTTATTAATGACATTTCACTACTAGTTAGGAGTTGCAGAGATCTAATATTTTTAAATGTTGAGTCTCCCACATTTTTAAATATTTAAAGTTGTAGATTTTATGAATTAAACATTAACAAATTTTTAAATATTGAATATTAAATATAATAAATTCTCAAATTTGTATATTCTCAAAGCTTGTAATTCCTGTATTTTCTAATTTCTTAGGTTTTCATTTTTCAAATTTATTACATTACTAACATTTCTAAACTTTTCAGTCATTAAATTTTTAAGTTTTCTAATTTAATAATGTAAAGAGTTTCTAAGTCTTTCATTTTTAAGCATTAAAATTGTCAAGTTTGTAAATTTGCAAATTTCTAGATACTCAAAATTCCAAATTGTTGAGTTTCCAAATATCTCAAATCCAAAATTTCCACATTCTACACTAAAATTTTGGAATCCTCAAGTTTCTAAATCTTCCAATTTTCAAATTCATTAATCCATCAAATTTTAAATTATGGTAACCACAGATTTCTAAATTCTCAACTTCTCAAATTCTCAAATTCTCAAATTCTCAAATTCTCAAATTCCCAAATTTCTGAAGTCTACAAATTTAAAATTGTGAAATCCTCAAATATCTAGATTAACAAATTTTCCAAATCCCTGATTCCTAAATTTTAATGTTTAGACTCTCAAATTTTCAAATCCTGTTCTCAAATCTCCAAATCTTCATATCTCCAAATACTTCAATTCTTAAATTCCCAAATCACCAAATCCCTAAATCCTGAAATCCTCAAACCTTCAAATCCCTAAATCCTTGAATCCTTAAGTCACCAAATCCCCAAAATCTCAACATTCTAAAATCCCTAAATTTCCAAGTCCCAAAATTTTCAGATTCCCAAGTTCTCAAATTCTAAAATTTCCAAAATCTCGAATGACCAAACTTCAAAACTACAAACTTTCAATGTTTCAAAACTCAACAAACTCTGCATTCTTCCTAAACCGCCATTTTCCCTATAATCTTTCATTTTCATTCAGTTACAATCACCAAGTTGACAGAAGTTTTACTACTCGAACATATATTCAAGTACGTTCATAAAATATTCACAAGCATTTATATAATCTAATTCTGATCACATAATCCGTAAACCTGTACAGATATTATTTTGAACCGAAGGAGCCGAAACTTTCATTCAACTTCGTCGACGATCAAAAATTCAGTCGCAGCTGGTCCAGCATCGTCCACCGGCTACACCGATGCTTTTCAACGGAAGATCCTCTCCAATTACCAAGAAGAAGAAAGAAAAACACCGTAGAGCAACTTTCAAAGTCAAGTCTCTTCCGCGTGAAACGCTAATGACTCGAAGAAGTGGCTGCTGCAGCTGCTGTCCCATGCATAATCGCGAACATTTTGCATCAACTACCCTCGACGAACTTTCCCTCGGCCATAGTTGAACGATCGAGAGCATCGATCAACGTTCTACTTTAAATCGATTATTAATTTCTGTCGTTCGAAACGAAAATTTCGTTCACCGTCGTGTCGCGGAACGTCGCATGCATGTGAAGGGCACAAAATAAAATTATTTCCGAAGAAAATCCCGGAGATTCCGTTGAAAGGACGAGCGCAGGATCAGCGTGCTCGCGTCCTCGATCTTCGAGGAGGAGTGCTGGAGTCCTGCCCCGGCGATTCCCGACGTTCCTCCCCGCACGGCCATCCCGGCCACGAAATTCGCAAGCTTTTTCCTCTCTCTTCCTCTCGTCCTTCGGGATATCCTTCTCTTCGTTCTCGTCTGGTCCGCGCACGCGTGCTTCCTGTTCCCCACTCCGGAAAGCTCGACGAACTTTCCAGGGGGTAGCACGGGGAAAAGCTCCGCGATCCACGCCTCCTACGGTAGGCTTACTTTCCTGTAACTTTTTGCCGTTGTCGTCGACGTCGTCGTCGTAGGTGGTCGTGGTCATACGTGCGCGCGCCCTGAGGAAAATACTCTTCTCTCTCGAAGAGCTTTACTTGCTCCGTGCTTTTTCCTTCTTTTTGCTCGCACAACCTGTTTCGTCCCTCTGCTTTTCAGCCTGATGAGTCTCTCCCTTGTTCGCTCTGTCGGATTTTTTTGCTTCTTATTGTCGCCGCGTCCTCGGCTATCGCGAGCAATAAACGTCCCGGCTCGCGGAATTACTCGTCGCACGATGCCACCGGGAAAAGATTTCGCTGCAAGTAGCGGAGCTACGAAGTGACGATGGAAACGGGAATTGTTGCTGGACGATTAGGTCCTCCGAGGAAAGCGAGAGATACGGCACCGTGTTTTCTTATGCAGATGCTGCCTTATGGGGTAATTCTCCAGCGATTAGTTAACCTTCGCGGCCGTGCGTTTTCGGTCGTATCGCCACATCGTTCTGAATACTTAAATTGAAACACTCAAGGTATAATTCTAAGTTAAAATAACGGCACGTGCTATTTTTAATTTCTCTGACAGAAGTTTGAGTTCTAAGTAGGTGGAAACCAATTGATCTTCTGAGTAGACAAGATAAATAGAAAAATACATAAAATACGTACAAAATACATAGAAACGGACATGTACACGTATATAATAAAAAGAATCATATAAACATCATCTTCTTTGAAAATAGAATAAATACAACGACATTTTTTAATTACTTCAATCATCCATTTTAATACTGAAGCAATGTAAAATGCACACTCACATTTAAACTGAAGATAAAATGGAGAAATAAATAAGTACATACTGAAGTATCAACTAACATATATATCCATTCTTTATCCGAACAAATTGTGACATTCATTTCGACAAAAGTACGACAGCAAAATTTTGTAGTAGTACAAGTGGAACCTGAAACTAGTAATTTTTGCTGAATCAAACAAGTATTTAAACAACTATTAAACTTTATTTTGTGATAAATTAGTCTATTCTACAGTGGTCAATTTTGTTAATAGTTAAACATTGTTGAAATATGTCATATGTTTATAAAATATTATAATGTTTGCAAGCAGTTTACAATATATTACAATATACAATGTTTACAATATGATACTTATGTCTGAACATACAAGTTATTACAAAATGGATATGTACTCTGTTAAAAATTATATTTGAATAATCTCTGTTCTGTTACAGATTATATTTCTATAATTTCATTTAAAAAAATGATAGTTTAAGAATATTATAAATGATATTTATATTTCTTTTTAAATATAACACATTTTTTTTATATAATTTACACATAGTTTGTTATTAATTGTGGTTCTAAGGGAACTAAATACTGTTCTAATTAATTTCGATCGAAATCTCGGGTCATTTTTATACGTTTGCTATCAAATTTTTTCATGGTGGTAAAATTACCTTCAACATCATAATTAAGTGTTTTTTGCTATTGACTACAGATTTATTCGACTTCTATTTCACTATATTTATTATGAACATTGTTCTCTGTATTATTTTATTAATGGGACGTTTCTGTTTTTCTCAACCGTTTGTACTATTCATTTAAGGCAACATGTATATAATAGAATTTAATAAATGAACAAATAATAAATATGCAGAACAAATTGTTGAATGTAGATTCATTGCCTACGACGATTATCATGCAGAAATTGTTAAAATTTATTATGCTAGAGAGTACATATCTATTTTGCACCGATGTAAAACAATTTGTTATAAAAACTCGATTAAATTTTAATTTTAATATAACACTTTAATGTATTTAACTTTAAAATTAGTAATAATATAATTTCAATAGTCAATAAAGAACATTAATAATGGTATTATTTCACAAGTATAATAATAAAGTGTAAATGCTTGCTCTTACCATTTACAATTAAAATTGATTATTAATTTTAGTGATTACAATCATACTTTTATTATCAGTTGCTATTTTTCATAATATTATTGATATATTAATCCATAATGTGACGATTTTAGTTACAAGTATGACAAATACACAAATAAATAACATTAATATAAAGAACATTGACATATAATCATTTATAACAACAATTAATTATCGAAGATTGTCGAAGTTATAAACATTCTTATTGTATAAGTACAATTCTTCACGCGAATATTATCAACAATTTTTAAAATTTAAGTACCTTGTTAACAAAGCTGTATACAATGGAATATGTTCTAAATTTTCGATTTATTCTTTTACATGGTGTCAACCCCTACCTAATTGTACCAAAAACCTTCACTATATTTCAACAAAGACAACCTGATTTTTTATAATACATAATTCAGAATTTTTATAATTCAAAGCAGAAAAACCAACAAAATATTGTTTTACCTTTAATTGTTGCAGTATTAAGTAAATGTAATTATATTTCACACCATATACTTTATCCCAAACAAAAAACTTGATTATCTTTTCAATTTAGTAATACGAGATACAGTATTGTATCAATGAAGCAGTTAATTCATACGAAATTTTCACTCTTTAGCGACTCAGATTTATTCGAGGAGTTTACTAATATGCGTTGGTTTTTTCGTCGAGAAATGCAGAGTAGCAACGGTAGTGTACGTACAATTATGCAAATGCGGGCCAAAAGTGGGAAAAATGCAGGGGAGAAGTATGTTAATGGCCGAGAGTGAAATAAAACGAGCACCAGGTCACTCGAGCGGCAAAGTTCAAAGTCCAAAGTTTGGTCACCCTTCTCTACCCTGACCAGACATCTCTTCCCTCTTACGAGACATCCTGTCGACTTCCTGAATCGACTACGCCACGTAGGATTACGAGACATTTCGTTCTAACAAATTTGCTTACGTACGATTTCATTCAGCGAGTTGTTGCGCTGCTAATTCGACGTCAAAAGTTGCATGCAACTGAAAGTTTCATTATTTTGTATCAAAATACATTGTATTACTCGTTGTGCGTTGATAATTATGGTAAGATTGTTTGAAATTGGTTACAACTATTATGGGCTCTCTGTAGGAAAATTTTTAAATTTAGTGATTTAGATCTTTTTTTAATGATATATATCTAAATCTAAATCTAAATCTAAATTAAATTTTTTAATTTAATTATTTAAAAGTTTTATTAACTTCTTGAATTTAGAGATACATACTGGGAGTGTGAAAATTTGAAGATTTGGAAAGTTGGAGACTTGGAAATCTGGTGAGCTGAAGAGTTGAAAATTTGGTAAATTGGACATTTGGAAAAGTTTAATAATTTTAGAATTTAAGAATTTGGGAAATTGAGCATTTGAGAACTTGGAAATGTGGGAAATTTGAGAAATTTGAGAAATATGAGAAATATGAGAAATATGAGAAATATGAGAAATATGAGAAATATGAAAAATATGAGAAATATCAGAAATTTGAGAAATTTGAGAACTAGAGGATTTGAGAATTTGAAAATTTGGAAAATTAGAGATTTGGAAATGTGATGATGAGGAAATATACGAATTTAGAACCTTGAAAATTGAAAGTTTAGTAACTTGTTTAGTAATTTGCAATTTGTAATTTTAATAACTTGGGGATAGGAAAATGCAATAATTCCAAATTTTACAAATTTAGAAATTCAGAAATGTATTATATAAATTTAAAAATGTAGAAATTTGTAAAAACATAAAATTTAGAATTTTTTACATTTAATTCTGGGATTGAAGATTTAAAAAATGAACAGTGGTAGTCGAATATAAATTCGACTCTACATTTCACTGTAGAAAAAATATATTTGAAAAAATTCAAAATCCAATAAAGTATACGTTGCCAAGTTTTGACGATCCAAATTTTATGATTTCTCTTGAAGTTGCAATATTACAAAACTTGAAAAGTTTACTCTACTACATTTTCCCTTTTTTTATACAGTCTGAGTATAGGATATTCAATATATTCGAAAGAAATAAAGCCTTAAGATAATTCCGTTTTAAAAATAGTACTCTAAAAAATATAACATATCAAGTAGAAGTTCATGAAGCGCGAGACGATACTCTTGTTGCAGGATAATATACTGCGTTACTTTCACACGGTTGATAGTTGAAACACATTTTCACGCGACTAGCACGTTGTGGATTAAAAATTATTGCCAGCAAGTGCTGTAGGAGAAAAAAAAATCTGCAAAACTCGCAAACAGCAAAGTGTATCGCAGGTAGCCCTCGACTCAGCCATCGAAGTTAAGAATTTAACTTTCGGGATATTTACTGCGGCTCGAGTTGCAAACTTCCGAGATCACTTAGGTCACTAAGTTGCTCATTGTGTTTGAAGAATAACTTCGGCGAAGTTCAATGAGTCGACTTAGGGTGAATGAGATAACGGAACACATATATTTTCCAAAATAAGTTCAAATTTCAACAAAGCAATTATGTGCTTTTAAAGATTTATTTCTGATTTTCAGTTACTCGAATTTAGAACTGCGGAAATTTGGAATTTTTTAACTTTAAAGCTTTGGAATTTTGGGATTTTGGAATTTTGGAATTTTGGGATTTTGGGATTTTGGGATTTTGGGATTTTGGAATTTTGGAATTTTGAGATTTTGAGATTTTGCAACTAGAATTTTGGATTTTTGGAATATTGGAATTTTTGAATGTTGGAATATTGAAATATTGGAATATTGGAATTTTGGAATATTGGAATATTGGAATATTGGAATATTTGAATATTGGAATATTGGAATATTGGAATATTGGAATTTTGGGATTTTGGAATTTTGGAATTTTGGATTTTTGGATTTTTGGAATTTTTGGAATTTTTTGAATTTTGAAATATTGGAATTTTGGAATTTTGGAATTTTGGAATTTTGGAATTTTGGAATTTTGGAATATTGGAATTTTAGGCTTTTGAAATTTTGGTGTCATGAATTTGGAAATTTAAAAAATTTGGAAATATGGAATTCTCTAAATTTTGATTTTGGGAATTTCTTAATTTTTTGAAAAATTTGAAATTTTTGAAGTATTAAATTTAGGAATTTTTAATTTTCGAAAATTTTGTGTTTTGTAACTTTTAAATTTTAATAATTAGAAAATTTGTAATTTCCAATATTTTTAATTTTGTATTTTCAACATTTTTGTCCTTTGGAGTTAGAAGTCTGATTTTTAAAAATTTCGAGTTTTTGAGCTGTTAATTTTGGAGCTTCAGAAGTTTGGAATTTCAAAATTTTAGAAGTTCGAAATTCAAAATTAAAAATTTCTGACCTTTCGTGTCTTCAAACTTTGGAAATTTGCAAGTATAGAATTTTAGCATTTTTAAAACTTTCCTCTAGAAGTCTAGTGTTTTTATAACTTTGTGTCTTTAAAAAATAGTTGAGTTACAATTAATCTAACTTTGCTATCTTTTATAATACAAGCAAATATTATGTTTCAAATTTTAAACGATTAAGCTGTAAACATTCTCTGTGTCGCTAATAACCCAGTTGATGCGACTATAATTAAATGAATGAAAAAAAAAAGAAATATTTTCAAAAATTTTATCAATAATTGCACTATGCAACGCAATTAAAATCGTAATCGAATTCCAACAAATGCATAAGAATCATTTTGATCTCGTATTAAACGAGTATAATTATCAATGAATTATTTCCAACCAAAACTAGCAATAAGGTAAACCTTTTATTTCTTTTAGAAGGCTCACATATTAATAAGAAGAAAAGGCTTAAGAAATGTATTCATAAAGTTCCATTATATATACAATTAGCATTAAAAAATCATAGAAGCTAAACTTACATAATGATGAATTTGAAATCAGTTCATATGGTCTAATAAGCAATGAAAAGTGGGTATAATTAGCTCCACGAGGAAAGAATGTTTGGATTCCTTGAATATTGGCGTAGTTTGAGAACTGAAAGAAACGAGTACCGTTTCACCGTCGTATTTAACGATCTGGGTTAGAACTTCTCATAACTTTTTGAAATTTCAGCGATCCGTAAACAGTAAAAATCGACGTGGGCACAATAAATGCTGAACTCAGAGAGCTTGATCGATCTTTGTTGCTCTATAAAACATGATTTAATAAAATTACTGCACAATCTGTGTTTAAATTTATATTATCGAAGAAGTTCGATTCCATCTTTATTTACGTGTTACTTATTACTTTTTTATGTAGCTACAATTTATGCTATATTTAGATTGTCATAATTAATACTGTTTTCGTCATTTTTACTGTATTTATGTAGTTACAATTTATGCTATTATATTTCATTCATTTTTGCTATATTTATGTCGCTACAATTTATGCTGTTTTAGTCATTTTTGTTGTATTTATGCACTTACAATTTATGCTATTATATTTCATCCATTTTTGCTATATTTATGTAGCTACAATTTATGCTATACTCATGCTATATTAGATACAATTTATGTTCATGATGCAGAAGTTACAATTCATGAAGCTTAAATATTGTAACATTTTATTTAACATTCACCATGTACATAATAATCACATACTCGTCCGATAATTAACGAGAGCGACACAGAAAATTAACCCCTTGACGCACCCGTGACGCACACATTTGGAACGTAATAAATCAGATTTTTATTTTCTGCAATTGAATTTTGGGTTCAATTCTAATTATACTCCGTATATGGATCACTGAAGGCAAAATGTGCTTAACATTTTAACTTTCCTTAGTTGCCTTAACGTTGTAGTAATAATTAGCTAGCTATAAATGATGCAACGGCCTAGAAAATTGTAGGCTAAGTTAATATTGTACATTCAATTCCTTCAAGTTAGAAGCTTCACTCTTTCTGACGAACACAAACATACAGTCGCAGTTTGAACGAGCTAAGATCGCCGCGATATCAAACAGCTACGAGTAACCACAGGAGCAAAGAGACAGAGTAGGAAATTCTCCGAGGGATCCAATACGATTCCAGGAAGCGTTTCAGGATGAACTCTCAAGGCTAGCCACCAGACAACACGATATATAGCCAGATATAAGAAGGCAAACACGGAGGACGCGTGTGTATGTCCATAAACGCGTATTTGTACGTAAATATGTGAACCCAAGGCGTTGCGTATCAGGGTAAACACCGAGAAGGGAAGAAATGGAAAGAGACAAAGGTATGGGGCCACATATCTGTCCCCCGTATATCGATCAAGGTTGGGAAGGGGGTTCGATGATGCTTCCTAGTCGGAGACATAAATCCATCGGTTTGTTTTCTATCTTTGCTCCCCGCGTTTCAGCTCGAGGCGTTGGACAAACCCTCGTGAGATCGACCTACCAATCTCTTCGAGTTCTCTTCTCTTGTAAGCTACAATCGTGCTGTTGTAAAACATAAACCTTACTGGAATTAACTACTTTAGAATTTGTTGTATTGCTGAATATTGTTTATTCATTGAAGAAAGTATCAGTGCAGCGGTTCTCGATGGTCTCATGAAGATTGGGAAGAGTACTCAAGAATGAAATTGAGTTTCAACGTCATCGAGTAAAGGTTCATGATATAATAATTGTATAGGAACAAAGTAGATACAGTCAACGAACATAATGAATATTTAACTTATTCCCATATAGAAGTGTACAGATCTGAGGGCTTACTATTAATGGTATACAAATCTAGAAATATAAGAACATAGGAATATAGAGATCTAGATATTATATGAATCCACAAATATAATAATATAGGAATATATTCTAGCAATAGGGATGTAAGAATATATATATTTTAGGGAATAGGAATCAAAATTAGGAGTGTAGGAATCATAGGAATCTGTAGCATAAAGATATTGAAGTTGTGTGGATTGTGGATGTAGAGATCTAAAGGTATACGTATCTAAGGACATAGGGGTTCAAGAATATAGTAGAGATCTACGGGTATAATGATATCTAGGTATCCAGATTTGGGGATTTACGTATTCAGATTTGGGGGTTTAAGTATCCAGAAATGTAGGATCTAGAGTCTTATTGTTAGATCCATGACCTCAGCGATCTAGGATTTGTGATCTGGGATCTGGAATTTGAGATCTGAGTTTGAGATTTGTGATTTGATATCTGGAATTTAGTGATTTAAGAATAGATATAGCTTCCATATCTTTCATAACGTAATTACCTTTAAGCCGAAAAATGTTCAGCGACACATTTAAATTAACGCCTTAAATAAATGTCGATTTCAAAGTAACGGCACAAAAATGGAGGTGAATAATTGTCGTATAACGTTAAGCCGGGACTCGAATATTACAGGGATAACGGATGACGAGATCGAAGGGTAAAAAAGGAACACCGTCAACGGTCTTCTGTCGATGCTCACCATCGCGATATTAATTGACGCAAGAAATTAGGTTCGCGATCCCTGAGAATGATTGATCGCGTAATGAGAAATCCCTAATAATGACCCTGCCGTTTTGGGGTAGCAAGAACGACATTGGACGGGGGATGGAAAGGTATTAAGAAACGACATTAGATTATAATTTATATTAAAATCTGTGCAAGGAGATAAAGAGAGGAGACACCCACCAACGGTCGATCTCAACCCTTCGGCATTGGCGTAACTCTGAGACAATCAGGGCTAACGTTGAGGGTAGGGTGTAAAATCTTTAAATATACGTCTCAGAGTTACGATGAAATTATAAAGTCTTTCGAATGTTCCATATTTTAGAACTGTATCCCTCAAACACGTTTCAACCCCTAGTCGTGTTAGTTCTACAACTATCTTTATTTATTTATATCTTCAGAATTGTTTATATTTTCCTTCTTCAGAGATACAAAATAAGAGATTTAACAATTTGTAAAGTACTCAGTTTCATTAACAATATAATTTTTTTTTTAATTTTACAGCTTTGAGAATCACGGTTTACAAATCAGAGATAGAATCCATCAATGATCGATCAAGACGGAATTTTAATTAGTTTCTACGCCTATGGAAAATAATGAAGGGGGAAGGCCAAGGGACGCTTTATGGCGAAGAAGAGAGAGAGAAGTACATTGCATGGGGCAGGCAGCACAGTACAGTATTATAGTGATGCAAAGACGTGGTAGGGACAGAATACTTAGACGTAATGGGGCAGAACTTTGGACTTATTCCGGTTAAGATATTAAGCGTGCCGCGATATATGCCCTTACTAATGTTACGTTGAAATCTGTTCATCCATCATAAATCGAATTTAGTTCAGGGAACGTTTAACTTAAAGGGTCATATACTGAATTCTATTAACAGCGACGAAACTATCAAGTTACTGCACAAAATGGCTGATTTCAAGAATGAAAATGTAATGACATAAAAATACTGCAAAATAGCACTTACGGGATATGAAAAGCTTAAAATTGAACGAAAAAGACTGCATAAACTCTTTGATAATATTCCCAATACAAAATGGCTGGTTGCCAATTAAAAAGCAACAGTAAATAATTTTGAAGTATAGAATTTAATACGAATTGATGACATAAATGTACTGCAAAATAGCAATTATTGGGTATGAAACTAAAGCATAAGATTTGACGAAAAAGACTGTATAATCTCTTTTATAATGCTTTTAATATAAAATGACTCGTTGCCAGTTACAGAACAGAATAATTAATTTGCGAGTAAAAATTGAATATGAGTAATTTTACATTGGTCGAAGTGGTTACATGAGAGAATTAAAGTTTAAGAGTAGAAACGGAAGGGCCACATTCTTTCCAGCTCCAAACAGTAGAAGCTATATTTGAAATTTTCTATTTACACATAACGTACAAAACAGATAAAAGATAAAATATCCTTTAAAATTCCAGGTTACCATTGGAATCCTAATAAAACTCTACAAAATAGACGGTTTAACATTCTTGAAAATCCCAGGTCACCATGATAATCCTAATATAACTATCTGGAAAGTTAGCGAGACTTTGCATTTGTACAAGATGTAAATGTGTTTTATCTTATTTACCGTATTTTAAATAGAATCTCGAAACTGTATTAAGCAGAGCAGTCAGAAGTCTAACTCAACTGGTTTAAAGCGAACGAACAATTCTCCCGGTGGCCCTTCCCGTCACGTCGAGCAGGTAGCGTTATCGACAAGAAGACAGGAAGCGGATAAAAATACAGTGCAGGTTTGAACGGTACCGAGACAAATATGTGTCAAGCCGACGCTCTTCCCCCGACAGCATCCGTTCATTCCCCACGTACAGCTGGACGGTTTAGGTTCTCTAACGAGCGTCAGTTCTTGGGTATCCCTCGTTACCGATAATAAAATGCATGATTTACCTTTCCGTTTGCCCCAGCGGCTTGCGAGGCGAGCGCACCGCGCACGAAAGCGCAACGACGGGAGCAGCAGCGAGCGCGATAGAAAGAGATGGCGACCCTCTTTACTCAACGGCGATGTTACGAAAGGCGACCCGCGTTACATTCGAGCGACAGGACGACGCCATGAATTATAAAATGACGGTAAAAGCGAAAGTTTCGAGCGGTTTAGCGAATACCAAAGCGAGAAAGAGAGTCGGATAGAGGAAGGTAGGCTCTCTCGGTCTGAAGGCAGACTGCCAGCCAGTCAACCGACCAACCAGCCAGCCTCCTTCTAATTTAATGAAATAGCGAAGGGTTAGGCTCCTAGCAGGTGAAGCACCGAGCAAATGTTTAGGCAAAGTAGCCGGGCTACATGACGTGTCGGCGAATGTGGAAGTGCAACGTTTACACGACCAACCACGTCCTAACGCATCACCGTGCCCGACTTCGTCCTCTCGCAACTACCCGTGTCTCTCTAACTCTCTCTCTCTCTCTGTTCTATCTGAGCTCGTATGTGCGACGTTGTATATTCTGTCTTTGTTCGTTTTCAGCTGGTGGTTCCTCTTCGGACACCGCCTCGCTCTGTCGCACCAGCGAATCCATTAAAATGGATGCGAGACGCTTTTTGGCGATGGCTACGGCGCTGGCTCGTAGCATCCTTGCCTCGCATCCTAACCCACTGCCTCCGAGCGACGAACATGCAAATTCGGAACCGGTTACGCGAACATTTTCACATCCGGAATGACGCGGTAACGAGAGAAATCCAACGAGACGTCTCCTGGATAATTTCCTTTCTGCGAAGGATGAGAATAGTCGAAACTCGCGACCGCGCGCGCGCCATTGTTTGCAGATGCAGCGGGAGGGAAGACGCTCTTTGAGAACAATTTCGTGACTTTAAACTTGTAATCGCATGCAATTTTTATTTACACCGGAATTTCGCGTACTGAGCGTTCTGTAAATTGTAGCACAGGCTGGTTGATTGTACATGAAGAAATTTGTTCAAAATATACGATTCCTTTGTCTGAAGTTTTGGAGAAAATCGTTAAGTACTTGTGTACTCAATTAGTTACTGGTAGCTTATTCACGCAAGGTATCGGAATTTTTAAGTTAAATGAAGAATTTCTTTGGACTCTATTATAACGATATCGATTACAATAAAATACGAAAGCATCACACTCGACAAATGTCTGTTCTGTTCTTTTCCATTATTTGTTAGTCTGATGGCGACGATACTGTAACAAGTCTGTGAATTTTATAGATTACATGTTTTATTTATGCTTACAGCCTTCGATACACCATAAATGTTTAAAAATCCATATACGAAAATTATTAACAATTGATAAGAAGATTATACAACTACTTTTCGTTTTCACATTTCAGTTTTATCCCAATATTTTATCCTAAACTTTTCTGTTTTCGCTTCATACGTGAGCTACAAAATGCATTTTCTTCAATACCGAATATTTTGTGTTTTTCTTAATTAAAACCAGTCGTTTGTTCAGCCCGTGTTCTCCTTGTCCTGTTACCATGAAGCTACGCAAACGAACAACATTGAACAATCTTGCAATACACTTGCATGAGGCTTTTTCGAAAGGACCGTCGAACGAAAGCCCGCAGATTCCATCGAGCAAACAATAGACCATCGGTAGCTCAAATCAGAGAGCTTCTAACGGTTCGAACACAGCTGCTATTCTCTGAATGGAACTAATAACTGAATAACCGACAAAAATCGCTGGCGGCCATATGGATTCATTTCGACGTGCGTTTTCGTCCGCACAATGACGACCAGCCGTTTCCCCGAACCGCTTACCAATTTCTATCCTGTTGCTTTTCCGTTCTCCCCGCGAATTCGATATACTGGGTATTCGGCTACATGGGCATAATTGCAGTAGATGGTAGATAAGCTAATACTGAACAAGTTTTTCCTTTACCAAAATGTTTGTTAAAGATTAGTTTTTAAATTATTAGTACAAAACATCGTCCAATAAGAGCGCACGCTCGGTCACAGTAGTGTTGATTTGCCGATTTGATCTCAATCGTGAACAAACAAAATGTAAAATTTCCACTCTTGCTTCTTACGTTAGTTTGACCCATAGAATTAGCTGCGTCGATAGACTTACTAACAGGGGCGAATTTTATGACTACATACTGTGATGCGTTTAGGATGTTAGAACTACACTGATGCGTATTATGTTATCGATGCAACACTTTGTTTGTTTGCGGTTGCAGTTCACACCGGCGTATACCCATCACTACCGTGACTGGACCGCACCTGTATTAGTCGATGTTTTTATTAACAGTTCAAAACCTAGGCCTCAACGAACATTTTGACTAAGGAAAAATTTTTTCTGTATCACCTCAGCTACCTTTCACTACAAGAAGTCCATCTTTAAACAAATACTCTGAATTGAGTATATTAGTCTTCCTGCGGAATTCGCTGATATTAAGTTGATCAAGTTTATTCAAACTGATCAAGCTTGATCTTGTTCTCCTTTTGAAAGCACAATGAAAATACTATTTACACCATTATTTTCCATGAATCAAATCATGTCATAACACGAATTTCATTTAAAGAAGGATCGTAACGACCATAGAAAATCTAACAAAGAACTGGATTATTTCATCCTTGGCACCCTTTCTAATCCTTTCAAAGTCTGATAGAAATCAAACCCGAAGGAAATCGAAGTACACGCGTTCTCATCGTCCCAAAACACTGCTCGTTGTGGTCGAGTCCATAAGATTGAACCGAAACCCTATCTTGCATACACTCGTCTCTGTGTGCTGAAACTTCAGCCGGGAAACTTGGAGGAAACCTTGGGAACTTCGATCCACGGGGGTAGCTGTAATTAAGACGTCTCGAAGAAAATCTCGTGAACTTTGACTGGCGGTGATCATGCGTTTGGCGGGTGTATTTTACGTACGGCCTCTGCTTGTTCGTTGATCGAAACAAGGCGACGAGAATGTGGTCGCCTATTCTAACAACAACCTAGTAACACTAGGTTTTCAGTAGGGGAAAATTCGAACTCGGCTGAATTAGAAAAAGAGCCCCAGAAGTTTTTACACAACTCACACTTTGTAAACCATATAACTTGAAAACGATTACGTTAACGCATTTACGATTACGAACACATTTTATACGAAATACTTCAATCTATAAATCTTATAATAACCTTCATTGTTGTCCGACCAATATTAAGCGAGATATTAGCAAAAAGGCAATTTTCGTGATCTTAAATTTCGAATAATCTTTTTTTACGATCACGATCTCGTGTTCTACTATTAAAAGAAAGGTACTACAGATCCAGTAAAATTAGAATTTTTCTCGAAATGATCTCATTATTTCCAATATCCTTCAATAGAGTGAACAACTTTTCTCGCAGAGCAAAAAGTCACGTACACGTGTGCGTGCATATCCATGCACGATTCGTTCGGCGATCGATGACTGGCAACGAACGAGCGTTAATCTTCGGTCAAGAGCGAGGCAAACACACACGGCCGGGATAATGGGAGATGGCAGATCGGCGTGCGTGCCCGTCTACGTTCTAACGTATTGCCGCCCTTTCGCGGAAATTTATATTCTCGCTGGAAGATAAGGCACACTTGCTATCTGGCCCGTGGCGTCGACGTCGCGGCTAAACTGGACGAGGGTGGAACGTCAAATCCCCCCTTTACCCCCCGTCCACTAAATGTTTGCTCTGCGTATCACAGATTCTGCTGAGTCTCGAGAAAGGGAAATGATTTTCTACTAATCTGTTCCCCGTTCCCTTGCTTTTCTCTGTCCGATTGCTAGGTTTACTTCGTATCAGAGATAAAATTTCTTGTATTTTTACGCTTCGAGAAGATTTATGAGATTTTTGATACTTTCGAAGCTCTGGTGCTTTGTTTTTAGACTGATTATACGTTGATCTGTTCTACTGATTTTTGTGTTTTAATTCTGGCACATGGATTTTCAATGGAGACCATTTAGTCTAAAACCACTACTATGTATACAAGTCTAGGACCTCCTAGCCAGATCTATATGTATATACATTTCTTATAGTAAAATGAAGTTTTTTTAAAAAGCGGAAAAGAGAGGAGAGGGAGCCATATAGGATTGTCTATGTTCAATAGGAGCCATAAAGCCTGAGAAGATTGAAAAACACTGTTATGGAATTAGTCTAAATAAGTAGTTCAAATATAGCAAATCTATATCATATTTACACTATGACGAAGATTTTAAATTAACACTAATTATTTGCACAGTCAAACATTTCAATCTTTAATTTGTCTTAACATTGCAGCAATAAGTTCTAACTGAAAAAATTGTGGCATAAGGGGTTAACGCCATTCTAACCTAACTAAACAAAAGTGCTCGTCTATATTTACTAATTTGATTCGATTACCCGTCGAGTAATTATAAGTAGAACTATTACGCTGGACTATTCGTTAACAGTTTCGAGCTTCTGTTCTCAATTTCATCATCAGCCTCCAACAGGAGTTTTAACGAGCACAGCACGCACCGATTCACTCGAAACGACCACAGAGGATTTCGCGGGTTCGTTTCAGGGTTTATCAATATCGTGAGGGGTTAATTGATCAAGTCCCTTTTCGTCGTGGCCATATCTCTGACGAAGGGCTGACGTCACCTAGTCCATGCTACATCCCTGGCGATCCTGATTAGCATTAACGATTCATAGACCCAGGACTAACTAGGGTCGTGCTACAACCTCTCGCCATCTTCGCCGTTTCCTTCTCGTACTCCTACATGTCTACCTACCGCAAGTTATCACGCCTGTCGACAAGGAGGTTATCTTTCGCGTTCGACGATCGACGAATTTACATAATGTTTGTCGAACGTGAAACTTTCGTGATGCTTGAGCGATGTCGATGGTGACAATTTGAAACTCAATGAAATAGCTCTGTGTTTCGACCCAGCGGTATCATGATCATTAACATCTTAAGTGAAACAGTGAAAATAAACGTAAATAATCAGACACTTTGTAACAATGATTCGTCAGGGATATATACATAATCGACACATAATCAAATTATTAACCTTTTAAACAGTGGCGCCTTACATATAGGCAGTGTGGAACTTGTTATCATTGTGGATAATGTTGTCGATAACATTTAATATGAGTTTGACTTTTCTTTAATTCTTTATCAAGTTTCTGAATAAATCTTCTTATGCAGGTTTGTTTTCTTTTACACAATTTTAAAATAAAGGCAAACAATTTTCTGGAGCAGCACCTTCATTAATTTCACGAGTCACCATTGCTTTCAACTGTTTTATTTCATTTTGAAGATGTGTTCAATTATTCTAAACCCATAACGTTTTCTATAACCTAATTGATATCGTGTGCTCACCATGAATAATCAGCCATTTTGTTACAATGGTTAACCAGGGTTATCTATGATCGGTGAATAGTCAAACTATTAATTTTAAGTATTTTGTTTCATTTTGAAGATGTGTTCAATTATTTTGAATCTCTAATTAATTTTACGAATTTAGGAATTCGAAAATCTGGTAATACAGGAATATTATGTTGGTACTTTGATTATCTGAAAATTTTTAAGTGTAAAATCTACGAAATTTTTATATTTAAATAGTGAGAAGTCAAGAGCTACAAAAGTTCAGAACTGTAGAAATACAGAAATTTAGAAACACTAAATTTTCATCGTTTCCAACTTTTAAAATTTTCAAATTTAAAATGATTGTAATGTGAAAATTAATAAATTTCATAATTAAGAAAATTAATTACATTATATACAAATACTACATCTTCGTTTTTGAAATTATTAAATTCCTAAATTTAAGAGATTTAAGAGAATTTCAAAATTTGTTAATATCGAAATGTAATATGTTGAATGTCTCGAAATATAAAAATATAAAATTTTCAAATTATAGAATTTAGGGATGTGTACAATTAGAAATTTAATGTAAATACATCAAATTCTCAAATTTAATAGTTTGATAATTCAAATACGTAAAAACTTGTATATTCAGAAAGAAAAAATGTAAAAATACAGAAAAATAGAAGTATGAAAATATAGAAATACAGAAATATAAAAATATTAAATTCCCAAATTATTAATTTGAAAATCTGCCTCCTCAACAGTGCCCATAAACGTATGTATCCCTTTGTGCACCCTCGTATACACACACGTCCATCACTATACGAAATCAAGTTCGAACAACTCCTACTCCTATCAACCCCAATCCAGCTCCTACACCCATTACAAAAGTGTCTCATAATTCTGATAATAACTCCACGCAAAATCTTCAGCAATGTTCTTCTTCACGATTCAAATTCACACCCAACCTTAGAAAATCGTCACAATGCTGAATTTTACAACCAACATGCGGCACTCAGCAACGGTGCCGGCCACCTTTCACCGCGGTTATTACGAAAGGGCAGAACTCGGGGTCCTTCGATGTCCTGCAACGTTCGTCCCGATCTCCAGGGAGGTCCTTCGAATTTTCCAGTGGACGAAGGGAAGGTTGTCGGCCAAGTTGCATATTACCATTTCTCGATTCGACGTGCGAGGAGCAACATCGTTGCGTAGGCACACGCACACACGTGCAAACATTCGACTGTACACCGGCGTTAGTCCCTCTGGCATTAGACAAGGGTATCGGGGATGCTCGGGGGTGCTGCTCGTTGTGATTGGTGTGGGTCGGACTGACCATTTGAATACACGGCACTGTAATCACGACTCCGCCACCTCTCTCCCTCTTTCCACCTTGCTTTCTCGCGACTCTGACACCCTCTTTGCCTATCGCATAGTCATCGCGCTTTCTCACCCCCGCGCCATGCGCCTCGCTGTCCGGGGAATACCTTCAGATTGCTACCGTCGTCCAACATCCTCTCCATTCGTTTCCATCGTCGGACCTTCGCGACGATATCGCAAGGATGAATATGTGGTCTGCGGCTGAAGTCGTCGATGACCGACAATTTTGATGATCTTGAGATCATCGCTGTTAGCCGTTTTATCAACGACGATATATACACCACCTGTTCCTTACAAATGTCTAAAGGACTGTTGTAAGAACACGAATATTTGAATATTCAAGCTATATGAAGTATTCGAATATTCAAATTTTATGAAGTAATTAAATATTAGAGTTTCATGAAATACTCGAATGTTCAAATTTTACGATATATTCGTATGTTCAAAATATAATGTTCTTATGGTTTCTTGAATTATGTGATACTTAAATTCCAAGCTGTTAAGAAATTAATTATGATGGATTCAATTATTGAAAATAATATTGTAATTATAAAATGAGAAAATAAGAAAATATTTCTTATCTGTTGCAATGATAAATTATAAATATAACATCTGTTTCGAAACAAATAAAAAATATTTATTCATTGTTACTCTTTTATTACTATAGTGTGTAAGAGTTTAAAACTGTATCGTTCTTTCGTGATTGAAAAATCATACAAAAGAGTTAGTCGAGAGAATCAACAAACAGTTAATCAGTTATGCATATTACAATCATATTTATTTTAATAAAAATTAGCTAATTATAAAATTAGTAACCTTTGTAAAGAGTATGCGCAAAATGAAGGAGAAACGAGCGTAGAAAATATATTTACATTGACACTGATATGCCGTGTGTTCGTGTGTGTTATCTAATTCCAGCTTCGAGAAAAAGGGAACGAGAATTATACGGAGAGAATTAAACCCACGGAGGGTAGTAAACTCTACTCTAAACAGGGGTGTTTTTAATGGAGCATCTCAGAATCTGAACAGAGTGCTGCCCTCGGACGACGATGAAGAGAAGCTAGATACTCGGCCCCTTTGCAATTTTAAGCAAGAAAGTGCACTTCCTTTAATGTCCTTATGGTTTCTTCAATACTTATGATGGCTCAACTATACTTACTGACACCTCTAAAAAACAATTGATATTACTGCCTTCCGTGAGAAGTATTTTTCAGGAACTGATTCACCAACAAAATTCTTCACCACGATTAATAAAGTATTTTGAAATATACTTTATAAATGAGCACAAAATTATGAAACTGAAAATGAATTCACTTCAAATTTAGACAAATCGAATACAGTAAAAACCTATCACTATTATTGGTAATTTTTATATCGATAAGTATGAATATATCTTACTTGTTCATGAAGAACTCTAATTTGTTATCCTAACGCTGTACTATTTTTACAAGCTTAGCTTCTTTATATCGTAATTAAAGAATTACTACTTAAGTTAAAAATTTAACTTATCACGGACACTAAAGATAAAGAAATAACACAAGCTATGATTTTAACATTTTTTTACCATTAAATCGTCTTAAAACGATATTAGTTCCTATCAGATTTTGGTATATCTTTGGCAGGAATGAAAATAATTTGAATATTTAATTTAAAATGCATTAATTGCACCCTGTAGAACAAAAAATATATTGCGTTTGTTATAGACAATTAAATAATGTAACACAACAGATCATTTACAGCAATATCCAAATGTTAATTACGTGTAACCAAAGCGCGGCATTATTTCAAGCGGATTTTAATTGGAAATTCCATCGGAGCCGATTTTGCACGAACGATTAATCGATCGATAAGAGCTAATTGTTGCGTGCTCGGTACGCGAGCACCCTTAAAAGCTAGGGGGTGGTGAAGGTGCCAGACCTTACGGCTTGGCAGCTCGATATGCATTGGTATTGCGTGCAATTATACACGTAACACTGAATGCATCTCGATTATATCTGCTATGGTTCTTGTTCGATGAATTGGAGCTGATAAGTACAAATTGAAATCGTTTGTGGTCCAGTATTGATTGCATGCTATCAGTGCCTTGTTCTGTCATTGGTTACATAATCTTCCCTGTGTAATTAAATTACTTCATTTGATACAAATAAATGCGATGAATTTTGTGAGATGTAAACTATTTTCTTATTCTGCTATTTTGCTATTTTATTATTTTACGATTTTTCTATTTTACTATTTTACTTTTTTACTATTTTACTATTTTACTGTTTTGCTGTTTTACTGTTTTACTGTTTTATTATTTTACAGTTTTGCTATTTTGCTATTTTGCTATTTTACTATTTTGCTATTTTGCTATTTTGCTATTTTCCTATTTGGCTATTTGGCCATTTGGCTATTTTTCTATTTTTCTATTTTTCTATTTTTCTATTTTTCTATTTTTTTATTTTTCTATTTTTCTATTTTACTATTCTACTATTCTACTATTCTATTATTCTACTATTTTACTATTTTCTATTTTACTATTTTACTATTTTCTATTTTACTATTTTACTATTTTACTATTTTACTATTTTACTATTTTACTATATTACTATTTTACTATTTTACTATTTTACTATTTTATTATTTTACTATTTTACTATTTTACTATTTTACTATTTTACTATTTTACTATTTTACTATTATACTATTTTACTGTTTTATTACATTGCCACCTTGCTATTTTTCTATTTTACTTCTTTACTATTCATTTATTATTTCACTGTTTTCATATCTTCTTATTACATTAATTTGCTATTTTAATATTTTGCTATCTTATTATTTTATTCTTCTACTTTTTCGCTATACTCCTATAGTACTAATCCACTACTTTTAGTATACATACGCATTACTGTTACTTGACAAGAAGACCAATAGATTTTCTTCGCTATAGATATTTTCATATACTTATATAAATAATTTATAACATACATTTTTGTAAATAACTACCAAGTAAAATGACTGTACCTGAAATTACCACCCGAATCGTTTGCCGGCTGTTGCTCTGAATCAATTTTGTGGCCACTCAAGCCAATAGATTTTACGACCGAAAATACATGTGAGCTTAAATGTCCATTTTTCTATCCTGACCAATTGGGACCGTCCTTCCACAGTCCAGTCAGACACCTGGGCCAGACTCCTACATGCCAACTCGTAGGTTGTGTACAGTACTTATAACAGTCTCTGTTACATTTATTTAGCAAGCAAACACTCAGCAGAAACATTCTTTTTAACACTAGATTTACGGAACCCGTCAAAATGACGGGTCATACGTCTTTTAATTTAAATGACAAAACTTGTTAAGAAATTTTTATAAAAATGTATGTCAACTTTCGTCGAGCTAAAGAATCAATGTCTTGGGCAGTTCACATATCATCCTCATTTATTTGTTTTTCTACTTTCAGTTCAAATTTAAATATAAATGACAATAAACGTCCGTAAACCTAGTGTTAAGACCGAGGTTTCCCAAAACTGTAATACTACAACAAGATAATCGAACATAGAATCCCGTGAACGATACAACTGCGAGCAAAAGACAGCATCGAGTTCTAATAAATTTCATCGAACGGATATATTCAGGTAACGGAAGGCTATTACAAGGCGATATCTATCGAAGTGGGGTGGACGGGAGGGCCGCCTGGAGAGAAATAAAGAGCGATTGCCTCAGTAAATCAGAGCCACCCCCAACCACCATCATCCTCCTCCATTCTGGTGCTCGAGACGACCCACCTTCTCTCGAGTTGCCGTGCTGCATACCAGCCACGAAACGAAGAACACCAAGAACATACGTATCGGAGTATTAGCGGACCTTTGTCGTCCCTGCGGTCTCTTTTCCTCGCATCCGTTTCAACCCATTCGCCTATACGTTCGCGACTAGCCGTATTACTATACGCACTCATCCCTAACGCGAAAAATTCTCCGAACAGCGATAAAGCGACACAATGCATCATTCGGCCGTGGAAATAAATCCTGCACGAACACGAGCGGAATCTTCCCGTGCTTATTTTTGCCAGACGCTAACTCGAGGATTTCGAAAATCGTTCTTGCGCCGGAGTTCCGCGATTGTTACGGCAGGAACGACTTAAGGGGTGGTTCTTACTATTATACACCTAACTATTTATCTGTCATCTCCAACTAGTCAATTTCACCAGGATTCATATTGGATTTGAATTTTTTGAATTTTCCTTCCTGGTCACAACACAAAGTCCACTTATTAAAACCTACAAATAGCCATATTCTCTCGTCCCAGAGCTTTCTGTCTTCGACACGTGAATTTTACGTTGTATTAATAGTGTTACTGAATATTTCTTGCTTTACCACATAACGTAGATTTTTAATTACGTTTATGTTACCTCAAATCCGCATAAGTTCTAAAGAATGTATTCTAACCAGACAACACATTATGATCGCGACTGAGAGTTTAGCAAGCACTTTACAAAGAAGCTTGAGAACTTTGAGAAAATAAAATAATAAAAATTGCTGTGTCCTCTTTTCATTTCTGTATCTACAATTCTTTTAGTTATTAAACAAAAAGGAAAGTAGAAATTATTTGAACAATAACATAAAAATATTTCTTTCACGATTCAACATTTGAACTAATTTATATTATAGAAGGTGCATTCCCAAAGGAATTTTCGAAGCAAACAACCGCAAGTGCAGCTAATAATTTTTCGAGCGATCCAAATTTCTCGTGGGATTAACTATTTAGAATACACAAACGTGCACGTTGCCAATGCGATACGTGACACAGTTATTTAGAACGGGAAGAATAAACACGCGTACGCCACGATCAAGGTTTTTGGTTATATCACCGCGGAACCACTCTCACGTAATAATAAATCGACTGATCGCCGTCGATAAGAACCGCAAAGATACGGCGTTATCGCGCGTGGCGGGCTGCCTGGTTGTTTTATACACAATTTATTGGTTAAGCAATTTGTAAGGGTCCGAGAAAAGCAGGAGATCGTTCCTAATAATTCGTGACTTGTATTTTAATACAGTATGTTATATTATGAACTTATTCTTATTTATATCATATTGCATCCTTGGATTAATTTTTACAATTTGATGAGCTTTTGCGAAGCAGGAGAATTCTATGATTTATTTCATAATTATATCTTACACATTATAATTTTAATTTATTGTGTAATGAATTGCAATTTTAAATCCTAAAAACTTTTAAATAATTTTTTCAGTGACAAATCTTTCTATAAACAAATACTTGCAGAAGATCAAAATAATAACCAAAATATTAAAAAAATAGAAAAACAATATGAAATGGGGAAAACGATAAGTATAGGAAGAAGATTAATTATAAATTAAATTGAATTCAAAGAACTATTTACATGTCAAATTTTATTATTTATGTTAACGAAAGCACTGAAAAATAATTATAAGAACATTTGAAACACTTGAGAGTTATTTCATGAAACTCATAAGTTAATAGTAATAATTGCAATCTGTTAACAATAAACACTAAAAATTTTCATTTCTACGTATATGCTACATATATTCTGCATGAGTCATCATTCATTTTCTTAACCGTCCATTCTAAAAAAGTGGACGGGAAAACGAAGAATCGTAGGTTCAGCATTGAACTTAAACCGGATATGGAGCGTTCGTGTCGGACGTCAAAGGAACCCTGAAGAAAGAACACGTCCTGACAGCGTTGCTTCAAAAAGTTTCAGTCAGAAGCAATGGAGGATAACGGACGCGTTGACAAGATGGCTAAGTGGATGAGCAGTTCACAGAAAGGATGGGAAAATATAAAACGTATCCGATTTTCTACAAATTGATTCTTTTCAATGGTCAAAACACGTAACATAAAGGAGACACAAAGTAACATTACTTTTACAATTTCTCTCTCTTTCCCATAATAATAGTAACAACTGAATATTTCAAATTATTGGCGAATGCAGCTGGTTGTAGCGGAAAATTGCGAAGCCCTCAATCAAAATCAATATTCCATGACATTTGTCATTTGTTTTGACACATTTTTCAATTTTTAGGTTAACCTAACTATTGCTTCAGATACCACATCTGTCAGTTAAATTTGAAAACAGTTACATGTGAACTGAAGTATATGAACTGAAGTATATTAAACGATCATTTAAATTCATTAATGTAATATATCGTTATATTTCCTTAACGGTTTTTGTGAAGAACAGCTGTTCAGGTAAAAGAGTACGTTGAGAACATGTGGCGAATTAAATATATTTCTTCTAGTATAAATGGTCAGCTACTAGAGGGTTAATTACTATTTCTTTAATTTTTAAGAGTGGTCATCTTCTGAAGCATTTACCGAATTTTTGAATATACTTTTCAAGTTTGTATAACTTAACTTTTTTGAAAAAGTGATCTTGTCACATAATCTAGAAGGCTTAAAAAATGTCTCCAAGCATCGACTCGCTATTTAATGACAGAGTTGGTTGTCATTTTTCACGTGGAAGATTTCTCTTAAGTGGTCAAGTACTAATGTAATTACGTTATTTACTTCTTTATTCTTCCATCATGTTTTCAATTTAAAAATAAGTATATTAACCAATAATTTTAGTGATAATAATATTTGTTATGCGTTTTTAGCTTCATAGATCCAAAATATAAAAAGTTCGTGACGTCTAGTTTAGTATTCTCTTCTCGCCCACTTCCACCTCAACAATTCAGAAATAAACACGTTCCATTAATTTTATCTTTGCAGTTTAATCCTGATCACAGTTTTCTAAGCGTTTATCCCGTGTATTGCCGTCCGCGATAGCGGATCCGAGCATCGAAATTTCCGCGGAATATTCAAAGCGTCGTGCGAGTGGAACTTCGAAATTATAAACTCGTCAGGCATTTACGAGGAAGGATTAAAGCCAACTCACACCGTTATCATATGGACCACCATAAGAACAAGGGAATGGAGAAGAGAAAGACGGAAGAATATTTGTGTGTGTGTGTGTGTATACAGGTGGTTTACATTATAGCTAAGCCAATGATAGCGGCACAACGCACGTTTCTCTACGCTCTTGCTTCAGAAATCCTTGCTTCTCTCTTCTTTTATAAAATCATTCTGTACTTTAACATTTCACATTTAATTCTTTTAATATACTGATTTTAAACAATGATTATATTTAGTTTTGTCTTATTAAATAGCTCATTTTGAAGTGTAAGTCTGATGTGATTTGATATCAGACATAAATGAAGGTTGTAATATGATTTGATAGAATCTTCAATATAATTTCACAGCGTTGATAGTATTTAGTCATGAACAATCAGAATGTAGGATTGAAATATTTTTGGAACATTAATAATCAATATTGATGACGAATATTAATTTTGATTTAATTTTTATTAACGGAAGCTGTTACTGGATCTCTAAGAAATTTTTCAAGAAATGACACGATTAAAATACATTGATTTTTAATTGTTCTGATTATTGATATATTATATGAATGTAATGTAAATTAATATAATATCTTGTATGAATGATTACAATGATTCTAATCTAAAATTCAAAATGGTTAAAATATAGAAATGTTTATGTACAGCAACAAGTAAATTATTTTAATCAAGTAATTGTTTCAGAGATATAAATTTCAAGCCTCACACTTTAAAAAATACATTTTTAAAAAATTATTAATTATTTCTAACACTTCCATTAATATTTACACCCATTTCACATAAACAACCATTTTACAAAAAAAAAAAAACAATTTTATTCACTTTGCATTAATTAATAAAAGAAGAAATAAAAAATACATATTCTTTATAAGTTAAAGTAAAAAATCAATGCTTCACTTA
Source organism: Megachile willughbiella (assembly GCA_945859595.2). Taxonomy (NCBI): domain Eukaryota; kingdom Metazoa; phylum Arthropoda; class Insecta; order Hymenoptera; family Megachilidae; genus Megachile; species Megachile willughbiella. The sequence continues at coordinate 11,320,982 of OX243803.1, read as the reverse complement.
TTTCATTCGAAATTGAATGATATTCTTTAATAGTTAAAAGTCTGTTGCACAATTAATTCAATTCTTTCTCAAGTTCCCATTATAATTTAATTCTCGTTCTCTTGAACTTTCGCTCCCTTTTTCTATTTCTATTCGTCTTGGAGTTTCCACGTGTAGGATCATTTATCAAGAGACCAAAATGCGACAGCGTAACGGCTTATTCATGTGCAGAGATCACCCGCGGGCTTCTCGTACGACGAGCTTGCAAGCTCCAGAAATTACGTACGTGGACGACGCTTTAACGACCTGACTCCCTGCGGTCCGACGCAGGATTTCTCGGGATTCGTTAAAAGCCACGTTAATGCCAGGTTCATCGTCCACTGGTTGTCCCTTTTTTACAAAAGATTTGACAAGGGTCCGAGAACTTGTTGCTTACGATTCAACACCTAACCTCGTTGAGAAAGTCGCGATTTATGGAGCGCGTCAGATTGGTAATGATTATTTCTTTTAAATTACAGGATTCAGTATGGACTATGTCAATCGATGTTTAATGGAAATTGATTAGAGTATTATGTGTGGACGTGGTCGTAGACACTTGTCACTGATAGGGAGAGTCACTTTTCCAATTTTCCAATTTGTAAATTTGAAATTCCCATATTTCTGAATTTGTAGAGATTTAAATTTGTAAATTTTTCGAATTTTTCGAATGTCTCAAATTTTTAAATATACAAATTTCCAATTTTTTCATCCTCCAAATTTCCACGTATTCGTATTTACAAATTTGAAATTTCAAAATACTCTAATATGCAAATCTTGCAACTTATTAAAAGTTCAAATGTCTGTGTTCCTAAATTGTTAAAACCCCAAATTTCTCGAATATCATAAATTTCTTGAATTTCTTGAATTTCTTGAATTTCTTGAATTTCTTGAATTTCTTGAATTTCTTGAATTTCTTGAATTTCTCAAATTTCTTGAATTTCTCAAATTTATTAAACTTCTCGAACTTCCAAATTTTTTAATTTTCTAATGTCCACATCTTAGAATCAGTCAATTCTCAAATTTAAAAATCCCAACTTTGTAGAAGTCAAAACTCCACAAATTTCAATATTTCCACAAGATTTCTAATGCAAGTTTCTAATTTTCTAGCTTTCAAATTTCTAAATTCTCCAAATACTCAAACTTTGAAATTTGTAAATTTCAAGAAATTTTAGATTTTTAAAAAATTATAATATTTGAAAGTTGTTTTAACATATTTCACAACTGATGTCAACAAAAAATGTTGAATATGAACACAATTTAAAAACGTGAGGAAATTGAAAAAATGACGGTTTTCACAGAAAAATTCAAATTTTCTTTCGCTTTTAATATAAAGAGCGAAAATTTTATCTAAAAATTCTTGAGATATAACAGTGTGAGCAAAAAAATAGTAAAAATACTTGGATTTCAAAAAAGGTATTATTCAGATTTTCAGAATAGTGGTTAAAATTGAAGCTAAATTGGCTTTTATCGTTTCATACCCCTGAGTGATTGTCTAGTATTATCCACATTAGACCATAGGTTTAATAAAGTTAAAAGTATGCATATAATGTGCACAATATATAATCGAATATTAATCCTAATTACAAAAATGTTATATTATTCAAGACATCCAAAATTCCCGCTGCTCAGGGATGTCCTTAAATAAGGCAATCGCTTTTCGAAACAAACTACTTTACGTAGAACAGCAATACACTCCAATTAGGCGTTTCCAGGCCAAACGCGCACTGGGACACCTAGTTGAATAAGCTCTTGTTTCTCTATCACCAGATCTGCGCCGCGATTAATCGACAGTTCCTAACTCCCCTGTCGAGCGAGCTGTATCAAACGATACAATAAAATACATAATTCCATAATTCAATTTCTTCGAATGAAAATGGTTGACCCGATGGGAACGAATGAAACTTAGTTTTAACCGTTTCGATGTTTATGTCCAGCATACACGTTTTCGTTAAGTCGCCGTTGCAATATAACGCAGTTAGCTTTATACTAAATTTATACACATAACTGCTTGGTAAACTATCTAACTAAATATCTGGTGCTCGAGTCAATTAACTGAGGTAATTACCTGAGAAGTTGTAGATAATTTTTTAATTTTTGTGCATTCATACAATAATTTATTAATTCTGCATTTATTGTTATGTTCAAATTTATTATGCATTACGTATATTAATACGATCAACCCTTTGCACTCGAGAGGCGACCAGGCGCCATTCGATTTAATACAATAATTAAAAATAGGCATTCTTATACTGATTCTATAAAATTACACATGTGATGTATAAACAATAGTGGAATAATAGTGGAAATTAGTAGAGAAGTAATAACTTCGAAGGGATTTATTTGACTTTTTAACTAGTAAGTTTTAAAGTTGCTATTTGCTGTAAAAATACCTTCAAGTACAAAATGATAATATAATTGTATATTTTACTTATTTTCAATTACAGAAATTATTAAAGTGCTTTTGTCCAAACGTGTGTCAGCTCTTGTCAAGTTGAAAAATAATTATATAAACTTCTTTATGTTTCATCCTTCATACATTTATCATTGTATTTTATTTTTAATTTAAATGTAACTGCACATTCGATATTCGTAAACTTAGAGCCATTGTACATGCTCTCTACGAGTGTCAAAATTTCAAAGAGTATAACGCTGTCAATAGTCTGCACTGCAGCATTGATGCATTCTTTGAGTTCGATTAAAGATAGAGGGGGTACGTAAGCAAGGTCCTTAACGTACTTCCACAGGAAGAAGTCGCAGGGCGTTAAATCAGAGCATCTAGGAGGCCAATAGAACAAAGCTAGGTTCTAGGGCAGGGGTCGGCAACCTTTCTGGAGTTAAAAGCCATTTTTTCCCGATGTGATAAATTATTTTTTTAAAGAGTCAAATATAAGTGCATACATCGGTATGTATTAAAAAAAATAATATAATATCTGCTATGAAACATGTATTGATTGTGAAATCAAAACATTCTATTTTGCGTAGTAACAGAACATATAAGTCAACGTATTAAAGAAAACGGAAACACTTTTTAGTTTTGAGTGTGGCGTCGGTGAGTGTGGAGAGCAAGGTTAGCTAAAGCTAGGTTTACATGCATGCGATCTGCCGCGCATTTTGATGTGTGCGCAGGATTATTATGTTTGTTTGGCAATTGCAATATTGCAGTTAATTTTTCAATATGTACTATTAAACTACTCAAGAGCCACAAGTATGATTCTGAGCCGCAGGTTGCCGACCCCTGTTCTAGGGGAACGCATCAGTGCTACAGCGCAGACAATTGACAGGAGTATGCTACAAAATGTATGGAATGAGCTCGATTATCGTCTGGACGTGAGTCATGTCACCAGACGGACACATATTAAACATTTATAGAGGGCCTATAAACTTGGTGAGTTTGTGGTTCTTTTCATATATCTTTCATGTGTGTACTTTTGAAAATATAGCCTTTTCAAAACGAATGAATCATTTATGCTAGCCCTGTATTTATCAACTAGACATAGAAGAATATTTGTGTAAAAAAAGTAAATTATTTTTGAAGAAAGAAAATTCTCGAGAGCAATAATTATGCACCGTCCCTCTTATATATCGATTATCGTGGCCCGTATATTCTCAGAATTTCGAGAGGAACTGCGTTCGATGGCACCGGATCGCAAAATAAAAGCTCGACAACTACTCGAACTGTAGAGAATTTATGTGCCAGCTCGGTTCTCGTTCGACTCGCATCAAGATCGATTTCGCGAGAGCAACCGCGGAACGCTACAGAAACCGCTTTTTCTTGCGACGTGGCTGCGAAACTTTCCCGAATATCGGATTGACGTATCGCCTCGAAAATAGCGAGGAGAGTAAACAACCGATACGTATTCGGATCACACGGAACGTCCCTCGGGATGTCCGCCTTTCGGATGCAGCGTGTTCCGATGGCGACGGCTGCGAAAACAGACAACATACGGGGGCCAAGATGGACAAACCTTGCGAGAACAACTCGAAAAGCAAAAGGCCTGATACTATTTTCAAAGCACCAGAGAAGTTTCTTGTGTCAAATCTTTCTTCTCGGGAGTTCAACATCTAAATTGATCGATTGCCACGCGGTTTAATGGAAATGTTCACTGATGCTTGTGGGAGAATGTGTGTCATGGGAAATGCAATCTTTTGTTTTCGTGAGGGGAAATTACAGTTAGAGATGTATAATATTTGTTTCGTGGTCATTATATTGGTATAATAAATTCCTTGCATGTACAATTTGCACTTTGTTATTTGTTATTTGTTATTTGTCATTTGTTATTTGTTATTTGTTATTTGTCATTTGTTATTTGTTATTTGTCATTTGTCATTTGTCATTTGTCATTTGTCATTTGTTATTTGTTATTTGTTATTTGTTATTTGTTATTTGTTATTTGTTATCTGTCATTTGTCATTTGTCATTTGTCATTTGTCATTTGTTATTTGTTATTTGTTATTTGTTATTTGTTATTTGTTATCTGTTATTTGTAATTTGTTATTTGTTATTTGTTATTTGTTATTTGTTATTTGTTATTTGTTATTTGTTATTTGTTATTTGTTATTTGTTATTTGTTATTTGTTATTTGTTATTTGTTATTTGTTATTTGTTATTTGTTATTTGTTATTTGTTATTTGTTATTTGTTATTTGTTATTTGTTATTTGTTATTTGTTATTTGTTATTTGTTATTTGTTATTTGTTATTTGTTATTTGTTATTTGTTATTTGTTATTTGTTATTTGTTATTTGTTATTTGTTATTTGTTATTTGTTATTTGTTATTTGTTATTTGTTATTTGTTATTTGTTATTTGTTATTTGTTATTTGTTATTTGTTATTTGTTATTTGTTATTTGTTATTTGTTATTTGTTATTTGTTATTTGTTATTTGTTATTTGTTATTTGTTATTTGTTATTTGTTATTTGTTATTTGTTATTTGTTATTTCTTATTTGCTATTTACAATTTAGCAAATTAGTCATTGAAAGATTAATTTAGAGATTTAGAAATATAAAAATTCTGACACCTCAGTTTTCAGACGTAAAAAGTTCAAATTTATGATTATTGACACTTTCAGGTGTAAAAATTCAAGTTTATAAATATTGAAATTTTCAAATATAGGAAGTTTGAAATAATGTGTAAATTTCTAATCTACAAAGAATTCATATTAGTGAGTTTTAAAATTCACCAGTTTGGAAAGTTATGTCTTACAAAATGTAAAAATTTGGGAATCTAGAAATTTAAGAATGTGAGAATGTTAAATTTTCGAATGTAGAAATTTATAATTTTGTATATTTGCATAGTTGGAAGTTTACAAAATTTAGAAACATTGAAATTTGGAAATATCAACTTTTCAGAAGAACTTTCAAGAAGTTACAAAATGTAAAAGTACATAAGTTTAAGATTTACAGCATTAAAAATTTGTAAACTCATTAATTTTGCAACTTTATAAAATTCAAATTTACATTTCATATTTAGAAATTAAAAATTCTGTTATCCTGGAAATGTAAAACTCAGATATTTGGTGACTGAACGATTTCGAATTGTGGAAATACAGAAACATTAAATTGTCAAAATAACCTTGCAAGTTCACAAATTTGAAAATCTGTAAGGTTAGAAATTTACAATTTTTTAAATAATAACAGAAAAATTGATCATGTATTTAACATACAAAATCGATACAACTTATTTAACCCTTCATTGGAGTATAATTGCAAATATGTTACTCAAAAACAACATACAATATAAATTTTATAAATCATCATTCACAAATGAACTGCAAATTTCACAGAAATTCAACTTATCGAAATCAGTCCTCATCTTTTAAAATAATTTCTTATTTAAAATTTATATAACGCAATTTCTCTTTGAATACAATTGTAATATAAAAACCATCTAATTATTATCATGTCTTTATAATTACTTCTGATACTTATAAAATGTTATTACTTTACAACACTTAAAAAAGTCATTCAAACGAAAGATTAACAAAATGTAATTAAATGACCATGCAAATTAATCCGAAAAGGAATATCTAATCTCAGAATCTCTGAAAACAATTTAATTCCTAAGTATTCACATTATAATCCCATATCCGAAAGAAGCATCAACTAACGACAATTATCCAACAACTTTCTTAAACGATACCGAAGAATTTCAGACGTCGGGCAGCGTTCAGAACAGCTGAAACAAGTTCAAAATGAAAGTTTCCAGGGTAACGTGGCTTTGAACTTTGTTCCTACCTGTTCGATAAGTCGATTTCAAGCTGCCGGCGTAAAAACTGCAGAAGTTCAACGCCAGTTTCTTTGGCCCCGTTAAACAAGTTCACGACGACGCGGTCAGAACCTACTTGTTCCTAAGAAAGGACGTCGCGGTTGCCAACAATCGGTGAAAACAGAAAAAAGAAACCAGAAAGTTTCGCCTAAGGTCACGTGGCGGGCCGTTTAATCGCGATCTGCGCGCGCAAACTCAGCCAGCAACCTTGTACGCAAAATATTCGAGTTAGGGAAAACGTGCCTTCGAAACTTCTGTTCGGCAAACTTGCATTCAAACTCATAGTTCAGTGTTCTGTCGAGTGTAGTCAAAGTAAACTATTACCGGGTCACCGGTAAGTCTCTGAACTACGCGCGGATTCAATGTCAGTGGAATAGATTTCCTAAGTCTCGTAACTTAAAGTCCTCGAGGGACGATGAACTTGGTAAATATTTAGGATACAGTCACCTAGTATGCAAACTGTTTCTTTGAAAAATTATTAACTTTTACAATGCTATAATTATAACTAAAATTTGTATCTTTCGATTAAGTACCTCTCTTAAAATCTGATACAATTGTTCATTTTTACCATACTACAATTACAACTAAAATTTGTATCTTTCGATTAAGTACCTCTCTTAATATCTGATACAATTGTTCATTTTTACAATACTACAATTACAACTAAAACTTGTATCTTGCGATTAAGTACCCCTTTTAAAATCTAATACAATTGTCCATTTTTACAATACTATAATTACAATTAAAATTTGTAACGTTCAGTTAAGTACCATTTTTAAAATTCGATGCAATCATTCATTTTTACAATGCTATGATTACAACTAAAATGTGTAACTTTCGATTGAGTACCATTTTTAAAATTCGATACAGTTGTTCATTTCTAGATGGTTCAAAATTTTTAAAATACAAAAATTAAAAAATTTAAGAATTTGCAAACCTGAAAATTTCAAAATTAATAATCAAAATTAAATTCCCTATTAATAAATGTAATCTACGAAAATAAAAAAAATTCCAATTAGAATAAATCGAATAACCCTCAGTATGCTACGGTGGAACCCATAACATGAACGAAAGTGTATTTTTAATGGCACTTAGGAAAATTGCTGGCGAATTTGGGGAAACTGTTCTCGTGAATTTTACGAGCTGTTTGAGTCTGACAAAACCTTAGATTTAATGTCCATCAATTCCACTTTTCTGAACATTGAATTCTATCTAAATATCGGTTTATGATCCTTCCGATTTTATGCTATTCAAATAATTTCATCGTACGGTCAGAGACGAGCTAATTCATCGACTCTAAAATACCGGAATAAAACATTTATTCGCCATAAATGCGTGGACAGACTAGACGATGTGGGAAAGTCGGAACATTTCGCATGGACGAGGAGATAACGACATTTATAGCCACTTTTCCGAACGTAGCTCGCAGTATTACCATGTTTGCCGGCTTTAAATTAGTGCTACGGACTTCGGATAGGGTCGTGGATGAAAGCCAATTAAGTTACAGATAGTAGATGCTTAATTCCTCGTTGAAACTTTGCTACACTCTCTAAAATCTCTATCTCGATAATTGTAATTTTACCTGCTACGCTGTTAAGTGGTACTTTTAATATTAAATTCATCGATTCTCTTCAATTTATAAATGTACTTCAGTCTTTTCTACTTTAACTTTAATCTCTTGAGCGACTTTTGTTACGGTCAAAAAAGAAATGTTCGAACTCTTTTATGCAATTATATGTTACTTATTTTACGTCCACAAGAGTTAAATGAAACGATATAAAATAGAAATTTATATATAAGGAAGTGTATGGTATAGACATGTCTTCATATGTGGTGATTTGTTATTGAACTTAAACAGAATTAAAGTATGTGTCATCTTTGAAGAGGTTATGTTGTCAAAAGTGTAACGTCCTAGAATAAGACGCTAACAGCGCTCATGAGGCAAAAGGGCGGTTTTTACTTAAATTTATCATTTTTATATCATTGTTAGCCGATCTATCCACTTCGCAGTTTAGTTTTCAAGAAAAGATATCAATAATCAGATTTACTTTTCGCAATAATTGGAATATTAAAAGAATTGACTGAATTAGAATATGAGAAGTGGTGAAATTTCACAGCCTATCAATTCTTGAAGTCTGGCTCAAACCACAACTACATTAACTGTTTAAATTAAATACTTTAGCAAAAGTAAAAAAATTTTGTGACTACAAAATTGTTTCCAAATTGCAGTATTTCCATAAACACTGATGCAAATATATAAACAAATACTTATTTAAAAACGTTTAAGAACATATCTGTGTTCAACAACAAATCATACATGTCTTTGAAAACACATCTCTTTTCAATGAAGCACTTTCAATTATATGTTTACATGAACTGTATTCACTTAACCTCAGTTATACCTAGTATAAGTTTAGTCCCTTCTCGAACACCTGTAAATACACTCGTGAGTACAGTGTAGATATTTGGATAATTATAACATATTCAGGAACAGGTGTTCATAGCAATGGAATATCATGCGGACCGCTCTACAAGATGGCCACGCGTAACAAAAGAAAATGAAAGATTCTCATAATTATCATTTTCAATAAAATGAACTATTCAATCAAATAAAATGAATGAAAAATGATGTGGACGTCTCTGATGGGTACATTAACCTTACAGGATTTCTCTCTCGACATATCGTTTCTGTAAATACCAATCTCTTTACATCTCGTACATTCGTAATCGTCGAGCCGTCTAACGGGCTCGTTCTCCGTTCATGGTGGTCCTTGGTCGAGCATCAGAAAAATTGCTTGCCAGCAGGAGCGTATTAAGACGAGGGCGGGAGAGACTGACCGCATTAGTTCCGGCTCGTATGTACAGGAGAGAAAGTGGCAGTAAAGGGCCGACTAATCATAAAGGACGCGGGAACGAAGTGAATTAATCAATGGATTAAACGCGAACTACGTGGAACACGTGGAGAGGGACAGAACGATGGGGCAACGAAGGGCGGAGGGCGTTTTGACGGGGGTGGCGTAACCCTGACATCTCTCGTTTGTCACACAAATAACCGAGCATTTGGCGGAAATGTAGCTACGGTCGCCGCTCACTGGACAAACTCTGCGAAGGATGACGAATTCCTATGGGATCCTCCGGCAACCTTCCTGGCGTCTCGGTATTTCACCGGGAATACTCGGGTTCGTTCAACGGGATCGCGGAGCAACGTTGAAAAAGTCGGATGGCTCGAGATTAAAGTTGCCTCCCAAGTTCCTGAACGAATTGGGAAAAGTTATTTGAAAGTTCAAGGATTGTTTGACTTCGTTTCAAGAATTATGTTCTTGTTGTTTACTTTATTGTTTAAGGACGGTGTCTCTTTTCATACGTACGTCTCGTAACAAAATACTCCAGCAAACTTACGATTGTTAATTATACAAAAACTGCATTTGTTAGAAAATTATTACAGATTCTGGTTAACATTCTCAAAGATTCTTCGATCTACGACTTATTTTGTATGTTCATTTAAAGATACTTATTAGGGGATATTCGTTAACCCTTTTTCATATTCAATTCTAAAGAACTCCTCGGTGCTTTTTTCAATTTTGTATGTGTATCCTTCAATTTTCAGAAGTGATAATAATAAGAAAATAACAAAATAGTGAACTATTTTAAAAAGTATGTATAAAATAAATTATTTTATAACTATAAAAGTCAACACAAATTTAAAACAGAGCATCTTAAAGAATTTTGTATTTTAATATAACAAAAGTGTGAACCGATCATTTGACCGGTGTGGTACAGTTATTATTAAAAATACAAGAGTTATCATCCCCATATAAGTAACGATGTAAAATTGTTAAATGAAGTGAAAGAGTGTTATTAAGATTAATAACAAATTTTTGTACGCTACTTCAACTGCGACTTACAAGCGTGGAAAGAAACAGTGACATCCGAGTCGATACAACTCTCTGCAGCGGTTTAAAGTACCCAAATCAATTTCACCGGATGACAAGGGAGAACTTGCGCGTGATTAGTCCCAGAGGAATATCTCTCTTGCGGTTGATTCAGGGTTTGGTAGTACGAATGCCGATACCTCACGTTCCCGTGTTCCTGAGCACCTAGGATAAAGAGAGAAGACAGAGAGAGAGGGAGAGGAACAAGGGAGACAGAAGGACAGAGAAGATCAGAGAATTCAATATGAAGCAACACCGCAACGTATCAAACATCCGTCGGTCCTCATCTTCCTCGTCTCTTATACCGAAGATCGTCAGGATACGCTCATATAGCAGACATCCGCTCACACTCACGTCGAGTGGAGACGTCGGTGGCACGGTCTTTGATGGCAAAGTTTTCCATCCGGCAAACATCAGTCCGCGGAAATGGATCGAGCTTGTCGCGCAGCGAAAGCCAAACACGCCAGGAAGTTGACTTTAATCGAGGAAAAAGGAAATGGCGAGCGCGTCAAGTCACAAAGGGTAGTTTTTCACAATCAGAGATAAATCGGACTAGGCATACAATTTTTTACGGTTCTATACTTTTCGTTGCAATCTTCCTCTAATTTCTCGTTTTAGATTGTAAAATTTGGCTTTTGACTTGCACCACAATGGTGAACTTATAGGACTGTTGTACTGTTAACTTTGTAATATTTATACTGCTAACCTTATACTGTTTATACTGTTAATATTATGCTATTTACACTGTTAACTCTTTATATTTCGCAGTATACTTTACTGTTAACCTTATACTCTTTATATTGTTGATATTATACTACTTATACTCTTAACCATACACTATTTACACTGTTCACCTTTGTTGGAAATCTCAACGAACATGTTGACTTCCTCTACCTCCCTTCCTTTCTGAACTCCATTGTCCACTGCTTCATATCACTGTTTTATGTCACCTAAGCCTTTCTTAGAACTTACGTTACACTCAGGATTTTTTCAAGGACCTACAAAATATTCCTTCTACATCCTAATTTGCCACTCCTTAAACCACCACTCTTCCTACAAAATAGCCAATGACTTACAGTCCCTACGAGTTATCCCCAAGAGCAACCAATAGTTTTCCAAAGTGAACGTTTTTCACTAGTACTATATTTTAGATTTTATCCTGACCTTGCTGAGGGAATTTCTATGAGGTAGATCAAGGAATATTATTGCTGCATAATAAACAATTGTTTGCAACTCTAGTTTATCCTACTTATACTCATTAGCACCTTATACTAGGAGTATCGAATAAGTATGCTTATACTGTTAACCTTAAACCATGAAGAGCTACAAGCTCACCTGGGTAATGCTCTAATAGCATACGAAATAACATGGAAATGGTTGTCGGCCCCAATGGAAGTTGATAACAATGCTAAGGACAGCAAACACATGAAACCAGACGAGGACGTCCGGGAAGACGAGGGCCGTCTAATGGCAGTAATAGCTAATAACCTTCGAATCTATCCATGCTAATGACCGATGCCCTCCCCAGTCGGAGACCACTTGTACCTAATACGCTTAATACCCAAGGCAACTTGGCACTCAAGCCAAGTTCGGTACTCAACTGTAGGTGAGTCTAGTTCGAGTGCCAGGAAGACACGTGTCACATTACCTATCCAAACGGTAAGGCTACTGACAGAGACCAGATAACAAAACTAGAGAACGACCAGAGTAGAAAAGTAGTAGCACGAGGAAGAAGGAAGAGGAACGAGGGAAGAAGAAAGTGAGACAACAAAGTTGATAATGACGCCATCCGGTTCTTGTCGCAAAACTTTTCAAGAGTTTTAATACACCATCGACGACAGCGTCAGAGCTGGTCGGTTCGATGAAATGAAGACCGGTTCGCTTATTTCAACGGCTCCATTGTCCTTTACGTCTGTGTTCGCGCAGAAGAGGATTAAAACTCGATCGTCAAAAGGACGCTCATATTTGAGGCAAATCGATCAATTGACCGGAAGGGAAGGGATGAATCTGGAGCTGCCCTTGCGAAGAAGAGCAAGTTGTACTTTGAATTGGAAGCGAAAACTCGTAACGAGATTCTTATTATCGAGTTAACTTTTAGATTTTAGAAGTCTGAGGGAGATTATGAGATATGTGTATGTGAGCTCTTATAAAGTGTTGTGACAATATGGTGCAAATATTATGGTGGAAATACTGTTATAACTCAGTATATCTTAGAATATATAGCACTATTTTTAAGGGTTTTATACATTCGGAAATTTGTGAATTTGGTTTATCAGAAATTTGGAGATTTGATAGTTTGGAAGATTAGGGAGTTGGGAATATGAGACTTTTAAGGTTTGGATAGTTCAGGGAGTTGGAAATATGAGACTATTAAGAATTTGGATATTTGAGAGTGGGAAATTTGGGAATTGGATATTTTCGGAATTTGAGAGTTGAAGATTTGGAGATTAGAGTATTTAGGAGTTTAGAAACTTTGGAATTAGAGAACTTGGAAATTTTAGAATTTGAAGATTTGGGGACTTGGAAGTTTTGGAACTAAGAAATTGGAAAACTTGGGAATTTAGAAATTTAGAAATTTGGGAATTTAGAAATTTAGAAATTTAGGAATTTAGAAATTTGGAAATTTGGAAATTTGAGAGTTTGGGAGTTTGGGAGTTTGGGAGTTTGAGAACATGAGACTTTTAGAAACTGGGAAATCAGTGAATTTGAAAATTTTTTAATTGAGAAAATGGAGTACCTGTTACCTCAGGAGTATAGGAATTTGGGAATTTGGAAATTTGGAGACTTGGAAGGTTGAGAATTTTGCAACATGATTATTCAGAAATTTCGGAATAGAAAAATTACATGATCAAGAAATTTGATATTTCTTAGGCATTTGGGATTTGAGATATCTGGAAGTATGATAATTATGTATTTACAAAGTTGCAGAATTTTTAAATTTTATAATTTGAGATTGTAAAGACTTGAGAATTAGGGAATATGGGGATTTAAATACTTAAGTGTGTAAGTAGGTAATTAGTAAATCTGACAATTTGATAATATAAAAATCTAAAAATTAGATGATAAATAATTTGAGAAGCTGTCAATTTTATACTTTGGTAATTTAAAAATGTGGAAATTCTGTATTCTTCAACTTTAGAATTTCCAATTTAGAAATGTAGATTTAAGGTACCCTGGAAATGTGAAAATTAAAATATTTCTCGAATTCTCCAAATATGGAATTCCACACACAGGCAAGTCTGAAACAATCCACACATTCCCCAAATTCGCGCCGACCCTGATAATAAGCCTCCTCTAGAATAAGTCAGTGTCATAAGTAGTACCTATAAACTGATCAAACGAATACTGAATTCTCAGATGATAAAATACAAAAGTCAAAAACAAATATAACCTTCTGTTCAATCCTAACCCATGCACTATTAGAATTAAAATTTAAAGATGTATCTGCACTTTAAGAAACTGAAGGAATTTCCCGTGCAGATGTTAGATCAAAGTTTCGCGTTAAATGCAAGATAATAAACGATCTGCGTCGCCCATTCCCCCAACCAAACTTCAATCGTTTTTCCTTCATCGGGTCAGTGTATACGTGGCAGTAAAACGAATTTAAACGCGCCCTCCAACACGTTGAGCGTTTTCATCATCTCGTAGCTGGGTCGCATGGAGGTAAACGAGAGGGAGTAAAATTTTTAAGGACCTAACGTCAAAAGGGCCGTCGAGATGACAGGCTGTCAAACGACGCTCGAAAGGAAATTATTGAGCTAATTGCTGATAAGTTTACAGCGAAACACTCGAATCGAAGGTGATGGCGCCAGCCAGTCAGTCAGACGGTGTAGGAAAAGACAAAAGGAGGGGACGTACGCCGCAACAATCACCCAGAAGGAGAGTTTTTCCTCTTTTCCGCGACGTGGCGAGGCCCTCTCCCGCTTGTCCGCCTCTCCAGACAGAAATATGCGAAGCCGTGCGCGCCGACGGTCGAAAAGCTCGGACGCTTAATTGGACAAAGCCCCAACCTTACTTGGTGAGGGCCGGGCACTCAGCCTCGGTCGCAATATGCCAAAAAAAAGAAAAAAATATATGAATCACTCCTCGCAGGAGCTCAGGGTGCGTACGAGTGGATGACAGTACGCGAGCAACGGCCGCCGGGGGTGGAAAAAGAATTAACAGCCCGGTCAAAGAGCGAATTTCTAGATGAGGGTGGCAGCTTAGTTCGAGGACGTCTGCTGGCTTCACCCTGATTTCCTCCTGGTCCGACACTGGGGGACCAAAGACCGAAAGCGCAATTAAACGATCTTCTCATTGCGTGAAATCGTTCGGATTACGACAATGTTATGATTTTAAGATTACTTAACAACGATTTTCGTTATAACGCCGTTATGAGTAAAATGTTTGGAAGTAGTAAGATTGATCTTCTTAAACGCTAATTGCACTAAGTTTTACTTTACTAGGTGACCGCTATTAAGAAACTAAACCACTCAGCTACGGAGGGAGGTAGTTTTAGGCAATCCTTAATATATGTCCCTTCTTCATTACACGTAAAGGTGATATTTTATTTATTTTATCAAGTTTGGAGATGGTAGGACTGATCTTTTTAAATATTAATTGTACTAGGTACAGTATTGCATTACTAGCTGGCCGCTATTTAGAACCTAAACCGCTTAGCTACCGAGGGAGGTACAGTAGTTTTAGAAAATCTTTAATGTACCACCCTTCTCTGTTGCGCATAAGTGTAATGTTATTTCGTTTATTATATCCGAAAATAGTAGAATTGACTTCTCTAAACATTACTTGCACCAAGTACTGTATTGCTTTACTAGGAGACCGCTACTTAGAACCAAAACCGCTCAGTTACCGAGAGAAGTTATAGTTTTAGGCAATCCTTAATGTATGTCCCTTCTTCATTACACGTAAAGGTGATATTTATTTTATCAAGTTTGGAAATAGTAAGATTGATCTGTTTAAAATATTACTTGTACCAGGTTCAGGCATTAGTTTTAGTTCCTTAATGTATATCTTTTCTCTGTTGCATGAAAGTGTGTTGTTATTTCGCTTCTTTCATCAAGGTTGGACATAGTAAGATCTTTTTAAGTATTAATTGTTACTAGTATTAAGTTATTAGATGACCGCTATTTAGAACCGAAATCGCTCAGCTACCGAGAGAGGTAGTTTTAGGAAATTCTTACAAGTAAACCTACGGAAGTGTCACTCTCCGATTTTTCTGAAATTTGGATATGTTATAGTACATGGAAAATTAGGGGACACGTATTTTTTTTTATCTGCGGTAAAACATATTTTGGGTATGAAACAACCCCCCAAAATGTGAGGGTAAAATGGAAAAATTGCGATATCTTTGAGATCAGTGAAGCAATTTTGATGATTTTTGGTATGAAAGTATGTTTCGATAGAAGACAAAAACTGGCCTAGGTATGTTGGAAGGGGAGTGAAAATTAGGGGGTGAAGTACCCTTAAAATGACCAATTTCTTGCCGCAAAAAATCAGTTTTGATCTGATCGAAATAAAATCTATTAAAACTTCAAGAGGACAGCTAATTAGGGAACACGTATTTTTTTTTTTTTTTTTTTTTATAAATATTTGGGGGGTAAACAACTTCTCATTTACCGCGCTTGTTTGGCACTACGCATGAAACACCTTGTAAAACTGTATTTTTTAACTGTTCGATCTTTTTAATATATCGGTTTTGTACGTTACTGAATGCAAATCTGAAATCAAAATTCAATATGGCGGATCCATTATGGCGGACGAAAACTCAAAAACCTACTTAAATAGACTGTGTCTGTGACATGCGACGGGCAAAATATAATACAATTTCTGACATTTATTGTTAGTTGTGTGAGGTGGATCAAGCGTGTTAAAAATATATTATATATTGTTTATAACAAAATTGTTTAAACAATATGTATAGCTTAAAAATGAAATTTTTTAAAATTTGATGACCGCATTCATTGTATGCGAAAAATGTCTATGGAAACATTGATCACATATTTTATTAATTCTTTTTTTTTTTTTTTTAATTTTATTTTTTTTTGTGTTTTATTTTATTTTATAAATTACTGATTTAACAATTAAATCAGTATCTAAAAGTGTTGCATACATGGTATTCGTTAAAAAAATGTATTATGCACAAAGATGTTTTGCACCAAGCACATCTTATTACTGCACACACGTTGCAGATTCCGCAAGATGTTTCACAATTTTTGAAACAGAAATCAACGGGATTATCAAATTCCAACGGTTTTTCTTTTATATACCCACTTTTGTACCATGAGTATTTAATGAGGTTCCGAAATCGTGGAGATGAAAATTGATAGTGCGTCAGTGATTGCAGCTTTATCACGTTATTTCTATGATGCAAGTTTATGGGATAATTTTGTAAAATAATATTATCGGAAAAATGTCTTATAAAATTCTTCCAAGGACGAAAGAAAAAGACATCCAGGGGTTGTATCATCCCCGTTGTACCAGCAGGAATGGTCTTAATTTGAACAGATTTTCCAGACGTTGGTAAGTTGTTAAACATTTGTGAATTTTGTCCACTCCAAGAATCTAACAATAGAACACTTTTATTGTTAGTGGATGTCAGGAAAACCTCTTTAAACCATTTTTGGACTAGTTCTGATGTCAGTTTACCTGATTTAGAGGCCAGTACGTGGACATTTCCAGGTGTGAATAAATTGTTTTTTACTCGCGGGCCGAATATCCCATCTTTTTCTTGCAATACAATTAATAATGGTGATAATAAACAACCATTCGCAGAAATAAGTGGTTGAATTGTATAGCTGTGCGTCATGGAATTCAAAGATTGGGCCAGCGCTTCAATTTTTAATTCTCCTTTGAAGGATAGAGTTCGTCCGGTATGCATCTCCAAATTAAACCCAGATTGGTCGGTATTATAAATGTTACATTCCCCTACTTCTACAATAAGTCTGTTTACGTCATCAACGAATTTTGTGGCTTGTTCTTTAAGTTTACCTTGATCAAGCACAGACTTTTGTGTTACAAATTTATTAATTTTTCGTGACACAATCTTGTATTTTTTTTTAAAAGTGTGAAGCCATTTTGATGATGCTGTGAAGGAATCAGGGGAAAGCAAAAAGTCATCTCGAGCTTTTAAAGCCCATCTACGAATATCAACATCGTGAATCGTTACTGATTTTTCAACTGCTTCTTGAAATTGAGATATAGCGTATTGAGAAATTTCCTTCAATTTTGCACTCCTAGTTCCACCTTTTTCAAGTTGATTTTCCCAACGATATAATTGACGCTTTGATTTTAATCGCCTAAATTTGCTTTGCACGTTTTCAAATTTCAATTTTCTTTTTTTTCCTGATTTCCAAAATTCAATGACTTTTCGTTTATATTCTTCATCGACTTCATCAATTTCAGAAGAGTCCAAGTGTATGTCGGAAGATGTCTCACCCTCAAAATCAGAGATGTCATCGTCTATGATTGAAACACAATCTTGAATATCGTTTTGATCTTCAAAAATTAAAGTTTCATGTGTTTCCACAAAAAGCGCATCATTAATTGCATCTTTTATTAGAATTTCTAATTGAGAACTAAAAGTTCTTTCATCTTCGGTTACAACAGATTCAAAATTATACTCTGGTTGATCAA
Source organism: Megachile willughbiella (assembly GCA_945859595.2). Taxonomy (NCBI): domain Eukaryota; kingdom Metazoa; phylum Arthropoda; class Insecta; order Hymenoptera; family Megachilidae; genus Megachile; species Megachile willughbiella. The sequence goes on along the minus strand of OX243803.1, from coordinate 11,303,135 downwards.
ACGCTTCTTGCAAAAGCCGTATAATATTTTTTGGATTCATTGCGACACACTGATACCGAATGACGGAGAATTTCCTTTTCCAACAGTTACTTGTTTATACATATAATCCCCCCATGCCCCATTCGGCTCCATGGAAACTACATAAACAAAAGACGACAAAAACCTCATTAAATACTCATGGTACAAAAGTGGGTGTATAAAAGAAAAACCGTTGGAATTTGATAATCCCGTTGATTTCTGTTTCAAAAATTGTGAAACATCTTGCGGAATCTGCAACGTGTGTGCAGTAATAAGATGTGCTTGGTGCAAAACATCTTTGTGCATAATACATTTTTTTAACGAATACCATGTATGCAACACTTTTAGATACTGATTTAATTGTTAAATCAGTAATTTATAAAATAAAATAAAACACAAAAAAAATAAAATTAAAAAAAAAAAAAACAAAAAGAATTAATAAAATATGTGATCAATGTTTCCATAGACATTTTTCGCATACAATGAATGCGATCATCAAATTTTAAAAAATTTCATTTTTAAGCTATACATATTGTTTAAACAATTTTGTTATAAACAATATATAATATATTTTTAACACGCTTGATCCACCTCACACAACTAACAATAAATGTCAGAAATTGTATTATATTTTGCCCGTCGCATGTCACAGACACAGTCTATTTAAGTAGGTTTTTGAGTTTTCGTCCGCCATAATGGATCCGCCATATTGAATTTTGATTTCAGATTTGCATTCAGTAACGTACAAAACCGATATATTAAAAAGATCGAACAATTAAAAAATACAGTTTTACAAGGTGTTTCATGCGTAGTGCCAAACAAGCGCGGTAAATGAGAAGTTGTTTACCCCCCAAATATTTATAGAAAAAAAAAAAAAAAAATACGTGTTCCCTAATTAGCTGTCCTCTTGAAGTTTTAATAGATTTTATTTCGATCAGATCAAAACTGATTTTTTGCGGCAAGAAATTGGTTATTTTAAGGGTACTTCACCCCCTAATTTTCACTCCCCTTCCAACATACCTAGGCCAGTTTTTGTCTTCTATCGAAACATACTTTCATACCAAAAATCATCAAAATTGCTTCACTGATCTCAAAGATATCGCAATTTTTCCATTTTACTCTCACATTTTGGGGGGTTGTTTCATACCCTAAATATGTTTTACCGCAGATAAAAAAAAATACGTGTCCCCTAATTTTCCATGTACTATAACATATCCAAATTTCAGAAAAATCGGAGAGTGACACTTCCGTAGGTTTACTTGTTAGTATAAATACTTTGTTGTTTGTGTGATGTTATTTCCTTCATTTTATCATATCTCCGGATGATATTATTGATTTCTGTCAACATTAATTGCAGTACGTACAATATTTGCTGTTTAAGTAGAACTAAAATCGCTTAGTTACGGAGAGAGGTAGCAGTTTTACAAAATTCTTAATGCATTTGTTCTCTGTTCCTTGTAAATGTTACTTGGTATATTCTATCATGTTTGAAGATACTGAGAATAATTTTCTTAAACATCAATGTCAGTATTGCTTTATTCGATGAGTATCATTCGGAACCGAAACTGCTCAGTTATCGAGAGATGTCGTTTTTAGAAATCGTTAATGTATGTCATATCATTCATATGTAATACTATACTAACTTACTACTATCTATTTCAGAAATAAGAAAGACGATTAGAGGTAGGTACAAATCATTAACGACTACCGAAAGGCTAAATAAGACCAAGCAAAATGCAAACAGTCAAGGGCGAGAAGTTGGCAGATGTATCTATATTTCCTCATTTTCCTTCTACCACGTCTTCAAGTCCGCTCGAAAGTTGGCGTGCCATTAAGACACTCTATTTGCACTGTCGGCAGCCACGTCGTTTGATATTAATGTTTTTCTTGCGATGTATTTCGTGTGCCAGTAATTACCAGAGCAAATAGCTGGCGCGGAAGGGAGACAGAAAGCAATAAAGAAACGTAACACGATGAAGAATCTACGTTCCCCGTACAGTGAATTAATTGAGGAGAATGATAACTGAAGTTGAAAGTTGCATAAGTAAATTATATCGTTCGGTGTAACTCGAGAACCATTTTAACGTATCAAAATGGAATTCACGTTAATTAAGACAAATAATGGGGTATATGAAAATAAATGTAAGACACGAACGAATAAATGCAGTCCAAAGCATTGCAATGATAAAAGAGAAATATTGTACTTTGTTATGTATTATTTTGCTACTTTATCGAAATTGAGATACTATGGTTACTGAAAATAGTGATAGAAATTTTACAATTGAATAATAGAAAATGTAAGAAAGATTCTTGTTTATAACAGTAAAATGCAATTATAATAAATTGTGAAAGATTAGGAATGAAATGTAATTGATATTCGTAAATTAGTAGAATACGATACAGTAATTATATGAGTTTTTAAGTCAGTATTTGTAAAAATGAAATAGTCTATTCAAAATCTTCCATGTATATATATCTAACACTTTTCGAAAATAGCTTCATTTCAATTTGCATAATATAAATTATACAAGCATACTTATCAAATTATATAATAATTATTATTTAATAAATAATTAAGAAATCGAAAATAAGATGGAAATTTGAAAATATAGAAATTTGGGAAATTGAAAATTTGAATATTGAAAAATGAAAAATCTTGAAAATTGGGATATTTACGAATTTATATGTGTATATATTTGTGAATTTTGAGGTTTGAAAATTAGGGAATTTTATAATTTGCAAATTCTGAATTTGAAAATTTAAGAAATGGACAATTGGAGAATTTAAGAATTAAAGAATTGAAGAATTAGTGAATTGAAGAATTTAACAATTGCATAATTGGGGTATAGGAGAATTTGAGAATTTGAAAATTTAGGGAATGGACAATTGGAGAATTGGATAATTGAAGAATTTGATAATTGGAGAATTGAGAAATTTGAGAATTTGAGGATTTAAAAATTTGAGAATTTGAGAATTTGAGAATTTGAAAATTTAAGAATTGGGGAATTATAGAATTTGAAAATTTTAGAATTGGGGAATTGGAGAATTAAAGAATTTGACAATTGGAGAATTGGGATATTGAAGAATTTGAAAATTTGCGAATTTGAGAAGTTGAGAATTTGAGAATTTAAGATTTAGACAATTGAAAAATTGGAGAATTGGAGAATTGAAGAATTTGACAATTGGAGTATTGGAGAATTTGAGAATTTGAGAATTTGGGAATTTGAGAATTTGAGAATTTGAGAATTTGAGAATGTGAGAATGTGAGAATGTGAGAATGTGAGAATGTGAGAATGTGAGAATGTGAGAACGTGAGAATGTGAGAATGTGAAAATATGAGAATGTGAGAATTTGTTAATACAGGAATTTACAAATTAGTAAATTCGAAAGTTCAGAAATTTGTAAATTCAGAAGTTCAAAAATTTCTTAATGTAAAGATTACCAAAAACACAATTAGATCCCCTATAATCAAAGCTACATATATCCACATATAAAGTTGCTATCCAAAAGCTAAATAACAGTAACGAAAAGTCTTAACATCAACAATTATCGCAAACACTATAAACATTTCAAACACCCCATATTTTAAAACCCCCACCTAATTTCTCGCTTATTTTTCCAAGCGAACGTTTTAATTCCACCCTCTCCAATTACCAAATTATACTTCAAATCGATTAACCCGTCTCGTTCGAAAAATCGTCCGCTGAAACGGCGTCTACCATAATCACAGCACGAAATCTTCATTAAAAGCAGCGAATATACAGCAATCTCGAGGCACGTCAGCGCAATTCTTCCGGCGTGAAAATTAATTTTCAACGAACGTGTTGTCCCTAGTTGGCGAGCGTTATTATCCCGATCCCTGCGTTATGTTATTTCCAAAACGGGAAGGCAGAAGCGGGAGCAAATCTCCCGACCAACCGGCGCGTCTCGCAATGCTCGCTCATTTGTCTCGTAGCGGCTAATGAAATTATAGCCACCGGCCTGGCACGGTCATCTCTTCGGACTGTCTTCTTTCTCCCAAACTCCACCGTCCTCGCTCTTTCCCGCCGCTATCGTTTGCGCTCGATCGTGAGCGTTGGACGGAGAAAGGACAAGGGCGAAGCAACGAGAGGAAGAGATCCTTTCGGTGCCTTCCCGAAGGAATAGGAAGGAAAATTGCGGGAAAACTTGTTTCGCGGATATCTCCTTGAGTACTTCTCGCAGATGACGGGAGCCAACGGCCGATATTGCGACACTCAACCAACGACACCTCGTTCGAACGAGACAACGTTCGCGGGAAAGAGAAAATAGAGTCAAAGAGAAAAATCGGTGCTAGCTGGACGCTGTAAATGAAACCTTGCCGAGTGTTTGCCCGAATCTGCGATGGGAGATTGTACTCGTTATGGTGAATTGCGACTTTGGGAAACTGTAGCAACTTGGTGATCAATTGAGGGAGATGGAAAGGTTTCAGATGTTTAGAAGGTCAGAGGTTTGGGAAGAGATTTATATGTTCAGACATTTTAGAGATTTAAAAATTCAGAGATCGGGAAATTTAGAAATTTATATGCTTAGAAATGCAGTTAGAAATTAAGGAAATTAGCAATTCATTTGAAATTTCATTTGAATTTTGAAATTTAGGAATTTAGGAATTTTGGAAATTTCAGAAATTTGGAGGTTTGGGGATTTGGGGATTTGGGGATTTGGGAATTTAGGGATTTTGAAATATGGGGATTTGGGAATTTGGAAATTTTGGGATTTGGGGATTTAGGGATTTAGAAATTTGGAGATTTGGGAATTTGGGGATTTGAGGATTTGGAGATTTGGGAATTTAGGAATTTAGGAATTTAGGAATTTTGGGAATTTTAGAAATTTGGAGATTTGGGGATTTAGGGATTTGGGATTTTGGGCATTTGGGAATTTAGGGATTGAGAAATTTGGGGATTTGGGAATTTGGAAATTTTGGAATTTGGGGATTTGGGGATTTGGGGATTTAGGAATTTGGAGATTTGGGAATTTGGGGATTTGAGGATTTGGGAATTTAGGAATTTAGGAATTTAGGAATTTAGGAATTTAGGACTTTAGGACTTTAGGACTTTAGGACTTCAGGACTTTAGGAATTTAGGAATTTAGGAATTTAGGAATTCAGAATTTTTAAATTTTTTAATTTTCTGTTTAAAAATTCTTGAACTACTGATTTTGGAATTTTGGAGATTTAAAGTTTGTGGACTTTGAAACTTTGAAATTTTGAAACTTTGAAAGCCTGAAACTTTAAAACTTTGAAACTTTGAAACTCTGAAACTTTGTAACTTCGAAACTTCAAAACTTTGATCTGTGACACATCCCAATTTTGTCGCGCAAATAAAGATTTCTGAAAGCGTGAAAGATTCACCCCACCACCAAATTTTACGCACATCAAACTATCTTTAATATTCCCAGCCCACGCTCACAATACCTTATATCATTTTCAGATTATCCAAACCTTCCACTTACCACCCTAGCACGGGTAAGTTACCGTACCACCTCAGGTAAAAAAATTTATATCAACGTCCCTGCTTTATTAAGATATGTTAATTCGTGCCGGTATACATAAGCAGGTCCTTCGGTGATACTAGCAACAGTACTTACACGAAAGGTTAACCTGTCGTTCGTAGGCCAAGCATATCCCGGAATCCAGTTATCAGCTAATGAAAAGAAGAGCGGCTGCTCAATCTGCTCTGTTCACAGTAGCTCGTAACTGCCCCTAAGATCAGGGGTGGCAGGGAAAGCTTGCCTCGGGAACGGCTTATCTTGCTCAGGATTTTTTAAGATTATCCTCCTGTGTCGTATTAAGCAAGGACCGTTTAAGCTCGCTTGTACGGATTGGGGTGGCTACCCCCACACTCAGTTTCGGGTTCCTTCCAACACCCCCTCAGGAAGCGCGATGCCGCACGTAAATAGCTACTTGTCGGATCATTTTGGAAACCTGCATGCACTGCTCGCTTCAAATTAAGTCTATCGGAGTAACCTGATAGCGGAAAATTGGAGATGAAATCGATACTACCCTCTTATAAATTGTCCCTGAGGAACTGGAAAATAAGTGGGGTAACTGCACCTATCACGGAACGGTGCTTAATATGAAGCATCGTATTTTAATAAATAAGTAAAATCTATCAGTGAATATTTAAATATATCGTTATAAATAGAACGCAAAAATTATAACAGGTGTACTGATTAATAATTCTTAATTTTTTTTTCAACTTTTTGGAACAAAATCAAAGGGCTATTCACAGTATGCTCCACCGCTAACTATACATTTTCCCTTCTTCATATATTCAAACTAGATATGTGTACTAGACATGTTTGAAAGTATGACGCTAACTCGAAATCGTCTGAACATCGACGACATTCTGTCATAGCAATAAAGTAACAGAAGAGTTTAGATTTTGAATACGCCCTTGAGTCTAGTACAATCCAGCGCAGAAATGAAGAATTAACCGGTACCTAGAAATTGTAATTTTTATATATAGTTTAATGTAAATGCCGCAAATAATCATATAGAATAGAACCAATAGTAAATGTATAATAATAGAAAATAATAGACCTCTTTCACGCGAATTACATGTAACGTGTACTAACTCTATTATAGCGTACCTGTTTCGCCATTTTCCCTAAGGATACTGCTCGTCCGTGCACTTTCAACGGCGCTCTCGCAGAAAGAATAAATTACGAAATTTCCGCGCAGACATCAGAGGAATAGTTGTTTAAAACACTCGTTGCTAGTCTTCACGTTTAATTCGATGTGAAAGGCGAACGTTTCCCATCGTTCGCCGGCTTCCTTTTATTATTTCCGCTCGCGAGCGGTTGATTCCGGGGCTTGGTTATTTCGTGGGAGTTCGTTTCCGTTCTTTCTTCGTTCGGCGTGTAAACTGACCGATGCAAAGGCAAAAGTTGAACCGACGGAGGTGCCTTGATGTGGTTATCGCGCGGAGGGTTGCTCGGCTCTTTACCTTCTGGACGCCGGCTAAATTGGCAAATATTAAAATTCTTTCGATGCGGAAGGAACGTGTACAATGGTTCGTAAAATGTAGGAACTCTCGACGCGCTCTCACCCCACGGCCATGGAGTGGTTGCCCACATTTTAAACCTTCGTGGAGTTTTTCGCGAACGGCCGCCCTCTCTCTCTCTTCATGCTCGATTTGAAAAGCTTCTCTGATTACTTTATTGTTCTCCATGCCTGCTTGCCCTCATTCGTACCGCGGAATCGCTTTCAGGCTATTTCAATCGACGAAATCGACGTTAATCGGCATTATTTCGTGCTTCGTCGATAAAGATTGTATTACACGGTACTCGAGGGGTACGTGTAATTTATACGCAAGAGATACCTAATTAACATTAATTACATACTGTTGGTGGTAATTTGCATTTAACCTCTTGATTCTTAGCTGATGGAAACGGTTGGATATTATTTTGGGAAGTTGGTCTTACGCGTGAAGTAACAAATAATTTCTAATCCTAAGATAATAGGTTAACTACACAAAAATATGTGGCAATTTACAAAATTATCCATTTTTAGGATGATTAGAGCGATTAGTTTGATCATTTTTTCAGTATTTTTTGTCAGATTATTTTTACTCAGTTTCAATGTGTCTATTATAAATAACTATTGTATAATATGCCAAGTGGAAGAGATTTGGGGATACACATCAAAGTTTGAATTCTAGTTGACTGCTTTTTAAAAATATTTAAGATAATTACAGAATTAATATATTACAATATTACATTAGGATATTATTACAGAGAATATTATAATAACAAAAAATGTTATTATGTTAAAAATGTTATGTTACATAGAAATAGAATTTTTGTTCATGTACTAATATTTTGAACAACAATAGCGCACTAATAGCACTATAGCAATTTTAAGTATTATTTAAATAATATATTTGAAAAATAATTTTTTATATTACATATATGCAATTACATACAAATCGATATAAAGTTGAATTTCAATCTATATTTCCATCGTCACATATGACTACATATATTATCAACTCTATAATTAGTATTAATTATTATTGATGTAAAATCTGTCTTCTTTTTTAATCAAATATAATGTACAAAACTTGTACATCACATATAAGGGAGTAGCCATAGAGGTAGTCGGGGGTAGTTAGAGTACTTAGGGTTAGTTGGGAGTAATTAGGCTATTTAGAAATAGTAGGGGTACTAGGATAAAGGGACGTGCTTCTTCTCCCCTTAAAAAATGAAAAATGTTTTTCTCTCACCCTAGAAAAAAAATTGCATTTTTCTCCTCTCCGAATAAAAAAATTAAGTTATAAATCAATTCATTGAATTTTTGTCCATTATTAACAAATAATTAATAATAACGATTTCTCACGATAAAAGCCATTTAAAGGCATATAATAAAAATCTCCACAAAAATGTTGCGCTTTGACAAGCTCGCAATTTTTTAAACAAATGTCTCCACACTCTCTAATAAAGAACATTATCAAAAATACTTATTTTAGCATTTCAAAAACATAAAAACGCATTGATGGTACAATAATGGGTGCACGATGAAGATCAAATAGCGAGCCATTTAACGACATTTTTCTACATTTCTCATTAAAAACTTTATGATTCACCCTACAAGAGAATGTGACATCAATTTCATATTCGTCGAAATGAAGGACATCCGTCCTAGCAGCGCTGCACAATATATCCGTACGTACTGTTTTTGCCCCGTTTTCAATACGTACAGGCATGTTTTCATAAGTAGATTAATTCCTGTGAATTTTTTAAAGCGACTTCTCCCGGTGAAAATGAAAAAAGTTTGCTCGTCGGCCGGTGTAATTAAAACGCCTTATACGAGGCAAGGAGACCTTACAGACAGCTTTGTTAATCGAGCTGGAGGTGCTCTCGCGTCATTCGCTCGCCTAATAAAAATTAACGGCGAGCAGGTGCAGGGCCGTACGAGGGGTGAGCCCCGTCTCGCTTCAAGGCGGCCAAAGGGTTGCTCCCACGACGAGAGGGCGGGCGCCAAGAAAAATTATAAAAATAATCTGGCCGAGGAGGGGGCAGTCAATTGGGGTGGAAAACTTGCGTAACAAGCAGTCCCGAGGAAATTGCGGGAAAAACCGTTTGCCACGAACGGATGAAAGTGGCGGAGGGGCGGCTACCAGGCAGAGAGAACCCCTTCTCGTCGTTCACGTTGGGAAAACGAAAGAAAAATAAACGAGTCCGTTGCTCGGCCAAGCTCAATCGTTCAAATAATAATATTAATGTTGCTGATGAAAAAGGTCAGGCCGACCGGTTGTTCAACATTTCGAGATTGTATTCGTCTGATATCGTGCAGAAGATTGCCTAACGAAGGGTGACTCGCGTGGCTCGTTTTTAGAATCGTTTACCTGTATAATTTCTATGAGTGACTGAATAATTTTAGTCACAGAAATATATATATAATTTATAGGTAATTTTCTATGTATGATTGCATAATTTTGATTTTAAATGAGTCTTTACCACAAGGCGTTTCAGGGTATTGGCCAAATGTTCTTAGGGTTGTTTAATATGTGTTGAAATGTTATGACAATAATATGAAATGGTAGTGGTAGCAAACGATAACTGCGATATAATACAGAAACAGATCAGCAATATTTAAGTTTATTCTGTGTAAGAATTGATTAATATTCAATTACAAATGTTCACCATTTTTGGCAATGTACATCGGTAGAGGAGAAAATTTATTTCTTTCCGAATTCGTAAGGAATTACAGTATTTCGGTGTGGAGACTATGAACTTACTAATGTGACTGATACACGTCAATCTCAGATAGCAAATCTAGCTCATAAAAACAGAAAACGTAAATATTACTAATTCGTTTTTGCATCGCAATCAATTAACCGTGAGTTTGCTATTGTCCTCTTCATTTCGTCACAATTTTTTTACAAAGTTGTAACAGACATATGTTTACATAACATTTCTTGTTTTGACCCATAGAATATACCAACAACATGTTTGTTTAGGGAACTTTACAATTCAGAAATTTTGAAAACTTGAGAATTTATTCAGTTAGAAATTTGGAAATTTGAATGTTTAGGCACTTATGAATTTAAAAAATGACAGAACATGGAAATTTAAACATAAGGATACCAAATTTTCATAATTTCAAATTTAAAAAATTCTACATTTCGAAATTTAAAGATGAGATAATCTAGGATCTCATAAATCCAGAAATTCGTTAATCTGAAAATCTAGAAGTACACAATTGTTTAATTTTCAAATTACAAAATTGTCTTCTCGTCAGTGTCCACGAGTGTACAGTTCCACATCCTTGCATCCTCACTTGCGTACATCTAAAACCCATGATCCGAATACGCAATTCTCATCAAAGCTTTTCGAAAAATTAAAAGCTATCGTTCCCTGATCACACAACGAAAACCAAGCTCGGTTCAGCACGGAAGGAGCATCCAGAGTGGACACGAGCGGCGTGTCGTCGCGGTGAACTTTGATATTTCGTAATTCCATTGCTCGCAATTAGGGCCGGTAATTACCATAACCATTAGCGGGCCAGCGGGACGCAGCTCCGAGAAACTACCCGGAACACTCTGGATAGCACGGCTGTGTCCTGGACATAAATACTGGTGGTCAGACCGTCGTAGGAATGGCCACCATCCAGTGGCACGAACGCGCCAACTCCGGCAACCTAGCCGGACACACAATCAGGAACTTGCCTGAGGAATGCAACCGCAGCCAGTTTCTTAGGGCGGTCGAATTAAACTCGTTCCATGGACCGACGGTGGTAACCAACGTACTGAGTCGCAGCGAAAGGGATGACCGTCGGAAAGACATCCGGTTTCGAGCCGGAAACGATGGAACGCGGCCAAAGTCCGACAAGGAGATAGACCGGAAGGGTGTACGATGATTCGACGCGTGCTCGAATGCTAGTAACGGGACAAATTCGGGTTGGATTCAAGAACTTCGAAGGAAACAACGAAGAGAATGATTTGGAAGTTCAAACAAAGTAGCGAATGAAGTTTAAAAGAGTTTAGGTACGTGGGTGCTTATGATTCATATCATAAAGTTCAAGTTCGTACTTGATTGATGGCATTTATGAGATACAGGATTCAACTGTATGATGGTGATCGTTTGGACTATAGGCATTAAACTGAAGATAACATATTAGAATTATTTGGAGTATATTCGTACACTTCTTTCCATATCTAAATTTTAAGATATTATTACATAAATGTGGGTATACCTCATGTAGCTTTGCAGCATTAACCTACAAATATAGAGAATACATTTTTAATACAGTCTCTGGTATTAGTAAGCACAAGTAAATAAAATTTCAATAGCTAATTCTAGAATTTATCCAGGCCTTTAGATTCTCTCTAGATTCTACGCTTTTTACATGCTATTTCTAATTCCTATGTTTTCCTTATTCTAGGTCTTAGGTTCGTTTTAATCTAAAACCTAAATACTAGGTCTTAAGTTCGATTTTAACTCTAGGTTCTCTCAAAATCCTAAGATCCTAGATACACCGTGAGATCTATCTAGGCCTTACACTATCAATAAGTTCTCTCTAGATCTCACAGTTTGACAAGTCCTAGGTTCATCTTGGCTTCTAGTCTCTAGTTCTTAAGTTGTCCCTAGACAATAATAGATATCTAAATCTAGAATCTAGATTCTCCTTAAATTCTAGATTTTCCCTATACTCTGAAATCTACCTGAGTCTCAGGCATATGTTCTCTCTAGATGCTTACCACACATTCCATGAATCTTATGCTCTCCTTAAATCGTAGACGGTGTTTAGAACCTTCCTAGGTCTTAAAATGTCTTGGGACCCTAACAGTTAAATCGAATACCTATATACCAGAATCTTCTAACATCCTAGGTTCCTTCCAAATTCTGTTTTCCCTAGAATCAGAGGCATAGGCCCCAGACTCACCCAGATTGACCTTAAAATCTCTCAAAGCAGAAAACTGATGGAGAAACCACCTAAGTGTTCATCACAGTAAGCAATTAATGAACTCCTAATCCAAATGATTTGTAAGAATGTACTGGTAGAACGTTAAGGAAGAAATAAATTTAATTAATTGGGTTTATTGACTGTAAGGTGGACGAATATATACCATCTAGGTGGCTGAAATATCCAATTTTCTGAATGGAAAAGCACATTAGCCGAATGTTTAATTGCTAGTCGAGATCAGGAGTGGCCGTTGGCCAAGCAGCGCAACTGCATTTTCCCTGCAACAGCCCAACAACTTTACCTCCACCTCCTGTACTTCTACTTTCTACTGCCTCCACACCGTTCCTCTTTCTCTCTCCCCGCTCTCTTTCGCCCTTACACATGCTCGTCGTATCCTTTTCTCGTGGAAACGTTCGGTAGGAAGGCTTCTCGGTCTCTCCGCGGCGGTATCAATTAATCTGCCCTCTCTGACCCTCTTCACGGGGTGCGTTCACCCCGCTCGCGACGGTATTTCCGGTCGAAACTTCGTTCCGCAGTCTATGGAACCGAGGTACTCACCCTTGTTCTACGTTTTCATTTCGCGGAACGTCGGCAAGGATCGGTTTCCACGTGTGCGAAGAACTCTGCGTTGCGCTTCAGCGATGTCGATTTGACTTGCAGGTGACATCTACGGGACTATGTAAAACACCACGTTCTTATAGGAAAATAAGAAAATATGGGAAATGGAATTTGTTGATTTTCGGCTTAGTTTTCGAGAGAATCAAGTTTCAACGTTCACCGTGTAACCATCATGTTATTTTCGAACGATGTAGCGCTTATTGTGTTTCACCTTACTTTGCCCAAAATGTTTTAAAATAATTATGATTATTGAATGGGTCTTAAAGATCCACAGATTTTGTACTCATGGATGTTTATTTGTAGGAATGCATTAAACAGAAAGTATACAGTAGAGATATCGAAAGCGAGGATCAATTAGTCCAAGCAATTAATTACGCATTTAAGGAACTGAGAACTTAAAACACTTAAAAATACATGCTTCGGTAATTAGACAAGCAATAAAACTCTTAAATCTCTTCTCATTGAAAACATTTTTCGTGTTCTTCTTTCAAGCCAATAAAGTTCACATGCTGCATATTTACGAACAAAATTTGCGTTTACCCGACAGAAGATATTGTCATAACAGCAAAGAAATGCGATAGATAAAACTTGATTTTCTCAAAAACTGAGCAGAATATCAAAAAATTGTATTCTATGTTTTTTCCTTATCTTTCCATGAGGAATTACGTGGTGTTCGCTTTTACGTATTATTTGGCTGAACCTTGCATAAAGAAGATAACCAAAGATGAAGTTCCGTAGTCCAACAAGTTTGAAACAGAATTGCAAATGCTTGGGACACTCATTTCATATAAAATAATATGGATCTGGAACGAGTTGCTTTCCATCTTACAAACAGGGTTTACTCAAAGCATAAGATCAAGAAAGTAGTTACTTTGAGAAGATTCTTGAAGTTATACATACATTTATAGCATTTATTAGATTGAAATTGTGTATACATTTGCATTACTTGCTGTACAGGGTGTTTCAGTCGTCAAAGCATCATTAAGAAATGCTTATACAATTATAATTAGGAAATTATATTTATTAACCAACTGCATGTATCTAAAAACTTGTCAAACGATTAATATTTTGTTGATATTATATTATTTATCAGTAACCATTAATATAAATCTGACTTAATATTACTGATAAGCAGTAATTGTTAAAAAATATAGTGGAGTGTAAATTATTTGAAACAGTGCTGATGTTTAATAATGTCAAATAAACAAACTTAAAATGTACAATGAACTTAAAACACGGACTTTTTAAATATTAACAAAATGTAATTTCTAATTTTTATGATTATAAAAGAATATATCTACATATGTATGTAATATGCTACATCGAAGTATTTCTTCAGAAATAAATTACTACAAAATTAAAAAAAAAAATATTTGTCGTAACATATACCACAGATTAAATTACAATAATAATATTTATATATTCAATAAGTAATTTTCAGACATAATTTCTATAGTTATAAGCTATGAAGTACATCCATGTTTAATTATGCGGGCAATTCAATTTTCTGAGCTACCTTGATCCCAGTTGGTTCAGTTAATTTATGTTCTACTGTAGATTTCTACTTCTTCAGATCATTAAACTTTTAAGTGCTATGCAAAGTCATGAAAAGAATAAGAGATGGAAATATAAAATAAACAGTATTTTACAAAATTTTTTATTTTATTTTAAAGTTGATGAAGATTACGGTTACTGATAATTATAAAAATTTTATAAGGATTTTTATTTTCTTCAGTAAATTTTATTTAATGACTTTAATATCATTCATTTAATAAATTTGATATACTGATTATTTATTTGATAAGTGTTTTATTTATTACATTTTACATGATAAATTTAATACTGTTACACATGTGATAAATTTTATTTAATATATTTAATAACATTCTTACTAAATTTTATTTAACTGCATTTAATTTATTAAATTAATTGATTAATTTATTAAATAAAATTAAGAGACGAGAATATTACGTTTACTGACAATTTCTTATAGATAAAGTATAGTCATAAGTTATTTGTTATTAGGTTATGTGCGCATACGTTAGTGCACATATACATACAATTTTTTCGATCACCTAACTATTTATTTATATTTTTCTCCGAATTTGTGAAGAAGTAATTTGATAATAGTTTCACATGTCTATTCTTCCGTTTACTTATACTCTATATTAGGTATCCAACATCCTAATGAAAGTTCAAATTCAGTTTTACCAGTCTTTCTCTGTCTTCTTTATCTTTTTTGATACCTGTAAGTTACAATGAAAGAAAACGCTATTGACCCTTATTTCAAAACATTTAAGGAACATACAGGTAATTTTGCGGTTCAAAATAATAAACTACTTAAACGTGACAATTAGTTGAAATCATCAGAATGTGTCACATTATCTCACATTGTCATACGATATGTGCAGAAAAGAAGAATACTAAATACAGCTATCATAAACAGTTTTAATTTAAAAATAATTTGATCGAAGAATATAGTTGTGATTCATAAATTATAGATAATTGAAGGAAATATTTCGGCTGGTTCTTGTATTAATAATAAACACATACGACTGGTTAGCCATTCAACTGATACTCCGGACTTTAGTAGCAGTCCATTTGCTCGATCCCATTCCGGCAGGTTCGTAAGTCCCGCGGGATGTGAGATGTCCCGAAGTCGATAGTGATTAAAACTTTGACTTAAACTACCCGGCCAGAACTCGGTTGGCTATTCGGGGATCGATTTGGTATTCCGGATATGTGACATCTCGCGAGTTCGACGCAACGAGACGATCCGTTGTGCGAGGAATGAGAATTGACGCGAACGCGACAGTAATAATCAATGATGATCGCAAGAATATCCTGTTTTTGAATGAATCCGGATCGTGCCGATAAACTTTTTAAATTAACTTCCAGCTGATCCATTTGATTATTCGAAGGAAAATATATTTCCCCTTTGGGGAATCGTGCAAGAATTATTCGAAAAAATATTGCCTTTTGAGGTTATAAATTTGGTATTAAATAAATATTTCATTTAATGTACGCGTTAGGACTTGATGATGACTGACATAACACTTTTAAGATATATTCCGAGTAAAAATATCAAAAATAACATTTTTCTATAACGAAGTCAATTAATTATCCTAAAAATATTGGAAGTTGGCTCTACTCACATAAAATAATTTTGTGACGATTATTATACATATTGGTTAATAAATAAATTATTCACCAAAGTGATAATTTATTTTTTGTTGCAGTTTCACTTGTAGTACAAGTATTTTATAATTGTATTTATTTATTTATAATGTGAATATTTTATATAGTACTTATAATACACTTGTTCTCAATGTGGAAGTTATAATATAGATGCATTGGTACTATAATTGAAAAAATTCAGAACATAAAATCGTTGCCATGTGATCATCCCAAATATGAAAACTTGTGATTAAAAATCGATAGGAGTTTATGCACGAGTGAAACGTCATAACTTTCTATAAATTGAAATAGCAAAAATGAAACATGACACCAGTGTTGATGGGAAGCAGGTGTTTACGTTATTAAGCAAATGTACGAAGATCGAGCGCTATATATGAGGGTCTCGGGATGCGGGTCTAAACGCCGACTAAGCACCATGAAATCCCCATCGATCGAACTCGACAACGACGTCTAGGTAGACATCGTCGTCGTCGACGTAGAGAGAGGCGCCAAGACGGCCGACATGCCAATTTATAACGCACTAAAACCGCCGATGCGTGTGATCCGTGTGCGTCACATACGCCACAACACGCAGCCACAGAGAATACGGTTCACCGGCCAAAGGACTATCTTTGAATCACTGTGACGTGAAATTTCAATGAAAAAATGTAAAAGAGGTACAATGAAATTTCAATGAGGAAGTGTAGAAATACAGAGAAATTTTAGTAAGAGTGTAGAAGTGCAAGGAGATATCAATAAAATACTTCGATAAGGTTTAGAATAATTTCAATGAAGAAATGTAGAAATACAGTACATTTGAATGAAAGAGTATAGAAGTACAATGTAAAGTTTGGGTGAAAAAGTGTGAAAGTACAACGAAATTTCAATGACAAAGAATAGAAGAAAGTATAGAAGAAGAACTTCATACAAGGAAGTTGTAATGAGAAAATGTACAACATATGCAGTAAGATTTCGATAAAAAAGTATAGAAGTACAGCAAAATTTGAACGAAAAAGTGTAAAATAGAAATAGTAAAATATTTATAAAAAGGTGTAGAACTTCAATAAAATTTCTATGAAAAAATTGAGAAGTAAAGAAAAATTTCTATGAAAAAAGGTGAAGGTACAGTAAAATTTGAATGAAAAGTGAAGAAAAGATACAATAAAATTTCTACGAAAAAATATAGAAGTACAGTAAAATTTCAATGAAAAAGTGTAGAACTGCAATAAAATTTCTATGAAAAAATGAGGTAATACAGAAAAATTTCTATGAAAAAGAGTGAAGGTACAGAAAAATTTTACTGAAAGTGTGTAGGAGAGGTACAGTGAAATTTTGATGAAAAGTGTAGGAGAAGTAGAGCAAAATGTGAGATAAAGCAAACACACCAAAATTTGTGCAGTTGAGAACATAGTAAGCTTCTCTAGAGAGAATGATGATATGAAACTACAGAAGAGGTGCCGAACAAACTTATCATCCACTGTATTTTTCTGCCTCCTAGTTTGTGAAGCTCTAGAGCCACATTACAAATTTCTATGTCATTTACGATGACTTCTAAACGCTTCAAATATTCAACATGAAAAATGAGTAAATTAATTAACAATGAATAATGCTAATATACTACGTATTATTTATTGACTAATAATACTAATATATAATACTAGTATTGTTTATTGACAGAACGTTTAAATTAATTTTTAGAGTAGGTACGGTAATAGTATGTGAGATATAAGAAAGCATAAAGAGAAATGTCAACTCGTATATGTAATTTGTAGTGGATCAATGGTGAACTATTTTAACCCTGCTAGATCTTGATCATTAACTAAGATATTAACAATTTCTGTGTTTTTAGATGTATAAACTATCAGATTTGTAAGTTTCTGAATTTTTTAATTTCAGAATTTCGAAATTTCTGAATTTTAATGTACTCGAATATTTTCATGTTTAAAAATTCCTAAAACTTTTTGGGATTCTTAAACTTCTATATTTTCGAATGGTCAAATATACAACCCCTGAGTTTCCAAATTTTTAAATTATCAAACTCCGAAATTTCCACAATTTTAAGTTGCTAAATTTCCACATGTCACATGTATAAATTACTTCATTTTAAATTGTTAAATTCCCAAATTTAAAAATTAATTTCCCAATTATTTGGAATTCTAGGTTGCCAAATTCGGAAATTCCTAAATACCTAAATACTTCAATTTTACAATTACCAAAGTATCAAATTTCTAACTTTTTTAATTTCTAAATTTTCACATGCCATATATTTAAATTTCCAAGCTTCTAAATTATTAAATTTCAAAATTTCAAAATTTCCACGTGTCACATGTTTAAATTTCCAAGTTTCTAAATTATTTAATTTTTAAATTTCTAAATGACCCCGTATTACGTGTTTAAATTTCCAAGTTTCTAAATTATTCAATTTTTAAATTTTTAAATTACCACGTGTCATACATTTAAATTTCCAAGTTTCTATATTTTTAATTATCACATGTCACAAGTTTAAATGTTCAAATTTCTAATTTACTAAATTTCATTACATTATTATTAATGTAGTAATTTAATAATTTAAAGTTGCACATAGTATCTAGCAGTGACTATTTAAAATCATTCCTTACATTCATTACAATTATTCCTTAAGTCATCATCATTATCTACTTTTACCATAATATCTTTTATTTGGTCAAACTTTATATCCTTTCATATTCGGATCTCCCCCCATGTTACACAGCATGCCTCCGCACATATTTTAAATGAATTCTTGACTACATAACTACCTACAAAAAAAGGAACAGCACAAAAATGCTGGTAGCCCAGCTTGTAATAAAACTAAGGCTTAATTATGCAATATTACCTGTACGTTTCAAAGTAAACGGATCGTAATTCTCGGAAATATTTCAAGGGTGGTGACCCTCTTCACTCTCAAATCAACGTCAAAGAAGGTACAGGAACGAGGGGTAGGTCGCGCTTTAGCAGGGAGCCCGATCCAACGATTCGCATAAATATTTTTCACTGCGTACACTTGAGTACAATATAGGCTTTTTCTTTTATAAAGACACGTATGTAAGCTTGTCATTTTTTAAAATTCACAAATTTATAAGTTTTCATGTTATCATGTTTTAAAATTTTCATGTTTCCTAGTTTCCAAATTTTCATATTTTATATTTTCGAATTTCCAGGTTTTTAAGTTTTCAAATCTTCATATTTTATATTTTCGAATTTCCAAGTTTTCAGGTTAAGTCTTCAAGTTTTCGGATTTTCATGTTTTCCAGTTTCCATGTTTTCAAGTTTTCAAGTTTTCCAGTTTTCCAGTTTTCAAGTTTTCAAATTTTCAAATTTTCAAATTATCAAGTTCCTAAACTTTCAAGTTTTCAAATTTTTAAATACCCATATTTTTATATTTTCAAATTTCCAGTTTCCAAGTTTTCAAAGTATCAATTTATGAAATTTCCAAAGCCACAAATTCAAAAATTTTCAGAATCCTAAATTCTTCGTCTTCTAAGTACTAAAATTCCAAAGTTATTTCCTTCTCAAATCCTTAGATCTTCTCAAATTCCTACACCCCCAAATCGCTAGATCTCTAAATCCTAGATCTCTATAGCCCCCAAATACCTATGATTTCAAATCCCATATGTCTCAAGTACGTCTCAAAATTCCTAGGTCACCACACTTGCTGCCTCCTACATTCCGATGTCTCCAAATCTATAACTCTATACATTCCTAGACTCTCCCATCCCTAAATTTCTGTATCTCTAGATTTCTAAGTCCAATAGGTCTCTAAATCCTCAAATGTCTATCATTTCAAATCCCAAACATTCGACGTACCTACACATGTTCCAAAAATTTTTTGATTACCATAATTGTTAGCCTCCAAATTTCTATGTCTTCAAATCTCTAGATCTCCCAATTACTATACTCTGAAACTCCTGCATTTCTGTATCTCTAGATCTCTAAATCCTATAGTCCGCAAATGCATCCGTCTTCGAATTCCAAACTTCCCAAGTACCAGTATCCCTAAATTCCTACCTCATTTGTAGGACCTCAAATTCCTCTATTTCCAGATTCCAAAAATATCCCTAAATAGATCCCAAAAATATCCGAAAATATCCCTAAATAGATCTCATAATTAAATCCATAGATTTCAATACCTGTACATCCCCAAATTCCAATATCCTTAAATTCTTAACATATCTTCAAATATTCAAATCTCCAAAAATAGCTAAAAATCAATGATTCCTCGTTTGATTGATTTCTTCCCACTTGCTGGCCATATATTCCCTAGGGAAAGCAGATTTGCTCTTGACTGTACCTCCGACTCCCTCGAAGTCGGCAGAGAAATGTTTATCGTATATTATCGCACGGTGGGGGTAAACGGTGTGGATACATTTGTTAGGATAAATTCCAGCTGTCTGCAGAAAGGAACGAGCAAAAGCGAGAAAGAGACGGGCAACCGGAGAAGCGGGCAGAAGTTTTGAAGCATAACGAATTACTCGGATATTTAATGTACATTCGTGATTTCGGATTTCGCTAGTGTGGAAAATAGTTGAGAACGAGGGGTCCGGTTAACCCGTATCAATTACCTAACTGCGTGCCAGTAAAAAGGGAATAAAAATGGTTGTACGAGGAGAAAGAGAGAGAGAGAGAGAACGATGATACGATTGTCTCTCGTGCATCCCATTTATCTGTCCCGAACTTTTTAATTAATAACATTATAGAACGGTTGACACTCGCGCCAGGAAAAGTCCGCGAACAAGTGTTTTCAACGCCTATGAACGCGTTGCTAACTCTAATTTGCCACGGGGAGAATTCATGATTTTTATTCGCTCGTGTTTCACCGGTAAAATCGTTTTCAAACTGTGACGACCCTTTGATTGACCGTATCTATCGACTAATGGAATGAATGGATTGCTCGAAACACCGTGAGCATCCCTGCACGTTGATGGAAGTAAATTGAATATCGCTTTCGACGGAATTGTAGCGATGGAAATAATTGAAAAAATGAAGAGCGTTTCGTTTGCTCGAATTCCAACGATTAATTATTTAGAGACGATTCTTGGTAATCAGTATTGATTTCGCGTTATATCATTCTGAATACAATTCATCAGAACAATCATATTTTTAACTACTTAATGATTTATAGTGGGAGGGCAAATTAGAGGATTTAGAGTTAGACAACGTCTAGTTAGTATTCTTTGCATCTCAATAAATTTCACAGAATCAAAACGTTATCTTCAAAAACATTGAAACTATTCATTTTTTCTGAATAAAATTTGTGTATTTGAAAAACATGTAATTATCTGATAAACAATGAATTTTTGGAAAAAAAAATTTTGGAGAAAAAATATAACTATGTTGCACTTCTGCAACTTCGTGTATATGTCACTACTCAGTAGGATATATTTTGAAACAATTGCAATATTATGTATTTAAGAGTTAAATTAAAGTTTTCAATTTTTCTACAAAATCCGTCATTTTTTCAATTCCTTCACATTTCTGAATTTTGTTAACTGAAATCAGCTATGAAATATATTAAAACAATTTTCAAAGAATCTTTATAATTTTTGTCAAGTAAAAATAATGAGTAAGAAGCACTCACTCTTCTTTGCAACACTTTTTCTCTGTAAGAAATACTTTTACTCAGCCACTTAACCCCAGTGGCTGAGGCTTTCAACGCCCCACTGTGCCAGATATTCTGGTGACCGCTAAGGTCAATTACCAAATAATTATGTTTGCAATTTATCCAAGTGTAAAAATAACTTTCAGTGTAACGCATTTTGTTCACAAAATATACAAAACGACTGCGCGCAAATGGGTTAAAAAAATCGAAGACAGGATGCTGGAAGCAGTCGAAGAATTGTTCGGAATTTCAGGGAGTGCGGTGTTCCGCGTGCGCGCGTTCGTGCATTCTTATTCTTGCGAAATAACCTTAAATCCTGTTTGCCGGTCCTTTTTACACAAAGAACCGATATGTAGATCGAGCGTGGGGGTCTCCACCGTATGAAAGGCTAATATCGTGCCGTTACGTGTTCCGCGTGCATAACGTTCCGAGGCGAACGCGAAAGGAAAGACAGCGCGAGAAATTGCGGGGTTGGCACGCGGAAAAAGGGGGAGCGAATTCCGGCTATAAAACCATTCCTTTACGGATCATAGAAGGACGACTGCATCGAAACGACTTCCATGCGCGTTCAAAGAGCGAGCCACGTTTTACAGCGACACGGCCGAAACGTTGACAATAAACGTCGTAGCTGTTCCAGGCTCAAAGTTCAACGACGGATTTTTACGATCCATATCGAAGCCAGGTTTTTTTGTTTCTCGAAACATTGAAAATCGTTCCGATTTCGCGCGATCGTTGTTTTTGTCCAATCTTTTTTTCCCGAACTGCCTTTTTGCTCGGAGAAACCTGGAAGAAGCTAATGGAAGAAGTTGCGCGAGAGGAACCGGTGGAAGTGTTCGAACTTCCGTTTACGGTAAAAAGGAGATCTTTCTTCGAATAATTATTTGAAATTTTAAACAGCGCTTCCGCCGCGAGCTGCTACTTCTTATCAAGAACGGCGATGATCATAGAAACCCACACCACTGTACGAATATTTGACGACGAAAGAGAAAAACAGAAAGGTCTGGCGATCTTTTGTGGATGAACGAAGGATAACAAAGATGGAATGGTATTTTAGAATTAAAATTATGAAGAAAGTTGCGAATGTGGATATAAAAATTTACTTTTATTTGCAGATTTTTGTGTTATTATGAAAGTTTGTATTTAGATTGAGTTTAGGGGTTGGACTATGGTAATTATGCTGAGGTACATTTTTAGAGAATATTTTTAGTTTAAGAACTGCACTGGGTCATATTTACAGTGGGACTATTTGTGGATTCAGTAACCGCGGTTTTGCTTATTTACAGTCGATTACATTTACTAAACTTTGTTCTTTGTCCTAGTACTCTAAAAATATACAGTAGAATAATGATATTACATTGGTGCTGCAATATAAAATTACAACAATGTACCTTAATTTAAAAGCAAGTGATCATGCATGAAGCATCAAATACATATAATATCTACATATGTTAATTGTCCCTAATAATGTTCACCATAATTTACGGATATCGTTATCCACATTATGTCTCTAAATCAGCGATATGTATCTACCGATATGAATAAAAAAAATTCCAAAACTATCATGCACCCGTCAAAGTTTACTCTATTTCACGATACTCTGACGCTAAAGCGATGGTGCTATCGTTCAACTGGTCGGTTTCCGTACGATCGTTCACGAGGGTGCCAATATGGCCAGCAGCACGTATTGAAATTCTCTTCGAAGCTGTGTCGTTTCACCTGCAAGGTACGGCGAGCGAGGCAAACTTTTGCGCCTGATCCGTGGTCAGGCTCAGGGGCGGCTAGGTTGCGGGTGGCAGATCTACAAGCCGGAATGGGATCTGTCCGCTCCAGACGTTACTACCCCGCCTATTTCATCCGAAAGCAAGTCGCCTCTACGTACCACCCACGATGAGGAAATGGAACGTCGACGACGGCAACGTTGAGAAACCCTCGTGGCCGCTCGAAACCGGGCCCTATTTTGATTACGTTAGCGATTTTTTAATATTGTCGGTTTTTAAAAAAGTTCAACGGACAATATTGCAGAAACTTAAAAAGTTTCTTTAAAAAATGTCAACCTACGAGTTGGCGCGTGAAGAGGCTGACCCAGGTGTTTATAAGAGCTGTGTGTATAACCCATTTCAAACAGGCTATCATGTTATCACATCGCATTAATGTTTGAGTAACTACATTTATTATGAATATAGATTCTTTATATCAATGAAACGTATTGACACTTGATATTGTACCTGCAAAGTAAACATAACCTAGTTACAATGTTCACATGTAGTGTTGGTATATAAATCAGATAATTACATATGAACACATGATGTGAACACCATTGTTCCTTCAACGCAAACATAGTCTAGTTACGATGTTCACATGTAGTGTTGGTATATAAATCAGATAATTACATGTATGAACACATGATGTGAACGCCATTGTTCTTCCATGGCAAATATAACCTAGTATCAATGTTGTCCACGTGTAGTGTCGGCCTATAAATCAGATAATTACATATGAACACATGATGTGAACGCCATTGTTCTTCCACCGCAAACATTACCTAGTTACGATACTCTTACCATGTAGTGTCGGTATATAAATCAGATAATTACATATGAACACATGATGTGAACACCATTGTTCCTTCAACGCAAACATAGCCTAGTTACGATGTTCACATGTAGTGTTCGTATATAAATCAGATAATTACATGTATGAACACATGATGTGAACGCCATTGTCCTTCCATCGCAAATATAACCTAGTATCAATGTTGTCCACGTGTAGTGTCGGCCTATAAATCAGATAATTACATATGAACACATGATGTGAACACCATTGTGCCCTCAACATATTGTAGTTACAATATTATTCACATCCGATATGTACATTAGATAATTATATTTTCTTAAAAATGTTGTTAGAACAGGTAAGAATTAAGACGATAAAATTACATTATTCCAAGAGTTGATGATTTTTATCTTATTAACTCATTGTCCCATACAAACTATGAATCGAATTTATTTTATTTTTCTTTCTTGAAAACTGTCGTTCATCTACCATCCTTCTTCGGAAACTGCATTTCATTTTCCCGAGTGCGTGCCAGTATCTTCCTTAATATTTATGAACAGTTTCGGTATCGTAAATATAACCTTAGATTTCACGGTGGAAATATATCGCGTCACCGATTTTACATGTGACTTTACGAGCCAACGTGACCGCGAAACAGTCAATGGTAAACATTTTTCCCTCGCATTTAGGATCGTTCGATGCATGGGGTGAGAAACACCCTGGTTCGATGTGCGATTTCAATGAATTCTTTGGAAAAATATCGATAAAAAAGATACTTTTGTTTTTATTATTTTAGTTAAATGTAAAATGTAGCAAAGTAAAATTAGATTGTGAGTACCTTTTAAATCCATGTGTCTGCTATATTGATTTTATTTATATTTTATTGATAAAAGAAAATTATGACTTGAATTTTTTGAATAGTGTAGGTATTGCAAATTGCTTTTAATGAAAAATTAATATATTTTTCAGATTTTGTATTTTATGTTGCACAAACAAATGAATGTAGGTGATATATTAAGATTATGCAAAATAAAGATAAAGTATTATATAAAATAAAAACAGATAAAATTTTAAGATAAAATGCTTCATAAAATGAAAACAAATAAAATGTTAAGATAAAATATTAAATAACACAAAAACAAATAAAATATTAAAATAAACTATTATGTAAAATAAAAATAGGTGAAATATTAAGATAAATTTTGAATTGAGCTCCTCACTATTTATTAATTAAAGTAAGCAATATGTTCCAGACTGAATTCAAAATCAATGCAAATATTAAGAAATTGAAACCAAAATTTGAACCGTAAACGACGAAGGTTAAATACATTGTTGCAATATAATTTAATACACCCGAATGTATGCAGCAAACGAATGTACGAAAACAGAATGTACGAATATTTGGAGAGAGAAATTATCAATGGAATTAGAAGTTTAGATTTCCCTAAACGGCTAATTGTAAGTGGTACACCAGGACCATACTCAAAGAGTGAAATGTTATCAGTTTAATCCCTTGAGAATGTTTTAGTTACAGATACTGTAGCAAATTATGTGTATTTTGTACAATAAGGGATACATATAAACAACAATTAAACGTTTTAATGTATTTTGTAATAAATATAATATGGTCTCCATTTTAAATCATTTTAACTTATTCTTTCAAATCAGTTTAAATCAATTTGAATAAATTTATCGTTTCACCGTTTAAAATTGTAAATAAGTTAATTCTTATACATGTAATTATTAGCACTTATTACAAAATTATATGACATTATTCCTAAAGAAATTCGTTCGTAATGACAGAAAACAAAATGGCATATTTACAAATATTTAATCTTATTATACATTGAATACAACAAAATTTGAAGGTTAAACTAATTCAGTG
The DNA here is from genome assembly GCA_945859595.2 of Megachile willughbiella. Lineage (NCBI taxonomy): Eukaryota > Metazoa > Arthropoda > Insecta > Hymenoptera > Megachilidae > Megachile > Megachile willughbiella. The sequence continues at coordinate 11,277,341 of OX243803.1, read as the reverse complement.
TAGTAGCTCATTTATCTATTTATTTTAGCATTTACAACGTCACATCTATTTCCAACGTTTACTATCTCCATAAATTTATCGCGCAGCACCGATTTTTTTCTTCGTCATGCAAATAAATCGGAAAAAGAACTACAGCTGCGAAGATTAATGGCATTTCCACCGTTTTCCACTACAGCAAAGTTAGGATTTACGATTTTAGCTCTATCTTGCGTCAGATCTAGCTAAAATAAATTATTCCAGTAATTATTATTTTTTCCATTATCTTTCACGGGGGTTTTAGGTTCCTTTAAACTAACAAAATTATTTTTCACTTCCTTGACAGAATTTCTATTACTATTAGGCCTTAGAATATTACAGCCAAAGAATTGGACCTCAGTACAAGTTTTTAGCGATAGTTTATTTGTTTTTTGTTCCTTCAGACAGCTTCCTTCACACAGTTCTTTCAGATTTGTAGTTTCAAATCAATTTTTTACCCGTAGCAGCAATAAGGAGTCATTACATTCTATCGAGTATTTTTGGTTTATTAATCACATGTGGTTGTCAGAACCTTTAACCTTAGCAGTAGTTTTGTTTGCAGTGTTTTATTCGTGTCGAGGTATTGCTTTTATTACTTGCTACGGTTACTTTGGAGAATATCCAGACCCACTTAAGCCTCTTCCGTCTTCACTCAAATTTTAGCTAAACCAATAGAAAATCAGAAACTGTTTCCCCTCACCAATGTCACAAAAATTGTACGCCCACTCCGAGCTTTTGTAAAACGTAAAAAATCGAAGAGACACTCTCGAGCAGTCATTCAAGTACATTGCAAAATAAACTCTAGTCGTTCGAAGTAAAATTCATTTCTTAGATACAGTCCACTTGTATCCACTTGTTGGGAATCCTAATGATTGCATCGTTTAATCGTCACCTACTAACATTGCGACGCACATATCGATTTAGTACCATGATTACCTAGAACAATTCAATCGTTTTCATCGTTACGGTAATTACCGCTGTCAGTATCGTTGCATAGTGTAACGTATGAGCAAAGATTTGTTTCAAAAGAAAAGTTACACTTTTTGTCCCAGCAATTTCTTATTTCACCATATTGCGCCAGATTAGCATTCTAACCTTGTTCGTTAATCGTCTTGCTATTTCGGCTTCTTGCAATCTTCTGCAGGATGTGACAAGCTAGCAGAGGGTAAAAGTGTCGCGTGACACATCACGACCACAAAAGAGCAGCTCGTAGTCATATTTGCGGATAATATTGACCAGAGCTGTCAGACCCTCGCCCTCTAACGAATTTCATATTTCCTCTACGGGGGTGTCCTCACCCTTGTAGCAGCTCCGAGTGTGCCAGGATCACCATAAGATTCTCGTACATTATTTTCCTTCTGACTTGTCCGCGTATTTACACACATAATCCGCGCATTTATCTGTATTAATGCTTGACGGGCTTATAAACATTTTCTTTGCGCAACTGCGTTCGGACGTCGATATCTAACTTCTCCGCTAAATACGATCTACATCTTTTCAGTTAATGATACGAAACTCATACAAAAACATTACTGCAGTTTTTTTTTATCTCAATTAATGATCTTATTGAGTAAATGTGCGAATAAGTGAAAGTGGAGATAGTTGGTCAATTTTGAAATTAAACGAATAAGAAAATTATTACTAAAATTACTAAAATTAGAACTAAAATTATTTTTAGTGAAATAATTATTTTGTGAAAGCGGAGATAGTTGGTCAATTTTGAAGTTGAACGAATAGGAAAAGTATTACTAAAATTACTAAAATTAGAACAAAAATTATTTTTTATAATTTTAGTGAGTATGTGTAAGTAAAAGAAGTGGAAAAATTGTGGCAAACATGAAATATCTTAGAAATATCCGAGAGGCATCATTGTTGAGGCTTGTAACGAATGTCGTTCATATTTCTACTTATTTATTATAGTGTAATTTGAAATAATATTCCATATAATATAATTTTACAGGGAGACTCAAAAGTTGTGGCACACGTGCTCTTGTGATATTATTACAGGTCAAAATAAGTTGATAAAAAAGAATTTTTGCACACTTCTCTTCGTTTTTGAGAAAATTGATTTTTGAAAATTCTTAAGAATGTTCAAAAATGTGTTTGCAGCAATGAACATAAGAATTGCAATACTTGTTCGATTAATTCAACAACTAATGTGTTATAATGATTGTTATAAACTAGTAAATGTAATTAGTAACAAAATTATTGCTATTAGTTTGTGATTCTTTTGATATTACTTGTAACTAAGTTCATAATGTTATACAGATATTAATATGTCAATAATGTTCAACGATTTTAGTAGTTATTATTAAACCGTTGTGATTATTAGCAATTATTATACAAAAGTTGTCAACTGTTGAGAATAACGAAGTTCGTGAGTTCAAATTTTATGCGAAGCAAGCGATGGGTCACCTTTTTCGAAACCGTCCTGGTTTTGAAAGTCAGTTAGTCTCGAACTGTCGCACGTATAAGTATATCGCTTGTTGTTTTCGTGAACGCGCTCTCGGCTTTTGAACTTGTACATATATTGTATTGTCCGTAGTTTAATATAACCGTTTTATTCACATTCTGGTGTGTCTGGGATTATTTATTTAAAACATCAACCAACAACGGTTAAAATTTCTACTGAAGGGTTTGTGCAATTATTATCATGAACTAATTTAGTTGCAAAACAATTCAATTTAAGCTTGAAGTTAATATGACCTACATATTAATTTGCACTATTATTATATCATGAAATTATATGTGCTTTTCAATAATATTGCAAATCCCAAAACTTTCAAATTTCCAAATCCCCAAATCTCTGAATTTCTAAATTTTCAACATTCCAAATGCTCAAAATCATTAAATCCTCAAATCACCACATTTCTAAATTTTAAAATTTCACAACTCCTCAAGTTTCCAAATCTCCAAATCTCGAAACTTCCAAATTCCCAAATCTCCAAATTTTGTAATTCTCAAATTTCCAGATTCCCAAATCTCCATATTCCTAAATATTCAAATTTCCAAATTCCTAAATTGTGGAATTTCCAAATACACGAATCTCCATGTTCTTAAATTTCTGAATCCCCAAATCTCCAAATCTCAAGTTTCTAAAATCCCCAAATTCCCATACCCTAAATCTCCAAATTTTGTAATTCTCAACTTTCCAGATTCCTAAATCTCCAAATTCTTAAATATTCAAATTTCCAAATTCCAAAATTTTTAAATTTCCAAATCCCCAAATCTCCACGTTTTTAAATTTCCAAATCCCTAAATCTTCACGTTTTTAAATTTCCAAATCCCAATTTCCCTAAATCCCCAAATCCCCATATCCCCAAATCTCCAAATCCCGAAATCCCAAAATCCCCAAATCGCCAAATTCTCAAATCCCTAAATCCCTAAATCCCTAAATCCCTAAATCCCTAAATCCCTAAATCCCTAAATCCCTAAATTCCTAAATCCCTAAATCCCCAAATTCCTAAGTCTCCAAACTCCTAGATTTTCGAATTTCCATATTCCCAAACTTCCAAACCCCCAAATCCCCAAATTCACAATTCTCCAAATCCTCAAATCCCCAAATCTTTAAACTCCTAAATTTTCAAATTTTCGTATTCCCAAGCCCCCAAATCCCCAAATTCACAAATCTACAAATCCCCACCTCTCTAATCCCAAATCCCCCAACTCCCCAAATACTTAAATCTCTAAACTCCTAAATTTTCAAATTTCCATCTCCTCAAATTCCCACCTCTCCAAATTTCTAAATCTGCAGATTTGAAAATCCACAAATCACTAAATCTCCGAATGCCCATATCTCCAAATTCACAAGTCCCCAAGTGTAACCAAATTCCTACATTTCTCACAATATCTCCAAGTTTCTAAATGTCGTAATTTAATGTACAGCTGATAATATCCTGAAGAGTAGCGATGCGTTTGTGTCTTTGATTTGTGTTCAACTGCAATATTAGTAGCACTCCAACGAACATCAAGGCCGCCTTGACGCGGTTTGTTCTTGTTGTTGTTGTTGTTGTTGTTGTTGCTGGACAAACTGTTGGAAAATTACTAGGTAGCGTGGTCACCGTTAACGATATTTGTAGCCAGACCGGACTTGAACTTCCGAGGACCTTCCCTCTCGCCACCATCTACGATGGCAAAGGACTCACGACAGCTAATGGTCAAGTCCCTGCGACCCGAATGACCACAAAGTGATCGCCTTCTCCGCTTCCTGACTTTACCTAAAGTGTTCCTACCTTATTGGTGGTGCACAAAATGGACGGAACACCGATTACAACGAAATACTATTTTCAAAGTTGAGTGCACTTCCAAGTTGCATATACGGCTACTCGTGGAATGACGATGGCAATTTTATGTACTTTTAACTTCATACAACTTTCACGAAACTACGTATTTAAGTCTAAATTAAAATATTTATATTCGCTATTTTATGTGCTCTTAATAACTTTGATGAAACTATGTATTTAAGTTTGTATTAAAATGTATATTCACAATTTTAGGTTACTTTTTATTTTTATTTGTAGTTACACCTTTGAACATCTCGGATGTTAGTGTTTTTTAATTAAGCGTGATAATTTATAGTTTGCGACGAAATTATCTGTTTTGAATAGTTATATTTTTGAAAGCCAACTGATATTACAAGTTATTCTTATAAGAATAATCTGTTTTTGAGAGATGTTTTTTTCAAAGTTGATTTATAGTTATCAACGTGATATATCTTTTTTAGTGAGAAAAATATATATTCTCTTCATAATTTGTTCAAAAATTTTAGTGAGCAGTAATTAAAACATAATCTATTAAGCAGGAGAAAACTATTATAATCTGTTAAATAATAAAATGTATTTCATTATCAAGCTTTTTGGAATAGCTAAACTTTAATTAATTACTTTCAGAATAACTGACATTATGTCAATTTTTACACAATATTTCTCTGTTCTTTTAAATATTATCCTCATTTAAATATTATTACCAAAAATATAAAGGATATTTTATTAACAGTGCCTATGGATACTAAATAAAAACGAGTACTAAATTTTCAATTTTTTCATTCAATTAGAAGTTCTGAGTGAAAATTCTTTGAATTTTTGGAAATAAGATAAAAATTAAAATATTTCGCCACCAATGTTACCAAAAAACCAACTGTACAATAATTATTGTTAACATAATCATGTAAAGTATAAAATTAAACGAGATCAATCTAAGTAACATTACAAACTCATTTGGAGAAAGAAGAACTGAGTTCTCACTCAAATCTTTTGGGAAGATCAAACTAATTCTGTCTAACGAGTTACACGGCAAATGTTTCTTATCAGTTTGGGATCAAACTTTTACTTCGTCCCTCCTTATTTTATTTTTTGCTCTTATGATGTTCTTCTATCAAAACTTTACTTCAGTTTTGCTTTAGAGCAAAACTATTTCGTATCCTGATTACTTCTTTAACCACAAACGTTTCGAACAAAACGTTAGATGTGTAGAAATGTGTTTAATCAGATTTTTTTTAGAAATTCATGGTTTGAGCTTAGAAGTTTGAAAGTTCTGAAATTTCAGAACTTTGGAATATCATAGTTCTTGAATTTTTCACTTTTGCGACTATGGGATCTGAGAATTTTGAAATTTTTTAAGGTTGGAACGGTGATATTTTGCAATTTTGAAATTATGGGACCTTAAAACTTTACAGGTTTTTAAACTTTTAAATATTGGAACATTGGATTTATTTTGGAATTTTTGAATTTTGAAATTATAGAATTTTAGAATTTAGGAACTTTGCAATTTTGGAAATGTGGAATTTTGGAACGTTAGAATTTCAGAATTTTGGAACTTTGAAATTTGGGAAATTTCTGAATTTTGCAACTTTAGAATTTTAGAATTTTGGATCTTTGAAATTTTGGAATTTTGAAATTATAGAATTTTAGAATTTAGGAACTTTGCAATTTTGGAAATGTGAAATTTTGGAACGTTAGAATTTCAGAATTTTGGAACTTTGAAATTTGGGAAATTTCTGAATTTTGCAACTTTAGAATTTTAGAATTTTGGATCTTTGGAATTTTGGAATTTTGGAATTTTGAAACTATAGAATTTTAGAATTTTTGAACTTTGGAATTTTCGAATATTGAAATATTGGAATATTAGAATTTTGCAACTTTGGGATCTCAGAGTTTCAAAGTTTCGAAACTACAAGATTTTTGATATTAGAGAATTGTAAAGCTGTAGGACTCCAGAATTTTGGAACTTAAAAATTTGTCAACCTTGAAATTTTGAACTTTTAGAATTTTGGGACTATCAAACATTGAAACTATAGAATTTTTTAAATAACTTAGGAGATATTTTCGTTAAACAAATTTTTTGCGATCAAAAATCATAAGAATCTAATCAAATAATCCCTGTCTATGTCTTCCAACATAAATCAGTACTGCAACCAATCAAAAACGTAAATACGTCGTATCACTCCCTTGAAGATCACCTCAAGACCTAAAACCAAGCTGAAGATTTAATCCACCGTAAAAATAAAAGACAGCCGATCAAGGAATTACAAGGAAAATGGCCGGTCTAACAACCGATTAACGATCCATGGCTAATTGCAATTGTTCCGATCCGGCTGAGCGCCGCGAAGACGAGATTAAAAAATGTCCCGATATAAAAGCAGCAATAGTAGCTCCGCGTACAAGAACGCACGGCGAAAAAGGGAGTTAACGCGGGAGAACGACGAGGAAATCCAAGTAATTAACAACTTTTTGAAGCCAAGGGATAATCTCTGGACGGATTCCCTTCGTTTGGCTGAAAGAGTTTTCCCCGGCGTTAAGCCGTGACAATTTGGCCGACGTCGTCGTCGTCGCCGTCGTCGTCGTCGTCATCGTCCTCGTCTTTTTCCTGAGCAGCAGCCTCCTCGTTCTGCCTCGCTGTTTACAATTAAACTTTTTTCCTTCGCCTCCCATTCCGCCCGAGCTTCTGGCTGTCTGTTCTCGTCACGGCTCTGCTTAGTGATTCTAATTGTCGGCGAACCGTTTCCTGGCAATCCTTTTTACGGCGAGATTAGAGGATCGATACGGTTTTAATTGCGTTTCAACGGCGTCCGACGATTTTTAACGATCATGAAGAACTGCTGCCTTCCAGAACGAGAGCTCTCTAACGCCTGAACTTTCGAACGTTTTTTCGAATGAACAACCCCGGGGAAATTGGAGACGGCGAATTCTGTCGCAAGCAATTTGCGAAATGCTGCCATTTTCGCGCGGTGGTTTCGTGGAACGTCCACCAGACATCCAGCAACAATTCAAGCGTAAATTGGAAGCTTCGCTCTGGCTCGCTGCTGCACGCGCTGCCGAGCACGAACTTTCGGATACGAGACTCGACCGACATTTTACATTGTAAAATATTGAGCGATTCAGATTTTACATGCTTCAAGTTTTTATGCGATTTGATCTTCGTGGCTCGAGGTAAAGGATTTATGAGGAATCAGAATGGAGACTATGGCAGAAACTTGTTCATGTGGGACATGGAAGAAAAGAAGATGGCGAAGAGTGAGAGATTTTTGTATCTTTGAAATCAGTGGACATTCGTGTGCAACGTTGGGTATAGATAAATAGAATACCTATATATATAGGTATGTCGCAGGGAAAGGAAAATAGGGATTTTATCAAATTCCTAAAATATATGAATAATCCACGAAAGATGTTAAAATAATAACTCTGTAGGGTGATTTCCCTGAAGGAAGTGATAAAATTTAATAAAATCTCTTAACTATTTTAGGTTATGTTAGGTTTTCTATATTTCAAGTTTCATTGAGTCCCTACCGTAGAAAAATGAGTTCAGATATAAAAAAAAATCAAACTGTTATCGAATTTGTATTTGAAGAACAGTTATTTTAACATCTTCCGTGAATTGATCATATACCTTAGGGATTTGATAAAATCCCTATTTTTATCATCTCCCTGCGACAGATATACTAAAACTTTAAACATTTGCAAGTTCAGATATTGAAATAATTACAAAATTTCCAAATATTTTGATTTCTAAACTTCTAAGTTTCTGAATGCGCAAAATTTTAATTTCTCAAATTTCTAAATTTTTAAATCCCCAGATTTACAAACTTTAAAATTTTTATATTTTTTGATGTTTCAATTCTCCCAAGTTTGTAAGTTTATAAATCTCTACATTTTTAAATTAAGTCCTTAAATACCAAAGTTTATAAACTTCCAAATTCCTAAATTGTATTCCCAAGTTCTCAACTTTCCAAATCGAAACAAATTCCCTTTCCTGTTACAATTACATCCTCAAATTCTTTTATTTCTTAATTTCCAAATACCCAAATCTCCAAAATTATTAAATCCTCAAACCCTCAAATCCTTATGTCTGCAAATTCTTAAACTTTCAAATTTTCAAATCTCACAATCTCCAAATTCCCAAATACTCAAATCCCTAAATTCTTCAATTTCTAAATCCCCAAATCTCCAAATTCTTAAATTCTCACATTTCCAAATCCCCAAGACTTCAAGTTTCTAAATACCCAAGTCTCCAAAAAACTAATTTTTGAAATTTCCAATTTTAAAAATCCCAAAATCTGCGAATTTCTGAATTTTAAAAATTCTGAATATTTAAATTCCTATATCTCCAAATCTTCAAACCCCTATATCCCCAAATCTTCAAATTTCCATACTCCTAAATTTCTAAATCTTCAAACTTTCAAATTTCCAAATCACCGAATACCTAAATTAAAAGCTTCTAAATCTCATAATCTCTAAAGCTCCGAATCCCCAAATCTGCAAACTTCTATATTTCCAAATTTCCATTTCTTCAAATCTCCAAATCCTAATATCCCGATATACAAATCTTCAAACTCCTAAATTTCTAAAATTTCAAGTTTGCAAATCTCAAAATTCCTACATTTTCAAGTATCCAAACGTTAAAGTCTTAAATCTCCACATTTCTAAATTTCTAAATTTTCAAGTTTTTAAATTCCCAAACCTCTCAAATCTCCAGGTTTCGAATTCCTCAAATTTCCAAATCCTGTTATTTAAAAATCCACGGACTTCAAAAGTTACAAATTAAAAAATTCTAAATATTCGAACTTCTAGATCGGCCAAATTCGCATATCACCACATCCTTGTATTCCCAAATTCATAAATTTTCCTGCACCTCGTCGCTAAAGTCATCATACACAGTTACACTCATGAGCTCTTCATCGAACACTTAATCTACCCATCTACTAAGTGACTTATCAATATACAAATTAATATACCTCTCATTTAACATTTATCAAATGATAATCTGATAATCTAAATCTGACAACCATATTATTCTAACAACCCCACTTCTTCCACTTAACACATTCCTACCAAACAGCCCTGGTATAAAAAAATGTGTCCTTTCAAACTTTTGTACCTTCCAATATCTTGATCAAATCCTATAACTAAAATAACTAAAATCTTATAAATAAAATATGTACCTTTCACGCTAAAATCTTCCAATCTCTTGAACAAATCCTATAACCGTTGGTTTCTATTTGACCTATAGATCAAATCCTATAAAATTCGCGATTTCAAAGAATTCGCGTAATAATGAAACAAAAATTGAACGAAAACAAAATTACGGTAACGAACAGCAAATCGAAGGATCGGCGATTTTTGTTTTTCATTCAACACCGTTGTTTTCCGGGAGAACTTTTAATACCTTCCGCAGACGTCTACACAAAGCTCGTTGTGGCTGTTTAGCTGTTTACCGTCTGGCACGTCGTCGACAGGGATTGTTCCTGGTCTTTCCTCCCTCGCACCATCGTACACATGCACGTGTGCACGCACGAGCACACGCTTCGCATGTAATACTCCATGGTTGTATACAAACGACAAACTAGTTACAACTTTGGATATGTAATAGAGCGTGCAGGCGATTAGACGGTGAACGGCTCTGCCAAAAGCATCGAAGTGTGAGATTACAACTTCGCTTGGATTTCGTGAAAAATGCTCGAGCAACCGTGAAAATTCTCACCTTGTATCTAGGTGAGAATTGAAATTTGGATCTAGGTGAAACTCTTATGGAGGCAGGAATCATTCGTGAATATGGTTGAAAATTACGGAATGTTTCAATTCTCATCTTCTAGTTTCACGCAGGATTTAACACGGATAATTTATAAAAATAAGTTTAAATTATTGTCGTAATATTAAGTAGATTATAAAGGCATTAGCTTTAAATTCTTAATAATTTACTAAGTGACCTTAGTGACTTAGGTAACCAAGTAAATACATATTTATTTCAAAAATATGTTGTTGTTGTGCAAATATTGCAGTAATGACAAAAGCAAAACGCAAAATTCAAAGACATCAGTAAAGCAAAATGAGTGAAATCGAAATAAAGAATTCGACATATGATCTCAGACGATAACAATTAAAAACTCCACTGATAATAATGAAATAATGAGAAAAATTGATGGTGTATAAAAACTCAGGCTGCATAATGATTTGAGGTTGATAAATAGTTGATGTAACAACGTTTCAGTTTTCTCACGGCATTTTTATAATGGATACAATGAACGATAAATAGCGAAATATTTAGACCAGTTGAATTAGTTGGAAATTAGTTATCGCGCGACGTAATAGTCAATTAGGGAATTTGTTTCAGTCAGGTGTCACCGACAAACCGTTGTGAAAATCCATTAAAGTTTCAAAACTATATCGAAATGGCGGTGTTAACGTTTGACTGATTTTGAAGCGAAACGAATTTCAGTAGCTGCTTTTAATAGTATGGCAGAATTATTTGCTATAAACCGAGTGATATTGTAAACTGGTGATTCAAAAAAATAGGTTAATTACGTTTATTGCTGACGAAATCAAGTTAGAGCAATTAGAGGAAATTAGTTAATTAAATTTTAACAAATTATTGAAATATTGAAATTTGTAAAATTAGTTGGATATCGTTCGAAGTAGTCATAAAGTTAGGCGAATATCATACGAAATTGTTATAAAATTAGTTGAATGCGATATAAACATAAAATAGTTGAATGTCACACAAAATTTGTATAAAATTAGTCGAATATTATAGAAAGTAGTCATAAAATAATTAAATATCACACAAAAGGGACACAAAAAAGTTTCTAAGCCATGAAATATTAAACTAGTCATAAATTAATAATATAGAGAAACAGTAAATGTGTATTTTTAAATACTTCATTTTGAAGTCTGTAGTGGACTTTTGTTATATTGCCAATTTTGCACAAACTTTGATATACTAGTCGTGTTGTTCCTCCATAGGAAATCAGGTGGATCTACCTTTGAAACTCTAATATCAAAAATCCAATTCTGCGTTAGAAAAAATATTTTTATTTGATTCTCTACATAATGATTAATGTTACTTTCATTCTGATGGAAAGTAACAGTAACTCCAGAAAAATGTCACTTTGACTACTTATCATGCAGAAGCTAGATTTGCGTCAAAAGATAGAACAATGACTTTCTTGGCATAATCTGAACCTTTAACCCCATATAACATCGAGTCAGACTCATGCAAGTTACAGTTCAAACATGACAAACCCAAATCGTATTTGGATAAAAATGGAGCTTTGAATTGGATACCAATTGTAATCTGTATAACAGAAAATTGTTAAATCCAAAATATACCTAACATTTCAAGGTTCTTTATTTCTCTGAAGAATGTAGTAATAATTAGGTAACTCTGACAGACGCATCTGCTGAAAACTTGTAGGTTAAGGGATTAACATTCAACATTTGAAGGTAGTCAATACAATATCATCTTAAATCACCACTTCCTAGATTAACCTTTCATGGTCACACATTCATAACACCATCTAACAGAGATGAGCACAATGTGAACATACGTGAAGCTTGATGTAAGATGAACTATTATGTGATACGTAATGTCATGGTTTTTTAGATTCTACATTTTGAGGGATCACTTAAATTGCTCTGAATCCGTGACATAGTCACTTAGGTAACTCTGACGACTGTCGAAAAACTTGTAGGTTAAGGGATTAGTTGATTAGGAAGGAGAAGTTGATTAGCAGATAGGCCAAAAGGTAAAGAATGTTACTTTTGCTCCTATCACCCCTAACCCCACCACGGCAGTTTCCAGTGTATGCAACCGTGTTGTAGACCCAATCCGTTTACACGTACGGAAGTTAGACGCACACGAACAGCAACGATAGATACGATTCAGCCAACACGACGAATGGTTCTTCCATTGTCGGTCGGCTGTTAATTAGATGTCTAGTCCCACCGCTCAAATTCACCTTACGCGCTGAACCAGCCAGCCCATTGTCGCAGCCACTCGCGCTGCTCCTACACCGCTCGACAGCCACTATACCTCGCCTGAGTGCTATGAATGGCCGTAATATTACAACAGCAGAACGTGATGTAAATCCGTGAGAAAGCCGCGTGAGAGACCCTGTTCTCACCTTGTCCCTTCCTTTTCCCCTCGAAGAAAGACGGCTTTCAAGTTTTACGATGAATCGCGCACCGAGTAAGTAACTTGCTCCGAACGTGAGCCGCCATTTTTGGGAAATCTAGTCACAGCGGTTTATTCTCTGATAATGTTTGCTTTTGTTTCAATTGTATAGCTTTTTCATGTTTTGTTTGCTGAAATTTGTAAATTTATCATTTATGAAATATATGAAATTAGCGATTTCAGGCTTGCTTTTACGTTTTAGATTACAGAAATTAGAAAGTTCGGGAATAGAATTTTAAATGGAGTTTATAAACTACCAGGGTTTTAAGCTTTTTAATTTAATTTTGAAGAAGCCGTATTTTTCAAATTTTTTGTTGTTAGCAGCACTTGCGAAATACAATTAGCACTCACTTATTTTGTAATATTACTTTTTAATTTTCTAACTAGTCTTACTACGTTCCTCAAATTTTTTTTAAACCTCACTTTTATTTTCTTTCAAGTTCTTTCTATTTTCTTTTTATTTTATTTTCAAGTTCTATTCAGTTTCATTCTTTGAGGATTTTATTTTCTTTGTATTTCCTTCGAGTTTCGATAACCTTCTCCAAAATATAATTCTTTGAATCACCACAGAAATGATTAAACATACAAAATTACACCATAACTCCAGTATACCTCCACACAGTCACGAAGTCGTAACCATCATCCACAGCAATTACGACCTTTTTAATTAGCAGCGTACACGAGAACACGTTTTACCGAGTTACGTCTACACTTAATCATGAGCGGAGAGATCGAAAGGACACAATCGTTGTTGGACATTAATTGGCGGCCGAGATCTTTGTCCTGGAGCGTGATTCGTCCATTGTCGTACTGGTTGAACGAGCCGGAGTCGTCCTGTCACGGTTCGGTTGTCGCATTCACAGGATTAGCCAGGATCCGCGCGAACGCGACCACAGCACGTAATTGCGGTACGAATTTCTATGGGTTAGCCCGCGAAGGGTACGATCCAGGTATCCTCTTTCCTTTCGGATCCACCATTCCCGTTACTCGCTTCTCGATTTCTCCTTGCTATCCCGCAGAATGAACTACCGATGGTCTTCGGCTAAGTCCCTACTATGGTGTCGCGGTTGTGGTTACTGTCGCGTACGCTTTTGTTACGAACTTTCGGGACATTATTGCTTACTATGGTGATGCTAGGTCAAACAAATACTTTCACAAATACTAGTACTATGAGTACTAGTTATTACTTATAATCACTCTTATGAGCTTCATATGACTAGTGCAGACCAAGAAATACAGAAAACATCCTGTACTTAATGTAAAATGATTCATTCCGATCAAAGAGTAATTACTCTCAATCCTGTTTTTTGCGGTCCTTTTTTGTACATTTTCATAGATAAATAGGAAAATATCCATCAAATACATAATATGAGAAAAGAGTAAAAGGCAAGAAATTTGAAGATCGTAAGATTGCCTGAGTGTCCAAATGTGATTCATTATCCAGTACACAGACAAACATAAAGCAAAAATGTTTACAATAACAATGATTAATAAACTCTTTCATTCTTGATGTAAACGAGTAGGTCTACATACCAGGTATTTCACACGAATTCAAATGTGTATTTAAAATTTAGAGTAAATACTGCAAACGTATGAGTAGAGTAAGAACGAGGAATTTCAAAGTTGTTGAATTTTTTGAAAATTATATTAATTAATATAAATAAAGCAACAGCAGTAATTATTAATATTATCAAAGCAAAGTTCCGAAAATTAAATTATCTGCATATAGAAAATTAGAATTTTTAAATATATATTCTGTTGCAATTTTTAATAAATAAATGTAGCAGCTTAAAAGTAAAAAAATCTAGTGATTTGCAATTTAAAAATTTGAAAATTGTAAAGTGTATAAACCTCGAGTAATTGAATTGCTAAATTTGGAAATATCAAAATGAGACATTTTGAAGACTTGTACGTTTATAAAATTTGAAATTGGAAAGTTTGAAATTTAGAACTTAATAAATCTTTCAAATTTAAAAATTTTGTAATGTGTAATTTTTAAATTTGATAATTTGAAATTTCATAATTTGATAATATAAAAATTTAGAAATTTTCAATTTTCGAACTGAAGTGATTACCCATTAATGTTTCACACTTGCACCCCATGATCAATACATTATCTATAAATTTATAAAAAAAAGTTAACTCGATCGTAAAAGGATTGAAACCGTATCCCATGTTCCGCAGTTTTTTGTATAGGATTTATGGAACACACTGCCTGTTCTCACACTTTAAAAACATTGTATTCTCGCGTCATAAATTGTATGATGTATGACGCCTTTTTAGGAGAAAAATTCTCTGGACAATTTCACATCGCGAACTAAGGGTGGTGGGAATTGGTAATCCAGCGCCCTTCGGTAGCGGTTTAAACACCGAAATGAATTATATTATTTGCCATTCAGGGTAAAATAATTAAAAGACGGCATGACGCCCTTCGCGACTGTTTCTATCGCTTTACAGTCTGCAGAGAAAAGGGTGGAAAGTGAAATTGATTGACAGTGAATTATTTAGCTCTAGCAGTTAAAGACATCTAACCCTTCATTCATTTCTTTCTCTTTGCTTTTAATATTTGTTAATTACACCATTTTGACTTATCGAAGATTTTTGTTCAAAATATAGTTTCAAAACATGATTGTAATAATAACTATATGAATTACTTCTTTAACATTTGTTAAATATTGTAAAATGCGATGTTCATAAAAATTGTTTGCAACTGAGCAATTAAAATCAATTAACCTTCAAATTTAATCCCCAAATAACTTTTAACCTCCGAACGATAAAACTGGGTCAACTGGACCCAACATCTAAAACTTATATAACAAGAGTCAGACACAAAAATTTCTACGCAAAAGATCTTCATATATTAAATAAGTAATAACTTTAAAAAATAGTATAAAATATAGGGATTCGAAAGAAGTACGTAAATTAAAAATCTTGAATCAAATAGTTAGTAAACATTTGACATTGCTCTTTATAAATTAATGGATGAAAAGTGTTTCAGTTTTTGCATGTATCAGCGTATAAAAAGCGAGGTATTTTGGATTTTGCGCAGCAAACCGTGGAAGCATATTCTATGGGTAAAAATAAGAAGTAAATGTCGCATAAAGGTCAGCTATAAACACCTATTTTTGTGAGGTTATAAACAAATATGCGCATAAAGTAGATAATGCATTTTCCATCGAGGGCATCATTCGATGATTTATTATAAGATTACCCCGAAATAGCTTTTACGCGACATCAATTTGAAGGTTAACCTTTGAAGATGACTCCACAAGCATTACTTGCTGCAATAAACAATTTAGTATATTTTATTATTACCTTTATTATTTTATTGATAACTATCAATTACTTTACACAAAATAATATTAGAATTTTCAATTCGTTATGAAGAATCTGCAATTTTTAGGTTATGTGCACTTTGTTTTGGAATATTTGTATGATTAAAAAATGGGAGATATCTCGCATTATATCTCTCAGTGTTTTGAAAATACTATTTCTTTTTGCAAAAATGTCGAAACTGTAAGAGGTTACAATTCAATTTAAAAATACTAGTAAGCATTAATAAATCTTTTGTACTTTGTGTTAGACGTACGTTTATTACTGACTAAAAATAACAAAAGATGTGTTACACCCAAATGAACTTGTCTCTCTTTCAAAATTATTAAATTACCGCAATTGGTAATTAAACGGATATTTCAGTTGTTCAGTTATTCTTTTTCTTAATTTCCTTGAATCATTTTGGTTCAAATTGTCTTCATATTCGAAGACTCCAAGATTCTTCATTTATTACCAGTTCGCATTTGGTAGAATTTGTACCACTTTCAAAATAAACATTTTTTCAATACCGTTAACTTCCATTGCTTAAATATTATGGACTTCAATTATTTTGACTATAGATTGCTGACAGATAAAAATATATTAAATTTTATCCACCGTCATCATTATCTTCATTTTTCCAAAAATGGACTTGCCACTTTCAAACTAAACGACTCGTTTATTAAATATCAGATTATACAATTAACTATCAAAAAATACAACAAAAGATAGAAAGGTGATGCCAAGACGTTTACCCAAAAGCAACATACTCTTGCAAAATGCAATATCCACCATCAACGAACATTTTCCGCACGCTTCGTTATATCGAGGCACAATCTTCGTCGCGCCGTTTCAATTATAACCGAGTCCACGGTAGATAATCACGTCGTATGAAAAATATCATTAGCGTAGCGTGCAAAACGACAAAAAGAAAGGGTTTTTCGAGCACGTGCGCGAGCTCGTTGGATCGCTTTTATGTTCTCGAAACTTTTGTTTGCCGTACGCGGGCGGACGCTTCACGCTCCGATAGACGTGTCCTCCACCGTTTTCTACCTGTTCGTTTCGAAAGTTGTTTGAATGATACTCCTCGCTTCACAAGCGTTCAGCGTGTCGGAGGCGATGGAATATTTCAAGGGAGCCTTTTCGCGAGAACGAAAAGGACCGAGCTACCTGAGCGGAGGGCAGCACGCGCTGTTGGATTATTCAAGGAAACAATAATAAAAGTTGCATTAATTAAGAGGGTAGTCGCGTAACGGGGGATTGCTCGTTAGACAGGAACTTGCCACTTCACTGGATCCTTGCCACGCGTCGATTCGCTATTTTTCTATCGACTGCCACGAAGTCGGTGGCTCGGTGAACCGGCTAAAATGAACAGCCGAAGTTTTTGCTCAGCCACGGAAACCGAGTTACCAATGCCGTTTGCCAACGATCCCGTTGATTTCCGTTCCGGTTTCTTTCCGTTTTCTCGTTTATAATACCGTTTCCGTGTGCTACGGGAATTGTAAGCCTCTCTTGGCAGGATTGCGATCAAAAGGAAGCAACAACGTTCCAACGTTCAAGATTCGGGCGTTTGTTGAAGATTCAGGATTATGAATATTTAGCGAGTAGATAAAATTTCACGTTTTTAAATTGTTGAGTCTCTTAACTCTTGAATGTTCAGATATTTAAACTTAGTAGCTCTCAAATTTTCAAATTTAGATATTTATTAAGATTTAATTTTTCGAATGTTATAGTTGGTAATTTTCGAATTTCCGAATTCATAAATTTATTAACTTTCAAATTTCCAAAAGGAATTTACAAACTATTAGATGTACAAATTTGGAAAATTACTGTCTTCGAAATTTTCAAATTTTTGGATTTCTTACTTTAGAAATTTTTTAGCTTTCAAGTTTCCAAGTGTAGGAATGTATTAACTAACAAATTTAGAAATTTAGAAATTTAGTAAATTAAAAATTTGGAAATTTTCGAATTTATTACTTTACTAACTTACTTATTGGTAGATTGACAAATTGACAAATGAGTAAATTAGTACATTAGTAAATTTTCAAATTGACCAATTTACTACTTAACCAATTTACCAATATGCTAATTTACCAATCTTCCAATCTACCAATCAACCAATCTACAAATCTACCAATCTACCAATCTACCAATCTACAAATCTACCAATTTACCAATTTATCAATCTATCAATCTATCAATCTATCGATCTATCGATCTATCGATCTATCGATCTATCGATCTATCAATCTATCAATCTATCAATATATCAATCTATCAATTTATCAATCTACCAATCTACCAATTCACCAATTAACTATTTTACTGATTTACGAATTTATAAATTTACCATTTTATTAACTTACAAGATTCCAAATTTACAAGCTTTCAAACTGTCAAATTTTCGAATTTACTAATTTTTAAGTTTTCACATTGATAAATTTGCTAACTTAAATTTTCAAATTATATATCCATTATTTTTTAAATTTTCAGACTATCAAACTTATTAATTTTAAATTTCGAGGTTCATGAATTTACTAACATTAAAAGTTCCAAATTTAAGAATGAACAAATTTCCAAATCTTCAAATTTATAAAATTCCATTTTTAAATTGATATATTTAATCTCACCAAATGAAAGACAGCTAACTGAAAACGTTGCCCAAAAACTTAAAATCTGAGAATTCTATAATAAAACAAATTTAATTAAACAATAATTATTTCAAAGTGTATTAAATTGAATGATGAGAATAAAAAGCCTAATTTTGCAATTTACTCTTAAAATTTCACAAGAAGAAAACAAGCAAGTTTTTGTAGAAGAAATTTTTTCACGTGCCATTTTTCCCAAAAAGCTCTCTTTACCATTATTCTACAAAGAATATTATGGAAAAGAAATTGTGACTAAATATTCTTGAATTCAAAATTCTGAAAAAACGAAGTCGCATTTTTAAACATTTTTGGAAACAAAATATTTATCTACTATCCTTAGCTCTCCTGGCCAAAACAACATAAGGACCGAGGCGTATTATTTTTCCGCCAGGTCCCAAAAATCAGTCCTGAGTTTGTGACCAGCCCCTTATGCTTGGCCCTTAACATTAATTGGTTAATTTGTTAGAAAACATGTCTGCGGAGTTCTGTCCTTATTGCATCAGGTTTCGGAGGAAAATTTGATAGAAACAGCCCCCGACGTAACGATCCTTTACCCTAACCAAAGTCACTTTGGAGAATCGAGGCCGCCTTTATATTTCAGGCCCTCCTAGGTAGCTCGTTGTCATTATACCTTCGAAACAATATTATCCTATTCCTCAGCCCCTTCGTGTACCCGTCACGGGCCGGATCGATTATCTCATCAATTTTCATTACGCATCATGCGCATCGTGCCGCATCGAGGCTAAATAAGCTTGTGGTGCGTTTACATGTTTTCTTGCCGACGCTCGCTCAGCCGTGATTACGTCTGGTAATTAAGAACCGTCACTGAAAAGCCTCTGGTATTATTCGTATTCGTTCGAATAATTGATCGATTGGTTCTCGAAGTTGCGACGGACGTATTCGACGATGACCGAACGACGACGTTTGATGGCGGCTTTGCAGGACGTTTGAAAAAAATGGAAGAGAACGTTGTCGATTGTAGCCAGCTTTCATAGCTGCTCGGTGTTTTATGATATTCGTTTGAATGATAGGGAGTCGCGGAATTTGATAATAGATCGTACCTGTAGTACAGGGTGTATCGAATTTTTTATGGCGAAGCTTTATTTCCTGATAAGTTCTACTCGTATTTTTTTTGCCTCGAATCCACTTTGAAAATTGGTTATTTTTTACATTTTGCATTATATGCATTATCGGTGGAAATTTCATAGTTACGAAGTTTCAAAGTCTCAAAGTACATAATAAAAAATTAAAAAATATGATGTTATTTGTGTTATTAACGAAAATGTCACACTTTCAGAGATTCAAAATCTTAAAGTCGGAAGATTAAGATTCAATAATGTACTGGCATAAAGTGCATTATTAACGAAGATTTCATAATTATAAAGTTTGAAAGTCTCGAAGTCTCGAAGTATCACAGTGTGAAAGTTTCAAAATCACAAAGTCAAAAAGCCACAAAGTTTAGAAGTCAGAAACTCTAAGTCTAAGAACCTCAAAATTCAGAAAATCTTCAAGTCCCAAAATTCAAAAGTGATGAAGTCCCTCAGTACTACAGTTTCAAAATCATTAAATACACAAATTTCCAGATCTCATAATTTTAACACTCTAAAGATCCAAAGTTGCAAACAAATTCAAACATTTCACTGTGTGAAACTTTTGTTTTACAGAATATGTAAAATTTGAGACATTCGTAGTTTAAAAATATCAAATCTCTGAAACTACAGAGTTAACGAATCTCAAAGTATCAAAGTTTAATAATTCTAGATTTCTAAAGTCTCAGAGTCCAAAAATAAAAAATTTTGAAGTTTTAAAGTCAAAAATTAAAAAAATTTATAGTTAAAAAATTCTAAAACTCCAAAACTTAGAGAATTCAAGAATTCCAAACACTCAAAGTCCAACAGTTCAAAAGTTCTAATGTTGAAGTTAAAGAATTCCAAAATTAAAAAATTATGACGTTTCAAGGTTTCCAAATTCCAAAATAAAAAAATTGGCAAGTCCACAAATTCTAAAATACCAAAATCAAAAATTTTTTAATTCTAAAATTCTAAAGTTTTAGGGTTCCAAAATTCCAAAATCCCAAAATTTTTAAATTCCAGAATTCCAAAATTCCAAAATTCCGAAATTCTAAAATTTCAAATCTCCATGATTTTATAGTTTCAAATTTACGAAATTTCATGGTTTCAAAATCCAAAATTGGAAAAACTCCAAAATCCCAAACATGTCTTCAGAAAATGGTAATTTTTGCTGTCCATTTAAGAACAGTTTGTAGTAAAGTATTTGAACAGTAAAAATTGATCCTGTATCTTTTAAACACCTTTGTTATCTCAAACAAAAGAGTTGAAATATGTGATATCAACTTTAAATAGTTCAAATAATAATACAAATATTATAGAAAAATAAAGCAGTATTGTCCCACCTTTGCCTTTCCACATCATTCCAAAATTAACTATAAAAATATATCACTTCAAAAAATCGCATAAATGACAATAATCGATATAAAAGACCTAATACCTAATACTTAATTTGACCATTCAAGCTTCCAAAGTTATTCTTCGAAATTTCATGAAATTAGCCAAGTACAACTTCGTGCAACGCTGATCATCCTTGTTACTGAAATTCGTTAACGATAAGTAAGAAAAATGTCCATTTCATTGCAACGTAATCCTCCGAGAGTTGAAAGAATAAGTATAACGAATCGTCACACGATATTAGTTTTAAACGACGTGAGATTAATTACTTCCGTCGCGGACGAGAAAAAAAGAACATAATCTTAAAGCATCGTGAACATTTCATCGAGGCAGATATTCATCTCTCGACGAAACATTAATTTCCCTCGATTGCACGGTGTTAAACTTCTGCTTCTCTCTGGCGCGCGTCGACAAAATTATCTGCCATCACGAGCCAATAGAAATTTTATTTTAATGAAAATTACTTCGCCACGGCGACGGGCTATCAATTTCACTCGTAATATAGTAGTACGAACCAGCGAGGCGGACAACCGGGCAATTAAGCGTGTCTCCTCGCAAAGGAAGAAACTGAAG
Source organism: Megachile willughbiella (assembly GCA_945859595.2). NCBI lineage: Eukaryota > Metazoa > Arthropoda > Insecta > Hymenoptera > Megachilidae > Megachile > Megachile willughbiella. The sequence continues at coordinate 11,255,884 of OX243803.1, read as the reverse complement.
TTTCGTCCCTTCGAGTGCAAATATCCTAAGTCAAATAATCGACCATCGATCGAATCGAAACGACGTACGCACTCGTCATGTAAGATTTAATTTTGACAAAGAAAGTAAATATTTCGAATATACAAACTTTTCGAAAAACAGGTGTTTATTTGTTAAAATTAGTGTAGTTACGATTTTTGTCTGAGAAGTGCTTACTGGAGGTTGCTATAAGCTGTATTGTCAGGAGTTGTAATTGTGTGCGTTATAATTACACGCATGCTTTGTCCACGACTTGTAATTCGACATGTTGTAACTTTACGTCTTGTAATTCGACTGTAATGTAATTCTACATGTGATAGATTTTACATGTCGTAATTCCACGCGTTACAATTCCACGCATTGTAATTTCACGCTTCGTAATTCCACACATTGTAATTTCACCCGTTGTAATTCCATGCATAGAAGCTTCTCGCGGCGTAATTCCGCACATAGTAACATCATGTGTCGTAATTCTACCCGTTGTAATACCACGCATCATAATTTCACGTGTTGCAATTGCACATATTGTAATTTCACGCATTGCAATTCTACGCATCGTAATTTTACGCGTCGTAATTTCGCGTATCGTAATTTCACGCGTCCTAATTCCAAGCATAGTAATTCCACGTATAGTAATTCCACGCGCCGTAATTTCACAGACCGTAATTCCAGGCGTTGTAACTTCAAGCGTCGTAATTCCACATATTGTAATTTCACTCATTGCAATACCACGCATCGTAATTTTACACGTTGTAATTCCACGCATAGTAACTTCAAGCGTCGTAATTCCAGGTATGGTAATTCCACGTATAGTAATTCCACGCACCATAGTTTCACACCTCGTAATTCCACGCGTCGTAATTCAATGCATCGTAATTTCATATGTTGTAGTTCCACCTACTGTAATTTCACACGTTGCAATTACACGCATCGTAATTTTTCGCGTCATAATTCCAATCATAGTAATTTCAAACGTCGTAATTCCAGGCATAGTAATTCCACGTATTAGTAATTCCACGAATTGTAATTTTACACGTCGTAATTCCACGCATTATAAATGCACGCATCGTAATTTCATTCGTCGTAATTCCACACATAATAATTTAACGCATTGTAAATCCATGAACTGTAACTCTACGCGATATACATCTACATATTATAATTTCACCCACCATGTGGTACATACTACGTATCGTATAATCCCGTTGTAATTTCACACATAACTCCATGCATCGTTACTCCCCGTATCATAACTTCACGCGTTATATCTCTGCGCGCAGTAATTCCCCGCATTCTTCACGTGTAACTTCACGAGTTATAATGTCGCATACCCACTCGTTACATCACCTCGCATTATATCCTACATTCACAAAATACTCTTTCAGATCATGAGTAGAGCTCTGTCCTCTGCCTACGCCCCATGCATTATTATCCACCTGAGCTTCAGCTGTTCACTTTTTTATTACACACTTGTACCGCTAATTAATGCCATTTGAACATTTTATGGAGCTTGACCATACGAGTAAAATATCAACATTTTTTTGGCTCATTAAAAAGCTTGTAGAGTACTAGAAATAAATAATGAGACATATTACGAGTCCGTCGGACAAGTGTCATAATTTTAATTAAATGATACTCGACCGTACCAAACAAGCTGACTTTGAAGAGGCGCCGAATGGGTTACACGTCTAACCACTTGGCGATGCTGAAGATTCGAACAAATTAAGTTTCATAACTTCTCTCGGAACTTCGTCGGAGAAACATTTATGAAAGTTCGACGTTTACTATGTTCCGACGTGAAACTGAATAATCGATAATTATGGTTGAATTAGTCGTCAAAAGTATCGGCACTTTGAACGCGAAACGCAAACTTACAAGTAAACAGAGAAAACGCTGAATTCGCTTTGGAATCTTGTCGAATATTTTAGCGAAAAATTCACTTTTTTTCAAAAAGACTAAATATTCTCTCTTCACAAAAAATATGTTAACATTTCCATATAATAATAACCCTTTAGCTGCTACAGCTGACTCTTATAAAAATAAGCTAATACCTTCATCTTGGTTACAAATCAAACTGTACTTAAGTGAAGAAGCTATTTTGATCGCAAGTCTTAAATATCCTGTAAACGAAAATAAAGAGCACGATATTTAATAAAAAATAAAGGATTCTGTACGTCCAATCATAAATCGCAACTTTGTTGCCGACAATTTCCTAAACTTTTTTCCACTCAACTTTCCTCCCTAATTAATTCTACCGCCCATCGTACTTTCATAGAATATATCGTTTTTTAGGTTACGAAAATTTGTAGAGTTTATTAAAAATAAACAATCTGGCAGGTGGGACTGTCAATTTTAATTAATTAAAACTTGTCCGTTGAACAAGTTGAATTTGAAGAGGTCCTCGAACGTGGTTACGTAGCTAAACGATTAGACGTCCTGAAGGATTGGAATTCGTCGAGGTTCATAATATTACAAGAGAAACATTTATCAAAGTTCTGAGTCCTCGGTGTTCCGGTATGTAAACGAATAATCGATGATTATCGCTTAATTAATCGGCACGAATATCTCTCTGAAATTGAACTCGTTGAAGCGCAAACGATCGCTCAAAACCGTGGTATTCATGGTAAAACCGCAGGCGGGAAATATATAAGTCGATTGAAATTCAAATGTTTGAGTTAACTAATTTCGTATTCCACGACAATCGTTCTACACTTGGTTGCCGTGAATTGCAAGTGCAAAACTTTCCAGCCAGAGCTACTTGACAGCTTAAAGATCCATTCAAGCGACGAACGACGGACTCACCCATGGCTGGCCAATTTTTCTTAAATACCTTCATCAACTCTGATTGAAATAACGCGCATACATTAACGTTTGAACTGCGGATGCATCGTTCGAGACTTAACATAAAATCAGTTTTATGTGGGGTTGGAACTTAGACACCAAAGAAATACTGTAAGAATTATTTCAGATATGGGTAAGTGAAAGTTTGTGAACATTTGACTGCCACATTTGTTTACATATTTGACTCTAGTATTATTAGAGGAGATCTTACGAGATGTTTTTATGAAATGATCAAATCTCTTCAAATGGAGTGTACGTATGTTGAATTAGAAACTTAGACTAAGTTTTAAAGATATAAATTTTTAATGTTTAGAAAACACGAATTTTCAAATGTGTCGATTACAGAATTCTTGAATTATCAAATTCTCAAATTCTCAAATTCTCAAATTTTCAAATTCTCAAATTCTCAAATTCTCAAATTCTCAAATTCTCAAATTATCAAATTCTTAAATTCTCAAATTGTCAAATTGTCAAATTGTCAAATTGTCAAATTGTCAAATTCTTAAATTCTCAAATTGTCAAATTGTCAAATTCTCAAATTCTCAAATTGTCAATTTCTAACGTTTCAACTCAAACTCTCAAATTCTCAGTTCCATAAATTTTCAAATCCCAAAATTCTCAAGTTTTCAAATTCCTAAATTTTCAAATATTCAACTCCCCAAATTCACAAATATCTAAATCTCCAGGTTCTGTAAGTATCAAATTTCCAATTCTCCAAATGTCCAAATGCCTAAATTTTCAAATCTCCAAAACCCCAAATTCTCAAGTTTCCAAATTTTCAAATTTCACATTGTAAAGAGAAATTTTCTCAAATTTCCTTACACTAAAATTTCCAAATCTTCAAATTCCTATATCCTCAAAATCCCAAATTTTTTAATTCTAAATTTCCGTATTTTGTAAGTTGTCAAATCCGAAAATCCCTAGATTATTGAATTTTTATGTCCTAAATTCGTAAATTCCTAAATTTCTAAATTCCTAAATTCCTATATTCCTAAAATCCCAAATTCTCAAATTCCCAAATGCCGAAATTCCCAAATTCTTAAATTCCCAAATTCCCAAATACCCAAATTACCAAATTCTTAAATTCATAAATTCTTAAATTGACAATTTCTTTAATTTTCAAATCTGTAAGTCCTAATGCTTTGAAACTACCGAATTTTCAATTTTTCTAATTCCCAAATTCCTAAAACTCAAAATATTACAAAAATATACATTAAATTAACAATAAATGTAAATGATTATAACAACTCCGCAGAAATAACGCAAATTCATCAATTTACTGACATCATATTGATTTCCTAATTTACTAACTGAACAATTAAAATTACAAAATAGTTATTTATCATAAAATTAATCAGTAACATACCTTGTAACATGCATAAACTTATATAATCTATATTAATATATATGATAAAGAATTGCCTAACCCCGTTATAAACAAGTAAATACAATAAAAAAATTGTGATCTAACTTATTACAGTTATGTATACCGTGACATACCTTGTATTTAACGAATTAATATTCTCTCTACCATAACACTGCGCAAACAAAGAACACGGAAAAAATCCTGCTTAGCTTTCATAAAACAACAAACACCAATTGGAATCTCCAAATTATTCATTAAAAAGGTATAAACTAACAAACCCATAAAATCAGTTCGCGTTGCGGAAGAGTTAATCCAGTGTGCAACATCGCGAGTTAACTAACGTGTGTCACGCATTCAACGGCCATACACGAAATCGTAGTCCGTAAAACAACCCTTCGCTGATTTTATTTGCCTCCGGCACGCGATCGGTGCCGCAACGTAGCGTTAATACATTACGAAAGTACTTTTAAGGTGACGATTCTCCGTTTCTAATTCGCGGTTCACATCCGGCGGACTGTAAGTGGGCAAAATTGAACGGAAGCTGTTTACGAGGCACGAGAGGATGATCGTTAGAAAACAAGCGAGTAGAAAAGAGATGGAAACGAGCTCGAAGCCGAAGAGAAAAGGAGAAATCGTGATGGGTCTGGCAATAGGAAACAATGGTCGAGCGAAAAACAAAAAGATCATCCCTCTTGAACCGGGCCAGTTCGCCTCGTTCCCCGATAGACTTCAATTATGAGCTTCCCAGGCATAAAAGAAATCTCAATATTACTGACAAATTTGAAAAGTTTCATAATTGATTCCTCGCTGCCAGTCTCGCCGTCCTTATCGCTCCCTTTTCGATGAAACGAAAACGAGGACGAACAGAGAGTCGGAGAGAAATGGCGGAGGGGACCAAACACGAGCCGATGGGATGAAAACGGGGATGTAAGAGGACAGAATGAAGGAGCAGAGACAAAAACAAAGGCACCCTCGACTGTCCGATCGAAAGGATTGACGCTTCAGCTTCCGAGATATTCTACAAAGAAGTGACACCTTTGTCTCCGACGAGAACGAACGCTTTAACGTTCTTCTTTTCTCTTGATCGTTCTATCTCGAACTCGACGAACAACAGAGACTCTCCTATTAACCAGAAATCCGAGCGAAATGGCACGGTAATCTTCGAATGCCTTTGAATTCGAATGCTTCCAAGTATTACGACAGTCAGAAGGAACTAAAGAAAAAGAAAAGCTGAATTGCCGTGGAGGATGTTCAAGAAAAGTTTGCAGTTATAAACGTCATATTTGGATGACTATGGACGAATGGTGAAATGTGTTGAGATTTGTCAACGCGTGTGAAATTGCGTGTGTGCTTGTATGTTTTGTTTTGCTCGGTTGAGTTGTGTGCCACGCTTTCGATTGGTAGGGGGCTGTAGTTACTTTTTGAAACTTTTGACAATTTTTTTGGTGGTTTTGGACCATTTTAAGGAAGTGTGATTCTTGTAATTTCATGCGTTGTAATTCCACATATTGTAATTTCACACATTGCAATTCCACGCATCGTAATTTTACGCGACGTAATTCCACGCATAGTGATTTCAGACGTCTTAATTCCAAACATAGTATTTCCACGTATAGTAATTCCACGCACCGTAATTTCACACGTCGTAATTCCACGCACCGTAATTTCACACGTCGTAATTCCACATACTGTAATTTCACACATTGCAACTCCACGCATTGTAATTTACGCGAAGTAATTCCACGCATAGTGATTTCAGACGTCTTAATTCCAAACATAGTATTTCCACGTATAGTAGTTCCACGCATCATAATTTCACACGTCGTAATTCCACGCGTTGTAATTTCATGCGTCATAATTCCACATATTGTCATTTCACACATTGCAATTGCACGCATCGTAATTTTACGCGACGTAATTCCACGCATAGTGATTTCAGACGTCTTAATTCCAAACACAGTATTTCCACGTATAGTAATTCCACGCACCGTAATTTCACACGTTGTAATTCCACGCGTTGTAATTCCATGCGTCGTAATTTTACCTTTCGACACTTTTGACAATTTTTCTGGGAGTTTTGGACCATTTTAAGGAAGTTTGATTCTCTGAAAAAAAGTCGTATCTGACACATTTTAACTTGTACATTTATATATAGTAAGTGTAACGAGTAAGTCGATTAATTATAAACATGAGTAAGTCGAGATGGAGTTCCATAGTATTTTGATAAATATGTAAGTGCATTAGTAGCGTATTAGTAACTTTTATTTCATGTATATGTAGTTATCTGAATTCGTAGAATTTTACATGGAATTCGTATTTGTTTACGAATATTTTAAATGAAATTTAATTTGTCAATTGCATCCAAGGGAAGTATCTAATATTTCCTCACTGGCACTTTAATAAAATAAATTTGTGATAGAATTAGCATATAATCGTACTGTATAGGATTTATCAACATTTCTGTACTATTATTAATATAGACAGAAATATGAATCTCGCCGAAAGTTATTATCGACGTTAAATAATAGAAAAGTTATTTGTCTGTATGTTCTGATAATGCAAGAAGTTATTTATCTACATGCTCCGATAGTTATATATTTCTGATTAAAAGAAAATTTTGGCTAAACCTTAGATAAATTGTGAAGATTCGATTTGTCAGATACGATTTCTTCACCCCATGGGAAACAAGGGGGATGATAGGAAAATCGTAACTACGTCGAGAGAGATGCATTGTACCGGCGGGACTCGCGATTTATTGCAGTAATTACAAGGATGTAATCGATGGTCATTAACGTTTCGTTATGGCTTCCATACGTCGCCACAATTTTTATTAGCGTCGAATTACTTCGGTTACTTTTTACGAGAATCGTAGCTTCTCACGGCAATCGGTTGTTCTCCAAGAAGCATCCTCTATAACTCATTTGTATTGTTTGTCGATACTTAAATTGATTTAGGATTTAATCAAGAACACACAGGACTTTCACGCAAAATGGTTAATTTATCCTAAATTATAAGAAGTAATAAACAATCTTTAAAGTACTCACGAATTTAAATGCAATTAAATTGAAGATATATGTTTTCTTTAGATAAGAATAAATTTTTGTATAAAGGAGGAGTAACAGTTATTCTTAATAATTACTTGAATAATTATTGTAGTACAATATGTAAAATATTGAATACTTTATGAGGTAGTTAAATATAATTGGTTAATAGTATATTTATTTAAAAATTAGAATAAATTGACATTCTAAAATTCCGAAATTTCAAAACTACAAAACTTCAAAATTTGGAATTTCTAAAATTTCAGACCTTAACAATTAAAAATTTAAATATTCCAAAATTCTAAACTTCCAAACGTCCAAAAGACTAAATTTGCAAAATTCCAAAATTCCAGACTTCCAAACTTCCACACTTCCAAAATCTTAAAATCTTTAAAATTCCAGATTCTAAAGTTCCAAAATTCATAAATATCGAAATTAAAGGATTCAACTATTCCACAGTTCGAAAGTTCAAAATTTCCAAAATTTCGTAGTCCCAACATCACAAAGTTCAAAAATTTCAACATTTAAAAATAAAAAATTCCAGGATTCCAAAGTTCTAAAATTTCAGGACCTCAAAATTCAAAAATTCCTCGGTATCAAATTCCAAAATAAAAAATACCCCACCACTTATTAAATATTTATGTTTAAATATTTACCGCGACTCACCAAAAGTCACCTCGCGATCCACACTAAAAACGTGCTGTCCTGAGAGATATTCTCAGATTAATACGCTCGTATTCTATTACGTTAACTTGCATTAACGAAGAATTTAACGAATCCACTATCGTTCCTCGTTACCTCCGTATCACTTTTTAACGTCCTTTCGTCGCTACTTCAAAACTTTGCTCGCGATTTCTCTGAAGGACGAGCAGTAATTAGGACGAGTCTCGTATCTCTTCGAGTACCGGAAGTCCTGTGGGTTATCAAACGGTCGTCGCACTTCCGCCCCGACGTCGTCGCTTCGATCTGCCGTTGATCTCGCGAAAAAACCCTGTTACTATAACACGGACAAAGAATAACGAGCTACTTGCAGCGAATTTCCTAACCTAACTTGCTCCGACTAACATCGCCGGAACAACCAGCAAGAATAACACGACGTAGCGAAACGTTAATTCGCTTCTAACCGCATCGGAACTTCTCGAATAAGGAACCTCGAACAACCAATATTTCCTTTCCGGTCCCTAAAATATTTCGCTACGATATTATTCTACTACAAATCTCCTTCGGTCATGGACAATAGAGCACTAAGACTTCCTATCTACCAAATATCAATCCACCGAAGGAGATCGGCTCCCTCGCAAGCGTGGCCAATAAATTTTACAATTTAAATCGAGGCATTTCTTACCCTTCAGCGAAGTCGCGAGGGAATTCGTCGGGGAGCAAGATATCGTCGATGTAAGGAGAAGAGGATACTTGAAGAGCTGCGCCGTCGGTCACGTTTCCCGTCCCCGTGTCCGTCACGTATGCATATGTTGGGACACCATGGCTGGAACTACCCTTGTGTGGACCATCGGTGACCGCTTCTCCTTCTCCTTGTCTCTTTCTCTCCCTGCACCCTCGTTTCGCCCCTCGTGGGGCCACTCCCGTGGGATCGTAGAGCCGGACGTACGTGGTCAACACGGGCCAAACTGTCGGCGAAGTTACGTAAAATAGTTAGCGACACTTCCAGCTACCCGCTGGCTCTCCCTCTCGTCCTGGCCACGGCATTACCTACAGGACAGGCTGCGATGCCACGGACAGCCTGCCTGGCGCCTCCAGAGTAAAAGGAAGACGACCGATGGTAAGAGGAAGTGCGCGGAAAGCGAACTGTATCCTGTCCGCTCGTCACTGATATATGGTCGGCATGGGGACCTTGCACCCTGCCTCAGATACAACACGTACGTGACCGATATGCGCGAGATACCTAGGTCTAGGGATATCGTTCATTCTGTATGCTTTGATGCCAGTGTAGTCGGCGAAATTTCCATAATTCCTCCTACCATTTGTCTGAAATTTTGGGTAATGAAAGAGTAATTCTATTTTTAGTTTTACGATTTATACACATACACATGTGATTAAATATTTAATCGATATGAATTTGTAACTGTAGTGCGACTGCGGAAATTTTGTAGGCTGTACCATCATAGAGCGAACGGATAAGGAAGCAATACTACATGGTTACAGCATGTGTTTTCATGTGGCAGTTGGAGGACAGTTTTTGATTCTGTTAGGTAGTTTAATATCGACTTTAGCATTACAATGCGCTTGACTGTTACAGTGATTGCGGAGACAGGATGGGTAACGTGTGTACGTCTTTTGTTCTATTGAGACGTCTCTTATTATTATATTCTGTGTCGAGTTCAATAAGGTATTATACAAATTTATATAAATCAATAAGGATATTAAGTTTCTATTAAACAAATTTTGTGGAAATGTGTCCTATTTTTATGCTGTCAATTTTTACCAACATTTCATATGCAGAATGAGAGAAAAATATTATATTTGTTGTAAATTAAAAAATTTGATACTTCTGTACTTCTACATTTCTATATTTCTTAATTTCAAAATTGCATAATTGCACATCCAATGTACATATGTATATTCAAATTTCAAATATCAAGTAAACATACGCCTAAGTCAGTACCAATAATGTCTCAATTTGTTTCATGTTTAGTAATATAGTATTAGTAAAGCTCTCTGGTAACAAGAACAAAAAGAACATTTGGAACAATGTAATATAGTAGTACCTATAGAATAAAACAGAACTGTAAATCTCTAGTAGACCTAATTTAATTAGATTCGTCTAATAATTGGGACCAGTAATTTTTCACTTTTATCAGAGGTCAGTTGTGTCAAAGACCAAAAATCTACGAACATGGTCTATTGAAACTAAATTATTATTATCCTCGTATACTGCTTGTAAAGCAACGTTTACTCCAGATGTATTAAGCAAACCTTTCGAAACAATCTAAAACTATAATATAGAGTCTAAGAAGAGATGACAGTAAACATTCCTTTAAATCGGTCCCGGTAATTTTTCATTTTTTGTTTGAAACACCAGTGACCGTTCGGGTGAAAGAACAAAAATCTGAGAACATGGTCTGTTTGAGAAAATTGCAGGGACCAGGGTGCATGAAAGGCAGAAAGAGAGGCACGAAGCAGACAGAAAGCGAGTTAATTGCCAACTCATTCGTAGCGGGAAGCAAGGCCTTGGGATGTCGGTTCTCCTGGTGCCGCTTGTATTTCTAGGACGCGGTCCACCCTCTCGCCTCTTCTCTTCATATACCCGTTGTTCCCTAGGAGCTCAAGCAGACTGGCTCGAAACGCCCGGGGCAACGGTGGTCCCGGCGTCCATGAGCACAACTTGGCTCCCACCGCCCGACAGAACCATTTTATTCCATTGACTATAACGCGAAACTTACTTGGCCGGGCACTAACCGTGCTGCCACCGCCGCTACCATTCGCCCTCTCTCTTTCTCTACTTCTTGGTTACAAATACGCCGTCTCTCTCCTTTCTTCGTCTCTCGTTTTCCTCCTCTCTACACCAGCGACGCGGAACCAGGCTAAACAACAAGTTCAACGGTACCGTTGTACCTCCACCTCCCGGGGATACGCTCAGGCGTATCCCTACGAGGAACCACCGAAGGTGCATGCAACCCTTTCCACGGTGCTGTTGTCGACGGACTTCTGCTTCGTTCTCTTTCCACCACCAAATCCCTGCTGATATTTCGCTACGGAGTTTCTGATTTCCTGATTTGCTTAATTATTGACGCTGATTTTGCTAATTTAACTAATGGAGAAAGAATTACCTAAGTTTTTTCACGAAACTAATAAATCGAATATTTTAATGCAGAAGTTAATCAGTTTATTTATTCACTAATAACGGATGCATTACAGTAGTCCACTTGCATTCCTACCTCTTTCATTTTCAAATAAATGTATTGTTGTATCGTGCTCTTCTCGATTTTCCTCGAAGGCAGCACGACAGTTGCACCCAATGTGACGGGTGAACTCGATTGTGTATAGGATCGGTTAATAGATTGAAAAATTGTATAAGTTGCTGAACGAATTTATTCAGCACTAGGTTGGTAGGTTTAAAAGTACTTATTTGACTGTTGATTTGTTTCTAACATTTTTACATTTCGGTATGTATAAGGAAAACAATTTTTGAGGTAAAGAGTGGTGGTTCTACCAATCCGAGGTAAGTGGTAGAGGGAGGAAATCGAATAGAGGGAGGAAGAGTGGACTAACGGTTTTTGGAGCTTCAAGTAGTTTGGAAAATTCTGATTTTTAGGGACAGTTTATAGCGTGACGGTTAATTATGGCGACTATGGTCAGAAAAAAAAATATGGTACCCAAACACATTTTGGACTTTTCCCGTCATCAACTGCTTCATAAACGGTTTGGGTCTTAACTGGTCAATATGACGACGCTACATGTATAATAACGAATGAATAAATAGATCGAATTGATCAACATATAAATATACGACACATAACAGATGAATAAAATGCAATTAATAAAAAGACTCTTTTAAACAAAAATGTACTCAATTCCACAATGCTTGTGCGCATTTATTGAACAATATGGATTGTGATTAGTTGGGACACCGAATAATTAGGACTGTCATTTAGGGCAAATAATGGAAAACAGAAACAAAATCTGTTGCTTCTTATTTGTTTATATAGAACACACCGCCATTTTGTTGAAATCTACAGTCGTACAATTTACAATTAAGCGTATTATGAAGTAGTGATTAAAAATTAGAAGACTGGTTCGTAAAATACATCACAAAATGATGAAAAAGCTTCAAAAATCAGTCACATGCGTCTTCTGATAAATGTTTGACTTTATTTTCAACATCATTCAGTTTCCTTCAAAATATGCTTTATTGGAACAAATTAATCCGATCTTAATGTGTTGTAATTAACCAAAATCCACTGTATATGTTCGGTAAAACTTGGCATCATAAATGTCCTTGACTACCATAATTCCCACAGCAGAATTGGCGGCAGAGCGTGATCACACCTGTAATTCGAGCAAGAACGGAAACTTCAGCAAGTCTTCGACAGGGTACAAGAAGGACTCTTCATTTCTGCGCCACGAAAGTCTCGAAACTTTGATATCGAACCGCAGTAGAGGGTGTTCGCCGGACAATATTCAAGGTCGACCGTTGGCAAGGTCAGGCACAACGGGGTCGGATAGGTCAAGGCTGGTCGAAAAGGTGCGAAGGAGAAAGGATAGCTGCAAATAAATACAAAAGACGGATAGTCGGTCAGCCGGATGGCGAACTTTTCCAAGCTTAGCCCCGTTAAAATATTTTTTACGACACTTTCCCCCGCGCGAGAGGCCAGTCAGACACTGGCGAGGTTACTGACAGTCGAACTCCAACCGAGTTCGCCAAGTTTCGCCATTAGACACGGTTAAAACTTTGTTCGAAACACTTTCGTCCGCGTCCGCCGTCCGCGACCGTGAAATAAGCGTGGTAAATTCTGAATATTTTCTTCGTTCGCCTTTATTCTCGGCCTTCGTTCGACAGTCCCAATGCCACCGGGCCCCCGTTACCCCATCTACTTCCCTGAGCTCCCCTTTCAACGACTTCCTCGCGATTCGAATACTAACTCGTCGGCAATGAATTTATGTAGACGTTAATTTACTTTGGGGAACGTAAACGATCTTTGAATCGAGAGTATTAAGTGGAAGATGTTAGTTCCGGATAAAGTTACCCTTGTTTGGGATGTTCGACAAAGTTTTTAGAGGAGCACGATGCTACGTTGTGTTCTTGCCCTAATCGTTGGCGCTTCTGGATAGGAGCGTGGAAGTAACGTGTGACTATAGCATGGCAATCTGACAAGTGACGATGTAATGTATGCTGATTTTACGATCTAATGTATATGCATAGTGTGAGATCGGTACATCGTGCAGTAGATGTATGACTAGATTATAGGCGACGGTGCTTAAACAAAATGTGGAAATATAATGTGAGGATATATTGTAGGACAATGTGCGACGACATAACATGAGCAGAACTAATGTGTGACGATTTAGTGTATAAGTCTAGCATTGGAGATCGATAGTCGATACAGTATGTATGAATTAATGTATGATTAAAATATAGGTGACAGTGTTCAAACAAAATGTGTGTGTATTTATAGATTTTGTATTCGATTGTGTGCGCGCGTTTCTAAACTGGGAATTAAAAAATTTGAGAATTTACAAATTTGAAAATTTGAAACTTTCGAATTTGAGGATTTCAAAATTTAAATAATGAGAAATATGGGAATTTGGAATCTGTAAAATTGAAAATTCGAAACTTGAAAATTTAAAAGTCATAAAAATTGTTAAATCTGTTATTTTGGAAATTGAGGATTTGTAAATAAGAGAATTTAAAAATTCAATAACTTTACGGTTTAGACGCTGTAACTTGGAAACTTGAGAAATTAGAAATTTGATAATTTTTTGTTTTGTAAATATAGAATATGAGTAGTAAGAAATTTGGAAATTTAGAGGATTGCAAATTTGGGAGCTTTGAATTTGGAAATTTCAGAATTTAATATTGGGTAATTTGTGAATTCAGAAACTTGAAAATCAGAGAATTTTGAATATGAGCGTTTCAAAATTTGAAATTTAAAAAAATTTTAATGTGAGAGTTGAAAAACTTGAAAATTAGAGATTTTTGAATGTGAGGGTTTCAAAACTTGAACAATAGTTCACTGTACAATAGTAACTGCAATCAACAATAGTAACTTGAATTTTTTAGTTGAAAAATTGAAGCGTCGAAAATTAGAAATTTGACAAATTAAAAAATTTGGAAATTTAAAGCGTTGAAAATTGGAAATTTGGGGAATTTAAAAATTTGAAAGTCTGAAATATATGTAAATCTGAAATTCTGAGAATTGCAGATTTGGAAATGTGAAAATTTAGTACTTTCAAAGTTTGAAATCTGTAAATTTCGGAATTTGGTAATATAAGGATTTGAAAATCCTTAAATTTTCAATTTGGATTTTGATAATCTGATTCTTTGGAAATTTAGGAATGTAGGTAGTTAGTAACTCATTAACTTAAAAGTTTAAACATGTAGGAACATAATTTAGGTCAGATTTCTCATAGTGTCAACATTTTTAATATTTTCCCTGTAAACACCTTTCTACAACGCATTACTATACAATCCACAAAATTCTAAAGCCACGAACAGAAGTCCTAGTCAATAATCATAACGAAACTCTTCCTAAAACTCCATATTAAATTTTTATTCCAAAACAACAGTGACATTTGCTTTTTATATGAAACCTCCTGAATTCTCCCTTTTACCGACTTTTTATTTATGACAGATGTTACTCAAAGTCCAAGATCATAGCAAACGTGATCCATCACCAACTCTTAAAATTCAACCTCGGCCACTTTTCAATAAGACCGTCCATAAAATATCATTTTTGAAAGGATCAAGATAAAATAGCTCCAGCACCAGCGCCGTATGTTTCGTACGGCTGTACTTGATCCACTGTACCGACCCCTATTGTGCTATAAATATTTTACGTGTTATGATTTACGCACACCACGGTGACCATTGCGTTCTTCCCCCTGGTTTCACGTGTCTTTTTTTACTCTCCGTACGGGCTGCCTGTGTTTTAGAAATGAGGTAGAAAACTGGCCGCGTATTTTTTTTTCTGAACGCGGATAAATCAATCGAACGATGCAGGAAAATTGTTGTTCACAGAAATAACGAACTCTCTTAATCTTGCTATATTTTTGAAAATCTTCTCTTTCGCTTTACTTGGTACACCAATCATTTATTTGGTGTGTCAATGAGTAATTCGCCATTTTTTTCTATTAGTTAGAAAAAAAAAGATAGTAGAAACACGGTTCGAATTGAAAATACATAGTGACTAGATTTTTGTCAATGGTGTCAAGTAATGCAAAATAACAGCAATTGCCTTTAAAACTGGGTATGAATTTCGTGATGTTCATTTTTTTACTGTTGCATGTGTAATCGCTTACAATGAAATGATTAGTATGATTTGTTTAACCCCAGTCGCGCTGATCAATGCGAAATGTTTAAATTCGGAAATAGGAAACATGCAATAATAATTTTCGTAATATTCGAAAATATATAACAAGTAACTCCAATTCCAGTTCAATTCTCTCCAAAACCAATTTTATTAATAAAACTTATGTTTTATTATTATTAATGCAGTTTTCTATTATTGATAATACAATTTTGTATTAATATTAATAAAACGCAAACTCATATGGACAAAACATAAGGTACTACTTTAGTGAAGAAACTCTTAAGTTAGTTTCCATTAATTTCACTGTGTTTATCACATGTATACTATAGATTTAATTAAAAAATACCTATTTTACATTATTCAGTAGGAGCAAATGGTAAGTGTGTCACCTTTTGAGTACAAACGATTAAATTTAATAATTCAGTATCTAAATATACAAGTACAGTTTTTGCAAACATGACACTAACGGAAAATTAATAATAAGTATTAAATTTGACCAATAAGGAAGTGGATTATTAATTAATACAGTTGAAAGCATAATTTTAGCTGCAATCGAAACGTCGATTATTACCAGAGGTGTTTTCGAGAAAGAGGATGATAGCATTTCTACAGTGGAGGGCTAATTGTCGTCGAACGAAAGGTCCGAGAGGGTGACCGCATCCCCCACGGCATCAACACGGTAAGGCACTCAAGCTCGGTCGTCTTTTAACTCGTGTAGTGCGCATTCCTTCACCGTACGAGAGGGTTAAATGCGGAGTTACTCCCCCTTTAAGCCTGTTATACGTCTCGAGGGGGTAGTTGGACCTCTTTCCTATTTCCTGCCTGGCTGCAGGAACCAAACGACCTTCGCATCTTGCACACACGACACACCAGATTTTAGAATAATCGAGGGAAACAATTACGTAATTGTAACTGGTACTTACCAGAAATGTTATCCAACTGATATACGTATGATTTTGGTCACCATTTTACCTTGAAGTAGTTTTGAGAAAAGTTTGTTTATAAAAATATTTATGATTTCTAGTTAGAAGTATTTATTATTTTTGTTAGATTAGTATCTATTATTATTATTATTTCTATAGAGAATGAAAATAATTGCTGCGTGAAAACAATAATTGTATTTAATGTTTTCGAGTATCTCGAAATATTTTTTTTAAATGTCTTAATTATTAGCAATATGTATTATTTATTATACAAAATCTGTGTTAGCTTAAATTAAATACGGAAACTAATTACTAATTTAAGATAGTAACATTTGACATATATGTAGAAAAATAAATGACATAAAAAATTATACAAAAATAAGATTAGAAATTGAGTATTAATAAATGCAGGTTGAAAGACTCTGGAAGTGCCAAATTATTGAAAACTTCACTTGTTATTAATAAAACGGATAAATATACAAAACCAATATCAATAAATATAGATGAAAATTTTATTACAATTTTGCATAACTTGTACAAGCAGCAAGTTTTGATGTACTCAATGAACAATTTTGATAAAGAAACAGTTGTTTTTATAATTATGTTACTTAATTTTGCTCATTTGTTGTGTACAATTAAAGATGTAACTGATTAAAGAGAACAGCGTGGACGTTTGACAATTTATAGACATCGGTTCTATTACTTTATTTTATCGTCAGATGAAGTACAGTAGTATTTGTCGATGAAAGTCATCCCAACTTTCTGGAACAATCGATTTCTCCTATTGCACTGTGAATGATCGCAGGGATGTTGAAATCATAAGAATCTCCTTTCTAAAAGTAGTAAGTGATGTAGCGTTTCCACGCGTGTGACTAGTGGATGCACTATGTCCGGCGAAAACAAGCCGTTCCAAGATCGCGCAAACAAATAAGTCAATAAAACGATTCGGTGGAGCCATTAAAATTGGCGGACCAGTGTCAAATTGAGGGGAAATTATTCACGGGTATGACAGTTTGCCATTTTGTTCGCTTCGAATACATTTCAAAATGTATCAACCAAGTTGCATGCGGCGAAAGCAAATATATTAAATTAAATTGAATAGAAAAGAAAATTTGTACAACTTTTTATACGTGTCATAATATGTAGCGTGGAATAATTAATTAAACCGTTAATTATACTAAGTAACCCTAGGGGAGTAACCTTATTTATAAAAAAAAATTTATTTTTTCTATTTTTTAGATACATGAAACAAAAACTTAAAAAATATAAGAAACTACATTTTTTCAAAGTTGTTCTACTTGCATTATAAACTGTTCAGAAATTGGCTTGTAATGTTTTGGAAATATTTTAGATGATTTTTAGCAATGTTTGGAAATAATGTTTTGATATGCGAATTGTAGATATATTAAATATTCAGGTCCAGAATGTTTATTCCAACAAGTTCGTTTTTCATCAACGGAAGTTAAGATTTTCCAATGAGAGGAAATAACCTAAATCACGAAAAGGGTTAGCAATTAAATAGTAACTTATAAGGTACGTATTTTTCTCCACACCACGATATAGTTGATCGATGTGCGTCATCGACGATAAGGCATCATCCGATTCGATAACTTCGTTTCCCTCCGGCCGAATAATTTGTCCCGGGCATTTAGGTACGCAAGTGCTTCCGCCCTGGTGATCAGGCCATCTAAACTATCGAGGCTGACGACGATTAATCCAGTATATCGCGCACCGTTGGGAATCATTAGTCGTTGCCGGTTCCGCCCTAAGGATCGTCAGTAGGACCAGCAGTATCGGTGGTCGATGGCACGAAGGTGGCTCCCGACCGAAGGAAGTAAAGGCTGCTAGCTGGTGGGCGTAGGGGGCGGGCAGGGGGGCCTATGGGCGATGCCTCGACTGGATTAAAGGCGCATTACACCGCTCCAAAGGGCTCCTAATTAGATCCGGAAAGAAGCAAAGGGTTCCCCGAGTCGCGTAACTCGGTTTACCGAAGGGAGAACCTACCTCGGCTCTCTCAGCATTAACGGCTTTTGCGTCCGTCGAGAGACGACCTTTTACCACCCCCTCCCGCCCCCAACTTTCTCCAACCATTACCCCTCGTCTTCTTCGATCTGACCCGCGTTCGCCCGTTTACCCGTTAGCTGGAAATATCGTCGATTAATATCGACACGCGGCGCTCGACTGACCGTGTCAGCACCACCTGCTCGACGATCCTGCCTCGCTCGTTTTAAGAACAATCGCCGGCCATCGGGAATGCCGGCACAATACAGGGCGACGGTTAACGCCTCATTTAAATTTAACTTTGCTCGATCGTGCGGAGTAACTGGAGAACGGGGATATCCAGGAACGGGTTCCGTCGACGGATCAGATTTTGCGTTTAGTAGTGACAGCATCGGGGATTAAATAACCTATGGTAGTTAATCGTGGATAACAAATGTATCTGGACTTTAAACGTCATGTATGTATCTGGATAATTTGTATGAATGTACGAATCTGGTCATTTTATGTGCATGTACATCTGACATACTTTATGTGTATATACGTATTTGGACACATAATGTGTGTACACGTATGTGGACATTTTACATGTATATATGTATCTGGACACCATATGTGTATGCATACATCTGGTCACTTTATCTAGATGTATGAATTTGGATACTATATGTGCGTATATGAATCTGACACTTTGTTTCGATATATGAATCTGGACATTTTATGTACACATATGTATCTGGACACCATATGTGTATGCATACATCTGGTCACTTTATCTAGATGTATGAATTTGGATACTATATGTGTGTGTATGAATCTGACACTTTGTTTCGATATATGAATCTGGACATTTTATGTACACATATGTATCTGGACACCATATGTGTATGCATACATCTGGTCACTTTATCTAGATGTATGAATTTGGACACTATATGTGTGAGTATGAATCTGACACTTTGTTTCGATATATGAATCTGGACATTTTAGTTACACATATGTATCTGGACACTTTATGTGTGTTTATAAGTCTGGACATTTTATCTATACATACGTATCTGGAGACTTTACTTGTATATATGTATCTGGGCACTTTGTATGTATATATATGTACCTCGATGCTTTGTGCATAAGTAGCTGGACACTATGAAAACGGATTTGACGTTTCATGTGATTTAACATCAACACTGCTCGACATGATACTTTCTGGTTTCAATCTTGTATTTTCTCTTGCATTATCATAGTTCACGTCCTATCATAAACATGAGCATAGTGTTACATGGTTCTGACCTATCTTCTGAAGCAAATCAAGTCTAAAACTCTCTCAATCTCTGTCAACCAACTCAATCTTATGCATGAATTTTGTCATGTATTCATAGCTCAAACCATGTTATTTTAGTAGTATTACAGTGCTGCTAACTAAATACTTAACAACGATGTTTATTAAATGTTTAGTTAGATATGTTGTTGTACCTGGCCATCATGAACCGAAAAATTTACTCAATATCTTTTACTTTCAATAGGTGTCTCCATATATGTAACATCATTTTAATAGAAGTCCTGGACGCTTTTACCAGTTAATTATAAAATATATACTTATGCCCATACATAATAAACAGAAGGTATTTTTTGATGACGACTGAAGAATCTCAATTTACACGAACGTCATCTCTGGTCACTACATATGAAAGAGTTAATACCATGTTTAGTATTCCTAAAGTAAAATGGTATTATAGAACTGAATTCTGCATAAAGCACGTACAAATTTAGAATGTACTAAAACCAGAAAGTACTAAACGACTTAACATAATTTGATACAGAAGCATGTAAAATATCTTGAAAAAAAATTGACTTAATACACTCTAGCTCTGGATTGTAAAAAGGATTGTAAAAATAAGAGGATTGTAAAAGGACTTAATTGCTATGATGAACGAGACGGTCAAATCTGTTCGTTCAATCGAAAGATTCTCGAAACTGAAGCCTTGGTCGAAGCTGAGGAACGCACAGAATCCCAGATATTTCAGCACACCGTACGAGCAGCGAAATACTCCTTTTATCGGACAAAGTTTGAACCATTCGATTTTATGGGCGTCGAACTAAATACACGTAAAGACTAAGTCTACTGTTACACCCTAGTCTGTGATATAAGGGGATCGGAATTGGACGGATCAGCGTGCACGAGATGTCGTAAGTGATTGGCAAACAGACCGACCTGTTTTTACGAGGCTGCCCTCAACATTTTTACCCGCAACCCCGCGGTTTTGTTCGCCGAACTGGCTGCTGATCATCTCGAGACTATACGAACCTAAAGGTCGTAAACCTTGATTCTACGACCGAGATCTTATCTTTCAAACCAACAAAGAGTGTCGCAATTAAAAATTCAGCTTCGAGGATTACCCTCCGCAGGCTAATGACCAAAGTACACAGGTCTAAACAACCCATCAATCAAAGATGAGATCCCGATAAAATAAAAGCGATCATTTCATGAAATATGAAAACACGTGCCCTCAGCAGACCGCCTAGAAATTCGGAGCAGCCCGTTGTGTGTATTCGTGTGCACCCGAAGAGAAAAAGTACGAGCAGAACACGTATGTACGCGATGGAACGAGTGCACGGTGTGCCTTAGCAACGCGAGGGGGAAAAAAGGAAGCAGAAGAAAAGAGTAAACGGAAGAAGAGGTAGAAGAGGCACCTAGAGGCGTATCTGCCGCCCACGTACATACCATCCCGTGGGTTTTAGCGGATCCTGGGCGTTCCTGGTACCAGGCTGAAAGCCCAATCGTGGGTTCGAGGTTTGAAACCCGGCCGGCGCACTGAGGACGCCGACGCCCACCGTCCTGACGACCCACCTTGTGCAGGGCCGTATCGCGCAGAGCGTCGCGCAGGCGAAAAACGCGCTGACCTCGATACCGTCACCTTACCCCCCTCGTGAAAACCCCACCTCTTACTCTCACCATCTACCACCTTCCAGCTAACTCACCTACCGCCGTTTCTATCACACGGTCGCCTCCTGTCGGTCTAATTCTCGCCACCTACATATGTACACACGTACGTAGAACGATTTCAGAAGCTGCCCCAAGCTGCTCGTCGTCGCCGTCGTCGTCGTCGTCGTCGTCGTCGACTATCCGCTCCCACGGAACTCTCGACGTGGACGTTGGCCTGATACGGCTCTCATGAAATCTCGTTCCAGGTGACTTTTCTCGATGACACGACCCCGTTCCGAATACATTACCGCTTTCACTTTGCCCGGAATATCGAAGACGGAACCAGCCGGTCTGACTACGATATTGAATTTCTACTTTTAATTCCGACGGCCGGCCGCCTCTACGCTTACGGGCTTCATAAATAAGGACAACAAGGGCCAGGCCTTTTTATATTCCTTCGACGGCACACACGTGATTTCTGCTACGAAACTGTTGCCCTTTGATCCGGCCAACTTCACCCGGCAAGGCGCCACTAAATGCAATACAGTACATCCACGCCTGATACCTGCCGTGCTTTGCAAGGATCTAATTGTCCATGGAGAGGCTTCCGCGTGGATACGCCAGTACTGGTTTAATTCCGCGGAAAACTCTGAAGTGCTTTTTAATACAGTAAGTGCGCGGTGAAGGAGATTGAAACTCGGCCATTTTCAATTGGAGTTTATAAATTTACGGAAATCCTGCCCATTAAATCCTAAGCCGCCACTTTAACGTTCCCTGTACCCTGTTGAACGAAGGATTTAACGTAAACAGGTAGCGTGTACGTGCACTGGCAGGAGATTAGAATATTTTGCTATAGCTTTTGTAAGATCACAGGAAACAATGCTATCATCGGTAACTTATTACTATTCAGCTATTTTTCATTGCTGACCCATCAAATATCTATGATTCTTTATTCCTTCAGTATTTGAAAATTGTTAGAGGGAAATAAGGTGTTAATACGGGACATAGTCATCCTCATTAACTGCATTCATATTGTTTACAATTATTATCTCGTGGGACCCTGTATCAATATTTCAAGATTTTCAACATTATTGTATACATATTTTGTATATGTAACATTTGTTTATATCCTCAGACTAAACCTAAACGTATAATACACTTAATTTGGAATTAAAAATATAGTAAAATACTAAACGGTGAAACATAAATTAATATATAAATTTTTGTCCCAATAAAATTAACACAGATACCGAGAGAGCACATTAAAGAATTTTGCAATGTAAATTAATATGTTTATGAATTTAATAAATTACCATTTAACCGGTATAATATTGTCAGTGTTAATACACACTGTTAATACACTGCTGTCTCAGTATTTTCAATGAATATTGAAAGCATTGCAATATTACAAAAATATTATATGTACATATTGCATATTACATGTACAAATACTATTATCTCCATATATGTATATTTCCATATAATAACTATTTATCATACCAAATTAATCATGTATACTATTCCCACCTTCATTGTCTAAAAAAGAAAGCAGAAGAAATAATTTGGATTGTCACAAAGTTTCCAAATAATCTGATATTAAGTTTATAAGCAGCCATTGAGAAACAGAAGCTAGGAAGATTACGGGAACGGTGGATATTTAAACGCGTACGTAAATTGATTCAAAGTGCGTTTCTATCGGCGTTTCAGCGAAAGAATTCTCGAACAAAAGAGCCAAATATGGAGGAAAAAGGAAGAGTGCGCTCCTCAAGGCAGCTCCGTTACCAGGGCATTAACTTCCAAGAGCATACATTCTAGAAAGTTCTTGGCCGAGCCGATTCGTTCGCAGGAAAGTTACTTTCTCGTAAACAACAAGTAGTTACCTACTCGTGAACCATTCTGGCGGACTACTTTCGTTTGTGCGCGTGCCGTGTACGTACACGGCAGCCGTGAGAGGGTGGAGGATGTCCGCGAAAACTGGGACTCGTAAACCATCGCTACTTTTGCCGAAACTCGAAAACTCGAGGTTTGTACCAGAAGGTCGATCGAATTCTTCGGATGGACCGAATTTGATCGACAGAGAAACGACTTGCACATACTTGACCTTCGAATCGATGACCTTACAAATGATTCGAGTGTGTTCCAATTAAAATTGGGTACATTGTCGTACGAAAGATTTCTGTGTGTCGAAAAAATAATGGAGAATTTTGAAAGAATTTAAGAAGTAAACTCAAATTAATAAAATTTAAAATTTGTGAAGGATGAACTTAGTCTCATTCAAAAATTAATTGGCGACGAAATAATTTTCAACGAAAAATTATTGGTATTATTTATATTTGCTTAGCTCTTGTTTATTTTTATCGATTTTATAAAAAGTAGTGTTGATGTGATTACATAAAATTGACTCCGTTATTAGTTTTTAATATTTCGATCGACGTGATGATCCTCTTAAAGCATTATTAGAGAAAGTTTTGCTGCATGAAAGAAAGTTAGTTATGTAATAAGCGTTATGTTATAAAATCGTTACTGCATATTTCATTATGTGGATTATAAAATTGTGAATTTATTAAACTCACACTTGTTCGGACCAAGTTAACACAACTTTAATAATCTAGGCTACAAAGTATGAAGTAAAAATTTTATGGTCTAATGTATATTCGTGGGACCAATTGTAATTTATCTTCGTTTTTATGTAACCGTTGTGTAGTAAAACCTGAAGAAGACTACGGTGTTGCTCGAAATGTGAAGTAGATAACATGGTTCAGGGGTTCTCACTTGTACGAAAATAATTACAAAAATATAAAATAATGCAATGCAACAAAATTATTATTTTAAACTTTATTTTCAATGTTGAGAGGAAATATAGAAGAAAATATGAGGTTGAACTAAGTTTAAGATTAATATTAAATAAAAAACAAATAAAGATGGATATTGTTAAATATTATTAAGTATTATTAAACGTACAGAACCTACTAAATATACTATTAAATATATAGAATATAATTGCACAGTACATGCAGGGAAATTATTAAACATGCTATTAAATATACAGAAATTAACTAATTATACTGATATAGGTTTATATTAAACCCCAATATCAAATTAAATTAAATCGTCTAACTAGTTAACAATTATATAATTTTTATTAATTTATATTATATACAATAAACAGAACCAAAGTGTATGACAATAATATAATTATATATACAATCAGTCTTAAATTGTTATATAAAAGATATTTTTTTTATTATACTAACATTTTTAAATAGTGATTTTGAGAGCACCATATTTATGATAAAGTTGAAAGTCACTGATATAATCATGTCAGACCTATTATTTCATAAGACTAGAAACTGCAAACATAAATTGAACAAATTGAAGTCATTAATTACATAATCATCTTTGACATTACTTTTTTTAATTTTTGAAATTTTTGATAGTCTGAAAAATATTAGCATAAAATATCTACTTATAGTTTTAATAAAATAGACATATCATAGTGGTAATTTAATTTTTGTCTGAAGTAGAATATATTCTTCATTGTTATTTAAAATGTACAAATTGTTTTTTGTGACCTTTGTCTTCACGTCTTTGCGTGTGTCTGATTGATTATATGCTCGTACTACTTGCATCATCTGATCTCCCTATATGTCTCACCATCTGTCACTGCCATTACATTTCAGTTATTAATTTATTAAAAATATGCTGGTACAAAATAGCTGTTTAAGTTTCGATGTAATAATACAATATTTTTATTTATATAATATATTTTTAATTACTGTTAAATCCTTCAACACCATGATTCAAAGACATAATATACATGATGCACAGATCTTATATTTATTTTTTACGTATAAGTAAATTGTTTTATCGTATTTGTTCTTTGATATATTTATTAAATACCTGCATTATAAAATAACAAATACTTTTCTGAATAGTTCTCTAATATATTATTTTTTGTATAGTTTCGAATAGAGGAAGTATAGTCCTAACTTTGACAGGGTTAAATTAGTCCTATGATACTTAAAAATTTACAAATTCACTTTTACCTTGAAATTCTTCTATATGCCTGACTAATTATTTTCTTGTACTACTTCCATCGCCAGACCACTTTCCTATACCTCTAGTCATTTATCACTGAAACTTTTTTTTCATGTCGTAAATTTTCATTAGTGATAAATATTAGAACATAGAAACTGCCTAAGATTCTACACTATAATATATTATTTTCGTTCTGTTTAGAACATATTTTTAATTACAGTTCTAACTCTCCAAATTGTTTTTGTGACACATTTACCCTAAAATCTTTCTCTGTGTCTCATTAATTACTTGCTCACACTACTTATGACGTCTGACCATCTATCTGTTCGTGTGCTCATCTATTACTGACACTACTTTGCATAATATCATAGGAAATATCTATATTATAACCTTATATATTACACTTTAATTTACATAAAAAATTATAAAAAACTTTTTGTATAAATCTTGTGTATCACCTATTATTTGACAGTTAATTGATACAGCGAAAGTTTGAAGACACTCTATACAGTGTCTTGCCATCCAGAATGCCATGTATGTATAACATGTGCAAAACAGAAGAAATAGATGTCGATAACGTCGGCAACGATGATTGGTAAAGAAAAACCAGTTATTATATTTTGCTTCTTTTTAAGACAGTAGTAAAATAATAACGCAATTACTCGAGAAACAAAAAACAGAAAATATAACGTGACATTCGAAACGGAAGAAGTAGGTGTCCATGGCGTTGGCAAGGATAGTTGATAAAGCAAAACCAATATTATATTTTGCTTCCTTTTAAGATAGTAGTAAAATAATAACGCGATTGTACAACGAAAAGAGAACAGGAAATATAACGTGGCATTCAAAATGGAAGAAGTAGGTGTCGATGGCGTTGGTAACGATGGTTCGCGATGGCGGTAGTTAGAGGGAAGGCCGTGGGGTTTGTGGGGGGTGCAACGACCATCAGTCATTATTTTCCGCAACATTTAGCAAGCACTTCAAACTGTTTCGCGCTCCCTGCTTGGTCCGCTATCCTGCCGTGGGTCCGAAACTTTCTCAAGTATGTGCCATAGGAGAGAACAGCGTGCCTCTCTTCTGACGGCAGCTCTCTTCTTCTTCTCCACCCTTCTCGCTTTCGTCCGCGAAAGCTCAGGCTTTTTTTCCATCGCCTCTGAAGATGAGTTATGAACCGACAGGTCGCTCGAACATGCTTCCTCATCGAGCTCGTACTGAACGAGGAACCGCTAGTAATTAAGAACGTCCACCAAAAAACACTGTGCCTTGCACGACGTACGTACAATTAAGCGAGGTCGATCTTGAGAGAGCGTGTTGTTAGTCTTGTTACAGGGAAGAAAAATTACTCCCTTGAAAATGTGTTCATTTAGCATGTTGCACGTTTTAACGGTCCTTGTTATCTGCGAGAGGATTCTCGTTTTGAGGGTACTGAGAGATGTGTGCTATTGTGGAATATCTCAGATTTTAGGCAGGAATAATTTTAATTGATACGTCAGAAAGGAAGTAAATGTATCTACTGTCTTAAATATTAATTATTTCTTGAACTATTAAGGTCTTGAATTTATTGTTTCTATTGTTAGCTGGTTCTATTATCTTAACTATTACACATGTACTTTCATGAGTGATAAAAAGACATCTTTATGATTAATGGTTTTTAAACACTAAAAGAGACTGAAAGTTTGGAAATTCAGGAATTTGAAATTTTAATATTTCTAAATTCGATTGAAGAAATCTTTATAGTACTGCATTTACCAAAGAAAAATATTTATTATTTCAAATTACTTATTGATGTATTTAAAATGTATAGTTCAATTGATCACATTGGTCCTTCTGAAGTTGTTTACCGTATAACAGCAACTCGAGAATTGAATAGTTCTTTGAAATTCTAATTATGCCCATATGAAACGGTTGCAAGCAAATAGTAAAAAGAGCTGAAGAACTCTAGCAACCGAGTATTTGTAATTCCGATTAGTCGGCACTCGCAGTGCTTGCGAAAGAGAGGAGAGGAAACTTGCTTTCGGGAAACTTACGCGCAGTATGCGGCACTTTTGGCTTGCACGTTCTCAACAATCTCAAGAGGGTGAGGAATAGGGGATGGCCAGCGTCGTTGCGAGACATGTACACGAGTACACTCGGGTGCATCGCTGGTTTCCAAATTTTCGATTTTTTGAATTTTCATTTTTTTAAATCCTTAAACTGATACATTTTCGAATTCCAAAGTTTTTAAAATTTCCAAGATTCCTAATTTTCAAATTTTTAAGTTTCCAAATTTCCAAATCTGTACGTTTGCAAATTTCCAAATATTTTCAAGTTCAGAAATTTGCCAAAGTTCAAAGTTCAAGAGAATTTTTTTAAATTTTCAAACTTCTAATTATCCAAATCACCAAAATTATAGAACACTAAATTTTTATATTCCAACCTTTCTAAGTCCCAAATTTCTAATTCTTTTAATATCCAAACTTCTATATTTCTAAAATTCTATACTTTCATATATCTAGTTTCCAAATTTCCATGTTTCAAAATGCAAAAATTTGCAAATTTCAAATAACCAAGTGTTGCAATTCCCAAATTTCCAAAATCTAAAAATGTCAAAGTCTACTTCAGAACTTTGAGACACGCCAATCCCAAGATTTTCATATCCCTAGATCGTAGTGTCCCCAAATGCTTCTGCCTTCAAATTCCTAGGACACTAAATACTTATGTCTCCAAATTCTTAAATACCCAAATCCATAGATCCACAAATTTCTGATGCTTCAAATCCTTGATTTTCTAATCCACCAAATTCCCAACTTTCTTAAATTTTACA
Source organism: Megachile willughbiella (assembly GCA_945859595.2). Classification (NCBI taxonomy): domain Eukaryota; kingdom Metazoa; phylum Arthropoda; class Insecta; order Hymenoptera; family Megachilidae; genus Megachile; species Megachile willughbiella. Next base: position 11,227,945 of record OX243803.1, on the reverse strand, counting down.
TTTCAAAATATCCAAATTCCTAAATTTCCCTATCTATTATATAACTCCTGAAATCTACTCAACAACTTCTAAACTAATAAATTCCTAAAATCCCACATCCTCGACCCAAACTTCCAGATTCCTCAAACTTTATATTTCAAAATATCAATTATATAACAACTACTAAATTAGTAAATCCTTAGACTCCCGTATCCACAAATCCTCCAATTTCTATGTCCTCAAATTCTTGACCTATTCCCAAATTTTCAAATACCAGACTTCCTAAAAATCAACGAATCGGAGGCCTGTTCCTCTTCGATCGCCATATTGTCCCTAGGGCAACCAGATTTGCTCTTGACTGTACATCCGATGCTGGTGGTGCTGTTCGCTTCTCTATACGTGACGTCGAGATGTACGACTCTGTCTGTTTCCTATTCGCCTCTCTCCTTCTTCTTCTACCGTCCTATCTCTCTTTCTCTCTCCCTCATGAATAGCATTGCGATAAATTCGATTAAAACTTCCGTGGTCCTCGGTGGTTTCTATCCACCCGGACGCTCGTCGATGCGCAGGAGGGACGGGGGACAAGAAGTCGCAGAAAATCCAGTAAACAGTCGTCACGCCGATCAATGAATAGACGGTATCGCGGAACAACGGCGAAACGAAACACTGCTGTTATCAATCATATGTTGCACTATGCAACGATACAAACAGCGATAATCATAATTATCGTAACGATGAAAACAATTGAACTGTTCTAGGGAATCATGGTACTAAATCGATATGTGCGTCGCAGTAGGTGACGATTAAACGACGCAATCATTAGGATTCCCAACAAGTGGATACAAGTGGACTGTATCTAAGAAATGAATTTTACTTCGAACGACTAGAGTTTATTTTGCAATGTACTTGAATGACTGTTCGAGAGTGTCTCTTCGATTTTTTACGTTTTACAAAAGCTCGGAGTGGGCGTACAATTTTTGTGACATTGGTGAGGGGAAACAGTTTCCGATTTTCTATTGGTTTAGCTAAAATTTGGGTGAAGACGGAAGAGGCTGAAGTGGGTCTGGATATTCTCCGAAGTAACCGTAGCAAGTAATAAAAACAATACCTCGATACGAATAAAACACTGCAAATAAAACTACTGCTAAGGTTAAAGGTTCTTACAACCACATGTGACTAATAAACCAAAAATACTCGATAGAATGTAATGACTCCTTATTGCTGCTACGGGTAAAGAATTGATTTGAAACTACAATTCTGAAGGAACTGTATGAAGAAACCTATCTCAAGGAACAAAAAACAAATAAACTATCGCTAAAAACTTGCACTGAGGTCCAATTCTTTGGCAGTAACATTCTAACGCCTAATAGTAATCAAAATCGTGTCAAGGAAGTGAAAAGTAATTTTGTTAGTTTAGAGGCACCTAAAATCCACGTGAAAGATGATGGAAAAAATAATAATTACTGGAATAATTTATTTTAGCTAGATCTGACACAAAATTGAGCTAACTTCGTAAATCCTAACTTTGCTGTAGTGGAAAACGGTGGAAATGCCAAGAACAAACAACCGTTGAAGTATTATATCGCTGCAAACTTGTAATATTCATTCTAAGACCTCACAGTCGAAATGAAGATTTTATCACCGTGCAGTAGACGTTATTAAAAATGATGAATTATAGTATAAAGGAACATAAAATTAGTCGATGAAAAAGTTATATTCGTAAGGAAGCGTGCACAGCTTGTGCGACGTTGAACGGTATGTTTTCGCTAATTAATCCATCACGGTAATTCGTCTAAGCTCCTGCAAGTTGAGTAAGCGTCCACAAGTCGCAACAGCTGCATAGTTTATACTATTTCTACGAATGAATGGTACCATTAAGTAATGAATTCAAGGTGGTCAACTCCTTGCGTAAATTCACGCGACCAGAAGGCCAGAGGAAGGTAAATTGATTTTGCACGGACCGTTACAGAACTTGGTCGATTTATTTGATTATGGCGCGCATGATTAGCAATATTGACAAATTAACTCTCGGCCAGTTGCTCGGACACTCGGAACGCATACTGTTTGCTTCCGTTGGAGTTATGCCGCCTTGTTTAACAGGCTTATTTTACTCAATACCCGGATTTTGATTCAACTAAAATGGTGGTGTACGAACACGCAGGGGTCTTTACTTGAGGGCAAGTGTAGAGATGCTTTTGAGCCGTTTATTTTGAAAGTCAATTTCTGAGAAAAATTAGGGTAATAGAGGCAAGTTCATTTTTCAGAAAAATTAAGATAATGATAGCTATAGATAAAACTTGTACGTACCACATTAAAGATGGTAGGAAACTATTTAATTTCAATTTTGACGAAAATAACTTATAATATAATATTGACGTACAATAAATATAGCAGTTTAAAGGGAGCAACAAAATTTGTATCAAAGAAGTTTCTTCAAATGTTTGTATTAATTTAACGTTATTATTTGATAGTCATTACTCACAGTTTTATCATATACATCAAATACGGCGTAATATTTTTAAACAGAAATATGAGCATAATAATTCAGTCACCAAATATCTATTTTAGTTAACCTTTTCGAAATATCGCTAATGTTCACATATTAATTGTCGTGAGCCAGCAAAATTTTTAAGGGATAACTATTTCGTAACCTTCATAATTGTTCGTATACGATCCTCAATCACAAATGTGTCTCCATAAGTACATTTCATGGACTAGTTCAGTATGAAATTGCTTTTTCTCTACCCCTATCTCCGATTTCGGATATAAAGTGTAGAAATACCGAAGCATGCGAGCGAGCTTTTTAGCATATTGAACGGCGGACAATCTTGAGATTAAAGCCGTGGACAAATCAGAAACGTCTCTGTCATCTAAAAGAGCATCGAGAAAGTCGGAAGAACGTTCGACTCGAAGACGAGCGACGCGAAGAAGACGAGGAAACGAGATAGGCGGGGATATTCAACTCCATATCCATATCCACATCAAACTTGTACCTCATCCCCTGGTGAGCCAGACCCGAAACTTTTCCTCGTATGTAATTCGATACGGAAACGAAGTGGGAAAGGGAGGTAGCTGGAAACCATACTGATCCATACTGATGCATAACCCGTGCTCCGATTCAAAAATCCCTCGTCTGTTCGCAAACGAATATTTTTCAGGTCAGCGAAATCCTTCGGTTTCCACCGGTCCTGACAAAATTTATTAACGCAATTTATCATACTTCATCAACGTGATGAATGGATATTTTTTGAAACGAGAAAAAAAAGATTCAAACAAAGTATCTGCTATGTTATTCGCTGTGGCTGAAATATTTGTGAAAAATTGCTTGATTTTATTTCAATGGATTTTTTCGCCTTTTGGGAATTTTATTATTCTTACGCGAACGGTTTCTGTCTACACTGACTCATTTCACCTTCTTACTATTCTATGATGTATTGTCAAATATTAAATCGCCACTAATTATATTGCCATGTATTTTGCGTTATTTCTTCGAACAAAACTACAAAATTTATTGACAATGTAGTGTTTGAAGAAAGCAAATATGCTAAATATTATAACTCTATTAACTAAAATACACAAAACAAAAATATTTTTGCTTAAGTAACAATTAAATTCTCTATTTAGTAATTTTATCGAAAAATTTCAAAAGTAAAATTCAAATACGATTCAATTTTTTAATTACATACAAAGTGAAAGAAACATTTCTTTAAATATTAAAGTTATTAAAATATTGCGTTTTACTTACTCTTTTATTCTAAGCACTTCCGTTCTATATAACCAAAATGGCCAACACAAAGAACACTAAAACTAGAATCATAAATGTGCAAACATCCGCAGTGATAACATATTAAAACAGTGGTTATCGACGCTGATCGATGTCCTGCGACTGATTCAAATTCGGAAAGTAAAATAATGTTCACATGTTTAATGATAATTAGTTATTTAATTGCTATAGGGGACAGTAATGATTTTAGAACGACCTCGTACGAAAACTAGCAATTTCACGACCGCCATTATAATGTAGATTCGCCAGGCGTGATTCATAGGATTGCATAAAATTGTTCACGGACGACATAACGAGTGTAGAGAAACACACGCGTGGCTCTTTAATGTCCCACACGATGGCATTCGATGTAACATCGCGTAATTTGGGGCCGGTCATGGGGATCGTTAAGGCGACTACGAAGTCGTGGACGCATTAAATGTCGAGTAAATACTATTTACTACCCCCCTAAATAAGTTTATGTCGAGCTTCTCTTTCCTATTGCATCCTCGAACGTTCTTTTAGATCGCCATTCCGAATCAATCACTATGATAACCAACTGCATTCACAGAAATATCATGTTTTTTGCAACAACAAAAAATCAAAAAACAATTATTATAAAACAAAAAGTGTGTTTATATCAAGTGTGATACTATGAACCAAATAAAACAAATAAAAGTTTGTAAAACTGTGCAATGATTTTATGAAACGAATAATAGTGATTTTCGTTCATTTAATGTGCTAAATATTTGCAAAGTGAAATTCAACCCTTGTACTTGAAAGGTGACTCACATTCATTAACACAACAATTTGAAATAAATATTTTTTAACTAAATCATATTACACATATGATGTATGAGCATAGTGGAACAAAATGGTGGCAATTAATAATAAAGAAATAGAAATCATAAAGAAATTCAACAAACAAAAATATCTTCGAGTGCAAAGGGTTAAAGTGTGAATATTTGAAAATTGATTATTTTTTTTTTAATTTTTAGTGAATATTTTAAATGAATATTTGAAAATATTCTATTGTTACTTTAGACTTCGTTGTCTTCTGAAATATTTTGATTAATTTAAGTTTGTTATATATTTTTGTTTAAATCCGTTTGCTAGAAGTTACTCTCGGACAAATACCATAGGTCCAAATATATTGAAATATCCCGCGCAAAATTAAGTGGTGCTCACATTACGCTCAATGCAACACCTCCTTCGAAAAGCAGGAGTTTCTTTATCATACATAATATTTACTGTAGGTAATTTGTACTGCCTTATGTCTCTGAAATACTGCCTTATGTACTGAATATTATTGTACTTGAATATTACCTATCTTTGTTTCTCTAACCAGAAAAATATTCCGAAACTAACCTAAATACCTGTACGACAGATTTGGCTGTTTTAGTTTTAAATAATAAAAACGTCTATTTCTTACTCATTTTATATTGCTGTGGTCTTTTCCTTATTTCTCATGATTACATTGTATACACTATCGATATTATACTGTACAATCAAAATTATGTACATTTCTTCACATTTGTTTAGTGTTTTAGCTTTTGAACTTGGTTACTGCACAATGACCTTAATTCACCAAAGGAACTGAAACGATTATAGAATTTGTGTAATCTGTGGAAAGAAAATGGTACAGATTGATATATAAATCAACGAAAACGGCAAAAGCGAAGTAATAAATCGTAACTCGAGACAAGCAACAAAATGGGCGAGACATAAATCGTGGCTGTCCAGATCCGATCAGATACATCGTATAGAGAAGCTAAGTACAGCTTCAGGAATGCCGATACTTATGTCCGAACGACTTTACCCCCGACGAGTGACCCTCGTTCGCTGCTCGTACACCAGCTCGTGAACGTAAGGGCGTTAGATCAGTAGGGTTGGAACGAAAAGGAGTCTCCTTAGGGCACTTAAGGGCGTCCTCGTGCGACCCTGTCGAACCCCCACAACTGGATTCTCCAAATAACTTCATGATTTGCTTGATTGCACCCACCGATAACTGCTCTTGGATGCGCGAAAGACGTACACGAAAATGTAGAAATCTCTTTCCGTGGTAACTCTCCAGTTTGTTGCTACCATTTCTCTCTTGCTTTGAATGGACATCTTTGCGAAATTTTAAACTTTCGTATTATCGAAATGTTAAATTTTTTAATACTTGATTCGCGAAATTTTTTAATTTTCAGGATGATAAAATTACAAATTTTGTAATTTTCAATTCGACAAAATTTCAAATTATCATAATTACCAACTGTTTCATTTTCAAGCTATAATTCCAACTTTTTAATTTTTACAAAATTTCAATCCTCAAATATCCAAATCATGAAATGATTTCCTAAATCTCCGAATCTTCAAATTCCCAAATCTGCAACTTCCCAATCTTCTTTTCTAACCACCAATTCAATGATTTTCACACCTGCAAATCTGCAAATATCTAAAATCTCAATCTGCAAAATTTTAACTTCTCAGAATCGTCAATTTTGAAGCAGTTCGAGTTATCAAATGCCTGAATCGCTAAATTTTCAACTTCTCAAATCCGAAGCGTTTCGCTCATCGGTATCAAGTCAGTTGCACAGCATCAGGGTCGACTGGTCAGCCCGAAGCTGTTCTGGTTAGCCTGGAAGCTTTATTTCCGCCTAACGTACGCTGCTTACGTTACAAGCAGCGTAATAGTAGTTGAGGAACGCGCGTTTACGTTCCTGAAGTCGGCACAGGGCCGTGTGCGTGCGTGCGTGTTCAGGAAGGACGCAGTGAGCAAAGTACAAGCCAGCAGCCTTCAACCAGCGTGAAAGGCCCTCGGCCAACCAGATTTACTACGCTCTCCTGTAATTATCATCATAAAGTCGACTTTACGAGCAGTAAGAGCCCTCGTAAAGGAATGCTTCATTTCGCCCTCACCCACCCCCACGACCCCTTTCGACGACCCTCGGGCTACACCACCTACGGGAAACCACCTTGGCCTCCTCTCGGCCACTCTCCGTTACACTTCACCCTTCGGCCAGCTGCCTATCCTTTCCTTTCAGAATGACGTTACCCTTACACCGCATCAGAAACGTTAAAACCTGCCGAGGGCTATCTTTTCCTCGCTACTCGTTGAGGACGCTGAAATCGACAGCCCGATGACGAGCATTCGATACTTCCAGATAAAATTTGTGTAATTTTTACTCTAAGGATACTTTCATGTCATGAACGTCTGTTTATTAATTTGGTTTAATTTTGTTAATTTCAGTTTTAGTTTTAAGTTAAAATGCTTAAGTTTGATTTAGATTAAGATCTTATAGAATGTTACTTTATTCATTTATTTTTTGGTAGTTATCGAGTTGATACAATTAATTTTTCAGTGATTGATGTTAATTTATTTATTTTTTCATAAGATGTTATATTTTAATTTTAATTTTATTTGAAGTATTATCAAGTTAGTAAATTAATTTTTTAGTGACACGTCAAATTTATATTTTTATTTAACATTCTTGAATTTTGTTTAAAAACGGTGGTACCATACAGACTGTTACGTATAGAGTAATTTTTTTGGTGCGTTACCAAAGTAATAAATTCATTTTTTAGTGAAATATATTAAAATTTTAAGTTAAAATGTTTAAACTTTATTTAGGAACGATAAGATTCTATAGAATATCACATACAAATTAATTTATTATTAGATCCATGTGTACATATTAATATATATAATTAAAAATTATTAATTCTTTCATTATAACAATAGTATTATTATTGTTACATTACATTTTTTATTTATATTTATATGAATTATATTTTTAATATTTATTAATAATAAATTATTAAATGCTTAACAAAAAATTTTAATTTTATAAACGTATACCTATTAAAAGTAAAACTTCAAAGTATTATAATTTTAAGGAATCACAATTAAAAGATTCTAAAGTCCCAAAGTAAAACAATGTAAAAATGAAAAAACACCAAGGTATCAAAGTTAAATAATCAAAATTTAAAAAAAAAATCACAAAATTGAAAATTAAAAAATTAAAATCTCAAAATTAAAAAGTTTTACATTTCCACACTATCAGAGTACCACCACTAAACAATTTAAAAAACTTGAAGTCCCAAATTTTCTGAATTCCACAAATCCAATATCTCATAGATTCAAAGTTCTAACACTTCAAATTCTCATAGTAAATGAAAGTTTCAAGTTAATACAGCACAAACAATATTCTACACATAGGTAAGTACATGAACGTTAGTGTAAATAAGTACATAAATAAGTACATAAATTAATATAAATTGATACATAAATGTAAATGTTAATAAATGCTAATGTACACCAGATAACAAGGAAGCTAGTGGCAGAATTATGTACATAACTGTAGATGCAGGAATAGTAATACCAGTAGCCAAACGTGTATATTTTATTGATGTTATATTTACTGGTCGACCAGCAACTTGTTTACTTTCCAAGACACACAGTACTGCCTCCATCTGTTGGCTAGGGAAACTACCCTAGTAATATACAGGTTTCCATTAATGCTTTGTCGTTTAACTGGACTACCTCCGGAACGCCTTCCGCTGTCCATGGAGGATTGCGTTTACCTAACAGAGAACTGGCTGGCTAAGTTCTATTAACAATCGCTGTAGTTTCTTCGCTTTAAGTTCCGCGTTTTTAGTTAAATATAATGTTACTACAAGACATACTCCATCTCAACGTATCACAATATTCAAGGGATTACAATGTTTCAGTCTCTGTTGCTAATCTCTCATGCCAAACGGGTACTCTATTTAATAGGGACGGATTTCTCGATACGTTAATACCCATCGAAACACAAGAAAGTTCCGAGGTTCGAGAATTTAAAAGTTTGCACTTGAAGTTCTCAGATAAGAAAACGTATAAAGTCAATGAACAGAGTCGTTTGCATTGTCGAAATATTTGATTTATGTGTTATCCTGAATACTCGGGGTAAATATTTAAAAAGTATGAAATATTTTTAATTTTAAAATTAAAAAATATGAATAATTGAGAAATTACAATAACACTCCTTAGTGAACCTTCCTTAAATTTTAATTATATTCTATTTTTGTGTTAATATACATGTAAGTTTCACATATTATATTTTATATCTTATTTCTTTTCTTCATCGCCTCGTCTGCATCTTCAACGAATTCCAACATTCGAAAATGCGAAATCGAAGTAAAATAAATAATAGGTGCATTGCAAATTTCCGACCGATTCGGTTCCCATCGAATCTTTTCTCCCTTCAATCGATATTGGTCTGATCGAATTAACAATCGGCTTTGTGCACTACGTTTGGTAGCTGCCAAATACTTTAATGCCATTATCTTCATTAGGAACGAGACCAACGCGGATTACAATAGCTAATGAACCAGCTCGTAGCGGGCAAAAGCAACTTTTTCCGAGCTTTCTCTTTGTCCTTCTTCTTTCTTTCTTCTTTGTTCTGTCTCCGTTACACCGACGATCGTCGAAACTTGTCGCTCCCTGTCGCGTCGTCGCGACGCCGCTGGCCAGCAACCTTCTTTCGTCGGGGTTTGTGAAAGGCAAATAAAAATAAACAAATTTGTTTGTATCGCAAATGCTCGGCCCGCGAAAGCGCCTTTGAGCGGAAACGAGAAGACCGGGTATACTAGTTAACTCGGATCTGCAATTTTAATTACGCGTCGTGACAAGATGTGCGAGAGCGAAGGTGGCAAAGGAAAGACAAAATTAGCGGAGCAAAGCAAAATCATCGAACGAAATGAAAACTTCGGGGACGTTTGATATCAGTCGTCGCTAATTTTGAAATTACCTGAAAGGCAACAAGTTAAATCGGTTCATCCATTTTGATTTATTGACCACCTCATACAGTCACTGACAAAATTATACTAAATCAAAAATTCCTTATACTTAACCAACGAAATAACAGATATTTTTATTGCGATGTTACAATATAATATACCGTATATTTATAATATGATATATTGTATATTTTGTTACTATGTATAATTTTTTAACAGTAACACATGTAATTAAAAGTAAAAATTGAACACTCAAACATAAGTCGAAAATACATTTATTTAATATTTCGTCGTTCCATTTTTTTCATTTACTATACTAAATACATAAAAAGCCTGCATCTACCGTGTATAAATTCACTTAAATTGATATCGAGGTTCAACCCCTAACAGAGGCTCAAAACATAATATACTTAACATACACTTATATCCACACCTGCCTTTTATTCCAGAATATATCAAGTCTTAATAATATTGTTAAACTAACTAAAGTCGTTGTCGCATATTTTTAAAAATAAATCTCTTCAGTGAAATAATTTGTCCACTCACTCTAGGGTTGCTCTTCCTGAATTCGTAATACTTAATGGTTCTATCTTTTTAATAAATCAGACATTTTTGGAACTCACAGATTAATTTCTACAGATTTCAGATTTTAAATCAGCATTTAAACATCTTCTTCAAATGTTTAAATTTAAGAATATTATTCTGTGTTGACATATTACTCACAGGTATGTAACATATTGTGTCTGCTCAATATATCAAATATGGAGTTATAGACATTAGAGAATATAAAGTTATTAAAGTCATCAATCGCATGTTTAAAAAAAAGTCTCTTGAGTATAATAATTTGACCATCCAGAAAAACTAGGAACCTCTGAAAACAAATGCATTCGACAGTCAATACCTTCATCGGGTGGTGGTTAAGAATACAAATTACTTTGAGAAACTTTCGATTCCATATTACGTCCCTCGATAACCCTCAACTCTTACATTTTCTTTCTTTATTTTCGTTAATTGAGTTCGAACGAGTAAAGTGCGGCCAAAGTTTTCTAAATAACAGGTTTCGTGCTATTAATCGGCTCCTTTTATCCACTGGCCACCCCAACTGCCGTCGCATATAATACAGCCTTCTGCAATGGCAAAGTGTCCTTAACGAAGGGCCAATTTCGTACTGGCCCTCTAACGGATAATTCACCTGCGAACCAGAGAACTCGATTATCCCGATATTGCATTACGCGAGAAATAATGGAACGAACGTAATCCCTCCTCCTGGACCGTCATCGGTTTTTCTGCGTCTCCGAGAAGACGGGTCAAAGGAACGAGAGGAACAGAGGGGAACTGACTCCTTCGCTATCCTTTGACTCGTCCTGCGGCCTGCGGTGCATTAAGAAATGCCGAAACAAAGGCAGAGACGACGGGAATGCTCGTCGACTTTTCCACGACGAATAAACGCGAGGGGGACGCCATCCACCGAGGCTCCTCTCTGTCTACGGCTTTGCAAACGTTTTAAGTGGCAAGTTGTCGTGTCTTTTTTGTCCTCTCGCCGATTCGTCAAAGACGAACTCCGAAACGACCAGTCGAAAATAACCGTGGCTCGCGATTTCTTCTAAAGGATGCCGCTTTTTCGAGCTAAACATCGACCACGATGAAATAATTTGGCATACGAACATTAGGCACAAAGTCATTTCATCTTGAATTTAACCCTTAACTGTCACCCGACGTAAACGATATTAGATAATTTAGCTTCAATTTTAGCTATTTTTCTTGAAAATCTGAATACCTTTTTTGATACACCGGTTTACTGTTATATCTCAAGTTCAGATAAAATTTTAGCTCATTATAATCGAACAAATTTTGAACTTTTCTGTGAAAACAGTCATTTTTATATTCTTTCGTTTCTGAATTTTGTTCATATTCAACTTTAAAATTTACTGAAATTTAAGCCACATCGACTTGTGTTTATAATTTGATTGGTCTACGTTTATGAACGTAGTGATTCTATAATATCATTTATTTTAAAATCTATTTACAACTGATCGGAAACACATGTTTTACGGAGCAGGAGCCAACATGGCGTCGCAGCAATCAATCAAATATGCCAACGGCGCTGAAATTGATATACGTACAATTTTTTAGTCACTGTATTCCTAAAATTAAAACATCTAGGCATCAACTACTATTGAATGGTAAAAAGAGTCAATAATTTCGTGTGTCCCAAAGTTTACACAAACTTATCACATGTTAAGCAAAAGTTTCGTCGATCTCGATAAGAAAACGTTTCGCAGTCTACGGATTCTGACCAATGGTGTAAATATACATAGGTTATGGGTCCCCGTGTCGTTAAGTGTGGTTCGCTTAATTTATTCCACGCTTGTCATATTTGCCCGGAGAAATTTGACCGGTATCTCTTTGGAAACTTTGACAGCGCTCGCAAACTGCTATTACCGACCTGCCACATGGGAACAGACCGTCGTTTCTGGCGGGTTCATACTTCACACTGAGGCGTCCACACGGTGTCACACGATGTAACGTATCGACTGTTCCCGACGTACGTACATACTAACAGTTAACCACAGTTTGTATGACACCCAATGTCAGTTTACACAATCGAAGTTCAGACACCGGCCATCGAAGATTCCGTCGACAATTGGATACCATTAACGGGGCCTTTAGAACGCGAGACACCGGCAACGAAATATCTGATGAAACGTATCGACCTTCGTTGCCGTGTCCACTTCGATGAGAAATCGAATCATTCGTGGGTTTCGCAAAACTTCAAAAACCCTTCGAAATATAAGAAAAGGGGAGTATGAAAGTTTACACGAGTCAAAACTCAAAAAAAGTATGAAATCAGTTAATAGAATCGTTTGCAGTGTGACCTGAGAATATTTGTACGTTCCATGTCCATGTGTTGTATGTTCTGAACATTCAGTGAGAGATATTTTGCCAATGCTCGGCGATTAGTTTTTGCTTTTGAGAAGATTGATAGTCCATAAAAACAGCTAGTACGTGAGATGTGAGCTTAAAAAATTTGATTAATATTAGTACCTGAATTATTTGAATTATTCAGTCACAAAAATTATAGAAATTTTACAAGGGAGGAAATTAGAGAAAGAAGATAGAAGGAGGGAAAATGGAACAACCTTAGGGGTGGTTTTGAATAAAATCGAAAAGAAGAGAATAGGAAAAAGAGACAAGGGAGATGTTATCCCACGGGGAGAAGGGATTCGCTGCCCTATCTGCGAATGATTTGTGAATATGCAAGGGCAATGGGACGCCTCCTTCGGGAACTCGACGGTCAAGATAGTCCTCGATTCCCCGGGCACCTAAAACACGGAAAATATTCGAGTGGACAGCCGCAAATTTATCGTTCACAGCATCCCCAAATTTTCCATTACGCATCGAATCCCGAATATGTCGAAAAAGAATGTGCCCGGAATTTGTCCCTGCTATCTTGTCACAAATATTCGTCTCGATCTTTACATAATATATCCATTTGTTCAATACAACGTTGAACGCTACAATGAATATGACTACACTTGTTCCCTGATTTACACGAAAATCGCTAGTAGACGGTTTTTAAAATGATGGATTTAAGAAAAAGAATTGATAAAAATTAAAATTTTGGGTGCATATACATATATTTTCAGACATTTTTTAATTTCACTTGGTAATACTGGTATAAATATTTCTAGTAATTTAATTCCGTTCTGCATTTAGTGCACTAAAATGAAAAATGTGTAGCAGAAAGGTGTATCATTGTATTCTTTCTAAGCGGAATTTTTTAAAACTTCATACTTACTGGTCAATGGTAGATAATTATAGTTTTTTTATAATTTTAGTAAAGTTCGGGTTTACGCGATTTCGATTTACTTGGACTTATGAGACACTGATCTTCTGTATAAATTGTGAGACAGGTGCATATGCTATAATTGTTTAGAATAACATTCGATTTTTTAATTCAAAATTTTTACGTAAAATGAAATTTAAAACGCTTAATTTAGGAATTTGAGAATTGAGGATTTAGAAATTTGAAAATTTGAGAATTTGGACTTCAAAAAAATTCGAAGTCCAAAATTTAGCAATTCGGAAATTTGGGAATTCCTAATTTGGAATATTTGAGAATTTCAGAACTTGAAAATTTTTTAATTGTGGGCATAGAAATGTGAGAAATAAAAATTTGGAGAATCTGAAAATTAAGCGATTTGAGAATTTGGAAATTTAGGAATTCAAAAATTAGAACGATTGACAATGTAAGAAAATTTGAAAATTTGAAAATTAGAACAATTGGAAATAAGAGAAAATTTGAAAATTAAAACAATTGGAAATGTGAGAAAATTTAAAATTTAAGAAATTTGGAAATGTAGAAAATTGGAAATTAGAAAAATTGGGAAGTGAGAAATTGAAAATTTGAAAATTAAAAACTGAAAATCTGAAATATTGAAAATTTGAATATCTTAGAAATTGAAAATTTAAAAATTAAAAACTAGAAATCTCAAAAATCAAAAATGTGTATATCTGACAAATTGAAGATTTGAAAATTTGGAATTTAAAGTATCAAAAATTTAAAAATTTGTAAAATTTATAATTAATGAATTTATGATTTTAGAAATATGACCTTAATTCCGATTTGATTTCGCAAACGTTTTCAAAATAACTTACAAATATTCTCTTGAGCTCCTCTAGCAACTGTATATTCTGCAAAACTTTTATTACTCCAACTGCTCGAAGAACAGTAGTCCACATGAACAAGTGAGAGGCAATATCTACACCAAACTGAAGCAACAGACTCAATATTATTTTTCTTTCCGAAAGAACTACAGAACTGTGCGATAAACTATGTTACCAGTGTAAACCACGAGTTCCAAAGTACAGTTTAACAAGATCGCGAATGAAAATTTTCATATAGAACTTCGTTTAAAAATCCTTGCAGTCATAACATTTTTGTCAACTGTTTAAAATTAATTCTCTGGATCATTTAACCGGTTTGTACAATTTCTTAAACAGTGTTTATTATACTAATTGACTTGGTAAACTATGCACTCTTAACCCCTTGGCCTATAACAGCGGCCGGCAACCTTTCTGGATTTTAGAGCCATTTTCCCGATGTGATAAATTATTTTTTCAAAGAGCCAAATATAAGTACATCGGTAATATGTATTAGAAAAAATAATATAACCATTATTTGTGAAACATGTATTGATTGTGAAATCAAAACATTCTATTTTGCGTAGTAACAGAACATATAAGTCAACGTATTAAAGAAAACGGAAACAGTTTTTGGTTTTGAGTGTGGGGTCGGTGAGTGTGGAGAGCAAGGTTAGCTAAAGCTAGATTTACATGCATGCGATCTGCCGCGCATTTTGATGTGTGCGCAGGATTATTATATTTGTTTGGCAATAGCAATATTGCAGTTCATTTTTAAATATGTACTATTAAACTACTCAAGAGCCACAAGTATGATTCTACTGAGCCGCATGGGGCTCGCGAGTCGCAGGTTAACATCGAGTTAGACTCTTGACGCACGTTATAGTTAAAATGTGAGAAAACTAAATATTATTTACATAAAGATCGAGTTTTGAGTATGATAATAACTGCAGTTTGTGTAATTAAAGATCGCTAAATCCAAAATATACCTGACATTTCAACATTCTTTATTTACCGTAACGCTGTAGTAATAATTAGGCAACTCTGACTGACACACCTGTCGAAAAACTTGCAGGCTAAAAGCATTATACCACCATACTATCAATTATCAATATTTTTAAATTTACCAAAACGCAAGCTCTATTCTCTTGAATAACTTAAATTTAAAATAAATTGGCCACTTTCGGAATAAGCGTCTCAAATATTAATTTTCCCAGTATTTTCGTAAATTTGAGAAGCATAAAGTAGCATCGATGAAGAAATTTTGTGAAGTCTGAACGAAGTGCAAAACTGCATTTATCGTTTCGCGTCTCGCAAAGGAAAGGGGTATTTCTTTCGGTCGTTATTATGGCTCTTAGGGTTGTTAACGCCTCGCGGCGAGCAGCAAGGCTCGGTAATAAAGCCCTAAGAATACAGAGCCGATCGTAAAATGATAATTGCCGCAGTAAAGCTAAGTGATATTGAACTTGATGTCGATGCCGAACGGTCGAACCAAGCGGAACCGAAGCGTTATGCGCCGAGCACGGGGCAGGTGGCTTCCTTCAGGATATACGACGGTTATTGCCACTCGTACAACGGTCTGCCAGTAAAATAATCATTGAAAAGAACTTTCTTTAACTTTAACAGGACCATGAAGTTTGATTTATTGGTCGAAGGTACTTGATAGGTATCGAGAATGATTTTGGTTTCGATGGATCAACAGGAACCGTAATGTACGGGGTTAATTTTGAAAACCAAGCTGAACAAAACAAAAATACTATGATTAAAAATAGGGTTATATAAATTAATATTTTAATGTGGTTATAAAAATTGATTTACAAAATAAAATCTGGTTTTATTTTCATTTTACAGAAGTCTTGATTTATTTCATAAATATGTCATCAATTTGTAATGATTAATTCATAAATATAAACATGATAAATAAAATAAATGAATTTTATTTGAGAAAAGATGTTTGGAATATATTGTAATGTCCTCCATCATCTTTGAATGTGCAAAAAATATCGAAATGAATCCTTTAGACTATCTCTGAAAAATATATATATAAACTATTAATGAAAATATTTACTATAAATAATTATGTTAAATACATTTCAAACTCGTGATAATTCATGTACTATTTATTAATAGCCAACGAATATGACAGCTTAAAGTGTCGCATAATTTCTAAAAGGAAAGTGTTTTAAGCTAACTGGAATCTGATGTTATTACAATCAATGTAATTTAGAAATAATGAAACAACGTTAGGTAATTACATACACATACATACATACAGTCACAAATTTTTGTAAATCATTGTTAGTACTATTCTAAAAATGATAGTGATTGATCGGGTTTTGTCTAGTAATCGACAGGTTCAGTAATAGTTGAGTTAGGACAGGTGTTAGAACAGTGATTGATCATTTCAAACATACAGAATTGTTTATTTGTGATTGAAAATTAATGAAGATGTGAATCTGTGTGTAATACAAATTTATTGTTGTAATCTGTAAATACATATTATGTTACATGTTTCTGATATATTAAATTATTAAAAAATAATAACATTGCTTATGATTAACATGTATAATGATATTCTTAAATAGTTACAATATTATTACTGTTAGGTGTAATTAATTTTATACTTTTTGGACAAATCACAGTGCTAATTAATAGTATGTGATGATACTACCATTTCTTTGTATTTTTTCGTTAACAATTTTACAAAGTGCTCATTTCAAAATAATACGTTATATTCCTTAACCAGTTATTTAGTTTACTATAATATATTCTGTAATTATAGTTAGAAATAATTGTTACAGTAATCAATGACAATTTACACGTCAATCACTAGAAAGCTACCGCCATAACCTAAAAATTCAATATTTCGAGACAGTATGTAAGACCAACTTACTTTATAATAATATCCATATATCATTTAATCAGCAATCAAAATACTAAATAATTAATAAAAGTCCATGCACCTTTTTTAACGTGAATTGCATTTTCGTAAACTGTAAGAGCTGCAAGATGAGAAAGAGATATAGACTAAAGAGGACTGACAGAAAAAAGAATATTTTAGACAGAAATATTTGCATCATCGAAATATGGGGCATTTTATTACACGAGAAATGTATAATTGTCCTTATTTAAGAAGAGGATCAATCATATAGGGGTTAATATCAATATGCCTATACAAAACCCTTATTTATTTCATTCATCCACCTCAATGTTTCACCGTTACATTTTAATTCGACGAGCTATAAAATTCGTCGTCTAAAATCCTCCCTTCAACCCTTCTTCTCGTTTTCGCGAAGTTTAACCCCCGCTCACCATCCCTCGATGATCCTACGCTTTCCCGCATTCATTCCGCGATCTGGCCCTTCGTACCCCTTCGTCTTCGACGACCCCGACGGCCTCACGACACACGCGTACACACGCATATACCTCGATCAAACACCTACACACACGCGTCCTGGTCGACGGGTGCACACAGCGAGCTGGCTCACGTCGTCGCAGGAAAGTTTCCCGCAATTTTGCGTCTCCTCGACAGGAATAATTCATCGTGTCCCGTGAAACTTTTACGATTTCCACGAACGACGTGCAATGAGTCCAATCGAAATCTGGAGGTATCGACGATGCCCGGGGGGTAGGAGGAAATGTGGGAGAAAAAATGCGAGTTAAATTTCGCGATATAGCACCGCCACGTGTTAATAACACGAATAAGAGGAAGATGGCGGGTGATACGTAACGCGAAGGTGGGTGAAAAGAGGGCGAGAATTCGTTGAATCGAAGCGGACCCGCCGGCAAACATAACGAACGTGACGAGGGCCGCTAGAAGTTTTTTAATGTGAGAATGTAGCACGTGCGATTATACGTGTTCCGGTGCAGTATGCATATTGTAACGGGCAAAAAACGAGCAGATGCTGGCATTCGGGAAAGTTTGCCGCGCTACCGGCACCGTTGATGTTTTACATTTAAAATGGATACACGGACCCGTAGTCCCGGTTATTCTTCCTCGGTGTTTTTTCAACACCATCGCGAATAAAAATTCCTTACGCCGGAATATTCATAATAGAACTCTACGTTTGCACGATACGTACGCATACTTTTCGTCGACGTTTGATTCGTTGAATGGGAAACGACGAAATTTTGGTACCTAGAAACTGTGTACAGTGGATGAGTTGCGATAAACAACTGTTATTTACAAGTCAGAATAATACAACGGATGTAAAGAAATATTAGTTGGCCTGACAATTTTACTCTACCACCATTACTATGGTAAAGAGAGAACAACTATAAATCACTCTTACTATTTTTTTAATCACCTTGTAGTCATCTGTTTGTCGTTTTATGGATTGTATAGAATAGTAAGCGTGATAAAATGATTATAGAGCTAGTCTCAGTAGGATTATCATGTACACTGATGAACAAGAAACGCTTACCATGTGTCAATATTTAAATTTAGGTAATTGGAAATCGTTACATTTAAAAATATAGAAGTATTCTATATTTTTTAAATATAGAATTTCAGAAGTATTCATATATAGAAATTTAGAAATTTAGGAATGTAGGAACTTACGAATTTGAGAATTTGAAGATACAGAAGTTCGAAAATATCTAAATCTAAAAATTTGAAAATTTGAAAGTGTGCAAACTTGATTTAGTATCAAATTTAAGTATACGAAAATTATAAAATTGATCAATCTTTTTGTCACGTTTACACATATGTTCTTATCCGAATGAATCCTACATTGCACCAGAATGTACAGAATTAGCTACAAAATAAAAGTGACCCTATAATTTCGAAAGCTGTATAACAGAGATTTAAGTATTTTTCATTAGGCTTTGTCCTATTTAGAATTTTGAATCAAATAAATAAAATCAATCTTCTCGCTATAGTATTAAATTTCACTGAAAGCTTCAGCTTTTAGGACGAATCAAGATTAACAGTTTGTGAAACCGGACGTAACTTTATAACCAGGAATTTCAGTCGAAGTTGAACTAGCACCGATCGAGAAGGGCGCAGGGGGCCGGAAGGTGTGTACGAAAAGGGAGGGAAGGATTAAAATGGGCCGTGTGTATAATCTACTTTGCATTTCCACGAACCCTTTCTAAGCGCGGCGACTAATACGGTAATGCATCGGAATCCCCTCAACGGGCGCGGTAGTTTCCGGTAGTCGTAAAGCCGGTTTAAGTAATTCCCGATAGAGGGAAGCTTTCTCCGTGTAGCCTCTGCCTCGAAATCTCTCTGTGTACATTCGTCTTCGACTTCGAGAATCGAATTGCATTTTGAATTTTTACTCAAAGTCTTTTTTTTGTAAACGCTTATTTTGCTCCATCACGCTTTAGCCAAAATGTGAAAAGATATTTAAATGATAATTATAATAATTATAATTGATTATATCAAATTTAATTGGGTAATTAAATAATTAGGTAGGTGGATAAGCAATTGTTCACATATCTTATACGTGTGAACTTATAAGTTCACATACTATATTTTAATATAATAATTAATAATTATACTATATTTATGGTTATATACATTGCAGATAAAGTATACGGTAAAAATGTCGAAAGTGAGGACTAATTGACGCAAGAAATTAATTGTACATTTAAAGAGTTGAAATGTCCAAATAAGTTGGGCATTCGCTTCGATAATGAGATAATTAGATTACATATACAACAAGGATAATTTCAGTAATTTTGCAACTGAAGAAATAAAATTCTTCTCATTAAAAAATGTTTACAAACATTGTTTATAAGCGATGTATATGTTTGCGAGCACAATTTGCGTTTGCGTCACTCAACAGAAGATACTGCCATAACAGCAAAGAAACGTAGTAGATCAAACTTGATTTTCTCGAAAGCTAAACAGAAAATCAAAAAATTGTATTCTGCATTTTCCCTCATTTTTCCATAAGGAATTACGTGATGCCCACTTCTACGTTATTCGGCTGAACCTTGTATAAAGAAGATAACCAAAGATGAAGTTCCGTAGTCCGACAAGTTTGAAGCAGAATTGCAAATCCATGGGACACTCGTTTAATATAAAATAACATGGATCTGGAACGAGTTGCTTTCCATCTTACAAACAGGGTTTACTCGAAGCATAAGATCAAGAAAGTAGGTACTTGCTTTCAGAAGATTCTTGAAGTTATACATATATTTATAACATTTATTTATTGAAGTTATGTATATACATAACCGCTACATAGCTGCTTCTCGGCGCGCGTAATCCCTGCGCTCTGATTGGTCCGTGTTTTTCCTTAATAATTCAAAAACGAAGCTTCAAACCCCATTTTTGCAAAGGAAAATCTTGTTCAGAATGACGTCCTCTACATCCCCTTTCAGGGACTTACACTTGTTGCGGGACACCCTGTAAATACGTTTACGTTACTGAATATGCAGGGTGCCTCAGTCATGAAGATACTTAAGAAACGCTTAGACGCTCAATGTATACTGTCCATATCATTAATAACGTTAATATTTGGTAACGAACTACATTTAAAATAGTAAGAACTACATTTAAAGTAGTATGGTACATTTATAGATTTCTTAGACGATTAATCCTTTGCACTCCGAAAGTTCATTTTGCCATTTACAATATCCCCTCAGAGGGAACAGCGGAGTGCAAAGTATTAATGAATTTTGTTAATATTATATTGTTTGTCAGTATTTATCAATCTTGATAATATACCATATTATGTATAATAATTTTAAAAATATCGAAATTACTTATAACATTATATTATTGATAATATTTATTATTAATATAATATATGTATAAAATGACTCTCGATCAAGCCATAAACAGGTTGGTCCACCGAAGTATTCCTTGCGGTTATAATGGTATAAAAATATTTTCTATTCAAGTTAAATCATATCAAAGAATGAAGAAGCTGTTAACAATATTTTGTGTGAAAGTCATTCACAAAATGGTTTCCAGGAATTAATAAACATACAGCAAGTTTTGAAACAATATGGAAACAACAAAAATTTGCAAATAAAAATTATAATAATTTTGCAAAATTATGAAATAATTATAAGTTATGATGTCGGCATGATAGAAGGCATGACCTAATCAAATGAAATACAGAAGACAGCACTTGCGATCTTGAATCGCATCCATTTGTAATAGACAAGTTTTGCTCGCTTGCTCAACGATGATAGATGATCTGACAAATCCAATAACCTAACATCTATGAACTGATGACAATGATGGATCAATTATTATGAATTTACGCCGGACCAATTTCTTGACAAGTTTAATTTATTGATACGTAAATGCTATCTATTGTCAATTTGTTGAATCCAAATATCCTTATTAAGACAATAAATATCTATTTATTTTATGAATGTGGGATTTAGTGATTTGAGTAACCGAGAATATTGGTTTTTGAAAATGGCATTTGGAAGTTTAAGAATTTATGGAATTTGGAAATATAGAAATTTGTGTGTCAATTTGAGAATTTATGGATTCAGAAATGTGAAGATTTGGAACTATAGGATTTTATTAAGTAACTTACGAATATTCAGTAATTTCAGAATTTGCGAAACCGAATTTGAATACTTGAGATTTGAGTATCTCCAAATTTAAAAATTAAACAGCTTACATTTTCCAAAATATAAAACAAGTGTTCTTCCATACACTTGCTCTCGTCCACAGAAAGCTTAAGTTATATCTGTTTTGTTAATATAACAATTGCTATAAACGATTGTAGACTAATTATGGTAAGCAATTATCAAAAACTGTTAAAGAAAAGCTTAGTACCTGAGCACTATTTTAAGCACGTTAGGAAGTAGCTTTAATTTTCCTAGACGTAGACGTCCTGGACGGCGACAAATCGCCAGAAGTTTCCAGTTTGAGCGACACGTGTGCCTGCGATATCGAGCATAACAGAGGGAACAAAGGACAGCGAGATCGAGCGTAAAGAAAAGAGGAAAGAGACGGCGCGATATCGTTCGCGTAAGGCTCCAGAAATTGTTTAACTTTCGTGGGGGACGACAGGCGACACCGACGATACAATAATGGCACTCTGATGCGATTTTAACTTTTCACGCCCCCACGGCTAGCTGGATTCCATCGCTGGAATATCGGCCGGGCTATGATAAAGCACTAAAATGAAGGTATCCGTGGAAAAAAGTTCCTTGCCGGCGTTCCCCGGATTCTAACCTCGCGAATTCCTTCGGGACAGAAACGAAATTCCGAAGAACTCTCGAAACACCATGATTCAGGTTAGATTTCGTCTCTCGTAAAATCGGAGGACCGTAAATTGTGCAACGAGGACTGGAGGATTAATGAGGAAGACTCCTATATTTCCAGTTGTGCTTGATGTATGTGTATTTGTAAATGTTGGTGTAAATTGAAGTCTAGGTATGTGAAATTGTAAATAAACGTTGTTGGCACTGGGACAGTTTTTAACCAAAGGCATATTTCAAGATTTAATATGGAAGAATTGCGTATGATGCGAAACGGATGTGGAGTGTACGATACCTTGAATTAAAAATTTGAAATTTCCAAATTTTCATATTTCAAAATTTCCATACTTCCAAATTCTCAAATTCCCAAATTTATTAATTTCTATATTTCAAAACTTCAAATTTTTTAGTTTACGAATTCCCAAATTTTTATATTTTTATATTTCCACAGTTCCAAATGTTTAAACTTCCAAATTTCAAAATTCATAAAGGTTCATATTTCCAAATTTCAAAATTGTCATGTATAGAAATTTTCAAATATTCAAATTACAAAATTTTTAATTTATAAAATTGTAAATTTCCAAATTACCAACCTTCTAAATTTACAAATTTCTAAATTCCCAAATTTTCATATTTACTAATTTTCCAATTTCTAAATATACAAATTTTCATATTACAAAATTTCAAATGCCCGAATTGCCAAATACCCAAATTCCTAAATTTCCAAGTAACTTGCAAGTAACTTGCAAGTAACAAAAACATAAAATTTTATTGCACAATTCTTCTACGTAAAAACTTGATGTTTAATTATCTATTTTTTTATGAAAATTTCGTAATATTTAACAAATTCTTAGAACACGTAATTTTATCTATTTTAAAGTAGAATTTTTAGAACTTTCGTTCATTCGTACAAAAAAAATAAATGTTATACTAAACTTATTAGTATTGTTTATTTTTGTTCAAAAATTAATATTTTAACCCTTTACACTCGAAGGTACAAATTTTGTATTTTCACTGTTATAAGGTTGTAACTCTAAAGCTTTCTACTTGAGAAAGATGAATTTTCTTGAAGTCACTATTTTTCTACCATTAATTTCACTGTTTATATGTTTACAAATCACATACATAACATTTCGGATTTAGTTAAAAAATACTTATTGAAAATTATTCTAAATCAAATAGTGAATGTGAGTCACTGTTCGTAAATGATTACTATACAGAGAGAATATTAAATTACATTAGAAAATGATTTAAACTCATAATCCAACACTGCACGCAATCATGTGTGACGTAAGCAAAACAAGATATCTACATATGTGATACCTGCATATGTACGCGAGTACGATTCAACAATTACGGATTTACAACGCTGCAAATAATATACTAACTCCTGTTACCCGGTAGCTGTTATTCTACCCATCACCCCCACAGCAAACAGAAGGGCCCATGATTTGTTTCCGACCTTTGGAAATGACGTTGTTTGAACGGGATTTTAGAAAGGCGACGCAAACGGTATTATCAAAGAATACCTGCCCCCCATCCAGGACAATATTTCCTGTCGTAATCTGCACGAGGTACTTCAGTTAAATACATTACGCTGTCCCGACGAGGTTTTTCTTTTGTCTCGAAGCACCTTAGCGTGGAGGTTCCACCGTGAACAATTTATGGCTTAAAAAAGGAAGGGAGCCACCCTCCGAGGCGAAGAGAACAAGGACACTGGTGTCGAACTAGACGGCAGCTCCTTTCTTCTCCTTTTTTACGTTCCTGAAGGGTCAAACTTCTTGTAAACCATAAAGAGGATTCACAGTCATTAGACCAAAACGTTTCGTTAAAAGATCCTGTGCTTCTTCCTTTCTGTAATTCTCCCTTTGACAAGATTCCTGATAATAGAACATTATGTCAAGAATAAAACATTACTTCAAGAATTGTAATAATAGAACGTAATGTATTTATCATTGAACGTTTGGTTCAAACTTTTTGATTAATTGATTCATACAAATTTCAGTTAGTTTACTTATTTTTATTTATTCAGTTTGTATAGACTATATTTAATTTCTGACTTCATTCTTTTACTTATTAAAAATATTCTGTTGTTATTTTGCTCAATTTTTTATAAGAATTCTTCGGGAATATTGGAACTCGAGAAACAATTTTTTCAAAAATTGTTTTCGTACAAACCTAAGTAGTACTTGAGCAATCATGCGTCAACTGAACACATAAGGTGGACGCAAAATCTGAACTGAGGACCTCTAAAGGTCTTAACCCGTTACTTTACAAAAATTTCAGCACTTGCAATAATCAGAGTTACCTAATTATTACTGTTGTTATGGACTATGTCAAGGATTCTGTTTATTTTCAAGGAGCAGTTTAAATGAACTGTGAAATTATAGAATCTAAAAAACTGATCATGACACCATCGAGTATCACATAATAGTTCATGTTAGATCAAGGTTCACGTATGTTCACATTATGCTCAACTCTGTTAGATGTTAAGAATGAAACACAAATTTAGAAAGTGATGATTTATTTAAGATGATGTTACGATTGTGGAATGTTGAATGTTAACCCATTAACCTACAACTTTTTCGGCAGTCGGCAGTGTTAAGATAAATAAAGGCTGTTGAAAAGTTAGGATATGTTGAACTTAGCAATCTTCAATTATTTGGTATCGAACTCAAACCTTGATCTTTATGCAGTACGATTTATGTTTATCACATGTGAACTGTAACGTGCACGAGTTCGACTCAATGTTACAAGTCAAGTTAATCTGGCATTGTCGTATAATTCTCAAGCTTATGGTCCCGGCAATAAAGTTTAGAACATCCCGAAGAAATAAAATTCAATATCCGTCTCGCTAACTCGCGAAAGCCCGATGCCTCAGCAAAATGGCGAAATAATTCGAAGGCGACCGGGATCCGGCGTGCGAAATATGCTGAGTGCGTGAAAACACGGGACAAGGTGTAGGACTCTTTTCGATTGTTAGAAATCCGGGGCACGGGGACGCAGGTCCGTGATTTTGTCGTTCCCCAACCACCATAGATCACCGTGTCGCGGCAATTGAGTTAGGAAGGAAGGAACCAGTTCGGCAAACACTCCTGTATCCCTCTCCTTTCTTTCTCAACTTGCTCCCTCTTAGCCACGAAATTTATGGCTTAAAAAACTCCCGGACGGGCGAGTCGTTCGCTTTATCTGTAATGTACTGATCTTGCCTTCGCCCCTTTGCTTGCCACTTCCTTGGACCGTGCCTGGACCAAGCCAGATCTGGATACTGGATCCACCCCTGCCTCTCCCCCTTACGTACGTAAGGGTAAGCCAGCTCTCATGATTTATATCGACGAGAAAGACAGAATCGAACACGGAGAGATATGGGGAGAAGGGGGACAGTGGGGAAATCAACGGTAACCTTCAGGACCTAGCGGAGCTTGGTCCACGTTTTGATAAGGGTCTAAGAATCGCGAAATCCTGTCGGAAGCAGTGGTTCAACAGCTGGATCTCGAACTTACGCTCTGGACCGAAACAGTTGCTTGCGAGTGTTTGATATAGAATAATAATCTGGAGAACGTAATTGATAGAGAGGTATTATGGTAAAGTATCAAATTATTTACACTTTCGCTTAATGTATAGCTTTCAAGGCAGTGCGTCATACCTAATTGTTGCAGTGTCGAGAGAAATAAAGAATATTGAAATGTTAGGTGTATTCTACATTTAGCAGCCCTTGATCGTGAAGATTGAACTTAACCCCTTGCACTATGACCTATTTGTCAGGTGCGTCAGTCAGAACTAACTAAACACAGCTACAATATTAAAACAGACAAAGAATGTTGACATGTTATGACGACATGGTATTATGCAATCGTTGACTATGCAAATTATAATTGGACTTGAACTCCAAATTGAAGCATATTCAAAATTCGAGTAAAATTTATCCCAACTGAAGTACCAGTGCGTCATGAGTCAGACTCGTCAAAATAGTGCAAGGGGTTAAAATTCTATCGTAGTAGAAATGTGAATGTGATTTGTCATATGTGAAATATAGTATGCGAGTATGACATGAAATTGTGGAGCAAGTAATTAAAGTATTGACTGAAGCAGTCGAAAAATTAGGAAGTATTTTTATTTTTAATAAATCATACCAAATATTTTCACGATATTCTGTTATATTTATTGTTATGGTTCTGTGTAGTTATAAGTATATTCAATTAGGTTAGAGAACAGATTGTTGATAGTATAGATGGGAGATTCGTGCGGACATTTAAGTGATAGTTATTTAATAAATAGCGCATATGTGAACTTTACAATTTTCTAAATTCTAAATTATTCTTATTTCCAAATTTCTAATTTTCAAGTTTTCGAACTTACAAATTTTACAACTTTCAATTCCAAATGCACAAATTTTTAAATACCTTTTATAAGTTATTGAATTCCCAATTTCCATGTTTGCGAATCTCTATATTTTTAGATTTTGTGAATTTCCAAGTTTTCAAATTTCGATACTTCTAGATTTTCAAATTTCACAATTTTTACATTTTCAAACCTCTAAAATTTGCAAATTTGTAAATATTGAAGCACTTAAATTTCTCCACTCTTAAATGTCTAGACTGAATATCAAACTCCTATGTTCTCAGATTTCTAGACCCTCATATGTCAAAATTTTCAAATCATCCCTAAATTCCTAGATTTCCAAATTCCTACAATCCTCAATCCCTAGATTTTCAAATGCCTTCAACCCTAAATCCCAAGATCCCCAAATCTCTACATCTCAATATCGTTAAATCCACGTACCCTAAGATCCTCGTATCCCTAGATCCCCAATTCCTAGGCTTTCAAGTCGCTACATCTCCAAATCCTTAGGCCTTCAAATCCCTAGATCCCCAAATCCTTAGATACCTGAACCCCTACATCTACAAATGCCTAAATTCATAATTTAAAAATTTTAAAGATTTGAACAGTTGGAAATTTGTCTTTTAAGAAATGTGGGAAACAGAAATTAAAAAATGTTAACATTCACAGATTTAGAAACAGCTTTTTAATGTTTACATGTCTAAAAATGTTGAAATTTACATATTTGATCCTCCAAAGTCTAAAAGTAGTGTACGACACTTCCTAAAATATAATCATAAAGTTAATAATATTTATACCTTTTATTATTGCTAATATAAGCATTTTAAAATGATAAGAGCATTTTTATCTATTATTAACGTATTTCTAATTATCAAATTTGTGTTAAACTTGTACAGTGTTGTAAATGATACAACACTTGTATCATTTCAGTGTATCATTTGTATCATTTCATAAAAATCAAATTCAAGTTCAAATAAAAATATCTGTCCTACTCCATCGGTTAAAGTTATGAAATAATGAACTTTCGTTTGAGTATAATTTGCCCACCCTTTATGGGTGGTGTAATCACTAGTACCATCACAATCATCACTAGTTCCTCCACTATCATCATTATTACCACAATTATCATTACATATCGCTTTAACTGTAAAAATGTCCAAATCGTGAAACAGCAATTAATTTGATCATCATCCGTAAAATTTTCCAAATGAAGTCCCAGAGGAAGAAGTTCATCCATCGAACGGTAAAGGTACAAATATTTCCCAGCCATTGACGCGTCAATCAAGAAGCACCAGGGTGTCATGCCCCCCGGGAAGATCTCTCAACGTCGCCAACTTCGGACCCGCATAAATTGTCCCGTAATTCTCGTTTCACGTAGGTGCTGAGGCAAAAGCAAAAAGCTGGAACACCCCTGGGAATGTTGACCGTTGACCATGGAAGAACGAACGAAGCAAAGCGGGTACAAGAAGAGGAATGCTTCTTTTCTACATACACACTCTCCCCGAGAAGACTGTTTTAAGTTTTCCAAAGGCGTCCAATACTCGCGAGAACTTCAAGTACGAAGTTGCCCATGTGCTCGGCTCGAACTTGAGGGGAAACAGGGGCAGTCGAAGGAAAAGGAGCGGGCAGTTCCACGGACGAATCGAACGGCTGTCGTCTCAAGGCGAGCAATCACTTAGGCAAATATTCACGCGCAAATACACCTTCAGCATGTGGGTTTCCACCACATTGGACCACCACGGAGGACGTGTGGGTCATAGGGGTCCTAATTGGGGTACCGCTGCCACGCACCCTCTCCCAGATCGATACCGTATATTCCTTTGTAGCCAGACATTGTTTGTGCTTATTGTACTCCGCGGATTTCGCTTTGATGAATACTTCGAAATATTTTGGACGAGATGCTTTGAACAGTGCAGATAAGGACGACAAAAACAGAGCAGGATGATACTTTGGTACCTGATTTAGGTACGTTTCGGAAATTGATGTTCAAATCTGATTTAAGAAGAATATATTGTACACGCCACTAAATCTTCGAACAAACGATGTAGAGTCCCCGAACCTCCTGAACACAGATCTGTCAGTACCTGAACAAGATTGTATGTTCAAAAAGTTGAACATATATTTTGTACATGAACTTAAATAAAAGTGGATGTATGCAAGTCTTGCTGAAGAAATGTACGAAAAATTTGAATAGTATTATGAGAAGTTTGAATACACCAGAAGGTATAGGGTTAATCTGGACCCAGGAGCGAAAATATTGCAAGAACAACACAAGACCGCGTTGGTTTTAGAAGTTTGGCCAAAGAAGGGTAAATCGGAAGAAAATGGGATGAAGGAACTGTCCGATTAAGTCTAATGAACGATGGTCGCCTAGCGAACGCTTCAAAGAGGACCCAGACACCAAACGATTCATCAGGATACATAGGGCTCAAACCTCGAGGCTTTTGCGGTTCGGCCTCCTTGAGGTTCGACCAGAAAGTTCACCCTTAGGACCAGTATCCGACTCCTTAAACCTGACCTCCTCAGGTAAGTAAGTAAGCATGATTCCTTTGACGATATCTGAACGTTGTCGGTAAAGAAAAGGGTGCCGCCTTAGTTCGACAGGAGCTCATCAAAGCCGAAGATCTACACGAAGATGTCAGCGATTCGATTGCTTCCTTGAGGCTGACAACCCTTGCTTTGGTAGAGTAATTATCCAAATTACCAATTGACCCAATCGTTTGTGGAAAAAAGAAGGTAACGAAGAAGGTAACAAGTGATTATATCTGTTATAAATACGATTTTGTTATATTTGGTAAGACACCACATTCGAGAAGTTGTGTGATATTCTTCATATATTTGTCTCGATATTTTCACGTCGTAATATTATTAACTCATACATGTTCTGCTATATTTACAATAACACTTTTTGAAAAACTGTTCCCTTTCGTTAACATCTAACAACATCTTTATCATATGAATATCCAGATATTAGCTGTAATGTATATAAAAATGTTTTCTTTGATTTATGGTAGTTCTTTGAATTATGCTTTAATAATATGAAGAGTTTATAAACAATTATAAGCTTGATTTTTTATATTAACATAAGCTGAAGTAAGTGTGTTAACCTAATTCAGCAACTTTCATGCAAACTTTGTGTACATTATTTGTATTCTATTGTAATCTAGTAATTTTCTGAACATTAGCGGGTATGACACATTTCTCTAGGGAAAATGTCGGTATTCTATGGGGAAAAAAGTCGATTTCTATAGAGGAAATAAAGTCACCCTATTAATCTTTAAATAGTAAATAGTTAAAATTGACAAACATTTACATTAAAAAATTAATTTGTCTCGAATGATCAGATTCAGAAACTTTTTTAATCTGCAGCATAAAATTTGGAGAAACTTACAAATTTGAAATTTTCGAAATTTGGACATCTGGAAATTTGAAAAATTAAGGAGAAGGCAATTTAGAGATTTGGAAATTTGCAAATTAAGAAATTAATAAATTGAATAATTTAGGAGTACAGAAATTTGGAACAACGGATATTTAAAAATTCTGAGAAGTTGGAATTTGGAGATTCATAAAATGAATTTGAATATTTAACAAAAAAATAGTTAAAATATTCGAAAAGGGGATGTAAATGTTGGGACTTCGGACACTTAAAAATGTAGAGAAATTTGAATATTTAAAATTTAGGAAAATTGTGAAAATGGAAATTTATAAATGTATGCGTTTGAGAATAAAAAAATTGAAAAATTTGAAAATTTAAGAATGTAGATACTTGGGAGCTCAGTTATATAAAAATTTAGAGAAATTGCAAATTTGTAAACTTAAAAGTATGTGTATTCGAAACCGTGAAGCTGTAAAAATGAAAAAATTCGAAAGCATCAAATTTGTATTCTTAATCAAGGAAATCTACATCTGCTCCCAAGTATGCAACCTCTCAACGCAATTCAAAATATCGTGTCTAACCTTAAGTCATCTTAAACGAGAAATCGCTCCTTTACCACAAGGAACAAGGGATCTTTAACGCATCTGTCGAGCACGATAGCTGCGATTACTTATGCGACCCGTGCCCTCTCTCGCCAGAAGCTTCCTCCGTGCACCCCTTCCTGCCCTCCTCTAGCAGGGATGTAAGAGACGTGGGATGCAGGTGGAAGCACGGGGCGACAGGGGGAGGGGGTGAACGCAAGTTAACGCGAACATATAAATTAGCAGGACATCTTAGCAGGCCGCTTGCAACTTAGTCACGTAGCGGGTTTAAACTTGACAAGAGGTGGATCCTGCGACGGCAAGCCACCCCTTTGCTGCTAGCACCCCGTCACCTGGCCCCTTTCGCAGCCTCAATAGGCACCAAGAGGAAAAGCTGGTAATCACCCTAATTTCCAACCCGCAATCTGTGCCACAACCAACAACTTCGCGACTCTTTGGCAAGATGTTTTTCTTTTATCTGGACTCCCTTTTACCGGGACCAACGAATACCAACTACGATGGAGATTGTTATTTCTTTCTTCTATTCAGGCATTTCAAGCTTTGTCCAAAGCTTCGGCTATGCAGAAATGTTTATGGCGTGGTTGTGTATTATTTTGTATAATTACTATAGTGCTGATGATACGTTAGGTTGCTGCATATTTTTTGAAACATGAAAAGTCTGCAACAGTGTGATGACATAATACTACATAATCAATATGAATTTTTTTATTTAACTGTGTAGTACAAATCACAATGTGGTTGTACGTTGTATTATTGCAACAGTCATGAATTGGATTGATGAATTGCAGTAGTCATGGATTATGTTATAAACTGCAATGTTAGATACGTAGAACATGCACGCAAGCTAAATCAAATCTTTGGTACAGGTAGTGCAAAGTCAAGCAGGCAACAAATCAATTATTACCTTTGCAAAGACAATCCTGACGTATACGCGTATTAAGTGGATTAATTTGATGAGTAGATAGTTTCTGTCGTGATTGTTTGCGAGACGTAAGAAATTACCGGAACAAAAAGGAACCTGAAGTTAAATAACGGAATCTGCCGACGAGAAAAAAGTTGGACAAACCAGACGTTTTAACCGCGAAAGAGAGTCTGGATTGTGTGTAGCAAGCAAGAAGTTTGGAATTGAGAAGGACGTAACGTCAGCACAGTTTGACCCACAATAAACGGAACATAAGGTACTTTAGCCGAAGAAACCCTAAAGATTAGGGAGCTGCCGAAGTTCAGTACTAGCAGATCGATTAGTTCCGGATGCATTCGGTTCGCCTAAATACTGTAATTGACAGAAGCTATAACCGTAAGCGTTGTTTTCATGTATACCATTGTAGAAGCAAGTTGAAAAGAACGTTTTTTTAGAAGACTATAAGTGAATGCTATAAATATACGTAACAATTTATTATAATCTTATAAATTTACTTTGCTTCAAATACATTGTATAAATTACATGGTGTACGTAATGTTCAATGTATATTTTCTTCTTTAAAAAATAGAAAATTTTCAAATCATTTTTTCGAACAATTTATAATTTAAGAAATCCTTTAACCCATTTACGTTCTTCATAGTCTCTATGACATTTCGACCATACAGTCTGTTCCACAAGAGCGCGGACGCGATATCTATGAAATTTAATACCCAATACAGCAAAGATTGTTGTCAGTTCAACCATACAATGTCTCAATGCACAAGTCTCGCGAATTTGGAAATAAGTGAATACAACGTTATAAAGAGACAAATTGTGTCGATGATCCCTGATCGAGGTTCGTAGCGAGCTACGGAATTTAATGCGGCGGGGTTTCGGAACTTTATGCTTTCCGGATAATTTAAATGCTCAGAAGATGATTAAACTGTACCAAAGGGGTCTCTTAGTATCGGTGAAACATTGGTTTAAAAGAACCAGAGACCATTGGATACTTCAAGAGGACAACGACTCCAAACACCGAAGCCGCCTTTGTACGGAATGGAAAACAGCGAATGGTGTCAACGTGTTGGATTGGCCATCTCAGTCCCCCGATGCCAATCCAATCGAAAATGTTTGGTCTCTCATGAAGTACAAACTCCGAGGAAAGCGTATTTTAAAATTGAAGACGCTAGTTTGCCGTATTCGAGAAATATGCAGATCTCTTCCTGTCTCATACGCTGCAAAGCTGGTTGAAAGTATGCCCAGGAATAATCGCTAATGGTGGTGATTGGACACATTATTAAGCAAATGCGTATTAGTTCTTTAAATGTACTTTCGACTTATACAACCTTTTTACAGAAAAGATTTACTTGCACTCAAATATCGCGTCCACGCTCGTGTGGAACAGACTGTATATGATTTCAATTGAACGTATCAGATGATTATCTGAATAGCAAATCTTACTGGCCCGTTGACTTTACACTCCGTCTATACATGTCTATGCTTTGACCAGCAAAATCAAAGATGGCCACGTCATAACCTCCTCCTCTTTCTCTCAATTTCTCCGCGTCCTTCCTTCCGTGGACTTTCAGTGTCGCTCTCGAGCGTGATCAATGAACGGCGCAGATGCTGTTTCGGACTGTTGCCGAGTATTGTGCACCTAATCGCCCAGCCTGTCACTTTGACCACATCCCGGGGACTAGTGCGGGTATCCCTCGAGACGACGGTCCATAAATCGAAAGTTCGAGGCTTCCCTGAAGGGTACCTTGTACCCCATCCCCCGTTATCGACGTATTTCTGCGTTAACATAAGATCGAGCAGCGATTCGCCTCCGGCTACTCTTTGTCAGTTGCGGGATTACCACCTGGATCGCCTGGATACCAGCTTTCTAAGATACATTATCGTCCAGATTTATATTCCGAGCTGCACTGTGAATTATTGCATATGTTGTTTCTAGATTTGGACCAAGAAGAAAATTATTAAGAATTAGTGATTTTTGAAATGTTATACATGTGTATAATATTAATGTCTTTTTATGAAGATGAATTTGCGTGCACTTGCAAATAGGGGTGCAATTATTGCACTACGTATGCGAAAAATAGGCAACAATAACTTTTTGTTTACTATGTAAAAGTTAAACTACAAATTCATAAATTCTTGAATCGCCTAATTTCCAAATTTTCGATCCTTAAATTACTGAACTTATTTCTAAATTTCTAAATTTCTAAATATCCGAACTCCTAAACTTCTGAATTTCTTATTTTCATAAGGAAATTCTTAAATTTCCAAATCCTGAAATTTTCAACTTTTCAAATTTCTAAATTTCTATAAAGTTTTCGATTATGTCTGTAGTAGGTCATTAATACTATTGCAGGACTTGTCCCACCCTCGCACAAAAATTCCAGTTACGCCACTGCACACCCGACATAGTCTCTTGCATCGACTTCAGCGGTATCCTAAGCTAAACCATCATGATAATTACAACTTGGCGTGCTGGTGATTAATGTCACTTGTTTGTTAGGATAACGCCAGACGACATTTCGCCAACACGATGTTAAAGACGTTACCTGCTAAAATAGAAATTACAGTGGGTGGTAAAATTATTATACTGTTTTCTTAAATTATTCTAACTGAAGCATGAAGATATTTCTTTATTTATTAGCTTGTCTTTATCTAGATTATCAAAAAACTTGATCTTTTTTGGACCAGGATTCGTAATTTTACCTCACAATGAAAGGGTTAATGTAATCGTTAAGTGGTAAAAAAAAATATACATGTCTTTAATGATTTAAGCTTCGACAAAAGACAGATCAGACTGTCCACGGCTATAGCAAGGAATATCATGCTTCGAATGGCTGCAGGACAATGTTTTCTTATAATTAATGAGTTGGATATCCTGAATGGACCGATGTACCGCCTCGAGGAGAGAAAGGGTGTAGCTAAGAACGTGAGGGGCTACCTTCTAAACTCCGAAAGCATTCCAGGAATTCCCTTTCTCGATCTATCTGTTCTTCTGTCCCTCTTCTGCCTCTCGGCTGGAATGCTGCGGCATTATTGGCCACGTTTATCATCCTCTTCGCAGGACACGCATGAAATCTTTACGTGGTAACTGCTTTCTATTAGATTCAAACTCCCCTAAATAAAGCGGCTGGCAAGCTCAAACGTCCACCACTCTCTGCTAATTCAATCTGTCTGTCCGGCAAAAACGTTGCAATCTCGGGCAAAACACGATATCGGGATACGAAAATTTACTAACGTGATTAGCGGTACAAGTCGAAAGTGCGATCTGTCAGATATTAGAAGAAACATCGAAAACATCTTATTTGAAGTCCTTCCAAAATTTATGTATCTTCAAGGTTGTTACCTTGATTAGTAAATAAGTATAATAAAAATACTACGTTTTAGCGGTATTAGTGTATTAAATCTATTGAGGATTTAACAATTCGCATTCGTATGCTATGTGAAGAAGAATATGGATTTTTATTTTTGAAAAACTTTAATGATAAAATTATCGCGACTAAATTATTTAATTCATTCTTGAATGTTTACTGATCAATTTGAAAATTTTCTTTCCATATTATTATAATTTTCAAATTATCAATATTTACATAAATACTTGTTAAAAATAAATGTTTCATATAATTTAGTAATTTCCTCTTTAATAATTTAATAGACGTAAATTTAATACCTCAAGCAATTAGCATAAAAATGCAGATATTATGAAGAGGCATCAAACGGAAAGACCACGGTTGATAAAAGATGTATAAATTTTAGATTACTTACAGAATACCCTGTTGAGACAATAATTACACAATTTTTATTTGCTTATCATTCTTACAAAATACTAACCTGCCTAATGGCGAACGAATACTATCGAGCGTGTACAGAATAGGAAAGATTTTAGATAAATCAACCGAATGCTGTAATAATGTGACGTAAGCGGTGATTTATGGGCGAAGGATTTACGGGGCGATAGAAATAATCCAATCCGAACAATATTCGACGGAAAGGGGTCGTGTTTTGTTTCGCAGGCCGAATTTTTCCCTTCCTTTCATCTTTCACCGTCCTCTTCCACCCTTCTTCGGTTTTTACATCCCTTTCCCTTCGTTTCCGTCTAACGGGCTGCCTACCTCCGCGAAATTGCACGGCGGTCGAATTTAATTATGTCTGGAATTCGGCGCTAATTAAGTTTGATCGAACGAATCCGCGGGTTTGTTACCGAGTTTGCCCCGCAATGCTTACGAAACAAGGGTACACCCCGCTGCGAGCATAATGCAAATTAAATTACCCTCTATGCTGGCCAGCCTCGAATTCTATCGACGGGAACTCGGCATAGTTTCTTTTTACCATCTCGAACTGAAAATCGCCGCTTCCGAGGAAATTCGTTCAAGATGAATCTGAAGGGTACCAGCGACGTGTTTGAACCGTACCGTCGAGAACATCTGATTTCCCTAGCGAAAATATGGTTACCAAGGGTGAGGTCTCCCATTCAACGATTTCTAAGGTTTTTGAGAATTCATTTTGAAAAGTTTCAGGACATAGAAATATTATGAATTTAAGATGCGAAGATGTAATGATATTAGAAACTAGGGATATAGGGATTCGGGATATAGGGATTCGGGATATAGGGATTCGGGATATAGGGATTCGGGATATAGGGATTCGGGATATAGGGATTCGGGATATAGGGATTCGGGATATAGGGGTTCGGGATATAGGGATTCGGGATATAGGGATTCGGGATATAGGGATTCGGGATATAGGGATTCGGGATATAGGGATTCGGGATATAGGGATTCGGGATATAGGGATTCGGGATATAGGGATTCGGGATATAGGGATTCGGGATATAGGGATTCGGGATATAGGGATTCGGGATATAGGGATTCGGGATATAGGGATTCGGGATATAGGGATTCGGGATATAGGGATTCGGGATATAGGGATTCGGGATATAGGGATTCGGGATATAGGGATTCGGGATATAGGGATTCGGGATATAGGGATTCGGGATATAGGGATTCGGGATATAGGGATTCGGGATATAGGGATTCGGGATATAGGGATTCGGGATATAGGGATTTGGAGTATAGGGATTTGGGGTATAGGGATTTGGGGTATAGGGATTTGGGGTATAGGGATTTGGGATATAGGGATTCGAATTACGAAAAGTCGGAACATAGGAAATCCAAGTATGAGAATTCGGGATATTGGAATTTGGAATACTGAGATTTGGGACATGGGAATTCGGGATATAGAGATTCGGGACGTAGAGGTTCGAAATATAGGGATTCGCAATATTAGAATTCGAAATATAGAGATTTGGGATATAAGAATTCTGAATATATGGTTTCGGGACGTAGGTACTCGAGACATAAGGACTCCAAACGTAGGGACTCGGAATGTAGAAATGCGGACTCCTGGGATTAGAAATATAGGAATTCGAGAAATAGGGACTGGGGATATACAAATTTGACACATAAGAATTCGGGCTATAGAAATTCAAAAAATATGAATTTGAAAATTATGGTATTTAGAACTAAGGGTATTTCAGAATCTACAAATATGAGAATCTATGATTTCACGAATATTAGACATTGAAGTTCACAGAACTTTGGTGACCTAAGATATCTGAAAGCTAGGAATATGTGAATGTAGACACTGCAGGACGTTTGGTTTACTTTCATTGAATCTTCTCATCTACATTATATTTCTCCTGTATAAAAACACTTAACCCACAAATAAATAAAATAAAGTAACAATATTTGATTGTCCATCAGCAACTAGTGAAACGTCTCTCCCTTACTCTTAGCCGACGACAACATTGCACTCGAGTGTATGTGGACCAGTGACATAAAAAATAGAAAAGGTCCTTCCGTAATCCGTTGCAACGTGAACATCGATGTGGTTCTTTAATACGATCACCATTTTTTTTTTTATCATACCCTACAGAGGAACAAATATGCAGTGGGAGTATGGAGGTCAGAGGTGAAAGGGGGTTGGAGGTTGAAGCGACACCCTCAGGCACGGTACGTTTACCCCCTGATTGGATGAATATTAAATTCTGGTCACCGGCAAACAACCACCCCTCTCGCCGCTTGCTTCTTCGGTTACGACGATTGAAATATGTATCCGCCGTAAAGTCAAACATTCCGACCAAGTGCATGACCCGCTACGTGGGCCGAATTCGACACATGATTTTCCCGGGAAAAAATGTCAGCCTTCAAGATTGGTCGACAGAGTCGAAAGAAAACGAAAGGTCTTCAAATATCGAAGTCTCTCAGGGCAGACAATATTTTTAAACATAAAATTATTGGAAATATAAATTTTCACTGTTATATTCGTTCAGACACCTTTTTTTCCGCTCAGACACATTTTCACATCATTAACTAGAACTACTACCCAGTGAAAATGACTAGGTTCAAGTTTTATATTACAAAATTTTGTCGTGTTTTTGTCGAAATGTCTGTCATATGTTGTTGAGACAAAGAATAGTGGTGCATGTTGCTTGATGTCTCAATACTTATTTATTTTTTTACTTCATTTTCAATTTAGAAGTAAGTGTGCTTACTGGTAGTTTTAGTGTTAAGACATTGTAAAATCATACATTATCACGTTCTGCTGTATTTAGAATAAATTGCGTTCTTAGAAAACCGTTCCCACCTAATCAAGAACTATTGTGGAGTCACCATTTTAATCGCTGTTTCATCGCGCGAAAAAGGGAAAATTTATCTTCGGAACAGATTAGGAACATAACGAAGAACGATCCTTACGTCTGTTAAGACTGTAATTTGTAAGGATGAGACAGGACTTTCGAAGGAATGCAATTTTGTTTTACATCCCCAACGAAGGAACAATCATTAATCGTCTATAAATCTCGATTATTCGCGACGATGAGGTGGCAATTATCTAATTTTCAATTATACGTACAGGTTGGGACACTTAAAACAGGTCATTTTTGTTGTTACAGATTATAAAATCTATCAAGTGGAGCACTTGCTTGATATTAACGGATACATAATCTGATGTCGGTGGTGTTGTTTTTGTTGGACACATAAAGGACATATGAATCTTTATTTTTTCTTTTCTTAAAGAAATGATGTGTTATTGTATATACAATATGTATACAGCAATATATCAGATATACATATAAATCCAAATAAATGATATGGTTCATTTGGTAAGAGTCTATGGTTCAAGGTGACTAAAGATC
The DNA here is from genome assembly GCA_945859595.2 of Megachile willughbiella. NCBI lineage: Eukaryota > Metazoa > Arthropoda > Insecta > Hymenoptera > Megachilidae > Megachile > Megachile willughbiella. The sequence continues at coordinate 11,189,182 of OX243803.1, read as the reverse complement.
ATTCAAGACCAACCACAATAAACAAGAATTATTTTACACAAGTAACCAAATATTTTCGTGTCCCAAATTTTTCGTTGAAGTAATAATAAAATTTATCATTAAAGTGATGATAAATTAAAAATTGATCATGATCATTCAAAAATTGCTCATCATTGATGAGAAATGTATCTCCACTATTGTAGCGGATATTTAAGTGATTATGTGCAAATGGATCCTGTACATGATCCAAAAAGTCAGACACAATGTTAAATTTAAATAAATTAACCATTCCCAAAAGGTTATTAATTATAACTTTATTATCGACTAGAACATTGCGTAACTCGCAAGGACAATAGTCTACCATAAACTTGAAGAACCTTTCTGGTGATCGAGACACATTGAACGAAAGCTTGTCAAGGATGACGCAGGACTTTCGAAAGAATGTAATTTTCTTTTGCATAGCTCTCGCGCCAAAAATCATCATCAATCGCGTCGGTAAGCGACACGAGCTCGCGAAGACGAAGTGGCAATTATCCTGGAGAAATTAAGGGCGAACGGAAGATACGCGAAGGAAGGAGGAAAAGGGACGGGCAGAGACGAGGTCTTGACAGAACAGCCGTATTTCGGCAAGAAGGGTGGTACGCTTAATTTCATAGACGTGGCGCATGGGGCCATGCAAGCAAGAACAATCGAGCCCGGGAGCGTGTGCGATGGAAGGTTGGCCAAGGGTAGGCAGTACGTACTACGAAGGGATAATTACAATAAGCAACCCTCGCTGGCCTTACCTCATCATTGATCTAAGAAATCCACTAGCGTAATTTACCATAAATTTCTGCTCGAATAAAATGATGTGATAAAACGCAGTTCAATTTGTATACGCACTACTTAAGAATTGGGTAAACTCGTAACTATCGGATTATCACCACTGTGAGAGTGACTAGTCCACTAGGTGCCTCGAAGTATTCAATACATATAGACGAAGTATAATGACTGTCGGCAATGTGTCCAAAGTTATATGTTGTTCAAGTTTGGAAGTTTTGAAGTACTGTATAGTTTATTTTTATGTTATGATTAGGTTAATATTCGGTGACAAAATGTCGCCGTAAATATTCACATAATCGAAGTGCTAATTCATTATCGTGAAAACGTCCTCTTCCACTCATCCAGTCTTTTACAAGAAGTCAGCCATGATACCATTTTTTGAGTATGTGTACTATCACCAGCTAACATTTATCGAATTTCAAGTTTAGTCGTTTGCTCGTAATCTTCCTCAAATTCAAAGTAAATTCTACTTGTCTACGAACTCTGTACTGTGATTAACACTCTTATGTATATAGACATCATGTGTAACTTTTGAAACAGTCCGTGTGAATTTGCCGATATTAATATGTTCATTTATAACTGGTAATATAGTGGAAGTTTCACAATTGCAGTCACACTTGTCGCTTGTATTAGTATTGACCATCTATGTCACTCAGTATGTTTCTGACACGAATGTATTTTCTTTACCCAAATTTCACTTTGTCAATCTTTAAAATTATATAAAAATATGAATTATTCTGCGAAACATTCTCGGTGCGACTGAGTATTTAGCCCAACTACTCCTGAACAATAATTGAAGAATCAGACTGAGACTCCTAACTCAAACTAGTTGTATTTTGTCTATATTTATCGAATACTACATTGCAAGTGCCCTGATTACTATGATCAGTATGATGTGACTTATACAAGAAAGGTTCAACAAAATAATGTCCCAAAAGGAAGTTGAGCTTTCAACTATATTAGGAACATCACAAGCAGTAAATACGATGAAATACCTAAAACATAATTCAACCGAATATTTCCATCGTTCATTACGCTATATCTCCCGCGGATCTCCTCGGCTAAAACCCTCCTTTAGGTACCTGTTATTCCGTGAAACGTTTATTCGATTCCGGCAAGGGTAAATCCCCATAATTCTTACACGTACACGCAAAACACGTTCGTCCGATATATACTTTCTGTAACGAGCGCATCGCAAAGTACAAACTTAACGGCACGTCGCGCCACGATAAAACATCGGCGAATTCGCGCGATTGAATTACAGTTTAATTAACTCGCGGGCAATTAAGACCCCTACCCCCGATACCCCGCCTCCTTGCAATCCCCCTAACAGGGCCGACAGCGTCGCCATCCACCTAAAATGAAACGGTTTCCGCTCGCCGTCGAATCTCGTGCATCCGCGAACCCGACCGTTTCAAGCTGCAAGTTTCGAGGGTACTCGCGATTTCATCGGAAACTTTTGCACGCTTCAATCGTTTCTTTTTTACTGTCCCTCATTCGCCCTTCCTCGCCCCTTATCTGCATCTCTCAGACTCGCTTTCGTTCCCTCCCGTCATCACGATCCTCGAGCGTACGTTCAAACGCAGCTACGTGCACGCCAGTAATCGACAAATCGATTTTCTTCGTCGATTAAAATCGAGATCAAACACAGAGCCTTCCAATGATGACCGAAGAGTAGAATTATGCTGATGTAAGTTTTTAAAATGAGTTGCATAACTTACGTTTAACCACTTCACACACTTGACCACATGTGTGGACAATTAGTTTACTGTTATTTCTGAATTCGTTCTTTTTTCTTTTTAACAATGCATATATTTTCGAAACAGCATAATTTCTACAGATTTTAGATTTTGAATAAACATTCAAACATCTTCGAATGTTTGTATTAATTTAATATTGTTATTCCATGTGTTAATTACTCACATATTGTACCTCATCATATGAAATATGAACGTTGTTAATTAAAGTCGCATATGTCCCATATTTTTAAAAAATCTCTCGAGTGCAATAATTTTCCCATCCATTGTAGGTACAACAACACAGGAAATTCCTGATGGTGCCACTACAGTTTTCCTTTCCACTGCACCCGAAGAACGATGGGACAAGCAGCGATAAAATCACCAGGGACGGCACAAGAGTCTTGCAGGAGGGCCCATCCCCTTCGAGTGGCACATCGAATCAAGGGTCGGGGGTGTTTCATCGAACATTAACGATCGCAACGTTCTTCAACGGGTGTTATTGCCCCATGGCACGCGTCTTCTCTCGCGGTGCCATCAAACGATCACCGCGTTCCATCGCCATGAAATAGTTTTGTCTCCAGCGTGGCAATTGACTCGTGTATGCATTTGCAGGATAACTTTCCTCCGGGGACAAAGTTGTTCCTTTTTACGATAGAAGCGAAGTGTGACTACCGTTCGCTTAAGATTTTTATAGGGCGTTAAGGTGGCTGTTTCTCGGGCACTGGACGGGACAATGGAAATCATGAGACACTGACTCGATTAGCAACAGTTTCGCCGTCAGTTCTACCACCGAAATTGCCGTCATCGTCGACTCATAAATACAACTACGAGCATAGTAGTGCTCCTCCATTCGCCAAACCTCTCCTGCATCGGACCGTAAAGCCCCATAATTATTCACTCGTCGTTAAATCGGCCGCCTACGCGGCAGTTACGGCTTCCCGTCGACTAAGTGTACCGTGTATACTGACTACGTGTTACTGGGGTGCTTGGCATATGTGATGGCGGATTAGTGTTTGTCGCCGAACGGTTTTCGATTTCAGTTTCGCTGCTTCTGTTCCAGTATTGTCGTTTAATGCAGCTATTTTTGTGAAAGAGTATCTGTGAAATCGTACTGTTTATTAGTAGACTTCTTCACTACATTTTACAATTACAGTTGCTAATTGCAGTATCACCGCTGGTTCTATGGTGGTAATGGTCATACAGTGATGGCATACACATACATATGTGAATAACCAAATTATACTCAAGAGATTTATTTTTAAAAATATTTGAGAGATGTAACTTTAATTTACACTGTTATTCATACTTGAATAGCAATTTTTAAGTTCCAAAATTCAAAAATTCTGAAATTTCGAAATCCTCCAATTTTTATATTCCCAAATTTCCTAACTTTCCCTAAACATTCTAAATTCTCGAATCAAAAAATGTATAAACTTTCCAATTTCTAAGAACAGTCCCCAAATAAAAATTACAGAAGTAAATAAAAATACAAATTTTTGAAGATCATCAGCTTTCAAATTTCCAATTTTAGACATACATTACAGTTTATAACAGAATACAACGAATTATCTTTAATATAATCATTCGATTGGGATTCAAAATATAAGTGATTTGACGAAATATCTGGTATACTAATTGACTGCTTAGTTAAACGATATTGGAAATAATTTCGCAGAAGACAGCCACCATTTCGGTACGTAAACGATTTAATTTCTAATGAACGATTTTGTGTAGCCCGTTCTACGGTTAGGATTAAATGGAAAATGCGAGCTAGATAAGTTCGTTCCTCGTGTGCGAGCATTTATAATTAAATGGCGTTGTTACTTATTACATCGAAGTTTGCGAAGAAGCGGAATAGGGAGATTGTTAGGCTGTGGTTACTCGGATAATCTTCTCCATAATGCATCGCGGTGAATGAAGCTGTAGCAAACCAAATATCCGCACCATCCTTTTTTAACTGAAATGTATGTTTTTAATAAAAATGAGGATGGTAACGAGAAATGTTTAACAAAACTTTGCATACCTTTCTAAAAAATATTAACAAAGCAATGATTAGGTTGGTTAATTGATCAACTTCTCTTTTCAATTCGATGTCAGTGTAGATAATTCATAACACTAAGTCAAGATTTTGAATGATTTTTGAAAAAATCAAATTAGTTTTTATAAATAGTTAAGTCAAAAGTATCATTTTGTAGAGAATGGGGCAAAAATACTTTTTCTAACGCAGAATATGATTTTTATTATGAGAAACAAAAAGGAACATTTAGATAAACATATGAGATTTGAAGTAACGATGAAAACAATACTTGTACATTTAAATAATGAAAAATAAGTACCATAACCTTCGAGCAATTCTTTGGTATTATGTGGTTCATTTATCTATTACCAATTACAGTCATGCCATATAATACATCATCCTTGGTACAGTTTCTACAGTCTTTTTCGTCCTCATAGTAACATGTCACTTTCGTCCTCAACCACGTTTTCCAAAACAGAAGTCACACTACCTACAAACTATCCATGATTTGTTAAAATTTACTATAGGAACTTATAAAGATATCTAAGAACGCTCTAACAACTGATTGACTTAATACAAACAGTTTAATTATGAATTACAAGAAAGTCGAAATGGTAGAAATTCACTTGAGTGATCTGAACTACCAATTCAGTTTAACCCTTGATTTGCTGACGTTTAATAACTACTTACGTTTAAATTTAAACTAGACTATCAAATTAAATAAATAACAAATAATACATAAGCTAGCTTATACAATTCCTTATCTTGACGAGGGTTAACATACAGTTTGACAGTTTCTTGAAAATAAGAAATCCAAGATCCGCCATTTTGACGGTCCGTAAATCTAGTGTAAACCACTGCATGATACAAGTTATGAAACAAAACAGATATTATGCATATGCAAAGGTTAAAAACAATTTGTAACAATGGCTATGGTGTTTTCATCGCGACGTTATTTTTATCCTCTCTTCCCTATACATATACAAAAATGGTTGTCCTGTACAGATATCAGACAATGTTAAAGCTCATTTTGTCACAACACTTTCGGCGCTTAAAGGAGCGTCCACATTATGCCAATGGTGCCAGTAGCTTTGCCAGTAGGTAGTCGAATGTTTGCGTTTGCTTTACCTACATCAGATCTATTGTTGGCAAAAGACGGAAAAGAAAAGAAAACATTTTCTTACCAAAATTCCCAAATTCCTTCCTCCTCAAATCTCTACATCCCCAAATTTCTAGATTTCCAAGTAGCTAAATTTCCAAATTCCTACATCCTCAAATTTCTAGATTCCCAAATAGGTAAACTTCCAAATTCTTAAATCCTGAAATTCCTACATCCTCAAATTTCTAGATTCCCAAATAGGTAAATTTCCAAATTCTTAAATCCTGAAATTCCTACATCCTCAAATGTCTAGATTCCCAAATAGCTAAATTACCAAGTTCCTACATCCCCAAATTTCTAGATTCCCACATAGGTAAATTTCCAAATTCCTAAATTCTGAAATTCCTACATCCCCATATTTTTAGATTCCCAAATAGGTAAATTTCCAAATTCTTAAATCCTGAAATTCCTACATGCTCAAATTTCTAGATTCCCAAATAGCTAAATTTCCAAATCCTTACATCTCCAAATTTCTAGATTCCCACATAGCTAAATTTCCAAATTCCTAAATCTTGAAATTCCTACATCCCCAAATTTCTAGCTTCCCAAATAGGTAAATTTCCAAATTCCTAAATCCTGAAATTCCTAAATTCTCAAATAGCTCAATTTCCAAATTCCTACATCCCCAAATTTCTAGAATGCCAAATAGCTAAATTTCCAAATTCCTAAATCTTGAAATTCCTACATCCCCAAATTTCTAGCTTCCCAAATAGGTAAATTTCCAAATTCCTAAATCCTGAAATTCCTAAATTCTCAAATAGCTCAATTTCCAAATTCCTACATCCCCAAATTTCTAGAATGCCAAATAGCTAAATTTCCAAATTCCTAAATCCTGAAATTCCTGCATCCACAAATTCCTAAATTCTCAAATAGCTCAATTTCCAAATTCCTAATTCTTGAAATTCCTACATCCCCAAATTACTAGCTTCCCAAACAGGTAAATTTCCAAATTTTTAAATCCTGAAATTCCTACATTCCAAATCCCTACATCCTAAAATCCTAAATTCCAAATTTCTTAACCCCAAAATCCCTAAATGCCTAAATCTCCAAGATCTCACATTTCGAAATCCTAAAATCGCTACATCCCCAAACGCCTAGATTCCCAAATTTCTAAATCCTGAAATCTCTAACTCTCTAAACCCCCAAATCGCTAAACTGCCAATTTCCTGAATCCCCAAATCCCTATATATCCAAATACCGAAATTCTCAAAAATCCCTAAAAGAAAATGGTTTCTCGCCTTCTTTTTCCAACGATCCTGGTACAAGCAAGAAACGGAAAAATTCGACCACCTACTGATAAGGCTACTGACTCCAGTTACTGGTATAATGTGGACTCTAACGTGAGAACGAAATAAGATGTTCCAAACCGTTTTGCACGCGGAATGCCCACTGGTTCCATTGTCCCGCGGAAAACAGTAGCGTGTACCGTTCTCATTGTTCCGTTTATTAACTAAAGTCGTGTTCTGTCGCGTGGAGCGATATAAGTCGTGGCGCTGTCGGAAAAGTCGATATCGAAAGGCACGGTGGGCAGGTGGCGCGGGTGGCGGGGGTGGTTTGCGTCGCAAGGGTGTCGAACGCCCAGGTCTCGTGACAAATAGAAGCTTTGTGCCGCGACAATGGGGAGTTTATTTCCGGGCCGGCTGGGGCTACAATGTAGGCACTATACTGTAATTAAATTCCCAAACCCAAGGATTCGGTGGTTATAGAGGACCAGAAGGAGGAATAGAGAAAGGGCGGAGAAAGAGGGACAGCCACTGAATTTCGGCTGGCAGTAGACAGAGAGGAAAGAGGGAGAGGGAAAAGCAGAACCTTAGCATATTGCATACTGACCGGTCCGCAACGGTTTGGGTTTCTCATGGCTGACGCCATATTGTTTGCTCTATGTTCATTCCTTCCTACCCTCCCTTCCACATGCACTACTTAAGCTCCAGCCAAGATGAAACGAATTCCACCTACGAATATCCTTGTGGACGCGAGCATTGTGATCCCAGAGGTTAGTCCTTTGGATCGGATTTGAGAAACGGTCTGAAGGGGAAAGAGTAATCCATTTTGAATCAATTATTCTGGCAAGATCAAGATCTCCTACATTCAATTTTGGTTACGCTCTTAACTGCAATCATGATTGCGAAAATAAAAAATAGGATCAGTAATTTGGATTAGTGTAGAAAAATGGCACTGGCTAATCTAATTTTTCTAGTAATATTCTATAACTTCCTAGTTTGTTCACTTATTCCTGTTGTGTTTCCTTTCATTAACACGCTGAAGTTGAAAATTTGATTAGATTGTATTTTTGCTTTTAACAAATTTTATAAAATATTTTCGCAACATTTTGTTATATTTATTATACAGTTAATATGAGTATTTCCAATTAGTGAACAAATTCTTGATAATATAGGTGACAGATTCGAATGAAAATTTAAGTGTTAATATATGGATGACCAAGCAGTCAAAGCGTTAATGTCCGAATTTCGAAATTTGAATATTTAATTATTAAGAAATGTAGAAATTTGTAAATTGTGCTAAAATCTACTGATCTGGTACTTAAAATAAATGGGTTAATAAAAATTAAATTTTGTTAAACCAACTACCAAATATACCTTCCATGGAGATCTTACCCCACATCTTAATCCGGTACTTAAAATATAATTAAAATTTTAACTTTCTTAAACCAATTGCCAGATATATCTCTCATATACTTTAAGAAATTGCAGTCACGTAGTTTTAAGGGATAAATTACAGATCATCCAGTTTGATCAGACGGATCAAACTTTCCACCGGAGATCGAAACTCTCTTTTCCTCTCCTTCGTTATTGTCAAACATTCCCCTTTTGCCTGGAAGTATCTAATACTTTAGTTAGCACTTCCAATATAGATTACAAGACAACCCTGTCTCCCTCCTTCGTGGCAAAGGATTCAAGCACGGTGCTTTCTTTACTCTCCGTTTCGTACAGACAAGCTGTTAAGCCTCGAAGATCTGCCAAGACTTTATAATTTCTGTGCTTACTTTCGTTCTAGTCGTCTCTTCTAAGTTCTTACAACTCCTAAATTCTTCAATTTTCAGGTCCTCGAATTTCTTAACTTACAAACTTCCAAGTTTAAATTTATAGATTTTCATCTTAACTAATGTCAAAATTTCATATCCTTCAAATTTCGAACTTCTAATTCTCAAAATGTTAAAATTTTTTAATTTTCAACTCCCAAGTTATAAAATTTCTAAATTCTCATGTTACAAAATTTTCAGATTTTTACATTTTGAATATTTCAAATATACGAATTCTAAAATATCTATCTCCTAGATATTCCTGAACTTTGAAATTTTCAAAGTTTCCAAAATTCTAAATTGTCCAGTTTTCATATCCTCAAATTGTCAAATATTTAAACCTTAAAAATTCGCAAAACAAATGTTCAAATTACCTAATTTACAAATTTCTAAAATTTAAATTGTAAATTTAATATTCTCCAAGTTTCAAACTCCTAAATTCTCAATTATCCAAATTTTTAATTCCCAGTTCGCAAATTCTAAAATTTCGGAGTATCTGAATTTTCAAATTACCAAATTCTAACAAATCAAACACTCAAATTCCATAATTTCCAACTTCTCAAATTTCTGAATTTATTAATTTCTAAATTACTATTTTTTAAAATCTTCACATCTCTAATTAATCAACATTGAAATTCGGAAATCTCCATCTTCTAAAATTTCGCAATTTCTAAACTTCCAAATTACCAAATTTCTAACAGTCTAAATGTTCAAATTCCATAATTCATAATTAAAAAATGTCTACATTCCCAAATTCCTAAAATTCTAAATTTAAAAATGTATCATTTTTCAAATTGAAAAATGTCTTAAATTAAACATGTAAACATTTCAAAATTTGAGATCTATACATATAATAGAAAAGAAGATTCAATACTCCCTATCACACAGCACAGCACACAGTGCCCGTCGATGCCCATAAACTCATCGACGTGTTCCTGATCTGCCCATCACCGTAATATACCGCCATATCGATTTCCCGTTTTCGTTCGTTTGCTGATTTAGCAGCCATCTTTATTATCAAACGCGATCACGGGTTATAATTCCGAGCTCCGGGGATCCGTGTAGTTTTTCTCCAGAATGGGGAAAAGATTAGGGAAAGCATTCCGGCAAGGCACTTTAGCCAATGTCGTCGTTTCGATACTTACGCCCCCTGCCAATTTCTTCCACCCCCCGGCTCCTATTCGAACCGGTAGCACCCTCCGGTTTTCTATCTCTGCTTCTCGAAAGCCCCCTTTTCCGCGGGGCGATATCTCGAAGCGAAATCCCTGTCGGTCTCGCGCTTATGGTAGTCGAAATGGAAAGGGTTGCACACGAAGGGCTCCGGAAGGACTGCGGGGTTATAATGAAATATAGGCTCGTTCCGCTTCGTATAAGACTGCATTAAGATTATACGTTGGCTGGTGTGCTCCTTGGCGACCGAAGAAGGTCGAAATAAACGGGGTAGCTGGTGCTGGTGGCTACGAACTAAAGGGGTAAGGGATTCCTCCTACGGTGTTTTAATCAAGCCGGATTTGCTGCGGCAAGCCGTGGTTCCAACTTTCATTTTAGCCAACCCCCGTTCTGACAAGCCGTGCACGAACGTTTTCCTCCGCTTCTCTTTCCACGCTCCTCTCTTTTCGCTCTTGCTCTTTTGGTCTTCGGAGAATGTTGCTCTCCTGTCGATCTCTTCGTCAGACATCTAAACTCTGTTTGCCCCGCATTAAAACGCTGTCTCCGTTTCGGGAAAACGCGTGATACTGAACATCTTGCCATTCTTCATTTTATTACGAAATTTATTATTTAATTAGGATAGGTAAAGTGTGTTAGGTCTCAGACTGCCACAGTGATCTCTGTACAAGTTTTTAGCGATTGTTTACCGGTTTCTTCAGACACATTTGTAGTTTCAAATCAATAATTCCTTACCCATAACAGTAATAAGGAGTCATTACATTCTATCGAGTATTTTTTATTTATTAGTCACATGTGGTTGTTAGAACCCTTGACCTTACAAGGGAACATATCCAAGTGTAACACACCGATTTTAATAAAACTTATGTGAAAGATAGTTCTCAAAAAAATATTCGATACGTATTTTTTTATATCGGCAATCGTGCACATTGAAGGGGTGATAATAGCCCTCAAAGTTAAGGGCTGAAATCATATTTGTGGGAATATCTCAGGAATTAAAGGAGATAATTGGAATCTTTTTTTTTTCAGTTGTTGGTCTTTCAATAAGGAATTTTTCTGCAGAAAAAAATTTTAATAAACTTTGTTTGTTTATATAATATTTTGAAAATTTATAGTTTTTGTTTAAATTTTTTGACTAAATGTTGATTTATTTTTTTGCAACTTTGTGTACGTAAACTATGGACTAAAATAGAGGATACGTGTTTTTGGAATTTGTTGTTTTTTGCAATATTTATTAGATATATAGTTTGAAGTCACCTCCTGTGATTGCCCCTAATCAGCATTTTTATTAAAAATATCATAATTTTTACAATCTTTTGCAATATTCTGAACATTATATACCTCCTCATATGCCGTTAATTGATTGACTGACCCACGTCAGTCTCTTGTATTTCCGTCTTCACTTGAATTTTAGCTAAACCAATAGGAAATCAGAAACTGTTTTCCCTCTCCAATGTCACAAATGGTACAAAGAAAATATCAGACTCCTTTGCAAAAATAAAAAAAAATACGAAACCAGAAAATTTCATAAATGGAACACTTTCTATGTTACTTCATAAATTGTACATTATTTTTTTGTGTAATGAATGAATATAAAATTTGTCTGCAAAGTTAAGAAACAAATTAATGTCCACACTTATCCATCACGGATCTATAATCTGAAGAATGATACTCAAATTGTACAAAGGAAATGTGAGACTCCTTTTTAAAAATAAAGGAAAATACGAAACCAGAAAATTTCATAAATGGAACACTTTCTATGCTTCATAAATTGTACATTATTTGTTTGTGTAATAAATGAATATAAAATTTGTCTGCAAAGTTAAGAAACAAATTAATGTCCACACTTACCCATCACGGATCTATAATCTGAAGAATGATACTCAAATTGTACAAAGGAAATGTGAGACTCCTTTGTAAAAATAAAAGAAAATACGAAACCAGAAAATTTCATAAATGAAACACTTTCTATGCTTCATAAATTGTACATTATTCGTTTCCGTAATAAATGAATATAAAATTTGTCTGCAAAGTTAAGAAACGGAATGTTAATTACTTTACTTCTACGAATCAAAGTGTATGACAATGGTCGGTAGAGTTACCGACAGACGAAAGTACCAAGGGAAACAGCGTGACTTTAAGCTCGAAGGGTAAAAAGGGAATGTATTTACGACGTTACAATACCCCATGGGCTAATCCTTGCCTGGAGCTATACCTAAGTCCGATCGACCCTTCTTGTTTTAAACATCACAGTTTCAGTACGGGAACATTGTAAATTTGAACAAAGTAGGATTGCTTTATTTCTTTCTTAGCTGTTTCTAATCAAATTTAAAATTACATGTGCATAAACTTTTATTTACTTATTTACTTTCATTTGCTTCGATAAACTTTTTTAATCGAATCATAACTGGAAGTTATGTAATTGAATTATATTTAAAAACAGCTATAACTAGAAGTTATTTAATTCAGTTACTAGAAAAGGCTTATAACTAGATGTTATTTAGTTCAGTTATAACTAGAAGTTACTTAATTCATTTATAACTAGAAATTATTTAAGTTCAGTTACTAGAAAAAGTTTATAACTAGATGTTATTTAATTCAGTTATAACTAAAAATTATTTAATTCAGTTATAACTAGAAGTTACTTAATTCATTTACAACTAGAAGTCATTAAATTCAGTTATAATTAAAATAACAAATAAACTGAACAAAAATAACTTGCATATCGAACCCAAAACTTGAAATATGATATAAAGAAAATTAACAAGCGTCGAATACAGGATTTGAAGTTTCAGCAGATAAGATGGTATTTGTTTGTAAACCGAGTACTTTAAGTATCCTCCAAGTTGAAGCAGTTAGGAGGTGTAGAATTTTATTAAGAGCCGCTCAAAAGGCAAATTGCTTGTCAACGATCTCTTTATAATACGAGCTTTAAAGCCCTCATCCACGGAACACCTTACCCGACCTGCCTTTCTTTCTCGAGGCCTAATTGACACGATTTTTATAAACTCCCCTCCGGTTACGGAGGGTTAAACCTTCTTTTGTACTGCCGCTAACACTTTCAGACCCTTCTGTGAAAAAGTCCCTTTGTAGCTAAAGAGTGCGACGATGTTGGTGCACAATTATGATTTCCATCCCGCGCAAAAATATTCGAACCCCGAGAAAGAAGCTTACGTAACGATACCTGTACGATGTGACATTATTTTGAGTCATTATGAAACGAATGAAGCATTGAAGTTCCTCGAGAATATCGCAGATGTTAGCTACCATAGTTACACTATGCTTTTAATAGGAAATATAATATTCTAATATTACAAATTTACTTCCTGCTATTTTTATACAGAGTGTCTCATAACTAGTGTTATTCCCGGAAAGAGGTAGCTGACGTGATTTTGAATAACTTTTTCCTTTACAGAAATGAGGTTTCGTTTGTTCAGAATCACGTCTGATACAAACCTTTCCAGGAGTAACACTAGTTATGAGACGTCCTGTATATTGGAAAATTAACAGTCGAATTTGAGTCTTAATCAATGATGCAACTAAGACGATTTGTAATGTAACTTTAAAGTGATTTTCCCTGAATAATACTACTTTAAATTGATTTTATTATATAATTAATAATTGTATCTATAATAATTTTTATATCCTTATATTTTCTTTACACTTAGGGATTTAAGAATCTTATAGGAAGAAATAATAATTTAATCTTTGTTGTACAATTACAGATTTATTAAGACTTGTTACTACTCTTATAATCTTCTCACTTATTCTATTAATCTAATAAATAAAGAAGTAGTATTTTAATAGATAATTTTACGGATACGTTATAATGTAAAAAAATTCGTAATAGCATAATATATCAATATGTCTCAGCTTATATCACGTTGATTGCTTCTGACAAGTTAAAAATAATTTTTAAATGACATAATTTAATTAATTACGTAAAATGGCAATAGCAAGTGAAATCGCAAGTAAAATAAGAAGTGAAAATTTATACAATCATTACTGAGTAATCATATAAGGATTATGAAATAATCATACAATTATTACCGAATAATTATAATTATAAGATTGCTATATGATTTTTTTCATTATCGTAGTCAATGTGATAAAATATGCCGTAAATACTTTAGGAACTCCTATTTTGTTAATAGAATATATATTGCAATTAACACGATTAAAAAAACTCCTATTAATACTGGATTAGTATTTGATAATTATGAAACATGGAGGTCACAGTAACAAGTCAATATAACATGTCAGCATTCTTCATAAAAACTACATTAAAATCAATTTTTCATTACAAATATACTAATAATTAATTACAAATATAATTGTCAGTATAACCAAATCAAGCATAACCAAAGACTAGAAGAAAGTGAGCTTTAAAAAATTAATTACATAAAAAAAAAATGATGAAGGCAAGAATTTCAAATTACCAATTAATGTCCAATATAACAAAATCAAATATAACCCCTATACCAAAATTAAAAATAACCAATACAACTACGTCAATGAACATAACAAAAAAAAAAAAAAATAGGGAATTTTAACGAATAACTCGCATTAAAAAATAACGATGAAAGTAAAAATTTCAAATTACCAGCTAACGTACACAAAGGATGAGGGAAAAATGTAAATAACCAGGAACAAAAGGAATGATCAAAAGGCGATTCGATTTATTTTAAGCCTATTTACCCCAAAGGGGTTGCGTTTTAACGATAATGCCGTTCCCTACCGGTTTTATGGGTTACGAGAACTTCAAATTGAGAGTCACTGACGTAAATATAGGTACAAGGGTGAAAACAGGGTGCGCATTCCAAAGCCTTGGATCTAGGTATCCTCGCGCATTCATTCATAAAAATTCACTCAACCGCGTGGCTACTCCCACCGAGAGAGAATTGGAGGGTTCGTTTCAACCCCGATCACTATGACAGCTCGACAAAGTTAAAGGGTACTGCTTCTCGTCTTTTCAGCTCTACTCTAGAGTACATGCTTCTCGCTAATGCCGTCTTGAGGGGATGAAAACCCTTCCGTGTGCAGAAAATTTTAACATTAAATTCTGATACAAAAGAAAAGTTACTTAATTTTATTCCACTTTGCGATCTCACATGAGGACAAATTAATTTTTCGTTGATACTGTAATTGAGGAGATTAAAATTTCATACATATTTTTTATTGTCGTAATAAGTATGTAACTGTAGTTAATTATGTAGTATATTTTGTAGTATAGTTAAATTATTTCAGAAGTTGACTGGAAATGATATGTTAAATCGATATTAAACTTTGAAAATTACAGTCTGTTCCACAAGAGCATGGACACGATATCTATGAAATTTGATACCCAATACAGTAAATATTGCATCAGTCCAAACATTCAATGTCTCAATGCACAAGTCTTGCGAATTTGTAAATAAGTGTATGCAACGTTATAAAGAGAAAAATTGTGTCGATGATCCCTGATCGAGGTTCGAAGCGAGCTACGAAACTTAATGCGGCGGGGTTTCGGAACTTTATGCGTTTTTCCGGATAATTTAAATACTCAGGAGATGATTAAACTGTACCAAAGGGGTCTCTTAGTATCGGTGAAACATTGGTTTAAAAGAACCAGAGACCATTGGATACTTCAAGAGGACAACGACTCCAAACACCGAAGCCGCCTTTGTACGGAATGGAAAACAGCGAATGGTGTCAACGTGTTGGATTGGCCATCTCAGTCCCCCGATGCCAATCCAATCGAAAATGTTTGGTCTCTCATGAAGTACAAACTCCGAGGAAAGCGTATTTTAAAATTGAAGACGCTAGTTTGCCATATTCGAGAAATATGCAGATCTCTTCCTGTCTCATACGCTGCAAAGCTGGTTGAAAGTATGCCCAGGAATAATCGCTAATGGTGGTGATTGGACACATTATTAAGCAAATGCGTATTAGTTCTTTAAATGTACTTTCGACCTATACAACCTTTTTACAGAAAAGATTTACTTGCACTCAGATATCGCGTCTACGCTTTTGTGGAACAGACTGTATATTCGATTACTAAAACTTAATATATTATTTAATTTTTATGTCGCGATTCAAATCAGTATAATATATAAAATTAATGTAACTCGAAAGTGCAAACGGTGCTGCATCAAAAAGATTTACAATTTAATACAACATTGATGTTCTGTCTATTAAGTTGTATATGTTACAATTTACTTTAAATTATATAAAGTACTTGTTAAGTACTTGTTAAATATTTTTATTTCATTAAATTTTACTGCTATGTAACTCTAAATTACAATAAATCAAACAATAACACAAAACGGAAAGGAAAATGCAAAAAGCTCATAATATTATTCAATTAACTTTGTTGATGTAAAAAAGAATGTGCATCTTTCAATACTAAATAACTATCACAGTTATAGAATTTATTGCAACATTAACGAATAAACTCAACTGTATTAATAAATAAATTAATAGTTAAATTATTAAATTAATAAATAAATTCATCAATTACCAAATTAAACAATTGTTTAAAACAGTCCAAGTTAATTGTGAAATAAAACGACTGAAAAGTGTAGAAAGTAAATTTTCTTGCAACAAAATTTCAGTAACAAAATTGTTATAAATAGCAAAAAATAATTACTACAAGTTACTTTATAAAAAATGGAACTGAACTATTTTAATCAGTTGTGTTAATAGCGATGAATATTTTAACCATCATGGGCAAAGGTTTCCAAGAAATCTCGAAAGAATATTATCCCCGCAACATAATGGTTCTCCTTTAAGAAGAATGACTGCTCATAATCGTAATCGTAACTGTAACGATCCCCACGGTTCAGTTGGAGCAGATTTTGTCATTAATATTCCAGCGGAGTACGGCGAATTACTCGAAGGTACGCATTTCGAAACATTAATAAAGAAATCACCGGTTATTTCGAAATGGCTGTCAACCATCGTTTTCCCACTGTCAAATAGAAAATTCAAGAACAAGGAAGGAAAGTTATATTTAAATACCAAGTATAACAATTTTTCATATTGTAATCAATTTAAACAATATGAAACTCATACGTTTATGAAAATATAAAATTATGATTAGTTAAGATCATATAGAAGACTAAAAAGAAGCTGTAAGTGCCATTTTTGAAATACTAATAATATTATAATATTTATAAAAAGTCTGTTAAATGAAACCTAGTGTCAGTAAATATAGATAAATGTGTTATTTTAATTACTGATAGCTTTTGTAAGCAATACATTCTGATATCGTCTGTGAATAAATATTAACAGACTAAAAATTGTCTTCCCAGTTTTGGCACTTATCTGTAAGTATTTAAAGTATTCCTATAAAAATTATTGATATTGCATTTGTGAGCAAAGAAACGAAGTTTAGAGAAGTTATATTTTAATTAAAATAATATTACATTATTTGTCATCATTTTAAAAAGAAAAAAAGACAATAGAGAAATTGAAAAAAATAATAAATTGTTTACCAGTGACTCAAAATTGATTCCATTCTCATATACTAAGCATTGAAAAATAATCCATATAATATTTTGAAAAAACTCCTTTACTAACTAGTAACATAAAAATATTCGAATTAATTAACTGTATTTAATATTTCGTAATTTAATTCGTGAAAGACCAGAAACTTGAAACCTCTATTTCGAGCAACAACTGTACCAGTGGCACCCTCTCTGGACTCTTTCCTAAAATTCGTAGTGGTGTGCTTTACGTAGTGATTTCCAAATCTGACTTTCCTTTTCCGTTGTTTCCGACGGACAATAAAATCTCTTGCATGATAATTGAGTTATTAAACAAAAATTTCTGATATTATGAGATATACATCTCATTATAATAATATTTTATTACTTATTATATTTCGTTATAATATTATTTTACTACTCAATGTATCTCGTCGCAATATTTTCTTATTCGATACATCTCTTTTATTGTATCACACTAAAACTTCATAATTATAGATTATTCCTTAACTATAACACCAGAAAGCATATAAAATTGCTAATTAAAAATTTCTAAATCAATTTTGCTCCATATAACAAATTTGTAAAGACATCTTTACTTGTATATTCAATTACAATTTCTTCGAACATTGTTTCACTACAGGATACAATCATAACCAAATAAAATAAATCTGTAGAATTGTTACTCTTATTATTAGCTTCAGTTCTACAACGATTTCATTTTATTCACGGTCTTACGAAACCTCTTGGCCTTCTTCTGTTATGCGCGCCGCTGGCTAAATAGCCAACTCCGAACAACTATCCCAATAGATTATGATAGTTGTGCAGGAAAGCTCTGATTTATGCAATTATCATAAATTCAGTTCCACCCACCACTTTACGTATGCTGAAGACGCTGTGATCGTGCTTCCATTCATAGGATTTCAATAGCAAATTATTTTCCCATAACGCGTACAATGGTCTGAATGGAAGACATCGTTCAAGAAATAATCGTTTTGTTTTTCTGACAGAAACTACTTTATTATCAAATATTACAAAATATATTTAGGGACATTTATAACGGTGTTATTTATTCAGTACTAAATTAGCCACATTAATTAATAAATCAGAACATAGAATGAAAGAATAGTATGAATATAAATAAATATATGACGTTGAGCTAACATAAATAATAAAATTAAATCAACATAAAATTATAGAATTATAGTTACATAGAATAATAAAATTAAACTAACACAAAGTTATATAATTAAATTAGCATAAAATTATACAATTAAACTAATGCAAAGTTATAAAATTAAACTAACATAAAATTATAAAACTATAATTACATGAAATAATAAAATTTATCTAACATGAAATTATGAAACTATAGTTACATAAAATTATAAAATTAAACTAACACAAAGTTACAAAATTAAATTAACATAAAATTATACAATTACACTTACACAAAGTTATAAAATTAAAGTAACATAAAACTGTAAAATTAAACTAACATAAAATTATAAAACTATAGTTACATAAAGTATTAAAATTACACTAACATAAAATTGTAAATTTAAATTGACACGAAATAATAAAATTAAACTAACATAAAATAATGAAATCAATCTAATATAAAATTATAAAATTGAACTCACACAAAATTATGAAATAAAATACTATTCAACAAAAGCAACCTATTAATATTTAAACTGTTTATTATAGAAATACGTCAAATACATTCTCATTATAATAAATCAATTATAAACTGAGTCTTTATAATCAATAAAAGGCAAAACAATACAAAATAAGAATTTAAAAAAATGCAGTTGTCCACTTTATAAATGACTTATTTAAATAAATAATTTCTGCAATAATTTTATACCTCGTGTTAAACATGAATCGTTGATCAGAGGATTTACCCGATATCTTCAAACATTTACCATCCGCGTTCCGAACAACTTTGTGACTTACAATTCGTCGATAACAGAAGTTTCCTGCGCTTTCAGTAATCTACCTTACCGATAAACTCTCTGATAACTTTCGTCGGTAAACAGTAGAAAAGTTACAACTACTGTAGATAAATCTACATCAATCTACTGTAGATAAACTACTACAACTACTGTAGATAAATCTACATCAGTCGGTAATAGCTGTTTTAAACAATTACTAACATTATATACAAATTTGATACAATAATTCCAATTATACTTACGGTAGTCTATAAAAGTTAAGACACATATCTATTTCATTCTTTTCTCAATAAATTTTGTTATCGACTGACAATCATACATAAGCACGTACTATCCACAGGTAAATAAATCCTAGACAGTGTATGAAGCAAGAATAACAACTTTCGATAAATTCTATACAATGTTTCCTACAAGAATAATAGTTAATAGAATATTTCGATAAAATATTTCAATTATATAGTATTCTTATGCGAAAGAAATTAGAACAGAAAAGGTTTTTGTAAGGATATCTTATTGTTCAGCGACTCTTTTATGACGCATAAATTATTGCCTAATTAACCGGAAATGTGACTGTATATTACAAGAAATTGTTAACAGAACAGCGTAGGAGGTCGTCAGATTTAAGCATTAAACTCTCCAATTACGCGGCTCAAACTTCACAAACTTCGTCGACGAATCTCGGTGGGAAAAGGTTTGAAACTCCTCGAGAAACTTTAAAAATCGTTATTTTACAGGGAAGCCAAAGCTTCCCCCTGCCGAGTTACACGAATCCCTCTTTCATGACTCCCTTCCTGATAAAATGGAACGAGTAAAAAAGGAAACAAAAGCATAGACATACAGTAGCGAGAAAAAGTTTTTCGATTAGCCATAGATGTGCCGGCACGTGTTTAGAGAAATGTAAAATGGAATTACATTTGTAAGGAAACCACAATGACTGATACACGCCGATTTTTATGAAACAATTGTTACATCTATCTAAAAATATAATAGCAATTGGTGTTCGTTTTTATTTTAAAAGAAAAATCAACCCTCGTGCTATGTGATTGCTTATAAAATATTAAAAAATTTTTGTAATAAAAATTATGGTATTTCTTTAGACCACACATGTGTGTAAAGGATTTTTGGAAAAAATAATTTTTTTACAGAAATTATATTGTTGCTTTCCTCTTTTGAGAAACTATTAATTTTTTTTTTTATGAATTAAAGGATTTATTCTTTACAAATTGAATAGTATATTATAGTATATAATTATTGTAAAGTTATTTCTATATACAGTATATAATTTTTGTAACCGTTCTATATACAATTTTTACTTTAGGTTTTGTGTAAAATTTAAATAATAATTATGTACTAACTATATTAAATAATAATTATATACTAATTATATTAAATGATAATTACATACTGTAATATCGTTTAATTAAACGCTTGTATTCATAACAAAAAAAAAACTAAAACTTCCAAAAAAGAATTGAGGGAGAGACAACTTAATTTGTGTAAAAAAAATTATTTTTTCTAAAAACCATTTACATAGACTTGTAGGTCTAAAATAGTAGTATAACTTTTGTTGTAAATATTTTTTAATATCTTTCAACGTTTACGATTTATAAGCAGTTTCATAGGATGACCGGTTTGCATAAAGGGGTTGATTTTTCCCTTAAAATAAAATGCTGCAATTACGCAATGTTTGTTTATACTATTATATAGTGAATAGTATTATACTATTATATCTACTATATCGTTAACATAATATTTATAATTAATATTTAAAATTAACATAATGTTATATTTACATGTATATCTGTGTGCAAATGACAATATCTGCATAAATGTATACAATTGTTCATATTTAAATAAGTCTGAAAAAAAGTCTAAACGTACCTGACGTATTATAAAGTGTAACCTTCAAAGATGTCTTCTATTAAAAACACGAATAGAATAAAAATGACTAATTATTTACTTGGTGGTCGCATTTTGATTTGAGCTTACGTTGACATTTATGCGGGTAATAACACAGTATCACGTGTCGAATGATCGATAAAAAAACCACTGCGTTAAAGTAAAACGTCAGCAATTTATGCGCTTACAATGGTTCTCGTCAATCCCATTTTGTTACGTTCGAAAGACACACCCCCTCCGTTCATTTTCAGCGCGGATTTAACGTTACAAATAATTAAAATCCAACAGTCTCGGTGGCAACAATGAAAAAAAGATTTATCGAGTAAAATTCTGACAAAGAACATTTACTAAAAAAAAGTAATATCTTGCAATATCGACGGGTTCGCGCGTGTTTGCCCGCTCGTTTAATTGCTTTTAGGCAGCACAACGCTATCACGGTTGTTACAGATTATATATAAAACCATATACAAACCGTGTTATCGTTTCATTAACGTGTTATTAATTATATAGAATGCAAATGTTTACAAAACATTATTGTAACAAGTACTTTGGCAACGGGCGATTCATAGAGTGACGATATAATAAAGTTTGCATCGGATATATAAAATGTAAACCGAAACTAATAAATATTGATTATAATTATGTATGAGCTGAACAGAGATTAAAAGCTTGGACTAACAACAAAATGCAGAAATTTTTTCAGATTTTTGAACGGAGGTGTATATCAACATTAGGTATTAAGTATTAGGTTGCATATCACATGATAGAAATGTTGAAAATGTAACATAAAATGATATAAAAGTATTATAAAATGTACTTGTAATATACAAATTTGGAACTTCAGGTTTGGTTGAAGTGATTATATATTTAAATTAATAAATTTATAAATTTCAACGTTAATAAATTATTTAATTTTTAAATTTGTAGATTAGTATGTTTCAAAATATGATATTTCTATGCTTATGAATTTAAGAAACTTCTAAATTGGTTTGAAAAACTGATGTTTGTATATTTCTGTTTCAAATTTTTTTTAATTTTAACTCAAATTTCTGAATTTGCGAAATTGGAAATTAACAATATTTATCAAAATTTACTATATCTTTAAATTTCGGAATTATCAAATTTTCAAATCACCAAATACCGAAATCTAAAAACCTTGAAAGTTCAAAAGTTTGAAAATTTTTATATTTTCAGTAATTTAAATTTAAAAATTTGATATTTGGAGATTTCTTTATTTTTAAATATAATATTTCTGTACTTTTAAATTTCTAAATTTCTAAATTTTTGAATTTCCAAATTTCTATATTTATTGATTTAAAAATTACCTGCTTCTATTTAAAAACGTGAAAGTTTAGAAGTTTAGAAATGTGCATATTTAAAAATCTAAATTTTATAAATTTACAAATGTTCAAATATAGAATAAACATAGAAAATTTGACGTTTCACAAGTCGATGTTTCTACATTTAAAAATTTTTAAATTTCCAAATCAAATTCCCAAATTACCAAGTTTCCACATTTTTAAATTTCTAAATGATCAAATTTCTTAATTTAAAAGCTTGAAAATTCAGCCAATAAATTAGAGGTTTCCATATATTTAAATATGATATTTCTATATTTTTAAATTTGTCAGCTTTAAAATTTTCCAACTTTTCAATTTTCGATTTTTTTAATTTCTTAATTTCCAAATTGTCAAATTACCAAAGTCTTTAATTTGAAACTTACAGTGTTTCAAAATTTAGAATTTTAAAAATATACAAATTTTAAATTCCTATATTTGTATTTTTCGAAACTTATATTTCCAATTTTCTAGATTTCTAGATTTCCAAATTTCTAAATTCACAAATTAAAAATTTAGATGCTCCTTAAATTGCCAATGCTTTATCAAAAAGTTGTCTATCGCAATAATAAAAAGATCTACATTTCCTAGTAAAACCTCAAGTTGTGTACACACAACATGCAAATACGATATTATATCTAATTCCTATTTATACAGGGATTCTAGCAAGCGTAACAAATCAACAAGTTTATTATCATTTTGATATGTAAACGACTGAAAATTGAATATTCAGTAATGGACAGTACTAAACTGTAAATTGATTGATTCATTGTTTATTCCAACGAGGTAACCCGCCATTTTGTATCAAGAATATTAACGAAACGCTGCTGCAGTCATTTCCTCCAAACCTGAATCATTATACATATTGACATAACAGAAGCGTTATTTTACAATGCTCTATACCACCAAATCAACATTTGATATGCAACACCAATTTTCATGTTACAACCATTAAATTATTATAAAACTAATGAAGCTTAATTACTTTGAAAAAATTACAAAATAGTTTCGGTTCCTAGAATTCAAATACTGAAACAAGTTACTGAACATAAAATTTGTATGTTTTATGCTTCTATGAATATACAGTGTGTCCCATTTTTTATCGTCAAACTTTACCAAAATACACGCAAAAATAAGAAAAGTTATATTAACATAGGATCTTAAACACCTGATTAAAAGTTTATAACAAAAATACAAAATGACTTTGGCTACTTTGTTTCTCGATACAGTATGTCCCAGTTTTGTACGCGAAATTTTACCAGAATTTCTATAAATAAAAGTGGTAAAAAATGTTATATAAACATGGGCTCTTAAATATATTATCGAAGAATTATGAGGGGTAGAAATGATAATGGACGATTTTCTCCTTTGATACACATGAACAACTGTCGACTTTCTTTTTAATAACTTTTAACAACGCATTCAAGAGCCTATGTTCGCATAAATATTTTTTTTTTATTTCTATTTGTGGAATATTCCAGTAAAGTTATACGGACAAAACAGGAACACCCTGTATGCGATATTGAATAAAGCAACCTGTCATTTTTGTTATATCTTTTTAATAATGTATTTAAAATCCTATGTTGATGTAACATCTCTATTTTTACAAAGAAATTTTCTATTTTTGTGTTAATAAAATTTGGTGGTAACAAATTGGAACACTCTGTATAATTTGATACGCGTTTAATCTTATCTGCGACAGCGTGAAAAGGTGTTGACGCGTGGCGGGAAAAGGGCGGGAAATAATGAACCGTTGTGTTTCTGTGAATTGAATAACAACAAAAGATTTTTGATAACATGCTTCACTTACCTTTTTCGGTGATGGATGCAACACCGTTACCGGGACCTGTCGAGGGGTTGGAACAAGTGGCATTTGGGTCGACTCCTTCGCAGAATACGACGGTAATTTTGTCTCTCTGTTGCTTGGTAACTCCAGTAAATGTTGTATCGAATGGTTCTGTCTCTTCTTCGACGCCATTCTATATAAATAAACGAGAATAAACTATTATCGTGGATATCAATATTGAATATTGATTACAGCCACAAGTAATACTCATTCGCTGAATTACTAAACTGCATATCAATTGCTAATAGCATAATTACCGTATCGATTATTTATTGCATTAATTGCGTAACGAAATTTATGGTACGCCAACAGTTAATAATAAAATAACATCATAAGCCATTGTTCTGTAACAATTCGATAAAATTTACTAATTACGATATTTTGTTTAATTTATTATTAGAAGTATGTGCAAATATGTGCAAATTTTCAAATTTCTAAATTTCTAATCATTTTGTTACCAAATTTCCAAATTCCCAAATGCCCAAATGTCGCAATTTTCCAACTTTCAAATTTCCGAATACTCCAACCAACAAATTTCCACATTTTCAAATTTCCTACTTGCAAAATTTCCAAATTTCCAAATGTTCATAATTTCAAATTTTTCAATTTCCAAATGTCCATATTTTCAAATTACAGAATTTCCAAATTTCCAAATGTTCAGATTTTCAAATTTTTTAATTTCCAAATGTCGAAAACGAAAATTTTCAAATTTCCGAGTTGTCGAACCAACAAATTTCTAAATTCTCACTTGCAAAATTTACAAAATTGTTTAAATTTGTAAAGTTTCCAATCTCTAAATTTTTACATTTCCAAATCGCACATTTAAAATTTGTTTAATTCCCTTCTAAATCTCCAAATTTTTAAACACGTACATTTTCAAATTTTTTGATTCTCCTCTGAATCTCCTAATTACTAAATTTCCAAATTTTTAAATTTCGAACGTCGCTAAAGTTTGTTATTAATCATTTTTCATTAATGATTAATTAATGCATTATTAATTATTGTATCAATATGATGAATTTATTCCACGTAACAATTGCTTTTTTAATTTATTCTAAATAACATTAACTTTCAACCTGATGAATTTCTCCTGAGTAACAAACCTAATAATCTAAACTAATAAACCCCATTTTAATAATATTAATAATTACTGTTGCTAATTTCTAATATTTGCTAACTGTAAAATTAGCGTATCATCTTATTGATTTCGTTCTATATTGAAAACAAGCTCCTTCACAAATACCTGAAAAATGACCACACTCAATTTATTTGAAAACAAAGCCTGAAGAAAAACTGTTGTATATCTTTAACATATTTTTCCTTGTACATTCACCCATTTTTTTATTTATACCATTTCCAAAACACCCAGTGCACACCAAAATTTGTTAACCTCATTACATAAAAAGTTCCCCACGCTATAGAACACAGCAAAGGGTAGCAGTAAATTATGAATAGTATAATTATCAAGGGTATCCAAATTTCTGTATAACGTCTGTGCGTAGGTCCCTTTTTCCAGCAGCATCGTGAAACTAGATATCGGATAAAACTTTCGCATTTAACTTTTCCGTCCTGCAGGGGAAACAGCCAACAAAGCTCATCATCGGAAACTTTTCCGTGACAAAGAGAGGCGAACCAACGAGAGAGACGGAAGGTGACGCGCGCCGCGACGCTGACCACGATATAACCTATTCTACACATCTATCTCTGCATCGCGTTTACGTCGACAATCGTGCTGGAAGTATTTGCGTCAGAATATCGGTGCTATTCCAGCTTTACTCGATAAATTAACGCTAATGTTCCCTTCGAATTTATTATATCGTCGTTTGATCTGATCAATATGATACGACCTATTATTTTATACGTTTATAAGGATTTGAAAACACGAGAGAAATTGTTATTGAAAAATGATGAAATTCGCAAAACATTATTTTTTATGTCATTGTATGTGGGAAGTTTGTGATACACATTGATGTGTATGGCTGACTATATTGCTGCGGATGGGTTTTGACATTGTAGAAAAAGGTAATTTTATACTGCACTTGGCATTTTAAGAAGAGGTCATTTCACACAGTATTTGGTATTGAAGGAAGAGGTCATTTTATACAGTATTTGACGTTGCAGAAAGAGGTTAATTTATACAATATTTGATATTGTACGAACAGGTAATTTCATACAGTATTTAATATTGTACAAACAGGTCATTTCGTTCAGTATTTGGCATTGTAGGAAGAGATTACTTCATACCGTATTTGACCTTGTAGGAACAGGTGACGCTTCTGTAATCGCGACCGTCATATCACGATCGCAACACCGCGGCCGCTAGAGGGCTACTTGCGAGGAACTTCTCACAGGACTATTGCTTTCGCGAGTATATATAACGCGGCCACGGGCATTATGTGGGGACCAGGCTCTTGCTTAGCATATCAGCGTCTCAGATCCGATAACACAGAAAGCGAACAGCGTGCTCTTATTTTTGAGAGTCCGTGACTCAATTTCCCTGTCTGCCGACTGTGTCCCGTACGGAGTATTAGTCAACCGTGCGGGAATAATATTACCGTGTCCTCTGCCGTACCCGATAGCGTGCTATCGTGGCGACTACCTTGACCGCCGGGAAAGACGATTACCACTTGGAACGCGTCCCCGGGTTCACGGTCCCGTATTGTCCGGAATACAGCGGAGTGCACTGCAGCCCGGAGTGCAGACATCCCGTTACGCACTCAATACTGCGCCGCGAAAACGTGATACCGCCGCAACAGTGTTAGAAATAAATTGCGTTTAATTTCAAGTTAATTGCGTTTTTGCACATATCGCGTCTTCTATAGATTATACAAATTAATAAACTTTTTCGCGAAACACCTAACCCGAACTTGCTCTCGTTGCTCTAACCTACCGGAACCCGCAAAGACTCCGTGACATTGACCCCCAAATAGGAACCGTTTGGCAACCATGAATGAGAGTTAAGTCGGGTGGGTTTACGTACTCTGGAGCCAAGACCGACTCGAAGGCCTTTGCCGCGCAGTACACCTAGCCAAGGAGAAGATCCTGCATTGACTACCGACCTTACTCCAAGGAGAAGTCTTCAACTGGTACCTGCACCGACAACACGCCTGGTCAACATGGAAGACCTTTCTGCGAAAGATCCAGCAGTAGTACCTTCTCTTACAGAGACCCGAGGCGATCATCCGCCGCAACCATCGCTCCGGAGAGACAGCCCGGGCCTACGTTACCATCCCAGAGACGCTGATGCGTTGCCACGATGGTCTCAACCAAGACGAACAACTGGGTCGCCTGTACCGCAACCTGCGGCCAGAGTATCGGCGCTACGTACGCCGAGACGACGTCCTCAGCCGAGACGACGTCCTTCGTCTAAGGGCCAAGTACGAAGAGCTCGACGTCCAGATCGCCAGGGCTGCACCACCACCTGGAAGGTCAGCCGTTGTCACCTGACGACAGACCGCCGCCGAGTCGGGACCAATCTACGACCAAACCACCTGCAGCTGGCGCTACGGACAACACGTCCATCAACGCACGGAATGTCGGCGCCCCAGTCAACTGTTTTGCAGCAACTGCGACACCCCGGATCGCCAAACCAAGAAATGTTCATATCATCCACCGTCGAGGAATGCAGCCAGGCCAAGAAAACCACTGTCGCCTCCATCCGAGAAGTAGAAGAAGACGGCCGGATCAACCTCCTGTTCACCGTCCATGGTAGGAACTACCGAGCCCTAGTGGACACCGGGGCCAACCGTTCGTACATCCGGAGCGATTTTGCCGAACTATGTCACTGGTCTGGCTCTGCCTGGTATCCCTGCCAGCAGACGGTCCGCCTCGCAGACGGGGCCGAGGCCAATATCGACGGCGAGATGGAGCTCCACGCTGTCATTGACGATCAGCCTGTTAAGCACTGTTTTGCCGTGCTGCCGACCCTCAACCAGACGATATTGCTGGGAATGGACATCCTAGGGCGTATGGGGACTACCATTCAGATTGGCCAGCACCGCTGGCAGTGTTCAAAAGACGTCGATTCTCTGGAACCAACCGGGCCGACCGAGTGGACGCATGAGCAGAACCGGGCCCTCCAGGAGCTACTGGAAGAAGAGCTCCCCAAATTCCAATGTCTACGGTCCACGACACCCCTGATCACTCATCGACTTCGCTTGAAGGAGGGGGCGGAACCCGTCAAACAGCGCTACACGTCCCGGAACCCGGAAATACAGGCCATCATCGACCAGAAAGTAAACTCCATGCTGGCCGCAGGCGTGATCGAGCCGACCTACAGCCCGTGGAGTTCACCGGTAGTGTTAATCCGAAAGAAGAACGGAGTACATCGGTTTTGCGTGGACTACCGTCAGGTCAACCGCCTGATGGAGAAGGACGCGTACCCGCTACCCCAGATGCAGACCACACTCGACAAGCTCCGAGAAGCCAGGTTCATCTCGACGTTGAACTTAGCGAATGGATACTGGCAGGTACCCTTGGAACCGTCCAGTCGACGCGTCACCGCTTTTACAGTCCCAGGAAGAGGCCTCTACCAATTTCGGGTCATGCCCTTCGGCCTCCACTCATCACGCAGCACGTTCCAACGGCTTCTGAACGGAATTATCGGCTCAAGCCTCGCGCCCTTGTGTTTCGCCTACCTGGATGACATTATCGTTCTCGGCCGTACTTTCGAGGATCATCTGGTTAATCTCCGAGAAGTGCTTCGAAGGTTACAGGCCGCCCAGCTTCGGATAAACATCGAGAAGTGTCACTTTGGACGAACCGAGCTGAAGTACCTCGGACACGTGGTAACCCGTCAAGGTATCCGAAGCGACCCCGACAAGGTCCAGGCCATTCGAGGCATACCCGAACCAACGAACAGGAAGGAACTACGCCGCTTCGTGGAGACAGTATCTTGGTACCGAAGATTCATCCCTCAGTTCACCAACCTCGCCGCCCCTCTCATTAAGCTTCTCCAGAAGTACGACCACTGGGAGTGGAACGCAGAAGAAGACACGGCCTTCAGTGAACTGAGACATCGTCTGACGACCGTGCCCGTCCTCACCTGTCCGGACTTCGCGAAGCCGTTTGTCCTTCAGACCAATGCGTCGAACGTAAGCATTGGAGCCGTACTCATCCAGGAATGCGACGGAGAGGAGCACGTTATCACATACGCCAGCAGGGCTCTGAATCCCGCAGAGCGAAATTATTCTGCAATCGAGCTAGAGTTCCTCGCCGTCGTGTGGGGAATCCGAACGATGCGGCCGTACTTGGAAGGGAACCATTTCTCGGTACTCACAGACTATCAAGCGCTGAAATGGCTAAGCACGTTCGAAGGACCAACCGGACGCCTAGCCAGGTGGAACATGGAACTCCAATGTTATGACTTCGACATCCTCTGTCGACGGAAGGAGAGCAACTTGGTGGATGCTCTCTTTCGACAACTTGAGGATTCGCCGGATGACACTCCTTGTCTTGCGTCAGGAATGACTGCGACTCTGGCTGGAGTGCGCATAGGCTAAGGGGGTAATTATAAGTGGTGGTGGGTGGTTTATAAGCATGTAAATAGCTCGCGATTTTGTAATAACATATAAATATCCTGCGAGTTTATAAGTATAGCCCGCAAGGGAAAAAGAAAAACCGACATTCGTGGTCTGGAAAGAAAAGGGGGCAGTTGTGTGACGCCTGTGAGGCCGCGATCGAAAACCGCGGCTGCCAGAGGACGCTGCCCTAGGGGCATCCGATTCTCCGGCGGCTCGACGGTCTCCCGCCGAAGCCAGAGGCGATCGAAACGATCAGGCGTCAGGCCCGACAACTGGTAGCTCGATGGAAGGGTGAGCTTTGAGCGTTTGCCGACAAGCCAGTTGTCGGGGCCCTTCTGCCACAATTTGACGAGTGGCGGGAGAGGTGGTATTGGTAGCTCATCTACCGCATGACGCAGGTGTTCACAGGATACGGATGTTTCAGTGCATACCTGCGTCGAATTGGGAAGGAGACGGCGGCGGCCTGCCACCACTGTGGGGAGGCTGAGGACACGGCGCATCACACGCTGGAGGTTTGTCCCGCCTTTTCAGCGCTGCGCCGTGTCCTAATTTACGAAATTAGGTATGACCTCTCGCTCCCAGCAGTAGTTAGGGCATTGCTGGCGAGCGAGAGGAACTGGAGATCCGTGGCCTCCTTCTGTGAGCAAGTTATACGGCAGAAGGAGGCCGCGGAGAGGGTCCGGGAACAAACGGACCCGCGAAGAAGGGCGAGAGGGCGCAAAGGTACGGCAACACCCCGTGGCACCGCGGCTTCGGGGCCGTTGACACACAGAGGACGGGGGAGCCGTCGGGGCCGCCGTAGGTTCCTGCCTGGCTCCCTCAGCCGAGGGTGGCAGGCCGGCAGCACCACGCTACCGTAGCGATGTTTTTCGGGCCGTTTTGTCGGTACCGGTGGAAAAGCGGTGGCTCCGACGAAGCCTTACGTCTTCCCTTGCAGAGCCGCCGCAGGGTCAGTGACGTCCTGGGTGAGGGCCCAGGACGCCCTGCACGCTACCCCGAGGGGGACGGCAGTGCCTCGGTGGTCCGGGCACCGCCGTAAAGATTAAATTAGAGCATGGGGAGGTCTTTCCGACCTCCCCCGGGAAGGGCTCTAAGGAGCATTGGCGCGGGGGCCCCAGTTGTGTTCTTCGAGAGTTCCTGGGGCCCCCAATGCGTTGTGGAAGGACCACCGTGGGGGTTTTAGCTGGTAGAAATCCGGCATAACCCCGCGCCCTCCCTCAAGGGTGCGGGGTATCTTTGGAAGATTTCCCCCACGTTAAAAAAAAAAAAAAAAAAGGGGGGGCATCCGATTCGACAACCCAACCCCCTGTTGCGCCCACGATATCGATACATTACCGCCGCGAAGCTGTATAACGCTGCGACAGCATTGGAAATAATTGCATTTAATTTTAGGTTACCGCGTCGTTATACATATCGCGTCTCCGCTAGATATAAGAATTACTATAAGGATTAGTAAACTCTTTGAGAAACAGCTAACCCGACGCGTTCTTGTTGCTCTAACCTGGCGTACCTGTGGAGCCGGTAAAGACTCCATGAGAAGGTTATTTCATACAGTACTTGGCATTGTAGGAGGAGATCACTTCATACAGTATTTGGTATTGTAAGAAAAGGTTATTTCATACATTATTTGGTGTTCTGATGGTCATTTCACACAGTATTTGGCATTGAAGGTGGAGGTCATTGCAGTAAGGGGTGATTTCATACAATTCTTGCAAATTTGTGAATATGGACTGAAACGTAGAATATGAAGAGAGGTTTCTGTCTCTTGCGATTCTGCCTCGATCACGGATACGTTCTACAGCTCTTCAGGAACCTGAGCACGAGCTTCTTCCTCGCGACGCCTCTGTGAACCCGCAACAGAGTCGCACTTTGGTGCCAGGTTCAATTCGCTCGTTGCCCGCGTGCAATTTACGAAAAGTCTTGGGCACCAAATGTCTTTCAACGTCATAATACAATACGAAACGAAACCTTTGCTGGAAGAATACGGAAATGTGGACGGCAAGGGAAGTTGAACCGCCACGTCGTGCTAATTGTTCGAGTGTTTTGAAAATTCGCGCCTCTTCGCAATAAACATCTAACCATAATCGCGGTTGCAAATTACAGTCAGCGTATATTTGTTCCCCCTCCCACCAGAAAGAATCGAGGATCTGACCAGGAAAATAAAATAAAACACATCAAATAATCCGCAACGCCTTCTAGTTCGCCTTGCGTCCTTCTCATGATGTTCTAGTGCAACGAAAACTCTGGGTCGGATCTACGAACCTGGTTCTCCACGAGATTCCGAAATCAGCGCAAGATTGCCATCGATCATGATATACACGGAATCACTGTAAAGCAAAACCCGATAAAAATAACGGAAGACATCTCAGTAAATCTACATCCGCAACGGAAAAAAAACGCGACATTCCTTGATGTGCATTAAAAACGCTTTAGGATCTCCTCTCAAAGAGAAGATCCTCTCCACAAGCACCGGAAAATCTCGAATTCCATTTCCGCATTATTTCGTAAACAGCAATGACGGACGTGTAATTATTCGCGGGAACTTGCGGTATACGAAATATGGGGTTTGTCATAGGACGCGGTACTTATTTGGTAATTACAGAAAAAATTGATTGAATTGATAGAAAATTGGTTGATTTAACATATTTATTCAAGGATAATTAGTGTGTGAAGCATCCTGTAGCGGGTCGTCGGTCGAGTCTTCAGTCGGATGCGACCTTACGCCTTCAACGCTTGAGTTCTCATTGTCAGTAGAGATGACGTGCAAAATCACTAATAGTGATTTATCACAGTGATCACAAAGTCACGATCACATTTGTGATTAAACTTCATTCACGACCGTGATCCGGAAGATGACGTTTTAAAAGCAGTTCACGTTAACTCTGATCGTTAGTGTTTCACAAAATTTCCTAAGTTTACCTTTCCTATGTTTCTTAAATTCCCTAAGTTTCCTCAATTTCTAAATCTTCAATTCCTGAAATTTTCGAACCCACAAATTTGCAAATCCCCAGTCTTCCAAATTCCCAAATTTCCAAATCTCAAAACTTGTTCATTTTCAATATTCCAACTAATTAAACCTAAAAATGATAAAATCCCTTAGTTCTCAAAATTCGAAATTTTCATACCTCCAAATTTCAAATTCATCAATAAACATTTACAACTCTAAAATACTGATATTTATCGATCATCGGTAGTTTTTATCAAAATACTGTAAGCTATCTTTATGTAGAAAATTAATTACTTATATTCTAATACGTGATTTCATTGCGGAGGAAATAAGTTTTTACGCTTTATTACATTTGAGTTCTTATAGTTCTTAGTTTGGAAGAATTTTACCCCCTGGTTCAAATGCACGCGTTGCTTTTTCGAGAGCTGCAGCCCTAAACGTTACAGTAGACTTCTGCCATCAACGAAGCTGAATAACCGCAAAATTCTTAAAATTTCCACTATATTGAGTTTCACGAAGAGATTTCTCCAATAATATTCTAATTTTCATGAATACCCGTATTCTACGTTAGCCAAGAAACACCACTAGTCCATGTAAATCCATGTAAAGTTGGCAATATAACGAGAGTCTACTGTAGTTATCGCACTCGATCTTCTGGCAAAAGCTTGATCCACTTCTTTCCTTTTCTTCAACATAATATTACGCGATTTCTCAATCCTTGACACGTATTTTCTTGATGTAAAATGCGCATTCATAAAAGACTCGCCAACTTCTTCCAAAACAATCTTCGTTTTGTAAGTTTGTTTTCATTCCAACCGGGGTTTATCGAAGTCTGAACAATGAATACATTTTTCTCGAAAATATCTCGAAAATGTTTTTGACAGCTTCAAGTTTGTTAGTACATCTTTTATTCTTCTCTCGTAGATTTACGTCAGAACATAAAAGGTTTTAAATGATATCAATGCTCTAAAAATATTCTTGCTTTATAATTCTCCTGTTACTTCATTACAGTTTATCTACTGACTCTGTTAAATAATAAAAGGTTGGTATCAATTTGTAATGTAATATTTAAGGAAGTTCTGTCAGATTTGTAGCTGGTTAGAAGATGTTCTTACATTTAATTTACTAAATATAAGTGCGTGAGTTGGCGGGTAGCATTTTCGGATTTCAATGTAAAATAAATAGATGAAATATATGAATTGTTGAATAATATTAATTATGATACATGTGTGATCGTGTAAATGGATATATAAACTAATAGTAATTGTAAATTTATACATTACATTACAAATAATGTAGAATTTATAAATAATTTTCCGATCAGTTTGAATTTCATATTTGAAATAGCGCGCGCTCTAATCTCACGAGTTGCGATGGTGTCACATATGATGAACAATGATAATCAACATATGAGAAATGCCAAATTTTGTACGAAGTAAATAAATAAAGGAATAAGTTAGTGTCAACTGTTAATTTATACATTACATTGCAAATAATGGAGAACTTGTAAACAATTTTCCGATTAATTCAAGTTTCATATTTCAAATCTCGCGCGTTATAGTATCACGTGTTACGATGGTCACATGTGATTAATAAGTATGGCCGACTCGGGAGAAGTGACAAACTTTTATTAACTGATTTATTCTTACATTTACAGGCACATAACGATTATTTCGAAGCATCGTAAATTATTATTACGATATAATTAGTATAATTAGTATAATTATAAGTATAATTTTTAGCGATTCTGATGGAAAATGAATAAGCTTCGATCTTTGTTTATCTTATGTTATTTCGATGAGGAGAGACAAGGATAATGGATATTTGTTTTTCAGAAATTGTGAATAATACTTCTTTTTGACAAGATTTTGAAACCAAGAAGCAATATTTTGTCATGATTTCTTTGGCAAAGTACTCGTTGTACAATAATTTAGGTCGGTAATTTAATTTTGCAATTTTACCCTTAAAATTCCACAAGAAGGAACATACAAGTTTTTATAAAAGAAATTTTTTCATGACCTATTTTTCCAAAAAGCGCTCTTTATCGACCTAGGTTATTGTACAAAAAATATTTCGAAAAAGAAATCATGGAAAAATATTGCTTCTTAGTTCCAAAATTGTAGCAAAGTGAAATCGCATTTTTGCACTGTTTTGAAAATCAAATATCTACGATCCTTGCCTGACCAATACACCATAAAATAAACAAGGATCTCTGAAGCTTCTTAATTTTCCGCTAGAGGCCCCAAAAATCCCCCAAAATAATACGCGGAGTACTCGGTCACCAGAGGGGTCTTTTAAACATTTATTTCACACTACAAAAATTCCTAACAAAAAAACATCACTATTAAATATTTTCAATTCTACTAACGAAAATGTCGAAAATTTAATTTTAAACAAAGACTTCACGTTAAATACGTTCAATTAAAAAATTAGTATCTTGATTCTGAAATTTCGAATCACAAAAATGAAATTTCGAGTTACAAAAATTTAATCAAGTACATAGAAAAAATGTCTATAACAGAGTTTCCTACTGTACACGAATTTTCTTCTAACCATACAAAGAATATTTAAAAAATAACAAAAAGCTGTTATAAATAATTAATAGCAATAAAGCTATATAAACTGCTGTAAATAATTATTACTTGTAAGCTGTTGTAAATAAGTAATACTTGTAAACTGTTATAAATAAGTAATACTTATAAAATATAATTCAAGTTTGATTGTTACCGCGAACTATTTTCCAGTAAGTAAACACTCGAAGGAGGGACTGTACAATTTTCACAGCGTGAAACGGGAAGAAAAGGTAATGCTTTTCAGTGGTTCGAATCGTGGACATCATGGCGAGTGCATGTGTACGTGTGTACGTTTAAAGTTGACTGCACGTGCTAGTGGAGAATCGCATGGTAGGGTAACTCACCCCTGTGGTTGCTGCAAAAGTTTGTTCCTTGTGTGTTTACGCACGCGCCACACCGTTCACACACGCTCAACCAAGTGCACTTATAACAGCGTACGTTGAACATTACGACCGTGACCTTACCGCTCGAATTGAAAAAATTCGCACATGCGTTAAAATAACTAATTTCGATGTTTGTACAGGGTGTTCTATAACAACCTGAAACCAAATATACAGGGTGTTCAAGCTGCTGATAACAAATGTACAGAATGTCCCGGTATTTTGCAATTACACTTTGTTAACCCTTTACACTCCTTAATTTCTATTACCTACCAACTCCTTTATTTACAAAATAGATCAAGGGGTTCTGAGTTAAATGTATTGCAACAGAGTCGAGTATGTGACAAATATATTTTTCACTGTAATTCACTAGTAATTCACTGAAAAATACTGTGTCATATTTAATATAATCATAAACAGAAATATAAAATAATAAGCAACTAGGGCAAGTTGAATTGAAAGTGTCGTATAAAATTTTAGCGAAATTTGCAGAATTAGCACGTATCAAAATCTTCAATTATAACGTATGAAATTTGGAAATAAATTATGAAATTAGGGAATATGGAAATTCCAATAATATAAAAATTGAAAAATATAGAATATTTATATTATGGTACCATAAGCAATTATTCCTATAATCAATACATGACACAATATTTCGCGTTACTACAGAAAAACTGCTTTTATTTCTAATAAAATTTCGAACTTTTATCAGCTTGTCGATGGAAATACCCCACTGTGCGGCGGGACGTAGGACAAAACAATTTCACGGTGATCAAAAATGTATAACTTTGGTTCGATTTTAACCCTCTCATTGTTCACGATGGTTTTACAGTGTAAATAAAAAAGAATATACGCATTAAACTGAGTAACCTCTACCTTTTCGAAGTCGATTGAAAAATTCAGTTTTTTATGGTAAAATTCAGTTTAAATGTGGTAAGAATTCATAACAGCAGAATTGAACAAATGTTTAATGAAAAGCTTATTGTTAAACATAAATAAGTAGAATGAAATTATTTATGAATAAAATATTGTTTATGAATGAAATTATTATTTTTATTATGTATGATTATATACAAGTATATTTATATATGATCATATGTGTATGATTTTTATACATATATGATCATTTATATTATATGTACATATATTATATTATATTATATTATATTATATTATATTATATTATATTATAGTATATTATAGTACATTATATGTACATCATGTATATATTTATATGTGTATTTATATATAATTGTATATAATAATTATATGTATATGAGTATGTATTATATATGAACGAAAGTATTGAACGCATTAAATATTTTCATAAAATTCAAAAAAATTAAACTCTATGTTATGACACTTAGGTTATATTAATATAAGTGGTATTAACGACTATAGATATTCGTCTACTCAATATAGCATTTGCAATATCGTTTATTTCTTTTCAGTTACGCTCTTACAGAAAGGTGTTCATAACTGAGCTGACTTAATTAACCAGGAGACGGAATGCCTATTATAACAACAGGAATAAATTGATATGGAATTCAATAGCTTTTATTCGTTTAATGTTTTTTATTTCTTTGTAAATACAATATTAAATTGGGTATAGCTTTTGGAAGGCCTCCTGCAAAATATTAGGTTAGTACACCCAACATAACAGAAGACAATAAATAAATTTACCTTTATTTTTAATTAAACGTTTCTATTATAATATAAAATGATTTGTAGCTTTATTAAATTATAACAAAATATTATGCAATAGTTTTTAAGCAATCTCTTTAAAAATATGAGGTTATTTAACACAAAACATTAAATTAATCTGTTTATTTTTACATTACATTACACGCGTTTTTCTTTTTTTGTATGCATTTTTGAGGAACGTTTTAAGCTTACAAATTTTTATTTTTCCTACAAAATTTATCAAAAAATTTTGTTGGAAAATTTGGAAAAGAAAATTTTTAAATTTTTAAAAATAAATAGAATGATTTGTTTATTTTTAAACAATGTTTAAAATGTAGTGAAAGGAATTTATATTTCTTCAATTTCTTTTAAGAGATTACTTAATGCTTTATGTTAGGTTAGGTAACGTACGATAATCAATTTTATATAAAACTGTAAATAATTTGTTTTCTTACTTAAAACACAAGGTGACTCAATTAACCTTATCCTGTCCAAGTTATTTTTCATAAAAAACATTTTCTGTTATTAACTTTCATATTCTAAATATTTAAATATATAGTATAATACGAGTGAACCATATTTATATAAATTTTTTGGTTATGTTACTATACAGAATAAAAATGAAAAATGTTAAAAGAAATATTATCATATGACAGATATTATCCTTGACCAGATTGATAATGATTAATGAAAAAAGAAAAGGAATGCACGTTACAATAACAGCTAAAGATAAAAGCAATTTCAAGTCTAAAATTCATTAATTAATTTCCGTTAAAATATTTGCGCATATATTATTTGCAACAATGTGTAATAAATTAATCATATCTCCGGCGTGCAATTTAATTTGATCGCTTTTCCCTCTTATGCTCCGAAATGATGAAATGTTAGAGTGAAATACGATAATAAATAAATAAATATATGCGATACTCTAAATGTTCATTGCAATTTGTGTGCAGTAAGATGAATATTAATAACAAGATTCTAAAAATATGTAAATCGCAATTAAAATAAACATGTTTGGATTAATAAACGACTCTTAAAATTCTTTTAAGTATTGAATATCTATTGATTATTATACGTATAAACATAACATGTATTTAAATAATTTATGTTCATTACTGGAACGCTTTGAGATCAATAATTACACAATCGTTTGAATATTCATGTATTCTGCAGCACGTTCGTCGTACAAAAACTTTGATTTATTAACCAGCTAACTCGTCATTCTGGAATTTAACGTTCGAAACGTAAATATACAGGGTGTCATTTTAACACAGAGTACCATAACTCTGATTATTTTCTAAGATATAAAAGATGTTTGTGCTGAAATATATTTTCTTTACGTTATTATTATTTTCTTTATGTTCAAAGAGTCAGTACTGTTTTTTTTTAAGTAAAAACGTAAGGTCTTATTTAGAGATTTTGATAGTATGCTTCAAAAAGGATTTATTAATATTTAATGTAGGTATATACTCGTTAAAAGATTTAGACATTTGGAAATTTGTGTTTTGGGTACTTAAAAAATTAGATGTTTAGAAATTTAAAGAACTAGAAATTTGGGAAATTAGGAATTTAAGAAGTTTGAAATTGAGAAACTTAACAATTTGATAATTTGAAGATTTGGATATTTGACAATTTAGGGATTCGATCATTTAGAGATTTGGAAATTTAGAAATTAGGAAATTGGACATTTGAAAATTCAGAGATTTAGAGATTTAGTAATTTAGATACTTAAAGATTTTGGAAGTTACAAATTCTTAAAATTAGTGATTTGGAACTTTAAAAGTTTAGAAATTTTTTAGTTTTAAAATTTAGAAATGTAGAACTATAGAAGTGTACAGATGTAGGAGTGTAGTAATGTAGAAATATAAAAAAGTAGAGATGTAGAACTGTAGAAATGTAGAAATGTAGAAATGTAGAAATGTGGAAATGTAGAAATATAGACATGTAGAAATGTAGCAATGTAGAAATATGAAATAATAGAAATACAGAAATGTAGAAATATAAAAAAATAGAAATACAGAAATATAAAATTGCAGAAATTTAAAAACACGTAACTGTGGAAATTTATAAATGCAGAAATGTAGAAATATAAAAAAGTAGAAATACAGAAATGTAGAAATGTAGAATTACAAAAATTTAATAATGCAGAGGTGGAAATTTAGAAATTTCCACATTCCTAAATTTTCAATTAGCAAAATTTCTAACGTCCCAAATTTCCAATTTTCTTAAATTCTAAATACAAAAATTAAAAAATTTCTAAATACCTAAACTGCAAAATTGAAAGCCGATCAATCTGAAATCTTGAAAATAGACACTTTATGTGTTTGCCTCCAAAAAATAGACACTTCATCTACTTACCTCCAATTTAGATCTCGATATTGTCTACCTATCTTTAGCGGTTAATTCTATTTCGGTGGATACCGATAATTTTAGTCAAATAAGCAGTACAAATAAACTGGATACAACTACCTATCATTTAAGATACGTTTACACCTGACCGTAAATCGTAACTTTTACCACTATGACTTCCATTGTCGTCAAACCAAAAGTTACAAGATCATCACATTGAATTTCATATCTCATTTTTAATAAGTACCTTTCGCTGTATCTTCAAACCTCGACATTTTTTATCAATTAGGTTTTATTAAGTAATCGATCTGCATTAAAATTAATAACACCCTCTAAACATCTATGCCTCAAAATGTTGCAAAATTACAACCTGATATTTTTCTTTACAAGAATTCTTTAGAAAAGTTTTTTAAATAGAAAATTTTGTTTATTGCTATTTTTCTAATTTTTGTAAAAATTGAAAAATGCCTTTTTTTAAATTAAGAAACACACAAGGTAGGATTAATACAGATTAATACAAGTTCAAAGTCGTGTTTTTTCAACCCAGGTCGATCAGTTCAGGTGTGCGGTAAAGTAATCAATAACCATGACGTGTTTTAGACATTTCATTTTGTAATAATAATAGTGACCGTTATTGTTCGCTGACCACCATTACTCAATTCTCATCTACATTAACGAATATCGCATAATTTTCGTGAATAAACCTTTTTACGCCTCGTGATTACATTAAATGACTCACTTTGTATAAATCTTTCATAACTATTAATTTTGAAACTAACACAATTATATGCATTATGTACGCGAAGTTAAATATCCATTTATACATTTTGTTCGCAGTACCGATGAAACGGATATTGATTTTTGATACTTCAATACCGATGTATTGAAGTACACCGTACCATTTTTAAGCGTCAAAGTGTCTTTCTTACTGTTCAAACTTGTTAACCGTTTCATTCGAAAATTACTTAACGCTAAAACTACCAAAGCGGTATAATTATCCTTTTACAAGTTTCTTATTTTAAGTTACATTTTTTAAAATGCTTTTCTTTTTCATTCTCATCAGATAATGAATTAATTTATGTTTCATCGCTTGTTTATTTATTTTTCAACTCAATTTCAGTTTCAAAGTAAGTGTGCATTTTATGGAAGATTTAGTATTAATTATTATTTTTGTAAAACTATTTATAAGAGTATTTACGAATACTGTGTATCTGTTAACCTTCTAGACATGCTATTTAATATTTTTTCTACTAGTTTTTAATATTGTTTCTCGAACGTTTATTGTACAATAAAACAACACTTAATTTTGTTACATAAAACTGTTCGATGTTATTATATGGGAATGGAACAAAGAACGATATAAAAATAAAACGTTTAATACAAATACGACAAGCGATTATTAATTCACAAAATTTATCGGATAAAATCCAATCCAACTTACTTTGACGAAAAATTATATTTTAAGAAACGTTAATAAATAATTATATAAAATGACGAAGACAGCGAATTCAGTTGCAGACTTAATATGTAATTACCTTAAGAAATAAAAATTTCTTTATATAGTTTTAATAAAGAATAATTTTATTACTAAGTTTAATTACTAAGTTGAAGTACCAAGTACTAAGTTTAATTAATGAATAGAACACTCGTTGTATATACATCTATATATATTACATTTAAGTATATTTGACACAGAACCAATTTTATCTTTTAAATGAGCTTCACAAACAATTCATGTTTCATACATTTCAGTTTTGTACCTGGTTCAAAATGATTCGTTGTGCAGTGATTAACAATCCTACATGATGATACTCGAACATACACGATGCAACTACTCCGATAAATCATTTAAAACTAAAATCAATATTATACGAACAATTGTGTACCGTAAAATTAGTGAAATAATAAATAACAGTTCTACAAGCTTTTTTATTTAGCGAAAACAATTTATATTTAGTCACACACAATTTCACAGGGAATACTGCTTATAATTGCTGGTAATTGTTAAAATTACATATATTTACATATTTTACATAATTTTACAATATTTACATAATTTACATAATTTACATAATTTACATAATTTTACAATATTTACATAATTTTTAATTATAATTTAAGTTATGTGTTATAAGTCACTTAAGGAAAGTAACAACAAATGCATTGCAGCGTAAGCCATATCTTAAAATTTCAGCTAACATTGAACATGTAGCACGTTGTTGGCGAGATACACGCTGACCACTTTTTTCATTTTTAAGCACTTTCGGTGCTTGAAATTCAAATACTGCACCATTTACATGGAAGTTAATTTAAACATTCGCAAAGGAAATTAATTCCCCTGGAACAAAGTTCCAATTTCATCTAGTTCTATATTATCGGTACAAATATCGATTCTATCCAATTTTATTAAACATCTCCTTTTACATACATACATTCAGAAAAACGGAAGGAATTCAGATTTTTACAGATATTTCATTGGAGCACTCTTCATTATTGGATGAATGATAAGTAAACAGACGAATAAAAAAATTGAAACATTTTAATATTGTAAAGCATTTCAATTCAGTTGATTATTTGTGTGTGGTACAGCATTGTTCAATTTCTCAATTTTAATTTCATTGTTTCACTTCCCTGGAAACATTGCATTATAGTATCATGAAAAGGTATTAATTTCAATCGTTCTGACGTGATATTAAAATTTTTAATATTTTATATATTTAATCTCTTGCCTTATAATGCCATAGTCGCGATGCACCAACAATTCAACAGCGTGACTCGTATTTTTAATCTGCTCCAATTTCAAACTTTATTTTCATATTATTAAACTTTTAGATGAGCAAATTCACAAATTTCCAGATTTTTAAACTAATTTACAAATGGTCAAATTTTTTAATGATGAAATGGACAATTTTCAAATGGTAAAATTAAAAAACTTCCAGATTCTCAAATTTCTGATTTAAGAAATTCTCTAATTACGAAATTTCAGAAACTCCAAAATTTTCTAATTTTCAAATTCCTATTTAAAAGTTCCTAAATCCCGGAATTTAAAAATTACAAAAGTCTAAATACTTAAATTTTTTAATTCTTATATTCTCAAACCTACAAATTCAGATATTAGAAAATTTTCAATCTTTAATTTCATAATTAAAAAATTTTCTAATTATTCAATTTTCTAATGGCAAATTTGTAAAGTTTCAAATTCCAAAAACTCAAGTCTTTAACCTGTTTTAATTTGAAATTTATTTTCTAAATTTTCAGGTTCTCTAATTACGAAAGTTAAAAAATCCCCAAATTTTTAAATTATCAATTTCCAAAATTTCTCAGCTTAATAATTCCAAAATCCTCAATTCAGAAATTCTGAAATTCCAAATAGTCAAATTTTTAAATTTGCTACTTCATATATTCTCAAATCCACAAATCCCCAGATTTTAGAATGTTGTAACTAACTAATTTAAAAGTTTTTTAATTCTTAAATTCCGTAATTTAAAAATTTATAAATTCAAATGTTCAATTCCTGGATTTTTAAATTTGTAAATTTACATATCATTTAATTCCTTGATTTTAAAATGTGTAAATTTTCAAAATCCTTTAATTCCCAACTTTTTAAATCGGTCATGTTCTAAATCGTGCAATTTCTTGATTTTACAATTTATACATTTTCAAATTATTTAATTGTTCAATTATTAAATTTGCAAATTTCTAAATAATTCACAAATTCAATTATTTTTAATTAAATATTTAATTTGTAAATTTGAAAATTAAATTTGTAAGTTGTTTAATTCCCCAAATTTAAAATTTGTAAAATTTATAACTTTCCAAATCTCAGTAGGTCAATAAATCTTCCTCTGAATGCAAATCGACCAAAAATTAAGATAACAATATACAAAAATTTGCAAATGTCATATTAAAATTACTGTTTACACATGAACGATGAAAACTTTATCACATCACCAATATATTCTTCGGCTTAGTTCAACTTTATTCACGCCAAATAATTATGTCACTTTATTTCCCTGTAGCATGCATTATTAACCGTAAGCATAAAAAATCCATTACGTATTTCATTTTAATTTTTATTACTATCACCTCTGACATACATATATTATTAACTTATATACTTTTAACGATTTATAATTATAACCATACATTAACATTACGCCGATATTTTTGTCGTGCAAGTACTGCCAGATATTTCGTTAACTTTGCTGAGAATCGATAAAAAAATTTAGGTCGTACGAAATTAATGATGCTGCAGCTACTAGCTGAAAAGCTCTGCAATTGCTTGGAAATTACATGAAAGCGAAGTATTTCGCAATATTGGCTAAAACGTTAGCGATTCAATTCGAATGACTTGTATCTACTGGCACGGTAATGTGTGTGTTTTCCATGTTCATTCTTCGCAATCGCAATAACAGATAAGCGATTGTGTACAGTCGTTGCAATGCTATTAATCCGAATATTTGCTCGATTGACATTTTAGACGTTTAATGAAAATGCACCCAGCTATGTTCAATTAAACCTTGACATACATTAACAAAAATAAAATCAATATCTATTGTCTAGAAGAAAACGGCAAGATTTATTAAATAACTATTAGAATTACAATCAA
Source organism: Megachile willughbiella (assembly GCA_945859595.2). Taxonomy (NCBI): domain Eukaryota; kingdom Metazoa; phylum Arthropoda; class Insecta; order Hymenoptera; family Megachilidae; genus Megachile; species Megachile willughbiella. The sequence continues at coordinate 11,144,684 of OX243803.1, read as the reverse complement.
AAGAATTTTTACTACATAGTAATACTGTGACCAGGCTTGGAATTAAAATAATATTTGGAAAAATACAATGGATACTCGCAAGTGATTATAAAATGAAGAACTACGATTGAAGAATATAAATCAATACTCTAGCTATCTGAACATAGGGTTGCCTAATATGAACACCTTGTCTGGAAACCCCTCTCCTAACATGAATTTATCTCCTCTAAAAAACTTTTAAAAGAGCTTCTCGTTACGAACTGTATACGCGTGTTCTATCCGCACATTGGCTTTTAAACTAATGATTTTTCGCCATATGTACTGCTTCTGTGTGGAAAGTAACGAACAGAATATTTGACACGAGTCAAATCAAGCAACACGTACTTCTCTAAATTCACAGAACTCATCTTATTCGAATAATTTTCTGATGAAACAAGATCATTATTTCCGATATCCTAGTTCTCTGGACCCTATCACATTAACAATTTAATGGCCGCTCACACAACATGTGTGATAGCCAGAACAATTGTTAGTGTTTACCAAAGGTAGACACTACTCGGTACTACCAAGATGCTACCAAAAGTTATTGGTACCCTTTATGTGATGATTGCTTTAATAACTATCACACAAACGTAAAATATTAAATTTGTTGTTTTCGTTTGTTTTACGTGTATGTTCACACATGTTGAATTATTTCGTGAATTTACATAAAGTTTACATAAAAATATTGCCGGCGACGTTTCACTGCGTGCGGCCATTAAAGTGTTAATATGTACAAACGGTATTTTCATAATTTTTGGAAAATGAAGTTTTTACTTACAATCTCGCAGAAGCACATCGATTCTGACACACGCAATTGAAGTAATAATAAGGTCATTGCCATTAAATCGCTCGTTAGATGGCAGTGCGATAAAAGTACGAAAGAGAAGTTCGGAAGAAGAATAGAAGAAGAAGATGAAGAAGAAGAGGTGGCGGAAGGTACGTATTTCAGTCATCCGGCCAACTTTTGCAAGTTTAATGCCCGAGCGCTCGAGTAATTTAACATGACGAAATTAACTTTTCAGTTTTACCAAAGTTTCCTGGCAACTTAACCACGTTTCTACGTCCCTCCCAAGCGTATCGGCCGTCCTCTCTCCTTGTTGGCTTCTTCGTCGCCCACTCCACCTTACGAACACGAACAGCCAAGACCAACTTTTAAAGCGTTCACCGTGGTAACAACTGCGTGGCTTAGCGCAAGCTCTGCCCAACTATAATTCCACCCTTAAGACCCGAAGTTTACGACGTAAACTTCCTTCTCGCTGACGGTGTCGGAACCCGCTGATACCGATACTTCGATCCCGAGAATGAGAAAAACAAAGATAGAAGAGGAGAGAAGAGAGAAACGAGAGGGTCGACCGGGATGATATCGGAGATTTGTGCGCGAAAACAATTGGATCGACCCGCAAGGGAAATTCTCGGGAGCACAGCAGTTACCAGTAACTACCGAAACGCGTATCTAAAAGTGATGTTACCGTTCTACACTTTTTCGAATAATACCGCGGTCGAAGACGATAAGCGCAGCGTTTGCCAACCAGAAGTATGGCCGAGAAATCCGTTCGGAAAGCAATCTATAAACTATTCCGGTGAAAAGTCTGCGATATAACTCGAGAAAATATGACGCGGAGTGATATAGTTCGAAGGCTTTAATTTTTATGATTTCTTTAACCCTTTAAGCTACAATTTTCTAGACATTTGCAGTTAACACTCTGAGCGCCACGCGAATTCTTAAGGAAATTCCATTTAGGCCACGCAATAAGTAATGGAAAGAAATATTTAAATTCATTAATAATACGATCCTGTAATAAATAAAAATTAAGTAAATTTTAAATAAATTTTCAATAATTACTTATAATAATATAAATTTTTTAGTTTTACATCATATTTTACACTGTCAACCACTGGTGGTTGATGCGTCCTAAACGAAGAAGTTCAGTGTCAGCCACCGATGGCTGACGTGGCGCTCAAAGTGTTAACTAATTATTGCTACGGTGTGAAGACAAATAGAATGAAAAAGCTAACACCTTCTTTGACGAGTCTCACTCGTGACTCATAGCTCAAATGTGACTTTTACTCTAATTTTGAATACTCTTCAACTTGAAGTTTAGGTCCAACTATAATTTGCATAATCAAGGATCGCTAAATATAAAATACTCACATTTTAATTTTCTTTGCTTTAATGTTATAGCTGTGAATAGTTTTGACTGACCCATCTGATAAATAAGTTGTCTGTAAGATTATAATAGAACCCAAAATTTAATTACGGTGACGAGTCTGGTTTATCACATATGAAATGTGCGTCACGTATGTGATACAATTTCATCGAAATTCCTAGTTCTCCTTTTACCGATGGTTAAAACTTACAAATTCAATAATTTTGCGATGTTCGAAAATTTATAAGTTTTTACATTCCCGAATTTTTGAATTCTGAAGTTTAAAAAATTTGTAAATCTCCGAATTTTCGGATGAAAGCATTTCTAAGTTTATAAATTTATCATCCAATTTTAAAAATCTAAAGTTTCCAGATTCATGAATTTACCAACTTTCAATTTTTGTATTTAAGAATTCCCAAATTTCTAAAATTCCCAACATAAATTGTTTTTTTGCCAGCACTTTAAACACTATTGAATAAACGTATTTTATTTAATACCAAAAAATATGAAAAATAGTCAATTTTTTATTCTGGCCAATTGGAGCCGTTCTTCTAAACACCTAGCCTCTTCACGCGCCAACTCATGGGTTGACATCGGTATCACTATACTCTGGTCTCCCCGCTTTATAAGAGATTCATTCAACTGTTCGTTTGACCCTTTTAAGGATTTAGTTATCTAATCTAAAGTTACTATCTATAAATGTGAATTATTCGTTAAGTCAGTATTTACGTATGTACAGTAACTGTTTAATAATTCCCTGCGACATAATTTCCGAGTATAGATCGCACAAAGTTGCACGTGTACATCAGTGTACTCTCAAGATTACAGATTCCCAAAAGTGTGAGTCCAGATTCAGAGGTAAGAAGCGTTAAATATTAAAATATACAAAACTTTCAAAGTAGACGGTAATATCTTTTATTCCTCACCCCCAAACTTTTCCTCTCTCTTCATACTTGTTTTAAAATATGCATTACAATCAAGTGCCTCGTTAAAAGTTACTGTTTTCAAAGATAACAATTTGGGATTTCGAGATTTTGGTGTTTTTGAATTTGTAGAAATTGAATGTTGAAATTTTATAATTTTTTTGTAAGTTTGGTATGTTGAAATCTTGTTTTTTTTTTTTCAAGTTTTGAATGATGGATTTCTATAATTATTTTTCAAGTCTTGAATGTTGTAATTCAGTAATTTTTTACAAGTTTCTTTTAAGTTTATTTCAGATTACGTCAAGTTTAATTTGCTTAAACCATGAATAAAAAGCCATAACATAAAGTGGTATAGTATTAGCCATTTTCATAGTAAAATGTGAATATTATTAGCTAATTATGCACAAAAACAGATGTTCATTTATTTTATTGTATATCGTTTCTTACTTGTAATACATAACTACTGACCACAATGGTGGTATTTCAGAAACGTATTGTTTTCTTTTTGTTTTAAAATGAATAATGGTTGTCATTCACGCGATCGCTCATGGTGCGTGACTGCTGCAGGGTCGAAGTCCTTTAACTGTTGATACCTTTAGGTAACATTTACTTAATGTTTCAATTAACAATTATTGTTCTATACAGAGAAAAAAAAGCATGTGACACATCTAAATTGACTGTTAGTTTTTTACGCCATCAATCAATTATAGCAACCTAATATAGAAAACACTAGTTTTCACGTAACTTTGTAACATATGCCTCCTCCAATTATACACTTCGTGTCGAATGTTAATTACAATTTGAAAACTGTATTTTTATAGTTTCAAGACTGAATTTTTATGGATAGTTTAAAATTATATTTTTATAAACAATTTTAAGACTTGATCTATGAATAGTTTTAAACTATATTTTTATAGCTAGCTTTATAACGTACGTTGAATGACACTTCCGAAGTTTATTCAAAAGTTCCTATCTGACGTCGTTATAGCATGAAATATAAAATTGCACGAAACAATAGAGAGTAAATATATCCACATAAAATCGTGTATGAGAATATTCGAAAATCACCCAAATTGTTAGCAAGATTACAACTAAAATGCAATAAGATAAAATTGTAAGAACGTTGTTTATTTTTTATATTTTGTACGAACGTCACCTACAAGTATTCTTGCATAAAATGGGACAACAGTTTATACGCGTGAATAATGCGAAATATAGTCCAACTAATAATAAGTATTAATATGATCTCATATCGAAATAATTCTGGTAATGTTTCAGAGATTTTCGTGCAAGATATATTCACGTTCTAATATTTTATCATTTCTACAAGAAATCTGTTGAATAAAAGATACTGTTAAATATTTAATCAAAAATCAAAATGTATATTGAAATCCCTTTACATTATTTCTACTTTACATTAATAGTGTACAGTCAGTGCAAAATGTGGATAAAAGCAAATGTAACATCCCTAGGGAAAATATGGAGATCAAAAAGCCTTCTTCAGTCTTGTAACTCTTATGACTCGAATCGTTGATTTTTAGAGATTTTTTGGAAATCTGAATATTTTGGGATGAGTTAAAGATTTGTAGACGTAGGAATTCAGGGAATTTGAGATTTGGGGATTTTTGGAATTTAAAGACATTGAAATTTGTGACTCTGCGAATATGGTTATTTAAGAGTTTGCTGGTTACGGAATTGGAGAATCTAGAAATTTGGGAGCATAGGAATTCATGGATCTATGGATTTTGTGGGCTAGTAATTTGGGAACGTAAAACTTTAGGGATATTGGTATTCAGAGACCATGGATTTGGGGATCTAGGAATTTAGAGATGAGGAACTTTTTCTATAAATAGAAATAAAACAAAAGTATAGTAGAAATCTAGGAATTTGGGGATTTCAAAACTTCAAAATTTGAGAACACTGCATTTGAGAATTTAAGAAATTTAAAAATACAGATCACTAATCTGGAAAAATTGGATCACAAATATTTAAAAATCGAGAAATGTAGAGATTTTGAAATTTGAGATCTTCGAAAAAGTAAAAATTAAGAACGTGAAAACAAAATATGAAAAATGAAAGATCAATAGATATCAAATTACTTCACGGTACTTAAAGTCAGTAATATCCAAAGTGAAAAATCAATAGACATCAAATTACTTCACAAAATTTAAAATGAGAAATGAGAAAAATGAAAAATCAATAGACGTTAAATAAGTTCAAAGAATTAAACATTAAAAATGTTGAATATAAAAATTAAAATACTGTTGTATACTTTTGATCGCAGTAAATTAATATCATCTCGATAATAACAACTTTTTTAAATGAAATAGAACGCTAGGGATACACTTATTTTGCCTGAAAGTAAACACAACGCTGGTTATCGAATTGTGTACTTCGTTGTACACATATATTTTATTTGTTAACAATTTGGAGTGCAAACGTTCGAATATTTTCACATGAACGACTAGCTACATACAAAACTTTAATTAAACTTCATCCAATGTATCATTTGTTTTAAATGTTTGAAGCACAAATCGATAATATCTTAAATAAAAAAATAAACCATACGATTCGTATCGCTGTTTTCATTCATTACTTTGTAATTTCCTTCATGAAAATTTGATTTATAGCAGGGAATTTCAGGTCAATACTAAAATTAACACTTTGACTGCTTCGTTATCCATATGTGGTTAACACTTAAATTTCTATATGAATCAATCATTTATATCAGTGGTTTTTAAGGTTACCGTCGGCAACTCAGAAGACTGACCCAGGTGTTTGGAAGGACTACGGCCTCAATTGATCAAAATAAAAAAAATGGAAGTGATTAGCGTGGATGCTAATAATCGATATCGGTTCCATTTTATTAACTCTATTTGTACTGTTTGCGGTCTGCAATTGACAATCGAAAACCACAAACTTACAGTCATTGCTAGTGATGGTCAACCAGCGGAACCCGTTGAAGTTGACTCCATCGTTTCGTTCGCATATATAGTGTCCACACAAACATAATTAATTTAGATATTACAGGCATCCCTCGAATAGCACGGTTAATTGATTCCGTGTTATTCGAAACCAGGTTTTTCCTGTATCCTAGCTTTTTTCTACTCAATTCACCCATTATATGTACCGTAGACAATCCAGGAATTGGCGCGTAGGAGGCTGACCCAGGTGTTTGGAAAGGCTACAACCCCAATTGGTCAGAATAGAAAAATGGACACCTAGACTCACACGTATTTTCGGTAGGAACTATTGGCTCGAGCGGTCAGCACACTAATTAGGCCAAAAACAATGACTGTGGGCGGACGTCTGTGTGAGAGAGATATTGCCAATTACGTGATGCAGTTATTGTCATTATTATTCTTATTTGCCGATATGTCACGCTGGAAGTGTTCACGGTGGGGATATGTGGAATGACCGAGTGGCTTCTTTTACTCTGGGTCCACCTCCTACGCCCCAATTCCTGGGTCGTCTACAGTATATCGTTCTTTTTCGAAAATAATCTTAATTATATCGGTTATTGACTACTCAGTGATCCTATAGTAGTATTCGCAACTTCGCGTAATTCAAATTCCGTATTCGAGGGTTGTCGCAATTTTTAACTGTCGCAACTTCGTGCAATTCAAGTACCGTGCTATTTGAAGAATGCCTATATTTGTATTTTACATTAATCTATAATATTGTAATTTTCTACTTTATGATATCAACCCTTAAAATGTGATTACGTTAATATCATAGACAAAATTTCACTCTAGTACTTCCATATTGTTTTAAAAGTTAATGATGACAACAAAAGTCTATTACATATCACACTATTATTTAATATTAAACATAATTATACAAATTATTGTTAAACTACTGAACGTTGATGGCTATAAATAATTTTCCTTTAAGAGATATCAATGGTAAAAGTACTAACTTAGTAATATTTTCAACAGCTCTGTACGGCAATCAACGTGTTAAAATTTCGTGTTTGTGAAGCTACGTAAGGAAATTACCGACTCTTTGCATCGTGCAAAGAATCGAACGGTACAAAGCCAACGATTTTGCTCAGTTTTGCGTGACTATTATGCTCGCACGATTGGTTATCCGTTACTTCCCATTCATCTGTCTCCTTTTCAACGATTTCGAGCCTTTTCGTTAAGAGTCAGCAGGAAAACCATCGAGCGGATGCTGAGGATTGAAATATCGTATCCATTGCTCATTCTAAAACGTCAATTCTTCCGGTAAACAAATCTCTTAATGATTGAACGCACACTCCACGATTTCATGTCTGAAATTAAATTATTTTACTCGGCGAATCGAGAAGATAAATTATCTGTAAACTCCATCTCTTCTTGCAGAAATATTAGTAAGTTAAATATGTTGAATAAGCTGAATTCATGTGAGTTGAATATTTTCTAACGAAATCGATCCGGTTTTTAATGTAGAAAAAATTGTTCGAGCAAATAAAGAAACAGAGTAAAGTTGAAAAGAGTCAGTGCAAATAGTGTTGAGGTAACCAGCTAGGGATTAGGGTACGACACGCATCACACACACGATGCACACGCGTGCAAGCGCAGAGTTTACGGACTGAATTCCTCAAGATAACACGGGAGATATAGGAAATTTTCAAGGTTTCAAATCCCTTAATCTTGAAATCTCAAGTTTAAAAATTTACAAACAATTCAATTTTCTAATTTTCTAAATTTACAAATACCTGTATAACAATATATAATTCTTAAAATTCCCAAATTTTATAATTTTCTAACATTGAAGTTTATAGAGTTATAAATTCTATATGAATATTCAAATTTTTGAATTTCCAAAAATTCTAAATTTCGGATTTCATAATTTCCAAATTTATTTTCCCAACTCCAAAAATGTTTAATTTTCTGACTTCCAATTTTCAGAATCCAGAATTTCCAAATTTATAAATTCCTCAACTTTCAATTTTCAAACTCGAGAATTTGCAATTTTATAATTTCTCAACTTACATATTTATAAATTACCTAACCCCAAAATTGTTTAATTTTCTGACTTCCAATTTTCAGATTCCAGGACTTCCAAATTTATAAATTCCTCAACGTCCAATTTTTAAAGTCGAGAATACAGAATTTTGTAAATTTCACAAATTCCAAATTTATAAATTTCCCAAATTCCAAAATTTGCAAATCCTCAAATTTCAAAATATAAAGTTCCCTCTGTTTCTCGCTCCAAAATTTTCAAAGATTAAAAATCCTGAAGTTCCAAAATGGTAAATTTCCAAATTTTCAAAACTACATACACATGACTGATGTGTATAAATGACTCTATTAACACTAAACCTACCGGTGTATAACACATAGTAAATTTGATACGTAAAATAAAGTAGAAATATACATAGACAAAGAGTAAAACATAAATTAATATAAACTTTAATATAAACATTCTTTATTTAGATAAAAATTGTCATAAATTTCAAGAAAAGTATACTACTGTATAATTTTGTAATTTAAAATAAAGAATTGATGAGTCCATCATTTTGACTAGTGTGGTAGTTGCAATGTTAACAAATCTAAGGTCTAGGCTCGTTCAAGTAAAATCCTAGTTACAAACGTAAGATTTAGAATGGCAAATTATTAGACTTGTTTATAAGCCCTAAGTAACTTTGTTTCATAAGAAAATATGTGAAATGAATAACACGAGTTCAAGTTTTCCTCGCTATTATTCATTCGTCGAGTGTTTGGTAAACTCGTCTCCGATATATAAGAGTTTGGAAGAACTCGAAGCATCAAATAAGCTCTATATACGAACTTTGACACGGGTCAGCAATTTCTTATCCAATTTTTATTTAGTATCGAAGTTACGGAAAAGCTATTCGCCACAAAGTTGCAAATAACAGAAGATTACATTCGAGATACTTCTACTTTGTTCTCTGAACGAGATTTACATCTTTATAACTATTCGGAAAATGTTTACACGAACATATTATCGCAAAACTTACTTTGTATAATGTACGTACGTTCGATTTACGCGGTACTTTATTTACACGATTCGCTTTTACGTGAGTTTTTAAATAACAAATTTTAAAAAGCTAGCAACAATAAACATTTTAACAATTCCCATGCAAGAAACTTTTATATTTTTGACTTTTATGAAACTTTTATCGGTAGATTTATTACGTTTTTTTTTAATTAAAATACATTTTGAACTGCATTTACTGATTTAATTAACGATGATTTCGATTTATACAATATATTTTTTACACGGTTTTTTAAATAACGAATTTTTAAAGAAAGTAGTAAAAGTAATCATTTCAATAGGAATATAAAAATAGAACTTTTTTAATTTTGTTTATTATTGAACTTTCACTAATAAATTTTTTATATTTTTCCAATTAAAATACGACCAAATACGATTTAATTTGTACTGTATTTACTGATTTAATTGACGATAACTTTTTCACGATTTACACGGTTTTCTGAGGAATCTTCACTATGAATCGAGAGTAGGAAGAAAAATGACATTTCTTACACTTGGCCTATTTGCAAATCACCTTTCGAAGGAAGAGGAACCAGAATTATGCCATAATAAAGTATGTTTATCAGTCTATTATGTGATCCTTTAGCTTCTCCGTAATAAGTATATAAAACTGACATTTTTCCGCAGTTATTGCTACTTTCCTGACCCATCACGATGAAAGTAACATTGATCGTTTTGTAGAGAATTAAATAAAAATACCTTTTCTACCCCAGAATAGGATTTTTATAATGAGGAAGGATAAAAAGAAACAGTTAAATAAACATCTTGTATTTTAAGTAACGATAAAAACAATACCTGTACATTTAAATAACGAAAAATAACTAGTATAACTACCTTCGAGCAATTCTTTGGTATTGTGTACGTGGTTTATTTATCTATTACCAATTACAGTTATGCCACATAATACATCATCCTTGATACAGTTTTTAAAGTCTTTTTCGTCCCATAGGAATATGTTACTTTCGTCCCCAACCGCATTTTCCAAGACAGAAGTCACATAACCTACAAGCTATCCATGATTTGTTAAAATTTACTATAGGAACTTATAAAGATATCTAAGAACGCTCTAACAACTGATTGACTTAATACAAATAGTTTAACTATGAATTACAAAAAAGTCGAAATGGTAGAAATTCACTTGCGTGATCTGAAACACCAATTCAGTTTAACCCTTGATTTACAGACGTTTAATAACTACTTACATTTAAAGTTAAACTAGACTATAAAATTAAATAAATAACAAACGATACATAAACTAGCTTATACAATTTCTTATCTTGACAAGGGTTAACATACAGTTTGACAAAAGCTTCTTAATAATTTTCGTAATTTAAAATAAGAAATCCAAGATCCGCCATTTTGACGTTCCGTAAAACTAGTATTTATCACTGCATGATACATGTTATGGCTCAGCGTGAATATACGGAACAATACAGATATTATATAATTAATTCGACAAAGAGTAGAATTTATTTTTATGTGTACATACGATCATGAAAAACAAATTCTCTGAAAATGTTTGTGGAAGGGGCAAAAAGGCACATTACTTTCATCACACCGTTACTTTTATCCCCGCTCTCCTCTATTATGATATAAATTAATATTACGATATTATACGAAAAAAGAAATATATTATTCAATTAATTTTCAAGAAGTACATTTTAATGTAGTATATAATTTATTAAACCAGTTTATTAAACGTAAAAGATGTATCATATTGCAAACATTACGCGCCATGTTTTTAGAGAATTTGTTGTAAAAATATGCGGAAGCATTGAAATTCACGGTGCGTTTCACTTACTAGCGAATGGAAAAATGTAAACAGAAAAAATGTGTAACCCCGCAAATTGCATGTCATAGTTTATTCGCTAAAAACGAAAAAGACGCCACACATCTGATGTACATTACAATGTAACGGATGTACATCATTTTTCTCATTCACTCATAGTTACATATTTTGTCGTATTACCGTTGCTGTTTTTCTTTCACGATATAAATAATAGTTATTAGAACTTTTAAGACGCTTCTATGTTTTTGTGTATCGGCAGAACTATGATTTTTGCTTGAGATACATTGAGAAATTTATGAATATAACTTGGAAATTTAAATATTTAATTATTTAAATAGATGGTCCTTCAGAACTTTATGGATTTGAGGATACTGAAATGTTGGAAATTGAAAATTCGATAATTTGTTAATTTTTAATGTGGACTGAAAATTTATGAACTTAGAAATTTCGGACTCGTTATACGAATTTGAGAGTTTTTTAATTCGGAAGTATTGGAATTTAGAGATTTAAGCTTTTGAAAATTTAAGGCTTTGAGAAGTTTTATCTTTTTTTATTTTTTAATTTTGGAATTTGTAAAATAGGTTTTGCTATTTTTAACTTTTGGAAATTTAGAAAGTTGGAAATTTGTGGATTTAAGAATTTAATATTCATTTAGTTTTAATTCAATTTTAATTCAATTTTAATTCAATTTTAATTCAACTGTAAATCGTTTTAAATTCAATACTATAATTTTAATTTTAATTTAATTAATTTCATTACATAAGTAAATAGCCCTTTAGTTGTTATTTACTCTATAGTACAGTGGCTCAGAATTTGGAAATTTGAGAATTCAGAAACTTATAAATTAAAAAATCTGAAAATTTAAATATTCAAGAATTAAATATTTGGAAATTTAAGCTTTTAGAAACTTGAAAACTTTTTAAATTTAGACGTTTAAGTCTCTAATACAAGGTATTCTACATCTTAAATACCTCATGCTACATGAAAAGTAAGTGCGCCCGGACCCCTACCTCATTACGCTAATGTTTGTATATGCGATGTAAGCAACTGTGAATGCCTCAAGAGAATGTATAAAAAGTGCCAAAACGTCATAAATAAAAATGCCAACGCTTACGTTCAATTACCCAAAATTCGCAATTTTCTCTGCAGACGAATACAGTGCAAACACTTCCTTACACTCGTGCATTACCAGAATCAGAATTACAAAAAAATACGCCTAATCAAAGGGATTTATAAGAAAGGAAATGATACAGAAAGAATGTAGCAAAAGTAGCATTCTAACAATTTTCTCAAAACGTGGTAATAAATGCGCTGTGGCAAATTTAGGTACACTTAATGAGTTCCTTCTCGTATGACACCGTCTATTGTCAGGTCTGGCCGTATGGCACATTTACCCTTTAAAACATCGGAGAAAGGATGCGCCGCGAAAAGATACAAAGCAATGGGGTTGACTCTCTTGAGCAATATTCGCGCGTATGGAGAAAGAAGTAACGACCACGAAACACTGTATTAACCTTTGGCCGCGTTCTTGTGAGGCGCAGCGAGGAAACAACAGAGAACATCCCAGGACTACGACGACGTGGTTGACGACGACGTAAACCTCGACGATGAGACGCACGCGCGTGGAATTGGAGTTGAAAGGCCTTGGACCACGCTCCGGAGGATTCCAAAAGCCCCCGGCCAACAGCCACTTGGCGGAATTCGAAGCACAATGCCAACAACGCGGAATTACACCGCGGAACCGTAATGATAGCGGCTTAATTAGTGCCTCTCTACTTTTTCATGCATCGGACTGCATCCCAGGTGCCACTAAACGGGGACAAGATATCGTATAACGTGTTAAAGATAGGAATCGTCTGACGATTGTCTCCCCATATCCGGCAAAATCATGCTATAAAAATTCCACCAAGTCATATCACAACCTCGTAATAAACCTTTGTTTCGTCGTCCTAAACAATGTGTGGAAAGTTCACTATATCCTAGTGAAAAAATTAAATTCTTACGGTATGAGAGGTGAAACTTGGGGTTGCTAGTCCTGTTTGTAATAAGATCTCGGTTGAATGTAATTTTATCAAACAATGTAATTAATATTAATTTCTAATTAACGATAAATCCGGAGTACAGCAGGCTCTTTATTTTTTAATTTAGTAACAGCTTCCAAGTCAATTTGTTGATTTTAACTTTCAAGTTATCATTGTTAGCTTTCACATTATGTCCATTTTGCTATGTGAATGATTTGAATGTTTTTCTTAAAACTGAAGATTATTTCCGACTAGAGAAATGATGTCGCGATTATTTTTTAATGTTCACAAATATATTGTTAATTTCGGTCGTACTACATATTCGGTTTTGTGTGGTTTAACTCAAGTCATTCGTAACTCAGGTGTTTATTTTGATAACAGAAAATCCAGGAATGGAGACCAAGAGTCTGTTATACTGATTATAAGAGTCTTTCACTAATTTCTGAACTTTTAAATTTGTTTCTAATGTTAGACCTGAAAATTCTTCGACATAGTTTTAAAATCATGGCAAGAAAAATAACTGCAACAACCTTGTCAGTAATTTTGCATCAGTGGATGTGAATCAATGAATGTGAATATTAATGCATTTAATGCATGAACTAAACACAGTATGGGTTGTTATTCTCTATGATATTGTTGATATACCACGTATAGCGGTATATCACATCAGTAAATACGTATCTAAGTAATAATACCATGAATGACATGGATTAACAGTAATACCTTCGGTAATGATATTGATTAATTTATAATACTATTAGTTATTGAATTGACCAAAGAAAGCAGTTTTTTCACTTTCACACCCGTTATATAAAGATCCTGCAGGTCACTTGGACCGATGACAAAAGTATCTAAGCTTTATCACAGTCTTATTACACTATCTGTTTTTTTTTTATGTAAATTTTAATTAGTCTGCATTTGGAATTTAGTTCGGTAGTATGCTTCCATATTATGATAAAAATATAATAACATGTTAGAAAGTATCGAACATAAATTCTTACGTTCGACAGCTTGTTACATGTGCTATCCCATATCCGTAACGTGTCATGAATTTGAGCCAATATTGTCAACACTAAATTTAGTGACATAAGAGAAATGTTAACTTTCACGTAATAATTCTTTACAAAATACTTAACAATTCGATTGTTACGACATCACTAATTACCTTTCGTGAAACATTTTAGATAAATGCTTTTTCTGAAGATACTGAACAATGTACGAACAGTACGATCAATAGACTATGTTATACAACACTGCGACTCTCTTAACTGTTCTAGAAACAACTTAGATAAAGTTACAAACTACGTTTTCTATGTATTAAATCGCTAATTACTCGGATCTATGAAAGAGTACATTTTACCCGTGTAATAAGTGAATACACAAATAGAATTGCTTAAATTTACGCGAATGACCCAAACCGTACAGTTTTTCGCAAATATCTCATAATCTATTAATTCTACAAGTAATATGGTTTATACAGAATTTATAGATTAGAAAATTCTCTACAAAAAGTGTTTTACAGACTTTTTTTGTAGGATCAGTTGTTTTCGAGATAATGTGTTGCAACCGATGACAATGGCATACTTGATCTTGAAAACTGGGGATGAACAATGAGAAATGACATTTTGAAGTAGAATGCAACTCTGTTGCCACCTGCTTTAGACACTCTGCTGAATGCAATTTTTTGCAATTAGCTCAGGGGTTGTTGACCCAGGGTTGTCGAGGGACCCGGAGAGAAAGATTTAAATGGATCCCAAGTAAATAAATTATCTCAATTTTATATGCACTTTTCAAGTTACGAGATTTCAGGCAATCTATTATGCCGATTCGGATTCTAATTTTTAGTACCATTCTTCTACGGTTAATTGGTGCGTGAAAGGACAAATTCTGAAACGATGTCCGAGACTCTGTAAATCCCTAACCATATTCTTCCTCCCTTTTGTGGACACTTTGTGGTCGCTATGATTGTTAAGAAAAGTTTTCATTGTTTCAATCAAACTATGATTGTTAAGAAAAGGTTTCATTGTTTAGCAGTATATAATTATTGCCACGACCAGCCATATCTCAGTGCATCCAATACAAACCGAAGAAAGCGCTATGAACAATTATGAAAATGAAGGACCTGTCAATTTCTTAGCGGAAGCGATATTAATTGATTAGATGGACGCAAAAATAATAAAAAATTGAGCAAACCGAAGGTCTTGAAGAAGAGAAAGGAGCGCAGTATTTTTATTTTTCATGAAAAGAAATATCGTGAATTAGGTTTACCAAGGACTTAGTCACATTCAAAAGAAACCAGAGTTGAGTAGCTGTGCTCCCAAGGTTATGTCAACAGGAGTGCATTGTTTCTTACAATTTTTTAGAAGTATGAAGATTAAAAATTTGTAGACCATCATGTATGAAAATTGTTACATCTATGAAAAGATGTGACATATATAATTATGTAATAAAGAATATATTACACATAATTATATATAAACTTTCCTATAACAAATTTCTTAAGTTATAAATATTATGACATCTATTTTTTTAGTATAACTGATAAATAGCGAGATATTTGCGAATAACTGTTTTTCCATTTTCCGAAATTAAAAACTTTTTGTTGGTAATATGATTGACGCTTTTTTAACTGAAAATATTAATTGGATGTTAATTGAAAATAATCTTGATACGCTCTTTGGAAAGCAGCAAGAATAGTGAGAGGAACTTCTTACTGTTTTTCACTGATTTTGGGGTGTTAAATATGTAAATTTGAAAATTATCAAATCCTTAAATACCTAACAGAAACATTCTCAAATTAGTAATTCTAAATTTCTAGAAGAGCAATTTTCTAAAACCTAAAACATCTAAGTTCCCAAATTTATAAGTTTACAAATTATTGAACATCCCAATTTTCAAATTTTTAAATTATCAAATTTGTCAAGTTTTTCAAATAATCAAATTCTTAACATTGAAAATTTCCAAATCCTGATGTTCCTAAATTCTGAAATTACCGAGTCCTAAAATCGACGAAATTATAAATTCATAAAATGCCTAATTTATAAATAACTAAACAACTAAATTTTAAAATTTCCTAATTTATAAATAACTAAATAACTAAATTTTGAAATTCTCTAATTTATAAATAACTAAATAACTGAATAAATGACTAAAGTTTCTAAGTCCTCAAAATCTTATATGCCCAAATCTCCATATCCTTAAATCCCTAAATGTCCAAATTTCTAAATCCCTTAATTTTCAAGGTTTCAAATGGCTAAATCCCGCAATCCCCAAATTATCAAATCCTCAAGTCTCCATACTCCAAATCCCCAAATTCCTAAATCTCCAAGTTGTCCCAAACCCAAATTGTCAAATTCCATAATTTCTAAACTTGTAAATTCTCAAACTCTCACAATTCCAAATTCTCAAATTTCCAAATCTCAAACTCCCACAATTAAAAATTTCCAACTTTCCAAATCCCAAAATTCCCAAATTTCCAAGATTATTAATTCTCAAATTCCCAAAATTCCAAACTCCCACAATTATAAATATGCAAATCTTAAAATTCCCAAATTTCCAAGTTTATTAACTCCCAAATTCCCAAAATTCCAAGTGCCCAAAGTTCTAAATTCCCAAAATTCCAATCTTCCACAATTCAAAATTCCCAAATTTCCAAATCCCATAATTTCAAATTCCCAAATCCCAAAATTCCAAACTCCCACAATCCCAAATTGTAAAATTTCCAAATCCCAAACTTTCCAAATTTTCACATTTGCAGTTTCCCAAATTCTTAAATTTCTACATTTCCAAATCTAAATATTTCTAAGTTTGAAGACTTATCGACCAAAAATCAACAAGTGAAGAGCTTCCTTCCCCACGTTCCATTTTCCCTAGGGATGTCTGCGGTAGTAGTAACTGTACACCCTGTATAAACAAGGTTGTTCAAATAATCAAATAGAACGATTCGCTTAAAACATCGCGATATGAATAAGATTTAAGGCTAACAATAAGATTTAAAAGACTTCTTATCTGCCTATTAGCGGAGACATTTTGCGCCGAATAATTACTAGCTTTATGTACGCGTATAATAGAACAATGCTTCCCCAATTTCGTTAAATTGAAAACACAACAATTTGTGCCCGCAGGGATATGCGAATTCTTTTTCAGAAAAATTACTGAGCGTAATTCGCGCCCTTTTTTTAGCGAATAGAGCGCTTTGTGTTTTTTTCGGTACGACATAGATTTTTAACAATCGCCCGGCTGGTATAATATTTCATGTACGCAACGTGATGTTTAATTCCCGAAATTTCGTGCTTTGGATTATTTTCTTCAAAATCTATTAGTTCGAATTCGTAAATAGCGGTCCATTTTCAGCGAAGCTTTTGAATGTGGAGTCAGTAAAAAAAAAGTCAAGCCCAAAAATTTGTAAACTGAAACGAACAATTGTTGAAAAAGCGTGTCAGGTAAATGTCATATGTGCATCGATGATTTCATGTTATCAGAAATATTAAAACGTGCTCGCAATTTGTATGAAAAATTTTAGGTATCGTTTACAATAAAATCATTAACAAAGACAAGATAATGACGGTCGTTATTATGACGCAATGCTATGCGGAAGATAGATTGCACAATTATTATCGTTCACCTAAACAATGTGCTGGTTTAATTATGTTGTTACACGTTTGGAAATAACAAGTTACTTGTTTTTGCATGTAGATACATGCGCCATCGAGAATGTTATTGTTCGAAATGTTGTTATGTACTGTTACGATATAAAACGAAAAAATTAAATAATATTTCTGAAACTTGTACAATTTCATTTTATTCAAATATTATGTGAATAAATGTATTAAAATGTTTAACATTTTATGGACTGATGTTCGACCAATATTGGTCACCTAGTCTCTATTATTTATAATATGTTCTTTGGTGAAATACATTTAATTAGCGAGTACTGATGCACCAAAATACTTGATTCTCTAGAAAACATACAATTTTGTGGAGAATACAGCTTTGTACGATAAAGATGCGAGCAATACTGTGAACACGTGTGTTGTCTTTCATTTTACCCAAAGTGTGAAGCATGCTGCAGATACGTCTCATTGTCGCGTGTGAGATTAATCAAAATGTAGTGAATGGAATAAATGATAATCAGTGATTTCACCGATAAAAATTAGGTTCGATTATTAGAACAACTTTTGTTTAATTGCTAATTTCACTGTACAAGTGAATATCAAGGTGTTTATACGTGCCCAACAATTTAACACTACACCGGGGTCTAATTTAAAATTAATAATAAAGCAGAAAAATAAATGTAAATATTAATTCTCCTTAACAAATTTTGTAATAGTAATTTAAAATAAGAAATTTGTGAACCGATTTTATCGATTTGATAATTAAGTTTATAAACTTGCAATAAATATTTAATTTCACATTACAATCGTTTAAATGACCGCAATTACGCCATGCTCCCTAATGAAGTCTCTAGATTAAACGTACCAAAGTTGAAACATCATAACAATGTTAGAAAGTGAACGAATGTAATCGTAACTCGTTACGTTTACTATTCGAAACATACTTCAGCTGAGAAAATTGAAAAGTCAACTTGGCAAGTTACAGTTGCACGCCTTACATTTGCGTATGATAACGTGCAAGAAACAATTGGTTCGTGTGCCAGCACAAAGTTCCGAGTTCTCGATCAAATCCGCGCAACTACACGAGCGCAAAACTTTTCGACGCTCGTGAAACTTTCGAACGTGCGACCAGCGTGTATTGGTAAGTTCATAGTGGAAGGGGTGAGCTCACAGAGGATTAATCTCACATTGAGTCTGCGCGGTCGGAATCCCGATAATCAAAAGCGTTGATACTCTCGCAACAAGCAATGTTATATAGTGTCTGGTAAATGATCAGCTGACCTATTCCGTCCTCGGAGAGGAGAGGTGCACGGTACCGTCAGGACAGGACACTTGCGACGAATGACGCAGAGCAAGGAACAATTTTCCCACCCTCGGTTCGTCGCGTCGAATCCAATCTCGGGTTATAGATCGCTGACGGATTGATGAACAATCGTAAAATCGTTCAGCGAACGACTCTGAATCCCCAATTTCGTGTTACCGCGCAAAAGTTTGAGCAGTTTTTCAGCGATCGCGAAACGGAGGGAAGTTTTTCAAACTGTTCCACCGTTAGGTCATTAACTATTTCTGTTTCGTTATACTCACATGGCAATGCGGACGTAAGTGGACTTATAAGTTGAAAACTGATTGCCGCGATTATCCAGTACTCCTGTCCGATGCGGAACACTTTTCAAACATCGTGTCACTTGCGTTTACAAAAACGAATCACGAGCACCGATGTAAACAAGTTAATCACAATATCATCGAATGTTATTTCACGGATCATCGTTGGAAAAACGTTTACATTTTCGTCCCACGATGCTCCTTTATGCGGCATCGGCCGTTTTTCTTTATGTTACACTCGTGGTCGAACTTGGAAAGAGAAAAAAAAAATTGGACGCGATTAAACGTGTTATCCTGAGCATCGCGTCTCGTGTCCTATACCACTTTACTCATCCCACTGTCACCCCGTAACACGCGACACGTTTATCGCTGGCACGCGTCCGGCGTTACCGACAGAGCAAACTCGTTACTAGGTTAGAATTCGCTGAAAAGGGATCCCCGTGAGCGCACGCTACCAGAAAGCGGTCTCGCTTCTCCCCTCCCTCGTTCCTATACCCTCTCTTCTCCGCTCCTCTCTTTCTCATTCGCTCTCTCTCCCTCTCTATATCGCTCGTAGTTTCCAGGATCTCGAGAAAACTTTGCTGGAAAGCGGCAGGCGGCACGAGCCGGGTGGGGGTTGACAGATACGTACACCCCATCCAGAGTTTCAGTAGGGGAAACAGATTTCCCCTCTCCAACCTTCTTTGTTTCTGTGTGTAAGCATGAACGCGGTAAATAAAAAAGTTTCAAGTCACTTGCAAATCCGCCGGCCGGCATTGCGCAGGAACCAAGATGGCGGATTACTTCGCAAAAGTTTCTCGGAACACCTACGAATTCCCGAACGGCAACCACCGACGAAAGAAAAGTATTTACTCACGAAGAAGTTTGCCGCGCAACGGGGAAGATTAATATGCGCTCTCAGGTAGCTGGAACGTACCCCTACACTTGATCAAATTAACTCGCAAGAAGCGATTAGCAGAGTCAAGAATAAAAAGGAAACTTTTCGTAGTCGTAACATTAAGTTCGCTCGGATAAATGCTAAACAGTGGGGGATAAAAGTAACGAAGTACCTTTAACGAATGTACCAACGCTTTAGAATTCAAACTCGTATCAAATTCTTCGAGGTACAACTCTGCGTAAGACATTTAGTTGCGAAGCGGTTAACTACTGCATCGTCAAGAAGTTTATGTAACCGTGTAGACAGATTTATTAGCGAGTTATAGCTGTATCCGATTTGTCATATCAGAGACACCATGTTTGCTCCCTTTCTCTCTAAGATATTTCCCTTCCTCTGCAAGACTCTAAGTTTTCATGTTTGGGGTGCAAATGACGCGGACGCGAGTTACACGTGGTGAACGTAGAGAAGAGCGCGGCATGGTTCAAGTTTGGAGTGCGCGATAACCGATCGGCGCAAGGAAGCATGAAGCCCGATCGTTTTCGGGACTCGGGGATGTTGGACCGCTGAAACTTGGAAAGTGCATACTCGATACATGCGATGATTCCCTTCTCATCGTCGGAGGCTGTCTATTTGCGGAGGTAGCCGTACCTGGTTGCCTGCCGCCTGCCCTCGTGGGAGTCAGCTAAGGGAAATCAATATCTCACTAGGGGTAGAGAATACGAGAAAGAGAGAGATGAACTAGCAAGAGTAGGAGTCGACGAAGGAAAAGCAGGAGAAAGAGGAGGCACAGAAGATGTAGGAGGAGGAGGTGGAGGAGGAGGTAGCCGCGTAGGATGGTAGAAGGGGGTGAAAGAGGTACGGGACAGGAAGGACGCAGTCCGCGCTCGACGACCTCGCTCGCTCGTGGTCTTCCGCGGTCGTAGTGCCACGCGTGAACTCAAGTACCGTAGTAGCACGCGTAAACGCGTGCCATAACTCCTCACTACTATAGTACTATTACGGTCGTTATTGCCGGCCGCGCACAGTCGGTCACACACGCCACCACGGGCCGGTCGTTGCTGTCGGTAGCGCGTGCCGCGTGTGTTCTTTCGCGCTACAAACAACCACCGTCACACCGCGCACGCTACCTGGACAAACACGTTACCCCGCGTGTGCAACCATACGCAGCCAGCTCGTTCCAATCCTGTCGGCCGCTTAGCGGGAACTGGAGACGAAAACCTTGCCCGCACCGCGTTACCGTCCTCCGGACTCGCTCCAAACTCGCTCTCGTTCTCTGTCCCCTTTGCTCCCTGCTCCTAAACCGTTCTCGCTCCTGTTCTGTTCTTTCGCCGTTCAACCCCCTCTCGGTTGCGCCGCGTTCTCATACTCCGCACGCTTCTCAGCGAAACTTTCCCGGCGTCGGGACACGCTACCACCACCACCACCGACGCCGCCGCCGCCGCCAAACGGGACCAACACCATTGCTACTCTACCACCACCGTCACTCATCGCACCGTTACCTTCATCTTTCCTACGTTTACCAACACCGTCAACGAGATTCTCTACACGCGTCTCTGACGTGCCTCCACCCCCTCGCGAATCTATCCCTCCTCCCGTCCCGATTCTCCCCGTTTGCCATCGGTGCTTCTCTTTCCGCCGTGTATCCTTTACTTCCTTTTCTGATTCTCCTTCAAGTTTCGCCCAACTTTTCCCACCCCTCCGACAGAAACACGGACAATGTCGACGCTGCCGCGACGATATACGCTGTATCCCGCGCGCGCCACTCTTTCTCTCTGCTTTCTTTTTTTTTATTCCCTTTCGCTTGCTAACTTGCCGATTCGCTCGGTTCTTGTCCTGGGAGTGCGCGTTACAGTCTGAAGCGTGCTCTCGCGAATATTCACTAACGCTACAACACCTCTACGGCCGCGCACAAATGGGCTGAAGTTTGGAGAAGCGGCGGAACGATCGTTTTAAGCACCGCTTCAGAAACTGCCAGAGAATGAACTAGTTTCTAATTCGTGCCTGTACTTTTCGCGCGAACGTTACGGAATCGTTTCGCAATTTTATTCGATCGTAACCAGTACAGTGTCCCGCGCACTGCGTTTCGGGAGTTCGTTTCGTTAGTAAACGTTTAGGACGAACTTCGTTTTGTAACAGTAGAACGAGACGCGTTGCGTCGGACAGTGGTACAACCGTGACGAAACACCGACTCGATAGTAAAATGCAGATACGAAAAGTTGAACACAAATTAATCTCCGAATTAATACGTTGCAACCGTGATGTCACCGTATTGAGTTACGGAGAATGTAATCGGACGAAAGCGTACACCGAATATGCAAATCTTACTTCGCAAACTATTAAAACTTGGCGCAGGGAGCTAATTGATTTTAATTAAATAAGAAGTTTCTTCGATATTCAGGAACTTTAAAGCAAGCGTCCGTTGCGCAAAATTAGAAAACAACCCTCCGCTGCCCCTCGGTTGGTATCGCAAGTAGCAAAATTTAAATTATTTATAAAACGTGATTACTTTATTGCGATGCAACGAGATGCTACTTTGTACCGTATGAAACCAGAGAATGTTAGATAAGAACAGGCAACGAATCGGAAAAGTTTTACGTGCGAATCATAATGCGGCAAATCTCGTAAGCCCAACGAACTGCGTCGGACGTGAAAACGTCTATTGTGGTGCATGCCTTAAGCAGCGGCACGCTTCGACAAGGGGTGGAAGGGAATAGAAAACAGGGTGTGCGCGTGGTCGGACGTCGTGACGCCTGCGTCAATCTGCGATTCATTGCCCTGGCAACGGCGACGCTCACCGTACTACCTTTTTCTCTTTTCCGCTAAGCTCAAACGTCGTTTCACTTATCTCTTTCGACATACGGATATTCCCATTTTCCTCTCCTCGTGATTTCTGTCTCGTTTCAATCCGCACGTTTCGTTCCTACCGCCATTAACTTCTCTTTATCCTATTGCATTGCAGGAACAAACCATCGAGGTTTCTACGAAGTAACAAGTGGATATCGTCATTTCCTGTACGATTATTTCTTGTGCCCGTACATCTTTTGTTGTCTTTGCGCTTTCCGTTTCGTTTCCTCGAATTTTATTCGACACGGGAATTGATCTATTGCAGCGGCGGTCAGATCGCTCGCTGAAGAGCGCGACAGAAGTCCACGGGGATTATAAATTTATACATTTGGGCATTTAGACACTTTGAAGTGTGAGATGTTCGAAATTAAGAGATTTGGAAATTTTGAAATTTGGATTTTTGGAAATTTGGAAATATGGAAATATGAGGATATAGAAATTTCGAAATTTTGAAGTTGTCGAGAGTTTTGAGAATTTTTAGAAGTTTAAGCATTTTGAGAATGTTGAGAATTTTGTGAATTTTTAGAATTATGTGAATTGGGAGAATCTTTTATTATTGTGAATGTAGAGAATTTGAAAATTTTGTAAATTGTGTGATTATTGTGAATGTTGAGAACTTTGTAAATTTTTAGGTTCTTGTGAATTATGAGAATTTGGCTAATGTTTATTCAATTATTATGAATGTTGAGAACTTTATGAATTTTGAGATTATTGTGAATTTTAAGAATTTTGAGAATTTTCTGAATTTTCTGAATTTGATTAATTTTTATACAATTATTATGAATGTTGAGAACTTTATGAATTTTGAGATTATTGTGAATTTTAAGAATTTTGAGAATTTGGAGAATTTTGTAAATTTTGTGAATTTTGTAAATTTTGTGAATTTTGTGAATTTTGAGAATTTTGAGAATTTTGAGAATTTTGTGCATTTTTAGAATTATGTGAATTGGGAGAATCTTTTATTATTGTGAATGTAGAGAATTTGAAAATTTTGTAAATTGTGTGATTATTGTGAATGTTGAGAACTTTGTAAATTTTTAGGTTCTTGTGAATTATGAGAATTTGGCTAATGTTTATTCAATTATTATGAATGTTGAGAACTTTATGAATTTTGAGATTATTGTGAATTTTAAGAATTTTGAGAATTTTGTGAATTTTCTGAATTTGATTAATTTTTATACAATTATTGTGACTGTTGAGAACTTTATGAATTTTTAGATTATTGTGAATTTTAAAAATTTTGAGAATTTGGAGAATTTTGTAAATTTTGTGAATTTTGTAAATTTTGTGAATTTTGTGAATTTTGAGAATTTTGAGAATTTTGAGAATTTTGTGCATTTTTAGAATTATGTGAATTGGGAGAATCTTTTATTATTGTGAATGTAGAGAATTTGAGAATTTTGTAAATTGTGTGATTATTGTAATTATTGAGAACTTCGTGAATTTTGAGGTCCTTGTGAATTATGAGAATTTGATGAATTTTTATACAATTATTGTGACTGTTAAGAACTTTATGAATTTTGAGATTATTGTGAATTTTTAGACTTTTGAGAATTTTGTGAATTTTATGATTTATGAGAATAGTAAGAACTTTCAGTATTGTAATAATATTATTTTATTAATTTTGAGAATGACGAAATCAGGAAATTTGAATATCTGGACTTTCAACTTTAGTAACCTAGAAGTTATGGAAATTGGAAATCCCAGTTTCGAAATTTAAAAATGTAAAACATTGTGAATTTACAAGTTTGGGCCTTGGACTATTGGAAAGTTAGATATTTCATAATTGAAGAACGATTTTCGATAATTGTGAAATTTATGAAGGTCCTTTATCGCTCTCGTGTTCCCACCATTTGCAAATCCGTACACCGCATCCTCCCATTCACAGTTGCAACACTTTTCTGTTACTTTCCGGCAATACTTTTAAACCGATTTTCAACTACTCGTTACCGCATAAATATTTCAATTTATTCTCGTCTTGAAAGAATATTCTGACGATTCGTATTCGGGACGCGTCAGCGGTAATTAATTCTCTTGCAGTCAACACGCAAACTAGGCAGCTTTATATTTAAGAAATGCGAAATAAGAAGCTATTTCTCTTTTCTTTGCTTTGCGCCAGGAAAATACGCGTTATCATTTTTCATGGTTACAACGAGAAATAAATATTTTCTTCGTTTGATAAGTTCGCGTGGTTGTCGTGAGTTATTCGGAGAAGAAATATCGTAGCGAACTGAATGTGTTCGTGCTTTACGCGGTAAAATTTGCCATCGAACGTATTTCACGTAGCCGATTAAATCGAATTAACTGCGATTCGACGTTGTCCCCTAAAACTTGCTACGTCCGGTAAAGGATAAAGCGAAAATCTTTTCTATATTAAACGACGCGAATAAAACTCGCTAAACTACGACTTACAAAGAGCTCGAGTATATTTCATGGTCCACCGTTGCACTACTCGGTAAGCGATGCGTGACCGAAAGGAAGAAAAGAGTTTTCCAACTCTGCCGACCCAAGAACCATGTTACCTTTTTATCGATGAAGAGCTCCTTGCAAAAAACATAACCTCCACTTTGGAGTAAGCTAAATTACCTGTCAATGGCACAATCCTTCACTTATAAATAAATACCATCACATAATAAAATTTGATCATAATAATTTCATGAAATTTCTACATATTGATTAAGGAATTTTATTCACTATTGAATATTGTGAGAAATGTATTCAACAATTTGTGTTCAAATGAAAATCTTTAGATGGCATGATTATATTTTTAAGGGTCAAGAATAAGTACTGAATACTCTCAGTATTTGGGGAATTTTTGGGGCCTCAGGCGGAAAATTGATAAATTCTGGCAATGATTGTATATCTTATTGTGTATTGGTCAAGGGAGACTAGGATAATTGCTTTCTGAAAGAATTTGAAAATGCAACTTCGTTTCGCTAGAATTTTTAAGAGAAGCAATATTTTGTCATGTCTTTTCGAAAGTATTCTTTGTATAATAATCTAGATTGGTAAAGAGCATTTTTTGGGGTAAGATAGAACATAATAAAATTTCTTTTATAAAAACTTGGATGTTTCTCATGAAATTTTAAGGGTAAAACTGCAAAATAGGGACTTAACCAAATTCAGAAACTTCCAAATCCCATATTCCCAAATGTCTATATCAAATTTCCAAAATTCCAAGATTTCAAATCACTAAAATCCTATATTTCCAAATCGCTATATCAGCAAATTCCCAAATTCCCAAATTCCCAAGATTCAAAGGTGCCAATTCCCTAAATTTCCTAAATTTCCAAATTTCCAAGGTTTCAAATCCCTAAAGTCCCACATTCCTAAATCTCTATATCAGCAAATTCCCAAGATTCCAAGGTGCCAATTCCCTAAATTACCAAATTCCTAAATTTCCAAATTTCCAAGGTTTCAAATCCCTAAAGTCCCACATTCCCAAATCTCTATATCAACAAATTCCCAAAATTCCAAGGTGCCAATTCCCTAAATTACCAAATTCCTAAATTTCTAAATTTCCAAGGTTTCAAATCCCTAAAGTCCCACATTCCCAAATCTCTATATCAACAAATTCCCAAAATTTTAATGTACCAATTCCCTAAATCACCAAATTCCTAAATTTCCAAGGTTTCAAATCCCTAAAGTCCCACATTCCCAAATCTCTATATCAACAAATTCCCAAATTTCGAAGGTTCCAAATCCCTAAATCACAAAATTCCCAAATTTCCAAGGTTTCAAATCCCCAAAACTTCAAATTCTCAAATCCACAAATTACCTAATTCCCAAATTTTTTTAGTTCAATATTCTTGAATTACCAAATTCCCAAATCCCCAAATCCCCAAAGTCTCCAAATCTCTAAACTTCCAACTCCCTAAATTCCCAAACCTCTAAATTTTGAAAATCCAAATCTTCATATTACTAAATATCCAAACTCCCAAATCCCAAAATATTTCAATCCCCCAAATTTTAAAGGATTCGGTTCATTTAACTCAAAAATTTTTTAATTTTCTATTTTCCAACTAGCAAATTGTCGAATACCGCACTTGAAAAAAATTTGCTACGCGATCTTGGCTGATGGTCATGTTTCAATAAAAAATGTATCGATGTAGGACGCTTTTGGCTGCATCTGAATTGGCATGAACTGCTGCTGGATACGAGACAGAATCTTGTAAAATATAGCTATTTTATTTAATACTACCAAACATTCTTAGATGACATATATTATTTAATTTGTTTGATACTTCAACAATATTATGTAACTAAATTGTGAATATTTTTAGTCAGAGGTCATTTCAAGATGATATTGTACATTTTTCAATATATATGTAACATGTTATAATAACATAATATAAAATATGCAATATACTTACATATAAAGATCGCTTTGTTGACCTTCAACAATCCAAAAAAACGATTTCAGCACAAAAATATTCCTTCCTTGATACCATTTAAACTGTATCTAAATGAATGTGTTTAATCAATTGTGTACAATTAATGTGAAATATGTGGAAAGAGATATGTATTTAGGTCACAGCCTTTAAATGTATCTTGTATAAATATACTATTTCAATAGACCTTTATTAATAATCTTTTATAGGTTATCTAAATGTTTCAATTTACTTAATCAGGAACTGCATACTGACCTGATTAAAAAATGCAGTATGATTTAAATAATCAGAACTACCTTTGCATTTTTCACTTAAAAAATTAAATTATAATTACTCTTCCTTACATTTCAAATTAAAAATAAAATAAAAATTTCCTCGAATAACGACAAACTATTTGTTGATTATTTTTTCCATTTACAAAAAAACTGAGCCTCATTCTTACAGCCGAAGAAATTTCTCGAACGTTTAATACGTCAACATCAAGGCTTTATATTCAATAAAATGTAGAATGCCTTAAATGTACTCAATCTATCAATCGGTCGTTTAACAGGGGTTCCTAAATCTATAACGGAGGCAACAGTTTTGTTACGTCGCAGAAGAAGAAAATCTTTCCAGCAAGTCTCTCGCTCCCCTATTATATCCAGCACTTTCCACTTTCATCGATTGAATAACGAAGGTTCCCCCAGTTCCCTTTATCGTAGATAAAGTTCTCCGTCATAATAACTTTGGCGTCTCTAAATGGTACGTATATCCATAATAAATTGTTCTTGCAAACTTTCTGGATGGCAAGCTGTATAAATAGTCTACATCCCCGCTTCGTGCGTTTCCAACAACCCACCTTTACCCCCGAACCAACCTCAACCCACCTTCGAGACATCGCTATACCACTCTTAAGGATGCTTTTCATTGCACTCACACACGAAGGAATTCGATCGATGCGAGTGTCCCGTTCTGTCTAAAGAAAACTTGCTTCGTTCAATGTCCTCCAACTGAACGGACCTCGAGTCCTACTATACGCATCCTCCATTGTGTGTTTCGTGACCTTATCCTCTCTCTTTTTCACCGTCCTTTAAAATCTCTTCCTCTTCTCTCTTTTCCTCCTGTCGTCCCATTGCTTTCGGATAGAGCAGAACTTCGATACCTAGCTTCGAAAGCATACGTGTACTCATTTCATGACATCTTGTAACAAGCATTGGCGTAAGTAGATAAGAGGCAGGCTACTATCTTCCAGGAAAATGCAAGTCGACATTCTCTCGATGGAACACGTGGTGATTTAATAGGGTCTATAATGTCTGACAAACTGTTGATATTACACTGTTGTACTTTATACTTTTACAGTAAAATAACACTGAATGTTTCAGGTGTAAGACGTACGATAGGAATTTGTTACGTTTTGAAGAGAGTAGCTGTACTGCGGGTGACGATATAACGAGTGGCGAACTGTAGCGCGTGTCGGGTAATGTATTCGAACATTCTGAAATATTCGATTATTTTGAGGTATTTGAATATTCGCATTATTCAAATTCTAAAACCGTATTTCAAATTATTTGAATTTTAACAACTTTTGTATAACCTAGCGATGTAACGTGTGGGGATTTAAGAACAAGTGTATTGGATAGTCCACATGTAGCTATAAAAAAATTAATCAAATTAGTGATAGTATAACATGTAAGTGACACAGAGTGTAACGCACAATCAGCGCTGAATTAATCATTAAACAAAATAAGTAAACGCTTAAAGTTCATTGTTATAAATAAATTAACGATGTATTGCAGTACATAGTTACCGTCATTGTCTATATAGAATCACCACTTTAGGTTTTCCGTATTTTCTGTATTGGGGAGGAATTTTATTATTGTAACAGCCACATCGGAGAAACAATTCTCAACCTACTGTAATACATTGCAATACCTGAACTTCCTCCTGTGCTTTCGACTATCGTACATTATGTACAAGTTTATTGTAATCTTATGGTGATGTAAATGTGATAGAAACTGTAGAACTGATTTTTATCGCAAAAATTATCAGTATTGCAACTATAGAATTAATAGCCAATAAAGGAAATACACAAAACCTAAAGCGGCATGTAGAATAACTACAATAATTAAATACTATAATCCTAATTAATAATTATATACCGTAATATCGTTAATTTGTAAAGAATAAACACTGTTATTCATAACAAAAAAAAATTAAAATATCAAAACAAATGGGGAAGAAATTTAAAAGAAAAAAGTTTTTTCTAAAAACCTTTTACATAGATTTATAGGTCTAAAGAAGCAGTATAATTTTTGTTGTAAACATTGTTTAATGTCTCCAATCGTTTACAATTTATAAGCAATTACATGACGTGTCAACTAGAATACAAGGCTTTCCCTTAAAAACGGCCATCAACGATGTATTCTTAGATCTAACGAGCAATAGTGCAACGTTTTATTAGAATCGACGTGTATCCCTACGCCTGTTTAATAAAAGTCTTAGTTACGCCAATGGTAACAAGAGTTTCGTCTCGCTTTCAAAAATCTTCTCTCAGATAGACTCGTTAAACCCATTGCCTTTATTGGTCTCTTCTAACCTCGTTGCCTCGAATAGCCGACGCGACGGTTTCGCTCCTCGTACTTCTGCTCCCCTGTTAGCTACGTTTTGATCTTCTTGTCTGGTTCGTTTCTTTACTTCTTGTCCATTGTCACCACTCGTCACGGTTTGCATCGACTTAATTGACTTGCGCCTCGATACGCGGGATCAGATCGTTGAGATTCGTGATCGTATGCGTGTAAAGGACCAGATTGTACAAGTCGTTTGTTGGAATATCGAGGATCGACGATTTGAATGGCTGAGAAAATTAATCGAAGCAGTCCGGGGTACATTATTCAGAGGGATATAAACGCGGCAAGCGTTCGCAAGGAACATTTGAATAAATTCGATTAATAAAAACACCGTTGATGGGATTCCATCGAGCCTCCAGTGTCTCTCTGACACCTTTGATCGACACCTTTTAAAATGTACTGAAACCAGGAGTACATCTAAAGATTTCGCACCTTTGATTAAATCGGAATTATATCCAACTACCCAAAGCTTCGTTTGAGAGTTTTCGTGCTACGTTTTAAATGCTGCCGCAGTAATAAATGCGAAGGGACGTGTAGCCCGTAAAGTAGTGGGTATAATTTTCTCTGGCTAAATTCATGGAAACTGCCTATTCATTTCCGGCCCGAGAGACTTTGTGCCTCTTTCGGTTTACCGAGAAAACTTTTGTATACGCGCTGAAGTTTTCACCTGCAATTACTTGGCCATCTAAACTTACCGGATAGTAATACGACTTCCTCTTATACGTTCCACCTGCTTACTTGAATTAATAGGGTAAAGTTATCCAAGCTTATTAAACAACATTTCTGACATTCCTTTATTAATTGAATGCGAATGAAAGCGTTGAATGTAACTGCGTTCTGTTTTAAATCAATTCGGTTGTACCGACTGTTACAACGAAATGTTATTTTAACATTAAATTCTGTACCTTTAAGTAAACTTTGATCGCTGAGTTTTTAATTGAAAATCTAAACATTTTTTAAACTTTGATCTCTGTTATTTTAATTGAAAGGCTAGTTACGAGTTATCTGATTACTTTTACACTGGAACAATCAAATCTTTTCAATGGCAACTGGTAAAAATTTAGAATGCTGGAGGTATAGCAATAAAACTAAATTATGTACTTACGAAAAACGTGTTCTGTATTTTAGACAAAGAAATAATTATTTATATACATATATATCTTACCACAATGTGGTATACAATATAATACAATGTAAAATTTCATATTTTAACAATTATCTTAAAAAGTGAATAATATTTTTACTTTGAAATAACATTTTTTTCTTTATAAGAATTTTGCAATTATTAAAGTGAAAATTGTCTACGTGCTATATGCTGTATACACTACATAATATATGTATGTAATGTATACTGAAAATGTTACAGATTTTTATAAAAAGGAAAACCCATGGTAATAAATTTGTTTCGGAATTTTAATAATTTAGTACTAGCTTTTATTTATAAAAAGGAATACAATAGAATAAAAATTAGTTTAATTTAAATAAGTTAATACTTCCAGTGAATTCAGTTTGACCAATAAAACATCGCCTTGGTTGATCATAAATTCACTTAGTGTAAAATATACTAAATTTCACAAATTACCAAATTAATTTTGGTAATATATGCATTACCTAAACAATGTATAAATTACTACGCCTTATACTTTGCTGGTCATGTATGCAATATCTAAAGAGTAAATAAAAAATAATTCTCATAAATAAGAATGCAAGTCTCATTGTTAAATTCATAACACACACATCTAATATGGAGTCTAAATTGTCATGAAAACCGCGTATTTGCATGAATTTATACAGTATTGATTCGTAACAAGCAACAGTTTCTTGATTCGTAACAAGCAAATTTCTATCCCTCCTTCTTTATTTGAAGTCGGCCGCTGAGTGAGAGATTCGAGAAAAAGTGAGAGGTCCGTGAAACCGAAGAAGTCATAAATTTTCACGGTTGACCGAACAGTGTAGTGGAAAGAGGACAGAACATGTATATTGTTTTCTCACTCTGATACTTAGCGATACATAGCCATTCATGAAATTTTACTAGTATTAAAAAGAGAAAGCATGTTATGTTCTGTCCTTGTCTAAAAAATAACATCGCTGTTCGACCGATCACTTTATAGTTTACCGCGACACCCAACCCCCTGTTTTTTATACGCGGTCTCCGTCGTCGAGCTCGGGAACAAAGGCAAGCCGAATAGTATACCTGATTCGTAACAAGCAACTGGCCAGACCCGAGCGAGTTGCTTATTACGAATCACTACTGTATTTAGTCGATATCACTTTTCTACTACCATTCATTATGTTACTCAAGTTGCAAATACGAATCCCCATCACAGATTAATTCAACTTACATAATAAATGAGTGATATTAATCGTCACTACCAATAACACCATCAACATTATAACATGTTCACGAAGACTAAAAAATTATTATTTGAAAACAAGATGTGTGGTAGGTTTATTACCTACTTCCAACGTTCGAAAATTCCTAAAATCCCGATTTTACCGGCCACTTGAAGATTCAAAACGGCGATATAAGGAACTACTTAGACAAGCAAACAAATCCTGGAAGGTTAGGTAGAAAAATGACATATTAATTATAAGATAGTGTATTTCAGATATGCAATGTGTATCATCACAGACGAGATACAAAACATACATAATATGCAATTAAAATTTCTGTTTCACTATTCAGAAGTTAAATCTTTTACCATCTGCATGTCACATTCAAAATTATTGATTCGAATTAGAATAAAACGATAGCGCTACTCAGTAGAAATTGTAATTGACTCTGTAACTGTATCTTGAAGTAATCGGTAACCCTGGTTTAACACAGTCGGTAATCCCGGTTCAACACAATCGGTAACCTTGTTCTGTTCCAGTCGATAATCAAATTGGAGTATATGCACACGTAAATCGGCTAAACTTCCGAAAATCTCCAAGCTCCAAATTGGCTGAAATTTGAGGAATGGGTTTCTATTTAATAAAAATAATAATTCCGAGAAAGATTTTTGGCGACTTGAGAAAAAATTTTTTATTATTTGGGAATCACTCCCTATTTTATTGGCGTAGTATTTGCATCTACTGTTATCTACGCTTTCTACAATGGCCACCTCAATAGTTAACCCAACCTCACTTAACCTAACCTTTCCTAATTATACATATAGTACTACTCTTGATACATTGATACCTTTTAAAAAGAATTAAAAATAGCAGATTTCGTAGCATCAGAATCGCCTTCAAATCCACCTCAAGTATTCTGGCCGGTAATAATTGTGTCGGTAAAGTAGGGAGTGACACCCAAATGATACAAAATTTGTTCTCGAGTCGCCAAAAATCCTTCTCGGAATCATCATTTTTATTGAAAAGAAACCCATTCCCAAAATTTCAGCCAATTTGGAGCATGAAGGTTTTAGGAAGTACATTCATTTTCTTTTATAATGTGTCTTCTTTTGGAACGGAGATATCTGCGCTTGCTAAATACATTATTCGGGTATTCGAGAATCGTGCATTAATCGCGCGTGGATTAAACTACCATAATTATAATTTCTAAATTCGCCGCTCTAAATAGACGGCATAACAAAACCTCCAATTCTTTTGCACAATTGGTCGTTCAGTACATAGAGCAGGAAGTTCTATAAGATGATAGCTCTATATTAATTTTATAACTAGTCTGTGGTGCAATCTCTTGTGAAACAAAGTATACAAACAAGTGCTGTAAGAACTTCACCAGAGATACAGTTGGATACAGTTAATCAACAAATATCGTTAAAGGTTTCCATTACGCATGAGGGTTATTTCTTCTTCAGATAACATCGATTTGTTTTAATATTGTGCCTATTATATACTAAGTACAATGTCTTATCAATTATATCGAAATACAACGTTAGGTAATACGTTACAAGAAAGTCTTGACGAACTGATTCAGGTATGCATGTAAAAGTATGCAGTATTGAGGTTAGAATCTGCAGTAAATACTACATAAATTAATATAACAATTGTGAGATCGAACTAATTTTTGGCATAAAATAACGTGGGTACCGGAATCTGCTTATATTATAAATTTTAAGAAATAATTAAAGAAATGTGTCAAGCTTTTTATACAACTAAGAATAATAGATTTGATGCACATGATACAAGTATATAAAATTGTTTGAAATCAATTTCTTTTTTAACGATCGTTTACACATCATAATTTTACGTGTTATAGTATGGACAAATCACACCACAATTAGCTCTTAAAGTATTATTACAATTTGATAAGGCAATAAATCAAGCACTTGCTACTAGAGTAAAATCAAGACTTACATTTAAGGTAATTTTATTTAATTCTATTTAGCTGACTGTAACTAGTTAACTTTTTAGCATAATTATTGGTTGTATATCATTTTCAGGCTGGTAAATTAAATACTTATAGATTTTGTGATAATGTATGGACATTTATGCTTAATGATGTTGAATTTCGTGAAGTTCAGGAAGTTGCAATGGTAGATAAAGTAAAAATTGTTGCTTGCGATGGAAAAAGTAAGTAATCACTGTTCTTTGTTTATTTATTTACTTATACATTTATTTACAATAGAAAAGACCAATATCCATATTTACAAAATTTATTAATGATTTTTGTATTGTTGTAGCACTAGATGCAGATGCAGCAACAAAACGATAACGTCACTTTCTTATACAATTAAATATACACTACTATTATATAACAAGTAAAAAAAAAAATACTAGCCATAAAAAGGTTTCATAATAGATAGCAATTTAAGCAAAATACATGTACATGTTTAATATAGGTATACAGTTTTTATTCATTTTCCAACATCGATTAAATTTGATTATGTAACAACTGGAATCATGACACTATGTTGAAATTAGAAACATAAAATTTACCTGTTTTTTTATCATATCAAAATTTAGCACTAGCTTTATTTTTATAATGTATTTGGAAATGAATAGATTTTACACGTACTATATCTACTATCATAACTTACTCTTAAAAAAGTATGAAAATATATAATTGTAATCTTTCTATGTGGTCCAATTTGTTCCAAAGATGTAAATAATTCTTCGAATGAGACTGTAAGATTCATTAGAATTTATTAACGTGTTTATATAAGTGATATAAGGTGGCATTAAGATTATATAAGGAAATAATTCATTGTGGTGTATTTTGTATTATGAACAAAAACTTTTAATATTAACAACATTCTTTTACTACTTATAATAATTTATTCATAAGTAAATACAGTAAGTTTATAATAAGAAGTAATGTACCTATACTTGTTACCATTAATATGATAGTCTGTCTAATATTTTTATTATGCGGTGTGAAATTTAATAAATAAAGTAAAAGTATATTTATAATATATTGCCCATCCAAAAAGAAACAAGGCACAATATTAATAACTGCTAATCCTGCAGAGAAGACTGTCACATATTTGCAAAGCAATGCTAAAGCTTCTGGTAATTTAGGGTTTAAAAATGAATATTTTGGTACCCAATCAGATACATCAACTGTTCTATAAATATCTGCTGGATGTCCAAAATATAAAACATCTTTTCCTTCTCTTCTTTTTATTTGTACAATCTATAATAAAAATTAATTGTTAATATCATATCATTAGCTGTGTATTTAAGAAAATATTTTACATTATTAATTATTAATATTACCTTGGTAATATTATCCAGAGAAGGTTTTAAACAATGAGTGTCTTGAAACAAACACTCATGACTAGCATGGCAAAAATTTTGTGACTGATTAATCATTATTCTGGCTGGAAGGCAAGAATGTGGAGGTAAATGAAGAGGAGCAGATTGTGGTCCCTCAATATATTCAAAGCACACACTTCCACTAGCTTCACTATCCGAAGTACAACAGTTTATAACACCATTAGTTTTCTGCCTAGATGGAACTGACTCGTCATATTCCTAAGATAATAATATTAAGAGAATAATAGTATATATATCATACAGTAAATTATAGTATGTTCTAAAAAATGCATGTATAATTGAATATTACCTGAATAAATGACTGCTTGACGCAATATCCAAGAGCAGGCTGATTTACTGTATTTAATATACAATCATACCAATCTTCAGTCTGTTTTATGGGGCAATCATTTATCTCATAGATTATGTCTTGTTCAAGAAGTCCTGCTCGACCTAATACAGGTGAATTCTATAAACATAAATTTATATAATAAAAAGGACTTACCATTTATAATACAAAACTATTCTCTCTACATTTATTGATTGTATGATTAATTTGTATTTAAAAACTAAATCAATAAAATACACAAAGTATTTAGTATTACTTTTGCTTACAGGTAAAATAGTTTTTACATAAATTCCATTCCCAACTGTATAAAATGGAGCCCATAACCATGTAGAAAGCATAAGAACAGTTGCAGCTAATGTGGCAAGTATTATGTTATGCCAAATTCCTGCACAAATCACTCGTAGTTGATTCTTCAATGGTAACGAACTAAGTTGTTCACTGCTTATACGTACATAAGCTATAGGTATTGTGAATGCAATTAATATTCCTAAGCCAAATAACTGAACATCTTCTCTTGCTGCAGCTAATGCATGACCTAACTCATGCACAATACTGCAAACTGCTAATGTAATGATATAATATCCAAGTTCATTGAAGGGTACATCTATTCCAGGTAACTGTAAAAAGTGAAGAAACATTATGAAACATTACAATATTATAAGAAGATAATTTTATAATCATTTAAAGCATTTATATGCTTTTACATAAAAATAAATTACCATTGGCTCTAATAAAGGTTCAGAATTACTATTGTCAAGAGATGGCCCATTACTCCATATATTAAATGTCATCTTTAAAATTGCAATTGTGGCAATAGGCAATAGAATGATATTAATAATGACTCCTGCATTAAACCAAGCAGTCCAAAATTTAGAACGATCCATTCCCCATTTAATTATCTTACGGTTAAATGCTGTAGTGAACCATTTTATTCTTAACACTTGAACTTCCAACCCAGTATTTTTTAAAAAGTAAAGATATGGATAATGTGAGCATGTCTGAAAAATAAATAACAATTATTTCTTGGTTATAACGAATAAATTAGATATTTTATAAATGAAATTATATGAAATGTTGTTACTATTATTCAATCACATAATGCTTTAAACTAAATTGATTTACTATATTTAATATTATACAAAATAGTAATTGTTTTTAACAATATATACCTTAAAAATAGTGTCAAAGAAAAATAATGAACAATGAATAAGACCTATAGCAATTAATACATTTAAAGCTTCCATTTTTCAACACTTTATTTCGATGTTTTATGTTAATACTTCTCATATTACATATTGCATATATCCATTCTTTCTTTGCTGCAGGTATACACTGCAACTTGAACAAAATATCTGATTTTGCGGTCAGTTGTATAGATAATATATTAGTCAAACGTGACTTGCTGACAGTTACATTCCCTAGAAAGTGTAATTTTTAGTTCAATAAAGATATTTAATTTACTAATCAATTCAGATATAACACTTTATATGCAGATAATATTAAATGTAATATTTTTTTAATTAAACAATGGTACCCTACAAAAATGAAACAATTTTTACAAAATAAAGTTACTAACGTTTCTTTAACGTTAAAATACCTATTGTTAAATTTACATATTGTATGAAATAGT
The DNA here is from genome assembly GCA_945859595.2 of Megachile willughbiella. Taxonomy (NCBI): domain Eukaryota; kingdom Metazoa; phylum Arthropoda; class Insecta; order Hymenoptera; family Megachilidae; genus Megachile; species Megachile willughbiella. The sequence goes on along the minus strand of OX243803.1, from coordinate 11,107,168 downwards.
TTTTTGGACTAATAAATATTTATTTTGATTTTATTGTCTTATTTTCTATTTCGACACGTGGTATATATTCATGATGCATACCCGGTGGAAAGTTTTTAAATTTTGGTTATATGGGGAATACATTATGCGAATACAGTATAGTAATCTAAATCTAGTGTCAATTTAATTATAACTGTATTCAGAATGTATACATACGTCTAATTCAACCATGTGTGATCTTTATCACTTTTACTTTGTTTATAACCTTATGCATTGTTAAATTAGTAGGCATGGTATATTATATTTAATATATAATTTGTATAAGTATTTGATTTCTATATAATTCGAAATTAAAGTTATACTGACATGTCTTTAACTATTGAAAAACAAATTGAATTATTATTAGCTGGTCATCCTTTAGAAATTGATGGTACACAGGAAACTAACCATGCCGTACAAAATGAAATAATAGGTAACAATTCATTTTGTATATAATTAAATGTTAATAATTTATGAATATATGATTTATCCATATATATTCTGTTGTTACAAAGTTTAAAGTAAATTATTTATTGTACATTAATATTAAAGTTATAAATAAATATTTAACGAAATATGTTGCACACTATATTCTATTCAGTTAATATTATTTTTGATTTCCGTAATTCTATTGTACCTTTTTGGAATAATTATCATCCGTCTTTAGCAACTTATATAAGAAAAATATATGCATTATTAGGGATAAAAGGAGCTGTTAACAACTATGTACCTCTTTGTCAAAAAACTGTGACATATATTGTTGCTGCTGTTATCGTAAATAATCAAGGAGAAGTATTAATGATTCAAGAAGCAAAAGCTTCTTGCAATGGAAAATGGTATTTACCAGCTGGTCGAGTTGAGCCTAATGAAACTTTATCAGATGCTATTAAAAGGGAAGTTCTAGAAGAAACAGGCCTTATATTACAACCAGAAACATTGATATTAATGGAGTGTGCAAGTGGTTCATGGTTCAGATTTGTATTCAATGGCAAAGTAACTGGTGGTAAATTAAAAACATTAGATGAAGCGAATGAAGAATCTTTACAAGCAAGTTGGGTATATAATATAAATGATTTACCACTAAGATCGCACGATATTGTTTCTTTGATAGAAAGAGGTAAAACTTATACCATGAATAAAGATCTTTCACAACATCCATATTTAATGCCAGTTAATAAGTCATTGAATAAGCTATTGCTACGGCTTACAATTACTTCAAAGAAACGAGCAACGTAAGTTGAATGTACTTGAAAAATATTTTATATAAAGTTTATATTATATGGAAATTTTATATTTAACTTTATACATATGTTACTGCTTATGCTTGATTTCTGTTTAGTATTTGCACTTTCAGTATAAGGTCAATGGTGTTAGTTTTCATAACACAGCAAGATCAATTTGATTATGACTGTGAATGTGGATGAACGCTTTAGGTTGGAGTAATAATAGGTACACATTATATGCACATGCACTTGTACATACACATTTGTAACAATTAAATTACTCTCATATTGTTTCTTTCTTTTAAAAACTTATATTACTAATCATTCGCATTTCTATCAAAAATAAATTATATCCATTGTTTGTTAACTTAATCTATCATGTAATTATATCTTGCATAATAATAACGGCTTAACTTATAAAGTATATTGTATTATAATTATAAGCTTAACTCATTACTTAAAATTACATAAAACTCTATATGAAGTTTGTATAATATTTCTTATTATATGTTTTATCAACAGGAATAAATTACATGTTCTTGTGTCAGATACAACACCATTTTGTTTACCAGTCTGTGAAATTAATCCAAATCGCAGTCTTCTTTCTACTTTACATAGCTTTATGGAGGTAAATTGATACACTAAGTATAAGAGTATATCTTTTCGAAATACCAAATAAAAATATTTAATTTTTTATTTACTACCAATTATAATACTATATTTTATGTTTCATAAATTGTTTAGGAACTATTTGGAAGTGAAGTTGCACCACATAAGCCACATGGTATAATAACTGTAGAATTCAGTGGGGGTCAAGGAGGAGATGGATTATGTTTGACACTACTGGTTTCATTCAAGTTGCCGGTAGAAGATGTACGTGCTATTGGAAAATTCGTTTGGTATGAATTACCTGAAAATTTAGCTGCAAGTATTACTTACCGTTTACCACGAAACATGACCGTGCCTTTAAACGTTATACGATAATCGGATACAATATTTGCATATTATATGCATTTGAAATTTCAAATATGACATATTTCATTCACTTTCAACTTAAATATGAAATTAAAATTTATGCTGGAAATATTAATATTATTTTTAAATTTATAAACTGTTAAAATTTGAACTCTAAAAATTCTAAATTACTATATAATATTGATACACAAATTAAAATGAAACGATTAACACGCACATATACATATATATTCATACATTCCAAGCACTGTTATAACACATCAACTTTATATTAGCCAGATATGTTTATACATCTGCTTAACAATACCTAACCATATTAGGGAAATATTTATGAGCATAAATTTATGTTTATCCTAGTCTATACCAATGACTTTTTTAACAAGAACAAGTATATGATTTATAACTGTCATAAGAATTTACAATGTAAAATGACTAATACTAGATTTTAATCATTTATATGAACTTTTATATTTTGCATTGTTAAAGAAAGCTGCAGGTATTTCCAATTATTATTAAAAGTTTTTAGAAATTCCTTTAGATTATAGATGCATATAAAAGTCGATACATGCAGTTTATAATTTTATTTATATTTAATCAGATTTCAAAAATTATTTGATAAAATAAATAAAATTTTATTCTTATATATTATAAAATTTTTAAGAATATTATTATTGCTGATATTACTTACATTCCAAATATTTAATTATTTGTTGAGCACAAAATAAGAATGAACATGTATGTGTATGTATTATATACATATACATATATACAAATGCATTTTTGCAAAAATATACATTATAAATATTATTTATTTTATGAATATTATTTAACATTGTTTACATACTAAACGCTTTGAAAAAGTTTTAGAAATATTTATGTAGATTGATTTTCTAATGAATAAAATATTTATTAACAAAAATATTAATTGTAAATTAACATGTGGAAAGTAGTTGTAATACTACTTTAAAATGAATAAAACACTTTACCAAGTTATTGCTCCATAGAAATTTATTTTGTATTTAAATAAAGAGCATAAGATATGTCCAGAGTATAGATATGAAAACTCCAATATTAATATTTAAAGATTTGAAATATCACAGAAATATACATAAACGTTTTTATAAAATCTCCACATATGTATACTTTTGGCTTATTCTATAAACAGCAGTTCAATAGAAAAATCTTTTATACAAAACGAGTATGTATGTAATATATAAAAAGAAAAGCTGTTATGTATAACATAAGTTATAAAGTGTAATCTATAATGTTATATTAATAAAAGCTGAATTTTGTTTTTACAAAAAGTGACTTTAATTTGATTAATACCTTCCAGGAATATTTAAAAATTTTAATCAGCTATCAAATTTTTCTAAATTTAAATTAATTTATTTAAATATAAATCGCATCAAATATTATTTTTATAACTAATATCTCAAAAATTGCATGAAAGACAATTTTATATATAATACTTTATACGTTGAATTACTTAAAATAAAATAATGAAAAAGCTTAAGCGTTTTATGAAAATGAGCATTGTGAAATATCAGAACAGAGGAGATTTGTATACAAAATTATTTATAAATTCAGTTTTTAAATTATCTTATTGTTGAAGAATGAATTTACAAATAATTAGTCAATTATATGAAATTGCACATATTCAGACTGTACTCTGTACATAATGTGTTAAGTATACAATATTGACTGCTTACAAAAGAACTGTCTCATGTGTAATTCAGAAAATACATATTTATACATTTAAAATCAAAGAAACTTTCAATTCTGTAACATATTTGTATCACCATTATAAAATAAGTTCATAAGCTTCATTAGCAGTGATTTATTTTAATATTTACTTAATATTTCTTTAAGATGATGTTGGTGTTAATATTTCAAGTGTATTTGTTACTTCATTATTACTTTCATTTTTTATAGGAACAATATTGTTTGTACTAGGCATTAGATTAGTATCAATGGTTTGAGTCAATGACAAATTATTGAATGAATTTAAAGATGCAGTACTATTAAGATTTACCATAGTATAAATTGCTTGTTTTTCATTATTTTCACATTGATTAACATAAGTACTGTTATTTATAGTATGTTTTTTCATATGTGTCGTTAAATTTCCACTATGATAAAAATCTTTTCCACAAACTTTACACTGAAATGGTTTAATTCCAGAATGTATCCTTTCATGTATTGATAAATTTCCACTATGTCTAAATTCTTTACCACATACAGTACATTTATAAGGTTTAACACCCGAATGAGTTCTTAAATGCGTTGATAAATTTCCACTGTGACTAAACATTTTTCCACATATTTGACAACCATAAGGTCTTTCACCAGAATGGGTTCTCATATGAATAGCTAAATTTCCACTGTGAGTAAAAGATTTTTCACATTGATTACATTTATAAGGCCGTTCTCCATTATGGGTCCTCATATGTATAAATAAATTACTCTTGTGCCCAAACTCTTTAAAGCAAATTTCACACTGACATTTGAATTTTTTCTGTGCATTTGTTTCTAAAGAACTGTTAGGTGGTCTTCCAGAATGATTAGGTTTTATTGTTAATATGGGTTCTGAAGCAATTAGCATTTGATTTTCATATTTTCCTTGTTGCATAGTTTGACAAAATTGTGATTGTTGTTCTTTTTGAATCACATCTATAATATGACACTGTTGATTCATCTGACTTTGAGTTAAACTTCTTTCCTGATTAACTTGAAATAACATACTGTTTTGTACATAATCTTTCATATACATTAAGGAACCATTTTCCTAAAATATTTAATACATGCAATTAGTCATTAAGTTTTTGTTTTATGGATTATATTAATTACATAATTTATGTAAATATATAAATGATTTATATTTTTTAGTGAAATTTGATATATTTATAAATGAAGTATTTATAATATGTCTTAAGATTTAAAACCCACTTCTGTTTGAAATAAACTTTGCTGGCCATGAATTTCTGTTTTTGTTCGTATTTCATTTTGCGTATGATCCCAAAAGATTGGTAACTGATTATATTTATAATCATTATCTTCATCACAAAATGTTGGATATTTGGAGATGTTTGAAACGTTAATTTTCTCATCAGATTTAACATCTTCCATTCCCATACACTCATGTTTTATTTGTATAGGATTAAACATCTATAATTATAATTCAAGATAATAATTATAATAACTGAGGATTAATTTATTTTCTCTACATTGTTTATAAATAAGTTGATTACTAAAAGATTAATTAAACCACTTTCAACTTATGAAATTAAAAATACTAGAACTATATTTTAAAAATCATAGGCAATTTTTTATTAAAAAGCATAAATTTAAAAAATTACGGAATAATAGTTAAGATCAGTGATTACATATATAAAATTTATTACATTTTTAAAAAGATATATTAAAATCAATAGCCACTTTTCTGGTATTCGTAATTATTCATAATTTGACTGGATCATTAATTTTGAAACAAATAACATAATTAATATACACTGTCACTTCACAAAAATTATTCATTGTTTAATGTATGAACAAGTAATTGTTTATAAACATTTCTTTAAATAACATTAAATATACTAAATAATACGTTTTTATATAAAAGCATTGACTTAAATTATATCTTTAGTCAACAATAAAAGTATCCAATTTCTTTGTTTCGTAAATGACAGCTTTTTTTTTATAGTTAGTAGTGCCATCTGCGAAGATTCAGTTTTTGGATTGCAAGTTATAATATGAATAATTTTATATAAAACGTAACAAAATATAGTATTCAAATTTTAATTTTTTAAGGAGTAATAAATGCTACTAGGTTAATTAATTTTTTGTTCATACATTTCATGGATTAATAAGTGTTTGAAAAAATACTATGTATTTATAAAATTAAAACTGAATAACTCCACCTTATGAATATGAAAAACACTTTAAATTTAACGAGTTATATCAATGCAAAATACATAAATAAAATTACAAAAATATTTGTATTTGTGCTCTTCAGTAAAGTTTATAATCTATATGTGTACAGAATATTTCAGAACACGTAGGGTCTACTTCAGAAATGCCTGAGGTTACAAAACAAAAAAGGTTTATATAGACTTGCGTTCGCTAGCGAGTTTAGATAATTTCGAAACAAAAACTAGTTGAACTTATGTTTGTTTACATTTTTTTTTATATTTTCTACCCCCTGTTCATTCCTGAAATTTGTTCCATATAGTATGAGACATCTTATATATGTTGGTATTTAGTGTCACGTATAGAGTGCGCTATATTACTGTGTATTTATGTAAATATATTTACATATATCAAAATACTGTTCACATCAGTAACTTTATAGTTCATAAATATTACCAAAAAATAAATTTGTTTATATATTTCATTTGTGAGTGACAGAAAAACATTTTATAATAATTTTCATTAATATCTAAATGTGCGGTGAAGACTTGTTGGTTAGAAATAATTGTGATATTTCTCGTTTGATTAAAATTTTAAATATGTAATATTTTTAATTGTAAGTAATATTAAATATAAACATTTAAAAATGTTTCATCAAATCCTGTAACAAATTTATTGACATAATACTCATGTACCCATTAACTTTACTTAACTTTAAAAGTAATTTGTTAGGTTATAAATGTATAAAAACAATAATAGAATTATAGATTATTTGATAATTAATAACTGAAATGTAAAGTTATGCACTATGCCTGGTGGAAGACGAAATGCTGCTAGTAGGAATGGACAAACTAAATCTCAGACTGGTTTTTCCCAATCTGCGAATATTGGAATCCGAAGTAATAGTGGAGAAAGGACAGCTGGAAGTGGAGGAGATGATAAAAAGTCAGAAGAACTTTATGGAATGAAGATATTAGTACCAAAACATGTACCAGTACCTGTTGTACCTGTTGACAGTCATTTAACGTTTGAAGCTTTGTCTTTGGTTGTGTCAATTATTGCAGCTTCTTTACAAATGCTTAATTTATATAGAACTGTATGGTGGTTACCACATTCTTATAATAATTATACCATGGTATGTAGTTTGAAATATTTTGTATTAGTTTATAAAATACTATACGAATGTCCATTACCATGTTTCTTCTATGCATTATTAAAATAAATGTGTATTATATTCTTTCAGAATTTTTATTTAATTGACCCCTATCTGCTCATATTTATTGTAACTATGGTTACAAGGCAATTTATTTATTCCCTATTACATCGATTCATTGATATTTCATCTCCAGTTCGTTGGTTGTCTACTGCTCAAAAAATTATGAGGTATACTTTCTACTATATTAAATAAATTGTATAAATGAAATTATATAAATACTTTTTCCAAATATGATATACTATTTTGCAGAATAACTTTGTTAATTAGTGTGATGAGTATATTGTGTTGGTGTCTCTATCATATGGCTGAAAGGCACAATTCAATGAAGATTTTCTACTTGTGCTATCCGTTTGTATTCTTTTATTCATGTATATGTGTACACATACTAAAGGATTTACACACTTACATAGTAACAGTATTTATTATATGTACATTGTTTCAGAAGTTTATCTGTGTATTTTGTGATGTTTGGTGTAAGTGCAACACCTTTTTTTGATATATCTACAACACCTATATACAGTAAAGACGAAAAGAAGACAAAACTTCTAATGGGTATATAAATTTTACGTACACCAATAGTATTATTTATATACCTTTAGCAGTTAAGTTTAAATTAAATTAAATTTTTATAGATAAACCTTTACATAACTGTTCTTTAAATGCATCAGCAATCAGAGCAGAAGTTTCAACTTTAAGATCTGATTTTAATCGTCGTTTGAAACGAGCGTTGTTTGCATCTTCTAGCAGTGCTTATGTATGTGGTATTGCACCGATAATATTTGTACCTCAATATTTACATTTTAATGTTTCATGGGTTGTACAACATGTTATTATGTTTTGGCTTGGAAGAATAAGTGCTCATTTCTCTCAAGCTTATTCAGTTAGGTGCGTATTTGTAATTATTTGTGAATGCTTCTTTTATATTATGCATATAATCTAATGTTATAGTATTAATGCTGTTTCTGAGAAATGCGAACGTTAAGAAAATTAAGAAAATTCATTTCCAGAAATTTGATGAATACCCTACTTATTTAGGTACTGCGACGTTTTACATAGAGCAGCACTGCATTTGGGTCGATGGATCAAAATTGAAAATCGTAACAGTCATACCTATGCACAAGCATGGAATGATTCTATTTTGTGGCCTCATGGTTCGATCGTAAGACACAATAAGGAAATTTATCGTTCCGAAGGTTTATGTACTGTAGCAGAGCCAGGAAATTCAAATCACTACAGATTTTACGTACGTTATATAAATAATAATTTATTGTGTTATAAATTCATTTATATGGTCATTTGGTGAAAATGAACCGACTTTAACGTGTATTATTTGAATTGTTTCATACAGGCTTTGTTCAGTAATCCCACAATGTTACTTTGTTCATTATTGGGGTTACAGCTTCTTCTCGTGTGTGTACAATTGTTAATTTTATTGCGCACAACCGACTGGTATCAAATACTATCAATAACATTACTTCTCGTGATCAACTATTATACTTTATTTAAAGTAACTAGAGATTATCTCATTTGTTGGAAAGTGTATCATGCCGAGCAAATAATACAAGGGAAATCTCAAGTGACTGTAAATCCTGCTATTCAATAAATAATCAGCAAAAATAAGTTGTCTAACGTATTTATCCTTTTACATCTACAAATTTTTATTTAAACATGACATTTTTCATTTTATATAATATTTTATTATACTATATTGTAAAAATATTTTACTCAAATTTTACTTTCCTAATTATGTTATTTTTATTATATTTTAATGATATTATGTCAGTAATTCTATTTAACTTTTATAAAATGATAATTCACTTGACAAACTATTGTATATTGTAAATCAGTAATATATGAAATAATTGTAACTTAGTTTCAGTTACTTTCTGATGAAACAAATGTTACATACGTCGCAGACAGATGTATAAAAATTCAGGAAAAAAAATAAATAAAATAATCGTTTTCAATATCTTTTGATCAATAATATTTATCTGTGTGCTTATGTATACTTGAATTATTTCCTGTTATAGTATTTTTTATGAAAATGAAAAATACCGACGACTTAATATGATGGACGTTCGCATTTAATTTCTTTCAAAAAGTTAAGTAAGCATGAAATAAGATGACGCATATCAAACATATTTTTGAACATTAAATATTATTTAACGCTATTTCAAAATTGTGATAATATTATGCTGTATTTTCAAACATTATCTTAAAATATTACGTTTAATAATATTGTTATATCTGCATCCGCATCGTCAGAACAACGTAGCCATTTCTATGGTTCAAGTAAGAACATGAAAAATACATGCCGAAATACAAGTATAATAATATTTGATGGTAATAGTGAAAGTGCAAATTATTATAATCGACATATATAATGGAGAACAGTAGCGAAAAAAATTGTTTGTTAAAAATGGAAAGTAACGTCTCGGTGTACATGTTTCGAAGATCTCCGCGTTTAAATTGTTGAAATTTTTAATTAAAAATTCATTATCAAGCCTTAAAAAATAGTAACTTCAAAACTTTTAATTTCTAAATTTACTAATTTAAAAAATTGTAAATTTAGGAATTTTCAAATTCAAAAATTTAGTAACCAGCAAATTTTTAAATGAAAAATTTCGTCAATACTTGTATTAAAACAATAGCGTTCTTTAAGTTCTTGCTTACGTTAGTACATTTTTTGTTTTTTGAAAACATTAAACATATTTTTTATTTTATAGTCCAAAATCGTAACAAATAGTGGATTCATTTTGCAATTTAAAAAATGTGCGTTATGTGTATTCAACTGCAAACACATGTGATTGAAAAATGATGTATTGAAAAATATGATGAAAGTTATCAGTACAATAATAAGACGTAGTTTACAATTTCTTTTCGAGCAGTTATGTATTTAATGAAAAAAATGTTCAAACAATCGTGGTATTATATATAGGAAGAAAATCAAAATGAAATGTAGTGCTGTTTGTATTTGTTACAGTGATGGGTATTATTCGGAACACCGCCTTATGCTCCGTGCTTATATTCATTGGTGTGATATGATTTCTCACAGTAATTTATTGTCTAATCGACACAAAATTTGATAAAATAATGTTTCCTTTTGTATGGCATATATCACGATAATATTTTCTGTTTTAGTCGAAAACAAAATTTTGTTGCAATAGTAAGACAAATATTTAGTATGCTTCTACAAAGTCAAATAAGATATTCAAGGAATTATTATTTTAAATAAATTCTAATAAATATTTTTGAGTGACCATTTATTTTTACAGTGAATTCAATACAAAAGTAAAAATTGATAAGTACTTTTAATCAATATTTATATATAAAGTTTCAATACAGTCGGCAAAAATTATTAATTTAAACACATGATATATAAATGTTATTACAAAATAATTTTAATTATTAACAATCGATTTTAAACAAATACCAAAAATAAAATAATCAAAAAATTCTATAAAGTTACAATAAGATTGTTGAAATAAAATTTAAAATTGTTAAAATGAAATAATAGTACTTTCAGTAAGTACATTTTTCAAAAAACATAAACAAAGAATTTGGAAGTTTTAATTGTTACGACTATTTAAAAATCAATATTATACTAAAAAAATTAGTACAAATGGTCACTTTATATTTAATAACTATTCTCTGATAAAAAGTTAAAAGGGATGAAAAGAAGGAAGAAAACTTTGCATGACTTCCAAACGTCTCTAACTTGTAATTCCATGGATTAATAAATGTATTATATTTCCATTAAATTATAATACATTTTTAATCTCATTCTATTCTTAACCAGTTTAATAGAAATTATAAGAATTTTTCGAAATTAATTTTTTCATGATACGCAGAGTTGTACGCTAGAGTTATGGTTTTAAAGAATTATCATGTTTGATGTCTTCTATAATTGTACAAAGTTCAAATGGGTGTTGCGAAGAATTACAAACTATTTTTATCAGTATAATTTAATGAAATTATTTCGCGAAATGTAATGCAGTTATAATATACGTCACTTAGTTAATGAAAAGCATAGAGTTTACATTTGAAATAGTATTTTATGCGTGTTTCATACTTCAGTTATAGTCAAACATGGATCATGTAAGCGAATGCCAGTGGTCGGCTATGCACCTGGAGTTAGTGGTATGCCTCCTGTTAACGTAAGAAATTGTGAAACTCATGAAATTTTGAAGAATCCACATCTTTCAAATGCTCTCGAGTGTAATCGTCCCTGTCATGTTGGGGACAAACCAAAAACTTGTTATTACAAATTCGTGATCGAACGTTATCCCGTCAGCGGACAGTAAGTATACTTGAAAAACGTCTAATTTAAAAGTACTATAATTTATATATAAGTGTAGTACAACCGTGACCGCTTCTGAAGACACTGATTCAAAATACGAATACATAAATGCAAATGAAATTTGAATATATGTAGAATGTTCAATAGAACCGATGTATGTAATTAACAACTATGCAGTTCCATTACAAAAAGAAACACAAATTTTTATATATGCAACAATATATCTTTGTTAGATAAAGCGATTATTCGCAACATTCTTCATAAGAGCGTATTGGGTTACAGTACAGAAAAATCTAGTTTGTCATTTATTTCAAATTTTTTTATAAAATGTAAACAATTTTCCAAATCTATATAATAACCGTTTTGTATAAAATGTCAACAATTTTCAAAACGTACAAAAGAAACGTTTGGTACGAAATATATAAGTACTTTCTGTATAAATGTACAAACAAACAACACACACATATACGTAAATTGTATATTTTTGTAAAACCTTATTTGATTCAATACTTTATTACTAATTTGTTTGTGTTACTGGTTATACGAACATTTGTTTTTTCATCCTTTTTAGAGCATGCAATTTTTGCACCCCGAATGTTACAAATTCATTGTGCCCCAATTGTCAATGCATAATCAGCGACGGAGTGGAGCGTATGGCTTTGGTTGTGAACCGAATGCTACCAGGACCGAGTATACAAGTTTGTCTAAATGATTATGTGGTGGTCGACGTTGAGAACAAAATAAAAGAAGAAGCAGTGACGGTACATTGGCATGGAATTTATCAAAAAGGAACTCAATACTACGATGGTGTACACGATTTAACCCAATGTTCCATTATGTTTGCTAAAACCTTTAGGTAAAGGACCTTACGACGAAAATAATAATTGGACATTTATAAATCTAATTAAATATAGATATAAATACAAATATCTATTTTTATTATGCAGATACTTATTTTCTTTTAGTTGGATGTTGAAAAAGATTTTATCCAGCACATTTTACACATTTTGTACTTTTTACACTTTATTTATTTTTATATATTCACCACATATGCTTAAATATATTTCGTCAAGTAATGCAATAGAAACTGTCTACTTATGTTGTCGGTATTTCTTCCAGATATCAGTTTCCCGTTAACAATGGCGGCACTCACTTTTGGCATGCTCATACAGGATTAAACAAGATGGACGGCATTTTCGGTAGCTTTATTGTAAGGAATCCAATAGAACGAGATCCCCATTCGCATCTATACGATTATGATTTAGCAAATCACGTGATAGTGATTAATGATTGGATGCACGAAGAATCAACAGAGAGATTCCCAGGTCGCAATAGTGGTGTGTTTGGTCAATTACCCGATTCGATCCTGATCAATGGAAAAGGAAAAGTCTTGGTAAATGTATTTGATGTCAAACACTATTCGCGTCTGATTATTTGGCAATTGGAAACAATGCTGATCCTATTGATTCGTTATCAGACGCGCACTGTACTTTCCTATCAGTCAAAAGATCAAAGAGCAACGTCTTTATTATATGAAATAAAAATAAAATTGTAATACAAGTAATGAAAATGGAATGGTAACGCTTTGACGGTTTGTGTCACACTGAACACATTTGAAGATTGATAAATCTATGATGAATATTAACTGAAGTTTTCAGATATAAATAACGATTTCTGAATGCCATATACCACGATAATATAGGAATTAAAAGAATTAAATTCAACGATTAAAAAGAATTTTGTTATGCCAATATTGTGCTAGAAAGGGTTGAGATGCGAATTAAATCTTTTATGGTTTATATGGGTTGTAACTAATGTTTCATTTATGTTATAGAACAATAATTCTACCGGAGAGAGTGGTGGTGCTTTCGAAGTTATAACTGTAGAAGCAAATAAACGTTATCGTTTTCGTTTAGTCAACTCATTTTGTACCACTTGTCCAGGCGAATGGAGGATCGAAGGTCACAAGATGCTCGTCATCGCATCGGATGGACAATCTATGAAACCCGTTACTGTGGATTCCATTGTTTCATTACCAGGTAAACCAGAGCTACTAGGAATAAAAAAAAACTTGAACGGTACACAGATCGTCCATCATTTTTCAGAATGACAGAAATGTTATTCAGATTTTGAGGGAATTCTATCGGTAATGGAATTCACAGAGTTTTATGAAATTTGATATATTACTATATGTATTTCCCAAAATTACTTGGTTGAGTAATTAAGTGTTGAGAGATGTGGGATATTAATATTTTTAATTTTGTACCTCCATGGTTTTCAGTTACGAAATTCAAAGTATTTAACAATAAGTGTTCATAATATAAAACAAACATTTAATGGAAATTTACGATATATTAAAAAAAAATTTCATACCGATAGAAGTCTCTAAGCGAAGTTGAGTATTGATTTATAATTTATATTTTATTATTTTAAGATCCATATTTGTACGTCAGAAATCTGTTCTACAAAAGTTGTATATTTTGTTTCCCTAGCCGAGCGGTATGATTTTATCCTACATACTAATCAAAAGCCTGGCACTTATTGGATACAGCTTCGTGGATTAAGTCGATGCAAGAACAGTGGTATTCACCAATTAGCCTTATTACAGTACTTAGATGCACGTACAAAACCAAAAACTCCACAGCCTTCTTACGGTGCCATCCCTGGAAGAGTAGTATGTTTTTTTTTCATTTTTATTGTCGTTTATACATATACGGGGTGTTCCACTTGTAGTGAATCATGCAAATATCGATAGTTACTTTTCATAATTATTCGTTATTAAAAAATATGTTTAAAAAAAACTGTAATGCAAGCTATTAGCATTTCTTTTAATTTGATCGAAGTATAGAATAAAATAGGTGATTAATAACTGGTAACAGAATTAGAAGTCGAGAGACATGGTCGAGAGATACATAGTTGACAGTATTCATATATGTACGTAATACGGTGATAGCACAGCCAAATGTATCGCCGGTAAAAGGCACTTATTATGTCAAGAAATATGAAAGATTCCATTTTTATTAATGGAGCTATTTTTTAAATAAGCATTTTTTTCAGATCATTGTGTAGCACCGTGTCAACATGAATTTAATAACAAGTTTGATATTTATATCTTATTACATTGTGCAGAAAAATTTAATTTTTAACAATATAAAGGTTATTTCGGATAAGTCGAACTTCTGCAAAAATAACGTTCACTGCAAAAATAGAAAAAAATAATCGAGGCTTAAGCGGTTTCAAGTAATTTCATATAAAGTTTTCTTCATAAATTTTGATTTTCATATCGCTTCAGGACATAAATTGGATAAAAAATTCTTCGTAAAGTCATTGTTATTTCATCACGAAAATAATTTACATGTACAATTTAAGCAGGACATACTATATGTATTCGTTCACGTTACACAACCTCCATACAAACAATATTTTTTTGCATCGTTTTAACACTTGCGAAATAATGATATTAGCACAAATCAGTGTGGAAATGTTCATCGTATTGTAATTTTAAAATACTCTGAACAACGAACACTAATGAAAACGTTTTTCTATAATTGATAAACCAAATTATTCATTGCAAAACTGTGATATCGGCCAAAAATGTAAACAAGTTTGTTGCAACAATAGGTTTTAAATCCTGTGGATGTTCCTTGCAATGGATCGAATCGGAATGCGATATGTATAAGCGATTTAACGCACGCATGGGGTACTCATCCTAGAATTGAGGAAGAAGAAGCAGATTTGAAGCTTTACATGCCTATTGGCTTTCGTGCTGCCACACCCAACACCTTTTATCGACCTAACACGTACCAAGCCTTTTTGAGTAAGTCTTTAACATTCAAACAATATTAGAGTTAGAATATAATATATACCATAATTATTCTTTATTACATTATTCATACTAATGTTTTCTTTTCTTGATACAGTTCCAGGACCAAACGCCATTGTTATGGGAACTATGGACAACATTCAATTCGCTTTTGCACCAGTACCACCACTTTCACAGTATGAGGATCTACCTCCGAATCCGTTTTGCGATTCTGATCATTTGCCACGTGGTTGCCAGGGTAATTGTACTTGCATGCACGTGCGGAAAATACCGCTGAACGCTGTAGTGGAAGTGATATTAATTGACACAGGTGAGTAGTCAAATAAAATGCAGTGTATGGTAGTAAAATGTAATTTATCATACCCCTTACGATACATTTTGAAATTTTCAAAATTCTAAACTTTTAAATTTCTAAATTCCAGAACTTCTATATTTCAGATGCTTAGATCATCAAACTTATGAACTTTCGCACATCTTTCGCCAATTGAAAATTTCAAACTTTATAAACTTCCAAAAGTTTGAATTATCACGTCACTAAACATGTAAATTCTCAAAATCTTAAATCTTCCAAATCCCCTAATGAGTGAAGATAAAAATTTTCATATTTTCAAAACTAAAAATTTCCAAATTTCTAGAAAATTTAAACTCCCAAAATTCGAAATGTCCAAATTTTACGAGAAAATTGGATTATATGATATTCTTTGATAACTTAATGATTAATTTCTGATATTTTAATTTCAGGGAAGGTAGGCGGGCTAACTCATCCTATCCACTTACATGGTTATTCATTTCGTGTCCTAAGTATGGGCCAACCATTAGGTCCTTATGCATCTGACAACGCAATAAGTGTAGATTACGTGAAGAAGCTGGATCGTAAGACTAATTTAAACAGAAAGCTTGATAATCCTCCAGGCAAAGATACTATTGCTCTCCCAAATAACGGATACGCGGTAATCAGATTCCGTGCGAATAACCCAGGTATGTATACTTCTGATTGAAAACTACTGCTATGAAGATTAATAACCATAAACGTTCCATCTCGAATAATTCGAACTCGCTTTGACTTTGTTTGCTATATTGTGCAAAGATTACAAAGCATGTTACATATGATTATAAATAAATTAATTGGTACTTTTTTACCATGAAGGATATTGGTTGTTCCATTGCCATTTTATTTATCATCATGATGCCGGCATGGAAATGGTTTTCAAAGTTGGAGAACAAAGTGACTTACCACCGGTGCCAAAGAATTTTCCACGATGTGGCAATTTCATACCGAATATTACCCCTCATTACAAACACAAAGGAAAGAAATGTGACAGAAAAGACGATTTCAGAGAAGATTGGGACGAATGGAAAGACAGCGAAGATAGTAAAAAGGTGGGAGGAAGGTGGAAACGAGAAGAAGAGAAAATATCAATCGCAGATATTGGAAAGATGTTTGATCTGTGGTAATTTCTGCATACTTACATTCGAGGATTTTGTCAAATCTATTCGTTACCTGGAAATAAAACATTTCCCTTTGTAGGAAAATAAGCACTACATGTTGAGATAATTCTGTTTTTATTGTTGTAATTTATTTGTATTCTTGTAATCTGTAATAAACATGTATGTTTCGTTTCTTATGTTGATGTATACTTTGAAATCGCATCCTACAAAATTACAAAGATAAATTATTAACATATCGGTTAATTAATGGTTAACTAAATGACCCATAAATTTAGTCGTTTTTTCACTAATAACAATCACTTTCAATAGGTACATTATATTTTAGAAACAATTATTTCTGATATATAATCCGGGTCTAGTTCAATTTATACATTTAATTCTACTTCAGAAAATTTAGAATTTTATTCTACTTTAGAAATATACTTTTAGAAAATTTCGATTAAATTTCAACGCAACTCATTTTCATCTTTTAAATTGTATGCTATTCTGATAAATACTATTCTTTAATGTATAGAGCCCTTTCGTATCAAAATTAATACATTTGTCCTTAATCGAAGTATTATCACATGCATTTTGCAACTATGAAAATAAATTATACCGTTTATCACAATCACTGATAGATATACCTGAACATATTCATCTCAACAAATTGTAGCTATTCAAGGCGTATAAATAGATTAGCACGATAAACGTTAATAATATAGAATATTTTTACAACCGCGAATATGAATATGACAGAAGCATCAATATTCCATGTGACAATACAATCCATGTATTTAGGTACGCTTGATTTCCAGCAGAGACTGTAATTGGTCCTGCTATTTTTTGTATCCAAGTTATAT
Organism: Megachile willughbiella; assembly: GCA_945859595.2. Classification (NCBI taxonomy): domain Eukaryota; kingdom Metazoa; phylum Arthropoda; class Insecta; order Hymenoptera; family Megachilidae; genus Megachile; species Megachile willughbiella. The sequence goes on along the minus strand of OX243803.1, from coordinate 11,089,416 downwards.
GCGGTGCTACCATAGTGTAGGCTTTATAGGGACCCAGAGAATATATATCCTCATTAGAAATTCCAATTTGTATGCAATTCAAAATCAAGGGATTACCAACATCATTCTGAAGCAAATAAAAATATTATAAATTGAGATAAATATGCTAATCAAATTGTGTTAGACTGTTGCGTAATGCTGTAATAAAACAAATATGCAATTATTAAATATTGTATGTGATTGTATATGATAACGGATAATTGATCATCCAAGAGAAAGAGTTATTAGAGATATAATATTATATCGTATTAATTAAACAAACTTTTAAGTGGTCAGGATAAATTGAAAAACAAAATAGTTGCGGTTGCTATGCATTATACATGGTCTGTCCAGAAAGTAATGCTATTAGGTACGTAAAAAAAATGTATTTATGTTATTGATATAAATCTTTAAAATTCTTCAAAGTACTTCCTTTGGGCTTCAACACACTTTTGCCAGCGACTTTTCCATGCACGGTACGAATCCTGGAAGGCGTTAATGGGGACCTCGTTTAATGCCTTCGTCACGGCGGTTTGAATCGCTTCTATGGTTCCAAAATGGAATGCTTTGAGGGCAGACTTGATCTTCGGGAACAGGAAAAAATCTGCTGAAGCCATGTCAGGACTGTAAGGGAACTGTGGTAACGTTGTGCCAAGCTGTGCTTGGCTAGAAATTCTTGAACGCGCAGAGCGGTATTGCTGGGAGCGTTGTCGTGGTGCAGCTGCCACGTAGTGGCGATCTCTTTTGGAATACAATGTTGTGCACAGTTGTTTTCGATATGTTGAGAGTCTCTGCGATCATTCGAACACTCAGTCGTCGATCACTCTTAAGAAGTTCATGAACACGGGAAACATTTTCGTCAATAGTGGTGCTTGTCGGCCGTCCAGAGCAGAAGTCATCCTCCACGTTTTCCCGACCGTTTTTGAACAAATTTAACCATCTGGAAACTTGAGAATAGGAAAGAGCAGAGTCCCCGTATGCCGCCTTAATCATTTGGTTGGTTTCGGCGAGGCTTTTATTCAGCTTAGCGCCGAATTTAATCGCATAACGTTGTTCGATATTTTTCTCCATTACGCGTCGTGACACGGGCACAAATAATAGGTTTACGTTTACTACGATTCTGACGATTTCGGAGCGCGGATCAGGTTGAGGTTGCAAAGATATGAAGATAAGAGTCCCCTCCACATATTCCAACAAGTCCGAACATGTTCGGACCAGGAAAAATGGCGGAAATGAATAAATTGCATTACTTTCTGGACAGACTATGTATTATACATACAGCGCTTCCGTAGTAGCATTCAGTGTAGTAATTTGTTTAATACGGAAGTAAAAATGTAAAAATAGTACGGTAAACAAGATTTGTAATTTTTGGAGATACATGTAGATAATTTTCAAATCATAATTTAGGACTTGTTACTTTATATTATTTTATATTATTACTATTAATTAATGCTTAACAATTCTTCTCCGTTTCTCTTACTACTAATTCAATCGTAAGAAAGTTTCATATTTTTGAACGGAGACTTGTATACTTGAAAATTTCTAATTTACCGAATTTGTGATTTTGAAAATTGCTACAATTGTAACTGTGAAAATTTTTAAGTTTCTGTATGTATACACTTAAAAGTCTGAACGTTTGAACGTTTATCTTTCGCTGAAGACGATATAAATTGCAAATTTGTTTGTGCAAATGTAATAGTCTTTATAAATGTTTTTCTCTCTAAACAAATAATCTAAGGAAAATAGCAGCATTATCAAACGGTTACATCAGTATTTCTGCTTTTTAAGCACTACTGAGACAGGAAATAATGACGTTAGAAATGACCATAATTAAATGTTATATTAAATCTTAGTACATAATTAAATGTCATGTTACTTACAAAGGAGGGCTGAACTTTGTCCAATGCGAGTGGCTGAGTGTACGTACATATTTTATAACCATCCGGTATATTTTTCCAGTTTGTTGATACAATATGACAATTTTCTTGCTGTACGATCTCTTTCTGCACTTCTCCGATCTAGACGAAATATATAATAAATTTATTAATTTCTTGACAATTGCGAGTTATTAATAACAAGTCCAATTTTATTGGTACGATTTAGGTTCACTGATCCTTAAAATTATTCTCTGTCTTCACTGTTAAAAGCAAGAATAGCTAAGAATAATAAATAATTCTATATGCGTTTGTTAAATTCGTATGTACTGATGTACTGAATTGTTACTAATGATGGAGCAAATGCTAACTTTGCCTTTCTATGAAAACTGATTTATTGATGTTTGGTTGTCTGATATTACAAAAATTCTGTCTTAAAACTACCGATTTGTGGTTTTTATAAATGTTGGACTGTGTGTTGAGAGGTGATGATCTAAATTAAGGTGGGGAAATGTAGCTGTCCAATTATAATTTGTGGATGATGTCGGGGGTTGTTATACTGTTTCCTCTGGGTACGTCTTGTGGAAAAACTCAAGTTCGCGTACAGGTAGTATGTACCGTTTGAATGTTTAAAAATTAGAAATTTAGAATTGCCAAAGGACCCTTCCAAGTTGTAAATAACTGTGCTCTTAACAGCGTTCATTCTAGTAAAATGTTCAAATAAAATTTCACTTTATTACTTTGGAAAAGCACCTCTTTAAGGTAGCATACTTATTTTTTGCGATAATAAAATCTTCCTTGAGTAATATGATTATGGCAACTTTCCTCTGCTTGTCGATTGTGTTACTTTTTAAAATTAAGTACTTACGAAAAAGTCCAAATCCGTATCCCACCCAACTTGAATAGCCCTTTTTCCTTCCGGAACATTAGTACTGGATGAAAGTGTAATCGGTTGAATTGCACTGTTGAATTGAATGTCTTCGAACACACGTATTAAACCGATGTTGTAGCTTACACGTGTTTTATTGTACTTGGGATGCCAATGAACTTCTCTTATTAAGTATGTAACGCCACCTTTGTATGTGAAATCGGTTCCAGCAACAACTACTAAATCTTGTGATTCTTGACTGTAAAATAATACAGTACGGTTAAATCTATCAGACATAATTATAATATATTAATACGTTCGTAACTGATTCATTGTAATGTGTGATGATTAAAATGCGATTAAAAATGCGATATGCAGTAGATTTCTGTTATATTGTTAGAATCTGTAAGAGCGTAAAATTTTTTGAACACTTTGTATGATGTCAAATTTTTAAACCCTATTTTGCCGGTTTGATTAGAAGCAAATGGTAGGGGCTTGGGCGAATAAAGGGGAGGGAGATAGCGGTGCGTCCGGGATCTGCCAGTGGACTTGTCACTAACTCTCCAAATATTTAAGTTCAAAAAGTGCGTTTTTTAAATTTAAAAATTTCTAAATTTCCGATGCCTACTTGAGATATACTGTTGTGGAACGTACATCTTTTTCTAATAAATTACTCACTTGTAAACGCATTCTGCACTTGTAAGTATATAATGGTTGTTAATGATGGTGCCACCACATAGCAACTTATTGGAGTACATTATTCTCACTAGATAGGGATTTTTGGATTCAGAAGCATTATTGCGGCAAAAAAGTCGTTCATCCGTTAAACCTACATAAAAAAATGATGTACACATTTCAAAACTCAACACACTTTATCACTAATATTGTACAGCATTAATCTTCCATTAAAAACTGTAAGTTCTTCACTATTGTGACAATTCGGGTAATAAGTATTTAATAAACTCACCGTTGACTACAGAAATTACGCATAAAAGGAGGGCCAGCGAACGCATGATGGTAGAAACTGAAAATTAATAATCAAATTGATTAGCGTCTAAAACTAAACGCGATTAACGTCAGCGTCATTTACGTGAGGTTTTATGCATAATTCCAAATCCTTCCTTTGATGTATGTACGCACCTATTGACATATGTACTGTAGAATGAATATGAAATAACATGGATGTCATGCAAACAAGAGAAACTTTAAATATTAACAATATTTCATATTTGTTCAAAACTGATTTGTCTTCTAATAACGCGCATTTTTCTCTGAAATGTGTTAATAACTGATGCTCTAGTAGAAAAATGAGGAATGATCGATGAATAATGTCTCCTTTCCGTACTTACTTTCTTGTCTGATCGAATATTATAGTTGTGTTGCTTCAGCAAAACTTTGCTCGGGATTGGTAAAACGTTTAATAAGTTACTCCGTCAATGTGTCATTTTCAATCTTCAAGGTAATGTGATATCTACACTTATGGAGTGTTCTTGATAAGAACTGAATAGAAAAAGATTTGATTTTTTTCTATTGCGTTCACAGTATTTTTTTATCAACTATAAAATTATCTTTCGTTGCATTTGTTTGGCACTATCATTCAACTAAGGAAATAAATTATACCTTCCATCACAATGTCGTATTAATATACGTAAACATGTTTTAACTGTCCAACGTACATAAACGGATTATCATAATAAAGGTATATAACGATTATAAGCTGAACCGAAAATTTTATTTCATTTTCCGCAAAATTAATACATTTACGATAGCGAATATGAATTTGACAAAAGTGTCAATATTGTGAGTGATAACAAAATCCATGTGTTTACATGATTTATGGGGTTTGATCCGCTAATCTCAATGGTCGTAATCGATCCTGCTACCGACTGTATCCAAGGTACGTACGGCGACACCATAGTGAAGAAGTCAAGCGAACCGGGTGTACATGGTAGTTGCATATAAGCAGCAATGCCAATTTGTACGCCGTTGTAAATCAAGGGAGAACCACCATCACCCTGAAATAAATAAAAGTATTACAAATTGTGATAAATATGTTGATCAAGTTGTGTTGTACTGACATATAATGCTTTAATAAAACAAAAAAAGCGAGGGATGCTTAATCATTTTATGAAATATTGCATGTTGTGGGCACGGTAACGGGCACCTTATATAGAGTAGCATAATCAATTAACTAAGAGAAAGAAATATCTTCTGATTTTATACAGTACCAATACTGCATTATATTACTTACATAAAGTATTTAGTGATGAGGTTAAATTGAAAACAAAGTAATCGGAACTGCAGAGTATTATGCTATATACAGTGTTTCTATGACATTAAACGTATTAACGTTTTCAATAAAGCAGTATGAATGGACACGTATAGTAAGGCAGAGAGGACTTTTAATTTTTGGAGATACGAATAAGGTAATTTTCAAATTTAAACTTTGGATTTGTAATTTTATATCGTTTACACAATAGTGATTCTAAACTATCCTCTTCCTTTCTTTTTATTCCTTATTCAATTGCATTAATTACGTTTATGGTGTCCCCAACGACTACGCCCACGACATTAAATGTGTTAATTAATAAAGTCATATTTTATATTTATAAATTCCTGAACTGAAAAATTGCAAAGTTTGAAAACTTGACTATTTCTAAACTTTGGTACATTCTAATTTGGAAATTTCTATATTTGAAAATTTTTAAATTAGCGAATTCGTGATTTTGAAAATTGCAGCATTTTCGACAGTGAACACTTTTAAATTTCTATATTTATATACTTGAAAATCTGGAAGGTTGAACGCGGCCTTCTCAAACCTTTACTTTACGCTAAAGACAATATAAGTTGTAAGTTTATTTGTGTTTAATAGTCTTTATAAATACTTTCCACTGTAGATAGCCTAAAGAAAATACTGGTATTAACATGTTGTTAAATGTTATGATACTTACAAAGCAAATGGCTTGACTTGCTACCATTTTCGTACATATATATTTTGTTGTCGGAAACTTCCCCCCCAAACGACTTTCACACTCTGATAGCGACATCACGTGTGTATATCCCAGTAGCAATCTAGCAGGTTTTTTCCCTGCATTCTGTTGAAGAAAAAAAAGTGATTAGTTTCTTAATCCCATTTACCGTAAGATGTTTCAACCGTTTATTAATTTATTAATATTAATTAACAAGCGAAGATTTCTTCTTTGTGAAAACAAAGAAGTCCTGTGTTTTACACATTAAAGCGTAGAAATTACAATTCAGTACCTTGCATGCAAACAACGGGTATATAAAGTAAACGAGCTGTATTTAATAAAAACCTACCGCTTTACCGTCTCAAATACAATATGTCATTTTATTATGTTCTGTACAAATGCGTTAATAACAAGCCAAATTTTATTTACACGAATCAGTACACATTAGTCGTTAAAATCGTACTTTCTATTCACTTTTGAAGTTCACAGTGGATACTGAATAATTTTTTATGTATTCATTCTAGCAAAGTACTCGAATAAAATGACGCTTTATATTTTGGCAGAATCACCTCTTTAAAGCAGCACTCGTTTTGCTCGCTGGGGAACTCCGCCACCAGACCCTTCGAGTTTTCAGGTGATTTTAGGGGGGTCGATTCTATGGAAAAGTGTCGTATCTCGCACCGTTTGGCCAGTGAATTTATATACGTAAATCAGCGGGAGGGAGGTTTTATAATATTCTGATATTGATTTTCCCAATAATGAAAAATATTTGATGCAGCATGATTTTGGCAACTTTCCTCTCCTAGTCAATTGTGTCATTTCTTATAATCACTTACGTTCATATCTCCCCAGCCAACTACAAGAGCAACTTCTTCAGCAGGAACATAAGAATTAGATGGTAGCATAATTGGTTGAATTGCAGCGGAGAATGTAATGTCTCGGTTCACACGTATTAAGCCGATGTTATCAATTTTTCTTGATTGGCTGTAAGTGGGATGCCGGAAAAATTCTTCTGCTAAATACGTAACACCACCTTTGTTTATGTTTTTTGTTCCAGCAACGATGGTGTACAATTTTGGACTTCCTCTGTAAAGTAATGCAGTACGAATAGATCGATTAGATCGATTATCATAACATAAATCTTTTTCTGATAAATTACTTACACATCAATGCATCCTGCAAGTGTAAGTATATGACGGTTGTTAATGATGGTGCCTCCACATAGCAACTCATTGGAGTACATTATTCTCACCATAGAGGGTACTAGGGCTTCTGAAGTATTTGTGCCTCCAACAATTCGTTCATCCAGAGAACCTACATAAAAAAAATAATGTACGCCAATAAATTGATTAATTGCATTTTAATTACATTTCAAAAATTCGCACACTTTATCACTAATATTGTACAGCATTAATCTTCAATTAATAACTAGTAAGTTCTTCGTTATTGAGACAATTCGAGTAAGTATTTAATAAACTCACCGTTGACTACAGAAATTACGCATAAAAGGAGGGCCAACGAACGCATGATAGTGGAAACTGAAAATTAATAATCAAATTGATTAGCGTCTAAAACTAAACTCGATTAATGTCAGCATCACTTACGTGAGGTTTCATGCATGATTCCAAATTGTTCCTTTTATGTATGTACGCACCTATTAACATAAGTATTGAAGAATGAATATGAAATAACATGGATATGATACAAGAGAAACTTTAAATATTAACAATGTTTCATGTTTGTTCAAGACTGATCTGTCTTCTAATAACACGCATTTTTCTCTTAAATGTGTTTTGTTTCTATGCGTTCCACGTTTCCTCCCTGTACACTTGAATGTAAATAATTCTATAATATCGACATTCCACTGTGTTCGAATATTGATTGTTAATTTTAAATAATATTTTAAATTTTAATATGCGCTTGTAACTACTTATAGGTCAAAATCAGACAATGAGGCATTGCTCTACATGAACACGGATTTGAGAATTTTATTCGAAACTGTGGCATATAAAGAAATCGTCTGATTAAGATTAAAAGTAACATAAAAGATAATAACTGATGCTTTAGTAGAAAAATGGGGAATGGTGAATGAGTAATGTCGACTCTTTTCCGTACTTACTTTCTTGCCTGATGGAATATTACATTTGCGCGTTTTCAGCAAAATTTCGATACTGGTAAAGCAGTCAATGTGTGACTCCTGTAACGTGGTCCATTATTATCTGGAGGTATACTGATATCAGTGGTTAAGTGGAAATTTTGATTAAATTTATTGGTTTTGGTTATTTTTATCAATATGTATTCGAGATATTACTTTAGCCATGTACTCTTTATCTTTTTTCAAATTTCTAAATTTCCAGATTCTTCAATTTCCAGAATCCAAAGTTTTCAAAGTCCATTCATGGAGTTTAGAATCAAATCTCGAAATTTTCAAATTTATAAGGTTTTAAATTCAAAAATTCTATTTCTAAGTAAAATTAATCGCAGACAGGATTCAGTACATTGGAAGAAAACACATTTTATTTACCGTCCCAGTTTCAGAAGAATACAAAAATCTTCCTTGCGAATTCTATAGATATTATGTTTATTACATCAGTATACATGCATTACAGTAGTTATTAAAATTATTATATTAAAATTATTTTTCCAGTAATTATCAACATTTTATTATTTCGTAATTGGTGAGTACGTGGAAACATGTATGATACAATTCTTCTCCATTCCAATGTATTATCATGAATGGTATCGTTTTTATTGCTATTGTATTGTTATCAGATCCATTAAGTCTTGCTACTATCGTTATCATTGTTACCATTGAACTTCAGTAACATTTACTAGTACTTGCAAAAATATTACATATAATTATCGTCTAATGACATGATTATTATTTTCATTAAATTATCTATCAATAGTGTAAAACATTTTACTGTTTAAACTACTGCTAGGTGTACCGGTTAATAATTCTAAATTTTCTTTTTAACCAAGCAATTTAAAGTTGGGTATGTAAGAGCGAGCGGACAACGGTCAGAATAGGTTTAGAGTACCATAAATTAAGGAGTCCCTCAGAGCGTTTAGGGACCAGGTTTGAACAAGACTCGGTTGATATTTTCCAGGCCCCTAGTAACAGTAAGAGTTTGTTTGTCCCAAAATGCAAAGTGGGGATGCGTTCCCCATAAAACCTTTAGGAAAGCTTGAGAACGATGCATTTTGTTAGAGACCGTGAAGAGAGAAATCGAACGATAAAGTTATTTAAAACATTTCTGTGTGAAGTTTAGGCATCCTTACAGGTAAAAGGAAAAAATATTTTATTGAATGTATGTACCATCGCTATTTATATATTTTTCCCATCTGCCCTTCAAATTGGGGTGCTCTCACTAAATATTGTTCACATTGATAGAAACAAGTGGTAATCCGTAAGGACCAAGTCACTATGGCGGGTGCGGCAAGAGTCCTCAACCAAGTGCAGAAATTGTGCTTTTAACCCTTTTCGCTGTGTGTGATGCGGCGTTGTCGTATTGCAAAATCACTTTTCCGTGTCTTCTAACCCAATCTGGACGCTTTTCGATTAATTCACGGTTCAAGCTGATTATTTGTTGACGGCAGCGATTGGTATCAACTGTTTTCACGTGGTTTCAGCTCATGATACACGACACCATGATCCTACCAAATGCATAGCATTGTCTTCCTTCCGAAGTGATTCTTACGGTCGATGTTGATGGTTGTGTCAACCCATGACTTTTTGGGTTTCTAAAGTAGAACTAAATCATGTGTATTGCGTTAGGACATAAATCGTAAGTTCCCACAAGACCACGGCAAGCAATCGCGTTTTTCTTTTGATTGAACACGAAAACGCGTCGCTACTGCTATTTAGTTTGAAACTAGACATATTCACCACAAAAATAAAATATGACGCTAACTCGAAATCGTTTGAACATCGACGGCGTTTTGAAATCTATTGTCATAGCAAGAAAATGATATAAGAGTTTAGACTGTGAATAGACTCCAGCGCAGAAATTAAGAATTATTAACCGGGAGACGCAGTCTTTAGGACTTTGAGGCTTTGCAATCTGAGACTTTGGGATTTTCAAATTTTGGGACTGTGTAAATGTAGACCCATGATACCTCGAAAATTTGGATTTCTTGAATTTGGAAATTCTTTAATTTTTTATATCTGTAACTTCGAAATTTCAGAATTTCAGAGTTTTCGGAATAATGGTGCATGAGAACCTTGAGACTTTGAAAGGAAGCTATGGAATTTTAAGATTTAAAGACATTCGAATTTTTTAATTTTGCTTAAAATTGCGGAACTTCTTAATTTTGGAATGTTGGGAGATTAGAATTTTGAAGTAGTGGTAAATTTGAACTTTAAAGTTTTTAAACTTTGGGTCTTTTGAGACTATGAAATTGTACAGTTGTACAAAGTACATCTAACTCTTTCAAACTGTAAAATCTTCGAAGCTTTGATCTAAATTGTTTCTGTAAATATTATCTCGCGAGTATATCAAAGTGATGAGTGTTTAATTACCAGTCGACGTGTCGTATATCAACATAGCCAACGTGTTGCACATAGTTCGTTTGTGTCATAAACGTCTGAGCACTCACCATTCGAGAGTTGTACATTGTTATTGCGAATAACTCGTTGTAATATAAAGAGATAATAAAATGTGAAAAACAGATACTGTGCAAAGTGTGAATAGAACTCTGTATAGACGGTGACGTTATAAACATGATATTATGCAGAATCCAAGAAAATTAACGAAAGTAATATTAAACGTATAAAACAGTGAATGTGACATGTAAATTTCATGAGTTGTTCTTAAGTGACACGTTTTGTCAGATTATGTAATACATTTTTAGTATTCTTATCTATTATATCTCCAAACATCTCATTGAACGTATTATGTGATCAAAAACATTATCAGCACCTTCAAATATCTCTCACAATATTTATTTAACACCATACAAATCCGTAACCAGAAATTTGGAAATATTTTTGATGTCATGAATTGGTTTTGATAACATGCGACTTTATATCGAGAGAATGATCGTACGTGTTAATTTATATGATATTTTTACCAACTAATGTTTCAGCGTTTGTTCATGTATTACTACAATTTACATTCAGTTTAAAATTAAGCAACATCAGAATGTTTAATCAATGGCACAATACAACTGATCAATTTGTAAATAAACTGTTTTCAGTTTTACCGGTAATAAAATTCTTTTCTTTCTGTTCTTATGTAACGGAAGGTTTGCACGTCTCTTAATTTTCAAAGTAAACTCCCCTGTCGTCAACTTGTTGTCGCTCTTGGTATATTATCCTATAGTATAATATCTTTATAGCACCGTGTCCCAATTAATTTCAGAATCACCGAGAATTAAGACAAAGTAGATTAGTCTTATCAATGAAATTGTGCAGAGTAATCTCTTGGGAAGAAGGGTTGTTAATCTTATATAAAGGCAAAATTATGCGTACATATTTGTAATAATCCAAACATCATAATGAATTGGATCCAAGAAGCACTTCTATCGTCTCTGCTCATTCTTGCTGGTATAAGTCTTCATGTTTTTTAAACAATTTGTTTTCACTAAATTATGTGATAAAATGGTCATTCTACTGTAACTTAGAAGCTGTGCCAGTGAAAACACTTGAGAAGTGCAATTATACATTTGTTATTTTATAATAACAACATTCTCCGTTTAAATTGAATCAATATTATTAGTTATTGATACTTGTAAACCGATAATGTATTTAACCGTTAATAGTAAGTGAACTAATTGTGAAAGTTAAAAATAAACGGAAGATTCTGTACAGGAATAATAAAATTATACAATCATTTCACAAATATCGGTACTTTCCAGCACGTTACTTAAACGATACAGATAAAGAATTTGAAAATCATTACGGTTGTTTAAAAATCAATATTATATTAATAAAATTAATACAAATGATCACTTTGTATTTGATAACTACTTTCTGGGAAAAAGTTAAATGGGATAAAAGGAGTGGAGAAAAATGTGCACAACTTCTGCGTGTCTCTAACTTGTAACCCTTGTGATAAACTCAGCATTTTACTAGACTATAAAACATATTTACTTTCGCTTTATTCTAGAGCAGGTAAATACAGATCACAAAAATTTATCAACGTCACTTCTTTCGTTTTGTGGAAAGTTGTTCTTCAAAATTATTATTTTTTTTTTTTTTTTTAAATAGTGGTTTATAGTCGCATCAACTACCCAGGTTATTAGCGACTGTTGACCAATTTACGGAGACAAGGTTATGGTCGGAAGTGGATGGTTTGAGATAGATTTTTCATAGTTGGGTGAGGATTCCTATAGTTTTACAGAATTTTAGTAATGTGTCTTGATACGCTGTTGATGTGGTTGCTTCAGTGAGGTTGTTCTTGATGTTTAATCTTCTTCTGGCGTGGTTATATTTTCTGCATTCCAAAATTATGTGTCTGATGGTTATGATTGTGTTGCATATATCGCACCTTCTGGGGGAAACGTTTTCGAGTATGTATGAGTGAGTCAATTTGGTATGTTCGGTCCTAATTCGGGTTATTGCCACTTGATTTCTTCTATTGTGTTTAGGGTTATTTTTTAAATCGTAGAATTTGTCGAGTTGTTGATGGGTTGAGCTGGCTTTGTATTTTCTCCATGTAGAGTCCCATGACTGTTTTAGTAGTGTCGCGATATGATTATTGATGTCCGCAGAGGTGTTTAATATCGGTTGGTTTTCTGTGACTGTGGTTGCTGCAATTTTTGCCTGAAAATCGGCCATGGTGTTTCCATAGATATCCATGTGGGAAGGAACCCAAGCTATGATTACAGTTTTGTTGTCTTTGCTTAGTTTATCATATTTTTCTTGAATTTCTAAGTGCATTTCAGTGGTGTATTTTATGTTTTGAATTTTCCGAATAGTGGAGAAGGAATCAGAAAAGATAATGAACTTGGACTGAGGAGATCTATTGACAAGGTTAAGAGCTGATAGGATCGCGTACGTTTCGGCTGTATGGATACTATTGTAGGGGTGTAGACCGTAACTGGACGTTTCTTCTTGGGTGAAAACAGCGGCTCCTGTTCCGTAGTTGTTTTTTGATCCGTCAGTGTAGATGTGGGTAAAATCAGGGTAATTTCTGCAGAGGGCATTGAAAATTTGTTTGCATCTCTCTTTAGATAGGTTTTCTTTTCTGTTAATTTCCAGTGATACATCAATTTCAGGTGTCTGTAATGTCCATGGGGGTATTTTGTGTAGTCTGGTCTTTTCCATATTCGGTACCTTAAATTGAAGCTCTTTCATGTAGCTTTTTACTCTCTGGTGGAGTGGGAAATTTCCAGTTTGGTAATGTGACTGATGTGTGACCTTCGGAAAAATGTCAGCGTGGATAATCGGGTTTGTGGATGTTAGTGCCCTTATAGCGTATTTCAAACTTAAAAGTTTTCTTCTATGTTCGAGAGACGTTTCTCCAGCTTCAATTAGTAAGCTTCCTATGGGAGTTGTATGGAAAGCTCCTGTCACTATCCTTAGTCCTGAGTTATGGATTGTATCTAGTTTTTTAATGATATTTGTCTTCGCTGAGTTGTATATTACCGATGCATAATCTATTTTGGATCGAATAGTTGCTTGGTAAGTTTGTAGAAGGACAGCTTTGTCGGCACCCCAGTTGTTGTGTGAGATTGATTTAATTGGTTTCAGTCTTTGCTTGCAGATGTTTATAAGATAATCTATGTGACTCTTCCATGTGAGTTTGCAATCAAAAAGTACACCGAGTATTTTGGTGCATGTGACAAATCTCAGTGTATTTGTACCCAGTTTTAGTATCGGTGTTTGGAATTCGTGGTGCTTAGAAAAGAGTATGCATTCGGTTTTGTTGGATGAGAATTTGAAACCATTTTTATTCGACCATTCATAGAGTTCGTCGAGGGCTATTTGTATGAAATGTTGGCTGGTATTAATAATTATTATTTTTGGTGTCCACTGTAATTGTGCAAAGTTTAAATCGGTGAGAACTACTGCTGTCAGTACTGTTTAATAATATTTCGAGAAGTACAGTTCAGTATAAACTTCACTTACTGAGAAGCACAGAATCAACATTTAAAATAACATTATATGTGCATTTCGTTCTTCAGTTATAGTCAAACATGGATCATGTAAGCGACTACCAGTGGTCGGCTATGCTCCTGGAGTTAGTGGTATGCCTCCTGTTAACGTAAGAGATTGCGAAACTCCTGAAATTTCGAAGAATCCACAACTTTCAAATGCTCTCGAGTGTAATCGTCCCTGTCATGTTGGGGACAAACCAAAAACTTGTTATTACAGATTCGTGCTCGAACGTTATCCCGTCAGTGGGCAGTAAGTATAATTGAAAAACGTCCAATTTAAAAGTACTATAATTTATATATAAGTGTAGTACAATCGTGACTGCTTCTAAAGACACTGATTCCAAATACGAATACATAAATGCAAATGAAATTTGAATATAGAATGTTCAATAGAACCGATGTATGTAATTAACAACTATGCAGTTCCATTACAAAAAGAAACACAAATTTTTATATATGCAACAATATATCTTTGTTAGATAAAGCGATTATTCGCAACATTCTCATAAGAGCGTATTGGGTTACAGTACAGAAAAATCTAGCTTGTCATTTATTTCAAATTTTTTTATAAAATGTAAACAATTTTCCAAATCTATACAATAACCGTTTTGTATAAAATGTCAAAAATTTTCGAAACGTACAAAAGAAACGTTTGGTACGAAATATATAAGTACTTTCTGTATGAATGTACAAACAAACAACACACACATATACGTAAATTATATATTTTTGTAAAACCTTATTTCATTCAATACTTTATTACTAATTTGTTTGTATAACCGGTTATACGAACATTTGTTTTTTCATCCTTTTTAGAGCATGCGATTTTTGCACCCCGAATATTACAAATTCATTGTGCGCCAGTTGTCAATGCATAACCAGCGACGGAGTGGAGCGTATGGCTTTAACTGTGAACAGAATGATACCAGGGCCGAGTATACAAGTTTGTCTAAATGATTATGTGGTGGTCGACGTTGTGAACAAAATTATGGAAGATGCAGTGACGATTCATTGGCATGGGATGTATCAGAACGAAAGTCAATACTACGATGGAGTACCTACATTGACCCAATGTCCTATTACGGCTGGCACAACCTTTAGGTAAATAAAGTTACGTCGTTATTAAGTAAATAAAGTAATAATTGCGTGCGTGTATAAATATAATTAAACATAGATAAAAATACAAATATCCATTTGTATTATAAGGTTTTAGTTGGATGTCGAAGGGTATTCTATTCAGCTTTTGCGTATTTTGTGTTTTCAATGAGCAATCATTGATAAATCTACATCATGTATGTAGAGTGAAAAATTGTTGACCAAGTAAAATGTGAACTGGGGATCTAATTTAGATCTTCCGTTGGTGAAGTATTTATTAATTAAATTACTTACTGATGTTGTAGACGAATATTCTATTCTACGTTATGGCTACACTGACATTCATAGACGATGCTATTGAAAAATTGTATCTCTTCCAGATATCAGTTTCCCGTGAAAAATGGTGGCACTCACTTTTGGCATGCTCATACAGGATTAAACAAGATGGACGGCATTTTCGGTAGCCTCATTGTAAGAGATCCAATAGAACAAGATCCCCATTCGAATCGATACGATTATGATTTAGCAAATCACGTGATAGTAATTAATGACTGGATGCACGAGGAATCAACAGAGAGATTTCCAGGTCGCAATAGTATATCAGGTGGTGCAGTTGGTCAAATTCCTAATACGTTTTTGATCAATGGAAAAGGAAAATTCTTGGTAAATGCAACTGATATCAAGTACTATTTGCATACGATTATTTGGCAGTTGAATACATTACTGATACTATTAATTCGTTATCAAACACGCATTGTACTTTCTTATGAGTTAAACGACCAAAGAGCAACGTCTTCGTTTTATGAAATAAAAATGATATTATGACATATGAAATAAAAACAGAATGTTAATACCATGATGTTTGGTTTCAGGTAGGCATGATTTTTAAGAATAACTTAAATAAACGATTTTCGAGTACGTTATGATAGTATTGGAATAAAAACAATTAAATTTGACAATTAAAAAGACTTTTGCCATAACAACATTCGGCTAGAAAGGGATGAGATGCAAAGTGGACCATTTATGTACAATATTAATTCTAGAGCAGATTGTTTAAAAAATTATTAAATAAATTGATATGAGTTGTAGTTAACATTTCATTTATGTTATAGAACGGTAATGCTGACTCAGGGAAGGGAGCTTTCGAAGTAATAACTGTAGAAGCAAATAAACGTTATCGTTTCCGTTTAGTCAATTCTTTTTGTGCCAACTGTGCTGGCGAATTGATGATTGAAGGTCACACCTTAACCGCTATCGCGACGGATGGACGATCTATTGACCCCATCACAGTGGATTCGATCGTCTCATTAGCAGGTAAATCGGCAATTAATAAGAGTACTGTGAGTACTGTGCAATGAGGCACAAAAATCGCAAGTAATATTAGTTTATTTATTTACTGTATTGGATATTAATTATTAGTTTATATTTTGAATTCATTTATTGAACATTGAAATACGGAAAGAGAATGTTACGTGTTATGTCAAACGTTCTTATCGAGGCTTTGATTAGCAGCATAAGAGAGGTAGAACTCTCTTAGCGAAGCTATGTAATGATTTATAATGTGCTCTTTATCATTATATAATCTGTTCTCACATATCAAAATTTTGCTCAATAAAGATTGTGTGTATTGTTTCACTTTAGGCGAACGATATGACTTTATCCTAAATACTGATCAAGAGCCTGGTGCTTATTGGATACAGCTTCGTGGGTTAACTGAATGCACAGAACGAAATATTTATCAGTTAGCCTTATTACAGTACTTAGATGCACCTACAAAACCAAAAACTCCACAGCCTTCTTACGGTGCCATCCCTGGAAGAGTAGTATGTTTTTTTTTCATTTTTATTGTCGTTAATACATATACAGGGTGTCCCACTTGTAGTGAATCATGCAAATATCGATAGTTACTTTTCATAATTATTCGTTATTAAGAAATATGTTTAAAAAAAACCGTAATGCAAGCTATTAGCATTTCTTTTAATTTGATCGAAGTATAGAATAAAATAGGTGATTAATAACTGGTAATGGAATTAGAAGTCGAGAGACATGGTCGAGAGATACATAGTTGACAGTATTCATATGTGTACGTAATACGGTGATAGCAAAGCCAAATGTATTGCCGGTAAAAGGCACTTATTATGTCAAGAAATATGAAAAATTCCATTTTTATTAATGGAGCTATTTTTTAAATAAGCATTTTTTTTCAGATCATTGTGTAGCACCGTGTCAACATGAATTTAATAACAAGTTTGATATTTATATCTTGTTACATTTGTGCAGAAAAATTTAATTTCTAACAATATAAAGGTTATTTCGGATAAGTCGAACGTCTCCAAAAATAACGTTCACTGCAAAAATAGAAAAAAATAATCGAGGCTTAAGCGGTTTCAAGTAATTTCATATAAAGTTTTCTTCATAAATTTTGATTTTCATATCGCTTCAGGACATAAATTGGATAAAAAATTCTTCGTAAAGTCATTGTTATTTCATCACGAAAATAATTTACATGTACAACTTAAGCAGGACATACTATATGTATTCGTTCACGTTACACAACCTCCATACAAACAATATTTTTTGCATCGTTTTAACACTTGCGAAATAATGATATTAGCACAAATCAGTGTGGAAATGTTCATCGTATTGTAATTTTAAAATACTCTGAACAACGAACACTAATGAAAACGTTTTTCTATAATTGATAAACCAAATTATTCATTGCAAAACTATGATATCGACCAAAAATGCAAACAAGTTTGTTACAACAATAGGTTTTAAATCCTGTGGACATTCCTTGCAACAAAACGAATTCGCATGCGATATGTATAAGCAATTTAACGCATGCCTCGGATGGTGAACCTGGCGTTGAGAATGATGAAGCAGATTTGAAGTTTTACATGCCTATTGGCTTTCGTACTCCCTCACCCGACACTTTTTGTCAGCCTAACACGTACGAAGAGTTTTTGAGTAAGATTCTCCTTCAATATTTAAATTATGAATACCACTATGGTAATTGATTATAGTATTCCTTCATTATTTTTATTTTCAAACATTTATGCAGTTCCAAGAAAAGATTTCATTGTTATGGGAACTATGGACAACATTCAATTCGTTTTTCCACCAGCACCTCCACTTTCACAGCATCATGATCTACCTTCGGATCAGTTTTGCAACTCTCAAAATTTGCCAAGTGATTGCAATGACAATTGTACTTGCACGCACGTGCTGAAAATACCGTTGAACGCTGTAGTGGAAGTGATATTAATTGACACGTGTGAGTAGTCAAATAAAATACAGTGTACAGTAGTAAAATGTAATTAATCATTCCCCTTACGATACATTTTGAAATTTTCAAAATTCTAAAATTTTAAGTTTCTAAATTCCAGAATTTCTATATTTCAAATTCTTCATCAAACTTATGAACTTTTGCACATCTTCCACCAACTGAAAATTTCTGACTTTACAAATTTCCAAAAGTTTGAATTACTACGTAATTCAAATTCTTAATTCTTCAAATCCTTAAATTTCCATATCCTCATTCCCCTTTTGAAATTCTCCTTGTTCAAAAAGCGAAATTTTCAAATTTCCAGAAGTCCAGATTTCTACGTTATCAAAATCTCTTTTCGAATCTTCAAAGCTAGAGATTTGTAAACATCCAAATTCCAAACGTTAAAAATTTTCAAAGAGCTGAACGACGAAATGTCTAGATTTCTAAACTCCTAAACGTACAAATTCTTAACTGTTGATATTTCCAACTCAAAATTTCCACATCCCTATATTACCGAATCTCTAAATTTTCAAATGATCGAACTCACAAATCTATAAATTCACAAATTTCGAAATTTCGAAAAGTTCGATTCACCAAACTCTCAAATTCTTATGCTTTCAAGGTTTCAAATTTCTAAATCCTTTAATTTAAAAATTTTCTAATATACAAAAATCTAAATTTCGTTTAAAAATAAAATCTAAATTGTGTTTAACTTCTGATGTATTAATTGTTGCAGCTCGTGTACCAGAGCTATTTCATCCTTTCCATTTGCATGGTTATTCATTTCGTGTCCTAAGTATGGGCCAACCATTAGGTCCTTATACACCTGAGAACGCAATAAATGTAGATTATGTGAAGAAGCTGGATAGTGAGAATAATTTAAACAGAAATTTTGATAATCCTGCGGCCAAAGATACTCTTGCTCTTCCAAATAACGGATACGCGGTAATCAGATTCCGTGCGAATAACCCAGGTACGTATACTTCTGATTGAGAACTACTGCTATGAAGATTAATAACCATAAACGTTCCATCTCGAAAGATTCGAACTCGCTTTGACTTTGTTTGCTACAATGTGAAAAGATTACAAAGCACATTACATATGATTATAAATAAATTAATTGGCACTTTTTTATGATCAAGGGTATTGGTTGTTCCACTGCCATTTTGTTTATCATCATATAGTCGGCATGGAGCTCGTTTTTCATGTTGGGCAACGACGTGATTTACCACCGGTGCCAAAGAATTTTCCACGATGCGGCAATTTTATGCCGAATATTACATGTGGGTAATATGTTAAAAAGGGGGAAGAAAGGAGAGGGAAGGAGAGAATGTATTAATAATAGATCTTGGAAAGGGTTCTGATCTGTCGTAATTTCTTTATGATTACATTCGCATGTTCGAGGAATTTTTACACCGCATTTTATAAAATGTATTCGATATTGCGTGAAGGAAAAAAATGTCCCTTTGAAGGAAAATAAATGTATTGATAATATATGTTGAGATAATTCTGTTTTTATCGTTGGAATATATTTGTATTTTTCTAATCTGGAATAAACATTTCTATACTTTGAAATTGCACCCTTCAGAACTATGAAGACAAATCACTAACATACAAAGTAAAATTAATTAACAATTTCATTATTATGTTTTTGATCCATAGAAATACCAATGAGTATCTAAAACTTCCTAAAACGTTAGTTCAGAATGTTAAAGTCTTTTTAATTTTCACTGATGAATTGTATTAATTTTTTTGGGTAAATCACCGATTAATTTCATTTGTTCATGCGTTTACCTGGCGGTGGATTCAATTTATTTAAACATTTTTGTATTTTTATTTATTTAATTTTATTTATAATCATTTACATTTATTTATATTTATTTAGTCTTGTTTATATTATATAACTATGTTCTGGTTGGCAATGCACTACATATACTACATATGTATATGTACACATACTGTATGCATAAACAGAAATAATATTACTTTTTCAAATTCATAACATAGGACAGTTGTTATAAATACTTACTAATGCATAGGTAAATAAATTGCACAGTTAGCAAGTGTATGTATTTTATTTAAAAAATAATATTTGCATTATCATGTATAATTTAAAATTAAATAATGTATAAAAATCTTACGCTAGTAACGAGCACTTTCAATTGTACAAATATTAAGTATCCTGCAGATTAACAATCTAGATAATTAAATATTAAACACAATTATTACTGACTATATTATATGATGCCAACAAGTGAGGAGCCATATAATCCAAGCTGAGATAACAACTTTATAATACAATAAATTCTGAATACAATTCAGAAGGTATCGACCCAATGACTTTTAAGGTTCGCAGAAAATTTCCACTAAATTTTAATCTTTGATTATCTTCGTTTCTACAATTTACACTATTCCTTCAAACTTTATTGCTGCTTACATAAAACTGATTCGTATCAAAATTGATATGTCTTTGATCAAAGTACTGTTAGATACGTTTTGTAGATCTTTATCACAGTTGACCAGGCACTATCATTAAGCTATTAACATAAATTATATCTTTTATCAAAGTCGTGTATTAATATACCTAAGTATGGACCTTTCAACAAATGTTAATTGTCCATGTTACATAATTAGACTATTTAGGTGAGAGTTGATATTTATCAGTCGATCAGAGGATATTTCTTACATGAAATTAATATTTCTACGATAGCAAATTTGAATATGACACAAGCGTCAATATTATGAGTGACAATACAATCCATATATTCAAGTGGATATGATTTGTAGCGTTCAACTCAATGCATTCAGTCGAATCTGACATTATTTGTATCCATTTGATGTACGAGTACACTCTAGTGTAGACGTCGGGAGAACCGGTTGCACATGGTCGACCAAAGGAAACAATTCCAATTTGTATACCATTGAGAACTAAAGGACCACCAGGATCACCCTGAAGCAAATAAAGATATTGCGAATTATAAATATGCCAGGTTTTATTGTTCTGATATATAAAACTGTAATAACACAAATAAAACTAGAAACGATTAATCATTAATCTATTAAATATTGCATGATGCTGGCACGATAATGGGCACCTTTGGTAAATATAAAAATTAGGAAATTAGGAAAATCAGAAGTTTGAGAATTGAAAAAGTAGGAGGTATAAAAATTCGAAATTTTTGAAGTTTGAATTTGGAAAATGTTAAAAATAAATGTATTTTAGAGGTACTGAAAATAGACATTTGATTTAGAAATGCAAATTGTTAACTTATTTATTGTAGAGATGTGTAAATTCGCGACATGTGTTTCTGAATATGTTAAAATGTATAGTAATAAATTTAAAAAAATGTGAGAGATTTAACAATTTATGTATGTACTGCAATAATGTTTATAAATACTTTTCAATGTAAAAGAGACGTCTTAAGAAAATAGCACAAACAACTTGTTAAACAAACATCTATGTTTTTTAAACGCAAATTATTGCGTTAGGAAATATAATTTTAAACCTGTTTGCTATACATAATTTTAGTACTACATAATTAAGTGTGACGTTACTTACCCAGCAAACACCTACAGTTTTGTTCGGGTACGTACATATATTATTTTTCGTCACCTGCCAATGATGTCGTTCACACAACGATTGAGATATCACCACCACGGAAACTTCGTGTAATGTATTAGGAATTACTCCTGTTGTCTGTTGGAGGAAAAAATGATTAATGTCAAAGGAAGTATCATTTCCAGAATGACTTACGTTCAACCTTCCCCATCCACATATAACAGCAGTTTCTCCCTCAGGGACGTCATACGCGGATGGAAGTTTAACTGGTTGAATTCTACTACTGAATTTGATATGTTTGGTCAGGCGTATTAAGCCGATGTCATTGACAATTTTTATTTCGTCATAATTGATAGGCCAAAGTAACGCTTCTGCCAAATATGTATCACCGCCTTTGTTTAAGTAAATAGTTCCAACAACCACCTTGAAGAGTTGTGGATCTAGACTGTAAAGTAATGCAATACGATTAGACTAATTAGACGCAATTATAATACATTAATATGAGTAGAATGTGACTAATGATTCATTTGATGAAAAGTTGTATAACTATAATTACGGTGGATTTTCGTTATATTGCCATCGACAGGTTTCTAAGGAAAAACAGTGTTTGATGCTCAAAATGTATTCACAAACTTTTTGATTACTCAATTTATCAAATTCTAGATTTCTTGACTTTTAAATAATCAATTTCTCAATTGACCTAATTTCCGAAACCACAAATTTTCAAATTTCTAAATTACCAAACGTTTGAGTTTTTCAACCCACAGCGTGTTCAGTTTCAAAAACAACATATTTCCGAACTCCTTAATGGTGAAAGTACTTTCTTCACAAATTCTGTAATTTCGAAAACTTTAAAAATCCATATTTTCAGCTTTCAGAAGTCTAAATTCTTACATTTACAAATTGTCTAACTTTAAAAATCTGAAATTTCAAAGATTTTCAAATTTCAAAACCAGCGATTTTTATATTCTTAAAGCCTCTAACATTCAAAAACCCAAACTACATTTCTTAGTTTCTCAGTACAGTAACTTTTAACTTCGAATTTTCCAAGTTTTTAAATCGCCAAGTTTCTAAATGCTAAAGTTTTTCAAATTCTCTAATTTCCAGAAGTATGTATTTATAAATTCTCAAATTTCTACATTTTACAATTTTTGAAGTCTCAAAGTGTCAAATTTTCGAACTGTCAAAACTCTCAAACTCTTAAAACCATTATTGCCAATTATTCAAATGTCAAAGACACATTCCAGAATTTTGAAAATTTCAAAATTTCGAAAACCTACATGGTCGATGATATTTAACGAACACTACTTTCGATTAACATACTTACCGATAAATGCAATTCGCGGATGTAAGTATATAACGACTATTAATGATGGAGCCTCCACACTTGAGATTATCTCGGTACCTTACTGCTACCTGATAGACAAATTTGCCTTCCTGAGCTATGCGTTTAACGAACTCACCGTTGACAACAGAAACTGCGTATAAAAGAAGAACCAGCAAACGCATGATGGTAGAAACTGAAAATTACTTATGGTTTCACTCTGCTACATTCACGTATATCGGTGATTAATCGATAAACGTGTAAAATAAAGCACGATCAATCCTAACGTCCCTTATCTGAGGTTTCACACACAAATCCGTATCGTTTCTACGATGCATGTATCTACTAATATAAATATTAAACAATGAAAATGAAAGAAAAGGGATGTTGTATAAAGAAGTGAAACAATATTATTATTGCTCACTTAAATGTATAGCTATGTCATTTCCATGAATTTCTGCTCTTAAGTATTCCTATTGTACACTTGAATGAAAATGATAAGCGATAAACTCAAACTTTGCACTTTCCTTATCGTCTGATAGAACATTAAGTGTGCATTTCCGTAGCAGAAGTTCAAGTTTAATAAAGCGATCAATCAAGGACTTTTTTAACGTGAAATCGATGTTATCAACAAGATGAATTGGTATTTATCATTGATAACTCTTGTGGGGTAGCGTAGGATTTTAAGAATGACGTCGCCAATACTGGCGTCGTGAATGTGATAAGTAATACGGAAGTTGAATCATTCGATATCTTTTTAATCTTTTGCCTTTCGCGATTTGGTTACAAGGTAACGGAATATAATATAAAGAGTAGAGAGTAGATGTTGAACTTTTGAGTTGTGCACGTCGTGGAATTTGTTAATTTGTTAAGACATAGTTGATAATTATAAAGTTCATTATATTTCATATTTCAAAAGTGTAGAATTGTAGTTTTAATTATTTAAATCGTTCTTGTTATATTTATTAATAAAATTCCCATACTCTTCTTGGTAAAGATTTGGCGGTTCAAGTACGTACTGACGTCGCCACCTTGAAAATAATCCCAAAATTACGCGACGAATCCCTTTTCATTATATTTTTTGTCAATATTCTAGCCTCAATATATTTCGACATTAACCACCTTCATTTTAAACACTTAAGACATAGATTATATTGTCAGATAAGATAATAAGAAAAATATTAAAACTTTCTAACAATATTGATTGTTCGCTATCGAAAAGCCTTAGTTAAATATCGCTCTTGCGGCAACAAAGACGGCAGATTCCTGCTGACAAGGGACATCACCAAAGTGTTACACGAGGATTTTAATGAAATTTACATATGTGGTGGCTTTCCGAAAATTATTTGATATGTATTTTTTTTTTATATCTGCTGACATGCATGTTGGGGGAGGGGGGGTGAAAATAGCCCTCAAAGTTGCGGGTTGAAAACACATTTTCTTTAATATCTCGGAAACTAGGTGGTGTAGCAGGAGGCATTTTTTTTAAATTGTGTATTTTTGAGCAAGGAATTTAGTTAATTACGAAAATTTCGAAAGAAATTATTTATTTAAATAGTATGGATTCAATGGATTCAATTTATTTAAACATTTTTGTATTTATATTTATTTAATTTTATTTATAATCATTTACATTTATTTATATTTATTTAGTCTTGTTTATATTATATAACTATGTTCTGGTTGGCGATGCACTACATATACTACATATGTATGTATATGTACACATACTGTATGCATAAACAGAAATAATATTACTTTTTCAAATTCATAACATAGGACAGTTGTTATAAAAACTTACTAATGCATAGGTAAATAAATTGCCAGGTAGCAAGTGTATGTATTTTATTTTAAAAATAATATTTGCATTATCATGTATAATTTAAAATTAAATAATGTATAAAAATCTTACGCTAGTAACGAGCACTTTCAATTGTACAAATATTAAGTATCCTGCAGATTAACAATCTAGATAATTAAATCTAAACACAATTATTACTGACTATATTATATGATGTCAACAAATGAGGAGACATATAATCCAAGCTGAGATAACAATTTTATAATCCAATAAATTCTGAATATAATTCAGAAGGTATCGAACCAATGACTTTTAAGGTTTGTAGAAAATTTCCATTAAATTTTAATCTTTGATTATCTTCGTCTTCTACACTTTATATTATTCCTTCAAACATTATTGCTGCTTACATAAAACTCATTCGTATCAAAATTAATATGTCTTTGATCAAAGTACTGTTAGATACGTTTTGTAGATCTTTATCACAGTTGACCAGGCACTATCATTAAGCTATTAACATAAATTATATCTTTTATCAAAGTCGTGTATTAATATACCTAAGTATGGACCTTTCAACAAATGTTAATTGTCCATGTTACATAATTAGACTATTTAGGTGAGAGTTGATATTTATCAGTCGATCAGAGGATATTTCTTACATGAAATTAATATTTCTACGATAG
Organism: Megachile willughbiella; assembly: GCA_945859595.2. NCBI lineage: Eukaryota > Metazoa > Arthropoda > Insecta > Hymenoptera > Megachilidae > Megachile > Megachile willughbiella. Next base: position 11,063,857 of record OX243803.1, on the reverse strand, counting down.
CAAATTTGAATATGACACAAGCGTCAATATTATGAGTGACAATACAATCCATATATTCGAGTGGATATGATTCGTAGCGTTTATCTGAATGCATTCAGTCGATTCTGACATTATTTGTATCCATTTCATGTATGGGTACACTCTAGTGTAGACGTCGGGAGAACCGCTTGCACATGGTCGACCAAAGGAAACAATTCCAATTTGTATACCATTGAGAACTAAAGGTCCACCAGAATCACCCTGAAGCAAATAAAAATATTACGAATTATAAATATGCCAGGTTTTATTGTTCTGATATATAAAACTGTAATAACACAAATAAAACTAGAAACGATTAATCATTAATCCATTACATATTGCATGATGCTGGCACGATAATGGGCACCTTTGGTAAATATAAAAATTAGGAAATTAGGAAAATCAGAAGTTTGAGAATGGAAAAAGTAGGAGGTATAAAAATTGGAAATTTCTGAAGTTGAATTTGGAAAATGTGAAAAATAAATGTATTTTAGAGGTACTGAAAATAGACATTTGATTTAGAAATGCAAATTGTTAACTTATTTATTGTAAAGATGTGTAAATTCGCGACATGTGTTTCTAAATATGTTAAAATGTATAGTAATAAATTAAAAAAAATGTGAGAGATTTAACAATTTATGTATGTACTGCAATAATGTTTATAAATACTTTCCAATGTAAAAAGACGTCTTAAGAAAAAAGCACAAACAATTTGTTAAACAAACATCTACGTTTTTTAAGCGCAAATTATTGCGTCAGGAAATATAATTTTAAACCTGATTGCTATACATAATTTTAGTACTACATAATTAAATGTGACGTTACTTACAAAGCAAACACCTTCGTTTATCTTCCTGTACGTACATATATTATTTTTCGACAACTGCCAGTAATGTTGTTCACACAACGATTGAGATATCACCTCCACGGAAAGTCCCTGCAATGTAACAGGAGTTTCACCTGTACTCTGTTGGAGAAAAAAATGATTAGTATGTCAGTTACTAAAAGATCTTTGAATCTCTTAGTATTTACTAATACTAACTGATTCAATAATAGAAATTTAACCTTTCACAATTTTATTAGATGACTTGTTATACTATGATATATCTAAAAGAAACAGAAATTATTCATTAAATACAATTTAAAGAATGATGAAAGTACACTCACCTGCGAAGGTAAGATAATGATCAAGCATTAATTTAAAAACAGGAAATATAATAAAAGATAAGGTGATGTTTCAGATATTTTGATAAGCTTCGTTTTTATATATTTGCGTTATATGCACGGTAAACAGATAGCAATTTGATTTTATTTTACCCAATAAACAAATAAGAACGGAAGATATATTATAATACTGCCTACTATAGTAGCATCGAAAAGTACGACCACATTTTTAATTTTGTGCTAAGTATTACAGATATACTTAAATCGAGGCAATACCATGTTAAAATTACAAACTTCGAATGATTAGTTTAATTGTTAGCGGATATGTTGCAGTTTAATTTTTCAACAACTTGTGTGCTTATGTTATTGCACCAATTTACATTTCTATGCAATTCAATATATTTGTGACAACATTCTATTTCCTCTACCATTTTACGAAAATTTATTTCTAAATCACCGTATATACGTTGTATTCAGATTCAAATCGGAACACAGTATCACCGTAATAATTGAATATTACAGTCCCTGGCCATCGAATTAGGACCACGTACGAAAATTTCACTTTCATAACATTATGTCATATATAGAAAATTGTCTTAGGTCATGCAAATTATGACTAAATACGTTGATGACGATATGTACATAGCAATTTGTTACTATCGTGATAATAAATTGTGTGGGTAATGAGCGATTAAGGGCCGTGCGAGAGTTTATGTTAGGCTCGTGTATCGATAGCGCGTCAGGTGAAATTTGAATGCCAAAGAAAATGTCTGCCTACTCAAAAGACGAGTTTACAACTCTCCAACCACATTATATGAGTTGAAAAGAATGACAGATATTTGGGAAAATAATGAAGATATAAAGCATATGATGTATACAGAGCATGCCGGAAGCTGTGACCAAAGCAAAGGGTGGAAATATAAGATATTAACATGTGTTAATAATGTTATGCACAGTAGTATCTCTGTTAGTAGCTAATAAATATCATTACAATTTGAATAGGTCTTTTAATTTTACGGAAAACGCAAAAAATACTGAACATTTATTGTGGTCTACTTCGATGGCCAGGGACTCTATCTTCTTCTCTGTAATTTTTGTCTTCTGCTTAGAAACATTGCACATGAAATTTAAAAATGTACCAATCACATTTTAGCTGTGAAAGTAAAGAAAGTATCATTTTTAAAATTACTTACGTTTAACCTTCCCCATCCACTTATAACAGCAGTTTCTCCCTCAGGGACGTAATACATGGATGGAAGTATAACTGGTTGAATTTTACTATTGAATTTGATATGTTCGGTCAGGCGTATTAAGCCGATGTCATTAACAATTTTTATTTCATCATAATTGATAGGCCAAAGTAACGCTTCTGCCAAATATGTATCACCGCCTTTGTTTAAGTAAATAGTTCCAACAACCACCTTGAAGAGTTGTGGATCTAGACTGTAAAGCAATGCAATACGATTAGACTAATCAGACACAATTATAATACATTAATATGAGCAGAATGTGACTAATGATTCATTTGATGAAAAGTTGTATAACTATAATTACGATGGACTTTCGTTATATTGCCATCGACAGGTTTCTAAGGAAAAACAGTGTTTGATGCTCAAAATGTATTCACAAACTTTTTGATTACTCAATTTATAACATTCTAGCTTTCTTGACTTTTAAATAATCAATTTCTCAATTGACCTAATTTCCGAAACCACAAATTTTCAAATTTCTAAATTACCAAACGTTTGAGTTTTTCAACCCACAGTGTGTTCAGTTTCAAAAACAACATATTTCCGAACTCCCTAATATTGAAAGTACTTTCTTCACAAATTCTCTAATTTCCAAAACCTTAATATTCCACATTTCTAGCTTTCAGATGTCTGAATCCTTACATTTACAAATTCCAAAATTTACAAATTATGTAACTTTAAAAATCTGCAATTTCAGTGATTTTCAAATTTCAAAACTGGCGATTTTTAGATTCTTAAAACTTCTAACATTCAAAAACTCAAACCACATTTCCTAATTTTTCAGTACTGTAATTTTCCAACTTCAAATTTTCCCAATGTTTAAATGCCCTAGTTTCTAAGTGCTAAAGGTCTCAGGTTCTCAAATTCTTTACTTTCCAAAGGTATTTGTAAAATCTCAAATTTTCAACATTTCTCCATTTTTTTAAGTCTCAAAATGTCAAATTTTGAAACGATCAAAACTCTCAAACTCTGAAAACCATTATTGCTAATTTTTCAAATGTCAAAACAAAAAAGATACGTTCCAGAATTTTGAAAATTTCGAAAACCTTCATGCTCGACTATATTTAACGAACACTACTTTCGCTTTACGTACTTACCGATAAATGCAGTGTGCAGCTGTGAGAATATGACGATTATTAATGATGGAGCCTCCACACATGAGACTACCTCGGTACATTAATGCTACTTGATAGACAAATTTGCCTTCCTGAGCAGCATTGCCACCAACGATTCGTGCATTAAGAGAACCTAAGAAATAATATATATTAAATAAATTAAATAACTGTATCTCCACCGTATCTCACAGATCAAAACACTTTATCACTAATATTATAGCATTAATCTTCAACTAGTAGCTTTTAAGTCCTTCACTATTTAAACAGTTCGAATGATATGCGTTTAACGAACTCACCGTTGACAACAGAAACTGCGTATAAAAGAAGAACTAGCAAACGCATGACGGTAGATACTGAAAGTAACTTATCGTTTCACTCCTCTACATTCGCGTATATCGGTGATTAATCGATAAACGTGTAAAATAAAGTACGATCAATTTTAACGTCACTTATCTGAGGTCTCACACACAAATTCGTATCGTATCTACGATGCATGTATCTACTAATATAAATATTATACAATGAAAATGGAAGAAGAGGGTGCTATATACAGAAGTGGAACGTTCAATATTATCAATATTTGTTTACGACTTTTTTATCTTTTGATAATACCCATTGTGCACTTAAATGTATAGATATGTTACTTCCACGAATTTCTTTTCATAAGTATTCCAATTGTACACTTGAATGAAAATGATAAGCGATAAATTCACGGTTCCGTTATGATCGAATATTGATTATTGAATTTTATTTATTACATGTCAGCATGGTTATAGGCTTGAAATTCTGCTCAGGAAATGTCACTCATAAAGAAATGATATAATTAATGTGAAGATTAATTTAAAAGTTAAAAAGTTTGAATAAAAAGAAGAGGAATGTATGATCGATATTTTCCGTAGAATCTCATTCGCACTTTCTTTATCGTCTGATCGAACATTATGTTTGCATTTTCGTACCAGAAGTTCAAGTTTAACAAAGCGATTAATCAAGTTTTAACATGAAATCGATGTTATCAACAAGATGAATTGGTATTTATCATTGATAACTCTTCTTGGAAAATATTTGAATTTTGAAGCAACGTTCAAAAACCTACTGACATCACCAGCTTGAAAATAATCCCAAAATTACGAATCCTTTTTCAATATATTTGTTTCAATATTCTAGCCTTAATATATCTCGACATTGATCACCTTCATTTTAATCACTTAAGTCATAGATTATATTATCAGATAAGATAAAAATAAGAAAAGTATACAAAATTTGTAACAATATCGATCGTTCGCTATCGAACGATCTAGAAGTGTGTCTCGCGCGTTGCAACGTGAATTTGTTGATTGACAGCAGTCATTAATAATGCCTTAGTATAATATCGCTCTCGCGGCAGCGAACACGGCAGATTCCTGTTCAGCTCTTTTGGGAGAGAACGAGGAATCTGTCCTGCGAATTTCCTGACCTTCCTGTGCAATCCCTCAATGAATTTTCCTAGAATGTTGGCGTCCAACCAGAAGGCAGATCCTTACGACTCCACCTGCTCCGATGTCCAGGACTCCTTCTCCAACATCGAGGATACCATCCCTGATCTCCAGATCTCCACTTACCGGCGGAAAATCCTTATTCGTAAGCCAAAATCTGTTCAAGAAGAAAGGTGTAAGATTCGAGCATACGAAGATGCAGATTGCGCTGCTCCACGGTCACTCATGCATCTGGAATGTCCTGGTAACAGAATTAGATATTCACCTACAAAATCGCACGATAAGAGCAAACCTTATCGCGTTACCAGACAGTACATGCGATCAGACCATGTTGGAATTAGACTTCACTGACAACACCGAAACACATTTCGAATTTACTGAAAAGCTGAAAATTGGTGGGACAACTTTGAATTTTTTGGATGAAGAATCGATCAATTCAATAGATTGGGAGGAGATAGAAGAGTTAACCACCACCAGCATTATTGAACCCACTAAGAGAAGAACTTTAGAGACGTACTCCGAAAATATCCCAGATGAGCCGACGGAATTATCCACCGAGAAATCGCCAGTAGAATGGTCCGGCTTTGAACTGTTCGAAAATGTCTACGAACGTTCGAAAATATTGATTGACTAGTCACAAATGCGATTGAAATAGAAGAAATTAGAGAAGCTAAAGCGACGAACGCCACCGCTGAAGAAAAAGAAAACTATGGGTGTTTTTAAGTAAAAACTCTGGCTTATTTTGTACAACTGCTTCACCCACGGCAGAGACAGTCCACCTCTAAGAAACTGGAGACCATGCACCAATCGCAGTACCACTATATCGTATCTCACCTGCGAAACGTGACCAACTCCGAAAAGAAGATGCTGGAGGGCGACATTATAGAAGATTACGAATCACTCTGGGCTGCACCTGTTGTTCTTGACGTGTTGTACCAAAAAAACCTTTTTTGGCGTACAAGTTTGTGTTGACTACCGCAAACTCAATGCTATCACTGTCACCGATTCCTATCATCAATGCCTAGAATTGATGATTTGCTCCTTTCGGTAAAGGAGCCTCGTTGTATGGCATCATTAGATGCAGGCTGGCTACTGGCAGATGGCGTAAGGGAAGAGGGCCGGGACAAAACAGCTTTTACACCTTTTGGAATTTTTCGTTTCAAATGTCTTTTGGACTTTAGAACGTTTCTGCAACTTTTCAGCAGCTCATGAATGAAGGTAAGTTTAGGTTCGCGCAATGTACTCGTCCATTTAGAAGAATTGCTGGTATTGTCACCGGATTTTACGGAACATCTAAAAAACTTGAAGGCAGTATTCGACAGATTACACTTTGGTTTAAAATTATGTTATGATTGGCTTGATGGGCTCTTCTATTGCAACCATATTATCCAAAAATTCAGTACATTTCTGGTAGAAGCAATGTCGTTGCTGACATGTTGTCCAGGTTACCAACAGAACCCTAGAATGAAAAATTGTCAAAAGTGCCAACAGGTGGCTGAAGGTGAGTTTGGAGAGTGGGGAGCCTCCAACGAAAACGAGTCCCTACTGTAAAGATTTAAAATGATAAGCGATAAATTTAAAGCTCTACTATAGTCGAATATTGGTTCTTGAATTTTACTTATTACAAGTCTATAAGTACTTGTAGATCAAAATCAGATGATCAGTTTCGTATGAACACGAGCTAGAAAATTCCACTCCGAAAATCTGATTTATGAAGAAATGATTAGATTAATGCGAAGATTGATTTGAAGATTATTTAATGCTTGAATGCTAAGAATATATCGGTAATAGTCGTAGAATCTCTTTCGTACTTTCATTTCCGCCTGACCTTCAGATTTGCGTTACTTTTGACAAAATTTTGTCCAAGTTTGAAGTTATCAAATGTTATCGATATTATCATCAAGATTGATTAATAACGACGCTTCTGATTCCTGATACACATTTGGTGGAATAAACTTTTGAGAATTTTTTTAGAAATATTACAAGGTTAAAAACAGTTACAAATTAAATTTCTGTAATCTTTTTCGTTACATTTGTCCCATTTTTTTGATTCCAGTATTCTGTTAACATTTATTATTCTAATTTCAATATCGTAGTTATCTTTTTTCTTTAATCGGGGATTTTGAATCATATATGCAAAGGTAAAAATTTTAAAACCTTTAAATTTTCTGATCTTTCGAATTTCAAAATTTTTAATTGCCAAGATCCTAAATTTTTAGGATTTCTAAATTCCCAGACGAAATTTCAATTTCCAGCACCCAACATTTCGACACTCCTCAATTTATGGGCATTTGAGCTTTTAAATCTCCAAACTTTTAATTTAAAACATTTTGAAATTCAATTTGTAAGTAAAATTAACGTTCTCAACGGCAGACAAGATTCAGAAAAAATACATTGAAGAAGAAACGTATTTTGTTTTATACATTTATCATCCCAGGCTGAAGAACGTGCGGAAATCTTCTATGCTAATTGTTCTAACATTAAATTTATTAACTCATTCAGTAACTTTAAACACTTTATTATTTCGTAATTGGTAAAAGTTAAGGAAATATTTCTCTACATATGATGTAGATCATTTTATCATATATCATATCATCAAATACATCATTTCAGTGTCTTTTCAAAAATAGTGTCATTGGTAGCTATTGTGTTGTTAGCGGATCAAGCATTGCTGCTATAATTATTGCTACTACTATCGAACTTCAATAGTACTTACTAGCAGTAATATCATGTTCTATCTTTTCTTCATATATTATTACTTGTACTTATTATTTCATATCCGTATTGAAATTGCCTTGTCCTTTTCCTTATCTTTGGTAACGGAAAATTTGTACGTTTCCTCATTTTTGAAGTAGCCTAATCGTCAATTCGCGGTCTCTCATAATATATTATCTTATGTAAAAACCATATCGTTACAATTTCATTATCATCGACAACAAATTAATCTTATCAATTAACTAATGCAAAGCTAATTTGCGAAGAAATCAGTCGTTGATATTATATAAAAGAAAATTTTTGCGGATTTTCTGCCACTCCACACATCACAATGAATTCGATCAAGGAAGCACTTTTATGTTCTCTACTTATTTTTGCCGGTATAAATCTTCATTTTTTCAAACAATTTGTTTTGTAATCACTTTTTTATTCAGGAAGTGTGTCAATGAGAAAAGATGCAATTATTCGTGATAATATTTGTTATTTTATGATTACAACATACTACGTTTAAATTGTTTATGAAGTTGAATTGAAATTATTTGTTATTAATACCAGTATACCAATTTGTTATTTAACCACTAATAATTAAGTGAATAATTAACGGAAATAATTGCATTGCTATTGTAATATGTTTATATAGGTATTACAAACTAATATATTGCAGCAACTGTCTACTAATCATTTCCAGCATATTATTACAGTGGCCATTAACGTTCCAAATTTAACGAAATAATTACAGAATAAAGGAAAAAAAGATTTCTGAATATAAATAGTAATTTTCTTAACAACATGAAGCAAACGGAACGATTAATTGGAAAAATTACACAATCGTGTCATTGTTTTGACTGCAGTCCACCATACAAATCCTTTTTCACTAATGACGGTTTATATATTTAAAAAAAATACATAATAATCCTTGAATTAAATATTGTTTCGTTTTATTACTTACATTTTGATATTTACTAGATATTCAGTAATAGTGTAATGTGCAGTTTGAAATGTTTTTTCTGGTTTATTAAAGTGTAACATGAAAATAACATTTTTATTAAGTGACAATGTTTGTGGGTCATGTTTGTGTTAATTTTTGAAGTGTTTTTACAGTTCGTGCAAGTGGAAAAAAACGAAAATAAAAAAAAATATTTACGGAATATTAGTTCGAATTATCAGCAGAATGAAGTTACAGTTAAAACCCAATAATAGTTTCAAAGTAATAATGGATTCAATTGTTTAATTTTAGTTGCAGGTAAGAATGTAGTTGCTGCAAATATAATAGCCGGTTACCAAGCTGGAGTTAGTGGAATGGAACCTATTGACGAGAAAAGCTGTATGAACGAAGAACTACGTACTGATCCATACCTCTCAAATCCTCTCGAATGTGCTCGCACGTGTCAAGTAGGAGAAACGAGAACATGTTATTATAAATTTGTGATTGAGCGCTATCCTACTAATGGCGTGTAAGTATATTACTAAACTTTTCATCTACATGATATCGTTGATTCCATATTTTCAAATTTCGTAATTTAAAATTTTGAAATTTCCAAGTTTTTTTTCAAGTATTTCTATTTTGAAATTTCCAAGTTTCGAAGTCTCCAAATTTCAACTTTCTACATTTTTAAATTTCGAAATTTCCAAGTCTCTAAGTTCCAAATTTCTATATTTTTGAATTTCGGAATTTCTAGGTTTCTAAATTTCACGTATCTACAATACACAAACATGTATCATTAAATACTTATTCCCTGGCCATCGAATTAGGACTACTATCAATTTTCAGCATTTTTTATGTTTTCCGTAAAATTAAAAGTCTTGTTCAAATTGTAATGATATTTATTAGCTACTAACATGGCTACTACAGTACATAACATTATTAACACATGTTAATATCTTATATTTCCACCCTTTGCTTTGGTGACAGCTTCCGGCATGCTCTGTATACATGATATGCTTTATATCTTCATTATTTTCCCAAATATCTGTCATTCTTTTCAACTCATATAATGTGGTTGGAGAGTTGTAAACTCGTCTTTTGAGTAGGTAGACATTTTCTTTGGCATTCAAATTTCACCTGACGCGCTATCGATACACGAGCCTAACATAAACGCTTGCACGGCCCTTAATCGCTCATTACCCACACAATTTATTATAACGATAGTAACAAATTGCTATGTACATATCGTCATCAACGTATTTAGTAATAATTTGCATGACCTAAGACAATTTTCTATATATGACATAATGTTATGAAAGTGAAATTTTCGTACGTGGTCCTAATTCGATGGCCAGGGACTGTAATATTCAATTATTACGGTGATACTGTGTTCCGATTTGAATATGAATACAACGTATATACGGTGATTTAGAAATAAATTTTCGTAAAATGGTAGAGGAAATAGAATGTTGTCACAAATATACTGAATTGCATAGAAATGTAAATTGGTGTAATAACATAAGCACACAAGTTGTTGAAAAATTAATCTGCAACATATCCGCTAACAATTAAACTAATCATTCGAAGTTTGTAATTGTAACATGGTATTGCCTCGATTTAAGTATGTCTGTAATACTTAGCACAAAATTAAAAATGTGGTCGTACTTTTCGATGCTACTATAGTAGGCAGTATTATAATATATCTTCCGTTCTTATTTGTTTATTGGTTAAAATAAAATCAAATTGCTATCTGTTTACCGTGCATATAACGCAAATATATATAAACGAAGCTTATCAAAATATTCCATGGCGAGGGACTGTACTTCACACACTCCATACTTTAATACTAATTTATTCTTTTCAGTGCATGCGATTATTGCAGTCCTAACATGACCAATAACATTTGCGCTAACTGTCAATGCGTCCCTGGCGATGGACTCGAGCGTATGGCTCTGACAGTGAACAGAATGTTACCAGGTCCAAGTATTCAGGTCTGTCAAGGCGATTATGTTGTGGTCGATGTTTTAAACAACATAAATTCAGAAGCATTGACGATCCATTGGCATGGAATAAAGCAAAAAGGCTCTCCGCATCAGGATGGCGTTCCAAATCTAACGCAGTGCCCTATCGTATACAAAAATTCGTTCAGGTAAGAATTTGACGATTCTCTCAAGATTTTAATTGATAAGTTCGCAAAATATATGCTACAAATTAAGAAATTATTTATTAGTTTGATCACTAGTACAGAACAAGGCTGTTCTCTATAGTTCCATTAACAAATCTCCATAATTTTTTGTAATTTTATGTATATTTTTAGTTAAACACCACCAAAATGTAGTACAGTGTGTTACATAAATTTAACAAACATTTGAAACGACATTTAAAAATTTACTGTTTCTGACATTATCTGTAATAGATTGGACTTAGGTCACCATCAAAGTCAATTTTTCAACTATCAAAATAACCATCAAAATATATACTTGACCACAAAGTGTTTTTTATGACAGTTAACAACAAGTGGTACATGTTACTACAGTGAACAACAAACAACTGAAAAACGGACTTAGGTCGCTTTCAAAATAAATAGCTCAGTTGTAGAAAAATGAACACGAATATTCAACATAACGAATTTATTGACATTGAATGTCTCATTTACAGGTATCAGTTTTACGCAAGCAATAGCGGAACACATTTCTGGCACGCGCACACGGGTTCACAGAAAATGGACGGCGTATTCGGTAGTTTTATAGTACGAGAACCAGAACAATCTGAGGTTCATTCGAAGCTTTACGACTTTGATTTAGCGAATCACGTGATGTTAGTCAACGATTGGTTTTCCGAAGAAACTACAAGTCGATTTCCAGGTCGAACAACTGGTCTAAAACAATATCTTCCTGAGTCGTTTCTTATTAATGGAAGGGGAAGGTATAGAGTGAGTAGATTTTTCTCAAACCTTTCGCTACGAACAGTTTATTTAGGTTCTTTGAAAGCGGACGCACTTTCAATGGACGTGTATATGTTGAACCAATTGCTATATTCATTTTGAATATTTATGTTACTTGTGATGATATAAGCGAACGTTGCAAAAAGAAGTTTTTAGAAACTGAGAATTTATAAATTTGTAGATTTGCAAATTTATTAACTTGCACATTTTTATATTTATAAATTTCTGTAGTTGTTAGTTTGTGGATTTGTGCATTTATGAACTTTTGGTTTTGTGAGTTAGTGAATTTGTAGATTTGTGGTTTTGTGAATTTGTGGATTTGTGAACTTGAGAATTTGTTGACATGTGAATTTGAGGATTCATGAAATTGTGTATTTGTGGATTTGTGAATTTATGGTCTTGTGAATTTGTGAATTTGTGAATTTCTGGATGTGTGGATTTGTGAATTTGTGAATTCCTAAATTTGTATACTCATTCGTTTGTAAATTTATAAATTTGTATATTCGTAAATTCGTAAATTCGTCAATTCCAAAATCCCTCAATTCGCAAATTTGTAAGGTTGTAAATTTATTAGCTTGTTTTACGAAGGTACAAATCTATAAACGTAGAAATGTATAAACATAAAAATTTTCAAATCTGCAAATTGTCGAATAATCAAATAAAATTTAAAAATTTAAAAATCAACAGGTATGCAGATTTGAAAAATTGACAGATTGGAAAGTTTGGTAATTTAAATATTTATATACATAAAAATTTGAACTCATATTAATTAGAAAATTTCTAAATTTCTAAATTCTCAGTTTCAAAATGCATGTATGTTTACATGTATAAATTTGAATATTCTTGATTTGGAACTTATTTGAAAATCTGGGACATACCACACGTGTTATTTCGCTACTTCACACATGAATTTCTTTTCTGTTTTGAAGGACTGCATGCTATAAATTTTCAAAATTATTACTTTTCGAAATGGCTATAACTTTTTACAATTTGGATCCAATTTCTTTATTTAATAATTTTCATTTATGAATATTATAGAATTCCGATGGTAGTATAGCACAACTTCCGTTGGAAGTGATTAGTGTGGATGCTAATAATCGATATCGGTTCCGTTTTATTAACTCTATTTGTACTGTTTGCGGTCTGCAATTGACAATCGAAAACCACAAACTTACAGTCATTGCTAGTGATGGTCAACCAGTGGAACCCGTTGAAGTTGACTCCATCGTTTCGTTCGCAGGTATAGTGTCCACAAAAACATAATTAATTTAGATATTACAGGCATCCCTCGAATAGCACGGTTAATTGATTCCATGTTATTTGAAACCAGGTTTTCCTGTAACCAGGCTTTTTTCTACTCAATTCACCCATTATATGTATCGTAGACAATCCAGGAATTGGCACGTAAGAGGCTGACCCAGGTGTTTGGAAAGGCTACAACCCGAATTGGTCAGAATAGAAAAATGGACACCTAGACTCACACGTATTTTCGGTAGGAACTATTGGCTCGAGCGGTCAGCACACTAATTAGGCCAAAAACAATGACTGTGGGCAAACATCTGTGTGAGAGAGATAATGCCAATTTCGTGATGCAGTTATTGTCATTATTATTCTTATTTGCCGATATGTCACGCTGGAAGTGTTCACGGTAGGGATATGTGGAATGACCGAGTGGCTTCTTTTACTCTGGGTCCACCTTCTACGCGCCAATTCCTGGGTTGTCTACAGTATATCGTTCTTTTTCGAAAATAATCTTAATTATATCGGTTATTGACTACTCAGTGATCCAATAGTAGTATTCGCGACTTCGCGTAATTCAAATTCCGTATTCGGGGATTGTCGCAATTTTTAACTGTCGCGACTTCGTGCAATTCAAGTACCGTGCTATTCGAAGAATGCCTATATTTGTATTTTACATTAATCTATAATATTACAATTTTCTACTTTATGATATCAACCCTTAAAATCTGATTACGTTAATATCGTAGACAAAATTTCACTCTAGTAACTCCAATTGTTTTAAAAGTTAATGATGACAACAAAAGTCTATTATATATCACACTATTATTTAATATTAAACATAATTATACAAATTATTGTTAAACTACTAAATGCTGATGGCTACAAACAATTTTCCTTTAAAGTTTCAGATATTAAAAGATAGTTCTTCATATTAAAGTTTAATTTGACTAGCACTTAAGGGATAATTTTTGTCCATAAAATCTGAAGATATAATTAAAAATTATATAACTGCTCTTACAGGTGAACGATACGATTTTGTCGTAAATGCTAATCAAGCAAGGGGTGCCTATTGGATACAACTTCGTGGAGTAGGAGAATGTGATGAAGTTAAATTACAAGAATCGGCTATATTGCGTTATGTGGGTGGACCTGCTGTTCCTGCTACAAAGGAGCCTACTTACTGGTCTCCTCTTTATGAAGGACGCGTAAGCTCGTTTGACTACTTTATAAACTTGCAGATAAAAAGTTACGAAAACATTACAGAGCTCATGTAACATCACCTGATATCGAACATATGTCTTTAAAAAATTATTAACTGGAATTTAATAATTAAATTCGACTCAGAGTGGCTCAGCTAACTTGGTCATTTAAAATAATTACTAAATAGTAAACCTTAACATTTTAATTCTAATATATAAAATTTAAATGATACACATATCCAATGGATTCTTTTTTTTTTTAAATGAATTGATCTATTGTTTGTATCACGAATATACAGTATCAAATTCTGAGTACAAATTGTACGTTGCATAAATCCAACTCACTTTGTTTTTATTAACCTAAGCTCTTAACTTCAAATTATGGCCAATATTCTTTAATTATTAAGTAAATAATTTTTAATATTTAGTCCATTTCGTTAAAAAACGAAACAAGTTAATTTTTAATTTTTGAAAGCAGCTCTGATGCTATTTAAATTCTATGCATTAAAATTTTCATCAAGTAAAGTTATTTGAGGTGATCAAGTTAGTTATGGCACACTACATAAAAAAATTTTCTTATTATACAAAATAACTATGACAATAAAAATCGATCTAACTGTATTAATAATATATAGTCACTTTTAAAAATCATTTTATAATTAGGGTAGTTGAAATATTAATCTCCCTCTTGAAATAGGGAGATCTCCCTCATAATTTCGGTTATTACAATACTTGTTGCGAAATAAAATAGTTAAATATTAAAAAATTATTGTAATCATTGTTTGTAAAGTGTTTTTACGATTGTAGGTATTGAATTCAATGGATCTCGACTGCAAGCGCCACGTTTGTGTCAGTGATTTGAAACATGCGACAGCAATCGATTCTGGTATTCTACAAAAAGAACCAGATGTGAAATTAGTAGTTCCTATAGGTGTGGTCAATTATTCACCTGCAGAGTTTTTCGAACCAAACGAGTACAAAAACTTTTTGGGTGAGTGATCAATATATTTATTGCTGAAGCAAGTGAATAAAACCATATTTTGCATTATCTTGTTGCATATCAAATGATTTGTTGATAAAAATTGAGCAAAATAACACCTGTACTCATAGCGTCATTAAGAAGTCTGGTATATGGCCATACATATAACATATTGCAATATACATATTGCGTGATAGTTTATTATATGAATTTTCAAATTTCCTCTTTTTTAAATTCTCAACTTCCCGAATTAGTTTTTCTAAATTACGAAAACCTAAATTGCCAAATTTCCAAAATGTCAGATTTCTTCAATTATAAATTAGAAAATTTCTATATATGAATATTCTAATATTGTAATTTTCAAAACTTAAAATTTCGGAATTTTCAAGAATCCAATTTTCAAGTTCTTATTTCCAGATTTCTAAACATTCTAGATCTCAAATTTCCAGATTTCCAAATTTTTTAAGTCTCAAATTATCAGATTGCTAAATTTAAGAATTGTGAAATTTCCAAATGAATATTTGGCAAATTTCAAATTTTCAAAGTCCTTCCACACTCCCAAATCTTTAAATTTCCAAATTCTCAATTTTACAAATATCCCAGAACATTTTCGAATTTCTTGAAACTCAAATTTCTGAAGTTTTAAATTAAAAAATTTGAAATTTTCAAATTAAAAGTTTGAAAATTCCAAACCAGAAAGTTTGAAAACCTGTAACTTTGAAAGTGTTAAAATTTGAAAAATCCTAAGCTAAAAATTTTGAGAATACAGTAATCAAATATAAATGAATAATTGAGCTTTTTTCTCTAACGTTGCCATTTTGTTTAAATAATCTTCCATATTCGTAAGAGTACAGTACGTAACCATAAAATGCATGGTATCGTGTGATAAATTTAAATTTACCATTTAATATGCAACAACTTATCATTTATACATTTCTGTACTTTTTGTACTACATTTTAGCTGTTTTTTACAACTGGAAATGTTTTACATAAAGAAGATAATTAATATTTATTTTGAATGATATTAAACAGTTGTGAGACGGGATTTGGTGATAACGGGAACGCTGAATAACATAAGTCTCGTTCTTCCACCTTCCCCACCGCTCAGTCAATTGAAAGATGTTCCTCAAAATACAGTTTGCAATAATGATAACAAGCCGGCGGAATGCAGGTCGGCTGTTTGCTCTTGCACGCACGTCATTAAGGTTCCATTGAACTCTGTCGTGGAAATCGTCGTCGTTGATGAGTGTAAGTAATCAAAACTTTGTTAAACTTCGTTGGACTTCGTTAAACTTGGAACTTTTTAATTTTCCTCGCCTAATGCGATAGCATTTAATAAACACAGACGACATATAATGATTCTGAATGTCGGAATCTATGGGTTGTAACTAAATGAAACTTTGATTCAATTGTTAAAGATATTTTATTATTAACATTAAACCAGTGTATAATGTACACTTATTTTAACACTAGTGTTACGGACGTTTGATGGTCACTTATATTTAAATTTGAACAAAAGTAGAAAAATAAATAAATTAGGGATGATACGTGAACTGCCTAAGACAGGGGTCGGCAACCTGCGGCTCAGTAGAATCAAACTTGTGGCTCTTGAGTAGTTGAATAGTACATATTGAAAAATTCACTGCAATATTGCAATTGCCAAACAAATATAATAATCCTGCGCACACATTAAAATGTGCGGCAGATCGCATGCATGTAAACCTAGCTTTAGCTAACCTTGCTCTCCACACTCACCGACGCCACACTCAAAACCAAAAACTGTTTCCGTTTTCTTTAATACGTTGACTTATATGTTCTGTTACTACGCAAAATAGAATGTTTTGATTTCACAATAAATACATGTTTCACAGCAGATATATTATTTTTTCTGATACATACCGATGTATGTACTTATATTTGGCTCTTTAAAAAAATAATTTATCATATCGGGGAAAAAATGGCTCTTAACTCCAGAAAGGTTGCCGATCCCTGGCCCAAGATATTCTTTACCTTGATGAAAGTTGACATACATTTTTACAAAAATTTCTTAGTAAGTTTTGTCATTTACAATAAGAGATCTATGGTCCGTCATTTTGACGGGTTCCGTACATCTAGTGTTAAAGTCAAAAACGAAGTTAAAAAGTAAATGGATAAATGGTAAAACATTAATTATTATACGCGTTAATTCATCTTGATAAAAATGAATATATTTCAAGAGATCTATTTTAACAAATTCTGTAATTTAAAATAAGAGCAATGTATATTTATTGTAATTGCAGTTCGTGCAGGAGAAGTGCACCATCCCTTCCACTTGCACGGATATACGTTCCATGTGATGGGTATGGGTCAACCATTAGGTCCATATACGGAGGACACACGTGCAATGACGGTGAAGTATTATGAACAACTTGAAAGTGAAAATAAAGTTGAAAGGAATTTCAAATCTCCTCCTAGCAAAGACACGTATGCTATACCCAATAACGGATATGCAGTACTCAGGTTTAAAGCAGATAATCCAGGTACGTGTTCAGTTTAAGAATTAATTTATTCTGTACACATAATGGATGTTATTAGTTGATAGTTTGGGGGAATTTGTGGACTTGGAAATTAGGAAATTTGTGAAATTTGGGAAGTTAGCGAATTTAGGAATTTGAAGAAGATGAGAAATTAAAGAATGTAAAAATTTAGGATTTTGGAGCTTTAGAAATTTGGGGACTTGGTAATTTAGGACTATGGAAGTTTAGAAATTTGGGGATTTGAAAACGTAGGATTTCAGGGGTTTGGAAGTTTGGAGACTTGAAAATTTAGGATTTTGGAGATTTAGAAATTTGGGGATTTTGATGATTTAGATATTTGGAAATTTGAACATTTAGGAGTTTAAGATTTAGAAATGTTTGACTTTCGAGAATATGCCAATTTCGAAATTTGTGTATTTGGGTATTTGAACATTTTTCAATTTGAAGATTTAAGAATTCGAAAATTTGGAAAAAGTAAAATTCTTATTGTTTATTAATTACGTTATTATTGCGTTCTCTAAAAGCGAGTTATCTAATTATAATAATTAATGTAATTAAAATTTGTATCATTATAATAATTCCACATATGTGTACTATAACAATTTATTAATTTTAATTTATTATTCATTGTAATTCATTAATTACAATTTGTTATTTTTATTATAATAATAGTACGTCTTCTAATAAACCAATAAATTTTTTATTTTTAAGGTTTTTGGATGTTCCACTGTCATCAAATGTTCCACATATTGGTAGGAATGGAACTTGTTATACAAGTTGGAGAACCGCAAGACTTCCCAGAAACACCGAGAGATTTCCCAAAATGTGGCAACTACATGCCGAACGTTGTAGTAAGGAATCACAAGAATAAGAGAACCAAATATATCTAAATCTCCAAAAATGTAAATACTCATAATTCTGTAAGTTTACATGAAATGATGCAGGAACATGTACATAGGTGTTGGTAAATAAAAACTCGCGCCCGATTACAACTATATGTATATATTTAAACCATTAAAAAATGTGACAAAGTTTACTTAAATTTTTGTCTTAAATTTAAAGTCTTACGATTTTATATTACTAGTTTTTTAAAATATGAAATACCTCTTAAATTTAAGAAATCGAATATGAATATCTTCATTCAGCAAACGTCACTTTCATTCATAAGGAATGAGAGAAGAGATCATTTGGAACATATTTATTGGCCATTTTGTTAATTTTACTTATTACCAGACATTTCCGAGGTAAACGATTGTAGAAAGTTTATTATGATTATTATAAACTCCAAATTTGTATTTTTTCTTATATTCAGAACGTGTTTGATTTATGTCACACAATAAAATTTTTGTGAATGTGATTATGAATATTTGATAAGCAAGTGCCTGCTTACTGTGTCTTGTAATTAAAGTAAATTAATCCCTCTTTTCTCAAAAATAAATTGTTCCTATCAAATTAAAATTGTTTTGTAAAAACTTCTTTGTTTTGACTTGTTTCCAATGGTATGTAACACTGTGACTGTTTTCTGCAAATTGCTTGCAAACAAAAATTTTCCAAATGACCTTCTTTCTCATCCCTCGCAAACTTTCTATCAACCTACCAAACACCCTGAATGTAAATAACAGATATAAAAGAAGGTTAATATTAAAATATTTGTTTTTAAAATCTGTCCCTTCGTATCATCTACATAATTTTTATATACATAATTCTTTTCTCTGCTCTTAATATTTTGTGCAATGACTGTTACTAGTTAGCGTAATATCTGTACATTTGATTTGTACGCATCAGTTTTTAAGATATTTATTTAATTTAACATGTAAATGTGTTGGTTCTGTATGTTATGCTTATTTCAACTGTAACCGTTTGCACATTCTGGGATGTTGACATTAATTTATTTCCGTTAATCATTAATCTTCACATAACGTCCGTGTTTATACAATTGTGCACTTTCGGATACGTTTAAGTAAATGTTATGGAATCATATCATTCAAAATTTTACCGTTCAATTATTAGCTTTAAACTTTTTTTCAGATTCCGTATTTGGTTTCTTGATCATTTCTGTCTGGAGTGCTTAGAATAACAGAAAACAAAGCGCTGTCTGATAATGGTTTCCAAATACGAGAACAATTTTTGGAAATTCGTAAGAAATTTTTGTCGAATGTTGCATGTTCGCAGAAAGTCAAAAAGTCATAAAGTGTGATCGCAGCAAAAAATAAATGCTGTTTACAAGAAACAATTGTAATGTATTAGAAGAAGTACGCCATTTTGTTCCACATCTAAAAGTATCTGAAGTTCGTTTTACCCTCATGCCAGTTTTTATAAAAAAAGTACAATATACCTACGTAATGTTCGATAAATAAATGGCTAGAAAAGTCAAAATACTGTGGATGAACTATAAAATGTATAATGTACAAAAATTATGTAAACAAATAAAATTACAATCGCAAAGTCCATCTTTGTTCATTATAATATTTTTAAACTTGTTTAAATAAAAACTAGTAAATGTTCCAAAGTTGATCGTGATGTTTCATGAAGACATCAGATATTAATTGCGTTTGAAGAGACTTACACAATTAAACGTTATTAAAGAAAAGTTTTTAAAGAAAACTTCTGTTTTAAGAAGATTGTGGACATAAATCAAATATCTGCTCGATTTTATGACAATCTTTGTTTTTTGAATGTAGTTATATGATTTCATATATCTTGTATTAATATTTTATATTAATGTATAAAATATAAATTACTTAATATATTAATGTTTCAATGCCATAATAGGTTATGTACACTTATTAAAAACTCTGCTGCGTAGCTACAATTCATAGTAATTGCAAGATTCGAGAAGTGCTAAAAAAAATTAAAAAGCGTGATAATAGAAAAATAAATAAATGTATAATACAAATGTAAATGTATAATGTAATAAATAAATAGTATGTAATTACTATAAATAAAATATGTAGTAGTTTATAAATTTAGTGATCGTTTAGAATTTAATATATCATTTTAATGGGTATAATATTGAAAAACAATTTATACTTTATTTCGAGAAAAAAGAAGTATATTTACAAAATTACATTCCAAGTTTAACTACAGCAAATATGTTTCCTCATCAACTTTGAAGAATCGGATTATTTTCTTTTTTATTTCCGCTTCATCGATTTTTGTACAAGGAATATATAACTGTTTATATTATATATAAATATAAATAATTTATATATACATATAATTATATACAAATGTGGTATAAATTTATATTATACGTAATATGTAACTTTTTACATTTTCATAACTAACGAAAACGGGTTAACGTGATTTTCAGGTGTATATTTATTGTATTAGGTATAGAATCATCCTGAAATATTGTCAATATAGTCAATCTCGAACGTGTTGCAATCTTTGGTTTAAGTAAGGTAAATGGCGTTTTCCGAATTTGATCCAATATTGTCCTTCTGTAGAATAACTTGTTGTTCATCGATCCAGGACAGGAAAGATGATACTCTAGTGAACACGTCAGGGTATCCGATAGCGCAAGGATTTCCAAAGGACACGACACCAACTTGTACTCCATCGATAACGAGAGGACCACCAGAATCACCCTAAAAATGAAAACATGTGTTACAAGATCACAAGTACATTTCTTTTCTCGCATAAGAGAGTTCTACATTTTCTATTTCCAGATTCCTTTCTAGAAAAATGCATGATATTATTATTATAATATTCTAAAATTAGGGTAACTTATAAGTGGTAACTTATTATTAGGGTAACAGTAGGGTAACTTATAACGAACGACTGCACAATCAAAAAACCCTATAATAAACTTTCTTTTGTGAAATTAGAACATGTTCATAGAACGTGATAGTAAATTCGCCACATAGCTACAATAAAACCAGTGTACTCTATCCTTTATTCTACAATTTTATTTAAAAATTAAATATTAATTATATTCGTTCAGAAACGGCACAAGTACTGCCATTTAGCGACGAACGATGGAACTAGCAACGTAGAAAATTGTACTTTCAAAAATTATCGATCTTTACACTTTTAAAAACTTCAATCTTATTTCGTCTCAATTGTTCATATTGTAAAATAAGATAATTTTACTTACCCTGCACACTCCTTCGCCGTATTTGGTGAAAGTGCAGATATGAGATTTTACCACGTTTATGTGTAAATCACGAATTTTTTCTTGGCACTTTAGTTGATTTTCAATCTGAAGATTTATGTACTGCAGATGGTCCGGAAGATTCTCGTCTAACTGTATTAAACGATTGATATTAAACTTTACACTTGTCATGGTTATTTCAAATTATTTACTTATACATGCACGGACAAAATCAAATGTTATCATTTAATACGTTCCTACTTACGTCGTACTTGATCTCATTTTAATCAGAAAAATAGCACAAACGGTAAACATTTCGTACCAATAATATTAAAAATAAAGAAGTTTTATTCTTCCATTAAGATTGTTCCACCGATTGTTACTGTTTGGTGGTAAATATTTAAAATAAGGGAGCCACCTCCGATTTCGATCACCTAGAAATTTGGGCCAATGATCAGAGCAATCGACCCCTAACAAAATCAAGAACAACCTTGAAATATGTAGCCAATGTGTGTTTTTCAAAATAATGGCAATTATGTATCCCTTGAATGTAAGTCTAAATGAATAAATGACTAATATGTGCTCCATTTCGAATTTTACTGTATTTAGCCCATATCTACATATAGTATCTGTTCATTAATCCTCACATGTGTTTTCGAAGTATCTGAAAAATCCGTCCGAAACTGGTTTGGGGTTATTGCAATCGTGGAGGAGGTAGCGTTTGGCGGAGCAAATCCTCCCAAAATAATACAAGGAGATTCTAGTTGCGATTTATTTACTCTTGGAAATATTGGCAGTAAAGCGCGTTATTTTTTCAAATATTTCGAGGACTAAATAATCCGACCATCATATGTACAGGAACAAGTTGTTCAGAATGAAGACCTTGACAACATATTTCAAGGTAACCGCAATCGGAGGGGGCTCCCTTATTTTAAATATTGACTCCCTTATTCTACTCCCTTTTACCAAGGAAGTATTTCTACTAACTTTACTCCCTTATTCTAACATTTTACTAAATATTTACCTTATTCTAAATATTTCTAAAACAACACATATCATTCGATATGCATTCGATCAATGTAGAACATATGCTATAACCCGAAAGATTCACTTATATCGAGACTTCGCTGTAATTAGAACGTGACACTTACATGAAGCATTCCCCATCCTGACAAAACACAGGGTGATCCTTCGTAAGTTTTGTTGCCTGAGGCCAATGGGATTGGTTGGACTAAATCGTTGAAGGCGATATCTTTGACAACACGAATCAAAGCTATGTCGTTGATAAGAAGCAGATGAGAGAAGTAACGGTGATAAGCAATTTTATCGACTTCGTAAGGTGTTCCCTCCGAACTCAAAAGATTCGTTCCAACATGGACGGTGATACTCTTTGGACCTTTCAATCTATTGAACAAAAGTGTTATGTGACGTACGGGCATTGATCGTCAAAATCTTCTGAAGAAAGTACGAATTTGGAAATTCGGAAATTTAGGAAATTCAAGAATTAGGATTTAGGAATTTGAGAATTTAGGTAGTGCGAATTTTAGGAACTTGAGAATTTGGGAATTTTGGAAATTTGAAAATTTGGAAGTTGGGGCATTTGGGTTTTTAGTGTTTGGGAATTTGGGAATTTGGGAATTTGGGAATTTGGAAATTTGGAAATTTGGAAATTTGGAAATTTGGAAATTAGAGGATTTGAGGATTTAGGGTTTGGGAATTTGGGAATTTGGGAAACTAGGCACTATGGAATTTGGAAGTTTGAGAATTTAGGAATTTGAGAATTTGAGAATTTGGGAATTAGCGAATTTGGGAATTTGGGAATCTGAGAATTCGAGAATTTGAGAATTTGAGAATTTGAGAACTTGAGAACTTGAGAACTTGAGAACTTGAGAATTTGAGAATCTGAGAATCTGAGAACTTGGGATTTCGGGAATATGGGGATTTAGGGTTTGGGAATTTGGGTATTTAGGGTTTAGAAATTTGGGAATTTGTGAATTTAGGAAACTAGCAACTTGGGAATTTGTGAATTTAGGAAACTAGCAACTTGGGAATTTGTGAATTTAGGAAACTAGCAACTTGGGAATTTGGAAGTTTGGGAATTCCAGGAAATGGCGTTTGGGAATTTAGGAATGAGCGAATTTTTAGAGCTTGAGATTTTTGGATATTTGAGAATTTGGGAATTTGGGAATTTGGGAATTTGGGAATTTGGGAATTTGGGAATAAGGGAATTTGGGAATTTGGGAATTTGGGAATTTGGGAATTTGGGAATTTGGAAATTTGGAAATTTGGATATTTGGAAATTTGAGGATTTGAGGATTTAGGTTTTGGGAATTTGGGAAACTAGGCACTATGGGATTTGGAAGTTTGAGAATTTAGGAATTTGAGAATTTGAGAATTTGAGAATTTGAGAATTAGCGAATTTGAGAATTTGAGAACTTGAGAATTTGAGAATGTGAGAATCTGAGAATTTGGGAATTCGGGAATATGGGGATTTAGGACTTGGGAATTTTGGTATTTAGGGTTTAGAAATTTGGGAATTTGGGAATTTAGGAAACTAGGAAATTGGGAATTTGGAAGTTTGGGAATTCCAGGAAATGGCGTTTGGGAATTTAGGAACGAGCGAATTTTTAGAGCTTGAGATTTTTGGATATTTGAAAATTTGGGAATTTGGGAATTTGGGAATTTGGGAATTTGGGAATTTGGGAATAAGGGAATTTGGGAATTTGGGAATTTGGGAATTTGGGAATTTGGAAATTTGGAAATTTGGATATTTGGAAATTTGAGGATTTGAGGATTTAGGTTTTGGGAATTTGGGAAACTAGGCACTATGGGATTTGGAAGTTTGAGAATTTAGGAATTTGAGAATTTGAGAATTTGAGAATTTGAGAATTAGCGAATTTGAGAATTTGAGAACTTGAGAATTTGAGAATGTGAGAATCTGAGAATTTGGGAATTCGGGAATATGGGGATTTAGGACTTGGGAATTTTGGTATTTAGGGTTTAGAAATTTGGGAATTTGGGAATTTAGGAAACTAGGAAATTGGGAATTTGGAAGTTTGGGAATTCCAGGAAATGGCGTTTGGGAATTTAGGAACGAGCGAATTTTTAGAGCTTGAGATTTTTGGATATTTGAAAATTTGGGAATTCGAGAATTTGGAAATTTGATCATTTGAGGATTTAGGGTTTGGGAATTTGCGAATTTGTGAATTTGGGAATTTGACATTTTTTAAATTTGTAAATGCGAGAGTCTGGAAATTTGGAGTTTTGGGAATTCTCCAGCTTGGAAATTTGGAACTTGGAAATATAGAATTTTGAGTAGTTGAACCTTGAAATTTTGGGGCTTTCGAAGACTATTTATAATTTTTTCAAGTTAAAATAATGAGTAGCTTTGTAAGAAACACTTTTAGTAGCTGGGCTTTTAAACATTCCAGTGTACCAGGTATGTTATCCTGATGATGTGTGACCGTTAAGGGTTAAATAAGTTCTGGAAACTGAATTCGTTAATAAATTACATGTATGAAACATACCCGCTGACACAGTGAGCTGCAGTGAGGACATATCTGGAATTGATAATGGATGCACCACAGGAATGACGTCCACTTTGTCTCAGGGAAACTTGGTAAGGAAACTTTCCCACTGGTGCTTCTTTACCGCCAATAATTCGCGGTTCGGGTAATCCTACATTCACAAGTTTTAAAATAGTTTATTGTTACAGTTTCTACGTTTTCAGTATTATACAATACAGTTGTAAATATAAATATCTGACACTTATATCACCAGATAACACCGTTGAATTCCAGGAAATTGAATAACATAGATAAAGAAATACAAATTACATAAGTATTTTGTTATTGTTAATTTATTCTGTGACGGAAGAAAATTATATCATATACGATAAATTTAGTTGATTTACCTTTTTACATAAATAAATATTCATTTTTCGTAATAAAAATGTAGTCTTTTCAGTTTTCGTTAAAAATTACATGTACCATATTAGGGCATCATTTTTTCAAAACTTTTTTTATATTTCTCACTAGAATTTTAAGATACTTAAACTTGTTTACTGAGTTTGTATCAGTTTGTGTCACAATGACATACGAATGTCTATTAATGTTTTAACGTTAATTTCGTTAAAAAGGAAACATTTGTTTTTGCCAGGCTTTTAAAATTAAGTGTTTCACATTAAAATATTTATAAACTTAAAAATTGAGAATTATATGTTTGAATAACACTTTAACGTTGAAATGCAAAAATCAAAGATCTTGTAATAAGAAAGTAGTTTCGTTTAAAGTTAACTATTGAAAATTATTTTCACTTGATTAGCTTCTAGCGAAATAACGTTTGAAATAAAATAGAAAAAATAAATGTATTATAAATAAATAAATAGTAACCTACTAATTAAATGTAAACGATAATTTTAATTAAACTAAAGGTTATCAACTACTGACTTTGCAAATGTAGAGTTTAAAACTGTTTTTGTTAAGATTGTCATAACGTACCATATGCAATGGCAACGAGACCAAGAAGAAGAACGCTTAGAGCCTGCATGTTGAATAAAATGGCTGACTAGCCGGTGGCAACTGTGCTCATCTCTTTATATAGGTATCGAAAGTGTAAATTACGTCGACAAAGACAAACAAAACATTCGACTTTTTATGTGTAAAAATCTTAATCGATAACGTGTAACAATCCGTCGATTTTCAATTAAGAATACTATCTTTTAAGTACTGACTTTTATAAAATGTTTCCTATCGGTTGTTTTATTTTGATATTGATAGGTACTCGATTGATACGTGAAAGGGATATTTACTTACTTAAATCGAGATTATAATATTTGTTCAGTTCTATAAAGCTAATACATGTATAACATTACGTACACAAGGCAATTATATATTCGAAATTTATAGATTTATTAACTTATGCAAAATCGTCGATTGAAAAATGGTAAATTTTCGATTTGTTTTTACATAAATACGTATTTTTGGATTGTAACATTTACCAACTTTACAAATGGATTGCAAAATTATAATTCTTTATACTGAAATGTTATAGTTGTTTATATTGTCTCCATGTTTATATCAGTACAGTGTATTAATTTGATATGGCAAACAACTTATGACTTAGGAAAAGAAATGTAGTAAATAAAATGTATTGATCAGATTAATTCGTAAAAAGCTGCAAAGCAATTTATATTATATGTCAGCATTTTATAATTATGTATTTTATTCCAAAATAAAGTATCTAGACGAATTTGAATTAATATCACATTTCAAGTTTAATAGTAGCAATTATGTAATTTTTATTAACTATCACAGGAATTATCAGGGGCGTAACTTTGCTGTCTTCATGTTTGATTCAGAAAGTATTACGCTATAATTATTTGTTTAGAAAAATAGTAGTGACGTCTTCTGATTGTACTGCATTTCTTCCGATTGTAACAGTGTTTTTTGCTTTCTCGATCCAGGATTCGAATGAGGACACCCTTGTGTAGACATCAGGGTAGCCAATAGCGCAAGGTCTTCCATATGATACGACACCAACTTGCACGCCATTGACAACGAGAGGACTACCAGCGTCACCCTAAAAATTAAGAAAATATAATTATTGTGTCATAAGATCACAAATAAAATATTCCTTCCCTCTATAAGGAAACTCATTTTGTTATATTTCTATGCAGTTTTGAGATTCCCTTTAAGAAATATAACAAACTATTTAACATTGAAACAATCCTACAATAAACAAACATTTAATTTAGAACATGTTCATAGAACGTGACAGTAAATCCGTCACATGACTGCAATAAACGCAGTGATTTCCACCCTCCTTACAATTTCATTTTCAAATTTTCATCTGTGAGCAAAGTTTGGGTACAACTTTGGTACAATAATATTTATCCAACGTTATTATGGTATATATGACAGATAGAATTAAATGAAAATATTCAATAAAATAGTGAATAAGTAGTTGAATAACTATTAACATCATACGGTGGAAAAAGAATTCTCTAGAACCCAATCAACTTATTGTTAGTTCTAAATTTAAATTTAAATTTTATTTCATGTATGAATTATATACGTTATAATATCAGTAAATTTTACTTACCTTGCATATTCCTTCGCCGTATTTGGTGAAAGTGCAGATATTAGTATCTTGCAAATTACTATGTACTTCTTTACATTTTGACTGCTTTTCAACGAGTAGATCTATGTATTGAAGTTTGCTCGAACCACGTCCGTCTGCCTGTATCAATAAATTCATCATTATATCTTCCATTTATCATTGTTATTTTGATTTTCTCAGTTACATATTAAACGAACAAAGCAAGATTAGGTGCAATCATTTTAGGAAAGAAATACGGAGATCTAGAATTGTAGAGATTTAGATATGTAGAGGTGAAGAGTATACTAGAAATCTAGAAATGTGAAGATTTATAAATATAGAGATTTAAAGAAGTGGAGGTCTAAAAATATAGAGAATCTAGAAATATATAGAACTAGAAATATACATAGAGATCTAGAAATCTAGAAATCTAAAAACCTAAAAATCTAGAAATCAAAAAATCTAGAAATCTAAAAATCTAAAAATCTAGAAGTCTAAAAATCCAGAAATCTAGAAATCTAGAAATCTAAAAATCTGAAAATCTGAAAATCTAAAAATCTAGAAATCTAAAAATCTGTAAATCTGAAAATCTAAAAATCTAAAAATCTAAAATTCTAGGAATTGTAAAGTCTAGAAATCTAGATATCTACAGATCTAGAAATCTATAAATCTACAAATTTGGAATTTAGAAATCTTTTTTCTAATAAAAAAATTTTCTTTACTTTGGAATTTGAGTTTATATATTAAAAAATTCAAGAAATAAGAAATCTGAACACATAAATATTTCTACACAGTAAATTTAAAAATTCAGTATTTGGAAATTAGAAATCATTACTGAAGTGTGGAGCTTACTGTAATTTTTCCCCATCCGGACAAAACACACTTTGATCCTTCATAAGTATTGCTGCCTGTAGCCAACGGAATCGGTTGTACTAAATCATTGAAGGCGATCTCCCCGGTAACACCCACTAGAGCTATATCGTTGATTAAAGTTGTCTCGTTAAAACGACTATGATAAGTAATTATCATTATATCGTAAGCGTCTCCCTCCGAATTCAAAAGATTCGTTCCCGCGTTGACTGTGGCTTCCACTGATTCCGATAATCTATAGAACAAACGTGTCTGGTGATATACAACCATTGATCATCGATTTCTTTTTGTATCAATCTTTTTGTTGCGAGACATTTCAGTAGAAAACAAGAATGATATGTGACACTGCATCACGTGAGAAATATATTTCCTTTGACGAATAATGCAACAATCAGTTGTCACGAGATAAGGAAAAGGGTACAGATTATAGTTAGTGAAATATCGATGGAACACATTATAAAATTTCAATTAAGAAAATAGAAATATTGAAAATTTATAATAGTAAGAATTTTTCTAGTAGTCATAACAAACCTTCGAATATTTGAATTAAGTTTAGGAGTTTGGGACACTGGAATTTTGGAATCTTCGGATTTTGATATTCTCTAACTATAGTCTTTTGAAATTAGAAAATATCAGAACTTTGGAATTTTAGAAGTTTTGAATTTTTGGTGAATGGTGGTTTGGAATTTGAGAATGTAGAAATGTCCAAATTTTGAAATTTTGTTACGCTGAGACTTTGAGGATTTGGAATTTTGGAACTTTAGGAATATGGAATTTTTGAGTCTTAAAACCTTGAAACTTTAAAATGTTGCTACTTCAGAATTTTAATATTTTTGTAGTTTTGAACTTTAGGTTCTTTGAAACTCAAAAGATTGAAATATTAAAATTTGAATATTGTTGAAGTTTTGATATTTTTAATTTTGAAACTTTGAGATTTTGAGGTCTTAAACCTTTGAAATATTGAAATTTTGAAATCTCGAAATCTTGAAATTTTGAAACTTTGAAATGTTTCTTTAAAGAGCATAAACACCGAAAATTTTAAATTACCAGTATCTTTTGTAATGCTTAATGATCATTAACATAGAATTTTGAAATCCTTATAACTCACATAAAAATATATACAAGATTTTTATGCCGATAATAAGTAATGACTTAGATATTCAATTTAATATTGCCAATTGAAATCGAATGATCAAATACGAAAAGTGTGTAAGAGTATAATTTTAAGGTATTGTTAAATAAATTTTAGATTCATAATAAACTGTGTAAAACATACCCCTTGACACAGCTGGCTGCAGTCAAAACATATCTGGAACTGATGATGGATCCACCGCAGAAATGTTTTCCCTCTTTTCTCAGGGAGACGATGTACGGGAACTTCCCAGCTGGTGCAACTTTGCCACCGACAATTTTGGTTTCAGGGAATCCTGCATTAATACAATCACAATTATCACCTTTACGGTATTGCAGAAACAAATAAATTAGCTATTCCATGGAAATGATATACGCTGAACCTGTCTCATAATTGTTAAGCGAAGAAGGTAAACGGTTAAAGAAGAATTACACTTTCGGAACCACATTTTATTCACAAATGCAGTATTGTATTTTAACCGCAGCTTTTTATTAAAAATTTCATTCCAATTTTATTCGAGATATTTATTTAAAATATTTCAGTAATTTACAATTTTTTAATTGTTTCATTTGTTAGATTTGTTACGATAAATATTGATTTGATTTGTGTAGAAAGAAATGTATACCAAAGTTTACGAAACTGCACTTATAAAATGCATTTATATCACTGCACTTGCAGAAAAAGTATGGTTCTCAGAACATTAGTCCCTATTTAATCATTTATCCTTGTTCTGTGACATTTATTGTTTAGTTGAAATTCGATAAAAGATTTGACTTGTTCTAGTAAATTATTCTGTATAAACGTTTGACAAGATGGCTGCCATGTAGCGTCACTATATTCATGAAATCGATGATTTAAAAAGATGCATGTGAAAATGATTGGCAGCACAATTATATTAATAATGCACAGTAATATTACAAACCACTTTTAATGTGATATTTATCATGTTTCAAATATTTAACTTCAAAACCGGCTAAGCTTGCAAATTTAAATGTTATCACTTAAAGATTAAAAATTTGAATAGTATTTCATTTGCAAACACAGAAATTAGAGAACAACGTGTAGTACGAGATGAGTTTCTTTCAAACTAGCGATAATTTATTTCTTTAAAAATTTGATCGCTCATTCCACTTATTAAACATGATTTGCTTTTAATGGAAAAAGAATCGAGATAAAAAAGTATAAAGGTAATTTGGCTATTAGCTGACACCAAACAACAATTTCAATTAGTTTGAAGGTTCATTTTATAAATGTCAAGCTTCAATATATTTTTTATGGTTGTTATTACTTACCATATGCGATGGTAAAAAGGCAAAGGAGAAGAGAGACGCTTACAGCCTGCATGTTGAGAAAAAATAGACAACTAACTCATGAAGTAAGTACTGATATCTTTATATACGTATCAAAAGCGTAAATCGCATCGATAAAGACAAACAAAATATTCCATGTTTTATTTGTAGAAATCTTAATTGATAACGTGCAACAATACTTCGATTTTCAATTAAGAATACTATCTTTAAAGTGTTGACCTTTATGACGTTCCCTATCGGTTATTTATTTTGATATTGATAGATATGTAACGATTCTGGAACTAAGCACAGAAATCAACAGCGCTCGTGAGGTAAAGAGCGGCTTTTACCTACTGAACGACTCGCTTGTACAGGGTGTCTCACAACTAGTGTAACTTATGGAAAGGGGTTGTAGGAAACGTAATTCTGAACATTTTCCTTTGCAAAAATAGGGTTGGAAGCTTTGTGTTTGAATTATTAAGTAAAAACACGCACCAATTAGAAAGACAGTATTAGGAATATAAGCAAGTGAACGAATTGATCAAATGCACAACATTGCAAAATAGCATATCTTTTATTTTCAAAGTATAAATGCATTCGGATTAATATCACATTTCAAGTTTAATAGTAACAATCTTGTCATTCATATTAAATATTATACTGCAAAAATTGTCGTAAGAGTATTTTCTATTGTCCATTTTTATGATTAGTTAAGAAATGATGTGGTTATAACTGTTAGCTTAGGGGACAAAAATGATGTCTTCTGGTTGTGCTGCAATTTCGTCCTTCTGGAGGAGACTATACTGTTCCTTGATCCAGGTGGTGAAAGAGGACACTCTACTGTATACATCAGGGTAGCCAATACCACAAGGCATTCCAAACGATACAATGCCTACTTGTACGCCATTGACAACGAGAGGACTACCGGAGTCACCCTAAAAGTGACAAAAGTATAATTATTACCTTATATGATAACCAGCACATTTCTTCTAGAAATTACTCATAGAACTAATAATCAAATTTTCTATCTAGAAAAGAATAATAATATCAGTCTGATGCTAGAATTGATGTGAAAGATAGAGTTACTTGAAAATATTGTATAAAATAGTAAATAATTGGACCAATAACAAATAATATAATATTTTAGAAAAAAATTCCTCTGCAACCCAATCAACCTAACATTAAATTTTAATCGAAGTTTTATTTTATGAATGCAATTATACTTACGTTGCATGCTCCTTCGCCGTATTTGGTAAAAGTGCAGATATGAGAACTTTCCACATTATCGTGTGCTAGTTTACACTTTTCTTCGCTTTCAATGAGCAGTGTTATATATTGCAACTTGTTTGGAATAGCTCCGCCAACCTATATGAACAAATTTATATTATATTATTCATTTATCACTATACCCTTAATTTTTTCACTTAAAGATTCAATTTATAAACGAACGAAACTAAGTCCGATGGTATCACTTTGTGTTAACATTAGGATTCATTGTTACAGTTTTATGTATACAATTGATAGAAATTCGTATAATTTCGTTTTAAAGCATATATACATTAATGCTTTTTTCCAGTGTCTACAATATTTTTTATCGAATGACAGTCGAGTGCAAAGGACTACTAATTGAAAAATTTCGTTAAATAGATATAAATATAGATATCTAGAAATCTAGAAGTCTAGAAATCCAAAAATCCAAAAATCCAGAAATACAGAAATGTGGAAGTATAGAAATGTAGAAATGTAGAAATGTAGAAATGTAGAGATGGAGAAATGTAGAGATGTAGAGATGTAGAAATATAGAGATGTAGAAATATAGAAATGTAGAAATGTAGAAATGTGGGAATGTAGAGATGTAGAGATGTAGAGATGTAGAAATGTAGAAATGTAGAAATGTAGAGATGTATAAATGTAGAAATGTAGAGATGTAGAAATGTATAAATGTAGAAATGTAGAGATGTAGAAATGTAGAGATGTAGAAATGTAGAGACGTAGAAATGTATAAATGTAGAGATGTATAAATGTAGAAATCTATAAATCTAAAAGTGTAGAAATCTAGAAACTTAGAAATCTAGAAATCTAGAAATCTAGAAATCTAGAAATCTAGAAATCCAGAAATCCAGAAATTTATAAATCTAGTAATCTAGTAACTCAGGAATCTAGAAATCCAGAACTCTACGAATCGAAAAATTTGGACATTAAAAAATTTAACAATTTCACAAGCGTCTAAATGTAGAAATCCTTAATAAAATGTAAAGCTTACTTTAAGTCTGCCCCATCCGGACAAAGTACACACTGATCCTTCGAAAGTATTGCTGCCTGCAGCCAATGGAATCGGTCGTACTAAATCATTGAAGGCAATCTCTTTGTTAACGCGAATAATAGCCACGTCGTTTATAAGAAGACTTGAGTCGTAGCTGCTATGAGAAACAATTTTCTGCACTCCGTAAGTTTCGCCCTTCGAATTCAAAAGATTCGTTCCAGCATGGATGGTGACTGTCGATGTATCATGTATTCTGTCAAAAAAACGTGTCTGGTGAGATAACAACGCTAATCACCGAGTCTTTTGATATTTATCTTTTCGTTACGACATCTTCCAGTTGAAAGGGCGAACAATATGTGATACATTGCAAAGTTTGAGAAATAGAGAGTGTATGCATTTAGGTGAATCATGCAGCAGTGATTCATTATAAGATGTGGAAAGAACCGAATAATCGATCAAAATTATTGACATGCTTATAAAGTGCACATGTCAACCCACGAGTGAGGACCCAAAGTAAAAAAAACTATGTCTATCTCCACCGTGAACACTTCCAGCGTTACATTTTAGTAAATTATAATTATAATGACAATAACAAATGCTGAACGCAATTCGCACCATCTCACTCACTTTCGAGACGTTTGCAATTGTCATTGTTTTTGGCCTAATTGATGTGTGATACCACTCAAACCAATTGTACTACCGCCGAAAATACATGTGAGTCTAGTTCAGGGGTCGACAACCTTTTTGGTGTTAAGAGCAATTTTAGCCCCGATGTGATAAATTATTTTTTTGAAGAGCCAAATATAAGTACATACATCGGTAATATGTATTAGAAAAAATAATATAACCATTACCTGCTGTGAAACATGTATTGATTGTGAAATCAAAACATTCTATTTTGCGTAGTAACAGAACATATAAGTCAACGTATTAAAGAAAACGGAAACAGTTTTTGGTTTTGAGTCTGGCGTTGGTGAGTGTGGAGAGCAAGGTTAGCTAAAGCTAGGTTTACATGCATGCGATCTGCCACGCATTTTGATGTGTGCGCAGGATTATTATATTTGTTTGGCAATTGCAATATTGCAGTGAATTTTTCATAATGTACTATTAAACTACTCAAGAACCACAAGTTTGATTCTACTGAGTCGCAGGTTGCCAACCCTTGGTCTAGACAGTATACCCTCCATTTTTCTATTCTGACCAATTGCAGCCGCAGCTTCTCTAAACACCTGTTTCAGCCTCTTCACACACCAACTCGTGGGTTGACATCTGTATGTTAAGACTTCTATTATTCAAGTATGCAAAAGTACTGAAAATACTGACAACTTTTAAATGTGATGCTGAATAGTCACGAACAAAGAATTTTGAAAAATTTATAATTCACAGGAAGTTATATACAAATTTATACAGGGATTCTAATTGAAATTTGGTAATAAGTCCCAAGCATGATCTATTTAGTTTGATACTGTCGATTGAAATCAGATGATCAAATATAAGAAGAGTGTAAGAGCATGGTTCAAAGGCATTTTTAACCTCTTAGGCACGACTCGTCACTATAGTGGCTTTCGCGGATATCATCTCTCTGACCTACGTCCACTATAGTGGCTTTCGCGAATGTCATCGTAGATTACATAACGCCATGGCGCACTCTACTGACTCGCTCACGGTTTCTATTGAATGATCGTTTTCATATGTTTTGATTCCTTTTTTGCCTTCACCACGTTCTATAAGAGTATTAACAAATCTCACAAAAGTACATTACATGTAAATAAAAGGTAACGCCAAGTAGTTTAGGCACTATGGGGGCGCCTCTTTGCACTAATACGATATTGGAAACATTTGGAAATTACATATTTTGTGAATTTTCTAAAAAAGTAAATTATCAAAGTTAAAGTATATCATATCTTTAGGAAAAATAATTTAGTCATCAAAAACTTCATTCCAATGTACTCGCGTAGAGAACAGCATTGTCACACATTGTAGTGCTGTTTACGCGTAATTCGCGTCGAACTCTGCCGTACAAAGCAGTGCCGAGTAAAGTTCAGATTTGCCTCAGAGGTCAAATAAGTTTTGAACACGGAATTCGTAATGAACTATGTGAAACATACCCCTCGACACAGTGAGCTGCAGTCAGGACATATCTGGAACTAATAATGGATCCACCACAGAAATGTCTTCCATTCTTTCTCAGGGAGACTTGGTATGGAAACATTCCGATTGGTGCATCTGTGCCACCGACGATTTGGGATCCAGGAAATCCTGTATTAATACAATCACAAATATCATCTTTATGGTATTGCAGAAATTTATTTATAAACTAGATAGGGAAATCAGATAATCAGATAATCTCTCCGATAAGATAAGAACCACTTTCATAATTGTCAACCGAAAAAGATTGATTAAAAGAGAAATACATTTTTGGGACCACATTGTGTTTACAAATGCAATGTTACATGTAAATAGCTGACTTTCATTAAAAAATTTTATTCAAATTGTATTCCAGATACTTACTTTTTATTTTTTAGTAAATAAATACTTTTCAACCAGTTCATTCTGTTTTTTTTCTCTGTTACGCTAAATAATTGTTTGATTTATGTATAAAGAAATGTGAATTAAAGTTACTGAAATATTGAAAGTGTAAATTGCATTGATATCATTACGTTCGTAAAAAATGTACGATTCTCAAAACGTGAGACTCTATTCAATCGCTTATCATTTTTTCATGACATTTATTGTTTACTTGAAATTAGATAAAAGTTTTGACTTGTTCTATTAAATCACTCTGTGTAAACGGTTGATAAAATGGTTGTCACATTTAATTTAAAGTAAAATCCACCTTCAATGAAATGAAATTTAATTTAATTATTGAGAATGTTAATTATTAAATTTAATGTAATTATTATTAAGTTAAATTCAATGAAATCCGCCATTTAAGAAGAAGGACGTGAAAATGATGGCGGCACTGTTATATTCATAATGCACAGTAGTATTATGTCCCCTTTACGATGACATTCTGTATGTTCCAAATATGTATATTTATTAAACACCCAAACTTATTGAGTTTCCAAGTAATTTAGCCACACAAAGATTACAATCACGTATTTAATTCGCAATCACAAGAATAAAAAAACAACGTGTAGTATGAAACAGATTTTTTTAAACCAGCGATAGGTGTCTACTTTTAAAATTTTGTAGTTCACTCAACTTGATCGTCTTTTAATGGCTAACGAAATTAAATAAAAAAGTATAAAAAGAATTAGTAAATATTTAACACCAATAATTTCGATTAAACTGAAAATTTATTTTAACAATGTGAAGCTTCGATATATTCTTTAAGATTGCTTTTTCTTACCATACGCGATGGCGAAGAGGCCGAGTAAAATGGGAATGCTTAGGGCCTGCATGTTGGGAAGAAATGACCAACTAACTAATGAAAACAATAATAATCTCTTTATATACCTATCGAAAGCGTAAATGACGTCGACAGAGATAAAGAAAATATTCGTTCTTTATGTGTAAAAATCATGATTGATAACGTATGATAACCGATTTTCATTCAAAATATTATTTCTTAAGTATCTATTTTTAGGAAACGTTTCCTATCAAACATTCTATTGTAATCTGATAGATACTTGATTGACATGTAAAAGAAACATTTAACTAATTCGTAGAAGCTTATAATATTAGTTAAGATCTATGATCCTGAGACATATATAATATTGCGAACCAAAGGCAATGACTGTTATAATTATAATTTGTACGAAATTTATAAATCTATTATGTGTGAGAAAGAGAAATCGACGAACAGATAAGATCGAGTGCTTTTCATCAGCTCACTTCCCTATTCTTAGGGAGTATTCACATTTCGCTATAACTGGTGGCAGTAGCCTCGCCAGTAAGTAGTCGATATTTTGCGTTTCTTACTTTTCTTGCATCCGATTTGTCGGTGGAAAAAGGAAGCAAGAAAGGAACGGAACCATTTCCTTTCTGGGATTTTTGAAAATTTCCGAATTTGAGAATGTGGAAATCTAAGGACGTGGGGATTTAGGAATTTGGCAATCCAACAGTTTGGTGGTTTAGGCGTGTAGGAATTTGAGGATTTGGAGATTTGGGAATTACAACATTTAGGAATTTGGGAATCTAGGCATTTGGGGGTGTAGGGATTTCAGGATTTAGGAATTGGGGAACTTGGAAAGTTGGGGAGGTAGGGATTTGTAGATACTACGATTTTAGGATTTAGGAATTTCGGAACCTGAGAATTTAAGGGTACAGAAATTTGTGGATGTAGGAATTTTGGAATGTAGGGATTTGAGGTTATAAAGATTTGGGGATGTAGAGATATGGGGCGTAGGGATATGGGGACGTAGGGATATGGGGACGTAGGGATATGGGGACGTAGGGATATGGGGACGTAGGGATATGTGGACGTAGGAATTTGAGGATGCAGGGATTTTAAGATTTAGAAATTTGGGAACCTGAGGATTTAGGGGTACAGAGATTTGTGGATGTAGGAATTTTGGAATGTAGGGATTTGAGATTGTAAAGATTTGAGGATGTAGAGATATGGGGACGTAGGGATATGGGGACGTAGGGATATGGGGACGTAGGGATATGGGGACGTAGAGATATGGGGACGTAGGGATATGGGGACGTAGGGATATGTGGGCGTAGGAATTTGAGGATGTAGGGATTTTAAGATTTAAGAATTTCGGAACATGAGAATTTTGGGGTACAGAGATTTGTGGATGTAGGAATTTTGGAATGTAGGGATTTGAGGTTGTAAAGATTTGGGGATGTAGAGATATGGGGACGTAGGGATATGGGGACGTAGGGATTTGGAGATGTAGGGATTTTAGGATTTAGAAATTTCAGAACTTGAGAATTTAGGGGTACAGAGATTTGTGGATGTAGGAATTTTGGAATGTAGCGATTTGAGGTTGTAAGGATTTGCAGATGTAGAGATTTGAGAACGTAGGGATTTAACTCTAACAATCGCAATCAACAGTTTATGACTCAGGAATATAAGTGTTGCGGATAAAAAGAATAATAATTGATCACATTAATACGCAAAACAGTATTTCAGTACTGTCGAAACAAAAGCATAGAATAAATGAACTCAGGTTGCGACGTCCACACGGGCGAACAATGGTTTGTCATTTAGCAACCAGCAATCGGTGAATCACGTGCTTTATGTTCAATAAATATATATTTCTTTCTTGAAGTGTAAATAAATTAGTTTCATTTATATTTTCGGAACTTGCCTTACTATATAAGATTATCTTTATCATTAAATTTCATGACCGATTAAAAAACTATTAAGTTACAATTGTTAGTTTTAGGCAATATAAATGGCGTCTTTTGGTTGTGCTGCAGTGTCGCTCATCTGAAGGTAAGTTTGCTGTTCCTTGATCCAGGACGTGAAATAGGACACTCTTGTGTATACATCAGGGTGACCAACACCACAAGGCATTCCAAATGATACAATGCCAACTTGTACGCCATTGACAACGAGTGGGCCACCAGAATCACCCTAATAATGACAAAAATATTATTATTGTGTTATAAGATAAACAATGCATGATATTGTTACTATAATTTTATAAAGAATTGCAATGCAGTAGGATAATTTATTTTGAACGATTTCGCAAGGAAACTGTCCTACAATAAATAGTCTTTTGTTAAATTATAACACGATCATGGAACGTAAATGTAAACTCTTCAGGTAATTGCACTTACATTGCACGCTCCTTCGCCGTATTTGGTGAAAGTGCAGATATGAGAACTTCGCACCATTTTTTCTGCTTTTTTACACTCTGCTTCGCTTTCAATGAGCAGTGTTATATATTGCAGTTTTTCTGGTGTAGGTCCCCAAAACTGTATGGATAAATTTATATTACGTCAACCATTTATCATTATCACCTTAATTAATTATATTGCATCCAATTGCTGGGCAGATCAAATGCCCGCTGAAATGCTGACGCACTTGATCGTGAAGTGCACAGAGATATAAAACGATTTTCAATTAAAAAATTTTTTAATGTAACACATTCAATGTTAAAAAATCCAAAAATATAGAAATTTAGCAACCTAGATATTTGAAAATCTAGAAATTTGGATACCCCATAACTTGGAAAATTCAGAAGCTTAAAAATTTGGATATTAAGAAAATTAAAATTTATAAATTTGGAAAGCCAGAAATCTGAAAATTTTGAAATTTAGATATTTCAAAATGTTGTCATCTAAATATCTAGAAATCTGGAAAGCTAGAAATTTAGAAATCCAGTTAGAAATTTAAAAATCTAAAAATAAAAAAAATTTTAAATCTAGAAATCTACAAATCTACAAATTTCGATATTTAAAAATTTAACAATCTGGCAAGTTTGTAAATATACAAATCATTAATAAAATATGAAACTTACTTCAGTGTCTCCCCATCCGGTCAAAATACATTCTGATCCTTCATAAGTATTGTTGCCTGCAGCCAATGGAACTGGCCGTATTAAATCATTGAAGACAATCTCTCTGTTGACGCGAATCACAGCTATATCGTTAAGAGCATATTTCGTGTTAAAATCTTTATGATAGACAATTTTCTCCACTGTTGGATATCGCTTTAGGTTAGTCAATATCTTTATTTCTTTAGATTAGTCAGTATTTGTAACACTCTAGGATAGTCAATATTTTTATGTTCCGAACTAAATCCAAATCCTGTCATCTTTCCGTACACAATTAGTCACACGACCCTTGAACCCTTACTCACTGACTCTGAATAATACGCTTGACTCCTTGATATCCGACAATCCCTATTGGTCCTTCTCTTCACTCCCACTACCTCCAAAACCAAAACCCAAATCCTTAAAAGAACCTCCGAAGCTCCCCAGAACAGCCTTTTGAGTATAATCATTCTAATACGTAAGAGTAGACAGAAGTGGAATCGCAGCGAGATACTAGATCTTAAGTGCTTGTTGTAAAGGAAACTGATCAATAAATCGGAATCCAACATAAAATTTGGCGACGAGGATGGGATGTCCAGTACTTTAATTACCAGTGGATAAAAAGTGAACTTAGCAACTTCACTCCTGGAATTCAAGTGGCGGTTTTGCGGAACTGGACAACGAAGGAAACAAGGCACAAGGAACCACGACAACTGATACGGAAAGGCACTGCAACCTGGGAGAATATAACTGGAATTAGCAACTCCAGCCCCAACAGCAAAGAATTTTCCATCATCGTGAGTGACACAGTTCTCTAGATATTCGTTTGTTTTCACGATTCCTTCCTTCTGTTATTTTCTCTTACCCTAATAATTTTATAATTATGGCTCATAATCAAGTTGTAGACGCACCACGTGCTAGTCTTGAATTTCTCACTAAATTAATTCCCGATACATTTGATGGTGATAGATTTAAAATTCGAAGTTTCATTAAACAAGTAGATGCAGTATTTGAAAACGCTCATGAATCACAAAAATCTCTTTTATTGCTGTACGTAAAGAGTAAAATCACGGGAAAAGCCAGGGAACAAATCGATATACATTGTAATTTAACGACATGGGAAGAAATTTCGGAATTATTATTAAATTTGTACCAAGATAAAAAATCACTTGATCAGCTTCTTGAAGATCTTAACTCAATGAGACAGGGCAGAACCGAAAATATCTCTCAATTTTTCCAAAGATTAGAAGATTTGTCGTCTAGAATATTAGCAACTATCCATAGTTCTGAATTAGAAGAAAATACACTTGCAGGGCGTATTGCAATGGTAACTGATATGACATTAAATCGTTTTATCTATCATTCTCATCCACAAATATCTCAAATGCTTCGTTATAGACAATTTAATACTATTAATCATGCTTTTACTGCTGCAATTGCCGAAGAGAAAGCTCTTAAAATACGATATGAACATTCACAAAATTATTCAAGTAGCTTCAATAATCCTAAACCTATAAATCATTCCAGATCAATTCATTTTACTCAAGGACAACCCAATTACAGACCCTCATACTCACAAAATTCAAATATTTACATTAAACGACCAGAACAAAATCATAGATTTAATGCACAGTCAGGTAGTAGACAACCTAACAGACAGATCACTGTGTGTGCCTATTGTAAAAAATCAGGTCATTCGATTGAAGAGTGTGTTAAAAGATTCTTGTCAAATGTTAAAAGAAACAGGAATGGTCAAACTAGCTCTAATTCTCACAATCAGCAATCAATTAATTTCCATGAAACGGAGATGCAAACATCCAATTTTCAATTCCCTAGTACTTCTCAAACTAATAACACGGTCGAAAATTTACAAAGACAAAATTCAGATTCTCACCATATCAATTTTCATAAAGAAAATGAGTCTTTCGTTCCTCAACGTGATATAAAACAAATAGAACAATCTATCATAAGTGAATTCTCAAATTCTAATTTTGCTCATGTCAATCTTAATAATAATGATCTAACATACATATTAGTCGAATGTTCTTCTGCCAACTCTCCTGATAAGGTTCTAAAATTTCTTATAGACACAGGAGCCTCAGTCTCCTTAATAAAAAAGAAAAGTCTTAGTGATTATCGAATTTCCAATGATAAAACTATAATTTTAACGGGCATAAAG
Source organism: Megachile willughbiella (assembly GCA_945859595.2). Classification (NCBI taxonomy): domain Eukaryota; kingdom Metazoa; phylum Arthropoda; class Insecta; order Hymenoptera; family Megachilidae; genus Megachile; species Megachile willughbiella. Next base: position 11,021,956 of record OX243803.1, on the reverse strand, counting down.
AAAAATGCACCTATTCAAACTTCTGGAGAAATCCAAATAGAATTAAGTATTCACCAAAATAAATTTTTAGTCGATCTTCAATTAATTGATGACAATGATGAATCAAATATACCCTTCGATGGTTTATTAGGCAATGATTTTTTCAATACAACAAATGCCGAAATATCTTATAAGAATAATTGCATTAATATCAATTGTATCCCATTTCCTATTCCTTTAAATTTTAATACGGCTCAAAAATCGGAAGAATTAATTACTATTGGGTCAAGATCAGAAATGGTTGCGAAAATTAAAATATGTAATCCATCTAAACTTAAAGAAGGAGTAATTCATGCTACTGCTTTAAACGGAGAAAAAACATTATTAATTCCTAATGCTATAGTTAAAATCACAACTAATAATGAAGCTCTTATTACAATTGTAAATAGATCAGTGGAAAAACTATCCTTTGTTAAACCTTCTATTAAAATCGAACCATTACCCAAAAAGGTTCAAATTTTCGAAGTATCAGAAGAAAAGATAAATGAGAAGTCGAATCGAATCAATTTATTAAATGAAAATCTTCGCCTTAATCATCTCAATGAAGAAGAAAAATTGTCAATTAAGAAATTATGTGAAGCACCCGTTAACATTAATATAATTCCGAAATCTAATAAAACATATCAAGATTTTGTTAAATTTCATTATACCAATCAAGAGATATTTGAATTCCAATCAGAAAACACACCCTTACAAAAAGTAAATGATTCAATTATAATATTTTGGTCTGAAGATCTAGATGAGAGTAACCCCTACTCTGATTATGTCCAGTCAAATTTCGATGTTAATGAATTAAAACCAGCTACTAATGGCTTAAATGAATTAAAAAATGAAAAACAAACGTTGTATATTCTCTTCGCTAAAAGTCTACATCACGATAGGATTGAATATAAAAATATTTTTGAATGTCTAATAAAACTAAAGAATTTAATAAAAGAAAAATCGTTTGTTCTTGTCCCACCAGAGAAAGGAAATAGTATCAAACCACATATGTTAAATGAAATGATAACCTTTATTTTTCCTCGTAATAAAATAAAATTTTTGAATACCACTAAATTAGTTCCAAAAGATCAAGATGAAGTAAACTCTATATTAAGAGAATGTCATGATAGCAAGTTAGCAGGACATTTTGGCTTCAATAAAACATATTCTAAAGTAAAAGAACGTTATTATTGGTCCACAATGAAGCAAGATATTAGAAATTATATAAAGAAATGCCGTTCTTGCCAATTAAATAAGACAAATTTTAAACCAACAAAGCAACCAATGGAAATCACAACAACTTCTGAAACTCCATTTGAGAAGCTTGCCATCGATGTAGTAGGTCCCCTTCCGTTGACGGAAAAAGGGAATCGTTTTATTATCACCGCGCAAGATGATTTATCGAAATTCTCATTTGCATTTCCTGTGCCGGATCACGAGGCTAAAACAGTAGCAGAATCCTTATTATCAATATTCCTTAATTTTAGAATTCCCCAAACACTTTTATCTGATCAAGGTTCTGATTTCATGTCGAAGTTAATTAAGGAATTTAATAAACTATTTCAAACAAAACATCTGTCCTCTACTCCCTATCACCCTCAAACCAATGGTGCCCTTGAACGATCCCATTTAACTTTGAAGGATTATCTTACACATTATGTTAATAATAAACAACAAGATTGGGACGAATTTGTACCATTCGCAATGTTTAGTTACAACACCTCAATTCATAAGTCCACTAAATTTTCACCCTATGAAATACTCTATGGTAGGAAAGCTTATTTACCTTCTTCAATCACGCGGGATCCTAAATTCCATTATACTTATGACGATTATATTAGATCTCTCCAATATAAATTAAATACAGGCTTTAAACACGCGCGAGAAAATATCATTGAAGCAAAGAAAGCAAGTAAAAAATATTACGATCGTAGCTCTGAACCAGTAAAATTTAAAGTTAATGATCTCGTAAAAATTAAAAATGTTCAAATTAAATTAGGATTATCAAGGAAACTTTCTCCAAAAGCTAATGGACCTTATCGAATCACTCGAGTATTTCCAAATAGTACAGTAGAACTTCTAATCGGCAAAAAGAAAAAGAAATACCATACTAACCTTCTCAATATGTTTTTTCCAGATGAATCTGACGATTCCATTCCTCCTCCTATTACCTCTCCTGATAACGAGTCATTACTATCATAACCAACCACTTATTAATTCAAGCGGAATTTTTTATAAAAAAAAAGGTATCGCCCAAATTACTAATTCTAAATTAACATTATTAGCTCATATCAATGTCACTTATATAAATGATGCTACTCGTATGTTAAATGAATATTTTATAAAAACACAAAGCATTTGTACGTCAGTTGTTAAAGATCCTTCTCATAATAATCATGTCAGTTATCACTGTGAGCGAACTCTCAAATTGATTGAAAATGAATTAGATGAAATAGCAAAAAAACATAATATTTTACAACAACTGAGTCGACAGTCTTCACTTAGGAAAAGGCGAGGACTTATTAATGGTGTGTCATATGCGCTTAAATGGATCTTCGGTGTACCTGACGCCGCTGATGCCCAATACTATGAAGATAGTATCAAGGCTCTATTAAACAATAATCAGCAAACGCAGACATTGCTCAAGTCTCAGGTACAAGTGATAGCCAGTACAATTAGAAATTTTAATAATTCTATTTCTTCCTTGAAATACCAAGAAGCAGTTATGAATGAGAATGTTCAAAAAATTAATGAATTCACTATTCAAACAAACTCATACATAACACGATTAACGATGGAAACAGTAGTTACTCAACAAATTACTTCGCTTCTTGCGCTTTCAAATCGTATCACTCGTGAATACAATCAGTATATTGAAGCAATTAATCTGGCCGAGCACAATATCATCTCACCATTGATTATAACCCCTGAAATCTTATATGAAGAATTAAAAAACTATAAAGGAGAATTAAATTTAATCATGAAACCAGAACCACAGCACATTCGATCATTTTATAAATTAATTCAGCTTCAAATGATTACATCTACTGATATAGTTATTTTTGTTCTTAATATCCCTCTTGTGAGAAAAATGGTTTTTGATATCTATGAGCTCATTCCACTCCCAATCCAACATAATGACTCATCTTTTTATTCCTACATAGTTCCTCGAAACAATTACATCCTTATATCTCAGTCCAAAACACAAGTCACTTTCCTAAAGGAATTGTCTGAATGCATCGAGTATCTAGATCAGCTCTACATCTGTTACGATCTCCACACGACTCAAACGACAACGCAACAAGTTTGTGAAGTCAGTATGTTGTCACCACACGTCAAGGAGATTCCAGATGATTGCGAAACCAAAACTATAAAAGCCACAATCGAAACCTGGAAATACATCACGAATAACCAATGGATCTACGTCCTCCAAAATCCAACAACGCTAACGATAATTTGTAACGAAAATCATATGGAAGACGTCATATTGGAGAAAACCGGAATTTTTCGGTTACAAAGCAACTGCAAGGGTTATACAAACCTTTTTGCACTCGAAACAACTTATAAAATTAATAGTAATATTACTTATTACATTCCAAATATTAATATCATAAACGACGACTGCTGCATTTTAACTCCACATTTGGAAAAAATAAAATCTCCGGAGTTAAGGACTATTCATCTGACCAACATGGATCTCTCTGATTTAAAATATGCTAATAAAAAGCTTAATGAATTCGAAGATATCCTTACGAAACAAATAAACGAACCTTTCATAATAACACACACTAAGTGGTATACCATCGTCCTTGGAGTAATTGGTGCAATTTTACTACTCATCATACTGAAGAATTGTTCCAGATGTCTTCATTGGATCCGACGATCATGCTGTTCCACTACTCATCCTACGACAGGACAAACGCTACCACCAATCATAAAGAATTTTGTGAATTGTAACTTTGGTCAATCGATGACACCAACAGAAACCGTAACTTTCAACGCTTGTTCAAGAACTCAACCAACAACAAGTGCCACATCAGCAATCACTGAAAATGAAGAATCACCACAACCAATTAGGTATTTAACAAGATCAAGAGTACGTAAAAGTACAACCCCGTTGTGAAAAAAAACATAATTCCATTGTATAATGATTAATTAAGAACTATATATTACAATTAGAAATTAAGTATAATATTATATGTATATGTGTATATATATATAAAAAAAAAAAAAAAGAAAGATTAATTACTGCGTTAAGGAAAAAAATTTTTCTTTTGTAATTGTATATGTATTATCCGTTTTGCGTTAGAAAATTATGTATTCATTATTATCGGTTTAGAATAATTATGTATCTATGTTAGACTAGTTATTGTCGGTTACCCTCCAATCTTGAGGAGGGAGGTGTTGGATATCGCTTTAGGTTAGTCAATATCTTTATTTCTTTAGATTAGTCAGTATTTGTAACACTCTAGGATAGTCAATATTTTTATGTTCCGAACTAAATCCAAATCCTGTCATCTTTCCGTACACAATTAGTCACACGACCCTTGAACCCTTACTCACTGACTCTGAATAATACGCTTGACTCCTTGATATCCGACAATCCCTATTGGTCCTTCTCTTCACTCCCACTACCTCCAAAACCAAAACCCAAATCCTTAAAAGAACCTCCGAAGCTCCCCAGAACAGCCTTTTGAGTATAATCATTCTAATACGTAAGAGTAGACAGAAGTGGAATCGCAGCGAGATACTAGATCTTAAGTGCTTGTTGTAAAGGAAACTGATCAATAAATCGGAATCCAACACCACTCCGTAATTCTCGCCCTGAGAACTTAAAAGGTTCGTTCCAGCATGGACGGTGATGTTCGATGTGTCGTGTATACTGTCGAACAAACGTATTTGATAAGAAACCGGCGTTGATCATGAAGTCTTTTAATACTCATTTTTTCGCTCCAACACACTTCAGCAGAGAAGGTGAATAATATTTGGTAGACCGGGTGGCATAAGAAATGTACAATATAGTTTTATGAATAATACAACAGTGATTCGTTGTTATGTGATTCGGACAAAAAATTAATCGATGTTTTTGATATGTTCATAAAACACGACGAGTGATACGGCACTGAACATTTATAATTGCGCTCACAATTTTCCCAACAGTCATACTAGACCTTCGTTTTATTGAATTATGAAGTTTAGTACTTTTGGGGTTTTGGGACTTTGAAAGACATGAATTTTCGGATATTTATACTGTCTAGTTTTACTTCTTTGTTATTAGTAAACTATGTGAAACGGGTTCGCCCCTGATAGTCATAAGCACGACAGTCAAAATTCCGATAACTAAAATCCGGACAGGTAAAATCCCGATAACTAAAATCCCGACGTCATTTTAACATTTTATTAACCTTTTTAATATTTACAAAAATGAGTTGTGTTTGAAACCTGAATAAATATTTTATTTCTAAAAGGATATAATATATATTTTTGATACGATTAACCTAACTAACATGAAAGTACAAAAAGTACATAATTGAAATATCAAAATAGCATCATAGTTTCTAAATATTTAGAAAGAAATATTGTGTACAATACAACGGAGGTAATCCATGATAGATTTGGGCGATTGTTAACATTATTTTGGTCCTTATTTTGTTTCCTCAATCAACTGTCGCTTATAAAAAAAATGTGTAAGTATACATTAACAGGATTGAAATAGTTTGTTTAATTTAGTTATTTGAAGTAGAGTGTTCTTCGTGAGAAATAGAAAAATAATTGTTGCCGGGTTTTGTGGGCATCGGGAGTTTGGATTTCGGTATTTTTGGATCGTCGGGATTTCAGTATGACTGGATTTTGGTTGACGGACTTATAGGAGTTGAAATGTGGACTGTCATGATTATGGGAGCTACTCATGTGAAACATACTCATCGACACAGTGAGCTGCAGTCAGCACATATCTGGAACTGATGATGGATCCACCACAGAAATGGGTTCCATTGTCCTTCAGAGAGACCTGGTATGGGAACATCCCGACTGGTGCATCTTTGCCACCCACAATTTGGGACTCAGGGAATCCTGCATTAATATAATCACAATTGTCATCTTTACGGTACTACAGAAGCAAATAAATGATCTATTCCATGAAAATGAGATACGTTGAACCTCTTTCATAATTATTGACCGAAAAACGAGAATGGTTAAAAGACTAATACATTTTTGGTATTATATTTTATTCCCAAATATAACATTGTATGTAAACTACAGTTCTTTATTAAAAATTGCACTCCAAGTTTATTTTTAATACTTGTTTAAAATTTTACAATAATTAATTATTTTTTAACCACTTTATTCTACTTTTATTACTTGACTTGCTAATAATTACTTGATTTGTGTAGAGAGACATATGCACCAAAGTTTACGAAAATATTGGAAGTGTTAATTATATTGTCATCGTTACACTTGTAAGAACAGTATGATTCTTAAAACGTGAGATTCTATTCAGTCGCCTAACATTTTACCATGGCATTTACTGTTTACTTGAAATTAAATTGTGGCGGTGTCCGCCACTGCATTCTTCCTAATTGATCGTTTCTTCTAAACTTTTGTAAACTTTTCTAACTTTCTCTTTTGCCTGAGTATTTCTAAGCATTTCCTGCTTATTCTGCAATCTTCAATTTTCCCAGGGTCTCGTGCAAGACTGGTCAATGTCAGATTGCACATTTGGCAGCCAGAATTGTGCGGGCCTAAGTTTCTCCGTTGACTTTCGCTATCACCCCTTCAACTTCCCACTCTGTACTTATCCTTTTCGTTTCCTATTTTTGTCTCTACTCAAAAAACACATAAAACCTCTGGTCTTATTTTGGCACCGTCACGTTTACATCCGCGGAATCTCTGACACTCTCGTTACCTTGTTATTATCTAATCTTTGTTGTTTGTTAAAAATATATTTGTTGTTGAGTGACTGTTATGTAACTGACTTTCTTCATCCACACACACACCCACATCCTTAAGATAAAAGTTTTGACTTGTTCTATTAAATCACTCTGTCTGAACGCTTGACAAAATGGTTGTCACATTTAATTTAAAGTAAAATCCATCAAATTTAATGAAATGAAATTTAATTTAATTATTGAGAATATTAATTATTGCATTTAATTTAATTATTATTAAGTTAAATTCAATGAATTGCACCATTTAAGAAAAAGGACGTGAAAATGATTGGCAGCATTGTTACATCAATAGTGCACAGTAGTATTATATATCACTTTTACGATGACATTCAACATGTTTCAAATATATTTATTAAACTTCCAAAGTGTAGTATGAAAGAATTTTTTTTTTTAAACCAGTGATAGGTGTTCACTTAAAAAATTTGATAGTTCACTCCACTTATTTAACTTGATCATCTTTTAATGGTCAAAGAAATGAAATAAAAAAGTACAAAAAGAATTAGTAGATGTTTAACACCCGACATCAATTTGGATTCGAATATTTATTTTAAAACTGTGAAATTACAATTGTACATTTCTTACCATATGCGATGACAAAGAGACAGAGTATAAAAGGGACACATAGAGCCTGCATGTTGGAATAAAATATCCAACTAACTGATGAAAACTGTACTAACTTCTTTATATACGTATCGAAAACGCAAATCATATCTATAAAGGCAAACAAAATGTTCTACGTTTTATTTGTGGAAATCTTAATCGATAACGTGCTAATACTTCGATTTTTAATTAAAAATACTATCTTTTAAGAGTCGATTTTTATGAAATGTTTCCTATCGGTCGTTTTATTTTGACATTGATAGGTACCGATGTCAACCCACGAGTTGGCGCGTGAAGAGGTTGACCCAGATGATTAGAAGAGCTACAGCTTTAATTGGTCAGAATAGAAAAATGAACGCCTAGACTCACACGAATTTTCGGCGGTAATAGAATTAAAAACATTTCCTTCACATTTCTTCTTCTGTAAATCGAGTAATACGTTAATAAAAATATCATGTAATATGTGTTTTGCATTCGTCTCGGCGTCTTCTCATGCTACGAATAAAAAAATGTATGTTCCTATTTAAAAAACCCAAATTGACCGTGACTTAGCTAAGAAAACAAACTGTTTTCGAAATTTACTTTACTAATATCTATTATGTACTTCACACTCTGCAAATATTATTTAAAATTTTTTTTGTAAGGTGGCTGCAAATGGAAGAAAAATCGTGAGTAGCTTTACAGGTAACACTCATCATATAATTTATGGGTCAATTGGATTGTACAAAGTAATGAGGCAATAGTTTTATGCATTTTAAAATTTGTGTTCACTGATACGAAAGAAACAGATCTGTATAAATCTCGATTATTTATTTGTGAGAAAAAAAATAATGATTTTATTAATGAGTCGTGTGGTTGAAGTCAATTTTTATTTCTGTATCTGTTCTTATTTCTTTGTCACAGTTTAAATTGTAATTATGTAATTAATAATTTTGGGGTCACAGTATGTAAGTTTAGAACAAATATATGTATGCCATTTAATATATAACGAAAGGATCTGAAGAATGATATCACAAAATGTGTTTGACCCTATATTAATATCAATGCATTGCATTTATTTGGTATCGCGATTAACAGCTTATGACCCAATATTATAAAGTTAGGAAGTAAAAAGAATTAATCACACTACTAAAGATAATGTTGCAAAATAATATATATTTTATTTCAAAACTCGAGATGTATTTGGAATAATATCACATATCAAGTTTAACAGTAGCAAACTTGACATTTAACTATTGCATTACAAGAATATCATTAGAACACCATTGACCTAGAATTTCATGACCAATTCAGAAAATATTAGGTTCCTTTCGTTAGTTTAGACAACATAGAAAGCATCTTCAGATTCTGCTGCAATTTCGTCTCTTTGAAGGTAAGTTTGCTGTTCCTCGATCCAGGAGACGAAAGAGGACACTCTCGTGTACACATCAGGGTAGCCAATACCGCAAGGTCTTCCGAATGAGACAATACCAACTTGCACGCCATTGACAACGAGAGGGCCACCAGAGTCACCCTAAAAATGATGAAAGTATAATTATTGTCTTATATGATAACAAGCACATTCCTTCTCTCGCAAAAGGGAATTCGACATATCTTATTTTTTCTGGAGCTTCAATATTTTTTTTCTAGAAAAATGTATGATAGTATTATTATAATGTTATAAAGAATTGCAATGCAGTAAGATAATTTGTAATGAACGACATCGTCAGGTAGGAATTTTATAATAAACAGAGTCCCTTGTTAAATTAGAACAAGTTCATAGACCATGAATGCAAACTCGTCATACGACAATAAGAAAGATAGATCTAAAAATTCTCTTCGTTATAATACCTTATACAAATTCACATATGTAAAACAAATTTTAGAACGAAATAATTCGTTATAATCCTACTGTATTTTTAACGGACCGCCAAAAGCTATAGATTAATGCGGCATCTGGTGATGCTTTTGTGAACTGACAGTAGATGGCGGGAGACTTCAGTTTTAATTGTTATTCGGTCAAATATTATTTGTGTATGTATTTTATTTCTTGATATACTACTTGTTATATGTGCAAAATGAAAATTTGAATTAAAATTGTGAATTATTTTTAAACTGAAACGAACAAGTCGAATTGAAGGTCCAATTTCTAGAATTCAAATAAAATTTGTATAACCAATGACTGTAGACCTACTGATGGAACTAATAATCTAATTTTCTATCTAGAAAAAAACAATATCTGTCCGATGTTAGTATGGTGAATGTGAAAGATAGAAATACTTGAAGAAATTGTATGCAATAGTCAATAATTCGGTCAATAACAATTAACAGAATATTTTAGAAAAAAAATCCTGTAGGGCCCAATGAACCAGCAAAAAATTTTAGTCGAAATTTTGTTTTCGGAATGCAAGTTGTGAATGTTGGAAAATCAGGTACTTACGTTGCAAGCTCCTTCGCCGTATTTGGTGAAAGTGCAGATGTGCGAATCTCTCACATTGATGTGTGTTTGTTTGCACTTTGACTGACTTTGAATCAGCAGGTTTATGTACTGCAGGTGGTCGGGAAGGTTTCCACCAGCCTGTATGAAGAAATTGAGATTATAGCTTCCGTTTATCATTATTATTTTGGCTTGCTCACTTACAAATTAAACTTATTTAAAAATCTAATAGTCGAAAAATACAGAAATTTGCAAATGTAGATATAGAAATGCAGAAATTTAGAAATCTAAAAATCTAAAAATCTAAAAATCTAAAAATCTAAAAATCTAAAAATCTAAAAATACAAAAATCCAAAAATCTACAAATCTACAAATCTACAAATCTACAAATCTACAAATCTAAAAATCTAAAAATCTAAAAATCTAAAAATCTAAAAATCCAAAAATCCAAAAATCCAAAAATCTACAAATCTACAAATCTACAAATCTAAAAATCTAAAAATCTATAAGTCAAGAAATCTAAAAATCAGAAAATATAAAAATTTTGATGTATAAAATAAAAAGATCTAAGAATCTAAATATAAAAGAATTGTGACATCCAGAAATTAAAAATCTAGAATATTGTAAGTTTAGAAATCACGAATAAAATGTGAAACTAACCTTAAGCGTTCCCCATCCGGTCAAAATACAGCTTGATCCTTCATAAGTTTTGCTGCCTGTAGCCAACGTGATCGGTTGGACTAAACTATTGAACTCTATGTTCCTGTTCACGCGAATCACAGCTACATCGTTGATAAGAAGGAGCATGCTGAAACGTTTATGAGCAGCAATTTTCTCCACTCCATAAGATTCTCCCTTGGAACTCAGAAGAGTTGTTCCAGCATGGACGGTGACCTTCGATGTATCGGATAATCTGTCGAATAAACATGTCTGGTGAGATGACGGCATTGATCATCGAATCTTTTAATATTAATCTTTTTATTGCATGACATTTCAGTATAAGACAATGATGTGCGATACCCTGATTTGCATGAAAAATGTAAGATACACTTTGGTTAATAATGCATCAATCATTGTTGTTACGAGATAAAGAAGAACATATCTGTCGATAAAACATGTTGAACAATTTCGATAAAGGATAAAAAAAAATGTTCGAAAATTTATGGTCGTAGGCATAATTTGTCTAGCAGTTATATTAGAAATGTTGTGTCTTAGGATTGTGAAATTTGAGACTGAGATTTTTGAATTTTTGAATTGTAGAATTTTGATATGTTTGAATTTTAAGATTTGTTGAATTATTTTACTTTGGCTCTTTGGAATTTGGCACATTTGATATTTGAAGACTTTGAATCTTGGGAATTTTGAAATGTTGCGAATCTGAGACTTTGGAGTGTTGGAATTTTTGCAGCATTAGGAATTTGATATATTCGAATTTTAAAACTTTGTAACTTATAAATTTCGCTATTTCAGAGGTTTAAGAATTTTGGGCTATACAATCTTTGTTCTTTTAAATATAAGGTGTTTAGGATTTGGAATTTTGGAAATTTAGAATGTTGGAACATTAGAACTCTGAACCTTTGGAATATCGAAAACTTCGAAATATTTCTTTGCAAAGCAATAAATATACAAAAAACTCTAAATTAGTTATAATTTCTATAATGCTAAATAACCACTAAAATACAATCTTGAAACCTTTATAATTCACGTAGAAATTTATAGTGGAATTTTATATTGAAATTAGATAATGAATTACAAACATAATGTACTGCGTTTAAAACTGTCAATAGAAATCAGACGGAAAAATATTAAAAAGTGCGTGACAGAACGATTCTAAAAAATTGTTAAACAAAATCATGCAACAGAATTAGTAATAAACTATGTGAAACATACCCTTGGACACAGTGAGCTGCGGTCAGAACATATCTGGAATTGAGGATTGATCCACCACAGAAATGGCTGCCACTCTTTCTCAGGGAGACCTGGTACGGGAACATCCCGGTTGGTGCATCTTTGCCACCGACAATTTGGGATTCAGGGAATCCTATATTAACACAATCACAATTATCACCTTTACGATATTACAGAAACAAATAAATTAACTATTGCATGGAAATGTTATACACTGAACCTCTCTCATAATTGTTAAACGAAAACTGTAAACGGTTAAAGAAGAATTACATTTTCGGGACTCCATTTTATTCACAAATGCAATATTGTATGTGAACCGCAGCTTTTTACTAAAAATTTCACTCCAATTTTATTCCAGATATTTATTTAAAATATTTCAGTAATTTACGATTTTTTAATTGCTTCATTTGTTAGGTTTGTTACGATAAATAGTGATTTGATTTGTGTAGAATGAAATATATACCAAAGTTTATGAAACTGCAATTATAAAATGCATTTACATCATTACACTTGTAGGAAAAGTATGGTTCTCAGAACATTAGTCCCTATTTAATCATTTATCCTCCCTCTGTGACATTTATTGTTTAGTTGAAATTAGACAAAAGATTTGACTTGTTCTAGTAAATTATTCTGTATAAACGTTTGACAAGATGGCTGCCATGTAGCGTCACTATATTCATCGCTGATTTAAAAAGATGCATGTGAAAATGCTTGGCAGCACTGTTATATTAATAATACACAGTAATATTATAAACCACTTTTAACGTGACATTTATCATATTTCAAATATATTTATTTAACTTCAAAACCGGTTAAACTTGCAAACTCGAATATTTTCACTTAAAAATTAAAGACTTGAATAGTATTTCATTTGCAAACACAGAAATCAGAGAACAACGTGTACTACGAGACGAGTTTCTTTCAAACCAGCGATACTTTAAAAATTTGATAGCTCATTCCAATTATTTAACTTGATTGGCTTTTAATGAAAGAAGAATCAAGACAAAAAAAATAAATGGAATTATCCTATTAATTGGCACTAAACAACAATTAAACTGAAGATTTAATTTATAAATGTAAAGCTTGAATATATTTTTTTTAAGTTTTTCTTACCATATGCGATGGCAAAGAGGCAAAGGAGAAGAGGAACGCTTAGAGACTGCATGTTGGAATAAAGTCGCCAACTATGTCATAAAAATTGTACTGATCTCTTTATATACCTACCAGAAGCGTCAATCACGCCGATAAAGTATTCATTTTTTCATGTGTGAAAGTCTTGATTGATAACGTCTGGTAATCCATCGATTTTCAATCAAGAGTCATATCTTTTAAGTGCCGATTTGTTGTGAAATGTTCCCTATCGGTTCTTTTATTATGATATTAACAGGCACGCGATTGATAATGGGAAAGGAATATTTATATAATGTAAGTTAAACCTTATTTTTTATATCCTGGATAAATGTTTAATATTGCAAGTATTGAATGTTTGTGAGTGTAAGTCAGGAACATATTCAATATCTTGCGCAAAATAATAGTGAAAATTATAAGGTACTCTTGTGAGGAACAAGAAAATTTGTAAAATAATTGAAAGAAACGGAGACGTAATCGTTTACAAGGGTGTGAAAATATACGGTTTTGAAAATCGATTGTTCAATCAATTAATAAAAATATAAAATCTAGGAGTTGGATGAATATAATATATTTCTATTATACAGTGCATCTACATGCTAAAATACTTTTCTTTTTAATTGAATTTATTTAATATAAAGAAATGGATATAATCTTTGACGAACAGGTAATATTCGAAAATTTTAGTTTATAATATTCATTTCTTAATAGTTAGTTCTCTAATTTATTTTATTAAATACAGTTCCTAATTCAATTCCATACATTCTTAAAAATAATATTTAGTTATTTATAATGTTCTCCTAACTATTTATTATTACAACTTTCTACTAATTTATTATAACTTTATTTTATAAAATATCACAATATGTAGATTCATGGAATAAAGAATAATAGAAATCCAAATAATCAAATTCATGTGAATTATTCATGGCTATGAAAAACAATTACAATACATACAGCTAAATAATTTATTTTATTAAAAGACAAACATAGAGAGTATTAAAATTTAACAAAAGTAATCCAACAAACGTAATTTTGTAATGTAAAGTAATATTTTAAAAACTTTTCTGAATCGATTACTGTGATAGATAAAAGATATTGTACTTCATCCACAGAACATTGATAATTGATCGATAATTTATAATTTATATCGTAACATAATCTTCGACATCTTCCTCTTTTATCAGACGCATTCGTACATATTGTCGTACATGAGTACTGACAAAAATTTAAGAGATACTTATTTCTTTATGTAGCTCGAAGCGAAGTATCACGGAAAATGGTCGGAGATATAATATAGTATTCGGTGCATATTGCATTAATCGCATGATGAATTTTCAAATAATGCAATATTGTTTCAACATCTGTCTTCACGAAACAGAAATTGCTCTTACTATAACGGTTGTTGTACATATTGAAAAGAAAGAAAATATATCGAGCAGTTAAAGGAACTGATAAAAAAAGTGATTAAATTTAAATCTATGAATTTAGAAAGTTAGAAATTCATCATTTTTCAAATTTAGGGACTTTTAGGTTTAGAGAAGACAAATTTTGAAATTAAGGGGGATAGGTAATTATAAATTTTTAAATTTAAAAACCTCGAAATCTACAAAATTTCAAATTAAGGAAGATAGAACATTGCAAATTTTCACATTTATAAATTTAGAAAGCTAAAATTTCTAAATTTCCAAATTTATAAAACTAAAAATTTTCAAATTTGGAAATATAAGAAACTAGAAATTTTCAAATTTGGAAATTCAAGGATCTGGAAATTTTCAAATTTAAAAAATTTAGAAAACTATAAATTTTCAAGCTAAAAAAGTTAGAGCACTTCAAATTTTCAAATCAAGAAATTTAGAAAACTACAAATTTTCAAACTAAGAAAGTTAGAGCACCAATTTTTTTATTTTCAAATTAAGAAATTTAATAAACTACAAATTTCCAAGTTTCAAAATCTAGAAACTTACAAATTTCAAAATATAAAAGCTCAGAAGTTCTTAAACAAGCTTCAAAAGTGTAGAAATCTTCAAATTCACATTTAAAAATTTAGAAAGTCACAAGTTCATTTTCCAAATTTTCAACATCAAAAATTGACAAATTTTCAGATTTTAAATTTGAATTTCGCCATTGTATCATTCAAGTATTCATTATAATTTTGCAAAAGTTTTTTGCTTCTTTTCATACATTCTACGAAAATCGTGTATACATTTCATGAACAAGAATTAAAAGTTTTATAATATAATAATTGAATAATTTTGCTAGTTATGCGTGTACAAATATTTATAATATAAAATAAGCCAGTAACTCTAAAACGAACTTGGAAATACCGAACATAAAAGTAGCATGTATTGTAATAAGAATGATTAGATTAAGAGTCACATCCATCAAACAGATGAAGCATGTAATTCAATAGACACAGGAGAATCTGTTCTGTACATACACTTTTTAACTGATTGAACCTTAGATTTACGTATCTTTTAAAAGAAATCCATCAAGTTTGATGAAATAATCAATAACTCATTGCTAGAATGTCTGTCGATGTTATCTTGAAGATAAATACATATCAGCGTCTGCTAATCTTTCTTAATAAAGACTGGAATTAAGAAGTTACGATGATATACTGACATTAGCGGTGTAAAAGTACATAATCCTCAAATCAATCAGATTAATGAGTGCAGATTTGTGGTAAAGAGACCAAAATAAATTCTACATGAAAGACACTTATGTATTTTTGACTGCGATTAAGATTATTGGTTATTAAGGTTGGATATTATTTAATACTTTGTACTTTGCTTTTCCTTTACTTCCAATATTAAAGTCATTTTATTTATTAAATCTTTTGTTTGCATATATTAATGATTATAGAGAATTTCATGTTACATTATATATTAATATATTAATGTTAATGTTATATTTAATACCGTATTATATTTATTTTATATTTATTTCAATACTGTACTATGTTATTGTGTAATACGTAATACTATACTATAATCGTGTTAATTATATTAATATAATTATATATTATAACGATTTATTATATATTACAATTATTATATTATAATACTCATAATGAACGAAAGTATATAGAAACATTTTTTAAAAACTTTTTAAAGCGAAATTGCAAAATCCATCTCTATACGGCTCTTAAGTATAGTCTAAAGAATATCTCTCAAAAAAGTATGACAAAATATTGCTTTTTGGCTTCGCACTAGGATTACAAAATCGCATTTTGCACATTCTTGGAAACCAAATATCTACTGTCCTTGTACTAACCAAAACAACATAAATAAGAACCGCCGTATTCATTTTCCGCCAGAGGTCCCAAAAATCAGTCCTTTGTTTGTCATCAGACTTCACCCTTAAAACCGAGTTAAAGTTGATGTTCGGGGACTGTTACGGTACCGTGACTTTTTTAGAAAAGGTAAAAACAAAGACGTAAACGGGCATTGGTATCGCGTAACACTGCAATGTATATGGTGTTGAAAAAGGTATTATAATCTGTTACGTTGATAAAATTCGAATACTTGAGAACATGCTAGGTCAGCAACCTTTTTGGAGTTAAGAGCCATTTTTTTCCCGGTGTGATAAATTATTTTTTTAAAGAGCCAAATATAAGTACATACATCGGTATGTATTAGAAAAAATAATATAATATCTGCTGTGAAACATGTATTGATTGTGAAATCAAAACATTCTATTTTGCGTAGTCACAAAACATATAAGTCAACGTATTAAAGAAAACGGAAACACTTTTTGGTTTCGAGTGTGGCGTCAGTGAGTGTGGAGAGCAAGGTTAGCTAAAGCTAGATTTACATGCATGCGATCTACCGCGCATTTTGATGTGTGCGCAGGATTATTATATTTGTTTGGCAATTGCAATATTGCAGTTAATTTTTCAATATGTATTATTAAACTACTCAAGAGCCGCAAGTATGATCCTACTGAGCCGCAGGTTGCCGACCCCTGTGCTAGGTATACATTATCACCTCGCAGTATCGACAGTTAATGTTTATTGCCCTACGCGACTTTGTTCGGGTGTTTTTCTATTTGTTTGGAATGTGAGGGTTCTCAATTCTCACCTCGCTTATTAAAATTTTAATGAATATGGAGAGAAATAATTGTGTCAAAAGAAAACCGAGAGAATAAAAAGATATATAGATTACACGCATATGTATAAGGCTTGCTTTACAGGTTCTAATGTTTTTAAGGTAGTAAACGTTGTCAAAGATATCAGAATAGCTGACAAGCTCCGTAGAGCTAAGCACTGTTAAACCATTCAAATATTCGAATTCAAGGCCAAGCCTGTTTGGCATCAGTATTATTACTTCAATACGTTTTTGCACTAACGAACGTTTGAACCTCAATGTTTCAAGGACAGGAGCGTTAGTAATTAAATATTAATTGTAAAAGTACAAAATATTGAAAGTTCATCACTCTTCAGCTTTCCAAAAGAAAATTTCAAGTGCACTACACGCTGGATCGCCTTTAAATCGATGTAAATATTTTTCATCGTCATAATATCTAACAAGAATAATTTTCGATATTCTATCTATTATTCTTTTGTGATAAATTCGATTTACCCTGGTTACCCGAATCAGGATTAACTGATTTATTTCTTATTCATGAAGGAAGGATAATTCAACACATTATTCGATTTAATTTTCATGTAATAGATTTCTAATATACCGACGCGATATGCTTGTTCGCGACCACAGTCAGTTGTCATACTCGAAGCTGTCGCTCAGGCAGTTGAGCACACGATCGCTCTCATTGGTTAGTGTTAATAATTCGAAAACGAAACCTCAACCAATACTTTCGCAAAGGAAAAAGTTATTCAGAATCGTCCCACTTATCCCATTTCGGTTCTTACAAGACTTCTGGAACTACACGCTTATCAATTGTATTAATAGAGCAGTATGTGTTAAGCCGTTTTGGGATGTAAATCGTTTCGAGGTAAGTGAATTAAATTGAATTGGATAATCATATTCAGGCAAATATTCTGATAAATAGATATTTCTTTTGTGTTTTATTGTAGTAAATAATATTTTTATCTTACATTTTGATACTTGTGTGTTCTTATTTTTTCTTCGATTATTTGTTTTCTTCTACATGTGTAATTAATTACAAAAAAATGAAGATTATATAAATTAAAAAGTGTTTAATACACAAATAATTAAGAAGATTCTTGACTAAAATAAAAATAAGATGGAATGTTAATTTATAATTTTATTGAATGATTTAAAAAATGCCTCTGTAAGATTTTTTGATAGCATATCCTCATTGTTTATTACATTTTATAGGTTTTCAATCGATGAGGACTTGGTGAACATTGGAGTGAAATGAATGCCATCAAACTTCTTTTGTAGACTCGAGATCCTTCTAGCTTTGTGCTATTATGAGGTACAAAATCTTGACTTTTGAAAATAAGTGGTATTTCTGGACTCAAATCTGTGCCACATTTTGGTAACATTATGTATATGCAACTAGGAAGGATATCGATTGGTGATCAAATATTGGTGGAATATTATAAACAGTACAAAATCATTGTTGAATCAAGGCAAGACAGGGTGTAAGAAGAAATTAAAGAGCATTGCGTACAGAATAATGGACAATGATTGTGTGAGGATATCGAGAAAGTGCCAATTTTGGATGAAATATTTAAAGGTTTGTATATAGTAGTATAAATTAGCAGTAGTATGTAGTAGTATAAATGAAGACATAGAATGATCATCAGAATAATCTTGCGAAGTATTATGATAGATATGTTGCAACTGAGAGGAATCAATATGGCGGCAGTTGACGCTGACCTGTTACCTTCACTTTCTCGATCTATTTCGTTTTCTGTCGTCTTATAACAAATTTTATAAACGATTCATATTAAAAATGTAACATAAATTTTTGGATTATAATGATATTTGGAAACTAATGTTAATTTGCAGGCCATCACGGTTTTCGAGACGTCAATCTTATTTTAGAATTTCCGATAACATTTTGAAATCGTGGGTGATTAACAGATTAGTAATTTACACCTTATCTTTCTCGTAGACTCAACGAAAATAGTCGAACAGCGACAAATTATCATGATCTATTTTTAGTTAAATAGCATCGCTATTTTATAAGATTCACTGTTGAACTTTGATCGCAGATATTTTGATTAATTCATCGATTGTACAACTTATAATACTGCTTTATTGATTCCATATATTATAATACGTTATATTGTATACTTGATTGATATGCAAAATTAAACGTATAAAATTAAAATGAAGATCGAGGAAGTATCTCTGAAGGTCAATTCTATTTTTTAGAAGGAATGACATATCTGTTTATATTCAATATATCTATTTATTAAATAATTATCCTGTAAATTCATTGTTTTTCAGGAACACAGAAAATATCCATATTGGGAATGACACTCTTTTTCGTCTTTCGACATCTTGACTTACTTCTTCTTTGTGTAATTGTAAAATATGTAATGTAAAACTTTATGTTTCGAAGAAAATTATTTGGTTCCTCTTTGCGCCTTATGAAAAGAAATATATTTAATGTTAACTCTCTTGTGGAATAAAAATTGTGGTTTTCGCACGCGCAAGAAAAGCTATGGATTTTAATATTTAAATCCTAGTTTGTTGTCCAATCCCGCGTTTACCTGTACAAACTATACGTGAAATTATTGACTAGCAGTGAAATGACATGCAGTCGTGTTTCTATGAAAATCGTGAAGCATGTTAACACTGTTTAAACTGATATTTATAGTACAAAATAGATACTATTAATGGCTGTGAACCATATACAAGATCAAGGATTACAAGCAATTTATTATTTTCTAACGTTCTAGGGAAAAAGAAGACAAATCAGTAAACCATATTCGAAGAAGATAAATGGGTAAAACAAATAGATAGATACTTTAGCTGAGGTTCGGGCCACAAATCCATATGACCTCGAAAACAAAAGCATGTCCAGTCTTGATATATCTTTAGTCAATGATTATACTCTGTCGGTAATGTAGAGAATGACATCAAAACAGAAATTACGAATATTTCTTAATTATTCAAACTAAAGCATTGTTCTCGTAACAGTAGCATTCGAGTAATGAATCAAAAACAGAAGCTAAGTAAATAAAGAAAATAAACAAGAAATATATACATTTAAGGATTTGGGATAATATGAATACTATTTACATATAACAGTGAAGAAAAATTTATTGCAACAATAATAAATTTTGATTACATTCGATGATGGCCAAAAGTAAAACAGTCATTATTAATGATCTCGTCAAAAGAATTCTGAATCGTTAGTCATTAGCACCAATTAGGAAAGTATTATTATCATCTGTTTAAGCAACCAAAACAGAGTCCTCGGGTAATAAAGAATATTCCATATCTGCGAGATATGTCTGTTGTTGCTTGATCCAGGATGTGAAGGAGGACACCCTGGTGTAGACATCAGGCTTTCCAACACCGCAAGGTATTCCGAAGGATACGACACCAACTTGAACACCGTTGACCACGAGAGGACCACCAGAGTCACCCTAGAAATTATGAAAAATGATCAAAAGGTAAGTTTTATTATACTTGTATTACGAGGGGTAGAAAATGAGTTATATTGCTACTTACGTTGCATGCACCTTCGCCGTATTTGGTGAAACTACAGATGTGAGAACTCTGTACATTGCTGTGTGTCTTTTTGCACTCTGCCACACTTAGAACGTTCAGGTTGATGTACTGAAGATTGTTTGGTATATTACCGTTAGCCTGTGCAGACAAATTGATATGTAACTTTTGTCTTGAGAATGAGGTTAATGATTTTATCGAAACCGGGCAAATTTATTATTGGAGACGAAAATACAAATTAGATTCCAACTTTGAGGAAATTCGTTTTGATTGAGTTTTACAGTATAAAGTATAAACGTCACTACAAGATTTCGCTACAACCATTTTTTAACTCAAAACAAATAATACATCAGTATACACATATTCCACGAATAGATGTTGCTGGAAATATTTAAATATAACATGAATAAGAAGTCTAAACTTCAATCTTTGTTTAAACACAGTATCTCAAGTTATTCTCTATTAATTTTACATTATTTATAGTTGTAAGCTCAACAAGAGATCTCGACATATCAGGAGTAAGCAAAGTGAAAAATAAATAAAAATTATTCCAAATTATTATGTGATGAATAAATGAGTAAATTGCTATTAAATCTAGACGCATTAATTAACGAATTATATTAAAATAATCAGAATATAATCTTACTTTAACTCTTCCCCATCCAGACAAAATGCAGGCTGATCCATCATAAGTTTTGCTGCCGGAGGCTAATGAGATCGGTTTGACCAAATTGTTGAAGGCAATGTTTCTGTCGACGCGGATCACAGCTATATCGTTGACAAGATTGTATTGATCGTATTGCTTATGATAGGTTGCCTTCTCCACTCCGTAAGAAACTCCACCAGAGTTCAACTGGTTCGTTCCAACTACGACGGTCATGGCTTTCAGGTTGTTCATTCTATTGAACAAATGTACTTTGTTAACGTTCAAACATCATTTGAGAATTCAGTACCTTAGAAGTGTAGGAGCTTGGAAATCTGGTACATTTGTAATTTGGAATTTTGGAAATTTGCGCTGGTAATTTAGGGTTGTGGGTTTTTAGCACCTTAGAAGTTTAGAAACTTGAGAATTTGATACATTGACACTTTTGCAATTTTGTGAATTTGGTAATTCACGTCTATAGGTGTTTAGAAACTTGAAAATTTGGCACATTGATAGTTTTGAAACAGAGAGAATTTAGTACAGTGGTGATTTGAAATGGTGGGTATTTGTAATCTTGAAAGTATGGAACCTTGGAAATTTGGTGTATTGGTAATTTCGAATTTTGTAAATTTGATACATTGGTAATTCAGGACTATAGGATTTCAGAACTTCAAAACTTTAGGAACTTAAAAACTTGGTACGTAACTTGAAACTTTGTGAATTTGGGAATATCTGAACTGGATTTGCATAATAATGTTTGCGACACGTACCCTTGGACACAGTGGGCTGCAGTGAGGATGTATCGGGAGCTGATGATGGAACCACCACAGAAATGGCTACCAGACAGTCTCAGGGAGACTTGGTAAGGAAACCTTCCTGACGGGGCATCTCGGCCGCCGACAATTCGGGACTCGAGGTCACCTGCATTCACAAAATCACGGTTATCTTTTTGGTCTAACAGACACATGTTGATAAAAATATTTGACACATTCACTGCCATAAAGTACTATCGAGTTATGTAGAAAAAGGACAAACTACAAATTATTAATGGTGTTACTGTTAATATATAAGTATTAAAAATTCGTTAGTTTTAATATTATTACACTTACCGAATGCTGAAGCAACTAGGCACAGAAGGAGAGAAACGCTTAGAGCTTTCATGTTGAAAGGTATCGCGAATCGAGTGAAGAAAACTGGGACCATCGCTTTATATACGTGCCGGCACCATAAGTCTCGTCGATAAGGATAAACAATGTATTTAATTTTTATAGTGTGAAAATCTGAGTCGATAAGGGATATCGATTGATTAATTTTCAATCAGTAGTGTAATCTTTTAAGTGTCAGCTCTTATGAAACGTTCATCGTCGGTTGTTTAATTAAGATATTAATACGTACTTGACTAGTGTATACAACAGATATTAAATTAATACGTCAAAGCTTACGATATTTGTTTTTTTTTCTGCAAAGTTCCTGATAAGTGTACAATATCGCGAATATACAGAAATGTTGATTTAGTGACTTGTACAAAATGAGTATATACGTAAAATAAATCAATGCATTGCAAGAAAATATGAATTTAATTTGTTTGTTTGTAAGGTAGATTATTGTTAGGTTTCTTAAAAAATTGGATATTGGTAGCCTGTGATTTTATATTTACGGAATTTTTAAATTTCGGTGCATGAAATTTTGGCGTCTCAAAATTTCGGAATTTAAGAATATCAGTAATAAAGACCTACGGAATTGTTAAACTCATGAATTTTTTTATTTTTGTACTTTGCGATTTTGACCGAGTGCAGATATTGAAAACGAAACCAGTTTTTAATAACTTAACGAATTTACTAAATATCATGTTGGTCCAAAGTAAATGTATTAAACACTGGCTAACCCCACAGATGTTGTTCTGTCCAAATTTCAATAAATTTGTTTGAGATCATTTTGTGAATTTGTGATAAGCTGTTGGAAATATGTAGAGAAAGTAAAAATGAGAAAAGAAATGTATTTCTGAGTAATCATTGTACCCATTAACGACTGTGGAGATGAATATTCAATTTGTGGAGGGATGCAGTCAGAAGTGCCCGAATGGGAAATTTTGCATTTCGATTTCGATTCCAAGATCGCTGTTAAAACAAACAATCAAAACAAAAAATACTTTGTTTCGATTGATTTGCTGTGATATCTCCATTTCACTCATTGCAATATTTTACGATACACGGCAGTTTTTGAATGGTTGTCTGGGGTTTAAACAAATAAAGCTGATGGTCTTCTGACATGAGAATAGGCGGCATATAATGGACCATGCGAGAAGATTTTCAAGATTTACAAAAAAATGCTAATTCCTTCTGCCTCTGTCTCTCTCTCCTGCCCCAATATCTTCGATATCGAACTCATTAGAATCCAAAAATGCATACACAAACAATAAAGCGCAAGAGTTTGTTTTCACGCCAGACAACAATACAAAAAGTGGCGTATCTTCAAGCATTGCAGTTTGTACGAATTTCCGACTTTCCTTTGAAATTGTTTCGACCTTCTTTTCCTGAAAACTTTTTTAGAACCATAACGAATAAAATAAAAAAGGAATTACGCATATCCATCGTTTGAATCGTGAGTTATGATTCTGAGTTCATACTAAAATTCCGTAGAAAAAAGCATTTTCACTTATTCCCGAATTTTCCATTTTTCTGGGCAGCTTTTGAAATTTTTCTTTCCCTATAAACCTTCTCCGACTATGACGAATATTATTTTTTTTAAATTAATCAAATCGGTTCATCCGATTTCAGTTCAGCCAATTTCAACTGAGTTCAGTTCTCAAATGATTCGTTTATAACAGAGCACCGTTTAATTTTCATTTATATAGACTTAGATAGATATAAAATGATAATTAACCGTTATGATCGGTGATGATTATTACAAATGATGGTAATTAATTTTAATAGTCAATTATAACATGTGATACATTATTACAGGCAATGATTAGATCTTAAATTTTATACAGTACAAGACCCCGCAAAAGCAATAATTCTGTAAAAGGATAATGTAGCCTCCAAAATAAGAAAGGAATTTGTGTCCTAAAATTGTTGTAATCTCTAGTTAAGTAACTATGTGCCTAACTGTGCACAGAATAATACTATCGACTGTAGATTACATTTATTGTCTATCAAAAATTAAATAATTTATAATTTTATAGAACAATAAGAATTACAAATATCTGTCGATTTTCAAATTAAATCATTGTTCTCTTAAAAACAGCATTCGATTAATTAATCAGAAGCAGAAGGTAAGTAAATAAGGAAATAAACCGGGGGTATGTAAATTTAAGGATTTAGGATAATATGAATACTATTTACATATAACGCTGAAGAAAAATTTATTGCAACAGTAATAAATTTTGATTACATTTGATGATCGCCAAAAGTAAAACAGTCATTATTAATGATCTCGGGAAAGAATTTTGAATTCTTAGTCATTAGCAGCAATTAAGAAAGTATTATTATCATCTGTTTAAGCAACCAAAACAGAGTCCTCGGGTAATAAAGAATATTCCATATCAGCAAGATATGTCTGTTGCTGCTTGATCCAGGACGTGAAGGAGGACACCCTGGTGTAGACATCAGGCTTTCCAACACCGCAAGGTATTCCGAAGGATACGACACCAACTTGAACACCGTTGACCACGAGAGGACCACCAGAGTCACCCTAGAAATTATGAAAAATAACCAAAAGGTAAGTTTTATTATACTTGTATTACGAGGGGTAGAAAATGAGTTATATTGCTACTTACGTTGCATGCACCTTCGCCGTATTTGGTGAAAGTACAGATGTGAGAATCCCGCACATTCCTGTGTGTCTTTTTGCACTCTGCCACACTTAGAACGTTCAGATTTATGTACTGGAGATTGTTTGGTACATTACCTCCAGCCTGTACAGACAAATTTAATTAAAGCTTTCATTACCGGCATTCACTTTCATGGAACGAGCAGTTTTTAAATATTTCTCTGTAACTTTTGTCTTGAAAATGAGTTTAATGATTTTAACGAAACCAGGCAAATTTATCATTTTTGGAAACGAAAATACAAACTAACTAAATTTTATCTTTAAGGAAATTCAATCTGTCCGACTTGTACAGTTACTTATTTTTTCCTAAATTATATATGTCACTCCAATCTAGATGTCACTACAACCATTTTTACCTCAAACGAACAAGAAGTCAGTACGCGTATTTTCTACGAACAAATGTCAGAAATCGTTTTATATAAAATACATTTAAATACAACGAAAAAGAGTCTGAACATTAATCTATGGTAAAACACTGTACCTCGTGATATTATCCATTCAAGTATTATTAATATTTATAAACCCAACAGGCAAACTCGGTATGTCAGGAATAAACAAAATAAAAATAAGTAAAAATTATTCTAAGTGATTAAATCATAAATTAATAAATTATATTTAGAAAAGCAATAAACCAAATATGCTAAAAAAGACGACAATGAATCTAGTATTAGTCGACGAGTTGCATTAAGATAATCAGAATGTGACACTTACCTTAAGTGTTCCCCATCCGGACAAAACGCTGGATGATCCATCGTATGAGTTGCTGCCTGAGGCTAATGAGATCGGTTTGATCAAATTGTTGAAGGCAATGTTTTTGTCGACGCGAATCACAGCTACATCATTGACAAGAGTCAATTGACTGAATCCATTATGATAGACAGCCTTCTCCACTCCGTAAGAAACTCCACCCGAGTTCAACTTGGTTGATCCAGCTACGACGGTAATGGCTTTCAGGTTTTTCAGTCTATCGAACAAATGCATTGTGTTAACGTTGAGACATTATTTGGGAATTCAGAGCCCTATAAATTGTGAACTTGAAAAGTTGGTATATTTGTAATTTGGAATTTATGAAATTTGGTACATTGATAATTTAGAGTTGTGAGTTTTCAGAATCTTAGAAGTTAAGAAACTTAATAGTACATTGATAGTTTTTCAATTTTGTGAACTTAGAACGTTGGTATTCGCCATTATAGGTATTTAGAATCTTCAGAGTTTTGTAACTTGAAAATTTGGCACATTGATAGTTTTGAAACAGTGAGAATTTAGTACGGTGGTGATTTGGTGGTAGGTATTTATAATCATGAAAGTTTGGAACCTTGGAAACTTGGTGCATTGGTAATTTCGAATTTTGTAAATTTGATACATTGGTAATTCAGGACTATAGGATTTCAGAATTTCAAAACTTTAGGAACTTAAAAATTTGATACGTAATTTGAAACTTTGTGAATTTGTGAATATCTGAACCGGATTTGCATAATAATGTTTGCAACACATACCCTTTGACACAGTGGGCTGCAGTGAGGATGTAACGAGAGCTGATGATGGAACCCCCACAGAAATGACTGCCAGATTGTCTCAGGGAGACTTGATAAGGAAACTGTCCTGAGGGAGCTTCTCGGCCACCGACGATTCGGGAATCGAGGTCACCTGCATTCACAAAATCACGGTTATTATATTTTTGGTCTAACAGACACATGCAATTAAAAATATTTGACACATTCACTGCCATAGAGTACAATCGAGTAATGTAGAAAAAGGACAAACTACAAATTATAAATGGTATTAATGTTAGTATGAAACTATGAAAGATTTCTGACTTTTAATATGAATGTACTTACCGAATGCCGAGGCAACTAGACACAGAAGGAGAGAAACGCTTAGAGCTTTCATGTTGAAAGGTATAGCGAATCGAGTGAAGAAAACCGTGACCATCGCTTTATATACGTGCCGACACCATAAATCTCGTTGATAAGGATAAACAATGTATTTAATTTTTATAAAGTGTGAAAATCTGAGTCGATAAGGGGTATCGATTGATTCATTTTCAATTAGTAGTGTAATCTGTTAAGTGTCGGCTATTATGAAACGTTAATTGTTGGTTATTTAATTAAAGTATTAATACGTATTTGACTAGTGTGTACAACAGGTATTTAATTAATACGTCAAAGCTTACGATATTTGTTTTTTTTTCTTCAAAGTTCCTGATAAGTGTACAATATCGCCAATATATAGGAATATTGATTTAGTCACTTGTACAAAATGAGTATATACGTAAAATAAATCAATGCATTGCAAGAAAATATGAATTTAAATTATTTGTGTGTAAGGTAGATTATTATTGTTAAGTTCCTTGAAAAATTTGGACTAGCTAGTGATTTTGTGCTTATGGAATTTTTAAATTTCAGTGTATGAAATCTTTGGATCTCGAAATTTCGGAATTTAAGAATTTCGGTTATTAAGAAGTACGGAATTGTTAAGCACATGAATTGTTTTGATTTTAGAACTTTGCGATTTTTACAGAATGCAGTTATTAAGGACAAATCCGGTTTTTAATAACGTAACGGATTTACTAAATATCCTGTTGGTGTAAAGTAAATGTATTAAACACTGGCTAACCCCACAGGTGTTGTTCTGTCCAAATTTCAATAAATTTGAGATCATTTTGTGAATTTGTGATAAGCTATTGGAAATATGTAGAGAAAGTAAAAATGGGAAAAGAAATGTATTTCAGAGTAATCATTGTATCCATTAACGATTGTGGAGATGAATATTCAATTTGTGGAGGGATGCAAGTCAGAAGTGCCCGAATGGGAAATTTTGCATTTCGATTTTGATTCCAAGATCGATTTTAAAGTAAACAATCAAAACAAAAAATGCTTTATTTCGATTGATTTGCTGTGATATCTCCATTTCGCTCATTGCAATATTTTATGATACACGACAGTTTTTGTTTGGTTGTCGGGGGTTTAAATAAATAAAGCTGATTGTATTCTGACATGAGAATAGGCGGCATACAATGGACTATGTGAGAAAATTTTCAAGATTTACAAAAAATGCCAATTCTTCTCTGTCTCTCTCTTTCTCTCTCTCTCTCTCCCTCCTTCCTTTGTTCCAATATCTTCGATATCGTACTCATTAGAAACCAAAAATGCTTACACAAACAATAAAGCGCAAGAGTTTGTTTTCACGCCAGACAACAATATAAAAAGTAACGTATCTTCAAGCATTGCAGTTTGTACGAATTTTCCGACTTCCCTTTGAAATTGTTTCGACCTTCTTTTCCTGAAAACTTTTTCAGAACCATAACGAATAAAATAAAAAAGGAATTACGCATATCCATCGTTTGAATCGTGAGTTGTGATTCTGAGTTCATACTAAAATTCCGTAGAAAAAAGCATTTTCACTTATTCCCGAATTTTCCATTTTTCTGGGCAGCTTTTGAAATTTTTCTTTCCCTATAAACCTTCTCCGACTATGACGAATATTATTTTTTTTAAATTAATCAAATCGGTTCATCCGATTTCAGTTCAGCCAATTTCAACTGAGTTCAGTTCTCAAATGATTCGTTTATAACAGAGCACCGTTTAATTTTCATTTATATAGACTTAGATAGATATAAAATGATAATTAACCGTTATGATCGGTGATGATTATTACAAATGATGGTAATAAATTTTAATAGTCAATTATAACATGTGATACATTATTACAGGCAATGATTAGATCTTAAATTTTACACAGTATAAGACACCGCAAAAGCAATAATTCTGTAAAAGGATAATGTAGCCTCCAAAATAAGAAAGGAATTTGTGTCCTAAAATTGTTGTAACCGCTAGTTAAGTAACTGTGTGCCTAACTGTGCACTGTAGATTACATTTATTGT
The DNA here is from genome assembly GCA_945859595.2 of Megachile willughbiella. Classification (NCBI taxonomy): domain Eukaryota; kingdom Metazoa; phylum Arthropoda; class Insecta; order Hymenoptera; family Megachilidae; genus Megachile; species Megachile willughbiella. The sequence continues at coordinate 10,992,963 of OX243803.1, read as the reverse complement.
CTATCAAATATTAAATAATTTGTAATTTTATAGAAGAATAAGAGTTACAAACATCTGTCGATTTTCAAATTAAATCATTGTTCTCTTAAAAGCAGCATTCGATTCATTAATCAGAAGCTGAAGGTAAGTAAATAATGAAATAAACAGGGGGTATGTAAATTTAAGGATTTAGATTAATATGAATACTATTTACATATAACGCTGAAGAAAAATGTATTACAACAGTAATAAATTTTGATTACATTCGATGATCGCCAAAAGTAAAACAGTCATTATTAATGATCTCGGCAAAGGAATTTTGAATTCTTAGTCATTAGCAGCAATTAAGAAAGTATTATTATCATCTGTTTAAGCAACCAAAACAGAGTCCTCGGGTAATAAAGAATATTCCATATCTGCAAGATATGTCTGTTGCTGCTTGATCCAGGACGTGAAGGAGGACACTCTGGTGTAGACATCAGGCTCTCCAAAAGCGCAAGGTATAATGAAGGATACGACACCAACTTGCACGCCATTGACAACGAGAGGACTACCACCGTCACCCTAGAAATTGTGAGAAATGACCAACAGATAAGTTTTATTTCACTGGTATTACGTGGGGTAGAAAATGAGTAATATTTCTACTTACCTTGCATGCACCTTCGCCGCGTTTGGTGAAAGTACAAATGTGAGAACTGCGCAGATTTTTGTATGACTCCTTGCACTCTAGCAGACTTATAACTTTCAGATTTATGTACTGGAGATTGTTTGGTACGTTACAGATGGACTGTACAGACAAATTTATTTAAAGCTTTCATTCACTTTCGATCGAACGAGTTGTTATTAATTATTTTTCTGTAACTTTTGTCTTGAAAATGAGTTTAATGATTTTAACGAAACCAGGCAAACTTTTCATTTTCGGAAACGAAAATACAAACTAACTATCTTTAAGGAAATTCAATCTGTCCGACTTGTACAATTACTTATTTTTTCCTGAATTATATACGACACTCCAGGTTAGATGTCACTACAACTATTTTTACCTCAAACGAACAAGACGTCAGTACGCGTATTTTCTACGAACAAATGTCTGAAATCGTTTTATATAAAATACATTTAAATAGAACGAAAAAAAGGCTGAACATTAATCTATGGTAAAACACTGTACCTCGAGATATTTTCCATTCAAGTATTATTAATATTTATAAACCCAACAGGCAAATTCGGTACGTCAGGAATAAACAAAATAAAAATAAGTAAAATTTATTCTAAGTGATTAAATAATAAATAAATAAATTATATTTAGAAAAGCAATAATCCAAATATTCTAAAAAAGACGACAATAAATCTAGTATTAGTCAACGAGTTGCATTAAGATAATCAGAATGTGACACTTACCGAAACCGTTCCCCATCCGGACAAAACGCAGGACGATCCATCGTAAGTGTTGCTGCCTGAGGCCAATGAGATCGGTTTGATCAAATTGTTGAAGGTAATATTTTTGTCGACGCGAATCACAGCTATATCGTTGACAAAAGTCAATGGATTGTATCCATTATGATAGACAGCCTTCTCCACTCCGTAAGAAACTCCACTCGAGTTCAACTGGGTTGATCCAGCTACGACGGTGATGGTTTTCAGGTCTTCCAGTCTATCGAACAAATGCGTTGTGTTAACGTTGAGATATTATTTGAGAATTCAGAGCCCTACAAATTGTGAACTTGAAAAGTTGGTATATTTGTAATTTGGAATTTATAAAATTTGGTACATACATAGTTTAGAGTTGTGAGTTTTTAGAATCTTAGAAGTTTAGGAACTTGAAAAGTTGGTACATTGATAGTTTTACAATTTTGTGAACTTAAAACGATGCTATTCGCCATTATAGGTATTTAGAATCTTCAGAGTTTTAAAACATGAAAATTTGGTACATTGATAGTTTTGAAACAGTGAGAATTTAGTACGGTGTAGATTTGGTGGCAGGAATTTGTTATCATAAAAGTTTGGATCCTTGGATATTTGGTGCATTGATACTTTCGAATTTTGTAAACTTGATACATTGGTTATTTAGGACGATAGGATTTCAGATATTCAAAATTTTACGAACTTAAAAACTTGGTACGTAATTTGAAACTTTGTGCATTTGGGAATATCTGAACCGAATTTGCATAATAATGTTTGCAACACATACCCTTTGACACAGTGGGCTGCAGTGAGGATGTAACGAGAGCTGATGATGGAACCGCCACAGAAATGACTGCCAGATTGTCTCAGGGAGACTTGATAAGGAAACTGTCCTGAGGCAGCTTCTTGGCCACCGACGATTCGGGAATCGAGGTCTCCTGCATTCCCAAAATCAGCGTTATTACCTTTTTGGTTTTACAGACACATGTAATTAAAAATATTTGACACATTCATTGCCATAGAGTACTATCGAGTAATGTAGAATAAGGACAAACTACAAATTATATATGGTATTAATGTTAGTATGAGACTATGAAAGATTTTTGACTTTTAATATGAATATACTTACCGAATGCCGAGGCAACTAGACACAGAAGGAGAGAAACGCTTAGAGCTTTCATGTTGAAAGGTATCGCGAATTGAGTGAAGAAAACCGTGACCATCGCTTTGTATGTGTACGTGCCGATACCATAAATCTCGTTGAATAGAATAAACAATGTATTTAATTTTTATAGTGTGAAAATCTGAGTCGATAAGGGGTATCGACTGATTAATTTGCTATCAATAGTGTAATTTTTTAACCGTCAGCTCTTATGAAACGTTCATCATCGGTTATTTAATTAAGATATTAATACGTACGTGATTAGTGTATACAACTGGTATTTAATTAATGCATCAAAGCTTACGATATTTTTTTTTCTCAGCAAAATTTTTGGTAAGTGTACAATATCGCCAATATACAGGAATGTTGATTTAGTGACTTGTACAAAATGAGTATATACGTAAAATAAATCAATGCATAGCAAGAAAATATGAATTTAAATTATTTGTGTGTAAGGTAGATTATTATTGTTGAGTTTCTTGAAAAATTTGGACATTGGTAGCTTGAGATTTTGTACTTATGGAATTTTTAAATTTCAGTGTATGAAATCTTTGAATCTCGAAATTTCGGAATTTAAGAATTTCGGTTATTAAGAAATACTGGATTGTTAAACACATGAATTGTTTTGATTTTTGAACTTTGCGATTTTGACAGAATGCAGATATTAAGGACGAAACCAGTTTTCAATAACTTAACGGATTTACTAAATATTATTTCCGTTTAAGGTAGATATATTAAAGATATATTAATTGACATTAATGAACCGTCAAGATTATTACAAATGATGGTAATTAATTTTAATGGACGATGGTAATTATAACAAGTGAAACGCCACTACAAGCAATGAATTGATTTAAAATATTTCATAATTATGTAACGCTCCAAAGTCAATAATATTGTAAAATCATAATGTACTCTTCAAAATAAAAAAGGAATTTATATCCTAAAATTTTTGTAATCTCTAGTTAGCTATTTGTGTGACTAACTGTATATTACAGATGAATATTACTAACTGTAGATTACATTTATTTTCTGCCGGGAGTTAGACAGTTTATAATATTATACATAGAACAACTATCTCTGGATTTTCAAATTAAATCATTGCTGCTTTAAAAGCATTCGATTAATGAATCAGAGCAGAAGCCATATAAGTAAAGAAAATAAACAAAGCATGTATAAATTTTCCGATCTAGGATAATATTAATTATATTTACGCACAACGTTGGAAAGCAATTTATTGGAAAATAAATACATTTGTATTAGATTTGATGATTGCCAAAATAAAATAGTCGATATTAAAACTTGCGTTAAAAGAATTATTTATTGTTAGTTACTAACACCCATTAGAAGGGTATTATGCTCATCTGTTTAAGCAACCAAAACAGAGTCCTCGGGTAGTAAATCATATTCGGTATTTGCGAGATATGTCTGTTGTTGCTTGATCCAGGACTGAAAATATGCCACTCTGGTGTAGACATCAGGCTTTCCAACACCACAAGGTGTTCCGAAGGATGCGATACCAATTTGTACGTCCTTGACAACAAGAGGACTACCAGAATCACCCTAAAAACGATAAGAATATAATTAGTGTATCACAAAATCAGACGTATAACTTTTCCTCTCTTGCATAAGGGAATTAAAAATGTTATTTTTTACGGAGTCTCGTGATTCCTTTTAAGAGCAATGTATGATATCGTTATTACAATGTTATAAAAATTTGCGATACAGTTAACTCATAGTGAAAAAATCCAACAACAGTGTTTTATTAATTTAAAATTTAAAACGTGTTCATAGAACGTGCTCATAAACCCGCCGCATGACTGCAATAGTGCTCTCCTTCTTCTTGTATATAATATTGTTTTCAAAATAAACAAATTTAAAATGTCTTCAAAGCACCCATAAAATATAAAAGATATCATTATTATACTGAAAATATATAAGTTAATGCATCGAGAATCAATTCCTTTTTCGAAGCATGATTTTATACATGCAGATTGGAATTTAATTGTTGCGTCACCTACTCTCAATTAACTGAACTACATATATCTTTAGTATTTGTATCGGCGAAACTTCGGAAAACCGTCATACTTCGATATCGACCAAATTTTGCAAATAAGTTCTTTTTTACAAAAGGAGATATCAGTGAGAATGGTTTTTGGCGACTCGAAAGGAAATTTTTCGCTATTCTTATGTCATTCCCTATATCATCGATGAGATACTGTTCGCCGGAGAGATGGCGCCATTTGTTCCATTTTCGTAAAATTTAATTAATATCGATTTTATTGATTAATATGCTATATATTTATTGTATATTTATTAATATTGATTTTATGCTGTTTGCAATATATTCCGTAGGTCCGATGCGGATTATGTGTTCAGAACAGTTCGCATACTATACCTCGTCGATAATATAGAGAATTGGAACGGTAAGAATTTTTCGTTCGAGTCGCCAGAAACTGTTCTCACAAATGTTTCTTTTTGAAAAAACCAGCTTATTTGCAAAAATTTTGCCAGAATCGGTGCATGACGGTTTTCCGAAGAACTACTTGTGTATCTTTTGCTATAACAGTCGTGGACTGTAAAATTGGTTACTGCTGCTAGATGGCGAGAAAAGTCAGTTTCTTAGAACAGTGTCGGACTACTTACTACAATAGATTTTTGTTATATTGCCATTCTTACGTACACTAATGCTAGCCATTATTGGAGGGTACTACTACGAATGAAACTTAAATATACAGGATAAAGTTTCTGGATAACATAGTACATTACCAATTTAGAAAATGTTTTATTGTATAGCTATGTGAGAGACTAAAGGAGAATCTACTGTATCGGAATTTCAAAACATGGAATTATTGGTTATTGTTATACTCGCTATAAATTGGCTTCTTATTAGTGATTATCACATGTATGAGCAAAATTTAACCTTGTTTAGAATATTTTAATTTCGTAAATCAACATAACGCTAATGAAATGTCTAATGAACCTAACCCATAAATAGCACCAAATTTAAAAAAGTTGTAATGACGAATTAAATCATGTTGAAACCCACTACATCCAGTACATCCATCAATAAATCCACTGTACCTATCATGCTTAAGTATTCGTTACATTTATGGGATAAGTTAAATATTATAAGTAATTATTGAACGTAATTGCAAAAAAGAAAATACGTATAATCAATCATGCAAAAGACTATTACGGTAATTACTAAATTTAATCGTATAACAAATATTGTTCCAAAAGAGAAATTTTATTTTATTTGTATTATGCACGTGAGTTAGAAAATGAGTTATAATATTACTTACGTTGCATATACCTTCGCCGTATTTGGTGTAAGTACAGATGTGAGTATTTTGTACATTGCTGTATGTCTGTCTGCACTTCGGCACACTCAGAACGGTCAGATTTATGTACTGGAGATTGTTTGATACATTACCGCCGGCCTGTACAAATAGATTGATATTAAATTTTTCATTAACCGAGCAGTTATTACATATTCTTCTACAACTTTTATTTAGAAGATGAGTTTAATGATTTTAGCATAACCTGGGAATTTTATCATTTTCGAAGATGGAAATACTAACTAGATTAACCAGATTTCAAGTTTGAAGAAATTCATTCTTATCGTTTTCATACTAGACGTTTGCAGTTACAATTATTTTGTTGTAAATTATCGGTTGTTTTAGATAAAATACAATTAAATATGACAAAAAAAAGTCTAAACATTAATCTCTATTGAAACACTGTATCTCAAATCATGCTCTATTCATGTTACATTATTTATATTTTTAAGCCCAACAGGGAAACTCGTCATATCTGAAGAAAACAGAACTAAAATAAATAAAAATTATTCCAAGTTATTATCTCATGAATAAATGAGTAAATTGCTTTTGAAAAGGCAATAATCCATTTCTTCCAAAAAAGATGATAAAGAAACTAGACCCATTAATTGACGAGTTACGTTAAAGTAATCAGAATGTTACTTACTTGAAGCGTTCCCCATCCGGACAAAACGCAAGAATATCCATCGTAAGTTCTGCGGCCTGTGGCCAATTTGATCGGTTTGATCAATTTGTTAAAGGTAATGTTTCTATCGACGCGAATCACAGCTACATCGTTGACAAAAGTAGATTGACTGAATCCCTTATGACGGATAGCCTTCTGCATTTTGTAAGAAACTCCACTCGAGTTCAACTGTGTCGATCCAGCTACGACGGTGATGGGCTTCTGATACTTCGGTCTACCAAACAAGTGTACTTTGTTAACGTTGGAGCATTATTTGGAAATTTCGAACCCTAGGAATGTAGGAGCTTGAAAATCTGGCACATTCGTAATTTGTAATTTTTGAAATTTGATACGTTGATAATTTAGTGTTGTGGGTTTTTAGAACCTTAGGAATTTAGGAACATGAAAATTTGGTACATTTGTAATTTGTAATTTTGGAAATTTGCGTTGGTAATTTAGGGTTGTGGGTTTTTAGAACCCTAGGAATTTAGGAGCTTGAAAATCTGGTACATTCGTAATTTGTAATTTTGGAAATTTGCGTTGGTAATTTAGGGTTGTGGGTTTTTAGAACCTTAGGGATTAGGAACTTGAAAATTTGGTACATTAATAGTTTTGCAGTTTTGTGAATTTAGAATGTTAGTAATTCACAACCATAGGTATTTAGAACTTTTAGAGTTTTGGAACTTGAAAATTTGGTACTTTGACAGTTTTGAAACAGTGAGAATTTAGTACAGTGGTGATTTGAAATGGTGGGTATTTGTAATCTTGAAAGTTTGGGACCTTGGAAATTTGGTGCATTGGTAATTTCGAATTTTGTAAATTTGATACATTGGTAATTCAGGACTATAGGATTTCAGAACTTCAAAACTTTAGGAACTTAAAAACTTGGTACGTAATTTGAAACTTTGTGAATTTGGGAATATCTGAACCTGATTTGCATAATAATGTTTGACACATACCCTTGGACACAGTGGGCTGCAGTGAGGATGTATCGAGAGCCGATGATGGAACCACCACAGAAATGACTGCCAGATTGTCTCAGGGAGACTTGGTAAGGAAACCTTCCTGAGGGGGCATCTTGTCCACCAACAATTTGGGGTTCGGGGTCTCCTGAATTCACAAAATCACAGTTACTACCCTTTTAGTTTTATGGACACATAAATAAAAATATTTGAATATTTAATGCCATAGAGCACCATCGAATAATGTAGAAAAGGAAAAAATACAAGATATAAATGTGATTATTGATATCTATGTTATTATTGAAGGAAGATGTCATATGCAATAAAGAGTAAGGCCAAGTTTGGACCTGATTTTCTCGAGAACGAGGCCGAGGTTCTCACGGAAGCATATACTTATATTCATGATCAGCGTTACGAGGCCTTTAATTTATGCCAAACATGACCATAATCTCTTCTGCGACAAAATCTTGTCCATTGGTCCATGGGAACTCGGCCTCACTCATTAAAAGAAGTTGAAAATATTTATTTAAATGTCTGTTTACTTAAGTAAATATTTTTCTCATAATTAAAGTCTTTTTGATTAAATATTTACTTCTACTGATGTTCAAAAAATTTGTAGAAACAAATTTGTAGAAACAAATTTTTTACGTGTTCTATATTATGCAGCATTTTTTATAACACGTTATATAATCACAAACTGTTAAATTAAAAAAATTGTCAAATTTTATTGCTATAAAGTTAGTAATAGTAATGGTTACAAAAATATATGACGATTTAACTAATGGACTATCGACGTACTTTGCGGACATATTTATTAAATTTTAAGCTGTATATTGTTGAGATGTATGCAATTCAGTTAGGGTATACGTGAATTGCTTTTCGAGTGCAAAGACTTAATTCTCATTTACTAAATTAAGAAAATAATCCAGCAGGTAATTCTTCATACAATACAGAGAATTTTTGACGATTCCTTTGAACAATAGACCATTTAACAAAATCACGTATTAATACTCTTATACCACAATGGAGTTTCATTGTACACCTACGTTATTTCATTAACCCATCCGAGTAGGGGTTAAAAATAAAATAATAAACATGTATAATTTTTAATATGGATGTACAGGAATACAGAGTGTAGCGTGTAGTATGAAAGAAGTTTGCTTCAAACTGGAATTTTAGAATTAATTCTATTTTATTTCATTGACTTCTAATGAATTAACACGGAGAATAAAAATTTGAACTAAACTTGAAGTCACGAACGTTCTCGGTTGGATGTCCTTTTTTCAGAAGAAGGAATTTATCGAAACAATTTTAATAAAGTGTGAAATATTTTTTAGTTTTAAGATTATTATACTTACCAATTGAAGTAGCAATTAGGCAAAGAAAGAGGGAAACACTTAGAACTTTCATGTTGAATAGTATCGCGAATTAAGCGAAGAAAACTTTGTCGTCCGCTTTATATACGTACCGAAACCACAAATCTCGGCGATAACGATAAACAAAATATATAATTTTTAAGGTATTAAATTCTCAGTTGATAACAAACATCGATTCATCGATTTTCAATCTGTAATGGAATATTTTAAGTTTCAGTTCTTAATTAAACGTTCCTCGTTGCTTATTTAATTAAGATATTAAAAGGCACTTGATAATGAATGCAATTGTTATTTAATTAATTTATCGAAGTTTATGATATTTGTTTTTTCTGTAAAGTTTCTGATAAATGTAGAGCATGGTCAATATAATATTAATTTAAATTATTTGTTTGTAAACTAGACTGTTATTATTATGTTTTTTGAAAAATTTGGATACTGGTACAATGAGATTTTATACTAGCGGAATTTTGAAACTTCAGTATATCGAAATCTTAAGGTCTTGAAATTTCGGAATTTAAGAATATCCGTAATGAAGACCTACGGAATTGTCGTACTAATGAATTTTTTAATTTTTCAACGTTGAGTTTTTGACCCAGTATAGATATTAAAAGCGAAACCAGTTTTTAATAACTAAACAAGTTTACTAAATATCACTTCGGTTTAAAACAAACATATTAAAGATGTTGATAATTAACTTTAATGATCCGTGTTGATTATTACAAATAATCGTAAGTAATTTTAATGATCAATAGTAATTTTAACAAATGATACATTATTGCAAGCAATGATTAGATCTTAAATTTCGCATAAATATAGAACACCCCTAAAGCAATTCTGTTAAATCATAATGCACTCTCCAAAATAATAAAGGACTTTATATCCTAAAATGTTTGTAATCTCTAGTTAACTATTTGCGTGATTAACTGTATATTACATATTAATACTACTGACTATACATTACATTTATCATCCATCAGGAATTAAATAGTTTATAATGTTAAAAAATATTAGGAATTACAAAAATCTCCTGATTTTCAAATTAAATCATAGTTCTCTTGAAAGCAGCATTCGATTAATGAGTCAAAGGCAGAAGCTAAGTAACTAAAGACAATAAACAAAGCATATAGAAATTTAAGGATATAGGATTATATGAATTATATTCCCGCATAATGTTGAAAAGTAGTTTATTGCAAAATAAATAAACGTGAATTACATTTGATGATTGCCAAAAGTTATGTTGTAGTTATTAATAATCGTGTTCAAGAATAATATACCGTAAATCATTAGACCTAATTAGGAACGTATTGTGCTCATCTGTTTAAGCGACCAAAACAGAGTCCTCGGGAAGTAAATCAAATTCGGTATTAGCGAGATATGTCTGTTGTTGCTTGATCCAGGACGTGAAAGAGGACACTCTGGTGTAGACATCAGGCTTTCCAACACCGCAAGGTATTCCGAAGGATACGATACCAACTTGTACGTTGTTGACAACAAGAGGACCACCAGAGTCACCCTAGAAATGATGAAAAATGACCAAAAGGTAAGTTTTACTTCACTTGTATTACGTGGGATAGAAAATGAGTTATATTTCTACTTACGTTGCATGCACCTTCGCCGTATTTGGTGAAAGTACAGATGTGAGAATCCCGTACATTGCTGTGTGTCTTTTTGCACTGTGCCACACTTAGAACGTTCAGATTTATGTACTGGAGATTGTTTGGTACATTACCTCCAGCCTGTACAGACAAATTTAATTAAATCTTTCATTCACTTTCGATCGAACGAGTTATTATTAAATACTTTTCTGTAACTTTTGTCTTGAAAATGAGTTTAATGATTTTAACGAAACCAGGCAAACCTATCATTTTCGGAAACGAAAATACAAACTAACTAAATTTTATCTTTAAGGAAATTCAATCTGTCCGACTTGTACAATTACTTATTTTTTCCTAAATTATATACGTCACTCCAGGTTAGATGTCACTACAACTATTTTTACCTCAAACGAACAGGATGTCAGTACGCGTATTTTCTACGAACAAATGTCACTATAATCGTTTTATATAAAATACATTTAAATACAACGAAAAAAAGTCTGAACATTAATCTATGGTAAAACACTGTACCTCGAGATATTCTTTATTCAAGTATTATTAATATTTATAAACCCAACAGGCAAATTCGGTACGTCAGGAATAAACAAAATAAAAATAAGTAAAAATTATTCTAAGTGATTAAATAATAAATAAATAAATTATATTTAGAAAAGCAATAATCCAAATATCCTAAAAAAGACGACAATGAATCTCGTATTAGTCAACGAGTTGCATTAAGATAATCAGAATGTGACAGTTACCCTAAGCGTTCCCCATCCGGACAAAACGCAGGATGATCCATCATAAGTTTTGCTGCCGGAGGCCAATGAGATCGGTTTGATCAAATTGGTGAAGGCAATGTTTCTATTGACACGGATGACAGCTACATCGTTGAGAAGTGTATTTTGACTGAATCCATTATGATAGACAGCCTTCTCCACTCCGTAAGAAACTCCACCTGAGTTCAAGTGGTTTGTTCCAGCTACGACGGTGATGGCCTGCAGGTTTCTCAATCTGTCGAACAAATGTGCTTTGTTAACGTTGATGCATTATTTGGGAATTCAGAATCTTAGAAGTGTACGAGCTTGAAAATCTGGTACATTTGTAATTTGTAATTTTGGAAATTTGCGTTTGTAATTTAGGGTTGTGGGTTTTTAGAACCTTAGGAATTTAGGAACATGAAAATTTGGTACATTTGTAATTTGTAATTTTGGAAATTTGCGTTGGTAATTTAGGGTTGTGGGTTTTTAGAACCCTAGGAATTTAGGAGCTTGAAAATTTGGTACATTTGTAATTTGTAATTTTGGAAATTTGCGTTGGTAATTTAGGGTTGTGGGTTTTTAGAACCCTAGGAATTTAGGAGCTTGAAAATTTGGTACATTTGTAATTTGTAATTTTGGAAATTTGCGTTGGTAATTTAGGGTTGTGGGTTTTTAGAACCTTAGGAGTTTGGGAACTTGAAAATTTGGTACATTAATAGTTTTGCAGTTTTGTGAATTTAGAATGTTAGTAATTCACAACCATAGGTATTTAGAACTTTTAGAGTTTTGGAACTTGAAAATTTGGTACATTGACAGTTTTGAAACAGTGAGAATTTAGTACGGTGGCGATTTGAAAAGGTGGGTATTTGTAATCTTGAAAGTTTGGGACCTTGGAAATTTGGTGTATTGGTAATTTCGAATTTTGTAAATTTGATATATTGGTAATTCAGGACTACAGGATTTCAGAACTTCAAAACTTTAGGAACTTAAAAACTTGGTACGTAATTTGAAACTTTGTGAATTTGGGAATATCTGAAGCTGATTTGCATAATAATGTTTGCGACACATACCCTTGGACACAGTGGGCTGCAGTGAGGATGTATCGAGAGCTGATGATGGAACCACCACAGAAGTGACTGCCATATTGTCTCAAGGAGACTTGGTAAGGAAACTTTCCTGAGGGGGCCTCTCGTCCACCAACAATTTGGGGTTCGGGGTCCGCTGCATAAAGAAAATCACGGTTATTACCTTTTTGATCTTATAGACACATGTAAATAAATATATTTGACACATTCATTGTCATAGGGTACTTTCGAATAATGTATAAAAAGGATAAATTACAAGTTATAAATGGTATTATTGTTAGTATGTAAGTATGAAAGATTTGTTACTTTTAAGCTTATTATACTTACCGAATGCGGTGGCAATTAGGCAGAGAAGGAGAGAAACGCTTAGAACCTTCATATTGAAAGGTATTGCGATCGTAGTGAAGAGAACTGTGTCCACCGCTTTATATACGCAGCGAAACCACAAATCTCGCCGATAACGATAAACAAAATATGTGATTTTTAATGTATTAAAATCTAAGTTGATAACAAACTGCGATTCATTGACTTTCAATCAGTTATCGAATCTTTGAAGCTTCGGCTCTTATGAAACGTACCTCGTCGCTTATTTGATTAAGATATTAATAGGTACTTGACCAATGTGTACAACTGGTATTTAACCAGTATATTTGATATATTTTGGTATATTGGTATATTATGGTATATTTTTTTTTTTCTCTGAAATTCTTGATAAACATACAATAGATTATGTTCATGCATTGCGGTGTAATAAAAAATTAAATTATTTGTTTGTAAGCTAAATTATTATTGTAAGGTTTCTGGAAAATTTGGATATTGGTATTTTGATATCTCAGGACTTCAAAATTTCGAAATTTGCGAATTTCAGAATTTTATAGTTCTAGAGATTTCGGATCTTAAAATTTTAGAGTTTTATAATTATAGAAATTTATAGTTTAAAAAATTTTGAAGATTTGAACTTTGAAATCTTGAGGCTTGAATATGTTAAAATTTTTTAATTCTTGAATTTCATTGTTTTTTAATTTTTCAGTTGTTAAATTTTTCAATTTAGAGATATTGATTTGTTTGCAGATCTTTCAAACTTTGCATATTTGGAATTTTTTAAGTATAGGATTTCGGAATTGTACAATTTTTTAATGTGTCATTATTTTAACGTTATCAGTTGTAATTAAGAAGAAACCAAAAACATTATACAGAAATGATGAAATGGGTGGAAAAAGTGACCAAACGCTGTTTGCAAATCATTAGAGTTGAATACGGGTTGTGTCCGCAAGAAATAAAGGGTGAAAGTGCCTATATGGCTGCCTAACACGTCACAAATCATATTAATATCTTAAAGAAATTCCCCCAATTTCTAGAATTTCAGTAACGTCAGCATTACGTGTCAAAACATAATCTTCAACAACTGTTTCCTAATCAATCTCACTTAAACGCCATCAGTTAACGACGACGTGAATTTACGAATCTGCTTTAAAATTAGACACGTAATCGCTAATCAATATCTGGCAATCTTTTGCGCAGTAGATTTATGAACAAACGTATTACATCAAAAGTGAATGAAATTCAGTTCCGATATCAAGATTGTATTTTATCGAGTCGGCCGAAGTCGAAAAACAGGAAATTTTTGCTGATTTACAACGTTTAACATCAATAATGAGAATAATGAAGTATTAATCAGAAGAGAATTAAATGGTTCTGTTTGTATCTTTCATTTAAGAAAATATCTATGAATTTTTATGAAAATAATTGTTCTTTGAAATTTCTTTACAAATTGTTCTCATGGAACAGATATTTTGGAATTTATATCAAGTTTGATAAAAGTAAGTTTTTTTAGAATGTTTGTTGAAAAAGGTTTAGTAGAAATATTAATAAAATTACGAAGCTGTGTAATACAGTTTTTTAAGGAACATATGTTAATATGTTTGTATTATAAAAGATATGAAAAACGTAAGTAATTAATAATTTCAGAAATGTAATATATTATTCATATATTTATTTCATAAGAGACATGAAAATTGAAATATAAATAATGAATAGCTTCATAAATATTCAACAAAAGAGAGAACTTGTTTATTATAATTTCGAAATAACTTATTGTATAATATTTAATAACTTACAATTAAATTTACAACTTAAAAGAACTGAACTACTTAGCAACTTTATAATATAATATTTAATTCATATATTTCTATAATAGAATATATGTACAGAATTTATAGCTAAGTATTATTATATCGTTTAACTAACAATTGTTTATTACAATTAATTTATTGTATATTTAACCATAATAATTAATTAATATTACAGTACTATTAAACAAATAATATTCGATACTTATTACAATGAATAGGGACTCTTTTAATATTTTTTCCTACTACCCAAAAATTTCTATTTCTCAATTTTAAAAACTTCGTTCATTTTTAAATTTCTTTCTTTCTCTTATCCGAATTTATAAGATGAAAACATTTTTTGAAAACGTTCGACGATTTATGTTTTAATCAGAACCTGTTAAAAAGTTAACTTCTGATAAGATCCCGTTAAAAAGTTAGCTTCTAATAGGAACCTGTTAGCTTCGTTGCTAATAAGAATAGCATCAAGTAATTTCGTGTATTGTGTATTCTGCAAATGAATACACCGAGGCGTTCCTAGTAATTCTCGTGGTATTCATGGGGGATTTCGCGTCCCTAAGGATCAGGATAGAAGGCGATTGCGAATAACAAGAACCCTTCGTCGACCGCGAGTCTTGATCCTGTTAACAGGATCATCCGAACACTGCTGATAGAACCAAAGACCGTGAGATAAAACCGAACTCCCTTGGACCTCTTTCTGGCTGTTGTTTCGGGGTCATTGGATCGATTCGGGGAGTAGTATATTTTTCTTCTTGGAAGGATTTGGTCCGAGGCTTTTCTTTCTTACCAGTGGGATTATTCTATAGAAAACAGAATTTTTTCGCCGTTATAAGATGCGATTGCATCGATTTCAAATTCGTCACGAAGAGATACAAGCACTAAATACAGTTAAAGTAAAATCTGTAGAGAACGCTTCGATTTGAGCTTCAAAAACGACGTATTAGGATATAAACATTTTTGTAAATAACCGTGTCAAGTTTGAATCTCATTTTTCACTTGAATCCTTATGATCTTATTTTTCATGTGGAAATTTTTCAAAATTGTGTATGTGACGTATGCAATTTTTTGCTATTCTTGTTCTGCTGCAATAAAATCATTTTTAAAATTATTAAATTATTTCAGGTGTTACATAAAAGTTCAAACTACTTTATATAAGTGGAAATAGCTATTTATAAAAAATATCTACAGTAAATTCCTATTTAGAAAAAATATCAATAAGTATAAAATAGTATAAATTAATGTAAAGTAGCATAAATTATACTATAGTAAATTCCTATAATATAATACCTATAGTCTTTAGAAAAAATATACATAGTGTTTCACAATAAAGTCACTCTAATCATTCTGATTAAGATCTTTTCGTTTCGGAATTTAAACTTTGAACTTCGTACTTAGCAAAATTAATAATCATTGTATTATTAATAGCACTACAAATTATCTTCAATTTCTTCTTTCTGCACAGGTGTTATTTTCTATCGACTATTTTAGATTTAATGATATAAATTAATTAATATCGCTGTGACTGGTTGTACTTACTGCTATTTTTAGATATAAGCTATTATAGTCAGTGTTGATTATTATCAAATGATGAATTGCATATATACACATAATAAAAAATGGAGATTTATCTCTTCAGATCTTGTCAGATTAAATTTTTGCCTTGTTGGTTTACTGATATTCTTCATATTAGGCTTTTGATGTGTTAATTGATGGTAGTTTTATCAGTATCTCCAAATTTTCAGATTTACTTAACTTAAATTGAATTTAATTGTACAAATATCTTAGTACTAATTTGTTTACCTGGATTAGAATTGAACGTTTCGATTTGATATGTACAATTGGTATTCATCAATTAATATCAATCTTAATCGTTCTTTTCAATCTGCTAGATAAATATATTTTAATTTACATACAGAGCTAAATTTGGCACTTTAAAATTAAAATGGAAATAAACAACAAGAATATATAATGATCGATAATAAAATAAATAATAAGATTATTTAAAGATAACAATATGTACAAACAAATCCTAAAATTTTATTTGAGAAAGAATAACCTCTAAATACCAATTACTTGAAATAATAATGTAAAATAACAAATAGCACTCGTTTGAATATAATAAACTTAACCCATTAAAATTTTAATTTTAATTTTACTGCACGAGTTGGACATTTATATGCAAATACTTTTATAAGGTGGGCAACGTTAAAAAAAAAAATATTGAAAATTATAATGTAAGTGTTTTCCGAGCACACATTATGTTTAATATAATTCTATTGCTAGTGATAAAAAAGATAGAATATTAAATAAATGAAAAATTTATAAAAGTACCTGTACATTTTCTTATCTTATTTTAGCTTCTACACCGAAAAACATTCAAATATTAACGAAACAAATATTACATTTAAAAATGGTAAATAAACTATGCAATTTCAGTAATCATTTTTATTTAGAGAATATTTATCTTATAATTTGGATTGAAAAGAAGTTTCTGATTACTATCAGTAAACCTACCGGCGTACGTAATTTGAAATTAAAAATGAAGCTGAAAAATAAATAAACGACAAAGCATAAATTAGTACATACGTTAATTCTATATCTTGATGAAAATCAATACAAATTTCAAGAGAATCACTGCAACAAATTGTGTAGTTTATAATAACAAATTTGTGGAACGGTCATTTGACTGGTTTAGTAGTTCTAGTGCTAAAAGATTGAAAAAGATTTTAAAGGCACATCATTACAACCAATATTGGCATACGTTCCAGAATATTCGTAGAACGGTTTGCAAATCAGATTTACCGACGTTAGGCCGATTCGTGATGCTCGGTCACCGTATTTACATATGCATATCATTTGTCGTATCACAGGGGAGAAAGCTCTGTGCTGGTAATATCCCACAGGACTCTCCATATATCCAAATCGCATTACCGCGCTGCCCATTTCGTGCTAAGGTACGTCGTGAACGATTTGATATGCGTGCGCTATAACCGAGTTAACAATCCGCTATGACAGATGGTGATCCGAACAATTCTACCGCTCTATATCGCGTTTCCGGTTCCCATCGAACGACAATTACGAAGAATTTTCGAATGAAAAAGAGATAGCATGTACGGGTATTTTTAACTTACTTCGTCTGTAATTTTTAGCGGACTTTGTATCTGATTTTTATCATTCTGCAACATTTATTCGGATAACGCCGATTTTCCAATAATGGTTCAAACGTTAGTCATTAATAACATCAAATAATTTAAACGTTCATATATTAAAAACAATCAAAATTGTACAAGATTTAACGGTCAAAAACGTTAAATAATTTAAACTTTATATATTAAAAACATTAAAAGCTACAAATTAAAAAAACATTAAATAATTTGGACGTTTACTTATTGAAAATGTTAAATAGTTTAAACGTTTAAGTTTTTATAATAACTTCCAACAATAATAATTATTTATTTCGCTATTTTTTAATGTCAGGTTCAATTTAAAACCCGGTTTATGATGGTGAAAGAGAAATATTGATTAGTTACTACATACTGATACGCTAGTAAAAAATTTTACTAAATACTTATACTGTAAAAAATAATTTCATTAACTACGTATCCACTAATTTGACTAAATACACACAAATAAAAAATTTTACTAAATACTTCAAGTACTCATAAAATATCGCCAAATTAAGTATCGTCAGAACAGATTCGCCGAAAATAAAATTCTATTCATTAAGTCTTTCGACGAATGTAACGGGAACGACAAGGTGTTAATTCCCAGAAACGTCGATCGACATTTATGTCCCCTTTCTCTGTAATCATTCCACCTTGGACTACCAATTACACCGGAGCGGGTTTCGAAAATTCCTTCATTTCGCGGAAGGAAATTACGTTGGTTCGGAAAACGTGGCCGCGATATCTGCAGTTCATGCTCCGTTTATCGGCCATATTTGTAAAAAAGGTGTAAAAGAGCGCCGCGAGCGTCACGCATGGGAACCATTTCGAAGATTGCCGGCTCGAGAGCGATCGATCGTTCTCCACCCTCGACTCGCGTTGAAATTCCCCGAAAGAAACGAACGCAGCGAGTTTCTCCGACTTGTTCGTTGTCCACCGTTCCCTGCTGCCTTATACTTACAAGAAACATTTTTACAGCGAGAGTCGGGTCAGACGAGCCCTGTCGGTAATCACCCTCGAAAAATTGCTGAACATCTTTTGGTGGCGTTCGGAGATCGATGGGAATCTGCGAGTTGTGGGTGCGACGACCCGAAACTCGGCGAATGTGGTTGCACACAGGGCACAAAGAGTGCCTTTCGAGTGGGCGATGGTTATTTTTATGCCTCGTAATTATACATTCTTCTGGCCGCTGCCTCTTCTAGACTTTTAGGGTTACATTTAGACCGGACTAAATCGCCAGAGCCGAGCGTTTTCGTCTGCATTTCTCCCACGATCTTGCGGGATGGCGACGCGTTTTGTTCCGCAGGGAGAAACAGATATTGTTATCGCATTGTTCACGATCGTTTTTTTGCGTAGGAGTTTAAAGGTGCGTTCGACTACGTTTTTGCGCGATTTTTGGTCAGGTAACGAGAACGATTGTGCAATATAGGGTGAGAACTGTTGGAGGAAGGATATTAACAAGACCGTATAAATATACAAGTCCCAGTAGTTTATACTAACCCATAGTTAATAGTAGACATAATAAAAGACTCAAGTTGACATCCCTGGTCTGAAAATTAGTATAACTTAAAAGCTTCCTTTTTCCGATAAATTATACTTGTTCTACCCCCTTGTTATTTGCGAGATATGCTGATGAACCTAACCTAACATAACTGAAATAGTATGTGTTTAGTATTAATAGCTGAGGATTTGTATCCATGCTTTTAGGTGCATTCATCTATTTTGTGAATCCAGTTAGAGGAAATTAAATAAAAAGACAGCTATTTAGAATAATCACATAATAATCACATAAGGGTCCCTGCCTTAATGCAATTGGTATGTGCCTAGATTGAAAACGTTTATTTAAATCATAATTCTTGACCAGAATATAATGAGAAAAGAAGGAAAATGTTAAAATAATATTGAAATTTGATATATTCCACAGTTGGATCATTGCTAAGTGTCTACGAAGTTAGAAACACGGTATTCTGTTTAAAAATACTTCTGCATATTATGTATATGTAAGTATGTTAATAATGAAATAAATAAATAAGCATGGTAAATTAGTGACAAATGTGTCTTTGTCATTGTCAAAATTATGTTAGGATAATAACATAATCTATAGCCCTTTGACAGATATTCATTTGACAAGTCTTAAAAAATAGCAATATTCAATACTGGATCGTTATATTCTAATATTTTCAATGGGAGGCTTCAGGTCTCCAGCAAAGTTAAAATATTTTTAATTCTAAGTCTCGTAATTCAAAAATTTCTATGTTCTACCTTCATAACTTTTGAATTTAAGATTCAAAGAAATGAGGTTCCTAAATTCTAAAGTTCCAAAGTTCTCAGGCTGCTGAATTCTGAATTTACATAGTTGAGGAATTTTGAATTTTCAAAGATCAAGAATAGAAACTTTGTAAAATTTAAAAATTGTAACTTTCTGAAGTTAAGAAATTCTAACATTATAAAGTTCAAGAATTCTAAATTTCAAAGCTCAAAAATTTAAAAATTCTAACTTCCAAAGGTCAAAAAATTCAAACTTAAAAAAGTTCCAAAGTTCAAAAATTAAAAGATTTCAACTTCCAAAGGTCAAAAAATTCAAACTTGAAGAACTTAAAAAATTCTAAATTTCAAAGCTCAAAAATTAAAAAATTTTAACTTTCAAGTGTTAAAAAATTCGAACCTCGATAGTTCAAAAATTCTAAATTTCTAAGAACTGAAAAATTTTGACTGAAACACTAAAAATTTTAACTTTCAAAAATTAGAAAATACTAACTTCACAAAGTCCAGAAGATCTAACTTTCCAGATTTGAAAAATTCTAACTCTCTAAACTAAAAAAATTCTAAAAAACTTCCAAAGATCAAACCTCAAAAATTCCACAACTCCAAAGTTCAGAAGCTCTGAACTCCCACACTTCCATGTTCCAAATTTTAAATAGTCCCATTATAAACTAAATTGCTATTCGCACCTAATTATCAGAATTTTCATGGTACAAAAAGCAACAAAATATTGCACTATCAAATTTGCTATCAGATTATCAATAGTTGCAACTATACAACGTGATAAATTGCAAGTAATCAGATCAAACATTCTCGACATTTTTTTCTCGAGCCGAACTGAAATATGAAGAAACACTCGAAACAAAATTGCACGACATTGACATAATCAGCTTATTAAACGATCAGCTAAAAAGGTTGAGGAAGATAACACATAATCGAGAAAAAACCGCATATAACAAGATTCGCAGGTCTTACGATATTAATTATCAATTGATAACGTGTAAGTTGTTATCGGTGCTTCGATTTTGAGATTACAATGTTGCAACCTCGTCGATAAACGATCCGTAGAGTATACTGGAGTACACTTGCTACGCAGAATACGGTAATAATTACTGGCGTAGAAGGTACCCTGTGTTTACGGAGGACCTATTATTAGTGCAAACACGTATTACCCGTCCGGTTGTTCTCCGTTTATAGCCGGTAAGTGATTTCAACCACGAGCACCCGTAGAAAGTGCCGGCAAATTGAGCACTTGAACGCGAAGAAGACGTCAACGCGCGAACAGCCTCTCGCGTTACAGGAATTCAAGGATCGCTTTCGAGTATATTAGTTCGCTTACGGGCCATTCGACTAACAACAATTCATTTTTCTCTGTTTATTGCCTTTCTGCTGCCGGCAGACCGTGAATCACAAATTGTCCAGGAAATATGTTACCTGCTTGATTGATGTTACAAATCGTTTAACGCCAACTGCGAATTTTATGCGTTAGGTTAGGGAGTAGTCCACTTAGTAAATGTCTCTTAATTATAACCAATTACTGTCTTATTAGTAGATGCTTTTAATTATGAGCTATGAAATGTTTTTAGTTATGAGAAATTGTCACAATAGTATGTATTCAAATTTAATTGGTTTTCTATTTGTTAAAGTTAAAGATGTAAATGAAAAGATAATGAAAGTACCACTTGATGAATTTACGTAATTGTAAAATTTATCAAGATGCTTAAAGAAGCAAGAAATGAATATAGGTCGATATTTATAATTAAGTAATTGTGACAGTAAGATATAAAAATGTGTGTTATATTAGTAAAACCTATGTACGTTGTGAAAAATGGCAAATACAGTTATTTTAATTGCTGTTTTCATTTTTAATTAATTCAGAAATTAAAAAGAATTTGGAAGCAGTGTCATTTATTCTGCACGAGTGTTCGCAAACATAACCTCTCTAATACTTATAAAATTGATTTAAACAATAAGTTACAAGATTAAGTATTTTCATAGTTAACAACTAACTATAAATTAAATATAAATAATAATTAACTGTTATTTATAATTTACAGATTAAAATTAACTATTATTATAGTTACTTTAAATTGTAACTGATTCGCATTTATTTTTTTAAATTAAGTTGCTATTAATACTATTACTGAAATTTATTACATTACGTTGTATATTAAATTTTATTTAATTTTTTTTTTATAATGTAATTCGATTAAATAGTATAACTAACAAATACAATTTAACTTTTAACGAAAGGGAATTTTATTACGAATTCAACACAATCGTTAATCAGTACTCAATTTAATAAAAACCTGAATTCATTATTTATAATACTGGGCAAGAATAAAAGGAACAGTGTACGTGAATGAATGTAGCAAGGCACGAATCTATTGTGTGAATTTATAATGTGAGATTACCGGAGAAATTTCTGATGAAATTGCATCGAAGTAAAATGAAAGAGAAATTTCAGCTAAACTGGTATGAAAATAACAGCGAATGAAATAATTTAACGAAATTCGATAACATGTGATAATTGATTAATATGAAAGCTTAATTTGTAGAAATCTTACAAGTACTAAGTCCAAAATTGTAGCCTCTTTAAATGAATACTCTCTGTTTAATACAATACAGCCTAGTACAGTCCTTGGCCATCGAATTAGGACCACTATAAATTTTCAGTATTTTTCACGTTTTCCGTAAAATTAAAAGGTCTGTTCAAATTGTAATGATATTTATTAGCTACTAACATAACTACTACTGTACATAACATTATTAACACATGTTAACCCTTTCCCGTGCCATTTATTTTTCAGATGCGTCAGTCAAGACTAATTATTCAGGGCTATAACATTGAAACGAACAAAGAAAATTAAAATGTTGTGAGTATTTTCTATTCAGGGGTCCTTGATAATGCAACTTATAGTTGGACCTAAACTTCAAGTTGAAGAGTATTCAAAATTTGAGTAAGGTTAATCACATTTCAGCTGTGAGTGCGTCACGAGTGAGACTCGCCAAAGCACGGGAAGGGGTTAATATCTTGTATTTCCACCCTTTGCTTTGGTGACAGCTTCCGGCATGCTCTGTATACATCATATGCTTTATATCTTCGTTATTTCCCCAAATATCTGTAATTCATTTCAACTCAACGTGGTTGAAGAGTTGTAAACTTGTCTTTTGAGTAGGCATTTTGTATGGCATTCAAATTTCACCTGTCGCGCTATACTCGAGCTTAACGTAAACGCACGGCCCTTAATCGCTCACCACCCACAATTTATTATCATGATAGTAACAAATTGCTATGTATATATCGTTATCAACGTATCTAGTAATAATTTGCTTGACCTAAGACAATTTTCCATATATGACATAATGTTATAAAAGTGAAATTTTCGTACGTGGTCCTAATTCGATGGCCAGGGATTGTAGAACAGTATTACATAACGACATATGACAGTAATGTCTTCGATCGAGACGAGGTCTACAGTTCGCACACGTCGTTCCGATGAAACCGTCCGACAATCGTGATTAATGGAGCGGCCTGGCAGATCGTTGGTACGCGCCGACGAATCGAGGACCGCTTAGCGTGAAATTTACCTGATGAATTGTTCTCACAATTATCATGATCTACGGGTTCGTGGATCCGAGAAACACGAAAGTCTCGGCCGGTCTGCTAATCTTTCTTCGGCGAACCCTTCACTTTGGCCCCCAGCATCCCCTCCGTCTCTTTCCCTCCCTCAGCGAAGGCAGGGGGCAGCCTTCTCACCCACACTCGTCCATAACGATACTTTTCTGCGACGCAGAAAGCGGCTAGCTCACAGCTTTCGGACCGGGCCAGAAATCTCGGAAACTTTTACGTCGATCGACAAACTATAATTATCTTTCTGGGCTATGCGGTATGCAACGAGTACACCAGAAAAAAACTCGCCCGATCCGTTCGCCATCGTCCACGCATCGTTCGTTTTTTCTCCCACGATCAAACGTGTCTGTCGTCCACTTCGGTCACGGAAGGAACCCCGATCCGGTGGAAGAAACGAGAAATTGTTTCTTTTTATCGCATGGATCGCTCGTGAACACGATACATCGGCGAGCTTTGTTCTTTGGGTAGAAGATTATTGAAAGGTAGGCAGTTTTGAATTAGATAAACGATGGACGAGTTCAGAGTCCATCAACTTCTTAACGTTTTGTGGGAATTTCTTTTTAATTAAATTACATCGAAATATCTACTTTTTCTTTATCTAGGTATGTACATAAATATAAGTCTCCTTTCTTGTCCTCTTAGGTTCGTCTGACTTTTGATGAGTTTATGTGTATTTGACTTAATTTCCTTTCGCACGATCAAACTGTAAATACGAGTGTCTGATTAGATTTATTTTAAATTTGTTAGTGGAAAATGTATACTGATACCGAGCAATAAATTTCAGCTGCTATATCTTATTGGAAAGAAATAATAAAAATTGTTATTGAAATGACAAATGAATACCTCGAAAATTATGACAGAATTGAGAAATTGAGATGATAATTAATTTATTTTTTGGAAATACAATTTGTTAAGACTTGAATAGCATGTACAAGTTTAAGAGACATTAGAAATGTGTGTAAGAAACGAATAGAGGTTATTTTATTAAGTAAAATTGTATTGTAAAGTAGCACAAACTGTTCGAATGTTTATAAATCCGCACAAACATTATCCGATAATTAATAAAATAATTTAAGTTACGAACTTTTTGGTAAGTACTTTAAAACTTTTTTCACACAGATTATTCCAAATATTTGATCCACGTAGAAAAAGGATAAGGTAATAATAAGATAAGATAAGGTAATTGCGTTTAAATATGTGAACATGAAGTTTGAAGATTTTTCATGGTCATCGCAAGGTCAAGTTACGTCTCTCTATACATCATACAATTTTATTTGAAAGCATTTGTTATGTTTCCGATACTTTATATGATATTATATATTAATTATGGAAAATTCTGAAGTATTGGCAAGATGTACTTATTGTTTTGTGCTGCCCTAGAAAAGGTGAAGTTTTCATGGCACCAATCCACAATGTAAGGGGTTATTTCGTAGGAATGCATCATCATGGTGGATGTTACAAGTTAGAAGGGTTCCTCTGAAAACGGTTTGCGAGATTGCAGAAGAATTTTGGACGTCCACGAGACGTGATTTATGGAGGACTTTCGGTCAAGGTGGAAACAACTTTAACCGCCGTTGCCATGATCACGGTCACGGTGATTTTATCTAATCAGCGACGAGTTATTGCCTAGGATTAACAAAAGCAGTGCGAATTAAACAGTACGGTTATAACGACAATGCGTTTAGAAAACGAATTGCTCGATAAGTGGACAGACGATGAATGATATCAAATTGCTGATGCGTTTGTGCATATGTTAGTCAATAGCAGATCTAGTTTCTTTAAAAAAAATATTATGACCACGTATGAAGAGGTCTATTACTCGTGATAATTTGATAATTTGAAGCTATGGGGATTTAGACATTTGGAAATCTAGGAATTTGGGAATCTAAGGTCATCATAACAGATTTGGGAGTTCAGGGATTGGGAAATCTAGGGATTTATTGTTCTAAAGCTGTGGGGATCTAAGAATTGGGGGACATAGGATTTAAGGCTCTAGAGATTTTAGAGGCTAGAAATTTGGGAACCTAGGAATTTGAGAATCTAGGGATATTGTGGACTAGAAATTTGAGGCTGGTGGAATTTTAAAATTTGGATATTTAGAAATATAATGATCTGAGACTTCGAGATCTGAAAATTTGAAAGTTAGAAAATTCGAAAATGAAAATTTAGAATTTTGGAAATACGAAGGTTTGTGAATTCAAGAAATTCCAAGTACGAATATGTCTCCTTGCTTGGAAACTTACTTAACGTTGCACACGAACGTACGTGACACTTATTATCTTGATTGAACGAGTAAATATCCGGTAAAAATCAAGATAAAACAGAAGGCTTAGGAGCACACCAGGGGATCTGAAACTAATTAATTACTGTGATTGTTTCGGTAGCAGCGATACTAAATTCGTATTTATGATAACGTTAAGATTTCAAATCAACATCCTGAGTTTCTCATGATTCATATCTTTTTAAAAATGCGTGAATTCAATGTTGAATTGAGTTATTCCAAAGAATAGCACTAAAAACACAGTTGATGTGGTTAATGTAATAGACATCGATATTTACAATTATTGGCAATAATACATTATTCTATTTACTATTTCATCTAACAAATAGTTATTTATTTTCTTCATTAATTAACCACTTTGTTTTCATTTTTACCGATTTTTGTATATTGGTATTTAAACAATTTTTAACATTTTTTTGTTAATAAATTTTTATTGAGTTTTTTCGTTGTATAATGGATAATAAATAAATTGTTATGTAATAAACTATTTTATATTGATATATACTAGTTGATATATACGAGATATATACTAATGATTTTTTATATATGCTAGTCGTATATATTGAATCGACTAGGTGAGACTAAATCCCTAGATTTCCTAAAGTCCTCTCTACATGTCTATTTCTCTAAATTCCTAGATTCCTAAATACCTAGTCCCCTAAAGATCTAAATCTCTAAATCCCAAATTACCTAAATCCATAGTTCTCTAAATTCCTAGTTCCCTAAATCTCCAGTCTCCCAAATTCCTAGATTTTTAAATCCTTGGATTCTTCAATCTCTAGATTTCAAATTGCCATCTCTAGCTTCCGAAATTACTAGTTCCCTAAATTCCAAGTAAATTCCCTATATCACTAGATCTCTAAATCCCCAATTCTCCAAATCGCCAGTTACCTAAATCCCAAGATTCTCAAATCCATAAACTTTTCGATCAACAA
This sequence comes from Megachile willughbiella, assembly GCA_945859595.2. Taxonomy (NCBI): domain Eukaryota; kingdom Metazoa; phylum Arthropoda; class Insecta; order Hymenoptera; family Megachilidae; genus Megachile; species Megachile willughbiella. The sequence goes on along the minus strand of OX243803.1, from coordinate 10,966,232 downwards.
ATTCCTAGTCAACCCTAGTCCACTAAGTCCCCAGATCCCTCAATTTCTAAAACACCAAATCCCAACATCTTCGACAATCGACGAAATAGTTAATAAAATAACTTTCTCATGATTTTTGCACATCGATTTGGTCAGTTCGTAATAAATTGATAACGAGCACATGGTCACTTAACTTTCGTATTACGTTTCACGAAATCACTCATTATCAAAATTCTAATAATTCCGTATCGATCGTCGCGGCGATCTCGAAGATCGAGCAATCACTGAATTCGATAACGAGGGACTGTTCGTAAACAGGGATTGATTATTGCCAACCATGGGAGAAGGCTACTTCATTTAAAGTACAGTGTCACGCGGATAGCCGAAATTAGGGTTATAATCCCCCCAGTGCCATCTGATACGCGCCATCCCCCTCGTTTCCACTCACTATTTACCGATAGTATTTTAACCCTCGATTTGTCGTCAACAGCTTTTCGAGTCCATTGGGAATCTCGCCGCTTAGTTTTTGCCCGACAGCCACGGGAACGACATGTGCTGATTATCCTTGGTGGACGTTCATCACCGAAGGCGTACGAACGCCTGGAACTTTGCTTTCGAGTATCGATAATTCGTCTCTTACGGCGATCGATGTACAACGTGTCCCGGTCATAATTGGCACGTACACGTACCGATGACCGGATGGTACCGGTTAATAGCTGGTATTTTCGGTCGTTTTAACGCGCGACGATGCCACCCATTTTTCGCGACAAACAGAAATACGAGATCTCGTCAATGATAAACGATATTCAATATGTAGTCCCGATTATGCTTACTGGCGACATGCTGTAAATCATCCGATCCTTGTACCACTGTTTCTGACTACTATGATCCGATGTTTCGCGTTTAAAATATAACTCAACATTCGTGAACGAAGAATGATGGTCGCTGCTGGGGAAAGACGAAAAAACAAATTTACTCTGGTATTACACGCTTTTTACGATCGGTATTAATTTTCGAGAGTTAAATTTACTGGCAACGATCGCATTCCGGGAGATGCGGTGAAAAATTGCGAGAGATACTATCTTGAGAAAGATTGATACATTGCGATGCTGAGAATATATTTACAAGCTTATGGATTTATTAAGATGATTTTATTAACTGCTGGAAGCGATTATCGTAGGTTGGCAAATTATTTGTGAGTAAATTATGTGTAACTCAAGTACTGAAACTGTTGCAATTTAAATTACAGAGTGTTTACTTTTATTCAATGTTTATTTATAATTGCTGTGGTAATAGCAAGGTTATTGAGTGATTATACTGTGATACAGAATTTAAGAGTCAGTATAATTCTTATGTAAATTTGGTAATCTGATCTGTTAAAAAAAGATTTTGTAAAATAAGACATATGTTATTATTATAATTCTCTTATACGATTTAATAAATTTAAGTGGTACAAATCCAATTCATTTGTTATTGCAGCAAAGTTGACTGATTTGAAAATTAACGAATTTGGGAATTTGAAAATTTAGAAATTTTTTAATTTGGCTATTTGGAAATTAGAAAATTAAAAAATTAAGAAATTAGGAAATTTAAGGATTTGATGTTATATGAATTTGAAAATTTAGAAATTTAGTAATTTAGTAATTAGGAAATTACGAAGTTAGGAAATTAGGAAATTAGGAAATTAGGAAATTAAGAAATTTGATGTTTTAGGAATTTGAGAACGTAGATATTTGTAAATTTGGCGATTTGGACGTATGGAAATTTGGCAATTTGGAAGTATGAAAATTTGACCATTAGAAAATTAGAAAATTAGAAAATTTGGAAAGTTGAGAAACTTTTGAACGTGGTTATTTGGAACTTTATGAGTTCAGAAATTTACAAGTTTACGAATTTTTAAACTTAAACATAAAAACATTTAGGAATACATAAAGAGAGTTTGAGAGTTTGCAGATTTTAACATTTTGTAACATTGAAAAATAGGATGAATCACAATCGATCATATTTTTTTACAGAAACGTTCATTTCTTAATAATACATTGCAACTTTTAGATTGAGTGCTATAAATTTCATATATTGCATGTTACATTGTATTTCTTCTATTCATTGTTTTTTTTTATTTCAACTTTAATTTGTGTTATTTGCTCTAGGCTATTGTAAAACTGTAAAACATATTAAATCTCTCCTACATCATATTTCTTTTTGTATAAAATAGCTTCTTCCGTATACACACAAACAAAATAAAGTAAAATCGAAGTTTCTTCTTTACATAAACTACATATTAACGCTCATTAACAATTTTAATTACATTATAAATTCCTCGTGTGTGATGTAATGCTCTTTACCAGATTTTAGCAATAATACACACCTTCCATCAAAGCTTATATTTACTGAAGTACAAAATACACGATGACACTATGATACGCCATCTTAGTTTCTGGCGCTATCCTCCTAACATCTATAAGTCACTGTATGCCAAGTTTTAGCAATAATACACATCTTCCATTATATTTACTGAAATACAAAATATAAAATACGTGTTGATATTACGATACGCCATCTTAGTTTCCAGCGCGGTCCCTTTCCTCCTAACATTTTTACATTTGTCCATCTCCTCCTAAGTTACTGTATAACGAGTGACGAATTCGAGACACTGTCAGAATTATATCTACCTTAAAAATAAGGTAAGTGTACCTTTCCTCCTAACATTTTTACATTTGTCCATTTCCTCCTAAGTTACTGTACGACAAGTGACGAAATCGAGACACTGTCAGAATTATGTCTACCTTAAAAATAAGGTAGGTGTCCCTTTTCTCCTAACATTTTTACATTTGTCAATTTCCTCCTAAGTTACTGTACGACAAGTGACGAATTAGAGATACTGTCAAAATTATGTCTACCTTAAAAATAAGGTAGCTGTCCCTTTCCTCCTACCATTTTTACATTTGTCCATCTCCTCCTAAGTTACTGTATAAAGAGTGACGAAATCGAGACACTGTCAGAATTATGTCTACCTTAAAAATAAGGTAGCTGTCCCTTTCGTCCTACCATTTTTACATTTGTCCATCTCCTCCTAAGTTACTGTACGACAAGTGACGAATTAGAGACACTGTCAAAATTATGTCTACCTTAAAAATAAGGTAGCTGTCCCTTTCCTCCAAACATTTTTACATTTGTCCATCTCCTCCTAAGTTACTGTACGACAAGTGACGAATTAGAGACACTGTCAAAATTATGTCTACCTTAAAAATAAGGTAGCTGTCCCTTTCGTCCTAACATTTTTACATTTGTCCATCTCCTCCTAAGTTACTGTATAACGAGTGACGAAATCGAGACACTGTTAGAATTATGTCAACCTTAAAAATAAGGTAGGTGTCCCTTTCCTCCTACCATTTTTACATTTGTCCATCTCCTCCTAAGTTACTGTATAACGAGTGACGAAATCGAGACACTATCAGAATTATGTCTACCTTAAAAATAAGGTAGCTGTCCCTTTCCTCCTAACATTTTTACATTTGTCCATCTCCTCCTAAGTTATTGTACGACAAGTAACAAATTCGAAACACTGTCAGAACTACGTCTACCTTAAAAAAAGGTCCACACATCCACTGCATCCTTTGTCGATAAAAAGGGGACATCGAGTCGAACCGTTCAAGTTCTTTCCGTGATTGTGCAATGTTGTCTAAGGCGCTGGGTGTATCGACAACACAGGTGGAATATGTAAAAAAGAATGGCAAGGAATGATTCGAAAGTACGAACAGAAGGAGAACAAAGAGAACGTCACGGTTGATATGACCCTAAGCGGGTATCGATCGTTGTTCTTTCCGCTGGAACGGGCGCAACCAGCCAGAATATTTTGATAATTCCCTTTTTTGAGCGCGATACTCCGCAGCGTGTAATGCGGAAGAGATCAAAGGCGTCAGTAGCACCTGTCCTCTAACCCCCGTCTTGTCATCCAGCAAAATTACGCCAGGGGATCCCAACGGATTCTCTTTCTCTACCCACGCTCCCCTCTCTCCCTCCACGTCTCTTTCTCTCTGTTCCGAACTCTTCTTCGTTCGAAATTTTTCTTTTCCTTTCTCTGTATTTCTATTATCATCCACGCGCCTTTTTATCGTTTCCCTTTCTCGATCTTCCTCTGACTTTCCTTCGCCGTTTCTCTCTTTGTTTCTACGAATGTGCGTTATTGTCTGCTACACACGGTTTGATCAGACTCTACCGATGCGAGAGATTGTGTTCCTTCGCCATACTTTGCCTCCCTTCGTCGACCGTACCTGGATTAAACTGCAATTATCTTTATTGCGAGACCTCAAGCAGCCCCTGCAGCTCCCGGAGCAGTTGTGAGCCATCCATTTACAATCGCACGGAAAATTAACGTTTGTTGCGTCGGCGAAGCTTCCGTTCATATTTTACTCGAGTGCGGAATTAATTCGCGTAGATCGATGGCGTATCGACGGCAAACTGTTATGGCTGGAAGTAACGGGCGAAAGAAAAATAAATGTTCAGACTTCGATCGATGTTTTTGGTTTCAGTGATCGGGGGTGTGTAGATTTATTTAGTGTTATTCTCGTGGGTTTTAATAGTTTTATACGATATTTTTACGTCTTGTTTATATTATCTACTTCTTACGCATTGTTATTCTTGATATTCCAATGTAGAACAGAGATATTATTATACATATACAATATTGTATTACAATCTTCTATTAAATCTGCTGGTCTGTTACTTTTTCTTAGGTTTGTTTATACTCTTTCATGTTTGCTAATTACATTTATATATGTCTACATATGTACACTAGGATGTAGCGTAGTATTCTTTAGGAAAAAACTAGTATAATAGTATAATAATTTAAGGAAATCATCAAATTTCCAAATTCGTAAATTTTGAAATATTTATAACTAATAAATTGTGGATTTTCAAGTTCGCAAATTTTTCAGCATAAACAAAAATTTTCCAATTTCTAGATCTTTAATCTCATAATTTGCTCAATTCTAAATTCTAATTTTACAAATTTCCAAATATCTAAATTAAAAATTCTCAAGTTTTCAAATTATCAAAAGTTGAAAGGTTCAATTATTTAAATTTTGGTATTCTTAAATTCTCAAATTTCTAAATTTCTATATTTTCACAATCATAAATTTCTAAATTCTGTAGTTAATTTATAAATTTATAAATTTCCAGTTCTTCAAATTCACAAATAATAAAATGTTTAAATTATTAAATTATCAAATAAAAAATCCTCAAACTATCAAATAGACAAATTGAAAAATCCCCAAATTACCAGCTTCACAAATTGAAAAGTCTTCACATTATCAAATTCACAAATTGAAAAATCCACAAATTTTCTAATTCTCAAAATTTCAAATTCTCAAATTGAAAAGTCCTCAAATTCTCAAATTGAAAAATTCTTAAATTATTAAATTCACAAATTGAAAAATCCACAAATTTTCCAATTCTCAAGATTTCTAATTCTCAAATTGAAAAGTCCTCAAATTATTAAATTCCCAAATTGAAAACTTCACAAATATTCCCATTCACGAATTGAAAATTCCTCAAATCAAAAATCTCAAATTGAAAAGTCCTCAAATTATCAAATTCACAAATTCAGAAATCTCCAAATTATTAAATTCACAAATTGAAAAATCCACAAATTTTCCAATTCTCAAGATTTCTAATTCTCAAATTGAAAAGTCCTCAAATTATTAAATTCCCAAATTGAAAAATCCACAAATTTTCCAATTCACGAATTGAAAATTCCTCAAATCAAAAATCTCAAATTGAAAAGTCCTCAAATTATCAAATTCACAAATTCAGAAATCTTCAAATTATTAAATTCACAGATTCAAAAATCCACAAACTGAAAAATACACAAATTGAAAAATTCACAAATTTTCAAATTCTCAAATTGTACAGTCCTTAAATTACCAAATTCACAACTTCAAAAATCTTTAAATTCTTAAATCCATAATTCTCCACTACCTCAAACCTCTTAAATACGATAACTCGATCACCCACCGTACATTAATTAAACATATTTTACTTTTCAATAAGTACTATACTCCCCATTATTTATCGTTCTATATAAATATACTACACACTCACACTAGAGACACGTCACGCTAAGAGACATGTTCATCGTATCCCTTTCACGTCGAAATAGCACGGGTCCGCATTCAATTTTACCAGACAAGATCTGCAGTTCCATCCGCGAGACAACAGGACGAGATTCGCATACGTCTTATGTGCTAACATTTACACAGTGCATCGACAAAGACGTCGAGGACGATTCACGGTGCCACCCGATGCACCGAGGAGTTCAAATAACTTCAGCGAGCATAAGTCATTCGTAAAGCCCGAGGGCACGTGGCTGGGCTACCCTAGAATTATCGCTAAACGTTATTGCCTAGGCTCTATAGATCTTGCGTATGAAATACTAGGTTATCCTTAGCGTTTATACGTAGTTAGAAGCGGGGGTGGACCTAACCCAGACCCAATCTGGGTCTAGAATTTCTTTCGGACATTTTGCGAATCGTTCCTCCCTCTAGTTTCGACAGTTTAGTACTTCTTTAAGCGTTTTTACCCCTAGGCTGCGATGGAGTGTTTAGGTTTATTGTATTTTGTTTGGGAGTTATGGTGTATTCGTTAAATCACTAGTTAACTTACTATAATTTAGAGATTCAAATTTTGTTTATTCTTAGTTCTTAAAATTACAAGTTTACAAGTTAATACCAAATTACTTAATACCAAATTTTCAGATTCTCAGCTTCTCAAATATCAAATTTTTAAACCCTCAGTTTGTGACATGCTAAATTTCAAAATTCTACATTCTTAAAATTTTTGTATTCTCAGTTTTTAATATTTCAGATTTTTAGACTCTCAGTTCTTAAAATACTAAATTTTCAAATTCTCAATTTCTCAAATATCAAATTTTCAAATTCTCAATTTCTCAAATATCAAATTTTCAAATTCTCAATTTCTTAAATATTAGATTTTTAAACCCTCAGTTTGTGAAATATTAAATTTCAAAATTCTGAATTCCTAAAATTTTTAAATTTTCAATTCCTGATATTTCAGATTTTAAAATCGCCAGTTCTTAAATTACTAAATTTTCAAATTCACAATTTCTACAATATCAGTTTTTTAAATATTTAGTTCCCAAAATATTAAATTTTGAAAACCTCAATTCCTAAAATACCAAATTTTCTAATCCTCAATTCTTAAAATATCAAATTTTTAAACCTTAAGTTTCTAAAATACTTAAATTTGCAAATCCTAAATTCTAAAATATCAATTTTTCAAATCCTTAATTCCTAAAATAACAAATTCCTAATTTTTACCTAAATTTTAAATCCTCAGTTCCAAAAGTACTAAATTTTCAAAATTTCAATTGGTAAAATATCAAATTTCCAAGCCTCCAAATTCTCAAATTAAATTAAATTAAATGAATTAATCTCCAATTTTATAGATTTTTAAATTTTCACTAGCATAAATCGTTAATTCTCAAATTCTCAAAAATTTAATATTGTAAGCATTCAAATTTTTAAATTTTCAATTCTTAAATGTTTAAACTTTAAATCTCAAATTTCTTAAATCTCAAAGTTCCACCTCCTCAAATGTACAAATCTTCAAATTTCATAAACCCCAAATTGTAAAATTTTCTACAGCTCAAAATTCAACTTAAAAAATTTTCGAATTCTGAAACTTGCAAACTAATTAAAAATTGAATCTAATCAGGTAAACTAATTTTTACATATTTCTAAATAATCATACAAGTTTGCAAATTTCCAGTTCATAATTTTCTATATTTCTAAATTCCCAAATGTTCAAATACCAACCTCTTAAATTTGCAAATTCAAAAGTACTTTCACAAGCACTGTAGTACTATAACATATAAGTAAATTTTTACAATAATTAGTCAAAATAGAACAATTAACAGAACAATCGTCAAAATAGTGAATAAAATAAGTCTACCTTCAACATCACAAACTTTTACGTCAAAATCGTGAATAAAATAAGTCTACCTTTAATGTCATAAACTTTTACGTCAAAATAATGAATAAAATAAGTCTACCTTCAATATCACAAACTTTTACGTCAAAATAGTGAATAAAATAAGTCTACCTTCAATATCACAAACTTTTACGTCAAAATAGTGAATAAAATAAGTCTACCTTCAATATCACAAACTTTTACGTCAAAATAGTGAATAAAATAAGTCTACCTTCAATATCACAAACTTTTACGTCAAAATAGTGAATAAAATAAGTCTACCTTCAATATCACAAACTTTTACGTCAAAATAGTGAATAAAATAAGTCTACCTTCAATATCACAAACTTTTACGTAAAAATAGTGAATGAAATAAGTCTACCTTCAATATCACAAACTTTTACGTCAAAATAGTGAATAAAATAAGTCTACCTTCAATATCACAAACTTTTACGTCAAAATAGTGAGTAAAATAAATCTACCTTCAATCACAAACATTCGAACAAAATAAAATAAACAATTGGTCGCCAATAGGGTGCCTAAAGAGTACATTAACCTTACCCAGGACCGAATTCGCAGCATATGGCGGGAAAATTCGAAACAAAAGCGTCCACATAATCATATTAAACGCGTTAAACGATCATGTCGCCATTACTTACTCGGTCTTTCTCTCTGTTCCACGTTAAATGATATAAAGCACGAAAATGCTTTAGATTCAACCGCGAGACATTAACTCATTTTTCGCCTTTTTCCGGGAGAACGTAAAGGGATGATAGAAATTCACGGGACGGCCACAGAACGGGAAAGAGAAACGAGAGAGGAAACGTGTACCAAACGAAACAGGTCGCTTTGTTGTTAAGCGACAGGAGTTGGAGGGTATAATTCACCGTTGCAACAGACTTTGAGCACCGTTACGTACAAAGATCAAAGCCAACTAAACCGTCCAAACTCCGTGCCAGCCAGACTCATGATATTTTGACGTACTTAATGTTCATTCCTTGTTAAATGCTGAATTGATGGTAATCGTTTTGTTATGGTGTCCACTATGTGTTAATTGCAGTTCGTTTATTGGACGTTCGTAGATTGACTGTTTATCTATTTGTATGTTGATAGGAAGATGTATGTTCCACCGTGATTTCATATTTTGGGAATATAGTATTTTTATCGATTATTTGGTTCGATTAACTGTAAGGTTCCGACAGCGTATACGAAGTGAAACTTTTTAGATTTTTAAATTTAGAAATTGTTAAATAGTTTCTGAATTCATGAATTTCTGTATTTGTAAATTTCAAATTTTCTAAATTTAAACATTTTTTAATTTGGAAATCTAAAATTTAAAAATTGGAGTTTATAATAATTCTAAACTTCTTAATCCTCAATTTTTCCAAATTATCAATCAATCCAATTTTCAAACTCCTAAATTTTTTAATTCTTAAGATTTTAAATCTGTAATTTTCCAAATTCCTAAATCACCAAAGCTTTAAATTTCTAAAACTCTAATTTTCCAAATCTTTAAACTTCTAAATCTCTCAATTTCCAAGTTTCTAAATATTAAAATCTCTATCCTTGCAAATCTTTAAACTTTCAAATTTCTAGATATTTAAATCTACAATTTCCCAAATTTATATATTGTAAACTCTCTAAATATGCGAACTTCTAAGTTTCCAAATCCCTAAATTTCTAAATCCCCAAATTCCCAAATTTCTAAATATTCATATCTTGAATATTCCAAATTCCAAAATATCCAAAACTTAAATTTTACAAATCTAATTTTCCAAACCCCGAAATTTCCAAATTTCTAAGTTTCCGAATCTCTAAATGTTCAAATCGTTTCCATAATTCTAAAATTTCAAATTTTTAAATTTCTAAATTAGGAAATACTACATTTTCAAATTTCTAAATTTTAAAAATCCTAAATTGTCAAATCTATAAATTACCAAATCTATTTTCTGAATCTCTAAATTTCAAAATTTCAAAATCCCCAAATCCCTAAATTTCCAAATTTCTGAACTTCAGTCTTCCATTTCTCAAATATCCAATTTGCAAATTCTAAAATTCAAAAATGTCAAGTTTGAAGATTTCAGATCTCTGTAATCCTCCAACACCTAAAATTCAACGATCCTCGTGATGGCCTTTACACCAAACATGTTGATTACGCAATTACAAAAATATATTATACTCATTCTAAACTGTTCTACTGTGCTCTCATAAAATACTAATATTTGCATCGATATAGAATTGTAACGGGAAGGCCCGAGTATTTATTATACCACGATAAAAAATAGCACGTAGCCTATCTCGAAGCTTATATCACAAGCGTCCTTGCCACTAAAAATCGGGGATTCACATAATTTTTAGTCATCGCAGATCTTTAACCTCCGATAAAAATGTTAAGCAGTTGAATTATATGTACACTCTGTTAATTATCATGTTATCATTACCGTGGTAAAATTACAGATTTCTTGTCAGCATTTGACTAATCTACGATCTTCAAAATATTTATTGTTACTAGGAATATCATCGCTCAAATTTTTAATTACGTTAAACGATACAGAAGTTGCGTCATTAAGCCATGTGCCAATATAGGTATTTGTAGATATTTTTATGATAATACTTGTTGTAATACTTTGATAATCTTAATCTTACGCAAACAAAAAGTGACGTCGGTTTCGGTAGCACATACGTGTGCTCCGAAATCAAAGTATTAGTCAATTATGTTCTATCGCTGTACCAATAATCTATCCACGGTGGTAAGAGAAAAAGGGGTTTCTCATGGGATATATGAACGCTGTAACCGAGGAAGACATTCTGAGTGATTGTGGTTGCGGCGATCTTGACATCTTCCGGAAATCCTCCCAGCTCTTCATCTACATTTGTTTAAGAACAGATTTATTTCACCTACCCCCTTTTTATCGGTTGCCTGCGAAAGACAACTTTTCGTGGAAAAATAACACCGAGAAATCGAATTTTACTGATCTTTATCTCTCTCTTCTTCTTTTGTACGGGTAAATTAATATATGACGAAACGCATTTATTTGTTTATATAATCAACTACAAAAAATTATTACCCTAAACATATAACTATTTCACGTTCATAAATTCAGTTGAGCTGTTTATTTTGAAAGTGATCCATTTAAATTAACCCTTTGCACTCCTTAATTTCTTTTACTTACTGACTGCTTAATTTACAAAATGGATGAAGAAAGGGGTTCTCAATGAAATGTACTGCAACAGGGTGAAGTATGTAATTTTTCATATTTAATCAATTTATTTATCTGAATTATTTGTAAGATGCAAGAGAAAAGTGATGTCGAGCCACACTCGACATGGGAGTGCAAAGGGTTAAGATATCTAAATTTGCGATTCAATGAAATTGAAAATATACACTCTTGAAGTGTGATACATAAAAAAATTATTAATTTTAATACAATTAAACTGTAACAGACATTTTAATAATAGTACATATCTCCATATTACAATAAACGAAACAATCATTCCACAGCGAATAAAATTACATATGTAATATAACAACGGCTAAATTACATATGTAATTTATTAAATGATAATGTTGTTATATTAATTGTCGATTGTAAAGCTTATGGTCGCACCGGTGCGTTAATCAACATTTACTTTTAATAAGGTAAACAGTAGCTTAGCTCATTAGTCAAAGTAAATAAATTTAGATTAATGAATGAAGGTAATCGCCTCGCACCGATAATTTCGACGAAAATCATTAAAGCGTCGGATCAAATATAAAAGATACCGAGTCGTATTAATAACGCATAAATTCATAACAATCGTAGATAAGCACGATTGCGAGGCACGCTTTGATAACGTTTTAGTCCGTTATTTCGAGTTATCAAATAAAGGTCTTCCATGAGAAGGAGATTGCTATACGTAGATTTGCTTTGCGGTGCACCGGACTGTATGATTACCGAAGTTCGGAGGGCTATGGTGCCTCAGACATTTCATAGCCACCATTCACTTCAGCAGACAAAGCTTGCCGGGATTTTCGTTAAAATTTCGTGCACAAGGATTCCCACGATTCTCGCTGTTGCTAGAATTTTAGACCGCCGCTCGACGACCCGAGAGATACCCGAAGTCTCAGAATCTACAGGAGCTTCTGTGAAATTGAATCGCATGGAATCTCCGAGAAATTGAAAAAGGCTCACGCTTGTTGCAAATCAAGGTTCACTCGTTGAATGAAGTTACCAAGATTCATTTGTTTACGCACTTTCGCACGGAAGTATCAGTGTACAGGGTCTCTTTAAAGTCAGACTAGTCCCTGGCTATCGAATTAGGACCACGTACGAAAATTTCACTTGTATGGCTATATTATGTCATATATGGAGAATTGTCTTGGGTCATGCAAATTATTACTAGATACGTTAATAACGATATTTGTTGCTATCGTGATAATAAATTGTGGGTGGTGAGCGATTAAGTGCGTTTGCGTTAGGCTCGAGTATAGCGCGACAGGTGAAATTTGAATGCCATACAAAATGCCTACTTAAAATACTAGTTTACAACTCTTCAACCACATTGAGTTGAAAAGAATTACAGATATTTGGGGAAATAACGAAGATATAAAGCATATGATGTATAAGAACATGCCGGAAGCTGTCACCAAAGCAAAGGGTGGAAATACAAGATATTAACCCCTTCCCGTGCTTTGGCGAGTCTCACTCATGACGCACTTACAGCTGAAATGTGACTAACCTTACTCAAATTTTGAATACTCTTCAACTTGAAGTTTAGGTCCAACTATAAGTTGCATTATCAAGGACCCCTGAATAGAAAATACTCACAACATTTTAATTTTCTTTGTTCGTTTCAATGTTATAGCCCTGAATAATTAGTCTTGACTGACGCATCTGATAAATAAATGGCACGGGAAAGGGTTAACATGTGTTAATAATGTTATGTACAGTAGTAGTTATGTTAGTAGCTAATAAATATCATTACAATTTGAACAGACCTTTTAATTTTACGGAAAACGCGAAAAATACTGAAAATTTATAGTGGTCCTAATTCGATGGCCAGGGACTGTACTAGACTGTATTGTATTAAACAGAGAGTATTAATTTAAAGAGGCTACAATTTTGATTTAGTACTTGTAAGATTTCTACAAATTAAGCTTTCATATTAATCAATTATCACATGTTATCGAATTTCGTTAAATTATTTTATTCGCTGTTATTTTCATACTAGTTTAGCTGAAATTTCGCTTTCATTTTAGTTCGATGCAATTTCATCAGAAATTCACACAATAGATCGATACTAATTTACTTATGTTCTAATAGAGACCTTGATCAAAATATTCAAATTTCAGAATTCAATAGTTCCAAACCTTCAAAAACTTGAAATTTCGAGGTTATGTAATTGACGCAAGTTGTAGGATATCAAGGGGGATATAAGATGGTGGTAATAATTTAACCTTGGATGTTCTTTTGAAGGTCACGTGAACACCTTCAGTTTTTGAAATAGTACTACCTATTTTTATTGCATATTCTTGTAGCTCTCGTTGCGACGTTTTCAAAACACATCAGAAGCTTCAAGGTTGACATACCGTCGGCATTTACATTACCCAAGGTGTACTGTGCGAAGGTTGCATGATCAGATTTATCCCACTTATGTGTCAACTTTGAAGCCTTGTATCTTAGAAATGACTTACACAAAAAACATAATGTTTTGAAAACATGTCGAAGGCTACGGAAATATGCAATAAAAATGTGGAGTTCCATTTGAGAAACTGGAGATGTTCACGTGACCTTCAAACGATCATCCAAGGTCAAATTGTCGCCACCATATTGTTTCCTCCTTGATATCCTAAAACTTTTGTCTGAAACATTTTTTCATATTTAAAGCCGTTTCCGAAATATAAGGATAGGGTTGAACTTCAGAGAACTTTAGATTTTGAAAGTGAGACAAGTCCATTCCTTATTATTGTGAAATATCGAAGGGATTGTATTTCGATAAATTTAAAAATATTGCTAATAGACAAATCTTTTGTGTTTTATCGTGTTACATAATGAATATTTATGTTCCAATAGTGTTTAAAGTTCTGGCTAAAAAATGTGAAGGGTTTGTTATACTAATGGACTTGATTCATTTCCAAAATAAGCCGCTGCATGTACTGAAATATTTGCAATTGTGAAAAGATTAATCAATATTGTGCATAAATATATGAAATCCAACATTTATACATTATATATTGTTGACTTTTCCGTTAAAATTAATTGCTATTTGACAAACGATGAATAAAAGCCGCATTTATTTGGTCTCAAACTTTTTCGCGTCCATTTTAAAGTTACAAGTACAAGCATTTTCTTCCTTTCTCTGAAGTTATCCACGTAAAATAATGGCAATCTATAACTTAAATTACAGCGGTTGTAGATTAACATTTTAATGTCGCGCTGGATATCGTGTATTTAAAACAACGTTGTAACGAGCGGACAAGAATAAATTGAAAGAATGGAAGTAATAAAGATGCGAAGGGACAGAAAAGTGAAGTTGAAATCGCTACAAAATTAGAATCGATTTAGTTGAAGATTATTTATTATTATTATTATTAAACTTTTATTATTATTAAACCGCTCTTGTTCGAAACAAAGTCAGCTACGCAGCACAAGGAGAATATTATACCTCGTGTTTAATTTTTCTTGAGAAAATATCTATTTCAATATTTATTCGACTTAGAATTAGATTTATTCTTATAGTTATATTCTTATCATTGAAAGTCAAATTATGTGATATAATCTCTCATCATCTTGTTCTATGTAATATGAGCTTAACGTAGAATACACATCAGACTATAATACAATTATTTAAAATTTTAATACTGAATGTAAATTATGTTTTACATTCAAATTATATTATTTTATGTTAATGTAATTTCATCTAAAATTATAACTCCAAGTCATGTTATTTCTTGAAATAGTAACAATTCAAACAATGTTAATAATTATCCCTCAATAATAATATTTTATTAGTTCATAACATTAACTGAATAAACGAAGGAATTATTGAATTTGTTATTTTCCTTGTCATAAACAAATCTTCTTAGATAAACAAAATTCTTCCTTGTCATAAGCGAAAATTAAAAAAAAATTGTGAAGTTCGATCTTCGTAAAAACGAAATCGCACATGAAAAAGTGTTCTATATTCTATATAATTATACATTTATACAATTAGGGTCAATTACATCCCTTAATTAGGGGATGTGCATTTGACAGTGACATTTACATGGAGTTAGGACATCGCTTAAGAATTTAAGGGAAAAGGACAAGCATGTAGCAGCCATGATTTGCGATTTACTTACAACGAGGAGAAGGAAAATGTAAAATCAGGATTTTCGACAGATGGCCGGAATCTCAGACCTCGGGCCGTGAATACGCGGATAGCAAAGGGAGCCCCAGACCTCACGATTTTACGCCCCCGGGCGGACCGCCGATGGAAAAGTTGCGCTCTGAGTGCTCCGGTTCGCTTTTTTACTCTCAGACATTCGTATCAGCTTGAAATTTTCGGAACATTTCCGTCGACAACGTTTTGTCCACCTCGTTCGCCACCCACTCGCTTCGATTTCCTTGTTAACACAAAATTACAGGGACACCGAGATCTGAGCTTCACGGTACATCCGATCGCCGTTTATATTTGTGTTACTTTAATGTGTCTATCAAAGTTTCTAGATTTAACTTGTAAATGGTAGATGTTGGGTCATTCGAGACCCAGTCTCAAATATATTTTGCGTTCAGTAAAATTATAGGAATAGACTTCGTAATAAAAAATTCACATTTTAAGGATGAAGGGGACCGTTTGGTTAATTTTTAACATATCGAATTTTTGTAAAGGATATATTAAAATTTTGTTATATGCAAGGTTTGCATATTACAAAAGTTTGCATGTTAAGCTGTATAGGATTCATTTTTAAAATCATTATAACTTGTTAAGTCCTTTGTCACCCATGTCTGGGGGATGAATATATACCTGAGATTATTTTGCATTTTATGAAGAATATTTTTACTTATTCAGCTATGAATAATTTTATTGAATATTTTAAGGCATGTGTGCTCACACAACTGCGTTAGGATAAAACCCCGTTATCAGTGACGATATAGAAAAATATCAAAAAAGAAAGGTGTAACATTGACTGTATAAGTATCAATCATTATTATTCTACATAAATTATTTTTAGTACGTATATTTTCTGAATTTTACATCTAAAAATGGAGGGTAAACAAACGTAAATTTGATCATTTTCAAACTTCCAAATTTGTAAATTTTGGGTGACAAATATAAAAATTTCTGAATTTACGAACTTTAAAATATTCAATATTTCAAATTCTACAATTTTGCAAGTGACTAAATAACTAAAATTTCAAATCTTCCAATGTTTATACTCTTGTGTTTAAATTTTTAATATATAAATATTCCAAAATTAGAATGTTTGAGTTCATAAGTCTCCAAATATCCAAATTTTCAATTGTCAAATTCTCAAATTTTCAAATGATCGAATTCTACAATTTTCCGATCCCCCAATTTCTCAGTTTTCAACTTTCCAAATTGTCAAATTCCTAGATTACCAAATTTCTAAATTTCCAAATTTCCAAATTTCCAAATTTCCAAGTTACTAAATTCTCAATTTCCCCAATTCCTCAATTCTCAAATCCCTAAATTTCCAAATTTCCAAATTCCCCAATCCCACAGTCCACCAATTTCCAAATTTCCAAATTTTCTCGAAATTCTCAAATTACCAAATATCCAAATTCCCAAATTACAAAATTTCTCAATCCCCCAATCCTCCAATTCCCAAATTCCCAAATTCCCAAACTCTCAAATTCCCAAATTCTCAAATTCTCAAATTCTTAAACTCATAAATTCCCCAATTCCCCAATTCCCTAATACCCCAATTCCCTAATGCCTCAATTCTCAAATTCCCAAATTCCCCAATTCCCCAATTTCCCAATTCCTCAAACCACCAATTCTCCAAGTTTCCAAGTCTCAAATTCCTAAATTTCCCAATTCTCAAATTCCCAAATTTCCAAACTCCTCAATTCCCTAATACCCCAATTCCCTAATTCCCAAATTCCCAAATTCCCAAATTCTCAAATTCCCAAATTTCCAAATTCCTCAATTCCCTAATACCCCAATTCCCTAATTCCCAAATTCCCAAATTCCTCAATCCTCCAATTCCCAAATTTTGAAATTTTCAAATTCCCCAATTCTCAAATTCTCAAATTCTCAAATTCTCAAATTCTCAAATTCTCAAATTCTCAAATTCTCAAATTCTCAAATTCCCAAATTCCCAAATTCCCAAATTCCCAAATTCCCAAATTCTAAAATTAACAAATCTTTCCAAATTTCTAAACTTTCAAATTTCCAAACATCCAAACTTCATAACTTTCAAATCCCCAAATTCCCAATTTTCCAAATATACATCGATCGCAATTAACTGGTTAAATAAAAAGAAAATTCGATACACGTTAAAGACATACTAATTGCAAGAAGGTCGACGACGCAAAATAATTGTAACGTATATTCGATAACGTTATCAAGCTCCCCCTCGACTTCGGTTTCGTTCACAAATTTTCGTTGAATTAATCGAAGAAAAAAGGGTCGTCAATTACCGGGAAAGTTTTACAGATCCAGCTCGGCGCACACAAAAGACAGCACTCGGCTCCTCTCTCTTCGCCGTATTTATCTGAAATTATTAAAAGAAAAGCATTTTCCTTACGCTCCCGCAGTTTAAAACTTCTTCTTTTCAAGCCCCTTACGCTCTTGCCGGTGCCGGTGAAGGAAATAAAAGACTACGGGCCGTCGGGAGGGAGGTACTGGTTATCCAAGCTTTGAAAGAAGAACTTTGCGATTCAAACGACGAAGGGAACGATGTTTTTATACTTTAATTGCTAGAATCGGATCTATGGAGCGCAATATGCTAGATAAAAATTGACGAGTTACTGCGACGGCCGTGTAAAATTACATTTTTATTTTATTTATTTACGTGGTCGTTTCTTATGAAAGGAAATAATACTGTAGGGAAGAAGATTACATGTCTTTCTTTACTATCAGTTAGGGCAAATGAGGCATAAATTAAAATTAAAATTTAAAAAACGATGGAAAGAAAAAACACAATGTAATATCAAATATTATATATAAAACATACATGATGCGTATCAGCACGAAAAATATAATATAATTAAGAGTCTAAGAATGTCGGCTAATGAGTGAGTTTTGAGGATGCTATGGAATTTCTGAATATATGAATATTGAGATGAAATGCATTAACAGAACTTCCGATTCGATTTGTGCAACTGAAATAACTATAATTGCAACATTTCAAATTTCAAATTTTCAAATTGCAACATTCAAAAGTTTCAATATTAAAAAATATCAACATTCCAATATTCAAAAATTCCAGCATTTCTAAATTTCCACATTCCAAAATTCAGAAATTGAAAAATTCAAAAATTTCAGCATTCCAACATTCCAACATTCCAACATTAAAATATTCAAATATTTCAGCATTGCAATATTCCAATATTCCAACATTCCAACATTCTAACAACCCAACATTTCAACATTTCAACATTTCAACATTTCAACATTTCAACATTTCAATATTTCGACATTTCAACATTTCAACATTTCAACATTTCAACATTTCAACATTTCAACATTTCAACATTTCAACATTTCAACATTTCAACATTTCAACATTTCAACATTTCAACATTTCAACATTTCAACATTTCAACATTTCAACATTTCAACATTTCAACATTTCAACATTTCAACATTTCAACATTTCAACAATTCAACATTTCAACATTTCAACATTACAACATTCCAATATTTCGACATTTCAACATTGCAATATTTCAACATTTCAACATTTCAACATTCCAATATTTCCACATTTCCACATTCCAACATTCCAAAATTCAAAAATTCAAAAATTCAAAAATTCTAACATTCCAATATTTCACCATTCCAACATTCCAACATTCCAACACTCCAATATTTTAACATTGCAACATTCCACAATTTTTAAATTCCAAAATTCCAACATTCCAAAATTCCAACGTACCAAACATTCAGCACTCATAAATTCTAAAATTAAAAATTTAGAATTTTAAAAACCTCCAGAATTAAAAAATTTCATAATTATATACTTCTAAAATTCTAAAAGTCCAAAATTCCACTGTTTCAATGCTTCACAGTAGCGAAGTGCTAAAATTTTAAAGCCCTAAAGTCCGAAAATTGTTATGCTTCAAAATTCAAAAATTCAGAAATTCAAAGAATCATATAATCCTAAATTTTCAAAATTCCAAAATCTCAGAATTCTCATGGTCTTATGTTCTATAATTCTAAAGTTCCAGTGCTGTAAATTCACCAAGATTCAAAACTCCAATATTCTAATGTCTCAAAACTCCAGAATTAAAATTTTCAAATTTCACAAGTTCCAACATTCTAAAACTGCGGAGTTTCAAAATTCGGAAGCTCAAAAATTTCCAAATTCCAAAATCGTCAAATCCAAAAATTTCTAAAAATCAGAAATTCTTAAATTTCCAAATTCAAAAGTCGTAAATTCTCGAAATTCTTCACAATTGACCCTTTCTCGTTACCTATTACATTAATCCGTGCCTTTTAAAAAGGAGCAAGATTAAATCGAAATATATTATTATTTAGTGGAAGATTCCACCCTTTGGAAGTCCTTGAGTTAAAACCACGCAATGTTCACGAATCACAATCCTTATTATTACTATAATGCTCGAATTGAACTTATCGTCACGTGATATTTAAACATACTCCGGTATTTGAAAAATGCAGCAAGTTTCGAGGGGTTCCAGCAAACGGAGGGTTCAAATCGCATCCAAATTGGTGCGATTACAAACGCGAGTGCATATGGCGAATCGAACCGTTCATTTCAATTGCAATTGACTATGGTCGCTACGCTGGTATTATCCCGCATATCGCCTTCGGCTATGTAGAAAACTAAATTCATGGTTTTAGACGGGAATCGAATAAGAAGTGAGAAATATCGCAAACGTTATGGGCGATTCATAGTATGCCTTTCAAAAAGATTGCTGGCAAAACACAGCATTCGGAAGTGGAGGATTACTTCTGCATTGGTGTAAACAAATCAATCATCGATTCACATCTTCATCTTTATTTATTACTACACAAACGATAATTTTTGTGAAATTTAACATGAAGACTGCGGAACTTTATGCTGATGTCTTTTTAGAAAATATTTTCTTTCTCAAAGTGATTGGAAGTATTTCATTTGTACATTTGATGTATTTGATGTATTATAATTAATATATCTATTTTGTTCGTTCATACGTAATATATGTATAATTTACATATTGTTATATTATAATCATTTATGTATTGTTTATAAGGCATGACATTTTATAAATCCCTCATATGTCTAATTATGACATAGTGAATTAATTCTAAATTAATTGTCTCAAATTTGGTCTTAAGTCAACGACTGATCTGACTCAAAATAATTCTTTCTTTACAACATTTTTTTTATCAAATTTATTAACTATGAAATTGTTCTGCGGTTAATACTTAGCTTCTTTTAGATGCATCAGTGAGCACCAACTATCCACAGCCACAATATTAAAACAAATAAAGAAAGTTGCAATAGTACATCAATTTTACATTCACCATTGGTTATACAAATTATAATTACATTGAAGCTTTGAAAGTGTAAAAGCTTTTCAAGTATTAAAAAGTCGAACAACATTTGAACTTTGAGTGCGTCACGAATCAAATTCGCCAAAGTAGAACAAGTTAATCATAAGTTTGTGAATTGTATGTAAAATAAAATTTAAAGCAAGCTAAAGTAAACAATAAATAAAGCTTGTCAAAATCTATCCGCAAATTATTTTTCAAGATCACCCCTGATTTATGAATCCAGATGTCAGTCGGACATAAAATGTACAATGAATGCCAGTGTTTAATTTGCTCGTCCGGTCATTAGTAACCCCACGGCATTGAACGTGTTAACAACCGCATAATCTTAATTGATTAACAGGACATCCCGTTTCGCGTGCAGCTCGTGCTTCTTTTCTCGGGCAACAATGAGTAAGCAGTGGCAGAATCGCTTGCCCTTAACTGCGTATCGCTGTGGTAGACCCGTTATAACTATACAAGATGCACGTAGAACGAACGAGAGGCATAAACAATGCAAGTATCTAGCGACGAAGGGGTTTGAGCACTTGGCACGTAGGGCTCCCTGCAAGCCAACGTCCAATTACCAGCTGGGCGCGTATCTTCATGGGGGGTCCTACACGCAATTGTTGTATTTCGCCATTGTTCCACAGCGTGATTGAGTCCATTGTTTTTCCTTCTTGTAATTATCAGAAAAAGAGAACCGAAAGAATCGTGCACGGAAGTTCGAGTACACGCGTCGTGAATCTCGCATCGGGAAGTTTCGGAGATATGTAAATTTATTGATTTGAAAATTTTGCCATTTTCCGGTAACTCTCACAACGCTCTGTAAACTGTAATTAACCTGTTGTATTACAATAACGTGTCATACATGTATGTTACAATTCACATGTGATAAACTAGCCTCGTATTTTCACTGCAATTTTTAGTTCAATTCTAATTATAATCTGTATAATCAGGGATCGCTGAATGTGTAATGTAACTAACATTTTAACTTTCTTCACACTCACATACGTGTCACACTCGTGACGCACGCTACAGTTCAAATGTAATAAACTAGCCTCGTATTTTCACTGCAATTTTGAGTTCAATTCTAATTATAATCTGTGTAATCAAGGATTTCTGAATGTATAATGTAACTAACATTTTAACTTTCTTCACATTCACATACGTGTCACACTCGTGACGCACGCTACAGTTCAAATGTGATAAACTAGCCTCGTATTTTCACTGAGCTCAATTTTTAGTTCAATTCTAATTATAATCTGTATAATCAAGGATCTCTGAATGTATAATGTAACTAACATTTTAACTTTCTTCACATTCACATACGTGTCACACTCGTGACTCACGCTACAGTTCAAATGTGATAAACTAGCCTCGTATTTTCACTGCAATTTTGAGTTCAATTCTAATTATAATCTGTGTAATCAAGGATTTCTGAATGTATAATGTAACTAACATTTTACCTTTCTTCACATTCACATACGTGTCACAATCCTGACGCACGCTACAGTTCAAATGTGATAAACTAACCTCGTATTTTCACTGAGCTCAATTTTGAGTTTAATTCTAATTATAACCTGTATAATCAAGGATCGCTGAATGTGTAATGTAACTAACATTTTAACTTTATTCAGTTGTTTTCACGTTGTAGCAATTAGTTAGCTGTGCATGACGCAACTGTACAGAAAATTTTAGGTTAAGGAGTTGACACTAGGTTTACTGAACGCATTAAAATGACACATCATAGACTCCTTATTTTAGGCTACAGAAATTATTAACATTAAAAATATCAAACTGGTCAAATGAGCGTTTAATGAGCTAACTGATGCTAAATGAACTGGTTAAATGAGCTAAGGCATAAAATTTGGGGGTGGTTCTTGAAATATCTATTTTTATCGACATAAATAACTATATATAGCAATTTATGATTCACTGTTTATTTATTTAGCATTAGCAGTTTTATTTATTAGCGAGACTTAGTATTAAATTTATTTTCCTCTTAGAATAATTATTTTCTTATTCACATGTTCACAATAAATACCTTGATTATAATGTTGAATATTTTATGCTACATATAGTAATAATATGTATAAAATTAAAAACTTCTAATGACTAAGTAGTATTATTCTTGTCAACTTTTTCATACATTACCCGTGCAACAAGGTGTTTATTAAACCCCTTAAAACGTCCACAATCATAAACACGGAAAACATATAGTATTATTATTTTTAATAGTTTAATAGTTTACCGATAACAACACGAAATACTGTGTCACAGATTAATCTAAACTAACAATTCGATTACAGTATACGACAGTTTCATGAACGCAAACGCGTGCAACGGACGTATTACCGATACACCGACAACGCGAGTATCGAGCTTTTTACATGCGCTGTTATTAAAATGGTGCTGGATCGTTTCGGGGTTCTTGTGCACGAGGAAATACGGTTGTCACGGTTTCCCGTTTCCGGTCGTGATTCCGAGCTATCGACGCCGGAATGGATTTTCGGGCTATATACGATGTTGAAATTTCTGAAAATACGCTGAACGTCAAACAAAACGCGAGGCTTCCTGTCCGCGGCAGCCTGTCGGCCGCTGCTTCAAAGCCCTGACGTTTTCAATATTTAAAACTGAAGTCGAACTACGTTCGATCTCGTATGTGCAATCAACCAATCACGTGTATGTGCACGCGTTCATCTGAATGCTACGGACGTGGTCTCATCTATGAAATTGCAAAAACCGCAAAACAAAAAATAGAAGTGATTAAGGAACGACTGGTGCAGTAGTAACGATAGTATTTTTCAACTATTTTTCGATGCTGGTAAACAATGTAACAATACGGAACTGCACGGATAACATTTTTTTTATCTATTTTAGTTTTCGTTTTAAACTGTTTCTACTAGGTACCTGAAAATTTTCGCGTATTTCTTGACTGGGGTAGATTTGAAATTAATCGCTGTATAATTTGTAGAGATTATACGATAATACAACTTCGTGTTTCTTTGATTAATTAAATTTATGTGTTTGGAGAGAACTTTTTAAAAACTTGAGACTTTGGGAAACTTTTACAATTAGAAAAATGTGTGGACATTTTTTATAGTTTCTTTAATATTTTCTGTAAACAACTGCTGTAAAACCGATAATGAGACTAGAACAGTTTTGCAATGAAAACTAGGATTTAATGCTAATGAAATATGCAAGCTTAAACAACAATATTTACATAAATAAATTGTTATTACTTTGTTAAATACAATTATGAGAAATATTCAGATCACTAGAACATTTTATTATAAATTAAAATTAAGTTGCATATAAGACATCGAGTTTGACAAATAATATGTAAATAATAATATCATAATAATAACATAAATAATATTGCAATAGTTAAATAATATATAAAAAAAATGTTACATATACATATGTACAGGAATAAAGTAATATTCATTTAATTATACAATAGATAGTTCTTTTTTTATTACTACATGCTGGTACAATTTGAAAAACTGTGTACAATAAAATAAAAATCTGTAATAGTACAAAATCGTTTTCCATTACGTCTGCAACTATCACGCCATCTGTTATGCAAACGTTAATTCAATAAATAGAAACACAAGCTCTGTAAAAATGTACATGTGTATTTTTGAAGTATTATTCAATATATCTTACCTATAATTATCTCAATGAAATCATTTGTTATGTGCTTTCCGTATTGAAAAAGAAAAATGTAAATTCCATCAAAGAAGTTTAAAATGACTTTAAAATACTTTCGACCTAGCCTCCGGCTATAGATATTTTTCTGCAGAATTTTTAGAGACCACCTTAGAATTTCTGCAAAGAACTTTTTTAAACGTACCTACTTAAACTTCTTTCTGTATTAAAATGAGTCACTTCATATAAATGAATGACTTTAGTTCTTGCTATACTGTGTTATTATTGATGTCATAGTTTAACATCTCTTGTGTTTCATTGAATGTATTCAAATTCGTAATGTATAATAATTATTATAATTATGAAATTCCAAGAGTATTATCGTGTGCATCATGTTCTTGTTAATACTCTAGTATCAGTTGGCACATTAGTATTAAATTTACTGTATTTCTATAATAACGCAGATATTTGATTTTCAAATATTAAATAATAAATAACATGCATGTATTTATTTTATAAAATACTGCTGATATATTGTATTATTATTCTTTACACAATTGAAATACAATTATAAAATGATGGTTATAATATTTGATGAAAATGTAGTAAAAATAGAGTATTATTTAACAACATTGCTTTAGAAGCCTAAGTAAATAACGACAATAAATATGGATCTAATTTATTATGTTTCTGTTAAAGTATCTCAAAATTATTGTATACCATTTTTAAGATTTTTGAGTATTAAAAGTAATGAGTATGAAGGCTCCAAACGTGTTTATTCATTTATTTGATAATTAAAGTATTTGTGTTTTCAAGATTCCATATAAGCGTACAACCCCTTTCCGTTACATTAGTTGTGAGACACCCTGTATATACTTACATGAAATAAATATTTCCACAAATTATTTATTTAAACAAGACAATGTATATCCAAAAATTTCTTTAAGATTCTATAACTGCTCTCTAAAGACTTCTAAAATGATTAACGCAACTGCTACTGAAATTAAAGAATATTTGTATACGAAAAAACGAAATGTCTAAAATTCTGTTACATATGCAATTACACCTGCTGGTGTTGTAAATGAAGTTAGATAAAAATGGGTCGGTGACGATATTCCTCGACGCGTTCGTGCGTAATCGAAATTTTTGCGGTGTGACACTCACCGTATCACGTTTCCCTTTTGCTCGAGGCGCTATAGTGTATTATACGTCAACGTAGAATAAAGATCCTTTGACAAAATTCTCCCCGGAGACTCGCTTTAGGGATGGTTATATGGCCACCAGGAAATGACCGAACCGCGTTAGGATATTAGGTTATGTTAAAGGCGTTTCCCCGTAAGAAAGTTGGCCAGTTTTCGTCGGCCTACGACTGACTCCAGCTTCCGTATTATTTTACGTTACAATACACGTTTTTTCATCTTCTATATCTATAATTCTCCTACATAATATACATCATGTGACATAAGGCAGTACAATGTATATGTAGAAATACTTTGACTAATTTAAAAAATCCTGTTATCGCAGTAGATTATTATTTGTACTTATGAAAGTATTTATAAAATGGTATGAATTTTTGCCTTATTAGTAAAGAAATATATTAGTGACACAAACTGAAATTTCCTTTACGTTACTTCAGTGATTAAATGATATTATAAATTGATAAATGTAAATATTGAAACCGTTGTGATACCTTATTAGTCATTACTTTTTTATAATATTGATATACTTATAGCATGATGAATTCAATTGCTAGTGTGATTAATACACATACAAATAACAATATTAAGTATTGTTTATTATTATAACAAACAATGATATTAAATTTAAAGGACACGGACTAATATCAGTAATTTCATTAATAATTGCATGTATAACCTTGTAATAACTATTAATTGTTGAATTAACCAAAAAATGTCGAAATTGTCATTTTCGTTGTAGTAAATTCCTTTATAAGAATTTTCAATTTTCATCTTTTCAAAAATGAAGGCAAATATTAAAAAATGTCATTTTTTAATGTCAAATATCAAATATAAAAATATAAGTAATAGAATATATAAAAAAATTTCATATTTTAATTTCGACATATTTTTGCATACAGAATTTTGTACCACAATTTTTGGAACACCTTGTACAAACTAAACCGAAGACAACACGCCTCTACAATTATGCTAGAAAACAATTTAAAACAATTTTCTCTCTCTACACGCTGCACCAAACAATACTAAAAGCCTAACAAATGTTTGTCAGTATATTTTCGATTAAAACACGAAGCGAATGCAAAGAAACGGGTGCTATAGCACGTGTAGCCGGGCCAGTTCGAAAATAATTAATTAACCCTGTGCTATACGATGCCTGTTAATTAGCAGGTGAATAAAAAAATAACGTGGACTACAGTTAATTTCTCGTTGAACGTTCATTCGGCTTGATCCCCGTGTGTCCATGGTAACTGCGAGTCCCTTATCGTTTCCTTTTTTTTCACGAACGGGTAATTTATTCGCGGGTTACGGGGGAAAAGCGAGAAATATATAATAATAAAGCTCCGGGAATAACCGGAACGTCAGTTCCTCGGAGACCGGTCGTTGGCTGTAACCGATGAAGACATAAACCCATGTCCACGCGTAATTTAGAGTTCTTAACTCCCAGTAGGTGGTTGGGCACCACCCGGGGCTCGAGACACCTTATCATGCCCACGGCTACGGATGCTCTTCTCCTCTCTTTTCGTATCACGTTCGTGGAGATACGCTCTTTCTGTCTCCGAGCTTCCTTTTTCGTCGCGATGCTGCCGGTCCTCGTGCATCGATTCCTACGTCGCTCGATAAGTAACCGAATTCGGGGCTGTAGGGCGTTTCCAGGTTGTTGAACAATCAGTGACCTTGCTATTGAATTGTTTTTTCTTTTCGAAAGTTTACGTAGATGATACATTTATTGTAATCATTTCTGTACGATTTTATATTTGTAGTATTTAACATGTATTTCTATATAGCGACAACGTTGTCTTTCGAATCTTACTTTGACCCTGATTTGACGTTATAAAAAGCTTTTGCTGTTGTTCAAAGATGTAGTGTAATAAAATTTATATTATATTTGCAATTTTATGTTTACATTGATATATTTAAAATTGTACATTTCTATTGTTGTATTTTGAATTTTATATTTATATTGTTATATTTGGATTTTTATATTTATTATTGCCTTACTATGTTTATGTTTATAATTCTGATACTTTTTGCAAATTTTTAAATACCTAAATTTACAAATCCCCAAATCACAAAATTCTCAAGTTTCTAAATTTAAAAAAATTGGAATTTTCAAAGTCACTAAATTTCCCAATAGCCACATCCTCAAATTCCTAAATTCCTAAATTCAAAAATTTCCAAATTTCCAAATTCCCCAATTCCTTAATTCTCCAATTCCAAAATTTCGAAATTTTCAAAATCTTAAATTTCCAAATTCCCTAATCCCCCAATTCCCAAATTCCCAAATTTCCAAATTTTCAAATTCTGAAATTCTTAAATTCCCCAATTCCCTAATACCCCAATTCCATAATTCCCCAATTCCTCAATTACAAAATTTACCAATACCTCAATCTTCCAATTCCCAAATTTTCAAATTCCCAAATTCCCAAATTCCCCAATTCTCAAATTCTCAAATTTCCAAATTCCCAAATTCTCAAATTCTCAAATTCCCCAATTCCCTAATACCCCAATTCCATAATTCCCAAATTCCAATTCCAATTCCCAAATTTCGAAATTCCCAAATTCCCAAATTCCCCAATTCTCAAATTTCCAAATTTCCAAGTTCCCAAATTCTCAAATTCTCAAATTCTCAAATTTCCAAATTTCCGAATTCCCAAATTCCCAAATTCCGAAATTCCCAAATTCTCAAATTCTTAAATTCTTAAATTCCCCAATTCCCTAATACCCCATATCCATAATTGCCCAATTCCCTAATACCCCAATTCCATAATTCCCCAATTCTCTAATACCCCAATTCCCTAATTCCCTAATTCCTTAATTCCCAAATTTCCCAATCCCTCAATCTTTCAATTCCCAAATTTTGAAATTTTCAAATTCCCAAATTCCCTTATTCTCAAATTCTCAAATTTCTAAATTTCCAAATTTCCAAATTTCCAAATTCTAGAATTCCTATATTTCCAAATTTCTAAATTCCTAAATTTCTGCATTCCTACATTCCTACATTCCCAAAATTTGCGAAATACCAACTTTTTGCATTTCCAAAAACCCAAATCGTCATATCTCTAAATTTCTAAATTTCTCAATCTCCAAACCTCTAAATCTCTGAATCCTTAAATCCCCAAATTCCCAAACATTAAAAATTGAAAATCTCTCAACTGAAAAGTTATAACTCTTAAACTCTACTAGTTAAACTACAAATATAATCTTTATCTCCTTCTCCATCATCTTCCCTAATGAAGTCAACGTACATTTGCCATTATCAAAGACATACTAATTAAACATCGCATTTCATTCATTACTCAATCGAAAGAATAGAGAACGCAGTGGGCACCACGTGAGCGTGTGACGTTCTATCCGTTACCTACATGACGGCTACTTATCGGACGTCATCAGGATGTTTTACAAGCTGCCGTTCGTAGCGATCGTAGCACGCGCATTCGGATTAGTTTGGCGAACGACACATACAGCGTGGTGCACAGCAGAAAGATCGGGGCCCGTTTCGTGATAGGGCAACGTTTGCACCGTCGGGTCAGAACCGGCACTGCGAGAGACGGTCGGTCATCTTGCTTCGGTGCACGTCGACATCCGACCTGATGCGTACACACCGAGCCATTACTTTCAATTTATGTTCCTCCTGATACTTAAATCGGCAAACTTTCGGGGACCGCCCGCGGGGAGCTCGAGCGCCGCTAAAATATATATGTCTTGCGTACAAGCGGCAAACCGAGAGAGAGAGAAAAAGGTGGATCAGCACACGCATAGGTAACGCGGCTGTTCACGCGACAAGAGAAGAAATATCCTTTCGAGGAAGCTGGAAGAGGAGACAGAAAGGCGACTGTACAAGATGCACGAGGGGTGAGAAGAAACCACGGGACGTAGAGGAGGTTAGAGGATTTAACTTAGAGTGCGCGATGATCGTGCTGGGTGAGCTTCGTACTTTGCAGCAATTTTTCTTCGGACTCGTAACTTTTATATCGTACGACCTACTGGAACGACCAGCGAAATAAATGTCCTAGTGATCGAACGATTAAGAATTAACTGTGGACCGAATATTTATATTGTTATATTTGGATTTTTATATTTATTACTACCTTACTATGTTTATATTTATAATTCTGATACCTTTTTGCAAATTTTTAAATACCTAAATTTCCAAATCCCCAAATCACCAAATTCTCAAGTTTCTAAATTTAAAAAAATTGAAATTTTCAAAGTTACTAAATTTCCCAATCCCGCAATTCTCCAATTCCACAATTTCGAAATTTTCAAAATCTCAAATTTCCAAATTCCCTAATCCCCCAATCCCTCAATCCCTCAATCCCCCAATCCCCCAAATTCCCAAATTCTCAAATTCCCAAATTCCCAAATTCCCAAATTCTCAATTTCTTAAATTCTTAAATTCCCCAATTCCCTAATACCCCAATTCCATAATTCCTCAATTCCCAAATTTCCCAATCCCTCAATCTTCCAATTCCCAAATTTTGAAATTTTGAAATTTTGAAATTCCCAAATTCCTCAATTCTCAAATTTCCAAGTTTCCAAATTTCCAAATTCCCAAATTCTTAAATTCCCCAATTCCCTAATACCACAATTCCATATTTCCCCAATTCCCTAATTCCCCAATTCCCTAATTCCTCAATTCCCAAATTTCCCAATCCCTCAATCTTCCAATTTCCAAATTTAAAAATTTTAAAATTCCCAAATTCCCCAATTCTCAAATTCTCAAATTCTCAAATTCTCAAATTCTCAAATTTCCAAATTTTCAAATTCCGAAATTCTCAAATTCTTGAATTCTTAAATTCCCCAATTCCCTAATACCCCAATTCCATAATTCCCCAATTCCCTAATTCCTCAATTACAAAATTTCCCAATCCCTCAATCTTCCAATTCCCAAATTTTCAAATTCCCAAATTCCCCAAATCTCAAATTCTCAAATTTCCACATTTCCAAATTCCCAACTTTTATATCGTACGACCTACTGGAACGACCGGCGAAATAAATGTCCTAGTGGTCGAACGATTAAGAATTAACTCTGGACCGAATACTTCGAGTATTATATTTGGGGATTTTTGGGACTTCTGATGGGAAATTGATAAGCTCCTTGTTTATTTTATGGTGTACTGGAGAGACAAAGACAGTTTCCAAAAATGTGATTTTATTTTGAATTTTTAGCAAGAAGCAATCATTCTTTTCCAAAATTTTGGTACAATTAGGTCGGTAAAGAGCGCTTTTTTGTAAAAATAGGACGTGAACAAATTTCTTCTATAAAAACTTGCAAGGTTTTTTCTCGTCAAATTTTAAAGGTAAAATTGCAAAATCTGACTCTGATATTATATAGATATTCATAACAAAATTTGAGACTGTAAGACTTTACAAGGAAAGGTACAAATCAAATTTTGGATCCTTTAAAATCATTTGAGCCATCTCTTTTATGGTAAAATTTTGATTAGTACATAATCATGAAAATAATTGAATTCACAATAGGTATATTATTATTTACTGGCTATTTTCTAAAAAATTATATAATTATAATTTTATTAAAATCATATATGAAAATAACATACATTACAATTAAATATGAGAATCACATATATTGTATTAAAATTAAATATGAGAATTATATATATTGTTGAAAACTATTATGAAATTCTTTTCTGAGATTTAATAATCTTACTGACAAATTACCAAACAATGAGAGTAATTATCCTTTTTCTATAAATGCATTAACGAAGCATAAAATGTTTGTTTATACAGTATTTGAACAATTGCATGGTATTTTAAGGCTGCAATATAAGTATAAAGTTCGATTTGTTGGCAGTGATCGAAAATACATACCCTCGGGCGGATATTACTCATGAATTTTCATTTATTTAGTCGACATTGACGGAAATTCAATACGTTTAACTATAGAATGTATATTTTCCGTGATTCCTCTATAAAATAAAGCGGCCGAGCAATTAGCGCGTTAAATAACTCTCGGTAGCGTTGAATTTATTTTTCTTATTTTTTGTTTCGCAGTTTTGCGGTTTCTCGTTCACCTGAAAATCCTCTGTTACCTATACCGCTATTTATTAACGTTATCGATGATTCATGATCAATCGCGTACAGAAGTCAATCATTAAAAACTGGTCGGTAACAAACCGGTTGTTGTGTACCGAATAGAATGCATTCCCGTTCTAATTAAGATAACGTCAGCAAAATAAACGTTAATATAATTATATACCCACATTATTTTCCACGATTCGAAATACTGAGTATAATTAAACAGTCATTTCCGCTGTTCGATTGTGTCATATTAAGTTAATATACATTATGTGCGTTATGTATCAACGATAATTTAGCATACATACAAAGACTCATTAAACAAACGTAGTCCGTAGTAATAATGGAGAACGCTTGCATGTAATATATTGGTATAGTGTCAAATCGAGTTGGTGAAAAATATTGAGATATGTATTGCAAACTGGTAACGTTCCTGATTTCACTGTATGAAAATCCAATCTCAGAACTTTCTTAAAATATCGGAATTATTCGATAAATTCGATTAGATGGTAATATTACTATTTTAATATTCTACTATTTCAGAATATTAAAATAGTTTAATATATTGTGTCATTACATTAATATACTACTACCTTACTACCTTATTTTTTATTATTTACATCTAAATATTGAACAGTATTTATTAACAGTAATTTTTGCAACAGCATGTAATTGCTTGAATATCCTTTCCAAAAAACATACATTATTCTTCTAGGAAGCTACTTCACTATTTTGTCATTTTGTTCTACTATTATTCTACTATTGTTTTCCAGTACTTTATGTAGATTGGTGAAATGAATTCAATGGTGTCAAAAAATTATGTACATCCATTAAAAAAATAATACAATTGAATGTTCGTGTACCACTCCATTTGTAAAAGAAATTCAAATACTCTTTGAACCATTCTCCTTTGATATTTTTCTGTTTCAGCACTGATAACGGAATTCTAACTTGATACAGTGAACCACCTTGTACATGTCGAAATTTTCACTTGAAATACTTAAAAAACTAATGTCCATAAGTATCTTAAATTTGTAACATAAGTCAGTTAGTTTATTGAAATACTTCAACCATTAACCATTTCCGCCAATTACCATTTGTATCCTTTCAGCTTTTCCATCCATTACCGTCATCTGTCGGCCAATTTCTTAAATACAATTTATTGTTTGTACACTAAGAATTAGTATTTAAGGTAAACTGATCATAATTTCCTATAAAAAATTCAGATCATTGAACATATGAGAGTTGATATATTTCTTCATCGCACTGTATTAACACTAAATCTACCGACGTATAATGCACGTTTAGTTCGAAATTAAGAGTGAAATTAAAAACGAAAAATCAAACACAAATTAATGTACACAGTAATTCTTCATCTTCATGAAAATTAATAGACTTCAAGAAAACCACCTTAATATACCATATTTTCTGTTATACATTTAATTTCAGTTTATGTGTGCATTCTACGTCAGTAAGTTCAGTGTCAAAAACGGGAGTAAGATTTATCACACTTGTGCTTGTTCCAAACTTGTACTGAGACGTAAATTAACGTAACGTAACAAATTACGTTCTCGCGAGGTGCTTACTCGATCGTTGTTCCCGAGATTGCCATTTAAGTCAGAACTTCTTCGGCGGTTAAAACCGCGCCGTACGCGCCGCGAGTTCCGTCAGGGTGCAGTTCGCGAGCGACGCGTTAAACGCGCACTAAAAGTTTAATTGGACGGACAGACTGGTCTGCGAGCGTTAAAGGGCAGAAAACTGGGAGGAGTTGGTGCGTCCCTTTCTTCGCGGAGGGTCTAACAGAAAAGGGGGGCAAGTTCCTCGAGGAAGCTCGGCTGGTCCACGCATCCGTTGATCGGACGCGTGACCCTGCCCTGTGTGAAAAGGAAGAAGCAGCCTCGTAACGTTGGCAGCGAAAGAAGGGATGGAGAAGGGAAAGATAGAGAATTGTCTCCGACAATGCCGATCCCTTCCAACCTGGTGGATCGAAGTGAGTTTTGAAAATGTATGCGCACACGGCCAGATTCACAAGGAGGGCTGTAAACCCCGCCTTAGGCCAAGCTCGGGAGGGTCCCTTATATTCCGCACTAAATTTCACCCCTATACCAGGCAGACGAGACTACCCTTCTCGCTCCTCGCCGCCCCAGATCCATTCCACTTTCCCTCCGTTTCTTCCCTCACCACCAGGGCAGAGCCGCGACCGTGTGTGTACGAGTTTCGTGCCAAAGCAGTGACCCACGAACCAACATATTGGCGTTGTTTGAAGAACGAGAATTGCTCGGCGCTGTTGGGGTCCCTGCGACAGAACGGAACGATCGATCGGGTGTAGACCGCGATCGTGCCCGTTCGTTGTAAATACCGCAGGCCTTCTTTTGATCGTCACGTAGCCGCGTAATGACGAGTGCATTCTTCTCGTTCGGGCAACGGGGGAATCGCTGCACGATAGAATCGCGCTGAATCGTACTCGACGAGCGGGGGACGATTTCCTTTCTTAAGTAGTCACGAGCTACCGTAATGCCGTCGCTCGCCTGCGACTCCACAGGGTGTGTAGCCGTACTTCCTAAACAAAATATGGGAAACAATCAGGAATAAGCGATTCGTTCGTTAGTCTTTAGGGATTTTTGGGAATTTTGGGATTGGGTCAACATTTTGGGAACTTCGGAATTTGGGGTTGCTGGAATCTTGATATTTGGCGCCGTACGAAGTTCCGCAGTATGGATATATTTTGCGTCGCAGGAATTTCTGGATATGGGGAAATATCTAGGGATTGAACGATTTAAGAATTTGGCAACAGAAGAATTGGTGATCCTTCGAATTTACATAGGATCTTATGGAACATAAATATTTGGATATACAGAAATCTAAATCATTTGGTGGTATAGGAGTTTGGAGACTTAAGAACTTTCAAACTTACGTATTTGGGAATGTAGAGGTATAAGAATTTAGAGATTTGGCTATCTAGAAATTTGGGAAAATAAAAATGAATGGATATACAAATTTGAAGACGTGAAAATTCAAGGTAGGAATTTGAAAACTCAGGAATTTTATGACTTTGGAACTTGGGGATTTATGTATTTGGGAATGTAAAGATGTAAAAATCATGGATTTTGAAATTTGATGACATGAAAATTCCTGGTCTAGGAATTTGAGGACTTTGGAATTATGGGACATTTTTGTGGATGTAGAGATATACAAATCTAGGAATTTTGCAGCTTTTGAATTTGGGTACATGAGAATTCGTCGATCTTGAAATTTAAGAATCGTTGAGAATTAAACTTTTATTGAAATCAAATAGCATCAAATTGAATTATACCAAATTAAGTGAAATCGAATTTGTGTCGTATCAAATCGAGTTAAACTGAATCGCATCTAATTTAATCTTGTCAAGTTACTCAATTAGTAATACTCGCGAGAATGTTAGGGCAGTATATCCGTATTCTATTAAAATAGATAAAATAAGTGACGATTCTTCTGTGTCCTAAAATCTTAATATTAATAGAGGGCATAATATTTGCATATAATCTTATTCAGTGACATTAGTTTACTAACTTTGCAATATCTCAAAAATTTATTGTAGTTTTTCCGAGGTGACCAGATAACTGAAACAAACCGAAGAACAAAGCTAAAGTACGCGTTCAAAATCAAGAGTAAATCTCGCAAGGAAACCAAGGGCTTTATTAGCCGTGTTAATTGCACGGTTTAAGCGAGTAAAAGAAGACGGCAAGTTCAGTCAAATCAGGAAGATAGATTCTGGCGCGCAGCGTCCACGGCGTTGCCCGCGACCTCCATCGCGGGCACTCGATCTGTGCAGCTCGAGGTGTTAGCCTTGAGGAACGTTTAATATACGTATTATTCCCGACACCGTGCATTTATTTCGCTTCCGATACAATTAACCGTGAAAGTATATATCATGGTCGCGAGGCGAAATCCTCCCTACCATCGATAACTCGCGTCTCAGCTGCAGTTCGCTCGTCCAGCAACCCGCCCAGTCGCATATATCAGCCACGCGGAGCAGGAACCTCGGAAACGTGCGGTATCGCGCGTCCACGGGCAACGGGGAAGAAAAGCCAGTCCGTGCATCGAGAACAGCGGCATAAAAGAAAAGATTTGGATGCGCCGGAACGAAGAACTCGAGAGAGCCGGAGACTTTATCATCGCGCTCGGTCGCTCGCCTCTCTCATTAGTTGGCTGGCACGCCGCCCCCGGGGCCGGCCTGTGCGTGAGTTTAATCTGTGCGAAGCGGAGAGGCTCGTGTATGCGTGAACTCGCCGCTCGTCCTCGCTAACGCGTGTCTGCCCGTGGTGGCCGCGCGTTGCTCGCACACGCTCGTACTCGCGAGAGTGTACGCTCGCTCCCGCTTCTGACGTGTTCTCGTGCGAGCGCGCGAGCTGAACCGCGCTTCAGCGTGGGCGGCGCACACGCTACGGCATTCCGGAGCGGGGCACGAAACCGTTCGCGTAATATGGGAATGCGAAGGGGCTTGATTTTAAGTGGAGAGAACAAATATCCCTCCTTATACGCCGACTAGACCTCAATTATCATGGAATCCCGACGGAGGGCGCCGAATAAATTTTAGGTTAGACCTGCCAGAAATTCGACGATCGGCCACTGGGAAAAAGATTCTGCTGTACCTATCGATTTCGGATGCCCTCGTGCATTTTGATCACTTTTCTTTATATACGCAGTATGTCGGAAAAATAACGGAACTTTTTAAATAAAAAGAAAAGTATTAATTATTTTGTGAAAATTAATTTTTTTTATTCTAGTTACATCCCTTCCGCATCAATACATTGTTGGGCACGCTCAAGTAATGTTAACATAGATTTTTTTATGTCGTTTTGCGGAATCATTTCAATCACCCTTGTCACATCTGCTTGGGCTTGTGTAACAGTGTCATAAAACGTTAGTTTCATAGTTAATTTCAGTTTTGGAAAAGGAAGTAATCACATGGAGATAAGTCGGGCGAATATGGGGATGTTGGAGCACACAGACTGGTTTTTTCGCAAAAAATTCACGAACAGCGACAGTTCTGTGATTTAGTGCATTATCGTGCAACAGAAACCAACTTCCCGGCGCTCGATATTCGGGCCTCACACGAACAATTATTTTCCACAAACGTTCCATAACATTAACATTTTGTCCCTGTAGAACGAATTCCCGAAGTATAATACCTTTAGAATCGTTTAGAATTTAGAAAAACCCAAAACCTGGCTTTGGGTCGTCTTCCAAAGTATCACGACCGTCCTGGAATCGCTTATACCACTCGAACACACGTGTACGGGATAAATAATCGTCGCCATAAACATTTTTCATTAATTCAAATGTTTCTGTAAAAGTTTTACCGAGCTTTACCAAGCAGAATTTAATATTCGCTCTTTGCTCCATCGTGATTTTGTGACACGGTGACGAAAGGTTCTGTCGCTTTAAACGCTATAAGTTTACAATTCGTTGCTCGATTCCAATAACGATTGGTTTGTTTTGTAGGGGAGGAATACTGTTTTCAAATAGCATATGTTTTGATAGATGTTGCTAGTAGTGTTCCTTAAATTTAAAAAGTTCCGTTACTTTTCCGACATACTGTGTATGTTTTGACAGTACGTTGCATAAATACCATTTGTTTTTATTTAACCCTTGATGCTCCGACTTTTAATTGTGGACTTATTCTCATCATACTTCGACTTGCAAGTTTTTAAGTGTCAGACTTTAAATGCTACAATCACGTGTAAATAATAATATTAACATCATTAAAAATAATCTTTAATTATCTCAGAAGTAATATAATTTTGATTGCAATATTTATATTAATTATAATTGCGTAATGTAACGCTGTACATCGGTGGTGCTTGAGAGTCATACTTGGAGCGTTATGGGTTAATCTGAGTTTTTAACTGTAATGGGTAAACAGCTGTAGTAAGCAACAGTTATATAAAAAAGTGTGGAATTGGGATTTGTCCTTTAAAATATTCCAAATTACATTTGTCATACAAGGTTGATGTATTTATGAAACACCGGAAAGGTTTTATGTAACCTGTAGTAAGGAAAGTCAATTTACTCTTTACACATAACAAATTAATATTTAACCCCTTGCCTTATGATTTACTTGTCAGGTGCGTCAGAACTGACTAAGCACAGCTGGAACATTAAAACAGGTACAGGAAGTTGAAAGTTATGTTAACTTCCTATTCAGAAAATCTTGACTATGCAAATTATAATTGGACTTGAATTCAAAATTGAAGCGTATTAAAAATTTGAGTAAGATTACAGTTGCAGTGTGAGTGCATCACGTGTCAGACTCGTCAAAGTAGAGATTAGGATATACTGCCTATAATTTCCTATCAAAAGCTCAAATTATTAAAAATATGTGAGGTATGTTTATATAATGCATATTGTTGAGGACAGAATTCTGAATCAATTTTGTTAACAACCTAATAGATGATCGCTTATTATTTTTTATACATATATGTACTCGTGAATAATGTTTTACCCTTGTCATTTACTCACTACTTGATGACATGTGTTTTTAAGAACACGATCGTAACTTTTTTAAATAAATTAATTTACCACCTTTCATTTTTATTTTTGAGGTATTCATAAACAAATTTTCACCCACGTTATTTTTTTTACTACACAGTTTGATTTTAATACATGTTTTTAATGATATGAATCTGAGTAAATTCTTTTATTAACTTAATCGGTGGTCTCTTCCAGTTTTTGAGATATTCGTGAAAAAAATTTCGTCTGCAACAAATCTAATTCAAACCAATACCAATCCAACATGCAAATGAAACTAGTGAGCGATGGAGATTCGAATTTTGCTAAAAAATCTTTTTTTAAATTTGTTTGTTCACTTTGCTTGCCTGTAGGATAGATATTGCGTCGGATTAAATTTTGTTAAGCTAGCGAAGCGAGTGAGTAGCACGTGCGATTTTCCAACTCGCTACTGTTCCATCCGTTTTTTTTTATTAATATCAGAAAAAGTCAGTAGACATACAAAACAAGAGTTTATTATTTATAAAAAATTAGCATTTTTTAAAAACTTCATCCACTGTATTTTCGACCAACAGAGATACTTTCCAGTATCTTTTATTCTTTTTGCAGTTGCTTTTCCAATTGTTTTACTTCAATAAAATCTTCCTACGTTGTTCTATGATGGATATTTTTTCTACATAATGCTGTTGATAATAATGGTGTATGAGTAATATACAAATATTATCCGTAATTCGTATACTTGTTTGACACAAATCGCAAATTCACCTGGGCACAGTTATATCATAATTTAAAATGATTTGAATTCTGTTTAACGACAATCAACCCCATTTAAAGTCTTAACAATTTTATAAAATAAATTTTTAAAGTCTTTTTACAATTTTGAAACTTTCCCGTACTGTAAGAGAATATAACACGAAATAACGGATAGACACATTATTTATAGAATCTTGACTTAGACATGATCAGGTACTTCTACGAATCGTATAATGGCAGTACAGTTAGAGTCAGTGCTCATGTATTAATCCATTTGAATTCATAGTTTATCGAATGATTGCTACGTCCATCGTTCATCGCGAGCGCACATTGCTCGCACGTCCGTGCACTGCGCCCTCGCGGGCATAATTGCCCTCCTCAGCTCAAGGCGACTAACGTTCCCGACTTTCTTCCTACATGCTACCGCAAAAGTCGTGGAAAAATGTGTGCAAGCAATTATGCTAATGTGTCACTTATGTCACCACTTATTGAATACAGCATCCTCGTTCCTTATTTTTTCCAGGACCTTCGCAGCTTAAATTGTTATAAATTGTTAATACCTCGGTTCTGTATCACTATTGCCTGAAGCATTTCCGTGGCGCCATATTGAAAGGTGTAAAAATGATCAATCAAAACATGCTTTCTTGCAACGAACCTCTACTGTTCAGCTCTATTTATTCATCTCTGAAATGGGTTATAAATGAAACTTTGATATAATTTTTAAGGAAATTTTGTTTTTGATAAATTGACTCGGAAATTACGAAATGCACACACGAAGTTGCGATTAAACGCTATTGTTTTTACTATTACTATTTTTAATAAATATTCAGTGTCCCTCTACTTAATTAATTTTCGCATCAAGAGTTAACATATTAGTTTGAACTAAACTAACAATCTTCGACTATATACACTTACCGACAAGTCA
The DNA here is from genome assembly GCA_945859595.2 of Megachile willughbiella. Classification (NCBI taxonomy): domain Eukaryota; kingdom Metazoa; phylum Arthropoda; class Insecta; order Hymenoptera; family Megachilidae; genus Megachile; species Megachile willughbiella. The sequence goes on along the minus strand of OX243803.1, from coordinate 10,926,521 downwards.
TGAGCTCTGAGTCAGTCAGATTTCTCTGTAGTATGTTAGCCATGTGAAGACCTGTGTGAAATTCGATCTGAAGGCTCACTTTCAAAACAAAGGCAACTTTCACTTTGTAACATGAGAGTGTTCAAACTATGATTGACTCGAATAGTTAATATTTTGTTAAAAAAGGAAGACCGAAGTCATGATTGCTCGTGAATGAAGAATACTTGTTTTTCGAAAGAGTTCTCTGATTTAAATTCAAAATAACAAATTTAAGCCATTCTTACAAGTGCATATGTGCTCATAGTACTCAGAGGATTAACATGCATCTTGTACGCGTGAAAATTGTAGAACAGGGTAGAGGATGAATCGTGTCCGCGCCGTGGGTGCACTTGTATGGACAGAACGAATGTTTTATCGCAAATGAAGAGCTGTGATGGAATTCGTGCAGCGATGCAACGGTCAGTGGACCAACTTTTAAACGCTAGCCGATCACGCCACGCCACGCCACAGGGTAACAGGACTCGTCCACGCCACCAGATTCCGAGCTAATACGGAAACTGGAGAGAAATTGACACGCGCTTATTAGAATCCAGCATAATGGCGTAAATCGCGTACGTACGGACTTTATCCTTGTACGGTGTAAAGACGCTTGGTACCCGGGCGTGTGGCGTTTTCAAATGCTACTGAATCACGCTACACTGCGGGCAATACCGTGCAGCCACGGCAACAGAGTACGTCGCTCATACTAGAACGAAAGGCTTGGCATACTGTTATTAGAATCGTTCTATCCATTGGTACCTGCATAGCCAGTCGTAGATGTACATCTTTCCGTGTTCCGCTTTGCAAAATGGCCGTTAATTCCGAAACGTTTCGGTCCGTCGGGAATCGAGACGTTGCGAGAGCCTTGTGCTTTGAACAGGGAAAGAGATTATTATCCGGAGCGGATGAAACGCTTTCCTCGGGGAACGTTTCAAGCGATGCTTGTACCATTTTGTTGTCGATCTCTTTCGATTTAATTGGATGCAAATTCGTGAAGGTTTCATTTTGATGATGGATACTTTGGTGCGTATACCGTTTTGGTAAAAAGGAGGAAAGGTGGTGGTTGTTGCGTATTCTAGGTTCCCGTTTGTACCGTACTTCTGATATTTCGCGTTAAACTGATGGACAATGCAAATGTAATTTGAAATTAAAAGTAAAATAGAAGAATTTTACAATTTAAAAATGTTTGAAATTTTAAGTTATTGACATTTCCGTATTCCCATATTTTTTTACATTTCTAAATTTTCAAGCTTCCATATTCGCAAATACTTGAATGTCTAAATTTACAAATTCCAAAATTTCTGAATTTTCAAGTTTGAAAGTTTCCAGTTTAATTGTCCAACTCTCAAATACCTTCAATTTATAAATGTCCAAATCTATAAGTTATCGAATCTTTTAATTAAAAAATTTGAACACTTCAGAAATATTGAATTCTACAAATTTTTAAATTCTCAGAGGTTGAAATTTACGATTTTAAAATTCTGAATTGCCTAAATATTTAATATTTTACATTTGAAAGTACCCAAAATTTCCAACTGTGATTTCCCTAAATTCCTACATGTCCATATCACCAAATCCCCACATTAGAGTTGATCAAAATGTAAGTTGATTAATGATCAGCCATTTCAATCAATTCAAAATCATGTTCATGATTAATGATTACTATTACTAAATAATACAGAAATTTATCGAATAATTTAATTGAGAAACAATGGTGAATAAAAAGACATGTAACAAATATAACAAATACAATATATGTACACATAACAATAAATTGATTATTGGTTATGAGTACCAAAACTATTCCTACTAGTCAATTACAAAAGACAATTTAATTTAAATTTAATTTTAATTTGCACGTTAATTTTTCAATTAAATTTAAATTTAATCAATTTCAATTAATCGAAAAAATTAAATTTGTCCCTGCTTATTTTCCTTTCATTTTGAATGAAATATTAAAGACTTTCATTAACGGTAAATATTATAAAAGGTAAAATTTAGTAGCTATTGCGTATATTAATAAATAAAACGTCAAAAACTAAAACAAAGGAGAGGAATTGCCAATATGTTTATGCAAAGCTTGTGAAACATTTTAAAATTCGCGCTGGATAATGTTAATGTATGTAGACGGATATTAGATCGATTTAAGATTGATAGCAATGGCGCGAAATTTGAAAATAATGAAATCCGAGGAAAAATATTTCGGAAAAGGACACGTATGAAAAATTATATCATTGTACCTTATTCTCTTTTAAAAATTTGTCTTTGTATATTTATTAGATGATGTTTAGTGATTTTAAAATATATTTAAATTTAGCAAAGTGGTGACTATTAATAATTGTTTATTTTATCAATATTTCAGGTACCAAAATCCCGATGAGAATCTGTGAATCTTTCTACTATTCAAAAATGATTATCTGTATGTATTAATAACTAGTAACGTAGTTATTCGTTAATACTATCACTGACTGACATTAACTACAGTGTTCAATTAATTTTATTACCTAACAAGCTATTTCAATTTCAAGCTGACGAAGCTTGAAACTAGAATCGAAATATTAGTATTATTAGTATAATTTAACATTTTATTTTGTTTTAAAAAGTCGTATTTTACATTTGAATTCATATTCTTTCCAGCTGAATCTGTTGAATAAATTCCGGATTAAAATTGAAACAAATCCATGGTAATATCTTGCTCGATATTCCGCTCGCGCAGCAAGCTTCGAACCCTCTTGCGAAAATATCATGGAAGCTTCAAAGGGCGGCAAACACCGTTCGGATTTAAAGTAGTAAGAAATCACATTTCAAAAGAACCCACGGAGTCCAGACGTTAGGTAAGCCAACAATTTGCATGCTATTACCGTGAGGCGTTTGTGCTCCACAACGGGGCGTTTTACACCAGCAACCGAGACTTGTTTATTGTAATTATGAAAGTTCGGCTTCCGCCTCTTAATTCCTCGTCTGCCGTTAAATCTAATTTACAATCGAATCAGCGGTTCCGGTCGTTTAATCAAATTTATTGGCCTCGTTTAAAGTTACATACTTATGTATCTCAAACGTATACTTGCACGAACAGAAAACAAGATGTAATTTAATTTATGGAAAGTTGAGGGGAGATTGTTCGTGTAACATTATGTAAAATATTGTTTGTAGAATATTCCATTCTTTAAATGGCAATTTTGTAATGGTATAATTATTGCTGGTATTTTTATTGTATAATGTTTCGTAAGAAATTGTTCTCCTGAAATTTTTTCAAAATTCGGAAACTTCCATTTATTTTGATTTGATTCGTACACGTTTTGAATTTGTTTACTTTTACACATCCCTTCTTACAAATAATTTACATTATTTATTTGGTATACTCTACAACTATTTCAAAATCTCAGTACATAGTAGACCAAAAAATATATATAACACATTTCTTTTCTACGAGAAAACACATTTAAGGGGTAAAACTATCCGTCAGAAATAACAATCTTAACTTGTCATTTATATATTTCATTAATGTATAAACTTATTTTCTACGAAATTTACTTGAATGAAGATTAGTTTCATAGTAGCTTTATACATTCCCGAATAAATTACTTTCTGAAATATGATTTCCCGCAAAAATACAGTTACTTTTGTACTAATTTTTAATTAATATACACTTTGTTGGTTGTTGTAGAAATATATTTAGCAATTTCTGTGCAACTTAATTCACATTTGGAACTGAATAAAACAATATTATTCAATCAAACCGAGCAAATTGCGTTTTGGTTACCCAAATTTTCCGATTGATTTTATGCAATAATGTTGCCACAAACGAAACAGTGACGTTATATATTCACATTGCAATTGTAGAAAGCCTCCTCACGCGTCAAATATTTTATAATAAATAAAAAACATGTCGTTTAATATTCTCATTTAGTACAATAGATTGCAACATTATTAAAAACAATTACATAATATTGAAATTAATACTTCAATAATTATAATTTTGTAAAAGTCACCCACAATACTGAAATAATTACAAAATAATAAAAATCGATCGTCATGCTACCAATTGCAACATTATTACAATCTACTACAATATTCCCATGATTTTAACATTGTTTACATTTATAATAACACGTCAGCAATTGCAAAATTGGTAAAATTAATTGCAATACTACAATAAATGCGACATTGTAAAAATCATCTATGGCATTTGCAACGTTATTAAGATCAATTATAACATTGTAGCAATTATGATATTATTAAAATAAATTATAATATTGTAACAATTGCGACATTATTAAATTTAATTTCAATGTCACAGCCATTGCAATATTGATAAAATCGGCAGTAACGTGGTAGCAGTTGCAACATTGTAAACATCAACCACAACACCCTAAAAGTAGCAAAATTATTTAAATTAATTGCAACCTTGTTAAAGTAAATTCTAATATCGTTACAATTGCTTCATTATTAAATCTAATTATTATGCTGCTATATTTGCATCATTATTATATTCAATTACAGCATCACAACATTTGCAGCAATGTTAAAGTCGATAATAACAAGTCTGCAATGACAACATTGTTGAAAACAAATACAATACTGTAACAGCTGTATCATTACTAAAATCACTTACAACATGTCAATAAATGCAACATTGTTAGAATCAATCACAACACTGTAACAACTACAACATTGTTTAAATAAATTGCAACATTGTTAAAATCGATAATAACAAGTCAGCAATGACAACATTGTTGAAAACAAATACAATACTGTAACAGCTGTATCATTACTAAAATCACTTACAACATGTCAATAAATGCGACATTGTTAAAATCAATTATATCTTTGCAACAAATCCGACATTATAAAAATCAATTGCAAACCTGCAACAATTACAACATTATTAAAATCAATTATAATGCTGCGACAATTTTCACATTATTAAAGCGAATTATAACAATACAATTAATTTCAACATTGTTAGAATGAATTACAATACTGTAGCACTTGTAACATTGTTAAGAGTTATAACATTGTAACAGTTGCAAAATTATTACAAAATTGTAGCATTGCAACAATGCAACATTATTAGAATCAATTTTAACACTGTAACAATTGCAACATTACTAAAATTAAAAAGTGTCGATTGTCTAGAATATCTTCTCTTTTAGTCATTATATCACTTTCCTATCATTGTGTCACTGCTATCATGTCAAATTTACTAACACGCAAAAGTTCCACATTCATCTTCGAAATAGAAATAGAAATTGCACATACACATGCGAGCATATATCTGAAAAAATTCGCTGTGAAGTTAGCAAATGTTTGACCAACGTATACAGTTGTCCCAAAATAGTCTCGGTTCTTTCAAAAGACATTTAAAGGGATAAAAAAAAAGAAGATAGCATATACAAAGAAAAAAGCGGGTGCAACAATGCGATGCAGTACCTTGAACCATTTCGTGGGTGTAATCCTCGGAGCAGTTTAGAGCGGATCGTATTCGCGGAGGAAAACGGTTTGAAAGGACCAAATTTGCCACGCGCTTAAGTCAACAAGCTCTTCACCGCCCGCGGAGCAAAAAAAGAGAGAGGAGGTTATTCAGCGGCCTTTCAGGATGCATTAATGTTTTCAGAAAAATCAGCTCCAGATACGCACATTTTTATGGTCGGAGCAATGCTAGCACCTGACAGCCCGGAGCTGTTCGTGAAACGTGAAAGGATATACCGAGGACGCGTCGCGTTTGTGGTCCTCGTGATCAATAGGGATCACTATCGATCTTAGAGGATGTGTTTATGGCAATAGGGGGATCATCTGGGATCTATTGATTCCGTCGTTTTCGTCGATCGAGCTCGCTGCGTATAAAGATGCTTACGTAAAAAACTATTATGCAATCGAACCTTTCGTTTTCGAATGGAATCACGTCAGGTTCAATCTGGTGCTCTAACGTGTCTAATACAGCATAAACTTCTACACGATTTTCATGACGGCTTCTTCGATTTATTAACGAGTAAATTCATCGACAATTGTCTACGACATGCATTTCAATTTTCTATGGATGAAATTCTACACTTTCCTCCAAAAGTTAAATTTTGGTCACTCGAAATTTTACATTATAAAAACAATTGATAATATTAATTATTTGAGTTTCACCCAGATTATAACCTAGAGATAATATTATAACTGATCAATTTTCAATGATCCTTCAAACTAAAAATTTGCTAAATATTTAACAGAAATGTCTAAAGTCAATTTGAAACGAAATTTTCGTGTATCGTGTAATTAATTTACGTGTTTCGCACACGTCTATTCGAATTTGCGAGAGTTATGGAGATATCATTCAAGTTGCTGTGACGCGGAAACCACTTAGACACAGCCAAAGTTAGGTCATCGCTTCGGATTATTAGGTAATTAGGGTAAGATGGTCTCCGTGACCATCTCGATGATGGAGGGACCACGGTATATGCTCAACTACCTACCGATAGATAAACACATGGGCAGATTACACAGCGCTCTCGGCTCTCGCATGGATATATGCAATTTAACTAGTAATTTCCAACTTACACCGGCTTAACTTTGGAAGTAATGATGTGGTAGTTAAATTGCATTACACGACCGAGTGATAGCGTTATAATGTGATGTGCTCTGGAACAAAGTGGATTATAGTAGATTTCTTAGCGAGTAACTTCTCGGTTAACTGGTGAAGCTTGGTTACAGGAAAGATTTTGTCTTTGATCGCCACTCAAAGAGGCAAATTAATTCCTTAACAGTTCTCCGTTGAATGTAAATGTTGGTGAAGGAAGATTAAATGAAAGAGCAACTTTGCTAATTACTAATACGAGCTTCACACGTGTATCCACATCATTTAATAGCTTTGTTTCTATTTCAGCACGTTGACATTTTGTTTGAAAGATCTAATCTGTTCCTCCTTTTGGAATGTACGATAATTTGTATTTTTGGCAGACATATTTCACGAATTACACGTTCGAAGAGTCGATTAGAACCTCGAATAGTTCCTAGTTTATATCACGAACCGCACCTATTTCTCGAGAGCGCTAAATCACCCAATGAAAAAGTTGCATAAATATTGCAATAACTATACCGGACGTTGAAAGGCTAGGCAACTGATAGGCAGATACAGGGGAACGACGAGAACTTTCCCTCCCTCGAATGATCTCGCAGAAGAGTTTGCACATCGTGTTGAACTGCTTGACGTTTGCACGAACGTTCACGTAGCGCAACCGCGCTAAAGGTATCGAATATCTCTGGCACTACATCGAACCAGTGACGACTTCACGTACCAGTCGACTCGATTTGACCCGGTCGACCTAACCGACGTAGTAGAGTTTCAGTTCAATCGGCTACTCTCGTTAATTGTGCAACGCCGACCGGTTGGTTGTTTGTCGATCTTGCGTTTCTCGCTTCTTTCTCCACGGGCTATTCACGAACCACCGTGGATACCCCGAAGGATCGTATCAGGTTGTTTCTAGGCGCTAATATAACACCAGCGCTTCCTCCTCCTCGATCGAGTCACGACTTAACATAGGCGTGGTGTGGCGTTCTCCGGCAAGAAGATGGACGGTTTGACCTCTGCCGCGAGTTTAGAGCTCGATCACGGAAACTAGGAACATCGAGAAGGTACATCGCTGTAGCTTCGCGAAAATAACCTCCTTGGTATTAAGTTCCAAACGTGAAATGGGTATAATATTTGTTAAATTTTCGATTTCGTGATTCATCTTAGTTAACCCTTGTCTGGACAATCAGAAACCTACCTCTATACTATTTTTTGTTTATGTGAATATGACAAAATTCTTTCGACACCATCACATCTCCAAAGTTTGGATATTACCCCTTGGTTTATAACATCGAGTCTTATTACAGTTCAAACATAATAAACCTAAATCGTATTTGTACTATAAGTTTTTAATAACTAATTATAATTTGTAATGTTATCACTAAATCCAAAATATACATAACATTTCAACTTTCTTTAACGGTCTTAATATTGCAGAAATAATTGATAAGCTCTGACTGACGCAATTGCTGAAAGATCATAGATTAAGCAGTTAAATCAATAATTTTTCAGCCTTAAAACCCTAGAAACAGAATTCTCAAATCCACACTCTCTCTAATTCCTTAGAAGTTAAATTGAACTCATTTAATTCAGCTTAGAATTGATTAACACTTGCAGTAAACTTGTTAAACCAAAGAACTGGAGGTAATAAATAATTTTTTCAGAATTTCCTACACAAATGAAATAATTTTAACTACACATTTTTCAATATGTGAATTCAGAGAAATTCTCTATATGAATTCTGTCCTTAAATGTGTACAGGATGTGTTTGATCCAAGTACTACATGCTTCACTTACGTAAAAGATTTGATAACATGAATAACATTGATCTGAACGAGACCTAAATCAGGTCTGTCGAACTTAAGGTACCCGACATTCCTGAGGAGGAAAAAGAAGCAAAAAAACCAAAATGAAACCGAGGCACGTAAGAAATGGCAAAAAGTTGAGGAAGAGGTAGAGGGTAGCAAAAAGACAGGAGGTAAGAAGCAACGAGAAGAAACAGAAGAACGAAAGCGTGAAAACCTGCCGAAATCTCCAGAGAGGAAAACAGAAGTCTCGTCTTGACGTGTTCTTAGAAGCATTTTCCTTACTCCACCTCCAAACGTTCCTCCTCTTTCAGCATTCACCCTTCTCTTGATCTTTCTCTACTTCTGAAGTTGGGGTACGAAGGTATGAGTGGGATGGGCAGCGGAGGTAGCGTCAGCAGGGATGTACGAAGAAAGGGGCTGTAGCGTGGTAGTCCTAGTTCGCTGGGGACAGAATGGTGGGGTGTACGAAGTCAGGCTACGTACAGTAGTGGTGTAGTAGTCGGTCGCGAGGAGGGGTGGTGGTGAAGAAGGAAGGGGCATCGATCGGCCATGCGCAGACGTTGCTAAGCATCCGTCGTCCTTTTCGTGTTACGCCGCACAAACGTATTGGCGGCACACTGTTATACAGTCCGTCCTAGGATTAGGGGTGCAGAGGGTGTGGTGCACGGAATCCAGCCCTCTGTCCTCGTCATGCGTACGTACACACGCATGTACCACACGATACACAGCGTCCTTGATTCTCGACTTTCGATCACCATCTTCCTCATTATCGTTTCGTAACTTGCGAGCAAATACTTTCGGTTGCTCGAGCAAATTGCAGCCATGCCCGTCCACATCGTCGAGGTAAAATGCCGGTAACGAACGGAAGCGCAGAAAAGGAAAAGCGTGTCCAGGAGCGGGGCGAGAAAGCGAACGTTAGACGAAGCGTTACGACGCGTTACACGAAGCGTGGCCATATAGGTTATATCGGTGTATAGGTTAGGTTAGACCATCCCCGGCGGCGGGCGCGTGTAGCAGGGAGATCGCGCAGGGTCCGTCATGTGACTGGAGGCGGAGGCACCACACCCCCGTAGGGTGCAACGAGTAAGGGGAGGTTGGTGGTGGACGCGCCGTAGGTGCGGGCGGGCGGGCTGACGAAGCGAAAGGGAGGATGAGGAGGTAGGGAGCGTGGTTTACGAAGGGTGGCTTTCGAGAGGAGCGAAGGGGTGCCGCGGCGCCTCTCTTGCCTCGAGCACAGTGCGACGTCGCGACGCGCCACGTGCGGTGGCAACACACACCGGGGGAGGAATAACGTACAAAAGTTACTTTCTTGCTTCCCGTCGTGTATCGTTGCGTTGCTCGCCGTTTCCATCTTCGTCCTCGTCCCTGCGTCTTTATCGCGGTTCGTCGCGGACCACCCTTGGCGTCCGAAAAATTTCGCGTACTACCGCGGTACCAACCGATCGCGGACCACCATTTAAGTAATCACGGTGAGGGTGTGCACGAGAGAGACAGCTAAAGAGGGGAGGGGGCGAAAGAGAGGGAAAGAGAGTGGCACAAGTCGAAGGACGGAGCAATATCGCACGAGAAAAAGGCGAAAGGCAGGGAGAGGGGAATCGAGTAAAAGAAAGGACAAGAAGGGGATCGAGAACTTGCCAAGAAAGGAAGACGCGGGTTGCATTTCAAATTAGCCCCTGTTAATCTACCAAGGATTAAGTTACAGGGCTAAACGCGTGCCAGTGCGTTTCGACAGGAAAGCGGTTAACGGAAATCATTTATCGCCGGATTTGTACAAGGTCTACAAACACTGGAAACGTCGCGACGCCTTAATACTAGGTACAGTTCGGTGTTGTGTCGCGACGCGCACGAATCCCTCGGGACCCGTCGATGCAGTGAATTCTCGTGAGGCGACGGACATCAGTGACGAGTAAATTGTAATTTGTCGTGTTTGCGTGAGATAAAACGCGTTTCATTACAAAGGTGTCTGTAGAACGAATTCGTGATCTGTGCCGTTGTTTGATTTTCGCGCTCAAAGAACGTCTCGCAAACGCTTGTGACGCTATGATTCTGTCTTTCATGTCTTGGATCTGACTTTCTTGTGTTTCTTCGTGAAAGGCCGACTTTTGCTTGAAGAAGCTTGTGGTGAGTTGACTAAAAAAATAATGCCCATCAAAAACATCTATCTGTTCGTGTCTTCATTAAATAGTAATACTTGTATGGGGTTATCAATATATTTGCATTACAAATGCATTCTATTCTTTATTTTATTTTCATAAGATTTAAGTGTTTTGACGTCTAAATCAATTTTGCCACACATAATTCGATTTTTCAAAATGTTACAAATAATAGCTGTTTGCATAGAATATTTTAAAGTAACTTTGATATGTTTGTTATGATATCAAAGTCTGTAGTAGGTTGTAACTTTCAATATCAATTTTGTTCAATAAAAATTTGAATGTCCATTTACATAATATTAAGATTGAAGGTTAAGATTGACAGATTAAAATTTATTAGAATTAATCGATGTTTGAAGTGAGGTAAATAAGGAATTAGTGCTAAGTGTTCGATGGACAAGAAAATGGAGACGAGTGATGGAACGGGTCCGGTTATCTTTTCGTTTTGTGAAAGTGTTTGCAATTAAAAAGCGGTCGCTGCCACCTCGGGGAGCAGTATTTAACTTTGCTTAACTAAGTTCTCGATCCGTTGACGGAACGCCCGAGGGACTTGAAACGACGACAGTGTAATTCACATTTTTTTCGACGACTTTCAGCTCTCATCTTGTCCATGTTTCGTATTTTTCTTCGCCGTTTGCTCTTCCCAGCGAGATCCGTGCTCTCTTTGTGCTCGCGTTGTTTACAGTTTTTCTTTCATTTTCCACGTTACACGATACGTTTATCTTGTTCCTTAACTTTGTCCGCCGGTACAACGCGCACGTCGGTACGGAGTTATTGCTTGTGGCGGTCCCCGTTTCTTGTTACATTTATTTGCCTTGAAAAGTAGTTTTCGTTTTATGAAACTATCAAGAAATCACTACGAGGCTTAATGTATTCATCTAAATTGATTACCGCCTGTGGCGTACACTTTGGCTGTGTATAACTGCTGGCTTGAAGGGTCACTTTTCGAGGCACAGCATTTTTTTCGAACTCTTTGTATATTGGAGCCATTTCATCACAAAGTAATTGAAAAACGCGATTAAATAGTGGAGAGAATGTAAAATGTTCATCATAGTGTTTCAACGTGGTTAAACATTTTGAATTGGTAGTACAGCAATATGCAATGTTTCTACATTTTGTTGAAAATGGTTTACTATTATTTTTAACACGTTTTAAAAAGTATTAATGTTTTCAAAAAAATTAAAATTCAGTTTTATGGTTTAAAATGTTTCATGCTAAAAAGTCAATTTTATTGTAGTACACAGGATATTGTATTTTATATACAATAGGTAAAAGGTTTCATAGAAAAGAAATAAGCTCATCGTATACATTGTATGAAAATCTTTGAACACAAAAATGTACAGTTTTCAAATTGGTGTTCAGGGTATTCTTAAGATTAAGCAAGCAGTTTTATTGATCAAAGGCTCATTTGATTCATCAGAAAATTCTTTTTAATTCAAACTAAAATTATAGTTTTATTGAAAACTGATGTCGTTTTCAACGATGTGACGCAAGAAGGGTTGTTAGGAGAAGAAAATCGAAGTAAAGAGTCGCCATTTTCTTTTATACAGATCTGTGACAATAATTGTAGTGCAGAATATAGCAACGTTGTCCTCATTATAAAAATATGATAAAACGTCATGAACATCACAAACAACGGAGATTTTGTTCTGGTTGGAGACAGCATAATATATCTTGTTATTTCTTTTAAAAATAAGTTTTGTTGCCTACATACTAGACAAATTTATCCTACGTCATGTTTCGTTTTATAACCTATCACATGAGAAACTAAAATTATTATAATTTAAAAACGATTTTAAATTGCATAACTTCCAACTGTCAGCTGTCATTGTAAGATATCACGTTAATCATTAATTTTGACAGCTGACACTATTTGATATACATAACCAAATAATTGAAAGAAAAAAAGTAAAAAAAATTCTAAGCAGCACTTATTAATTTTGTGATATAAATTTGAACTAAAGTTAAGAAGAAACTTTAAATTGAAAAATAAAATGAACATATTCTGTAGAGTTATCATGGTATTCAAAATAATGTAGATAAATTTTTACTTTTAGATTTTATTTACCAAGACTCGTAAGTCGTGCAGGTCGTATTAAGTAGTTAGTATAAAACTGGCAAGGTCATATTTACAGGGTTTCAAAGCTTGTTAAAAACACTGACACTCACTATACTATCAACTGATTAGACCTATTTTAGAATACGGAAGCATGATCTCCGTACTGTAATTCTTAAATTAATGGTATTGGATGTATCCAACACAAATTTTGAAAACATGCTGCCAACTATATATAGTGGTCCCATACTATTTAATTCTCACAACTAAGATTTAATTTTTAATAATTTAAACTTTAAAAATAATCTAAACCCTACACATTACTACGACGTTAAATTCTTTCACAAAATAATAGAAAATATAACATCTTATTCGATGATGATCCAACTTTTTTCTTCGAATATACCTCAACTCCCCTAAGAAACTACACTTCAATTCGTACTGAATATCGCACTAATTAAAGTTATTTCAATTGCAGGAATCGAATCGAAAATTATGTTAACTTAGTTCATCTTAATATTGATATATTCAGAAACTTCATAGCATCTTTAGAACTCTCATTAGTCGACCTACTTTGATTCTTGAATATGTTACATTTTTCGTTTTGATATGTGACAGGTCTTATATATTGTATATTATATTAGGATACATTATCTTTCCTTTTTTAGTAGGTTTTTTTATTTGAACTTTAATTTATGCCCTATTTGTTCTAAGTGAATGCAAAATTGTGATACGTATTTAACTTTCGACTTCTACATTGTATTTCTTGTATAAAGTGGCTTACACGGTGAATAAGTAAATAAATAAATATTTTAGTTATTATATAAAAATATAAATAACTATATTTTGTTATATATTTCTTTTTATATATCTCCAAATTTTTTAATTTTTATATTCCTAAATTCCCAAATTAATAAATTTTCAGATTCACGAAATTCCTACATACGCAAGTAAATAAATTCTTAAATTCTCGAATTTCTAAATTCCCAAATTGTCAAGTTTTCAAATTCCTAAATTCCCAAATTTCCAAATTCTTAAATTTCAATATTTCTAGTTTTCTAAATCCCAGTTTCCTAAATTCCCAAATCCCAAATCCCAAATTTTCAAATTGTCAAATTGCCAAATTACCAAATTTCTAAATCCCCAAATTCCCAAAATCCCAAATTCCCAAATTCCCAAATACCGAAATATCCAAATTCCTAAATTTCTATATTCCTTATTTCCTAAATTTCCAAATACCCAAATCCCAATTTTCCAAACTTTCAATTTGCCAAATTCCCAAATTCCCAAATCCCAAATTTCCAAATCCCAAATTCCCAAATCCCAAATTTCCAAATCCCAAATTCCCAAATACCCAAATACCGAAATTCCTAAATTTCTAAATTCCCGAATTCCCAAATCCCAAATTCCCAAATCCCAAATTTCCAAATCCCAAATTCCCCAATTCCCCAATTCCCCAATTCCCAACTTTTAAAATTACCAAATTTCTAACTCTCCATATGCCTAATTTAAAGTAACTTACCCCATAAATAAATGAGTAAATACACATTTCAGGAGATTTTTCACGCTGTCGAAGCCACCGACGGAAGATGCCGCCTGCAGATCGTCTCGGGACGTGAGTGAGAAGTTTCATTTTGATATAGTGCCGACCGGCGACTAGCTCTGAAGGTCCACGATACTTTCACAACCACGGAGGACACTGACAACATGTCTTACCTCGCTCTGGACTCCAACGCGTGGCAGGTAAGTGTTAACTTCGCTATAGTTTTCTGCCCTAACCATAGTGCTGGAAATAACAGAACAGTCAGAATTTAATTTCGAAAAATAACATGTAACATGTATTAATGCAGGTGGCAGTAATGTGAAATCATCCAAATATGCATTGTAAATTTGAAAAACTCAAACATTTGCATGTTTCAAGATGTATTTCAGTAACATGCAGTCTTTTATAATAGATGAAATTAAATTTCTTCTAAAATTCGGATTTGAAAAAGTAGCACAACTAGTAGGTTGTTAAAATTTAGGTCCATCTAATAATATGGCATACTTGTTTCGTTTTGGATCTACAGAATCTGAGAATAGTTAAGAATGTAACTTCGAAAATTTAACCACGTGAAACGTGTTTCGTAAACTCAAATATTATGAATCTCATAAGAGTAATATACTTTTTTTCGCAACAAAACGTGAAGTACTGTTAATTTTGAGATTGTATAATAATATAGACTAATATTATTTAGAGCAAAATAAGTTGTGAAAATTAATTGATTTAGTAATTTTTGCAATAGTACAATTACCCTTAGTTACAGTTCATTTTTATAGTCATATTTAAGTAGCTGTTATGAAATACACATTTTCTTAGGCATATGCGTTCTTCATTTAACCTTGTTTTTGACATGCCATTTTACTTCTTGAAATTTTATTATATTCAGAAATAAAATATACTTTAAATCATGATCAGTATTCTGAAATTATAATTATTGTCTACTTATACGATAATTTTTCTTTCTTATTTTTTTGATAATTGCAAAATAAATCACTAGAAATCTCTATTAAGTAGAGGAAAATATAAACTATTTAATGCAACATTAAAAATACACGTTAATTACAATTTGGGAATTATTATGTACCTATTAAACAGTTTTTTGGGGTAATCTTTTTAAACGAGTTTTAAACGCCATAAAAATAATAACGTCGTATGTGTTTCACAAATCACCTATATTGAAGTTCCAAATTCAAAGGATTCGATAATATAAAGGATTTCAAACTAATTAATAAATTATGAATATATATTAATTAAATAGTTTAATGATAATAGACGATAGTTGTCTTAAAATACTGTAAATATTATGACAAATATTTAACATAAATTTTCGTAGCTATTACTATTGTATATAACTCACAATTGACGTGATTATTAATATATTCAATATTATTACCATTATCTGCACGAATATGCAAAATACATTGGCGTAACTAGGTAATAACTGAGGTGAGTGGAGAGTACGAAACCTCACATACTTCAATTTAAAGTTTAGTTTAGAAAGTTATATGTTATATTTTCAAATTTCCAAATTCTCGAAATTCCAAATTACAAAATCTCCAAATCTTGAAATTTCTAAATTTTTACATTTCTGAATTTCCAAATTTTCAAATCCTTATTATCCCATTTTTTTAAATTCCAAAATTCCCCAATACCAAAATTTCTAAATTCCCAAATTATTAAATTTCTATATTCCCAAATTTTCACATTTTTTAATTTGTATATTCTTAAATTTTTACATTTTTTAATTCCTAAATGCTAAAAGTTCTAAATTTATAATTTCCTAAATTCCTAAATTCCTAAATTCCTAAATTCCTAAATTCCTAAATTCCTATATTCAAAAATTTTCAAATATTTAATTTATATATTCCTAAATTTTTACATTCTTGAATTCCTAAATTATAAAAGTTCTAAATTCCTAAATTCCTACATTCCTAAATTCCTGAATTCCTGAATTCCTAAATTCCTAAATTCCTAAATTCCTAAATTTCTAAATTCCTCAAATTAGGTTCCTAAATTCCTGAATCCCTAACTTCCTAAATTCCTAAATCACCAAATTCCTAAATTCCTAAATCCCTAACTTCCTAAATTCCTAAATCACCAAATTCCTAAATTGTTAGAAAGTCCAATAGAAAAGGAATAATTTCGCGTGTTGAATGTACGGCAGACGCGTAGAGACTGGTACGTGGACAAAGAAAAAACAAAAGAGCATATCGGCAAAACGCAACGCATAACTGCCAAACTGCACGTTCACGCTCACGCACACACACACACACAGTAAACCGAGAACAAAGGACTTTACAACGGAAATTTGACTATGTCTAACACGCCCTCCTCAAATTTCGCGTTTTTCTATCTCTTAACAGTGTCTTAAACCCACACCCTGCACGTGTTTGAAATGCGCCGGGCCCGGTAGCGGTTTTGTAAACATATCCGCCGGCATACCCTCTGTCGGTACGTATTCCAAATCGAACTGCTTCTTCTTAAATGCGTCACGAACGAAATGATACCGCGTAGCGATGTGTTTTGTACGCGAATGACAAACCGCATTTTCAGCTATAGCTTTTGCACCGCGATTATCTGTACCGATCGTTATACGGGACAATTCAAGCATTCTCATCTCAAGCATTAGATTTCGTAAATACACGGCTTCTCTAGAAGTCTCTGATAACGCAACATACTCGGCCTCTGTTGTCGAAATCGCAACACTTTTCTGTTTACACGATCGCCACGTTATCGCCGCACCACTTAATACAAAAACATATCCCGTATACGATATTCTGTCTCTTACATCGGCCGCGTGATCCGCATCCGAATAACCGAGGATTCCATATGCGTTTTTCTTATAAACTAGTCCCAAGTCTTTTGTACCTTGCAAATATCGTAAAACTCGTTTCGCCGCGGACCAATGCTCCCCGCTATATTTTGTATTAAATTGCGCCAATCTATTTACAGTGAACGAGATATCCGGTCGCGTAGCCACAGCCAAATACATCAATGAACCTATTAATTGTCTATACGGCTTTTCCTTTTGATCTTCATTTGTACGCTGCGCCCCGACCGGCAGATTTGTCCCTGGTATACCGGGTGTATTCACAGGCTTCGACTCATCCATGTTAAACCGTTTTAATAAATCTTTTATGTATCTTTCCTGACTTAGTCGAATTTCGCCCCCCTTTTGTTTAATATCTATACCAAGACAACAACTTGCGAGACCTAAATCTTTAATGTTAAACGCTTCGCTTAGTCCTTCACGAATCTCTCGCAATCTCTTCTCACTCTTTGACGCATACAAAATATCATCGACATACACAACCAGAAAAGTACGTTCTTTCTCATTCGCATCAAAATAAAAACACGTATCGTTCGCAGCTGATGTCAGTCCTAAGTTTTTCAGTACTTCATCGAGTCTTTTACTCCACTGACGACCAGCTTGTCGCAAACCATATAACGCTTTATTTAAACGGCATACTTTATCACCTTCACGCAAAACCCGTAGCATATCACGAGCCTTTGCACCCACTTCACTATCTGCACCATCTTCACGAATTATCTCGTACAGCGACTCTTCTATGTACTCCGGTAACTCCATGAATATTTCTTCGTCCAATTCTCCATTCAAGTATGCGGCGACTACATCCAATTGATGAATTTTTAGATTTTCTCTCGCTGCCAGAGCCATTAGCAATCTTACAGAATCTAGACGAGCTACAGGTGCAAAAGTTTCGGCAAAATCAATTCCCTTACGTTGGGTGAATCCTCGCGCCACTACTCTTGCTTTTCTACGTTCCAGGTTTCCATCTGATTTCATTTTATTTCGTAGAACAATTTTGCATGTAATAACTTTTCTATTTTTCGGTCGCTCAACCAATGTCCACGTGTCATGTTTTATTAACACTCTCATTTCCTCAGCGATTGCTGCTAACCATTTTTCGGAATCTTCGCCGTTCATCGCACCTTTTAACGATGGACCGATCAAGTTTGCCATCTCCATCGCTTGCAGTGGATCATCCGTAACGTCCAAGAACACGTCATCATCTGTATCGGAGTCATCTTCCGTACTGGAGTTGTCTTCCCTCGGCTCATTTTCGCCATTTTCAGGCTCCTCACGCGATCTTCGAGTTTCGTCGGGAACAGATCTGAAATGGTACATCCTTTTCGGTCTCCCCCGATTACCTGTACGCAGTATCTTTGGTCTTCCCGCTCCTCGAACTAAACGCGACGGTGACGATGGTTCCATGGCCGGATCGTCGGCGCCATGCGATAACGACTGAACGGGTTGTGTCATAGGTCGCTCATCGTCCTCGTTCAGGCGTTCCGGCTGATTTATCTGTAGCTCGATCAAACCTTCTTTTTCTTCATCAAGCTTCTGCGTTGTCCCGTTGGTGTCTTCGGCCTCTCTTTCTGCTTCCACCAACCCTTCTTCAAGAAATTTTACATCTCTAGTTACCACAACCTTTTTATCTTCCGGAACGTACACGCGATACCCCTTTGACTCTTCAGAATAGCCAATTAGTACGCCCTCCTTCGATCTGGGCTCAAATTTTCCTCTACCTGGCTCCTTCTGTAAGACGTACGCTTTTGCACCATACACTTTTAAATTACTCAAGTCCGGTACACGCTTGTACCAATACTCATACGGAGTATGGCCTTCGAGACTCGCTGTCGGGCAACGATTTCGCAAATAATTCGACGCGGCAAGTGTTTCCGCCCAAAACGCACCACTCAGTCCCGTCTGTGTGAGCAGACAACGCGCCATATCTACGAGAGTTCGGTTCTTTCGTTCCGCAACGCCGTTCTGCTGCGGCGTGTGAACCACGGTCAAACGTCGACGGATACCGCTTTCATTAAGAAATTCATCGAATTCGCGATTGCAATATTCACGCCCGTTATCTGTCATTAGATATTTTATTTTCTTACCAGTCTGGTTTTCAACCCGTGCCTTGTACACTTTGAACGCTCGTAACACGTCACTTTTGTTTTGAAGGAAGAACACTTCGCACCACCTACTATAATCGTCGATAAAAGTAACGAAGTATCGCGCGCGCCTAAATGACTCCGTTCTTGACGGTCCCCACACATCCGAGTGCACAATATTCAACACTTCCGAACTCCGTTGAGAACCTTTTGGAAACGGCAACATTGTCATTTTTCCGCGCAAGCACACATCACACGGCTGAGACCGTTTTTCACTGCTAATACACATGCCGGTTGCTAATCCTTCTTTCGATAGCTTGAAAACGTCACGCACATTTAAATGTCCTAATCTACGATGCCACACATCTATATTTACAGCACTAATATTTTTGTTCACGAGATTTGCCCGCTCGAGTTTCTCACAGAAATAATACAGATTTCCTTCGCGCTCAGCTAAGAGTTTTATTTCTCCGTTCTTTCCGCGCACAATTGCTCTATCTTTTTCGAACAAAACTGTATGTCCATAGTCTGTGATTTTTGCGACTGATAATAAATTTGTACGTAACTTATTTACTACTAACACGTCATTGAGCGTCACTGACATCGTTTGTTTTCCGTCCGTCGTTACAATGCTCGCCGTACCCCGCGCGTCAACGCTAATTTTCGCATCACTGGCCAATAACAATTTTTCCTTTCCGACGGTCGCATTCATGCTTCGAAGGAGAGTTTCATCGTTGCACATGTGTGATGTACAACCACTGTCTAAACACCAGCGTCTTTCAGCAACACTTTCGCGGACACGTAGCACTTCTTCCGACGGAAACACTTGAAACGCGTTTTCTGTACTTTCGACTTTTGATGACGATTCGCGCTTTATGTTCTCACGCGAACCTTTTGAAGGACATTCCGAAGCCTTATGCCCAACACAATGACACTTGAAACACTTAAAACGAAAAGTTTTATTTTCTTGTCCCGTGCGTTCTGTCATTTGACGGGAATTTTCTTTCTTTCGACCTCCGCGGCCCCCTTGAAATCTTTCCCGACTTTTCTGCACCCACATTGCTTCGGTTTTTTCATCGTCCTTCTGCTGAATTCTTGAATCATGTTCTTCAAGAACTTTTTGTCTTATGATTTCAGCGCTCGGCACAGTGTCACGCGATTCCATTGTGCATTTCAATATAGCGAAACTCGGCGGCAAACTGTTCAAAAGCATATAAGATAATAGTTCTGGATTTATAGGAATATCCAACGATTCCAACTGTGCTGTGACGTCGAAAAATTCCATTAATTGCGTGCGAAGATCTGCGCTTTCGACCATCTTGAACGTTGAAATACGTTTCAGCAAGCCTGATTTCTTCACAGGTCCCGTCGATGCAAATTCCGACTTCAACCTACACCAAACTTGCGCCGCTGTATCCAACCCTTTTACTAATCGCAATAAACTCGGATCAATTGCGATTATCAGATCTGCCCTTGCTCTCGCGTCATCGTCATCCCACTTTTCCTGATCGATCTTGAGCTGTTCTTCTGTTAAACCTGCTTTCATTGTCGGCCTAGGTATTTTTCCGTTGACAAATTTCCAGGTACCGTTCTTTACGGCCACAGCTTCCATTTGCACTACCCAACTATCGTAGTTATCCTTTGTAAGTGGCCTGATATTGAATGTTGACGACGCCATCTCGAGATCTCTTCAACACTTTAACAATTATCACTTTAACTACCACTTTAACTTAACTCGCCTCTCGTCTAAAGAGCTGGGCCCATAACCTGTTAGAAAGTCCAATAGAAAAGGAATAATTTCGCGTGTTGAATGTACGGCAGACGCGTAGAGACTGGTACGTGGACAAAGAAAAAACAAAAGAGCATATCGGCAAAACGCAACGCATAACTGCCAAACTGCACGTTCACGCTCACGCACACACACACACACAGTAAACCGAGAACAAAGGACTTTACAACGGAAATTTGACTATGTCTAACATAAATTCCTAAATTCCTAAATTCCTAAATTCCTAAATTCCTGAATTCCTAAATTCCTAAATTCCTAAATTCCTAAATTCCTGAATTCCTAAATTCCTGAATTCCTAAATTCCTAAATTCCTAAATTCCTAAATTCCTAAATTCCTAAATTCCTAAATCCCTAACTTCCTAAATTCCTAAATCACCAAATTCCTAAATTCCTAAATTCCTAAATTCCTAAATTCCTAAATTCCTAAATTCCTAAATTTCTAAATTCCTAAATTCCTCAAATTAAGTTCCTATCTTCATGAATCCCTAAATTCCTAAATTCCTAAATTCCCAAATCTCCAAATTCCTAAATTCCTAAATTCCTCAAATTAAGTTCCCATCTTCCTGAATCCCTAAATCTCTACATCCTTAAATCTGAAACTCTTAAATTCCGAAATTCTTCAATTTCTATATTCTCAACTTTCTAAGTTCTTAAATCTCCACAATCACAAATTCCCAACCCTAATTCTCTAATTCCTAAATTTCCTAAAATTTCTAAATTTTCGCATTCTCAAAAATTTGAACGCTATCAGTTATCACAATTAATCCATCAAGAAATTTGTCCCAGCTCAGATAAAAATTCTAGTTACGCCAATGAAAAAATACCACACGAATATTACAAAATCCATAACTGCGATTAATGATTCAATTACAACCACAGTTAACCATGCCAATTTTGTTCCTTCCGAATCCATTTTCAGATCACACTTTTAAACTGAAGAACTCAAACAAACCGTGTGTTAAAATTAATCCAACTCTCTCCGAAGTACGACGTAAAAAAGTTCTCATAAAGAAAAGTTGGACGAATATTCGTGCATGAAAGTTGATTGAAATAATATGTAAACGTAATTACATCGTGCAAACACGGAGTTTTACGACAAGAAGTAATAACGCGCGAAGTTGCGCTGTTTAATTTATGGAAAGTGCAATAATTTGAAAGCAAATGTTTGTTGACGAATAGATTGCCTTTATTCGTGCGGAGCTGTTACTAGTTGCGGTTGCGACCTCTCTTCGTGTCCGAACAAAAATCACCGATGGCTTCAAAATAACGGTATAAAATGTCTGTGTCTAGAACGCATTTCGCGAGTAATATTCAGTTGCTGTCAGCTACAATTGAGATCGAACGTTAAATAGCTTAGATAAGGGGGTCAAATGAGCCTCGTATAATACGCTATTGTTGTGAGATAGAATTCGATGGATCTCGTAATACACGTAATTTTCTTGAACAATATGATTAGGTACGTTGATGATAAATTATTCGATGAACCTTCCATATGCATAGGTTTTAACCTAAGCATGTCTGAGGAATTGTGTATGATTCAATCATAGAAGATTTTATTCAAATATTTTAATAGCAAATGTCAGTCTTGTTATAAGCTGAATAACTTTTGTGTTAAATGTACATATGGGGTATTCTATCTAATCTGAACATCTTATTCTCTGTAATGGAGAAAAATGCCCAAGAAAAATATTTTGTTCGATAGGGCAAATATTATGTAAGAAATGTTTTTCAAGATCGTTTTTTACGAAATTTTAAGATCGATGACAGTTTGTTAATGGAAGACATTTTCGTTGCCATAGTATGTTAACTGAAGTCAAGATGAAAATTTATTATTATTTATAAATAGTAATTTGTTAATAACGCCATAGTGTATTATAAGTAAATATTTAAAATTAATATTATGAGTTAATATAATTAACAAATAATTATATTTTGTTATGTAACTTCTGACTATTTCTTATGTTCCTAAATTCCCAAATTTACAAGTACCCAAATCCTAAGTTCTCAAGTCCCCAAATTTCTAAATTTCTATATTGTTAATTTCCCAAATTCACAAATCTTAAAATTCGCAAATTCCCAAATTTCAGAATTTTTAAATTCCCAAAATATCATATTACTAAATTTTCAAATTATCAAATCCCCAATTCCCTAAATCCCCAAATCCCTAAATCCCCAAATCCCTAAATCCCCAAATCCCTAAATCCCCAAATCCCAAAACCCCAAATACCCAAATTCCCAAATCAGCAAATACTCAAATCCCCACATTCAAAATTTTCAAATTACCATATTTCTAAGTTTCTAAATTTCTAAATTTCTAAATTTCTAAATTTCTAAATTTCTAAATCTCCAAAACCCCAAATCCTCAAGTCAGCAAATACTCTAATCTTCAAATTACTAAATTTTCAAATTACCAAATCCCCAAGTCCCCAAATCCCCAAATACCCAAATCCCGAAATCCCGAAATCCCAAAATCCCAAAATCCCCAAATTCCCAAATTCCCAAATCAGCAAATACTCAAATCTCCAAATTACTAAATTTTCAAATCCCCAAATCCCCAAATCCCAAAATCCCCAAATTCTCAAATACTCAAATCTCTAAATTACTAAATTTTCAAATCCCCAAATCCCAAAATCAGCAAATACTCAAATTCCCAAATTCCCAAATTTTCAAATTACCAAATTTCTAAATTTTTAAATTACCGAATCCCCAAATTCTTAAGTCTCCAAATTCTCAAATCACCAGATTCCTAAATTCCCAAATACTCAAATCTCTAAATTACTAAATTTTCAAATCCCCAAATCCCCAAATCCCAAAATGCCCAAATTCCCAAATACTCAAGTCTCTAAATTACTAAATTTTCAAATCCCCAAATCCCCAAATCAGCAAATACTCAAATTCCCAAATTCCCAAATTTTCAAATCCCCAGATTCCTAAATTCCCAAATACTCAAATCTCTAAATTACTAAATTTTCAAATTCCCAAATCCCCAAATCCCAAAATCCCCAAATTCCCAAATACTCAAATCTCTAAATTACTAAATTTTCAAATCCCCAAATCCCCAAATCAGCAAATACTCAAATTCCCAAATTCCCAAATTTTCAAATTACCAAATTTCTAAATTTTTAAATTACCGAATCCCCAAATCCTTAAGTCTCCAAATACTCAAATCCCCAGATTCCTAAATTCCCAAATCCTCAAATTTTCAAATTTGCAAATTTCCAAATAGCTAAACTTCTACAATCCCAATTCCTTAAATTTCCATGTTCTCAAATTTCCTAATTTTCACTTGATCCAGCCATAACAAATATTGCAATTACACTAATAACAGAATGCAATATTAACCATAAAGAAACAGATAAAACAACTACACATAAAAAACAAACTAAAATAAAATTTAAAGTATTACATATACCAATATCCAATCGTTCAAAGATGCACACCCAAAATCCAATCGATCACATTTACAACAAAATATGATTGCAACAAAAAAAGCTTCTTACTTTCCCCGAAAGATACGATGTTATCAGACATTTTAAAGCGAGATATCTATCATCGCGTTCCCCAATTTTGCACGGTTATCGCAAGGAAATCATGCTGCCCTTAGTCAGACGAAACAAGTCAGCATCTCACCTCGGGCATTTCTAATAAACGGCGCAGATCACCGGGGACAGATCAGTCTTCTTCCGTGATCGCAGGGCGATCACCGAGGTCCTCCCTATTCATAAAGCAGCCAACCAGCTGTCAGATACGGATCGGGTCGCTGTTCCCTTTTTGCCGGTTAATTCTCCGCCTTGGTTGCACACTCATTATCGAGCCAAATTAACCCGATTCGAGTTCTGACATTCCGTATGTCATGAGGGGAACGAGTTTGCACGATTACGCCTGCGTAAGGCTGAAAAACGATGCCGTGTGTGAACCCGGATGAGTCCTGGGTTAGGTAACGTTCAGCGCTCGATTATAAAATACAAGGGTACACAATCGACGTTTACCGAGTAACAATCGTTTAACTTCTGTATACTTGTATCAGTAACCATTTAGTCTGGTACGTTATTGCAATTATTAATGTCCTATTCTTTACTTTATTCTGTACTTGCAATTTTATGAAATTATTATGTAGTATTAATGCAACATATGTAAATTTTCGTTTCGCATTAGTTCTGTTTTCAACTGTTATATATTAGTTTAATTTTTTACTCTATTATTTATTAGAATACGTATACTATAGATTATGCATACATTAGTTTCATAGTTTATTATGAAATAGTATAGTATATTATAGTGTATCAAAAAATATTAATACATTGTGTGTTATAAAATAGCAGTATAGAATTTTACAGTATATCATAAAATTATAGCATAGTAAAATACATTATATATTATATTAAAAATGTGAAACAACAAAATCCTTGAACATACAAACACAAATGAATAAACCTATCTTAAATTTGACCAGTTATTTTCAGAAACTCCACCAGTAACCAAAATAATAAACATTTGTTCGTAATTGAATGCCTAGAGAAAAAAGGTTTCCAGATCGGCAATAAATTGTCAACCACGGTATCCGAGGTGGTCCCCAAAAATGTATCACGCATACCAGAGTCTGTGTGAAAGAAATAACTTCCCGTCCTGATAAAAAGTTAATAGGCTCACGGTTAAACGTAAAAAAGGCCATTCGAGCGGTGAAAAACATCGGTAATCGTCGAGACATATTCGACACAGTATGGCGAGTATCAAGATTCCCCTACGGTAGCCACGGAAATCACATAGTGACGGCAGGAAATGTAAGGCTTCAACCATAGCGGATAACGGAAACAAGTTTAGCCAGACTCGGCCCATATCGAATTATACTGTTAGAGAACTTCGCTAGCTTTGCCTAGGTTGCCTAAAAGACGGTAGTTTTGGTGTTGTAACCAGCCCTTCCGGGTTCACAGAATATACCGAGTTAAAACTCGTCCTTTGATGTTCTATTTCAATTCATTTTCGTCGAGACATCGTATTCTTTGGTACAGCTAAGTGTTATTATAACGTTTAACATTTTGTAAATTAAATTTTAACATATTTACATAACGGGGTTAAATCTTATTTCGTAAATTGAATCGTTTTATTATGTTAGCGAAGTTTTCAGTATTTAGGAATTTCGAAGTTGGGGTCGGGAATCTTGAAGTATTTTGAGATTTAAGAAGTAGGGAATTTGAGGATTTGGGAGTTTAGGAATTTTAAGACTTAATAATTTTAGAAATTAAGAACTTGCAAATTTGATAATTTAGAAAATTAAAGAATTTAGTTTAGTAGTTATTTATTTCAATAACCTTTATTAATTCAATTGTATTTTTTTAAATTGATAACAATCTGTAACAATTTTTAACTGCAATTCCTTTGCACAAGAAAGATATTACTATAACAGTTCTCAATATCTACAATTCCTTGCTCAGAAAAAAGATTCTTATGCAATAGTAGTATTGTAGTAGATTATAACAATTTTCATTTAGCAGAAAATCTAACAGAAGTTTCTAATTATTTACTACAGCAACTTACAACAAATTTAAAATTTATTATAATATCATAACATTTCCTTAAAAATGTATACGGACAATTTGTAAGAATTTTCATTTACAATTTTTCTTACATAGAAAGAAAAGTTGATAACAATATTCAGTAGATTATAACAGCAACTTTTGATGATATAAAACTTCAGGTTATATTAATTTATATCTAAAGTTCCTAATCATTCGTTATAAGACAGCAGCTCGCAATATTTATATACAAATCTACATAGCAACAATTTACAACAATATTAATTATCGCAAATAGCTCCCTAAACTTCGCTCGAAATAGAAAAACAGATGGTATGAAGCAAAAACCGAAAGGGAGGTTAGGATAAAAGGATATTTGCACATTTTCCAATAAAGTATGATACGCACGCGTGTCAAAGACGAGTGGCGGTTGTGTCTTTGCTTGAAATAACAAGGGGGCACCATGAGCAGAATTAATACTTCGCTTCCACGTGCCGGATTTGTTACTCTCTCTCCGTCTTTCTGCCGCTCCTCTTACATCCCGTTCTTGTTTTCGTCCGTGTGCCTTCCTCCTGTCTTTCCTGACTCAACGGGCGTAAATGATAGGAAAACCACGAAACCACACGGTGTCCACCGAACAACTCAACGGCAATATTTCATCGACGCTGCGGTGCACGCGTGCACGCACGTGCATTCGTACACGCATGTGCTTTCGCTCGGAATTGGAAGAGTTAAGAGGCTGGCTCGTGGTTTCGTGTCCCCCGCATATTTGTCTTCGCTATCCACTCGACTTTCGCGCTCATGTTCGCGCGTTAAACCGGCGATGAAGAGGATGGCGTGCCTCGGTTACGATTCAGGGACCAACAGGGTTTTTACGATTTCTATAGAATCCGTTCGGCTGTGTAACTGGCTTCGAAATGAATTGGCCCTCGATATCACTGTTGTGAGACGGTACTTACGCGCATGCACTGCGAAAGTAGAATCAGTGAAGTAAATATATGAATAAAAATGTGTGCTTTAACACTAGATTGCCTAAGGAAGTCATTTTGACTGCTTTTCAATATCAATTAGAAAAACAATTATGTATATAATGACACAGTTTCTTAGAATTTTGTGACTTTTTGTACAACATATAAATGCGTTTATTAATAATTGTAGTTGCCTCCCCCCTCCTTCATTTCCGATATATATATATATATGTGTTATACCTATATTGCCCAAAAGCAGTCATTTTGACTACTTGGGAAATTTTAAATAATCAAATGACTTTTATTATTGAATTGAGTAAATTTTTTATATGACCAGTTCGGCTCTGGATTGGAATAACAGTTTATATATTTTTTTTATTACCGTCACATGATAACATACAAGTTCATGATAAATTGTCGTTCCCCTTCAACGCGCTATAACGTAGTTCAGGGGGAAGGAGGATCACCGACTACTTGATGCCACAGCCCAGCATACTGTAATCGAGACGCTTTTTTTCCAAATGAAGTACATTTTTTTTATTTTTAATATTTACTAATAACTTGTTGTATAACTGTAAATAATATAAAAAATATTAAAAATTAATTTTAAACAAATTTCTTTACACATTAGTTATTCTTTCACAATGCAGTCATTTCGACTGCTTTTGGGCAATATAGGTATATACTAAGTTTCAGTCTTTCTAGTGTTAATCGTCCATGCATAATTTTGCAGAAATTTGTTTGTTAAGGGAGAATATGTATGTATATTTACTTATATGTGTATGTCTTTACTTATCAAAGTTTTGCAATTGTTTACATTACATTCGCTACAGGATAAATACATTCCTACAATTCGCTATTATGATCGCGCATGCGCGAAATTATAATAACAGCTAGACTATTGTCTTGCACTGATACTAAAACAATTTATTTATATCTCGACACAATATACAATTACAACGATTTTCATGCGAAGTACATTACATAACATACTCTTTCACATTATAGAATTTGCTCTCTCAAATATTTTCTTAAAATTCGAAAACGTTAAAGATGTCATATTTATGCTTTTCAATGTAGATTTGCCATATGGTAGATACGGTGCTATGATTGGTTAACGCTCGCGCATGCGCGGAAATGCAATAATGGTGCTATTGTCTCGCACCAATACCAAAACAGTTTTTTATTTATATCTCGACATATACACAACTTCAATGTTTTTCATGCGAAATCTATTACTTAATACACTATTTTACATCATAAAATTGGCTCCTTCAAATTATTTTCTTAAAATTCGAAAACGTTAAGCATCTCGGTGATGCTGTTATGTTTTTTAATGTTCATTCGCCATACGGTAGATGCACTGCTGTGATTGGTTATTACGGTTGCGCATGCGCAAAAAAGTCTGGCCCAATACACTGCTTGATATTACAGATATAAATTTATACAGGGTGTTTGGAAGGGATAAATACTTTGAATTTACGGATCTTTAACTGTACAAATTATAATCGATATTGAATTCAAAATTCAATCCTCGTGCAAATATAATTTAGGTTTAGATTTAAGTAACATTTGAATTGTAATGTGCGTGATAAGTCTAACTCGATATTGTAAGCTAAGGAGTTAAAATCTGCAATTACACTTATTAACATACGCCTCAATAAAAGTGCAATCGTTGAAATATTAAATTATATATAACGCTTTTAATTTTGCTGTTTTAATGTTTTGACCAATAGATTTCAACTTACAGACGTTGAATGAGCAATACTGAATTTAAAGTAAGAAAATAAATGAATGAGAGACAACACAACCTGCTACAATCATTCTTTATCTCCACAAAAGTTCATATAGATTTTGACAAAAGCTTCGTAATAATTTCTGTAATTTACAATAAAAAATGTAAGATATGTTATTTTGATGGGTTTCGTAAGTACTAATGAACCAAAATAAACAGTTGGTCGCTAATGGAGGCTCGCTAATAGGTACATTTACCTTATGGAGGCGAAACTGTTTGCTCAACGCCACTACAACGCAACCGTTTGTCTTTCGCGTTGGTCGCTCGATTGCTTCGATTATTTGCCTCTTCATCTTATCCTAATGCGTGATTCACTGCTTTGCATGGTGAACGAAGCAGGAACAGTTGGTGGCTACATCAAAAACTCGGCGCACTTCAAAGTCGCTCGATCCGTAGAGCATTTCACGAGGTAGCACGGAGAGGGTTGTCGGAGACTCGTTTGCGCGACGAGCGGTGTAATGGAGGGTAAGAAAGACGAGGAAGGGTGAACGAAAAATAAATGATACCCGAATTAGCGTAATCGTGTGATGGTTTCACGAGGGAGATCCTCGCGTTGCAAACGGGTATCGCGGGGGACCCGGAATTCAATTTCGATTTCATTCTGGCGTTTGACGTTCGCCGGTGCGCAGCTTCGGAGATTTGGAGATTGTACAACCACCAACGATTTTTATAAAAAGATTCTTCATAAGGTTTTCTGAAAGTTGCCATAGTAACGTCCACTGCTTTCTTTTCGAAGAAAGATTTATTTAAGATAAAATTAAGAGAAGAATTTAGAAGTTACTATGTGTATATTTTTTCTTTCAATATTTTTGGTATGGGTAGAAATTTGCAAATTCCCAAATTCTCCAACTCCTCAATTTACCCTCAAATAATGTAATCTCCAAAAATCCCCAAAAATCAAGAAGTGGAAGACCACTTCACCGTTGATTTATTTTCCCTAAGTAATTCTCAACTACACAACAGAATATTCTGGTAAATCTGAATTAACAATACTGAGTTTTTGTCTCCTTTCTATATTTATGTACGTATATTCGCGTATCTACTCCTAAAATTGAAGACACTAAACAGAGCGGAATACCGTTGATACAATTTTTATTTACAATTCTGCGGAAACACAACAGAGCGCACGGAGATACGTATCCAGAGCGTAAACTAAGCTCGCTTTGTTAGCGTTCAAACTTCGTTGCAGAACGGAACCGGAATTCTCTAAAACGTGTGTATGATGTTCAGTAATTACAGTTCCATGGGCAAGTCACGTACGCAGCATGCCGCACGCAAAGGGTTGAATAAAAGATGATGAGCTGATGTTGGCCGAGCCACGGCGATGCCAAACATCCACGATACCCCCCCTTGAAAACGTTGGTTAACCCAGTGACAATGCGGAGAGCGAGGTCCATTGTCACCCCCATCGGGCACAAAGGGCTGTGGCACTTTGTTCGGGCGCGCTTATGTACACCGAGCATGTCACCAGACACATTCCTGTATAATGCAGAAGGCAAATTCAGTTGCACGTGTTTCACGGTGCGTTGCAGTTATACCGTGAGATATAACTTTCATGACTTTCCACCTGGACGCAAAAAAATATTGCGCTATTTTAACACGGTTGACGAATATGCTGAAAATGTGCGGAACACGGAGGAGAATTTCAGAAAATTTTTACCAAATTTTCTGTGAAATGTTTCTTGGGTACAGCTGGGTTAATTACGATACGGATTATGGCGTGCAAAATCACTAACAGATTTATCACTGTGATCACAGATCACGAATGTGATTAAATTTCTTTCACGACCGTGATTCGGAAGATGGCGTTTTAGGTTCACGTTAACTGTCGTTGGTGTTCTGCTGACTCCCCTTAGCGGAAGTTCAAAAATGTCATATTATGTATTCATATTATGTTTTCATACAATTATATGGCATTCTGTGTATATTTATATTATATACTACTTTAGAAGATTATAAGAAATAAATTGACAATTTGCAACTAGGTGTAGGTTAGTTTTGCGTACATGTTACTTTGCTGAAGAATTTTGTGATCACTGAAACGAAGTTTAAAGAAATTAAAAATTTATAGTTACAATTTATTTATTATTTTTAGATTTTCCTTTCTTTCCTCTTAATAGGAAAAATATATTAACATTGCTTTGGAACCATATTACAATATAATACATATATAGCCTAAGAATACATTCAGTCTGAACTGAAAATTCAAGTGTACTGAAAGTATGAGAAAAGTTTATTATAATTGAACTGTGAATGTGTCATGAGTTAAATAAATAATAAGTGAACAAAGGAAAGCAGAATAACTTTGAAATGAAATTAATAATATAATACGGCAAGTTAAAGCGTTGTATTATGGAAAAATTAGACTGAACACTTACATATTCAAACAGAAATAAATCTTCAACCTTAAATGTTCGAGTACACAAATGTACAAACTTCATAAATTTTCTCAGTCGAGAACTCCATCAAACTGTAAAAAGAAACCACTTCGATCACCGTACCGAATTACGACGCGTCGTTGCGAAGTTAATCGACATTCCGATTAAAATCATCGAAGGAATTTCGAAAAAGAGAGGAAGAAACCGGCAGGTGTCACGTAGTACCTTCCGCAATAATAATTTTTCTAGACCGTTTTCATTTGGCACGGACGTCAGACGCGACGCGCCGTGATCAGTCAAGCGACGTCGGCTTGTGT
Organism: Megachile willughbiella; assembly: GCA_945859595.2. Taxonomy (NCBI): domain Eukaryota; kingdom Metazoa; phylum Arthropoda; class Insecta; order Hymenoptera; family Megachilidae; genus Megachile; species Megachile willughbiella. Next base: position 10,894,713 of record OX243803.1, on the reverse strand, counting down.
TTTAGTCTTTAACCCGTTCTGCTTCCAGTAATTAAGACTCGAGCGTAAAAAAAAACGAGAGAGACGAAGCTAGGAGACGGCAGAGCGAAGGGATGGGATAGGATGAAGTAGAAGTAGCCGTGGGAGGGTGTAGGGAGGGAGAGAAAAAGAGCAGAAATAGAGGAGCGGGTGGATAGTAGGTGGCAGAGGGTGGTTGGGATAAAGGTGGAGCATCGAAGAGAAGAAGGAACGATAGAGAAAGGGAAAAGGTGAACGCTGAGGTAGCAAAAAAGGGGGGAGGGGGAGGATCGGGGGGGAGATTCGCTACACGATGACATGCTCCTTTGTTCTGCCCTTTTGCGGAAGACACCGTAGCGAGTAGCATTTGCAAGCACAAAGAGAAATAATGACTAGTCCAGTGTTCAACTAATATTTGCTTCAAACTTTTCCGGAGATTTTTTCTTCCGAGAATGCTTCCCTTTGTCATTCGTGAGAGCCGGTCGACACGACGACGTTGACGACGCCACCCGATTCGGCTTGTCAGAAAAGTGCTCTGCCGGCGAGGGATGGTATTCGCGTCGTTTCACAGAAACCGGCCTTAAGATGGCTACTGCCGTCCTCCGTTTGTCGTCTTGTGTACCACCGGAACAAAAGATCGTACTTTTTCCATAGTCGCTGCCCGGCTACGAGTTCTGTCTTACTTTTGCATAACTAAGAGACACACGTACAGCCGACTTTTCTTTCGTTTACGCTCGCCGTTCTTTCGTTTCTCAGCCCTCAGGATTAAAGAAACTTTGCCCTCATTCTCCGGTGATTTGTTGCAATTCATTCGTTACCAGATGCTCGCAGCGTCTCGTTTTTCATTACCGTTCTGACTGCTAATTTGTTTTATCCGACGCTGCTTTGAGGGTACAGAGAAAATCCGATACATGAAATACTCGATATGCTCGGTTAAAACATTTCGAATACACAGGGTAACAGAACAATCAGATAGGGGATGATTCTACTTGACAAAATTAGTCCAAAATAGAGACTTCATTCTTGGGAAAATTTCTTTATCATTGAAAAATTTGATTCTTCAAAATATTTGTTGTGACGGGCCCCTTTACTAATCCTGTACGAAAACGTGTAATATTATCCGCGTCCTTTGTCATCGATGAAACGAACTTCTTTTCTGCAACACGTGTATCTTTTTTTACGTCTCCAGAGTTCACGAGCTGGCAAACTGTACGTTAGTATAAGGGTGACCATCGAATCCACCCTATATCTAGTTTAGTGGTCCTGGTTTTTCGAGGGTGGTAGTTGCTGGTCACGATGGTGGTGGTGGTGGTGAAATCGAGTTAGCCAAATTAACCATGAAATAGACTCCCTCCGCCCTAGTGTCTGTCTATCTCGTCAGCCGCTCGTGTCGTTCGCATCGTTCCACGACCACTAACCAAACCTAACCAGTCCCGGAGGGCTTTTTAGGGCCACTGCACGCAAAATTGAAGTATCGGGACCAAAGAAAACGCAGGAAGCGTTACCGTTCATCGGTATCCCGGATAATCGGTACTACTCTCCATGACAATTTCATCTCAATATGATCATTCGCAAACTATTTTCCATAAAGTGTAGAACGAATAATAAATTGAATTTACCTTATTTTGTTTGGAGTGATTTATTCAATGTTAGATGAATAGTTTAGAGGTATAAAACATAGAGATACTAGGAATATGGAGATGTACTGGATATTTAAGAATATAGAGATCTAGTAATCTGAGAATGTAGAGATTTAGGGATGTAGTAATATAGGAATCAAGTAATGTAAGAGTGTACAGATTTAAGGACCTACAAATATAGCGATCTGGGTATTTAGGAATAAAGGGATTTCTAGATTAAGAGATCTGGTAATATAGAAATTTGCAAATGTGATCTAGTTATGTATGGATCCGACTTTATATAAGAATCGGATTAGACATATAGGTATTAGAAAATATAGAGCTCTGATTATTTACAGATCTAGTGAATATCGAGATTTGTTTATATAGCGATATGGGAATACAGAGTTGGTTATATAGAGAATGGTTATTTCGAAGTTGAGGATATAGATATTTTGTTATGTACAAATCTAGTTGTATAGAAACCAGAGAATGTAGATATTTTGTGATGTACGGATTTGGTTATTGAGGCGTCTAGGTGTATAGGAATTTGAAGATACAGAAATCTGGTTATTAGGGACTTATGTATATACTCAGATTACTTCTAATATCCTAGTCCAAGTTAACTCAATGTATCCTAATCTAGTGTAAACCTACTACCTTAACATCTTCATCTAACTTAATGTGATCCAAGCTAACTTAATCCAACATAAAATATTTTAAACTAATTTAGCTTAATTTTATATAACCTAATCCTGTCTATCTTAAAATTATCTAACTTAACCTAACATGAATGGGACCTAGAAATGTAGCAGTATAAATTGCAATGTACATATTGCACATTTATTGCACCAAACTAATCAAATACCTACTATCAGATAAAATGATTCTTTCCTTAAAACAAAAATGCATCAAGTCTAAAAAAATGTTAGCAGATGTTGCGAAGTTACTTTTCTTTTTACGGTATGCAATATATAATTTAGGACATACAGTAAATAAGGTACATTGTTACCCGAAGGAAATTAAGTATCCGGACATCGGTTATCTTTAACCGCTTTTGTAATTGTTAATTACCGAAATGGCAACTACTACTTTAAGCCTTTCGTTCGGTCATAAAAAGAATCGCTCTACCCACGCAAATCAAGAGGCCAAGTGAACATATCTCCTGCTTGATTCATGAGCACGATGATCCCATTGACAAATAAGAAGGACGCGGGTCGGCCTTTTTCTCATTAGCGGCACTTTGAACTAACCCGCCCACATTATGACAAACTAGATTAATTTTCTGTCCAAAAGGGACCGCCTTCTCGATCGTTTGTTACGAAATTTCAACTGTCAGAAATTGCAGCTACATAGCGGACCGCAGTGCCGAACCGGTCGTTGTACAAAAACTGGACTGCAACCGATCGTAAACGAAATTTATCGAGTCGTTTTTTTGCTGCATGCTGTTTTTGTGGCCGTAACATTTTCGTGGGACTTCTATCGAGTTTTCCTACATGAACGTGATTGTTTCGGTTCAACAGGGCGCGTTGAAAACCAGTATAAATCCAAGTAAAACGTTTTGAAACGAAAATTACACGTATTGGACGTATATAATCGAACTGTCACACGACGATTGATCGTATCAAAAAGTGACAAACACCAGATTGAAATTTTAATTAACTTCTTTGGGATGTTTTGTAGATACAAATAATACTTTATAAATATTTTTTAAACATGTTTCTACAAAGAAACATGCTAAACGAGATTATAATTTCCAAACAAAATTCTCTGGATTCAAGGCAGGGTGTTTTCGACATGGTATAAGTGAAAAGAACATGCAAAAATCAGCAAAAAAATATAAAATAGAATATTTATTCTTACGTGGCTTTATTTTTGAGAAAATTGAATTTGAACAATTTTCCAGAATTTGTAGAACAGTTTGTTTGCAGCGTATACATATAAACGGAGAAACTCGAGAAATTGCTTGTTAATTCTACAGTCAGCAAATATTATAAATTGACAAATGTAAATATTAATACATTTTATATATTAATATTAATTTATATATTGTAGTAAAGTATAGTAATGTCTGATTTATTAAACGTTATATTTCTAATTTAATCATTATAACAATACATTATTCCTTCCAATAAACATATGTAATTTTAAGTTTCTTAATCTTAAAGATAATATAATAACAAATTACTTAATACTTTACTAAATTAAAAATTTTGTAAACATTATTTATTAAATTTATTTCTGATGTAAATTATAAGTCAATTCATAAATTATCCCATAAATAATCGAATAAAAATAATAAATATTTCACAAATATATAAATTAAATTTATTTAAAAGAGACCAGATGTAAAAAAATTGACAAACATTTATTAATAATTATATATTAATTTCAACATAAAAAATTACATTTATTTTTTATATTTCTCAGCAAAGTATAAGTTTCTCATAAAACATAGCATCCACATTTTAGACAAAGTTCCTCATTTTGACATAGTATCCAAACTTGTTTCTCACAAAAATAGCAATCATAACACTTCCACCTACATGTACTGAAATCACTTAAACACTATAAACAAAACGCAGTTTCAAAAACCACGGTACTCAATCATTTTCCCTCGTATTCCACTAGTGTCATAAAAATAACTGAAAAAATGGATTTAAGTCAGTGAACGCGAGCTGCCCGTTAGAGGGCAAAAGGAACGAGACAAGATTCGCGGTACACGTCGTTGCGTACCTGTCGACACGAAAAAATAGATCGCCGTGATGGCTGCGAAGTCGAAAGTGTAGCAAAACGAAAAGAAGCATCTTAGGCATCCGGAATAGTGCCCTTATAAATGGTTTTTCTATATTGCCTCGTGTCTGGCTCACGTTGGACATGGACATGGGTTACCAGTTCATTTAAATAAGTTAAGGGTCTCGCTTAGTGCCTTAGCGGGTCCATTACAGCTGGGCAAAAGCGGCTAATTACCTGCCTGACGTGAGTTATAAACCCCTCTCTGGCCATCGCTCCCACCTTTGAATATTTTTAACCGGATCTCGATTTTTACAATGAAAACGTCCTCCTCCTTCCTCGACGGTGCTCGCGTTTGCAACATCTCTACTTCCACTTTATTGTCCCTGCGAACATCGTTTCTTATTCCGTCAATTTCTTCGCGTGCGTGTTCCTCTTGTTCCACTATATTCCTCTCAATAACATGCTGAGTCAATTAATGTCAGGGAGTTCAGAAAAATGATACCACGGAAGCCTTCCTGGGGAAAATGGCGACGTGGAGGAAAGAGGCTGACCGGCTTTGGATGATAAATTTTTATGTCGAAAATTTAGATTCTGACAATTTTTGAGATTCTAGAGAACTATGTCTTGAGATTTAGAATTTTCAAAATTTGGGAAATTTAAAAATTTGGGGAATTTGAGGGTTTGTGAGATTTGGGGACTTTGGGGATTCGGAAATTTGGAAAGTTGCGGATTTGTGAAATTTGGGGATTTGGAAAGTTATAGATTTGTGAGATTTGGGGAATTTGGGGATTTTAAACTGTAGAAAGCTGAGGGTTTGTAAAATTTAGGGAATTTCTGAGATTTGAAAATTTGGAGAGCTGAGAATTTGTAAGATTTGGGGAATTTTGGGACTTGGAGATTTGGAAAGCTGAGGCATTGTGAGATTTGTGAAATTTTTATGCTAGGAAATCTTAAAACCTGAGGATTTGTGAGATTTTGAAATTTGCAGACTTGGAGATTTGGAAAGATGAGGACTTGTGAGATTTGGAGAATTTTGAGACTAAGAAATTCCAAAACCTGAGTATTTTTAAGATTTGGAAATATGAAAAGAAAAAAATTAGAGGAATCTGAAAGTTCAGAAATTTAGGAAATAGATGGTTTGGACATTTGGGAATTTAGGAATTTCAACTTCCAGATATTAAAAAATTGTTGAACTTGGAAATTTGGAAATAGTGTTAAGATAAATTTCAAAATCATTTACATTAAATATTACTAATTTCAAAAATAAATTTATATTAATATGATTACACTAATTTCAAAAAAGCTTTTACATATATCAACACACTAACTTAAAAGCGATACTACATTAGTATTATTGTACTAATTTCAAAAATGCGTTACATTGATATTGCTACACTAATTTAAGAAACGAATTTACATTAATATTATCACACTAATTTTAAAAAACACTTAAAATTAATATTATTACATTATTTTCAAAAACGCTGTACATCAATACTAGCTTAGTTTAACCTAACCTAATTTTGAAGAACGCTCTACATTAATGTTACCTAGTAACTTTAATTCTCGTGTTACAAACTTGCTATGTACAACAAGCTTAAAAAATACTGACATGGTTGTACACACAATCCAATATCGTACACACACATCTTTTGCAATTACTATAATAATGACTATAAATGACAGTTACAATCGTGACGTAGACATCAATCATACACAATCCAAAACAATGAAAAGTGTTTCGATCGTCGATTCCTCGTCTTTAAACACGACGACACTGATTTGTTTTCGATGGAATTTAGGGACGTGTCCAAAGGGCGAATATTGATTTTATGTTCAGCTGTAAAAGTGTGATTTGAATTTTGATTGCGGGCTGGGAGAGATCGCGTAACAGGATAGTGCACGCTTTGCCAGACACACAAGAGCCCTTCAACGAACGCTTACTCGACTGGAAAATTGAAGAAATACACGTTTTAAAGTGCTGAACTTGAAGACCTCCTGACCGAATAGGTCCTAAAAAAAGAACCTTTCTAGAATTCAGAAAAATTCCACCTGTACGATTCAGACACAACAAACGATCTTCTCTTCTTCTTTAAACAACTTTTTCAAACGTGATTTCTTCCGAAGAAAAAAATATTTCTCTTCATCTATTGAAGCGATTTATCTCTTTTAATTTCTGTTTATAACTTTTTTGGAATATAGAAAAATTCCACCTGTATGATTCAAACACATCATTCTTCTCTTCTCTAAAAAGTCTTGCAAACTTCCGAAGAAAAAAATATTTCTGTTTATCTATTAAACTGATCGATCTCTTTCTATTTCTGTTTATAACCTTTATAAAATTCAGAAAAATTCCACCTGTACGATTCAAACACATCATTCTTCTCTTCTTTTCTAAAAAGCTCTTGCAAACGTGATTTCTTCCGAAGAAAACAATATTTCTGTTTATCTATTAAACTGATCGATCTCTTTTAATTTCTGTTTATAACCTTTATAAAATTCAGAAAAATTCCACCCGTACGATCCAGATACAACGTCCTCCTTTTCTTCTCTAAAAAAAATTTTGCAAACGTGGTTTCTACCGAAGAAAAAAATATTTCTGTTTATCTATAGAACCGATCGATCTCTTTTAATTCCTGTTTATAACATTATGCAAATGGCAGTTTCTACGGTCGTATTAATTATGGCAACGATCGGCGTTCTCTTTCCTCGGCCTGATTTGATATTCAGAATGTTTTGTTTTATGCATTTTTAATAGGGAAAGAAAAAAGAAGCGGGCACCACGACGTAGGCGTTTTTCTAGGTGAATCATCTGGGTTTGATTACGATCTTCAGCGGAGCATAATTCGATAATGATACGAGAGCACGGAGTTTATCGTAAAAGCATGCTAATTTCGCTTTTGTTGTAACCCGAGATGCCTATAATCTGTGGGAACTTAAAAATAGAGATTAAAATATCATCATAGATCTATTTTATTACGGGTATCGTGGCTCTAGTCCCATTTTGTCAACTCACACTTTATAATGATACGGTGCTTTCATTTCTTCGCCATTTATTTGCTAATTATCTTGCAGGTTTTAGTGTATTTTTATCGTGAACTCGAAACCTATTATTCTAAACAAGTCGCCGACAGCAGGAAATAACGAAGGAAGAGACGTAACGTATTACCTGTAAATAACTTGTAACGATTACAATCGGATATGTTCAAAGATCTGTTCTACTGTGAGTTAATAAAATATTTAGTTCTCTTATTTCATGTTCCACTTTGTCATTTTATTTATGTAAGTCACCGTTTGCTGTTTACATCGTATTTTTGGACATACTCGTGAATTATCGATCAACACTTATATCGTTATTAAATTAATCGTTAATTATGTTAACTGAAGTTAAATTGATCCTTAATAAAGTTACTATAAGTTAATAGATCATTAATGAAGTTAATCCAAGTTAAATTGATAGTTAATCAATTTGATTCAAGTTAAATTGATTATTAATTGAGTTAATTTAAATTGGTCATTAGTGAAGTTAACTCACATAGATTATTAATGAAGTTAATATTACATAATAATATTATTTATAACAATATTCAAATAACTAAATATACAAAAAAAATTATAAATAACATAAATAAACTATAACCAAAATTGAAAACAGTTATTGTAATTAAAAATATTAAAAATAAAATTCCTAAATAAAAACTATAACCAAAATTAAAAACAGTTATTGTAATTAAAAATATTAAAAATAAAATTCCTAAATAAACACTATAGAAAAATTTCTTCTATAATATTATTTGTCATAATAATAAGTAGGAATATTCTTGGAAAAATATTTACCCAAAGGAACAAAATATCACAAAAATAATTGATTATCTTTACCGAAAATAAAATTACCATTAGAATGTTTAACGAACTCAACGTAGCGATCAAAGTGCTAAACTTCACCCCCTCATTTCGAAGCAACAATATTTCATCATTTCTGTTCTTCGAGGCGTGCACCAAACTTGAACACAAGTTCGACTAGGAGCATCCAGATGTAATATCGTTAAACAAACTCGTAACATCGTCGAACAAGCTGTTAATACGATCATCCGTGCTTCGATCGATGCACACCCATCTAATGATCCTTTCAAACACCTTCAAACCTTAAGGGGATATTTCCATTCTCAGCTGTCGATTTTAAACGATTTATGAAATAGAGAATTGTCGGGTTGTTATTGCTCCAGGGTTTTGTAACTTTATATGCATATTTGGTCACGTTCCGAGATAATACAGTCAAGTCTTCGGACAGTTATCTTTATTATTATTGAAACTATTCTAGGTTCTTTATGACACTTTTAATAGAGGTACCAAACAGTTACAATGACAGGTTTTAGGTTTCATATTTTATGGTACAAAATTTTGTTGCTGTGCCTTTGTCGAAATCTGTCACATTTTGTTGAGATAAAGAACAGTTGCATACGTTAGTTGATGCTTTAGTATATAAGTTATTTATATAAGAATTTACAGAATTAATAATTGAAGGTAATTGCTGTTTATATTTTAAAGTATGACACACATATGCATACAAATGGTTAGTTCCATGGTTTTTGAATATTTGAGCAAAGTAAAAGGACTTCGGTTAATGATATTAATGTGAACTTAACAATTTTAGAATTAATATTTGTGTTTTTGTTACTGAGAAATACGAAGTCTTTGAAATTTAGAAACTTGGAAATGATATAATTTAGAAATTTTAGAATTGAGAATTTTAGAAATTTGAGAAGTCGAAGATTTGAAAATTTAGAAATAAGGCGATTTGAAAAATTTAATAACTTGAGAAATTCAAAATTTGGGAATTTGGGGATTTAGGAATTTAGGAATTTAGGAATTCAGGAATTCAGGAATTCAGGAATTCAGGAATTCAGGAATTTAGGAATTTAGGTATTCAGGAATTCTAGAATTATGGATGTACAAATTTGGAATTTTTGGAGTCTGAAAATATGTAAGTTTGATAATTTGGTAATTTGGAAAGTTCAAAATTTTTGAATTTAATAATTTGAGATTTGGAAAATTACAAATTTGGAAATTTGGCAATTTAGAAATTTGGATATTTAAAAATGTGGTATTTTAGAAATTTAAACACTTGGAAATATAAAAATGCGGTACTTTGAAAATTTGAACACTACAAAGTATAAAAATTAAAAAATTTGAAACTGGTTTTTTAGTAATTTGTAAATTAGAAAATTAAATTAATTTAATTTATTTGGTAATATAAATTAGAAAATTGAGTTATACATTTATAACTAAAAATTGGCGAGTTTGGGAATTTAAATATGATTAAATTTTCATATACCTCGTTATTCAAACAAAACTTACATTGTTTCCAAATATACATCCACTAAAATGCTAACCAGTTAGCTGCATTCGACATATCTCATTCGCCATGGTACACCAAAACTTTATTTCGATGCCACTGATGTTAACGAATTATTAATTTTTTATCGAATAAAAGTGTAATCCTTTTTCGTTATATTCTACTTTTTCCCCTAAAACTAATAATAGGAGCATTTCCCTGTATTCGATGGAGTAAGATTTGCTTTGCGTTCGACGTGTATACTCCTCATTGTTTGATTTTAATTACGATTCCCGTGAGGAATTTTTAAAACTGATTTCCTCACTTAACTGATTAAATCTTCACACTACGATGAACTACAATTATGACGCACTCGCAGTTGAAGTATAATAATTCTCACATTTTCAGCACACTCGAATTTTCAGTTTAGATCTAATTTGCACAGTCATTGCTGTAGGAAACCAACATGTCATTTTCACTTTCTATCCATTTTAAAATTATAGCAATCACATGTGTACTACGTTTGCACCTGCCGAATAAATTATAGTGTGAAGGGTTAAAGAAACTTCATCGCAAAGGACGTTTGTAGTACCTTAACTTTGGCTACCAGCGTCAGATTTAGTTTTTAAATTTCCTACTCGAGATTATAATCAGTTTTATATGCTGTAAAATGAAGACGAAACTCTGTTACATAATTTAGAAAATCATGTAATGTAGACCAATTTACAATGACGTATTGTACTATTCGAAGCTGCAAAGAACTATGAAGGACTGGAAAACTTCAACACCTACTGCATAACAAAATTCTTTATAATGTATACGATAATAGTAATAATCTTAATAAACCGAAAAGATCAAGTGTTACTGACTAGATTAAAAATACGTTATACCAAATTAACACATTCCCTTATTATCAAATCAAGCTCAGCGATTTGTGATGCAAATCTCCATTGATCACATCTTAGCGTAGTATCCAAAAGGTATGATCAAGAGGCAGTAATCATATGACATATCTGACGTAACAAGCATATCACAAAAATGTAAATAAGTGCAAGAAAATTCTAACCTTCCTAAAAGATAGTGGACTCCTAAACACTTACATTTTGACACAACAAATCAAATATCACTATACAAAATCTCATATTATCAATAACTTATGAAAGTGGGACCTTAAGGTGCGATTTTAAATGTTTAACCAGAAAATAAAGGAGAGTTGAAAGAATTTGCAATTGAATGCCGGCAGGGGACGAGTTAATGAATTCAAGCATCTCTCGAGGAGATTTTCGAGGTGTTACGCCGTAAAAAGATGCAATGAAACGTTAGTCGATTTCTGGACCGATACCCCAACCATTTCGCTGTTTTTTCCGTGGCATCTACGTCCACTTTCACCGTCCCTCCTTTCTTTCGTCTCCTTTTGGCTCTCTTAATATCTCGTGGCTCCAATTAGTTCTGAACGCCGAGCCGTCCGATTGTCCGTCCGTCCGTCCGTCCATCCTCGTGTCTGTCCATCCATTCGTTGGTCCATCCGTGGTGCCGTTTGCACGGTAACGTTGCTGCGTTCCTCTCGTTCGTTGCCTCGGCTCGTTCGTATCCCTCAGCTTCATTAAGAAACGGTAATGCGTTTTGTTTCTCTTTTACACACTCCTCTCCCGAAGGGGAACGAGCTAGGGACTCTTTTAATAATCCCGCAGCACGCTCAGAGATTTATTATTTTCGGACTACGTTGCTGGATAAGTCCATATGGCTGACGCTCTCTCCGTCTCCCTTTTTTTCCTCAATTTGTCTCTCTTCGTTCCTCCGACGCACCGGAGACTTCTTCCTTTTTGATTCTTCCCGACATTTTTTTCTCTACTTTTCTTCTCTACTCCGCCGCGTATACTGCCAGTTCGCGAACTTCTGTACTGGGTGACCTAATAAAGCGCGACGGACACTCGGGACACTTCGAGCAGGCAAATGGATTTCTCTTTGAAACGTTCGAGACGCCCTTTCGAAGGTTTGCTAAGTAGATCATGAATCGTTGCTGACGAGTTTGGCAGTCGTTAACCCGTTGCCTTAGATTTATTTGTCAGGTGCGTTGAAACTAATCAGAATATTGAAACAGATAAGGAAAGTTGAAATGTTATGTCAGTTTTGTATTTGATCCTTGATCACGCAAATTATAATCGGAACTCTAAATTGAAGGGTATTCGGGTAAGATTTATTACAATTGAAGAGTGAGTCACATGTCAGACTTGTCAGAGTATGACAATAACGATTGCTGAACTCGTCAGGTATCCTTGAATCAAGGAAGTTTGGTATTAGGGTAACTTATATTGAAATTAGCTATTTTTTATAAGTGCCATTTTGTGAAAGATTAATTTCGATTTATGAAAGGGGTGTTTACATGGGAGTCAGTTTTGAATGGGAGTTTAATTACAATTATTTATTAATAGTATTTGTATGCAGACGAATTTTAATAATAAAATAACAGAATAAATATCATTGTCGTTTTAATATTAATCACCAAAATTATTTTTAAATATACGTTCAAATCCAGGTGAATCAACTTCCATGAAAAGTACATTAAAACAATAATTATTTCGCATGTACCTAAACGAATGAATATTTAATGCAATAAATTTCAATATTTCATAGTAAATTGATAATAATAAGTAGTACTGACAATAAAATAATAAATAAATAAAAAACATTAAAAATAATGAACATATTAAAAACACTTTTTGAAAGAAAAGAAATCATATAACGTTACAAATCAACATTCGTAGAAGATACAAGAACAATTATAATTACAAAAATCAACAAACATTTTTTAAGAATTTCGTTCAATTTTCTAATCATGAAATTAGTAGTTGTATATTTTACAAAATACAAATTTTCATAGTATGAAATTTCATAACACGAAATGCTATATACAACGAAGGATTACATCGTTCTTAATTATATTAATTATATGCATAATAAAAATTTTAATCTGCTCTTTAAATGTCACTGTTTATGATGGGATTACATGGTTTAGTATTATTTTAGAATTTAGCTACAGATCAGAGGTACTGGTCATGAACGAGTTAAAATGGAACATCCACGCTGTTGAATCACGACACAATCTGTTGCTACGGATTTTTAATCGTATCCACGTATTTCACGAGCTACAGAAGTTTAACATGCCATAAATTACGGCTTGTTTGGCGCCAACGTTATTTACGATTGTTCCAGTAGAGCGATTGGACTCCTAGGCTAACTATTCTTTTAATAGTCTCGCCGAAGGTGCAGAAATGTTTCAGACACTTTGAACCTAACCCCTTTCGTAACAATAACCTTTTCTACTTCAAATTATCCGTTTTTATCGAAATTAACTAACAGCAACTATTAGTTAAGAGTCTTTGAACTAGAGATAGCGTGCAAAATCAGTAACTGTGATTTATCACAGTTACAAAATCACGATCGCGATTAAACTTCCTTCACGTGATCAAGAAGATGGCGTTTTAGGAGCGGTTCACGTTAATGATGGCTATTCGCAGATTCCCCTTAACTAAAATTCAAGAATGTCAATTTAATTTTTACCAACAGTTTTTATACATTTGATATTCTGTATATATTTATATTATATATTACTCTAAAAGATACTAAGAAATAAGTTACAATTTAAAACAAGAAGCAGGTTAGTTTTGCGTCTACTTTGCTGAAGAATTTTATGAACATTCCTGAAACGAAGTTCAAAGAGATTAAAAATGAAACTTATACTCACAAGTTATTTATTACTTTTAATTCTTCTTTTCTTTTCTTCTAACAAGGAAATTATAATATTAACTTTTAGACTGTATTATAATATAATACATGTATAGTCTAAATAATTCGTGAAAAGTGAAAAGAATGCTCGCTACCAATTAGAAACGATCACAAAGAATCATAAATCACCGTGATTGCAAATAAACGTGATCAAATCAGTGATTCAAAAGTAGTGATTCAACAGTTCATCTCCACTTTGAACTGTTTCATTAATCGTCAATAAAAATACTATTAAATTAATTCGAGAATTATTCAATTTGTTTGCAAATATCGATGTTGTTTAATCAGTTATGTATACCGCAGAAGTTGCAGAACAAGTAAGATTGTTTTCGCTATGGCAGCTCGATCGAGTCCGAAGACTCTCCTCCCGTTTGGTTATAATTCTTAGAGGACGTATAGATATAAGCATATTCCGGTCCTTTGATTTAACGAGGTGTGGTGTCGGTTATACTATAAACGGTATATCGAAGCGCCTATAAACCAAACGGGCGAGTCGGTAAATTAGGAACTGAAACCTCTCGTAGGAAGCCTCTAAAAATACAATTAACGAGTCGTTTAGCGGATATACCTGGCTTTAGTTTGCCATTCCTGAAGCTGGGTCAGTGGCCATGCATCGAAATCGACTTTTCTGCAATATATTCGGTATGCCTGACTTACACGATTCAAGTATTATTCTTGTTAAGATTCGTGTAATACAGTGATAATAGGACAAACATTCATATAATATAAACAGTGATAATAGGTTAGAAATTCATATAATATAAATAATGATAATAAAATAAAGATTTATATAACATAAACAATGATAATAAAATACTGATTCACATAATATAAACAGTGACAAAGACCACAAATCGTCACGTAGTCGACGGTAAAAGTAAATTTATATTCTTTTAATTAACGTTTTGGAGTTCAAGCTTTAAACTTTTATAAACCTTGGTTACACGTTAATTAACCGTTCATTTGGAAGTATGTTTTCTATCTTAATTTCGTAATTTGTTATTTATGAATTGTCTGTGATAATTTATTTTTAGTAAAATTTGCAAGGGGAAAATATGGCTAAATTTCTAAATTGTTACATTGGTCAGTTTTCAATCTATCAAATAGCTAAATTTTCAAGTTTCTAAATTTCTAAATTATTGAATAGCTAGACTTCCAAGTTTCTAAATTTTCAAACTATTAAACTATTAAACAGCTGAATTCCCCAATTTCTATATTTCCAAATTACTGAGTTGTTAAATTGCACAATTTTTAAATCTTGAAATTCTTATTTTTAAAAGTCCAAGAATTAAAAAATTTTAATTTCAATATTCGAAATTTCTATATTTTCATATTACCTAACCTCTAAATTCCTAAATTACCAAATTTTGAAATTAGACAATTTCAGTACTTTTAAGTTGCAAATTACTAATTCCTAAATATTGAATTTTGGATTTTTTAAATTTCTAAATCTTCAAAATTCGAAAGTTCGAAATCTTCCACATCGTCCGCACTGTGCACACTGACGCCCGTGAGAATTTTGGAGAGCATTCAATCTGCGTATAAACAAACTAATCCTTCTAGCTTTTCAGAAGATTTCAAATTATTCGATTTAATTTTAAACACAATTAACTTTAAACTAACACTAGAAAGCAACATTTGATATAAAATAGCTCTTGGGTTATACTAACTCTCTCGCCATTACAAAATGACAAAATAGTAAATTTTCAACAAATCTACATTATTACCAAAGACAATTTGTGCACAGATGCATGAAATGGTAGAAAATAAACGTAGTTGTTTATTGTAAGAATCGATAATTTTACCAGCGACATCGTCCAAACAGTAAATTACAACTCGCGTAGTTTTAATATTGTGTTCATAGTGCGGTCAGTGAATATAATCCACGATAAATCATCGAGGGAATCTGTAGCTTAATGAGTTTTTAGTGGCGGGTTTCATCGTCCGTGATTCATTTTGTTTTTTAATCAATTCATTAACGCTGGGCACGGATAACCTTCCAGCTCAGCTCGCTACCACTCTCGAATCCGCTCCAATATTCGGTCGACTTACATTTTCATCAAAACCGTCCCCACGTGAATAATTACCAATGCTTTTAATTAATTTTGATACGTATAATAATAAGCGTCTGATTAACATCAACGTAGTGTTTCGCCGAAAATTCAAAATAATCAGGACTTATTTTGAAATTGAATTTGTTTTACATCGATGGATGTTTGAAATTATATTTAACGGTCGAATGATTCCGAAAATGATCGATTACAATGTTTCGTTAAAATCATTTTCCTGTGCTTTTAGATTTTTCGTTCGTTATTTTTGCAATGTTGGATATGGTACAATGACTAATACATTTAAAATATAAAACACATGTAAACACATATGTATGATATATAAAACATATGTACATTTACTAGTAATAATAATAAAATAGTAATAAATGTTGTAACTAATTTTTCGTTACTATTATATATATTCTATTTAAAGAAATTTATTTCAAGTACTATATGCAAAATTGTACGAAGGTGACGAAAAATTTTGGTTACAAAATACATCAAATATTTTCGTTTAAAACATGGAATATTTATAGTTTCACTAATTAAAATTACAAATTATTTATATTAGCAATTGATATATTTATAGTATTATTTTATGTAGCACATTTGCAATATGATACAACGCAGGGTTAATTATATGAAACATTAGGGTGAGGAAAAATAAGTGCTGCTTTCTTGTTTATAATACTTGTATATAATCTATTATAATTACTTATTATAATTTATATGTATATATCCAACTTTCAAACGTATTACATTTGAAATTATATTTCACACATATGAACCACGTTTTACTATATTTCTTACATATGAACTACGTTTGATTATATTTTACACACATGAACTACGTTTCATTATATTTCATACACATGAATTACATTTGATTATAGCTCATTTCATTACGAAATATGGTGCCATAAAAAATTAAATCGTGCTTCGAGTTGACCCTCATGTTATTATCGACCATTTCGAATATCGAACAAAGGTTCGAGACGAAAGTTGCGTCACCGAGAAAAATCACGTTAAGTAGCGAATTAGCATTCACGAGTTTGCAAATTGGGACGCAATGCACGACGAACATAATTGCAGGAGAAAACAGAGAGGGGGAGGGAATTATTTACCCGGTGCTTTAGTTGTTACACACACGCGGATTGCAAGCGGTTTGAGAAGCGTTTTGCATGGCGTACGCGGAGAAACGGTAAATTGTGCATCAAGTCGGTCGACAAAAGCGTAATATCGCAGTAATCAAAACGAAGAGAAATATAAGAGAGGGACGAGGTGGTGTTTCAAAGAGGCAAGACTTCTATGCACAAGCAGCCCGCGTATTGTACGGTCGGGTACAAAGGGCTTCCAAAGATACGAGAAACTCTGAAATTCAAAGTGGCGAGAAAAGGTCTGCTAACCGCTTCGCTCTGCAAACAATCAAATATTAAAGCGTCAAATACCACGTCACCGAGTATCACCGCCTTCGTATTAAGACCGTTAATATTTATGGTGCGTGTGTACCAAGGAAGATAGACAGGCTAAGACGAGGGAAAACAGGAAACTGTTGGAATATGGAGGAAAGGAGAATAAACGTAGCCATTTTAGGACTTAAGTACGAAAAATTCTTGCAGGATGTTTAACTCGTTGCTTTCTGAAGTTCTTGTATATTCTTCCATTAACTTGGTATTTATATTATTACACTTACACATATACATTTTTAAGAAGTTTAGCATTACTTGTTCGATATGAACAAGAAATTTTCGGTTGATCATTAATAGTTTCAACAATTAGCAATAATTATTCAATTTAAATAATAATTATTTATGTTTCAATGTAAACTAATAGTATTTAGTGAAACATTACATGTAAATATGAATATAATATACAATATCATATAAACATTTATTGAAATTATTTCAGCTTCAATAACAAATTTGTAATGAGTGAAGTATTATGATTATTTAAACATTACAATTACATTTAATATTTATTTAGGTTATGCAAAATTACTCATTGTTACTTAAACAATTATGCTGTATTCATTAATTATAAAAATATATATCGTTTTAATGTGTAATATAAAATATAGAGATCTGGGAAAATAGAGATTGTGGAATATATGGATCTACAAATCTAAGGATTTAGAGATACATAGGGATTTAGAGATACATAGGAATTTAGGAATGTTAGCATATAGAGATCTGCAGATTTGCCTGATTTCAAACTTCAATCATTTGCAAATATCTAATTAAACATATGTGTCCCATCACTATACATTTACATAAATAAAATAAAAATAATTCTTTACTTTTTATTGCATTTCGACATCGGTTACATATTTTAACTTTTTTGTTTTATACTTGTGAGTGAAAGGAGTAATATTAGTTGCTGAATGCAAGATGGCTGACATTAAGTGTACGTATACATTTAGATCTACTCTAAGACTATTAGTCGTAAACGATAACTGCACTAGTTGTTTCAGTGTTAATAAATTTCGAGAATGTTGTCCTAAAGCTTTGTACAGTAACAATAGTTTATAATAAACAAATCGGAAAACTTTCGTAAACTGCATCACTGCAGAAACATTCTATACAAAATGAAAAATGTTTCGGTCCATTTATTGCAAAGTAGTCGCTAGATATACTGAAAATAATAAGTTTCTTGCGATAAAATAGAAATAATTGCATTCACAGACTTTTGCAAATGGGACATCAGATAAATATGCTTCATAACAATAGGTATCAATCTTTTCTTAACTGCGTACTAGAAAAATTCAAGACTATAATGTCTGAATAACCCCAGATTTACGGACGAATGACCATTTATATTCAAATTTAAACTAAACTATAAAAATAAATAAATTATGAATAATCCGCAAATCAGTTCATACAATGAAGAAGTTTAACATACATTTTCACAAAAGCTTATGAATTTCCGTAACTTACAATTGATCACCAAATACGTTTATTGTCCTTTGAGTTCAAAATCATTAAAAAGGAAAAATGAAAATTTTGTATACTCTAAAAAACATATTCGCACACTTATATATGTAATTTAATATAATTTTGTAAAAATTCATATTCTCTTTAAGATAAAATCTTGGCACCCAGAGCAAGACGCCCCGGGTTAAAATAAAAAATCCAAAGTCCGCCATTTTGACGAGTGCCGTAAATCCAGTGTTAAGAGTCACTGTGATTGATATAAGTAGCATAGTTTCATGCGCGTTATAAATACAAATACAGAAGGAAGTAGAAGTGGAAGAGAGATGGGAAAGGGTAAGCAGGAGAGGCAAGAAGGTGTCGGTGTTGAAGCCCTGCGGGATACGACCCCCGTGGAGAGCACACGACTCCCGAAACGGCCTCCGTTTGGGAATCGCGGTTGCACGTCCACCGGAGTCAAACTGTCGACCGTTTCTTCCCGAGTCGTTGGTCAGAATTGATGAAGAATGCCCCTCGGAACAAGATTATAGATTACGATCGTTATTAGCCGCCGATATATCACTTCCGTGTGGGCCAGAAGGCTCCTTCGCGGACAAATATTTGCGTTTCAGCCATCGCGAAGCAACGGTATACGTTCGCGCTCGTCGGTGTGTTTACATGTATTCGAAAGGTAGCTCGATTGGAAACGTTTGCTAAGTTGCACCATTGTTCGCCATGGAACGTTTCATTGATCGTCATGGTACGGCTGAAACTGTACCGTTTAAGATACCAGATAACCGCGAATTGATCGCGATAAATCGTGCCGATTGGCAATTGTTGCCTGCTGTAAATAATTGTAATTAGTGGCGTGACTGATTTATGTTTACGTTAAATCATGCGCGAAATGGTTAAACGCAGTAACGTGATACACCGCGATATTTGCGCGAGAATGTGGAATTTCGATTAACGCGCTAAATGGTAAATGGTAGACTGCAAACGGGCATATGCGGTATGGTATGATTTAATTAGGGTCGTTGGGATGTGGCATTTTGTTTTAGAGTTGATTCGTCTTTTGACCTTTTGTTAGGGGTGTTTATGTGAGTTAAACAGAGGACAGTGGTGACCAATCAAGTATACAGTGTTAAAACTATCAAGGTTCCGAGTATTCCTATTAATCAGTTTTTTCGAATTTTTAAATTCTGAAATTTATACTTATAATAAATACGGAAATTTTGTCTTTAATGCGTGTAACGTGCACAATTTTTTTAATTGTTAATTTTAATATTCTGAATTAGAATTTTTTATTACTTTTCGAGTAGGGAATAATAATTTATATAGTTCTAGAATAATTATTTTTATGAACATCTCAGAAATTAAATTACTGTATGTATAGGAAAATGTCAGAATCATAACGTTGATAACATATCTCAAGGTCATCAAAATCGACGGTAACTTCCTTAAACTTCACAGTTATCAAATTGTACGAAACTTAATTAGGGAACAAATTTTAATCTCCAATGAACTGATTTAAAAATACTTTACCTCTAATCAAAGGTTTCAATTAACTAATTAATTTTACCTATAAACAGAGGTTTCAACTGCTAATCGCTAATTAAAAAATCTTCGACTTAAATTAATTTTTTCATTTTCAATTTGATAAATTTGTATTATAGAATTAAATTTTCATTTTCAATTAATTAATTGTTAATTTGTCACCAACGAAATTTTGAATTCAATTAATTTCAGTTCTATAATATTTTCTCTTCCTCTTTTCTATTTTTATATCTTACATCTTACATTTTTTTATTGTATATTTTTGTTATGAAACTTACGAATAAATTTTTTTCTTATAAAAATAATATCGAGCAAGATTCAATTTGAACTATATTCACTAGTTCATCTGACAATAATTTCGATTCACGAAACCTAACCCAAGGTTAGGTTAGGCTGATGAACCTAAGATTACGTTAAGTTGATGTACATAACCTAACCCAGGGAATACTCAACATTAATTCCAAATTTAACACATTTGCAGTGAAGTTTGGCTATTACTTTTGCATGGAAAAGCGATGTATCCATGTGCAATAAATAAATAAAGTAATAATTTGAACCCGTGCACTAAACTTTGTTTCACGGGAAGACGTTGGCCGGTTGGGCGCGATGAAAGCAAGAAATTAGCAGGGTCGCTCGTCGAAAGACGGATCTATTAAGGCAAGCTGTTGGGCCGCGGTACGGGGGTTAGACCTGTAATTAACCGGTAGCTCCTTTACTCGCGAGAGAGCGTACAACTTGCCGTTTTAACGGTCTACTTTTATTGGTCGCTTATTGGTTATTTTTGGGCCCCGGTAGCCCCGGGGCCGATCACCGCCTCCGGCTGGCGTGCCATGTAACCGGAAGCCGGAAGTGGCCGAAGATCGAGCACGGATAATGGAAAGTATCGTTCCACTGACACTTAATACTTAGCCAGCAGCGGGACTGCGGTTCGTCGAATATCGAATTTGGCAGTGATTACGGGTCGCGAATTAATGGCTCGTCCGCATGCTGCTGCTTCATATGCTCGTGACGATGACCGCTTGCTTCCCAAGGGGCGTGGAAATTGCTCTTTCTTCCTTTCTTTCCCGTATTTGTTTTTTCTTCGCAAAAATGCTACTCGAATTAGCTTTAAACACCGTGCTCCGCTTGATTAGTTTTTGTTTCCTCCTTATCATCACTTCATCTCGTCATCATTACATTGGCCGTTTCACGCAAATGGGCGGTGCGGCTGCGGGAGATCGTGTAACTTATGGTACTGGCACTTAATGGCAACTATAATGTGGTATAGGGATATTGTACTCGAAAATTTGTGTTGAGTGGGATAAAATTTTGTTATCTGTGACTTCGCTTTTTGGGAAAGTTTTGAGAGTGTACTTGATGGAGGTGCAATCAGCAACAAATCTGGCAGCAGTAGGAAATTTTAGACAATTTGGAAATTTGGAGATTTAAAAATTTTAGGATTTGGAAATTTGGATATTTTCGAATTTGGAAATTCAAGTCTCGGAAATTGGCGATTTGGAAAATTTGAGAAGTTTGAGAATTGGAGGATTTAAAGAATTTGGAAATTTTTGGAAATTTTAGAATTTTAGAATTCAGAAATATGAATATGTGGAAATTCACAAATTTGGGAATATATAAATTTGAAAAGTGGGAAATTTCTAAATTTGAAAAATATAGTAATATGGGGACTTAAAAAATGTAAGAATGCGTGAATTTGGCAACTAGGGAATTTGAGGACTAGTGAATTTGAGAACTAGGGAATTTGAGAATTAGAGAATTTGAGAACTAGGGAATTAGGGAATTTGAGAATTAGGGAATTTGGGAATTAGGGAATGTGAGAACTAGGGAATGAGGGAATTGGGGAATTAAGGAATTTGAGAATTAGGGAATTTGAGAATTAGGGAATTTGAGAATTAGGCAATTTGAGAATTAGGGAATTTGAGAATTAGGGACTTTGAGAATTTGGGAATTTGAGAATTTGGGAATTTGAGGACTAGGTAATCTGAGAACTAAGGAATTTGAGAACTAGGGAATTAGGGAATTTGGGAATTCGGGAATTTGAGAATTTGGGAATTTGAGGACTAGGGAATTTGAGAACTAAGGAATTTGAGAATTAGAGAATTTGAGAACTAGGGAATTTGAGAATTTGGGAATTTGAGGACTAGGGAATTTGAGAACTAAGGAATTTGAGAATTAGAGAATTTGAGAACTAGGGAATTTGAGAATTTGGGAATTTGAGAATTTGAAAATTTGAAAACGATTTGTGCGATTTTGAAAATTTGGACTCCCCAAAAGATAACATAGGAATTTGAAAATGTAGCACTTTGGAACTGTTGGAATATCTAGCTGCAAAAATAAGTCGAGTGTCGAAGGACAGTGACAATGTCTTTTATAGTTTAACAGTCTTCAGGTCAGAAATTGAAGGCCTGCAGTTTGTCTCTCCGGAAAGGGCCGAGTAATAAACAGCACATGGGCACTTCTCTGAGTTTTCCTTCAAGAGGGCCCAATAGATGTTTTTCTTCTTCCAAGCTTTCTCTTTCGATATTTTCACTTCTGCTTTAGCTTTCGTTCAGTGCAGACATCGTTCGTGTTTAGTGCAATAAAGATTCAGTCTTATATAATTTCTTGTGAACAATTTATTTTAAACTATATATACCATATCCTATTTCCATTAGGTTATGGGCCCAGGACACGTATAGTTTTTAAGTGTATTGAGTGTGTTAATTAATTTAGTTTTTCATTTACTATTGCATATAGAACTAAGTGTATTTATCAGGTGTTTGTTGAAAGTGTGTTTGCTCTAGTGTTTAATAGTACAGTATTTTAATCGTTTGAGTGTAAAGTACTTTGACAATGGATGCGTCAAACAGAAGAAACATTCCACAATTTAGTGGTACGAAATATAACGCGTGGAAGCATAGAGTTCGTAATCTATTATATGAACTTGATGTTTTAAAAGTTGTTGATGAGCAACCACCAACTCCGCTCACCGAAGAATGGTCTAAGGCAGAGCGTATTGCTAAGTGTACCATCGTGCAATATTTGGCGGATACGCATTTAAAATATGACACTGCGGGAAGTACCGCGAAATCGATTTTATTGAATTTAGATAGTGTGTACGAAAGCCAGAGTACTGCTACAGAATTGTCTATCCGGAAGAGACTATTAAGATTAAAAATGAAAAGTGACAGTTTGTTAAAAGACCATTTTGAAATATTTGACGATTTAATAACTGAATTGTCAGCTGCGGGAGTGACAGTGCGGGAAAATGAAATTATTTCGATTTTATTATCCAGTTTACCTGAAGCGTATGACACCGTATCAACCGTCATAGAAACAATGATGACCGAAGGAAAGATTACACTGGATATAGTCAAGAAAAGACTTTTTGATCATGAGACCAGGATCAGAAGTGAGAAGTTAGATACTAGCACAAAAGTATTGCATACTCAAGTAGAAAACCACCGTCCAAACAATTTTGAGAGCACCCGTTTTAGAAGAGGAAACCGTTGGGGTAACAAAAGAAAAATGACTGGATTCAAACCGAATAAGCAACAATTCGCTGGAAAATGCCATCAATGTGGGAGAAAAGGACATAAAATCAGGGAATGTTATTATTATAAAAAGAGACTGCAATATAAAGCAGAACAACACAATAAAAATCATAATGTACAAATGGTCCAAACAACTCAGGCAACAACCAGTGATAATGTATCCGGTTATGCGTTCATGACTGGAAATTATCAAGTAATGGAAAGTGAAAAATTATCATTTATCTTGGACTCAGGAGCGTCGGACCACATTGTTAACGAGGAAAAGGTGTTTTCAAGCGTACGTGTGCTTGATCCACCAATTAGGATTTCTGTAGCGAAGAATGGGGAGTTCATAACGGCTTTCAAGAAAGGACAGGTACCTGTAACCACCAACATGGGAGTCAACGGCGTCTTAGAAGAAGTATTGTACTGCCCGGATGTACCGTACAATTTACTATCCGTAAGGAAATTACAGCAGAAAGGGATGAGGATTACTTTTGATGAAAGGGGCGTTGAAATAACTAAAGACGGTAAAACAATAATGTATGGTAAGCCCTTAAATAAGTTAATTTCTGTAGATTTTGAGATTACAGGTAAAAGGGTAAATTTATTTCATTCTCATATGTCAAATAGAATTGTAAATAGTTATGAGTTATGGCATAGGCGATTAGGGCATATAGGAAAAACGAAATTTTTAGAATTGAAAAATAAACAAATGGTAGAAGATGTGACATTTCTTGAAAAAGTAATTCCAGACGATAGTTTATGTGAAGCCTGTATAAAAGGGAAACAAGCTCAATTGCCATTTGAAAAGGCAAAAGATAAACGTCACATTACGCAACCATTATTTATTGTTCATACTGATGTTTGTGGTCCAATCACTCCTTCTACGATTAATGATAAAAAGTATTTTATTACTTTCATTGATGAGTATACGCATTATTGTGTGACATATTTGCTAGAAAATAAATCGGACGTATTTACAATTTTTAAAGATTATATTGCAAAAAGTGAGGCACGTTTTAATTTGAAAGTTGTAAATCTATACTGTGATAATGGCAAAGAATATTTATCAAATGAAATGAAAAATTATTGCATACAGAAAGGAATAAGTTATCACTTGACGGTCCCGCGAACTCCACAATTAAATGGCGTTGCAGAACGCATGAACAGGACTATAACGGAAAAAGCACGTGCAATGATAAACGGTGCAAGTTTAGGAAAAGAGTTTTGGGGAGAAGCAGTTTTAACTGCTACGTATTTAATTAATTTAACCCCATCGAAAGCTCTTACTGTTGATAAAACCCCATTTGAATTGTGGCATAATAAAAAGCCCAAATTGAAATATTTAAAGGTTTTTGGTTCCACGGTTTATGTGCATAATAAAGTTAGGAAGTCGAAATTTGACGAAAAGTCTTATAAGTGTATATTGGTAGGATTTACACCAAATGGATATAAAGTGTGGAACGTAGAAAATGGGAAATTTGAAATTGTAAGAGATGTGGTAGTAGATGAAACTAATTACTTAGAATCTCGGCCTGTAATAAAGGAAATTGGTTTAAAACGTGATTTATGTGAAACTGATGCATCTCGTGAGGTGCCAAAATCAGTAGATATACAGTGTGAGTTTAATAAATCTGATAATCAAAAATCAGATGGGTTAAAGAAAAGGAAATCTGATAACAATGAATCAGATGTGGTAGAGCCGAGAACAAAAGTAATGTTAGATCAAGGGAATAGTAAATCTGTAACTGAAACAGATGTAATAGGAGTGTCGGGACCGGAGAAAAATCAAGTAAATGAATTAAAAGATAATATAGAACCTAGAAGGAGTGATAGGATTAAGCATCTTCCTCCTATGTCATATAATGAATTGGATATTGACAATGATTATCTTTTGTGCGCACAGTCAATAGTTTTGAAAATTCCTACCTCATTTGATGAAATTAAAACTAGAGAAGATAGAGTTAAGTGGGAACAAGCGATTGCAGATGAAATAAACTCATTAGTTATTAATAAGACTTGGGATTTGGTATCGAAGCCAAAAGATAAGAATATTGTCGATTGTAAATGGGTATTCACGATCAAAAATGATGAATTTGGAAATCCGTTGAAATATAAAGCTCGGCTAGTGGCTCGTGGTTTCAGTCAGAAATATTTAGAAGATTATAATGAAACATTTGCACCTGTAGCTAGAATATCAAGCTTCAGATTTTTTATGGCCTTTGCAAATCAGAATAATTTATTAGTCCATCACATGGATGTGAAGACGGCATTTTTGAACGGTATTTTAAGGGAAGAAATTTATATGCGAATTCCAGAAGGTGTTAAATGTGATAATAATAATCAAGTGTGTAAATTGAATAAAGCTTTGTATGGTCTTAAACAATCAGCTAGGTGCTGGTTTGAGATGTTTGAAAAAGCTCTTGTAGAAAAAGGTTTCCGAAATTCATCAGCAGATCGTTGTATTTATATTTTAGATCGAAAGAATATATTGAAGAATATATATGTAGTATTATATGTGGATGATCTAGTGATAATAACTGCTGAGTCTGACACAATGAAAAATTTCAAAAATTATTTGAAAAATAGATTCTCAATGACAGATTTAAATGAAATTAAATTGTTTCTTGGTATAAAAATTGGAAGAACTAATGAACAAATAACATTGGATCAAAGTGCATATATTAAGACTGTTCTTAAGAAATTTAATATGTTAGATTCTAAACCCGTTAGCACACCTCTTCCAAGTGTATTGGATTATATCGCTTTAAATTCGGACGTAGAATATAATGCACCCTGTCGGAATTTAATTGGATGCTTGATGTATATAATGATTTGTACAAGACCCGATTTAAGTATAGCCGTAAATATTTTAAGTCGGTATTCAAGTAAAAATAATAGAGAATTGTGGCAAAACCTTAAAAGGGTTCTTAGATATCTTAAAGGGTCAGCTGAAATTAAATTAACATATGTTAAAAATAATTATAAAAATCTATTGAGTGGCTATGTAGATTCAGATTGGGGAGGTAGTGAAAATACGGATCGAAAGAGCACAACGGGATATATGTTCAAGTTGTATGAAAAATGTACAATCTGTTGGAATACTAAAAAGCAGACATCAGTAGCTGCTTCATCCACAGAAGCCGAATATATGGCGCTTTTTGAAGCTGTCAGAGAGGCGCTCTGGTTAAAATCATTGGCAATAAGTGTTAATATAAGTGTCTCTGATCCAATAGTGATATACGAAGATAACATGGGTTGTATTAATATTGCAAATAATCCTAGCAGTCACAAACGATCGAAACACATAGACATAAAGTATCATTTTTCAAGAGAACAAGTTGAAAAGAATGTAATAAAACTTGAATTTATTCCCACAGGTGATCAACTAGCCGATATATTGACGAAGCCGTTGCTAGGAAATAAATTCCAGGAACTTAGGAAAGGAATGGGCCTAATATAATTAATAAATGAAATTTGATTATATTATATGTATATATATTAGATGTAGCTTATATGGTCTGGATGGGTTTTTCTGGGTTTCCCCATTCCCTTGCAACAAATGTTGGACCATTTGTATTTTGCTCCCAGAGGTAGAGTCAATATATAAACACAAGAAGGATGATCTGCACGGTAATAGCTTAATTGGATTTGTGTGAAGAACATCGACTTATTTTTGAGGGGGCCTGTTGGAATATCTAGCTGCAAAAATAAGTCGAG
Source organism: Megachile willughbiella (assembly GCA_945859595.2). Classification (NCBI taxonomy): domain Eukaryota; kingdom Metazoa; phylum Arthropoda; class Insecta; order Hymenoptera; family Megachilidae; genus Megachile; species Megachile willughbiella. Next base: position 10,867,494 of record OX243803.1, on the reverse strand, counting down.
TGTCGAAGGACAGTGACAATGTCTTTTATAGTTTAACAGTCTTCAGGTCAGAAATTGAAGGCCTGCAGTTTGTCTCTCCGGAAAGGGCCGAGTAATAAACAGCACATGGGCACTTCTCTGAGTTTTCCTTCAAGAGGGCCCAATAGATGTTTTTCTTCTTCCAAGCTTTCTCTTTCGATATTTTCACTTCTGCTTTAGCTTTCGTTCAGTGCAGACATCGTTCGTGTTTAGTGCAATAAAGATTCAGTCTTATATAATTTCTTGTGAACAATTTATTTTAAACTATATATACCATATCCTATTTCCATTAGGAACTATAAAAATTTGAAACTTCAAAGATTCAATGTTTGAAAATTCGCAGATATAAAAATTAAGAAATGCGGTCATTTGGAAAATTTAGGAATAAGGTTTAAGAAGTTGAAAATTGTTAATTTTCATAACTATTTTAAGAGAATCGAATAAAAACAATACGAAATCAAATTTATACATTAAAATTCACATTGATTTGCAACTAAAGTTAAAATTGCATAATCGTCGTGTTATATGAATGAAAACTACATAAAATGAAAAAGATCTGTACTCTTGTAAATTATTTTATAACAAGACCTTAGGCAAGAACGTGTTAACCCACCGAATTCGTTGTAAATCTCCGTCGATTCATTTACGCGTTCATTTCACTGACATCGTTCCCCATTTTGTGAACATTCGTTTTAAACAATTAATCGCATTTCAACAATGTAACAATTTTGTCATTTACACGGAGCAAACTTGGTGGAATTTATTTCCGTGCGCGTTCGATTATCTTGGTTCTGATGCGTCATAAATTACACAGCGCGTTTTTATCGCTTTCAACTCAACGATCCTATGGAGGACAATTAAATTTAATTGCACGTGCTCGAGCAAATTCTAATTGCATTCGTCGAGGCTCGAGTGTCGGGCTTTAACCATCAGAATTAATTTCTATGCACGGCCTGTCGTATATGGCCGGTCTCGAAGAACCGATAAACGATCAATAATGGTGAAATGGAGCTTTCGCTAATTAAGTACATTATCTATGCCAAACGAAATCACCTGTAAGGTAAATTGGATCACTGGGCTCGTTTCTATGTTGGCCTAGTTGGTTCAGATTTGGCCAGGAATGAATTAACTATTTAGTATAATAAATAGGTGTTTAGGGTATCAAGATTTGGGGGAGGGGGAGCTGGCCATAAAAATTTTCCATTGTTGATGAGTAATAATGTCAAGTAGTAATAATATTAACAAATGAAGATAGATTATTTAATTGTGTGAATTTATCATCAGTAATATTTATAGTAATTATTACAAATTTTATAAGTATAAATATATTTATGATTTTTAATTTTTTTTAATTTTATTTTACATTTGAAGTTACGTTGATTTTAATTGTTATTTTATTAGTTTTTTGTGGGTTAAGGGCTTTATAGCGAGTTGTTATTTAATATTTTATAGTTTACTTTTTTCTTTACCTTTATTAGTCATTTTTTTAAATTTAATAAATTTACATATATGGAAGTGAAAGGTTTATTAATATAGAAAATTTAATAATTAATATAAATATTATTTTATAATTAGTGCCATAGAATTTTACTGTGAATACATTTAGCAAAGTTTGAAGGATTTTAACTCTATAATTCTTAAAACTTTGAAGTCAAAACGTTTTAAGTTTCTAAAATTCTACAATTTAAAATTCCGAAAAATTTATAAAGTTTTGAAATATTTGAAAATTGTGAAACCCAAAGTTTCAATACCACAAAATTTTATAATTTCAAAGAACGAAATTGTCAAAGTTTCAGTTTCTCAATTTCAAAGTTTCAAAATCTTGATTTTTTAAAATTCTCAATTTCCAAAATTTTAAGACACCAAAGTTCAGTATTCATCAATTCCAAAATCTCAAAGTCTCAAAACCTTAAAAATCCAAAATTCAGTGTTTCGAACTTCCAAAATCTCGAATTTCCAAAATTAAAAATGTTAAAAAATCCCAAAGATCTAAAATTCAAACTTGCAAAGTAACAAATTTCCAATATATAAAATATCTATACTTGTATCATCCTAAAAGACCAAAATTCTAAAACACCAAAATTCTAAAATTCTAAAATTCTAAAATTCTAAAATTCTAAAATTCTAAAATTCTAAAATTCTAAAATTCTAAAATTCTAAAATTCTAAAATTCTAAAATTCTAAAATTCTAAAATTCTAAAATTCTAAAATTCTAAAATTCTAAAATTCTAAAATTCTAAAATTCTAAAGTTCTAAAATCTCCAATATTAATTAAAGTCCAGTTCGTCGTATATTAAAAAAAAATCTCTCTCGAGTACAACAATTTGTCCACACACTGTAAAATACCATTTGACGATTCACATTTCGAATTAGATACATCGGTAACTACACGAAAGGCATCAAAATGTTTCGAGTGTTTGAGTCCTCCGAAGATCTTAATCCCACCATGGATACACCATGCCGTGGAGTATGAGGGTCAACGTAACAAGAGTGAAGCTTACAGTATCATGATTTTAGCTTCGCACGTGTCGAACGAGGCTGTTTTGTTTGCTAAGTGAAGTGCACTCTATATAGAAGAGCACCCGTTATTTATTAGACGGCGCTATTAAGCGAGGTTCACGAGCCGTTTCGAGTTCGAGTGCTCTTACCACGTGCTCGCCGATTTTAAACCAGAAGTATCGGCCGCTGTCAGCGAGCCCGACCTTTTGATTAATTAATCGGCTGAAATGATGAATAACCCATGGCTCGACGGGTGTCTTGCCATAGAATGAAACAGGATATGCGGTCATTTAAGCGTTTTATTTGATGGAAGATTACTTATTTAATTTCGTACGTGATTTGCTGTTTGATTAACCTTCGACTGACGGAATCTTCGTTCATACGATGTGATTTTTAGATTATGATTCTGCATTCGTTTTTATTATTTTAATGTTATTTTGTTCTTAGTTAATTTTGTGTTATTTTATGTCGTTTTGTTCTTTTTTAATTTTATGTCATTTTACGTTATTTTATTTCTATTTAATTTTATTTTGTTTTAAGTCATTTTATTCTTATTTAATTTTATATTGCTTTATGTTATTTTTGCTAATTTAATTTCATGTTGCTTTATGTCATTTTATTTTCATTTAGTTTTATTTTAAGTGGTTTTATTTTTATTTAATTTTACATTGTTTTAAGTTATTTTCTTCTCGTTTAATTCTATGTTAGTTTAATTTTATTTTCTTGTATGTTATTTTATTATTGTCTTCGCTTTTTTATTTGATAAATTTTATACCGTTACTGTGGAGATTATTTCTTTGATATATGGCATACATTTTTTTAAATATATTTATATTGCCTCTGATCGAAGTGACAAGTCCTCAAGTTTACTATTATATTTTAACTCTTTGCACTCGAAAGCATTTTTGTTACTATTTAAGGGTAAATTGTTCTGAAATTCACTCTCAGAAATTAACTGAAATTCAATTTTTTATTACAAAATTAATTAGTCGTAATTAAACTATAAAACTACTATATATTTAATAAATTTTCAGTTGCATGATTTGTTCACTTTTATAACAATATTGTAATTAATTATGATTGAATCTTTTTTGATCATGCAGAAATAGTGTACCACAAATGTTACCATATCCTTTACATAAATTTTATATATTCACATTATATAACTGTTGTACAATAATTTATAGTTAATTACAAAAAATGTGAAGAATATAACTAGAATATTTTTCTAGATGAACATCTATTAAGTCCTTAAGACTAACTCTATATTTTAGTTCAAGTAAATCAGTATAATATATTACATTATGTCATATATTACATAAAACCACTAATGTTTTACCGGAAACTTGAAATCACACAGATGTTTACACTATAATTGACTTGTTATATCACTATATAATTGGAAGGTATATTCCTTCCATTCCGCATAAAAAATGTATTCCGAAGAATTTTACAGTGCGTGTCGTTGACCGAACATCTGCAACGGAAGCGATCGTGATTTAATTAACAAAGTAATTGCAGGGTCGAATCTTTCGATATAGCTTAAGGGGACGTTGACGGGCTTGATTGAAATGTTGCCGGAAAAAAATAATCCAATTTGACCAAGGCGGTCGTTATAGCGTTTAATTGCGTATAATCTCAAGCTCCAGCGTTGCAGCCCTCGAACCAGATAATAGTTGCAAAAACGTTCAACAACGAAACCCTTGATATTATTACAGGTTCATATTGCATAACATTAATTTCAAATTTGTATATTTGTCATTTCATTTATTATAAACTTCGAACAAATTATTTGATATTCCAAATTTGTATAAGTATTAATGAGAGGGTTAGATATATAGAAATCATTTTCTGTACATTCGTTTTTTTATTTACTATTTAAATTCTCAATTTTCTATGTTAAAAAGTTTAGAAATTTTTAGCGTTTTAATTTTTCAAATTTTCGAATATACAATTTTTATTTTGATCCGCACAAATTGATTTGTAAATTTTCGACTTACTTATGAAATTCTAAATTTGTAAATCTTTTACTTTCTGTTTCCAAATCCTAAGATTTCTATGTTCTTTAATTTCTGAATTTCTAAGTCAGACTTTTAAGTTTTCAAATTTTAACACATACAAATTTTCAACTTTAGCTGTTTTTATATTTCTAAATTTCTGAATTATCGAATTTTTTCATTTCTAATTTTCTACGTTTCAGAGTTCTAAATTTCTAAATTTTTTAATTTCCAAATTTTTAAATTTCTGTAATAAATTCTATGGAAATCTCAAATTTTTATAAATCCCCTTTAGACCTTCTCTACCACTCTAGGCTCTAAACTGTCTCTAGTTCTTCCCTAGGTCTTTTCCGGAGACTTATCAATGTCCACAAGCTTTTTGTTCCTCATTTAATCTATGCAATACTGTTCCACTTATAGAATAGCACTAATTTGCATGTACGAATTGATAAAGATCAAAGAAACGAGGACACTGAGATAATAACAGCGAATGATAAATAAGTGATAAAGGACATACACATAAGAAGAACGACAATCTATCAAGAAGATGCAGATGTGATCTAGATAACGTCTAGATCATATTTATTGTAATTTATGTAGAAGCGAAGACAAACTACATAATTTAATTGAACTGACAGCTGGAAATTATACAGGTTTTTACACTCGTGATATGTGTTGTTCACATTAATACCTGCCACATCCATTTTTCGATTATTCCTTACCATAATTACGTTAAAGCTCAATATATGCGTGTATTACAAGGAAAACGAACCTTTTGAAGTGTGTCTTCGAAATAAATGGTCTTGTCCCCGCACAGTCAATGCAATTTCATTACAAGCGTGCCCTGTCAAAGGACAAGCTCGAGTTACGAAACTTATAATTATCTCTATTTATCTTGTCACAATATCTGAATTTGCACAGGCAAATTTTTCATGCTCGCTTAATAGCATTCTCACGTTGACCGTCTTATTTACGCCACATGCGCGGTTTGTGAAATGTAAAACGAGGGAAACGTCTGGCATTGAGAAATTGAAGGTAATATCGAGAAATTGAACTCATTTGTGCACGAGATGGTTTTTAATAATGCTAACTAAGGAGAACTGATTTGTCTCGGTTAATAAATTAAAATCGCCTATATGAAATGGCTTTTGGTTCACGTTTTTGTAGTTACGTGAAGTTCACAAATTGTAGGGCATTGAAGACATGAAGTTAAAGAATACAAGTATTCAAGAATTCCAAAATTTCACAATTCCAAAATTGTCGAATTACAAAATTAAAAAATTCCAGAATTCTAAAATTATCAAATACCACAATTCCAGAATTCAAAATTGTTAAATGACAGAATTTCAAAATTATCAAATTCCACAATTCCAGAGTTCCATAATTGTCAAATTCCACAACTGTAAAATTCCAAAATTCCACAATTCCAAAGCTCCAGAATTCCAGAATTCCAGAATTCAAAAATTATCAAATTCCACAATTCCAGAATTCAAAATTGTCAAATTCCAAAATTCCAGAATTACAAAATTGTTAAATTCCACAACTGTCAAATTCAAAAAATCCAGAATTACAAAATTCCAAAATTCAGAAATCCAGAATTCCCAAAGTTTAAAAATTACAAAATTACAAAATTTCAAGCTAACAAAGTTACACAATTAAAAAATTACAAAATTATAATATTACTAAGTTCTAAGATTCCAAGATAAAATAATATTCAAAATTACTAAATTCCTAAGTTCCATTTTTAAAAAATTTCAAAGTTACAAAATGTAAACAGACCTACATCCGCACTCATATCAAAATTACCTATACCACCAATATTATACAATTTGTAATTTCTCACAGAATTATCAGTATTACTAAAATTTACCAGAGCTAAATTGTACCGTAATTTGGCTAAAAATAATTTCATCTAAGGTGGACTTGCACCACTTTCAAATAAACGTCTCAGTTACCTATACAATAAATCGCAGTTCAATTTTATGTATGTCATCACGCAAACTGAATATTTTTTCATAAAATTGTGCACAGAGCTATATCTGACACCGCTGATGGTTTTAGGATTTGTGGTGATCAAAATTGAAAAAGTACCACAAAAGTCACCTTAACCACAATTTCGCATTTTGATAATAAAAAAATTATATCATCGTATTAAGTTACTATGTCATACGGGTTTCACCTACTCTGTTATGACAAACGTGCGAAGAATATATTTTATAAAAGAACTCTGTGATAGTTATGAGCCGCATTTCAAGAATTGACTATGAAATTTCACCACTTCTAATATCCTAATTTAGACAACTTTTTTAATATTCCAATCGTTACAAAAGATAAATCTGATTATTGTTATCTCTTTTTCAAAAATAGAAAACATTTCATGAATATCTTTCCCGTGCTTTGGCGAGTCTCACTCGTGACGCACTTACAGCTCAAATGTGACAAACCTTACTCAAATTTTGAATACTTTTCAACTTGAAATTAGGTCCAACTATAAGTTGCATTATCAAGGATCTCTGAATATAAAATACTCACAACATTTTAATTTTCTCTGTTCGCTTTAATGTTATAGCCTTGAATAGTTAGCCTTGACTGACGCATCTGATAAATAAATGGCAGGGGAAAGGGTTAATTTGTTATTGAATTTTGTGTATTTCTTTTTTACCTTGTGAAATGTGTTAGACCGGCTTTTTCTACCTTCAACGATATTTTCACGAACTATCGGTGAAAATAGTGTATACACAGTATGTCTGAAAAGTAACGGAACTTTTTAAATTTAAGGAACACTATTAGCAACATCTATAAAAACAATATGCTATTTGAATACAGTATTCCTCCCCTACAAAACAAACCAATCGTTATTGGAATCGAGCAACGAATTGTAAACTTATAATGTTTAAAGCGACAGAATCTTTCGTCACCGTGTCACAAAATCACGATGGAGCAAAGAGCGAATATTAAATTTTGCTCGGTGAAGCTCGGTAAAACTTTTACAGAAACATTTGAATTAATGAAAAATGTTTATGGCGACGATTGTTTATCCCATACACGTGTGTTCGAGTGGTATAAGCGATTCCAGGATGGTCGCGATACTTTGGAAGACGACTCAAAGCCAGGATTTGGGTTTTTTCTAAATTCTAAACGATTCTAAAGGTATTATACTTCGAGAATTCGTTCTACAGGGACAAAATGTTAATGGCGAATATTATCTGGGTGTTATGGAACGTTTGTGGAAAAGAATCGTTCGTGTGAGGCCCGAATATCGAGCGCCAGGGAGTTGGTTTCTGTTGCATGATAATGCACCATGTCACAGAACTGTCGCAGTTCGTGAATTTTTGGCGAAAAAACAAGTCTGTGTGATCCAACATCCTCCATATTCGCCTGACTTATCTCCATGCGATTACTTCCTTTTTCCAAAATTGAAATTAGCCATGAAAGGAACGTTTTATGACACTGTTACACAAGTCCAAGCAGCTGTGACAAGGGTGATTGAAGCGATTCCGCAAAACGACATAAAAAAATCTATGTTAACATTGTCTGAGCGTGCCCAGCGGTGTATTGATGCGGAAGGGATGTGTTTTGAATAAAAAAAATTAATTTTGGCAAAATAACTAATACTTTTTTTTTTATTTAAAAAGTTCCGTTACTTTTCAGACATACTGTGTACGTCATGTTGTTCCGAAGAAACCCAAAACTGATGGTTAATTATATTCGTCCCGCAACTGAACTCTCGTAGTGAAGAGCACGAGGGGTCTTTTTAGTTCGCGGCACGTGCCGCCACGTGGCTTCGCCGCGGATCCCTGAAGAGGAAACGAGCAACCAGCGTTCGGCTTATGCCGGTTCGAGTTAGTGTTACCGATACACAGAGAAGTACCACGTTGAAAGTCTCTCGTCCGACAGGAAAAAACGCATGCATGGCCTTGCAAGAACCGTAGCCCGCCATTATCGCGCCGTGAGATCGAGAACAATGACACGGTGCCGTATCGTTGATCCAATTCCCGCGCGAAACGTTGAAGGAGGTTTGAAAACGTTTGCGAGAACAAATTGGAGCGCGAGAAAAATTGTTCAACTCGTTTTGTGATCAATAGGGTTAGATGTTCAACGAGAATCGATGAGATATCTTGTTCATCTCGTAGATGCGTCAGAATACATACAGCGAGAGGATTAGACCTCAGTACAAGTTTTTAGCGATGCAATAGTTTACCTTGATACAGTTTTTTATAATAGTTTTTTATTCTTTCAGACACATTTGTAGTTTCAAATTAATTCTTTTATTACTAGGTGAGCTCGAGTATTATTAGGTCTTAGAATGAGTATTACAGCGAAACGATTAGACCTTGGTAGAAGTTTCTAGCGATACAATAATTTAACTGTTTTTTGTTCCTTCACACACATTTGTAGTTGCAAATCAATAGTTCACCCGTAGTAGCAAGAAGACCCAAAGAGTCATTATATTATAGTAATTATTTTTTATTGTTAGTCACATCTAGCTGTCAGAACTCTTAACCTTAGCAGTAGTTTTGTTCGCAGTTTTTTATTCGTGTCGAGGTATTGCTTAGTTTTATCACTTGCTACGGTCCCTTTAGAGAAAATCCAGACTCACTTCAGACTCTTGCATTTCCTTCACCCAAATTTTAGCTAAACCAACAGAAAATCATAAACTGTTTTCCCTCACCAATGTCACAAAAATTATATGCCCACTCCGAGCTTTTGTAAAACGTAGAACATCTTCGAGGAGATACTCGAACAGTCATTCAAGTACATAGCAAAATAAACTCTAATCGTTCGAAGTCAAATTCATTTCTTACAAGATACAGTCCACTTATATCTTACTCTAATTCTAATGATTCCACGTGTTGTTTAATTGACACTCACTAATTCACTGTTTGTACTAGTGGAAGTGGGCAACTGATAAACTGAAAGATCACATTCCATGAAATATCATTGACACGTCGACGCATACCAATGTCTGTGAAACTAGCATGCAAGGAAATACCAAGGTCCTGCTGTAATGACTCTCACCTTCAATTTGTATAGAGCAAGGGAAAGGGACGGTTACAAGGTGATGCAGAAACAACATTGGCGTAACGAGGATTTTTGTGTGGGGTGGGGAGGATCTCCTAGCTTAACTGATACGAGTAATAGTGAAGGTTTTCATTTCAGACATAGTAAAATGGTAACTGGAATTTTGGGAATTTGGGAATTTGAAAGTTAAAAATTTTAAAACTTGAGAACTAGAATTTTACAAATCAGAGGTCTTCGAAATTTGGCTATTCGGATATTTAGGGATATCTTTGGAAATTTTGCAATTTGGGTATTTGGGGATTTGGGAATTTGGGGATTTGGGGATTTGGGGATTTGGAAGTTTAGAAATTTAGAAATTTGGTTATTTGCGAATTTGGGAATTTGGGAATTTGGAAATATAGAAAAACAAAAATTAAAAAAAATGGAAACGGAGGATTTGAAAATTTGAAGATGATGCACGACTATTTAGGAATTTAGAAATTTTGAGATATGGAGAAATAAAAATTTTAAAACTTGGAAACGTAGGATTTGAAAATTTGATGATGATGTATGACAATTTAGGAATTCGAGAATTTAAGAATTTTGAAATACAGAAAGTCGAAAATTTAAGAAAGCTGAAAATGTAAAAAATTGAAAATGAAAGATCTGATAACTTGAAGACAAGATATGAGAATTTAGATACTTAGGAATTTCGGAATTTGTGAATGATGTTGGAAACCCTATGTTTACCATTCTTTTTTTATTTCTATGAATATTAATAGAGCGAAGCGGTAAAATACCGAGACACCCTGTACTTACGCCAATGAAAACCAGTTACCAGTGGAACGAAATGTCTTCATGATTATCAAAGGGACTCTCAAGGCCACTAATAGGTATTCAAAATAGCCGTGAAATTGTAATATCGCTAATCGATGATAATGTATTACCAGAATTAATGTAGCCGATGAAACGCGGTCTTCAATATCGTTCAGCTGTTAACCCTTTTCGCATCCATCGTTCACATTTTTACGAAGCATCGGCAACTTTCTCGTGGAATCCTTTAAAGTTACGCCGGTACATTGATCGATCGTCGAGAAACGGCAAATTGTCGTAAGTATAAAGGCGCATGATCGGTCTCTTTGCATACTAAAGCAGCACGCGAACACGCAAATTCGACGAACGTTCTTTTCAATGTGATACAATGATGCACAGCTATTAAGCAGTTCTTTCAGCGGGCAGAAATTACACATCGACCAACCGCATACGCTCCTGTAGCATCATCGATTTGAACATCGTACAGTCAACAGCAAATCTGATATCCCTAGGGGAAATGTAACAACCGAAAGAAAGGTTGGTTTGTTTTTGAGGGATTTTTGAAAATTTTAAAAATTGAGGGTGGAATAATTTGGGGATATAGGGATTTGGAGGGTGACGAATATGAGAATCTAGGGATTTGGCTGTTTAAGCGTTTGAGAAATTAGAAATTTGAGATTTTGATATTTGGAGATCTAGGGATGCGAGAATCTAGGGACTTGGGGACATAGAGAGTTCATGATTCTAGAAATTTAGGGGTTTAGGAATTTAGGAAGAGATTAATTTGGGGGGCTAGGGATATTGGGTAGTTTGAAAATCTATAAATTGTGGGATTTTAGTACTTGGAGATATAGGAATGTGTGAATCTAGGGACTTGGGGATATAAAAAATTCATGGTTCTAGAAATTTAGGGATTTAGGAATTTTAGAGCAGATTAATTTGGAGAGCTAGGGATGTGGAGGTCTGGCATTCTGAAAATCTATAAATTGTGAGATTTTGGTATTTGGAGATCTAGGGACGTGAGAATTTAGGGACTTGGGGACGTAGAAAGTTCATGGTTCTAGAAATTTAGGGGTTTAGGAATTTAGAAACAGATTAATTTGGGGAGCTAGGGATATGGAGGTTTAGCATTTTGAAAATCTATAAATTGTGGGATTTTGGTATTTGGAGATGTAGAAATGTGAGAATCTAGGGATTTGGGGACATGGAAAATTAATGGATCTAGAAATTTAAGAATTTAGGAATATTAGTTTGGGGATCTAGGGATTTGGAGGCCGACGAATATGAGAATCTAGAGATTTAACCGTTCAGACGTTTAAGACTTTAAAAATTTTGGGACCTTGGTTTGAAGATCTAGGAATACGGGAATCTAGGGATTTAAGAACGGGGAAATTTGGTGGATCTGGAAATGTAGGACTTTAGGAATTAGGGGATATATTAATTTGTGGAATAAATTTGGAGATTGTGATATTTGGAGATTTAGGAATACGAGAATCTAGGGATTTGGGGACATTGAAATTCGATGGTTATGGAAATTTAGGACTTTAGGAATTTGGACACGTATTAGTTTGGGGGTCTAGGGATTTAAGGTGTACAGATATAAGAATCTAGCGGTATTTCTGAACGTAGAAAGGGGATATTGGTAGCTGGTGAACTAGGGATATTTAAATGTAGGGATTTCTGCATAAAGATTTGGTAATTCTGAAAGTTTAGGAATCTATGAATTTAGGGTCATAGTAACTTGGAGACATAGCAAGTTGGGGGCCTAGAAATATAACCAAATAGTAATTTAGGGATATAGGAACTTAAATGCCAAGCAATTAGGACATTTTTGAACTTGGGGACTTTTGGATTTAGAAATTTATGAATATGGAAATTCAACAATTTCGCAGTCTATGAATTCGAAGTCTAGGGATTTGACAAATTTGGGAAATTTGAGACCTTTGACATATTTAAGATATTTATAATCTTTGACATAATTTAAAAAAGTGAAAATTTAGAAATTTGGAAATTAGAAAATTTAGAACTCTAAAAGTTTAATAATCAAGAAATTGGGAAATTCAGCAAATTTCGAAATTTTACAACTTGAAAATTGAAAAACTTGTAGATACAGAAGATTGGTAATGGGATATTTGACAACTTGAAAATTGAAAAACTTGTAGATATAAAAGTTTGGCAATTGAATATTTGCCAACTTGAAAATTGGAAAACTTGAAGATACAAGCGTTTAGTATATAAAAATTTGACAACTTAAAAATTGAATATCCTGAAGACACAAGAGTTTACTAATTGAAAATTTGACAACATGAAAATTGAAAAATTAGAAGTTACAAGCGTTTGGTAATTGAAAATTTTCAAGTTTACATATGCGTTCTTACATCCGAGTGTACGCGTGAGTCGAAAGTGGACTGATTTCCCGGGGCAATGGAATTTCGATTCTGTGGCTCGAAATTCGTTTTACCTCTGGTGAAGTAAAAGTCGGCCATTGTTTTCTTCTTTGTTTGCATGATTCACGGGAATAATATTGGAACCAAGGGAATGGTATACAGAAATGATAATGTTGTGTTTGCTGGACCGATCGTTTGTATAATTTGGCAAGATTCAGGTGCATCTGACCCTCCTTCAAAATGTGGACCGGACGAAACCATCAGAAGTTATTGAAATAAGTATAGTTCCAAACGCGGTGGACTTCCTGAAAAAAATGGCGATATAGGATAAAGATATAGGACCATTCAATAAATTATTTGAGAATTGTTATACGGTAGTACATTTGTTCTAGTATGTTATAAATAGTGGGACAATTTTATAATTTGAAACTATGAGTTGTTGAGAATTTAAGAATTTGCGAATTTGGAATTTGATATTTTTGGAAAATAAGAATTTGAATTTGGAAATTTAGAAGTTTGTGGACTTAGCGATTTTGAAATTAGATTTAGAGACTTAGGGATTTGGATACTTGGGAATATGGGGATTTGGAAATTTGAGAATTTAAACATTTAAGAATTTGTTAATTTTGGAAATAAGAATTTGAGAATTTGGAAATTTAGCAATTTGCGGATTTAGCGATTTGGAAATTAGATTTAGAGATTTGGATACTTAGGGATATGGGGATTTGGAGATTTGAGAATTTGAGAATTTGTTAATTTTGAAAATAAGAATTTGGGGATTTGGAAATTTAGCGGTTTATAAACTTAGTGAGTTGGAAATTAGATAAATTAGGGACTTAGGGATTTGAAAATTTGGGAATATGGGGATTTGGAGATTTGAGAATTAAAAAATTTGCAAAAAGATTTTAAGAATTTAAGAGTTTGAGAATTTAAAAATTTGAGAGTTTGAAAATTTGGAGATCTGAAAGTTTAGAATCAAATCAGTAAAAATTAAAAAATTCGAAAATATTGAAATTTCTTACGCTGGAGCTAATTTTCCAGAGGCCCCAAAAATCCTCAATAATATTCAGTGCATTCGGTCACCGGAGTTAACCCTTAAGTGATACCTTGTGTAGCTGAACGAGTTCAATTCGATCGAACGTCGCTTAAGTAGTGTTTCGCAAAGCTACTCAAAATGAATATTCCCGTAGCGAAATGCAACAGCGACGCGTGGGATTTGGGACAGCTGCGCGTGTGCTCCGGACAATTAATATGAATTATGGTAAACACCAGCGGACCCATAGAAAGGGATCATCCGTGGGAGTCGCGTATTCGAAGGCAACCGAGCATACACATAGACCTCGAATTTGCCCGCGGCGCGAATGCATATTTCTGCGCGCATTTTTGCGCACTGTTTCGCAGGTGGTTGGTTCGTTATTTTCGCGCGAAAACGAAACGTTTAGATGAGCTCGTTCAAGCCATCCTGTTTTGAATATTTGTCCCGTTGTTTTGCCTCAGTGAATTACGGTCGTCAAAAAGTTCCATGTTTTATAAGCTTGAACGATGAAATGGAACGATGAAATATATTATTAAATATATAAATATAAATATTGTAAGAGGTAAATGAAAAATAAGAGGATATAACTATTTAAATAATGCCAGGATTTAATAATTTTAAAAATACATGGGTGAGTTGTGAAATAACGAATGAATTCTTACTTATAACAAAAGTCCTCGCAACCAACTCACATGATTGCTGCATCAACGCTCGTCCAAAAGCATCGATACCCAATCGATATACAATCATGCTCACACATCACATACATACAGTGTTCAAAATAAATACAATCATGTTCATACAAAAATGTTTACTATATATATTTGATATATGTATATTATTAAAGACATATTCTTGAGTAACTTTTCCCTATAACTTAATCGTCGATCATTTTTCATTGAAAAATTGTCAACCATAAAGGATTTGTAAAAATCAAGATTTCTATGTAATCTGACAACGAAAAACTTGATTTTGACAGCGGATTAATATTTGGGGCTAAGCCTAAGAGTGTATATAACGAGTAAAATAACCCAAGCTAAACAGATTTCAACCATTTTGAATTTCAGGTCGTGTAATCTAAGAAATACTATTCTAATTTAAACCAGCTAAATATATTTTGCAATATAATTAAAAGATGTCAGAGAATGTATACCATGAACTATAAAACATGCTAGGTTAGGTTAGTTTAGATTTAAATTTACTTGCGACCACACCTACTCGGGGGTAGATGGATGAATTTATAAAACAAGTTAAACAGATTTCAACCATTTTGAATTTCAGGTGATGTAACCTGAGAAATACTATTCTAACCCAACTGAACATGTTTTGTAACTAAAAATGAATGTCAAAGAATGAATACAAAAATTGTAAAATATGATAGATTGGGTTAAGTAAGTTAGATTAATATTTTTCTAAATATTTTTTTGTTAATAACTTTGTAATAAACAACGAATGATGAGTGAGTTATAAGGAAAAGTTCCTCAGAACGATGACGTCGACAACATATGACAAGGTCACGGAGCAGGGTCCTCTTTTGTGAATATTTACCAGATATTTTTATTTTAATGCTACGTACATCTAACACCAATAAGTTTAATTTTATTAACCTTACCAATTTTCTTAAATTTTTATAAATCTTAAAACTTTAAATTCTCATGAAGCTTAGATCAATCTGCGGAGTGCAAAACATGTAATTACAAATATTGCAAAATGTGTGTATAACTGTCCGCAGCAGACCCTCAGGAGCTTTTCTGTTCTACAAATGTCAACCATATATCGAACCATAATCATATAGTAACGGTAATATCATCTTTCAAATTCTCATGACACACTTTCCATTTTTTTTATTTAACGCATGTTTCTAATCTCCAATGCATCTGTGTAATGTAATACATCATTATAATTCGAGGGTTTGGAATCAGACAACGTTAACTCGAAAAATATAATTTTATAGGAGAGACAACGCTGTGTTTAGCATTCTTTGACTCGAAATAAATTTCACAAAATCAACGTTAATCTCTAGAAACTTTTAAACTATTTTTACATAATTTTTGTAGTTGAAACATACTATCTCTGTGATTGTAAATCTGACATAAACAGAGAATTTTTGGAGTTTACACATTTAATCAAATTTAGTTAATTTTGGACACTTATTAAAAATACAATCTTTTATTTTTCAATTTCAACGTCTCGTTTGATATCCTGTACAAATAATATAACATCAATATAACTTGATAATCATTAAAGTTTTTCTTTTAATCATTTTTATAGAAGGAGAACACAGACATTTTAAATGAAAAAGATTTGAGAGTATAGAAATTTAGAAACCTGGGGGTTTGAATATATAGAAAATATGAAGCTCTGAAATATGTATATCGTTTAAAAATATGAAAATTTAAGAAATATAGATAATTGGAGATAGAAATCTGGGAATATAGACTTGGAAATTATAAAAATTGACTACAGAAATTTAAAACTGGATGTTTAATAATGGTTAAAAATAAATTGCACGAAAATATTATACAAGGTAATAAATAATTCATTTAATAAAAGGCAAGATATTAAAAAAAATCTCAATACTCAACCCAAGTACAAATCTAACAAACACAGAGATCACAGACTATCACATCGTCAGCTAAAACAAAAAAACGATAAAGTATATCAAGATCACATAACATTCATCCACTTTTAATCAGTGTCAATCACGCAAACACTGAGAATGTTGTTAAACCGACCAATTAAAATTGCAAGAGGGAAGTATATCGCGTAACGCTTTAATTAGAACGTTTTAATCAAATCCAGCTAAAAAATCAGCGTGAAAATGCACGTCGGTATCACACGGCCAAGTTTGTCGGGCCACTTTCGATCTACTCCGTCGCTCCTGTCTGTTGTTAATTTCTTCGACAAGTCCCCGGCATGAAAATGGCTGCCAAGACTTATTAGGCGTCGCAATTTCCTTCTAATTGCATAATTGTAACGCCGATCCGGGTTACATGTAATTACAGAGATCGCCAGGGCAATTTTCGCGCGCGCAGCGGAGGGTGACGTTGACCGCGATTAACTCGCAAGACGTTTAGAGACGCGAGTCACCGACGCGTAATTATACGGCTTGCGATTACTCTCGAAATCGGTATATCAATTTCGTGTATCAACGAGTCCCATGACGTTCGCTCGTTAATTTCTCGCGGATCGCCCGGCAGGTGCCATTGCGCGATGTGAAAGTTTCGCTTCGAGGTAGCTACAATGTTCTTACGTATTCGGACATTTTCTCATTCTTCGATGAATTCATCGCTATTACGATGATCATTGATTACTATAGTAACAACCATATGTGATGAGACATTGCAATTGTACAGTACGCACAGTTTTGCATTGCAGCTGGAATTAATACGTTTGCGAACGTGAATATGTTCACATATGCACATATGTTCATTTTGATGCATTCAAATTTTAAAGGCAATTCATCTAATTTTATGTAACTTCCAATTTTTGTCATTATTACGCATTTTAAAGTAATGACCAACTGATTTGTCATATTATTTTTCACAGGATAGCACTTCAAGAATTAACAATTTCAAAATAAATGCTACATGAAAATGTGGAAGTTTTGCTTTTTCAAGCAGTATTATCTAACATCTACCATTTAATATTTTTGGATACAATAATAAGCTGTAAAATGTATTTTTCGACGTGTTTACCGAGATTGACTTTGAAACAGTTTTAAAATGGCGACTCCAGTTAGAGAGCAATTGATCGCCCAGGTATAAAACCAATGACACCAAGTATATTTTAGGTTATATATAAATATAATTTATTTTTTTTTTTTGTGAAGCATTTCCCCTTTTTCAGATGCTATTTTCTCAACATTAAAACAGATGTTGCTCGCATGTTCTATATTCTTTGCTCGCGGAAATTATTCGTCTTGAAGAATCGCCACAGCTCACAATTACAACAATTATTAGACAACCTAACCAATTATTCTAAAATTTACCGTATAGATAAGCAATCAAAGATCATATACGAGTTTCATTTTCTTTCGCTGTTTCTAACATCTTCGGTACGTCTCTGAATTTCTCGAACACTTTGTAAATGGACAATTTAAGCCGCTAAGTGCTTGAATACTTACGAACAGTAGTGTACGTCGTATAAACGATCAGATAGTCGACAATGTTTCTCCTTCGATTATCATCGAATGCATCAATCCACTGGCGAACATGCGGATCATTAAGATTGTCTGGACAAAGATGGATCCATTAACTCTGACAATCACCTTTCGATTCGCAGCACAGATAAAGTCCTCGATACCGGTTGTGGTTATTCCATAATAATTTTTGCATTATACGATCCGCTGAACAGACGAGTTTGTCGGAACGGCTCGTCGTTGCGTACAAAGACATAAAATCCAATAAATATAATGATCGGGCGGGCTTCAGGTAAATATATTGATTATTATGATCGAGGAAAGTCGAGCCGGTCAAGCATGTCTGGAGCTCTGGAATCTCTTGGATCAATGTAGGTCGATCGTGGACCGAGAGAAGTTCAATTATTATCAAGCTGACCGACCAAGTATGAAACAATCGACTACGGAAATCGAAGTGGACCAAAAATTTGTTATCTAATGTAAAAATCGTCACGTTCGGTTGGTCACTTTTTAATGTCGGTACGTGATCGCTGGCGGGACCGTTTCGTGTTGTAGAACACGAGGCTCTCGAAATCTTGTTGATAACTTGTCAAGTGGGAGATGGCGTAATTCAGTTGTAATGTCTGAGGAATTGGAAAAAATATGAAATATTTAGACCTTAATAATGTATAGAGAAATGTGGAAAAGGGAGTTGTTAATTTTTTTTTCGGAATATGATAGTCTGATTTAAGTACTTGAGGATGTGGAAATCTGGGAATTTAGGAATTAAGGATTTAAAAATTTGAATATTTGAAAGTTTGAAGACCTGAAAATTTGTGTTCAGTGATTTCGATATTCATACTTGTAGAAAATAGAAAACTTTGGAAATTTGAAAAGTTGAAAATCTGAAAATTTGTGAGTTATGTAATTAGGATATTTATACTTGTACAAAATAGGAAATTTAGCAATTTGAAAATATTAGAACTTAGAAATTTGACAAAAATTAAAAAATTGTGCAATTAGGAAATTAAACAATTTAAAAATATGAATATTGTGAAATCTGGAAATTTGGAAATTTGAAATATTTTTAATGTGAAAATTGTATAATTAGGAAATTGTGAATTAGGAAATTTGAAAATTGAAAAATATAAAAATTTGATAACTTGAAAATTCGAAATTCAGAATATTTGAATTGAGATTTGTTAATTAAAAAATTTGAGAATTCAGTAATTTAAAAATTGTGGAATTTAGCAGTTTAAAAGTTATGAAAAATATTTCCATTATGCCTCACGAACGATATTTATTAAGTTGAAACTTCCGTTTGCCTTCACTTTCATTTACCTAATCCATCTTTCCACGAATTCTTATTTAAATAATAATTGGAAAAACGTCATTCACCGATAAACATCTGTAATAAAACTAGTACAACGTTTCCGGCAATAACCGTAGACACATAC
The DNA here is from genome assembly GCA_945859595.2 of Megachile willughbiella. NCBI lineage: Eukaryota > Metazoa > Arthropoda > Insecta > Hymenoptera > Megachilidae > Megachile > Megachile willughbiella. The sequence goes on along the minus strand of OX243803.1, from coordinate 10,848,166 downwards.
ATTGAAATTAATATCCGTAACCCGAGAGAGACTCGAGTGAACGACGAATTCAATATTTCGAGAGACAAATCGTTTGACATGTACGAGGAGGATGCTGCATGGCCAATTCACCTGTCGATTCGGGGTTCGTTCTGTCGAAACGCAGCTGACAAAATAATTAGTTTCCAAGGCTCTCGCGTCGTGAATGAAAGAGGAACGGTTCTGGCTGGAATCGCGTGTATCGGAATTGCTCAAAAATTGCGCTCTATCCACCTGTCAACGGATGCGTTATGAACACGTCGTGCAAACGAATTCACCCTCTAGGCTCAAAAACTGCCCCCACCCCCGTTCCCTGCGAATTTGACGCTTTAATTCTTATAACTTCGCACGTTGACGTTTAGAAATGTAGCTGGGACAATGAAAACATTTCAATCATCAAGCGGATCAAAATACGCCAGCAAATCGTTTTTCGATAGTTGCCGGACAGCTGAAAAATTCGTATAATGCGTCGATGAAAGTTTAACGTGCGAATATCGAAGATAATTTATCTTCTCGTTATAACATTTTAAAGGTTAATCTGCAATAAGTTTGAGTAAATACAGTAATTATGCAGCGTAGCGGTTCCGGTACATTATCTTCGTTCCAATCTAACGTGATTATTAACGGCAGGAACACGTTAACACCGTGCGTGTAATTTATGATGTTATAAAATGACGGATTTCGATACATATTAGGTCATCCCGTAAATATCACATCTCGGCCAATCAACGGCGGTTTAATTAACATTTATTGCTACATTTAGTAATTTATCGAAGGTACTCTTTTATGACTATTTGCAGGAATCTTTTTTAGCGTCTTTAAGTGGAAAGTTATTTTCTTGCAATAAAGAAGCGATTGAATAATTGATAGTTTCATTGTTTATTTCATATTTTTCAATTTAACAGTTTGAGAGCGCTTAAAATTCATAATTGAGTACGAATATCTATTTTATTGAAATAAATAATTAATTATACATCTAAGATAATTATAGTATTAAAATAAATATCTAATTTCTTTACTAAAATAAATAACTGATTATTCTACTGAAATAAATAACTAATCTTACTAAACTAAATAGCTGATTATTTTATGAAAATAAGTAATTATTCTACTAAAATAAGTAACTAATTATTTTACTAAAATAAATAACTAATTATACTACTAAATTAAAGAATTAATAATTTTAATAAAGTAAATGAATTATTTTACCAAATAATAACTGAGGGGTAAGATATAAATTCCCAATTAGAACTTCTAATTCAAGACAAAAGAAAAAAAAATCGTGTGCAATTTAGTAATACCATTAATATTTTCAATGGAAAATTTAGCTTTTCTGATTGCAACTAAAATATATATACTCATTAGCGACCACATCCCAAAGTAGCCTGTAAATTCGAATATTCAAAGTATAACTATGTTCAAAATCTATTTCACTTTCAGCATGATTTTCTATCAAACCATAATTCAAATCTCTTTAAAAACTGCATTCCATTCAATGATTCCTTCCAGCATTAATAATTTTGTTCTCTTTTCGTTCAGCGACACGATAGCGATCAACTATCGCTCAGGAGGTCCGTTGAACGCTCAGAAAATCTAATTACCCTTAATAATAGTTAACGACGTGGCGACGTCGATCAACTATACTCGCTCGATGAAGCTTTAGCTGTTTCAAGTACGTGTTATAGATAATTTTGTCCCATACGACGGTAAAAAATACCGTGCACAATGTGAATTCGAGGGTAGTTCCAAGCTGGATACAAGGTTGATAGCTTCGGGCTGATAGATGTCGGCTAATTATGTAGCCGAGAAGTCCAGGCTGCGTCCGGCCAGGAAGAGAATCCTTGCTTATGGTCTTTCTCCGACCTCGACATCGCGGACGACCACCCATTGACAATAAAACGCTCAAGTTATTTGTCCCGTGTTCTCTATGTTTGCGAACGCAAATGACAAAGTACATTTAGGGGGATTTGTACGCTAAGAGATGGCGTAGGGAATTACCGAGACTACTTTAGAGAAAACGGCAATATAAGAAACTGAAACTCTATTGTTGATGCAAATTGCGAGTTAGAAATTTCAAACATTTGGTACTTCACAATACTCAAATTTTTAAGTTATCAAATTATCAGGTTACCAAATTAATAAATTCAGAAATTATCGAGCGGCTATTTATCGAATGAGCACTGTAACTTTGCAACTATTAATGACATTTAAATTGTAGAAATGATAGAGATGGCCATTCGGCATTTAGGAGCAAGTTTTAATATAACAACGGGTATCTAAAGGTGTACATGCAAATGGTGATTTGGATACATAACCTTATCAAATTTGTAATCAATTCTCTACAATAAGAAAATAAATTTACTTCAGTGTAATATGTTAATATTAACTGATCCAACATAGGCAGACATACCACATTATCGGATATAATCGTTTGAACATAGTCACTTATAACATATAGTCGGACATCGTTAGACAAACCACATAATTGGACATAGTTATTTAAATATAGTCGAACATATCAAACATATCATCTATCTATAACAGATACATCATACAGTTGGACATAGACAAACCATATAATCGAACATAGTCATTAGGACATAGTCAAACATATCATATAGTCGAATATAGTCAGACAAACCACATAATGAGATATAGTCATTTGGATATAATTAAACATATTATATAGTTAGACATACACAAACCACATAATTGAACACAGTTACTTGGACATAGTTAAACTCATCACATAGTCGGATATAGTCAGATGTATCACATAGTCGGATATAGTCAGACAAATCACGTAATGAAACATAGTCATTTGGATATAGTTAGACAAACTACATAGACATACACAAACCACATAATTGAACAGAGTTATTTGGACATGGTCAAACTTGTCACATAGTCGGATATAGTCAGATGTATCACATAGTCGAATATAGTAAGACAAACCATATAATTGAACACAGTTACTTGGACATAGTCAAACTTATCACATAGTCGGATATAGTCAGATGTATCACATAGTCGGATACAGTCAAACAAACCACATAGTTGAACATAGTCAGACACACCACATAGTCGGACATAGTCAAACAAACCACATAGTAGAACATAGTGAGACAAAGCACATAGTCGAACCTAGTCAGATATGTCACAAAGTCGAACATAGGTAGACAAATCACATAAACGTACATAGTCACTTAAAGAAAGTCAGACACATCACTTAGACATAGACAAAGCACATAATCGGACATGAAGGATCAACTCATTATCGGGCGAAGAGAAGACAAGAGGAACAAGAAAAATTAGCAGAATCCTGAAGTTTCGTTCAGGGCTATTATCATTTATCCCCTTCCGGCGTCTTTACAAATTCCTGTACGTCCTTGGCTTCAGCATCACGAAACGTACAAGGCACAAACACAACGGAACGCACACGGTGCCGCGGTGATCGCGATGCTCTAAAGTCTCTCTTTGGAAGGTGGAGGCGTGCGTTCGTTCTTTCTTTCTTCCTTTCTTTCTTTCTTTCGTCCGTCCATCCATCCGTTCGTTCGGTGGTACTGGCCCTGTAATTGGGCCCAAACTCTTAGCTCCGCTCGACCGGCCAAAGATTATACACCCGCATGTCCCGAGGGCCCATAGCCAAACGTTCTTGTGTGATATATTATGCTGCAGATACCTGTATCTGATTCACGAGGTGAAGCCGGCGTAAACGGAGTAACATTTTTGGTCGTGCTAAAAGCACGTTCCTGGTCCAAGACCGAGGGTCCGTCGCGATGCAACAGCCTATCATAGGCGAACAAATAACACGTCGCCGATGACTTCGATTAAATGGCCCGAAACGAACGATCGTTACGCTGTTCAATTTGTCGGAGACCTTTTCATTACCCTTTGATCACGATTTCTCCATCGAACCCTTTGTACGTTTCACTCGTTATGTATACAGTGATTAACAGTAGTTGTGGTGACTAACAAGTACGTGTATGCTTAACAGTTTTATATACGAATCCACTTAACACTACCGACATTAAACACATGTTTACCTTTGATTGAAAAATAAAATGGGAAGATAGATACTGAAGCATTAAGTAACATATACAACAATTTTTTACCTCAACAAAATATGACAGACAGTTCCATAAAATTATGACAATAAAATTTTGCAATATAAAATGGAAAATCTGAAACCATTTTGACTGGTTGGTAGTTCTAGTGTTAAAAATAACAGCTTCTATTTTAGACTTTAATTTTCACAAGTACTCTAAAACTACAAACCTGCGGGGAGGAACACTAAACCCGGTGTATAATGCACACTTTAAAATTAAAAATGAAGTTAACCGAGTAAATTAATGTATACATTAATTTATCTCGATGGAAATCAATAAAGATTTCAAGAAAACTTTAACAAACTATGTAACTCAAAGAAACTTGATAAACGGTCATTGTTAGGTCATTTAAGGTAAATAGGTTAGTAACAAAGTTCAATATGACTACTGAGAAATCGAAATAATTTTTCCAACTGAAGTAAGATACATATCAGATAAGGTACTCATGTATACATGAATATTTCGAATCATCCTTGAACATCTGATACACCTTGTAAACCGTGTCAGGAGAATGCATACTAATCTCCTTATCTTACGAGTGTAACAAGTGTAAATGCAGATATATATTCATTTTCCGTCTCCTGAAATCCTTTAGGATAATATAGACACGTAAAATACGGTGAAAATATTGTACCGATCGTATCGGTTAACGCATATCACATCGAAGTGTTTCAGAAGGGAGACGTGCCACCTGCATGGCATCTAATTACATCTCCTTTGTTACGAGCCGCATAAATGGCGAAAAATTATTCGTTCATGTATTCTCGGAGGGCATTGCGGGTGCATGGTCTCGGGACATCACGACTGTTCGTTTAAAAATTGATGACCCAGTGCTCGATCATCTTAACACAGTGGTTCACAAACTGCGTGCTGCGTTGTGGTGATCTGGATCATAGTGGTTAACCCTTAACGGTCACACTGGGGTGACCCCAGCCAATTTAGCTCCAATTTTAGCCACTTTATGTACTGAAAATCTTTTTTGAAACGTTATGTTTTTCCTCAAACTGTTATATAATATCTCAAATATGTTTAGCTCAAATTTGAACGCCTTATTTTAAAATCGAACAAAATTTTGAATTTTTCTGTGAAAAACATCACTTTTTCAACTTTTTCACGTTTCTCAATTTGTTTACATATTCGAAGAATTTAGAATATAAACGTTCAAAATTATTAGTAATTTTTTTTTTCAAGTTAAAATAATGAATAGCTTTGTAAGAAATATTTTAGTGGTTAGGTTTTAGATTTTCAAGTGTGGCAGGTATGTTGTGATGAGCTGTTCTAGTGAACGTTAAGGGTTGATTTAATGAAAAAAAGTACTAACAAGTTAAAATGATTGATTTCATACTGGAATTTTTGAACTTTAGAATATTGGGTTTTTTTAATTTTCTACTTTTAGGGCTTTCTTGGATACAGAGAATTTCACATTTTTAAACTTTAATAATTTAGGACTTTTGCAATATCAAAATTTGAGATTTGAAACTTGAGGACACTGAAAATTTGGCAGTTTGAAGATTTCGGAATTTTGGAACTTTGAAGACTAATTTTGAAACTGTGGCCCTTGAAAATTTTGACACTTTGTAACTGTGGTACTACAATTGGGAATTTTGGAAATTGCACTTTTGAAATTTTTGAAATTTTGTTGATTTAGGGCTTTGAAGGTTTAAAACTTGGGATTTACGAACATAGAATTTTTCTTTGTAACTTAGAAACTTTGTATTAAAATCCAAGAGTTCTGAAATTAAAAATTCTAAAGTTCAATATTTGAAATATTTCAAAGGTATAAAATCTCAAGGTCCCAAAATTCCAAAGCATAGTACTTTCAAAACTTGATAATTTCAATGTTTCAAACTTCCAAGGTCTTCATGTTCCTAAGTTCAAAGCTTCAAGGCTCTAAAATTACGAAATTCAAAGACTTCAAATTTCAACAAAATTCAAAAGTGTAATGTTGCCAAAATTCTGAAGTACCTGCATTCCACAGTCCTAAAATTATAAAAATTCGGAAGATTAAAGATTCCAAAATCTCAAAGTCTCAAAGTTGTCAAAATTTGGAAGAATCAAATTTCCAAAGTATCAAGATTTCAAAATCCCAATTTTATTAAAATTCAAAAGCACCAAAATCTCAAATTTATCAAAATTCAATACCCGGATTCCAAAATCTCAAAGTTGTAAATATTCCAAAGTACCAAAGCTCTAAGACTCAAATTTATAACATTTCCGAAATCCTAAAATTACAAACCCCCATTAATATAAAAATTCCGAAAAACCAAGTTCTAAAATCTCAAATTTCTGGATATTTCAAAGTACCAAAATCCTGAACTCCTAAAACCGCCAATACTCCATAGCATCAAGACTTTCATATTTCCAGAATTGTAAAATTCAAGAATACTACTGTACTAAAGCCCTAACATATCAAAATTTCAAATAGTTAATTTTGATTTTTCCTATAGTCCCTTGCATGAATTCCTCTTATAACCAAAAGCAAATTATGAAAATGCTCTACCATTAATCTAATCCAAAAGAATCCTACCTTGCGTCCTAATTTATGTCTTAACCCTCTGAATTCGAAGATATTTTTGCTGTTGGCAGATAGCAACCCTAACATTTTGTCGACAAACTTAATAAATTCTTCTTGAAGTTATTATTTCTCTGCTATTAGTTTCCACTGGTGCCTCTTTCCCTGTGTTCATACATCATATGTACAGTTAGACTTAATTAAAAAATACCTATTTCATATTGTTGAGCTAAACTAAATAGTGAATGTGAGTTACCTTTCGAGTGCAAGGGGTTAATACAGAAATACCTCATACTTACCCCACTAGTTAAATAATAATTAAATACTTACTTAAATACCCACTTACATATTTACCCCGCCGAAATATTGTGATATGCAGTCCTAAAACGGAGCCGAAAATTTGAGAACCACCACCGTAATGAATTCAGCACTTGAGGGCCCCATTTGTCGATTCGACTGCAAGATAACTGTTTCCGCGTAACTGGGACAAAAGAACAATAAACGGAGGCTATTTGCGTGCAATTACGTTGCTCCGTCAGCCAAACGTGGTGTCCTCCTCCGCGCATTTATTGCTTATCTAACGTGTATCTTTTGTTTAACAATGTTGTCAGCGTGTCTCGAAGAAAAAAAACCATGGGGTTGTCGGACGAAGTAGCTGCTCCCACGTGTGTCTCGTTGAAAGGTGCGCGTGCAAGTTACACATTTAGCCTTTGTCGTTTATTGGTTGTATTTCATTCGCGTCCATACGCCATGTACAACCATCCCGGTATCCGTGATGGCCGGCTGATTGGCGGATACGCTACGTACGGTTGTATTTTATAGCGAGCACGATTGCGATAGGATATAACTGTTACCTCGATACACAAGGTGTGTGTTTAGTTGGAAGTCGTGCGTAAGTTTCACCTTGCACCAAGTAAATTGCTGATCATTTCGAGCGCTTTGTCTTTCGGCGCGAACGATATTCTCGAGGGAGATTGCTCTCGCCATGTTTTATGAATATTACTGGAATATGTGCGTCGTTTTGTGGTAAATCGGTTAATAAAAATACGACATATTTGGGTAATCATACACGAGAAATATTTCATTTTTGCATCATGGAATGGACAGATTATAGCAAATTTCTTTACTTGGAGATTCCGTGTTATGGACAGCCTTGAAAATCACGCAGTAAATCATTTAATAAAAATATTTTATTTTGTAGTAAATTATTTAATAACAATGCAACACGATTATTTGAGTAATAATGTACGAGAAATTCAGTGTTCAATTTTGCAATGGACAGATTATAGCAAATATCTTTGTTTGGAGACTCCGTATTATGGACAGCCTTGAAAATCACGCAATGTTATAGAATTTATTCTAAAATGAAAACAAAAAAGTTTGTAGGTGTTGAATTTATTCTGTTTTACTATATTAAATTATTGTACTGTTTATAATTGATTTATATGAGGTAGTTGAATAACAGTTTACAATTTAAATTTGTGATAGTTTAAGTGTTTTTAAAATGGTGGACAAAAGTGACAAATACTTGCGCTTGGAGACTGTTGTGTGGATAAGTTTGAAAACGCGAAAATATAATTGGTGTCCACTTGGAAACTGGAAAATTTGGCAATTTAAAGTTTGAGAATTGGAAGATTTAGAAATTGGAAAACGTATGAATTTTGGAACTTGTGAACTTGAATATTTGGAAATTTTGGAATACGAAAATTTGGAAATCTGGGAATCTAGGAATCTAGAAATATAGAAATCTGGGAATTTGTAAATTTAGTGATTTCAAAATTAAAAATTTGAAAAATTTCTGAAAGTCCAAATTGTTGAAATCATAATCAATCTTTTGAATTTATCGCAACATTAAACCCCTTTCCCTGAAAATTATCTATAAATGTAGAACCAACCGCAGATTATATATATAAAAATTGTTCCAAATGTTGTCAATGACAACACATTCCTAGATCGTTAAAATTTACAAAAGCACCTTTTATCTATAACTTCACCTTGATTCTCAGTGCAACTCCTACATAATATCTACATTTTATCATACGTATAACATCGAGATCGAACAAGTTTAAATATCCTCAGCCAGACAAGAAAGAAATCCAATATTTTCTAGAAGAACCAAGATTATCTCTTGGAACATCGATCGAAGAAAGGCAATTTCAAGTCCGATTCGAAGGAAGTGGAAGTGACGGGACCCGGGACGCATGAACCCGGGATGGAATCGATTCGATAGACTACATCAGAGTCAGAGATTGCCCGAACGGTGAATATATCAAGCTCCAGAGATACTCGCAGCTGAAACCTGCAAGTTGGATCTTTCATTACCTTCAGAAAGCTTCAAGAATCTGAAGAAAGTGCTGGGGTAATCGAAATAGTTCTAAAAGACAATATTAGGTAAATATAAATGAGTTTAAATTTGTCATACACATGGAATTTAATAAGTTGCAATATTTTAAAGGAGAGCATTATAAGGTATATACATATATTTTTAACGATCTAAAAGTGATTATATGTAGGGTTTGCAATTAGGATGAATTATGCATTGAATTTGGTAAAAAATGGAAAAACTGTCGAAGAAAAAATGGAATGTCATAATAATTACTTTTATACAATTTCATTTTCTTCATGTACAGTGGTGCACCAGAAATGCAAATGCACTTGGTTCTTAAATAGAATTACACATTTTTTGTCCTCGTCTGAATTCCCTGGAACATTCTGCATAAAAAAGTATTAAGGTACAGTGTTTAAGAAATTAATATTTTGTATGTACCTCGAATTTTTAAAACGGTTCGACAATGTATAAGTTTAACATCTCAAATTAAAAATGATTTAAACAAATGCCTTAAAAAACTTCCATTTCTTAAGAAAAGAATATACATCGAAAATATTGTACACCACTTTGTTTATATAATATATTCGAAGCAACAAACATAAATTTATGAGACTATAATACATAAATTAATTACGTATCTACATTTATAATGACTACGTATAAAACGTAGCTTTATTTACATTTTCTTTTTCTAACTGTATGTAATATAGTTTACATACAGAGGATACTTAGGATGCTTATTGGCGCTCCTGTCGCCAATCACGTAAGGGTATTTAGCCGACGCGAACCGAACGCATCCGAAAGCAGCCGATTTACCACTACTGTCGCTTTCCATCTACTCCAAGGGTGTTTTCGCTTAGAGTATATCACTTGTATACCATGTACTTGTATATCGTGTAGTTGCATAAAGTGTTCTTATATACTGTGTACTTGTATATTCTGTACTTGTGGACCATATACTTATGTACCGTGTACCTATCTAGCGTGTACTTTTATACCGATACTTGTATAGCGTGTATGTGCATACCGTGTACTTGTATACTATGTACTTACATACTATATCCTTGTATATCCTCTATTTGTATACCGAATACTTTGTCTATCCTGTACTTACGTATCGTATACTTGTATACCGTGTACTTGTAGAGCATGTACTACTTGTGTACCGTGAATATTTCTACCGTGTACTTATACACATATCATCAAATCATATACAGTACATCATATCACCGCATGTACCATCTTGTATAAGTTTGTGGTAACCCATCCCAATTGCGTGACGTACCTTGTGTAGAGAGTTAGGGTGGTGCTATAGGTTTACGTTCACCACTACGGCGATGCGTTGTAACGCTTACATGGCGAAAAAATCGCAAAAGCGAAGAAGCTTTTGCTCGCGTACTCGTTGATTGTGGCCACGCCCGTGGCGGATTCCTCATACGTAACTCGTGCAGTGGCTCGACCTACCAGACCTCTTTCTCCTTCTCCTACGCCTTCAACGTCTAAGATTACTGACACGTTGCTTTTATTGCAATTGAATCTCCCAACCCCTTGGCCGCTTTACCGGCTTCTTCTCTCTTTATCTTCCTTCATCCAACGAGCCTTCTCTTGTTTTTTACGCTTCTTTCCCCCCTGCTCGATCTTCTGTATCCTTTCCGCGTACTCCATTCGTTGCTACATCATCCTCGCCTTCATCCGCACCTCTCTGATTCCTTCGTTTCCACTTCATCTCTTCCTCTTCTTGTTCATCTTCGCCTGTAATCTTCTTATACTACGTTTACTACTAGCACCACCATTACTGTGCTGTCTTTTGCAGCGATGGAATCAACCTCGATATCTATGTACTTATACACCCGAATCAAATGCAATGGAAAGGTATAGTTTATAGAGTTCGAATACTACTCGTGAGATGTAAGGCCATTCATTGTATTTGCGATAGTGCTTTATATTCATGAACTGGTTTCGAAACCTAGAATGAGCATTTACAATTTACAGGCTTTGGAAATTGTTGGAGTATCGAAACGAGTCTCGAAGTATGGAAATTAGAATATTATGGTGGATTTTAAGTAATGCAGCATGTCGGTTGTAGAAATAGTTTATTTGGTAAAGTAAGTGGATTGTAATCTTTCATTCTTGATTTGAAGACATTTTTTTTTTTATGAATGATGTCAGCATTTGAAAATACTCTTCCTACCAAAAATTAATAAGTTTCCAAGTTTCTTAAATATTCAACTTTCAAGTTTCCAAATTCTCAAGCTTCTTAATTCGGAAATTCCTAAATCACTTAATTTTCAAGTGTTGTAATGTACGAATTTCTAAGATTTCATATTTACAGATCCATAATTTCGTAAATTTTCTAGATTCTCGAAATCCTAAATGTCTAAATTCACAAATTTCTGTTTTTAAAATTTTTAGATCTCAATTTTCTTATTTCTCTTTTTCCTAATTTCCCAAATTCTAAATTTTCAAATTACCAATTTTCCAATTTTCAATATTTCCAAATTTCCCAATTTCCCAATTTTCAAATTTCCAATTTTCCAATTTCCCAATTTCCCAATTTCCCAATTTCCCAATTTCTCAATTTCCCAATTACTTAATTAACTAAATTTAAAAATTCTGAAATGCCAAATTTATAAATTTTGAAATTTGGAATTTCCATTTCCCTAATTCTCAAATTTCCAAATTCCCGAATTCGCGGATTCCAAAATTCCTCAATTTCCAAATCCCAAAAGTCCTAATTTCTATGTTTCCACACCCCAATATTCTGCAATACTAAAATTCTGAAATCTTTGAATTTTCCAATTTTCCAATTTCCACATTTCCAATTTACAAAATTTGCAATTTCCCAAATTCCTAAACTTCTTAATTCACAACATCCCAAATTCTCAAGCATTAAAATTTGCAAACTTTATTCAGCTTTTCTCCTAAAATTAAAAATTAAATAATCTTTTAATAAACTTTTGTTACCGAAGATTGAATATCTGTTCTAAATTACATTTTAATAATCAACTTATAATTTTACTTCGTATTTTTATACCCAGGTATTTCAGAAACTATAAATTGGTATTTTTATGTAATTACCTAATTTCTTTCGAGAACATCGTAGCACAAAAACAGGTTTCATTATACGTCATTGCATATGGCATAGATAACTAATACCATAAGACATCGCTTGCATAAGCAATTACTGCTAGTAGTTCGAATGTAATCGAATTGCTTGTACCGATCACTATCACTCATATATCAAATTAAAAAGCTTAACAATTCAAAAACTTATGATGGATATTATTTTCTGTGGTCTTTATCTGAAACATTATATTTCATTATGTTACGACAATAAAACCTCGATATAAACTAAACGCTTGAAATTGCAAGCAGACATGTTTCAAATTACGGTGTGTCTCGTTTCACGTTAATCAGAAAAATTGTCACAAATACATTGGTAAAAGTTGCATAACAAAATAAAAACTAAAAAGGCTTTATTCTTACATTAGTACTATCCCATCGATACATCACTCATTGTTACATTCTGTTCGCACTGAATATATTTATGTTTCACTTGCTGTTCTTTTCTACATTTAGCCATCTTCAATGTAAGAACAAAATGATATAAACAAAAATTCAGACCTGAAAGATTCGCTCAGAATTTACTATACGTATGAAAGATAAATCTAGAATTTACTATCTTATGAAAATTACGTCTCTAAAATGTACTATACTTGCGAGGCACTTCAACCCATCACTACTCCTTTCTTTTTCACTTCTACCATTTTATTCTTCCCTGTTTGGGTTCTCCGAACGCTACATGTCGCTTCTCTATACGTTTCACCCCGTTTCGTCTGAAATATTTTTCCTGGCCCGTGTCTTTTTGCTCTCACACTTTCCGCTTGCACTCTACGCGCTTTTATATCTCGAGTTTTATTCTTATCCATTAGACTCGCTCCCCTTCTCTCGCACGTGTTCTTTTCGCTACTCCCTCGCTCGATCTTTCCTTTTTCTACCATGTTGCTCGACGCGAGCGAACGAGCCACGTAGCTCATTAAAGAGATGCTTTCTTGATCCCCTAATTACAAGATGGCGGTCGCGGCTACATGGCGTCTGAAGAACTTGTGCGGCACCGTGTCTCCCCTGTTCTTCTTCCTGTTCACGGAGAACGCGTGGACGCAAGGTTACACTTTTCTTCGCTTCTGTTTCCAGAGGGTGCAATATGGGATTTGTATGGGGGAAATTAAGGAAATGGTGAAATAAGTGAAAGAGATTAACCCCTTGGTTTATAACATGTTGCGTGACTCGACAGACTTGAAAAATTTATACAAGGATTGAGTTTTGAGTTCAATATCAATAATTTGAAAAATTAACCCTCTACACTCGAAGCTATTTTTGTTGTTGCAACTCTAAAATTTTCTAAATTCTTTATTACAAAATTAACTAGTTCTAGTTAAACTATAAAACTGTATTACGTGTTGAATAAATTTTCAGTTGCATGATTTATTCAATTTTATAACAAGATGAACTCTCAGAAGTTTTATAATAATAACAACCTTCTTTACCCGAAAGTATTTTTTTTACTATTTAAAGGAAAATTGTTTTAAAATTTATTCAATAAAAGTTCAATTTTCTACTGTCAAATTCAAGATTGGTTATTAAACTGTAAAACTTTATTGTATGTTAAATCTTTAGTCCCATGATTTGTTTAATTTTGTAAAAAGAGTGTGAACCCTCAAAAGTTCGATATAATCTATAACCCTTGTACTTGATATCATTTTTGTTATTAGCAGCTTGGAAACTTTCAAATTGCTAAGTTTGATGAAGTTCTTTGAAGTTACTATTTCTCTCTTATTAACTGCAACTATTGTGTGTTTTACTATAGTACATCACATGTATAACACCATAGATTTATTTAAAAAATACTTCATACAAATTGTTTTAAACCGAATAGTGAGTCCCACCTCGAGTACAAAAGGTTACAGAACTCTAAATTCAAAATATACTTAATGTTTTAATATCTTTTATTTAGTTTATGTTTATTCGTTCTTTACTTTAATATTGCAATAATCAGCTCTGACACAACCGTTAAAAAATTGTAGGTTAAGGGGTTGAAAGAATGAGCTGAAGTGTTTTAAATTAGTTGAATAGGGAAACGAGAAGGATAACATCTTTTGAGTACTTTTTGCACGTGAGGGTGAAATATAGCCAGGGGCGGATTATAGCGTTTAGAGGACACACATTAAGACATGTGGGTGTTATACATGTATATGTGTAATTGAAAATATAAACAAAAATTTTATTTTTATTTGAAAATTAACAGTAAAATAAAAAACTTGTATTATGCAAGTAAAATTTTATTCTTTGAAATGGAACTTAGAGAATTATGGGCTTTGTAATTTTGGGTGAGACTTTGATATTTTGGAATATTGGAAATTTGGAAGTTTCAGATTTTGAGATTATTGGAAAGTTGGGATTTTGAGTAAATTTGAGAAATTGAAAATTTGTAAATTTGGAGATTGTTAAAATGAGTTTGGAATTTAGATATGTGGGAATTCTGAAAATTAGAAATTTGTAAGTGTGAAAATTTATAAATTTCGGAATTTCCAAATTTTTAAATTTCGTCATTTGGAAATTTAAAAGTTTGAAAATTTGGAAACTTGAATATTTAACAATTTGTAAATTCGAAAATTCAAAATTAAATTTGAGAATGTAAAAACTTTTAATTTTACGTAAAAGTCCTTATCCAAAGATACCTTCTCAAAATTTGCACCTTCTTAAACCACTGCAGATTTGTGATATTACATAATTTTTCTTCAAATAAATTTTTAGAATGGAAAATATATTGTTACTTGTAAAAGTTCAAGAGTTCTCTCTAAATCGAGAAAATCATGCAACAAAGCTTTAGTATCAAACATGAAAATGTTAACAAAATAGTTGTACAAATGTGATAATAGTTATTTTCAACATGTATAACTACAAAGTGGTCAATACAGAAAGTTAACTATTCGTTTCGCTTGTTATATTATTCGATGATAAAGTGTGTAAACGTTTTATCAGAATACTTTCCTGAAGGCAGGTATTAATGTGTTCATAAATTTAGCAGCAAATAAAGTCTTTACAACATAATTGAGCAAGAAAGTGCGCAGAGTAATGGTCCGCGCAATGGGGTTTAAATGTTACTGTTTTGTATCTGACATTTGAACTACTGCGAAATATCGAGGTGAAAGTATGCAGTTAAGCATTCGAAGATCTCTCGCGATACTGGAACAAACTTGAAACAAGGATTCTACAAATTTCCCATTATTTCATTAGAAACTGTGAAACTTCCTCGATTCGTCGAACAAAAGTTCTTCGCCGTAATTTCAATCCCTTCTTCAGCAATTTTCCTCCGTTATTACTTGAAAATTAAAATTGCGTTTCAAACAACACGAATTACATTATCTTTGAATTTCGGATTTGCATTGGTCACACGAGACATTTTACAATTACAAAGATCAGCTAATGGTAATTATAAAATTTAGTATTCAAAATTTTAACGCCTTAAAATGTTAAAATATTATCATTTTTAAATGAGTATCGATAGAAATGTTAAATGAATTTCGAATTTATTGTAAAATGAAAATTATTTATGCACGTGTTTGACATAAAATAATTTCAATTCTGTTTTTATATGGATCTAGGATTGGATCTCGTTATTTTAATTAACGATGAATACTTATTTTAACTTACACGAATTCTGTAAATCGGCCAACTTTATCAACATTGACGTTAAACAATGTTTTGATGAGGCTGAAAATACAGAACAGTGATTTTCTAGGGGAACAACTGAATACGCGCCCAGATGAATAATGATGAGACAAGAGTGCTCTAATATGTATATGGACGCATGCATATGCATGAACGTATATTCGGCAGATTTTCTATCAAATGAGAAGAGCGAAGTGCACGAGGGAAAATTATTCATCGCGCATGTAATAATCGAAAAATAATATTTTCAACATGCGAAATTAATTTCGTCGAATTGATGAGCGCGCTCAACTGACGGCTCGCACGAAGTATTAATTTTTTAAAGTATACATTCTCGTTGAAATTACTTTTCGAAATTGGTTGCACGAAACTGTTTATAAATCGCCATTAACTAAAATAACATTATGAAGGTAACAAAAATAGCTGAATTTTAACGCGAAGTTCATGGTATATAGGTTTATTTATTGTTTTTATCAAATGGGATTGTTTTTGAGAAAAGCTTATGTTTCAAAAGAGGACACCAATATATTTTGTTGTTAATAACGCTGTTAATTGGTATACTGATCATTAAAGTTTACAGGATATTACAAAAATTTGCATATTTGGATATTATTATTTAAAGTAACAGAAAGTAAATTTATTTGTAACTTCAATAAACTGTTTATAAATAAATTTTTATTCGGTTTAGTTAAGTTTAAAGATAACTAAGTAAAAAGTAATTTGACATAAAACGTTGTTGCAAGGTCATTCGTTACTTTATTTAAACCAATTTTTAAGTATTTTATCGTATATGAATAAATATATGAACACTGCATATATATGCACTGTTTACACATACATATTGTTTTTATTACAAAGTGCAAAAATGTGTTCGTTTATTTTGCGTATTTAAATTACACAATTCGCATATATCTTCAATATTATTCAAATAGCATAGTCTATGTTATACAGCATTTGATTATAAAGAAAGGAATTAATACCGCATATTTTATACAGTATTCATAAATACTGCTTCAGAGCGGTAACTTAATATAACAAATAAAATGTCAATTTTGTCAACTTGCCTATGCAAATTACAATAAATTTTAAACTTTAAAGTACATTCAAAAATCGGGTAACAATCACATTTGAACTGAGTCACGAATGAAACTCGTCAAAGTATGGCAAGGGATGATTCATATAAAAGTTTAAGCATCAATGTGGCAAGTGTCAAAGTTTACACCCCAACATTTCAAAATGACCAATATGTTGTTAGTCTATCTCCAGAAAGCATCGGATTTTTATCGCGAAACTTTGTTTTCCTCCTAACCCTAATAGCCGTTTGCCCTTCGATTCCTCGCGTTTGATGGTTGTAGCAACGAAGAGACCGTCGGAATGGCGGTCACCTTCGACCTTGTCCTCGAGGCACCTTCCACCTTTCGCAACGGAAGTAAAAGTAGACGTCGGAGGGAGGCGCACAGTGTCCCGCAGGTTGTAGGCATTGTTTCCGAGTGAGTTCGCCCGAAGGGTGCGGGCTTCTTCAGGTTGCTGGCGTCCTACTGAGCGGCCCACGCCGACTGCCGCTCATCGACATCCCGACAGCCCCGGGACTCGAATCCAGAACAGCTCTCCGCGATCCTCCCCGTGTACGGGCCCGTCCCTTCAGCTTCTCCTTCTTCCTCTTCTTCCTCTTCATCATCATCGCCATCATCATCTTTTTCTTCTTCCTTTCCTTCCTCCTTCAGCTTCGTTCTCCGCTTCGTCCGCCGGTTCACCCGTTCTTCCGATCATCCCGTCTTTCTTCCGTTCTCATCTCGACTTTCTTCTGTTCTTCTTCTATCTTACCGTCTTTCTCGTCTCGACTTTCTTCTACTCCCGTCTCTGTCCCGTTCTCGTCTCGTCTTTCTTCGCTTTCCCCTCGAGTATACCCTTGGTCCGACTGCCGCTACGACGATGCTGCTCCCTTCTTTTCGTTTGCGTGGCGTGGGTGTGCGTGCCTTCACTTTGCCCGGTAATCGTATGTAAATCGTATAGCAGATCTCTCCCGTCCTGGTCGCGCGACCGCCTGGATGAAGGAGGCCCCTCCGCTGTATAGAATCTGCAGCGAGATGGACCGTGCAGCTTCTTACCCCGCGGCGGATACGGAGGATAGCCGCGTGCGTTGCTCATAAACAAATTATCCGGACCCAAGGGTCGAAGGTCTATTGAACCGAGGCGATCCGTTCTCCGTTCTCATTTACATAGTTAGCCCCGGAGCTGCAGATGCCCTCTTCTTCATCCTTTTCTCTTGCTCGCCGGCTCCTCTTGCCGGCTTCTCTCGGCCGCGCGTGTGTCCTCCTCTAGATAACGACCGTCTCTCCACCCTCGTTCTCCTCTTGACCGTGCAGCTCCGCCGACAATCGGTGTACAACGACAATCTCGTTGAACCGCGTTGCTTGCATGTCGGCTAGCATGAAACGCGAAACCCGACGGCGTTCCTTCCCTTCCTGTTGTTACCGTTCGAAGCGATCGTTTCGAGCTTTCCTCCGCTAATTGCCGACTTGCCGAGAGATAATCGAGCGAACGTTAAATCAATCGGGGAACAACAGCAGATGAGGAGATAGGAACGAGCGGTGGTTAACGGTACGCGGCCACAGGAAGAAAAGTCGGATCACATTTGTAAGAAGGTACCGGTTACATCGGTTGTCTCGTGTTGCTTGCCGTTTTATCGTCGCGAGATCTATCGCTATAATTACGCTGCCGGTGATTTATCGGTAGACGGAAAGCTGCTTCCACCCCCCGAGGGAGGGTGGCTACGATGCTCGTTGAAATAACTTAATAACGCAGCGATAAATATTTCGACCAAATCGAATGGTTTAATCGACTGTTGGAACTAGCTTGGACGACAAGAGCCGGCCAACGAATCACGCGAAATGCGGTGCATCCCCGTAGGGTGTGCTCGCCGATGCTCATTATGAGAGCTACTCCGATTGCCCGAGCCGCTGCAATCCTGTTTCGTTGTCCGTTCGCGGCGCTTGCCTTTCGCGATTGAACGCGCACAACGAAACCGTTCCAACATCCGATCGCTGTGGTTTATTATTACCATTGGAATATTTCAATCGGACGCCAACGATAAGAAACCAGTTGCGCAAGAGGCGCGATGCCGGGATTCGTATTATGCAAACGGATTCGATCCCTTCGCGTATCGGGTCAGTGATGGGCAGGCTGAGTGCTCGTTGAACGGTTCATGGGCACTGGTATATGTACACTCTACCGAAGATTCACGGACATTTCGAGTATTTTGATTTAGAAATTTTGGGATTTGGGGATTCGGTATTTGAGGTTTCAGGTTTCAGGTCTGAGGATTTGGAGATTTGGAGTTTTGGAGTTTTGGAGTTTTAGAGATTTGGAGATTTGGAGATCTGGGAATTTGGAGATTTTGGGATTTGAAGATTTGGAGATTTGGAGATTTGGAGATTTGGAGATTTGGAAATTTGGAGATTTGGAGATTTGGAGATTTGGGGATTTGGAGATTTGGGGATTTGGGGATTTGGGGATTTGGGGATTTGGGGATTTGGGAATTTGGGGATTTGGAGATTTGCAGATTTGAAGATTTGAAGACTTGGAAATTTGGGGATTTGGAGATTTAGAGATTTGGTGATTTGGAGACTTGGAGACTTGGGGATTTGGGGATTTGGAGATTTGAATATTTGAAGATTTGAAGATTTGAAGATTTGAAGATTTGAAGATTTGAAGATTTGAAGATTTGAAGATTTGAAGATTTGGAGATTTGAAGACTTGGAAATTTGGGGATTTGATGATTTGGAGATTTGGAGATTTGGAGATTTGGAGATTTGGAGATTTGGAGATTTGGAGATATAGGAACTTGGGAATATGAGCACTTGGAGACTTGCAACTTTCAGAATTTGAGAATTCGAAATTTTAAGAATTTAAGGATTTGAAGATTTGCATCAGTGAATTTGGAAATTTGGGAGTTTAGGAATTTAGAGGTTTGAGAATTTGTAGATTTGGAAATGTGCAAATTTCCAAATTTGAGAACTTGGGATTTTGGGAATTTGAGAACTCGAAAATTTATAAATTTATAAATTTGAATATTTGTAAATTTAAGGGTTTATGAATTTAGGAATTCATAATTTTAGAATTTCAGAATTCCAAAAACTCAGGAATTTCGTAATTTGAGTATTGATTAATTTTGCAGTATTAAAATGTTATGTTTGGCAATTTAAAAAATATACAAATGTGCAATTGAACGTTTAAAAATTAAAAAATGTATTAATCTGCAATTTAATGTTTAAAAATTAAGAAATGTAAAGTTTCAATTGAAAATTTGGAAATTTAAAAATTTGTGAATTTCCAATTAAAAATATAGATACTGAAAAATTTGTAGTTGCATAAATTAAAAAATTATAATATCTCCAATTTTATAGTAAGAAATTGATTATCAAAGAATGGTGTGCATATTACTTGCCTTTCCACCCATCGTACCCTCGCGGGCGCAGTTGCTCATCACTGTTTCAAATGAATGTTCACACTGTATCTATATAAGTAACGATCATCCACGTAGAACCGTTCAACGCGTGTTCTCTCGTTGAACGATTGAAAGATCTCCAGCTAGCTTCGGAAAGCGTATATACAACTGCAATAAAAAATCATCGGAGGTTCGAGTATAGCAACCGGCGCGAACGGAATCAAAGTGTAGGCTGCGTCTATCAAAAGACGGAGCAGCATTCGATCCCCTGGAGCTTGTTCAACAAATCCTCTGAAACGGCTAGAGGTATACCGTACTTCAAATTAATGTAACGATCGATATCGTTATCGATCAGTATTGATAATATCGAAATGTTATCGATAATTCTATATATTCATACATTCATATATCTATATATTCATAGTTTCAATAAGATACCGCCGAGAAAAATTGAGGTAAAGGTGGTATTAAATGACTCAACAAAAATTAAAGAAGAAGTAATAAATTTATGAATTTTCGTTATTAAAAGTGTTTTCAAATTTCCAAATTTGAGGTCTTTAAATTACCAAACCTCTAAATTTACAAATGTTGTAAAATCTCAATTCTCTAAATTCTTAAGTTCCTGAATTTCCAAATGCTTAATATCTCACATTCCTAAAGTCGCAAATGCTTATGATCTCAAATGCCTGAAATTCAAAATACCTAAATTCCGAAATCCCTAAACTCCCAAATCTCTAAATTGCCAAATTCCAAAATCCCTAAACTGCCAAATTTCTAAATTCTCATATCCCTAAATATCCAAATCTCTAAATTCCTAAATTCTCAAATTCCCAAATTCCAAAAGTCCCAAATCCTTATATTCCGAAATTTCTAAATTCTCAAATCCCTTAATTCCCAAATCTCTAAATTGCCAAATCCCTAAATTCGCAAATCTCTAAATTCCCAAATTCCCAAATTCCCAAATTCCCAAATTCCCAAATTCCCAAATTCCCAAATCCCCAAATCCCCAAACTCCCAAATCTCTAAATTGCCAAATCCCTAAACTCCCAAATCCTTAAACTCCCAAATCTCTAATTTGCCAAATCCCTAAATTCCAAAATCTCTAAACTCCCAAATCTCTAAATTACCAAATCCCTAAATTTCCAAATACAGATCTTCTATTTCCTCAATTTCCAAATCTCTAACGCGTAACTTCTTAAACTCCTAATTTCCAAAATTTCCAAGTCTCTAAATCTCAAATATTAAATCTTCTAATTTTCCAACTTTCCCCATGCTCAAATTCTCTTAATTTGCTCAGATTCCCCACCAGACGTCCCTAATATACTAGACTCATAAATCCTGAAACACTCTGTATACAAATTAATTTTCTACTTGTTTAATAAATCTCTGACACGTTGTGAACTCTATAAATATTATTCGCAAATTTTTTGACACATGTACATAAAAATGTTCGCCACCAGTGGAGCTAGGCGATGCTCATTACGTGAACGGACGAGCTTTACTGGCCGTTTCGCGCTGCGATCGCGTTCCGTTTTGTCGGCGGTGGTCGTACCTCTATGCGGCGTAATCACAGTGCCCCGTAGCGGTGCGCGTCGAGCCCGAAGAGTAATCCACGAGGGCAGGGCAGCAGAAGGAAAGGAAACGTAGGGTGGCGAGCGGCGAGAAGAGAACGGAAGAGTAGACCGTTCTTTCTTAGGGTTGCTGCGGTATACAGAGGGGGACTATTTTTTAACCGACTTCGAAAACAAGGTTCTCAATTCCACTCGAGGATTTTTTATTTATTGCCGAAAGTGGGCTCCTGGAACTCGATCTGCACTTGTTCGTCTGCACCACGCTATAGGCCGCAATTTCGAGTCTTTTCACTGAGGATTGTCGAAGTTTTCAAATTGCAAAATTTTGAAACTCCCAATTTTCAACATATACTAGTTTTGAAATTTGCAAATTCTTAAATTCCACATTTGCAACTTCCAAATCTCGGAATTGTCGAAGTTTTCAAATTGACAAATTTCCAAATTCCCAATTTCTTACATATCCAAATTCTGAAATTTCCAAATTCTTAAATCCGATATTTTCAACTTCCAAATCTCGGAATTGCCAGTTTCAAATTGTCAAATTTCCAAATTCCCAATTTCCACATATCCAGATTCTGAAAATTCCAAATTCTTAAATTCCACATTTGCAACTTCCAAATCTCGGAATTGTCGAAGTTTTCAAATTGCCAAATTTCCAAATTCCTAATTTCCACATATGCAGATTCTGAAAATTCCAAATTCTTAAATTCCACATTTGCAACTTCCAAATCTCGGAATTGTCGAAGTTTTCAAATTGCCGAATTTCCAAATTCCTAATTTCTTACATATCCAAATTCTGAAATGTCCAAATTCTTAAATCCGATATTTTCAACTTCCAAATCTCGGAATTGCCAAAGTTTCAAATTGCCAAATTTCCAAATCCCCAATTTCCCACATATCCAGATTCTGAAAATTCCAAATTTTCAACCTTGAAATCTCAGGATTGCCAAAGTTTTCAAATTTCCAAATCCCCAATTTCCCACATATCCAAATTCCGAATTTTCCAAATTCTCCAGTTCCAAATTTCCAATTTTAAAATCGCAGAACTACCAAAGTTTTCAAACTTCCAAATTTCCAAATTCTTAATTTCCCACATATCCAAATTCTTAAATTTCACATTTTCAACTTCCAAATCTCTCAATTGCCAAAATTTTCATATTCCTAAATTTCCAAATCTTCAAATCTTCAAATTTTCAACATTCTCAAATTTCTAATGTTCCCCTTCAATTTTCCCTAGTTACTAAGCATAGTGAGACTCCTGGGACGACGATCTGTATTTATTTGTTTGTTTGTCTGTAAGCTACAGATCGCAGTTTTGCGTCTTTTCACTTGAAATTTTGAGGGTAAACTCGTAAGACACCCTAAATTTACTGTATAGATTTTGACGGTGATCTGACGACTGGAACCTGCCATCGACGTCGATCATCGTCGAATAGATAAAGACTGTGTTGTGGTATCGTTCTCGACAATTTTTAACACATCGAATCTCGTAAAACCACGTCAAAAGCTCTGTAACTTATCGTTAGCAACAATACTTGGTCCTCATTGACGCCAGTCGCCATGAAATCAACAATAATCATATTTGGCATCGTTTTCGATAGGTTCGGACATGTTTAATCATTTGGGATGACTTCAAAATCTCTACATCTTGTTCTTGCTCTACCTATATGCTTACAGTAGTTACTCGAAATTTGAAATGCACATTTGCATTCGCGTGAAACACCTGGTCTGTAGACCTACTAGTTTATATTAAGAATGAAAGAGTTTGTCAACCATTGTCATTGTAAACATTTATTGCTTTATGTTTGTCTAACCAGCACTGGACAATGAAACACGTTTGGACATTCAGGCAATCCCACGGCAAAATAATCTTCAAATTTCTTGCCCTTTATTAATCTTTATTCATATTATGTATTTGATGGATATTTTCTTATTTATCGCATAAAAATCTTGCACAAAATGGGAAATGTATAAAAACAGGATTGAGTATAATTACTCTTCGATCGGAACGAATCATTTTACATCTACTACAGGATGTTTCCTTAAAAATTTCCTCAAATATTATTAAAATTATGTAAAAATGAGTAAACCAGTATCATTGGTAATATATATTAATATTACTTATTAATTTTTTAATATTTTCTAATATTTATTGCTAGCAGGGTTGAAAAAAAGGATGCAGTCCGGGAGCCCACGTTTTACGAAAGCCTCGATTTCAATGTTAAGTTTGTAATATCAAAATGATTTTGTAGTTATTAAAATGAATTGCATAGAATTATTTAATTATGTTTGTCTCTCAAAAATATTTAACGAATAAATTAAAGGACTGTGGAGTTGTAGGATCGAAACTAAATAATAAATAAATAGAAACTAAATCCCGCAGTCAATTGATTATTCCTTTCCTTACAATCTAATAATCACTGCTATCAAATAAACAAAATATCCTACATGCAGTTATTCCATTTTTAAAATTGCAATATACTAAACACTAAACTGGTCAAATGACTCCACAAGTTTCTTATTATAAGTTGCACAATCCGTTAAAGTGCTATTCTTGAAATCTGCATTTTCATCAAGACAAACTAATGTATACACTAATTTATATTTTGTCATATATTTATTTTTCAACATCATTTCTCATTTCAAATTAAGTACATATCACGCAACGGTATGTTAACTAAATTTTCTGAACCGCATCCAAACGAAATCTCAGTTATTCGTTACTTTTCAGCGTAGCTCGAAGTCGGTTAAATTTTGTTCAAAGAAATTTTTCCTGGGGCCTTGTCGGTGAAACGGAAGGGGAGTAGCGGGAGGAGGAGATTCATGGGGGTGGAAGAGGGGTCGAAAGAGGAAGAGGAGGGATATGGGGGCCGAGGTTCGAGGCGCTGGCTGGCAGGTTGAGTCGTCGAGGCGGCTCGATGCCGCCGGAGGGGGACTTGGGTGCACGAATGAAGGAGGTGGGGGCCCAACAGCGGGGACAGGGGACTTACGGCGGTGTAGGAGGCACAGGGGGAGATCGAGAGGAAGAGGCAACGTGGTCTCTTGCCCCCTCTCGCGGCCCGCCCCCGCCGCCCGCCGCGTGATTGCTTCCCCGGGGCAGGCATCGCGTGTCAGGCCCCTCTTACACACCATCCCTCTGGCCCCGCTCTCCTCTTTGCTGGGCCCGGCGCTCGATCGGCTCCCTCCGTGATGCTCCCTCTACTCTTTACTCTTTTACTTACTTCAGCCCCGGCCACCACGCGCTTTCTTCGGCTTCGATGCACACCGCCGCCCGCGCAGTCCATTTCTCGACAACCGCTGCGCCCGTGCGCTTTGCTCGCGAGCGTACGCTCGATGCTTCGTCGCGCTGTCGTGCATAGTGTTATAGAGTTATATGACTCTACAGTTAGAGAGTATAGGTTGATTGTTTAAAAATATGGGCGTCCACTGCTGCGGTCATTATAAGAGTATTGTAGAACCCATTTCTTTCGATTATCGTAATTTTTATTTAAGAACAGTTAAGAATACTTTTATCAAGTTTAGGTAACATTTTATTAAGTTCTTATCAAGTTTTGTTAAGAGTACTTTTGTTCAGTTTTTATCAAGCTTAGTTAACCCCTTGCACTATTTTGACGAGTCTAACTCGTGACGCACTGGTACTTCAGTTGGGATCAATTTTACTCGAATTTTGATTATGCTTCAATTTGGAGTTCAAGTCCAATTATAATTTGCATAATCAACGATTGCATAATACCATGTTGTGATAACATTTCAACATTCTTTGTCTGTTTCAATATTGTAGCTGTGTTTAGTTAGTTCTGACTGACGCACCTGACAAATAGGTCATAGTGCAAGGGGTTGAGAGTACTTTCGTTAGTTTTTGTGAAGTTTAGTTAAGTTTATTAAGTTTTTTATAAGTCTGGTTAAAAATGTTTTTATTAAAATTGCACCTCTTCAGAATATGTTCTTATGCAATCTGTTATAAAATATAATTATTAGATATTTACTTGTTTGTTTTGACACATTTGTTTATTTGTTGTTATTTATTGGCTAATAGTTTATCGTATGTGTATATTTATTAATATTGATTACGAGTGTTAATGAAACTAATTAATCAGTCGTTTACTGATTAATTGATTTGGAAAATAACTGCGACGAAAAGGGGTCCAGTAAAAGGGTGCCTCTTTCAGTACTGACTACTATAGCAAGGAGAAAGCATCAATACTCATGATTTGTCACACTGTTAAAAATGTATAATGCTTATTCTCAATGGTAACAATGTTCCTAATTATTTTAATTATATTTTCATATTTCATATTTGCTTCAATAATTATAATTTTAATAATTTTAATATGTTTCACAATAATTGTATAATTAGTAGTTAATTTAATTATTAATATGTTTTATAATGATTGAATAATTTAATAGTTTTGAATTGATTAATTTACGATAATGGTAGAAAATTTTTTAAGTTATATTTATATTATTTTAATAATTTAATATAAGTATAAGGTACATATACATATTAGTTGTATGAGTAATTACATTCATTATTTTTATTTATAGAACTGAACACCTGGAAAATGATATTTTTTTACATCGATTTAAAATTTTGGTACTTGTACTTATTTTATCAATATTTTTAATGATTTTAAATTCGAGAATTTTAACAATTTTATTAGGTTGAAATGGTTTGGGATTAATTTCTTATTATCGAAATAAAAATGTATATAAAGGAAAAATACACAGTAAAAACTACAAATTAATATAATAATTTCCTTCCTTAAAAAGTACATTAGATGAACGTAATTGATCAAAAGTTCAAATTTGAAGCTAAGATGCTACAAATATAAGAATACATTTTAACTGAATAAAGTTCATGAAACACAGTGAAAATTTATTGAATTTCTAATCATTTTTAAGGGATTAGAACAAAAACTACAATTACTTATTAATTTAGTAACGTATAAAATTATACCAAATCGCAGAAAATTGCAGCAGAAAAGACCAAGAGTCGATTTCTTATAACCAACTGTAACAGTTACTATTTTTATTTTCGAAATCCTATTACAGTCTCGTACTATCACAGTTTTCTCACGATAATCTTGTGAGAATTATAGTTAAACCATTCCGTCCAAAGCATAAGTTCACAGATTACTGCAAACGCACTCCCGCCGAGTATGGCTCCCATTTCGTGGTAACTATTTCAGTCAGCATTTGTTAAAAAGTCCCATGATAAAAAGCCGGCCAAAAGTGGTCCGCAAACGAGATCCAGATATACGGAACGATTGTTTCCTGGTACAGCAAGGTTAGTTAAGACGATTAAGCCATAAAGCCGATAATTTTTCCGTGTCGGGTGGATTTCGCAATGAGCAGCATCATGGCGAGCACTCGCGCAAAAACGTTCCGCTTCGACGAAGAAAATGGTCGCTCATGATCTTTGGTATCCGCCAATTGAATCTCGGGATGAGATCTCGTCCCGTTGCGATGGAGTTTCGAATGCAGCTCTCGTGTTCCTCGAATTCCCACAACTGGCGGGTGTTGTCGCTAAGAAACAAAGGGAAAATATCTGGAAAGATAGCCAGGGTCTTTCTCACGATATTGCCGTTTCGTTAAACGAATTATCGCCGAGAAATGCGAGAAACGATCGTTAATTGCTCAACGATCACGGGTCCAGACAGCGTTTCATCGAAATACCATAATTGCTCGAAAACGCCCGATATAAAGATCTACTTCCTAGAATTTAAATGATCTCATTCAGCATTGTGATTAGGAGCGGCGCGGCCCGTATTAACGATTATCTCTAGCACGCGTATAATTCAAACTCGCATAATTTCCAAGGAACACACGCATAGACGTGTATCAAGATATTAATCTTAATAACACGGTGACCGTATCACGACGAGTCCTGGCTTTTATCCATCCTGCAACGTCACGCGTTGCTTCCCGCGGATTCTTTCGTTTATATAATCCAACAAACTATCATTTCGTGATGTAACGGCTGATTTAGAGCCGGCAGTGCTTCGTAGTTCATCAACGACGATGATTTATCCGTCTACTTGCGTTCTTTAGCAGTCAGCTCTCTATGTGCGGTAAATTACGATTTATGGACAAAGTAAAATCATGCGAAATTCAATTAAAAATTTTGGATATTTAATTTGATCTTTGTGTTAGCAGCATCTTTCTTATTTTCTTTAATTGTTATATCAGGGACGTTTCTAGAAGAGGTGCAAGACAGGATCGTAGAGTTCATGTTATACAGGGTAGTTTCAAAATGTTGATACAGCAAGAAGATGAATCTACATTGAAAAATAAGTCAAAGTACAATAAAATTTTTTCTTACACAACTTCATTTTTAAGAAAATTGATAATTTTTTAAGGGTCTAAAATTAAGTGTAAATCAATCGTAATAAAGTTTGTTTAAATTGCAGAGACTGACAAAGTCAACAAGTTGTTTGTTAATTCTATAATCTTCAAATATTATAAATCAAAAAATGTAATAATGGATATCATTTATAATACATATTGTTACTTACATGTATTGTTATCATTGACTAAGTCATCATTGATTACATCGTGAGTTACATAGTCACTAGATATATTGCAACGCGTTGTATTCTCATGTGTTACATAGTTACACGTAATGTATCGTCACGTATTGTAGGTACTTTCATGTGTTACATACTCGTGTTGTATCGTCACGCTTTGTAATATCACGCGTCATATAGTTACATGTTGTATCATCATGTTCTGCACTATCACGCGTTATATTAGTCACGTGATGCATTACCACAATTTGTATTACCACGTGTTACGTAGTCACAAGATGTGTTATCACGTGCAGTAGGTAGTCTCATGCGTTACATACTGACATGTTGTATCAACACGTTTTGTACTGGCACGTATTATACATATAGTCACGTGTTATATCATCACATTCTGTACTATCATGCGTTGTATTAGTCACGTATTGTATTACCACGATTTATATTATCACGTATTATGTAGTCACATGTTGTAGCATTGTGCTTCGTACTGTCATATGTTATACTCGTGTTGTATAATCACGCATTGTATTCTCCCACATTACATACTCACATGTATCGTCACATCCTATACTATCACGCGTTACATAGTCACATGATGTATCATCACATCCTATACTATCACGCGTTACATAGTGACATGATGTATCGTCACGTGCTGTACTCACACATGTCATATCGTCACGCCCTATATCCTCATGCGCCATATCGTTACACGCTACATCCCCATGCGCCATATCGTCACGCGCTATATCTTCCTACATTGCATTGTCACATATCTTCATGTGTTATATCACGCTTTATATCGTCAAAAATTACATCGTTCACCAATGACGACTTATCAAAAGCTCAATTAAAATTCAGCTTAAACTATGATATACACAAAAATGTAAAACAGGTTGCAGTTCGCAATCTGAAGTTCGCACCTAGACTCAGCTAATCCTCGATGCTACCGCGAATTAACATCCGTTTCCCGTAAACCAGTTTCTCTGCGTGCAATGATCGTGAAATTAAGGTAAAAGAAATTGGACGGTAACGTCAGCCAGAACGATGTTTTTGTTCCACGAAGTTAATAATGACTGGGCGTATAATTGGCCTAGACTAAACCCACCTGTTCCCAAGAGTTAGTCACGGCACTGAAATCGTGTTGTATCGTCGATGTTCGAAACTATTATATTACGAAACAGAGCCAGACGATGGTCCAAGGAAATAATTTCCCAAAGACCGATCGCGGACGTAATTTCCCAATTTTGTTTTGCCGATAATTTCCCGTGACAGTTCACCCTCGTCTTCCAGTGTCAAACTGACACCTGATCATCTTGAATCACTGGTACACGTTCAAATTATTCACGCTATTCGTTAACGTTAGAACCATCAACCGGTCAAAATGACTAGTTTCAGATTTCAAATTGTGTATTACAAAATTTTGTTGCTGTTCTTTGGTTAAAATGTCTGTCATATATTGTTGAGATAAAGAATGATTTATGCTAGTATTATAGTTTGATGATAGTATAGTTTGATGTCAGTATTTACTTATTTATTTTTCCAATTTGTTTTTAATTTAATAGGGCGCATTTAATGTTGGTAGTGATAAAAATATCTTCCTCGAAGTTGTAATGATATTTCATATCATTAGTTGCCTTTACTTGTCTGCCTTTACTCCCTTTTCAATTATCGGTTAGCAATATTGTTCTTGCAATGTAGCAGTATAATTACATTTGAAATGGAATTAATACGTCTTCTTTGTTTCTTTCGGTCATTATTTGATATTCGTTTGCGTGAAGGTATATGAAAATAATTAACAGAAATACAGATAATTGGTCTCCCTTTGATAGAAAGTCGATGACCTGCTGTTGTGGCAGTGGTCTCATACTGAAATAATCAGTTTGTTATTTTAAATTAATTTTCTGTATGCAACTTTAGATGTGTAAATTATTTAGTGTTTGCTTGAATTTTTCGTTTGAATATTTGGTGAAAGATATTTCTGTTTTACAGGCAGATTGGGGTCAATTTTATTTGAAATTAAAATAAGGAATTTTATTTGAAATAATATCATATATTTATGTATAAAATATGTAGTAAATTCAAATAATAAATGATCAGGTTATTTTCTTATTTTTAATTAGACACATTTTTGTGACTCGAAATTGGAAACTTCCAAATTTTCGAATTACGAAATTTTCAAGTGGTCAAATTTTTAAGTTCATACAATTCTAAATTTCTGATTTTCAGAAGTTCAATGTTTACAAATTTTTTAATTTTTAAATTCTGAAATTCTCAATTTTTCAGTTACTCAATTTCTCAATTCTTCAATTTCTGAAATTCTCAAATTCCCAGAGCCTTAAATACTCAATTTTTTTAACTCTTAAATTTCTAAACACCTAAATTTTCAAATTTTCTAATTTTTGGAGCCACAAATTCGCAAATTTCTCAAATTTGAAAACTTGAACTTATCACGGATTTTGTTTGCTACATGTTATATATAATCCTCCGAGTAAAATTATTCAGTAAACATTTCACTTTCTCTTATTTCAAATATAAAGTCTCTGTTCTCATCTGCTCCTTTACATAAAATAGCAGAATTGTATTTTGAAAATGAATTAATTAAAAAATACAATAATATGTTTGTTTTCAAGCTTTAGGTCACATTTTAATGCATAAGGTCATATGTACCTTTTTCAATTAATAGTGATCGCATTCAATTTTTCAACTGTCTTATAAATATTAATGCTTTCTTTTACTATAAATTATTAATATTTCATCACAAAATTGAATATTCACACTCTGAAATTTGTTATCTAACAACATCAAATATTTCAAGCTTTCAACCTCAAATATTAAGTCTTAAAAAAATCTCAAATTTCAAATTTCAATCTCGTCATCATTCATTTTCTATTTTTAAACAGTAAATATTTTACTGTTACTATTTTACTGTTAATAACAATAAGTACTGTTACTAAACAGTAAAATTATGGTCTTATCAATGTCTTTTTCCACTAATAATTTAAAAGAAATCGATAGATAAATATAAAAATAGTACCAAGTGTTACTAGCAAAAGTAAAAAAATTGTCCCTATTCCGAAACCCGCAACGACTCTAAAATTACCAACCACGGAGCCCCGAGTGCCATTGGCGGGCAGACCTCATAAACGACTCTTTATTTGATAATAATTGCGGCGTAAGAGCCATAAACACTCATTTTCTGAGGCTCATATTTAATACCTAGTATTTCTGTATCCTTGCCTCGTTTTGTCATTTTGCCGTGTTTTTCGACGTCCTCACCGCCCATTTCCTCGCTTCACTGTTTCAAAATCTCTCTTTTTTTATTCCTCCTCCTCTTGTGATGCTTCATCACGCACTAACTGTTAGCATTATGTCATTCGCCTTCAGTGGAGTTTCTAATCATTTCTAAGACCCTAGCTACGTCGATCCCGCCATGAACTTCGTTTTATTTCTTTCGGTAATCACGGTTTAATAACTGGTTTCACGTTTACGAACTCTTACACCGAATTCTATGGTAAATGTGAAGTTATAGGCTGTTTAAAGTTAACGTTGGTATCAAAACTTCATCATCAAGGCTAATTCTATAAACATTTTCTCAAAAAAGTTCATCCAGTTTGAAAATAGCAATAATATCATTTTATAAACAATGTTGATAACATCCACTTCAGAAATGACCACAATAATATCCGCTTTGTAAGCAACATTAATAATATTCACTTTAAAAATGACAATAATAACATCCACTGTCAGATCATCTTATAATAAAATTCATACTTGCTGTGTATTATAAAGACATATAACATGCACGTCCATAACGTAATTAATAATGTCCACTTTGGAAACAACAATTATAACACACACTTTGTACACAACATTAATAACATCCACTTTCAGATCATTTTATAATAAAATGTATAGTTGCTTTGCATTATAAAATCACATAATTAATAACATCCACTTTAAAAACAACAATTTCAACATCCACGTTTTAAACGACATTAGTAACACTTTAAAGAAATGGCAATAATAACATGCACTATAAGATTGTTTTATAATTAAATTTACAGTTGCATTGCATTATAAAGTCACATAAAAATGACAGTCTCATTTGAATGCAATAAAATATGAGATTTAATAAAGTCAACAAAATACTGAGATAATATGTCTATGTCTATTAAAGTATGTTTCACGATATATGAAGAATGACGCATCTACATGCAATGTATGTAATGTATAATGTATGTATGGATAATTTATCACGTATCTATTCTAATTCATTTCTTTGCAAATATACTTGAAAATCTATCAAAGTGATACAAATAGATGATGTTATTTTTGAAAATGTTACTTATTTGAGGTTATGAGACACTGACAATCTTTTCGTTAGGTCGATCGAACGTGTTATACCACAAGACAACGTGGTGAAGTGTACAGAAAATTTGATAGACTCGCGTAAAAATTCATGTATGTTCTACATAATTTTCTTCATTCTTTTCATTCCGCAATGTTTGCATATCAGTCTCCCGCAGTGGCAAAGCTTTGTCGGCCCTGTTTCTTCGCTCTCTGCACGCAAAGTTGCTTTTCCTGTTTCGTTCCTTCCGCCTTGTTGCATGTTCTTATCTATTCATAGAATCACAAAACGCTTGATGAGACTTTTATTTAACTGTATTGTTTACTCGGAAATTGTGTTTGAGGTTTACAAACCGAGCATAGGTAAACTTTTTTCATATCATACGAACTGAGGGTGTTTCAGATTTTTATTATAAAATTGTACCAACAATTCTTGCACTCTATATGCAAAAATAAGGAAAAAATGTTATATTAACATAGGGTTTTAAATACTTTAAACACATAATACAATAAAAATATAACAATGACAGATACATAAAAGAAGAAACGCAGGTATATTTAATTTACTTAGAATTACAAGCAGATTATTCGACTGAAATTGAATTAATATTGGTTCAAGATTTTGAAAAAAAATTTAAATGTGAGGTTGTACAATTTCTTATGTGGATAAAATTCGATTTTGAGATTTTATAACCACGTTTTTTTTCTAGATACATCCCATATTATAAATATGCTCATTATAATTTATATATAACTATCTGATATACAAGTAGATAATTTTTTAAATTATACAGAAAATTTTTATACATTTATTTTAAAAATGAACTATATCTAACTTTAATCATCTACGTGGTAATGATAGTGGTACATCTCAACAAATGTGAACTTTCGATGGGAGATCTTTTAAAATATTTTTGGAAATACTCAACATACATTTCAAAAATTAACATTGTTATTAGTCATTTGTAATTAATAGTATCATTAGTTCTTAAATTATGAATTTATGAATTATGAAATTATGAAGTATGAATTTCTTTTAAATAATTTACACATTCTCCTTGAATTTTATCTGATAAAAATAGAAATACAATGTAGCCTTGTAATCCATAAAAGCAAATTCTGATGAGTCATGTGATAATCGATGTTAAACAATGATCCAAAGAATTCTACACGTCCACAATACATAAGTAGACCTCTCTGACTAAGAGTTAAACGTCAGATGAATCTGCGGATACATAGTAGAATCTAACCATTGAAAGATATAATTTTCGCCGTTGAAAACGAAAGAAAGCATAAAATTTAGGCAAACTTTAGATCAACTTGGGCGCACAAAGTTCGCCAAAGGATCTCGCTGCGCTCGACCTGCAATTTCCAGACAAAAACGTTTCGTTACACCCCACATATGAGTATACACACATCATCCTTTTCCCCCCCGATATTTTTTCTTTCTCGTTCGCTCGTTCGTTGTTCCTGCGAGCGGATTCCTCGTCTTTCTCGCTGATCCACCGCCTCCGCTCTCTTTTGTCCTCTGCCCGCTCGTTCGCTCGAACGATACGAGGAGCAGAGACGAACAGGCGAAACCGCAAATCTATAATTTAGCCGTCGCGATGCGTATAATCATCGAATACCAGAAACTGTGCTATTCATTATTTCATTCGGCGCATTTGCTACCAGCGCGGCGTTTTCGCGAAGCCGCGCGCAATAAAAGTTCCCGGTGATTATGCTAATCCGGCAAATGATACAGTCCCCACGCCCTGACTGGGAAGAATCGACCGAGAGATTTGGATCTTCCGTGCTAAGGCCGTACGAACTTTTGTATGGGCCCCATTTCTCGTAGCCGAACTCGTGGCCCACTGCGTAATTTCGTAATTCTAATCGGATTCCCTTAGATCACCCGTCATATCGTCGCGTTCCCATGGACCTGCTTCGACAACTGATGATTATGTCCTTCTCGTTTAATGGCTCCGCTATGTGAAGTCGGGAGCATATCTCCTTTTCATTTGAAATGGCAGTCAAGGAACGACCGCTTCACTTCTTGATTTTTAAGGATTTTTGAGGTCTTCAAAGTTTGGAGATGAGTTGACAATTTGTGGACGGAAGACTTTGGAGACTGGGCATTTGAGGACTTAGGCGTTTGAGGACTTAGCCATTTGAGAACTCAGGCATTTGAGGATTTAGGCATTTGAGGATTTAGGTATTTGAGGACATAGGCATTTGAGGACATAGGCATTTGAGGACATAGGCATTTGAGGACATAGGCATTTGAAGACTTAGGTATTTAAGGGCTTAAGTATTTGAGGACTTAGCCATTTGAGGACTTAACCATTTAAGAATTCAGGCATTTGAGGATTTAGGCATTTCAGGACATAGGCATTTGAGAACTCAGGCATTTGAGGATTTAGGCATTTGAGGACATAGGCATTTGAGGACTTAGGTATTTGAGGACATAGGCATTTGAGAACTCAGGCATTTGAGGATTTAGGCATTTGAGGACATAGGCATTTGAGGACTTAGGCATTTGAGGATTTAGGCATTTGAGGACATAGGCATTTGAGAACTCAGGCATTTGAGGATTTAGGCATTTGAGGACATAGGCATTTGAGGACTTAGGTATTTGAGGACATAGGCATTTGAGAACTCAGGCATTTGAGGATTTAGGCATTTGAGGACATAGGCATTTGAGGACTTAGGTATTTGAGGACTTAGGCATTTAAGGATTTAGACATTTGAGGACTTAAGTATTTGAAGACCTAGGTATTTGAGGACATAGGCATTTGAGGACTTAGGTATTTGAGGACTTAGCCATTTGAGAACTCAGGCATTTGAGGATTTAGGCATTTGAGGACATAGACATTTGAGAACTCAGGCATTTGAGGATTTAGGCATTTGAGGACATAGGCATTTGAGGACTTAGGTATTTGAGGACATAGGCATTTGAGAACTCAGGCATTTGAGGATTTAGGCATTTGAGGACATAGGCATTTGAGGACCTAAGTATTTGAAGACTTAGGCATTTGAGAACCTAGACATTAGAGGACTTAGACATTTGAGAACTTAGGCATTTAAGGACTGTTAAGCAGCCGAGTCAGCGGCCCACTTCATGCAACCCGAAAACGGAATAGTTACTTCATAGTTACAAAACCCAAAAATACTCAGCGTTCCAAATACCAAATTGTATGTCACCAGTCAATGTATATAAACGAAGTCCACTGATATAAAGACTTACTTAGTTTCTGATCAAGTCGCTGGTCACGCGAATTTTCGAACCTTTACGCGTATATCAGTGAACCTCTGCGCTGTTTTCGAATCTTATAAATGAAAGCTAGTTCATTGTAAAAGTGCTCTTCTTCAAAAGAAGCTCCTCCTGTGTGTTGCGGCAGAACAGTACTTAGACATTTGAGGACTTAGACATTTGAGGATACAGGTATTTAGGAGTCTTTGAATCTTAGGATTTGGAGATATAGAAATTTGAAGATCTACGAATTTAGTGAAATCGAGAAGACGTAGGAATTTAGCGAGTTAGGAATTTAAAGACCTAGGAATTTGTAGATATGGGAATTAGGGGGTCGTGGGATTTGGGAACTCGGGAATCAGCGGGTTTAAGGATTTGAAGACTTAGGAATTTGCGGATGTAGCAATTTAGGGGTATAATTATTTGGAACCTTAAGATTCGATGACTTTTAAATTGAAGATTTAGGAATTTGGGAGTCTATGAATTTGTGGATGTAGAAATTGCATGTAGTTATTTGGAACCTGGCGATTTGACGACTCTTAAAATTGGCGATCTAGGAATTTGGAGATTTTGGAATGTGAAGATCTAAGGATATGGAAACTTAGAAATTTGTGGACATAGAAGTAAGAGGATTTAAGGATCTGGAGATCTTGGCATTTAGAAACGGCAAAATGTAAGGTCATAGTTACTTGGGAATCTTAAGATTTGAGAATCTAGGGATATGGAAATCTAGGAATTTGAGGGTCGACAAATTCGGGGACCTAAGAATTTGGAAACGTAGGAATTTGAAGACCTAGAAATTTCAGGATCTAAGAATTTGGTACCATTGGTATTTATAAAATCTCGAGTTTGGAGATCTAAGTACATGGAAATCTAAGGATTTGACAGTCCAGAAATTTTGAAGACTTAAAATTGGTGGAACATGGATATTTGAGGATATGGAAATTTGGGAATTTGAATATTTGAGAATTTTGAGATTTGAGAGTTTAGAAATTCGAAAATATAAAAGTTTGATGATTCGAAATGCTGAAAATTTGGGAATTTTATTAAATGTACCAAATCGTTTTCTGACTACCTCCGTATATCAGTCACATTTTTATCTACTTTATGAACTTGTAATATTTTTGTCATATTTATATATTTGTTATACGTACAACAAATTATAAACTATCTATACTGTTCAAAAACTACATCTACTTCATAAATTCGTCAAAAATAATACTTCACATTTCATGTAAACAGGTAATACTTTAATATGCAGCACAAAATATAAAAACAATAAAATGCAAATAAAACTTTGAATTTTACAAAAAATAGACGTAAAACATTTGTGCACTGACAAATACTGTCATCGATATAATATCAAGGCTACACGATTTTTAGTCGAAGCTCCAAATAAATCCATAACTCTCCATCATATTTCCCCCATCCGTCATTAGCTGAAACGCAGAAAAAGGAAGCATTCGACTTTAATCGATCAATAAAATTTCTATCTTTCTCGCGTCTCCTTTCCCCAAAAACATTCTGCTCTTTCATCCGAGCGACTTACCATTCCCGATGATTTATATAGCAGTCAAAATCTGAGCAGGAGGAGGAAGAAGAAGAGGTAATGCCTAACAAAAGGGCAAAGTGGAAGATTAGAGGCGATTATCGTGGATCAGGTGCGCGCACATTCGGCCGTAACTCAACCGGGCTGAACGCGTGGGTGGTTTACCTGTGTCCAGACGATGAAAGAGGAACTTCCTTTTGCCGTACACCAACAACGAATCCCGTCCGCTTCAACACTTTCCCCTAATCGACCTTGAAATCTTTACACGCGAACAGATCGATCAGAATGTTACGAGGAAGCGGGATAATTGCTCGCTAAGGGAATCTTAATTGGCGGACATCGTGAGCTAACCTTTCGGAAACAAGCTCACGGTTATTTCTTTTTCTTGGTCGAAGTCTATGAAGCAATAATTTATTTATACGGTTGGAGTGATGGATGAAAAATTATCAAAATTGTACTATTTACGAAATTTTATTGCAGTAGACGTTCATACAGTAGTATAGTAGAACGCGGTTAACACTGAATGCACATAAAATTAAAAATAAATAAACAAACGAAACATAAATGGATATATACATTACTTCATCTCGATAAAAATTATCACAGATTTCAAGAAAAGCATTTTAATAAATTTTGTAATTCGAGGTAACTTGTGAACGGGTCAAGTAAAAAATAATTATTTTATTTATACAAATATGCTAGGGTTACATTATTGCGATAACTAAGTATTGTGAAAAGTATGGTATATGCAACAAGTTAAGAAAATTCATTTCCTTACTAAACAGCATACATATATTGCAACCTAGACTATATTTTCACTCTAATTGTTCTACTAATTTTACACATACTACAAGTTCACACAGTTTCATGTTTAAAGCTTAAAATGTGACTACCTTTAGAACCATATAGTCATGATTCAGTTAGTGATACTCTTAAGCTAATCATATTTGGCCGAAATTATAGGTGTCATAGCTACAACAAAGATCCACATCCACAGTTGTGGACAGTACACGTCCATTGCTAATTTTTGATAGAATCACAAATATTACGTAACTATAAATAGGAATAGGTTGTGTTATACGCGTTAGCTGTAGGTGCGTTAGATTCGTAAAATATCACACCGTGGTTTGTATCGAACGGGTTGTTCGAAGGTTGTATCACGCGAGATCCCTGGCAACATTCGAAGCGGGGTACATTCGAAGCCTGCTCGTTTCGCCGGCTTATCCTCACCCGACTGCCCATCGTTCTCCAACCTTGGAGTTGTACGTGGAAACACGTGTAAGCCGGAGTTCCGCCCACGCACGCGCATTCTGCCCATTCGTTCCTCCGTCCGCTCGTCCATCCGTCCAACAATCTGCTCCTCGTCCTTTGCTGCTACTCGCTCGCCAGACCGGGGAACGCGCATTCCTTATGCATATCCCTAGGGCTTGCTGGTGCAGGATCCGGCAATTTGTACGGATCCGCGCATACACGTAGAAGCAGTTAAACCGCGGCGTTGTATTCAAATCAGCGAGCATGGGTTTGCTTCGTTTCCAGAAAATTAGAAGGGATTTTAACGCGCGATACACGGGCTAAAATTTCGACACGGGTCTCTCATCGACGTACTGATAAGTATCTTGATTTTTAGATACGGTTAGAGGATAATGATGATGATGATGATGATGGCGATACCCCGGTCGATGATGATCGTGATGACGACCAAGTTTTTTGGCGAAATCGTATGGCCCTGGTAATAAGTGTTCTTAGCGAAACTGGCTTAAGTATAGTTTCAGAGTGATGTTTCTAAGATTCGTTGCTTCGTTGCCGGAGCAATAGGTGATGCCGAAGGTCTCTGGGTTTTAGGAAAAGATACGATTAAAATGCTTACACCGAGTTTTAGAAATTATAGAAATTATGCGGTGTTTGTGAAGCGGGGAGGAATTGGTCTTAAGTGAACGTAATTGGAAAGTTAAGGTAACCAGAGATCTAGAGATCTAGGGTTCGAGACAAATCGAGAAATACAGGATCTAAAAATATAGAGATGCAGGGATGTATAGATATGGATATATGAGGATGTGGGGATATG
Organism: Megachile willughbiella; assembly: GCA_945859595.2. NCBI lineage: Eukaryota > Metazoa > Arthropoda > Insecta > Hymenoptera > Megachilidae > Megachile > Megachile willughbiella. The sequence continues at coordinate 10,808,725 of OX243803.1, read as the reverse complement.
GGAATATAAGGATTTACAGATATAGGGATGTGCAGATGTAGACATATGAGAATATAGGAGTATGTTGATATAGGGATATAGGAATATGGAGATACAGAGATATAAAGGTAAAGAGGTAGAATGATATAGGGATATAGGAATATAGGGTTATTGGGATCTAGGGATATTGGGTTATAGGGCTATTGGGACATAGGGATATTGGGATATACAGATATAGTAATATAGGGATATAGGGATATAGGGATATAGGGATATAAAGATATAGGAATATAGAGATATAAGAATATAGAAATCTAGGAGTACGTACAATAATTTTGAAATATAGAGATCTAGGAGTATAATGACGTAAAAGTGTAAGGACATATAGGGATATAAAGACCGAAGAAATTGAAGATGTGCAGATCTGGTAATATAGAAAAACATGCATAAAAACACAACGTAATGTATCATGTAATATAATAAAATACGACATACTGTAACATATATCATAATATAACATATGTGCATATAAACACACATTTTTTACTACCACGATACAATATAAATTCTGTCCGTATAAATTTTCCGCAATATTTCATAAATTTCTTAATGTTCTTTTCAATTACCTAATTTTCTAACTTTCTTTCTCAATTTTAAAATTTGTTCATTTTTAATCATTCTAATCTCAAATTTCCTGATGCTATAATCATGTAATCAATTTTTCTACCCAAAATAATAAGATAACTATCAATGCACCTATAAAACAATCTTATTACCAGATATCCCCAAAATACTTAAAACGGAATAAATCTTGCGTCCACCGTACAAAATGGCGTCCGTAAACCTAACCTATAAAAGTTCTCCCACAAACGATACCTTAAGTCAAATCCAGCGTTCCCGGAAAAACGCGGAAAAGCAATCTCTGCTGTTGAAAGTAGGATACACGGGACGTATTACAAGACAACGTCTCTTATGCGAATCGAATTTTAGTAGAAATGTCTGCAGCATGTGTGCGGCACTGCGAGCCATTGAATCTAATAGATAGTGGATCCTCTGCGTCGGTTTCCCCGAGGCTGAAGGCTTGTCGGTCTTTCTGACTGTCTGTCTGTCGACTTGCGTCCATGTTACACGAACGTATTCGCTTGATAATAATTGTTTGTTGCGATCGAGCTGCGTCGTACGCACCGGTTCAACCTTTCGGGCAGGCGCCACTTTGTGAACCGTTGTTTGACAATTTCACGTCCGGGATCGCTTTTCGACACGGTTTTCATATTTCGATGATCGGTGATATTGCTGCATGCAGATACCGTTCGGCGGCTGTAGTTGACAGCTTTTTCGCTTCAATCGACCAGATTTTTTTCGCGTCGATTCTAAACACGCATCTATAGCGACACGTTGGAAATGACCTCTTCGTACGGTGAATTAATATACTCGAGAGATTTCTTTTTAAAAATGTGATTTTAATTACAAATTTTATTCGTACTTGATATGTTGATAAGTTAAAATGTATGACTTTGTGGGTTATATTAACGCATAAAGTAATAATATTAAATGGAGGTACTTGAAGAAGATAATTCCTTAACCTACAAGTTTTCGATAGCTGCGTCAGTCAGAGCTACATAATTATTACGGCAATATTAAGATAAATGAAAAACGTTGAAATATTCCAAAATGAATTTTGCATTTAGCGATCTTCAATTATAAAAATTACAATGGGTATCGAACTCAAAACTCGGTTTTCGTATAAATATGGTTTCTCATATTTGAACTGTAACTCGTGAGTCTGATCGACGTTGTAAATCAAGAGGTTAAATACCTATTAAAAATCTTAATCTCTATAAATTAATCTATTAATTCCGGAAATATTCGATTCGTTAAAAAGAAAAAAGATACATTTAAGTATTACAAATTGAAAAATAACAACAATCTTAGAGTGGGTGGACAAATTATTATATTCATTAATTTTCCAATTTCCAAGTATTCGAATTTCTAAATTTTTCAAATATTTTTCAAGTTTTCTTATTTAGTGATTTAGGAATTACAAAGTTTAGAAATCTAAAAACTTGGTAACACAAGAACACAAAAACTTGGAACCTTACAAGTTTGTAACATTTTTTAATTCGACATTTGGTAATTTGGAAACTTGGAAAGTAGCATGCTAGAAAACCGAATTTATAAATTAACAAATTTAAATATTTATAAACATAGTTATTTGGAAATTTATTCAATTAGTGTAACATTTAAAACTTAAATATCTATATATTCTAGCTTTTAAATTCAGAAAATGAAAAATTGTCAAGTTTCCAAAATTCTAAATCTTCAAATTTAGTAATACAGATTTCAACCAAATTTTGATATCCAAATTTCGAACTTTCCAACTTTTAAATATGCAAATTCCACAATTATCTAACTTTCCGAGTTTTTCAATTAAAAAGTTTCCAATATTCCAATGAAACTCATGGTTTTCCAATTTAGAAATTTAGATTTTTGAGTACTGAAGAAGTGGGAGATTTTGAATTTCGGAACTTCGGAAATTTAAAAATTTAGAAATTCTGAAATTCAAAGGTCGGAAATTTCGGAACTCGAAAATTTAGAAATTCAGAATTTCCGAAATCCAGAAATCCGAAAATTGAGAAATTTGGAAACTTAGGAACTCGGAAATTTAGAAATTCGGAAAATTCAGAAATTCGAAAATTTAGAAATTTGGAAATTTAGGAACTCCGAAATTTAGAAACTCGAAAATTTAGAAATTTGGAAATTTAGGAATTCGGAAAATTAGGAACTCGATAATTTAGAAATTCGGAAATTCAAAGATTCGGACATTTAGGAGCTAAGAAATGTAGAAATTTGGAAATTTAGGAACTCAAAAATTTAGAAATTTGACAATTTCGATATTTAGAAAGTCGGAAATTCAGAAATTTATAAATTCGGAAACATAGAAATTCAAAAACTTAGAAATTCCTAAATCTAAACATTCAAAAATTTACAAATTTCGAATTCCGTATCATCAAATTGAAATTTCAAATTTTCGTATATCTTACATACACCCATTAATCCATCCTAATCAAAATTTAACCCCAATCTTTTAATCTATCTCCACTTTCCAATTACCATAACACTCGAATAACAAATAGAACTAACATTCCTTCTCTGCCATCTCAATTTTCGAAACTCCACTCACTAACCGACCCAACTAGAGTTATAGCATCACAAATTACGTTTCACAATTCGATCATTATTTTTCTCGACAACCTCAGCCAGTTCCTCCGCGATTAGAGCGATTCGAAGAATACGATCAGCATCGATCTTGCGTACTTACAGTTAGTTAGATTACAGGCTAGCGATCGTGGTAGGAAATTATCGAGTCGGCTGTTTTATCGAGAGCGAATAATTGAATGACATGCGATTTCAACGAGCCAGGATAATATTTAGCGTTCTTAGCTCGCATTGTTGCGATCACCGGATGCTTGTTGCGAAAACGGACAGATAGAATCTAGGATATGTATCCGGTAACAAGGGCGTGGGTGGAAACGAGATACATTCCGGGGTGGAAAAACAAGCGCGAAACTCGTCCATCTGGTGCACCACTGATAATTACCTTTCGCGTGTTTCCGAGCATTTAAATAGAGCGCTAGTAAATTGTTAAGCATATCGAGCGGTCATATATCTTTGTCCATGATAAAATCGTAATGACCGCAACGACGGGGCAGAACAAGCTCGGAAATAATCGGTAGACGGTTGACCACCGTGCTATGATATAGGAATCCAATTTGTTATTATAATATAGTGTGCTGTTAACGGGAGACGGTAACTCAACGGAGAAGTTATAACTCGTTGGCCGATCGGTCGTTCGAACGTATCGAACAAGGTGCAATGAATACACTCTAGGATCGATTGTCTAGATTCTACACTGCTAAAAATGTGGAAGTAGTGGTGTTGCATCAAATATTTTTATACCAGGAACGAGACCCTATAAATTATTTATTCATCTCAGTGATAAAGCTGTGTGATAAATATTATGTAGGATGTGCCTTAGATGTTCCCTCTAGTTATCTGCGGACTTTAGAAATATACGGGGTGTATCGGTTGCTGATCGTCAAACTTTATTTTTTTCATTGTTAAATTTTAACTATATTCGCAGAAAAGATGTTAGACATAGAGTGTTAAACTTTATTAAAATGTTATGATAGAAATACGAAGTGACAATATTTTGGTGTTTGATATCACATTAGACTGGAAATATACGGGATATTTCGGTTTCTGATCGTCAAACTTTAGTATTCTTTTTCGTTGTTAAATTTCAACAATATTCGTAAATATGTGTTATATTGATATAGGGGTTTAAAATTGATTAAGAAGTTATGACAGAAATACGAAGTGACAATATTTTGGTGTTTGATATCACATTAGACTGTATATAAACAAGGTGTCTCGGTTTTCGATCGTCAAATTTTGTTATTCTTTTTCATTGTTAAACTTTGACATATTCTATTTATAAAAATAAAACAAGTGTTATATCGACATGGAGTTTCAGAAGTTATGACAAAAATACGAAGTGACAATGCTTTAGTGTTCGATATTACGTACATTAAACTAGAAATATACAGGATGTCTCAATTTTTGATCGTCAAACTGTATTATTTTCTTTTTCAGTAAACTTCAACATATCATATTTGTAAGAAAGGTGTTATGTTGATATAGGGTTTTGAATTGTATTAAAATGTTATGATAAAAATACGAAGTGACAATACTTTGGTGTTCAATATCACCTACAGGGTGTCCTAATTTTGTCCACATAACTTTATTAGCATATTCTACAAATAAAAGTAAAAATATATTTTTTTATGGACACATTTTTATATTATTAAAGTATGACTATTTTCGAAGTATCATATGACCAAGACATATAAGTTTTATATGACCAATAATGAGGTCATTTACCTCTTAAGAAATAAAATTTGATAATTTCATAATTTGGAGCATTTGGAACTTGGAAAATTGAAGATGTAATAAGGTAAGAAGTTAAAGATTTGGAAATTTGAAAATATGGAGAATTCAGAGATTTGCTCATTGAAGAATTTTGAAACTTGAGAATTTGAAAATTGAAAAATTTGGGAATCTGGTGATTTGGGGATTGAAGAATTTGGGTACTTAGGGATTTTGAAATTGAAATATTTGGAAATCTAGTGATTTGGGAATTGGAGAATTTAGGTACTTAGGGATTTGGAAATTCAGAAATTTGGAAATATGGAAATTTGAAAATTCAAAAATATTAAAATTCTATAATTCAAAGATTTTTACATTTGGGAATTTCTATATTTAGAAATTTGAAAATGAGAATTTCTATATGTAAAATTTCGAAAGTTTGGGAATTTCTATACTTAAAAATTTGAAAGTGGGAATTTCTACATTTAGAAATTTGGAAATTTTTACATTTATAAATTCAGACAAAAAAAATTCAAGGAGACAATAATGCATCTTAAATGCACCTAGTTCACAAGGAATCATTCTTACAAATACTCCTATCCCCCAATTTACATTGAAGATAGATTCTTCACAAAACTGTATAAATCAAAATTATCTTCAATTAAACCAGTAAATTAAAGTCCAGAAACCATTAAAGTCTAAACCAGTAAACCAATCTAAATCCCATATGATTCCACTCCAATCAGAAAAAAAATCTATCTATAAAAGTTTCATACCACAAAATTCTATGCATCACTATTTCAAAATGTCCAGATTTACCAATTTCTTCCTAAATCCATTTCAGAATTGTGTCCTTGTCTGTATGCTGAATCTTAGTATTAATTGTTTTGTATAAATAAATACATGATATTATATGTGTCATATAAATCAGGGGTAGGTAAACTTCATACTAATCATCGTCCGTTAAATCACGCTTGCCAAACGAAAGAGTTTAATAATCTCTCCCGAGTCACCGTTAGATCAATCGAATCAGATCCGCCTCCGCGGATCGACGTATCGATTAAAGATTCGCAGGCAGACACGGGAGACGCGATGAAGAACGAGGGTCCGGAACAAGCAGACCCGGGACATCCATCTGGTGCGGGTGATAATTATCGTTCGCGTGTCTCCAAGCAGCGAAGTGTTCCGTGGCGCCACCAAATTATTAGGCTTATCTGCGGCACGTTGATAATTACATAGTCGAATATGGTTAGACGTTGGTTCTGTTCGGGGTCGACGTTGGTTGCGTCAATGCTTTAGGACTTTATAGGCCGCGGTTGATGCGGCCTACACGGGGTTACCTAATGAAAAGGTTAGTTGACCCCGACCAGAACGCCCTGGCGCCTCCTTCTCTAGCTAGCTGCCTTTCCTCCCTTTTTCCCTTTTGTCCGGATACACACTGTGCTTGCTAAACGAAAGGAGGATGCGATCTGGTTCATGAGAATCCACCGGCTCTCGGTGTTTCCGCGAAATCCTCCCCTTTTCGATGGAGGAAACCTAGCCACAACACCTCCCACGTAGACGGCCTCAGATTCCTAAAAATCGCGGATTTTGCTGAAATTGAGAAGCTAGATGACCCTGCTCTTTTTGACCTCTTGAGGAGTACGTATATAGGGTTTTCATAGATTTATTATCGTAAATAGTTCCTTACATCGTTAGGAATTCAAGAAAATGGACCGGGAAGGAGTTTTAAAATACTTTACTTGTAACACGAGGACATGTATCAATTTTTTATACTTCTCGATTCAATTTCTTATATATTTAATATAAGTATAATTTTATATATAATATTAATATAATCAATATAATTTTATATATTATATTTCTTATATTTCGGGAGAACTGAAGGTGGTCAGTTTTTGAAATGGGTTTTTTTATATCATATGAAACTATCGAAACGAGTTCATATATGCGATGGCCTTCAGGTCAATCAAGGTCAAAAACGAAAGAAATACTTTGAATATTTCGTATTACAACTCATCGATATTTCTCGTTGATATGTTTACATTTCATGATCAGTGTGATTATTAAATAGAATACACTTTTGGTAGTTTGGGTTATGATCCAGTTTTTAAGTGAAAATGAAATGATAGCGGAAAAAGTCCTACAGTATATGTCCTAACACTCTGTGACATGTTTTATGTGGATGCACCGATGCACACACCATGTGCAATTGCATTTTATTCTTTAGTGCAATGCAATTTTTTTGTTAAACCGATTGTTTATTTTATTAACCTGCGTATAAAAGCAGTGATTCAAGGTTATCGAAATGTCAATGCTTCATAAGTATTGAGGTTATTATTTGAAATTTTGTGTCGGAAACGTACTTTTTGGGGATTTGGGGTTTCAGGATTTGGGAATTTGGGGATTTGGAAATTTGGGGATTTGGGGATTTGGGAATCTGGGGATTGAGGAGTTTAGAAAGTCAGAAATTTAGAAATTTGGATATGTGGAAATTTGGATATTTGGAAATTTGGATATGTGGAAATTTGGATATGTGAAAATTTGGATATTTGGAAATTTGGATATGTGAAAATTTGGATATGTGGAAATTTGGATATTTGGAAATTTGGATATGTGAAAATTTGGATATGTGAAAATTTGGATATGTGAAAATTTGGATATGTGGAAATTTGGATATGTGGAAATTTGGATATGTGGAAATTTGGATATGTGAAAATTTGGATATTTGGATATGTGAAAATTTGGATATTTGGAAATTTGGAAATTTGGAAATTTGAAAATTTGAAAATTGGGAAATTTGGAAATTTAGAAACTTAGAAACTTAGCACTTTAGGAACTAAACATGCAATTTAGGAACTTAGAAACTTAGGAACTTAGGAACTTAAAAATTTCGGAAATTAGTTTTAACATCTACTGTCACAATCAATTTTCTCCAGCAATTCAAAATACTTTCGAACATCATCCATTTAAAATAATTTGTTTGACCTGTTCAGATTCATTCTTCTAGAAATTAAGTTGCAGTTTCCAAAGAAGAAGTGAGTCCATAAAATGTTAGCACATATTAAATGTTTATCATAAAACAATGTTTATAAAACAAAGGTTTAAGGTAAAGAACATTTTCCTACTGCTTCAGTCCCTTTCAGTTTTACCTTATGACTACGTTATGTAACTATGGAATGAAAGAAAGGTCGTACAATATAATTTCCCTTATTATCTTTAACCTTTTACCTCCTGCAGGTAGTCTTTCGGTTCTGTTTCCATACAACTCTCCACTTCGAATCCTTGAAACTTTTATATTTTACAATTTATTAAGTTTTGAAGCAACTAACGAAATTAAATTATTAAACACAATGTTGTTTGTACTGTAATAAAGAATACTTGTTATAATAAGTTCTAAAGAAAAATTAGAATATATTACGAAAGTAAGAAAAAGTAACCTCTTAAATTTAAGAGGTTAGATAATAAGTACAGAGAATGTGCTTATTAAATTAATATAAAATGTACTGTACTTGTTTTTCTCGTACACGTTACTTACCGAGAGCAATATTGTTACTATAAAATGTCGATAAAATCGTTCAAGGAATGTCCTAATAAACGACCAACGTGAATTGCAGGTAAATAACGGGGACGATCGTTTTCTTAAGTAATGATCGACCCTTGTCACTCAAGATCGTGCTGTGTTAGCAGGTACCAGTACGTATTATGGTCTATTTTATGGGATTTCCTTGGGGTGCTTCAGTCATAGACAAGCTTATATATAGTTATCTTTTTGGATGATTATCTGACAAAAGAAGCTGAGAAACTGAATACAAAATTTTTATATTTTTACTATGAAGCAATTATACACCCCTATCAAATTTTGATAAACAAAATGAAACGTATATATTTTTACTGTTAGAACAGTTTATAGATGTCTTCGTTATTTATCACATATGTATTTTCGTAAAATTACAAAACTGTCAAGTGGAAGAAATTATGTATGTATATAAATATACATATGAGGAACATCAAGATTTTATATGCAGAAGTAGAATTAAAGTAATAAATTTCTTTTACATAAAGAAATTGTTTTAAAAGAATAAAAAGTTTATATAAAGAAAATAGATTTATAACAATAAGGATTTAATATGAAGACATCGATTTATAAAAATAAGGATTCGATGTGAAGAAATTTTTACAAGGACATGTTTAATAAATTTTGCAGAATTAATAAAAAATTAGGTAATATATTAAATTGTATAAGTTGTACGAATTTAATCAATTTTACAAATTTTACAAGTTTCATAAATTTTACAAATTTTACAAATTCTACTAATTTTACAAATTTTATGAATTTTAACAATTTCATAAATTTTACAAATTTTACAAATTTTACAAGTTTTACAAGTTTTACAAGTTTTACAAATTTTGGAAAATCTACATATTTTACAAATTTTACAAATTGCATTTTGACAAATTTCACTAATTTTATAAAATGTACAAATTTTACAAATTTTACAAATTTTACAAATTTAAAAATCCCCAAGAAATTAATTCTATTAAGAAGCAATTTGCAAACAAATATTACACCAAATACGAAACATTTCATTCTAGAATTAACACGTTGAGTGTTTCAAATACATAAATATTTCATGAACGACGATTTTCCATTTCAAACATAGTATGATAACATAGTTACATTCATGTTTACAGAACATTTCCTGATTCGTCACGAACAATGTTAAACAAGCATTGGGTGGGGTCTACCGTTCACGTTTCAACGACAATGTTGTACAATCACTATTAATAGATTTACGATCTGGACCTTCGATTTTGATTACTTGTTATCCATTTAACTCCTTTGCAATATGCAAACAAGTGTTTTCCATATTCAATAAACATATCATTGTTTATTCATACAGACTACAGGCACATATATTACATATTTGTGTGATCGTATCAGATATCCTGATCTCTCAAGGTAATAAATCATTGCAGACTCAAGGATTTTAAAATGGCACAAACATTTTAAATTGATGTAAAACAAGTTCTACTTTACGATAGTTTTATGTCATAAAATTATTTCATATTTTAGATATTCAGAAATTAATCGTTATTTACTATAAGTAACAAGCAGCCATTTTGAATTTAAAATATTACTAAAACGTCGAGGTAACCATTTTCGTTGACCCTTAAACTTCAAATTGATAGATCATACGTGATATTTTATGAGACATTTATGTCACTAAATCCTATTTTAAAATCGTTCAAAAAATATGGTGCAATCTAACCTTTCACGGTGAAAGGGTTTCTATCCAGTTTTTATGTAACATATTAATAAACGAATTACACAGTAACTTCCATTAAATTTATTTTCATTTGTGCTTCAAATCGACATATCATAAATACTATTTCTGGGTACTTATGTCATCAATTTGTGTCTTATTACCTCAAAATGAACCATTTTCTGTAACTGGCAATCAGCCATTTTGAATATTACCAAAGAGTTTATACAGTCATTGCTTCAAACTGATGCCATAAGTGCTACTTTCATAAATCGAATTATTCATAGATCAGAAATCTACCTGACCTATTTCCGAAATCGATCATTTTGTATGCAATAATACTCCAGTATTATTCTCCAGCATCAGAATCTTAGCAGTCTATCAAAAATAGAAATGCTAGATCGCCGCGACCTCCTGTTCCCGAATCCGCGATTCGTCATAAAGGCGAATTCCAAAGCGAACGGAAACCACCGTAGGATTCTAGACGATTACACGAAATCACTAATGGAAATTACAGTGGTCTCTAAGTGGCGTGAGGATATACTTACCGTGCCTCGTGAACTCCGTTAGCGCTTTTTAGCCAAGTTTGACTTGTTCGACTGTGAGATTGTGTGGGAAGCGTTTCAGTAATCAATGGTTCTGGCAGGTAGGCGCCCTTTTAGTGGTTCTTGAAGAGCATAACCACAGTTTTCGGTTCTCTTCGGCTAGGCGATAGTTCTGTCTCTCTCGCTTTTTCGTACCGCGATTCTGCTCGAATTCTGCTCTATACTCTTCTCACTGTGGGAGAAAACGAAAGCAACAGTGAATGGTACCAGATGAGTCAAGGGGCTGGACCCTCAAAAGTCTAGGTGAAGACGAAACTTTGAACACGTCTGTAGGTCTTGAAGAAATAACCTTTCAAGAGTTTTAACCTAAGTTTACATTCCTTCTGTTTGAGTACAATAGTCTTAACCTTGCTTCACATCATTTCTTCTGTTCAAGTGCAAAAGGGTAATGAATGAAGCTTCAAAAATTCTGTCGTAATACGATAATAAAGTACAGGGTCCAATAAGTAGTATACAGACTTGAAGTATACAAAAACAAAAATGACAACAAAAATTTACTTGTCTTATTTAAACCCCAACTTATAACCTGAAGTCAGACTCCTGCTATAGTTCAAGAGTGACAAACTTAAATCATATTTGCATAAAAATAGAGTTTCGAGCTCGATAGCAATTATAATTTCTATAATTAAAGATTGCTAAATGCAAAACATACCTAACATTTCAATGTCACTTACCTTAACACTGCAGTAATAATGCTCTGACACAAGTGTCGAAAAACTTGTAGGTTAAGGGGTTAATATTCAACATTTGACAGTCAAGATCTTAAATAAATCATCATTTTCTACATTTATGTTTGAACATTCATAACACCAAGAATTGAGTACATGTGAGTTCACATACATGTGAACATATGTGAACCTTGATCTAACATGAACTATTATGAGATACACAACGGTGTATCAGTTTTTTACATTCTACAATTTGATAGATCACTGAATCCTTGACATAGTTTTCCAAAAAAATGCTGTCCATATCGAATTTTTGAATACGAGCCTGCTTGGGTCGAGTGTAGGAGATTTTGATTCAGGCTTTCGAGCAAATCTTGAAGACCGTTCACGGACAAGATCGATACCGACAAGGCCGGACTAAAGCAAACAAACGGTACAAAGCCTGGCCTGATATTAGAGACCTCGACGATCGACGTATATGTACGTGCAGAGGTAGCCTGTAGACGGAATCAGTGTACATACGGCACCTTCGTCTGTTTGAACAGAAGAGCGCAGGTCTCCTCAATTCGCCTACGCGGTGATCCGTGATGAAACAAATTCGCCTTCGTCGCTTTCCTCTCATTCACTTTCCACGAAATGGGGGAAAGAATGGACTATGGTGGTCGCTTTTCCGGTCGAGCTGTTACACTCTGGTGTAGTCTCAGATTTATCAGAATTTTTGTTTACTGTAGGTTTATGTTAACGTGTTAATCTTATAACGTTTCTATTGAGTATAATATAAATATAATTTTATAAGCTTATAAGTTTTTGGAAGTTCGTACGAGAATAGAAGTTCATTAGTTTATAAGTTTGCATAAGGATACAAAATTATAAGCTTACAAGTTTATATGAGCTTATGTAAAAATGTGAGTTTATGAGGTAATAGAAATTTATAAGTTTATAAGTTCATACAAGTTTATGTAAGAATATCAGTTCATAAGATTATATAAGGCTATAAAATAATATTATAAGTTTACACAAGAATATAAAGTTACAAGTTTATAAGTTTATATTAGCTTATGAGTTTATAACTTTACAAGATTATATAAGTTTATATAAAAATACAAATTTACAAGTTTGTAAGTTTATACAGGTTTATATAAGGATATAAGTTTGTAGAATTATATAAATTTCTGAGTTTATATAAAAATATAAATTTATACGTTTATAAGATTCCATAAGTTTACGTAAATTTATAAAAGAATATCAATTTGTAAGTTTATAAGTTTATATATGTAAGTTTATAAGTATGCATCTTTATAAATTCATAAAGTGACAAGCTCATTTACTGCATTTGCAGGTCTTAAAATAAAATGAAACGATTTTGATATTCTAAAATAAAACACTTGTTCTTGTACTTTAATCCAGATCACTGCTTAAGCTCTCCATTGAGATTCTTTTTAAGCCAGAAAATCTTTATGATCAAATAAAAAATTTTAACTTTTATAATATGGGGTTAATAATAATAAATGACGGTGTAATATTTCAGTGTAGTATTAACAGTAAAAAATAGTTATGGTAATATCTGATGATAAGAAATAAGGCATTGTAACACTATATGACACAATTTGTGTCACAAACATTGTTGGCACATTTTATGGATCGAAATGAGGGAGAAATGTTATATGAACACAGGACTTTCAAAGATTTATTAAAACGATATGACAAGAATATGAAATAAGGAGAGTAGTGGTATAATTAAACTCACGATTAACGCGATACAGAAATCACCAATATTTGCGTTTACTCTGTTTATGTAAGCCATATTTACTATCTGAGGTTGGCGTGTACCAGTCCCATTAGTAAGTTCGTGGACTTCATACCGCACTGCCATATTTATTTGCAAATTTGAAAAGTAATAAATTTCTTCCGATGACGAGATCGAATATTAATTGCTTCTTGCATAAGAGTAAACTGTATAACACATAAACAGAGTAAACACAATATTACCGATTTCTGTATAAATCTCTCTAATACTACTATTTCTAATATATCTCTAAAACTGCATAAAGTGAACAATTTATATCTCTTCCATACAAAAATAGATCAGAACTACATAAAAGATTCTCATTTTTCTATTTTAATTAAAGACCCAGAGGAGCCGAGATACAAATTTGCATCTCATGATAAGACACCTGTAGAATGTAGATGAAGAGCCATTTGATACTAGGCTGTTTACAAGCTCGATGGTTATAATTTGAGCAGTGATAAATCACGAATTTAGCACATACTCCTACGTATGTTTGTTCGTTTCTTTTCGAATGTTCGTACCTACGTCGGCGTGTCGGATCGACCTTCGACCCTTTAAAACCCTCTTCTTCTCCCGCTTCTTTCGGGGCGAAGTAAAAGGTACAAGAAAGCATCGGAAGGGGCGTACGGTGCGCCACGTCGTAAACATATTTTTATTAAATAATTAGAGATTAGGGCTGCCCTTAATAGGTGGTTAGCCCACTCGTGCCCTTCATTCCGCGCATTCCACCGCAGTGTACGTGAGATTCCCACACTATGTATCTCTTTCAACTTCCTTCCTTCCTTCTTTTGGTTAAACAACGAATATCAACATTTTGGGGATTTAAATGATTCCTGACTGTTGTACCTATTGAATGTAGATCAATCGTTCAAGAGATTTTGGAAAATTGATATTGCAGGATTTGGGAGTTTCAGACTTTGGGGATTTTAGAGATTTGAGTTCTTGAGATGCTGGGATTTCGGGACTACGGAATTTCAGAGATTTGAGTATTTGACTTGTAAGAATTTTACGACTTTAGAGATTTGGATTTTTGAGATACAGTAATTTTGGAATTTTGGAGATTTTGGAAGAGTAGATTTTTAAGATGCAGGGATTTTGAGGCTGTGGAGATTTTGAAAATTTGGGTTTTTGAGATGTAGGGATTTTGACACTTTGAAATGCTGGAGATTTGGGTTCTTGAGATATAGGAATTTTGGGACTACGGAGCTTTTTAATTTTTGAATTTTAGAATTGTGGGGCTTCAGACTGCAATTTCTAAATTTTTAAACTTTGGGTTTTCAGAATTTATAAACCTTCAGATTTTTTAATCGTGACTTCAGAAGTCCGTTTTTGATATAGAAAATTGGAAATTTTACAAATGTCGAATATTTAAAGTCTGTGACTTTGAAATTATTGAATTTTGTCTTTTTGAAATGTTAATGATTTGAAAATTAGTCTTTGTACCTTTTGTAACTTTGTAACACTTAACTTTTTAATTTTGTGATTTTGTAATTTGTGAGTTTTAGAACTATTTACTTGTGACTTGGAGAACTGAAGAACTTCGGAATTTTAATACTTCTAGACTTTAGAATCTAGAAGCTGTCAGATTTTTAAAAATGATATATTACAAGTGAATGTACTGAGAAAAATGCTATTTTTGAAAATAAATTTTTACTATTTAAAATTTGGAAACCCCTCCACCATAGTCATCCAGATAAATGAGTCAATTACTATAGTAACCAATTACTGTGCTTATAGAGTTTCGAAACATTATTAAACTTTTTTGTTTAAATTTAAATAAACATATTTTTAAAATTAAGTATGTAAAGTTCCAAAATTTTAAAAATACTGAAAAGATTATGTGATATTTCTGCTGCATGCATTCTCGTAAATTTTTGTGAAGTTCATAAAAAAATTTAAGTAAACAACAAATGAAGATCAATACTCAATAAGATAAATCATTAGAAGACATAAAAACGAGTATTACATTAGTAAATCGTATTTCGATTGTGAGAAAGCAATAATGACAGCAATTATCATAATTTTTGCTTTCATTTTCAATAGATTCTGTAAATGGTACGAATTTGGAAGTATCATTTATTATGCACATGTTCATGAACATAATTTATTATAAATTCATGAAGCATTCATGAAATTATTATTATTAGACAATTATACAACTCATTCAAATAAATTACCCATTAAATTATAATTAATTCGTTTATTCATATTTACTGTTTTAAATTAAATTGTTATTAATATCATTGCTATCAAAATTCATTATTAAACTGCGAATGTTTATTCATATATGGTACATCAAAGTCTACAAAATCAATATAAATTATGTAATCTACAGACTGTGGATTTCATAGATTACATGGTTTAATTACATCCTGCGGACATCAATATACCATAAATAAATGAATATCCGCAGTCTATTTATTATATTTTGTTAAATATTAAATTTTTATTGGGCACAGTTATGGAAGTATAGAATTCAGGCAAAGGTCATGGTAATTACAGCTTAATCAAGCATATATTTATAGTACTAAATATGAATGTGTCTTGTTTAATGTAAATGTGGCATTAAATCAAAATAAAGGCGCTAGTAAATCCTCAAACCAAAATGGCGTTAGTTCATTTATATATTCTTGAATCATATGCAAAGAAGGATCAACCAAATCATATAAATTGATAGCAAATCCAAATGTCGAATCACATAAATTAAACTGATAATCTGTTGCCTATTTTTACGACGAAATCTTTTGAATATAATAATTTGGTTGTACTATAACTTCAAATCCTTAGGAAAAATCAGTTGAATTGCTAATACTGTTTTAACTAGTAAGAACTATGGAACTATAAAGACTACAACCTGTAATTCTATTCGAGGATCTAGAGACAATGTTAACTCCAGAAATTCACTTTTTGTGTTAATGACAGATGACGATCGTACGTTTCGACTATGAAAATATTTTAACATTTAAACTAATCAGAATGTATTACTTTCATATAGATGTAATCATGAATTTCCACAATTTAATACATGTGTAACAGAAAAATGTGATTGTATAATACTTCAAAATTTAACGCTCTTAAACTCGTTTCATAATAACTTAAGCAAGCGCGGAAATACTATTATAAAACACATAATTAGTCAATATTATATAATTTTTAGAATACGAAAGTTGTTTTAGATTCATTAAATAACAGAGAGTTTAGATTAATCATAGTTATCATGAATTTTGTTTAAATACTCAAATTAGATATTCTGTTTGCTACTAGTACGTGACAACGTGGCACTGACCAGTCATTAAACGCCATCGGCACAATCGCGATTTCACGTGAAACCGAATTATTAAATGTGTTCAGTAATGCGATGAAGGCCTCATTATTTGATTTATAAGATTAAACTTGCTTAAGCCGATAATCCTGTTAATGATAATTTTCAAATTGTCAACTGTCCTACCCCCGTTGTGCTCAAAAGTCTTCGAACATCTCGGAAAATAATATACAATGACTCCCAAAAATATATTTTCTATTTCATACATTTGTATTAACAATAACTATATAGAAATATAATTCTGATTATTTTTAAACTCGCCATAATATCAACATAACCTACAATTGTATAATATACTTTTGATCTTTCTTTTTACGTTATAAAATCACATAAATTCTTCAGAAAGAAATGAAAAAGATCAAGGATTATACACATCAAGGATTATACAAGGATGTATAATAGCAGTAAAAGTAAACAGACATTTCGTTACAAATAGTCAGTGAAAAGTTTCATGTACCAAAATATTAGAATAACCTAAAATTGCAAGGTAAATCCTACTGCTCAAAAATTTATTAAACGAATTTATTGTAAACAAAATATTTTCACTGCACAAAATATTACCATCTCGATTTTTTTTTATTAAATGGTGGAATTTGAGACAGTAATAATAATAATAATAATAATAACAACAACAATTAATGATAATAATAATAATAATAGTAACAATTAATGATAATAACTAATAATAATAATTAATGACTAGAACACGCCACGAATATTGTTTAATTCCCGTACCACACGAACATTTTAAGATTTTAATTAAAAACCGTTTCGTCTACCAACATTTATTCTTATTATTTTATTTGAAAGTACAAATTTCACCCTTTCGTATAAATGTATATATAATTTTACACAGTCTAAATATGAAAGAAATTGCAATTATCTTGAGTGTTCCCTTAATCGTATGACTGGGACGTCCACCTTGTTCCTCATATAAAATATCATCGCATCGACGTAGTTCGCGATAGAAAAGCACAACAGTCTTCTGGCATCGAATCTCGTTAAAAATTCGACTGACATCATTATTTCAGCTTGGCGCGTGGAGAGGTGGGTGCGTTTTCACAGTTTGCCCATCGGGAAGGAGGCAACCCGGCCCAAACAGAGGCGGGCTAACTAAATGCGGACGGAACTAATGCTTCTGCCTACAGCAGCGGACCTGTAGCGTGTGTCGCGTGTTTGCTATACAAACGTGACGATAATTGTTCTCGTGCTAGTTGTAAATTTAACGTAAATGCGATCGATCGGTAGCCGCGAGGAGAAGTAGAACGAAGAGAAATAAACGCATGGCCGCCGTTCGAAGACTGACACTGCTTCCGGTCGCCTCGTTCCTCTGAATATGGGCTGCTCATTAAAAAGAGAAAAATGTTAAAGGGCGAGTGAAATGAGCCGCGGATGACGTCGCGCTTCAAACGCGCCTCAATGCAACGATGTTTTTTAAGGGATCTAAAAATAGTGTCCCTTCTAAGATTGTAGGTCACGAGCCGCATCAAAGAAGAAACTGTCTTCTTCTTCTGCTTCTGTTCTGTGCTGCTCGAAAGATACATGCCGACGTGTACACTTGCTAAACGATTTTTTTACTCTTTTCGAGCGTCTACAAACTCAAGGTGTTCACGGAACCTTCGAGCGCCCACCATAGTCTGCTTCTTTGCTGGTTTTCATGAAAACTGCGACGAGCTACGCCTTTCTTTAGGATTTAGGTTGAACCTCAAAGCCGGACTTTGGTGGCGGTGAAAAGCAATTGTGATTTTTTTGGAATATTATTTTGGTGTCGTGCTGTTTTATTATTCTATTTTATTTACTTTCTGCTGTTTTATTATTTTGCTCTTCTACAATTATATTTTATTCGACGATCTATCTACTATCTTATTATTCTAGCTATTTTAGTATTCTATTTAACTATGACATTGTTTTAATATTCTGCCATTTGCTATTCTAATACTTTACCAATTTACCATTTTTCTACTTTGTAATTCTGTTATTTTATTGCATTTCTACTATATTATTTTGTCATTATATTATTTTACTCATCCAGTATTTTACCGATGTGCCACTTTACGATTTTAGTACTCTATTTCATTTTATTATTTTACCACTGTACTATTTTACTCTTCTAATTTCTTCTATTCTGCAATTTTGCTATTTAATATTCTTCCATTTGGCAATTTTACTATTCTACTTTTTTTCATTCTATAATTTTACTATTTTATTGTACTAGTTTATCGTTATAACTATTTCAACTATTTGCACTACTTTGACCATTTTTGCTATTTCTGTTAATTTACCATATTACTATTTTGCAGATCTCTTATTTTACTCTATATTCTATTATTATATTGCTTTAAAATTCCAGTATTTTACCAATGTTCCATTCTATGATTTTGTTATTAAGGTATTTTACCAATGTACCATTTTACTATATTACTCACCTATTATTATACCATTCTAATAGTATATTCTATTATATACTGTTATTATACTATTATTAATATTTTACCATTGTACTATTATATTATTTTATTATTTTAGCTACTTGTATTGTTTATACTATTCTGACTGTTTTTACTATTTCCTCCAATTTACTATTTTGCTATTTTACAGCTCTATTATTCTACTATTTTACTATTCTATTTCTGCATTATTTTATTATTTTAGTATTTTTACCGTTTTTATTATTTTTACAATTTTTACCAATTTATTATTTTACTATTTCATTGTTTCGTTATTCTATTATTTTATTATTTCTTTATATTACCAATATATTATTTGATTATTTCACTATATTAATATAGTATTACACTACTGTCGTATTATTTACCTACTCCACTATACTACTATTGCATCATTCTACTATTCTACAATTCTACTTTAGCAATGGGTGTTTCAACTGGCTTTCTATAATTTTTATATTATAATGTTTTTTTTCGCACCTTTCGTCCCATTTTACTTTGAAACACTCTGTACAGAAGCGATCTTTGAAAAACAGTAAAATCGCTCAAAAATAATAATGAAATTAAGACATATAAGAGTGTTACGTATTACCTTACTTTATGACACAAAACATTACAAAATATTAGAATATGTTATCTCTTCATGTATTTGTCTATCTCTCGACATACATATACACAAGGAGAGCAATTCTACGGGTGCTCAAAATCTCATTTAAATTAATAAAGCAAAAATGTACTCCTCGTTAGAACATTCCTCTTAACAACATACTTAAAGGTCAATGAAATCAGTGAGGTGTACCATTTTGTGCATAATTACCAAGAATTCTATCGCTCACGCGTTACCACCTTAGTTATCATTTCGTTCTAATTTATCGTTTCGTTAGTTATGATTTTGCTACAAGGTCAATAATCATTTCGCGTCAAAACACGGCAAGAATCGATCACCGTGAAAAGCCGCAACCTACATTATTCGATGTTATCAAAAGTTCTTTTGGTAATTGCTCATTCTTATCTCCAACTTCTTTCCAACAACAATGTTACTACTTTATAACATTATCCAATCAGTACCTTTTTTCTTAGCATCCTCTTGCAGTCCAAATTACCGACGACCTCTGTCCCTACGTTCCTTCATCAAACGATGAACACGTCTCGTCGGTCGAATAAAAAATTTTCCCGTCTGGGCCCGTCGAATCGTCCCAAGACGAACGGTCCCCCTCCGAGAGAAAGGAGATCCTAGAAGAGGATGCACCGAATCGATGCTGGAATGCTCAAGGCCAATTCCAACACCGACCCCAGTCGTACGTCCCAGGTGTTCGCTGGTAATTAATCGAAGGTTTAGGCGGTGGCCCGTCCGCGTACGTACCCGCGAGCGGCAAAATTAAGAGCGAGGACAGAGGCGGCACGGCATTCGCTATGAGCGCCGACACAGGTACCAGGCTACTCATTCAATTATGTTGCTGACACCGACCACATCAATCTTTCCGGGCCGGCGCTAACGCGCGAGATTTCGATGGATGCACAGCGGAAGTGGACGGACCGGACGGCCTTTCGGCACGTGGCCGTTAATATGCATACATGGCTAGGGACGTGCAATTTGCTACGGTAGATATAACCGCATTTTGTCGCTCACCGCCCTGTTTCTTGTTGGAAATCGAAAGACATATGCGAGACATGCATTAGAAATTAACCCTTTGGACTAGAGGCCTTTTTCACTCGGGTGAAACAACTTTTTCTTATTAGGTGAAGATTGCACATACACAGTATGTCTGAAAAGTAACGGAACTTTTTAAATTCAAGGAAAACTACTGGCACCATCTATTAAAACAATATGCTATCTGAAAACAGTATTCCTCCCCTACAAAACAAAACAATCGTTATTAGAATCGAGCAACGAATTGCAAACTTATAGCGGTTAAGGCGACAGAACCTTTTGTCACCGTGTCACAAAATCACGATGAAGCACAGAGCGAATATTAAATTCTGCTCGGTGAAGCTCGGTAAAACTTTTACAGAAACATTTGAATTAATGAAAAATGTTTATGGCGACGATTGTTTATCCCGTACACGTGTGTTCGAGTGGTATAAGCGATTCCAGGACGGTCGTGATACTTTGGAAGACGACCCAAAGCCAGGTTTTGGGTTTTTCTAAATTCTAAACGATTCTAAAGGTATTATACTTCGGGAATTCGTTCTACAGGGACAAAATGTTAATGGCGAATATTATCTGGGTGTTATGGAACGTTTGTGGAAAAGAATTGTTCGTGTGAGGCCCGAATATCGAGCGCCGGGAAGTTGGTTTTTGTTGCATGATAATGCACCAAGTCACAGAACTGTCGCTGTTCGTGAATTTTTGGCGAAAAAACAAGTTTGTGTGCTCCAACATCCTCCATATTCGCCCGACTTATCTCCATGTGATTACTTTCTTTTCCAAAACTGAAATTAGCCATGAAAGGAACGTTTTATGACACTGTTACACAAGTCCAAGCAGCTATGACAAGGGTGATTGAAGCGATTTCGCAAAACGACATAAAAAAATCTATGTTAACATTGCCTGAGCGTGCACAGCGGTGTATTGATGCGGAAGGGATGTATTTTGAATAAAAAAAATTAATTTTGGCAAAATAACTAGTACTTTTTTTTTATTTAAATAGTTCCGTTACTTTTCAGACATACTGTGTATTAACATGTGAAACTATTATATTTTAATTTTTTATGGAAGGAGGACAATTCGTTAAATATTGAGCTCTGTATTTTTTCTTTGTATGGTATTTTATGGAACAATCCAGTGTCTGAAGGAGCAATCATGATATGTTGTTCAATGTCTTTTGCCAGGATTTTTTCGTTGAGAACCTTGCAGTCCTTTCTAACTCCTTCTTCTGACTCTCAATCCTTTCTAACCGTAGCTTTCCATTCGATCGAATTTCATCGAAACTAGAGATCGAAGTAAAAGCTCTATCACCGGTCGAAAAATTTCTCAATTGGTCAACCAAAATTTAACATACTATTAAAATATATAATAACATTTTAATTAAAACATGCTATTTACAAGAACTTAGAAAATAATATTCATATTGTGACGACTGTCCAGTTCGAACTAACCGAAAGCAATTATGAACTAATTTAATGTACGAAATATTGACTTTTAGTCACCGTTAAAAAGTCTGCAGCCTAAAAATTATTTTTCACTATCTTTGCAAAATTTGAACAGAAATGTGAACATAAATGCGATGTCGGGTACAGCGACATCCAACCGTAAAGGCTTGATAATTCACACAAAATATTGCGTCCGTTACGCAAGTATCACATTTATACGATGCATTTTTTAAGCTCTTGCGCTGGAAAGACGTACTATGCACGTCGCTTATCTGCTTTTAAAGTGGCAATGACGTGTTACGCACGTCTGCTGAATTTATTGTTTATAATAAGCATGTAGGTATTACAGCAATGTGATATTCGAGTGTGCAATTAGTATATTTTCCAAGAAAAATTCCATTTACACAAGGTAAACAAAGGTCCCAACGAAGGTGCGAGATATACGCGAAACATAAACTCAGTGAAACTATATGGTGTAAGAAATGTCTCGTTGCATTACATATTCTTTATTGTTTTGAAGTGTATAACACTGTACAGAATTATTAATAAAATGCTTTAATACATTGTGAATTTTATTTTGTTTTGTCTAAATAGTGTGACTATATTCATTTTGTACATGTAATTTGAGATGTAATCAAATTTGAGATTTGGTGATATGAGGATTTGGGGCTGAATAAATTCCAGGATATACGAACATGGGAACCTGGGAATTTGGGAATATAGCAATTTGGGGTATAGAGATTTGGGGATATAGGGATTTGATGATGTAGGGATTTGGGGATTTAGAAATTTGAAAATATAGGAATTTGGAAATTTCAGATTTCAGATTAAGGTTTTGAGATTTAGGGATTTGGGAATGTAGGGATTTAGGAATGTAGGAATTTGGGAGTGTAGGGATTTGGGAATGTAAAGATTTGGGGATATAGAGACTTGGGGATGTAGGAATTTAGGATTGTAGGGATTTGGAAGTGTAGAGATTTAGGGATATAGGGATTTGGAGACGTAGGAATTTCAGGATTTATAAATTTAGAAATCTAGGGACTTGGGAATTTTGCGATTTGAGGGTATAGAAATTTGAAGATGTAGAAATTTAGGGATGTAGGAATTTGGGAGTGTAGGGATTTGGGAATGTAAAGATTTGGGGATATAGAGACTTGGGGATGTAGGAATTTCGGGTTGTAGGGATTTGGGAGTGTAGGAATTTGAGGGTATAGAGATTTGAGGATGTAGGAATTTGATGATGTAGAGAATTGGTGACATGAGGATTTGGAGACGTTGGATTCCAGGATATACGAACATGGGAACCTGGGAATTTGGGAATATAGCAATTTGGGGTATAGAGATTTGGGAATATGGGGATTTGGAAATGTAGGGATTTGAGGATGTAGGATTTTGATGATGCAGGGATTTGATGATGCTTGAATTTGAGCATGTAGGGACTTGGAGATGTATGCCACTATAGTAGCGCTATGTAATCGATGACATTCACGTAAGCCACTATAATCATACAGAGAGATGCTATCCGCGAAAACCGCTATAATCGTTTGCCTAACAATAAGAGGTTAATAGAAGTACAAATAAAAGTTTGCTTTGAACATGGGCCAATTAATTTCCAGCACAAGTTAACCAAAGTTAAAGAAAACCATTTTGACCTCGCTGCACGTCCTTCTGCAAGTGGAGGACAAAACTCATGATCCTCGCTTTTTCCGGTCGCCACGTATCGCACGAGAGCTGCTTCGGATCGGAGAAACGTTTCGTTGGTTCGAGGAAAACGGGTTGGCCAAGATAAACGGGTTGGCGGATTATAATTTTAAATTAGATCTCAGCCGAGACTCAGGAGTACGCAGCGTCGCAGGGTGGCGGAAGGTTATGCGAGTTCTTCCACAAACGGAAACGATTTCTGTTGCTCAGGTTGCTGCGAGGCGTGTTAATCGGCCGCTTTATTCTTGATACTCGTGGAATTCCAGTTCAACGCAAATTTTCGGGAACACAGATCGCCACGTGTGCAATTTTGTTCTCATTTACATAAATGTTACGTAAATTGCGAAGGGGGATGAATATTTTAGGAAGTGGTCTGTATTTGTTTTTATCCGGAGCTACTGTGGGCTTCAGAACTGGTACGTTTGTATTTTTGACGCGTGATGGCGGTATAGCAAAGTAATTACATTTTGAAATATTATATGTGAAATTTGACGTTGTACTTTTGTTCGAAGTACAGTTGACGCCCTGGTTTTGTGCATTTAATTACAGCGTTTCTAAATCACTAAATTTAAAAAATTTGTAATTTTCACATTGCACAATTTTTGAATATTGGAATTTCCAAAAGTTTTATGTCTACGTTTCCATATTCCCTAATTTGGAATTGTAAAATTTACAAATTTTCGATTATCAAAATGTTAAATTGCTGTTTTCCCAAACTCTCAAACCCAAAATTCTCAAACTTCTCAAATTTCTAAATTTCTGAATTCCTATACGTCGAAATATTCATATTTCCAAACAGATTTCCAATTTTCTCGACACTTAAATCTCAAATTCCAAAAATTTCTGAATTCGTAAACTTTCAAATTCCAAATTCTTAAAATTTCTAATCTCTCAAACTTTCAAATGCTAAATTTCTATATCTTCAGATTTTCACATTTCCAAATTTCTCAAACTTTCAAATACTAAATTTCTTAATCCTCAGATTTTAAATTTTGAAACTTCTCAAAACAACCAATGTCTTCCAATACCATATGTTCGCCGTAAGTTTCATATTCGCGTTAAACATAAGTTAAACATGAGTCTTTTGAATAAACCATAATTCTGACAAGACAAAAGCAGATAACCTACGTATATTGAGTCTTATGGCACCCTTAAATTCGAGATAATTTCTGTTTTCAACGTGTCACATAAACTATAAGTAATATTTGAATTGTAATTAAAACGTTTAATCGATGAAAATGTATATAATACGATATACAAATATTCATTTACGGTAATATTTAAGCAAGAGGTAAAATTTAATGTCGGAGTAAAATATATTCCGATTAAGCAAAATCGTTCGACGTTCAATTCCCGTTACTACTGTCGAAGCTATAAATTTCAAAGCGATAGCAACCAATAAATTAAATACAGTAGACTCTAGTATAACGTACATAGTTAATTCACTACGCGTTACAATAACTCGCATTATACGGAAATTTGCTTTAATTATCGAAATTAATGAGATAATTGCTTGTTAAGGGAATCTTAATTGGCGGACGTGAGATAACCTTTACTAAAGAAACAAGCTCACGCTTATTTCTTTTTCTTGGCCGAAGTCTGTGAAGAAATAATTTATTTAAATTGTACTATTTATGAAATTTTTCATTGTAGTAGACGCTTATGCAGTAGTATAGTAGAACGCGGTTAACACTGAACCTACAGATGCCTAATGCACATGTCACTTTAAATAATACACATGTCAAATTAAAAATAAAATAGGAAAATAATTAAACAAACGAAACATAAATGGATATATACATTACTTATTTATCTCGATACAAATTAACACAGATTTCAACAAAAACATTTGAATAAATTTCGTAATTCGAGGTAACTTGTGAACGGGTCAAATAGTTTGGTAGTTTTAGTGTTACTACTTTACGGGTTGTAATAACTTGTTATATAGAAATCAGCTTTAATTATCAGAATTAGCTAGTAAGTCTTTAACTTTACGAATGATATTTCTAATTTATACTCTAACAGAAAAAATTGTGATCCGCCTTGTACGCTTGGTATAAGATCTGTATAGTTACAGGTTCCAGAAAATTTTACACCATTTTTATATTAAATGATTACGCAATTCTGTTTATTAACAAAATTGTGATTATTAATTAAAATCTTCATCCGAATTAGAATTGAAAATTGATTCATTGTAATTAAAATTTTCATAATAGTTAGTCATTTATTTCTTGTAGCATTTTGAAGCAGGATTTACGTAATTCGATTTAAAAATAACATTAACATAATTCGTAATAAATATTAAATAGTTTGCAAACACTATTGCTTGTTTTATTATTTTCTTCATCATACATTTCCCTGTATTAACATTTTATTTGAGCACTAAATTTTGATTATAAACTGCTTATACATTAAAATTTCGCATTAAATTTATCATTCCCTCAATTTTTCAATGAAACTGGCTTACATCGCTTTAAAAATGAACGGTCCAATTATCATATAAAATCAGTTTGCACCATTATGGCCATAAGAGTGCCATTTCTGGTCAACCGGTTTTCCATCTGTGGCATTCGTGAAATTGGTAATATAAGAAATCCGTGGTAAGTAATGCAGTATTGATAAAAATCATAAATAGTAAAACAATATATATTCAACGTACACATACACAATTTTATAAATTCAACAAATATTTATTTTAAATTAAATTCATATTATTTATGTCACGGTACTTAATGATTAAGAATAATTCGAATTAACAAAATAATGACTACAAACGAAATATCAACCTTGCAACATTTAGTGGTCACAATTGTTTCATCAGTGTTCAACTCAATGATCGCAAGTGATCACAAATGAACATAATGATCGTCAACCTTAGAAAGCAGCTAGAACCAAGGCCAAAAAAATGTATTGCTATAAAGTTGCAAGGACAAATGTTGGTACGACCTTCCAATAACATAGCGGTTACAACTGTTTCATCACAGTTCCAAGAAAGCAGTGACCACATATGCCACGACAACCCTGAAAAGCAGCTAGAGCCACGGTAGAAGAAGAATATCGCGATAAAGTTAGAAGGACAAATGAGGGTACGTCAGAGTTCCAAAAACACAGCGGTCACAAGTGGTACATCAGCGTTCCAACAGCACAGTGATCACAAATGTCATTCTACCCTGAAAAACAGCTAGAGCCATGGACGCGAAAAAGTACTGCGATAAAGTTAGAAAGAGAAGGTTGGTACACAACCTTCAAACTCAGTGGTTACACTTGTTTCATCAGCGTTCCAAGAGCACAGTGATAACAAATGACACGTCAACTCTAGAAAGCAGTTGGAGTCACAATCGAAGAAAAGTGTTGCAATAAAGTTACAAGTAGAAGTGATATATCAAGCTTCCAACAACACAGTGGTCACAACTGTTTCATCAGAGTTCCAACAGCACAGTGATCATAAATGCTATGACAACCCTAGAAAGCAGCTAGATTCATAATCGAAGAAAAGTGTTGCTATAAAGGTAGAAGTAAAAATGATATATTAACCAGGCCACAACACAGTGGTCACACCTGTTTCATCAGCGTTCCAAGAGCACAGTGATAACAAATGACACGTGAACCCTAGAAAGCAGCTAGAGTCATAATCGAAGAAAAATGTTGCTATAAAGTTAGAAGTAAAAATTATATATGATCCTTCCAACAACACAGTGGTCATACCTGTTTCATCAGTGTTCCAAGAACGCAGTGATCACAAATGTCACGTCAACCCTAGAAAGCAGCTGGAGTCACAATTGAAGAAAAGTGTTGCTATAAAGTTACAAGTAGAAATGATATATGAACCTTCCAACAACACAGTGGTCACACCTGTTTCATCAGCGTTCCAAGAGCACAGTGATAACAAATGACACATCAACCCTAGAAAGCAGCTAGTTGCACGACCGAAGAAAAGTGTTGCAATAAAGTTAGAAGTAAAAATGATATATTAACCAGGCCACAACACAGTGGTCACATCTGTTTCATCAGCGTTCCCAGAGCATAGTGATAACAAATGACACGTTATCCCTAGAAAGCAGCTAGAGTCACAATCGAAGAAAAGTGTTGCAATAAAGTTAGAAGTAAAAATGATATATTAACCAGGCCACAACACAGTGGTCACATCTGTTTCATCAGCGTTCCCAGAGCATAGTGATAACAAATGACACGTTATCCCTAGAAAGCAGCTAGAGTCACAATCGAAGAAAAGTGTTGCTATAAAGTTAGAAGTAAAAATGATATATTAACCCGGCCACAACACAGTGGTCACACCTGTTTCATCAGCATTCCCAGAGGACAGTGATAACAAATGACACATCAACCCTAGAAAGCAGCTAGTACCACGACCCAAGAAAAGTGTTGCAATAAAGTTCGAAGTAGAAATGATATATAAACTTTCCAACAACACAGTGGTCACACCTATTTCCTCAGCGTTCCAACAGTACAGTGATAACAAATGACACGTCAACTCTAGAAAGCAGTTGGAGTCACAATCGAAGAAAAGTGTTGCAATAAAGTTTACAAGTAGAAATGATATATGAACCTTCCAACAACACAGTGGTCACAATTGTTTCATCAGCGTTCCAAGAACGCAGTGATCACAAATGTCACGTCAACCCTAGAAAGCTAGTACCGAAGAAAAGTGTTATAAAGTTAGAAGGAGAAATACGAGTCGAGGAAGGCAACGGCAGAAAAAAAGGACGAAGGTAGAATATGCAACGCGATCAGTGGTGGCAACGGGGTTGTGGCTGGCTCGTCCGTGCGCGGGAATTTCAATAACCCGCGGGACACAGAGCGGGCTGTGTGTGTAGTCACATCTGGCCTGGTCTCATGCGGCGGCAGTTCTCGGTTTACGTTGAACCGTCGGTGCGGGGACGGAAAATCACGATTGCCGGGAAGCGGCTAAGAGAAGCTGCGACAGAGTAGAAAAACGCGTATAGAGCGAAGAGAGACGGCGAAACATCGAGGGATACGGGTGTCGGGTGAACAGCGACGGAGACAGAAGCGGAGAACCGCGAATATACATATGCAGTCGGACGGAGGGAGGTCCCGAAGGGTGGAAGGGAGACAGGAGATGGGTCTCTCGTTTGCGGGGAGGGAAAGAGAGCGGATAATGATCCAGCCGGTACTACCAGCAACCACCCCCATGGAGAATGTGTCTGACGAGAGGCAGGAGAGACAGAGAGAAACGGGACGAGTGAACAACGGAGGAGCGAAGGGGGTGGCAGCTATCGTGTACACGTAGGTGGATGCAACGGGACGGGGAAAAGGGTGAGAGAGCGGTGTACCGCATGCATATTGAAGCGTCATTTCATGGTCACCGCAGACTGGAGTTCCCCATTTAGCCGCTAACGGCTAGGCGGAGAGGCTGTTCGATTAAATGTACCGAAAGAATCGCCTGACGGATATTTATGCGAGTATGTATGCATATTCGTTTGAGACGGAGCTGTTTCGTAGCAGACACTCGGACGTGCGTCAACGACCTCCGTTGCAAAGGACAGGTGAACGCGAGAGGGGCTGCGCTGTCTTTCTTCTGGGATTTTTATGGGGTTCCCGTGATGTTGAGAATCTATCGTACTTATAGGAATGGTGAACGACTTTAACCTTTTTTATATTGTATTATACGAGAACTCCGCAAGTGCTACCCTTGCTCATTTATCTTCTTCCAGGAATTTTATGAGATTTACAAAAGTAGTTCAATTGTATCTGGGAGTTTAATATGAAATCATTTTAGAAATAACTTAGTAATTGGAGAAATCGATCATTGCAAACTTGCACAATAATAAAATTTATTCGTTAAAATAAAAATCTCGTATAATAATATAATATGTTCGATAAAATAAAAGTTGTGTAATAATGAAATCTGTTCGCTAAAATATTACTTGTACAAAATAGAGTAGTAAAAAAATTTGAACAATTCATTATTTAATAAATTAACTAAACTCATTCTTGTATACAGACATGTGTGCATTTTCGTATGCACGCATCTGAAATTGAAAATAAAGTAAAAAAATAAAAAAACAAATAAAATTGAATCTGGTATACACAATTCATCCAGATAAAACTTCACATATTCAAGAAAAACATTTTATCAAATTTTGTGATTTAAAATAAATAACTTAGCTTGGTAGTTTCCATGCACAACACATAATATTGATGGCATATGTGACATTCTAAGTATTCCATAATATTGCAAAACTTGTCCTAACCTATTTTCCAACGAAACGATTATAATTAAGTGGCAGGATTTTCTAAAATCATTGCAGCTCATTATAGTTCAAACTATATTTCTTGATCATAATTTACAGTTTCGTCATAATTTTCTAGAATCGAACATAATTCTTTTCCACTACAAAAAAAATTTAATTTGATATTAATAAAGTATTAAATCGTGTACAAAATCCGCGAAGCATTTCGATACAAATGAAAATACACGAAAGGACAGAAATTGAAGGGAGAGCCAGCCACAATGTGCAGCATATTATATTCATAGGTGACCATATTCGTAGGCGACCATTTCATGGTCACCGCAAACCGAAGCTTCCCATTTGCACACGAAACTCCCGGCGAAACATTCGATATCGCCACGCTCGATGTGTACTTATGCACATGGGCAAGTAGCCCAGTAAATTTGCATAAACACATTGCTCGGCCAATATGTGTGCACTTTGAAGAAACGGGTATCATTCGATCCAGCGATCGTGAAGCGCCATTACTTGATATCGATACGAGAAGAACGTTATTAATATCCTCGCCTACAAGATTAAAATGATCGCGATCGTTTTTGAATGAAAATGAAACACGAAAGATTATATTATCATCGTGACAGATCGTTCGATTACGAGTTAAACGAGGTATTATTTGGTTAACAGTCCAGGCCCTGTGTATTTATGTAACGGATATTCTACGTTAATAGAACGTGCTCCATTGTCACTCGGTTATTAAATTGAAACGTAATATTTGTAGTACCGTGATGTTAATTAACACGGTAGAATCAACGCGTAATACTGATTAGCAATAACAACGGTTCATAATAGAAACATAACAGGAGGTATAGTAGGACACATCTACTTGTTCGATTGCACTTTTGTACGATACCGTCACTAGATTTTTTAACACTAGGTTCATATCAAAATGGTCGTGGATTTCTTATTTTAAATTACAGAGGTTATTAACATGCTTTTGTGGAAATATAACACTGTCGATGTAATGATTGTATAAATTAATTTATGTTTCATCCCTTATTTATTAGTTGTATTTTCTTTATAATCTAAAAGTAACATTTCTATACTTTCATAGAAATAATAAATAGGAATAATATTCCTATACTTTTTCACTTTCAATAAAAATAGTTTGAATATTGAAGTCTTTTTTGACTTAAACAGGAAAGAAATAGTAGATACTTAATGAGAGGTGATTAAATTAGATATAATTAATCAATCAAATTAGACATAATCAATTAATGTCTAACGAACACGAATGATTTCAGAAATGAAGATTTTATTTATTATAAATTTTAGAATAACCTTATAACGAGATATAAAATGAAATAAAATCTTGCAGGGTAAAATAAATATTAAATTTGTCATCAATATTAATTAAATGTCGAATCAGTTCATCTGACCATTCTTCAATTTCAATTTACCATAAAACCACACATAACCTCACTTTTTTATAAAGTATAAAATTATAATACTTTTTATAAACTTCGATAAATATTTACATTTATAAACGTCGATAGATATTTACATGAATAATAAGATGATGCTTTCAACCAGTTTAAACAATGGACACATATTTGTACCATATGTTCGTAATCTAATGCCAGAAATGCAGACTTAAATCGTTACATTTAAATTGTACAACGTGTCACGAATGTGTCCGATAATATCAGAAAAGGGTTGAATCGACCAATTAGAGTTCGCGTGTTTACAGATGTTTCCAACGATCGTCCGAACTCGACGATCGTAACGCTTACATCCTTTTAGACGATGACCCTTTCAATTATGCAAATTTCGACAAACTCACCAGGCCATTACCGGTTTGCGTGACATCCTTGATTCCATCTGCGGATCCCTTTGTTTCCAGAAATTTTACAATTTGCTGCCTACTAAGTTACACCTTAAACCGACTATATTACAATAATACGAGCAGATGTAGAATTTGCACACAAATGTAGGACTGTTGCGAGCACGATCTACAGGTTGTTTCAATTTTTTACACAACTTTGTTAATATTGTAATCTTCTTTGTCAAGATGACAGAGAAAATAAATTGTACACTTGTATTTATTGTGAAAATACTATTAGACATATTTTAAGCAGAAATAAAATAATCAACGATGTACTTTTACCGATTCTTTGATTACTCGTTACTGCGTAAGCATACGTCATTGAACAATTGCCGATTTTTATGCAGAACTAATTCACTGTTGCGCTAATTCACTCTCTTCTAAATATTCTATTCATAAAAATAGAAAAACTATTATGCCAACTTTAAATATTACATTAAAAAGTTATAACAAAAATACGAACTGATAATGGGCTTTGTTGTTCGATATACAGGGTGTTTCAGTTTTGCATAACTTTACTAGAATATTCTTTAAATAAAAATAGGAATAAACTTTTATGTGAACATAGGCTCATTATTAAAAGTTATTAAAAATATATGGAAGTCGATAAATATTCGTTTGTACTATCGAAAATTGTCCACTATCATTTCCATAGAATATTTAAGAGTTTATATAACATTTTTATTTCAGTTCAGTAAAGTTTTACGTACAAAATTGAAACATACTGTATATGGCACCGGAAAGGAAAGCAGTCTGAAGTAATTTTGTACTTTTGTAACTTTTTAACAAAGTGTTTAAATTCTATGTTAATATAACATCTTTTTAATATGTTGACAAAATTTGTAAACATTTTGATAATCGGTGATTTTTGAGTTAATTTATGTCGCGTGTAAAGAGATTTTCACGATGGAAGAAAACGAGGATACTGTACGTTATTACAATTTAACCTATGTGGTGTCAATAATTTAATTATTCGAACGTAATCTATACAGTCGCAAATCGCGTTCAGTTACGATTAATCCTGCTATCTCGGTTGCCAATAAATCGGTTTAGCTCCTATCGGGCGATGGGCAGTATTACAGTATTGATAGTTATCGGAATCTAGTTTTGGTTGAAGCCGGGTGTCTAAATTCATTTTCAAATACGGCGATCTGCTTTTCAAAATTGCGAATGAAATGTTTTGAAATTCCAAAGTTTAATACGTTAAATTGCAAGGCACAGAAATTTTAATCCCATTGTACCAAATTTTAGAAATTTCTAAATTCGAAAGATTCATATTTTTAAAATTTCAAATTTGTTAGTTTCATATTTCTATAATTTCAGTCCTAAAGTAAGAATATGAAGAAACTCTGAAATCTCAAAACAAATTAAAAAATTGTTTAAATTAAAAGACCTTAAAGTGTATAATTTTAAAACGTGTCTTCACAAATCGAAATTCACACATTTGAAGTCGCTAACATAAATCACTGAAAATGTTGGTAAAATGGATTCAAGAAGTAAAACGCTTTATTAGTAAAACTGAATACTCGAAATACTAATTTTTAATATGATTTGTAATGGTACTAACGAGTGATAACTATTTAAATATCACGGTGTCCGGATATTAATGCGGTCCGCTGTAATTCGTCGAATAAACGCTCGAAATTGCTATGGACACGAAATTACACGAATGTAATAGCGGGCTACAATTGTAGTCGAAATTTCACTGAGCAGCTTCAGATATCGTCCACCCACATGTGTTTCCCCATTTCTATTGCCTCTGACCCTTTTTTTTTTGTTAAAATAATGGTAACTGTGGTGCAACCAATTTCAAAAGTAAAATAAAGAGTCTCGATTACGTAAAAGGTACAAAACATTTACATATTCTGTTACACGTATGGTTGTGATTTCTGTGTAAACTCTTGTTTATTAATTTAATGTAAATCGATATTAAATTTATTACATTCTGTTTTATTAGCAACTTCGAAATAAACAGTTTTTAATATAAAATAAATATTGTAATTTTGGTATCTTTATTGGTTAAATATATTTTATTGCTTAAATATATTTGAGTTGATCACTCACTTTATATAGGACATTTTTAGTTATCCAATGATATTACCAAACACTTCTATATCTAGTAAAAGTCACTAAATATTGTCAGTGCAAATTATTGAGTTATGAATAAAATTACTGTCAGAATTTTTAACAAATTCAACATGGTCGTTGGAAGTACAATTATGTAAGAACATAGTAGAATCCTCTAAAAGTCTTAACACTAAAACTACCAAAGCGATCAAATGGCCGATCACAAGTCACACAAATTTATCATAAAATCCACCTTGAAAATCCACATCGATTTTCCTCTAAATAAAGAATTAATCTGTGTGTCAATTTACGTTCAGTGGTTTGTTCATTTATTGTTGAATTTCATTATTAATTTGAAATAAAGCGTATATAATACGTCAGTAGGTTGTGTCTTGATACAGACAGCTGTTCCATCAACTAAATAAAACCTTTCCTTTCTCAAAAGGAGAAACGACGCACACCGGCTCGTACACCCTCGTGCTTCCATGCAGAGCGTCCATAGTCTATTCATAATTCTCAGTACTTTCATACATTATTCCATATTTCCTGCCCGGAGCATCCCCGGCGAAGATCGTCGAACGAAGTAACGAACGGCCGAAAGCAGGCTGATTTGCCGGGAGTATCCGGCAAACGGTTACATCGCCGGTATCAGATTAAGATTCACTTTAGGAAGCCGGTTTATCTTTAGAGGTTGCACCTTCCGCCTCGCTTGATAATTCAATTCCTTCCGCGTTGGCAACTCTTCTTCGTTCTCTCTATCCATCCAAGCAAGCACAAGCATCCAGCCAGCCATCCGGCGGCTTCTCGATAGAGCTGGTAAGCTCTAGCGAGATTATACGCGGAGAGAGCTACGTGGTTCCTCTCTCTAAGGTGCATCGATTTCCTCACACCCTGCCCCGGTGCCCCGCTACGCCACAGCAGCCGCCCATATTCGCATACACCTCAGACAAAGAGACCTAGATAGACGGAAGCCTACCCCGTACGAATAGCAAGGAAGGAATGGAACGCCGGCGGCCATTTTGTAAGCTCTTCCCGGAGGAATCAATGTGACGTCGCCTGAGGGGCGCTTGCGCTGCGGGCAACCCTCCGTTTCGTCCCTCCAATCCTTCCTCCTCCGATCAATTCCAACTTCGATGCATCTCTCTCTCTTCCTCTCTCGTGCTCGCGCTTACTGTCTACTCCTCTCCCTCGCACCCTTTCGTCTCTGCTCTTTTTCATTTTACGTTCGTTCGCCTCTTTCCCTCTTGCCGACGCTGCTTCGTGTACATTTCGCGCGCGGCCATCCTCTTCGCGGCTACAGCTCGCGCGAAAAACCACTAAACGATGCAAATGTACCGTTTATCGGAAATTTATGGTCCAATCTGGCGATTAGGCGATGCCTTTAGCGGATGCTGTGACGCAGACAGATGGCCCATGATTTTTGATCGGGATACAACGGATGGAGGCTTTCAGATACCGAGTAGGGTGCAGTTACCTGATAGCAAGATTTTTGCTAATGCGAGCTGATTCTTGTTACAAAGCTTGTAGTGGTCGGAATGATTCATAACTTTCTTGTATTACGTCACGTTCGTTGAAAGGCTTTTCTTCGTACCTGTGATGATTTTTGTTAAATTAAAGAACTTATGTAACTTTTGTGAAAGTATCTGATTTGATCTCTGCTAATGTCAGATCTCAGATTATTACCGTCACAGAGCTTTCAAAAATTGTAGCGGCCGAAATGGTTGATTCATAACTTCCTTGTTTTATGTCACAAAATTTCTTGAAAGGCTTTTCTTCGAAACGGTGATGATTTTTATCAAAATAAAGAACTTATGTAACTTTTGTGAAAGTATCTGATTTGATCTCTGCTAATGTCAGATCTCAGATTATTACCGTCACAGAGCTTTCAAAAATTGTAGCGGCCGAAATGGTTGATTCATAACTTTCTTGTTTTATGTCACAAAATTTCTTGAAAGGCTTTCCTTCGAAACGGTGATGATTTTTGTTAAATTAAAGAACTTATGTAACTTTTGTGAAAGTATCTGATTTGATCTCTGCTAATGTCAGATCTCAGATTATTACCGTCACAGAGCTTTCAAAAATTGTAGCGGCCGAAATGGTTGATTCATAACTTTCTTGTATTACGTCACGAAATTTGTTGAAAGGCTTTTCTTCGAAACTATGATGATTTTTATCAAAATAGAGAACTATATGTTACATAACATTTCATGGTTTGTGAAAGTATTTGATATGATCTTTGTCAAGACCTCAAATTATCTTTGTTACAGAGCTTTCAAAATTGTAGCGACCGAAATGGTTCAGTTACAACTTTCTTGTTTTATTGTAGATTACACAATTTGTTCAAAGGCTTTTCTTGAAGCCAATGATGATTTTTGTTGAAATAAAGAATTGATGTGTACGTTACTTTATATTTTATCGTCTTTTTAATTATCTCTGTCTGTTACTTTCGGTTTTAAGTTATTGTTGAATACCTTGAGTAAAATGTTTATTAAATGTCGATAGGTTTAGTGTTAAATGTGTTGAGCAAGCACATATTTGTGAAATGGGTAGCAGAAGATCTTTGATGTAGTTCGGTTAAAATATACACATTTCAACAATATTAATCTACTATTAGCATTATC
The DNA here is from genome assembly GCA_945859595.2 of Megachile willughbiella. NCBI lineage: Eukaryota > Metazoa > Arthropoda > Insecta > Hymenoptera > Megachilidae > Megachile > Megachile willughbiella. The sequence goes on along the minus strand of OX243803.1, from coordinate 10,772,149 downwards.
ACCATTTTTTCCAAAAATGGATTTGCTCCACTTTCAGAATGAACTTGCTGTTTAACAAGTCGTAAATTTTCACGTCGAGCAGAGGTTGGTTACACGATGCTCAAATTTACTTGTTTACGTTTTACAGCCGTAATATAGAGGGGAAGCAACCCCTCGTGAGTCGTTCGTGTCTCGTGACGCACGCGGTCTGATGAAAGTATCTTCGTTACCCCGTTTACATTGAAACGGAACAAAAGAGAGCGTGAATCGAGTGTAGCAGAAAATTGATTTTCAAGCTTTGTTCGTGCCCACGGAGTTAGAACGTTGTTTCGATGCTCTGATTCTGAAATTTATCGCCACTTCCATCCAAACTTTTAATGCGTTACCTACACGTACCTTCATAAATGGAATTTGAAATCTAAATACAGGATTCAGAAATAATTTACCTGTCGCTTATTAAAAATCTGTTAAAAATTTAATCAAGTTGCCAATTCAAGATGTAATTAAATTACGTGTATTAACTGTCCTTTAAATTCACTAATATTATTATAAAATTCTGGCAGTCATCGAAAAGCAAGCTTAAAATGTAATATTACTATAGTCTTTCATTTTTCTTGTATCGTAGGATCTTCAAGGTTATTTCGATCATGATTGATCCTGAAGAATCCAATCTTTCCTGACCCGTATCAGCAAATAGAATATCGGAAAACAGCACATTTCCTGTGTTAGAATATAAATTGTAATTTGATCTTGTAAAGTCTCGTTTCTTCAGATCTTCATATTTTCTAGAGGAAACTAGTTCTATGTCGTCGTGTTCTACTTTGTGTAATATATGGAGAGTCATACATTGTATAATATATGGAGTTCGTGATTTATAACTAAACCTACTAGCGTATATTACACTACTTCCAAATTAAGAAAGATATTGAAAGGTACATAAATAAACGATAAAACATAAATTTCAATACCCAAGTTCCCAAAATTGTATTTCTTTAAATCCTTAAATTCTTCAAATTCCTAATCTATATATTATTACATTTTCATTCCCAATCTTTGAAATTTTGTCTTTTAAATTCTTAAGTTTATAAATTCCCAGATTTTGAAATTCCGAAAATCCCAACTTTGAAATTCTCTCAAATTTATTGGCCTTCAAGTTGCTAGATCCTTAAATCGCAACACAGAAGTTCCTATATTAAAAAATCTGCGAATCTCAAAATCCCTATATCCCAAAACACATATATACCCAAATCTCTATATTTCCAGATCCATATATCTTCAAATCTCTATATTACCAAGTACTTTTATTCCCAAATCCCTATATCCTCAAATTCCTAAGTCCCCAAATTACTATATCCCAAATCACTATATCCCTAGATCGCTATACCCCCAAATCTTCATATCTCCAAATCCCTATATCCCCAAATACCTATATTCCCAAATCCCTAAATCTCAAGACCTTAATCTGAAATCTGAAATTTCCAAATTCCTATATTTTCAAATTTCTAAATCCCCAAATCCCTATATCCCCAAATCCCTACATCATCAAATCCCTACATCATCAAATCCCTATATCCCTAAATACCTATATGCCCAAATCCCTAGATCTCAAGACCTTAATCTCAAATTAAAAATTTCCAATTTCCTATATCAACAAATACCCATATCCCCAAATTCTTAATCCATCCCAAAATCGTTGAATTCCCAAAAATTCCTATATCATAGTTTGTTATGTTTACTCTATGGAAAATGTCTAGTGATTTGATTTCACGCCATTTCCCAAGAGAACCATTTTCAAATGCGATCACTCTGATTCTCAGAAACGCAACACAGAGAAACTACGAATATAGTCTCGTTATCCGACGAACAGACCACATAGTAACTCCCTTATAGTTTCATTAACATTACACCACTGTTAAATCTCCCGAGGTCCTTTCCCGGGCAAGAACTGCTGCCAGCAAAAAGGAGCCATTTGAAACCGGTGGATCCATAATTCACAGAAGCCACACGATCTCCCCGGGACGTTCGTTTGCGGTGTACATTGAATCAAACCGGCTGCAAAAGCGACATGCGGACGTCGTCCGACGACCGGCCAAAGAATCAACGTGCAAGGACGCCGGTTGTAATGAACGCACGCGACAATTCCGCCGTTTCGTTCCAGCGGCACGCACGCACAAACGCGATCCTCGTCTCCCGTAGGAGGACACCGGTATGGTACTCCAGAGTGGTCCCAAGTGTCGGCCATCTCGTCGTCCGCGGCGACTTTTTCCGTCGGGTTCGCTGTAGAAGCAACGGACAAATTGCCCTCCCACCCCGGCCTCGCGAAGGAAACGACGGGGAGAGCGGGACTTTATACGCGTCGAGGGCAACTGAAATTTATAATACCGGGTAATCGTAGCAGGGCGTGCACGCACCTGGGTACTAGGGTACCGGCACGTTATTATGATTAGCTACTTTCGGTCCGGTCCAGGGGAGTGCTGGAGATTCCGATCGGATACGCGATACGCGACGCACACCTCGGATTACGGGCCGGAGAAGATGATCTTCCTGTGGCCGCCCGGGGCCGTCGTCAGGTACCTACACCCTACCCACCTCCTACCAAGACATACTTCATTTATTATGACTGTGATCATCGATTATGCACCGACGTCTACTCCTCTTCTTGCCTCACCTCCGCGTCCTGTTTCGCCTTATTCCCCCTTGATACGCCCTCCCTCGGCTCCTGCCCGCCCGCCCCGCGCGACCACGCTCCCCTCGTCCTCCGCCTTCTGTTCTCTCGTCTTTCGCGCTCTCCCCGTATCCTGGAGTCCGCGAACACGCATTATCCTCGGCTAAAGGATACGCGGAGCGGATTACGCTCAAGGGGCACCACAAAGAGCGGGTTCCCTTCATCCCTGCCGAGGGTACGTATCTGCCCATGCCGAATTTTCGAGAGGTGCTCGCGGTAGAGGGTTCATCTTTGTACCTGATTTTGATGGCTGCGCGGAGATCAGAGGAACTGATTGCTGGAGATCTAACGAGACGCCGCGATGAATATTCGAGATGGACCGTGGATGGTCTTATCGTTTATGATGGAAAACTGAATATAATTACTACCTTCTAATTGGTCGTAACCACTTAACCTCTTCAGGGACGATTTTTTTATGGCTTTTTTCATATCTCTGACTCATTACCAGTGCAGTCAAACCAACAAATTTTACTTCTCCGATTAAGGGATTCTGTAGTGAATAAATTTTTGTACTATTTATTATTGGCAGTGACTATAATTATAAAAAACTAAACGTCCACATATGTGGCCAAGGGCGTGAACAGGTTAACTGACGTCAATGCAAAATTTTAATACTGATCAAGTGTGTATATGCTGAAGCAAAAACTTTCTGAGTTGAAGCTGTATTTGCGCTGTGACTCGTTGTCACTCGTTTCTTGATTTTAATTAGACGTGACGGATTACATTAAAGTCCGTACTAGTAAACATTCCGCTGAAATTCTTGGAAGAATACTTCTCGGAAGAATATCTATTTCCTTTTTAATAAGTGGAGAGGTATGAACGTTAAATTTCACTTGGTGAAAGACGAATATTCTTTGAGAAAGTATTTGGTTTGCTTTCGTTTGGAATCCGTTTGAAATATTTCTTATTTATAAAGACAAGAAATATTTTTAACAATTTACCAATTCAAAAAGGGGACCCATATACCAAACAATGTTTTGATATCGGGGGTGGTGAATTGTAGAAAATATTATGCTTTCAAGTATTGAGAAAAAATTATAATAATTATTATAGTTGTCATTACGTAGTAACAGTTCCATAACATGGAATTCTTTTCGTAAGATAAATCAATAAATATAAAAATATTGCATTTTGATTGGTTCTAGTAGAAATACCTTCGTTTTAAGTTCGTTGTTTTTAGCGATAATTAAGAAGTTGTCCAATCAGAATTTCGCCAGGTTCTTTCTGTTATGATGTTTGAGCATGATGTTTCTCGCTTTACCACGTCTCACCAGCGTCTAACGATAACACGCGCTCGATTTATCGGAACACGATAACTATCACGGAGCAGAGTTTGAAACGCCGCTGGCAAGATTGCGGATTTCTCTTCGTACACGTGTATTTCGAACGAAAACTCATACACAAATTCATTTCTTGAATACCTTTCTGGTGTCTCCCGTTTGCTTTGAGGTTCAAACTTCGTATAACTCATATAACTCATGTAATTCGCAATGCTAATTTTGAAATTAGTGCATGTAATTGCCGAGAGTGTATACAGGGTGTTTGAGTTTAGTCTATTAACGTAATTATTTCATGGACTGTTCGTTCTTCTGCGAATGTTTCGCACTGAATTTATTCCCGATGTTGGTGTAGCCTTAAGGGCAATTTTTAATTATTAACACCGGTCTTCTTTGTACGGGCGCTAGAATTTTCGATGTTACAGGTTTGAGAAGACTCAAGTTTAGAAAGTAGAAATTTGAGAATTTTGGCATTAGTTTTATGAAGGAGAGGGAGAGATTTTTAAATTTGACAACTTAATTGAAATTTAATCTTTTTCGAATTTGTGAATTTGAATATTTAAAAATTTTTAATTTACTATAATAATATAATTTAAAGATCATCGAATTTATAAACGTTCAGTGGATCACTATTAAATTGTCAAAGTGAGATGTTTAAAAATCTTTAAACTTTTAAACTTTCTAATTTTATAGATTCTAAAAACGTACATTCGAATTTCCATATCTGAAAGTTTAAATGTGAAGCTTTTAAAATGGGTACTTGAAAGTTCTCAAACTTTGCAATTTAGGAATTTAGAAATTTGAAAATTTGGGTGTTCAGAAATTTAAAAATCTAGAAATTTAGAAAATCTTGAATTTTTCCAAATTGTAGATGTGAAGGCTGTCAAATTAAAAAATTTGAAATTCAATTCGGGTTTAGAGATTTGAATTTCGAAAACTTGATGACTTGAGGATTTGAGAATCTAAGAATTTGAGAGATTGAGAATTGAAGAATTGAAGATTTGAAAAATTGAAGAATTGAAGAATTGAAGAATTGAAGAATTGAAGAATTGAAGAATTTGAGAACTCGAGAATAAGACAATTTACATTTTCACACTTTGACAATTTGAAAATTTAAGAATTTGGGAATTTGAGTATTTAAAAAGTTGGTAATGTGAAAATTTGAGAATTTGAGAATCTGAGAATTGGAGAATCTGAAATTGAAAAATTGAGAAATTAAGAATTTAAGAATTAAAAAATTGATTAATTAAAAATTTTTAAATTGCGGAATTTTGTACCGTAAAACTTACAACTGTTCAAGCTTATGTATTTAACCTCTTAGAATCAAAAATAAAATGTGGAATAGCCTTACTGTTATCCAAATGAAGTTTAAGCTCCAGTAAAATGAACATATTCCATAATTATAATAAATTCACCAGAATTTTTTATCAGTCTATCACAAAAACGTGCAATACTAACATCTCAGTGTTCGGACCAATTATCCCCACTTTCCTTTAAAATTTCTTTCCAATAATACGCTGAACTTTCTACGCTTCTTATTTAACGAAAGTCGATCAATTTCGTTTCTAAAAGGCTCAATTAATCTCCGATTTCAGTAAAGTACTTCGAACGAAAAAGCAATTGAGCTCCGTCGAACTTCTCATCGTCTCTTGCTGTCGCTAAAGTGTCCTCATTAAAGGCCGTCTAATTGCTTACGGCTGACAATAATCGATCGGACGGTAAATTAAAAGATGATCGGGCCATCGCGATAAACTCGATCGGGCCGGTACTTATCACGCAAGTAGTTTAATATACACACAACAGACGTTGATATCGGAAATTTTCGATTAATCAACCGACGCGGGCGTTTACCAGAAGCTAGTTGTGCACACAACATGAAACTATCAGCCGTCGAACGGCTGTTTACCGAAATCGTATTCGATGAGTTTACATCGATACCGGTTTCGATGGTTACACGAATAAAGCGAGAGCTCTCGGTGTTTCGATCAGATTATACCGATATCCGTCTTATTAGCATATTTGTAATGTTTGATTGAAAACGCGCGGCAGGTGTTATGAACAAATATTTAAAAATCAATATTAAACCGTGGCAGCAGCGAGGCGGTTAATTGGACTTTTAAAGCGTATTTACTATGTACTCTAAAATGTAGATCAACATTTTCGCCGTACTGAAAGCAAAGAAAAAAAAGTGAAATACACGTACACCGACCAAATGATTTTTTTATTTCGAACTGTTTACTTTGAACATTTTCGAACTTTTTTAAACCCGCGGTTTATCGAGTTCGTGTAAAATTGTTACAGGCCGATTTTATTGAAATTTAACTGTCGTTTCGACGACGTTGTTTTATGCGATTATTGCGGAGTTCGTTTCTGAAATATACGAAAGTGAACAGTTGCGGTGACTTTTTTGTTTGATCCTTGAAGGACATTACATAATTCGCAGTTTCCTTCTGAACGTCGGTCATAAAGCGTTCTTGAAAGCTTCTCGGAGAATCCGCCGAGTCGGAAAACAAACAACAAAACAGGGAGAATAAGAACAAGCGGGAAAAAGTAATTTTTCTACAGCGAGCCAGGGAAAGTTCTGAAGAGGGTATAATTCCATCGACGATCCCTTGTGGTTTTATCTCAATTTCCTGTTTCAGCAAACATTTGAATAAATTAATTATGCTTCTATTGTAATACGTAAGATAATTTGGCGGGATATTCATTTTTTATGCTATAACACCTGTGAACAACTAATTTGCACGTGTGACATTTTTTGTATTACTTTGAATGAGTTTTTGATTACATAGGGAATATTATGAAAGCAGAAATTTATGATAGATAATAATATTATATCTCCAGATTCTTATAACCTGTATCACCAAATACCTATGTCACTTGTATATTTCTATATACCTCGGTACGAATATTCCTAGATACACATATCCCTAGATTTCTATATCCTCAGATACACATACTCTCAGATTGGTGCATTCTTAATTTGGTCATTTGAAAATTCGAAAATTTTAGAAATTTTTAGAAATTTTTGGAATTTGGTGATTTTTGTGAATTTTAGAAGTTTTGGAAATCTGGAAATTTTGAAATTTGATGATTTGGAAATTTGGGTATTTGGAGAATTTTGGGAAATGTGAGAACTTTTAAATATGGCGATTTGGACATTTGGAAACATAGGGAATGTGGGAAATTTGGAGAATTTAGGAAACTTGGGGAATTTGTGGAATTTGGGAAATTTGGGGAATTTGGTCATTTGGGGAATTTGAGAATTTGGGAAATTTAGAAAATCAGAAAATTATGAAATTTAGTAATTTCAACGTTTGGAAATTTTAGGAAATTTGGGAATTTGAAGAATTATAAAATTTGATGATTTGAAAATTTGTAAAATTTGTGAAATTTGATTTGGAAGTTCGAAAACTTGAAAATTTGAAAGTACAGAAACGTGAGAAACTAGAATTCTAGAAATTTGCAAAATTAAAGAATTAAAAAATGTACAAATTGGACAACTTAGAAGTTTGAAAATGTTCAAAATCAATTTTGAAATTCGAAAACATACAAATGTAAGAATTTAGAAATTTAAAAATACAAAAATAAAAACTTGACAATTCATGAATTTGAACATGTAAAAATTAGACAATTTAAAAATCTCAAACCACAAATAATCAACAATTTATCAATTTCAAAGTTTATAAGTTTGAAAATATACAAATTTAATCATTTAGAAATCTAAAAATGTAAAAATTCAGCAATTTACAAACTTAAAACTGTAAAAATTCAGCAATTTACAAACTTAAAACTGTAAAAATTCAGCAATTGAGAAATTTGAAAAAGTAAAAATTTGAGAACACAAAATCATAAACTTGCAAACATAATCATCAAGTTTCCATGTTTTTGTTCAATCAAGGGAAACCTGCATCTTACTCGAACGTCCATAAATCGCGTAATAATCATAAAGCACAAGAATAAATCTTTAATAAATCCTCGTTACAAAATGGCGGTGCACAGCCATACTCTTCACAACAATGGCGGTTTACAAGTCAAATTTTCAATTACTCAAAAACAACCGTACCCACAGTGAGGACAAACACGATTCAAAACATCTGCCTTTATCTCTCTGTCCACATCTCGGATGTTCGATACGCGAGTCGTTCTGCATGGCACAACTCGCGCCCGTGTTCGAGCCTCGAAGGAGCGCAACGCCGACTTTCACGGTGATTTACGATCGGAGCTAGCTCGCTTCGAGGCGGATAGCGACAAGAAGAGTTTGCGAAAGAAGTCCATAACACGGTGCGTGTAAACACCACGGCGAATAAGTACCAATAGTTAGGCTGCTCGTTAAATATCGCCGCGTGTACGCCCACATCGTCCCGTTCGAGATCTTTCAAAGCGTTCGAGTCACGTCACCAGCATGTCAGACGTGATTGTCGTTGGCCGGACGTCGGCTGTCGGTTCGCTTTGAAACTTGGACCCTGTTCTGTTACGCGAAGACAAACGCAGACAGATTACGCCCCGAGTGATGGAACTACTATATAGGTGTCTTTCCAATGGATTGCTACGACGCACAGTGGTCGGAATTCAGAAATTTAGTGACATGTTGGTATAAACTCTAACAATCGATCCTCGGCTGACGTGCTGATTTATATAATTCGTTTATATTAATTTATATCTCATTCGTTTATATTCGATATTTGTTTATAGTCGTTTATATTTATTTATAAGTAATTTGTTGGTGTCCGTGTTTTACTTTAAGGGATCAAGTCTCTGACTCATGACCCATCTCATAAATTATAATATTGATAATCCTTGTGATGGAAATCATTTCGACATATGTTTCACATCACGTCAACGTAATTATGAGTTCAATAGATTTACACATACTTTTTGGTTATACTTCAAATCAGTTCCTACTTTTGATTACGTAGAGAGATTTTCTGAACCCAAACACGATGATACATAATAATATTACATCTCTAGATTCCTAGATGCCTTATATTCTCAGATTCCTATATGTGTATTCCTGTATGTGTAAATATCTACATGCCCACATACCCATATGTGTACCAAGGTATAATCTAACCTAACTTTATCGATAAGTATACAATATAAAGGAGTTACTGGGTTAGGTTATATCCACATATGGTTATACTTAGGTATCCATAATCTAACCTAACTTAATAAGTATACAATATAAAGGAGTGATATAAATGAACAATTTAATGAACAATATTTCAGTTGAAAATTTAGTTTTATAAATAAATTTAATTTGTTTAACCTGTTAACTGGGTATGACGAAATATTTCGTTATACACGAACTACTACTGCAATGGGCATGTCGACATTTTCCGTCATGGAAATTTGCCCTAATATTTTAAAATGCATTGTGAAGCGTGTTGAAAAAAGGTTTATTCCCCGATTTACAGGTAAACGCAAAAAGAAAAATATTTGAAGCATCAGATCGTTGGATCGAAAAATCGACTACAAACCTTCCGTTTATCGGAATGCTCTATCAAGTTATCAAAATGATAGCAGTTTCCTCCCTCCAGTTCTTAAAACTCAAACAATAGCTGTCCACATCATATTTATACAGTGAATTAAATGGTAGATTCCCTCTGGCGTCGTACGTCTCTTCTTACAAACTTTCTGTTTACAAAATCAATTCATTCCTATTTATGAAAAAGGAAGAAATATCGTAAAATGTAAAAACAATATTGAATAAACCATGTAAAAACGAATCGAAAGTTGCGGGAAGAATCGTGAGTTGATAGATTGATTTAACCATTTCGCTGCGGGGGAATTTAAGTAACGTGCACGTGACGGGTTACAAATTTCTACCAAAGACAAATATTCTTTGTCAAATGACGCCAGAGAGTTCTTGGCAAGAGAAAATGGAGAAGTAGTTGATCGACAGATATTCAATAGCAACCGGTAGATGTACATACAACAGGTAGATAGGCCAGTAGATATACATATACCAGGTAGACAGATCACGTTGATATGTACGTAACAGATAGGTAGACCAGGTAGATATACATATAACAGATAGGTAAACCACGTAGTCGTACATATAACAAATAGGTAGGCCACGTAGATATACATACAACAAATGGATAGACCACGAAGGTATGCATGTATCGACGAATAATTGAAGGGAACAAAAGTTAAAAGAAACTTTCGGCAAAGTTAATATTAACACTTGGAGGTGCCACGTAAATTTACGTTCCTTCCTTCTGACTTCTTAAGATGAGCATATACACATGTATGTTTTTACTTGAATTTTTATTAAGCTGCATTAATTTCTAATTTATTATATCATGTTACTACAGTCACAGTAATTGCATTCAAAATTATTTTGTAAGGGTATTACAAATTTTTCATTAAATTTAATTAATTTAAACTGCTGTTTTAGCGATTCATCGTGTAAGGATTAAATATGAAATATTACATAAATGCATATTGTGAACAATTATGAAAATAATGTTTTATCGAGCACTTGTATTTTTAGGTTCACAGATTTTTATAGTTTGTATACGTATGTTCACAGTTTCCTATATCCCTGATTTTCTTCATTCTTAGTTTCCTATATCGCTAGCTCGCTATATTCCTAGTTACCTATATCTTCAGTATCCTATATCTCTAATTCCCTATATTCACAGATCTATATCCATAGATCCTTATATCTCAAATTGCCTATATCACTAGTTTCCTACACTTCTAGTTCTCCATATTTCTATTTATCTATATTCCAGATTCCCATATAGATAGTTTTCCACATTGCTAGTTACCTACATTCCTAGTTACATATATTTCTCGATCCCTATATACCTAGATTCCTAGATCTCAATGTATCTACATATGTATACTCAATATCTCTACATTCTTAGATCCCTAATCTCGTATATCTTTACATCCCCATATCTCCATATCCATAGCTCCCTATATCGCTAAATATCTATATGTGTTAATTTCTATATTTCTAAATTCCTAGACACTGATATCTCTAAATTTCTAGTTCTCTAATCTCGTATATCTCTACATTGCCATATCCTCATATCTCCATATGAGATTATTCGCTAGAATGTTGTATGTCTCATATCTCCATATGAGATTATTCGCTAGGTCACTGTATGTTCACGTCTCTAAATCTCTGGATTTCTACGTTCCTAGATATCTCTATCCCCAAATTTCTATATCTCCACATTATATACAAGTGCATGTATGTATACACCTATTGATCATGTAACCACATGATTCGAGACACTCACATTCTCAGGTCCCTCATTGTTAATTTTCTATATTTGTAGTCTTTCAAGCACACTAGATTTCTAAATCCCTAGACCTCTGTAATCCTAGAAATAATTTCTAGAATATATCCTCTATATCCTCAGATTCCAACATTCCTGCGTCTACATATCGTTATATCCTCAGATCTCTATACCGCTGTACCCCAAGATTATTTTCCAATATTCCCATCACAAATAGTAACAAATAGTAACAACATAGTAACTGGTTACTTAATAGGAAATAAAAGGAAAATTTTCCCTATCGCAGTATCGTGTACATAAATCGATGGCTCTTATACCCCGAGGTAGAAATTTATTTATTTTCAAACGCAATTAGTATAACAAAGCCATAGTGGTTCCCGAAGAAGAATGCCTCCGGAAATATTACCGCGACTGGACTCTTGTAATTACAGCGTTACAAGTGTAATGTCTTTATAACTCATGCAACGTCAAGAACTGGTTTAGGAACGCATAGATCGTCGTGCCATATGTTAAACGCGTTTAGTTTCTTTATGGCCGCAAAACTAATAACAGATCGCGCCGTTCCAACGCAATGATAGAGGAACGATCGGTTATCTCTTCCCGATCGATGCCTGCAAATTTCACGAACGCGACTGGAACCCTGGAATCTTCCTCATTGATATAATTGGTAATTCTATGTTATATTGTACGAATAATTTCATAGTTCCAGGAGCGTACAAATTAACATCCCGTAGTCTAACACTAAACATACGTCTGTTGAAATTGTTGATGAAACCGAAAAACGAATGGAAGATGAAACGTAGTTGAACATACACTTGATTCTTCATTTTAACAAAAACCAATGATTTCAGGAAAAATATGTTGACAAAATGTATAATTCAATATAAGAATCCGTACCGGTTGATTTGTTTTACTGATAAATAAGTAAACATTCAGTACAGTAATTTCAGTGTAGTTTCCTAGACAAATTCCAAGAAAAAAGCTGCATCCAAGATATATCTTTCATTATTTTACAAAAGAATATGTCAAGCATTCTTCTACTGCATAAAGAATATCAAGAATTAAATCGTAGTTTATTTAGATAAACTACTTAGCTTTAGAGCTACCATACTTCGTCCTACCAGATCCAAATTGGAATCTAAATCTGAGCTCAAACGTTCAGAGAGCAAAAATGTTAAAAACGAAACAGGGAAAAGTACGCGTTAACAAAGGGTCGAATAATAATGGCAGCAATAATAATGTTCGGTCGTTGAATGGTGTCTTTTCCCGACGCCACGAGGGAAACATTCCGAGACGAATAGAAGCGATTTCGAGCGAGCAGAGGGCAGAGCAGACGGACGATCAGGCAGCGATATATAGTCGTTTTCTCCCTCTGAGAGGGAAGTTCTTGGCGAACCCCGTCGGCGAAAAGGGTTTCTAGCTCCTGGTGATTGGTGTAAGTTAGCCCTCTGGGCAGAGAAAACGGTCTCGTGGGCGCATGCGCCAGCCACGGGGATCCCCCTTTGCTTTAGGGTTAGCCGCGGTCCTCCCTGCGGCCAACAGCCCAGGATGACACGCCCCGGGCTACCAGATCAATAAGATCCCTTATACCTACCTACCAACCTACCTACCTCTTTGGTTACGCCCTGAGATATACGTCGGTTTAAATTTGCAATACGTATCAGCGTACCTATACAACGCTTGCATCCTTTTGTAACCTCGAGAACTCGAGGGGAAACCATCTTCAACGGCCTATCTCGCTTTTGGTGGCCGATGTGACTGTTCTCTCGCTGATGAACCGTTAGAGAACGTTATACCGGGTGATTCACCAAAAATAGATTCTACTATACGAAGATAAATAATACAGGAACAAGTTTTCCATATTACGTTCGTTTCATATTTTGGACAATTTGTTGGAAGTAAACGAATCGCCCAAGAAGGGATTTCCAAAGGGTTTTAAATGGATTTAACGTCAGGAGAGCTATTGCTTTCACTGGGTATTTTTAGTGGAACCTTTTGGCTAACTTGAAGTGTGGACTGCGTTGTATTGCTGAAATATTTACTGAGATTCTGATTATTCTATAAAAGGGATTAAAACATCTTCCAGTATTTTTATAGTTACGTACTTTTTGGGATTAATTTTCGTTGAAATCTTTTTTGAATAATTTTAATTCCTTGTTATACTTTGTCGAGTCTGACTAGTGACACCTTCACAGTTCAAATGTGATAACTCGAATTTTGAGCACGCTTCAATTTGAGATTCAAGTCCATAATTTCAATAGTCAAGGGTCACTGAATGTGAAATAAATATAATATTTAGATTTTCTTTATTTGTTTTAATATTGTAGCAGTGGACAGTTAGTTTTGATTTACGCATCCGACAAATAAATCATATGGCAAGTGATGCAGCCTAATTATGCCGCCACCGCCGAAATTTCGAGCGACATTTTGATTTTTGGTTAAACCATGACAATAAAACATAAAATCTGGTCTAGATTAAACCGTTTTGCCTCTGTAAGGTTATGCGTTTTCATTCTTTTGCCCAAGTCATGTGACTTTTGCGAATGTGTCGCTCCTTTATGGTGAAACATCAAGGTGACTTCAAGACCTTCTTCGTCTACTCAAAACATATAATACTGTATAAACTTCGTTGTACATTCCTTTCTGTAACAGGGAAATTTAAATCTGCTTGTATTTAACTGGTTATTATATTTTAATTTGAAAATTATCCATGTACGATATTATGACCTTGAAATGACCTTGTACTAAAAAGATGTACGATAAAGCAGAGACAACTTCAAAATGTAGTACCATTTTGTTTGAATAAAATTAATGGTTGGAAATAATGATCTTCGGCAGTAACAAAAGTATTTAAACATGCAAGAAAAGTAAATAGATATCTTAGATATCAGTTTCAGATGAAATACTCGACCTTAATGTGTCACAGTATGTAATAGTTTTACAAACAAATCTGTGATTTGTAGCAATTTTTCTTTCTTTAAATCAACAAGTATAAATTATATCAACGTTCACAAATTAATATTTTAAATAACTTTACAAATAAATTTATAGCTTGCTCTACTTTCTCTTTTAAATAATGGACATGTATTCATTATATTTATGTGTACAAGTCAATATTTCAGAACTGACCACTCTGACGTCTACCGCCTCATATATCGCAGTACAGGGTATAAATAAATCATGTAATCTATGAGATCCACAGTATGTATAGCTTACATCGCTCATGTTTACTCCGCAGACTTCGACGTATTATAAATGCATAAACGTTCGTGTCTATGTATATTATAGACCATTTTACTGTGTTGCTCTACATCATTGATTTAATATTACGAGTAAAGTTTCACTTTTTGTTTCTACGACAGATAAACTTGTGCGTTAAATGGTACGTATGAGATTTGATATGGAACTGGTGCTGAAAGCTTTTTGTTCTCTTGAACAAAAGGTTCGAATGAGGGTAGAATTTTATTTTTTTGGTTCTTAGTTTGAAGAAGTCTTAAATTTGTTCTATTAATATTTTCAGGGCAGAATAAATAACTGGTAGGAAGTCTGAAAGTTTGTAAATTTAGGAATTTGGGTTGTTGAAAATTTGAAGACTTAAGAGTTCTGAAGTATGAAAGTTGAGGAATTTTAGCTGTTGGAAATTCGAGAATTTTTGTGAATTCAGAATTGTAAAAATTTAATAATTTATGTTGTTGGAAGTTTGAAAATTTGAAGACTTGAGGGTTCTGAAGTATGAAAATTTAGGAATTTGGGCTGTTGGAAATTTGAGAATTTGAAAATTAATAAATGCAAAAATAATTTATGTTGGTGGAAATTTGAACGTTTGAAGACTTGAGAATTTAGAAGTATGAAAATTTAAGAACTTGGACTGTAGGAAATTTGAGAATTCAGAAGAGTGAACATTTAGAAATTTGAATTGTTGAAAATTTGATAATTTGAGAATTTGGAAGTCTATAAATTTTTAGATCTGAAAATTGAACAATTTGAACAGTTGAAAGTTAAAAGGTTTGATAATTAAAAAATTTGACGATTCGAAAATTTCAAAATTTAGAAATTACTGAACTTGAATATTTGGGAATATGAAAATATGTAAATCGCAGAAATTAACAGATAAGAAATTCTTCAGTTTAGAATCTTGAAAATTTAACAATTTCAACCATTAATTCAACCAACAATTCTAATTATACACTTATATGAGTCACCCTAAATAATTTATAATATATTACATAGAGTTTCTTTAAATATATGTATGAGTTCATCTATCTTAAAGGGTTAAAGGGCTCAAGTTCAATTGAAATACCCGCAAAGTATTCTACCCTTTTATTTTAAAAGTAAATAGTTAGTCGTATTTATTCGTGTTACATGGTTCTGCAGTTACTCCGTGAAATCCACGTTTTTACTACCTTTCGATTGTAATCTGAAATAACACAAATCACCAGTCTACGTTCAACAGAACTGCAACGACAAAGAAAATAAAAGCAGACACGAATAAAAGATATTTTTAGAACTATAGGAACCACTGAACTTTGATGAAGTTCGAAACGATGACAAGGATATTATCAAAAATACCATCAGCATTAATTTTAGAGAGAAAGAAAGAAGTAATAAAAGAAGTAAAATAAATTAGCTTCACAGGGATTACTGTGAAATAATTAGTGTTATCCTGTAAGACACAACAAAAATTTTATTTGATTAAGTTAAAAAATTAAGTTAAATTAAGTTAAGTTAGGAATTCAGAAATTTGAGAACTTGAGAATGTTAAGACAATGAAAATTTTAAGAATTTGAAAACATTAACTACTTGGAAAGAGGAATTTGTGACCAATAAGAATTTTTAAATTTTTTAAATTGGAGAACATTAAGAATTTAAAAATTTTGAGAGTTTGAGAATATTGAGAAGTTGGACATTTTTGAAATTAGAAAATTCTAAAATTTTAAGACCGTGCAAATTTGAAAATTTAAGAATTTTCAGAAGCCTTAGAGTTTTGGGAATTTTGCTAATATGTATGCTAAAAAATTTTACAACATTAAAATTGAAAAATATAATCGTTTGCAGATTTAAACATTTAGAGCCTAGAGATTTGGGAATTTCAAAATTAAGAAACGTAGAATTTTGGAGATCTAGAAATTTGGAAATTGGAAAATGAAGAATTTGAGAATTGATAGGTTGAAAATTTAGGAAAACGGGTAATTTGGAGATTTGCAGATTGAAATTTTAAGAATTTCAGAATTTAAGAAGTCAAAAATTTGAGAATTAGAATTTTCAGAATTTTAGAATATGGGTATACAAAAATTTTGGAATAAGGAAATTTGGCTATTTCAGAATTTGGGAATTTAAAAATTTGAGTATTGGAAATTTCAGAATTTGGGAAATTGGGAATTCGAGTATTTGAAAATTAGACGTTTCCGAATTTCGGAATTTGGGAATTTGAATATTTGAGAATTTCAAAAATTTTGGAATTGGAAATTTGAGAATTGGAATTTTCAGAATTTCAGAATATATGTACTTAGGAATTTTGGAGTGGGAAATTTGGCTATTTCAGAATTTGGGAATTCAGGAATTTGAGTATTGGAAATTTCAAAATTTGGGAAATTAGGAATTCGAATATTTGAGAAATGGGCATTTTCGAATTTCGGAATTTGTGAATTCGGATATTTGAGAATTTCAGAATTTGTGAATTCAGAAATTTGAAAATTCGGAAATTTGAGAATTGAATATTGGGGAATTCGGGAATTTGAGAATTGAATATTGGGGAATTCGGGAATTTGAGAATTGAATATTGGGAAATTCGGGAATTTGAGAATTGAATATTGGGAAATTCGAGAATTTGAGAATTGAATATTGTGCAATTCAGGAATTTGAGAATTGAATATTGGGGAATTCGAGAATTTGAAAATTGAATAATGTGCAATTCAAAATTCTAAAATCCAAATAGGAAATTCAAAAATCGGAAGTTTGAGAACTGGAAATATACGAATTCAATTATTTCACAACTTCAAAATTTCATTATTTCAGTGTTCGAAAATCCAAAATCTAAGAATTTGGAAATTTGGGAATACAAAATCGTAAGCTTGAAAATTTCAGAACATAACCGCTCGGAAGGGATGACTATAAAAGGATAACCGTAGATTTTGGTCCACAGTGATGACCGCATCTCGTTAAAAGGCCTCCCTTACAATTTCGCCAGCTCGATCTGAAATTTTCTTGTACGCTCGCGTGCACGCCCTGGGCTATCACGATTCGGTCCTAACTGCCGCGTTCGTACAACCGATTCAGGAATTCCTCGTAAGGTAATTTCATCTTTGGAATTCCTGCCACGTTCGTACGCATACCTCCCGTGCAAAACGAACATTCGTCAAATTATTTTCATCTTGATTAGATGTTAACTACCAATGAGACAAAATTTCTTTGATTCATCTACTTTTTTCGACGACCTTCTTTAGCGTCTTGATCATCGCTGTTTTGATGGAAGACTTATTGAATTACGTCTTCTCCATTAATCGTGGTCTCACTTTCAGTGAATTACACGCTGTATTATGGTTGATAGATCATCAATCTTCTTTGAGTGATTAGACTTTGATTTGCTCGACGGACTTGTTTAGTTTAAGTTTATGGTAATCCGAAGCTGAATCTACACTGTGTATCTAAATAATATTATAACATAAACTGTTTCGTAAACTTACTGTGTAACATCTTGTAGTTGGATTACAGGTCTTGCTGTAGGATTATACTATTTTGTTAATGAAGTTTATACTTCATCATTTACTACTTTGGTCCAAGTATAAATAATGTTATATACAGTTCGAAGGCTGAGTTACATGTGAAATTTAAAACATATCTTAATGTACGTATACGTAGAAACGTACAGTTACATTAACATTCGAATATTGCAGTATTTCTGTATTTATTATTTATAGATACTTGTATACAGTAAAGGATGATCATCATACTTACTTTATAGAAACATGAATCATTTATTGTCATTATCATTAATTCTATTAATTTCAGTAATCAGTAATTTCGTTATAATTCGCTGAATCTAATTGTACAGCACTACAATGTATTTATATATATTTTATTCAGATATACATGTAATTATACCTTAGACATACGTCTGTTATACTATTGCTATTATTACATTTATTATAGTTATTGGTTATCGGTATTTTACTATTAATGTATTTTTATAATATACTACTATTATAATACATTATTAATATATTTTTACTGTATATTTTATAAATTTCTATTGCTGCATCAAAATGATCCTTCATCCATGCAGAGTTTTATCATAAACTCCCTCATATGTTTCTCTTAATACATAATTTGTAATTATATATTATATCGTATAATATTAACAGCATGAAGAATGTGATTTAATATAGTGCCGTACCATATTCTGTTTTTAGTTTCTTATGAACAACTTTTATAAGTATATCATACTGCATACTGCAAACTTAGATACACAATCGTACATTATTCCAATCAGTGAAAGTATAATTAGATTATTAAATAATTATTTGAATCAACATCAAAAACTAGAATTTAACAGTAACAGCAGAATCACAAACATTTGTAAAAAATTGTGTATAAATAGAATTTTAATTTTTATTATAGCATTGAAGAGAAGAAGGCATAGAAATATCATCATTTAAGTACTATTATTAGTATATATGTATATATTCAATTTGATTAACCTTAAGTCAACAATAAATTCCTGAATTTCTTAACAAACTTGCAAACATGAGTTTACAACAAAATGACAAATGACACATAACAACAATAAACGTTAATGGCCATGTAGTAAACGTTACAGTAACTGTGAACAATAAACGTAAATAATAATCGTTAACGTAACCGTAACCATAAAGCAAGCATTAACGTAACCGTTAACATACAATAAAACCGAATCCAAAAAGATTTATTTAGCATAACCTTCAAAGCTTTGAATAACTGAATACTTACGATGCAAGTTATCCGAAACAAGTATATTCACGGAATAAAGAAACGAAGAACGTTTACAACCTTTAATAAAATGTTCCACGAATATTTCGAAACGATTAACATTAAACGAAAGAGGGTTGTTATTACCGTTTTCAAATAACAGTTCGGTATATTAAGATTACTCGGATGATACTCGGTTTTGCATTCTCACTGAATATCGGCCATGCTGCATGAATGGTCGACTTAAAATTCAGCACACCTCATCAATGAAGATGACCACCATCAGCGATACAAAAAGCTGTAGCACGTAGTAGTAGTAATAAAATCAAGCAGGACAGCTATGTTCTACGAAACGGTCGAAGGAATTTCATTCATTCGTTCATTGGTCAGGTAGCCGATCAGAAATCTACCCTGTGGGCTGCCCTCGGGTTAAATAGGGTCGTCGACCAGAACGATGGAACTAGCTGCATTGAACGTGGTCGCGTGGTCAGCAAAGATCGAATCCGTGTAGTCGTACAATCGACCATGTCCTCGTGAAAATAACGCGATTATCATTACCGCACCCTTCACGACGGGGATAGAAACGTTTTTGATACGAAAGATGATATTCAGCTTCCGAGAGAAGACGATCGGTCCATAAAACCGAGTAGAAAGCTGCGCTAGCGTTAATTCTTACGAAAATTGCTTACTCTTTAATTCTTGCGAAAATTGCTTACTCTTTAATTCTTGCGAAAATAGCTTACTCTTCAGGAACGAATTTTTAATTTATAACAAAGTATATTTAAGTTATAATAGAATATTTTTATATTTAAGTTATAACAAAGAAAATCCATTTTATTTTTATTTATTTTTGCTCAACGAAAAAACGCAATGTAGAAGAACAGAGATGCAGAATTTCAAAAAGTAGCATTTCAAATATAAATACGTGGATGTTCACTGTTTATGCAAAATTCAATCGTCTTTTTGGAAATAACAGCAAATACCAATAGATAGTGTCGCAAATATTTTTAGACCTGACAATTACTTTTTATTTCCTTAGCAGTTGTAATACTGCAGTAAACTTACGACTTCAAGAACAAGCGCCGCTCCTTGAACTGTCCTTTTGGACATGAAAGTACATATTTATACACTCTTTTACTTCCCTTATGGCAATTATTATGGACTTATTTCCTGTTTAGCAAATTTAGGAAACATTGCACACTTTTGTAACGGTTTCGGAAATGGATTCAAGATAAATTAGATATACGAAAGTATGTGGCCAAGGGTGTGAAGAGGTTGAGTTTCATCAGAAGTATATCTGGCTTATATAGGAAATTTTAGGAGTTTGAAAATTTGAACTTAAGGTAATTTGGAAATTGGAGATTTGCGAAGTTGGAAATTTCAGAATTTTGAAAATGTAGACATTCATGAATTTGAAAATTTAGAAATTTGGGATTTGGAATTTTTCAGATTTAAATCTGTAACTTTTGTAAATGTCCTTTCAAAAATTTGAAAATTTTAAGTTTTGAAATTTTCAAGTTTTAAATCTTCAATCGTGGAAAATTCACAATTTTCAAATTCTTGTATATATAAGTTGCTAGATTTTCAAATCTGTTAAATTTCGAAATTAAGAATTTTTCAAAAGATTGAATTTTGATATATTCAAACTACGGATTTTTGAATCCAGAAATGTTCAAATTTTTACATCTTCAGATTTCCATATCTTTAAATGTCCAATCAATAATTTTCAAATTTCCAATTTCTCCAACTTTAAAATTTCCACATTTTTCAAATGTTCAAATTCTTAAATTCTTAAATTCCAAATTCGTAAATGCATAAATCCCCAAATTCCTAAGTGATAAAGTTCCCAAATCTGCAAATTTCCACACTTTCATAGCTCCAAATGTTCAAATTTCCAAATTCTCAAACTTTAAATTTACAAAATTATCAAACTTTAAAGTCGTTTGAAATATTAAATATTCCCGCTTTTATGTTTTCAACAACAAATTGCAAAGAATGAAGATTATACTATATAATTTATAGAAAATCTATATCATGCAAATGTCTTCCATTTAGGGTCTCACACGGGCAGGTTTCTTCGGCGTATTAATTACTATTATCTACTTAACCCCTAGCCGTATGATTTATTTGTCTGGTGCGTCAGTCAAAACTAACTATCCACCTCTATAATATTAAAACAAATAAAGGAAGTTTAAATGTTATGTGAATTTTGTGTTCAGCGATTATTGAGTATGCAAATTATAATTGTACTCAAAATTTAAGTTGTAGCGTACTAAAAATTCCAGTAAAATTTATCACGTTTAAACTGCGAGTGCGTCACTAGTCATACTCGTCAAAGTTCGACTGAACTGTACCTTTATTTCTGCCTGAACATAACTTTTCACTCCCTGAAGTGTTTCAGTAAATTAATTACAAAGCCCTATTGTTAAAATCATGTCAGACAACGAATCATTGTTCTGGTGCTGAACATTCTGGAATTAAAATGCCGCTGATATATTTAAATATCTATGAAGTTAATGCCATGCCAATTTTCCAAGTAAAATACAAAAGCTTTCATTCTTTATTGAATGGCGAATTTCTCCAACACGGTATTTTTAGGACTTTAAAAATACAATATAACAAAAATTAGAAAATGAAAAGTACAGAATAAAAATAAAAATAATTCATGAAGTATAAGCCAGCTTGTACACCCTGCCAATGACTATAAATTCTGTATCATTTTAATTATTCTTAAATCTTCGTTTCAATTTTTTCTTATTTCAAGAAATTGTTCTTCAAATCGATTCAGGTAAATTGTATTTCGTATATTTCAACAGTCCATTCCTGCTTCTCTTCTATTAATATGGCAGATGCAACTTCATCACATTATTAATTTCCTTTGAACGAATCTTATGCAATATATAAATATCAAAAGAAAGAAAATGTACGAAGAGAACCCAAATTCGGACCGAAGTGTCACATGAAGTATTTACAACTAACTCTTCCAATACGTTAGAACACGATTTACTATAACAATCTCCGCTACTAACATGAAACGTATCTTTGAAAGGTATCATAAGCAACCATCTTCCCATTTCCAACACAAAGTCGCACCTACATCCCATGAAAGCCATCCCACCTCTAAAAAGAAAGCAATACCACCTTCCGTTCCAATAACCAATTTCCAAAGAAGCAGATCAAAGCATGAAGGTGGCGAGGATCCGTCGAATTACACGAGACAAAACAAGAACCTGAGTCGAAAGCTTGTACCTTCGCATTCAGCGATATCAGAGCAGAGGATCAGTGGCTGTATCCGAGGGAGGCAGAGGAGCGTACAAGATAAAGACTCATCCTTTATTCAAGAAATAAAATCCCCACGACATTATCCGAGGGTTTATCCGTGGCAGAGGAGAGTGGCGAGCGGCTCAAGCCGGCATCGGCGGGCTGGCCAATCCGATACGAGCTGGGCGTCCTGTGTTCAGGTGGCATTCTCGTAGGGGAAACCGAGGATTGGGTCCTGGGCACAACCGGTCGACCAATGATCGTTCGTTCGAGAAGGATTCAGGCCTTAAGGCCCATCCCAGTTCCCACCCCGAGCCGTTTCGTCGACGCGTCTATCTGGTAGCTAAGGCCCCGCGGGCGCAGTAACCCTCGAGTCTTCCTGCGTGTACGACGGTTTAAGGCGAATACCCATACACCAAAGGTCGCGATATCGGAAAACAATATCCTCTGTGCCGGTAACTCGATATATCTTGGTCTCCTCGCTCCCTTTCACTCTCCCTTTCGCTCAGCTTCTCTGTTCCTCTGCAGCAACGGTCCCACCTCGTCACCGTCGTCGTTTCGTTGGAAACTGACCAGAGCCCCGCAGAGACAGGTAGCCGGTTAGCAAACACGCGGTCCGGGCAAGTGCGCGAAATTTACGGGCGGCCCTTGTGCACGCGTGTGTCGCGTCCGAGTGTTTCGTGGCTGACGCGTTTTAGACGCTGATTAGATAGATCCTCGCGAGGACCGGAAGCGGATGGACCCGCGCGAGATCACCGGGGGTGACACTCGGAATATCGACGTTTAGGATCGCACGATCCGGTTTCTTCTTGAGTGGTGCGCGAACAGTGATCGAGTGACAAGGAGTATTCGAAGGATGATCGGGGATTGAGTCGCGTGGATTTGGACATACGTGGTCCCGTTCGGCCTGTGTCAAGTGTCGGTTCTGTTCAAGTTTATTCTACCGGAGGCCGAATGCCGAATCTAGACTACTACAACACCGCGAGAATGCATCAAATGGTAAACTCTTTTCAAGATATACAGTAGACGACCGTATAACGCGGTTTAGCCCTTGCACTACGGTGCGTCAGACGCGGCATCGTCGCTACGATGCTAGAATGAAGGAAATTAAAATGTCTTCTTAGCGATCCTTGATTGTGCGAATTGTAACTGGGTCTGATGATTCAAGCGTACTGAAAATATCAGAATAGTTTATCATACTTGAACTACGAGTGCGTCACGAGTATAGCTCGTTGTGCAAGGGGCTCTTCAAAATAGAAATCGTGATGTACGAGAATTTTTTTCACATATTTCATGCCTGATTGTTACTACACCTTTCATTTTCTACGTTTTATCGAGTAGGACAGTATTTTAACTGTACTAGCATATACACGCAGTTGAATGAAACAAGACATATATGTAACACATATGGAACATGTAATATTAACATGTTACGTATCTTTTATTTCATTGAAATTTAATAAAAATGTAATTATACTTTATGCGATGATGAAAACGATGTAATGCTATATGAAAGCAGATTTAATTCTTACATAATTTCTGTTTTATTATTTGTCGCGTTGCGCGAATTGCGTTATATGAAAATGGTCTCAATATCTTTGTCGCGCTATTCGTGTTATGAGAACCCGCGTTATACGGGAGTCTACTGGACTTTATTCTGGGTCTGTTTTAGTGAGAATGTTGGTATATGAAGAGTATACTTTGTAACGTGACAACTTTAAGTAACTCGTAAATCATTAGATAAAAGTTTTGCAAACAAAAAATGCAGGGTGTTGATGGGTACATCTATTGTAACTTTGCTTTTTTATACAGATATACATATACATATGTATATTCATATATACATATGAAGCCTCAACATATCCATTCTTTATCTCAACGAAAAATGACAGACATTTTGATAAAAGCACGACAATAAAATTTTGAAATATAAAATGCCTGGAATCAGTCGTTTTGACTGGATGGTTGACCTATTATTAATAATCTTGCATTAGAAAATCGTATATTAATCTTGTATTATTTTGTATTAGAAAATAGTTTCAGTCAACGTGACTTGAACGCAGATTTTTTAACGAACATAATTTTAGAGTTTAGGTATTGTCACTATAATATATCTCGGTATTTCATTGTCAGTTCTGAAAATTAATTCTACAAGTGATATTGATAGGTGTGAGAAATGTGCACCACTTTTATTCCCATGTTCAGTAGAAGTGAAGAATGGGATATAATAACCCGTCATAGTGCAATGAAAATAATGCGATAACTAATATATTATATAAAACTAGTATCCTGATTGATATCATCCATCACTCTAATTTTTTAACTCAGGGACTGCTAATCAGTCAAAATGACTGGTTTCAGGCTTCTCATTTTATATTACAAGATTTTGTCGTGTTTTTGTCGAAATGTCTGTTTCGTTGAGGTAAAGAATGATTGCATATATTAATTGATGCTTTAGTATTTATTTATTCATATTTCCTTATTTTGAAAGATTGTCTTCTCTTTAGTACATAACAAAAAATGTAAACGCAGTAAAATTGTAGAAGACAATTTTTGTTCCAGCGGTTTTTGCTCATAATTCACATATCGACAAATCTCACATAATTCGGCTGTCTCATAAAAAAAAGTAGAACAACAAGCAGCATGTGATTCTAAAAAAGTGCAATATTGAAAGATTTAAGAAATTATTTAAAGTCGAAGCGATACAAAACTTTTCCTCTGTAAGAGTTAAAAAAAGGATCAATTTTCTAAAGCAAGAATACCGTGAATTTGTATTTTTAATAGTGTAATCGCATCTATAGTATTTTTATAAGCAATAAAAGATCTCCACAAGCTCTTGAACTTCAGATCAACAACACATGTTATTAATGTGTATATCGATGCTATACTGTTATTCGTAAAATACATATAATTATTTCTTACACTAAAATTCTCACACTAAAAATATGAATTAGATTTACTACATTGAACTTTAGGTTACGTTACAAGCGTAATATAAAGCAAGGAATTAAAAGAATTTATTTAAATTGATTGGGTGCTTCAAGTGTTGTTGTTAAGTAGACGATAACATTAACATAATGTGCTTTCTCATGAAAATGATAGATCAAGTTCACTTTTATATTTTAATTATACGTTACTTTATTATCTGCATGTACTATTAAGGATGAGTCTATTTAGTTTTATGGCGTTCATCGCACGAGCATCGTTAAACTTATTATTCCGAAACAAAATAGTATCGTATTAAAATTTCAAGAAATTTTTAATAAATTCGTAAATGAACTTTCTGAAGTACTGAATGTTTGAATTTCTACATGTGAATTACTAAATGGTTGAATGTGTGTTCTTTGAAAAAACACTCACTTTTATTACACATATTATGTCACACTTTTATCACACTTTATTCTATTAGACTTAGTATCATTTTTATATCGTTATGTTAAAGACTAAACGACTTGAGTCCTCAGAATTTTTTAGAGAGAGTGAAATTTTATGTAATAATTTATAATATGTCATTTTTAGTAAAGTCTCAAATTCTGGGATCTAGTCATAGAAAAATCTTCCTCGAATAATTATTCAGTTTCAAGTTGTATTTCCCCATATCCATTACTTTTCAGTATTTACTATGAAACATTTCATAGATTTGTTCGAACAACGATTTACGTAATAATTAATCCTCTTCGTCGCTATAACGTTTATCATAGAAATTCCGTTAAAACCAATGATCGAGTAGAGATATGTACGGAAGTACTTCCAATGAAAATTTTTAAAATGCTAAATTTATCGTCGTGGATATTCACGTTTGTCCGCAATGTTGCTTTTCTGCTGTCACTTGTTTATGAAGCGGAAGCGTGCTAGGCACATTTTGAGTGACGCTATTCTTCAC
Organism: Megachile willughbiella; assembly: GCA_945859595.2. Classification (NCBI taxonomy): domain Eukaryota; kingdom Metazoa; phylum Arthropoda; class Insecta; order Hymenoptera; family Megachilidae; genus Megachile; species Megachile willughbiella. Next base: position 10,745,821 of record OX243803.1, on the reverse strand, counting down.
CTCATAATATTGTAGGCACTTTCCCAGACCTCTTGAAATTGCGTAATGGCAACGACAGAATTTTTGTAGAGAACACTCCTTAAAATATGACTATACATTCTAGTAATAGAAAATAAGCAAATGCACGAAGAACATAAAATAAATAAATACACGAGTCGTAGTATAAGTACAGCGAAATATTCGTCGCATAAATATCTTGCACTATGAAACCTAAAGCTTAATAACACATCTAATGATTATTAACATAAAACTTAATAATATATTTAATTCATAGTACATTACACACATTTATTCTTTGTTAGTAATAAAAATCAATATCCATAAAAATAAAAATTTGTAATTTAAAATAAGCATGTGAACCATGTTGCCACGTTACCATATCAAACATAATTGAATAATAAACAAAATGATAAAACATAACTGAATATACACAAATTTATTCTTTATTAGTGATTAAGTCCATAAAAATCAACATTCATAAAAACCAAGGTCCACAAAAATCAACTTTCAGGAAAAGCAACTTAACAAATTTTGTAATTTAAAATAAGCGTGTGAACTAGTCATTTGGCTGGTTAGTGTGACAATAGGGTAACATTCGTTACTGACGAGGTTAGGAGACATATTTAGGTGAAACAGGATTAATAATTATTAATAAACAATGCATTAAGCAATGGACTAACAGACTTGGATCACTTAAAGGACTTTAAACGACTGCACTTGTTTATTTACAAAAATGTAAGCATTTCTGCTTTGCATTACTTATTTGTCATTTCACATGCAAAGTTAAAATATGCCTTATAAAAATGTACAAATACCGATAAAAAGATCTGAAGTATCACGACATTACAATTTATTGATAATTAACACAAGAGACACATTCCAAAAGATTTCAATAATATTCAACAAAAACTGTGATTTAAAAAAAGTGATTTACTACATAAATTATTAGCGATCTTTTAATCAAAGGTTTAATAACACGAGTTAGACAAAATATCGTATTCATCACCTTCTGATATAAATGTAACTCTCCGTAAACGGTACAGACGGCAAATAAATGATAACTTGTAAGATCGCCATTTATCGCGGATAAATGAAGCAAGAACTTGTTCAATAACATTCAAAGTTTCTTTAAAAACCATGAAAGATATATAGATTCCGAATTCTTATCTATCATAACGTCAACAAGTGATATATAGTTATAGAACTAGAATATGCATTATTCTAAACGCGTTACATAATATGAACATTGATAGATTAACGTTATAACTCGGTAATAAATCATGAAATCACATTTAATTATAGTTGAAGACGGCGTCGTGAAATTATTAACTCGCGTATCTATAAGAGTATTATACAGGGTGTTTCATTTTTGTTCAAACAGATGTATATCTATGTTCCACAATTAAATGTAAGAAAAAGACATATTTATTACCTGATTTATATTGAAAATCGTATAAATCGAAATTATTAATCCAGTAAATATAGTACGAATTAAATCGTGTGTGGCCTCATTTTAATCAGAAAAATATTAAATATCTACTGGTAAAAGTTTTGTAACAAAAAAGTAGGAAATATGTCAATTCTACTTTTGCAGTGGTATTGACAAAATATTTTTACAAGTTTTTGTCAAACTTCGTTATTTTAAAAAACGTGTAAACGCGAAATTTTGTGAATGAAATACTATAGGTGTATTATAAACATGGGGTCATATATGTTTCAATACAAAATTATAACAGAAATATGTAAATTATGAATTCTTGTTTGAAATTTTGTTCATGATTTCGGCTAAATATGTCACGACGCGTCGGTCATTGGAGACCAAAATGGCGGTTAACGCGTTAACGTTACTTTCTTTATTATTTTACTTCGACATTTCTCATAGAATCAACACAATTACTCTTATGAATATTTGGACTTTCTTATACTTACAAATTATTGCATTTTTTCATATTAAATTTTAATCATTCAAGTGGAAATTAATAAAGCTGATACTCTGTTTCGATAATTGAGGACTCCTTCGCTGCTTAGTAGCATAAGATTGTAAAAAAAATAATTAGTTTACATAGTCTATAAACACACAAAAATGGTAAAATTACCACTATAGTTTTTATGGTTAATAAGTAATGATTTTGAAACATATCTTATTAATTAACAATTATAGGATATTTATCCTAGTACATGTTTCGATAACCATTAATTATACGAAGTGTCATTAGAATGATAACAAAATGTGAAAAAAAATAAAATTTTATTTGAAGAACAGACAAAAATTAAGAACAGAATTTTTCATGTGAGACTTTCGATAGAATCAATTCTGCGTACATACATTTTAAAGTACTTTGCTCTTGTTACGTATTGCATAATAAATATACTGATTAAATTTGTACACAAATTTTGGGTTAGAGGTTGACAAAAATATGACTTGTTACCTGCAGTTTAGTTGTAAAATGAGTAATAATTTAAATGAAAAATATTTGAAACAATGAACTCGTATAATATTGCATAATTGTGCAATTACTACAATGTCCGAAGACTAATGAGCGAAACACAGGTTTCCTATACATAAGAAGACATATGTAAATTAGAAAATTATTGCACTTACCAATTTCCAAATTCTTAAATTTTATAATATAATACTGTTAAAGTTCACTATTTTTGAATTTCTAGATCCTAAAATCTTAACATCTCAAAATCCATAAATCACAAAATCCCTACATCGCCAAATCTCTAAATCCGCAAATCCTTACATTCTGTAATTCTTAGATTTGAAAATCTCTGGATCCAAAAATCACTGGATACCTAAATCGTAAGATTCTCGAATTTCTAAATCCCCAAATACTTAGATCCCCAAATCCCTAGATCTTCAGATCTCTAAATCTTCAAATCCCTTGACTCCAAAATCCCTGAATACCCAAGTCACTAGATCCCCAAATCTTTGCATTTCAAATTCCCTAGACCCCAAAATCCATAGATTCTCAAATTCCTGGATCCCACAATATTCTACATTTTAAAATATTTGGATCTCAAAATTCTTAGATTCCAAATCCTTGCATCAATCCTTGAATTCCCAAATCCCTGGATCCCCAAATCCTTACATCTCCAAATCCCTATATCCTGAAGTTTACAGATCCCAAAATCTCAGGATCTTAAAATCCTCAGACGCCAAAATCCCTAAATCCCCAAATCTCTAGATCCCCAAATCTTTGAATTCCAAATTCCCTAAATCCCAAAATCGTTAGATTCTCGAATTCCTACATCGCACAATGTCTTACATTTAAAAATTTTTGAATCCTAAAATTCTTAGATTCCATAATCCCTGCATCCCCAAATCCTTAAATCTCCAAATTCCTAAATCCCCAAGATTTATATAAATGAAAGAATCCCTAAAATCCTCAGATGTCAAAATCCCTAAATCCCCAAATCCCTAGATCCCAAATTTCCTTGACTGAAAAATCCCTGGGTCCGAAAATCCTCAGACACTCAAAACCATCAAATTCCATATCTTCAAATTGTTATCTCAAAAGTCCCTAAAAATGTACGTATGGCACCCCATCCCCAAGTTGCGAAATTTTTCGTAAGGCAGATTTGCTTTCGACTACACACGCCCACAATGTTCAAAAGGTTAAACGAAACTATGGCATAAAGTTCCCTATTGGTCGATAATTAGGAGGAATCTCTAAGCCCTGCGCGGACAGAGGACACGTCCCATTCATTTCCAACTATCTCGTATCTGAAACGTACACCTGGCCGCGGGTAATAAACTGGCACAATGGCGTTACGACGTTGCAATTCGTCATGCGCCCCGGGGACGCGTTTAAGTGAAATAGATACGTCAGTCTTATGGAATATAAGTTCATAAAATTGAGCGGTAAATCATCGGGGAATTTGTTCGTAACGGCGTCGGCCGCGGGTTCACGCGATCCCGACGCGGGTAACCGCAGAGCCAGCCATGTAATGACAGGCTTTAACAGCGACTCGTAAAATCTTGCCACAATGGAATCATTCTCGACGGTGCGGCTCTATTGCGCGAGTCAATGGTCGCGCGTGCGAGCGGCTCGCGCCGGATGCGGGCTCGCGCTATTTCGCACGCGTAAATAATCGACGCGGGTTTCAACCCCCGGACAAGGGTGCCGATCGTCACGCGACTCCGTTTTTCCCTCACTATGCTAATTTTGTGTTCACCTGTTTATCAAAAACATGTCTTGATTGTAAGTTAGAGTCGATACTGTTCAATAATTAATTAATGTTAAATACACAAAGATAGCATGATCGTCTTTTGATTGGAGGTGAATGAATGAAGTATGCACTGTCTCAATTGTATTTAATAAATTACCAAGAACATGTCTTGATTGTAAGTTAGAGTCGATACTGTTCAATAATTAATTAATGTTAAATACACAAAGATAGCATGATCGTCTTTTGATTGGAGATGAATGAATGAAGTATACACTGTCTCGATTGTATTTAATAAATTACCAGAAACATATCTTGATTGTAAGTTAGAGTCGATACTGTTCAATGATTAATTAATGTTAAATAGCTGCACAAAGGTAGCACGATCGTCTTTTGATTGGAGGTGAATGAATGAAGTATACACTGTCTCGATTGTATTTAATAAATTACCAAAAACATATCTTGATTGTAAGTTAGAGTCGATACTGTTCAATAATTAATTAATGTTAAATACACAAAGGTAGCATGATCGTCTTTTGATTGGAGATGAATGAATGAAGTATACACTGTCTCGATTGTATTTAATAAATTTAAATTTGTAATTAAAATGCGTATCACTGAACCTACCGGCGTATGCGTGCTTGCTTTAAAATTAAAAATGGGGTTGGAAAATAAATACAGGATAAGATATAAGTTAATATACATACTAATTATTTGTGACTATTACTGATTTTTTATTCCTCCCTTCATTCGATACTGGAAGGAATAAATCAGTTTGTTTATAATTTATATTAGCTTATTTTATACCATTTTTGTTTGAAGAGGTTCTTTATGGTTAAGAGTAAAATGCATTCTTCGAAAATACGAATCAACAATTTCAGTGGCATTTCACTGATAATGTAATTTAAAGATATAATTCTATAGGAAAAATTGAAACGTAAATGAAGAATAGAAGTTTTTAGATAACACTGTTTTTGAGATAATCAATTTTGTGTAAATACAAAGAATTTTTAGAATATCTTGTACTTGTTACGGGTATAATATATTGGTTAAATTTTCGTAAAATTTTTATCTAGGAAAAATAGCATTTTTCAACAGCATGGAACAGTTTACTTGTGAAACAAGAAATATTTTAAACGAAAAATAGCAATGCCATTAGTATACAAAAATTCGTAGGAAAACGATCTTCATAATAATAGTTTTATATTTTACATTTATATCATGTTAAAGGGTAGCAATGATATATAATTTTTCTGTAAATAAATCTTAACATGAAATAATAACGAAAATTATCTAACAGAAGGTTAATGCAAATATACGTTTAGTGTTCTGAATTAACAGTGCGTATATATACACCCTTTGTAAATGACTATTCATCTTTGTAAGCCGTGTATACACACGTTCATAACAAAAGGGTTACTAACAAGGGTTCGATTATGCATGTATACATACACGCAACACATATTTTCAATTATGAAAGAAGTTCTATTGTATCTTATGTAAATACCGTGCCCTCGCGTATCGTTTAGTGATTTCTGGTAGAAAATTAAATTATTAGAATGGAAATAAACTGATATGATTTGTTCGCAATAAGGGCGTGGTTTCGAAAATTTTTAATAGGTTCGTATTATTTGATCATGCAATTTAATTCACAAAGTAGAATATTGACACATATCACATTGAAGTAGTTGAAAATTTTACTAGGTAGTATTTTTATTTTTGAAAAATTTTATCAAGTATTTTTACAATATTTTACTATATTTTTGCTACATTTTCATTATACTTTCATTATATTTTCGTCATATTTTTGTTACATTTTCGATTATATTTTCGTCATATTTTTGTTATATTTTCGACAAATTTTTGTCATTACTTTATTTGTATATTCGTTATACTCTTTCTACATTTTTATTATATTTTCGTTACATTAATTTTGCTACATTCATAGTTCCAAGTAGTTAATAAGAGCATTAAGTACCTGAACAAATTCTAACACATCAAATTATATAACTACAAATTTTAACCATATATTATCTTAGTCACCCATATACATATGCTAGTCAAAGTTAAGAGACAGTCAAACAAATGTGATGCTTCAAATTACCCATAGAATTTCTTATTCGAGTAAAAATAAATTTCGAATAATTTCGTTTCGATGAAAACGTTCAAACATATATGTTGTATCTCTTCACAAGGTGACACATCGGAGTGGAAGTATAGTATACATATACTACTTATATAAGGGTTGAAAGTGGAATATATATCTACCACATCACAGACACATAACTTCTACGGCTGACGTTTCAATCAACCATCTTCACCTTCGTTACTCTTCGACGTTTGTTGTGGCTACGAATTTTCTAACGACGTATGAGAATAAAATTTTTCTAAACTGGTGTTGTGCAATGTTCGAAATGAAAACGATGAATAACATCGTTTATCAAGGGTCGTTGATTAAGAAGAATCGATTTGTTCCTTCATTTATATGACAGATCTTATGATAGATAGAATGAGTATAGATATGATAAATAGAATTTCATTCTACATATTGTTGAAAAATAATCCTAGTGATTGGTCAAACGTCCTGGTATGTAACATGAGTGTAGTAAAACAATCTGTACTCTTACAAATATTTAAAATTCAATTAAAGTTGTTGATTGAGACAATTTCATGTTAGTTTTAATTCTTTAATTTAAGCTTGAATTTATAACCCTAACTTTTAAACTTAAATTTGAATTCATAACCTCAACTTTTAAATTTAAATTTGTATTCATAATCCTAAATCTTGAGTATAGTTCTAATTTTTTAATTTGGATTTGAACTCATAATTCCAATTTTGTAATTTCAATTTGAATTCATATTTCAAATTCTATAATCTAAATTTAATTTCATTAATTTTTTAATTTGAATTGGAATTCGTGATCCTAATTTTTGAGTCTGAATTTGAATTTACAATCCTAATTTTTGAACTTGAATTTGATTCCACTGTTTTAATTGTTGGATTTAAATTTATAGTCCTAAATTTTAAATCTAAATTCGCAATCCTGATTTTTTAATCTATCCTAATTTTTAAATTTATCTTCGAATTCGGATTCTATATAAAAGATCATAAATAAATGTATACATATTATTTATTAACGCAAATAAGAGGTCATAAGGACAGTGAACCTACCGACCTAAAATGCACATTTCGAAACAAAAAATGAAATTAAAAAATAAATAAACAAACCACAAAATTAATATACACATTGTTCACCTCGATGAAAGTCAGTGATTAAAGAAAACCACCTTAACAAATAACATGACTTAAAATGAGGAACTGAAGGGGTGATTTGACCGGTTTGGTAGTTTTAGTGGTAACATCAATTCGATAATACAAGGAGAAGAAAGAAACAATTAAAAGGAAAGGAAGAATAGTGGAACGCGTTGCAGAGAAGTATTATATAGGAAGGAAAGAGCGAGCAAGACCTGTTTCTTTCACCTGTGCCACCGCGAGCAATAAATAACCGCCAGCTTAGCTGATTTTACTGCCGTGTGTTTGGGTGATCCCAATAACGCCGACCGAAGAAGGGACCAATAATGCGAAGAAAACCAATCTTCGCGCTAACTAGCCATTCAAACGGCAGAACTGCCAGACAAGTCCTCGAAGGACCCTGGTTAACCTCTGAAACGAAACGGTTTCAAGCCTATTTCGGTATTAAAGAATTTGCGGAGAACGTCATAACCGTGTGGGCGGAAACTCTTGCTCGTCGATATATGTATATATGATGTTGCACCAGCCATCTCGTGTATGTTTGCCGTTTGCGCGCATCCTCGCACTTAAGCTCGTTATATCGCAAACATCCTTTATTAAGTTTCTTCAAAATTTTACTGGATCGTAATCATGGCATTTGAACACTAAATTTTTTAGAAAAACCATATGACAGAGTATAATTGTATTTAGTATCATGGTTATATAACGTGTGCTGTATTGATGGATGTTTTTAATTATAACGCAAGGATATTACGTCTTTTTAAATAACTGAGGAATTATGATGGAATACAATATGAATTATTGAAGCAAAAATGGGGATGATGGGGGAGATTTGACATGAGGGATGATGAAATGGAAGGAGTTTTCAATACCTTTCAATACCTTGTGTTGGTTGACAGGAAAAGTATTTAATTTTTGTTAATTTTATATTGTTAAAAAATAGCTTTATCACTATTTCACTTGTATTCTAGTGTTGTATTAAAAATAACATTGTGATCTTTTAGTAGGAACGACACACCTTTCATAACATTCCTCGTACAAAAGATTACAAGTTTAAAATATGCCAATCTAAAAACATATCCTTCAAGTATTTTAAACTTCAGGTTCCAAATTATAGTAACTATTTACAATTATTTACAGTTATAAGTATCGAAGAATTTCCGCTGGTATTATAAAAAGGACCGTTAAACGCAGCCTAACCTCTTATTTCAAACGGAGAAGAGAACATAAAACGTAGTCCGATATAATCAAAACATGCAGCTAGCTCTCAGAGTGTTAACAATCAAATTATTTTGCAAATAAATGTACGTACATAAACACACCTTCACGGTCGTTATTCCTACATTTCCTACGCACTTTTACTTCATTTACATTCGCACCAATAACACCTTGTAAACTGCGCACACGGGTACAGTATGCATTACGTGTGATCAAGTAGTACAATATATAATGCACAGTACGTACGAAATAACGTAAAGTGTTGTTAGGAAAATCGATCGAGGTAACGAAGCAAGCTAGCAACTATTACAACACGGATACTTTTCATACCAACTTAATGACTGCTTATCCCTGCAAACGTGTTTCCGATCACGCGTTGTCATCCGCGTGGGCAGACGACCATCTCGGAGCCACGATTCCCTGCGTAGCAATAATTGCTCGGAGATGGTAGCCATTAAAACCAACGATTTATCACCCTGCGAATCGTAATTCAAGCGGACGTTATAAAACGTATCGCCTTTAATTAAATTACATCGTGGCCTATTAATAATCCGCGAATTCGCAAAGAAGTGGCGAGCTGGCACGAGCGGCGAGACGTCAGCTCGATGTTTATCTTGGCTCGTCGTATTCTGACAAATTCAATTTCGTTTTGCGTTGAAGAGATAGGGACACAGATAAACGAAGTCGTATTGCAAATTTATTTTGCCATTGGTGACGGCTTATGCATTGTCACGAGTGAGAGTATGTAAATTTCTTTTAATAAAATAGGTTAGTTCTGTTTTATATGTGGAAGTATGAAGAATTTCTAAATTTGAAAATTTGGTACTTGAGAAGATTGTAAAGTACACTCTTAATTACTACAGTTTAAATTTTATAGTTTCTTAAGTTCCTAATTTGCAATTTCTTTTGGAGATTATTTCTGAATTTAAACACTTGATAGTTAGTACCTGAATCTGTAAAGTATATTTCCAAATTTTCCAATGTTTTATATTTCAGTATCTCAAAGTTTTTAAATTGAAAAGCTTGCAATTTCCATATTTTTAAATTTCTACACATACCAAAAAATTCGGGACCTTCGAAACGATAATGGGATAATAATCCAATAATAAGCACTTTCAACGTGAGCAGTGTAAGTAATATAATTACTAAACGTCATATCAATATTAAAAAAAAGCGTATGACAAGGTAGACAAATACACGCCCCAATAATCACAAATTATGAGCAAATATGAAAAATTAACTGATACAAGTTCCAGTCGAATTATTAAAGCAAACATATTTCTCTGTAAATTACATGTCTGAAATGACTCTACCCGTTACATTCAAATAACGTATCGCAAATTAAATTTCGATCGACAGGCTCGCAAACACGTGAAACCTGTAGCCGCTTTCGCGAGTAATCAACTACTTAAACGCAGACAAAGTATAACAGAGAAAAAAATTAATTTTACGGTTCACGATTCCAGCGATCAGATAACCCACACGCATGCCGCTTAATTATTAATGCGAATGCATCCTGCACTTGTCGGCTAATCGTGCACTTGATCACGAACGCATCGATGCGTGTCCACAATTTGGACAAAGTTGCACGCTCTGTTACTTACTTCTGCAAACAGGTCAATTACTCATTCAGGTGACATTTCATTTTTGCGAATCCGATTTCAAACTTTCCTTTTGTTGTTCGATGCTTGTCGAACAAACTTAAATTATTTTACACCTTGTCGAACGCTTTAAAATTACCGATCTTAATCGAAGATTTAAAAATTATTCATTGAATTTTATTGTATAAATGGACGCACAAATTAAAATTTCTAGTTCACAAGACCACTGCCATTCATCAAATTAACTTATTGTAAATAAAGCTATTTCATAAAATATCGTCTGGACTTCTTTTTATTGAAGGATGGAAACAGATTAATAAATATTCATTGTTTGGGACAGAAATAATAGGACACACCACTAATATTATTTGATTGGACATATGAACATTTTTATATGGTCGAAAAATATTGAAACAATGCAAATATTATAGGTTATTTTTTAATTCTAGTTTACATCTACACTGTACAAATTTATATGAACATACATGGATTTATGGACTAACCCGATGAAATTAAGATTAAATATGAGATTTATTTTTTAACGCAAAAATTGTTATATGAATTTATATAAATGAAAATCTCGAGTACATAACCACGCATTAAAAATATTCTTTGTATTTTATTCGTACTTTGATACCATTTAAATTGTATGTAAAATATATAAAATAAGTGATGTATCTAAATTAACTCTTTTTCACAAAACAACAAATTCAGAAATACTGTCTTAATACTAGTGTACGTATATATGAAAAGTTTATTGTAAGAGAAAAATCAAAATAATTTAAAATACTATCCTCGTGACACCATGTGTGACTCACTCACGTATACAAACATACAGGTCAAACCGTGCTAAATACAACTTTTTGTCAGAGGATCAAATTTTCTTAAAATGGGGCAAAGCCCCCCAAAAAATTGTAAAAAATGTCGAAAGGTGGCTAATGGGTGGTCTAGGGAGCGAAGAGCCCCCCAGCGAGCGAATAGCTTTATTATTATCGAACACCCTGTACATGCTAATATAATTATTCGGTCGACAGGTCCAGTTACACGATCAAGCAATTTCACAAATGTACCAGGGGAGAAAATAATACTTTTTTCCCGACGCGTAGCAATTATTGCCGTAGCGAGTTTCGCGGGCGGGCAGGCGGGCAAACACGTTGTGTAGCGCGCATCATTTCGTTCGCATCTTTCCGTCTCTCTCAACTTCGTATCTATATAATAACTGGTTAAATTCCGGTAGTGGCGATCCTTACGAACGGTAGCCTCTAATCAACCTAATTTCGGGTTCCTTTGGCCCAATGTGGGCCAACATTGGAATTATTCGGTAATTGTAATGGATCGGAATGTTGCGCGTTCGCTCTTTAAGGGCACGGAGCAGGCCAGCCAATTTCGTATCTTACGCGCTTGTTGTTTTGCTCGTTGTTTCTTAGCCGGCCATTATCGGGGGCCAACGTAGATTTGATTCCTTGGCCCCGGTCTCGTGATTGCCACGATCTGCGCCCTCGCTCGATTACTCGCTGCTAGTCTTTGCCCATCGTGGCTGGAATTCTTTATGAAGCATGTTCCGCTGAGAAATGTCGATCGAAACTCGGCTGACTACCGAATCGCCTTCGTAGAACAGTATGATTCTTTGATTATTGCACACCGTCAGTTCCTTCAAATTACAGTGGAGTATGATAGAATAAATTTAATCGATCCCCAATCTCGATGATCGTAGCGTCTCTGCGCTGTTGCGTTCACTGAAATATAGTCAGCGAAAGTGTAGAACGAAATACTGACTGAAATATTAGTAATATTAATGAAACAGAACATTCATAATATTAATAGAACAAAACATACATAATATTAACAAAACATACATGATATTAATAGAACAAAACATATATGATATTAACAGAACAATACATACATAATATTATTAGAACAAAACATACATAATATTAGTAGAACAACATACATGATATTAATAGAACAAAACATACATGATATTAACAGAACAACACATACATAATGTTAATAGAACAAAACATACATAATATTAACGAAACATACATGATATTAATAGAACGAAACATACATGATATTAATAGAACAAAACATACATGATATTAACAGAACAATACATACATATATTAATAGAACAAAACATACATAATATTAGTAGAACAACATACATAATATTAACAAAACATACATGATATTAATAGAACAAAACATACATGATATTAACAGAACAACACATACATAATATTAACAGAACAAAACATAAATATAAATAATATAAAAAACATGTATTGATAGAGCAAAATATTAATAGACCAAATTAAAAATTCTTTCAATCCAAAAATGAAAGAATAAAATTCTTAAACAAGTTTTTAGTACCAGTTCCATATCAGATCTCATACACACAATTTCATTTAACGCACGAAGTACACATGTGTGGAGGAGAAAGGTCTCGAAACCACATTTTGACGTTTCATAAAAAAGACTCGCGTTCGTAAGAAACCACAGGACTAAATTAATTTTAGTGCATACAATTACAAAGGTGCATCTGTACTGATATATAGTGAGTCTAACTCTGCAACAAGGCAATATTTTCGTTATTTTTAATTATAATGGAAAATGTCAAAGGTGTGAGTTGTTCTGTGACAAGCGTGACCTATAAAAAGTTCTTCAGGTCATATTTTCAAGAATTTCACGATCTGGTTTTTTAAATCGGATCATATGATATCATGAAGACTGAGACTCACACAATGACTTATAATACTATGACCATAGGAATACTAATACTATGTTATAGGAAATTATTTCTTACAATTTCATCGTCGCATAAAAAGTGGTTTCTCAACACCTCTTTGCATGTGAGTATATTTAACAACGTGATTACATTACTAAAACGAAAAGGTAACCCAAAGTTGTTTAATTTTCCAAAATTATTATTTCCAAGCGTGGTATTCACTCGAAATTATAGTAAAAGTTATATACAATTGGGATCCTTCAAAACAGCCTTCTAATCTACCGTAGCGATTGTCTCGTTTGAGATCGCGTTTTACAGAGAAATAAGCAGCTAGAGAAATCGTAAACGCTATAATACGAGGCTGCGATCAGTCATAGAAGATTGGCAATTGAAAGCCACTTTAATGATCGAAACGACCGACGTTTTTACTGCGAAGGAGCAGAGACGCAGCGAGTTTTCCAAAGAAACGATTGATTCAGGTACCTACATATTTCTCAAGGATCAATTATTTTTCCTCGTGATCGAACATTTTCTTCCGCATCTGATGAAATTATTCGTTTCTTGAATATGCATAGTCAACTCTAAGTTCCACTAAACATATAATTAGTTATAACTAGTTATCCTTTCTTTATGAATTAAACATGTTCAGAAATAATTGCAATCAGAAGTTTAACAAACTCATGTAAACAATTTTGGTAAAATGTACAGTGTGACATTTGTTTAATATTATCAAGAGATTGCTAGTCTGAGAATAATGTGGCTTTGTATAACGACGCGTTTAATCACCATGTAGAGTCAGCATTGTATACGGAACATGTAATGTACGCCACCCTTTATTGTCACACGTTAGACACATGTCATGTTATAATATAATAGTCATATGTTGCATTGCAACTCGCCTGTATTACCACACGTTGTATAATTACGCATTCCATTGTCACGTATGACATTAGCATGTGTTGTATAGCTACACACTCAATTGTCACGTGTTTTATTATCGCTCGCCTGTATTACAACGTGTTATGCAACATTCTATCATCATGTGTTGTATCTACACGTGTTGTAATACAGTACGCAGTGTATTGCCACGCGTATCTCTCCGCGCTGTATTATCACGCGTTGTATCACTCCGCGCTGAATCCCCACGCGCTGATTCACTATTCGAGGTATTTCTACACGCTGTTTCCATGTGCTGATTCACCCTTCGTGGTATTTCTACTCGCTGCATCTCCACGCGTGGTATTTACACGCGCTGTATTTTCATGCGTGGTATTTCCACGCGCTATATATCCACGCGTGGTATTTTCACGTGTTGTATCTCCACGCGTGGTATTTCTACGCGCTGTACCACCACGCGTGGTATTTCTACGCGCTGTATCTCCACGCACGGTATTCCTACTCGCTGTATCTCCACGCGTAGTATTCCTACGCGCTGTATCTCCACGTGTGGTATTTCTACGCGCTGTATCTCCACGCGTAGTATTCCTACGCGCTGTATCTCCACGTGTGGTATTTCTACGCGCTGTATCTCCACGCGTGGAATTTCCACGCGCTATAACTCCACATATGGTATTTCTGCGCGCTGTATCTCCACACACGGTATTTCTACGCGCTGTATCTCCACACGTGGTATTTCCACGCGCTGTATCTCCACACGTGGTATTTCCACGCGCTGTATCTCCACACGTGGTATTTCCACGCGCTGTATCTCCACGCGTGGAATTTCCACGCGCTATAACTCCACATATGGTATTTCTACGCGCTGTATCTCCACGCACGGTATTTCTACGCGCTGTATCTCCACGCGTGGTATTCCTACTCGCTGTATCTTCACGCGTGGTATTCCTACGCGCTGTATCTCCACGTGTGGTATTTCTGCGCGTTGTATCTCGACGTGTGGTATTCCTACGCGCAGTATTTCCACACGTGATATTTCCACACGTGGTATTTCCACGCGCTAATTTACCACACGTAGTATTTCTACGCGCTGAATCTCCACGCGTAGTATGTCTACGCGCTGTATCTTCGTGCGCTGAATAATCACGTTCTATATCTCCACGCGTTGAATCACCACGCGTGGTATTTCTATGCGCTGCATCTCTATAAACTGAATTACTACGTGCTGCATTTCCACATGCTGTATTACCACGCATACAATCTCCACGCACTATGTTCATCACACATTATATTGCAACATATTGCACTCCATGCGTTAAATCTCTATACGTCAAATAACCACGTACTGTAATCGCGAATTTTGACATCACATTGTATTACCAAATGATATATCGCCATATGCTATACGAACAAACGTCACATCGTCGTGCATCATATAACGTGTTATATTACCATATGTTCAATCCCTACGTATTATATCGCCACACATTACATTCTGCAACAACACACGTCGATATTAATAGAACGAAGGTTATCGCAACAAAACGAAATCTGATATTTAAAGTGGAACAAAAATTCATACTTTATTTTTATAATTTTCTTCTATAATTATACGTACGGGTATTTTATTTGGCGGGGAAGCCCATTATAGATTCGAAATTATTCAATGTAGGACGAGAAACTTGAGTGTAAGAAAAGAGGAAGGGGCGAGCTCGTCACGAAGGATGCATGTTGCATGCACAGAGAGATTAATACCGTTAATAGCACCAAATTGTAACCATAAAGTATTCATGTAAGCAAGAAAGTAAAACGGTATACGGTGTTTTTGCGGCTTTTATCGTTCACACGCCGGTGAATACAAGGGAAGAATTTTTTATTTGCTACCGTCTGTTATGCATAATGACATTTCATTGCGTTGCTGCAATTAAATTGAACGTTCTAACAGTTTGCAAATGCTGTTGCAACATGAATGAATAGATCGTGATTATGGGTTTGAGTTAGCTGATTCATTCATGAAAGGCATTGAAGTACAACAATTTTAATGATTCAACATTTTTTTTATGCACGTGGGTAATAACTACGGTTAATGAATTTTAATTAGAATTCAGTGGAATTCTTGGCGGAATGATACGTAGGGTATTGAAGATAATTTCAATTAGAATATTTGTTTAACATTGAAGGATATGCATCGATCATAAATTGTAAAGCAGTGTATGCAATAAATTAGGTTGAAAATGCAAATTTGCTGTGAGGAAGTTTTCTGTAAATTGTTTACCACGAACCTCTGCATTATAACGAGCAATTTATATTCATTTATACGTGCAACCAACACCAGTTATTATCGTACTATATTGCAACAAGTAAAATAACCAATTTACTCAATATTATAAGTAGATCGTATCTGCGATTTCCTTTTTGACGATAAACCGTTCGTTAGAAGTTGGTTAACGAAATGTTCTTATCATGATTTAATTACCTGGTTTTTGTATTTTAGTGGTCAAAATTAATGATTAAATAGAATTACTTGTTATTCATTATCTTATTATATTTGATATTTTTAGTGTTACATTAACTTTTATTTTTAGTTTTTAACACTAGTTTTATTACGCAATTATTATGTTACTATTTTGATAGATTGCTATTTCATTATCTTTTTTTTGTGTTATAGTACTATTTTACTATTTTACTATACTATTACACTATTATTAAGATACTTCACTAATGTTATTGTTAAGGAATATTGCTATATTAGTATTTTGCCAAGTTGCTGTTTTATTATTTTACTGTATTACTATTTTGCTATTCCACAATTCTATTATTTTTCCATTTTACTGTTTTACTAATAAACTATCCAGCAGTTGTACTACATAGCTATTCCATTATACTGTTATTTGACGATTCTACTATTTTAAAATTTTATCATGTTACTAATTTATTAATTTATTACGTTAATATTTTGCTATGTATCTATTTCATTGAATTAATATTCTACTGCTTTACTATATTATTACACTACTATTCTACTATTTCACTACATCATTATACTACTTCACTACTTTCCTATATTACTATATCATTATTCACCCATTTTACTAATTTTATTATACAACTATATTAATATTTAAATATTCTCCCATTTTATTATCAATTTAATTCAAAATTGTTATACTTATTTTACTGTGCAAATATTACCATGCTTCTATTCCACTTTTTTGAATATCTTCAACATAATCTTGTTTATCTTATTATTATTTCATTAATGTCTTGTTAATATTATTTAAACAAACATTTGTTCCTGAATTTTTTCCTTAATATACTATTTTAGAAGACAGACCTTCGGGCTTGTTAATAACAATACCTAAAAATGGCGGATTTTCTATTTTCACTTTTATCGAAATATTAATTTTCCTGACATGTTCACCTAATCTTCTAATTTCTTCTGATAAAGACGAAACAACGCGTTTTATCTATTTTTCTTCTGTTAAAACAATCGGTTAATTAATTACAAAAAATACAGTAATAGTAGCATCGCCATTATATTAAATTTTCATAAATGAAAATTATTTTTCCATAACACTAATAATTAGTATCAGTGTTTTAATGAATAATTAATAAATGAAAAATGAAGAAAAATTTCGAATATTACATTAAATAGACAACTTTCTTTCTGTAATACCTATAATTAATATTACTATTATTACATTGATCATTCTTTTGAATGCTACAATAGTATAAATGCGTGTGATTGATCTCTTAAAAACGAAGCGACTATATCTAAAATTTGTAAAATGCAAATCACCAATTATCTTGAATTATACAAGAACGATATTAATAGCGCTAAAAAATGTGACACAAAATAAGGCGAACTTACAGCATTTTAAATGAGAAGAAACAGGTGATATTTTAGTTGTGCCAGAGAGCCAAGATAATTAACTTTCTGTTCTTCACGCTTTTCTTTCTCATTTATTACATTTTCTTATCACGCCTCCTATCGCAATTACTGAATAATAATGGGACGTGAATCCCGAGTACTGGTTTGTCGAGCGTAAGTCTACAATGATTTTGCATCACTGTAAACATTCACCGGGAATAAATACGATCGTTCGCTGTTTCCGTATAATTATAACTTAAACACACGGGCAAAATACCGTGCACGATCGTCAATTTTATTACGGTCATTGATTTAATATGCCGACCAAAGTTGCGCGCCATTGATCGACTCCGAAATTTGTCTGATATGCAGATTCGATTAAGTCCGAGAGCGTTCTTCGATTTAATTTAATCGTCCAATGCGTCCGTTACCCGATAAATGCCTGAATGTGAACGGAACAGAGGAAAAACAAGAAAAATGTGTCAGACTCGTCGAACAACAGCAGACACGTTCGAAATAACACGTCCCGGAAGCGTAAATAAATTAAACTGACCCGCCGCGAGCAAACGTTACACGAACAACCATGATTCTGTAGTAATCGAACAATTTACACGCTTGAATCGGACCTCGTGATAATCGACGTTAATAACCGAACACGAGTAGTCTATTGTGTGATCGAGACTCGAAAAAATTTAACGGATAAATGTCTATTAAATCGATTGATTTTTAAGTGGCTAAAATCGATTAAAGCTTTTTTGTGACGCAATCAGCAAACGTTTTAATTCTTTCAATGCTTGGGATCTATAGATATTTTGTAATATTTTATGTTCGTTGTGTGAAGACTTATAATGGCTGTAGAATTAGGCTTAAGGAAACAGATTTAAAAAATTAAGCGAGTGTCGGATAATAAATTTTAGTTTTTTAATTAATATCAGTGTCATCGTAGGTACACTTATGTTTTTATTTTGTATTCGTTATATTTTTTATAGGAAATTATTGGAAGCAAAGTTATCGGAAGAAAGGAGATTTTATAATTATTCATTAGTCCAACGTCATTTTGTTAGTTTTTAAAATAAATGGTGATTGCAGAAGCTGTAGTAAATACATAATTAAAATTTTTTTAAACTCTTTGCTTTTAATGAAATCAGAAGTCAGCTAATAATTTACAGGACTGAAAATGTCCAAAACTTATTAAGGGGATAATTATATTATTTTAAGATAATTATTTTATCTTAAGGTAAGAACATTAATTTTCTCTATATTCGAACATCGTAATAGCTATCATTAAGTACGTAAGTACTAAAAAAGGAAATATAAAAATTGTTACTTAAATGAAACCTTTTATATTCAAATTTCCATCTGAAATTGCCTTAACCTTCAAATTCACGTGATTTACAAAAGTAAAAATTACTAAAAATTTCCAAACGTCAGGATATCAATTTTCTTCATCATCAGATGTTACATTAGTTAACACACGCATGTGAGTGGTAAAAAAAGAAATACAACAATTGTTATTTAAACTTAACGTCTCATCTTCAACATCCCTATCTGAACTAGCCAAACCCTTCACCTAACTTATAAACTTAAAAATTTGTAAAAACTGACGAACATAAAATCAACTTTCTCCGCCATCAGATGCTAAAATAGTCAACATCGCCAAATGCTAAAAAAGAAAATACAAGAATTATTATTTAAACTAACGTCTCATCTTCAACTTCCCTATCTGAACTAGTCATACCCATCACTTAACTTATAAACTTAAAAATTTGTAAAAACTGACGAACATAAAATCAACTTTCTCCGCCATCAGATGCTAAAATAGTCAACATCGCCAAATGCTAAAAAAGAAAATACAAGAATTATTATTTAAACTAACGTCCCATCTTCAACTTCCCTATCTAAACTAACCAAATCATTCACCTAACTTATAAACTTAAAAATTTGTAAAAACTGACGAACATAAAATAAACTTTCTCCGCGATCAGATACTAAAATAGTTAACATCGTTAAATGCTAAAAAAGAAAATACAAGAATTATTATTTAAACTAACGTCTCATCTTCAACTTCCCTATCTGTACTAGTCAAACCTTTCCCCTAACTTATAGACTTAAAAATTTGTAAAAACTGACGAACATAAAATAAACTTTCTCCGCCATCAGATACTAAAATAGTCAACATCGCCAAATGCTAAAAAAGAACATACAAGAATTATTATTTAACCTAACGTCTCATCTTCAACATCCCTATCTGAGCTAGCCTCTAACTTACAAAATTAAACGAGAACAATATTCTCCGTCAACAAATCAATTAAGTAGTGAACATTGATGCACGCAAAACAGGAAAAGTCATAAAACCGGAATTTAATCGCAACATTGTTTCTTCGATCGAAGTCCGTCAACCTTGTGCCGCGAAGTCAAGATCGCTAATTATGAGTTATACAATCGTCTCGAACGTTCAGAGTTTTATAGCTGCAATCAGTGTTATCATCTTTTATAGGTATCGCTGGCACGAGAATCGGATATGGGGGAACCTGTAAGGTACAATAACGCGTTCTGTCCCGGTTCCGTCTACGCCGTATCTCTTTCCCTTCAGAAGTGGCCTTTACGATTCCGAGTATCCCGAATTCCGAGTGCACTCCTTTTTTTATGGTCACTAGCTACGTCGCTGGCTATACGACTGCTAACGATGTGCCATTAAATCGAGTTAACGAGGGGAACCGCGCTATTTACCGAGCTATTTCCTAGCCGACCGATCGTTCCGCTTGGCCATCGGTAAACCGCAAAACACCGATCCTTTTTCAATGGTCAACACTTCTCGATAAAGATACTAACTCGGAGCTTATGATTGTTCCGTGACGAGATCATTGTCTTTGCGATCTTTCTGCGGATCGATTGTTTCAATAGGACTGCCATTTTGACTGCCACAGGACGGTCATTTTGTCTATCCACTCTCTCCATTTACAGATTCGCTCTTACTTTGCGAGAGGGTGACTGGATTTTCAGTATTTTATACCACTGGATTTTCAGTGTTTTATTAATTGAATACTATACAAAGTATAGACAAATTTTGTATGTAATGTAGACAAATCTTGTGTACTACTTATTCGTAGACAAAGTATAAAGTACAATATATACATGTATATTGTGAAAACTAATTTGCCAGAACCCTTAGCGTTTTTCTGGATTGTCGACTTATTGTAATCTTTTACAGAACACTAATATGATTTCATTCGTTAAGTATACGTACCGTAGCTAGCTAACATTTATTAAATTTCATTTAGGTAAGATTTAATCGAAATTCAGATGTAATCTTAGTAATTCGCATGTCATATTTTTAGTCGAAATTATTGCATTCATGATTTATTAAAAAAACACTAATGTATAATATAGTGAAAGAATATATTAGGGTTAAGGTTAACAATTGCTTAAGAAGGTCATGGTTGTGCAGATCGTGTAATAGTTGCTTACAGTTTGGAATTAATTTCATAATGCGACACCGTCACATTTTACTCATTCAGTTCAACTGAATTTAGCATTATAACTAGTTTGACAAGAAATTTACTAATTTATCAGTCTCTGAAAACCTGTGAGACTGGTTCACTGACTAAATCACTGAATTATTCACTGATCCAAATTTAGAAAGTCTGAATTAAGTTAGGTTATGTTCGCCGAAGTCAGGTTCTTAGGACGACTCGATCTGCATTTGTTCGTTTGTCTGAACCTGATCTATTTTTTCAACCTTGTTATACTTCATCTCGTGGACACGCAACATATGTATTTTAATTTACAAATATCTAAAAATAAGAACGTTGACTTCATAAAATACAAGGTTATATAAAATACCTACATTTCTCATAAATTCTGTTTAACTCATAAAAATTATTAAAAAAAAGTTCTAAAAAGGTTAATTATAACCTGATTAACATATTTCTACCAACCCATGATTTACCAAATGCACATTCATTTTACAACCTCGTCTAATCTTAAAATATACTTCCACTTTAATAAAATATGAAAAATGTTCCTTCATACCAATTATAATAATTCAGTATCATAATTCATGTACGATCATGACCAAACACGACGTGTTTGGCCGTAATTGTACCAATTACGAGTACACTTGATCACGATATCGTAAATTTTTTATCAATTAGAAGAACACGTTTGATTCATAGCCAAAGAGTGAAAGTTTGATTTGCACGTGTGTCAAGGAAGATGCTTAGATCATTCCAGGAATAATGATTATTTAAGCGAATTACATGATGTAATATTCGGTATCCGCGGTGTTTCGGAATCTTTTGCGTAACACTAATTCCATGTTAGAAACGTAAACAGTTCCATTCGAGAGCTGTAATTCACCGATAGGGTTTCTACAGACAGAACTCTAATTTCTGCAATAGAAATTCGTGCTTTAAATCGATCGTGTCCTTTTATATTTGCCGATTGGACGTTGTACTATTAACAATTCAATCTTACATAAGTCAAACGTTTGTTCTTACAGTAAAAAGCATTGTATACACTGCTCATTCTTCCAGTCAGTATCTACAAGTTAATTACTGAATTTTGTAAATTATTAAATTAGGAAATATGAGATTTTTATATGCTTGCATTTAATTTATAAATTGATAAATTTAACAAATTGAAATTTTTATATTTAAAATTTCGAATTTTCAAACTTTTAAATTTTTAGATTTCTATGTTCCCAAATTTCCAAATTCCCAAATTTCCAACTTCCCGAATTTATAAATTTCCCAATTTCTAAATGCCTAAATTCTAAATTCTACTTATTTAGTATTTCTACTAAATAAGTATACTAAATAAGTATGGTATTTCTACTCTCTATATCTTCACACGTGGTATTTTCACGCGCTATATATCCACGCGTCGTATTTCCACGTGCTGTATTTCCACGGGTCGATTTACCATGCGTGGTATTTCTACGCGTTGTGTCTCCACCCGTGGTATTTCTACGCGTTGTGTCTCCACGCGTGGTATTTCTACGCGTTGTGTCTCCACGCGTGGTATTTCTACGCGTTGTGTCTCCACGCGTGATATTTCTCCGCGCTAATTTACCACGCGTGGTATTTCTACGCTCTATATCTTCACACATGGTATTTTCGCGCGCTATATATCCACGCGTCGTATTTTCACGTGGTGTACTTCCGCAGGTCGATTTACCATGCGTGGTATTTCTACGCGCTCTATCTGCACGCGTGGTATTTCTCCGCGCTGTATCTCCACGCATGAAATTTCCCTGCGCTAATTCACTACGCGTGGTATTTCTATGTGCTAAATTACCACGTCTAAATTCCCGAATTTCTACATTTCTAAATTTCTAAATTTCTGAATATTTAAGGTCCTCAGTTTCTGAACTACTAAATTCCTAAGCACCTGAATTTCTGAATTTTCTGAACTTGAAAATTTCCAAATTTCTGAGCTTCTAAATTCCTGTATTTCAAATTTTAAATCTCAGCATTGAAAAGCACTCTTAGAATCCTCTTGTCAACCCTCATAATTTACTCATAATGTCGTAATGATGCACAGTACAGAACGCAAAGAAAAAAATTTTTAATGTACAAAAACCTGATTGTTACTCTAATTCTCTAAATGGAAACTATGTTATAGAAATGTCATATTATATGAAGATCTTATATATTTCGTTTTCTCGTACAATTCTTACGTAAAAATGAATTCGAAAAAGTTAAGGTACGTTTCTTATAGAAATTCCAACGTTTCAATACGATGGTAATGATCTGTATCACGTAATCACAGGGTTCAACGTAAGAAACATTTCCTTGGACGCTATCGTAATTCTCTGGTTTGAATCAGTAAAGAAATAGAATCACTCAAATTCTTCTCTGGCTTTCACTTCACCTCACCAATGACACCAGTAATTCATCACGTTCTCCTCTGACTCCTCTGAATTCAATTTGTTGATGTGTCTTTCATTCGACGCGCGAAAATATTCAATCATAGAAACCAGGAAAATTAGAAAGTGAATATTGAAAGACGGATACAATCAATTCGTTTCGATTTTATCAATTAAAATTAATTCTTCAATTTGATGTTATCAGTTAAAATTAATTCTTTAATTTGATGTTATCTGTTAAAATTAATTCTTTAGTTTGATGTTATCTGTTAAAATTCATTCTTTAATTTGATGTTATCAATTAAAATTAATTCTTTCATTTGATGTTACCAATTAAAATTAATTCTTTAATTCAATGTTATCAGTTAAAATCAATTTTTTAATTTGACGTTATCAGTTAAAATTAATTCTTTAATTTGAAGTTATCATTTAAAATTACTTCTTTCTGCGTTTACCAATTAAAAATTGCTTATTAGTCAAAATTTCTCGTTCCATATTTCACATTCTATATTACAAAATTTTATCAACGTACTTTCGTCGAAAATTGCCATATTTTGACAGAAAGAATGATTGCATATTTGTTGAAGCTTCAGTATTTTATTTATTCTCTTTTCCAATTTATTGTAAAGCTATAAAACATTTTTTCCTCCATGTTAAATCGTCTCTGCTGTATTATATTTCTTTCTGTAGAAAGGGACTTACTCCTTAAACAAATAAAACAAAATATTTCGTGCAAGTATCGTGTCAAACTTAATAGTGCTTCTTTTGAAGAGGGTTAATAAGAGTCCGTGCGTTGCTGGTCCAATTAGTAAGAACAGTATCGGTCGCTGCTCATTTCGGTCAGAAACACGTCTTCGTGGACCCTAACAAACGTTTAGATCAAACCAAGTTCGCACTTGCTTAACGTGCAGAAGCGTGGACGAGGAACGATCGTCGACTGTATCAGCGGCACATGGCGTAGAACACATTATGAATATTCAACCGGGTAGCCGGCATGGCTGCGTTCGAATCCATTATTCATCGGAGCGACGGCATAGGAGTGTGTGGAACGTTTTCCACCAGGTCTGGTTGCAGAGAGTGACGTCGTTGAGAGGAAAGGATACGATCGAAGAGGAAGAGATGAGAAATGATGATACCAAGGTTGAGCAAAAGAGTAAAATGGTGGCACTGCTGAAGGTTATGTGGAAAATGTGGACGAAAAGAAAAAATTAGGATATCTTAGTATTTTAATAAAGAGAAAATATTCTGGAGACAATTTTAGAAAATACAAACTTGATTATTACAACTTTCTATAGTAGTTTCTTTGTGATTCTAACAACATAGGCGTGTGTGGAACGTTTTCCACCAGGTCTGGTTGCAGAGAGTGACGTCGTTGAGAGGAAAGGATACGATCGAAGAGGAAGAGATGAGAAATGATGATACCAAGGTTGAGCAAAAGAGTAAAATGGTGGCACTGCTGAAGGTTATGTGGAAAATGTGGACGAAAAGAAAAAATTAGGATATCTTAGTATTTTAATAAAGAGAAAATATTCTGGAGACAATTTTAGAAAATACTAACTTGATTATTACAACTTTCTATAGTAGTTTCTTTGTGATTCTAACAACATAGGCGTGTGTGGAACGTTTTCCACCAGGTTTGGTTGCAGAGAATGACGTCGTTGAGAGGAAAGGATACGATCGAAGAGGAAGAGATGAGAAATGATGATACCAAGGTTGAGCAAAAGAGTAAAATGGTGGCACTGCTGAAGGTTATGTGGAAAATGTGGACGAAATGAAAAAATTGAACGGTTACAAAAATTAGGATATCGTAGTATTTTAATAAAGAGACAATATTCTGGAGACAATTTTAGAAAATACTAACTTGATTATTACAACTTTCTATAGTAGTTTCTTTGTGATTCTAACACATAGGCGTGTGTGGAACGTTTTCCACCAGGTTTGGTTGCAGAGAGTGACGTCGTAGAAAGGTAGGAATACGATCGAAGAGGAAGAGATGAGAAATGATGATACCAAGGTTGAATAAAAGAGAGAAACATGGTGGCAGTGGCCATGTGATAAATGTGGGGGAAAGATAAAAAAAGTCAAATTGAACAGGATACGAAGACTAGGATATGGAAGTATTATAACAGAGAGACAGAATTTGTATTCTCGAAACAATTTTAGAAACTACTAAAGTGATTATTATAATATTTCTATAGTAGCTTCTTTCGTATTTTCTGACACCATTGGCTGTATTTTGAAGACGTTTTAATTTCTTGTTTTTGGGTGATAACTTTCATTTTTATATCTTTGCTCTGATTTGAGATTTTTGTTTAAAGTTTCACATTTGCAAATTCTAAGATCACTAAATTGTAACATTATTATAGGGAAAAATGGATAAATTCACAGATCGTTAAATTCTTAGACTTTCAAATTTTCAAATTTCTAAATTATAAAATACCCAAAATTTTACAAATTATAAAATTGCTACATCTACAAATCTTCTAATCTATAAATTTCCGAATCTCCAAATACCCAAATCGCGAACTTCCAAGTTCCAAAATTTCCATATTTCATAATCCTAACGTTTCCAAATTACTAAATTACTAAATTCCCAAATCCTTAAATTATAAAATCTGCAAATACAGAAATACCCAAACCCTCAAAATGGCAAATTAAATTAAATTTCTAAAATTTCACTTACCAAATACCCAAATTTTTGAATCCTCAAAAATTCAGAACAATGAAATTCCAAATCCCAAACGTTTAAAGTTCTCAAGGTGCCGAAACTATACATTCCTGAGTCACCAAAGTCCCAAAGTCCCAAATTCCCCAAATCCCAAATCTACAATACCCTAAATCCCAAATTCCCCAAATCCGAAATCTGAAATCCTCTAAATCCCCCAAACCCCCCAAATCCCCCAAATCCCAAATCCTTTAAATCCCCCAAATCCCAAATCCTCTAAATCCCCCAAATCCCAAATCTCAAATCCCCAAATTCCCCAAATCCCCCAAATTCCAAATCCCAAATCCCCCAAATTCCCCAAATCCCAAATCTCAAATCCTAAATCCCCAAATTCCCCAAATCCCAAATCTCAAATCCTAAATCCCCAAATTCCCCAAATCCCCCAAATCCTCTAAATCCCCCAAATCGCCTAAATTCCCAAAATCACCCAAATCCCCCAAATCCGAAAGCACCAAAGTGCCAAATTCTCAAATTTTCCAAATTCTTAAACCTTGAATTTCCAAATTTCCAAATACTGAAACCCCAAATTTCCAAATTTCCACATCTATCAATCTCCAAATATTCAATTTTAAATTTCTAAATTCGAGCATTCGTAAACTCCATATACTATATCTATTTATTACAACTAGTCTGCGGAACTTGACGCATTTACGATACATCGATCCACAAAATACGAATAAATCATATAATCTATGAGGATCACTGTCTATAAATTACACTTGCGTTATTCTTGTGCATTTCCATATATCATAAATACATAAACATCCGTAGTCTAATAGCACAGTTGAAAGTAATAACTAATTTTTATAAAAGGTACAAAACTACGGAGGACAAAGGGGACATGGAAGTAACAGATTCCGTGACTCACAATTACAAACATAAACGTCCAAAAACAAAAGGGAAGGAATACATAAATTGGAAAGCAAAAGAAGAAAGGGAAATGCTATGATGAAATTGAAAAATACGTGACGAAGAAAATACACAGAGAGACGGAGAACAAATTGTAGACAGAAGATAGCAGGAAGAAAAAGAAAATTCCTTGTTTCATATTTTTACTCGTCCATTTTTTCTTCCGCTCGTTTTCTTCTTCTCGTTCTACGTGTACCTCTTTTACGTCGTCGCGTTCTTCTTTGTGATCCTTTTCCTCCCAACCCTTGGCTCTTCGTTCAGCGCTTCGCGTGGTTTTATTCGCTGACGAAAAGAATGCGCTCCGCTCGGCCTAGTAATCAGCTCGAAAGAGCGAGCGGAGGGAGGATCGCTTACGCAACACAGAACCCCGTGGTCGAATTTTTCGGATTCCTGAACACGCGAAATGAAGCGGAATTTCGTGTCGAGACCTCGTCTCGCGAAATTCAAACTTGGTTTAAAATGGCGCTCGACAATAATTACAAATTCTTTGGAATTTTATTAGTTTATTCATTTTATTTTATTAATAGCAAAATATACTAAATTTACATGTAATTGGAAATTTCTGTAATTCTATATTCATATCATGTAAAAGTATTTTTGTACAATATTACAAGGTTCGACATTTTTAAACTTATTTGATAATGAATGGAGAAAACGAAAGAGTACTTTTGTTCAAAATCTAATTAATTAACACTAGGTTTACGGACGTTTATTGTCATTTATATTTAAATTTGAACTGAAAGTAGAAAAACAAATAAATGAGGATGATATGTGAACTGCCTAAAACATGATTCTTTAGCTCGACGAAAGTTGACATACATTTTTATAAAAATTTCTTAACAAATTTTGTCAATTAAATTAAAAGACGTATGACCCGTCATTTTGACGGGTTCCGTAAATCTAGTGTTAATGTCGTATAATTCTTTAAATAGTAAAATTCGAAAATTCTAATTAATGTTGTATAATTCTTTAAATAGTAAAGTTTGAAAATAATTAAATCGATACATATCTCATATTTGGAATAATAACAATCAGTGTCTAGAACATGCCACTAATATTATTTAATGCCTGGGCCATATGAATATTTTCAGATTTTGATAAAAAATTTTTTCCTTTAGAAATGTGCTCATTATTTCATCTATATGTAGATTTTTGACAAAAGGTCCTGAATAATTTCCGTAATTTAAAGTATGAAATCCAAGATCCATCTTTGCAGGTTTCATAAATATGAGATTTAACTTTGGATGTAATTTGAATGAAATATTTTAAGTAGAATGAATAATTAAAAAAATACAATATTTTCATTTTAAGTCTAAACAAAATACTCAGAAAATTATTCATTTATTTTCTACTATCAGAAGCTGATTCTATTCATCAATCGGAACAAAATTCTAATTGATTAAAATAAAAGCACAAGAAGTTTAAGTACTCTTGAACAATTTACCGACTGATAAATAAACGCTCTAATTACAAGTTTTAACAAATCAATTCAAGTTTACGGATGATTATTTCCAGTACTTTTTACGCGGAATTATGTTCATTATGCATACGCAGAGAAAGAAAAGAAGCAGAAGTCAAGAAAATAAACGAGAAATAAAAGTGAAACGAGGGTGGCAAGTTCGAAAGAACACCCGCGGTGATCTACTTACATCTATATTAATGCTCTGCGGGACAGGAAGCTGTTCGATGTTTCCACTGCAGGATTTTATGACCTAATTTTTCCAGCAAAGATACCAAGTACTTACTTTGTGATTTACGTAAAGTAAAATTTATTTCTGGTGCATAGTTCGTAACGTGAAATGATGCCCGCTGCGATGTTTGTCGTTTCTCAAAAAAGAATTGTTAATTGGATTCGTTAGCACTCGAAGTATGATCGAGCTAGTTTACAGATATGAGATACAAATGATGTAAAGGTGATTTACAGGTAAATTACAGAAATGTGTGTCGGTTTCCATTATACTGTAAATCAGTTCACCTTTAATTGTATCGTAATTTGAACATTAGTGTCATGATTGTCACTTTAACATTCAACGTTTAAATTTTCATACTAATGTGTCACCTGTATTATCAAAAACTTATTTTCTTACCTAATTGGAAATATTTATATTAACTGCTTGCAACTGTTATATAATAATAAATATAATTATAGCATAACTATAATAATAAATACATATAGACCTTTGTGAAAATATTTAATGAGTTGTTAAAAATAAAAGTACAACCTAATCTATTTTTTGACTGCATCAATATTAAATGTGTATTAATTTAATTATTTTCAATGTTTACTAAAAAAAATCAGGATACCAATTTTTGTGGAATTAAAATATTTTATTTATTTTCATTATTAATTTAAAATTTTTAAATATTAATTAATATTTTATTTCTAAATTCATTTAATCGAGTTGAGCATTAGGACATTTACTTTAAAATTTGAGATTATGCTGATATTTTGGTACATGAAATTTTTCGCTAGCAACTTATAACGAAATATTTGTTTTAAAGGCTTTTGCTACTGCACAAATATCTTTTCAGTATAATTTGCTTTTTTCCTTAAGTATTCTAAAAAATTCATATGATTTTATAACGTAAAAAAATTTATCAAATGTATGTTATAACATTTTAGGTTATGTTCATGCTATGAGTGTAAGAATAAACAGAATTATATTTTTGTACAGTTATTATTAGCGTCATTGTATGGAATACAAAACATATTTATTCCGATACAATCAATATTAATAATATAATAAATTCATTAAGGCAGATTCGTTTAATAATTCAATTTCACGTGAAATCGCTTTTGTGCCGATGGCATTTAATGACGGGTCAGTGTCACGTTATCACGTGCTAGTGGAAAAATAATATTTAATTTCAATATTTAAATAATTAATAAGAAATAACACTAGCTAATAAGAAATTGATAAGAAATAAAATTAATTCGAATTTTCAATTAATTAATAAATCTAAAGCAACTTTAATATTTATAAAACTATATGACATTGATTAATTAAAATTTTAACAAAAATACTATCTCGCTTACTTAATTCATTACGAAATGAATTTAAAAATACAATACCCTTGTATAATAATATTTTCGCGTACTATAAATACTGAATTATAAAAATTAATACGAAATAAAATTAATTGAAATTGTCTATCTAATAATTCTGGAACAACTTTATTATTGAAAGAGTTATAGAAAAGTAATTAATTAGAATTTTAAAAATATCGAATCTTGTAATATTGCACAAAAATACTTTTGCACTGCATACTTTTTAGAAATTTCTAATTATACCTACGTAAGTACATTTTGCTATAACATTTTAATCAGTTGAAGCGTTCAAAATAAACAGAAATGTTATTAATAATAAAATTCGTATTCAATTGTTAATTATCGGAATTCGGTTAAGTATTAGGACATTTATCTTATGTCTCACTGTAAAATGTGTTTGTTTAATCGCTAAGTAAGTCCAGTATAATGCCTTCCGCGCATCGTAGATTACATAGCGCCACATTTTGTGAATTTTCAAAAAAATTACGTTATCAAAATTAACGTATATATTGAGAATAAGGATTTAGTTTACGCGTTATTATTATTCGCGATTGTGTTGACCGGAATGGGAAAGAACGTGATTCAGGGGTTCGGGACTCGAGTCTTATCAATTGCGAGGCACTCTTTCGACAACCGTCCTTTCGCTCGATTATGTTTTGATTGCGCTCCTTAACGTGGAAACCATTATAATTCAGTTTCGTTCCATTATAACAATTTTGTAATATATTAAAGTTCAACATTATATAAAAATCTAATTTTTTTGTAATTGCTACGAATTGTATTATAAATAGTTTACTTTGTTTATGAAACAATTTAATCCTCAATCTGTGTTTTCCTTGTTGATTACACAATTAACAATCTTTGGGAAAAATTATAATTTAACCTTTTGCACTCTTCAATTTCCTTTACCTACAAACTTTTCAATTTTCAAAATAAATCAAGAAAAGTGTTGTCAACAAAATATATTGCAACAGTGCGGAATGTGTTATAAATACATTTCTCATTTATTGTAAGCAGTAAATAAAAATTATTCAACCAATCTACTTAAATTATAAGATCCAACAGAAATATGATGTCGAGCCTCGACATATGAGTGCAAAGGGTTAATCATCAAAAACTGAATTCTAATGTACTCGCGTAAAGAACAGTCACACACTGTAGTGCTGTTTAATTCGAACTCTGCCGTACAAAGCAGTGCCCAGTAAAGTTCAGCCTACGAGGTTAAGCAGAAATGTAATTAATAACAAAATTATATAATAACAGAAACTCAATTGTTAATTACCAAAATTCGTTTAAGCACTAGTACATTTACCCTATGTCTCTTTGTAAAATGAGTTTGTTTGATCGCTAAGTAAGTGTTTCGCCTTGTTCTAGGTAAGTTGTGACCGGAGAACCGCGGTGAACATTCGGATAGTATTTCGCCGGTAGAGCTCAGAATGACGTTCAGATGCATGCCAGCCTTTCAGACTCTTGGAAGCGGTGACTGCAGTTCATCGTGGGTAAGTGTATTGCTCTTATGTAACTGGGTAAATCCGCAATAGAGAACCATTGCGAATGATACATGACACGAGTATTCGTGTTCTGACCTTTCTTCCCATAGAAAACCGCTTTCAATGAGTTAGATAATTTTCTAATTGGTCAACGTTGACTTTACAAATATGCACAGCGTTTCGATACTTTGTGAAAGGTTCTGGGTAAAATTTTACGGATTCCAAGTTTATTAACCCCTCGCCGTATGATTCATTTGTTAGGTGCGTCAGTCAACACCTATCTATTCCTACAATATTAAAATGTCATAACTATTTTGTATTCAGCATTTTGACTATACAAATTATAATCGAACTTGGACTTCAATAGTATATTAAACTTCATTGGTATATTCAAAGTTCGAATAAGATTTATCACATTTGAACTGTGAGTGCGTCACGAGTTACACTCGTCAAATGGCAGGGAATTAAAATTAGAAAAAATTTAAATTTGTTAAATTTGTTCTATGAAGTATTAAAAAAGTGAACTTGAAAAATTTAACGAATTGGTACTCTATAAATTATATCTCTAAGTTATAGGCAATTCTATTTTATGTTATTCACTTATTTTATTTGTCCTAGTTTGGTAACTGTGGAATTGTAATAATATTTGCAGTATTATTGTGCAGTCACTATTTTGCTAATTAAGCAAGCTTGAAATATTTACATTCAAGTATGAAATATTTAATATTTTAACGATTTCAATCATTTCCGTGCGGAAAAGTGATCATTTTATATGAAATTATTTTTATATTTATTTATTACTTTCACATTGATTTCATACTAATAATTATTTTTAACTGATAAAGTTTCCTATGAAAGCTATACAACCACATATTAATACTAGTCTCAAATGCAATTTTTTAAAATTGGCGACAAATTATTTTATTCTATTTTCAATAACAAAAAATAAAATCATCTTGACCACGACGAATTTTTCAGTCAGTATTAATATGATAATTTTTCTTCGCATCATAAAGTGTTTTATTTACATGCAGCCACTGTATACGATTAAAAGTTGTTCTTGGATAAGTGTTTCGTTTTAATAATTAAGCCATTGTTATCCTGAAGTTAACAGTTTAGAAAATTAAGTTTTCATGGCGGTATCTTCCGTGAGATCAGAAAAATTTATTTTCCCGGATCCTACGTTCGCTCATTTGTTTACTTATCTCGGTAATATATCGTCCGACACGCTACGTTAATTTTATTTGGCTTATTTAGTACTATATTTCTTCACTTTACATTGTCCGCAAATTAGTATGAATTTCATTAAGTTAACGAAGGCAAAGTTCAGGAGAAAAATGGCAGAAAGAATGAAGAAATTAAAACTGTAATGGCAAACTGGGGTAACAGTAATCTCTAGGAATATTTAATGCAATTCCGAATCCTCGGTTTGCGCAACTCGTACTATGAGATTACAGTACCTGCTATCTAATTTGCTTACAATTTTCAATGCAAAATTGATCGTGCAAAGGAAAGTATTCGAATTATGGAGATTGCAAAAGTCGATAATATTTAACTTTCTACATGTTCCTAAAATTTCGTTTAAAATGTGAAATAATGTCATTTCTTAACTATCCAAAGTAATATAAGAATAATCTTATCATCTTTTCTCATGATGCAAATTTATTTAAAAATAATGGTATAATACTGTGAATTTATAAAATTGTCTAAAATCGAAACAGTAAATTGTATTTGTCAATGACAAGTTTCAGATTATTCGATAATTTTCAATAACAGTAAAACATGTAATTGATTTACGTTTATTAAGATTTAAGAATTGCAAAATTTTAATTGATTAAGTTTCTATATAATTGATGTAGTGGTCTGATATATTTCATTGGTTTTCTACTTAAAAATTAAATCTATAGATTTTTTTAGTGAACACAAATTGTTTGAATAGGTTTAAGTATCTAAATAAGTTTCTAAATTTTCAAGTTTCAAAGTTCTCAAATTGTCAAATTTCCACGACTCAAATTTTTCAAATCTATAAATTCTTAAATACCCAAATTATTAAATATCTTAATTTGCAATTCTGAAAATTTACCAAAAGTCAATTAATTTTTTAAATATCACGCACCTTGCCAGGAAATTAGGAAATGATAGTTATGCCAATATGTTATTACAATAATATAAAAGTAGTGCTCCTGCATCCTCAACAAAATATCGATTTTTGTTTCCAATTTTTTATTTTTTACAACTACTGTTTGCGATCATAAAATCTAAAAAAATTATGTAATATGCGCTATTTCGACATCAATCTTTCAGAATTTTTGTATGAAATTAAATAGAAAAAATAGTGCAAAAATTGGAATTTCAATTATTCCCTTTTAATATTCCTCCCAGTAATATAAAGGGGTGAAAACTTTGTGTGAGATGTTTTTTTGCATATACTATACACGTACTGCATACTTCATTTGGTTCAAGGGCACATTTCACCATCTTATTCGACTACACCCTTTATTAAAACACCCTAAAATATCTCATAATAACAAAAACTGAACGTACCCCATTTTCAAAATGGTCCATATATAATCGATTCTGTATTTGCTCATTTCCACTCTATTTTCAATTTGGAAGTGTACATTTAAGCAGTTCCAGTGTTTAATGAAAACTGTCTCAGTTACCAAGGATCAACCCCTTGCCTTATACTGTGTCCCACACGTGACGCACTAACTGTTGAAATGCAACAAATGTGGATTATTTATTTCACCACGATCAAATTTCAAGTTTAATTTTCATACCAACTCGTCCACTAATAATCGCCATATCTAAAGTATCCCTAACTTAAACCCTAATTTCCTAATTTAAACATTCCATGTCTCAACAATAATTACACAGCTTTGTCTGACGCACTTGCCAACAAAAGTTCAGTTTTTACACTGCCGTTGAAAACTGACCCTTTTAAACTCTTTCACTGAACCTCTGCGGAAAAGATCACGTTATTCGAGATGATAAAAATGAACCGGGAGAGGCAGAAGGATGCTTCAAATGAATGTTTTGTAATCGAGTGACCGATTAGAGTACAAAGTCAAATGCTTAGCGGTCAGCTGAGTTTGGATTCATGGAATTGAAACGGGAAACGAGGTTGGCAGAAGTCATTCGCGGATAATAAGCGCGATGGAAAGCAGCCTTAACGCGGCTGCGTGACCAAGTTCGCCGCACGACCTAAGGATTCAAACCTGCCTTCTTATTCTCATTCCGTTGTTATTACTTTGTTTCCTTTCTCCCCTCTTTCCGAGACGAAAGTAAATAACTCCTCGTCGTTTACTCGCTCTACCCCCGAGTTTATAATGGAGATTATCTTATTTGCGTTGAGACTCGTTTTAGTCCGCGCGGTCCGAGTTCTCGGCTGGAAAAACCACGGGAAGGAAAACTGCGGTGAAAAAAGGGGATCATTCGATGAAGGAATAAGAAATGAGAGACGTACAACACGCGAGTTTAATGATCAGAATTGTAGTCTTGACTTTATTTTCTTTTATTTTATTCAGTGATCGAGGATGTCGAGTTAATTCTTTTAATGATCGAAAGTATTGTATTACATTTTTGAAACGTTATGTGATTAGTGTTATTTATTATACTGTTATATACTATTACTGTTATTTATTATAACGTTTTAATATTATTTATACGTATGTAATATTAATCATATATTCTAATTTTATTTATTATGCATATATAATATTTTAATATTCTTTATTATACATATGTAATATTAATTCATAATGTTTGAATAATACATTATATACAAAAAAATTGATATATATTTATGTTGGTGATACTCGTGGAAAACAAATTAAAAAATTATAAAAATAATACATAAAACTTAAAATTAATTTATGTATACTCTTTAGTTTAAAAAATTCAATCTTCTAAATAATATATTCGTAAGAAATTAAAAATATTGTAAGAATTAAATTTAAAATTACCAGAATTTTGATTACTTAATTCAGAAGTAGAACTTAAATATAGTGAATGTTAAATCAGATATTTAAAAATAAAATTACACTGTATTAACAGAAACAAAACTTCAATCACGTGTTATATGAACTGTACGTTTGAAACTTTTTATTTTAAGAAATGCACATGTAAATACATATAATATGGAAAGTTCTTTCATTTTTTTTAATTGAAAAGTAAGTCAACAAATATATCGACTAGTTCGAATAGTTCAAATAGAAAGAGTTTCTTAATTTACTAAATCATTTTGTTATATTATTTGTTCTCGAATGATTGTACGACTGTAATTGTTAATTTTCATCCCACATAGAAAACTATAATCACTGCTAATTGGAAATATTAAATTAGATTTTATTCCAATAATTTTACATAAAATATAAGTAGTTTTAATTTCATTAGTATTTATCAGTTTGATCAAAACTTTATTACAGAGTTTCATACAGATATCGCAAAACTTACATTTATATCAAACAATTTTCAATATAATAAATTGTATTCTTAAGTTATGCAAATACGGTAATTAGATATGATTTTAATTATACAGGCCACTTAGTAACGCGGTGATTTTTATATAAAGGAAAAATGATGGACAGATTAAGTGCCCATAGTAGAGCTCGCGGGCATTAACATCCATGGGATGTGCAGTAATAAGGCGTGGGTTAAAGATAGTAGATCCATGAAGATTTCAAATATTTCAATTCAGATAAATATTATAGAAAGTTGAAAATTAAAAAATTTTGCAACCTGAAAGTTGCTTGTGGCATTTTGGGAATTAGAAGTTTTTGGAAGTCCAAAAATGTCGGGATCTGAATATCGGGAAATTTTAGGTAATTTTGGAATTTGGAAGTAAGAAGATTTGATAAATTTGGGTTTTGAAGATTTGTTTTTCTGAAGTTGGGAATTTGAAAATTTGTAACATTTTAGAATTTGAGAAATTTGTAAGTTTGAAAATTTTGAGATTGGACAATTTGAGAATTTGAGGATTTGAGAATTTGGGAATTTGGGAATTGAGGATTCGGTAATTTGACAATTCGGGAATTTAAGGATTTGGGAATTTGAGTATTTGGGAATTTGAGGATTTGGAAATTTGAGGATTTGGGAATTTAAGGATTCGGTAATTTGACAATTCGGATATTTAAGGATTTGGGAATTTGAGGATTTGGGAATTTGAGGATTTGGAAATTTGAGGATTTGGGAATTTAAGGATTTGGGAATTTGAGGATTTGGGAATTTGAGGATTCGGGAATTTAAGGATTTGGGAATTTGAGAATTCGCGAATTTAAGGATTTGGGAATTTGAGTATTTGGGAATTTGAGGATTCGGGAATTTGACAATTCGGGAATTGAAGGATTTAGGAATTTGAAGATTTGGAAATTTGAGTATTTGGAATTTGAGAATTCAGAAATTTAAGGATTTGGGAATTTCGGAATTTGAGGATTAGAGAATTTGGAATTTTAGAAATTTGGAAATTTGGACATTTGGAAACCTAAGATTTTGCAACTTTTAAAATTTGAAAACTTAAGAATTTAGGAATTTTAAAATTTGGAAATTTGGAAGTCAAGAAATTTAAAAATTTGGTAATGTGAAAATTTGATAGTGTAAGAATTTGGTAATGTGAGAATTTGATAATGTGAAAATTCAAACATTTAAATATCCGAAAAGAGACTGAATTTAAGATTGTAAAAATACAAAAATTAAAAATTCTTGATTTTCCAACTTGAGAACTGAATCATCTCTGCTCCATGCTACCCGAATGCAAACCCTATTGGACAAAAATGAAAAAGGAATTAGGAAACATGAAATTTCAGTTGAGAGTAATATAAATAATATTCTACAGTATATCATTTATATAAGACTTTTACAATGCAACATTTGTAAAAACCTCTATAAATTATTGTTTTCTCACACTGGCCTTCAGTCTCGTTGCACACGAACGACTCTTTTTCCGTAAGATCTCGCCGCGATCACTTTATCTTCGCTGCTTTTGATCAAGGATATACGATCGCAATGATAATGCACGGAAAAGTCGCTCGTGTGCATCGGGTCTTAAATTATTCAACTTGAGTCGATTTTACTATCCCACGCTTCGTTAACTTGCAATTAAAATATCCACTCGTTAATTTAACGTGTGAAATGAGCATACCGGAAAGTGTTGCTTTGGAAAAATTATAGGCTTTAAAATACTATAGGATTTTATTTATGAATATAATATCATATTATTCGCACATTTATTTCATAAAAGTCGTAACGTATATAATTAATAATTTTATAGCAAATATTGATAAACAGGAAACTTGTTAATTATAATACCTGGATAAAGTTAAATTATACTTTGAGGTAATTTAATTACACAAAATAATTATGTAATTTGCAATTTTACCAAACTATGCAATATATGAATTTACCTTTATTATACTGTTTGACTGTAATTCAACTTTAATAATTATTTAATGTTCTAGTAGTATTCAACATTTTTTAAACTGATTAAGCTGTTATTTTCGTTGAAGAGAATATTTGTTTCTATTGTACAAATATTTATATCCTTTTATAGGTTTCGTGTAAATTAACCCTTTCGAAGGTATTTTTGGCAGATAGCAAATCTAAAACTTAGTTGGAGAATCTGACGAATTTTTTTGAAGTTATTATCAAAATTATCAAAATTGTCACTTGGGTAATTCTCACTGTTATCTGTTTCACTGTGTTTATACACATGCATAAAATTGCATATTCAACTCCTTGTACTAAAATAACAAGCTACACTCGTGACGCACTTGCAGTTCAAGTATAATATAGTAATCTTCAAGAATATTTAGCACTATCGTACACTTTTCTCATATTTACACGTAAATTTTCAGTATAAATGTAATCATAATTTGGACAATGAAGAATCTCTAAGAAAGACATAATTTTCTTAAGTGTTCTTAACATCGTGGCAGTCTGTCTGACCTACCAAATCGTAGTGCAAGGAATCAAAAAAAAATTTGCTTTAAATTGTAAAAATTGTAAATCGAAAGGAGTGTGAGTAACCTTTCAAGTGCAAAAGGTTGAGCAAGGTCGAACGTCCGATTTTCTCGTCAAAGCGAACCATTACGATGCCTCCGATTCAGCAGCAGCTCTCGTGATCGTTGGCTGTATTTCTCGATTATTTTTCATAAACATTCCCCACGCCGTTGCCTTCGATCCACCAGTCCTCTCGTTGGATTCTAGCCGTTCGATCCCGTCGACGAATCGCGCGTAGAGCTGCACCTTGCAATTACGCGGAAAGGCGGTCCACCCACTCCGCGAGTAACAGAGCCTGCACCTTCTTTTGCCCCCCCTGGCCCCGTCTCCGGCCCCCGTGTGGTTTTATTATTAATTATCAGGTCGCCACTATGTTATTAGTGCACTAGGAGAAACCGCCCGCCTTGGTACACGGTGAATGGCGCTCTGTTCAGGGACTCAATCCTTGGAGCGAGCCAGCCTTTAAGTCGACGATGATAAATAACGACGTGGCGGGTACACGCGCACGTATAATCTGCTCCACGGCCGTTTTGAGTGACACGAGGCTGTAATTACTATTATCAATTAGCAGACGGAAGGGGAGATTTATGAATTGGGAATGTAGGCTGCCGCGAGGACTAGACTCCAGCGTTTTACCTCGTAGAGCTGCTCTCTTATCTTTGCTGGGCTCGAAGGTGTTGCTTCGAACGTGATTCAAATCTTGCTTGCAGAATGGATATGTATACTTTCAAACGATTTATGATATCGATAATTGTTCAGGAAGTTTCGGTTCGTTGCGATTATTATTGTAGTTCTATAGGTTACTTCGCTGTTTGTGGATATTGGATACTAACATTATGGACTTTTATTACAATTTTCAAATTATGCTAGGTTACAGAATGGACATGTGTAGTTTCAAACGATTTATGATATCGAGAATTGTTCAGGAAGTTTCGGTTGGTTGCGATTATTATTGTAGTTCTTTAGGTTACTTCGCTGTTTGTGGATATTGGATACTAACATTGTGGATTTTTATTACAATTTTCAAATTATGCTAGGTTACAGAACGGACGTGTGTAGTTTCAAACGATTTATGATATCGAGAATTGTTCAGGAAGTTTCAGTTGGTTGTGATTATTATTGAATCTCTTTTTGCCATTTTGTTGTTTGTGCCTATTGGTTGGATATTACCTTCACATGATTTCTACTATAACTTTCAAGTCTTGCTAGGGTGTAAAACAGAAATGTGCAGTTTGGAACGATTTATGATATCAATAATTGTTCAGGAAGTTTCAGTAAGTTGCGATTATTATTGTAGTTCTTTAAGTTACTTCGCTGTTTGTGGATATTGGATAGTAACATTGTGGACTTTTATTACAATTCTCAAATTATGCTAGGTTACAGAATGGACATGTGTAGTTTCAAACGATTTATGATATCGAGAATTGTTCAGGAAGTTTCAGTTGGTTGTGATTATTATTGAATCTCTTTTTGTCATTTTGTTGTTTGTGGCTATTGGTTGGATATTACCTTCACATGATTTCTACTATAACTTTCAAGTCTTGCTAGGGCGTAAAATAGAAATGTGCAGTTTGGAACGATTTATGATATCAATAATTGTTCAGGAAGTTTCAGTAAGTTGCGATTATTATTGTAGTTCTTTAGGTTACTTCGCTGTTTGTGGATATTGGGTACTATAATAACATTGTGGACTCCTATTACAATTTTCAAATTCTGGTTGTAGAATGGACATGTATACTTTCCAACGATTTATGATATCGAGAATTGTTCAGGAAGTTTCAGTTGGTTGTAATTATTATTGAATCTCTTTTTGCCATTTTGTTGTTTGTGGCTATTGGTTGGATATTACCTTCACATGACTTCTACTGTAACTTTCAAGTCTCGCTAGGTTGTAGAATGTGCAGTTTGGAACGATTTATGATATCGAGTATTATCGAGGAAGTTTCGGTAGAAATTATTACAGTATGTCTTTAGGTCACATCGCCGTGGATGTTGGTTGAATATTAGCTTTATGTGATTTCCACCACAATTTTCAAATCGTAGAATGGAAATGTACGCTTTGAAACAATTTATTATGTCAAAAATTATTGAGGAAGTTTCGCTGGGTTGTGATTATTATTGTATGTTTTTAGGTTATTTTGCTGTTTATGCCTATTGGTTAGATATCATGTAGCTCTACTATAACTTTCAAGTCGTGCTACACTGTAGAATAAACATGTATGCTTTCAAACGATTTATGACATCGAGAATTATTGAGGAAGTTTCGACAGGTTGCGATTATTATTGTAGCTCTTTACATTATTCCGCTGTTTGTGGATATTGATTGAATATTAGCTGCATGTGGCTTGAACTACAATTTTCAAATCGTACTACATTATAAAATTGACATGTATAGTTTAAAACATGTAGTTTGAAAATGTAATCGAAAATTATCGAGGAAGTAAATTCACGAATCAAACATTCCTTATTCATTGACTTTACATTTTCCTATCCGTGTGAATCACGGAAAAAGTGCAAACTTCCGAACCCTCGAAACTCGAAACTTTCTTGTGCGTCAAGGGGTTATAAAGTTTGTAGAAGTTCATCCCTAGTAATTATCATATAGAAATTAACAAGGTTTGCATCGAGCGATTGCTATAACTCGCAGTTAATGATTCGTATGCATTTTCGGTGGCCGATTCGAATCGATGCAACGACAATTAGAAAGCGAGGCGAAAGGGAACGGCGTGGACGTTTCGCTTCTAATTATTGCCTGGTAATTAATACGACGTAATTAAAACGGCGAATGGACAGGGACAAATGAGGCCGAATTGCCTGGTCCTGGTGATGCGTGTTTCGTTAGTCTGCCTCTCGTTTTTCTCGCATAACGAACCCATTTATTTCGGCATGGTAATGTACGATACGACAATGCGTCGCTCGATCTACGACTCACGAAACAAACCTTGGGCAAAACGAGCTAGCTATACGGCTCCATCCCCTGGGGGACCACGAGCATTTCACCCAGAATTTACGTTGCGTTTCACGCTGCTAATACCGCTGTAGTATAATTATAATTAGCGGGCTACGCCCTTCACACCGCCCCCTTTGGAAGTTCGCCCTGCCGGATACCTGCCACGTTCGTATCCTTCACCTTGATATCCGGTGTCCGGCACGATGGCTAACGCTTGTGTTGCCAGAACGAAGGATCTGTTTGGACTATAAATTTACGTTTTAATCCCTTTTAGGGATTTTGTGTTAAAGTTGGAAAAATGAGTCTTTTATGTAAGATAAATCAGAGTGGTTCATTTTTTAATATTTTGACTTTGTCACCCATATGTAACGTTTACATTTTTATATGGAAATAGGAATTTTGATATTAATCCATTATCTATATTGTTAATAATTTATTTATTTATTTGATTGGAAATATTTATATCAACTACTTGGAACTGTGAATAATAAGTGTAATAGAATATTGTGGAAATATTTGGTAGGATTGTAAATAAAAATACTATGTGAATAATTCATGTGAGCATGATTGACTTAGATTACTATACAATATACAGTATAATAACACATTTTATACAATATGCAATACACAATATTCTATGATGTTTTGTATAACAATTTAATTATGTTCGTAAATTATCTATACGTAGTAAAAAATCGAAGAATGAATATTTTTTACGAACCATTACGAACTGTTATTAGAACAAAATTCTTAGTATAATAGTTTTATAATATAATTTATATACGATGTTTAAGAATTTTTAAAATATAATAATATATTGTACGTAGCATATTGAATATAAAGAGTGCTCCAAAATGAATTATAAACAAATTTTAAATTGCTTGAATTAAAATTTAGTGACATACTTTTACATATTTTACTCACCACGATGTAAAATTGGCATCGTACAGAATTTCATTCATGTTTTTCTCCGTTTCCAATAATCTGGAAATAAACAATAGCATTGCTCGGTGTATTCATTTTGCTCTTCTTCCCGTGCATGCAATGTTTTCACGCTTATTGCACGCGCGTTTAATGCACGATAGGAACGCCCATCACTCACACGCATGCGCACTTATATTCTCTGGCATCCAGTACGTCACATTCAACCAATAAACGAACGACCTGAGGAAAATACTCGTATGATTGGTTCGCGTTTAATGCATGGTCTTAGAATTTTAAATCACTATAGCAGCGATCGCCAACTGATGATCTACGGAAAAATCTATATCATTTGCACTATCTATGTTTTATTAATAATTAAACAATAATAATATTCTAAGAAGTTCTTATATTCTCCAAACATAGCAAAACAATTCTTCTAAACGAGCAGAAACAAATATACTAAAAATCTGTAATACTTGAATAAGCTTCAGTTGTTTTATAATAATTAAATAAAATTTGAAAATTTTTACAGGATTTAATATACACATATATTTTGTTATGAATAAATAAGTACTCATTATTGTCTACGATTGAATAAGTATATAAAATCCTGTTATATTAAATAAGTGCAATTCGTATGAATAAACTGGGAATTCTCTGATCATTACATTAAAAACATATCTTTTTAAAAGTTCATATCAGTGTGTCCGCGAAATTCAAAATCGTAAACTTGGTCCGTGAGATCCAAAAGGCTGGCGGAGCCCGAAATCGTGCATTAAACGAATCTACACTATGAAAAGTCATTCCTCTACTACGATTGTGGATGTACATACATCCCTCCACACAGTCCACACGAAACAAAACAATAACATCAAGCGGACATTGCTAGAAAAAAGAGTGAAAAATGGTGGAAGGAAAAAATGAAGGAAAGACGATCTCGCAGAGTCCCAAATCGTGCATTAAACGAGCCCACATTATGAAAATTCATTCATGCTCTACGATTAACCCTTTCCCGTGCCATTTATTTATCAGATGCGCCAGTCAAGACTAACTATTCAGGGCTATAACATTAAAACGAACAAAGAAAATTAAAATGTTGTGAGTA
Source organism: Megachile willughbiella (assembly GCA_945859595.2). Lineage (NCBI taxonomy): Eukaryota > Metazoa > Arthropoda > Insecta > Hymenoptera > Megachilidae > Megachile > Megachile willughbiella. The sequence goes on along the minus strand of OX243803.1, from coordinate 10,702,057 downwards.
TTTTATATTCAGCGATCCTTGATAATGCAACTTATAGTTGGACCTAAACTTCAAATTGAAAAGTATTCAAAATTTGAGTAAGGTTTGTCACATTTCACCTGTAAGTGCGTCACGAGTGAGACTCGCCAAAGCACGGGAAGGGGTTAAGAAATGCATAGATCTCTCCATACGGTCCGCACGAAACAATCCAATAAGATCGAGTGAAGTTTGCAAGAAAAAAGAGTGAAAAATGGTGGAAGGAAAAAATGAAGTAAAGACGATCTCGCAGAGCCCCAAATCGTGCATTAAACGAGCCCACATTATGAAAATTCATTCGTGTTCTACGATTAAGAAATGCATAGATCTCCATACGGTCCGCACGAAACAATCCAATAAGATCGAGTGAAGTTTGCAAGAAAAAATAGTGAAAAATGGTGGAAGGAAAAAATGAAGGAAAGACGATCTCGGAGAGCCCCAAATCGTGCATTAAACGAGCCCACATTATGAAAATTCATTCGTGTTCTACGATTAAGAAATGCATAGATCTCCATACGGTCCGCACGAAACAATCCAATAAGATCGAGTGAAATTTGCAAGAAAAAAGAGTGAAAAATGGTGGAAGAAAAAAATGAAGGAGAGACGATCTCGTGCTCGCAGAGCGCCATAAAATCCGGGCAGCTCGTCTCGATTCGTGGCACGCTCGGAATTCGCGAGCGCCTTTAATGAGGCAGTTTTATACCAGCGTCGGCAACACTGAAGGGAGGTTGAGAACCCGAAGGTGGCTCGTGCTCGATGATGACCTCTGACCGCGAACACTGAAGAGTGAGACGAGGCCATGCCTGGGCACGCGAGGCCCAAGACTTTGCCCCGAGGCACGCGCACCATTCTCTTTCTCCTCTTTTTTTCCCCTCTCTCGCTCTTTCGCCCGATTCTTCCCTCTTTCTCTGCCCCCCGCCCTTGCCCCACGTTCGCCCCGTTCGCTCCCTCTTTCTCTCGGTACCTCCACGTAATTTTGCGCGATTGGCCGGTGTCATGCCATGCAGAACACTGGCCATAGCGCTCCATGATGCGGCGCGCTAAGTGGCGGACAAGCGGAGAGGTGAAACGGTGGTTGTTTTGCATGCACGAGTATCTCCCCTTTTTTCTCCGAACGATCGAGATCCATTTGGGATCCTTTGGACAGAGACTGGGCGTGATCGGAACCGTGGATCGTTGGCATTCGGTGCTCCGTATCGCTCGATAGATCGTAATATTTTGATAGGCTCTACCGCGGATACGATCTTCGCTTCGTGGCGAAGTTTAGCGCGCAGTTCTCGATTCGAAGCGGATAACAAGTTTGTGAGCGAAGAGTGAATCGCATTGCGATGTCTACCGCGTCGAATGTGGAAATAGTCGATTAATGGAGATTTTAAGAGGCGATAGTAGCGGCTGAAAATCCTTACCGTTCGGAAATTCTTCTGGTAGAATAACTTCCTCGAGATATTAGTGAATGAGTAATAATTTACTCATGAAATTTATGAACGGGTAATTGCCTTTACAAATTATTGAATGACTTATAATATCCTGAACAAATTATTGAATGAGTAACTTCCTCAAGAAATTGATTAGTCAACAAGTAAAATATCTAGCAACGAACAATATAGAGCATGAATGTATTCCAAAATACCAGTTGCAAACCAGTTTGCATCATAGATTTATTAAAAAGTACTGTTACGTGAATGTCATTTTTAAAATCAATATTTGTTACCCAATAAATCCTTTTGGTAAAGTAATTTTTTTTTAAATAAAGCTAATTGAATTTTCATTATTTAATGGAATAAGTTTTTGTCTTTTTGCAATGAAAAAAGGTGTTTCGAAATCCTTTCAGTTGTGAATGTATTTTGTCTCCAATTTCGGATACGTTTCGGTGTCCTCCATTACGGTGCCTCCTTTATAACCTAACCTCTATAAAACATGATTTTCTCCTGACTGTTTCTCAGCGAATAATTTATTAAAAAACACATATTTTATTGCTGTTAAGTTACAATGGTTACGAACAAACGATAAAATGAGGATTAATTATAAATTATTTTATTTATCCTTTTTGAACCGTTCCAATACACAGAGTTGAAATTATTATCGAAACGAGCACGTAGCGAATCCTACAAAAGAAGAATTAAACTGAAATCATCCAAAACAAAATTCCACATAATCTCGGTTACTCAGTGCACTATAATATTAAGCTTCTCACTCGTTCAAGTATGTTAAACCATTCTCATATTTTTGGTTAAATTTAAATCTATGATTTACACAGTCAAAAACATGACTAATTTTCCTTAGTCTCCTTTGTAGCAGCGAATTAGTTTGATGCACCAATTAATCGTAGAGGTTCGAGTGAAACAATGTTTATGTTTCTGGTTGTCCTACAAAATGTATCAATGAAGCAACACTTGCAGCTAACTATTACGTGTACAGCTAGAAGCGATTCCGTAAAAGACGCATCAGGATCGTCGGCAAGAGTGACGCACGCTGATCATTAACGAAAATCCCGTGATGATCCTTTCACGAGATCAGCGACTCATTCATTTTCCTTAATAACTACAAATTACGGGCTATCGGGCCGCTTCGTGGCCAGCAAGTTCTATGAATTTGATCGTGGGTAACGTGGCACCCCGCGCAACCTCGCTCGTCTAATGCGGTGATTAAATCGCCATCGCCATAACCGATGGACACGTAAAGAGATCGGTAGACTGTGTCCGTGGTCATCGAACAGGATTTTTCTAAACCAATATGTCGGCTTATAATCACGCTAAGTGGCCTGTTCGCCATTTAATGCCGTAAACACCGTCCAACCGAGGGACTTGTTTGCGATCAGGAAACGATCGCGTATTATAGGTGGAAGAATGAGACGCGGTATCGACAGAACGCGACCAGTTTTTCCATGAAGGGAAAGGTCTTAAATCATACACTTAAACCGATCATTACGGAATGTCCTAAATCAGTTACGTTTTAGCGGAGGAATATTTATTACCGTCAGATAGGTGGACGCTTGTACTCTCCTCCCGAACTCTCGCCCTCTTTTCGACCGGTCAATTAGTCGGCTAAACATATGACCGCATCCGAAACCGGTTTCCGTGAGGTATATGAATTTTCGTTTAGGAGATCATTATTTTTCGCCTGTCCGATTGTTACGGCGGTGACAGTGGCAAAGGAGCTGTGAATATAAATATTGCATGTTTGACAAAAAGGTTGCAACTGTGCATCGTGAATTTAAGCCTACGGTGATATCACAGGTTAGGCGTAGATTTATACCTATGGTGATACTGTAGATTAGGCGTAGATTTACATTTGTGGCGATACTGTAGGTGTAGATTTACCCCTATGGTGATACTGCAGGCTAGGCGTAGATTTATCCCTATGGTGATATTGTAGATTAGGTGTAGATTTACCCCTATCGTGATACTGTAGTTTAGGTGCAGATTTGTTCCTGTGGTAAGACTTAGCTTTACCCCTCGAAATTGCAAAGTTTTAAATAGTCTGAACAACAACCCATGATGGTTCTTCAAAAATCGTGTGGGGAGGAAAGTGAATGGAGATTAATACTAGGTTTATGGAACCTAGGTTTTCTTATTGTAAATTACTGAAATTATTAAGAAGCTCTTGTCAAAATATAAATTAACCTTTATCAAGATAAAGAATCTTTGTATAAGCCACTTCATATATTATCCATCATATATTTTTTATAGTTTAGTTTCAGTTTAAATATAAGTAATCATTAAACGTCTGTAAATCTAAGCTAAACTGATATTGTTACAAGGATATAATTGGATCTATGGAAACGATAAAAAATATAAGGGAATAAAAAGAAGTTGAATCATTTGTTATGTATACTTGTTTATTATTTTATATAGTAAGGTCAGATTTAATCTACTCAAAGTAAAATTTGTATTTTTTTGTCCCAGAGTGATGTAATAACTTTATACAGTAATTTCATGGTCGTTTCTATAGTCGCTCATAATTATTTATAGCCATATACACCCATTTATTTTTATAGCCATTTATAGTCCTTCATTTTTATGGAAATTGTGTAGCAACTTTCTTGTAGCCACTTTATAGTCATTCTGTTTTATTACTTTATTCGGAAAGTATTTACTAATAAATATTGAACCGTGCTATTAATATACTAGTAATAATCAATGTAGAGTACATTATAGAACATTTCCAAACCAAAGAGAAAGAAGTAAAAAAGAAGTAAGTATTGTAAGGTAGTAAAAATCTTATGTATATAAAATATGTTATTATAACTTACGAAATCTATAGTTCTACATAAAGCAGCATGACTTTGTTACAAAAGTGGTTACAAATATTTATTACTTCATTTATGTTTATACTTGTATTTTATACTAGGTACATTATTTTATGTAGCATATTTACAAGAGTATATGAATATCTTGTATCATTTTCAGAAATGCTTAAGAAATTAGTAAGTATCATGACAAGTAGTATAGTAACTTTTATCGTACGCAGGTTGGTACTTCTTTAGCGACACAGGTTGCAATTTGTAACTATGCTCTCCAGATAATTCAGGAAACGTAGGTAAAAGCAGAGATCTATAAAGGTTAGTTACAGAAGCTCACCGGATACAATCGCAGAAGTCGGTATTGGAGTCGGTAAGCAAGATACCTGCAGGAAATTGAGGGGTAACGAGAGACTGTATACTTGCTTTTCTCAATAGATGGTTGTAGTATGTACTGCTGTATATAATGTACCAGTTTTGAAACTATCGATTTTACATTCTATTTTAATTTTCAGAAATTTTTGGAATATCTTTTTCAACATACATTTTGTATGAATATTAACTGAAGTTAATTGCACAACTTTCAAAATTACAAATTGTATGATTCGAATATTTGATTGTTAGAAATGGAATCTTTAATAGAAAACATGTACTTATGACTATTTTTACAAATTGTATTTTTGGACTTATAATCTGCCCAGATATAGGTGTTCCCAAGTTCCCATTATGCTTTACTTTTCAAATTTAAAATTTAAAATTGCCAAATCCTTAGATTTCTAAATTTTCAGAAGTTTAGATTTTCAAATTCTTTGAAGTTCTAATTTTCACAACTTTTAGAAGTTCAAAGTTTTACAATTTTAATAGTTTGGATTTTCAAATTAGAGATTTCCAAATTTCTAAATATTTAATTCTGCATGTTTCCAAGTTCTCATATTAAAAAATATTGAAACATCGAAATTTCTGAAATTTCCATGTGTCTGTCATTGTTTTATAATATGTGCTATAATATACGTTCTAAAAACATATAATATGTTAACATAGAATATACAATATGTTCTATAACTGTAATTGCCGTATAGAAATGCTTTCTGACTTCTCCGAATTAATTATTCTTTTATCTTAAATCAGCCACCTCGTTATTAGTTTTCGTCGCTATCCTAAATTGAAATGGAAATTTCGCCATAAATAATCACAATACTCATTAACTTTACATCACGCATAGCACACACAACCTTTATCGAATTCCAGTACTTCAATCAACGTATTCTCAGAATAATGTCTCAATCTCAATCTCATACTTTTCATCATGCGTCGACAAATTTTTTCACTCACCTTCTTTGTCAAACGTACAAACAATACAATTACGCCAAGAGTTAAAATCTCTATTCATAACAGAAATATACTAAATTATGTACGTTACATAGTACCAAGATAATATCCTTGATAACATATTTCAAGGTTATTAAATTGGTAAAGTGTAAACCTAACCTAAACTCTTTTGTAAATAATTACCACGTTACAAATATTTTTGCAAATATCTCTGAAATTAATGCCAATCGGTGATCATAGGTGGAGAGAAAAATTGTTCAGAATGACGTCCTTGATAATATATTTCAAGGTTATTAAATTTGTGAAGTGTAAACCAAACCTAAACTCTTTTGTAAATAATTACCACATTACAAATATTTTGGCAAATATCTCTGAAATTAATGCCAATGGGTAATCATATGTAGAGAGAAAAATTGTCCAGAATGACGTCCTTGATAACATATTTCAAGATCATTAAATTGGTAAAGTGTAAACCTAACCTAAACTCTTCTGTAAATAATTACCGCGTTACAAATATTTTTGCAAATATCTCTGAAATTAAAGCCGATCGGTGATCATAGGTGGAGAGAAAAATTGTTCAGAATGACGTCCTTGATAACATATTTCAAGGTTATTAAATTGGTGAAGTGTAAACCTAACCTAAACTCTTCTATAAATAATTACCGCGTTACAAATATTTTTGCAAATATCTCTGAAATTAAAGCCGATCGGTGATCATAGGTGGAGAGAAAAATTGTTCAGAATGACGTCCTTGATAACATATTTCAAGGTTATTAAATTGGTGAAGTGTAAACCTAACCTAAACTCTTTTGTAAATAATTACCACATTACAAATATTTTTGCAAATATCTCTGAAATTAAAGCCGATCGGTGATCATATGTAGAGAGAAAAATTGTTCAGAATGACGTTCTTGATAACATATTTCAAGGTCATCGAAATCAGTAAAGTATGAGTTCTTTTATAAATAATTATCACCTTGAAAATATTTTTGCGAATATCTCTGAAATGAAAGCCGATCGGTGGTAATATATATAGAGAAGAATTGTTCAGAATAATGTCCTCACCATCATATTTCAAGGTCATTGAACTTGGCGAAGTGTGGTCTCTATATAATTATTTTTTACATAACTGGTTTTTAATCCTACATAATTACCGTTGCTTATTTACGTCAATTTCTGATTTTGGGTGATTAGGGCCCCTGAAAGTCTCAGTCCAGCACTGGTAGCGGATCGTGACGAATAAATTCGCAAGCTCACGATAGAAACGGTCAATTGTCGACGGTAATATCGTGTGACGGATAGCTTTTGAGATTCGCGCGAAGATATCGGCTCTCCCTTTTCTTTCGCGGAACGAAGAAACGGCCGAAGACATTTTCTTACCGTTAACACGATACTATCTTCTTATTGATAGAGTCCGCAAGGGGCGAGGAATTTTTAATTAGCTCGCAGCAGCTCGATTAAATCTTGTCGAGTAATTATGAGCCGGCCCGGTGAGCATGGCCCGTCCGATGTGATTCTTTATACGGTACATATATATTCTACCGGTCGTTGCTTTTATTTCTGAATGACAATCGCAAATTTTCCCGCGCTGCTTTGTAATTACGAACGAATTCGAGAAGTTCTTGCCCCTTTGGCCGGAGTTTTATCCACCGACGACAATCGGAAATTTTTCTTAATCGACCGGCAATTATAACCGTGGAGTTCTTGCCGCCATTCCTTGAGACATCCGTCCGCAGGATATTCCTGAGAGTTTTTGTTTTAATGCGATGATTGGAAACTTTGTTGGCCAACGGAGCGCCGAGTTGAAAGCTCCTGAAGTTTTTACGTTAATTCGATTATAGCTGACGAGTTATCAGCTTATAAGATGAAGATCTTTCAGTGCCCTTCTTCAGTCGATACTTTTATGAACAAGTCTCGGATTTTTGTTCATATTACTTTCTTATGACCTTTAATATACTATTTTGCCTATACATAATTACGTTCTTGTAATTTTGTCTTTGATGTTTCAATATTGCAATTCATTCATGTTTTCATTTTGATAATTGATATATGTTATACTTTTTCAATTTTTGAAATGATTTATTCGTAATAGATGTGAAATATTAATGTAAACATACAAAAGTATGTTGATTATTGAAAATGTTTGAAAACATAATATTTATGGGAATGTAAGTTTTATTCATATAAGTGACATACATGATACAGATTTTAATTATAACAGTATTGATAAATAACAATTTTAATTACTTCCACTTACTTATTATTTTTATTTTAGGACAGACAAAATGTAATTCAATTTTGAACTCAAAATAAATCGTTTCCAAATAATTTTTTATCTGAATTAATTGAGTCTTCCGAATAAATTAAATATTGTGACTCAACGAGTTATGTAACCTGTTGAAAACCCGTGTTGTTTTATGTTATTAAATTTATTTTTTTTTCATTCCGCAATAAATCACTGAAAAGTTTTATAGATTTGAGTACATTCGATTTATAAAGTAAAAAAATAAAATAAAATAAAAAATAACAATATAAAATAATGAATTATTTCCACTTATTTATTATCTTTATTTTCGAAATAATATAAAAAAAGTAATTTAATTTTGAAAGAAATTCAAATAATTTTTCATTTGAATTAATTGCATAAATAATGTGATTCGAAATATTTTGATACGATTCTCTGATATTTTATTTAAACAGTACTGCGACTCGAATAAACAACTTTTTGAATAAGAATTTATTCAGATATAAAATAGGAAATTATTTTGAAGCTACATAATATAATAATCTGACAGAAATTACAGTTCAATTAAGTCGATACGCGATATCTCGGCATCTTTTTAATTAAAAAATGTAATTCCGAAAATTTTAAGAAAATATACTTAATATTAAGAATATTGATGGTACTAAAATTACAGTCCGCCGTATTTTACAGGAAGAGCATAAATTTTTAATCCGTCCGTTTCGAGATCCATAAACATTCGTAAATCATTCCACATCGATTAAAAAGATGGGAATTTGATCACAAAAATTAATTACTTGTTTAATTCGCTTTTTCATGGGAATAACAATAATTTATTACTATAATTATATTTAATTCATTTATATTGCATTCATTATCGCTGAGAAATAAGTATTTGAAGCGGCGACGAGATAAGACAAGAAGAATGGTTTTCGTTTAATGCGGTACTGCGAGATACGATCCGAAATGGAGTTAGCTTTTAATTAATCGCAAATACATCGATCACTTTCACTCGAAGTTTCCCTTGATAATTATTTTTTTTTATATAACTGTAATAACGAGTCCAGATTGGAATCATATTGTATGTACAACGTGAAAGTGTGGTCGATTAAACGATAAGAGGTAATTTTACCGAGAACGGGTATAGCTATCTTTTTATTTTATCCTTTATTCGATTCTTGTTAGTCAATGTAACTCCTTTCATTTCAATCGAGCTGTTCCTTCGATTCCATTGAAATAAAAGCAAATTTTACCTAGTCGTACATACATTTTCGTTTCGGCAACATTAAGTCTAGTGATATACGAATATCGAAGATTACGAATATAAAAATCGGAAAATTTCTAGAGTTTAGAAAGTTTTTGTATAATAGTAGTCTGTGGGAGTGGAAAAATGAGATTATAGCGACTTAAAGGTATAGAAATTGGAGGATATTTAGGGATCTAGGGATTTTGGCGTATCGAAATCTATAAATATTGAGATTTGGGATTATAGCGATTTTGGGGAATGAAAATTGGACGGTGTAGAGATCTAAGGATCTAGGGATTTAGGAATGTAGAGATCGATAGGTATAGAGATCTAGAGATCTAGGGATTTCGTGATATAGAGATCTACGGGTATAGACACCTAGGGATCTAGGAATTTAGGGATGTAGACGTCTACAAATATTAAGATTTGGGACTGCAGCGATTTTGGAATATAGAGATTGAAGAGTATAGAAATCTAGAGATCTAGGGATATAAAAGACTATGAGTGTAGAGATCTAGAGATCTAGGGATTTAGGCATATAAAAATCTACAAATATTAAGATTTGGGATTATAGCGATTTTGGGGAATAAAAATTGGACGCTATTAAGAACTAAAAATCTAGGGATATAACAATGTAGTGATCTGTAGGTACAGAGATCTGGGGATCTAGGGATTTAGGTATGTAGTGGTCTACGAGTATAGATATCTAGGGATGTAGGGATTTGGGAATATAGAGGGACCTAGGGATTTAAGAATTATTAAGATTTGGGATTACAGCGATTTTGGGATATAAGACGTTGGAGAGTATAAAAATCTGGGGATCTAGGAATTTAGGGATATAGAGGTGTACAGATGTAGAGATCTAGGGATCTTGGAATGTAGGGATGTAGAGGTGTACGGATATAGAGATCTAGGGATCTTGAGATTTATAGCTCTGGATATTTAAGATTTATATGGATTTAGAAACATACTAATTCGGAGATATGGAGTCAGCAAAATGTACAAATATTCTAGTTATCATAAATAGAAAAGTATCCTAGGTTTCGTAAATATAGAAATATCCTGGGTATCACAGAGATAGAAATATCCTAGGATCTAGGGTTATATGTATCTGGGAGTATAAGAATTGGAGATATGAAGATCAAAACATATAGAGATCTAAGCAAATAATTAATGGTGTACAGATATAGAAATATCTATAACTACAGTATAAGAATAAAGAATGAAAATATCTGTGAATCTAGGGGAAGATCACAAAACAATAGTGAAAAAGTGTTAATCTAAAAAGAAATAGTAAAAGTACTTGGGTTTCAAAAAATGTATTTATTCAGATTTTCAGGACATAAAGTAGCTAAAATTGAACCTAAATTAACTGTAGTCGTTTCATACCCCAGTTTGAAGGTTAAATTAAATTTCATGACGTAGGTATTTAGGGATATGAGAATTTGTAAAACTAAGAATTGTAGAAACTTGAGAATCTGGAGATTTCGGGATTGGAGAATTTGGGAATTTGGATATACAAAAATCTAGAAATTTATTTATATTCGAAAGACCGGATATTAAATGTAGCCAAAAATTTAAACCAGGGCAAACATAACAGTCTATTACTTCTTTAACTAGTGTATTTTTTATAAACACATTATACATTAAATTCAGAAGCTGAATTTGTTAGGGTTGATCCCAGTGTGATCGTTAAGGGTTAATCTGATTTTTGTTCAATGTAAGTAGCAGCAAATAGGGTAAACGAACGCAGAGAAACGACTCCGGGATAAATTAATTCCGTCTCCTCTTGCGACGATCGCGATCTCGTTTCGAGTTGTCACTTGTGTCGTTGAACGACAAGGATCTCAAAAGGAATACGCGAGATCAAATATCTCACATGGCGTGTCAGCCGGTTAGAAAGTTTGCTGGCTCGATCCTCGAAAATGTCCCTCATGCATTAATCATTGTCTGGCTCGCGCGATTCTCTAACGACGTTGTTCGATTTCAATGAGTGCACGATTTCATGCGGCCAACAAGTGACGCGTAAGAAAGCGGCCGAGATTGATAAATAGACGTCTATTTCGAGGTATGTTGTCATTAATGAATGAATTTCTATTTCATCTCTTTTTCGCCTCTCGCTTGTTTGTCGACAAATTTGCATATTTGGGGTACAAGTGAATCCTTTATTTTAACGAGTATGCTTTTGTGAATAGAAATTATTGGCAATGATTGTAATATACTGAATATACTGTAATATACTGTGAATAATCGCGTAAGGACGAGTTACAATTTGGTAAATTGTTTCATACGATTTCAGAGTAAAATGGAGGATATGTCGGGTTTAAGTAAGGTACATGTAGGAGTATGGTTAAATGCACTTTATTGAAATCCCGAAATTTTTATCTTCGAAGTTTTGGAATTTCAGAGACTTTCGAATTCGATACATTAAAACCTTACAATTATGACACTTTTTAATAATAATATAAAGATTTTAATAATTTGAAAATTTGAGACATTTAGTTTCAGAATTTGAGAATTTGAAAATTTTAGAATTTTAGAACTTGAGAATCTGAGAATCTGAAAATTTGGGTATTTGAGAATTTGAGAATTTGAGAATCTGAAAGATTTAATAATTTGAAAATTTGGGAATTTTTGAATCTCAGAATTTTAGAGTTTTAGAATTTGAGAATCTGAAAATATGAAAATCTAAAAGTTTCAGGATTTTTGAATTTAAAAATTATAGAATTTTAGAACTTGAGAATTTGAGAATTTGAGAATTTGAGAATTTGAGAATTTGAGAACTTGAGAATCTGAGAATTCGAGAATTTGAGAATTGGAAATGTGCAGAACTTGAAAATTTAAGAATTTAAGAAATAGAACATGAAAATGAAAAAAATCGTGCAATATAATTTAAAACTGAAAATTTAAATACACATTCACACAAAATATCTTGTAGTTTCCTGCTTTATTAAAAATCCCATATAATAAGTGAATTAATAAAAACATGTTATAGTTACGCAACATAATTCTATAATCTATAGAACTTACAATTTGTTAAACAATTAAACTCCATAAATTAACGAAGTATTCTGAATAAATATCTGATATTAATATCTGTATTAGGGACATAGATAAAATAAAATAAATGATGCATCGCATGAAAGAATCTCATCATTTTTAACGAAGCCTGCCCACTGATTTGGTTATCACGTACTGTTCATGATGACGAGAATGAGCGTGAAAGCAATTAGGGCATCGATGGGATAAAATCTGCGCGTGAATTGGCGAAGGCGCGCTGATGAAATCGCTTCGTCAGAGAATCGTTGTGAATAAAAATGATGTCGAGAATGACGTTTGACGTTGATCAGCAAGGCGCCTTAATTAGGAAACCGTATTTTGTTGTATATATATCAGAGATGAGTTATTATACTTGAAGTACGTGTACAAACAAAATAAATTTCAAATTAATCTTCTTACGTTCAAAAAGAATTTGAATTTTACAAAAAGTTGATTACAATCGACTTTTTATTCTTATTTTTATTTCATTTCGTTGTATTATGTATTTTTATTGATAAAATTTTAAATGTAACCGATTGACAATTTTTTTAATTTTTATTACAAAGTTTGGCAAATCTGAATAATAGTTTCATAAAACTATTGTACTTTTAAAATAGTAGTTTCATTTCATTTTGTCATATTATGTATTTTTATTAATAAAATTTTTAATGTAACTGATTGACAATTTTTTAAATTTTTATTACAAACTTTGGCAAATCTGAATAATAGTTTCATAAAACTGTTGTACTTTTGAAATAATTTTTCGGTATACAGAAATAGATTTATTATTTATAGTGTGTAATAAACAAGATAGGTTATTTGTTTTTATTTTCTTCTTGGTCATCATAGAGTTCTTTGAACCTGTATCTGTAATTGCATTGCTCATTATTAAAGGAATTATTAATTATTATATATAACGTGTACAAGTAATTTTATTCTTCACATATATTACAGTAAAAATTATAATTCATTTCCAAATTTCTATATTCTCCAGTTCTTCAAGTTTTCATATCTCCATAATTGTAAATCTCTATATTTTGCAATTTCTAAATTTCAGTATTTCCAAATAGGAAATACAGTAATTTGGGAGTATAGAAATTTATAAATACAGAGATTTGATTCAATCGTACCTAACCTAACCTCATCAGTTATATGACACCTTGTAAATATTTAGAAACATGGCGGACGCTAGATGTGGACACTAGAGAATATAAACGTTCAAGGAATCTATAAATGTAGAAATTTAAAAATTTGTTGATATAGAAATTTGAGAATATAATAATTTAAAAATATAGAAATTTGCTTTAATTGTATCACCAGTTACATGACACCTTGAGAATATTTAGGAACATGGCTGGTGCTAGATGCGGATATTACAGAATATACGTTTGGGGAATAAATGTAAAGATTTAAAAATTTGTGGATATAGATATTTAAAAATACAGAAATTTGCTTTAATTCTATCACCAGTTACATGACACCTTGTGAATATTTAGGAACATGGCTGGTGCTAGATGCGGATATTACAGAATATACGTTTGGGGAATAAATGTAAAGATTTAAAAATTTGTGGATATAGATATTTAAGAATACAGAAATTTGCTTTAATTCTATCACCAAACACCTACATACATATACACGACACATAATATCTAAACACATTGAGATATGGAGGCTTGGATGTGAAGATTTGGAGAATCTAAAAGTACAGAGATTTAAAAATTTGTCAATAAAGACATTTCAGAATATAACTTAAAAATATAAAACTTTGAAAATACAGAAATGTAGTAAAAAAATTTATGTAAAAATTTGTCAATAAAGACATTTCAGAATATAACTTAAAAATATAAAACATTGAAAATACAGAAATGTAGTTTAATTATATCACCAGCTACATTAGTTACACGACACCCTGTATTTCCTAAGAAATCAATATGAGATAATCACGAGTGATCTGACATTACCACGATGAGATTCGATTTATTCGATAGATCGGTGAGCGACAGGATGATTATAATATCACAGTGGAGGAGAGTCCGATCGGGGGTAAGCGGAATCGCGAGAAGACGCGGCGCGCCGTTGAAATTAAAAGCCTTGGAGGGACGAGATTCGTGAGGGGCACGAAACAACGCAATTTGCTCGCGTGTCCCGTGTCATTGACGACCAACCCTGATCATCGTACCCGGCTAATGCACGGTAAAGTCTCAAACGATTATCTACGTGCCCGTCCGACCTTAAAATTGACTAACATACGGGACGTGTTGCTCGTGCGAGTTGCTTCGAATCTGCACCGCAGAAATCATCCTGCAATCGTAAAAATCGGTACTGCATGAAGAGAAAGATTCGTGAACATCATCTTGAGATGTTAATAAAATATTTACGATATCATTGCGACGACTTTTTTCTGGCATATGTAAGATATTTCACGTTGACGTACAGTGTGTCGAATTAATTTGAAAAGTTAACTGCATTCGACAAATTATTTTACAATCGCAAAAATCAGTTCTGTAAGAAATTTTAAGCTTTGTCAACGTTTAAAAAATTTATAAATATTTTGTGATATTACAACGATTTTTGCATAGCGTATTTTCTGATTATTCCTAACAGCGTTTTGTATTTCAAGAAATGGCTACGTCACATTTACACGTGTTCCGTCAACGATCGTCTCGCACGATCGTATCAACAATTACCGATTTACTCATTTTTTATAATGTCCAACACGATGCAGTGTGAAACAGTATGAAGCAGAACGTAGCCGCAAAGTGAAATAATAGGGATGAAAATGAGGGGATAGAACGTGCATGCACGTGTCGTAGTCGCAGTGATTTCAACAATACGCTGAAAATTAAACAAAGGTTTCCATCTCCCGCGAAGACATTTTTTATGTTAACAAAATAATGTAACAGAAATTTGTACTCTGGAATTTGACAACAATTTGTACTCTGTTGATAATTAGTTCATTTTACCAAAAGAAGCAGCACTATTTTTCTTACTGTTCTTTTGGTTTATCTGAAGTTATTCTTCCGAAGTCTCTTCACAAGATAATCTGAATTTTTGGATACTTCAATCTACCTTCAAATGATATGTAAGAAGATACGTAAATCTCGAGGTTGCTATGGTAAAAGGACCATAGGAAACCATCATTGAAAAGAGTACCGATTCAAATGACATTTCCATTACAAACTCTAATTTGCTAAATTTTAATACTTAACTTTGTAAAGGAAATAGGAGAGTTACTACGCAGTTTTCAAATTCCAGCATTCTAAGATTTTCAAATATTTTAATTTCTGAGTTCCAAAATTTCGGAATTTCCATATTTCTGTATCACCTAATTATCATATTCTTAAATTTTGAAATTTCCAAATTATCAAATTATCAAATTGCAAAATTGCCAAATCTCCAAATTTCTAAATTTCTATGTTTCTAAAGATTTTTAAGATTACTATATAGTTTAAGATTACTACTATAGTTTACTATAGTACTATAGTTACTATAGTTTAAGAATATTTAAGATTACTACTATGTATAGTATCATATGCTATATGTGTCAGACTATATATAATATTTATAGATATTTTCAAGATAACATATAGTATATCATTTCTCACATGGATCCTTCTTTGCACGAATGTGTTCGAATTTTTTAAATTCGAAATGACATTTCGAAAATCTCTAAGCTTGAAATAGTAAGTTTTGCAAGGAAAATATCTTATTTTAAGAACCGATGTCAACAAAATTTGTCAAATTCGCACTTCTAACCTCATAAACAAAAATTAATCGTCGTGTACCGAATATTCGGAATATACAAGAATACACGAATGAAATATTCTGAATGCACGCTGCGAATTCTTTATTCATTAACTTCACGTTTTCCTGCCCGTGTTCCAAGAATTCTCGAAACTCGAAACTTTCGAATTCTCGAAACTCATCCCTAATAATTACGTACTCGTATCAAAAGAGTGGGTACAATACGATGCAACACTCTGGGCGGCACCTTTGATGTTCGGTAAACCTTGTCTCCATAAATTGATTGAATAAACGGGCGGGAAATTTAAATGAAATGAATTTAATTTCATGTCAACCTCTAATAATTAGAAATCTATTTCTCGTAAATTTTTTGTATATTACTAATATTGGTTTTCGAAGTCTTTACATCAATTTTACAAACTATATTTGAAGAATATATATTTCAAATAACTTACAGAAATTATTAATCAAATAACAAGATACGGTGAACTATTTATTATAAGAAAATACAGATAAATGTGTAACAAGAAAATGACAAAATATTTATTGTAAATAAATTACTGATGTTACAGGGAAGGATAAAATATTTGCTCATATTTATTACAAATAAACAACAAAGTACTTCTTATAAATAAGTTACAAATAAATCACGGATAATCAAGTATAAAACATTGTTTGTCGAACGCCATACTTGCAGACCATGTACCTTCTTCGTAATACCGCAAATCCCACCCTGGTTCATTTTGCATGGCCATTTAAATTGGTTGCATTCCGTCTCTCTCTAAAAGTAATTTTCTCGTCAGAATGTCGCCTGTTGTTACACCTACAGATGTCAACCCACGAGTTGTCGCGCGAGGAGGTTGACCTAAAGTAATAGAAGCTACGCCTATCCCCACCGTGAACACTTCTAGCATTACATTTCGGAAAATAAGAATAATAGTGGCAATAACAACTGCTAAACGCAATTTGCATTATCTCACTCAGTCTCGAGATGTTTGTCGACTGTCGTTTTTGACCTAATTGGTGTGCGACTGCTCAAGTTAGTATTACCGCCAAATAATCGTGTGAGGCGTCCATTTTTCTATTCTGACCAATTAGAGCCATAGCTCTTCTAAACACCTGGGTCAGCCTCTTCACGCGCCAACTTGTGAGTTGACATTGGTATGTCCATTTCACAACGACAATTAAGGATTAATAAAGTTATAAAATCAACAATAATTTATCAGTCGATAAATGGGAAATCCGATCCATTATGGAATGAGTAGTAGTACTTCAGAGACGAATAGTAATTCAGACCATGGTAATTGCTAAGCGTGGTATTTTCACATGTGGTAACTCCTATGCGTGATATATTGATATCCAGTAATTCGATGAGTAGTAATTCGGGGCGTGGTAAATTCTACGTGTGGTATTTCAGCGCATGGTAACTCCTACGCGTGGTATTTCCACTCGCGATAACTTCTACTCGTGGTAATTTGGCATCTGGTAGTATAATGCGTAACAGTTCGAAACGTGGTAGCTCCTACGCGTGATATTCGACACGTGGTAATTTCTATGCGTGGTATATTGATATCCAGTAATTCGACGAGTAATAATTCGGTGCGTGGTAAATTCTACGTGTGGTATTTCAGCACATGGCAACTCCTACGCGTGGTATTTTCACATGTGGTAACTGCTATGCGTGGTATATTGATATCCAGTAATTCGATGAGTAGTAATTCGGGGCGTGGTAAATTCTACGTGTGGTATTTCAGCGCATGGTAACTCCTACGTGGTATTTCCACTCGTGATAAATTTTATGCGTGGTAATTTGGAACCTGGTAGTATACCAGGTTAACAGTTCAAAGCGTGGTAGATCTTAATCTATAAAGAGTAGCTTCTTTACGCGCCATCTCGTGGGTTGACATCGGTATGTCCACTTCACAACGACAACTAAAAATTAATGAAAAGTTATGAAATCAACAATAATTTATAAGTCAATAAATGGTAAGTCCGATCCATTGTGGAATGAGCAATTCATAAATTCTCAAAAATCCATAAAGAGTAGCTTCACGCGCCAACTCGTGAGTTAACATCGGTACCATCACACGTGAAAACGGTCGTGTGTACCAAGCCTTAAGGATTCACGCTCGCACGAGTGGAGTCTGTTCCAGCTGATTATCCACGGAACGCAAAACGAGCAGCTTTCTCGGTGTCTGGGCGTCGTCGCTTCCGGTTGCGAACAGTTGTGCGAGTCGTTGACGTTTTTTCGCCGCGAAATTTTTTCGATCGCGCGGGATCTCTCTCGAGCAGACGAGGAAAAAGTCGCGGCTCTAACGTTCGAACCCGTTTGCCCTAGATTGCGCGAGCGCTTACGCACCGACACGCGGGCACACGTGTACGCGTTATGAACGGAGGAACAAGGTGCGTTGGTCACTAGGGCGTTGACCTGGCTGGACCAAAGGAGCGCGAGCCGAGCGGAATCTCGCTTCTCCGGGAGGATGAGAGGCGAAACAGTTCGTTCTTTCGAATTGTTCCTTCGTTTTACCGCGTCCTCTTCCTCCTCCGAGTTTTTGGTACTCCCCGGATACCTGATGGAGCAGGGACAGGTGGCGGTGAATTGAATTTATGATCGTTTTTTGGAAACCGTTTTTTGCGCACCGCGGATTCTTGCGCAACATTAAGGTAAACCTCGAAATTCAAGATTACGCCGACATTTCGAACAGAACTAATTTCGAGTGCAGGAAACCCTTCTGTAAAATCTCCAATTGATTTACCGCATAGTTATCGAGAAACTGTGGTTTTGGTAATACAGGAACGTATACGGGAAACAGATAGGCTGTAGGGTAAATGATTTCTTTGTTGGATTTGTAAAAATGTGATGGTTTGTCATTTTCCAATTTTGCTTCATTTTTGAATAAACAAAATTTGGACACTTTTGAAGCATTTTTATAATATTGTTCATGACACAGAAAATGGCGAATACAACTACCCTTTGGTTAATTTTTAAGATCAATGAATAATATCAAATTAATAAATCTAGTTATTCATGTCACTAATACCTTGCTTTATTTTTTAACAAATTGAATTTGAACAGTTTTGAAGTTTTTTGAGCATACTCTCTTTTTTTTATCTAATGAGTATACCTGCAGTTCTCCAAAAAATCATTATTTTTAATGACGAATGTGTGTAATAAACACCATTAACACAAGATTTACGGAACCCGTCAAAATGACGGGTCATACGTCTCTTAATTTAAATGACAAAACTTATTAAGAAATTTTTGTAAAAATGTATGTCAACTTTCGTCAAGCTAAAGAATTAATGTCTTAGGCAGTTCACATATCATCCTCAATTTATTTGTCTTTCTACTTTCAATTCAAATTTAAATATAAATGACCATAAACGTCCGTAAACCTAGTGTTAAAGGACTAAAAATCTGAGTTTCTCATTAATACCTTGATAGAATTGTATAACACATGTGAGAACATGTGTTTGTATTTATAAGAAGCAAACACATTCGTACTATGAAATACCAATTGAATTTTCACGAGTTTAGAATAAAGAGCAGAATAAAAGTTTTTAAACAATAAAATTTGACAAAGATACTATAAGAATTATACTATTTATATAGCCTACTAAATATGAATAGGTTATTGAATTATTCTCTAAAAAAAATTTGCACAACAATTCTTTTTCAAAAGCAAAATTCATCGTATCATAACCTCATCTTCTAACGATAAAATCAACCTACGTTGAATACACAAATAATTTAAGATTAAAAATAGTACAGAAATAAGCAATTAAATATAATCGAATATATACAATTCCATCTAGATAAAAAACAAAATAAATTTGAAGGGAAATATCTTAAATTTTGAAATTCGACATGTGGTAGTTTCAGTGTTAAAGAATTTTCAGATTAAACTCCCCAAATATTCATACCGTACGAAATATTATACTCTATATGCGCCATATCATTCACCATAATTTATCTGATAATGTTATACTTTGCCACGAAACTAATTTGAATACGTCAAGTTTACATGATTCACGCTTTACATAATTCCACGCAGCCATCACGAAAGAATGCATTAAACAACCAAAAGAGGAAGCAACCACTCGAATGATATTCCAGAAAAAGGAAGGACAAAACGGAACCACGTGTTTCGCACGTTCCTGAGATCCAATTTATCGCTTTCAATCATTTTGCTGACCGGCGTGAATAATCGCCAGGCGTTTCGCGTGCATTCTCGCAAACGCCTCGCGTGCCCGGCGTATTTACGATAGTTATGCGCGCTCCTTCTCATCTTTATCAAGCATAATTTCCTCTTTCGCCGAAGAATTCGTTGATTCCTCTTAAAAACCAGTCGATGATTTTAGAGGCGCTTCAAAATTCCTTGGTTATTCCCGACCAACGGTCATTGGCGTAACTATATAGGCATGAAAGTGGGCCTGACACTCCTAAATTGCAAAGTGGACTTGTGTAAATATGAGGATGTACATACTATGTGTAACATTACGAATGGT
The DNA here is from genome assembly GCA_945859595.2 of Megachile willughbiella. Taxonomy (NCBI): domain Eukaryota; kingdom Metazoa; phylum Arthropoda; class Insecta; order Hymenoptera; family Megachilidae; genus Megachile; species Megachile willughbiella. The sequence goes on along the minus strand of OX243803.1, from coordinate 10,681,690 downwards.
AATATAATTCGTCGAGATATGTGACGATAATCAGACGCTTGATCGATGCATGACCATTAATGCGTGCTGTCTCTAATCAAATTGTCACGTGGTGATTCGAATTCGTTAGGATTTGAGGCGTCTTAATATTTCGTGTGGCGATCTAACACGAGATAATTGGATACGTAACCTGTGAACCGTGGTAGTTACCACACGTGGTAAATACTATGCGTGGTAATTCGACTCGTGGAGACTTGGTGCATGATTATTTGGCTTGTGGTAATTTGATGGTTCATAATTCGACTCGTGGTGATTTGACTCGTGGTAATTCCATTCGTGGTGATTAGACGCATGATAATTCAACTCGTGGTAATTTGATGTGTGATAATTCGATTCGTGGAAACTTGATGCATTATTATTTGGCTCGTGGTAATTTTATGCTTGATAATTCGACTCGTGGTGATTTGATGCGTGGTAATTTGATTTGTGGTGATATGACGCGTGATAATTCGATTCGTGGTGTTTGGATCCGTGGTAATTTGACTCATGGTAATTGGGCACGTGATAATTCGGTTCGCGGTAATTCAATGCGTGATAATGCATTTGATGCATAGTTTGATACGTGGTAACTCGCGCATGTGGTATTTCGACTCATAGTAATTTCTGTGCGTGGTAATTTGGGATTTAGTAATTTGACGCGTAGTAATTCAGAGCGTGGTAAATTCTACGTGTGGTATTTCAACGCGTAGTAACTCCTACATGTGGTATTTCCACTCGTGATAAATTCTACGCGTTGTAATTTGGGATCTAGTAATTTGACGCGTAGTAATTCAGAGCGTGGTAAATTCTACGTATGGTAATTTGGAACCTGGCAGTATACCAGGTTAATAGTTCAAAGCGTGGTAGCTCCTACACGTGATATTCGACACGTGGTAACTTCTATGCGTGGTATATTCATATCCAGTAATTCGGCGAGTAGTAATTCGGAACGTGGTAATTGCTATGTGTGGTATTTTCACACGTGATAACTCCTATTCGTGGTATATTGATATGCAGTAATTCAACGAGTAGTAATTCGGAGCGTGGTAATTGCTATGCGTGGTATTTTCACACGTGGTAACTTCAATGCGTGGTATTTTCACACGTGGTAACTCCTACACGTGGTATTTTCACATGTGGTATTTTCACACGTGGTATTTTCACACGTGGTATTTTCACACGTGGTATTTTCACACGTGGTATTTTCACACGTGGTATTTTCACACGTGGTATTTTCACACGTGGTATTTTCACACGTGGTATTTTCACACGTGGTATTTTCACACGTGGTATTTTCACACGTGGTATTTTCACACGTGGTATTTTCACACGTGGTAACTTCTATGCGTGGTATATTGATATCCAGTAATTCGACGAGTAGTAATTTGAAATCTGATAATTGCTATGCGTGGTATTTTGAAACGTGGTAACTTCTATGCGTGGTATATTGATATCCAGTAATTCGACGAGTAGTAATTCGGAATCTGATAATTGCTATGCGTGGTATTTCGACGTTTAATAACTCCTATGCGTCGTATATTGATATGCAGTAATTCGACGCGTAATAATTCGACATGTGGTAATTTCTATGCGTGGTAATTCCTGTTACGTGATAATCCAATGTTCAGTGTTGTCACGTGGTAATGCAATGCGTGATGATTTTACTCGTGGTTTTCTAACACGTGATATTATAATACGCGCTCTTCTAATACGTGGTGTTTTAATGCGTGATGTTAACACGTGGTGTTCTAATACGTGATCTTGACTATACAGTGTTAATATCAAATGCGTGATTTGACACAGGACAATCAACATACTTTTGAACATAACACTCAAAATCGTATTTTCATCTACATCAAATACAAACTATAAAACGTTAGAAAAGAAAATGGTAAACGAAGTTCATCCAAAGTCGCCTCTCACACAAAAATCGTGTTTACGCCAATGGCACCGAATCTGACCCAATTTTACACGGGCGATTTCAAGTCGTACAATCGGCTACTTAATGAACTTTTAAAAGCCGTCTATTACGTTCCACTGTAATCACCCATCGGTTCCGTACGCTTAACGCTTTTTCGATTCAACCTGGCCAGCAATTACATCATTTGGCCTCGCTTCGATAACGTTTCTGTAACGTTACGAGGCTGAAAGCTGCCCTCGATTTGAGGTCATCGTGAATCGGAAATTTTACAACAGACTCCTCGAAGAGAGAGCAAGATCGTGACACTCTTCCCTCTTGTTTTTGTTTACTCTTGTTCCTTGCTTTTAATTTCACGCCGTCCCTCTGCCCCGTTGCCTCGATTGAGTTTTCGCAAGGTGGAAACGATTCTCGTCGATCAATTTAAGAATTAACAACTCGTTGCAACAATGAAACGATTCTGGAGTAATTCAAAGATTCATCGAGCTCGTTTTTTCGTCTCTTATTCTGTGTCTGATATTGGATCCCTTGTATACCTTCTTTTTGTTCCATTAACTTTTGTGACCTCTTTGGTTGTTTCATTTTACACGGATGACCCGTAAATTCCCAAATAAAACTGGTATAATAATGTGGATACATTATGTGTACTTTTTCAGATAATTATAGGTAACTTCTACGTAATATAGGTGCCTGTTGATAAGGTAAATTAATTTTATATAAAATTTATGTGTAGAGTGTCAAAAAAATCGGGACTCCACATGTAAAATTATGTGAACATGAAAGAATATTTTTTTATATTCTTCGTTTTAAGTATTTTCGTTTGTTGTCCCTATTAATCTTAAGAATTTACTTAATGTATAGAGTATTAATTAATTAGATATTGTACTTGCGTTAATTGTGTAATGATCTTGTATGATTCATGTATAATTCAAGAGGGAATGTATGGAAAATTTTTGGAAAATTCTGACTCACATTTTTGTTGTTACGATCAGTAAAGTGTTTTCATTAGCTTATCGTGCAAGATTATTTGGCTATTAAGATTAGGGGTCTTTAGCGCCATTTCATAATTTTGAATAGTCATATTCAATTAGTAAATGTTACTGTATGTTTCATTAGGGAAAATGGAGATAAGAGACAGTCTGGTAATCATTAATTTTAGGTTGATGCTTACTTCAGTTCACCAAAATTATGGTTTAAAATCTGAACAATTTTTGAAGTAGCAAATTTTCAGGGTGAGAGTAAAAAATTTGGGAATTTGAAGATTTGGAGGTTTGGGGATTTGGGAATTTAGGAATTTGGAAATTTGAAAATTTAGGAATTTGGGGATTTGGGAATTTAGGAATTTGGAAATTTGGAAATTTGGAAATTTGGAAATTTGGAAATTTGAAAATTTAGGAATTTGGGGAATTTGGGGAATTTGGAATTTGGAGAATTTGGAATTTGGAGAATTTGGAATTTGGAATTTGGAATTTGGAATTTGGAATTTGGAATTTGGAATTTGGAATTTGGGGAATTTGGGGATTTGAGAATTTAGGAATTTGGAAATTTGAAAATTTAGGAATTTGGGGATTTGGGAATTTAGGAATTTGGAAATTTGGAAATTTGGAAATTTGGAAATTTGGAAATTTGAAAATTTAGGAATTTGGGGAATTTGGAATTTGGGGAGTTTGGAATTTGGGGAATTTGGAATTTGGAGAATTTGGAATTTGGAATTTGGTGAATTTGGGGAATTTGGCGAATTTGGCGAATTTGAGGAATTTGGAGAAGTTGGAATTTGGGGATTTGAGAATTTAGGAATTTGGGGATTTGAGAATTTAGGAATTTGGAAATTTGAAAATTTAGGAATTTGGGGAATTTGGAATTTGGAGAATGTGGAATTTGGGGAATGTGGTATTTGGGGAATGTAGAATTTGGGGCATTTGGAATTTGGGGAATGTGGAATTTGGGGAATTTGGGGAATTTCGGGGAATTTGGGGCATTTAGAATTCGGGGAATTTGGAATTTGGAGAATTCGAAATTTGGGAATTTAGGGATTTAAGGATCATAAAATTTGGATATTTAGAAATTTAAGAATTTAAGGGCGGGAAAATTAAAAATTTTAAAATTAAAACATTTGTGAATTTATAGCTTGCAAAATGGGAAATTTGGGAATTCAGGAATTTAGGTATTTGAGAATTTGGGGTATGTACATTTTGGAGATGTAGAAATTTGAAAGTTTGAAATTTGATTTATGCATTTAAAAATCTTCAAATCACATACTTAATCTAGTACACTTAATTAGTCAAATACAATTACTGTCTATGAAAATCTTAATTACTGTCTATGAAAATTTCATATATTCATTAAATACGATCACTTTCATACTGCATTCTTTAAGCGACCAAGTTGATATTTTTTAAATGGAACTAAATTCCTTACCTAACAATTGTTATTTATGTTCCAACATTTTCAATGATTCGAATATAACAGAATAAGAAGCTTAAATCAATTAAGAGTTAGCTGCAGAGATTAAACTCGAGTTTAATATTTGCAAATGACGAAAGATATCAAATATCACAAACGCTGATTTTAATAAACCAGAATATACATTATCGAATCACATAATTAATAGCATTTATATACTTACTATAATTCGATTTAGTGCGTATCCTTTGAGAAGGAGCGAGCCTGTTACTATGCTGTCTAAAAGATTTAGAAGGAGATCTAATCGAGTAGGTTTATCTGCTTTTACTGACGTAAGTGACTTGATTTAATGTGTACATTATCATATCTCGCGATTAACAGTAAACACATTTAGTAAAGCAATTTACATAGCTTTTACTGACCCAAGATAACGTTATTGTTATCTCGGCATTCACAGAACTCGGTAATCAACGAACTAATGTGCGATTGTTTGACTCTATTAACATTTAACTTAATATTTTTACAATACTGCTCCACCTTCATTATAAAAACTATTCTATTTCTTTTATTTTATTATAAAAACTACTGTGAATTTTGTATTTTGTGCGTTAAAATACGAATTAACCCCTTGTGCTAAAATGTCGTGACACTCGTGACGCATGCTACAGTTCGTATGTGATAAACTAGATTCGTATTTTGAGTACAATTGAATTTTGAGTTCAATTCTGATTGCAATGTGCATAATCAAGGATTACTGAATGGATAATATAAGTAACATTTTATCTTTCTTCAGTTGCTTTCATGTTGTAGGAATTATTGGTGGTAACTCAACGCGTGATAACTTCTACACGTGATAACTCATATGTCTAATAATTCAATGCGTGGTAATTCATACGTTTACTAACTCAACCCGTGATAATTCAGCGCGTGGTAATTTCTGCGAGTGTTACTTTAACGCGTGGTAACTCCTACGAGTGGTAATTTGGCGCGTGTTAGTTCTTACATGTGGTAATTCAACGCGTGGTAGTTCTTACGTTTAATAATTCAACGCATAGTAATTCCTACGAGTGTTAATTCAGCACGTGGTGATTGCTACGAGTGGTAATTTGGCGCCTGGTAATTCATAAGTTACAGAATTCAACGCATGGTAGTTCTTACACGTAGTAATTCAACGCGTGGTAATTACTACGAACCTTAATTCAACGCCTGGTAGTTCTTAAGTCTAACAATTCAACGCGTGGTAATTCGGCGCATGATAATTCATAAGTTTAATAATTCAACTCGTGGTATTTCTTAAGTCTAACAATTCAACGCGTGGTAATTCGGCGCATAATAATTCATAAGTTTAATAATTCAACTCGTGGTATTTCTTAAGTCTAACAATTCAACGCGTAGTAATTCGGCGCATGATAATTCATAAGTTTAATAATTCAACGCGTGGTATTTCTTGCGTTTAATAATTCAACGCGTAGTAATTCATACGAGTGTTAATTAAACACGTGGTAATTCCTACGAGTGGTAATTCGACGCGTGATAATTCATAAATTACAAAACTCAACGCATGGTAGTTCTTACACGTAGTAATTCAACGCATGGTAATTACTACGAACCTTAAATCAACGCGTGGTAGTTCTTAAGTCTAATAATTCAACGCGTGGTAGTTCTTAAGTCTAATAATTCAATGAGTGGTAATTCGACGCGTGGTAATTCATAAGTTACAGAACTCAACGCATGGTAGTTTTTACACGTAGTATTTCAACGCGTGGTAATTACTACGAACCTTAAATCAACGCGTGGTAGTTCTTAAGTCTAATAATTCAACGCGTAGTAATTCATACGAGTGGTAAATCATAAGTGTCATAACTCAACGCGTGGTAGTTCTTGCATTTAATAATTCAACGTGTAGTAATTCCTAGGAGTGTTAATTCAACACGTAGTAATTTCTATGAGTGGTAATACAACATATGGTAATTCTTACGCATAGTAATCCATTTATGAATATCTTCAATAATCTTCAAATTGAATTTTCGCAAAAGAGAAGAATATGAAAAAAAAAACATTATTCTTTTCTTCAATTTTCTCATGCACAATCACCTTGCCATTTGTACCACGATTTGTGGAACGCCCTGTACAACTGCTATTCACTAGAATACCTAACAAAAGATAAATTAACGCATTCAAGATAAAATACTATTTTATCCAGGTAAAAGTTATCATAAATTTTAAAGAAAACATTTCAACGCTTTCAATAATGTCCAACAAAAAAATCTGAAATTTATCATTTTAACACATTTAATTCAAATGAATTTCAACACTCTATTCAAGAGTTAAGGCAAACTGTATATCATGAATTCCACACCATGAATGAACGTATTCCTCAGAAATGCGGTTCTCGTTTTCCTTAGCAGTTTATCGGAGCCTGGATCGAGTAGATCTGGAAACCGCTTCGCCATCGCGTACGCTCGACCGCTCACTTTTTACGGAAGACGTGTATTTTTCCATGGTGAGTGTTTCATTAAGAGAGCTAAGCCGTAGCACCTATCTCTTTCACTGTGGACGATGTGTGTATCCATTTATTTACACGGATAATATCTTGGTATGAAATAGTAATGGATAAGTCAAGTAACCGCTAAATAGTTCGTGGACGTCGGTTGAGTGCACGCGATGCATGCGATCACGATTCCAGATTGTTGAATTGAAAAATTGAGGAATTTGGTGATTTGGGAATTTAGTTTCGATGTTTGAGAATTTGGTAATTTGAAGATTTAGGAATTTGAGGGATGTTTGGAAATTTGAGGAGGGAAGTTTGGAAATTTCGGAATTTAGAAGTTTAGAAATTTAGAAATTTGGAAATTTAGTGAGTTTGGGGAATTAGGAATTTGGGGAACTAGGAATTTGGAGAATTAGAAATTTGGGGAACTAGAAATTTGGGGAATTAGAAATTTGGGAATTTAGATATTGGGGAATTTCGGAAATAAGGAATTTGATAATTTGGAAATTTAGGGAATTTGGGGAATTTGGTGAATTAAAAATTTGGGAATTTAGGTATTTGAAAATTTAGATATTTGGGAATTTAGGAATTTGGAAATATAAGGATTTAAAGGTTACAAAATAGTGATATTTAGAAATTTAAGAATTTAAGGGTGGAAAATTTAAAACTTAATAATTTCATAATTTCGGAATTTAAGGCTTCCAGACTTGGAAATTTAGGAATTTAGGAATGTAGGAATGTAAGAATTTAGGAATGTAAGAATATAAGAATTTCAAGATTTAAGTATTTAAGGATTAAAATATTCATTCAATATTTAAAAATTTTTAATTTCAAGAATTTCAGCATTGGAAAATTGGAAATTTAGGAATTCGAGAATTTAGTAATTTAAGAATTGGAAAATTGGAATTTTAGAAATGTAGACCTATAAAAATTTAAAGATTGGGATATTTAGAAATTTAAGAATTTAGAAACTTATGGATAAGGAAGTTTGAAAATTTAGAAATTTAGAAATTACAAAATTTCAAGCTAGGAAAATTTAAGAATTTAGTAAATTAGAAATTTAAAAATTGAACAATTAAAAAACTTAGGAACATAAAAATTAAAAATCCAAAATTTCAATTGCTTGAAAATATTAAAACTCGAAGATTCAATTCTAAAAAAATTCAAATTTGCAAATTTAAAAGTTGGTAGTAAAACAATCTAAATATATCTATTTAATCACTAAATAACTAAAATATTACAGTAACTGATAGAAAATATTAAGTAACATACATAAACACTTAATTAACCCACTTACATTTATCATAAAACGTAAAATAAATTTGAGTAAAACAAAGGGTAACAGTCTAAAAATATTACACAAATACAATTTTAGTATCTTTTGTGTAACATGTTAATCCTGAAAATATTGTACATATATATAGTCCATTACGTTTACACTTTCTAAATCAGACTTTACTGTCGGAATCCGAATAAATAATAAATATTTTATACACCGCCTTCTAGAAATTCTGCGACCGCCACATATCGCGTACGCAGCAAAATAATTGATAAAGAAATTGTGTACAAATGATACCGTAGCAAAACACGTCATCGTACAATAATATTGCGGTCACTTGTATTGGGTTTTACGGCTGTGTAAATTACAATTTACAAGTTTTCACGTACGGAACGGCATGTAAAAAGGCCTGCCCGTTTTCGTCGCGCGTTTGTGCACCGCGAGCTCGTGACAATATCCAGTTGACCGTTCCACGAGATACACAAGTGACTTGTGTTACACAAACTCGAAGGTGTTCACTTTCGATGGGTGGACGAACTGGAGCATGGCGACAGACACACAGCATCCTTGTTCGTTTCTTGCCGAGAATTCACGACCACTTGGTACATTCCTCCAACGTAATTTGGAAAATATTGCGAATATTGTCACCGAGACAAATTTATTGTCAGTGATCTTTGGCTGTGCAGTAACTTTCTTTTTCTGACAAAGAAAATATTTGCCGAATGTAGAAAGACTCCTGGAACGACTCGAACTGCATTTATTTGTTTGTCTGTTTACGGACTCAAATTGACTGAATTCAGCATTATAACTACTTTGACAGGAAATTTACTAATCTAAAGTTACTGAAAATCGGTGGGATTGATTCAGTGAGTACACAGTATGTCTGGAAAGTAACGGAACTTTTTAAATTCAAGGAAAACTACTAGCACCTTCTATTAAAACAATATGCTATCTGAAAGCAGTATTCCTCCCCTACAAAACAAAACAATCATTATTAGAATCGAGCAACGAATTGCAAACTTATAGCGGTTACAGCGAGAGAACCTTTCGTCACCGTGTCACAAAATCACGATGGAGCAAAGAGCGAATATTAAATTCTGCTCGGTAAAACTCGGTAAAACTTTTACAGAAACATTTGAATTAATGAAAAATGTTTATGGCGACGATTGTTTATCCCGTACACGTGTGTTCGAGTGGTATAAGCGATTCCAGGACGGTCGTGATACTTTGGAAGACGACCCAAAGCCAGGTTCTGGGTTTTTCTAAATTCTAAACGATTCTGAAGGTATTATACTTCGGGAATTCGTTCCACAGGGACAAAATGTTAATGGCGAATATTATCTGGGTGTTATGGAACGTTTGTGGAAAAGAATCGTTCGTGTGAGGCCCGAATATCGAGCGCCAGGGAGTTGGTTTCTGTTGCATGATAATGCACCATGTCACAGAACTGTCGCAGTTCGTGAATTTTTGGCGAAAAAACAAGTCTGTGTGCTCCAACATCCTCCATATTCGCCCGACTTATCTCCATGCGATTACTTCCTTTTTCCAGAATTGAAATTAGCCATGAAAGGAACGTTTTATGACACTGTTACACAAGTCCAAGCAGCTGTGACAAGGGTGATTGAAGCGATTCCGCAAAACGACATAAAAAAATCTATGTTAACATTGCCTGAGCGTGCCCAGCGGTGTATTGATGCGAAAGGGATGTATTTTGAATAAAAAAATTAATTTTGGCAAAATAACTAATACTTTTTTTTTTTATTTAAAAAGTTTCGTTACTTTTCAGACATACTGTGTAAATCAATTTTTCACTGATCAGATTTAAAGAGAGGCCGAGTTAAGTTAGGTTATGTTTGTCGAACTGAATGAGGCTCTTAGGACAATTTGTATTTATTAGTCTGTTTCCCAAAATCCCAATTTCCAACTTTAAAATTTCAAGAATTCGCGTGAAGCATCTGGTTTGTAGACTCACTAGTTGTAATAAGTTGGACAAATTTTATAAAGGGTTTGTACAATTAATAGAAATATTTCAAGTTATATGATAAAAATATAGAAACTTAGGAATTAAAAAATTTGTAAGCTTGGAAATTTGGAAAATGTATACATTTAAGAGTTTAGTAATTTGGAAATTAGGAACTTGAAAATTTGGAAAAATCTGAAAATTTAGTAATTTGGAAATTTACAAAATATAGAAATTTGTTAATTTAGTAATTTGGAAATGTAGAAATTTGTTAATTTAGTAATGGGGAAATGTAGAAATTTGAATGTTTGAAAACATAAAATTTAAGAATCTAGTAATTTAGGTACTGGGAAAGTAAGCTTGTAAATTTGGAAAAGGTACACATTCCTAAATACAGTAGCTTGAAAACTTGGTAATATAAAATATCAAAACCTGGAAAAGGAATTTAAAAATTTAGAAAATATATAAATTCTCAAGTTTACTAATTTGTAAATTTACGAACTTATGTATTTGGAAATATAAAATTTAAGAATTTTGAAATTTGAAAATGTGCAAATTTGAGAATTTAATTTATAATTTGAAAACTTTCATATTAACATATTTATATTTATCCAACGAAAGCGTATGATTCACTGAAATGTTCATTGCAAGGATGTAACTACAATTGTATGATCCTTGAATTCGAATAGAAACAGTATCGATTCACGAGTAATAATCGACCATAAAAACCGTTCCTTGCCACGATCATCGGCGTATCCAATTTATAGGCCATAAAGCGTGTCCTGTTATAAGTTTCATCAAGAGTCGAAGAAAAAGGAAAAAGAAGAATGGATATAACGGGACGTACGCTTTGTATCCGTGTGTATGTACACGTTTCCTTTCCGTCGAATCAATCGGCGGTCTATCGATTAGCTGGCTGGCTGAGATCGAACCTTTGCAGTCGTTAAAACGATTCGATAAAATCCAGCAGCCTGAAAGTATGCTCGACCATACTGAAGCAAGGTGTGACGATCGTAAAATCGATAAAGGAATAGCAATTATCGCGGTAGAATTCGCTTGAAGCAAACGGGAGAGAAAAAAAAGACGAAGTAGTTAGACGCTTGAAAAGATACGTAATTAAAGATCCTGCGATAAAATCTTTACGTTTCGATTTGAGTGGATGTTGTGAGTCGAAATTGTGGGAAGACGATCTTTGACATTAGAATATTCAATCGTGAATGCCGAAGATTTATGCTGAAATGTATTCGTCAGCTTCTGCATGGTAGACATTAACCTTCTTGTGTTCAGAGTTAGTGCATTCTGACGCATTGTGTATCGATGATTGCATTGTACATGTTAGTATACAAGATCTCCAAGATTTCACCAAATGTTACCTCTATGCGTTAAAATAAGAAAAATGTTATATAAGTTTCTATTAGGGTGATTCAAAATTTCTTTTTGTCGCTCTCCTTAAAAAGTTAGTATAAACTAGAGTAACACTAGTTGTGAGACACCCTGTATAGTGCACGAAAGTTTACGCTGAAACTCAAAGTTTATGATACTCAAAATTTAAGTTGAAAAATTTTAATTAAAGAGGTCGCGCAATTAATCATTTATCATATCAATTTTTAACTACAATTTAAGAGATTGTAGATAAAATTGCACAGAATTAGATATTAATGTTGCCTGACAGCAGTGTCAATCAGCTGATTTAACCACATTTACATAGTTGAGAAATCAACAAATTTTTTAATTTCTGGAGCTCATGTGGTGTGCACAGTAGTGTTTCTTACAATACACTCTAGAGATAAAGGGTTTCATTACAATATACCCTATTACCCCAAGTATCGAATACTTTTTGTAAACTATACATAAAAATTTCCAATTTCATAGTATTTTTCACACTAAATTAAAATTTAGATTAAAATATATCTTACGTCTCCAACTAGTCACCAGCTTTCATTATTACTCCACCTTCCAACTCTCTTCTCATTTTTCTTACATGAAAAGTTCCTTTGTCTCTCAAATATCTTATATAAGGTTCTGCATAAAGTTTCCTTTCTGAAAAAATATCAGTATTTGTCATCAGTTCTGCAGTGCGTTGCTTAAATATATCAACCCCCTTTGTTTCTACTAATCTGAGTTTTCGACTGAAAATTATTACCCCTGTATTTTAGGTAACGTAGCTTACTATTTATATCAATACGTTTATCTTTAACACAATTTATTTAGAAATTAGTATATAAGAAATACCATAATTTATAGCCAAAAGCTGAGACAATTAAAAAAATGAGGGGTGTAGTTATGCAACGCACAGTTCGACTTGTGACAACTGTAACTAGAAAAATAAAGTTCGTGTTTTGATCCTTAATTAAAATGTTACCCCAAATTCCTAACCTAAATTTTCTCGGGTTTTGTACAAAGAGTATCGCAATGCACCTCTCACCTGCAACCTTCAACTTTTGAAAAGCGAACGAGTCATGATGCGCTTAATCTCTTCCCCGGGTCGCATTCCTCTGTAAAACCGTAAACACATGCACAAGTCGGCCACGAAACGATCTTCCTCCTTTGTTCGCGGTGCAATAAGAAACGATCTTCGCAGCGATCGATACCGGAGTCAGGGGGACGAAAACAACGCGGCCGACGAGAAAAAAAGCAAAGCGAACCGGCGCGTTCGATTCTACTCGGCCATTAGGGCACACACAGTATCCTTAGGAGCCCATTCGAGGGCAGGCTTTCTTGCGGTTTCGCGATCGAGAAGCTCGCGGTCGCGAGTTAGGTGGATACCACCGTCGATGAGAATCTCGTTGCCACGATATCGTATTCACCGTGGAGCCAACCCGCTTACGTATCCTCCATTTTCTCCTCGTTATAACTTATTCCCGATCGGTTTCAACCTCGCAATCTCGTCTCTGGCTCTCCTTCTCTGCCCTGAAGTTTCATCCGGTCGGCCACGAACAACGTCGCGAACTTTGCCGACGATAGATCACGCGGAGACGTCCCCTAGATCGCGACTTCGTGATCCTGTCGGACGAGGATGACGAGATCCACGCCGTTATGGGAACCTCGGGTATATACGCGCCATCTATATGGCCGAGGACCTACAGACGCACCGGTGCACGGTGTTTTTAATAGAGGACGAGCTTGTTACCTGGCCGAGTTATGGGGTCACATTACGCGAGAGAAATTCATGGTATTCCGGAGGTATTTACTGTTCAGGTGGATACTTCGCGACAGAAAGGGGGATAAGTGTGATGAATGGAGTAATTTTGGTGAAAATATTTATTGTATGGTACATAGTTTGTAATGTATTTGTGCAAAATGAGATATATGGATAGTATGAAATACATACAAAATATATTTGTTTTGTCCTGAATGAGGAACCTGCTTATTTTTTGAGGCTTCATTTCTGAACTCTAAGTTTGTACATATGGTTATAACATTTTAAAACAAGTTCTTATAAATGAGCGTTATAGTATAAATACGTCACATAATATTTTTATAATAAATTGTAAATGTTAGTATAATAATAAATATAATAAATAATAAACATACGTGTAAAAATAAATATAATAAATAATAAACATAAATGTAATAATGAATATAATAAATAATGAATACAAGTGTAATAATATATACATATAATAAATAACAACCAGTGTTAAACGCATGGGTTAGCCACTTTATGCGCCAACTCGTGAGTTGACATCGGTACCTCCACGACGACAGCTAAGGATTACTAAAAAGTTATAAAATAAACAATAATCAGTCGATAAATGGTAAGTCCGTTTTATTGTAGAATGAGTAGTACTTCGGAGACGAGTAGTAATTCGAAGCATGGTAATTGCTATGCGTGGTATATTCACACATGGTAACTCCTATGCGTGGTATATTGATATTCAGTAATTCGATGAGTAGTAATTCGGGGCGTGGTAAATTCTACGTGTGGTATTTCAGCGCGTGGTAACTCCTACGCGTGATATTCGACACGTGGTAATTTCAATGCGTGGTATATTGATATCCAGTAATTCGACGAGTAGTAATTCGCGGCGTGGTAACTCATACGCATGGTATTTCCACTCGTGATAAATTCTACTCGTGGTAATTTGACATCTGGTAGTATGATGCGTAATAGTTCGAAACGTGGTAGCTCCTACGCGTGATATTCGACACGTGGTAATTTCTATGCGTGGTATATTGATATCCAGTAATTGGACGAGTAGTAATTCGGAGCGTGGTAAATTCTACATGTGGTATTTCAGCGCATGGTAACTCCTACGCATGGTATTTTCACATGTGGTAACTCTTATACGTGGTATATTGATATCCAGTAATTTGATGAGTAGTAATTCGGGGCGTGGTAAATTCTACGTGTGGTATTTCAGCGCGTGGTAACTCCTACGCGTAATATTCGACACGTGGTAATTTCTATGCTTGGTATATTGATATCCAGTAATTCGACGAGTAGTAATTCGGGGCGTGGTAAATTCTACGTGTGGTATTTCAGCGCATGGTAACTCCTACGCGTGGTATTTCCACTCGTGATAAATTCTGTGCGTGGTAATTTGGAACCTGGTAGAATACCAGGTTAATAGTTCAAAGCGTGGTAGATCCTAATCCATAAAGAGTAGCTTCTTTACGCGCCATCTCGTGGGTTGACATCGGTATGTCCACTTCACGACAACAGCTAAGGATTAATAAAAAGTTATAAAATCAACAATAATTTATCAGTCGATAAATGGTAAGACCGATCCATTGTGAAATGAGTAATTCATAAATGCTCAAAAATCCAGAAAGAATCAAGAAGCAAAGAAACAATGATGAGTTTGTAGAAAATCGTGTAGCCGTAAGGCTCGATTCCGCAAGAATCATGGTTGGATTAGAAGCGGTTCGCGCAATTCTAAGTCTAATCGCGCATTCGAAGACGTGGTTGTAATAACAAATCTCCACAGGCCACGCCTATTTACCATTATCATTGGCCGGGGTATAGGATAAGAAGCGAAATAGAAATGGTCGGGTTAGGCTCGTGATCGCGATCGTAAGGTTGGAGATCCAACGACACGCAATTGGCAACGTGATTTTCTGATAATCGCCGTTCGCATTTATTGCTGCTTTTCTCGCTGAAATTGTTTCCTGCTCGACTGCTGGTCTCGTTGTGTTCCTCGAACGTTTAGGGAATTTGGTGAAAAAGTTGGAGAGAAATGCCGATTAGGCAACGTGAGAGTATGCGTTTAATGACCGAAAGAACGAAAATTTGAAATCTTTCTGGATTTTCAAGGAGTTAGATTTTGGTGGATAGGATAAAATTGTAGTAAAATAAATAATAAATGTATTGATCATAATTTGAATATATGTTATAGGTATGATCAAAAAATTGGATTTATAGCGATACGAGTTTAATACAGTTTTATTACGTAGTGACATAAATTTAATACAATTTTATTAATGTAGTAATATTTCAGCAAAAGTCATACAATTTAATTAAAATAATATATTTGTATTTTTCAAACATATTTTTTGAAATATCTGGATTGAAATTGCTGATACTAAATTTAAGTTCAGTAAAAGTTTCATTAAATTAAACATTAATTCGATAAACAGTATTATAGAATTATTTAAATGTCTATTTATTGGTTTTGCTGATATATTTATAAATTGCTAAAATACTTATGACATAAAAATCTTATATTTTGCCAAACATACGTAACTTCAAATATTAATTAATCAAATTATCAAAAAAATTTCATATCTCCTTTAATTCAATTTTTAATTTAATTTTTTCTTACACAAAATACTGCAAATTTGCGATATGTTGTAAGTTTTTTTAAGTAAATTTTTAAACAGAACAAAATTTAATATTTGCAAAAATTCCAAAATTAATTTTTTCAGAATTAAAGAAATCACGTAACAAAGATTCGAGTAAACTGATTTTGCATGATAATTTTACTCAATAAATGAGTCTCGACTCATAATCAGTATTTGCTTCTGTATTATTTTGTATTTTAATACAAGCATCTAAGCGGATGATAATCCTGAAAAAAATTACAATAATTGTATAACGATGCCAGCTAATCACACGAACGAATAAATGTGTTCCTAGTGAATTAATTGTATTTCGATTGCGTCATACTTGTTTACCTCAGTTGAACAATATTAAATCTTTTAATTGACTATATCATAGAAGGTCTCCTTATCAGCTGATATTAAAATTAGCAGATCTGTTAATCACGTATATTGTTATTAGAATATTTCCTAATATATTATACTGTAATTAAATTTGCTGATCAAGTATATACAGTAATTATAAGATTTCTCAGTTACAACTATATTATAATTACAGATCTCGTAATCAGATATATTATAATTTCTAATAGCTATTGTAATTAAAAGATTTTTTAAATACTATTATAATTAAAAAGTTCGTACAATATCATGAATTAATTAACATTGTAATGAAAAGATCTTTTCAGTGCTATTATAATTAAAAAATCCATACAATATCATGAATTAATTTCTGTTGCAATAAAAAGGTATTTCAAGTATTATTATAATTAAAAAATCCTACATTAAGAAACTTTCATATCAATAGTCAATTGCAAAATCGTTACAAAATTGCTATTCGAATCGATACCAATTAAACCATCGAATCACGTGTTATTAATCCCAATCCATATCGATACCCGTTAAATCTTCGTCACAACATCGATACTAAACGATTAATAATTTCTAAATTTCTTTCTTGATTGCGCGAGTACACGCTTTTGAATATAGAGACATGATTAATGATACTCTGTATCGATTTTTTATGTTCATACACGCACACAGACATGCTCGCATGGTCCTTGTTTTTTTTTCTCTCTTTCGAACGACATAAGAAAAAGTAGGTTAATTAAGTTGGATTAACGCAAAAAAATGATTCGTTTAGAAGAAGTAGATGCAACCAGAGATGTTCTTGCCGAGCTGGTTTCCTTCTCTATTTCATGATATACCTGTAATAGCTGATGTTATAAGCACGATAATAACAGCCATAATTTTATCTAACGACGTAGAAGCAATGGCTGTCTGTCATTAAAGTGAACTAACTCATTGTATTGTATTAAACTAGATACAACCATTAGGGATTTGATAAAGCTCATCATCTTCACGGTGTTGAAATTTCAAGGTCTTTGCTGTCAGTTGCTATGTGCGTTACTGGAAATGTATCTGGATCAGTGATGAGCAACCATGTTTTTGCAACAGAAATTGAACATTCAGTAAACTGTGCTAGTATGCGTTGAATGACTTATTCGTTGCTTTAGAAATTTTTAGTAGAGTAGAGAAATTGCACGATAATTAATATTTATGAGTTTGGAATTTTTTTACTTTGAGACTTAAAATTTAGGATTTTGGAGTTTTGGGGTTTGAGATTTAGAATTTTGGAGTTTTGGAGTTTTGAGGGTTTTGGGGCTTTGAAATTTTGGACCTTGGACTTTTGAGGTTTTGGAATTTTGGATTTGGAGTTTTAGGAGTTTGGAGTTTAGGATTTGAAGTTTTGGGGGTTTGGAATTTAGGATTTGAAGTTTTGGGGTATTTTAATTTAGGACTTTGAAATTTTGAGGTTATGAAATTTAGAATTTTGGAGTTTTGGAGTTTTGGAGTTTTGGAGTTTTGAAATTTAGAACCTTAGACTTCTGGGGTTTTGGAATTTACAATTTGGAATTTTGGGGTTTTAGAATTTAGAATTTTCAGATTTGGGGTTTTAAAATTTAGGAATTTGGAGTTTTGTGTTTTCGAAATTTAAGACTTTGGAGTTTTGGGGTTTTGGAATTTAGGATTTAACGTTTTGGGGTTTTTAAATTTAGGACTTTGAAATTTTGAGGTTATGAAATTTAGGACCTTGAATTTTTGGGGTTTTGGAATTTACGATTTGGATATTTGGGGTTTTAGAATTTAGATTTTGGATTTTTAAGGTTTTAAAATTTAGGACTTTGGAATTTTGGGGTTTTGAAATTTAAAGCTTTAGTATTATTATTTATAATAATTTTAGTATTGCAATTTTGAAATTTTGAGGTATTGTGACATTGAAATTTTGGACAATTAGAATTTGAGATACAGAAATTAAAAATTTTTTAATTGTGGAATATTGAGACGATGGAGTTTTAGATCACTGAAATTTTTGTAATTTTGAGACTTTGTACTTGAAAATTTTTAAAGGTAGAAATTTTTAGACTTTAAAACTTTAAAACTTTGGACTAGTGGCATTCCATAATTTTAAAATGTTAGAATTGAAGAATATTAGAATTGTAGAATGTTAGAATTGTAAAATGTTAGAATTGTAGAATGTTAGAATTGTAAAATGTTAGAATTGTAGAATGTTAGAATTGTAGGATTTTAAAATGTTAAAATTGTAGAATGTTACAATTTTACAATTTTACAATTTTACAATTTTACAATTTTACAATTTTACAATTTTACAATTTTACAATTTTACAATTTTACAATTTTACAATTTTACAATTTTACAATTTTACAATTTTACAATTTTACAATTTTACAATTTTACAATTTTACAATTTTACAATTTTACAATTTTACAATTTTACAATTTTACAATTTTACAATTTTACAATTTTACAATTTTACAATTTTACAATTTTACAATTTTACAATTTTACAATTTTACAATTTTACAATTTTACAATTTTACTATTTTACAATTTTACAATTTTACAATTTCACAATGTTACAGTTTCACAATGTTACAATTTCACAATTTTACAACGATAAAATTTCAAAGAACTTCACAACTATAGTACTTCATAACCGTAGGATTCTAAACATTGTAAACTTCAAAATTCCAAAAAATAATGCATTACAACAATGTATTACAAAAAATAATGCATCACTATTTGCCATTTTCATAAATGAAAATTGACAAACCGTCAAGCCATAAAAATAGCATCTGAATCGTTCATATCGAACGATAAAATACTAACGTTTGCTGTATCCACGAATCGATGAAACTTACATTAATTTTTCACCGCATCTCGAATCGTAAGACGAGCAGCGTCGCAAACGACAAGAACGTTCTCGCGAGAAAATCGAGCGGAGATAAGCGGATACAGGTAGGCCGGGTCGACGGGGGACGCTGCCATTTGTACAGCAATATATTATCCAAGCCATTCCGTCGTATCGTGCAGGTTGGATGGCCTTTACCATCAGGGATATTGTGCGGCACCCATACGTGGCCACATATTGCATGACACGGCCAACGCTATCTGCATCCGGCAGAGACACCCTTACAACAGACGTGAAAATATGCTCAAAGATTTCTCCGGGGAACGTCAAAGCGTCTCTCACCCCGTCAACGTATTCAAAGATGCCCCGCATTATCGAGCAATCCTTCACTAATCTATAAAATGTATCTTCCTCCCGTTCAATGGACATGTCTGCCACGCGAACAGATTTAGCTGCAAAAAAAATTCACGCTACTCCGTTTTTTTTTTTATTTTTGCGACAAATTTCTAGAATTAAACACGATAGAGATGAAATTATGTAGTTTCGGATTGGATTCTGAAATAGACCATATTCACATCTGGTTAATTTGGATTCTTATTCGCGAAAAGTTTGTTAAATGTACCATATTCACATATGATACATATGTGAGATTATAGTCTTTATATCCTCAAATAGATCACATTCACATACGACGAATTCACATTAGATTATAATCTTTATTCATGGAGTTCCTTAAATTGAACCATATTCGCATGTAATGAATTTCACATATAGTCTTCATTCATATAAAATTCTCTACCTTGAATCCTTAAGTGCACCATATTCACACATGACGAATTCACACATTAGATCACAGTCTTTATTCGGGAAAAGTTTCTTAGACTGAACCATGTTCACATGTGATGGATTTCACATATTGAGCTATATGTATGTAGTCTTTATTCGTATAAAATTCTGTACTTTGAATCGTATCAAGTGGACCATATTCACATATGATAAGTTCACATGTTAGGTCACAGTCGCTATTCGTGAAAAATTTCTTAAACATGTTCACGTGTGATGAATTTCACATATTATACTATATGTTTGTATGTAGTCTTCATTTGTATAAAATTCTCTGCTTTTAATCGTATCAAGTGGACCATATTCACACGTGGCTCACATGTGGACCATCACATTCACATAAGTTCACATGTTAGATCACAGTGTTCACATATAATGAATTTCACATATTGCATTATATACTCTGAATTGCATCCTCATATAATATTCACACATGATGACTTTATATATGTACAAGACATAGTCTTGCACACAATCTTATATTACATATGTACATATCTGATATTATGAAACGAGCAATTCTTGTATACTTGTCTATTTTATCTTGAAAATGAATCTAACAAATCTAACAAATTAAAATTATTTTAATGTTACTTTATTCATCATAATTTATGTCATCCTTCAAATTTTCGAACGAAAAACTCATAGCAGCCTTTTTTTAAAGTTTCACCACATCGCTTGCAATTTCCAAACATCGTAATGAATTTTACGTGCTCGTATATCTTGTTTATGTACTCTACCGATTCCACGTCTATTTTTATGTCGGTAACACTTTGTAAATCACGAGAACCGCGGTGTTCCACTTTTATAGAAGCTAGAACTGTCGTTCAATCTCCTCGAAATTCCCTCGCTTACGTCACGATATATCGAGCAACGTTCGAGTAACATGCTCGACGTATCTCCCCTTGTATCCTGACACGAGAATGCGTCGAATGAGTTCGTTAATCATTTTTCTTTTTGGCCATTCCGTTGCTCCGTCTTTTCCATTGGACACGGTTACTGGCTGTTTTCGGCAGTGATCTCATAATTACGCACGTGGGTGGCATCTTGCGTCCATCCTCCTTCCATCTTTATTCATCCACATCGCGTTTGAACATTTTCGTCACACGTGAACCGTTTATTTTGAAAGTGGAGCAATTTTATTGCGAAATATATGAGGACTTGTATTTCAATAAATTTAAAAATATTAGTAAGTAATACACAAATCTTCTGTATTTTGTGGGGTCACATAATGATTATTGTCCAATACTGTTTGACTTGCTTCACTTACGAAAGTAATGAATTATTGTAAACGTTTATATCTCTTATGGTATTTCCAATATGGCGACTTTTTCCTAGAAAAACATGGAAATTCAAAAATTGTTATTAATTGTTATGTAGATAGGGCTGATACGTATGTAGATAGGAACTTGCATATACTTAAATATCTGGATTGGGAGAAATTTTTAATTGCGTAGCTTCATATTTTTGGAAAATTCAATATGGTCTACCAGCCTCCGAATTTTCGAACTTACCTTGTATTTTCCTCGTTAGAACGTTCAATTGGATGAAAAGGAACATACCGTTCGTGTTGTAGGAAGTGGGATCAGAATACGATCCGTCCATGTTGGACAGGTGCGTGTAAAGTGTAGGAAGGGAGTAAGGGGGAAAAAGAGGTGATCTGTCTTGGTATGCCGGAGGGAGCAGCCTCCTCTGGAAGCTTCGGATCCAAGGCCCGCTGTTGCCGGTTGCTATTCAGTTGACCTGAATATTTTTACTCGTTCGAGCCAGATATCGATCGACGTGATAACAAAAGACTACGTATCTAGCGGAACGTCGATTGTTTCGAGAAGTTGTGACGCAAATGAGGCGGTACGACGTGGGTGCATTCAAATAAGCGGTGATTTAAAGGCGTGGAACGTCAAAGGAGTGTTTGGATTGACCGAACAATTGCTGATTCTTCTTCTACTTTGGAAAAAGTTGTACTTTCTTTGCACTCGGGTTTCGGTAAGGTGGGAAAGAAACAAGTATTCGGGTGCTTAGTCTAAACGCATCGTCAGATGTATTGTGGAGTCCGGGTGAACTTAAGAAAGTTGATTGCGTTATTAACCCCTTGCCTTACAATATCGTCTCCTGCACGTGACGCATGTAACTGTTGAAATGCGACGAATCTGGCTCACATTTTCACCACGATTCAATTTCGCGTTTAATTTTAATTCCTACCCTTACACCAATGATCGTCATATACAAAATGTCCCTAACATTTGAACATTCTTTGTTTGTCTTAATGTTACAACAATAATCAAGTCGCCCTGTCTGACGCACTCGCCGAGGAAATCATAAATTAAGGAGTTAAGAACCTAGGGAAACTTAAGTATAACCAGAGGTACCTAGGGAATTCGAGATGAAATCCAGAGAAACTGGGAAAATCATAAATAGGGCACAGTGGAATCTAGGGAATCTTAAATGAAATCTAGAAGAACTTAGGGAATCATAAGTAGGAGCCAGTGGAATTTAGGAAATCCTAAGTGGAGTAGTACTTAGGGAATTATAAATAGGAATCAGTGGAATCTGGTGAATCCTAAGTGAGATTCAGAAGAAGCTAGGTAATCATGAATAGGAATCAGTGGGATCTAGAGAATTTCAAGTGAAATCCAGAAAAACTTAGGAAATCATAAGTAGAACTCCGTGGAACCTAGGGAATCTTAAGTGAATTGTCGAAGAACGTAGGGAATCATAAATAATAGTCAGTGGAATCTAGGGAATCCTAAGTGAAATCCACAAGAATTGATAGAATCCTAAGAGAAACCCGGACAAATTTAGGGAATTTTAAATAGTGCTCAGTGGCCTCTAGGGAATCGTAAAAAACACCAACAATTCATGGAAGTCCTAAGTGGAACCAAGAGGAGCTTAGGTAATTTTAGATGAAATCCAAAGAAATCTAGGGAATTCTAGTATCTAGAAGGTTCTAGAAAATCCTAGTTGCAACATAGGAACCTAAAAAATTCTAAATAAAATCTGGGGAATTTAAGAAATCCTGAGTGACGCTTAAACATATGTGGGGAATTTTAACAGTAATTCAAAGGTAAACCTAGGTGGAATCTAAAAAAATCTGAGGGATCGAAGAACCTAGGGGAATGTATAGAATCCTAGGTGTAATGTAGATAAATCTAAGTGATTCTATGTGAAATCTAGGGGAATTTATAAAATCTTAGGAACTTGGAAGAATCTGAGGAACTCTATGCAAAATTTGTGAAATATTAAATTCTGGTTAGAACTAAAAACTTAAGAAATTGTAGGTAGAACCTAGATTCTAGGAGAATTTGGAGGATGATCATACGTTTATTCTAGAGAAATTTATTAATTTCTAGGGAAGGCATATGAAGATAATTTACTTCTCATATGTCCACTTTCTACATATGTTGCATCACATTAGGGATGGTTTGATTCGAAGATAAGAGGATTACGTTAATATAAATTTTTCTACGTTACACTGAAAAATCGAAGCGATTTCCTTCAGAATATCCAGAAATCTTAGTACACTTTCTCCGTAATATTTCCGTGCGAATGATCAAATTTTATTATGAGCGGGATTATCCTCCATGAAACACTCAACATTTATGATATGAGTTACGTGGATAAAATGTTGACGCGTTAGTAGCTAACCAGCCGTAAGATTTACGATCGATGAAAGTTTCCCCAGAAGATATTTCCAGAAAATCGAGACGATAATAACAATGATGTAACATCCCTGAATGAACGCGTAATTCACAAGCGATTATGGTTCAATTATTCCACCGTAAATCCGCGGTCGAGGCGGTTACTGCCGTCTGGTTTGTTGGTTTTTGCACGAATATTAAATCGCAGCGATAGCCGCGAACACGAAGCAATACAACAACGCGTGTTCTAAGCGAGTTTACTGCAGCTTAAATTATATAGCGGTGGTAACCATTCCCAGCAAAGCATTCTTTCTTAATGAGCGTCTTATTTCACGTTCGCCGTTGCTCATATTTGGGTTAACGTATGGAGGAATGTTCCATACTCGCATACGCGATCCTGTCACAGGATGCCGACATTTTTTTACACGGCGTGGACGTGTTATTCATAAAAGTGGCCGATGAGAAAGAGAACGGGCGATCACTTTGATTTAATCTTAATCAATCGGATCCACGAGTCGATGATTGGCAGAGGTTCGCAAGTCGACGGAGAATGATCCGGGTATCGATGAATGCTATGTCTGTGAAACATTACGTTGCATTTGAGACGCACTTGCATACATTATCGACGTACAACGCAAGATGGAGCTAACGACTCGCGTGAATTGCAAACGATGACACTGCTGAACTACTGATCTGATAAGCTGCGCGTCTAATAACACGAGGGACGTAAAAAGTCGCAGGAAAGGAGATCTATAGGTGATGCTATATCTCATCGATGATTGCAAGAATGAAACAATCTACATACTCCTTTCAAAAGATCCGCTAATTAGCATAAGAAGGATCTTAATGTACCGACTTCGATTTGATTGGTTTTTGTCGATTGTAGATATACAGGTGATGCGAGTCAAGAATTAGGTGTAGTCATTCGATAACTTTGTAATATACATAACCGATATAATATGATACAATGCTACCTCAATGACGAGTGAATTGATTAAATGTGAAGGATCCAGGATTTTTTGTTTATTTGCAATTATTTAAAATTGTAAATTTGCAATAGTTGATCACCAAATTCCAAAGTACCCAAAATCAAAGACTTTAAATTCTCAACCTATGCCCAATCTATCAAATCCTTAAATATTCCTGAAAATTAAGTGGCAGATTCCCAGTTAATCCACCAGATTTGCTTTCAAGTGTACACTAACACAGGGCAACTATAAGACTCACAAATGAGTCAGTTAATCTCAGGATCACCATAACCTCACATTGATGCTAAACATCAACGTCCACTCAAGTTTATCCTTACATTAAAGACACGTGACTTTACTATCTCTCAAATTAACAAACAGCTGTATCAGTATTACTTACTATTAATATTGCAACAATATTTCACGCGTATCGTCACGGACCTGTCCATCACAACCCTCTCAAACCACATCAAAATTTCAATCGTGCCGGTCTTTATTAAGCATAAACAAAACTTAAAGACCGAGTATGTCTTCAGTCTGATTGAATAGACCGCCGTATGATCGAAGCTGCATTCAGGGAAAGGTCCAAGAGCAAAAAGGAGGGTATCAGATACGTGTGCATGTCGCGAAAGGAGGCCGGTAAATCGTAGTTCCAAGCGTTCCTTCTGGTCAGGTATCATCGATACGTCTCGAAGCAGGAGACACCAAGGAGACAGAGAGGCGGCAAGCGGTCCAGTCTCGGCCGTGGTCGGACGAAGACAAGAACGACGTAGTTGCAAGACTGCGAGGAGGGGAATCGACAGAAGTGGACATCGTGGAGAGGAAAAGGAGCCGTGAGAGGAAACCCACGTAGAAGAGAAAGGGACGGCAGAGAGGACAGCTGGTATCGGCGACGGTGTTCCGTGAAGGTGGACGAAGCTACGGGTGATGGTGATACCGATGGCATCGTCCGTGGTAGCGCCGGTGGTGGTGGCCGACGACGGTTATGGTGGTGGTCGAGAGGATGGCAGTAGTGGTGGTGGTCCAGCGGGCATATCGTGCGGGCCCAACACTTGCTCTCCACGCAGGAGAGATTTGCCCCCTCCTGCCGCGGGCGGCGCCACTCGAGGAGATCCTTTCCTCTTTTCGCCTTTAGGCCATTCTCGAGAGGCGCGCGCGCGCGACAACGCGGTGTCGCACGATCGGTCTTCGTCGACCTTCGACCAATACGCGTGCTTTTACGTGCTTGCTCAGCTTTTTCCCGGCTGACTTTTCGAACACCACCGGATACGTACCGTTCTTCCCCTACCGAGGCCCGCTGTTGCCCTGACACCTACCCCGCCGCCCCCACGTGACACCGGCGACCACGTGACTGGGATCTTCGCGGCGGAACGTCAACATCCGTCGCCACGGCCCGAGGGATTCCTGGTTCCGCTCTTTGCCCGAGGATGTTTCGACGTGGACGTTGATCGGCCTGTTGCGTAACCGCGGACCGGCTGGCCAGTGTTTCCGTGTGGCGACGTCTCTGTGTTGGACATCGACGAACGAAATGCGTGTGCTTGTTGGTTCATATTGTTGTTATTGTGCGGGACGAATCCTCGATAGACCGGAGGCGATTCGGTAAACTGATCGATGACGAAGTTGAGTGTACATGAATGGAAGCCGCGTCATAATTAGATGTAGAGGAGCAAACATCTGAAAGGAAATTTTTTGCGAAACCGGTCAATGATATCGAGCGGGACAAGTGATAGTTACTGAACTGAAGAATCTTGTAAACGTAACCCTCGGGCTGTCGGGTGAAAAGAAGAAAACTCCGACGATGCGAGCATGATATAGCATGAAAATAGTAGAAATCGCAGTGCAGTTTACGAGCAACAGGACCGAGACCCGCCACACGGACAGGAAGTGTACGCGAGCCGATCGGTGCAATCTCGTTACCAGTGGCGATCTGCGACTAGATTCTATGGTGAAATCGGGCCGAGTCCAGGCTGCATGTGAGCACGGTAATCAGCAAAGAACTTACGTACACGTACAAACGATCTCGTGATTGTATGTGGCTGCCTACATTTTTTGCGTCGTTTCAAAACGTCTACATTCAACTCTGACTGAACTGGAACGTTCAGTTTTCATTCGCCTGTGCAGATTATTTTATACGCGTTCGTTTTGCATCTCGGTGCTTACGGCACACGACCATGGATAACTGTCGCGATGTTCTTGGTAAATTCCCGTGCCCCGAGGGAGACTGTCAGGGTGGCACAACGCGACGAAACCAGGCTGACCACGTCATTCCACGCGAATCACATCGATCCGTGTAATTTGGCGGGATTTAATTACACCAAGGAAGCCGCGTTATTAAGTCCCAAAGGGAAGGGACCGACCGAAAGAATTCAGGTTTCCTGCGTCATCGATCAGCGGAACCGGTGGAAAGCCGGAGACTTTAATGCCCGCACGGACGCACGCCATGGGATCGTTTTACGTCTGGTTTTAAAGCTGCCTGTGCTCCAAACACGTGAACGTCTCTGTCACTGAAATCGATCGTTTTTCACCGATTCGTCCCCGACAAATTTTGATAAAAAAGTGGTTCGAAAATACTTCATTCCGAACAGTCTTCTCTATCGAATACCTAACTGGGTATTCAATTTTGGATCAAACTGGCTACATAATTCTTTATCGAATATCTAAGTGGTTACCTAATTCTTGATCGAACATCTGAGTGGATACCTCATTCTTGATTAAATATCTAAATGGATAATTCTTGAGCGAATGACTTAATGGATACTTGATTAAACATCTAATATCTAATTCTTAACACCTAACTACACAGTTTAGACTCATCAGATTTTCACGCGAGGTTAAACTTGTTGAAATTCGTTGGACTTTGAACCGTGAATATCGAATCGAAACTTTAATTGATTGAAGTTTCGCACGTACACCGGCATACCGTCAAGCAGGTGTTTGTGCCCGGCGTCGTTGGGCTTCGAGAAGAAAAAGAGGGTCACGCTCGTTTGGAAAATTGGATGTGCTCCAGAGGGATTCTGTTTAGCGGCGAGTGGGACCGTTATCGAGGACAGGCGATTTATCAGCCCATTGTCTTCAGGCTGGTCGGATGTGCCTCAGTTTCTGGCATCGTCACGAGTCGCATGCCGATCCACGAAACCGCCAGTTTTAACGAACGCAATTCTGATCGAATGTCAACGAAGCCGGCGCGCACAGAAGGCGAACGGGCCAGCGATTAACAGCGAGCCGAGGTCGTAAAGTACGGTTCTCGATCACCGAAATTACTGGATTTAACGAACGGACGTAACGGCAGTAAACCGGTGCTCGGAAAAGTGATTGATGACAAGCGTGCGCCGGAAACGTTTCGCGAAGTTAACCGCGCGTTTTTAACGAACGATTTAATTGGATGACAACGAGCCGAACGAGTAATAGCGCTCGTGGGAGCTATTCGGTTAAAGAGGATAAGGTTGACACGAAAGAAACTGAGCAGCAAACGAAGACTCTATGAACGTGCATCCGTACTCACTCGAACAGTGGAGGTGCTTCGTTGCCACCTCTCGGCAGCCGACACACAGTGTCCCGTCGAAGACGAGACCCGACTGTCCGCGAATTCTGGTGATCGTGACCGAGCAAGCATCTGTGCCAGCTCCGGCAAAAGTGGCTCATCATGTCCGTACTGGAGGCCGGTGAAGCCGACAGGACGACTATGTCACCGCTGGACGAAGTCGTGTCCCCGACGAGCGTCGAGTCGGAACTGATGGTCACCGACATGTTGGACGAGCACGAGACCACGCTGAACGAGCACAGGGACGGCAAGCGAAAGAGAGACACCGACGGCGAGGAACTGACACCCAGGAAGCTGCCATCACTGACGAGGAACAACAACGACGTGGGCTTCGTTCTCGAAGAGAGCGCCGACGACGAGCTTCACGAGGATAGGGATGACGTAAGTCCGATTTAACTGCTGATTTCGATTCGGAAGACTTCACGGACAAATGAAATGCTCGATCGATTCGAACGAGTTTCGAGTCAACTCTTCATCCGGTTTGGACGGTCTCTTCCTCAAATTAAAGCAATTACAATAACAGTTATCGGAGGAGATTCTTATTAAGTTTTTATTCAATAGCCTTGGACAGGTCTTTCTTTTTTACTTTTAGCGAATACTATTTATTTGAAGATTTTTATATTTATTCGAAACAATCGTTAACTCTTTGTGTGACATTTTTAATTCTGAAAATAATATATTTTTAAACTGTTACAATTAGAAATATATTTCTGATCTGTTATAATTAAAGATACATTCTTAAACTGTTATTGATACAATATCAATGAACAAATATTTCTTATCAAAAACATTTATTTGACGAATCATATATTTGCAAAGTTTTGAGAAAGCGTAGCAAAAAGTCATAGTTATGAAATATGTTTTCAATAATTTATTTAGTTAACAAATTTGTTGTAGAATTCTGTTTGACAAAATACAAAAATTTCTTCATATATTATGTTGCATATTTGCAACAGCAATGAAGGGCTAATTAGTAATAAATTTGTTCAACAGTAAATTTCATCTTTTATAAACAAATGTACAGTTCAACTATCTTTCAATGAACAGACCTTAGTTTTTATGCAGAATTACTTAATAATATATTGCCATTTACTTTTTGCAAAATTGCTTTGCTAATGGACAAGAGCTGTTAATCGTATAAACAGTTTTTATAAACAAATACACAATCCGACTATTGTGTAATGAATACATTAAATATTTTTTGCAGAATCAACTAAAAATATACTGTCAGTTACCTTTTATGATACTGCTTTGCCGTGTTAGTTGGTAGTTGTTTAAATCATTTTATAAATAGATATACAGTTTGCAGTACATAAAATTTGATCATTATAGTGATATGTCAATCTAATATTATTTGACTAAAATTATAATAAATACTCATGATATGCTTGAAATTTATAAAACATGGTCCAAGCAGAACTTAAAGGTACCATTTTGAAACCCCATACGCAATTACAAGGTGTCCCAGTTTTTTACCACCAAACTTCACCGACCTATTATAACTTTTTAATATGATGTTTGAAACCCGATGTTGACATAACATTCCCGTTTTATTGGTACAAATTGAATACGTTGATAAAGTTTAACGATAACAAAATTTAGATACCCTGTGCGCAGACACAGTATCCATTGTATGCGAAGAAAATCAAAATTGAAATCGGTAATAACACCAAGGAGGCATTAATTGTAGTATATTATATGCATTGCACGGACAAACAACGCGAAAATCAAATGTCCGATGCCATATCACGAAACCTTAGAATCCACCAGCGTTCAATGACATTTATCCTCTTTTAAAGCGTACTCCATAACGCTGTTCTACGGACGGGTCTCAAACTACGTTGCGTAGAAACTAAATTCTCACGTGGCAAGTGAAAGAGCAGCTGTCGGTTAAAGTGTCCGCCTACGTATGGTTATACCTGTTCCACTGTCGTGAACGTATTCAACTTTGACATACGGCAACAAATCAGGTGGTTGGATTCAGGACCGTAATAAAATGATGCTATTAGCAGTTCGTCTCTACGGTCTAAGAAGCTTCACGCTTGAAATCAATTTTTAGTTAGTGTTTTTCCGCTGACACCAGTTCAAATTAGGTGATCGTTCTTCGGTCAACACTTATGTTTGACACCTTCAAGGTCTACCGTTGTAACGGGAGATTGATTGCGTCATTACTTTATTTTTGCGTTGTTTACTTGGACGTAATTGTGTGAGAGGATTTTAGATTGATATAAGTTGTACGGGTACGTGTTACATTGCTGTCTGTTGTATAATTGCACGATAGATCGTAATATCACGTGTTATGGTACCACGTATTATACTACGTTGGACATTCACGTATTACTACGCATTAGATTGCCACGCTTTATACTGTCACGCACTATACTATCATGTACTTCTACGGATGTATATTCGCTTGAATTGCTATTCATTTGAATAACACGCGTTATAATATCACGTGTAGTTACACTTTGAATTACTGGGAATTAGATTGTTACACGTTGTACTACTATGCAAGATACTATACTATTACGCTGCACTATCTTGTGTTGCATTCTTATGGGTTGTACTGCTATGCACTGTACTACCACGCGCTGTACTAACCTGTGTTCCACTACCACGCCCTGTACTATCACGCGCTGCACTACCACGCACTGTGCCACTATGCACTGCACTGTCTTGTGTTGCATTCTTATTGGTTGCACTACCACGCACTGTACTACCACGCGCTGCACTATCCTGTGTTCCATTACCACGTACTGTACTATCACGCGCTTCACTACCACGCACTGTGCCACTACGCGTTACACTATCTTGTGTTGCATTCTTATTGGTTGCACTACCACGCACTGTACTACCACGCGCTGTACTAACCTGTGTTCCACTACTACGTACTATCACGCGCTGCACTACCACGCACTGTACCACTATGTACTGCACTATCTTGTGTTGCATTCTTATGGGTTGCCCTACCACGCACTATACTACCACGCGCTGCACTAACCTGTGTTCCACTACCACGCGATGAACTATCTTGTGTTCCACTACCACGCGTTGCAATGCCATGCGCCGTAATACCACGCATTATACTACCAAGTGCCATAACACCACGCATTGTACTACCAGGCGCTATAACACCACGCGCTGCACTACCTTCAGTTGAATTACCACGCACTGTACTATAACGCGTTATACTACCACGGGCTGTACCTCCGCGTGATGCACTGCCACGCGCTGTAATACCACGCGCTGCACTATCTTCTGTTGAATTACCACGCGTGATATTACCTTGCATTGTACTATTACGCGCTACACTATCTTATATTACACTACCACGCGATGAACTATCTTGTGTTACATTAGCACGTGTTGCAATGCCATGCGCTGTAATACCACGCGTTGCAATGCCATGCGCTGTAATACCACGCGTTGTACTACCAGGCGCTGTAACACCACGTACTGCACTACCTTGTGTACCAGTACCACGCGCTGTAGTATGACGCGTTATACTATCACTAACTGCACCTCCACGCGATGCACTACCACGCGCTGCACTATCTAGTGTTGAATTACCACGCATTATATTACCTTGCGTTGTACTACCACGCGCTACACTATCTTGTATTTCACTGCTACGCGTTGCAAAATCTTGTGTTACACTACCACGAGCTGCACTTCCACTGTGCTACTAAGCGCTGTACTAGCTTCAGAAACTACCATGTGTTGTGCGCCACATACTGTATTACCACGTGCTACACTACTATGCGTTGTACTACCACGCGTTATATTACCACGTGCTGTACTACCACGCGCTGTGTAATTACGTTGTGATTTACTATGTATTACATTGTTATGCGTTGTGCTGTTACATATTATATTACCACGTGCTGTACTACCACGCGCTGTACTATCACGTACTATACTACAACGCACTGTATCATCACCTGCTGTACTACCATATTCTGAAGCACTGTGCATACATCACATTGTCACGCTTTGTATTACCACGTGCTATACTACCACACACTATACTACCCAGTGCTGTACCTCCACGAGTTATTATACATAGTCACTCTTGAAGCTATTACACATTAAAATCACCAACATTATATAACTAAATTAAACCAAATTTTTACTTTAACCTTTGACAATAATTATTCGTAACTAAATTTTACTAATAATATTAACTGTTATACCACAACCTTCCAAATTTTTCTTATAACAATTTTGATACCTAGAACTATCACCTCGCCATAATTTCAGATCCAGTTATTGGTATTTCTGCAGAAAATATTTAATTGTAATCTCTATTCCTTGTGGATAGTAAAGTAACGGTGCCCGTGATGGACATGTATAAGTGCTTGGACAGTTCTAGTAATTGGACGCTGTTGACCAATCAGACATGAGAAAAACATTCAATAACTGGGGCTGTCCAATCAGTCGTACTCGTCGAACCGCTGTATCCGTTACCTTGTTTCGTTTCTGTAACAGCTGTTGGTTTAGTTCCAAATAAAAATCATATTCTCAGGATTCACTTTTGTAATATAGAGTAATATATAATATAATGTAATATACAGTAATTTACGGCGAAAGTTACAGTGAAGTTTTCCTGTAACTTGCTGAGAAAGTTAAAAAGAAAGGCAGATTTGGTTAGACATTTAACAACAGTAGTTACAGCAATCGATCCTCAACTTCAGGTTCGATGAACTTCGCCATGCATGATTTACGCTTAAAAGATCGTGAAATATGAAATTTAATTCCTATGAGGTAAAATCGTCGTGCACTATACGAAGACACATGTAACTGTTGTGCTATGAAACGAAACTCAAACCTGTTATCAAATTTCTTCCGCGGAATTATGAAGCATGCATGACGTTGCATACCTTGATGTTATAATTGCTGTCATAAAACTGCACGCGAACGTTGTTTCTAGGTGCCTATTAAATCCTCTCTGTGAAGTATAAATATTTTTACAAAGTGTATATTTATTTATCTATTATACACCCACTTACTGTGTAAAAGTAAAATTAACCATAAATACATTGACGAATTCGTCAAAAAGAATATTGAACAACTATTTTAAGACTCGAAAGAGCTAATAAGCTTAATTTTTTTGGGAAATACATTAGCAAGATTTGACCATCTTATTGGTTCATATGTACAAAATTACACATATCGGTACACATGTGTAAATTTGTGGAGAGAACGTGAGGGGACGATTGATTAAACTCATCTGTGTACAAATATTAATATCTCAAGGATATTTATATATCAATACTAAATTGGTATATTTGGTAATTTATATTATAATTAACTTAGTAACAAATTACAATTAATAACTTATATTACAAATAATTTAGCAACTTAGCTACGATTTATAGGTCATTTAGATTACAAATAATTTAGTTGCTGTAATTGCTGTAAATTTTGTTAAACGAGAGCGTTGTTTCTAGGTGCTTATTAAATCCTCTAAACAATAATTTAGTAACTAAATAATTAACATCACAAATAATTTTGTGACTTACAAAAGTTTGTCGATAATTTGTTTATTGGTCACAAAAAAGTTTTGACATTCGACGACATACACATGTTTAATGAACATATGTTACATGCAGTGAAACAATTAATACTTCCATAACCAATTTTCTTTCCTTGATGAAATTTTATATCTTCATTTCTTTCACGTTGTCTGTGTAGAACGAAAAAGTACATGACTGTATTTATTTAATCCGTTAACTGTCAAATGCATATGTACATATATGTTCTTATATATCTGTTAATAGACCTGAGAGAAACTCATATATGTCTTGTTCATAAATATAGCACATTTCAACAAATGACATTTTCTTAAAATACCTCGATAAATCATTTTTTTATTGTCATACCTTCAGTACTTTCTAACGTACATAGAATAACGAGAGGAACAACCGTGTAATGCATTTGCATTAAAGAAAATAATCGAATATGCGTGACTGCACTTGTGAAAAACATTGGTCCCATTAATATACGAAGTACTCTTTAAATCATTCATCTCTCTGACATCTCAGTATCGACTTTGTAACGGAGTTATAAGGTGATACAGTTACGCGAGCTACCATATCCATATTAAATCGAGCGTGTTCGTCAGTCCCAATTTCCAACGAACGATAAAGATACTTCACATTTCTTTCGAAGCTGGTCGGAAGCTTGTGACCGGCGTCACGATTTCGCGGAGCCAAAAGAGACGGGAAAAATACGACGTTGACACGGCTGATCGATCGCGAGATCGCTGTCGCTTCAGGACGCCGATCAAGAATAATTTATTATCTCGATCCGAAGCAGGACCGCTCGCGGTACCAACAGCCTAATTGCTACAAGAAACATCTCTGGATCGCGTTCACGCTCGAGATACGCGATCAGGGTGCTCCTCCTCTTCTTCGTCCGCTTGGGAAGCGGCGTCCATTCTCGAAAATGGGGACACAACGCACGCGTAGGCAGAATTGTTGTAGAATATGAGCTCTGAGCGTGCACGAGGTCATGAAACGGGTTTTAGGAAAAATCTACGCGCGATCCTGAGACGCGATCCTGTACCTGCTGGCCACCGATGGATGCCGATCTCCGTTGAACACCATTAGAGATTCCAGTAACCGCGTTTCCTGCTGATACCGCACGAGAAAATCGCCTTTCGCCTCGTTTTGCCGGTAGTAGACACTATCCGAATGAGTACCCTGCTTCAACCTGTTACCGTGAACAGGTATTTTAATTCTTTCGTTCGAAAATTATTTGGTAATCTGTTTATCTTTATTTTTATTATTATTTGATATGGATTGGGACCTGATAAGTGGTCATTAATTATGAACACTTAAGGATCAAATATAAATGAATTATTTTTTGTGTAGATATAGGGATATAGGGATATGGGAATTTATGGGTTTGGAAGCAGAGGGATTTAAGGATGTAGGGGTTTGAGAATTTGGGGATTTCGGAATTTAGGGAATTGGAGATTTAAGAATTTTGAGCTTTAGTGATTTGAGAACGTAGTAATTTTGGAAGTTAGAGATTTGGGAATCTAGGGATTTGGGAATTTAGAGATTTGGAATTTTAGGGATTTGGGAATTCAAGGATTTGAGGCTTTAGAGATTTAATAACTTAGTAATTTAGGAATTTAGAGATTTGGGAATCTAGGGATTTGGTAATTTAGAGATGTGAGACCTTAGGGATTTGGGAATTTAGGGGTTTGGAATTTAGGGATTTGGGAATTTAGTGATTTGGGAATCTAGGGATTTGGGAATTTAAAGATTTCGGAATTTAGGAATTTGGCAATTTAGGGATTTGGGATTTTAGGGATTTGGGAATTCAGGGATTTAGAAATTTAGATATTTGAAAATTTAGGGATTTGGTACTTTAGAGATTTAGGAATCTAGTGATTTGGGAATTTAGGGATTTGGGAATTTAGTGATTTGGGAATTTAGGGATTTGGGAATTTAGTGATTTGGGAATCTAGGGATTTGGGAATTAAAAAATTTGGGAATTTAGGAGTTTGGCAATTTAGGGATTTGGGATTTCAGAGATTTGGGAATTTAGGGATTTGGAAATTAGCAATTTAAAAATTTTGGGGATTTAGGAGTTTGAGAATTTAGAGATTTAGGGATTTGGGGATTTGAGAAACTAAAGATTTGGGAATTTTGAAATTTTTTAATTTAGGAATTTGCAAATTTAAATTTAAGTATTTCAGGATTAGGAATTGGGGAATTTACAAATGTAAATATTGGGGTATTTTGAAGTTTTGTAATTTAGGAATTTGCAAATTTAAATTTAAGTATTTCAGAATTAGGAATTGGGGAATTTACAAATTTAAATATTGGGGTATTTCGGAATTAGAAATTTAGGGATTTGGAAATTTAGGAATTTGAAAATGTGGGGAATTTAGGAAATTAGGGATTTGGGTATTTAAGGATTTAGAAATTTAGGAGTTTTGGAACGTAAGGCTTTAGGAATTTAAAGCTTTGGGAATTTAGCGACTGGGCAATCAAGAAATTTGGAATTTTGAGATTTTATCTAAAATGAAAAGAATGCGGTCCAAAGTCGCTTCTACTTTTTAAGCAACAATAAAAAACTGATTGATTAAACCATCATTTACCATAGGTCACTAATCTATAATAAGCCCATAATTGTGCCTTTACCATATCATTGGGTTAACTATCCTAACCTTAATCTGCTTTCTAAATTGAACCTCACAATAAAAAATAATTAAATAAATAACTATTAGATTTCAAGCTTCAACCCATAACATAAAATCAAGTTTCCAACTTATAAAAACAAACTATAAAAAGTTTGAGCGAAATTTAAATAATTATTTAAAAAAACCGATTCATCCATGAATCATATTGCACACTTTTAATCACCCGTCCAAACACGACAAAATATTAAAAATATTAACTAATTATTTATTGCAAGGAATTGGCAATTTCATGGCGACTATAGAGGTTAGAATCCGTTCGCTCAGAGAAACCGTGGAAAGTTCTCAGTAATACCGGAAAGGGTAATAGGTGAATATCGTCCGGTGTCGAGGCTGTAGTATAAAGTTGCGGGCAATTTATTTACACACAATCCTGAGATGTGTCGACGTTGCTATTCTATGTACACAGCGGCTCGGTGCAACATGCTTACTCCGATGCCAATTCCAGGACCCGTAGAATAACATCGAGGATTCCATTAGCCGTATTTCCAGTGGATGCGCACGTAAGAAATGTCCGTGATCTTACCGGGCTCGATCCCTCGAATTTACAGCTTCCTATACGAGTACTTACACGAAGCTCAACTTTTTTGTCTTCTGGAAAAACTTCTTCCATCCTGAATAGGGTAACTGTTGGGAAATAATAAAAATCTGGAACTTACATTAAAGGTCAAGGTGAGCGAATACTTTGAGTATTATTTTTGGGGATTGACCTCTGGCGGAAAATTAATAAGCTCTTGTGTATCTTACGGTGTATTAGTCAGAAACATTTGTATGAAAGGAATGGTAAACCCTTCAACTGTGGATGTGGTTTATAACATGCTAAAATTATAGCCAAAGGGTGTGGTATAAACAATATGCTAATTTTTGCTAATATCAAATACTGTAGTTTATATACCATCAAAAATAAAATCAAATACAAAATAAAAATAAGATGCAAAAAAAACTTTTAAAACAGAATATCAATTGAGTAATTAGATTAGATTAAATTAAAACTTGTTACAAAAAAAATACAAAAAGTACCCCAGGTTGATAATAATTTTGCTAAGTGCTAACATCTTGTCCATAATATTTAGTTTTTGATTCTACAACATTTATATGAAAAACTAGTTGGAAACAATTCTTTTAAACATTGATATCAGGACGTTTAGTTCAAGCATTTACAATATTCATGTAAAAGATTATTAAAAACTCTGCTAAATGGTAACATCACGTTTATGTGCAACATTTACTTTATAATTCTGTATTTATATGAAAAAACTTGTTAAAAATATTTTTGTCTAAAATCCGTATTCTTCATAGTATTTGTCCTATTCTGAATGCGCAGAAGTCAGATAAAAATAAAAATGTCGGACATGAAGACGTTAAAAGTAACGCAAAACATCCGGAAACGCAATCTGAAATTTGCAGTTCCGATCGCTACAATGTACGAGTAAATTGGCAAGTAGTTTTGTCACCTACGCGTTTATTATATCTCTATGAAGCGCAGGAGAAAAATCTGCGCGTTTCCAACGAACTGGAGGCCGTCAGATGGAAAAACGTTTGCTACACCTGTAATCTTCATAATCGCACGCAATTTACACGCCGACGAAAACGATCGGTCAAGATAATTTGCGTGCGATTCACGCGAATAGTTTAACGTCGCTGTATCCGGCCGTTTATCTTCGATTTCATTGTATGTTTTCCTGCGGGAGTTCGCTTCAACTACCTCGATGAAGGATCTTCTAATGACTCAATCCTCCATTATCGATATTTTGCAAACGAATCCACGTTGATTTATTGGTTTCCTTGAAAATGAACAGAGAATCCTTCTTGGTAAGCTAATTCTTGTAAACATTCTCTGATAACGTCAATCGTATTCGCGTAATTGGGATATGCGTGTACCCTCAATTTATGCGGAGTGACACATGGATTTTGAATTAACAAATTTCTGAATTTTTTAATTTATATATTTTTGGAGTTATAAACGTGAAAATTTCTGAGCGTTGAAGATTCTAAATTTTTTTATACTCAAGTCTTAGAATTATCTTTTTCAAGTTCTCTGATGTCTGAATTATAAAATTTTCAATTCTAAATAATTTTATTCTAAATTTTCAAATTTAAAATTTTTAAAGTTTATAAAGTTGTAACATACCTAACCTTTTTTGTAACATACTCAAATTTTCTGAAGCCACTTAGGTTATGTCTCTCACAGTATTTATAAAGCAAGAAGATTTAATCGATTCCTAAAATATAAAGATATGAAAATATGGACATCAGGACATTTTGATATTTGGAAATTTTAAAATATGAAAATTTTGAAGTATGATAATTACAGAATTTGGAAATTTGAAAATTTGGTGATATAGGTACTTGATAGTTTAGAAGATTGAAAATTTCAGAGTTTGGAAGTGTGGAAATATAGAGAACTTGGAAATTTGAGGACTTAAAGATCTATTTGAATTTCCAAGCAATCTTTTGGAAATTTTTAAATTCAGTTTAAAAATTTGAAAATTTATATAATTGGAAATGTAGAAATTTTGACAATTTGGAAATTAGAAAGTTTCGAATTTTGATAACTTGATAATATAAAAGTTTGAAAGATTTAAGTTATAACTTGGGAGTATAAAAATTCGGTAATTTGAATATTTGGAGAACAATGAATTTTGTAACCTGAGAATTTGAAAATTAACCACCTTTAAAATTGAAATTATGAAAATTAGGTAATGTACATTCAGTAAGAGAAATTTGAAAATTAAAATATTCGAGAATTTATAAATGAAGTAAGTTGGAAATTTAGAAAATTATTTAAAAGTGTGAAAATTTGAAAATTTCGGAACGTGAAAATTTGTAAAATTTATAAACGTAGAAATTTGAAAATTTAGAAACGTGGAGAAGTGAAAATTTAAAAACGTGGAAGTTTAAAAACTTAAAAACGTGAAAATAAAAAAATTTATAAACGTAGAAACTTGAAAATTCAGATACATGAAAATTTGATAGTTTAAAAACGTAGAACCTTGAAAATTTAAAAACGAGGAAATTTCCAAATTTAGAACCGTGAAAAATAGAGAATTAAAAAAATTTGCAAAATTGAAAATGACTAAATTTGTAACCCTAGTTCCTACCTATTATCATCAATTTGTATTTACATTATTTTTGCAAATGAAGGTTTCATGATAATTCTGCTAATTGCATGTCTGAATCGAACTTTCCATTTTTCAAAAATAATAATTTCTTCACAAAAACTTCCATCGACGAATGTAATAGAATATAATCCATGTAACTCTGCCATTTATTCGTATCGTGTAATGAAAGTTAATCGAAGGAAACATTTCTTAATTAATCCTTTAGTTGCGATTCACACTTAAACGAAATGATTTTTGTTTCGATTGCAGCCTTATCTAATTATACGTGCGAAAAATACAGGAAATACTTGTTGCTAATCGCAGATTTTGCATTCACAAATGAAACGAACTCAAAATGGAATGTACGTTTCGCTTAAACAAATTATTCTGTCGGGTGAATCGTTTCGTTAATTCATTTTAGTTGGAACGAGATAAAATCAGCATTTCATTGACAGTAGGTATAGATTAGTTACATCAGCGTGAAAACATCCACTGATTTCAAAGAACGTGTTTAAAAGTACGTTCGTCGGTGCATCAAAGCAAAATCGTTTACATATTTCAAGCTTTAATAATATAAGCAATTTCTGATCTCAGTTTTTGTTCCTTTCGAATACTCACTCATTGTTGAAACAGATACGCATCAAATTTAGCAATTATTGAAATTAGTTAAACTGAATGTCTATTGTTATTTCTGATTCATTTAAACTCTGATATATTAAATATAGTAAATATAGTAACGCTAAAAACTCAATAATATACGGTAAAATACAGTATAATTGTGAGTGATAAAAAATTAAAAAATTTATTTAAAGTTATATAAAGTTATAAGTTTAACTAATTTAAAGTTGTAAGTTATATAAATTTATGATTTATTTAAAGTTATTTTAAAAAAAGAGGGTGCATTTGTGTTTCTTACATATATGACTATGTTATATGTACATGTATACATATGTATATGTACACGTATGAATACGTATATGTATATGTATATATACACATGTGTATATGTATACGTATATGTATATGTACACGTATGTATACGGATATGTGTATGTACATGTATACATATGTACACGTGTGTATATGTGTACGTATATGTATATGATATGTTATAACAAAATTTCAATTGCAAGAATATAGATATTATAAGATTCAATATTTTCGTCTATAAAATTTTTCTATCTCTGTTTTTTCAAGATTTATCTCGTTCCTGTTATTTCGTTCTAGGGAAACACCTTGTATATAATGTTGAACCATCATCATACTCCCTTTTTCAAAAGTAATACTTATTAATCTAACTATGTAAAAGCAACAGTGTGCTTCGATGGCGCAAAGATAAGCCGAAGCGTGTAATTAATCCCATCAGCGATTACTTAGCTGCGTTACCATAACGATGTAGCTATTAGGATAATCCGAAAACCGTGATGCATCCACGTTTCTTGCTTACTTCAATACGTGCTTTGATTACAATATTCAGCAGCTTCTACACGGTGAATCAGTTCGATGGAATCATATAAATATTCTTTTTATTTGTTAATTAAAATGTCCTTTAATACGCTACTTCAAATAGCACATGTGATACTGGAAAAAATTGTTCACATATTCATTCTTTTAAAGAAATTTATAGATCAGCTATGTTCTCTTAAATTAAATTATATGTCTTCTTTCACACAGTTTTTGTAGAATATTTTACATTGAAAAGGTATTAAGGTGCAAGGTTCAGTTGGTAGTTCAGTTTTTTAATTGAAAAATAAGATATTTGGGACAAAAGTTTGAAATATTTTGCAAATTGTTATTACGAAATGATAACCAACTGTTTGCTTCAATATCACATACAGGGTGTTAAAGAATTAATACATTATTCAAAAATATATAAAATATTAAAATTAAAATTATTCAAAAATATTAAAAATATGCAAGTCGACGTATGGTATCACAGGAGAAAATCATCCATTATTTTTAATTTCAAATTATGCTTGTAATTATACGCGTCTAAGGGTAGTATTAAAAAAGCACATCGCTTTAAAAGATGAGATCGAGTCAAAATAAAGATGAAAAAGAACAGCAGTCACTTAACTTTGCGTTTAGCCGTGGATATAGAATTTAAATGTGTGTCGAGGGAGCGCCTGAACAGTACCTCGAATAAATTCTCGGCTCGTATCGTCATCCAGCAACACCTGGAAGGTGCGAGTGAAAGCAAAAAAGATTCTCCACGAAGAAAACCACCGTACAGTCCGCAAATCCTTCCGCAGCCAGCTTCATATATCGACTTTCTGATATCTTTGTAATACTGTCAAAAGAGGCTTAAGCGTTTGAGTCCACATTTTATTTCAAATCCACCGGTCAGTTTTAACTCAACGAACTTTACAATTTCCTTCTTCGCTCTTTTATTTTCGAATAAAGTCTATGAGCTACTATCCGCTCATCGAATATCTTTCTGTTCTTTATGCGTTACTATAATAATTTAGGAATAATATCTGTAACGGATTCTCCTTTCGAAACATCATCTAACTGTTTGTTATATTTATACTACATTTGACTACGTACATTTGTGTATTTATAATAAATAGAAATTTACAAAATAATGTTGTAAACAGCTAATTTTATGAACAATATGATTTAATGCAAACTGTGTTGTGAAACCGAGCAACTTCACAAAAGAAATGAAAATTTACCAAATCTTATTTGAATATCAAACTATTCGTCTACTAATTTCATTAGACTGTCATAATGTTAAAGTATTGAATCATTTAATGTTAATCTGTTCATCATTATTATTGTAATCTATTTAATCATTAGCTACTGCAAGATATTTACAGTTCACTGACCGTGTCCACTGAGCACTCAAAAGTACATCATGTCAGTCAACTTTAAACCTAAAATGCTTATCTGCTAAATAACCTCCAAAGTGCTTATACATTGAATAATTGTGTAAGCCCATTATACTTTTCAACAGTTTCATTTGCTCATAAATTGTTCAATTTTCATAACTTTGTCTCTTCGCGACAATACACTCACAATTCAGCACATTCTTTCGATCAAACAGAATACTCGGGCTAACCTCATATACTTGTGGCTCTTGAGTAGTTTAATAGTACACATTGAAAAATTAATTGCAATATTGCCAAACAAATATAATAATCCTGCGCACACATCAAAATACGCGACAGATCGTATGCATGTAAACCTAGCTTTAGCTAACCTTGCTCTCCACACTCACCGACGCCACCCTCAAAACCAAAAAGTGTTTCCGTTTTCTTTAATACGTTAACATATATGTTCTGTTACTACGCAAAATAGAATGTTTTGATTTCACAATCAATACATGTTTCACAGCAGATATTATATTATTTTTTCCTAATACATACCGATGTATGTACTTACATTTGACTCTTTAAAAAAATAATTTATCACATAGGGAAATAAATGGCTCTTAACTCCAGAAAGGTTGCCGACCCCTGTCGTAGACATTCAAATCCCACCCGAAGAAAACCGACAAGCTTAATTTTCGCGAACCCAACCGAATTGTAAGATTGGAAACAGCATGTTGCACAGTTATTGTCCCGCGGTGGGCTTTGCAGCAGGCAGTAAAGATCTGGATTATGGTTG
Organism: Megachile willughbiella; assembly: GCA_945859595.2. Taxonomy (NCBI): domain Eukaryota; kingdom Metazoa; phylum Arthropoda; class Insecta; order Hymenoptera; family Megachilidae; genus Megachile; species Megachile willughbiella. The sequence goes on along the minus strand of OX243803.1, from coordinate 10,638,730 downwards.
GCTCCATTGGTGCACCGTGCAAACGCATAAACATACAGCGAGAGTAGAGGCCGTGGTCACTTGGAAGGAACTCAATAAACGGCTACGGGGGCAAATTTATCCGTGTAACAGGCGTTTTACTCAGTCTTGTATATTATTACGCAGTTCCTGGTGCTCCTAGTCGGTGGCTCGAGTCCGTTGCCTCGCTTATATTCTCTGCTTCTTATCCTGGCCACGGAAGCTGACAGCAACAGATAAGGGAGAACAAGGTGGAGTTCCGTTGGATTAGAAACAGGTTCGAGCCTCGTATTTTGCCGGTTCGACAGAGGACTTTTTAATTCGCGATGTGAATGGTTTCGTTGTGGCCATTGAACGGTCGAGATCGCAGATTCAGATCGTGGTTCTGAAACTTCGGGGTGAGGTAAATTTCCTAGTGCTCGAGTCCCGGTAATTAACGGAGCTGGTTGATATTTCTAATTTATGTTAGCTAATTTTGTTAGTATTTCTGCTTATTTTGAATTGTTCAGAATGTATAGCTTTGTACAGCGATCGCTTTCTGGGGAGCTCTCCGCATCCAAAACCCTGTTGTTAGCCTTCTTTCGTCAATTTTGACAATTTTTCTTAGAGTTTTAACTCATTTTAAGAAAGTTTGATCGTCTGACAAAAAGTTGTATCTAGTGTCACATTTTGAAGCGTCATCAACCCTTGAAGCCTCATCATATTGATAATTGTTAGTCACCACCAAATACCTCCAAAATATTATTATTAATAGCTAGTCACAAGTGATCTCTGAACTCAATAAGGCTCCTCTAGATCATGTGTATATAAAATACCCCATTTAACAGTCTTATCTTCTTTTAGGTTATATCTCATAACCTAAAATTTTATAAACACGACCGCCACAGTGAAAACTGACGTCTGTGGTCAGACATATAATACAGATTATAAAGAATAAGAATACTTCAATTTTATATTTTAATCTTATTGTGTATATCAATGTCTCAAATGTTCCTCTATTTTTATCAATTTAACCCTTTAGCGTACAATATCGTGTCACACTCGTGACGCACCCTACAATTCGAATGTGATAAACCAAACTCGCATTTGCCCTGCAATTAAATATTGGGTTCATTTCCACTTACAATTGCATAATCAGGAATTGATGAATGTAACTTGTGTCTAAGATTTTAACTTTTTTCAGTCTTTTTAATTTTGTAACAACAATTAGCTATGGAAATTGTAGTTTAATGGATTAATTGAATTTGCAGTTTCAAAATAGACATGTACACTCATGAATATGCTAAACATAGTAAACATTGTTACCATCGTTTCAATTTTGTAAATAATGTATAAGTGGGAAGTTTTTGAAAAATATCACCGGAATTCATTTATACAACACATAATTTGAGTTATTGAATTTTTATATTTTTGTTACTTTGTTTTGGAGCATATCGTAATAATTAATAAATCGTTATATAAGTGAGTTTAATGCAGTGGAACTTGTAACAGAGAAACACGCGTTAGGGCAGTTTCTCAGAGCAATGTGATACATTGTAACCGAAGGATCAGGATCGGGATTATCTCTCAGAACAGTACGATACATTGTAACTGAGGGATTAGCATCAGAATAATCTCTTGAAGAAACTTGTGTAACTCAAACAAAGCAGGACGACGATGTGACATGTCACTTTAAGGCGCCATTACATCACGCTGATCATGTTAAGATAAGTTACTAGCCATTTAGTGACGATAAATGTACATATATATACTTTTGATACTTGCACAATTTTTATTTCATGAGTTCTCAAATTTTCAAATTCCTAAAATTGCCAGAAATATTTTACAGGAATCTAAATTTCCAAATTTTTAAATTTCTGAATTTCTGAATTCCTGAAATCTTAGACATTTAAATTTTGAACTTTGTAATTCACCAAACTTGCCAGACTATCAAATTTTCCATTATGTAATTTACTTATTATTATAGTGTTAGGTGTTATTTTTCCATAGTTGTTTTATTATTTACATTCTGTTATAATCTTAAACGTTATTATCCAATAGTTGTTACATTAGTTACATGTTACTATAATGTTAGACGTTATTACTTAGCAGTTGTTATATTATTTACATATTATTATAAAATGAAATATTATTATTTACTTATTATTACAAAGTGAAGTGTTATTATTTAATACTTGTTATATTTACTACGATACTTTAAAGTGTCAAATACATAAACTGTGAAAGTCTACTGTTACCTTGAATGGCGATAGCGACGGTGTATAAATTATCTTGTGACCACCGATCAATTTCAGAAACAGAATAATCACTACGTGTCGTTTTAATTCCGCTGTATCAGGAGTTGATGCAAAAACTAAAATGCAATGTTCACTTAAAGTAAGAACACATTTTCATCGTGTTGTACGAATCCTTGCATGGACGATACACCAGAAATTTCCATTCGTTTTTAAATGACTCTGTAACACCTTGTCATCATCAGCCTCATGCTACATTAAATTACCATGCAAATTAGTTCTACTTTCATTTTCTTTTAAAATATTCTTTCGCCAGCAGTAAACGACCAAAAGAGTGTTCCATGGCAAAAAATATACATGCACAAAGTATAAATAGCTGTGGACAAAACTTAATATAATCAGCTATACTACAAAATATTATACTGTGAAATAATGTGAAACCCACATGATACCTTTGCATATTTTAAAAAAATGATATTTTATGGTAATCTCTGAAAATCTAATTATTTTGTTCTAGTTAGTTACATTGCACGTTTATCTTGTATGTTATATGATACATTACTATCATATCATTATACACATATGTATATGGTATATGTGTACATATGTATGTACACATGTATGGGGTACATATTACACATGATAACGATACAAAAAATTAAACTAGTTTAAAATAATAAGCTTCACTTGTAGTTTCTGTAAAATTTAATTTGTTTAGGTATTTGAATAAATGAATAAATGTATCGATGTTTTCGTGACATAACCTAAAACGTGAATTGGTTATACTATTTAATGATTTCACAAATTCATCGATTTCTTAAATTTTATACTTAATATGAACAATACTGAAACTCATACACATATGTTTATGGTGAAATTAAATGTTAATTATATTAGGTATTGATGCCACTATAATTAATCATTTAAAATCAATAAATGACTATATAGTTTCGTAGATGTCTTTACTGAAGAAAATCAATTTATTCAAATCGAATAATTTAAGGTTCTTATGTTAAACTGTTGAGTAAATAAATTTAAGTTAAACTCTTTCTATGAACAAGTTTAAGTTTAATTGTTACTATGATCAAAGTTAAATTATTTTTAAGAACAAATTTAAATCGAATTGTTGCTATAAACAAATTGAAATCAATATTTTTTGTTTGGAGAATGTGCCCTCTTCTCTTTATGTCCGCTACTGATCAAGATAAAACTAAAACGTAAGATTCAGGGAACAAACTGGAATTGAAGCTAAAAGAATGCGAAAACTCGAGCAACTCGTTTAAATTGCGAATAGACTCATAAAGTGACTACAATGTGGCTGCATAACAAAAACATCGACAACTGAAAAAGCTTTTATGGCACTGTTAACCGTGATTACTATCTATCGTTGGCGATCGCTCTGCATACTTGAGCAGTTAAAGTTACTCTCACTAGATATTCATGACGAGAACTGTTGTTTCATGGTGAACGTGATGTCCGCTAAAAAATACGATTATTGCTGGAGGATTTTTTAACATGAACGGTTACCTAGTTTACTACAATTTCAAATTAAACGATCTAACTGTGTTAATATCCTTTAGCAAATAAAAATAAGAGTGTCAGGTTAGAGATTTATTCAAAGAACTAACAGCTAGCTGTAGCTTTCAACAATTACAACTTTAAAACATGTATTAAAGCATTTTTCTGTACAAATAAAATTAAAATTCTTATCAATTATTTTATTCTTTAAATTGTTTAAAACTGTATTTATTATATTTTTAAATTAAACGATTTAACTGTGTTACTACTATTTAGCAAATAAAAATAAGGGTGTAAAGTTGTTAAAGATTTATTCAAAGAATTAACAGCTAGTTATAGTTTTCAACAATTACAACTTTAAAACATGTATTAAAGCATTTTTCTGTACAAATAAAATTAAAATTCTACATTTTAACTCGTTGTGTATTGAAATCAATTCTGAAATTTAATTTTGAGGTTATTTTTTGATCGCAAGTACATTATATATTATAAGTACAGAATTAATACATGTTATACTTTCTCCAAGTGTTATACTAAATGCTATACATTCTTCAAATGTTACACTAAATTATCAAGCTAAACAAAAATATGAATTTTATTCGGATCCGTTGTGCGATTGGTAGTCAGCCATTTTGTATCAGCAACGTAAATGAAAGCTTTACGCAGTCATATTCCTTAAACTTCAAGTTTCAAACTGATACGATATAAATACCCTTTCTCAATACTTTTATCATCAAATCATTTCAAACTTTTTATACACTTGTTTGTTTAATACTTAAAAACCAGTAATTTTAGCAGGAGTCTAATCAAAATATTGTAAAATCACAGTTGGACGTATAACCTAAAAGTTAGAATACAGTTAAAAGATTATTTATTATTTCAGATCAAGATGATATTTATAATAAGTACTGGTACCAATAATTATAGGACTAATAATGGAATGTTGTTCAGTTACGAGAAAGTCTATTAATGGCAACTAGTAATTTGAAATAAACAATTCATTATAACGGTGCTACAGCTTTCCTGAATCCGAGTTCATGTAACACTTGTCTTACCTTAATTCACAGAACATACTGACACAGTTTGTCTATTTTTTTACTTCATTTACTTTTGACACAAGAAATGCCCGATAAGTTGAAAATTACAAAGGTTGGAAATAATTTGGTGCACATGTCGGCTTATATGGTAGCAAAGGTAACGAGCACGAAATAAGACGCATACATTATGACCTTAGTAATCTGAAGTCAATTTACATAGTAATTACTAAGTTTCCTGGTTCCAAATTACCTCTCAGCCGAGCCGTCAAAGAGTCGACGAGTAGCCGACAACGTGTCCGAATAATAAGTATGCGAAAAGAACCGAAGCATAAGTCGTTTACCAGAATATGGTATTCGATCTTTAAGTAACGAGGTAACAAATTCGAAAAGGGCGACTCTCGTTTTCGAGCGAAATAAATTCTCCTAACTCAGGCCCCGGAGGAAATTTGCCTAAGGGATGGCCCGGTTGCTGGCGTCACGGATTTCCATGAAATGATCGTTCGAACGACGATAAAAACAATAGTAACAAAAACTATGATTCTTTAAAAAACATTTGTTAAATGACATTTATTAAAAATAATAGAACTTGATATTAGTAGAATTTGTTATAGATAAAAGAACATAAAGATGGCAAAACTTGTTAAATATTGTTAAAGTTAAAAATAATGAAGCACATATTAGAAATGGTTAAAATAGTAGAACATAAAAATACAAATATTAGAAATGGTTAAAAATAGTAGAACATAAAAATACAAATATTAGAAATGGTTAAGAATAGTAGAACATAAAAATACAAATATGAGAAATGGTTAAAAATAGTAGAACATGAAAATACAAATATTAGAAATGGTTAAAAATAGTAGAACATAAAAATACAAATATTAGAAATGGTTAAAAATAGTAGAACATAAAGATACAAATATTAGAAATGGTCAAAAATAGTAGAACATAAAAATACAAATATTAGAAATGGTCAAAAATAGTAGAACATAAAAATACAAATATTAGAAATGGTTAAGAATAGTAGAACATAAAAATACAAATATTAGAAATGGTTAAGAATAGTAGAACATAAAAATACAAATATTAGAAATGGTTAAAAATAGTAGAACATAAAAATACAAATATTAGAAATGGTTAAGAATAGTAGAACATAAAAATACAAATATTAGAAATGGTTAAGAATAGTAGAACATAAAAATACAAATATTAGAAATGGTTAAGAATAGTAGAACATAAAAATACAAATATTAGAAATGGTTAAAAATAGTAGAACATAAAGATACAAATATTAGAAATGGTCAAAAATAGTAGAACATAAAAATACAAATATTAGAAATGGTTAAGAATAGTAGAACATAAAAATACAAATATTAGAAATGGTTAAGAATAGTAGAACATAAAAATACAAATATTAGAAATGGTTAAAAATAGTAGAATATAAAAATTGCAAAACTTATAAAAAATAGTGAAACTTAAAAATAATAGAACATAAAAATTGCAGAACTTATAAAAAATAGTGAAACTTAAAAATAATAGAACATAAAAATAGTAGAACTTGTTAATAATAGCTAGAAATTTTTCAATGATTCTGATATTTTATATCGATCATGCAGTTTTCATGAAATGTGGACATTGTAGAAATAAAATGAATGATGTTCTCACAAAAATGGAGACATTAATGAAATTGACTTTCGTTCTGTTAGATTGCTAAAATATAACACTGTGTTGAAATAGTAGAATCAAATTTTCAAAGCAAATATCAATTTCAAAGGGATAAGTACAAATGGAGGCACTCAGGGAACATGTATTTCACATTCATTGGAGACAGTGAGTGAATCTGTAACTGAGATTTTGAAATGTGTAAGTTTGGAAATATGAATATCTGGAAATTGAGAATTTTGAAATTTTGGATTTCTGAAATTTAGTGAGTTGAAATTAGGGAATTTAGAAATTATGAAACGTGGGAATTTAGAGACTTGTGTATCTGGTAGGATATGGATATTTGTAGATTTGACCTGACCATACCTAACACTTCTTACAGTGTCACATCCACTCTAATCCACATCTAATAATATTAAACATTTTTCTATCTAAATATTTGCATTCTCAAAGTCTCTCAATTCCCAATATTTTGCGTATAAAATCCTACCCCTCACCAAATATTCACCAAACCCCACATGAATCATAAAAGACTCTTACGCCAATATTTGCAATATTCAATTATTACCTACGTAATTACCCGTGTTTGAAGCATCCCTCTTGAAGACCCAGAAACCTCCCCCGACGGTAAAATATTCACTACGAACAATTCGCAGCCGCGTACACAGCGCGTCTCGGCTTTCTAACGACGACAGCCCACCATGATTTCACCTTTCAGCTTATTATTAGCCATTGTGCTCGCGTCGGAGGTTCATCTCGCTTTGGGCCCGATTATTTCGATTAGCCTTGAATACCGGCTATTGTTTCAAGCCTCTTTGCAATTCGTGTGTCGACGGTTGGGCTTCTTCTATACACGCGGATACAACCGTTAACCTTTAGCCGTCCTACTTTGATCCAGCTGCCTCTACCCGGGAGATGTGTACGCTCGGATATGACTCATAGATTTACGCGAGAAAATATGAAATATGAATCGTACGATTTGCTGGAGGTGCGTCTTCAACAGACAACAGGTATTTTATGCCTTTTGCTGAGAGTACAACAGGCGACAAAGAAAGTAATTTTAGAGGGAGACGGAATAATACAGCCTATTTAAGTGGTTATGCAAAATGAAACGGGGTGGGATTTCGACGTGGTTAGGTTCGGTGTTACTTGCACATCTATAATTTATTTGTAACTTTTTATAAGAAATACTTTGTTTCTTTGTAATAAATGTGAGCAAATTTTCTTGTAATAAATTCGGCGTTTTATAAGTTGTTTGTAACAATCATTTTTATGTGCTCTTCAATTTTCAAATTTTTATATTGTATAATGGTTTAATTTCTGCATTTCCACATATTGAGAATTTTTAATTTTTCGATTTAGGAATTTCAAATTCCTCGATTTTCAATATCTTTCCACGTTTAGAGATTCTCAAAGTTATCAAGTTTTCAATTTTGCACTTACCGAAATTTTTATATTCCGAAATTATTTGTAATTTACAAATTTGTGATTTACAAATTCATAAGTTACTATGTATTCAAATTTACAAATTTTCTTTTCCAAATTCTGTATTCATAAACTTCTGAATATTAAATTCCGCAATTCCCCAATTTTCACATTTCCAAAAACATAAATTTCCAAATTTCGAGTCTTTGAATATTCAGAAACTTAGAATTCCGATATTAGAAATTCGAGTATTTAAGGGTAGTAAGATTTGAAATTCAAATATTTGAGTATTTGGTTATTCAAACTTGTACTGTATTTATGTTATAAAAATTCTAAATAGAAATGAGAAACTAAAAAATTAAATATAATTTAGTAATAATTCACAAGCAAATGTGATTAAAATATTTGCTATTTATAACTATCGAAGTAAATCAACTTTATTCACGATACTTTTATTTCCTCATTTCAAATAGTTTTCATCTAGCACCATTTTGTGGCTATAGTTAAACGTTGACAAAATTACGACGCGTAAATTTTGCCCATTATCGCGTGATAACATACTAATGCATGTTTTTACGAGCAAAAGTACACGTTGACGCAATGGCATATCTTTTCCTGAGCATTTTACGCTTCAAGGTGAGGAACTTGCATGTGAAAAACGCATGTAGTCCGTTAAGCTGATAGATTATCATTATAGAGAGCTTGTAAACGTCATTAAGTCTAATAAAAATAAATTGTCACGATGGTAAAAGCTAAATAACAGCGGTGACTGTGTGTTTGTTTTAATGCTGTAAAGCATTACGTGATCTTTAATAATAAAATGAAAAATAGTACATCGCGTTGTGATGTGTATATGCAAATCAGATAACATTTTATTCAAACATTCATATATTCATAATTGTACTGTTATAATTATAATATTTTGTTACATATGTTATAATGCAATAGATTGTTTTACATACATTATCACACATATTATTTACATATATTACATGCACAATGTCCAAGACCGATATTTATAATATTAATTTCATGCATATTTTATAATAGTCGAATGATTAAATCATTAATGATGATATCATGAAACAATGGTCATAATTGGTTGACACTGTTGGCAAAATACTATTACTTTTCTCAATATTTTAAAAATCGGCTCTGATTTTAACAATGGCGCACCATACCGGAAAATCTGAATAAATCCGACAATAGTTGTGCCAATATGTAATTATCTTGTACCAATATGAACCACGTTAAAAGCTCTATAACTTATCGTTGACGACAATACTTGTTCGTCATTGACGTCAATCCCCATGAAATCAATAATAATGTTCGGTATCGTTTTCAACAGTTTCAGACACGTTTAATCGATTGTACAACTTTAAAATCTCTACATCTCATTCTTGTTCCACCTATATACAGTAGGTACTCTAAATTTTAAATACATATTCGAATTCGCGTGACCTAGTCTGTAGATCCACTGGTATTTCCCCAAAATGTAAGATAAATGAGACATTCCTCCTCTTTCAGCCTCACTGTTTGCCAAAGAAAACTGACGTTACACGAGTGTACCCGCATTGGTTGCGCACGATTATTGAAACCGTTGGTTGTTCGTTAACTTTTATGTCTCGTTTTTAAAGGCTCGTTAATCGCCTGAATTCGTGGACGTTGTAAATGATAACAGTCGTGTAGCAGCATTATTTACTAATGGTTATTTGACGACATCGTAAATATTCTTTTATTTTCCTCCTCGTTTGACTGTTTCTTCTACATTCTCTTTTCTGTTAATAATTGGTTTAATTATAAAATATTTTCATTCGTTTATAATACATAAAATTATTACTTTAGGTTAGGTTTAAAATCGTTTGGACGATGTTCAGATCTGTACATCTCATTCTTGTTCTATCTATACAGTACGTGCTCTACATTTTAAATACACATTCTACTTCGCCGAGGCACCTGTGGAGCCACTAGTTTATTTATTTTTAATTTTAACACATCCTTTGCGGGTGACGCGAATCACCTACTGCGGCCAACCGTTGAGAGACTGTAATTACATTTACAAAAATACTGGACGTTGTATGTGAGAGATTGAGGTCGCAGAATTTTTTACAATGATATCTACGAATATTTCGTTTTTAACAAAAGTCGAATCACATCTGAAACCGCACCCGCACAAGATATGTTAACCCTTTGCACTCCTATGTCGAGTGTGGCTCGACATCACATTTCTCTTGGATCTTATAAATAATTCAGCTAAATAGTTTGGCTGAATATATTTTCATTTATTTACAATTTATAATAAATGAAAAATGTATTTGTCACATATTCCACACTGTTGCAATATATTTTATCGAGAACCCCTTTTTGATCTATTTTGTAAATGACGGAGTTAGTAGAAAATAGAAATTAAAGAGTACAAAGGGTTAAAGCGTGCAACACCACTAGTGTAATAAAGTAAAAAATATAAGGAAACACCTACGTAAGTGATTCTAGCAATCGAAAGCCCGGAAGCGTCTTTCTGAAAGCTTCTTCGTCACCTTCCGTCGATGTCGTACGAGAGAATTTAATGCTCGGAGCAGCCTAAAGGCACCTGCGCATGTCGGCCTATACCCGACGGCATGTTACGCGTCGAGTACCTGCCTACGTTTCACCGCATGTATTTAAACATGAGTCCTATCCATCCCGTCGATTCGGACCACGTGCACATTCACACGTTCAACCGGTTATATGTACACGATCGGTCGCGTGTGGACGTTTAAATATCGCAGCTACACGACAGGGCGTGGAACCTGTTATTGGTTCAAGTAGGCGGATTCAGTTTGGTTCAGATCGATCGATCGATCGAAACCTTTCGATCAACGGATGCTCTCAAGAGTGTGATTTTGCATCGCAGAAGGGTTGTGGATTTGTAGACTTAATGAATATTTACGCATAGACTTAATGGATTGACGATGATATTGTATGATTTTTTATCGAGTTGAGTGTCAAATTTCTGACACTTAATGGATAAGTCTATTAATCGAAGATGGTACTAGGTGATTTTTTGTTAAGTTGAGTGTCAAGTTTGTTACACTTAATTGTTAATTAAATCTATTCATCGAGGATGATATTAGATGATTTTCAGTTCAATATTAAACTGACAATTAATGGATAACGGAGTCTATTAATCAAGGATGACATTAGATGATTTTATATTAGGTTGAGTGTCAAGTTTGTTACACTTAATGGAGAATTAAGTTTATTAATCCAGGCTGATATTAGATGCTTTTATATTAGGTTGAGTGTCAAATTTGTTACACTTAACTGTTAATTAAATCTATTCATCGAGGATGATATTAGATGATTTTCAGTTCAATATTAAATTTCTGACAATTAATGGATAACGGAGTTTATTAATGAAGGATGACATTAGATGATTTTATGTTAGGTTGAGTGTCTAGTTTGTTACACTTAATGGATAACTAAGTCTATTAATGAAGGCTGACATTAGATGGTTTTATATTAGGTTGAGTGTCAAGTTTGTTACACTTAATGGAGAATTAAGTCTATTAATCGAGGATGATATTGCATGATTTGTGATCGAGTTCAGTATTAAATTTCTGATACTTAATGGATAACTGAGTCTATTAATCAAGGTTGACATTAGATGATTTTATATTAGGTTGAGTGTCTAGTTTGGCAACTTAATGGATAACTAAGTCTATTAATCAAGGTTGATATTAAATGATTTTGTATTAGGTTGAGTGTCAAATTTGTTACACTTAATGGATAACTAAGACTATTAATCGTGGATGATATTAGATGATTTTGAATCGGTTTGAATATCGAATTTCAGTGAAAATGAATTTAAACTCTTTGACTGTTGTAAATTTTCACTTAAATCTGTCATGTATAAAAGACTATGTTTCTTACAATTCTTTATAAAAATCGTAATAGAAAACGGTGAGACTAAAAAAGCTAATACTTTTACAATATATTAAAACTTCTTACAATTAGACGATTTGCTGAAATTGTTGTAATTTTTTGTAATTAAGATACAACGTTGTAACCTTGTAATTAAGTACTTTGTTGTAATTAAAATTAGGGATTTGAATGAATATTCAATAACAAAATATTGAATATCCATTGATTAATTGTAATCATTTGATTTTTGCATTACTATCATTTTGGGATATAATCAGTTTATCTAAATCATTAAAGGATTATTATAATGCCGAATCATGGGATATAAATACAAACAGTATATCATTCGTGGAGACTGTAACTATTTCCAGAACAATAAGATGTTATCTGAGAAACTAAAAATTATTACAAAGACTTGCTATCGTCTAAACATTATCTTGATGACCCTCGTTCCACTTTTCTAATTGTTCAGCCGATCAATTAAATGTTTGCGGTCGACGATCAGTGATCCGTGACGAGAACATGAGTACCTCGATTAAATGGCTAACACTGTTTTCCATACCACACCGATTTCAATGTATAAACGTGATGTTCGTGAAACGAGGAAACAATGTCATAATTGTAAGATCTTGATGAAACATCGATGTATTACTTTTCATTCTATCACTTCCCTGTTTCATCTGAAACATTCATCTATCTATTTTTTTTAATAATATTAAAGTAATATTTGAAATTATTACTTTCTCTTTTATTGCAAAAATTGCTACGCTAAATAATGAAGTGAATATGAAATAGCAGTTTTAAATAATAAAGTTAATTGTTAGAAATAAAGTTAACTTTAACAATTTTCAATCAGAAAATTATTTATCGGACTAAATTTATATATGGTGATCGGAATGTTTATTATTATATTTGATATTCTTATCAAGGATCCAAACAATGAAAAACATTTACACATGATTAGAATAAAAATTAAAAAAAAACAGGAACCTTTACATTTTAAAAGAATAACTAACTTAATTAGTCAAAAGAAACGAAAAATTTATGCATCTCATCAAAAAACACGTACAAGTTGTTAAAAAAGAAAATATAGAAAATATAGAAAATATAGAAAGAAAATTATTGGTCGCAATAATAATAGTACCAATTGTGTTATAAATTATGATATAATTTTTTACGAGCTTTCAATGTATACCCTAATAAAATTTTTCCAATTAACGTAATACATGATTTATTAAATATTTAGGTACAATAATGATAATTCGACAAAATATTAATTGTTTAATGAATTTGTGATATGAGAGAAGAGAACATTTAATTGTCCTTCAGATATAATTATAAACAAGAACTTAAATTAAAATATAATCTTGTGTTTAAGTTGTATAAAAGTCTAATTAACGCATCGATTGCAAAAACATGTTTATTGATTGTGCGAGTTTTCACGGAATTGTAGATATTGCAATAAAATGTTGACCGGCTACGAGATTCGTGTTTTCATGCTCAAACGTTGTTGACCGATCACGAGTTAACTCGTGTTTGCGCTTGCATTAGCTATTTCAATTTTTAGAACTCTGAGTAATATAGAACATTATAAAAACTTTTTATAACACGCTCAGTGTTCGCTTTATTGTAAAAAATTACTTTTCTTGAAACTTGGATTTTTATAATTATTCTAGTATCTCAAACATTTTAACCATGACAGAACGTGACAGTAAAGAATTTTTTAGTGAGGAAAAGTTATTTTATCTGTGTACTATACAGTTTATGATTTTTAAAAAATGGTTGAAAGTTATGTAGTACATATGTGCAAAATTTCAATTCATTAAACATAAATAAATTAGATTGAAATTTATTTAGATCATTCCACTTTTATATTCAATAACATATTATTTTAATTATAATTTCTTTCTATATTTTTTAAACATAATATTTAAATTTGTTTTCATATATTTTATAGCGATAAATGGTTTAATAATGTATGAACGAATAATTGACGGTTGTAATTGAAGTATATTTTCTTTCATAATTTACTTAGATTATGGAAGATTTATTTTCATAATAATATTTATATTTATTTTAATATATTTTACAATAATACATGGTTTAATCATTCTAGACTGAATAATTTATAGTTATAACAGTAGTAAATTTCCTTATATAAAGAAAAATTCTTTTCTTTCTTCTATTTATTTATGTTATGTTATGTTAAGTTATGTTAATTTCATTTACTGTATTAATTTATAATATAGAATGTGAATTATAGTATATTTATTTATTTTATCAATAATATTCATAATTTAAAAACCTAAAATTATAACAATTTCATTACAATAAAATGGATTAAGTATAATTTCTTGTCAGAATAAAAATGCTTATAATTCATAACATTAACTATTTTTAACTTTCTAAGCTACTCTGTTAGATGAACTTTAATGAATTATAATTTCTTCTACTAAAACTACACAAATTCCTTTCACATCATAATTACCATCTACAATAACTCCAATAGCTTCTCTAATTAATCACTGACACAATGTAGCTTCTGCGTAAATTTGTACGTCAACAATGTTTTAATTTCCTCGAAATGGCCTCTTTCATCCAAGTCCTGAATTACCTCGACTACTAATTCCTTCTGCCTCCGTCTAAAATTCCGCAGAAAATCACGGAACAACGAAGGTAAACGCGACAAAGCTACACTCGCGTAGTTCGAAGAGTAAACTATTCAATTAGAAGGAGCGATTTGATCTACGGTGGCCTGCTAATGGCATCGCGTGACATAGCCTCGCAGGAAGTCGTAATAAAGTCCGGTGCATGCAATGATTCTCTGCGGATCTATCGCGAAAGCTGTTCGTGCCAGGTTGAAAATGTAAAACAAAGATCGTCCGGCGATTCGACACGTGGAGAAAAATTATTAACGCGTTCTTTATCATTGCGGTCACGCAGCCCCCGTGGTTTCGCCAGAATCGGCGAACAGAAGGGAAAGAAACAAGGATAAAAGGCGTTAATACACGATCGAACAGCACGCACGCGCCGTGTAGTGTCTTATAACGCGATCTACAAATCATATGGCGATACGTTGACCGTATTTATTGGCCAGGTTATTTTTCTATCGGGTGCTCGGGGCTTGCCCGACTGACTTATTGATACAAGTTAGGGATTCGTCGTCACGCGACTATTTTTATGGTACACTCGGGTGCGACGTAGGCTTCTTTTGAATCAGGTAGAATGTAAAAAATGTTAAAGTTTCAAACTTTCAAGTTGCAGAATTATAAAACCTTTGTATACAGAAATATAAAAAATTCTCAATTTTCCAATTTTTCAATTCTTCCATTTTTCAATTTTTCAATTTTTCAATTTTTCAATTCTTCAATTTTTCAATTTTTCAATTTTCAGTTTTTCAATTTTTCAATTTTCAATTTTCTAATTTCTCAATTTTCCAATTTCTCAATTTTTCAATTTTCAATTTTCTAATTTCTCAATTTTCCAATTTCTCAATTTCTCATTTTCTCAATTTCTCAATTTCTCAATTTCCTAATTTCTCAATTTCTCAATTTCTCAATTTCTAAATTTCCCAATTTTTCAATTTTTCATTTTTTCAATTTTCAGTTTTTCAATTTTTCAATTTTCTAATTTGTCAATTTTCCAATTTCTCAATTTCTCAATTTCTAAATTTCCCAGTTTCTCAATTTTTCAATTTCTCAATTACTCAATTTCTCAATTTTTCAATTTATAATTTTCTAAATTTCTGAATTCTCAAACTCTTCAATTTTCAGATTTTCAAGTTCCTAAGTTAACAAATATCTAAATTTTCATATTTTGAGTACTTGTATTTTCGAATCACAAAATTTGAATATTTCAAAATCTCCAAATCCTCAATTTACAAAATTTTTAAATTTCTAATTCTTTACTCTTCCAATTCCTAAATTCTCAAATTCTCAAATCCTCCACTTTCTTAATTTTTTGAGTTCTCAAATTTCTAAACATTCAGATGTCCAAGTCCCAGATTTCTAAATTTTCAAATATCTGCGTTAATAAATTTGAAAACTGCCTCACTAAAAATGATATACTTTTGAATAAATCTATAAAGCTTAGAAAGTTCGAAATTTTGTCATTGTTTTTACCGAATTTTACAATCTCGGTATTTTACAACATTAACAATTTGAAATTTTATTAACATTTATATAGACATCATTAGATTTGTTAAATTTTGTTAGAACACGAAACTTGATATTAAATTGTTCACAAAAAGTCACTAAAATAACCATAACTGTTCTTTAAGCACTCAATCGGCAACAATCTTGATGGCTACTTTTTTTGGCTATATCTATTGAACCGTTCACCTTGTCAAGATGAAAAGTATATATTCCGAAACTAGAGATCATGTGATTTTATCTGACAACTGACTAGCAGGAATGGCTGGCGTGTTTTACAAGAAGATAGCCAACAGACATTGATCCTTTTACGGTTTTAATATTAATTTAACATCTTGTCATGTATCTCGATTCTCTTAACTTTCGTTTGCAACTCTCTCTACTTTCTTCGTTATCGATACACACCTTCATCCTTTATGCTTAATTTTATTAATTTACATTTGCTATTAAATTTATTTCTAATACTTTTAATTTTTACTTAAAAATATGTACTTTAACTACTATTCAGTACATACATTATTCAATTAGTATTTACTCCTGTTGTGTTACTAGTATTTACTACTATTCTGTTAGTATATTTACTTTGTTACATTTAGAAAAGAATTAATGGTCAAATATCATTGTTAATATAAATAATAAAGTATTTTGCTATGTGACAGGAAAGTACATTTTTGAATTTTTATAAGTATGTAGTACTAATGAGGTGGCAATAAAGAAATATTTCTCTAATAAAAATTTTATTAAAGAAAAGGAGATATAATATTCATAATAAATTTACAGTTTCTGGAAACTAAAGTTACAAAAGAACAACAAATGTTTTCGATAATTTCATTAATCGCAAGAATCACAATTTACTTACACTTAGCAAAATTTTATAATATATTTTATGTAACATATTGGAAACAAAGTGCAACGAATAATTAGTTGCAAGAAACAAAAGTTTTTGTTTTATGAGAAATCTTAAATTGACAAAACTAAACTATAATTAATGTCATGTGCAACAAACGTGTAAGCATAGGTATGCTACAACAATACAAGTTCCTATTAAGGTTAAAGGTTAAGATCAGGTAATTAATATTCCTATGTATTAATAATTACCCTATTATTCGATTAATTGCAATCGTAATTCACCATTATATTCACAAATGCAAGATCATGATAAATTAGTGGTTCGCACAATGTTAATAAACATCAATAAGTGCAAGCACTGATTACGATCTTCGATCATTAATCGAGCGCTGGAAACTTTTAATCATTGATTTATACGATGAAAAGGTATTCTTCATTAACGATTTTTATTGGCATTTTGCAATGGTAGTCGCGTTATCACGATCGAAGGAAAAAGTGGCAGCCATGAACTTTTGCTTGTCCCATTCCCATCCAATATTCATCATGACGATAGTGAATGGTGTTCACGCGTCGATTCTGACGTCGATAATTCATGAATCGATTTAATACAAACAACTCTAAAGTTTCAAATAACCTTTTTATTCCGCTGGAGACACTGTTTCTTCAATCGACGTGTCATGCTCGGAAGATAACTATTATAGCAATCTGCTGACGAGTGGTGTATTGCGAAATATTGCTGATTTAACGTTTGAACAAATTTTTAATGATTTAATTTAGTGGTTTAATTACGAATAAATTTAGTAATTTAATTACAAATACGTTTAATAATTTAATTATGAATAAATTTAGTTTGAACTTAAATTGCCAAATCAACGTGATGAGTACTTAAACATTTTATTTTAAGATTCCTGCAAATTAAATTATTGTAATATTAACAATAAACATGCAATGATAAGTTTTGTTACTACTGTGTAGTATTCATGTATCACTATAAAATTGACGTTCTATTGTGTAAAAAATAATTTGGACTGAAGCATCTATTCATCCAATTGTAGGTTAGGAAGGTTGTTCCACTTGCACTAATAGTCTTCATGAACCTTTATTTTCTTTAAGTTAATTCAAATTTAAAAGTTTCATTTAACTTTTGTTAGTGTTTAGATCTTTTCTAATTTAAACATTTGCTGTCTTTATTTTAATCTTCATTGCAGTAAAACATTTCAAGGTTCAAGCTTTTAAATTATTAACTCTTTGCACTTCTTAATTTCACCTGCTAACTCTTCAATTTATAAAATAGATCAAGAAAGAGGTTCTTTGTCAAATGCAATGCAACAGTGCAGAGTGATAAATATATTTGTCATTTATCATAAGTAGTAAATAAATGAAAATATATTGTATATTCAACTATTTATTTGAATTATTTATAAGATCTAAGAGAAATGTGATGTTGAGCCATACACGACATAGCAGTGCGTAGGGTTAAATATTAACAAGTCCAGAATTATAATACCTAAATTAAACGATAATATAAACTAAACTAGTAAGGTTCACCTGGTGTCCCTACCCTTAAAATTTCGAGTGGAATGGTTAAATATTAACAAATCCGGAATTATAGTACCTAAATTAAACGATAATATAAACTAAACTAGTAGTTCCACATAGTGTCCCTACCCTTAACCCCTTGGCCTATGATTAATTGGTCAGGTGCGTCAATCAGAACTAACTAATACCGCCATAATATAAAAACAGACAAAGAAAGTTGAAATGTTATGTCAATGTGGTATTATGCAATCGTTGACATTGCAAATTATAATGGGACTTGAACTCCAAACTGAAGCGTGTTGAAAATTCGAGTAAAATTGATCGCAACTGAAGTTCGAGTGCGTCACGAGACAGACTCGAAATAGTGCAAAGGGTTAAAATTTCAAGCCAAAAGAAAATTGCGACCTGCAGTGTGGTACAGACAAACGAACGAATAAATGCAGATCGAGTCATCCCAGGAGCCTTCGGCAATAAAGAATACAGGTCCTAGCGCGAGGATCTTCAGAGGTTGCTTTTTATGATTCTCATTCTTCCGCCCAACAAATTTACCTATCGCACTGCACCTGCCGTTCGCATTCGACCCATGTCCACGGTGAGTTTGTAGTTGTCGACCGCCTACGAGGATTCGATCCTTGGTCCTGAGATGATTGCTCCTCCTGTTCGCGTATTGCGAGCCGTACACGAGGACTACATTAGCATAACACGACCTAATTGATACTGGTCGCATTATGCGCCTCCACCGCGACCATATTGGACGTTAGATGCGTTTAACATGTATGCTACTGGTTGCACAAGGTGTTTAGACACGCGGTACTAACAGTTGGAGAATTGCTGACTTGGCCGACGTGACAAATTAAGGAATAGAGTAGAACCTCCCACGTTTAGTCGAGAGAAATTCTTGTCTACACAGTAAAAATATATAATACAAGGAAAAGGAAATCTTCCATTTGTTGATTTTGAGGAGTTTTTGAGAAGCTTCGAATTTGGGGATAGGTTAGATATTTGGAGACGTGGAAATTTGGAGATGTTAATTTGAGGGTATAGAAATTAGGGGAAATTTGGGGATAAAAGAATTTTTGGGGATTTTGGGAGTTTGGGGTATACGGATGTGGGAATCTAGGAATATGGCAATTTAAAAAATTGGGGAACAGAAATTTGGGCATGTAGGTATTTGAGGATATAGAATCGGGAAAAATGATAATATGAGGATATAGGAATTGGGAAAAATGCAAATATGGGGATATAGAAATTGGGAAAAATGCGAATATGGGGTTATAGAAATTGGGATAAATGCAAATGGGAATACAGGAATTGAGTGATATGGAGATTTGGGGATATCAGAATTTGGAGACGTTAGCAATTTGGGGATCTATGGATGTGGGAATCTAGAATTTTGACGGTTTAGAAATTGAGACATAGGAATTTGGTGGACTAGAAATTTGAATATATAGGAATTTGGAGACCTAGAAAGGGTATATAGGAATTTGGAGATTTAGGGATTTGGAATTTAGAAATTTAGAAATATTGGAATTTGGGGACGTACAAATTTGGGTATATACGAATTTGGGGGACTATGAATATGGAGACCTACAAATTTGGATATATAGAAATTTGGGGACCTAGAAAGGGTATATAGGAATTTGGAGATTTAGGGATTTGGAAATTTAGAAATTTAGAAATATAGGAATTTGGGTACCTACAAATTTAGTTACATACAAATTTGGGGGTGTAGGGATTTGGAGACATAGAAATTTGGATATATAGGAATTTGGGGACCTAGAAAGGGTATATAGGAATTTGAAAATTTTAAAATTTGGGAATTTAGAAATTTAGAAATATAGGAATTTGGGGTCCTACAAATTTAGGTACATGCAAATTTGGGATTGTAGGGATTTTAGGACCTACAAACTTGGGTATAAATGAATTTGGGGGCATAGGGATTTGGGGACCTACAAATTTGGATATGTACGAATTTGGGGATATAGGGATTTGTACCTAGAAATTTGAGTATATAGCAATTTGAAGACCAAGAGATTTAGAGACCTAGAAATTTAGGCATATGGAGATGTCAGGACCTAGAAATTTAAGAATACTGGAATTTGGTGACCTAGGGATTTGCAGACCAAAAGATTTGGTCTAGGCAGTTGGGCACATAGGTGCTTGAGAACATTGGAATTTAGGAATATAATAATCTATGAAACTGTGGTTCTAAAATTCTGAAAATTTGGAGACCAAGGAATTTGAAAATTCAGAAATTTGTACATATAGCACATACCACTCTAACTTCAGTCTTCTTTTTCCCAATATATCTCAAATTATTAAAACTTCCTGACAGTTTTTCTTCGAACCAAATCACATCCATCAACTTCAACGTAGATCAGAAAAGTATCAGAGTAAACTTATCGCATAGATCCGCATTGTAATTCGAAACAGCCAATTATAATATTTTTTATGATTTCGAACGTTAGGTCACAAAGAAATGACAAGAAACTACTTTACAATTACGATAAGTAGGAAACTCGTGCACCGTGAGCTTGTTATTCAGAAGTGAAATTCGCAAAAGTTGTTGAATTGATTGTTACTGAAAGCAGACACCGTTAGACATTTACCACATGACCGATCGCCACAGGAAATCAATGCTTTCGAGACGTCACCGTGATCGAGATGAAACACATGTGACCCGACAAGAACTTCCTAATCTGTAACTAATCGAAATTGTAAAGTGGAAATTGTTGGAATAAATCGGTCCTGCCCGTAGACACAGTTTGTCATTGAACGTGGAATAAATTGTACCGTTCTCCTGCCGGCTATAAGTTAAACGGACCCATTGCAACCTCGTATATTTTATCAAGTCTCGTTTAATAATTATTATGCGCATAAACGTTGCCTTTCGGCGCCAGATTATGATCCCGTGTTCCTGCATTTTAATGAACAGAAATGATCTGTCACATGGACGTTGAACGGTAGCTGAGAGGTTTGGAACACTTATGAGGGTGTTGAACCTTTACTGCTTGCAGAAGCGAAATTTAGAAATTTTATCGATATTTAAATTTAGCTTTCTGTTTTCGAATTTGGTACTGTGGAAAGTTGGGAATTTATTGATTTAGAAATTTGTGGAATTTGAGAAAGAAAATTGGGAAATTAGAAATTTAGGAATTTATATGTTTGAAAGAATTTAGAAATTTTGAAGTTTTGGAAATTATTGATATTTAAATTTAGAAACTTGGGAATTTTCGAATTTGGAACTTTTTAAATTTAGATATTTGGAAATTTAAGTATTTACAAATTTAAAAATTTAGAAATGCAGAAATTCAGAAATTCAGATTGTTGGTTCAGAAATTAAAAAATTTAGAAATGTAGAAATTCAGAAATTCAGATAATTGGTTTAGAAATTCAAAAATTTAGAAATTCAGAAATTCAGATAGTTAGTTTAGAAATTAAAACATTTTGAAATCCAGAAATTTTAGAAAGTTGACAACTTAGAAATTTAAAAATGTTAGAAATTTTAAATCTTCATAAGAATTCTTTCATATTGAAATTTTTGAAGTTATCAATATTTAAATTTAGGGATTTGAAAGTTTTTAAATTTGAAACCGTAAAGGTTCGAAAACAATGATTTAGAAATATAGAAATTTTAAAAGTTAAAAAAAATATTTTTTTAAAAATTGAGTTAAACAAAATGACATATTTGATTCGATAAAATGATAAGTTTAGTACAATAATCAATATAAGCTTATCATCCGATTAAATCAGCCTGTATACCGTTGTTACCGCGAATCACTAAGCATTCGCACGAACTTTATCCACATTTTTATGCCATACTCTTATGCGAATGATCCACAAGCTATAATTATACCTTGTCCGTCAAGAATTAACGGTAACGTACAATTGTGTCCATTTTCGGTTAAAAATCATCGACCGCATTGATATCCATCAGATAGTATAATGAAGGAACGCTATTGCTGGCGTATAATTAATGTCCGCTATGACGATCATGAAATGTTAATTATCGAGTCTACTCGCGAGCAATCGAAGAGACTCCGTTTGTATTGCATTACCATATGTCCGATTGATAAATTCGAAACTAAACTCGAGTCACACTTGCCGTTTAACATCGTAACACCAAGTTGATCCAAAGCGTTTTGTTACGCAATAGATCGTTCATACATAAGTACAGGTTAGCGCGTGCTCTCGCTGTGAAAACGTTCCAGCTGACATTTTCTCTGACTAATAGCGATTGGATCTTCAACAATAACAAACAGATATGTACTTACCTCTTGAAGACCCTCTAACACGGTAAATCATTTCGATTCGCGAACATATTCATTATGCGATGAAACCCGTTGAAATTTTTGTAAAATAGAACATTTTAAGCAAATGTTTGTACCGTGATTTATTTAATATTTTAAGATAATATATCCATTATGCTGCGATGAAACTCGTTGAAATTTTTGCAAAGTGGAACATTTTCGGAAAATGTTTGTACCGTGATTTATTTAATGTTATAAGAAAGTTGTTGGACTGCAATTTATTTAATATTTTAAGAAATATTTGGACTGCAATTCGTTTAATATTTTAGGAAAATATTTATACTGCATTATTTTTAGAAAATTAAGGTATGATTTTTGTAGGGTAAACTAGTCTTTTATTGACAAACTTTGTTGACATATTGAGATTGTAGAAATTTGAGAATTTGGAGACTTGGAGCTTTGGAAATTTGGGAATTTGAAATTATAGAAATTTTGAAATTTATGGAATTGAGAATTTAGGAGTTTGAGATTCTAGAGATTTGGAGATTGGATTTGGGAATTTAAGAATTTGTGATTATAGAAGTTTGGAAATTTAGAGACTTGGAGCGTTGGAAATTTTGGGAATTTGAAATTATAAAAATTTGGAGTTTTATGGAATTGAGAATTTAGGAGTTTGAGATTATAGAGATTTGGAGATTGGATTTGAGAATTTAGGAATTTGTGATTATAGAGATTTGGAAACTTAGAGATTTAGAGACTTGGAACTTTGGTAATTTTTGAATTTGACAATTTGACAATTTAGAAATTTTGGAATATGGCATTTAGGAATTTTAGGATTAAAAAATTTGGAAGTTCGGGATTTGGATAATTCTAAATTAAATTGTATAAATTTGAGAATACATAAATTTCGAAATATAAGAATTTGAAAATTTGGAGGGTTCGAAATATTATAATCTGAAAACGAGAATTTTAAGATTTGGTAATTTCAGAATTCGAGAAGTGGGGATTTGAAAATTTGAAAGTTTCTATTCTTAGGAATTTGAAAATTTGGGAGTTTGACATTACAGGCGTTTGAAAATTTAGGGATTTAGAAATTGCAGAATTTAAAAACTTGAAAATTATAGAATTTTGAAATTCAGTAATTTTGATATTTGAAGATTTCGAAATTCTTTAATATTAGACTTTGTAAACGTAAAAAATTGGAAACATAAAAATAAGAGAAATAATTTGAATATTTATTCTTCCAAAAACTCGACAATCTTGTAACTTTTTTGTTTTGGAATTTTAGAACTTGTAGCTATAAAAATTTGGAAACTTGAAAACTTGAGAATTCTAAGATAAAATGAAGAGATAACATATTATTCCCCTTAACATGACATTAATATGTTTTCACTCTTCAATCATATCTTGAATCTCTCCATTGTCTTATAACAATGTGATTTGCCATTGTTTTGGACGTTGTTGCTGAACATCAACATTTTCATAATAAAATTAATACCTTCATAGTTAAATAGAATAATTCCTTTGTTACAAGTAATAATTGAAAACTCTACGTCGATTCGCATAATGTGTCTCAGCACTGAACGCGCCAAGCACCTGCTTAACCAGGCGTTGAAATCTCCAGCACTACACGATGTGATGCAACGAAACGCGACGTCGAAACTTTTACTGGATCCAGAAAATTTGTTAGCGAAGCTGTTATCGCGTTCAGTGAATAAAGATGAAGAAAAAGAACTACACAAATATAATAAATGCACAATTAATAATAATAGAAATCGCATAACACGGTAACTCATTAAAATGTGCGATATGATAAAATCGCCATTAAATAACAAGTGAACAACGTTAACGATCCCTTTTCCCATACACGTATTACAAATACAATTATAATAACATTTCTATAGCACATTTTTTGGGTCTGTACAAAATTTTTTATGTGAAATTTTAGTGAATACCATTCGGCCAAGTGTCATGAAAAATGTAATAAAGTTGACAAATTTACGAACTTAGAAATACCCAAATTCTCAAGTTTCAGGACTTAAACCTTCATGTCCTTAAATTCCACTCATTTTTTAATTTGAGATTTCCCAATTTCCAAATCTTGAAATTTACGAATATTTGAATTTCTAAAATTCAAAATTTTAAAACTTCGAAATTATTTCCAATTTTCTGGACAGAAAAATTACAAAATTTCTGCATTCTCAAACCTTCAAGTCTCTAAATTTCCAATTTCCCAAATTGTCAAATTCCTAAAAATATGTATTCTCAATTTTTTAAATTTCCAACTCGTCAAATCCACAAGTTCTCAAATTTCCATATATTCAGATTCATAAATTTCAACATTACTAAATTACCAAATTACCAAATTTTCAAATATCAAAATCATCAAATCTCTAAATTGTCATATCTGCAAATTCCCAAATTCCCAAATGTTCAAACCTGTAAACTCTCGAATTTCCAAACTCTTACACCTGAAAATTTTCAAGTTCCCAAATTCAAAAATTTTCAAAAGCTTGTGTTCTTAAATTTTTTAATTTTCATATCCTTAAATCCACAAATTTCTAAATGTTTGTATTCCGAAACTCCAAAACTCCAAAACTGCAAAATTGCAAAATTGCAAAATTCCATAATGATCAAATTACCTAATTATCCAAATCTCGATACCCCAGAATTTCCAAACGTCTACATCCTCAAATTCCCAAAATTCCCAAATGTCCAACTCCCTAATCTCTCAAATTCCCAAACGTTCATATCTCCAAATTCACAAAATCTGAGAACCTTGTGTCTCAAATTTAAAAATTTCCAAATCCACAAATTTCTAAATTTCCACATTTCAAAGTTCCAAATTTCCAAATTTTCCAAGCCTACAAAATCACCAAATTCCCAAAATATCCAAGTCTCTAATCCCAAAAGTGTTCAAACTTGCGCGCCGTCAAATTTTCTCCAAACATCCTAATTTGCAAATTCAGCCCTTGTCCCAAATTATGAAAATCTCTAATCCTTAAAATGTTCAAACTCGCGCTCCTACAAATTGTCTCCAAACATCCTAATCTCCAAATGCTTCCGTTCCCAAATTCGAGTCCACAACAAACACAGAAGTTCCGGCTCTAATGCCCGCCACCTCCACGCGCACACATTTTGCCCTCCGCGTGGTAACATGCACACGTGTACGTGTAGGTGTTTCGCGCGGGTGCGCTCTCCGCGCAGCTCACACAGCCTCGCTCACGATTGGCTCCGGTCCCGTTAGCTTGAACCCTCTGGACCGGACTCTCGCCTTTTGCCAGGCGGCCGTGTGCGAGGTTACGTGTCGTGTACACACGCCTGCGTTCCCGTGTGTCCACGGCCTTCACACCGGCGGAACGATAAACGGCCGATTCACTCGTCCACTCAAATTAACGGTGAACATCATTGTTGTCGAACGATCGGGGGCCCTCCACCTTTTCCTCCTCTTCTCGCCGAATCGTGCCGTCTCTCACCTCGCCCCTTTCTCATCGTCGCTCGTATTTGCCGAAGCTCTCGAGCCATTAGCGAGCGGCGATCGAGGAAATCGTTTATCTTCGAGAGCCTCGTAATTAGAGGATCGACGAGGATCCATCCACACGCGCGGACCCGCTCGCGAGTTCTGCGAACGCCACGGACTCGAAATGCGGTCATCGAAACAGCCCGTTTCGGCAACCGGCAGGAAATATGTGGCTGAGATTGCTGGTTCGGCAAGTTGCCGAATGATCCGTGCGTTACGGTGATTGATCGCTGATATTAATTGCTATGGACATGCGTTTGTGTACGTGAATTTCGATAACGTTTCTGGTTTAGGAGCGAGTGACGCTGGGACCGCTCACTCTTCTGATTTTTTCACTGATGGGTTAAATTTATTACAGAAATTAGGTCCTCTTCTTCCGTAAAAAATATTGACTGTTCGAGCCGGTCATAGTTTTCCACGCTCTTAAATTACAAATGTTTATAAAAGACAGTAGCTTCACACGGCTTACAATACGTGGCTGATCAAATTATTGTATTCAAGAGATTTTTTTTTAAATATATGACAGAGGTTTAATTTGTTTCATCCCTTGCAAGTTATGTTTCTGTTGCGTCAAGACTTACTATTTACAATATAAATACAAACAAGAAATTTTATGTGTATTTTATATTCAGCGATCCTTGTTTATGTACATAATTGCATGTAGATAATTGTGAACATTAAATTTAAGCATATTCAAAATTTTAGTGTCACGAATCAGACCCATCAAAGTATGGCAAGTGAATGTTGATGATACTTGATATGCTATAGAATAAGAGGGGATGATGCACGAGTTCATAGAATAAATTTTAAATTACATCGAAACATCTACTACGTACTAATTATATGAAGTTCATAGATAAAGTTAAAATTATATTGAATCATCTACTACATACAAATTATATGAATCTCTTCATCAACTTCCTTTATAATTTTACTGCTACACAATTCATATATCTCGTTTAACATTATTATATCGTTTAAAATTACTACATAACCATAAAACTGCTCCACCACATGTACTGCAGGAATAGGAATGCAATGCAAATGGGTTAAATACTCAGAGACGAGCATGTAAATAGTGGCAACGCAGAAAACGCACACATTTACGGAACATGTAGCAAGTATGTTAAACAGCAAAACCGCGAAACAGTTTCAATTTTCACGCGCTTCCTGGACACGACACATGATGAAACATGCTCTATGAACAGGTCGAGAAGTTGAAAGTATTTCGTAGCCGCATAAAGGATACAGTTTATTAACAAAGATATCACGAAGGCTAATCTCGTGGTCGCGATAACTCATTACTCTTCCTATCAATTTTCTCGTTCGTAATACAGTTATCGTCAGAAAGACGAAGAAGAAGCAATAAACGTCCGATAGAATAACTGCAAAGCAATTCGGAACGGGTAGCATATCTACAAATCATCGGCTGCCTAACGACAAGCCTATCTCGACCGTGGCTTGTATATACAGTTGGTCAGTGAAGAAATAATTTCAACTTCGTGGACTGACCTTCTTCCCACGAGTGTTAGTGCCACTTTCTATGTAACTTCGAACGCGCGAAGATATTTCAGTCGCGGTTACTCGGAAAAGTTCATTGGTATCCTCGAGTTTCAAATTTATATGGGCTAGTCTTTTACCGTCAGTTTGAACCTCTTCGAGAATGATGCACATGCGTTTTGTCTTATTTTTAATATATCAACATGTGTGGACATTTTTGTTCTCTGCATATCAATTCTTTTATTTCGTTCATTTCGATTTAGAATTAAGTATATCGCAAAATAAAATGGTAACGTACTTACATAATTAAATTTTCCTAAAATGAATTATCCGTGAAGAGGTTAAGGGAAATTAGAATGATTAACAAATACTTTCGTAATTCATTCTTTTTAGTCCAACTGAGGTACAGTGATCTAATGATATAGGGACTTGTGGATGTATAGGTCTATTCTCAGGGATGTAGGGACTTATGGATGTGTAGATCTATTCCTAGGGATGTAGGGACCTATGGATGTGTAGGTCTATTTCTGAGAAAATAGGGACTTGTGAATATGTATGGCTATGAATATAGGACTTGTGGATATGTAGTGTGAATATGTATATATTTTTAGGGTAGTTTCACAAGCTTGTGGCACCAAGGAAGATAGGAAATTTACGATTAAAGGACACAGAAATTCTAGAGATACAGATATCAAGATCTAAGGATGTATGGATTTAGGAATATGTGAATAAGACCCCAACTATGAAAAATAATATCTTTGTAGTGCGTTATAAAACACAAACTGAGCGAGAAAGTAATAGTACTCCACCAGTGTAGACAGCGGTTAACCATCAATTGTGTAATTATAAATATTATTACTCCTATGACTAACAATGTGATACTAAACTCAGATATAAATTAAATCCACACTCGTGATGTCCGAATGAGTACATTGCAAATGAGTATATTGCAAACTAATACCAAGTACATTTTCAGATCAGAAAATATTAAGAACTTGAGAAAAAATGTAGAGGTCCTATTTATATGTTAATGAAGCATTATAATTTCCAACAGTATTAATAGGTGAGATAGAAAGATAGAGTTTTTGTCTGGTAGTTCGTCAAGAAACGACCGAAATCGGCGTTCTCCTTGACCGCGACCGATCCGTTAAGGTAACGTAAGTTAACGTAAGGAAAGGTGCGGTAACACCAGGTAAGATAAGGGCGTCATGCGTTGGTTACCGTTGGGTGGCGCTGGATGGTCCGCTTGGAATGTCGTTTAGCGACTTCCCTCTCCCACCATTTTCATCCAGAGCTCTTTCTTCGGCTTCTCTTCTCTTCGTTCGACTCGTACGTGCCTTTCATAGCCGAACATCGGCTCGTATCCCCGTAGTTGTCGATTGTAATCACCGATGGACCCTCGGTCGCTACCCTCTATCGGGAACTTTTAAATTCGCGGCTTGGGTTAGACATTCTTATTTCTTTTCTTAACCAGTTTACTGCGTTCGACAAATTATCATACAATCGTAAAACTCAGTCCTGTAGAAAAGCTCGAGCGAACATCTTGAAATATTTAGAAAATATGTTGACATTGCAACGATTTTTTTATTAAATGAATACTAAATTAATTAAAAATAGTATTTTTTATTTTTTGCAATAATTTTTTATTGTGTCGTCTCAAAATGTTGCAAACATGTTTTTTTTATTTGTTTCTTATTATTCGTTTATTTTTCAAACATGCAACTTTCTTCACGGTTGACAAAATCTCACAACAAATTTTTCATAAAAATAAGTATTTTGCAAACTTCTTTGTACCGAATATAATCTGAAAGTCTACTGCAACAAACCAGAAAGCTACACAATTTTCTAGCAACACGTTACAGCAATTATATGGAAACTTTCTCTTCTTTGTAACTATGTTTAACAAAATTTCCGGTGGTATATCAATCATAAGACATCAATTATCCTATCATTACTGCAACACAAATTCTTTACTTTCTTCGCGATATTAAGGATTTGTAAAAGTTTCCATTGTGCACGAACGAATTGATAGTTGCACGAAGATTTTAATTAAATTTTTAATTTCCTTAATTATTGCTAGTTTATATTTGTACTTGCTTAATTATAGTTATTTAATTTATATGGAAAGTCACATAAGACAAAGTATTACTGGTCTGTCTATATTATTAAGGAGAGTGGAAATCGATAAAGAATTTAAAAGAAATCGTAACCTAAAATTTTGTTTCGAAAGATCAGATGTATTTAATGAGTTCGTAATTTAAAATTTAGAAATCGTTTTCTATAATTTAGAAAATCGATTTATGAAGATTGTAAACTGTAATAAGATAATTAGTTTGGTGAATGATTTTTAATTATGCAATTCATTGTGAAAAAGGTAAATGGTAGCAAAATAGTGATTTAAACTATGTCTACCAATGATTTACATATTTCGCGTTAATAATTAACAATGATGATTGATAAACAATAATAATTAATAATTGATAATAATTTTGCATTAATTTACAAGTATACAATTTTTTAATGACGTTAAAAGGAATCCTGATATCTTATCCTGTTGTATTTTTTTAATTTTGGAATTCAAAAGTCAAATCAATTCTTTATAATTATTCAACATATAAAGAAGAAATATCTGAAAAAATAATGTATATATAATTTTTTTTAAATCCGTACAGAAATCATGTAAATGCAGGATAAATTGAGAATAAGTTTAAAATAATAAATGATTTCATAATAATAAAAATAATAGTCACTAAAAACTATTTGTTGATTTCATTTGTTGTACAATAAAGAGAAGCTAAAAATATTTTTTAACACTTGATGCGTAATTTATAATTTACGGTATATTGTTCTTCAAGATTCAAACACCCAGAATTACCAAATATATCAGAATATTTTTAATGCTCAGTAATGAACAAAATTATATTTAAATATACTCATCAGAAATCTCCACACTATTTATTTCCTAATTTGTTGTGCCACAAAGAGAAGTTACCCTGATGGGTAATAATAATTTATTGAATATTCGCGTTTCAAACATCCAGAGTTACCAACCGTACCAAAATATCTGTAATATTCAGTAATGAAGAAAATACATAAGTAAACTCATCAGAAATCTTCACACTATTTAATTCCTAATTTGTTGTGCCACAAAGAGAAGTTACCTTGATGGATAATAATAATTTATTGAATATTCGCGTTTCAAACATCCAGAGTTACAAACCGTACCAAAATATCTGTAATATTCAGTAATGAAGAAAATACATAAGTAAACTCATCAGAAACCTCCACACAATTTATCGCTTAATTTGTCGTACCATAAAAAGTTCCGAATACTTTTTCGCATCATTTAATATACCAGTTACAGGTCGTTTACTTCATAATATCTCCGCGAAAATAAGAAAATGAATCGAAAGTTCACAGCAAACGCGAGGATAACACGGAACAATTTATTTGCCAGCGATGAAACGATGCGATGTCGAATCATCAGACATCGTTCCTGAATGAACAGCTAAATAACACGTTCTTTCATCAAACCAGCCGTAACCATTTTCGAACTAATCCGCGGCGTAACAGTGGCAATTACTGCTTTTACGTAAGTAACGGACTGAAGATTACCGATGATTACCATCTCTGCTATACCTTCATCGACAGTTTACTCTCACGCTACTTCTTCCCATAACACACATACCAGGTTAAAAAAAAAAAGCAAGTATTTTTAATCTTCGACAACTCGATGTTCGCCTACGTACTTCATTTTACTACGTGTAGGTACACCGAGTGCAATAAATAACGGAGAAATATATTTACAGGAGAAATTAACGTTCTGGCGTGGGTCAATACAGGTACAGTTATGAATTGATTTGCGAACGTTGGATTTATCGGAAAGATTTGATTCGTGTGTGAAAAAAAAAATGAGACGACTTTGTGTCGGTGAAACACTAGGGGAGAGCCACTAAATAATTTTGGAGGAGGAGTTAGCTTCGTATCTTTGCGGTTGAAGTAATCTTCGATCGAAATGAATTATAAGGCGACCCGTTAAGTACATTGACTTAAGGATCTTTTTAAATTGCCACGTTTTTTGTGACTATGTGTTGTATTAAATGGACGGATGTTGGATTGCTATGAATTATATTGACATATGGGGTTTTTGGGTTTTTAATGTGTATTGTTCACTTTTTAGGGTTATGTAATAGGGAGATAACTGTGTGAGTAGGGAGTATGTCATAAATATAATACTGATAACATATATCTAATAATCGAGAATTTTGGAGATAATCGACTTAGAATGTTGAGAATGTAGAATTTAAGAATTTGAGAATTTGAAAATTTGAAAAATGGAAAAATTGAAAAATTGAAAAATTGAAAAATTTTAGAATTTTAGAATTTGACAATTTGACAATTTGAACATTATGAATTGAAAAATTGGAGAATTGGAGAATTGCAGAAATTGAGAATTTTTACTTCTTTAATATATTAAATATCAATAAAATTTTCAAATTAGTGAAAATCGTGTCTGTCACATATTTTAAAAAAGAAATCTTATCAGTATAATAATTTGGCTATCTATATTGACTATATTGTAAATTAATTTTGACGTAATTTTGACAGGCACCTTGAATTATGAATTTGACTGCTTTCTAAATCTGAAATCAACTTACGTTGTTTAAAGTACAGGCGACTTTAAATCACTTTCTAATCTACAGCGGAAACAGATGCCTGTTGTTTGATGAATTGATTATTTCGAACATTGCTTTCAACGTCTTGTCAAGTTTTTCTGAAAACTTCCTTTTCCCTTGTACCACGTGAAAGTTTATAAATATGCAAATTTTCAGACTTTTTAATTTAAAAATTTTAAGACCTTTTAATTTGAAAATTTGAAAGTATTTGATTGCGAAAATTTGAAGGTTTTTTAATTTCAAAATTTGAAGATTTTCTAATTTGAAGATTGGAAGGTCATTTGAAAATTTCAATCTGCAAATTTGAAGATTTTTTACTTTTAAAATTTGGAAGTTTTTTAGTTTCAAAGTTTGAAGGTTTCCTAATTTAATTTAAAGATTTAACTTCAAATATTTTTAATTTAAAAAATTTCCAAATATAATAATCAAAGAATTGAAAAACAAAGCACCAATATTTTGTGTAAAATAAAAAAGAATACGATAAAATATTCAATTTTCAATTCATTTTTTATTACAAATTACCTACTACAATTCTTTATTGCAAAACTTTATGTTCGGAATGTATCGTATTATTTATTTCGAACTTAACCCTTGCACTATTTACTTGTCAGGTGCGTCAGTCAGAAGTAACTAATCACAGCTACAATATTAAAACAGACAAAGAGAGTTGAAATGTTACGTCAATTTGGTATTATGCAATCGTTGACTATTTAAATTATAATTGCATTTGAACTCCAAATTGAAGCGTATTAAAAATTCGAGTAAAATTGATCACAGCTGAGGTACGAGTGCGTCATGAGTCAGACTCATCAAAGTAGTGCAAGGGTTTAAGAGAAACTGTAAATCAAATTTTGTTATTTTCCACAATCTTTCGTATTTTATTTATTTATCTACATTCATTTGTGACTATAATATTTCTTATTTATATTATATTACTTATGATTTAAACGAAATTAAATTAAGATAGAACAGAGGAGAAAGAAATGATGAACCAAGAAGTATTCAGATTTGAAGAGCATCCATCCAGAAAATAAAAAAATCAAGGAGATAAGTTGAAGTCGTGTAAATTGCACGTTGAAAACGAGAATTTAACGCAGCTGATGTTGTGATTAGAGACGCACGAACACGCCTATCGAGAGATTTCCTCGGTGCTACAGCTATCGCAGCCTCGAGCAAAATCGATTATCGAAAGTTCACAAAGCACGGTAGGAACGAGCAAGATGTTCCGGTTACTGGTCGACGATGAATGGCAACAAAGTTTCAAGGAAGCAATTTATAGAAACCGTAAACGAATCAGCGATATTTAAATAGTTTCACGATAAAAATTCTTTTAGGCATCTATAAATGTTCCTGCGATCGGTTATGAATTCTGACATTCAAATATTCTATTCATTTCGCGTTGCAAAATTATTTTTAAGCGTTCACATTTTGAATTATTAAATTTTTCATAAAAGTTCAAATTACTAAATTTTTTCGTAGAAATTCAATTTACTAAATTTTTTGCAAAAGTTCAAATTATTCAATTTATTGCAAAAGTTCGAATTACTCAATTTTTCCGTAGAAGTTCGAATTATTACATTTTTTTACGAAAGTTCGAATTACTAAATTTTTGGTAAAAGGTCAAATTACTAAATTTTTCATAAAAGTTCAAATTAATACATTTTTCGTAAAAGTTCGAATTACTAAATTTTATATTCGCTTAATATTATTTATATATTCGCTAAGTATGATCCACGAAGAACGAATTGTAACTACAAAACATTTGTTTCTTATAAAATTGATATTTTTGCTAACTTTTATCAATCTGCACTCATGTTTGTTTCAGTGCATGGATCTCGCTAATTTATCTTTTTCATTTATGGTACCTATAACATTTTTATAAATAATATAACCCAATTTCTCTAATAATATTTCCCATCAATTTTCTATAAGATTAACATCTGGAGAACTTGCAAACCAAATATTATTTTTAGTAAGTCATCTTAATGTATGTGCACATTTATGAACCAATTATCCTGCATGAAAATTAAATTTGTAATAATTGCAAGACGACATAAAGAAAATATACAAAGTTTTAATACTTATAAAACATTGTGTAGTTCATTTGGGCAATATGGGAAATTCTTGCAACCCATCTTCTTGTAATCTGAAGAGAAATAATAATCTAAAGTATATTTAGTATAAATAAGTGCTATCTTCTTGTAATCTGAAGAGAAATAATAATTTATAATATATTCAATATAAATAAGTGCCATCTTTTTGTAATCTGAAAAGAAGTAATAATCTAAAGTATATTTAGTATAAAAAAGTGCCATCTTCTTGTAACCCGAAGAGAAATAATAATTTAAAGTATATTTAGTATAAAAAAGTGCCATCTTCTTGTAATCCGAAGAGAAGTAATAATCTAAAGTATATTTAGTATAAAAAAGTGCCATCTTCTTGTAATCTGAAAAGAAGTAATAATCTAAAGTATATTTAGTATAAATAAGTGTCGTCTTCTTGTAATCTGAAGAGAAGTAATAATCTGAAGTATATTTAGTATAAAAAAGTGCCATCTTCTTGTAATCTGAAGAGAAGTAATAATCTAAAGTATATTTAGTATAAAAAAGTGCCATCTTCTTGTAACCCGAAGAGAAGTAATAATCTATAATATATTTAGTATAAATAAGTATCATCTTCTTGTAACCCGAAGAGAAGTAATAAACTATATTATATTATTTGAAACGCCTGAAAATCGTATTTTATCAGCTTAATATCTAACACATCAATTTCCTTTTACACAATTTGTTAGCTACAAATCAATATTTAAAAAATAAATTTCCTACAAAGTTTTCATAACAAAAGCTGAGATCACTGAAGATGTAAGAAGTTGTAATATTCATGCAACGCACGTATTTGAAAAGAAAATCGAGAACGGAAAGAGTTAATTAATCTCATCGAATCGATCGATAATACAGTATTAAAGAAAAAGAAGAAAGTGGAGGTTCGAATCAATTAATCAGTGGATGCTTCAGGCTATACCAGTTTCCATTGACGTATCGTAAGTCGGCAACAAGATCCGTTGATCGCGTTAAACGCGATCGAACGATCGGCCGCGCTTTTGCGGCCGCGTTAATTTCCCGTCGACGCACAGGCTTTACGATTTCTGTCGGTTTACCGATCTCTCGACCGCAGACCACAGTTTTACACTGATGGACGACCGTTGAACAAAACTGAAAAATATCGTCCGATAGAAACTTGGCTTGAACAAACTAGTCCGTGGTGCCCCAATAAATTCTTGTTGCATCCGATGACAACACGATCGCGTGGTCGGTAGCCTGCGGCTTCCTCGAACCGACATTATTTCGTTTCACTATTCGAATCGTCTTCTCTTTCTTGTTCGTGTTGCATTTTATTTTTCTCTCTTTATTCGCCGAAATTTTTAATTGAAAATGTTGTGTCGAAACAATCGTTTGAAACTACTGACGTTAAACAATCGCTTTACAAGTTTGTAAAAATGTTATCACAGTTTTTTTTATATGCAGCAAATTTGCTACCTTATTTTTGTATGCAGCAAATTATTTTTTCTTCCTTATTTTTGTATGCAGTAAATTATTTCTGTTTTCTTATTTTTATATGCAGCAAATTATTTTTGCTCTCTTATTTTTATACGTAGCAAATTATGTCTGCTTACTTATTTTTGTATGCAGCAAGTTATTTTTGCTTCCCTATTTTTACATGCAGCAAATTATTTTTCCTTCCTTATTTTTACAAGCAGCAAATTTTTATATACTTCGACAATAAATGAAATTTTGATGAAGATTGTTTTCATAAAGATAATTTTAGCTGTTATAGTCAAATATTAGAACAATTCAAGGTTTCAAAATCAGACGTTAACTAAAAAAATTAACGTTTCCATGTTTTGTGTTAATGACAGATTTACGATCACAAAACTCATATCTTTTGACTACAAAAATGTTATGAAAACATGAATAGTTTAAACTTTTTGATAACGTTTCGATTTTTTAAAATTTATTGAAAATCAACGAATGCTAGACATAGTGTTATCTGACTATAACTTATTATTTTTGGGATTAACGTTCTGATTTTAAACTTTTGAATTATTCTGATAAAGTACGTTTCTGACAAAGTCTAATATCTCGTGAAATATTGACATTTTGATTATTCTGAGTTAGGACTTTTATACGTAGGATAATAGAAGAGATCGATCGAGTTAAAAAGATAATTTGATTGCGTTAAAAAATAAAATTTGGCGACTGCATCGGTGCATTAATATAAAAAATAAGGTCGTGGGAAATTATACCACGTGACTTTTTCCTCTATCATTTTTTTCTATTTTTACTTATAAAAGGGCAGTAACCTGTCCCAGTTCCCAGAATCAACCTGTATATGAATTATTCAGTGGACCATTACAGAAAATTAGTTTGTTCTTAAGTGCGGGGCTTTGGTAAATATAACGGTGAGAATCGATATACTTAATTAGTAGGAAAAATGCAGAGAAGAAGGGTATAACTATTCATAGTGTTTCAATACTGTTATAACAATTTATAATTTTATAGCAAAGTTATTGTTTAAAAATATGTTATTGATTAAAGTAAAGCTATTGATGATAGTTATTGAACAAACTAAAGTTATTGATTAGAGTTATTGACTAAAGTTATTGAATAAAGTTACTGAATAAAATTATTGATTAAAGCTAGAAATTTCTACTGATTGAGTTAAAAATCTTTAAACATAAAATATGATTTGCGTAACAATATCATAAACAATCTATGCAACAAGAAGTTGAAAGACCAAATATATTTTTCATCAACATATGGTCTCTAGATATTCTAAAAAGTTCAAATTATCTGTAGAATTTTACTTCAAAAAAGCTGCACTACCACACTTACG
The DNA here is from genome assembly GCA_945859595.2 of Megachile willughbiella. Taxonomy (NCBI): domain Eukaryota; kingdom Metazoa; phylum Arthropoda; class Insecta; order Hymenoptera; family Megachilidae; genus Megachile; species Megachile willughbiella. The sequence goes on along the minus strand of OX243803.1, from coordinate 10,601,576 downwards.
AAAAAGTCAATTACACTGTTGGTGCATAATTATTACTTTTGATCTTCCTTAATTACCCACGAAAAGGGTAATTTTCTTCAGAAATCTTTAACACTTGAGCTACCGACATGAAATTAACCGTACAGTACATTGTAATTACAATACAAATAATTAACACGTTGACTTTCATAGGGTTTAATTAATGACGCAGCATCTTCAATTTATTCATGAAATTAAAAACTCGTAAAGAAGTAAGAATTATGTAGCATTAAAATTATATGGACAGCTTAAAATAGTAAGATGAGGTAGTACATTATGAAAGAGTTCCTCAATATTCATAATCTGTATACAAATTCGAGTTTAAGAATAGCTGTTTCTACTGTGGCGACCAAACTATTAATTAATAAAAATGGCCGTCACTAGATAGACACTCCATGTTTACAATTATTTAAATCATGATCGTTTTATTTTACTTTTATTAATTTCTGTACTTGATATTCCTTGTAAAATAATATTCGGGCTACTATTTAAAAAAATCAATAATTGAATATTTTAAATTTTTGTATGAAATACAACGCGAACCGTCCATGTTTACATCTCTTTCTCTATTTTAAAATTTTTAATTTTGGGAAACTAGAAATTCTGTATTTTAGTGTTTCTAAATATCTAAATTCCTCAATTTTCTTGTTTTATAAATCTTTCAAAGTTTAAATCTTCAATAATACAATTTGTTATAAAATATCTGCACTTGTTACAATTTCATTATAAAATATTATATTAGTAATCTCAAATCCACAGAAGATACGTTTCTAGTTTTGTAAATACAGAAATTTTTATACTTTATACATTTCGATATTTTAACTTGTTATATATTTTTACATTTTAATATTTTATATACTTTTCACATATTTCCACATTTTAACATTTTATAAACTTTTCACATATTTCTACATTTTAACATTTTATATACTTTTCTCATATTTCTACATTTTAACAATTTATATACTTTTTATACATTTCTATATTTTAATATTTTACATACTTTTCACATATTTCTACATTTTAACATTTTATATACTTTTCATATATTTCCACATTTTAACATTTTATACACTTTTCACATATTTCTACATTTTACATATTTTTTATACATTTCTATATTTTAACATTTTACATATTTTCTATACATTACTATATTTATTAGGCAAAGCTTACACATTTATATACTTTGTACATACACATAATTTTATATACATATACACATAACACATTTCTATATTTGATAAGTAAATTTACAATATTTACAAACATTTATAATTTACACATTTCTGAAGCAAACAAGCGTAATCTTACTAAGATAATTAATTTCATGTAGAATGTGAAAATGTAACTATACGACGCGACCATGAATGGTACTGGCGTAATTATGCCGCAGATTTTACACCGGCATATATTACCCGTAACGTTGCCTCGTCGACCATTTTCCCCTCGTAAATTAAAGCACCCGGCATCGATGAATGAACAACATTGCCGGAAAAGCGGCTACAAAACGCTCGGGATTAATTCTTTGCCGTGTTTAATTAATACGCTACCCACCTACCGAGAAACGAGCATCAAAACCGATAACGAAGTCAGAAGACCGTTGTCGAGTGTCAGGATCTAATCTTATCTCGCTGAGAAACGATAAATATTACGAATGTACCGGGTGGTAGCCATGGTTCAATCGTAAACTGATCGATAACACTTCAATTAAAATTTAAGTGCAGCCATGAAACGTAATTATAGAGAAAAACGATTGCTTCTCTGTCGTATGAGTGAAATTAATGCGTTCATTACCATAGGAAATGACTAATGCTACAAATTTGATTTTATGGAATTATAAAATGAAGAAACGGAAATTGTAAAACATCTATATTGGTGATTATACAGTGTTTGAATGCACCATTTTCGTTGCATAAATAAATTTTTTTATTATAATTATCCTTATTTATTAAATTCACTGTAGTTTCCAATCGACCAGTTTTAAACCATCATATATGAATTTTAACATTTATAAAATCTTTTAGTCAATGATGTTAAAATTCAACTAATTCACCAGATGGCGCAAATAGTCGACGCCATGATACTTGTCAACTAGATTAAGGTTAACCTAATTTATTTTACTCAAAATTGAATAGTATACATTATTCTTGAACATAACACACGCAGAAATAAAAATGTTATACATTAAAAGCCAATATACATTATGAATATTATACAAACATGAATTGATTTACATCTAATTTCTATGAATTATGAATTCACCCAAGAATTTATCACAAAAGTTGTGTAGATATTAGTAACCGTGAATTAAAACCGTTTCAGTCTACATATACCTTGTGTTTACAAATGTACGATTGGAAGAAATGTAACTTGCCAGTGTAGAAAAAGAAAACTAGTTGATGTTGTAAAAAGAGAAAAATATCTCGATGTTCCTGTGTGACTACATATTTTCACATCGTTCACGATCGCTTAATTTATTTAATTATCCCAAATGAAAATATGAAACTAAATTGAAGTTGTTAAATTACTTATTAGCGCGTCGATAAAAATAAGGGGTATCGATCTGAAAATGGAAGAGTTTAAGCTACCTTCCCACTATGCTATTTCAACAAAACCAATCACTTTTATCTTCATCGTTTCTCAGTGGCTGTGCCAGCAAAAAAGGTGATTTCATGTTCCGTTACCGGTTGATTACCTTGTATAACTTACAGCTTCTTTGGCTATTTGATCTCTTACGGGATGAACGTTTCCACAATAAGAAGCATCCTGTTAGTGAACGATTTTATTTTTCATCATTAAACATGTTTCCATTATCTAAAGTAGAAAGTACTTGGTCCGCGGCCACTGTGTATTTAGCGATACGTACAAAAGATGATTGTAAACGCGTATTAGTGCACGCAAGAAAGGCGATTTATATCTTTGAGCGTCGAACTACAGGAAGATTGAATTATTAAGTTCATTTGCGATTGATGAAAGATAATCTTGATTGAACCAAGAGATCGTTCAAGATATTCGACTTTAGAATGTAACATGTTAGGGTGTACGTTGGCTACGTGTAAATCTAATAAAATGAGGTTTGAAGCAATTTATTAATAAAGAAAAAAGCTTTTTCAAAAAATTAGGTGAAACTCAGTCAGCCATATTGTTACGTAAATCACTGTATATACACTGTATAAAAAATCGAAAATATGCAACTGCTACAACATTAAAGTAGATCATGCTTTGTTACTGTTCTAAATATTAAGACATAAAAAGACAGTAAAAGCAATAACATTCGATCGTTTTTTACCAGTAAATGCAGTGTGCAGGAAAACCTTAGGTGTTTACACCTTTCACACCAATTGTAAACGCATAATAAAGTTGTATTAACCTATATACAGTACATAAATGTGACTGTAGATAATATCACGATAATTACTGTATAATTGGTATTTTTACTGTAGCTATGTGGGTCGTATGTAAATTGTGAACACTATTATATTTAATAGGATATGTGATCGATTATTTCAATTTAGTTTTAAGAAAATGACTTTCATATTAAAAATTAACACCTTCAATATTGAAAACAGTGTTGTTGTAGATAACATTGTGAATATTTTTGTGAAATAACATTTGTGAATATTTTTCACAAATTGTAAACGAGTATGTGCATGTATGCAATCTGCACATAAAATACTGGAAGGGTACTAAAATTTTGATACTAACTATTAAAATATTTTCGTAAAGAAATAATGTAATTTTATAACATAAGAAGAAATTTTATATTTTAAGAAAAACATAAATTTCTGAAAAGTAGGCGTTCACATCAAAGATTCACAATAATATTTTTCAAATTTCTATGAAAATTATCATTTAGTATGTCATTTTAATTTAAATGAGAGCAAGTTATTAAAAGTGACATAATTAAAAATGATTAACTTTTAACTTCTCTAATAATTAATATCTATTATTAGAAACTTAATTTTGGTTGTCATTAACCAATATAAATGATAAAAATATTTTTTAGTTACCTACTTATCAATTTTGAACTTTCCTAATTAATAATAACTATTATGAATAATTATTCTATTTGACCATTAATTATTATTAATAACAGAAACTAATTTTGGTTACAAATAACCGCTATCAAAAACAGAAATTTAATTTTAGTTACCGATAACAATTGTTCCTGATTTGAATTTTATTTTCGTTTCTAGTATTGATTGTCGATACTGGTTAAGCGGTAACCAAAAAGCTTTCCATAGGTACTATCGATTATCAGTAACCAAAATAAAATTCTGGTCGTCGATAATGATTACAGTTAACCAAAATACGATTTCAATTATAATATCGTCAGCCAAAATTGAATTTTCGTCGCCGATAACGTTTCAGAAACCAAAATTAATTTCCTTCGATGTTACAAGTGTCCAAAAACATTTTAATTATTCGTAACGTTTATTTGTAACCCAAATCATTCTATTAATGATACCAATTGTCATATCATAATTCTCAAAGTTTTTCGTATAACATTTATGATGTTTGCATAATATATTTATAAAACCCATCAACTGCAAGTTTTAAAAATCTGTTAGACATAAAAAGTTACAAGGATGTCTCGTAACGCGACGACTTTGGATAACTCATAAATGATGCATTGTAAAATAAATTTTTTAGGAAAAAAGTTTAATGATTTCCAAAATTATATACAATACTGTAATTTTTTATTTATACTTTGACTTTTCTCGAGATAGAAAGGTCGTTTTGTTTTTAAATAGAACGTATAATATCTTTTCTCAGATTTGGATGTATGCATGAAATTTTGTGTGAAAATAGGTCATTGGTCTAAAATTCATAGTGGATTATTAGTAGGTTATTAGTAAAATTTACTGAAATGTTTTCAAACGAATATTAGATTAGGAAATAAATTCAGTCTTTCCGTAAGACAGCTTTGTTTGTGGTGGCAGGTTATGTTTTCATCACAGTGCTGTCAGATTTTAGACACTGACATTGTGGACCTTAATACTTTAAAGTACAAAATGAGAGTATTATAATACTAATATATAAATATTATAAATGTTGTAAGTATTATAATATTAGTGTACGAGTATTGCAAATATTATACATATTATAATGTATAACATGTCATATATTAATATGACATAAGAATAGTATAATTCATTGTCAGCTTAGTTCCCAAATAGCAAAAGTGATATTGTGAGCTTGTGCTCTTGCCATGTTCAGCAACAGAGAAGAATATGTGATACTTGTTTATGGTCCATGTTTATGGTCTAATATTATCTGACACTAAATATCCTGATCGATGTAATCCATTGCACTCTAACCCCCTGATTTACAACTCATGACGCACATTACAGTTCGTACGTGACAAACCTAAATCCTACTTGCACAAGGATTGAGTTTTATAGTTTAAAATATTGATAATCTATTGAATTGTAGTTTAAATAACAATCAATTCATAAACTATTAAATTACAATTGAAATAGCAATGTATTCATAGCCTGTTGAATTATAGTTTAAATAATAATCTATTGATAATTTATTGAATAATAGTTTAAATAACAATTTATTGAATAATAGTTTAAATGATAATTCATTGATCTAAGCCTACGTTAAGTTTGTTGTATAAACGTACACAGAATTTTATAACAAGATTCAGGGCCTGAAAACACTAATCTTCTAGGAAATAACCTGGAATCAAAAGTGCGTAGACTTGTCCCCCCATACTTACGTGTAAAAACAAGTTTAACCGTCATAATTATTTCTAAAAGAACAGGAGACTGATATAAGGTTTCCCAGAAGTGAAGATCCACTAGATCTCCACATGTGCGCTAGTTAAACGTTCATTATGTCTGATAATGAGGTCGTTTAATGTTAAATTAGACTCACCGACAACCGGTTTTACGCGGACAACTATTTTATATTTACTTATATCACTCGATGCACTCCGATTCAATTTTTATAAACTTCCGTTGATAACGCACGTGTTTGGTATACCGGTTTGGTCAAAAATTTATTTTATTAATACTAAATTCGTTATAACAGTGACCTGTTATTGACAAACTTTGAAAAACACTGAAAAGATCAAATTTCTAGCAGCTATTTGAAAAAAGTCACTGGATGATGTTTATTTCATTTATGTGTTTATTTTAATTTATCTTCCTTTAAAATGCATGGCCTAATCATATAAATGCATATGCATGCTCCTTCAGAACATGCTTATTAAAATGATCAGTTCTAGTAAATCGCTCGAAGTATTTGCAAGTATTTGTACTTTAGTTGTCATTACACGACGTAATTTTTATTTTTATAATTAATTTTAGTAAGTTCCTCAAAAATATATCTTTAATTGTTTCATTGTCATGTACTCTGTTTTTGCAGACGACAAGGTTACAATTTTTTGCCTTAGTTGGCTACAATACTCATGACACATTGCCAGATAATATAAAATTTGTTGATGTGTTTTGAATGAATGCAAGACTTACGTAATAAATATAATTTGTTTAGGCATACTTGAGACAAGGGAAAAACCTGAATTTCGCGAATGAGTCAACGCCTGTAAAAAGCAAAGACATTGTATTATAAATACGATAAAGACAAACGCGTAAAATTTGAGAATACATTATAAGATCACATTTAGAATCCATTTTTATGATGAAACGAATTTTTATTGTAACAATAAAGCAAATAATAATTTAAGGACAAAAATAACATGTCTGCGATAAATTGTTTAATATAATTTGAATTGTCAACTCTTTTTTAATACAATTTACCCTAAAAACGCTTATCACAACCTGTTTATCATTTCCGTTCATTTTTTTATCATACGTTCAAAACTGCTCGCATTTAAACTTTACCACATTCATTCTTTTAAACAGTTTCTCATATTTACCCTTACAAAAAAAAATTTAAAGGGTTGCTTTTTCCTCTAAAGTACTCACCACCTTACGGTTTTCAGATACATCTAATGAACTTCCAAAGTATCCAAAGTAACGAACATCCTAAGTAAAAATCGACATATATCAATCATCTGGGTAGCCTTGTACGTGTCAAGGCTAGTACTCTTGCAGTACCCAAAATATAAAGATAAGCAATTTAAAAAAAATCTGTACACAACGTAATTGTATAAAAATATTGTCGAATAATCATTTGACTTAACATGCAAAAATAAATCTTTGAAAGTCATAATAAAAAAAAGGCTTAACTCTGTCTCCCGAGTCAGTGGTCCTAGTCGTATATTTATATCTAAGGGCCAATTGGGCGAACACGTTGCAGCCGCAAACCGTTACTTTTTTCAAGAAGTGGGTCAGATTTTCTACTTTGGAAAAGTTCTTTACTTCTCAATTTGATCGTCCAATAAATTCATCAGCGGAAAGACACTAAGTATTTAATTGAAGCACCCCATAAACCGAGTAAAAATAAAATATTCGATCACCGTCCGATAATGAGAAACCACGCGGCGCTTTGGCAAAGCAGTTCGAGGTTGCGCGCTCGTGCGGGCTCGGACGCGTCGCGTTAGCCCACGGGCTATCCTATTCGCTCGCTCGTAGGACGTCCCCTCGTGAATCGCGGCCGTTCTCGCTCGACTGGTGGGGCAGTTCTAGGAGTAGTCGCACGTGGTGGCGCGTATCCTCGGGCAAAATTTCGGTCGTCATCCGAACGCGTGCACAAACGAGAGCTCTCCGTTCTCCTATCCGCCGCTTCGGGTCGGGATGGTAGGGCAGAATTCTTAAGGTGGTGGTGGTGGTGCAGCTGCCGACGACGACGCCTGTGTCGTCGGTGGTGGTGGTGGTGTTGGCCACCAGTGGTAGTAATAATAGTAGTAGTAGTAGCTCTCGGTAAGAGCACACCGTACCACCTCCCATTTCGTTCTCGTCGCGCTGCTGGCACACGGCTGTACGCCTATACTTTCTGGTCGTCGTTCAGTCGGTCGGCCGCAACACATCGCTCAATCAGCCGATCAGCTGTTCTCCTTTTGCACACCGGCTCCACGAGCCTTTGCGAACACTCCTCGAGCTACCCTCGCGACACTTCGACAGCTCCCGGAGCATCCTCGAGCCGCAAACGGCTCGTCATCGATGCTTCCTCGCGACAGATAGTCCTCGATCGGTGACTATGATCGGATCGGCACGACACTCGCTAGTTACGCGAGCGACGGGCAACAGCTCGAAAGCTGGCTCGTTCGACACGCCGGGCGTTTAGTAACATCGTGTAACCCTGGTCGGGCAAAATGACTTTGCGGTACCCTTTTCTGATCTGTTCGTTGCTACTTGCGAAGCTACATGCTTGACGATGCTTGGCCATCATGTATGAACGATGACAGTTCGCTGCGTCTAGCATAATTACTCAGATTGTGCATCGTAGTTCGCTATTTTGAGTCGACAGAACTGGCAGTTGATCTGTCAAGTGTGGAAGTGTGAAAGTGCGGTTGGGGAGAATCGTCGTAGTGGTGAATGACAACGGGACGTGTTTGTGTGATGTGCAGGAAGTTGTGCGCGGAAAGTGGTTGAAACGCGAAAAGTCGAAGCGTCACTGAGACTACTTCGAAACGGGAACCGACAAACTGGAGATCCTAGGGATGTTTCCGCCGCGCACGGAAGCGCCGACAGCGGACAAGCTGGCGCTCTGTTACGCGCCCCATGTCGACATGACCACGGTGATCGAGGTCGAGGTGTGTTTTTTGCATGAAAGATATTTTACCGTCGATTTTCGCAGGCTTCGAATAACCCAAGCAGACACCACGTAATTCCTTGCAGAAATATAAAACAAAAATACAGGATTTGTTGAATTTTAGCTCAGTCTTTGAGAAGATGTTGATCCGCGTTTCTTTGCTATTGTGGCAACTTCTTTCGTCGAATGACGTAAACTCGTATTGTGCTTGTAAACAATGTTTAAATAGCATGCGAATGTTATTGGCTTGTAAGAAAGACACGAAAAAAATTTTCAATGGAATTTTCGGTTGCGAAATTTCTGAGACTGTTACCGATGTCGGATGCATAGCTATGCCTGGTTAATTACCAAAGCAACGTGTTTTGACTTTTCAGTTCCTTAAATGCGTAATTAATGGTTTGTACTAATTGAACTTTCGATAGCTTTATTGTACACTTTGTCTCTAATGTATTCCCATAAATAAAGTCCATGGGCGTAAGACGTCCAACCTGTGGCCCACCCAGCATTAAAAACATTTTTCTTCTTTAATAAATAAATATGTAATTTATATTCTTTTTTAATAATCCTATAGTCCGTGTGAAATAGCTGGTATGTGGCCCAAGAAAAGAGAAGGTATTGATGGTATAAAAACTATGGACTTTGAAGACCAAGCAATTCCACGTTTTGTTGAATAATTGTAATTGTTATTTAAAAATGTTCTTACATTTCGACTGAAGTGTGGTGGAGCACCTGGTGGAGAAAATAATCATAATTAAAAATAATTATTGAAAGTAATATTGCTGTAACAGCACAAGAACGCAGTGAAATATCAAACTTGTTTTTCTTGAAAACTATTACTTTCAAAAGACAATATCCTTATATCTTTAATAATATTTTATTATAATCGTAAAAGGAAAATCATACCTCTATTATCATTAACATAATTAATAATACAACTGTACAGTTATAATTTAGCAACGATCATTAGTTAAATGTAAAAAATAGAATATTTTAAATTTCATAAATTTCAACTGACGCATATAAAAATTCCAGATGAAAATCTCTAAAAATACTTTGCTTCAGATAGTGAATTTGTAACCTAACATTTTATCCATTTGTGTCCATTAAGTCGGTACACATGAAATGTCGCGTTTTGTACTTTGAATATCACATAAAAAATTGATTATCAATTATTATACATATTGAAGGAGTTTCTTATGAGGTACCTAAAAACAATTTCCTGAAATTTGCAATTTTCAAGATGTCCCTTTTGATGATTACAAACTTAGTAACAGTTTAGTGGAAACTATAATAATTAAATTACTATGAAGAAAACTTATGTACACGTGAGAACTACTGATTAATTCAGTAATAGGTTTTTTCATCGGCCGGTAATTTTGCAATGACAGTATTTATTGCTGGGACGATAATTAGTTCAGATTATAGCCTATTAAGCTTTGTGGTGGTTTATTTAAAAATTTATAGAGTGAAAATTGTCTGTTCGATTAAGATCAAATTTTTAAGACAGTTGGATAAAAAGAAAGCTGTCAAAAATAATTTTGTAATGATGTGTGCGTCAACCGGCTTCAAAAGTAGAAGAGTAAAACGATAATGTAGCAATGTGATTAGTAAATTATTACTAACAGTATAAAGAATTACATATAGACAGAAGTTACTTTACATATTCTATGTAGATATCCTATTTTCAAAGAAGAATTACACATTTTTAACATTTAAATTTGGAGGACTTCGCAATTATTCAGAACACGAAGCAGAAATTTTAATTATATCAATTTTACATCTGCTACCGTACGAAATTAATTTCATAATTAAACAGCTTAAAATTTTCTGTAATTTTATATCCTCTCATATTGAATTTATGTTACCGATGCTTCCAATGATATTTAATCTATTTAACAATAATCGCTTAGTCTAAATAAATGAATAATCTGGAAGGCAGACTTGCTTTGCAAATTTGAAAATTTGGTACTATTATCTTTCAAATTATTAACAGTATTTCTGGGTTTCTAAAATTGGTAAGTTAGAAAATTATATATTTTCAGACTACTAAAGTACAAAAGATTTTTCTATTAAATCTTACCTATTTCTGAATTTCTCAAATCTTACCAAATTTCTAAAATAAAATTTGACATTTCTAAAGTCTCGAACTTAAAATTTCTAAATTAATATTTTATTATTATTTAGTTTCCAGTTTTAAAGAATTTTAAAATTTTTACATTTCCCTAGATTTTCATCACTGCATTCATCTTGTATGCACATGTCCATAAGCTCCTCGCTGAGCACCTAATCTGCCCACCACATCACCAAAAAAGTGCCTATATTCAATGAAAATATTTAATCTTTTACTTGCATATAATATGAAAACGCGATTTATACGACCAGAAAATAAAAAATCCGTGCTTATTAATACGTAACATAAACAAACATGGTAATTCCAGTCCAACAGATACCAATACACCTAATCCGCTATTTAAATCAGCATTACCTAAGCCAGCATCAATCAATTCTCTTTTAGATCATTCCTCTCCTGAAGTTGTTAATCGCAGCTCGAAAGTCTCGCACAAAAAAAATATTCGTACTTCTCTCGAGTACACGCATGTTTCATATTTTCTTTCCTAGCTATTTATTCGTAATCTATGATCTGTCGATTTCGACACTGGGCCGGCTTATTGGTTATTAATTGTCTACTTGTCGTATGTGGTAAGAGGGACGATTTCTCTCGCGTTATCAATAGCGATCTCAGCTGGAAAGTTCGGCTATGCGTCTTGTGAAACAGGCTACTCTCGAGTCAAAATTTTACGTGTACCGATCATTTCGATCGAGATCGCTATTAAATGAGCCGTTTATAAAGTGGAGCAGTATTTATGAAAAATGACGATAACGATAATAATAGATGAAACTTAATATACTATTTTTATTAAGCAATCAAAATAATTGCAATTCTCTAAATATCTGGCCGATGGACGTTCGGGTGATTGATGGTATTCAAAAGATGTTTATTACGAAAGTGATGTAACTTTAGAAAATTATTTTTAGCCGAATATATTTGCCTCCGGTAAATTTTAGTTTAAAAAAATTACAAAATATCACACATTACGCAAAAAATACGAAATAACATACCTCATACAAAAAATTCGAAATAACATACATTATACACAAAATATAAAAAATTTATTTAGACCAATATTTTTAAATTTGTTGAAACGCGAACACTCAAATATCTTGTGACAATAAATGGACCCCACTTTCAAAATAAACGGCATAAATGATTGTCGACGTACATGTTTTCCCCTTTCCATCATAATCTGCATAATTCTTGATTTCATAAATCGCTTTCTTCGCTTCGATCAATCTAACCAAGCAACGTGTTGGCCTGGAAACGGATCGACTCTCCGGGAACGTATTTTTTTTTGCGCTTTCAAAGGGCACGGTTCAGAGAGTAACAAGTATTTTGCTGTTAGTATGAAATTAGTGATTAATTGAACACTTTATCCTTTCTGATTTATTCCTCGTTTGATCGCATCTGTGTTGCGGTGTAGGTTAAACAGCGAAAAACACTACCACTCTTGTTGCGGTTTCTTATTGTGTTACGGCTCTATTACACGATCGTAGAAAGTTTATATAACGAAATGGATAAATTAATGTGCACGCAGGGTATATTTTACGAATGACATTTGTAAATGATAAGCTGCTATCAAATCCAATTACAAAGTTTTAGTAAATGAATATAATTAGCGTTTTCTCTGGTGTCAACGTTTTAACTGACACGCCATTTATTCTTGCAAGATATATTTTTGAACAATTAATATACTATGTTACATAATTGAGAATGATTTTATTAAGCATCTTCAGCATGATCAAATGTAGCTGGAAGTGTGTAATAAATATGAAATGTATATCATAATAGTAGAACAGTAGAATAATAAAATATTGTAATAGCCAAATATGAATATAATTATCGTTTCTCTGGTGTCAACATTTTAACTGACACGTCATTTATTCTTGCAGGATATATTTTTGAGAAATTATTTATGCAGAGCCATGTTACATAATTGCGAGTGATTTTATTAAGCATCTTCAGCATGCTCAAAAATTGGAAGTGTGTAATAAGTATACAATCTTTATCATAATAGTAGAACAGTAAAATAATAAAATATTGCAATAGTAAAATACTAAAGTACATAAGCAAAATAATAGTATAATAATAAAATTGTATAGTACAATTAATAAAATGTTAGTATAATAATACAACAGTACAGCAAATATTCCAGAAGTATAATAAAACACATAATTCTATCTCCCTAATTTCTGACACCAAGATATTAAAATCGTTAACAATAAAATTTCCCTTCGCTCCGTTGATAAAATCTCTCTCATACATTTCTAAATACTCCAAATCGCAAACTTAATCACCAGCACAATAATTCCGAATGAATGCTAAACCAAAAGCGAAAACGAAACCCGTAACGAGGTAATAAAGCCCACTGTAAATTAGTGTACTCTTTAATGATCGTGGCACTGAAAATAACGGTACTCGTTAAGAATGTACGTCGTTAACCGATAACAAATATTTCGTACGAGATAAATCGTACAAAGCGTCTTTTGCAATGGCGCCGTTTCGAAATAGCGATTTGGAAATCGATTTGGAAAGCGACAAAGGTGAATTTTGTCTCGTTACATGCTAATATCGGGCAGATTAAGAGTCACGTGTTTAGCCAAGTGAGAGTTCCCTTCTATAACGGACCTTTCTGTTCAATTTTGGGCCGACGTCGTTAAATGCCGTTACGAGAGGCTACGGTAATCGAATTCTTCTTGTTCCTGTAACGTCACGATTTTACACCCCGCGTATAATGGTTTTTAACCTATCTTACATTTCGGAATTTAAGCGTGAATCAGATTTAATCGAGGTAAATCCCGCGGGTCAAGGAAGCAGTTAATTGCAATTTTATATTTAAACAATGGAAGATAAGTTTATTCGACAAAGTAAAATTTCTACTTACAGATAAAATAACAAGAATTTATCTTTCTGAAAGAAAAGTTTTAAATTTTAAATTAAAATCTGAAAATGTTCATGTGTAGTAATTAAACAATTCTCATGTCCTGGTTATTGCTGTAAAAAATATTAAAATAATTATTTAATTTCTGCATTTAATAAAATGTGGTAATATTTGGTGGAACGGCAACATTTTATTTACCGTAAATCATTTGATGAATTACAGTCTTTTCCTTGAATTAATTTTGGCACATGAAACTTTTCACTGGCAACTTTAACGAAGAACCTGTTTTAAAGGCCTTTATGAACAAACATTCTTTTGTGTATAATCTTCTTTTTTTCCTTTGGCATTCCGGGGAATTTACCGTGACTTCATAACGCAAGAAAAATGAATAATGGTGTATTACAAAATTTTAGATTATGTTGATATGACAAGGTTAAGAATGAGAGGAATCATATTTTTGTTATTATCATAAATGTATATAATACGAAATATATTTGTATAAATATAAATATTATTTGCTTTAATATAATAAATATAAATTACGCTAAAGTATCAATGTAATTAATTAATGAATGAATTAATTCAGTAAGGTTGATTTGTTTAATAATTCTGTCTACCGTAAAATTACATATGTACCATGTTAATGTATATTTTCTACTATTTTAACATTGTGAGGTTATAATTTTATATTAAAATTTGCAACATTTATTTTTGCGAATAAAAATTTTGAGATCCAAAATCTACTGCTCCTCTGAAGGTATTATAATATGTGAAAATCTGTGATTTTAATGTATCATTATTCAACGTTCATTTACTAGATATAATTGCAATCGTGATAGTTACGCGTGCAAAACCTTGTACCAGAGGAAAAAAGTAGACGTTGGCCCTTTGGAGGCTTATAAAGATGTTCGAGATCGTATCATCGAACAGAAACCTAATGACTAGCACGAGCATAGTGTCGATACAAACCTCCTCTGTTGATATTCAGATAAATCATCGTCTGATACGATCTACCTGAATTAAACTGTATAAATGTTCTATCTAGATGAACCGGATTAAATTCCATTTGTATCGTACATTTCAAAATTTACTTACTTTAAACGAATTTCTTTCAAATAATTTTTGTATTGACAATCGAGAGAATATTTAATTTTACGAAGTCTTTAAACTCGCAATATTTCGCAACGTTCGTTGATTCGCGTAATTATGTAATATTTTAATCAAATTGAATCGTACATTACGTTAATTGCTTTTCATACAATAAATTTACTTTTCGTTGGCTGGTTTACTTCGAAATTGGATCGAAAGCAAGTTTTAATAATAGTATAATACTCCCTTTCTCTTTGTTTCTACCAATTGTAAGAGCTCCATTTGAACATACTATTCATACACATTTACAGATTGAAATGTGCTTAATCACATCTAGGCAATTTGCTTTGATGATCTGGCGATTTACGAGTGATATTTCATACAATCAACGGCTCAGTAATATTCCGATGTAACTAGTATTTCTGTAGAGACACTTGCTCACGCTTTATGCTACCATAAGCAACCATATTTTTGCGACTCGAGAAGAAAAATGTAAAATAGAGCGTTTAATACAGTTGTCAGCTAATAATGCGATGCAGTTATTGTTAATGTAAAACAATAGATTCTCTGTTGTTTAATTGCTGTCATTGTTTGATTTATAAATTCTGCATTAACCTAACTTAGCCTAAACAACAGATTCTCTATTGTTTAACTGATATTGTTTGACTTATAAATTCTGTATTAACCTAACCTAACCAGACAATAAATTCTCTGTTGTTTAATTGATATTATTGCTTGATTTATAAATTCTGTATTAAACTAACCTAACCTAAACAACAGATTCTCTATTGTTTAACTGATATTGTTTGATTTATAAATTCTGTATTAACCTAACCTAACCAGACAATAGATTCTGTGTTGTTTAATTGTTGTTATTGTTTGATTTATCAATTCTGCATTAACCTAACCTAACTTAAACAATAGATTCTTTATTGTTTAACTGATATTGTTTGATTTATAAATTCTGCATTAACCTAACCTAAGCAATAAACTCTATATTGTTTTATAACAAAAAAATTTTATTGTAGAAATTGTAAAAATTTGAAATACTCTTGTATTGTCATAATGGCGGCGAAATGTCACCAATAGGTGTGAAAGTTGATATAGAGGCGGCAATATAATGAAAGTCTGTTATATACTTGGTGATACTTATTATATTTAATACATTATAACATTTAGTTAATACATTTGTATTTAATATGCCATAGCCATAATGAGATTAGAGCTGTAATAAAATGAAAGCTATATTTTCTGAAATACTCAGAAAGTTGATACAAATTAATATTATAATTTTTTAAAATCTGTTATAATAAATTACAAAATGACTGAAATAGAAAGCTATAATATTTAGGAAGTTGATACAAATTAATATTATAATTTTTTTAAATATACTATAATAAAAACGAAGAGACTGAAATAAAATGCAAGGTATAATATTTTTTGCAATACCCAGAAAATTGACACATATTATAATTTTTTTAAATGTATGACGTTCAATAAATGTATATACAAATTTCTGTTACAATTTGCTAAGCTTGAAATTTTAACATCAATTAATATAAAAATTGTTAAATATACATATACATTGAAGAATTGACCCAATTGCAAAACATGTTTACTTACGCAAAAGTTCTACGAACCTATCTTTCTAAATTATCCACTTCATTTTCTACTTAATCATGTAATTAGTCATCCTTCTAAAATAATGTCCGTTAAGTTCGAGAACGAGAGAGTGAAATCTGAAGTCCGTAGGCGTAGACATTCCCCATATCTCATCGATACGTCATATTATTCAAAGGATTGCGAAATATTTTTAGAATGAATTTTACCTTACACATTTCTGCACTCGAAATTCTAGTTTCTCATACACAATTTTCGTGTTATTTATACATTTATTTATTTTTCGTATTAATTCACTTGGAGCAATGTTACGATTATTCATTTGGTTAAATGGTGTTCTTTAATTTATTTTTAAGCAATTTTGGATAATTAAGATCACTTTGTTGATTCGGTTATTATTATTTACATATTTGTATTTGAAATAAAGCTCAGGAAAGGCTTTTGATAGTATTAATTTATTCAAAGCAACGTTACAATTATTCAGTTGGTTAAATGTTCTTTAATTAATTTTTAAATAATTTTACAGATTTTGTTATACTTAAATCGTATCGATTTTTAAGGATAATTTTGCTTTTACTAAAAACGATTTGTACTTTTTAATCCAATAATAATTACAATAAAATCTACAATTTGAATAATTTTTAATACTAAAATAATTACTGAAAATTATCATATGACATGATAAAATTACCTCCCTCTTCATCTTAACCCTCAACTTACTATCAGTCCTTAAGAAAGCCATAATCCATTCTCAAATCTTTCAGAAAATCGCAGGCTACAATCAGTCTCATATCCTACACCACTTTCCCCACTTATCGATTTCTCTCAGCTATAAACAATAAGTATTATCCTTGCATTTAGCTTTAGTACAATTTTCCTGACAAACCTACACCTACATTCTACCCGTAAGCTGTTTGTATTACGCTCGCCATAAGATTTACATAATATTTATCCGCGTTTATGTTCATCACCCGTTGAACCAGCAATCTGTCCCATATATTCCGTCGTTTATAGTAATGGCAGACCTCCAGCATGATTTTTTTTCAAACAACTCCGCACATTAATCACCGCAATTACTAGCAGCTTTTTAATAGCGGCGAAAGTTGCGTCAAACGTTGGTCGACATGTGTATCGATAACTACGTATCGAGATACTGTTTATTATGGTTGTTACTTTTTATTCTTTCTGCAGCCGGATATAAACTGAATTGTAAGAGAAACACATAGTTGATAACGGGAATATTATGTTATGCAACGGACAAATTTATGTTGGGTAAATGGTCGAATCGAAGATTGTTGCGAATTCGAATCGGTAATAGATTGCGAATGTTTATGTAACACGTTTTCATGAATTCGTTGAGAGGCATTGTTTTATCCTGCAAATTTTATTGATTTCGTGGCTTTCAGGATTTTATGACAGGACAAATGGATTTAGTACAGATTTGTTAGATATTTTAGATTGTTTCGTGCTTCGGGGGTATGCGTAAATTTCTTATGAAAATATAAGTGAAAAATATGGAATAATTTTTATTTGCGACTTCGTTTTGGAGAAAATAAATTTTGAGAATTGTTCAATATTTTTGTGAAATATTTTTTTACAGCAAAGATCATAATGTTAATAATTTTCTAATTAATTTAACAGTTAATGAAAATTATATTTATATCTATATTTTTATGTTATTTTTATAAATAAACATATATAATTCACAATACACCTAAAATATTACATATGTTGAAAGCAGATACAATTTCAAATTTTTCTCTAATTCAATTGGAAAATAAAATGTTCTTTAATTACTCAAAACACATACATTTACATTTTTACATCATTTTTTATGAGTACACAACAATCTGTACTAATTTAAATTTTAGAAATTTATTTATATTTATTACTTTCGTAAAATACAGTGATACGGGTATAAAGAAAATCCAATTTTATGGAAATAGCATAAAAGTCATTTTGTGTGACTTTCATTCACAGTGATAATTTGATTAATTCATTCATAGTAACCACGATTCTTGAAAACATATTTTAGATATTTATAAGTTTTCATAACTAGTTTGTCTTGAACCACTTCAATATTTGCCAATCGTAAGAAAATGGCAAGATTAATATTTGAAAGAAATATCAGAATGAAAAGAACATTTATATCCATATTTATGCTTTAGTTATGAATTGCATTGTGCGTATTTACATATCGATAGTAGAAACTATTTCACTGACGAAATTAGGTCAACTATGTCCAAATGTCCAGAAGAAAAAGCATTTTCCTTGCCACGAATGGTTATGCATATGTATGAGGCGTTATAGGTTAATTAATTCAGTCGCTTTGAATGCGTTACAAGAATAGTCTATTTAAAAAAGTTTACAAGAAATAATCGCAGGAACATTTATCATCAGGCCTTTCACATGATACAATATTGCGCATGCTACAAAGTTTGCAAAGTTTCAACGAAGTCTGGAAAACATTTTACAAAAAAAAGTAGTTTCTTAGTATATTTTTCTAATGACAGGAATTCAACATTGAACAAATGTGCTATAAATATTCAAAAGTTTTGAATATTAAAATTTGAATAAGCATATCCACACGAGGATTAATCTGAATACTAAAACCATTAATCCGCATACTTAACTATTAATCTGAATACTGAAACCTTCAAATTAAATTTAATATTTATAGAGTACGTAGCTGAAAAAGTTTTCAGGGTAATAAAAACATAAGACATGTTTGAAAGAAAGTGTATACGTGTTTAATACGAGAGCCATTTCTCTGTAAATCACTGTGCACATTACGGTCCAAGCGAGAAACTTGTACGAGGCACATAAAGTTCACTAAATAATAAAATTTCACGTTCACACTTGTACGGAACCGGCCACCACCGTCTATGTAAACGAAGATAAATTACAAGGAACGATAATAATCAATCACTGTAAGCTAATCGACTAATTTCGTTCTGCAGTCAACATATTAACACGTTGATTACCACGATAAAAACACTCGTATATAATACGGCACACTTCGATAAGAATTATTAAGGACACAATTATTCTCCAATTTAAGCTTTCAATTTACTGCCCTGCATCATCAATGTAATTGTAGTGAATTCTTTTTCTCTTCAACACTTTTTCAACACGTTCGCGGTTATGGGCAGATGGACACGTTTACCACACACGATGTTTTACCTTCATATCCTTTTGTAATTGTTTCTATAGAATGTATTGTAACAGTTGTCTGCGTTAAAAATATTTTTCATACAGATTTTTAGTCAGAACTCTCTATTATATTTAAATCAAACTTTAATAATTTGAATACAAAAGGAAAAATTATCCGTTGCTCACGAAAAATATTTAAAAATATTTTATTTATATTTTAGAATATTTTTTACATACAAAATAACATTTTAAATATTTCAAATATCTTAAATATTTTAATTATTTTAAATATTGTTATATTTTTTTATCTTCATACTTTCATTTAAAATAATTTTGTTCTTTTTGTTTTTTATTTTATATAATATTTTTCTGCAATACCACTTTTATACAATATCTGCAATTTTGTAATTTTTAAAAAATGGAATACACATTTCGAAAACAGTATTAAAATAAAATATCGTTTGATATATGTTCTCCAATCCAAAGAACGTAAATGTAAACCTTAAATTACCATTTGGTAATACATCTAGATTTCCCAACGTAGCATACACATAAACGCAAAATGTTTAATGCATAGCGGGTTTCTATATTGTATACTATAAAGTAACATAGTATCAACGAGAAGTAAATGAGTTTCATTCACAAATAAACGTTAATTCATTACCGCGTCATATAATCACTTTAAATTCACTTGTAAATGAGATGTAAATTCTTCAAGTACACTTTACAGTGGATATACTCGTACAAAATGTGGAAAATATGGAATTACGTTATGCCTCGGTAAACAAAATAATTACGCAACAAATGTTCACAATAGTTATTCATCGATTTGTGCAAGTTTTACGAACATTTTGCAACAAATGTTTCAGATGAGCTACAAAGACATAAACTGGATTTTAAAAATTATTCTTTTGTGTATTATTAACATGTAACTTGATAACTTTTACATATTTCATTAATATTTATAAAATCATGTGTTACAAGGTTATTCATACAAACGAAGGTGTCGATCATCTAATATTTTTAATTTTATTGTCGGATGTATCTCATTTCAGCATGATACTGATAGAAATTGTTCAAATAATAAATACATTAATAAAAATTAGTAGATACTTTGTTTAATCCCCATCAACATACACACATGTAAATTTACGTATTTAAAATTCATTAAATGTAAGAGTCTTTCCTTTCCATAACAACACGAACAAAGAAAATGAAGAATTTTATAAAATTCACATACACATGAGTGTCTAATCGAATTATAATTATTGAAGTAGTACAAAATTAGGCAGGGTCAATTGTTAATACTAAAAAATACACTTTATACAAGACGAAGTTTAACACATGGACTGCCATACTGAAACAGCTAAAAATTCCAATAGGTAGTATTTTCATTTTTAACAAACCTTACCAAATATTTTTACAGTATCTTGTTATATTTATTTTTCATATTTACAAGCAGTTAATTCAAGTATTTTCATTTGGGAAGAGGACAAATTTTTGATAATATAGGTGATTGATCTGCATGGTAATTGAAGTGCTACATATGGGTGACATGGCAGTCAAAGCGTTAATGTAGGGTAGATGATATGTGTTGTAGTTTTACAGTCACTTATAGCAAATAAAACAATAGAAAACATCGTTCTTGAAGGATTCGACCACGGAGGAAGGAAAATATGCCTTGTGATAAGAAGACTAGGGTTTGACCTTTTGGTACTTATCCTAGATCCTCCGAACGAATGCATAAACACGTCCATAGTACTAAAAAAGTTAAAAGCTAGGGGGTGTTATCGTCGAGCATGTAGTAACGAATGCACAATTTTGTTTACAGGACCGTTTAACTGGTCACGGGGGTATTTCCTCGCTGGGCGGTGGAAATTCCTCGCCGTATTCCGGCGCCCATCACCATGGTCACAGAGGCAATGGAAACGGCAGCGGGATGCCCCATCACGGGGGCGCATCTTTACCCACCGCCTCCGATTTTCAACCACCGTATTTTCCACCCCCTTTTCCATCGCACCACCACGCGCCAGCGAGTCCTCAACACCCTGGCCTTGGACAACCGCAACATCTCGATTACCTCGTTGGCGATCCTTACACGCAGACGCTCAACACGTTACATCAACATCACTATAATCACCTGAGCGCCGCTGTCACGGCTGGCCAAAGGAGCGGCGATCTCAGGAGAGACGCTGAGGGCATCCATGTGGTGAGTAATTGTTTCGATGAGTTATTGTTTAACACGTTCGAGAACGCCGCTATTTATCGCCTGCAACCGTTGCAATCGATCTTGCGAAGAAATTAATACTATCAGTCAGCGCCCAGGAAATTATGGCGGTCGGTGCAGTTAAAAATTACCGTAATTACGGAGAAATGGGCACACCTCACGGATTTCGATGATCCTCGAATACGTAGCCAAGGACATCATTCCGAACAATTTTTCTCGGGACGTGTAATTGCTGATGGGCTTTAATTTTCAAGATATTCGCAAAAATATTCTGAATGCGGTAATTATTTGTGAAGGGGCACACGTGTGAATTTTTATGACTTTCGAATACGTTCCCAAGGACATCATTCTGAACAACTTCTCTTTGTACATATCGCTTGGTTTTAGTTTCAAAAATATTGCCAATAATATTTTCAATGTCTTCGTTGTTTATAAAGAGATACTTCGCTGATTTTGATGACCTGGAAATATGTTGCCGAGGACATTATTCTGAACTACTTCTCTGTATACGTATAAACATCGCTCGGTTTTAGTTTCAAAAATATTGGCAAAAATATTTTCAATGTGTTCATTGTTTATAATGAGCTACTTCACAGATTTTTAAATATCAAGGTTAACATTCGGAATAATTTTGATTCGTTATGTGATCAACTCTAGACCGTAGATTCTAAAATATATGTCAAAAGCTTCAGTTAAATTATTATTATTATTATTAGTATTTTATACTATATTATTCACTATACCGTCAATCTGTTTCTTATATCGCTAATATAATATACTCAAGTGTAGTACAGTTGCCGAATGTAGTGACACTTCTTGGATGACTTGATCTATACTAATTTGACTTATAACTAATTTGACAGGAAATGTACTAATTTAGCAGTCAAAATCACAGAAAACCAGTGAGACTAGTTCACTGACTAAATCAATAAATTTTACACTGATTTAGAGGCTGAGCTAAGTTAGGTTATGTTTGCCGAACTGAATGAGGCTCCTAGGACGATCTGCATTTGTATATCTTTTTGTCTTCACCGCGCAACAGGCCGTTATTTTGGCTCTTTTCACTTTTGAGGGTAGACCTAAATCTGTATAAATTTTGGCTGTAATCTGACAACAGGAACCTGTCGAATCGGTAAAAAACCGTGTTTCGGTATCGTTTTCGATAACTTTTGACACATAAAGTCGACTGAAACCACGTTGAAAGCTCTATAACTCACCGGTGACGACAATCCTTGGTCATCATTGACGTCAGTCAACGTGAAATCAACCATAATCGTGTTGGATATTGTTTTCTATAGTTTCAGACACGTTTAATTGTTTGGAACAACTCTTAACCCCTTGCACTATGACCTATTAGGTGCGTCAGTCAGAACTAACTAAACACAGCTACAATATTAAAACAGACAAAGAATATTTAAATGTTATGATAACACGGTATTATGCAATCGTTGACTATGCAAATTATAATTGGACTTGAACTCCAAATTGAAGCATATTCAAAATTCGAGTAAAATTGATCCCAACTGAAGTATCAGTGCGTCACGAGTCAGACTCGTCAAAATAGTGCAAGGGGTTAAACCTCTACATCTCATTCTTGTTCCATCCATATGCTTTTAGTAGGTACTCTAAATTTTATATACACATTTTCATTCGCGTGAAATACCTGATCTGTAGATCCACTAGTTAAGGTACATATAGTAACGACAAAGTTCTACACAAGAAAATCATGCCGGTGATCTTCAGAACACGAAGTTGACCGGCGTATCTTTGCGCGTAAAATTGAAGCGCAGATCCGGTCACGTGCAGATCCTAGCTCATTAGAAAAACCCTCACGACGTGTTATTTGTAACGTGGACCGCTGGTGGCTCTCAACGGCGAGGGCATGTGTAATAACGGGTGGGTATCGATCTATTAGACGTATCGCGACCAATAAGTCCGGCCGTGACATCGGTGATTGCGATCGTTGATCCCTCGAAGAGCACGCGAGTGGACACGCGCGACATTTGCATTTGCTATGGTTTTGCATACCTGTCCACGTCTAATGGAAGGGGTACCTAACCAGGTATTAACGTAACTCCGAACGAACAAGCGACCATGAAGCTTCGGCTGGCAAAAAGCACCAGCAGGAAGTACAGGGTGAATGAAACGCTATATTCCTCATCGGATTGATTTTTCTGCTTCGCGGATGAATCGCGGTTTCTTGTTCGTTTCTCGCCCATTTCTGTTACGCCGTTACCGCGGTATACGTTCAAATATGCGAGGGTAACCTCGGTTGAGTACCCGGCTTTTTGTTTGTAGAGGTGCTAAGGAACTGTTTGCTTTGGGAACAGTGCGCGAAGAGTCGGGTCATTGGTAAGTGGACTGAGTACAGTGCATTGCATAAATACTCCCTTTATTTTATAAAGAATAGTATTTTATTTAAAAAATATTATAGTCAATATTCTTTAAATATTAATTGTTGTGAACAAGTTTCGTCGAACTGGATTATTACAATTTAAACAGAATTTTAATAAGCATCTTTGCAATACGAATCACCCAAACTTCGATCGCCTTTAGGGAATTATTTTTACTACAGATTGCTTGCATATGAAAGAATTATATTATACTTTATCTGTTATCATTATCTTCATTTCTTTCAAAAATGGACTCCCCCCACTTTCAAAAGAAGCTCACTTATTGAATACTATCAGATTTACTAAAGATACAAAGATGCTGCCAGGACGTTCATCTGATTCACCTATGTTTCTTGAGATTCATTCAATAAATACTCAACGTACTCGATCATCCCTCCACATTCTTATTGTAAACACATACTCATCCATAGTACTTAAAACACCATGTTAGTGTACACCTGTTCAGATCATTTTAGATGGGGTTGATAGCTTCAAAACGTTCATCGAGTTGATTAGAATCTTCCCAATAAACAAACACAAGCTTCGTATTCTCATATAAAACCTCTGTTAAATTTCACGCTTGTGCCCCTGGTAACTCGACACCGAGCTACCACCTATTCGAGGGGCAACTTTAGACCTCTAATAACGTTCCCGGTAATAGTATTTGCGGTACACCTTACCCCAATAGCTTTTATGAAAATATCACCCTAATTACAGCGTCGGGACGTGCATACACCACACTGTGGATTATGTTTTGGGCGGTTTCCAAAGGTGTCGTGTGACGTTCGCGCAAAAAAGACTACGTTCGACACGAAATCCGACACGGCCACGAAGAATACGTTCAGCCTCGAAACTGGGCAGAAGAGAAAAGCGGGTTTGGTTTAAAGCATCTGTCTAGGCCATATGCAGGCTCGTATTGCGAACCGTGTGCTGAAAATTGTTTATTTGCGCCGTTTGTAAAACGTGTAAAACGAACACCACGTGTGCAGTTCAATGAGTGATACTATATGCCTTTGCATGGTTTCCTATTTTGGCAAGTGGATTTATGTTTAACATGCTTTCAGGGCAATTTTAAGTGAAAGGGAACATGTACTTTAAATTGCAATTTATTACCGTAATAATGAAATGATGTTCATTTATTATCATTGCAAGATGGTTGACTTAAACATATTTATGGACGTTTGATCAATTATTTTTCAATCGAAAATAAAGTAAGGATAATAAACTAATTTATATGACTCTTTAGCTTGACAGAAGTTAGTACAGATTTTGGTAGGACTTCTTAATTTTTGTAATTTGAAGAAATCCGCCACTTTGACAAGATTAGAATCTAATTTGTGACACGATATTTATTTCAGTTATTGGTCATGTTGGTTCTCGTTAAATTCTCCAATATCTTAATAAACAAGTACAAGTAAAGAATCTATAACCAAATAATTTTTATACGAACAAAATCCATCACATTAACGTTAAATGCAGACATTCACTGTTCTCCATTAACCAATCTAAAAACCAAGAAATCAACCTAAAATGAAAATTATATATTTATTATAAACATATGATGGTATAATATTATATAAGTATGTGATAAATATAATATTTTGAGGCACAGACATTTTAATATGCGTTACAGAAGAAATTCCGATAGAAATTCGACTTTAAAATATTTTTTCTCCTTACGAGATTGCTATATCGATTATTTCAAACGGTACAACCCCTCGTACCCTATTTTGCTCTGCCTAAAGCACATTCTTCAAAGGAGGGTGGCAGATCGCGTACTCAATGAAATCTTACACTGATATAATCTCCCGATTCACGAAACATGGAACAAATCTTTGGAATACTTTTATCGTCTAGCTTCGTGATTCGTCATT
Organism: Megachile willughbiella; assembly: GCA_945859595.2. Classification (NCBI taxonomy): domain Eukaryota; kingdom Metazoa; phylum Arthropoda; class Insecta; order Hymenoptera; family Megachilidae; genus Megachile; species Megachile willughbiella. The sequence goes on along the minus strand of OX243803.1, from coordinate 10,575,535 downwards.
TATAAATGTGGAATTCACTTGGATTAAATCGCTATCAATTAATATCTGTAATAAAATAATGGGAGTAAGTAGCTGAACGAAATGATGAGACAAGACTAGATGTATACCAAGTGGTTGATTTCATAATAAAGAAAATCATAAAATAACTAAAAATTACTTACTAGATTCTTGTATACCAAGTAGTCAATTTCAAAATAAAGAAACTCTCAAAATAACTAAAAATTACTTGCTAGATTCTTGCATATCAAGGAGTCAATTTAAAAATATAGAAGACCTAAAAATAACTAATCATTACTTACTAGATTCTTAGTCTGAAAATATCTAGAAATTGCTTAATCGATTCTTGCATACCAAATGCCCAATTCAAAAATATGGTAAGTTAAATATAATTTTATAATTTGACGGCATAAAAATTCCAGAATATAGCGCTTATCATTTTTAATTAAAAATTTTTTTTTTGTATCTGACAATGGGTTACATGATTTTATTTTATTTGTTGTTTTATTTCAAAGAATAATTCTTAGAACATTTTATTTATCATAGTTATAAATATATATAATTATACAATTTCTAATCGTAGTAAATGTTTGTAAGTCCTCATTTTAAATACTGTCTTGTTTTAAAGCGCAGAGAAAATGTTGTATAGCTACGCTATTATCTTGCAGACGGGATTTTCTAGAAGACTAGATAGTTACACGTAGGACACAAAGTCTTGAGCTTCATTCCCAAACTACACGCAGTAATGGCATCTTGCATAGTTGATCATAGTTAAGAAACTTGCTTCTACGACTATGCGTCGACTGTACCACCCTTCGAGGTTTCTGTTCGGTATCTTCGACAATATAGAGGACAACGATGTGGGAACGTACTTGGGAACTTTAAAGAGGACAAATCGATTGAAATCACCTCAACAATTCGGATACACAAAATCATGTAATATCGAAATTATTAAAATTTACAAGGTACGAAATTCAGTGTAAAAATTTGTACTGTCGTTACAAAAATTAGTTTTTGTTGTGAAAATTCATTGTACGTTGTGAAATAATGAAATTGTGATACTTCAAGACACAAGAAATTGTTCGTAACTTAAATTGACTAAATATTTCTTTTAATCTTTTGTATACTGTTCAAATTTTTATTTTGTCATTTCATAGTTTCAAAATTTACAAATTTCATTTTCCTAAATTTTGCAAATTTCATCTTTCAAAATTTTACAGATTCCATTCTCCTAAATCTGGCAAATATCTTCCTAAATTTTATAAATTTCATTTTCCTCGATTTTGCAAATTTCATCTTTCAAAATCTTACAAATCTTCTTTTGGTCAATATCAGCTTGATAAACTTCATCTTCCTAAATTTCACAAATTTTATTTCCGTAAACTTTACAAATTTTATCCTCCTAAATTTGATTAATATTATCTTGTTAACTTCGACAAATTTTTCCCAAATTTGACAAACGTCATCTTCCTAAATTTGACAAACTTCATCTTCCTAAATTTGACAAATTTCATCTCCCTAAATTGTACAAACATGTAAGTCGATATATTCTAAAATTAAAAATTGATTATCCATACATCAATAAGAGGCTTTTGTTAATATCCAAAATTATATCCGTATTTAATTCGATCGGCTTGAAAATAGACTATCCCCTCGACGTCTCGTTCATTGCCCTTCGCCGAGTAATTTACTTATTAAATTTTCGGCTGACCTTTGGCATTCCTTCAGGGTGGATGCCAGGGACGTTTACTTTGACGGAAATATGCTAAGCGTCGTGATCCTTAAGATGGTGTTAGAGATACGTAAAAGGGGTAAACAGTTTCCCTTGCCAGCTAGCTAAGTCGCTTTATGTTGCATGAAAAACTTTGGTTTGATACACCTGGTATATGATGTTGAATCAAAGCGACAAGGCAATATTTGATCGGCGTGTAATCGGTAATGATAGATCTCGGAGCGAAATGGTTAATAATCGGTACTCCAGGTGCTGCTGGCTGATGTTACATCATGCATCTTCGAATTTAACAATAATACGATATTTTGTAATGGCACTATTTAATAAAGAAATAGGAGGCTCATTTTATTATCCAGGGAATCGAATCGATAATCGTTGTGAACGATAAGATTTAATAATTGATGATTGAGATATACAGAGTCAAAAGATGTACATCTTGACATGTAATTTCTTATGAAAATTTTATTCACGTCTTATAGAAAGTAATTTTAAGTACAAATTAAAATATACTTTATATTAATTAACTTATTTTCTAAGAAATTTGTTTAAACAAAATTAATGTTTTCTATTATTTAATTAAACCAAGAATAATATTAATTATTTCTATATTTGAGCTTTATATCAATTTTACATTAGTTTGATGTAAATTATAGATTTATTTATACAATATTATTGAGATTATGAGTTTATCCATTAATATTTGGAGGTTGATCATCAAATTTTAGTTTATTCAATATTAAATTGTGCAGTTGCTCAATTTCTTTTGAAGTAATATAATTTTTAATATTATTTGTGACAATTATTTTTACTAAAAATCGGTTCACACGAACACAGGTTACTGTTGCAATATTGATAAAAAATGAATTCTGCTACACCAGAACCATCCACTTCATAGTATCACATTAAAGTATATTTTTTCAAACGTTATCTTTTTCTTCCAAATTTACTTTCGTCGATACACCATACTCAACAATTTAGCATTTATCATTGGCTTCTCGCGTGTAATACGGGCATGAAAACCGTGAACGTTTACGAAAAAGAGGAACGAAATGACTACGCTTCTGAAAAAGAGACAACAATGCCAATAATCAGCCAAGTGGTTCGACCGATTCCAATAGCTTTATCCTTGAAAACGAGAAGTCTCGTGCTTTCTGGTAGCCTACCCTATGCGTTTTATACTGAATTATAGTATCTTGTCTGGGTCCCTTCACCATCCCACATTTATACTCGAGAGATTTGTGACAGCGTCTCTGCTAAAGGGATATTAGATTCAGAAAATCTGCGCCATTGTTGAACGCTTTTCTTATCAGAAAGAGTTAAAACCGGAGGTATTTTGATAAAAAATATTTCATGTACCGATGTACAAACGCAAATATTTGTAACATTAAGAATTACGTACTTGAAAGTTACTGTTTTTGAATATTTGAAAAGGACATGCCTAATTAACCCCTAACCTACAAGTTTTTCGGCAGTGCGTCAGGCAGAGCTACCTAATTATTACTGCAGTGTTAAGATAAATAAAGAACGTTGAAATGTTAGGTATATTTTGGATTTCGCGATCTTCAATTATGCAAATTACAATTGGAAACTCGATCTTTATGCAAATACAATTTAGGTTTGTCACATTTGAACTGTAACGTGCGTCGCGAGCCTGACTGGATGTTATAAGCCAAAGGGTTGAATAGAGTCTTCGCATCCAAGGTAGACATGAATTGAATAATTTTTTAATACAAATTTTAAATGAAATGACAATGTTTAAAAATTGTGAAGCTCTACTCTTAATTTAAGAATCCTTAAACAATTTATAATAGAATGAAATGATTCCAAAAATGACCATAAATTTTGTACTCTAATTTTATTCTAATTACTTTGCACATATATTTTAAATTAGCTTGTCCCTTTTGGAACAGTTAATTTATATTTTATTTTTGTCGAGAAATCTTCGTATACACTTTTGTTTGACTATAAAATTATTTCACGTGCTTGAATATCTTTATCCTAATTTGAAGATGATTTGGTTATTATAAATTCAACTTTAAAGATAATTTAATTATTATAAATTTCAATTTGAAGTCAATTTAATTATTATAAATTTCAATTTGAAGATAATTTGAGTATTATAAATTACAGTTTTAAATTAATTGAATTACCATAATGCTAATTTTGTTATAAGTAGTACACAAAAAACTGAAACTAATTCTCTGAAATGATTTGCTAATAGCAATCCAAGTCAACAAAGTAGAAAAAAACCGAAGGAAGTCAATTCTCGAAAGCACTTTGCATTTATAATTAAGCTCAATATTTGCTGATGTTCAAAACTGTTCTTCGTTCTTTTATAGATTACGTAATGCTTTCTTTATAGATACGCATTTTTAGCTGCGCTATTAAAAAAGAACTTGTAAAGTGGACAGCGTCTTGAGTAAACTGTACTTTCCTTCATTTTAAATGTGTACACGTTTTTTCTTTCGTCTAAAACTAATGAAAACACTATCTACGGGACTTCTTGATATTCTGTCAACAGAATTTGTAGCGGCACTTTTTTAGAAGTCACAAGATCCTTACGGTACATTCGCTAAAATTTTGATGCATATGATTCGCATAATAATTCAATAGCTCTATACCATTTGCATTTTTACTTAAAGTTCATTCACCAGTATGTGAATACTTAAAAAGGATCAATTGATTTTTTTAGGAAAGTATGATGTATGTTCGGAGGAGATATGGAGAATGATGAAAGTTGAAGAATGAGATTATTTCTGTCTCGTAAGGACTATATTTATAAAAATTTGAATATTTACGAATTTGAGAAGTCGGAAATTGAGAACTTGGGAATTTGAGAATTTCGGAATTAGGAAATTTTGACATTTTTGCAATTTGGGGATTTTTTAAATTTGGAAATTTCAGAACTTTGGAATTTGGGGATTTGGGGATTTTGGGATTTTTGAATTTGGGGATTTTGGAATTTGGAAAATTGGGGATTTGGGGATTTTGGAATTTGGGGATTTTTGACCTTGGATATTTGGGAATTTGGGAATTTGGAAATTTTGGAATTTGGGGATTTTGGAAAATGGGGAATTAGGGATTTTGGGATTTTGGAATTCGGAAAATTGGGGACTTGCGTATTTTGGAATTCGGGGATTTTTGACCTTGGGGATTTTGCGATTTGGGAATTTGGAGATTTTCGAATTTGGAAAATTGGGGATTTGGGAATTTGGGGATTTTTGAACTTGGAGATTTTGGAATTTGGGAATTTTGGAATTTAGGGATTTTGGAACTTGGGGATTTTGGAATTTAGGGTTATGTAATCTGGGAATTTTGGAATTTGGGAATTTTTAAATTTTTAACCCTTAGAATTTTGGAATTTTTGAAATTTGGAACTTTGAAATTTTGGAATTTGATAAGTTAGGAATTTGAAAATTTGTTTTTTTTTTTAAGTTTGCAAATTCAAAAATTTGAGAATTTCAGAATTTCGGATTAGAAAATTAGGAAATTTGTTGATTTAATAATTTTGTAAGTTGGTAAGGAAATTTGTGAAATTATAAAATTGAAGAATCCTTGAAATTTCAAAATCTCAATATTTGGGAATTGAAATAAGAATTTGTAATTTCATATATTACAAAAATTTGGTACTTTGTAAACTTTGATTATAAAATTTGTAAATTGTAGACTTTAAATTTTGGAACTCTGCCGATTTGAAAATTCGAGAATTTCTCAAGTTTTAATTTAAGAACTTAAAGATTCGAGATTTACGAAACTTAGGAAATAAAAAACTTGCAGAGTCACGTATCTAATAATCGTACAAGAAGGAATTACAACTGAAGTAAACTGTGATATCCGCCTCGGTCTCCATAATCCGATTTATCAGTATCGATAGCCGCAAATACCAATCGTCGTGACTTTACCTCGCCGCGGCGTTTAACGAGAGAAAGGCGATCACATTTCATCTCATTAGTCGACTGGCATGGTTACATCAATTTATAACCAACGCGACCGACGATAGATACTAGTAGCCGGCACGCCGTTAATTAGCGCCGTTTCCATTTCTTTGCTCGTGTGAAAGCCGGACTTTCAGACTCTAACCCTTGGAAGGCCGTGATTGGATCTATTAAAACTCACGTTTTCAAGAAAAACCAGGAAAAATTGTATGTTCATACGTATAAATTGTAACTATAATAATACTCGCAAGTAATAAAGTACGGAAAATATCAGCGACAATTTAGAAAAGTGAAAATTTATAACTGATAGTAAATATACATGTCTCAAAGAAATGTATATATGAATATATAGCGTGTTTTACCATCAAATTTTATGAACATACTATTCGTCAAAATAAAACAGAAATATTTTATCAACATAGGCATTTGAACTCTTTACTGAAAAATTATAACAAAAATATGAAATCAACTGTTTTGTTGTTCGATATTAAATGCAGGGTGTTCCCTGTATAAATTGTTTATATGAGGTTCTTAAGTGCATTATTAGAAGTTATTAAAAAAAATATGAAAGACAATTATTCGTATGTAGTATCAGGAAAAATTCATCCATTATCGTTTCGTATATTCTTCATAATCTTTCAATAAAATATTTAAGAGCATATATTTATATAATATTTTTTATCATTCTTATTTATCTAACGTTAGTACTGAGTCTTTAGTAGTACTACCTATAAAAATAAAAAAAATCCATTTTTACGTAACTGAAAATGAATCAAGCAATGAAGGATTCAGATAGCTAGAATATCATCCTTTTGTATGTTTTATTTATCGAATTTTATAATAATAAAGAGTGTATATTTATAGTATTTGTGTTTTACACTCGACACTTTAAGTACCATGTTAAAATTGCATTACATCCTTTCAATTAGTAATTTATTTCCACATCAGTTTTATGACATTCAGCTCTATAAGTACATCTGATACCGTCACAGTGTATATACGTTTGAAGTATTTTGTTAATATCTGTAATAGAAAATAGAAACTTTCTGAGCCACTCAGGTACACAAGTATTCGTGAGTTATCGATCATATCAGATTCATTAGACAGATTCTTCTAATCGAATACGCGACGTCTAGCGAGATTCGCGATGATAAATGAACGAAATAACCTCTGCCCGTTGTATTTTTTTCTCAGTAAATGGCGAGCTTTATTCAGCTTGACACGGGTGCAAAAATAATTTGCCACTCTCGCGTATTAATGTCACTGTCATGTGAAAGCACGTAGTCAGATGCTGCAGTTGGAAACTAGCTAGGGGGAAAGTAGTTTATGATTCGTAACATACGAGGCTTAAATGCACGATGACTATTAATTTGTAACAACACTTATCGCACAGGTGTAATCTCTGCTGTGAACAAAAATTATGGTAATAAATAGTGGTCGAACGATTAAGGAAGGTGGTAATTGCAATTTTTGTATATTTTAGAGAAAATAATTTATATTTAGATAAAATTTTATATTTTGAGTAAAATTTGTATTTGCACATGAAATAATAAGAATTTACACTCGCAAAATCTCTGCTAAAAATTTGCTTATCTGTTCTGAAGACCAAATGCAAATTCCGAACATAAATTGCATCTTGTTTTTAAATCACCAGCTAATTTCAAATATTGCACAAGGTGATATAAAATTAACGATACTCCAATTCTAAATTATGTTTCATAAAGTACACGTTATAAGAAAAAATTAATAGCTTCACAATTTCTCGTAAACGTTAACTTCTTGGCTAACATCTAGTCAGACTCGTGACGCACGTTACAGTTCAAATGTGACAAATCTAAATTGTATTTGCATACAGATCAAACTTTGAGTTCGATACCAACTGTAATTTGTATAATTGAAGATCGTTAAATCCAAAGTATACCTAACATTTCAACGTTCTTTATTCATGTTAACACTGCAGTAATAAGTAGGTAGCTCTGCATGACGCACTGCCGAAAAACTGGTAGGTTAGGGGTTAATTAGGCATGTCCTTTTCAAATATTCAAAAATAGTAACTTTCAAGTACGTAATTCTTAACGTTACAAATATTTGCGTTTGTACATCGGTACATGAAATATTTTTTATCAAAATACCTCCGGTTTTGACTCTTTCTGATAAGAAAAGCGTTCAACAATGGCGCAGATTTTCTGAATCTAATATCCCTTTGGCAGAGTCGCTGTCACAAATCTCTCGAGTATAAATGTGGGATGGTAAAGGGACCCAGACAAGATACTATAATTCTGTATGAAACTCATGGGGTAATCATGTGTTTAATCCACAAGAATGAGATCAAGTCTAATATCACTAAAACAGTATCTTCCATTTTATTGTCCGTATAAGTGGTTATTTGCTTTACATTGGTACTACTGATACTACTTATTTAAAATTTCGTCATTGGTTTTTAGAAAGACTTTTTCATAATAAATATTAAAATATTAGCTTTTGAAATATTTAAGAATTACCTTCTGAATAACTAGTTTTATAATTTTAGTTTTATTTATAGCTATTAATCAGTGATTGGTTACTACATAGTTAAGCAGATCCTTTTCAATGTTTCCTGTAATAAAGTTTGATCATTAAATAGTTAAATCGTACTCTCTCGATAAATGTGGGATCGTGAAGGGACCCAGACAAGATACGTCAATATAATTCAGTGTAATTCAGTATAAAATAGGCTTAACACAAGTAGCGAATTTTTGGAGTTGTCTGAACCCTCGAATCCTCATAGCTGATGGAGCCTTGATATTTCCATGATTTCCATCGCAGTTTAGAACGTATCGTGGCGATCTAGAATAGTCATAACGGAGAAAACGATTACAATAGAACGAACAATCTGGCAAGGAAATCGGAGAAACGTGCACGGAGATTTCTTCTCGATGCAGGAACCTCTCGTGGTTCGCATAGGAAAGATATATGACAATAATGGCAAGGGCTCGTAATACAACCGTATTTGTGACACGACCGACTTGCGGTCTGGATAAAATCTCCAGTTTTTCAAGTGGGATGTGATTAAGATTCCATACGTATGTATGTCTACCTCTTGTGTATCAATTCCGAGAAGACCGTCTTCGTTCTTTTTCTTTCCACGTGCAGTTTCTTACATAAGATTCGAGTGCACGCCGCTCGCGTGTCTATAAATCTCCATGATAATTGAAATCATACATTTTCATTGAAAATAATCGATAACTACACGTGTTGACGCTTCAACGCAATTTTGGGGCAAACTCTGGTGTACAGGTCGTAACTGTACAAGATACAAGTAAAAATTGTACAATAGCGCTTGTTCATATGTGTTTCTTAAAAAATTACATTTGAATATTCTTCAAAATACTTGCACGACGTAAAGCTGGTGCAAATAGAAAAATTAAAATTTATCTGAAAATTAAATTTCTTCAAAACGAAATGGTAAAATGATTAATTCACATGCCAGTGAAACACATTTGTGCAATAGACGAAAATATGGAATAGATTAAATAATGAACAAGGTAAAATTTATTAAATATTAGTAATAATTTAGATAATTTTAAATTGTAATAATGTATACAATACTGTAGCACAGATGTTAAATTCATAGTGACATTTAAATATTTATGAAGATTGCTTTCTGCTGCTCTTTTAATGGCGCATCTTAACAGATTGTATATCACCAATTATAAAATTAATTTTTCCGTTTATTCTTTTTTTTATGCATAAACAGGCAATGCGGTTTACGTAAGCACTTGTAGTACCGGATTTGCAGAACTTTTAATTGCTTTTAATAAACGACATTAACTCTGCATTCACATTTGCATTTGCCGCGCCAGTCAAAACTTTATTTATGTGTATTCACTTTGACTAAATTAACTCGATATTGCACGGGCATATTTATGGTTAATTGCGATTTACTCGGATAAAAGTTACAAGCAAGATGTCGTAATATTGTTAACGCGTTGGTCGCCGCGATGAGAACGAGCATTGCCGTAAGTAGGTTTCCTATCTAGAGTACCTTTATGTTTCTGTGTATGGTATATTTTTCACTAGGGAAATTATTGCTAACACTCGTGCAAAATAGTGCGTATTAATAATTTAAATATTTTTGAAGTTTCAAATTCTCAATTTAGAAATCAATTTTTTTCCCGAATTTAGCAAATTTCTGGATTTTTTAATTTCATTCTTAAAATTTTCATATTCTGACTTTGCAAACTTCTCGACTGTGAAATATGTAAATTTAAAAATTTTCACATTCTAACAATATTTAAATTTTCAGATATTGTCGAGGTTGTTAAAGTTGTTAAAGCTGTTAAACTTTCATTCTCAAAGTTAAATCACCAATTTTGTAATTTCTGAACTTCTCAGATTTTTATATTTTTAATTGTTCGAATTTGTAAATATCAAAATTTTCACACTGAGATTTCTTCATTTTCCGAACTCTGAAATCATTGACTTTCCGAGTGATTAAATTTTGAGATTTCCAAATTCTCTAATTCACAAATCTCTAAATTTCCAAATTTGCAAGTTATCAGTACTCAAATTTCCAGATCTTTAAATTGCCAAATTTTCAAATCAAATCCCAATTTCAAATTAGATTCTCTTTCCTAAATTCTGAAATTCCCGAATTTCCATATCTTCAATTTTCATAATGAAGTTCATAAATGGTAAATTACAGTATTTGACTTCGTACTTCAGTTCACTTACAGTTATTGCCTAAGTGACCGCCATTACCCTCTTTTACTCTAGTGAATGTCAGACGTTGAATGACTATAGTCACATATACCGGGTGTTACCTAACACCGTGTATTATGTTTTGTATTTTAAATTTGTCTCTATGTCCCCTACAATATCTCAAAAAGAAGAATAAATTCCCATTCATAAATCCTGAGCTAACCTCGATTTCGTCAAGAGTATACACTGTTTTCGAAATTCCTTTTACAGATATCTATTATACACTCCATAGCCTTAAACTCTCGTTGAAAACTCTTTTTTGCAAGATGGCTGCAAGTGGGTGAAAAATTGTGCATTGCGTTACAACTGACATCTTATTGTTAAAAGTAGCGAGGTTTTTGAAATGACTCGATCTACATTTGTTCGTTCGTCTGTTTGTTTACGGATTCAGTTCATCTGAATTATAACTACTTTGACAGAAAATGTACTAATTTAGCAGTCAAAGTTACTGCAAATCTGTGAAATTTTTTCAATGACTAAATAAATTTTTCACTGATCAGATTTAGAGAGAGACTGACTTAAATTAGGTTATGTTTGCCGAACTGAATGAGCCTCTTAGGACAATTTGCATTTATTTGTTTGTTTCCAAATTTCAAAATCTCCAAATCTTCAAGTTTCCAAATTTCAAAATTCCCACATATCCAAATTCTGAAATTTCCAAATTCTTAAATCGCAAATATTCTACTTTCAAATCTCAGAATTGCCAAAGTTTTCAAATAGCCAAATTTCCAAATCCCCACATGTCCAAATTCATAAATTTCCAAATTCTTCAATCCCAAATTTTCAACTTTCAAATCTTAGAATTGCCAGTTTCCAAATTTCCAAATTTCCAAATCCCCAAATTTCCCACATATCTAAATTCTTAAATTCCAAATTTTCAACTTTCAAATCTTAGAATTGCCAAAGTTTCCAAATTTCCAAATTTTCAAATCCCCAAATTTCCCACATATCTAAATTCTTAAATTCCAAATTTTCAACCTTCAAATCTCAGAATTGCCAAAGTTTCCAAATTTCCAAATTCCCAGATCCCCAAATTTTCCACATATCTAAATTCATAAATTCCAAATTTTCAACCTTCAAATCTCAGAATTGCCAAAGTTTCCAAATATCCAAATTTCGAAATCCCCAAATTCCCACATATCCAATTTCTGAAATTTCCAAATTCTTCAATCCCAAATTTTCAACTTTCAAATCTTAGAATTGCCAGTTTCCAAATTTCCAAATTTCCAAATCCCCAAATTTCCCACATATCTAAATTCTTAAATTCCAAATTTTCAACCTTCAAATCTCAGAATTGCCAAAGTTTCTAAATATCCAAATTTCCAAATCCCCAAATTCCCACGTATCCAAATTCTGAAATTTCCAAATTCTTAAATTCCAAATTTTCAACCTTCAAATCTCAGAATTGCCAAAGTTTCCAATTTTCCAAATTTCCAAATCTCCAAATTTCCCACACATCTAAATTCTTAAATTCCAAATTTTCAACCTTCAAATCTCAGAATTGCCAAAGTTTCCAAATATCCAAATTTCGAAATCCCCAAATTCCCACATATCCAATTTCTGAAATTTCCAAATTCTTTAATCCCAAATTTTCAACTTTCAAATCTTAGAATTGCCAAAGTTTCCAAATTTCCAAATTTCCAAATCCCCAAATTTCCCACATATCTAAATTCTTAATTCTTTTCAACCTTCAAATCTCAGAATTGCCAAAGTTTCCAAATATCAAAATTTCCAAATCCCCAAATTTCTCACATATCCAAATTCTGAAATTTCCAAATTCTTCAATCCCAAATTTTCAACTTTCAAATCTTAGAATTGCCAAAGTTTCCAAATTTCCAAATCCCCAAATTTCCCACATATCTAAATTCTTAAATTCCAAATTTTCAACCTTCAAATCTCAGAATTGCAAGATTTCGTCTGCTTGTTTATATAACGCTACAGGCTGCAATTTTGCATCTTTATCTTGAAATTATGAGGTTAGAGACAACACGAATTTGCTGTATAGATTTGGTCAGCGATCTGATGACAATGACCCGTCGTCATCTACGTCGATCTTTTTCGAATCGATAAAAGTCCATGTTTTAGTATCGTTTTCGATAATTTTTTACACATAAAATCGACTGCAACCACGTTAAAAGCTCTATAACTCACCGCAGACGACAATACTTGGTCTTCATTGACGTCAATCGTGAAATTAACAATAATGTTCGGTATCGTTTTCTATAGTTTCAAACACGTTTAATCGATTGTACTTTAAAATCTCTACCTTTCATTCTAGTTCTACCTATATATAGTAGTTACTCGAAATTGTAAATACACATTCGAACTCGTGTGAGACACCTGATCTCTAAACCAACTATAGTGTAGTCGTATAGTCGTGTACGCATAGTCACCTTCAGTAACGAAAGGCATCAGAAATGAACCAAAGTGATCGTCTTTGAAGTATGTAGTTCTCTTGGGAAACAATATACCGATAGAGATGTCTTTTTCCACTCCTTGATACATGTTGGAAGCGTCTTCATCCATAGAGCGTTCACTTGATCGGTCATGGCCTTTCGAATGTTTTCAATTGTATGAAAATGATGACCTACAAAATTTTGTAATACCAGAATTATCAGCGTTGAATTTAGTTTCATCACATTGAGGGGTAATATGACGCGACATTTGAAAAGACGGTTTACTTGTTGTTAGAATTAATTTGATATAAGGTTAATCAATTTGATGAAGACTTTTATTAGAATTAATTTGACATAAGGTTAATCAATTCCATAAAAGGATATTTGGATATTTATTGAGGTACAATAAATATTTAGAATTTGAAAGACAGAAATTTGAAAATTTTTACATCTTTACATTTAAAAGTGCAAAAATTATAAATGTGAAAATGTAGTTTCAAACATTGTTAAATGTTGAAGAATAGAAATTCTAAATTGTGAACTTTATTCTACCAGTATAACTTCAAATTTAAAATTGTTAAATTGTAAGGTATAAAAATTATAAATTAACAAATAAAGAAATTTTAGATTTTCAAATGTAGAAATTTAAAACTTTCAAATAGTGATTTATTAGTAAACAACCCCTCATTGCACCATATTGCAAACATACTACATAAAATAAATTATTTATAAACTATTTGTCGAACACAAATGAATTGCAAATTTAATTAATGAAAACATCCAAAAAATGTATTATTTATTATGATTACAAAGCTTCTTCCTTCGAAAACATTACAAATTTGCAAATTACATCAATCTTATCAAAAAATATTTACTGACGATTATTGTTTATTTTTCAAAAATATTTCAAAGCTGATTAAATCCCGCAACAAAGGATTAATTCTGTCAGCAACAATGTCCTCATAAATATTCATTATGAATCAGCAAATTGAATTTCATATACGAATACGTGTCATGATTCAACTATTAACTGCAACGTCTTACTAGGAAAGTAATTATACGATAATTATTATACAAATGTTTCCATTGAGCGATCCATGTCGGAAAGTTTTTGCAGTTGCAATTATCTCCGATGAAAATGTTCCGGATACGTTTTCATTTGTTTATTAATACGCTTTTCTTTGCGTCGATTATATTATTCAGAGCACGTAGTTAATATTCAAACTGATGTCTTTATTTTATGCAGTATTCTAAGAACACGTGTGCTGGTATAACGTTTATTAGCATAGCAATTACTGTATCGATTGGTTTTGTAGAATTGTGCAAACGAGAGTAAGGAACTTGACAAGTAGCGTGCTATTACAATAAGGAACAGCAAGTCACCCATTTTGGATGTATGGTATATAATATGAATATTTCTGCATTTATATCAATGAAGCTTATGTGAAGGAATTCCAGTTATGATCAACATTGCTATTTGTAATTTTAACTGCAAAATCAACTTGTTAACGCGTTTCTAATAATGAGGAAACAAATTTGTTGTAATAAATGGTTATTTATAATAGCAATTGTGGTTGAAAGGGTGCGATACATAGACAAGCAGCGTAATTTTAAAAATTGAAATTGCTACTTTAGTAAATTTATGAACTTGAAATTATAGGACTTTGGAGACTTAATAATTCTACGTTTGTAAATCTGTATTTTCAAGCTTCCAAATTTATGAATTAAGTTTCTAAATTTTCACATTTCCAAATTTCAAATTCGACAGATTTCTAAATTTCCAAATTGTCACATTTCCACATTTGCACATTATCAAATCTCGACACCTCCAAATTTCTAAATTTTTACATATCCACATTACCAAATTTTTCAATTTTTCGATTCTTTAGTTTTTCAATATTTCAATATTTTAATTTTTCAAATCTTTAATTTTTCAATTTTTCAATTTTTACATTTCTACGTTACCAAATTTCGACATCTCCAAATTTCTAAATTTTTACATTTCTACATTCCTACATTTCCACATTCCCAAATTTTTCAATTTTTCGATTCTTCAGTTTTTCAATATTTCAATATTTCAATTTTTCAATTCTTCAATTCTTCAATTTTTATATTTTTACATTTCTACATTACCCAATCTCGACATCTCCAAATTTCTAAATTGTCAAATTTCTAAATGTTTACATTTCTACATTCCTACATTTCCACGTTACCAAATTTTTCAATTTTTCAAATCTTTAATTTTTCAATTTTTCAATTTCACAAAATTTTCAAATTTAAAATTCTATAAATTTTCAAATTTTTGAAGTTCTAAATCATCTTTCTAAATTTCTACATTTCCAAATCATTAAATTTGCAAATTTCCATCTTCCCAAGTTTTAAAATTTAAAGACTAGTAACTGGAGCAATGGTAACATAATTTTTCTGTGATTTTCAGACGAACATGCACGCGTCGTTTCCATACGACGGCGGCCGTAGCAGCGGCGGAGGCGGCGGCGGCGGTGGTGGAGGAGGTGGTGGCGGCGGACGGGGTGTCGAATACGGCGCCGTCCGGCGTCCCGACGCCCTTCTGGCACCTCCAGGCCTCGAACAAACCGACCTCGTTCTCCACAGCAGCCTCGTAGACGACCCCCAGGTGAGCGACGATGTACGTAATCGCAAACGCATTTTCTCTATTACCATTCTGTCTATTGATTCTTGCAATTTGAATATTCAATTAACCGAAAGGGTTGTGATCATGCGTAGTTGTGAAATTTATATTACACCTACTATTAGAGGGACGGGAAGGTACTATTGTTTCTGCACATGTCAACATTTGTTATTTATCAGCTGATTTTTTAATGTCGTACCAAAGACGTTTTAAGGTTAATGTTTGCTTGTAAATAATTACATCTTAAATTTTTCTTTGCAATTTTATGTATACATTTTTGTTAATTTATTCGTTTGAATATAATGTAAAAAAGGATATTACTCTGGTCCCTTCAATGTTTTTCTGGCAAGTTTAATTCGTCAACTCTTTGCTTCGTAACTTCGAGTCGTTTTTTAATACAACGAACACGAATAATATTAACTGTAGATTTGCGGTACGTGTCAAAATGGCGGATGTTAAGTTTGTTTTAAATTACAGAAATTATTAAGAAGCAAAATGTATGTTAATTTTTGTTATAACAAAGAATCGTTGTATAGGCTAGTTCATGTATCACCACTTTTTTATTTATTTTTATAATTTAATTTCGATTTAAAAGTAGTGATCATGCTTTCCGTAAGTGTAATGTTAAATTCGTATTTTTGTTCTAATTATGATTTGTGGAAAATTAAAAATAATTTGAGATAATAGTTTAATTTCTTCATCTTTTCGATGACTATGTGTCTTCATATTGTCAACTCTAATAATACTCTGTTACTATTGTTCTTGGTGATATAACGAGAGGCTACTATGAGTCAACCTTCGTATATTTGTAAAGTCATTGGACAAAATACCAAGAGAGCATTTATTTAGAGCACCAATAAAATACCAATATTCATATTTCTAATTTACAGTGAGTAACTACAAAATAATATTTATTTCACTAACCAATAACTAATATGTTACTGTCCCACTAGCTTATTACCACACATGCAAGTATAATTCTACAAAATGTATTAAATAAAAGTAAATTTTGAAGTTACAACAAAAATTTAATGTTATCTTAGAATTACAAAAATACGTAAAGAACTGAACAAATACTCAATAAAAAATAATTAGTAAAAGTAACTATAAGACGTTATAAAGCAAAGGGTTAATTAAACTTTGAAATAGTTCGTTTCATTTACTGGTCGGCACATCTTATTTAAAGCTTTCAAATCATTCATCGGATCTCAAAATATCATTACACTGTCAATATACGTTCATATTAATATTCTCTATCTGTCTCTTCGTTTCAGAACACAAACGTAGACGATGGAGGGTTCATGAACGATCTGCCTCTTCTGAAAAGTAAGTAACCTCTCGTATGTTAAAAACAAACACACCATTTCACGATCACCTTTCATCTAAAATTGTTCCACCTCTGAAAAGAAAAAATTTCTTCGCATTTCTTACTGTTTATTCAAAATGCACTCTCAAGTTTTCTCCTGTGTGATTCCAAGAAAGATTCTCATGGTGAAAAATCCACATTCTCCAGCATAATTTAACTCTAAATTACTTTCAATCGAGTATCTTATCAACGCTACCTTTGCTATCAACATTGTACGTAAATTACACTGTAAATTAACGTACCGAAAGTAAACGAAGGAACGTTATGTGGATACACATATATGTCCCAATTGCTGCAACATAATACCGATATTATATTGGAAGACGCAGTCTTCAATACGTAGTACGTGTGCTCAAAAAGTTCGGAGACTTCTGATACACATCGTTTATTCAAAGGTTAAACGGCATTTACGATATATCGTCTTCAAAATATCCTCCATCTGCACGTGTGCATTTACACAATCTTTCCAAATTGCGAATGCTTCCTGATTTCGGAATCCTCAACTCTTCTTGCGATTTTAGAGTATCGAAACGTCGCCATTTCGGTGCTCGTTTGAAGCGACAGAGGAGAAAAAAGTCTGCTGACGACTTTTATCGCCGAAAGCACTTTTAAGTATCTCCACCGTTTCGGATGCTACTTTCTTAAGATTAAAACAGAACTTTATGCATGTTTTCTGCTCGTGGAAATCACTCGTTTTTAAGAATCGCCAAAATCACTGCTCATGGTTAGCAACGGACAATTACTAGACAACCATGCAACCGATTGTCACAAAATTTGTTACGAATATAGAAAAGCAATCGAAGATTATATACTGCGAGTTTCATTTTTATCCGTTGCTCTTAACGTCTTCTATATACGCTCCGTTGGCATTTTTGGAAAATCCAATATGGCGGACCGTGGACGGCGGATTTTGTCACGGAATTTTTACTCTTTTCTTATTTATATTCTTGAGAATGATATTCTTATAATCAGGACACGTTATAATTACTATATGTTATACAATATTTGCTACGCACTGTTATCGCTATATGTTATATTTTCTTAGCGCTGTAATCAGTACGTGTTGTAATTACTATACATTTTGATTGCTACACATGAAGTTATCGCACGCTGTAATTTCTACGCGTTGTAATTGCAATCTACTGTAATTCTTGCGCATTATAATTAGTACCTGTTGAAAATACTTTGCATTGAAATTTCTACGCGTTGTAATTTCCATGTATTGCAATTTCCATACGTTGTAATTACTACGTATTGTAAATTCCACGCGTTGTCGTTGCCACGCACTATAATTTTGATCCGTTGTACCACGCATAGTATTTGCCATGTGTTTCTATGCTTTTTAATTGCGAGTTGTTGTAACTGTAACACGCTATATTTTCCAAGTATTGTAATTACTACACGTTGTTATTGCCACACGATCTAATTCAGCACGCGTTGTAACTGTTACACATGTTCAGTTCCACGCATTGTATTTACTACACGTCCTAATTATCACGCGTTGTAATCGCAACACGTCCTTATCACGCGTTGTAATTAATACACGACCTAATTAATACAAGTTGAAATTACTACACATCCTCATCACCACGTGTTGTAATTGTCAAACATTCTAATTAAGCACGTGTTGTAATTGCTGCACATGTGAATTTCCACGCGTTGTATTTACGACACGTCCTAATTATCACACGTTGTAATCGCTACACGTCCTTATCACGCGTTGTAATTAATACACGACCTAATTAATACAAGTTGAAATTACTACACAACCTCATCACCACGCGTTGTAATTGTCACACATTCTAATTAAGCACGCGTTGTAATTGCTACACATGTGAATTTCCACGCGTTGTATTTACGACACGTCCTAATTATCACACGTTGTAATCGCTACACGTCCATATCACGCGTTGTAATTAATACACGACATAATTAATACAAGTTGAAATTACTACACAACCTCATCACCACGTGTTGTAATTGTCACACATCCTAATTACCACATATGTATCTTACCGTATTTATATTTATTACAAACTAAATTTCTACGCATTATACGGCCACACATTGCATTCTCACACATCATATTCCTACACGCCGTATTTATACACATTGCAATTACAAAGCGCTATATTTATGATACGCTATAATTTCCACGTGCTATAATTATCACGCGTTGTAATTGCCATGCATCGTAACTACCCCATATTGTAATTGTCACACACTGTAATTGTCGCGCGTTATATTGCCATCCACCGCATCTCTATGCATTCGATTACTACGTGCCTCGAAGTAACACACAAGTTTTATAGTGCATGTTAATAGTAAAATAGAAGTAAAATAAAATTTTATAGTGCATTATAAATTTTTAGTAAAATAAAAGTTTATCAGTGTGCTAATAGCACACTGAGTTTTCAACCTTAATTTTCTCGAAAACTACGCCAAAAATTGAAAAATTTAATAGCACATCTTTTTCTCGGTTTTTTCATAATAAATTACTTAGTGTACGCTTTTACCTGTTTTTCATCCTGTACATCCACAAAGTGCCGAATTTAAAATACGCCAAAAATTAAAAAATTTAGTAGTACATCTTTTCCTCGTTTTTTCAGAACAAATTACTTGGTGTACGCTTTTACATGTTTTTCGGCCTGTACATCCAAAAAATGCCGAATTGAAAATGCGCCAGGTATTGAAAAGTTTAGTAGCACATCTTTTCCTCGTTTTTTTCACAAAAAATTACTTGATATCCGTTTTTACCCGTTTTTCGGTCTAGTCATAAAAAAAAAATGTATAATCGTAAACTCTGCTGACCATTGATACTAGATAACGAATTAGCAATAGGATGTTTTACACGAGACAGGGAGGCGCGAACCGGCGTAATCGCGCCGCGAAAACTGTCGGAGGGGCGCAACCGGAAATATAAAGTAGCCACGTCGAGGACTTGTCACTTTTAATTAGAATTTATCTCCCTCTAGGTCGTATCGACTGCTCCTTCGCGAACGGAGCCTGAATTTTAAACCGCGGCCGAAAGGTAAAAAGACGGAGATGGCCTTCGTAAGGCTTTAACGGGTTGTAATTGAACGTGGAAAAAATGAATCGTGAGCGGAGATCGTTGAAATCGATCGCTGACCGATTTCTCGTGAAATCGTACGGCAAACGTTGTAGCTTGTATCCAAAAAGTTGCGACGATTTCAGTGATTCTTATCGAGTGCTTTAACGGTAACAGTATTGGATAAAGATACGTATTAAGTACTGCGATCATTTATTCCGGTTTTATCAGTCGAGTAATGATTTTTAAGCATCTCTTTTAATTGACAAGTTTCAAATTATTTGAATGACACTACTATTTTTAGAAAATTATTGTTAAATTTTATTATTATAAATACCTCAAATATTTTAGCGCGTTGATTTGTAGTGGAGCAGTTGAAAATTTTTAGCAAATTTTGTAAAATAATTTCACAATATTTTATTATGTGTATTATTCATAGTTTCGAGTGATGTTTATTGTACAGCTCCATAGTTAGTACGAGTTAATATAAATTTTATTTATTTTTACTGTTGATATCACTTTGGATAACCTAGTGGTACACCTTGAATTATTAATATTAGTGGAAAATAAATATCTCCAACCAATAATTACTTTTTTATACGAAAACTACTGAAATAACTAATATTCCTACTACCTCAATAAGTAAAATATCTAAGAGAACTTGTGTGAGAACTTGAGATATGTCTAAACCCAAAAGTTTAATAGCGTGATTTTCGCTGACTTATCTCTGCAGAAATAATCTATGAACTCCGCAACCACGTCAACCTTATTACCCTGAAGTTTTCGTAATTTATCGCGTCGGAAAATTGATTTCTCGTTTTCCAATGACTAGCAAAAAGTTGGGCAGTACCGAGCTAGGTAAAAGCCGATACGTCATCGATCTAATTAGGGCTTTATCTCAAAGCCGACTGAAAATCGCAAACCGATAGTGGGTCGCACTTTCACATCAATCTTGTTAGAGAACTATGATAAATCATTTAAGATGTGGATATATTATCTAAACACGTTGACAAGGGTCTCTTGCTTCTGTCAGAAATATCAATTTGATTGTGAATTATGATGAACACACTCCAAATAGTTTTTAGTCAAATTTAGAACCTATGAAATCGGATATTGTTTTCTATAACTGGCAATCAGTTATTTTGTATTGAGAATGCTGCTAAAAGATTTTTATAGTCTTTTTTATTATACCACAAGCTTGGAACTGATATGCTATAAGTGTTATTTTACGGTACTTTTATGTCATCTTTGGCTTTCTATTTTCGAAATCGGTCATTTCATCTTTATAATAAAGATAAGCAATTTTATGTTTGTTGTATCATGACGCAAAGACTATTGAATATTTCTTCATGAAATTTTCCACTGAGGATCTGATACCGCAGATGGTTTTAGGACAGGTTTGTGGTGGTCAAAGTTGAAGAAGTACCGTAAAAGTCACCTTAACCATAATTTCACGTGCATTTTGGCGGCAAAATATAATCGTCACTATGACGTCATACGTTTACACATTCTCTATTATAACATACAAAGAATATAGTTCATCAAAGAGCTCTGTGATAGTTACAAATTATTCAATGAACCAGACTTCAATAATTGGCTGTGAAATTTCACCTCTTCTAATATTCTAATTTAGACAACATTTTTTTAAACATTGCAAAAAAGTAAATCTAATATTACCTCTTCCTCAAAAATAAAACACGTCAATTATTTTCATAGAATCGTTATAGAATAGTTATTTTCTTATAGAATCTTGGATATTTATTTTTAACCTTGCGAAGTGAGTATATAGTCCCTGGCCATCAAATTAGGACCATCGTAATAATCTAAAATTACTTTCCTTACCTCCACTTGATTTTTCTCCACATTTTTCAGACACAATTTCTCCCAATCCTCATTTCTCCACAAGATTATCCCTCCACAATAAAATTTAAGAAAACAAAGTGAAATTACTAAAATTGCGAAAGGCCACTAAAGAGCATAATTACCAATTAAAATGATGGTCTCTTTTGATGATACACCTTGTACATTTTCATGTAGGTTCGCAAATGATTAGCTCGAATAGGATAAAACCACAGGTGGACAACCCAATAGGCGCGATTACGTAATGGTGAACTAGTTATCCGACAAGGAGGATGAACCTCCGTGTAAGATCGCAATAATGGTTATGCTATAAAGGAAACTTGTGCTTCGATTCTCTCGATTGTACGCGATAGTCGCGAGAACGTAACGCGGCCAGTTCGATGTGTTGCGAAAGTGTCACACTCGCTTAGTCGTCCCAATAGACGGATTTTATCCGTACACGTTTTCCTTTTGCATTGCAACGTGGAACGAAGGAATCTGAAGCTGTAACTCTTCTCGAAAAGAATGCTACACATTTTCGATGAATTAGGTTCGGATTGTGATGAACAGGGAATCGGTTTCATTTACCGGTGAGATTGTGTTGAACTTTTTATTACCAGGGTATTTCTAAATCTTTGTGATCATCGTTTTTTTTAGATTCAATCGTTAGGTATGGTAGATATTTTAATTTACGAGACTTCAAAGATGGAAATTCGTTTTAGAAATTTAGAAATATTTAAAGTTTAACAATTCAGGAACCTTGAAATTTTTAGGTTCACATATTTTATCTTACAAAATCAATAACTGACATTCACAAACTGTTTTTCTACATAAAAAAACCTCTTCCTTTATTGCCATTACTACATCATTACCAGTTACTACATCCCCGTCCGTCCTAAACAAGCTCGTCTCGAATCATCATTATCGATTACTGGTTAATTATTATCCATTACTAGATCATTCTAAGTGCTAAACAAAGTAAAAAACAATCTCCACTTTTGTTCCAACTCTCACAAAGCCCAGCTCCGTTTATAGGAAATTTTTTAAATAACGATTCAAATTGCGAACAACATTCTTTCACAAAATCATAGTGTTTGTCGGGTCTCGAATGATAGAAACAACCCTCGAATTCCTGGCTTTTCTGAACAATCGACACAATGGCAGAAAAGGTACCGGTCACGATACAGCTAAATAGGTTCTGGGAGCGGTAGAGGTGCGAAGAAGAAATAAAACTAGAGTGGATGCCCGCGGGCAGATCGGATTTCGCTCATTGTCATTGTAATTTCTTGACGGGGTGCAGTTTTCGGGGCGTTACACACCGCCGGGGGTATTATCTACAGATGGCTGTTTGTTCGAATGTCACCGTGGGTTATTATATGCCTCGTTACTTGCCCTCTGACGGCTTATTTGGCCAGTTTTTCTCTCCTTTCGATTTTTCGCTGTGTCGCCTTTGTGACATTGTTTCGAGGGACGTATCCGACATTGTGCCGTCGAATTCAGAAAGGTGTAGCCAACGCGTGTTCATTTTAGCGCGACTTCTTTTCTTCTTTGCGACGCGTGAGATTCTTTCTTCCTCTTTTAATGTTTCATCGAACATGAATTTTCTATTAACACTAGAACATGACTGTCAAAATACTAGTAACTAGTCAAAATGACTGGCCTTAACACTAGATTTATGGACAGTGACAAGTTATTTTTCAAGTGAATTTAAATAAATAAAAAATATTTATGTGAACTCTCTGAAACACAGTATGTGAACTCTCATTAAATGATTAGTCTTGACAAAAATTAAAATATACTTTGATAATAGCTTCGTAATAATTTCTGTTATTTAAAATAAAAATCTAAGATCCGTCATTTTTAAGAATTCCATTTTCAAGAAGTATGTAGTAAGAGTGACAGGACATTAAATAATTATATTTTGTATATTATAGTGTTGAGCCTATATTTAAGTCTTCGTTCTTTATTTTCATTAGTATTATTGTAACAAAATTTACAATGTATTAGACTGTAAAAATAATATATTATAACATTACAATAATCTTCATTTTTTTACTAAAACTTTTTAATAAATCGATTCTCCGAATGTCATATAACGAATACTGCCAAATTTATCCAAATTTGCCATATTTTATCAAGTCTGAGACATGACGCACTTACATTTGACCTGTGATTTTATTGGAATTTTTAATACGATTCAATTTAGTATTCAATTATAATTTGCATAGTCAAAGTTTGCCGACTACAAAACTGACATAACATTTCAACTTTATTTGTTTTAATAGTGTAGCTGTGGTTAATTTATGAATGACGCACCTGACAAATAAATCATAGTGCATAGGTTAACGCGTTTATTTGGAATAAATGATACTACTAATATAAATTCCCTAGTTAATGATATGTATTTATACAGTTACTTTATGCTTTTATTAATACAACTATTTAATGTTTTATTTCTCCATTGGAAAGTACGCGTTTAACATGCGACGCGGTCCGCGTGTGAAGTAATCAAAATGGCCGACGTACGTCTCATAAGGCAAGGATTTAATAGAAGTTAATCAAATTATTAGTGAACGTATAAGTCTTTTGACTTCTAATTTAATATAATTTCTTTGAAATCTTCAAACACAGCTTTAGCGTTATTTTTAAACAAGTATTATTGTATTATTTTAATATTTAATTTGAAAATGTCATTTCACCCGCATTCTTGTGGAATCATCCCGTCACTGTTGGAATATCGAGTCGATCGGCAACAGAAACGACAAATACACACGTCCACGATGCATCGTACATGTTTCATTTCTCGGAAGCCGGTTATACAATTACTTGCAGCTTACCTTGGCTCCTTCGTCACTCCTCGACGTGCTCCAGTTTAGCGGTTTAACTTCGCTCGAAGGTATTCGAACGAAATAAATCTTTCTTCGGACTTTTATCTCCTCCGGAAGCAAAAAATTTCGAAAATTAATACCTTTATCACTTACTCGAGAAAGTTTATAAATATTACTCTGTCCAATTAAGCATTGACATGCTTCGAAATTGAAAAATTTCTGAACAAATGCTGTTGATATTCGATCCATGATGTTATAGGTATTCACTTTTTGTAGGTTATATAATATTATGGAATTTAATAAAATTTGATATCAATATCCCGATTTAAATGATATTATTTACACTGTTATTTTTTTTACTTAAAAAGGAACCTGAATTCACAGAATGATTCTATACTTATTAAGACACTATTTTTGCGAAATTATTACGCATATAATATTCTTTATGAAGCTATTGTGTACTATTCTTCAAAAAGTTACTGTATAATATTATTTAAGAAAATACTATATAATACTCTTCAAGAAGTTACTATACAAATAATATTCTTCAAGAAGTTACTATATAATATTATTTAAGAAAATACTACATAATACTCTTCAAGAAGTTACTATATGTATAATATTACTTAAAAAAATACTGCATAATACTCTTGTAGAAGTTACTATAATATTCATTAAGAAATTACAATACTATAACATTCTTTAAGAAATTACTGTATAATATTCTTCAAAAAGTTACTACATAATATTATTTAAGATATAATACTCTTCAAGAAGTTACTATATAATATTCTTTAGCTATTTGTCTTCTTTATAAATAAACTTGTCGTCTTTATAAATAGTGTATGTATACTATAGTATAATATTATTCATGTATTTGTGTTCTTCACATCTTCAAAAATCGTTTCTCTTTAACACCCAACAACTGGAATAAAGATAAGAAATTTTGTAAAATCATGCTAGTTTTAATAAAAATAGAAGTGAATGATGATAAATATTAACGTTGAAATTTAGTTTGAATGCAAAAAGAATGAAAGATCTTCATTCAAAATAGTAAAAGAAACCAGTACTTTAGTTAAGGTTGATAAATGAAATGCAGAGTGTTGATTCGTTCACATTTGATGACTAGATGCGTATAACTGCGTTGAAAATGACTATGAATTGTACGTTCGTGTTGCAACCTATAATCTGTCATCTGTTGACATCTGTGTCGCGCTTCGTGCAGACTCCCCCTTTTATATCAGAATAAAAATGTTATGAGTTTAGCTCAGTTATTGAAGTAGCAGAGATGGCTGATATTTTTGCCATTTCAACAAGTTGCAAGTAGAACACATATGAAAGTAACATATTTAAAAAATTGAATATTTTCACGCTTTAACTGCGCGTATTTTGTGTACTTTTCTTCAGTAAGTTTCAATTTAATCGTAAGTAATTTTAATAATTTTGTAATTGAAAGAATTTTGAAATTTTGAAATTTTGGAAATTATTGATGTTAAATTTAGCGATTTTGGAGACTTGCAAATTTGGAACTTTAGAAATTTGGATATTTGGAAATTTGATAATTTAGTGATTTAGAAATTTAGAAATTTAGAAATTTAGAAATTTAGAAATTTAGGAATTTAGAAATTTGGAAAATTAGAAATTTAGGAATTTGGGGAATTAGAAATTTAGAAATTTAGAAATTTGGGGAATTAGGAATTTGGGGAATTAGAAATTCCAGAATTTAGGAATTTGGAAATTTGGAAATTTGGGAAATTAGAAATTTAGGAATTTGGGGAATTAGAAATTTAGAAATTTAGAAATTTGGGGAATTAGGAATTTGGGGAATTAGAAATTCCAGAATTTAGGAATTTGGAAATTTGGAAATTTGGGAAATTAGAAATTTAGGAATTTGGGGAATTAGAAATTTAGAAATTTAGGAATTTAGGAATTTAGAAATTTGGGGAATTAGGAATTTGGGGAATTAGAAATTCCAGAATTTAGGAATTTGGAAATTTGGAAATTTGGAAATTTGGAAATTTGGAAATTTGGGAAATTAGAAATTTGGGAATTTGAGGAATTAGAAATTTAGAATTTTAGAAATTTCGGAATTTAGGAATTTAGGAATTTAGAAATTGGGGGAATTAGGAATTTGGGTAATTAAAAATTTCGGAATTTAGGAATTTGGAAATTTGGGGAATTAGGAATTTGGGTAATTAAAAATTTAGGAATTTAGGAATTTGGAAATTTGGGGAATTAGGAATTTGGGAATTTGGAAATTTGATAAATTAGAAATTTAGAAATTTAGAAATTAAAAATTTTAAAATATAGAACTTTAGATATAGTTACTAAAAAATTTTCAAATTTACAAAATGTCACAATCAAAAATTGGATATTTACAAAATTCAATTACACAGAAGTTTCAAATTTTCCAACTTCCAATCTACCAATTTCACAAATTTACAAATTTAACATTCAAATACACAGAAATTAGAAAATTTAGCAATTTAAAATATCGAAATATAAAAACAAAAATCCATAACACAAAAGAAAGTGTTCCACACCAGTTAAATTACCACTTAACCGCCATAAAAACAAATGGGCCTAAAAATTTCCAGACTAACAATACTCATCGATTAATCAAAGCAAAGCAACCCCTTAAATCAGTAGTTACCATGATAAATTGTAAAACCAACTATTATCAGGCTCAGACACGTATTAGAAATAATTAATCATTTTAATGAGGGCATCAAACGGTACTTCGTTTTTACTACGTTAATGATTTTTCTAATTTGCTCCGTTCAACGGATGCTCAATTAACTTTCGTCGTTACGTGACCCTTTCTCGGCCATATTACTCGTTATGCTCTTAAATTACCGGACGAACATAGTGTTTGCGGGCGTAGCCAGCTCTGACAGAGCTCGAATTCGAAAATTATGCGCATTTTACCATGTCGATCTGGCTGACTTATGGGCCGAACCATAATTTACGGCTCACGAAACTTGGACAACGTGTATTTTCAACGTTCGAAGACTTGTCAGCCATGTTTTATTAGGAAGACATTATGTTAATACCGTTTTAATCTTCCTTTCCGACGAGTTTCATCGCACACGGAGCATGTAGAGAAGGTCGTCGATGATTATCCTCGGTAAATTAAAATTACCTTGATGGATCGTTTGAGGAACTTTGATTTCTTTCAGTTTCTGGTCGTATGTCGAAAAATTTATCTTCTTTACGCCTTCGGTTCGTCTTTGAATTAATTTCTTTAGCATCCGTTATGTATGTGAATTTGTAGAATTCCCTTTTTTTTCTTTGCATATGTTTTAGGGTATTGGGGGAATGATTTTCTGAATTAGCTAACAGGAAACTAAATGTTATGAGATTAGGAAGAATTTATGTCACTTTAAAATTTGTTTAATTTTCATATTGCCAGTGCTGAAATTTGCAGTGTTTTATTTGAAAAATATTGTCTATTTCTAAGTTTTCAAATATTGAAATTCCTTTTCTTAATTTTCAAATTTTTTAATTTATAAATTTACAAATAACCAAATTGTCAAATATTTAAATTTGCAGATTCCGAAATTCTTAAATATTCAAATTTGCAGATCCAAACATTCTTACATATTCAAATTTGTAAATCTCAAGATTCTTACATTTTTAAATACTTTAAATTACTTAATTTTCAAAGATAGAAAATCCCAAATCTCCATATGTGTAAATTTTCAAATCCCCAAATTCTCAAATATGTAAATTCTCAAATCTCCAAAATTCAAAATTCCTATATTCCTAAATTTTCAAGTTTTCAAATGCTGAAATTTCCAAATCCCCAAATCCTCAAATATGTAAATTCTCAAATCCACAAATTCCCAAATCTCCAAAATTCAAAATTCCTATATTCCTACATTTTCAAGTTTTCAAATGCTGAAATTTTCAAATCCCTAAATTCTCAAATACGTAAATTCTCAAATCCACAAATTCCCAAATCTCCAAAATTCAAAATCCCCATATTCCTAAATTTTCAAGTTTTCAAATGCTGAAATTTCCAAATCCCCAAATTCTCAAATCCACAAATTCCCAAATCTCCAAAATTCAAAATCCCCATATTTCTAAATTTTCAAGTTTTCAAATGCTGAAATTTTCAAATCCCCAAATTCTCAAATATGTAAATTCTCAAATCCACAAATTCCCAAATCCCCATATTCCGAAATTTTTAAGTTTTCAAATGCTGTAATTTCCAAATCTCCAAATTTAAAAATCTCTATATTTCTAAATTGTCAAGTTACCAAACATCAAAATTTCTCAACACGAAAATCTATGAATAAGACATCGTATCGAACAAATACCAACGACCCATGATATTCCTTTCCCCTACATCATTTTTTTCTAAAAAAAGTCTACACTGTTCGCAACCGTACTGAAACTGTTACTAATAATTTGTATACTCGCAGTATACTGACAAGATTGCGAATTTTGTATAAACAAGTTGGAATTTTATGCACATATCTTAGCAATTTAATTATATTCGAGAGCTGGTTATAGCAACAAGAACTAGTTCTCAATGAAACTATTTCTATGTATCTTTTCCTGTTGTATCATATTTGAACCAGAACCTAATGCAATATTAATGTCCGCTTTTATATTAGAATTCTGTTTTCATTATTTGCCGACTCAAATGCGGCAAAAACTGCAAATTAATCATTTATAAACAATCATATTTATTTTTATTTGAATAGGTCGATATTCGAATACATGGCAGAATTCGAGTTTATTTAACAATTTTGTAACTTGAACATGTTATATTGCATTAAACTTTGTTACATATTATATATAGTATAATATATTATATTACATAATGATTTTCGTTACACTTTATGCATTAATTGCATTTTAAATAGTCTCATAAAAATGCTTCATATTTCATAATTATAATATTTTTGTAGGATATGAGGGTGAAGAGGGAAATAACCAAGATATATTTAACAGGAAAAATTATAATAACAGTTTATTTAAGAACACACACACAAAAAAACTATTTCGAGCGGCACTGCTTTCCGCAACGATTCCCTTAATGAGCGCAACATACGACTGACCGCGAACTTGCCGGTCGCAACGCGTTCTTTCAAAAACAAAAGCCTATCGACACGGCAGCGAGCCGTGTCATCTTTGTAACGTGTATTCCCATGGAAAAAACCCACGTCTTCCTAACGGTTATTCCAAGGGAAAAATCCTACAACTCGGCCATCCTATTATTCATCCGCCTCGGATGATAAACTAATTAATGCCCATGGCTTTAAATACTCTGCACAAGTAGTTGTTATCTTCGGACCATCGCAATAGCCTTCTTTAATTACATTGTACGTGTTATTATCTTTTACTTTAGTAATTCGGTAGGGTCCTAAATACTTTGGTTTTAACTTACTGCCAGGTTGAATTTGTGTACGCTTAATCGCAACTAAATCGCCTATTTTATACATATTCGCTGGTTTCCTACGTAGATTATATGTTTTTCTATTTTCATCTTGCACCTTAAGAATTTGTTTCTTTGCTTCTTGTCGTAATTTTTCTCTAACATCATTAAAATCATTAATAAATTCAGTTTCGATTAATTCTTTTAACATTATATCTGTTTTTACTTTCATTTTTGTCCCCAAGAGTAGTTCAAAGGGTGTCGTGTTTATACTTCTCTGGTAGGTATTATTTATTATTCTTTGAATATCGCCTATAAACTTATACCATTTAGTAGGATCATCTAAAGTTAGTTTCGATAAAACAGAAATAATTGTGCGGTTTAATCTTTCTACTTGGCCGTTAGCACGAGGTAAACCTGTAGTAATATGTGAAAGTTTAATGTTTTCTGCGATACAATAATCAACAAATTCCTTAGATGTAAATGCAGTACCTCTATCTGTTATAATATGAGCTGGGTTTCCAAAAGTAGTCTTTTGAATTTCTAATTTAGCAATCACTTCTGCTGATGTTGTCGACTTTGTAGGATATAACCATACAAATTTTGTAAAACTATCTATAACCGCTAAAATATACGAGTATTTCTTATTGGTAGATTCTAACGGGCCTAAATGATCGAGATGATATGTTTGCAACGGTGCATCTCCTTTAAAGAAAGGATGCAGATATCCTTCTTGTTTACCAGCTTTCTTATTCACTAAAATACACGGAATACAATTTGAAATACAATCTTTAATTTTTTGTTGCAGTTTCGGAATATAATAATTCTGCTTTATTGACTCTTCCGTTCTTTTGACTGCGAAATGCCCTTTATCATGCGCTTGTTTAATTAATTCGGTTTGCATACTTTCAGGTATCACTAATAATTCACGGCCTTCTACAAACTTATAGAGAATATTGTTTTTTACAAAGTAGTCTTCATACGGTTCATTTTTTAACAAATCTTTGATTACTTTAATGGATTCATCATCATCTTGTGCTCGCTTAACACGTGCCGCAATATCGCAAATTTGAACAAGCATAACTGGATACCGACTCAACGCATCTACGTGCTTCATTTTAACACCGGGCCTATGTTCGATTTTATAATCATATTCCTGCAGCAATAACGCCCATCTCGCTATTTTCGTTGTAATGTCCCTTTTACTCATTGTTTTCTCAAATGCCTGACAATCAGTTATAATTTTAAATTTAATACCTAGAAGGTAAACACGCAGTCTTTTTAATGCTTCTATCACCGCTAGTACTTCTAATTCATAACTGGAATATTTCTTTTCGGTTTCGGTTGTCTTTTTACTAAAATAATACACTGGATGCCATTGATTATCATCTAAAGATTTTTGCAACAAAATAGCACCATAACCATCACTGCTTGCGTCAGTGTGTAATTCTGTTTCAAATTTTGGATTATAGATATTCAAAACTGGATTCTGTGACAAACAACTTTTAAGTGTTTCAAAAGCAGTTTTTTCTTTATCACTAAAATTAAACGTAGTCTCTTTTTTAAGCAAATCACTCAGAGGTTTAGCCAATACAGCGAAATTGAAAATAAATTTACGAAAATATCCAGCGAGTCCGAGAAAGCTGCGTGTATCCTTTACAGTTTTTGGTTCTGGAAATTTCATTATCGCCTGTATTTTTGATACTGAAGGATATATACGCCCATTCTTTATTATGTGACCCAAAAATTCTATTTCTTGTTTTAAAAAGGCACACTTCTTAAGATTCAATTCTAATCCGAATTCTGCAGCTGTATCTAACACTAATGCTAATCTTTTAACAGACACGTTTTCGTCCTCAGCCGGAATGATAAAATCATCGATATATGGCACTAAAATTCCGTCATTTATTAATTTTCTAAATACATGGTTTACAAACCGCTGAAAAACTGCAGGAGAGTTGCATAAACCGAAAGGAACTCTCTTAAATTGAAAATGACCTTTATGTGTAACGAAGGACGTGTACTTTCTACTATTTTCCTCTACAAATACATGAAAGAAACCATTCTTCATGTCAAGAGTCGTAAAAACCTTTGCATCGTATAATTTATCGAGCTGGTCTTCTATTAGTGGCAAGGGAAATCTATCCTTCACTATCATTTTATTTATTTTCCTATAATCTATACACACTCTCGGCGAACCATCTTTCTTTTTTACAACAACCACCTGGCTACAAAAATCTGATACACAGGGCTCAACAATATCTTCTCTAATCCATTCGTCTACCTGTTTATCGACTATCTCACGTTCCGGTACTGGCAAACGTCTCGGTCTTTCGAAAATCGGCATTTCGTCTTTTAATACTATTTTCATTTCTACCTCTGTACTTTTAACTTTTTTCGGTTTATAATTTGTAATTAATCTTTCAACGCTTTTACGATGTTCTACGGTCGCAGTTTCTTCAATATTTAAATTATTGTCATTAGGTATATTGATTTCGGCAAGAAAAATATTTTGCGATACTTTTTTAATAAAAATTCCATACGGGTCGATTTTTATTTCCGCTTGATTTAAAATATCTCTACCAACTATTGCATCTAGGTATATCGCGTTATCCGGTACAACATAAATATTACACGGAAAATCAAAATCGTCAATATTCACAACAGAAGAGAAATAACCTAGTGTAGAAACTGTATGCTTTCCCAATCCCGACAACGTAACGTTTAGTTTGTTCAAAGACTGAATGTTCAATTTATCAGCAAAACTTTTTCGAATTATGGTGAGCTGACTTCCCGTATCGATCAACGCATTTAAAGAAACATTATCAATTTTAATTTCCTTAGTCATGTTATTTGAAGGAACTACGGAAATATTATTCATTCGCGGAGAATCCGTTGCATTTTCACTCTTAATAGTCGGACAATTAGACGCTATATGACCGTGAGATTGACATTTGAAACATTTTCGGCCTAAAGATTTATTTTCGCAATTATTCGCATGATGTCCTTTCTTACCGCAAATGAAACAACGTATTTCGCTTTTATTCATCTTACTGCTATTGGCGGGTTGTTCTGCTGCTTTCTGGTTAGTGGGCGATTCCTTGTTTGCCTGCGTCGTCCTTTTGTAAGAATAATTTCTTTCTCGGCATTTCTTCCGTATCTCCTCGTATGTAGACAAGCGTTTTTTCACCTCTTCCAAAGTGGTAGCACCAAATAAAATAAATTTATTGGGTGTGTCGTCGACTACACCGTCCACTATGTATTGGATTAATGCATCTTCTTCTACGGAACCTCTTGCAGCCAATTCCTTCATCGTTAGATAATATTCTTGCACACTTTCATGCGCTAAAAGTTTTCGTTTCGACAGCATCTTATGGATTTGCGCGCTGTTCGCTTTAGAGACGAATTCCTTTTTTAGCGCACTTTTCAATTTGCACCACGAGTTAATGGCACGCTCGCTCTGGATGAATAATTTTGCCAACCCCGATAAAGATCTCTTAGCGAAAACTAATTTTTGTAGCTCTGTCCATTGAAAGATTTCAGCCGCTTCTTCGAAATCTTCTATCCACTTTTCCACTGGGTATGCATTACTACCATCGAAGGTGCGTAACGTGTTTTCCACGTCTTTGAAACTGAAAGCGAAATTAACGTCTTTTCTCTCTCGCCGTGCAAAAGTAGCCTCAGAATCACGTTCACTGCCACTGTCATTTCCCATTTCATCAGCTGTATCTTTCTCATCATCTTCCTCACCCTCTTCCTCTTCATCGTTAGGTCTTACTAATAGATTCAAATCTATCAAAGCGCTGCACATACGGATTATTATTTCCTCTTTGCTTCCCGTAAAATCAATGCCCAAAACGTTGCAACTTGAGATAAGGTCACCCGTAGTTAGGCATCTGGCATATTCTAATTGCGCTGTATATTCTTCAGAATTAATGGCGAACGAAAAACCTTTAAAGTTTCTCAGCCTTTTGCGATTGCTTCGGTCTCCTTCATCGTGGAAGATGAATTTATGCAGCGACCTTATCGCAGCTACAGACGCTGATTTAATTTTTTCTTTCACTGCTTCGATTTGTCCCAAACACTCCATCATGGACAAGTATTATATAAATTATACGACGTAACACAAGGAAAAATGTTTAAAGTTCGGTAGTCACAAACCTTTTCTCTTAGATCACACTGTTTGTTTTTTAACTGTTTTTTGCTTTAACCACACTGTTCGTTGCTTTAATCACACTATTCGTTACTTTAAGCACACTATTCACACAAAAACTGTTTAAGGTTCTTTTTGACGAGCCCCCAAATTTGTAGGATATGAGGGTGAAGAGGGAAATAACCAAGATATATTTAACAGGAAAAATTATAATAACAGTTTATTTAAGAACACACACACAAAAAAACTATTTCGAGCGGCACTGCTTTCCGCAACGATTCCCTTAATGAGCGCAACATACGACTGACCGCGAACTTGCCGGTCGCAACGCGTTCTTTCAAAAACAAAAGCCTATCGACACGGCAGCGAGCCGTGTCATCTTTGTAACGTGTATTCCCATGGAAAAAACCCACGTCTTCCTAACGGTTATTCCAAGGGAAAAATCCTACATTTTCATTACAGTAAATTAATTATTCCACGACAGATAATTCAATGTATTTATTTGGTAATTAGTTCCATAAGCTGCACTTCACAGAGTTAATTAATTACAAACATGGCTACATTTGAATAAGGAGCGACAGAGTGAATCGATATGACAAAGTGGAGAATTTTATTAATTTTCACAAAAAATTTTATTGAACTCTTGTTGGAAGAGTTTCAAACTGGAGTTTTTGCTTGTTGAGACATTTTTAACATTAAAAACATTAAATTTTGGCGCTGTCACTGTGACAATCACTGTCATACTGAATTTTAGAAAGAATTCATTTCAATTAGGCACATGTGGAATATTTTTTCGAACGTGTATTATTGTATACCTCTGAATTCGTGCTTCTGCTTAATTTAATTGTATAAAGTGCAGCTTACCGAGCTCGTTATCAAATGAACACATGTAATTAGCTATCGTGAATAATTAATACACTTTGTAATGGCGAATTTATTTATGTTATACTATTTTGTAACGTTATTATACATATTAAATATTTGAATGCGGCTATTCAGAATGTAATTAACGCATACATTTTAATGGAAATTAATATAGTATAATATGTTCCACTTAAAAAATTGTTTATTAAATTTTGTCTTTGAAATTCAATGTGTGAAGATACAACTGAAAACTGAAGATACAAATGATTGTTTGTAGATGATTACATCACTTTGTTATTATATTATATTATTATTATGAACCTTCCTCTCGAAAAATTCATATTACTGATGGGATGACTTGAGGCGTTTCGATAAAGCAAGGTTACATAGATGGAAATGGGATTAGTTAAACAATTAATTTTTTATCTTACACCACATGTGTATAGTTAAAAGTTAAAAATCACATTTTCAGTCTTTTAGAAAACTTTGTCTTAGAATCTCTGAAAACTTTATCTCCATACCTCAATAACTCAGAAAACTTCATTTTAGTATCTTGATATTTTAGAAATCTTCAATTCGGTACATCAGAATCTCAAACAACTTCACCTTAGTATTTTAGTATCTCAGAAAACCGAATCTTAATATCTTATTGTTAGTATCTCAGAAACTGCATGGCAGTATTTCAGTATCTCAAGTTTGATCTTAGTGACTCAGGTAACTTAATTTCGGTACCTGAATATCTCAGAAAATTTGATCTCAGTGACTCACAAACTATATCTCAGTATTTTAGTACCTCAGAAACCTTCATCTCAGTATCTCAGTATTTCAGGAGATTCCATATGAGCATTTCAATATTTCACAAAACTTAATTTTGGTATCTGAATGTCTCAGAAAATGTTATCTCAGTATCTCAGATATCTTATCCTCATTATTTGAGTATTTCAGAAAATTTGATCTCAGTGACTCAAACTATATATCAGTATTTTAGTACCTCAGAAACCTTCATCTCAGTATCTCAGTATTTCAGAAGACTTCATATGAGCATTTCAATATTTTAGAAAACTTAATTTTGATATCTGAATGTCTCAGAAAATGTGATCTCAGTATCTCAGATACCTTAACCTCATTATTTGAGTATTTCAGAAAATTTGATCTCAGTGACTCACAAACTATATCTCAGTATTTTTGTACCTCAGAAACCTTCATCTCAGTATCTCAGTATTTCAGAAGACTTCATATGAGCATTTCAATATTTCACAAAACTTAATTTTGGTATCTGAATGTCTCAGAAAATGTGATCTCAGTATCTCAGATATCTTAACCTCATCATTTGAGTATCTCAGAAAACTTGATCTCAGTGTCTCACAAACTATATCTCAGTATTTTAGTACTTCAGAAACCTTCATCTCAGTATCCCAGTATTTCAGAAGACTTCATATGAGCATTTCAATATTTCAGAAAACTTAATTTCTGTACTTGAATATTTCAAAAAATTTGATTTCAGTATCTCAGACAACATAACCTCATTATTTCAGTATCTCAGAAAACTTGACCTCAGTATCAAAGTGTCTAAGAAAACTTGACCTCATTATTGCAGTATCTCATAAAACTTGACCTCAGTATCAAAGTATCTCAGAAAACTTGACTTCAATCTCAAAAAGCTCGAAGCATATCCAACAGCCAACGACCAAGCAGCAGAATGTTCAGTAAATCGATTTCAATCGAATGAAACGAACGAAAGAGTAGTAAGAGCTATTTCGTATTGTTCCGTTCGAGAGGCTCTGTTAGCGTGCGAATGGATGAAGGCCACCATCTTTATGTAAGGGTAGCTAACCTCCTAAAATGAACCCCCTAATGAAATTAACGAGGACCAGTGCCGCGTTGCCCTCGGGCCAGGTGGATCCCTGCGTAGTGAAAACCCCCGGTGTGCAGGGTCGAAAAGTCACACCCCAGTCCCTGCTGGTAACCAATCAAGGTCGAGAAGTAAGTGAACTCGTTCCTGCGCAACGATTGGTTAAGCTTCCGGGGTGTTGATTGCCCAGGAAATTGTGCGTGCGCGGGACCTGCACGTGCGAAACTTCCACGAGCTTAAGGCTATTCGTCTTCGCAAATTGAGTGGCTGGTGACACGAGTTTTATTTCTGCGATTTCATGGGGTAGATCTTTTATGGGGCATTCATGGTTACTGTTGCAGTGGAACGTTTTCTTCGATTCAAATTTACAGGAAGACGTAGATATACTTGGAACTTTTAATGGACCTTTGAATCCATTAAATGGCGAACACTGTGAATTAAATGTATCCCAGTTTTTTACAGATAAATAAGATGGTATATTAGGAGATAGAAAATTTTGAATTCTCAAGTTTAAAATTTTCAAAGTCAGAAATTATTGTAATCTCTGCATTCGTAAAATTTTGACAAATCCTCCACTTTCTGAATTTCAAATTCTTGAACCTTGCAAATTCGTTAGTTACATGTTCTCGCATAGTCTGTTCGACAAATTCTCAAATCTTCCCTCATTTTTAAATATAAATGTAACATTTCTAAATTTGCAAATTTTTCAAAAAATTTAAGAATTGTAAATTTCTAATAAGTTTGCAAATTTACCAATTCACAAATTAAAAAATTTAGAAATTTCTAAATTTGCAAATTTGTCAATAAATTTAAGAATTGTAAATTTCTAATAAGTTTGCAAATTTACCAATTCGCAAATTAAAAAATTTCGAAATTTCTAAATTTGCAAATTCTCAGACTCGATGAATTTTCACGAATTCAAAAACCTAGAGATTTAAAAGTTAGAATATTTGAAAAGGAATTTAGAAATTTGATTTGCAAGTTCCACGAATGCACGCAGAAGTTCAAAAATGGCAATATAACGAGACTGTACTGTACACACTAACACAGGTTACTGCGCGAAAAGGCTGCAAGCGAAAGTAATGATACTACTTTATCCGAATAATTATTCAAACGCACGCTCATTTCGACTTTGATTGATAATCGGCCGCATAGCACCGTCCAGTAAAAAGCAGCACAAAACAAATGATCGCCTCGCGAGGGCAATTAAAACATCACATTAATCCGTTGAACATCTCGAGTGCGAGTCAGGTGTGTATACTGTAACTCATAATATTATGTATCTAAAAAACGATTCTCAAGAAGCAAAGGATGAAAGATCGCGAATACGTATCTGTCGATTGAATGCAAGAAAAGTTCGATGTCTATTTACGTAACACTGAGAATCAGCCTTGAAGAGTGAGCGATCTGTGACGAGCGAGAATCTGCTGACCAGAGATTCGCAACATTCATCAATCTGGATCGAAATGATGTGTAAATTTAGAAGAAAACCGATTTTCTGATATGATGTTACGTTTCTCGGTGAAAAATGATTAACTGTTGCATATCGAATGAAGTATTTTACATTTCTAAATATGAGGATTTGAAAATTTGGGAACTTGGGAACTTGAGAAACGAAGAATTTGAAAGTATGGGAATTTTAAAATTAGAGAATTTTGAAATTTGAGAAAATTTTGATTTTGATATATCGGATGAGATTATTGGAATTTTTGTATTTTGGAATCTGAGAATATTGGAATTTTGGAAATTTGAAAATTTGGAATATGGAATTTGAGAATTTGGGGATTTGGGGATTTTGGAATTTGGGGATTTTGGAATTTAGGGATTTTTGAATTTGGGAATTTTGGAATTTACGGATTTTTTAATTTGGGGATTTTGGAATTTGGGGATTTTTGAATTTAAGGATTTTGGAATTTGGGGATTTTGAAATTTGGGAATTTTGGATTTTTGGAATTTTGCAATTTTGAAATTTGAGAAATTTTGGAATTTGGGGATTTGGAATTTAGGGACTTTGGAATTTATGAATTTTGTAATTTGGAATTTGAAAATTTTTGATTTTTGGAATTTAGGGATTTTGAAATTTGGGGATTTTTGAATTTGGGGATTTTTGAATTTGGGGATTTTTGAATTTAAGGATTTTGGAATTTGGGAATTTTGGGAATTTGGAATTTGGGAATTTTGGGAATTTGGAATTTGAAAATTTTGGAATTTTGGAATTTGAAAATTTTGGATTTTTGGAATTTTGTTGTTTGATTATTTTGGAATTTGAGAATTTGAGAGTTTAAAAATTGAGCAGTTGCAAATTTAGGGATTGGGGAATTTCAAAACCTGTAAGTTAAAACTTTTTAATATCGTTTAAAATTTGAAAATTTCTGATTATGTGGGTAATTTGTAAATTTTCAAAATTTACAAAATTTAGAAAGTGTAAGACATTAAAAATTGAAAATCTGCAATTCGAAATGTTCCAAATTATAAATGTGAAATTTTCGAAACTTACACATTTACATATTTAAAAAAGAGTATTTAAATATTATGAAATATGAAGTCGTATCCGAATATACACGTTTTCTCCCGAAATACGTATTACTGAACAGAAGTCCATAAACAGAACATAAATGATACATTTACTCGAAATCTTGGTACTCAAACAAATTTATATTACATTTAATATTAACCTCGATAATATCGTCTTTCAAGCACCGCATGCATCATAAGAACTACTCCCCCAAAAGAAAAAAAGAAAATCCTGAAACTCGTTTCGTAACATGGCAAAAATTCGATCGGACAGGTGATCTCGGTCTATATCGAGTAAACACGGCAACACCTGTTACCGTGAATCGAATCAGCCCGATTCGTATTAACAGCTCCTGCCAGCGTCTTAATTACAAAGTATCGAAACCGCGGCCCGATTAATTTCAGGCTCACGGTTGCTGCGTGTACCGTTGCACCCGCGGCACGAATGTATATTAATTTATCAATACACCTGTGTGTAATAAGCACGTTACGCAATCGAGCTATAAATCATAAATACGCGTTCGGCTCAACTCATTAAAATCATGGACACGATGTGCTGCATCGGGCACGGAATGATTTCTCTAAACAGCCCCGGGGCTGTAGATAATAGTGAATCGTCGTGGATCATAGATCGTCAGCTTTTTCTCTTCGACCGATGACGATTGATAAATTAACGATCACACTGGAGTAATCGTCTTTTCGAGACTTGACTTTTCATTGGCGTCGATGATCATACTTTAACGGATGTTCTTTCCTTTTAACCCTTTGACTGCGGTGTTGCGGTGATGAGGACGATTTCTGAGTACCTGTATTTGGGGAGTAATGAAATAGCCTTGATCCAAATTTATTCGTTTTTGTACCACGTTACATTTACAAATTTCTAAATTTCTTGTTTACAAAATTTTAAACTTCTGTACTTACAATTTCGAATTTTAATTTTACTTTTAAGTATTAATTTTAAATTTTGCAATTTCAACATTTGCAAATTTCCACAAGCTTGAATTTTTAAATTTTTTAGATTGTTAATTCTTAAATTTTCAGAGTTTATAACTTGAGAATTTTTTAAGTTTGTAATATAAAATTTATCAATTTCTAAATTTTCAAATTTTCAAATACCCAATTTCCCATATAGCCAAATACTGAAATCTCCAAATTCTCAAGTTCCAAATTTCCAATTTTTAAATCTCAGAACTGCCAGTTTTCAAATTTTCAAATTTCCAAATCCCCAATTTCCCACATAGCCAACTTCTGAGAATTCCAAATTCTTAAATCCCAAATTTCCAACTTTCAAATCTCAGAACTGCCAAAGTTTTCAAATTTCCAAATTCCCGATTTCCCACATATCCAAATTCTTAAATTTTACATTTTCATCTTCTAAATCTCACAATTGTCAAAATTTTCACATTAGTAAATTTCCATTCTCCAATTTCTAACGTTCGTCTTCAATTTTCCTTAGTTGCCACACATAGTGACACTCGATCTGCATTTATTTGTCTGTTTGTCTGTAAGCTACAGATCGCAATTTTGCGCATTTCCCTTTGATATTTTGAGGGTTGTCTCACGAAACACCCTAAATTTGCTGTATAGATTTTGACGGTGATCTGACGACAGGAACGTCATCGTCGATCGTCGTCAAATCGATAAAAAACCGTGTTTTGGTATCGTTTCCATAATTCTTGAAACATAAAACCAACTGATACCACGTTGAAAGCTCTATAACTCATCGTTAACGACGATACTTGGTCCTCATTGACGTCAGTCCCCATGAAATCAACAATAATATTCGGTATCGTTTTCAACAGTTTTAGACACGTTTAATCGATTGTACAACTTTAAAATCTCTACATCTCATTCTTGTTCCATCTATACAGTAGGTACTCTAAATTTTAAATACATATTAGAATTCGCGTGACCTAGTCTGTAGATCCACTGGCATTTCCCCAAAATGTAAGATAAATAAGACATTCCTCCTCTTTCAGCCTCACTGTTTGCCAAAGAAAACTGACGTTACACGAGTGTACACGCATTGTTTGCGCACGATTGTTGAAACCATTGGTTGTTCGTTAACTTTTATGCCTCGTTTTTAAAGGCTCGTTAATCGCATGAATTCGTGGACGTTGTAAATGATAACAGTCGTGTTGCAGCATTATTTGCTGATGGTTGTTTGACGACATCGTAAATATTCTTTTATTTTCCTTCTGGTTTGACTATTTCTTCTACATTCTCCTTTCTGTTAATGATTGGTTAAATGAGTTTATTATAAAATATTTGTATTCATAATACAAAAAATTGTATATCAGTTTAGGTTAGGTTAAATCTCTATCATGTATCAGTGTAATGATACATATCATGATTCATATCAGTCTAATGGTGCAATGGTAAATTAGATCTTAAGTCTAAATGAGAACAAACAGATTTCAGCGATAAAATATTGCGTTACATTATGATTACATTCTATTTTAGTCACTTCCTCTTTCCATTACGATATTATCGATGTATCAATATATCTCAACTATCAACACATCTATATCGACAATTAATAATAGCAATTCTAACTATGATAGTATCATTTCAACTCCATTTTGCACGCTCTGTTATTATCATTTTCAAGATTTCAAACAAGCCTGTTAAATATTATTTTTTAGTACATACAAGAACCTATTATTTTAAAGTCGAAATGTTTAATTTTAGCAGAAGTAAAATTAATTTGACAAAACGTAAACAAGATGAATGAAGGAGTATATAATTACCACAACTAAAGTGCCACGAGTAAAATATTCAGTAGAATAATGCTTACTTCAGTTGAAAATTCTTATTCATTAAATCTGAATAAATCATTCAATAATACAAATAATTGCGAATTACGCAAATATTTGAAGATTCATGTAAAATTTAATCTGTGATTATTAAACTCGTTTAATTCCTCCTCTTAAAACTGAACGAAATAGAACCAAGTAGAACTTGTTAGATTGTCAATGCGATGTTTTGCATGTTACTTTTACCATCTTACACCTTGATACGATTATTTCATAAGATAAGTCTAAACGTGACACAGATCAGAACAACGTTTCATTTGGAGCAAGGTAGATGCTGTTCGGATAAGAAAGAAGTGTAACTGGGAACCAGATACGCTTTAGACGTGAAAGTAACCGGATTCACAGATGTCTTTCTTTCTTCTGTTGCACGATTTTGTAATCGGAAAAACCACGACTGTCTCTTCCGGTCATTAGCCGTTTAAAATGATAATTGGCGATTGGTATGAATGCTTTTTACTATCGGCTTGTTACATATCAAACACTGGATTTCAAGACATATATAGTCTGGCACGAATCGATTACATAAAAATATTGGAAAATAACGCGGTCAACTTGTCCACTTGGTATTTAAGGTTCGATACAAATTATTGCACAAATCGATATTTTTAATATAATCGATATTTTTAATATAAATTCTTCAATTTTTTATTATAATAAGCAGTGAATATAACATTTTATGTCTTGACTCTGCTCATTAGCAAATATTAAACTTCCAATCGTTTGTGTGTTAAAATGATAAAAAAATTTATTATTAGTTTA
Organism: Megachile willughbiella; assembly: GCA_945859595.2. Taxonomy (NCBI): domain Eukaryota; kingdom Metazoa; phylum Arthropoda; class Insecta; order Hymenoptera; family Megachilidae; genus Megachile; species Megachile willughbiella. The sequence continues at coordinate 10,532,659 of OX243803.1, read as the reverse complement.
ATTGTGAAGAATTAATACTTCATACTTTAGAATAGAATCGAATAGAATACTATTTTGAAATATAATAAAATAATATTTTAGAATAGAATAGAATACTATTCTAGAAACCAATAGATGCTTATAAAGTAATATTCATTTATACTTATAAAATAATTTCATAGTAAAATTAATGCCTTCATAATAAAATAGAATAATTCCGTTGTTACAAGTAATAATTGAAAACTATGTATACATAATGTATGTTGATTTGGATAATGTGTCTCTGCACTAAACGCGTCAAGCACCTGCTTAACCGGGCGTTGAAATCACCAGCACTACACGATGCAACGTGACGACACGAAACGCGACGTTGAAACTCTGACTGAATACAGAAGCTTTCGTGTATAGCACGTCATATTAATCCCGGACTTCTTTTTGGTTCGTAAAAAATTTTTGAAATGAAATTTTAGTGGGCGCAATTCGACCAACCGTCAAAACCATGTGTCACCAAAAATGCAATGAAGTTGACTAGTTTACGAATTTAAAAATACCTGAATTCTCAAGATTAAAAACTTTCAAATCTCCAATTTCCAAATTCCCAAATTTACAAACTCTCCAATTTTAAAACTTTCAAATCTCCAATTCACAAATTTCCATTTTTCCAAACTCCTAAATTTTCAAATCCCCAAACTTTAAAGCTTCCAAATTTCAAGTTCCCTCATTTACAACTTCCTCAAAGTTCAAATTTTCAAATTCATAATTCTCCAAAAACCCAAATGTTCAAATTCGTACTTTTCCAAAGATCTATATTTCCAAACTCCCAAATAATCAAATCTCAAATGCTGGAACCATCAAATTTTTCAATTTCCAACACATCGAATCCCTAAAAGTGTCAAAAATTTCCTCCTCCAAAAACGTCCAAATTTCCAAATTCCTTTCAGCCAACCCAATATTATTATAATACACCGTAAATAAAATAAATATTTATGAGATCATCGCGTGGAGTCCGTGCACCTCATACTCGCGTTTCCTTCCAGACGACGCGACATTCAAATTAAGCGCCATTATCACGAACTTCCTGCTAATAACTTCCACGAAATGCGCTCGGAGACGTTTGTCCGTGCATTCTTTACAAATTACCGGAGATTTGCCTTCTGTCCCATCGATGGGATAGGAAACATGCACCTGTGTGCCTATGTATACGTATAACTACAGTTTGACCGGCAAAGTAGCTTCATCGATGGCCACCATGTTCCGGTCGTTGTGCTCCCGTTGCTTCAACCGTTTCCGCTGGAATGAAAATTGCACCCTTCGTTCGAACCACGATCGCTATTAGCCACTGCGAATACGTGTACAAAGGTGCTACCGAACTGGCAATCTCCCGTTCCGTACGTGATCCATCTTTGCTGATTCTCTTCCGTTCGGAAGTGATTTAGTTTGTTAGAACTTATTGTTAGATATCACACCGAGGAGATTAAACCTCGGTACAAGTTTTTAGCGATACAATAGTTTAATGTTTTTTCGCTCCTTCACATTTGTAGTTTCAAATCAATTTACCCGTAAAACAAATTTTAAAATCAAATTAATGAAGTCCATATTTCTGAAATAAAAGTATTAAGACACAAAAGATCATTTTTGAAGACACAGTTTAGAAGATATTTTTATACTGAACTGACACAGAAATTAATGTACATATTTTAACACATAAAATTGACCAGTATACGCTTATTTTTTTAAATAATGAGAAAAGATCAGGTTATACAAATTTTGGTACCTTGAAGTTTATGAACGGACTCGAAGACATGCCACATTTTTCTAATTAATATAGTCATTGATATGGTTGCTGCGTTCATTCTTACAAAAATCGCATTTTTAAATTCACGAAGAAAAGTTCAAGAAGCAGGAAAACCAGTAGTAAACGTGTGCGAATGTGTATCGTTTAAAATTCATAATTGGTTCAAAGGAAATCATGGAGACAAAAGAAAAAGCACAGCTACATTTACTTCAATCGATCTTCCTGTGCCGTCGAGGTATTCCTGCCATTTTTCCTGGCGCGTACATAGGAAATCTATTACATTAGATTAACCCTGATTATAACACCTAATTAACCAGCTAAATGATGAATGATAGCTTATCAGATGAATAAATTATACTGCGTCATTTAGATCATGCAGCTGCTATACTACAACATATGGAAACATGAATATTTAACGCGTGTAAGTTTCACGGTACACGAAATGTAAAACAGGCTTTAAATGTATAACAAGACAATCGCGAAAACAGATAAATATAAATTATTACGATATGTCTGAGTAATTAATTAGCAATTATTTATAAGATACACAACTTCATCACATGCCAATTTTATTTAATTTTAACATTATTTAATGATTTTAAATTATTTAATGACAATTTTAAATTTATAATGTGATTTGACTGTAAGGTCTGAAATAGTTTCGAAAATGATTTGTTGTTATGAAGCAAAAATTGCAACGCTTGTCGAAATTGCAGAAATCGTGTGTGCAATGTATGGCGCAACAAACTTAAACACAGGATGCACTGGAACGTGTAATCGAGTTATATTCTGCAGAAAAATTAGATGTAATAAAATACGAACGATTTAATGATCAAACTTGTACTTTATTACAGGAACTGAAAAAGATCTACTTAACTATGTAGTAACCAATCATTGATTAATAGGTATAAATAAAACTAAAATTATAAAACTAGTTATTCAGAAGGTAATACTTAAATATTTCAAAAGCTAATATTTCAATATTTATTATGAAAACATCTTCCTAAAAACCAGTGACGAAATTTTAAATAAGTAGTATCAGTAGTACCAATATATAGCAAATAACCACTTATACGGACAATAAAATGAAAGATACTGTTTTAGTGATATTAGACTTGATCTCATTCTTGTGGATTAAACACATGATTACCCCATGAGTTTCATACAGAATTATAGTATCTTGTCTGGGTCCCTTTACCATCCCACGTTTATACTCGAGAGATTTGTGACAGCGTCTCTGCTAAAGGGATATTAGATGCAGAAAATCTGCGCCATTGTTGAACGCTTTTCTTATCAGAAAGAATTAAAACCGGAGGTATTTTGATAAAAAATATTTCATGTACCGATGTACAAACGCAAATATTTGTAACGTTAAGAATTACGTACTTGAAAGTTACTGTTTTTGAATATTTGAAAGGACATGTCTAATTAACCCCTAACCTACAAGTTTTTCGGCAGTGCGTCAGGCAGAGCTACCTAATTATTACTGCAATGTTAAGATAAATAAAGCACGTTGAAATGTTAGGTATATTTTGGATTTCGCGATCTTCAATTATGCAAATTACAATTGGAAACTCGATCTTTATGCAAATACAATTTATGTTTGTCACATTTGAACTGTAACGCGCGTCACGAGTCCGACTGGATGTTATAAGCCAAGGGGTTAACGTTTACGAGAAAATATGGAGCTATTAATTTTTTCTTAAAGTATAACGTGTACTTTATGAAACATAATTTCTGGGATAGGAATATAAATTAAGGTCTGCTGTAAGAGTATTATTAGACAGAATGGAAGTATCGTTAATTTTATGTATCATCTTCTTGTGCATTAATATATGAAATTAGTTGGTTATTTATTTAAAAGCAAGAAGTTATTTACATTCAGAATTGCAGCACTAATTAGAATAATGTAGAAAATGCTCTAACCAGTCACTTATTCTAAGGTTCAGTATTTTATATCAAAGATAAACAGTTTCTACCGGATAAAATATTAAAAGATAGGCATCAGCAAACTTCATGATTAATAACATTAGCTGAAGCCATTGGCGTAACTTGAAGAGTTGGTAACTTTTTAGTTTTTAAATTCAGTGATATAGAAGGTGGAAAAGTAAGAAATGGAGGAATTTGGAGTTTTTGGAATTTGCATTACGGAATTTAGAAATTTGGAGATTTGGGGATTTGGGGATTTGGGGATTTGGGGATTTGGAGATTTGGAGATTTGGAAATTTGGGGAATTGGAGATTTGGAGATTAGGAGATTTGGAGATTTGGAGATTTGGAGATTTGGAGATTTGGAGATTTGGAGATTTGGAGATTTGGAGATTTGGAGATTTGGAGATTTGGAGATTTGGAGATTTGGAGATTTGGAGATTTGGAGATTTGGAGATTTGGAGATTTGGAGATTTGGAGATTTGGAAATTTGGGGAATTGGAGATATGGAGATTAGGAGATTTGGAGATTTGGAGATTTGGAGATTTGGAGATTTGGAGATTTGGAGATTTGGAGATTTGGAGATTTGGAAATTTTGGGATTTAGGGATATGCAGATTTTGAGAATTAGAGATATAGAGATTCAGAGAATTGAAGATTTGGAGACATGGAAATGTGGGGATTTAGAGATATGGAAATTCGGGAATTGAAGATTTGGAGATTCAGTGATTCGAAAATTTCAAAATTAGAGATTTGGCAATTTTTTAATTTGGGAATTTGGAAATTTGAATCTATAGAAATTTAGAAATTTAGATATTGAGAAATTTCAAAGTTCAGAAATCTGGAAATGCAGAAGTTTAGGAATTTATAAAGGAAAGTTTGAAATTCAGAAATTCTTATATTGCAGAATTAGAGACTTGAACATTTGCAAATACAGTAATCTATAAAAATAGGAAACTTAGAAATTCAAAAATTTGCAAATCTCAAAATTGAAAAGTCAATTTATAAAATGTCTAATATGCACATATAAATTCTCCCACATACTACATGTCTCAATTTGCGTGAAAAATGTTAATTTTGAAAGAGTCCACTTTAGTCCCTGCCTAGTTACGCCAATGCCTCTAACTTACAACTTTCCCAACATTGTAACGTTATTTCAACCTGGAAGGCAAACCCGCCCACGACTTACCTGCAGCTACAATCTACCTGTCAGCCGGTTGTTTTGCACTCGAGATCCACTGACATCAATGAAAGAACTTTTATTCTGCTGCTGAAACAGCAGCATCGATTTATCGCTGTTCATGAGTTTAATTGACTACCCACGCTTTGCTGTAAAACCGCCGACTCGATTTCGATCTCTTTGATAAACTATCGTACTAATACTTTACCAATTATAAATAATAATTTACTTGACCAATACTTTAAACGTTAGAACCAGTACAACAAAAAAAAAGCTAACATCGTATACCAATTTAGATCACAGTAATTTAACAATTATCACAATAATTACAGGAAACTGTCAATTTTATAAAGTTATTCGATAATCAACCGATAATCCACTGTATTTTTCGAGTTGAATGAGTTGTTACATATGCATTATGTTAGTGCATTTGATATTTCAATACGATACGCGAAGAAAAAAATTCATTTTCAAATCAAATACTGTTATTATATTCTGTGAGTACAATAATAAGAGTATAAGGATAAGAAAAAATGTTATGTAAACATTAGCCACTTGATGTTTTACTGAGAAGTTACAACAAGAATATGAAACAGGAACATGTGTGATATTTGCATACATTGAGACTGATTAAACGAGCTATCTTTAGTGTCTAAGGTAGAATATCAACACCTTTGGTATACTCGTATGTATGTACGAGGTAAACAGTACAAAATTGGATAATATTGTTCTAAGAAGCTTTTAGAATTTATTTTAAATATTCCAAATATTTATATTATTAAATATTTGGATTTATTTTCATTATTTATTTTTATTTTGATTTATTGTCAGTTTTTTCATTTATGTTCATAAATTATTAGCTGTACTTTTTCTGTTGAATCTTTCAGATAATCTTCAAGGTCAAAATATTTATATTTCTCAGCATATATATTTTTGAAGAAAAGAATTAAAGACTGATCAAAGCTCTAAGTGCCATTTTAAAAAAACTGTTATTTTTTATTATTGTAGAAACTATATATTATATTCAATAAATGTTATGATTATCTATCATTTTTATGGATAACAAATTTTTAATTCAATAAAAAACATTTTGATAAAAAATGGTAGTTTCCAAAAAAATCCATTGATTTAACAAAAAATTCTAAAGTAAATAGCTTTAATGGTACACAGTTTTTATCATAAACTATAAAAATTATAAAAAAAGTCATGGAAAATTAGGCAAAATTAAAACCTTGCAGCTACTGAACGTATAAAGGAAAATTGTCTTGAATGATATCCTCAACAACTTGTTTCAAAGTTAATGAAATCGATGAAGTATTCTCCCTTCTTTAAATAATTACCACATTGAAAGTATTTTGCAAATAGCTTTGAAAGCGAGCGGCGATTCCACAAAGGAAAGTAATTCTAAATGACATCCTCAAAAACTTGTTTCAAGGTCATCGAAGTCGAAGCATTCTCCCTTTTCTAAATTATCACATTGAAAATATTTTTACAAACACCTCTGAAATTAAAATCGAACGGCGATTGCACCAAGGAAAGTAGTTCTAAATGACATCCTGAACAACTTGTTTCAAAGTCATCGAAGTCGATGAAGCATTCTCCCTTTTCTAAATTATCACATTGAAAATATTTTTACAAACACCTCTGAAATTAAAATCGAGCGGCGATTGCACCAAGGAAAAGTAGTTCTAAATAACATCTTCAAAAACTTGTTTCAAAGTCAATGAAATCGATGAAGCACTCTCCCTTCTCTAAATAATTACCACATTGAAAGTATTTTTGCAAATATCTCTGAAATTGAAACCGAGCGGCGATTGCACAAAGGAAAGTTGTTATGAGTGATGTTCTTAACAACATATTCCTCGGTGATTGAAATCGGCGATGCGAGCGATTTTCCATATAATTATCCGGACTTCTATCCAAGTTCCACATCCTTATCCGTCTTGCATAAAAATATGCATCTGCATAATCATCCGCGGTCTAATAATATGACTGACACTTATGAAACAGCAGTGCCGCCAATTACGCGATTACCATAAGAAATCGTCGTTACGTACAAATGATTACCTCAGTTAGGGGTATCACGACTAATTACCGTCCAGTTACAAGTACCATAATTAACACAGGTGCAACTGTGTATCGTGAAAGTTTTCACGGTTCCAACAGTCGTGACCAGAGAGCCTCTTGCCACTTTTGTTTCAACAGCGCCGGTAATATATCCATGTTCCCGGAGTGACAAATTATCTGGTGGCGACTTCCTAGACGTTATCTCGGCTAAAACAAGACACAGCCGACCCCGTGGAGAGGATGTTGCCGTGAATACACATGCGCACCTGAGCAGAAGGTGAAAGATGGCTGAAAATCTCATTAACCACACGTTTTCGAATTTAACCGAGAAATTTACGACATAGAATGTTTTTCAACGCTTTCGTGTAACTTCTCTTTCGTTCGTGAGATATTTTGCACTTTTCGCGCGCATTTCTTGCTTTACATCCAGCGACGGAAAGCGATGCCGTCTTTTTTGCGGTAATTTGTACGCGATGAAAACACGATCGATGAGCAGGAGATTAATGAGGGTAACTAGTATCTTATTGCTCGATTTTGCGATCTGCGGAGTGTAATAGGGTCTTGTTTGCAGTTTTTAGAGAGATGTAGATTTTAAACGTTGATATACAGATATGAGAGTGGATGATCTTTGACGAAGGACGACGAAGAATGAACTATGCAGGTGAGGAATTTTGAAAGTTGACAATTTATGGACTTTGAGAACGTGGGGATCTGGGGATTTCAAAAATGTGAATCTAAAATTGGGATTATGTGGAAGTTACAGATTTACAAATTTGAAAATTTTATATTTTGAAAATATAAAAATTTAAAATCATTGAAAAATGAAGATTTGAATGTTGACTTTTGAAGATTGGAAATTTAAGAATTTAGGAATTGAAAAACTTGAATAATTATAAATATGGACATTTAGACTTTTGGATTCGAAGATCTGGAAATTACAAAATTTGCAAATTAGAGAATTTGAAAATTCGAAATTTAAATAAATAAAGTTGTAATTTTTGAAATTAATTAATTTGGATATTCAAAAGCGTGGAAAATCGAAAATGTAGAAACTCAAGAAGTATAGAAATTTAGGAATGGATCGAATTATAAATTTATCAATTAATGAAAAGAAATTTTTTGAAATTTTTTATCGCACCCCAACCGCAGAGAAATAATAGAAAGATATAAAGAGAAAATTAGTACGAAAAACGTGGAACTAAATTAGTTAGTTCCAGGTTTAACACCTAGTAATTTGCAAATCGCTGTCGTGAATGAATTTCAGCGTGTAATTTCAGAACCGTAGTTTACGTTATAATTCAGTCGTCAAGATCTGTCAGCGAATGATCGACTTCTTACGTAACGTAAAGCATATCCTGCAAAAGAAGTGTTTACTAGAAAATAAAAATTCTTATTTGCATTTTATCGTTAAGAAAAATTCTAAAATCTCATATTCCAAGTTGATCGACTTGGTTGATAGTAAAAACATATATATAGTAAAAGTAATAAAATATAACAAAATAGATAGAAAGTAAATAGAAAATAAATACAAAACAAATACAAAACAAATAAAAAACGAGTACGAAACAAATACAAAATAAATATAAAATAAAAACAAAATAAGTACAAAATCAATGGATAATAAATAAGAAATAAATACAAAACTAGTACAAAAATATTTTTAACTAAATCTCCAAACCTTAAGTTTGAAAACTTAGCACGGAAGAGAATAAAAATAATATACCTAAGCGTTATACAACGAGTAAGTGGTTTTGGTTGTGACGTAAGAAAACATTTTTGAAAATACCAAATTATTCAATCAGCAATGACTACGGACAATTCACCGTTACACGATTTTCTATGGCTCCATTCACGAGATTACAATTTATAAGCGCGAAATAAACCTATGTCGACCTATTTGGTTCGCGAAGAAATTTATTACCCGCTTGACCCAACCGATCGAGACGTCGATGTGGATTGATTCTACTTGACAACTTGTTTGCACTCTCTTCTCCTTTCCTCTTATATTCTGTTGCTTTATTTTCTCTATCTCACATTTTCACTATTACTTGCAAATAAGAGCTAAAAACTTACCGAACCTAAATTTATTGAAGGTAAAATACCAATCATGTTCCGATATAAAAATCATTTATTTTTATTAAAACATAAATGTAAAGTTCAATATCCTTTTCCGACTGTACGAAGGTAGATTTTGAGCAAGACTCATTCGCATAGTAAAATTCAGAAGTTAGTATATTTTGTAGGTGACGAGATTGAAAGTGACGTAATACAATGTATCAAGAACGAAATTAATATTAACAAGCAATACAAAATGAACGATTCAATAACGGGAAGATACAGCAAAGAACAAAATTCAAATGACACGTGCGAATGCGAGACGAAGTAATGGTGATGAGTAATTATAAATTCGATGGAGACAAATGTTAATTCGTGTGTCGTCTTATCACCAATAGAATATACATATATTAGAACATATCTATACATTACCGATATTAGTCACTAAGTATTATCATAGACTATAAGCGAGTGTTCCTAATTTTCACCTCCAGAAAAATAAACTCTAACAAAATTTTACTTTCAAAAGTTTGAAACTGTCATTAAAATCCTAGAATAAAATGCAGAGTAATTTCTACCACAGATCAAACTCACTCCGCATCCCTTTATAAACCTACAAAGTTTCATTGGAACTGGTGAATAAGGGTTTGCGGTATTGCAAGCCGCCATAAATCATAGGTGTATACCTCATGATCGAGCGAATCGACGATGAAGAGTTTCAAGTTATAAGTTGACCATCGATTCGCCATGTAATAATACGGCTTTGTACCTTCCGGCCCCCTCCGTCCTCCCTATATTAAGCATTCCAGAGCAACGATGCAATAACGCTGGACTATCGGTGCATAGAAACGAAAACAAGACGGTACGGCGAATTTAAAATATTTTGCAGAGGATATTGCTCTGGCCACGGTTATGTACCCGTACATAGCGAGCTGGATAATGTAATTTCAGAAGAACCTTCGGTTTTGGTATTCCTTCCTGACTCTCGTTAAATCCTCTTTGACCTTTTACGAGAATAAGGTATCTGTGATGCTCGGCGGATTATTGCATTCCTCTTATCAACGGTATGAAATTAATTGCAAAATATCTTAAGCGAATCGAAATAATTTATTCTATTCCTGGTACAGCTGCAGGGTTGTCTTTGAAAATAATAGTTTTATGAGATTTCCGTAAATGAACTATAAATAATTTTATTATATCGGAAACATGGAGCCACGATCATTTTTCGAGTAACGATAATTTTGTGATTGGAATACGGTCATTCTTTGTAGATGATTTCATGTAACCATTATTTTGCTTAAGTATTATTTTATCTAATTAGCGTATTGGCTTTAGTACGGCCAATAATATGTAGACTTTAATATCTTTTATAACTTGATAAGATTATAAAGGATTGTGTAAAATGTTAAATAGTCTGCGGGTTGGTTAATTTAGAGAACTGCTACGACAGATCATGTGTTAAATATTATGATATTTTTGAAATATATTCACAACATATTACTATATCTATTTTATTATTTATTATATATACCATACTTAGTTGTTACACTTAACTCTGTGTTAAAATACTTGAAACTTTGTGAACAATTTCTCGAGGACTAAGATAAATGATGACATTATTGGACACGTACAAATGTGACTTTTTAGAAAGAGTCATTTTTTATCAACACCTACAGATCTTTTTAATAAAATGATCATTCAATGTTGGTCCTTCTAACTTTTTAAGTAAGTCAATTTTCAGGTGTAACATTGAATATTCATCAAGAGATTATTAATAAATAAATACTGTAAATCAATCCCAAATACAGAAGGATCTCTTGTACTTATCTTTGTTCAAAATTTGAAGATTACTTTGAACTTCACTTAAAACCACTTTAATCACTAAATAAATTAATCGTCAGATTTAAATAAAAAGAAAACAGTAAAATAGTAACAAAAGTAAAACAGTAAACTACATCCGACTGAGAGAACATAAATCGTAAGCAAAGTTAGGTTATGTCACAAGTCATGTACACGTCCAAGTAATGAAAGAGTATCTAGTAAATAAGATTTCTGAGGCCTCGCGTCTTCGACAGAAATAAAAAACGGTCAGCATGAAATCAACTGTAACTCAGGCCGGATTTGACCCGGACCGTTGGAGGTTTAATTATTACAAGACTCACCGTTGAAGATGATGCAAAGAATAACGTGGTGAGTGAGGTTCCCCGTTAGAGTGCAGAGGGTTAACATCTACAACTCTATCGAACGTTAAAGACGTTTCGATAAATCATCCCTATTTGTGTTTCAATCGATCATTAATTAAACTTGCGGCTCATTCAACAGCCACTTTCCTGTTCACCCATTAACTCGATCCCCCAATCCGCCAGGTGCGTAAGGCAGATGTCCTTGTGCTTAAACGAGTCCCAGTAATTAACGACCGAGTGAAAATCTTGTTAATCATAATAATTATTTAATAAAGCAGAATATAATATTATTTACAAGGTTTAAACTGTTCAAAATATAATAGCAATACAATATACTTTGTATACATATAATAGGGAAAAGCTTTATATGAATATTTTCAGATCTTAATTGATTTCAACTTTTTTCTCTCACAAATGTAGATTCTTGTTATTTTATCCGAAAATAGAAATTTTACAAATTATAATATTACATTATTTAGTTAAAATTTGGCATTGTTTAAATACAGAGTTTTTAAATTAAATTCCTTGTTTTGCAAATTCACCCTTTTGCAAATCAAGCACTTTTACATATATATTATATTAAAAACAAAAACATCAAAGAATGTTAATTATTTATATGAATCTAGGCATTTGGGGATGTAGGGATTTCAGGATTCAGAAATTTGGAAATTTAGCTATTTGGGGATATAGGGATTTGGGGATGTAGGGATTTAGGGATGTAGGGATCTGGGGATGTAGGGATCTGGGGATATAGGGATTTGGGGATGTAGGGATTTGGGGATGTAGGGATTTGGGGATGTAGGGATTTGGGGATGTAGGGATTTGGGGATGTAGGGATATGGGGATGTAGAGATGTAGAGATGTAGGAATATGGGAATTTAGAGATTTGGGGGTGTAGGGATATGGGGATGTAGAGATGTAGAGATGTAGGAATATGGGAATTTAGAGATTTGGAGGTGTAGAATTTTGGGGATATAGGGATTTGGGGATATAGGGATTTGGGGATGTAGGGATTTGGGGATATAGGGATTGGGGGATGTAGGGATTTGGGGATGTAGGGATTTGGGGATGTAGAGATGTAGGGATGTAGGAATATGGGAATTTAGAGATTTGGGGGTGTAGGAATGTAGGAGTTTTGAAATTTGGGAATTGAGAGATTTCGGGATGTAGAGTTTTAGGGATCTAGGGATTTAGGGATGTAGGGATTTGGAGATGCAGGGATTTGGAGATTTAAGAATTTGGGAATGTAGGAATTTCAGGATTTAGAAATTTGGAAGCCTGAAAATTTAGAAATGTTGCTGTTTTGGGTTATAGGAATTTGAGAATGTAGAGATTTGGAGATGTAGGAATTCGGGGATGTAGGAATTTAGAGATGTAGGGATTTGAGGATGTGGGATTTTCTATATCTAGGGATTTGGTGATTTTGAAAAGAAAATTAGTTCTTTCTTTCCTTGTCTTCTTTTTCCAACCATAGACCTAATGCAGGCAAAGCAAAAAAACGTGAAAATTTGACTACCATCTGACCAACCTTCTGGCGCTACTAGCGCCAGTTACTGACATAACATAGAATAATGCTTCCTTAAATCTGACAGTGGTAGTACAGTTTTTTTTATACAGACAATAGACATTGTTTCTCATCATTAAAATCAGTTTTGCTAACAACAATTCATTAATAATCCAACAATTCCGTGTTACAAGTATTAATAAACCCGGTACTTGTTGCAGACATGAAGCCATCGGACAGGAGCGAGAAGGCTATGCTGACCGGAAACGCACAACCTTCGGACGTGTTCTGTTCGGTTCCAGGACGATTATCGTTACTAAGCAGCACCAGCAAGTACAAAGTTACAGTAGCCGAGGTACAAAGACGACTATCGCCACCGGAATGCTTAAACGCGAGTCTCCTTGGCGGAGTCTTACGAAGGTAAGATATTGCCTTGAGAAACTTGGAACTGTCTGATGTGCGTAGCCCGTACACCAACTTCGTTTGCATAATACAATTTTATAAAGGGATCAGCTCCATTATAGTGAGGTAATCAGACGACGCTGTTTGATGCCACTGCGCTTTGCAACGAGACATTTAAAATTACTGGATTTTCACGTGGAAATTGTATTTGGTATATGTTTCTCAATTTACGCAGAGTATCCATTACGAAAATAAAGTCTATCAATACAAGAGAAAAAGTATTGGAAAAGCTACCACATGAGTTTACTTTGGACGTGGTTCCATTTTGTATGAAAATAAAGGTAATAACGGTAGAAGGGAAGAAATCTAATGTAACGTAATATAAAATATGTCGCATAGCAACGTGAAAGTATAATAAAAATTTGAACAGGTCGAATAACGAGTGTTTTAACCCCCTGTACTGCAATATCGTGTCACACTCGTGATGCTCCTTACAGTTCACACGTGACGAACCGGACTCATATTTTCACTGAAAATTTGAATGTTCAGTGTACAAATTTTAAAATTCCAAAATTTTTAAGGAGGAAAATTTGGAATCACAATAAGACTGAAAATTTTCAAATTCCTTAATTTAATATTTCAGTACTGAGTATCTAACCTAATCAAAACTTAATATTTCAATATTAAGCTTAAATAAATTAACCTAACCTAACCCTAACCTAATATTTCAATATTAAGTGTGCAGTCTAACCTAAACTTAATATTTCAATATTAAGCTAACAAATTATCAAATTATTAAATTGTCCAATTGTCAAATTGTTTAATTTCCAAATAGTCAAATTGTCCAATTGTCAAATTGGCAAATTGTTAAATTGTTAAATTTCCAAATAGTCAAATTGTCCAATTGTCAAATTTCCAAATAGTAAAATTGTCCAATTGTCAAATTTCCAAATTGTCAAATTGCCAAATTTCCAAATAGTCAAATTGTCAAATTGTTAAATTTCCAAATAATCAAATTGTCCAATTGTCAAATTTCTAAATAGTCAAATTGTCCAATTGTCAAATTGTCAAATTGGCAAATTGTTAAATTGTTAAATTTCCAAATAGTCAAATTGTCCAATTGTCAAATTTCCAAATAGTAAAATTGTCCAATTGTCAAATTTCCAAATTGTCAAATTGCCAAATTTCCAAATAGTCAAATTGTCAAATTGTTAAATTTCCAAATAATCAAATTGTCCAATTGTCAAATTTCTAAATAGTCAAATTGTCCAAATAGTCAAATTGTCCAATTGTCAAACCTAACCTAACCTACACTTATTACTTCAATATTAAGTTTATCAGTTTGAAAATAGTTTGGAAATGAAAATTCGTAACTTTATAAATTTGCAAACTTAAAAATTGATAAAGAATTGTGGAAAATTCGCAAAATACAAAATTTGTAAATTTCTAAATTTAATAATTGCCTAACTGCCCTCTATACAATATCAAAAACTTATCGAAAATGAACTTATTAAATATTTATCAAAGATGAAAAAATTTCTGACCAACTCTGTTACAAATAAAATTAATTACAAGGTATGCAAGGAAAAGTAAAAGTTCTAAAGAAGTAGGTTCTCGAATAAGAAAGTTGTATATTGAAAACGGTTTGAATGATTTAACGTTAAAGAAAGATACGCAGAGAAAAGCAGAATAAAAACGTTTGCAAGAGTATATATCACTCGATGAATAAAGGACTGATCAGGCAAGTTGTTAACTTTATTCAAGAAAGATGTCAAAGATGAAATACCACTATATCAGAATGTCCAATTTTTCTGTAGTCAAGTATTCTTTATTTATGTTGATGAACAATATTGATTACTTGGAAGTAGTTACGAACGCGCTATCTTTCATTCACAAAATGAATCCTTCGTTTCAACGATGTAATCTATCTTCAGCACCAAAGATTAATGTTCGTGTTTCTGAAATCGCATGGCGGTTTTGTAAATAGTTTGCGAGATATTTAAATGACTGGAAAACGGCTATATCTTCGATGTTACCTAAAGACATTATCTGAAATTGTTTCTTTAATCTAACGCATAAATATTTTATTATATAGGGAAAAGAGAATTAATGTAGATTAAAAGAATTTTTATATCTTTGAATTTTTTAATTTTTTAATTATCGAATTTTTTAATTTTTTAATTTTGGAACTGTGGAATTGTGGAATTGTAGAATTTTCAAATATTGGAATTTTGAAATTTTTGAATTTTCGAATTTTGGATTTTGAGAGACTGCGAATTTGGTAATTTTGAAATTTGAAAATTTGGGTTTGTGAAAATTTCGGAATTTGCAGATTTGAAAGTATGTAAAATTGAAATTTACCAATTTGGGAATTTGCATATTTGGAATTTTGTGAATTCAGAAGCTGAAATTTAAAAATGTAGAAATTTAAGATTTTGGGAAATTCAAAGTTTGTGAATTGAGAAATTTAGGAATTTAAGATTTTGGGAGATTGGAAACTTGAGAATTTAGAAACGTGTATGATTGGGAATTTGAAAATTAAGGGATTTGCGAATTTAGAAGTATGTGAATTTGAAATTTAACAATTTAGGAATTTAGAAACACAGATTTTTACAAATTTTAGACTAAAAATAAATTGCAAATTTTTGAAATTTATGACTATACAAATTTTAGAAATTGTGTACGTAGAACTCCAGAAATATAAAAATTATAAAATTTAGAATTTACGAACAAGTAAATTTGGAATTTTAGGAAATTTGATTAGGAGATTAGGAAATTTAGGAATCTATCTTTAAAATGTAAATAACATTCAATTTTTGAGTATTCAATAATTTATAAATTGAAAAATCATGTGTTAATATTGCATAAAAGTACTAAAAACATTGAGTAAAATTAACTTAACATTTTTACTTTATTTATTTACAAACTAAGCCTTTCATACAAAACAAACATAAAGTAAAGGAGAAAATGTAACATTTACAAAAAGTAAAACAGAAATTAAAGTTCAAATAAGAAGAAACCAACGAAGAGAAAGTATAAGTATAAAATAATATAAAATACTGACAATACACGATTGATCCAGCGAATTCGAAAGTACTACCGATATCTATAAATCATTTTCGTTCTCCCTATCAAGTTCAAAGAACAGCGGCGAAATCGTTCCAAGTGAACGTAGGACCCATATTCTTTTCAATCAAAGGTCCATTCGGTTGCCAGTGGACCACCATTCGCGTTCATCCGCGTTGAATAAAGTATTTTAACGGTACCGCATGATAGTGACTGATAGCTCGTCCGAAAAGCGAACACGTAGAAACGGGTAAGAAACACGAGATACCGTGTCGCTGTAAATAAAGCGTACGCTTCCGGACACTTGTCCATGGTGGAGAAACATTCGAGCTCGGTTTGTATCTCGGAACAATGCCTCAGAGCAAAGGATTGCTTGGAACTGAGATACCGATACGTTTCACCGTTACGCGACTTTATCTAGCCGGTTAATTAATAAACGTGCGTTCACTTCATTCGGCTAACCTCATATACCCGCTCACGGACAGCCAACTGATTTATGGGTTTCTCTCTTGGAAGCGGGAAGCGCTCTTCTTTATCTGATCCACCATTTTACTCAGCCAGAACACTATCCGTTGCGCAATGCTTTATCACCAAAGGCATGGATAAATCACCAGCATGGATACGGCCGGATGTATCTCACGCATGTAGAACTACGCGACTGATATACCAGTGCTCATTTTTTCGTTACTAAATATTTATTTCTTGTTCCGGATGAGATACTCGGTGGTGTTGCTGTGATTAGGAATTTCGTGTGGTAGGATAAGTGTGAGGGTAACGCTAGGGAATGGTGACATAGGGAAAGAGGACAGATGTGCAAAATAACGAATATTGTGAGCATAACAATTTTGTAAAATCTTAATGGTTCAAGTTTGCAAAATTCTTGGGTTCTTAAATTCAGAGATTTTTCAAATTTCAAATTTACAAAATGGCAATTGTTAAATTGTGAAGTTATCAAATTGTCAAATTGTAAAATTGAAAAGTTGTGAAATTGTGAAATTGTCAAATTGTCAAATTGTCAAATTGTTAAATAGTCAAATTTACAACTTGTCAAATTTACAAATTGTCAAATTTACAAATTGTTAAATTTACATATTGTCAAATTTACAAATTGTCAAATTTACAAATAGTCCAATTGTCAAATTGTCAAATTGTCAAATTACCAAATGTCCAAATTGCCAAATTGCCAAATGTCGAAATTTTCAAATTGTCAAATTGTCATTATTACAAATAGTCAAATTTACAAGCTGTCAAACTTCCAAATTGTCCAATTTCCAACTTTCCAAATTGTCCAATTGTCAAATTTGTCAAACTGTCAAATTGTCTAATTGTCAAATTATTAAATTGTCAAATTGTCAAATTGTTAAATTGTCAAATTGTCATATTTCCAAATTGTCAAATATCCAAATTATCAAAGTTCTAAATTGTCCAATTGTCAAATTTGTCAAATTTGTCAAACTGTCAAATTGTCAAATTGTCAAATTGTCGAATTGTTAAATTGTCAAATTGTCAAATTTTCAAATTGTCAAATTGTCATTATTACAAATAGTCAAATTTACAAGCTGTCAAACTTCCAAATTGTCCAATTTCCAACTTTCCAAATTGTCCAATTGTCAAATTTGTCAAACTGTCAAATTGTCTAATTGTCAAATTATTAAATTGGCTAATTGTCAAATTGTTAAATTGTCAAATTGTCATATTTCCAAATTGTCAAATATCCAAATTATCAAATTTCTAAATTGTCAAATTGTCCAATTGTCAAATTTGTCAAATTTGTCAAATTTGTCAAATTTGTCAAACTGTCAAATTGTCAAATTGTCGAATTGTCAAATTATCAAATTGTTAAATTGTCAAATTGTCAAATTGTCAAATATCCAAATTATCAAATTTCTAAATTGCCAAATTTACAAATTGTTAAATTGTCAAGTTGTTAAATTATGAAAGTTTCAAATTATCAAATTATGAAAATGTAAAATTTTCAAATTATTTAATTGTAAAATTTTCTAATTTGTTTCTAAATTTTCAGAATTCCAGGTTTCTAAATCTTCAAATTCTGAAATCTTCAAATTTCTCCTTCCAACTTTCCAAATCCCAAACTTCAAAAATTTTAAAGTCACAAATCCTTAAATTTTGAAGTCATCCAAATTTTCAACTAACAAATTTCTGAATTTTCCAATTACCAAATCCTTAAGTATAAAAATTCCCAGATTTGTAAATTTTTAAATTCTCAACCTTCCTACATTGAAATTACATGTAATACATGATAACTATTAGGTATAATGCTTAATGACTGTTAGGTATATTGCTTAACAACTGTTACGTATAATGCTGAATAATTGTTAGGTATACGTGATATAATTATCATTATAAGCATGTAGTTATTATTAGTATAATAGCTAGTGTTATAATACATAACATGTCTCTCCATTATATCACTATCCCTAGAAAAGCATATCATACTCCAAACTAATAATTTTGCTTATAATAACCCAACGTCTCTTAAAAATCCTAATTAATTAATTTAATTGTACTTAACAAACATCAGGTTACTAAGAATCCTAAGTTACAACTCTAAAAATTAAATAAAAAAACTACTAAAATGTATTACGAATAAAAATAATGAATAAAAATGTAATAAAAATGTGAACAAAATAAATAAAAATGACGAATAGTATTTAATTTAATATATAATATTTATTGACATATAATTTAATTATTTAGAAGTGTTTCATTTATATTTCAGTCAACAGCTGTATTTCAAAATGAACTAAAAACAATTATAAACGATTAATGCTAAAACTATCAGAAAATTTAATACGTTCGATAAGCAGTTAATTAGTTACAGTTAACTGATTTCGTTAAAAAAAAGTATTTAGTAATTTGCATTATCTAGTAGTATTTATTTACTCTTACCGTGTATTCAGCTACCGACGAACGGTATAATATTGGTATGACGTGCTCATGCGTTTCAGCCTTTTTGCTTGGCTAATCGCGAGTTTAAGAAGCAACAGCTGTAATAAGCCATAATCGCACGCTGTTTATCTTTGTCGTATCTGATACACGAGATGTTAACGAGATCTTGAGAGTAGTAGCGGTGCGAATAAGTGCTTCCGTGTTTTGAAGAAATGAACGAACTTTAAACGATCAACTTGTGCAGAATGTGATGCAATTCAGAGCACTTAAATACTGTTATGATCAATACGTTGAGGAAGATCAAGATTTTCAAGGCTCTTCAAACTTTCAGACATTTCTAACTTAATGAGTGAAATAATTATTAGTTTACCGTTAATTCTGAAGCTCGTTTCAAAGTTAATTTGTGCGATCAAACTCTATTGAGTTTCGAGTGCTGTTAGATTGGCTTCACTTTGAACGATGATTCATCGAAATACGTCGCTTTTATTCGTGTTTCGAGGTGACTAATGTTAAGTGAAAAGGTACGAACAAATAAAAATTTTATGTGCATGTTACGATTACACTCATCCATAGGGATTTATGAATCATTTAACCAGTGAAATAGTATAAAACTGATGCTCATCTTCCATTTTCACTGTATTTTATATTTTGTAACAAACACATTTTCTTTATATTATTTCATAATTATTTAAAGTTAAGATTTTTCATGAACAGTTACAAGTATTTCCTATAATCGTCATAAATCATAAATATCTTCAAAAGTATATATTATTTTAATAAAACATTCTCAGACATAAGTTTAACTCCTCATTTTTGTGCCACAGAAGTAGTATAAGTTTGATGCCAATCTTTTTGGACTCCCTGTATTTGTTATAGGGACAATGATTTCAGGGATAATGATGAATACATCGATCATAATTGTTGCACGATGTTTCGACTTCGCTTGTCGAAACCAACCACTATCGCGGTAACTGATCGCGTCCAAACGATCAGTTAACGCGACCTTACTGCACTTCACGCATGTAACACAGATTATCCATTCACACTTCCATCCATCTGAACTTATCACATGCTACACACTAAGGTTCGCTCCTTTCCATGAAATAATCGTGTCCATGTTATTCACCCTCAAATTAATGACTACATTATTGTGTAAGGATTAGTTATTGAAATTAAATTCGAGAACTCTTTGAGTCACTATCACAATTCGACATGACTGAAATTTTTGTAATACTGGAATGTGTTGTTATTTGGGTGAAGAAAAATATTTAATACTAGCTCCTACGTTCCTATTCACTAGCTAGTAACCAA
The DNA here is from genome assembly GCA_945859595.2 of Megachile willughbiella. Classification (NCBI taxonomy): domain Eukaryota; kingdom Metazoa; phylum Arthropoda; class Insecta; order Hymenoptera; family Megachilidae; genus Megachile; species Megachile willughbiella. Next base: position 10,512,280 of record OX243803.1, on the reverse strand, counting down.
CTAATCGACATACATATAAGAACTATAAGATTCGTCACCCATCCCCACTCACATTTACAGACTACGTCAACACTCGTAACATGTGTTGAGTTTTATGAAAATCCACATCCCAAGGAAGGTAATTTCTGTACTATAAAGGCAACACGAATAGTTTCACGCTATCTTATATTACTTTGAATTTGAACAATTGATTTAGCTACTACAAGTGCATGAGTTCACTCGTGTCAGCGTTTGGACATGAAGACAAAACTTAACTCGTGATTAACATCGTGTTAATACGCTTCACTTTGAAGTTCAATAATTTGCATAGTCAGCGATAATACCAAATATACATTTCTATCTCTGTTTCATTGTAGCTGTTAGTTCCGACACACAAATCATAGGGTTACCCGTCAGGAATAAGAAATCTCCGAAGAGTTGCTAATTACAGATAAAAGCATGAAACAGGGTAAAGCGAGAACACAGAGTGAAGCGACAGAAAAAGAGATCATGAAGTGAGCTGACAATAAAGGAACCGATCTATCTCCGATGCAAATGAGACATTAATAATTGCATAGCTCCGAGTGTCAATTGCCGGTGTACGAGCAGCCCTCGGGCTAGCAGCGGGCATTCGATGCACCGCAGACCGCGACGATTATAATTCATCCATTCGAATAGCGATCTGACTGATAATTACACGCGGCTGATCCTCTTGCCACCATAGATTTCTACTGTGCTCGTCTGCCTTTCTTTTGTCTCTCGCGTCCGCCTCCCTTCGCCATCCCCCTTTCGTTCTACCTTCACGGTGAATTAAGGTTTACGATCGACGGCTTTTACGGAGCGTTCAACGTTCTCCAGCGAGCCTCGGATGTGCAACCCCTTTTCGATTGCCGGTTGCTCGGGCGAAATTAAAACTGCAACTCGGTTTATCGACTCCTCCGCGCTGACAGGGGATTGATATTTTATTAACCGTGCTGTGGCGTAAGCGGAATTCGATTCTAGCGAGAACACCTTGTGACGTCCCATGATTTAGAACTGCGAGGGACCTTGGGATAAAATAGTCAGAGACACTGAAATAATTTTTATAGTTATTTTTAAAATGTATTTTAATGAAAAACTTCTTTATGTAACTTTCTACTGTTTGTAGAAGTAGACAAATTTTTCATCAGAATTTTGGTCTGAAGAATTCGATTTTTGGGATGAAAATAACGGGTCGAGTTTTTTAATGAAAATGACGGGTCGATTTTTTTAATGAAAATAACGGCTCAATTTTATTAATAACTAATAGAATATGGGGAGTAACTTTTAAACACAGTAACTTTTAAAACAACTAAATGAATTTATTATTTAAGAAAAACGACTTGGAAGGACCTCTTTAAAATATGTTAATTAAATTAATTTTTGAACCTTTAAATAACGCAATATATTTTTATACGTGTAAAAAATTATATTGACTGGAAAACAACAACGAAGAAATATATAGATTTTATTTTTTTTATAACACACGAAAGTCTGATCAAAATCGAGCGGCATCACATAAGTAATTGATCGACGCACGAATTCGATTATCGACTTTTCGATACAAACATCTATTTTTGCTAATTGAATTGAAATGAAAATTCAACAATAACGGTTCAATTTTTGTAATAAAAGTCCGAAACTCTTATATTAGTGAATTACCAATAAGCAATTCTTGATTGTCCGAATGTTTAAAACCTAGAATATCCACACTCTACAAATCCTCAAATACAAGGATCTCCAAATCCCCAAATTCCTAGGTAAATTTTTATGAAACTTTCTATTGTTGAATTTCTCCTGAAGTCCTGAAATCCCTACATCCACAAATCCCTATTTCCCTAAATTCGCAGATACCCAAATTTCTATACCCCCAAATTGTTAAATTCCCAAATATCTGCATCCACAAATTGCTAAATTAAATCTCCAGGTTTCCAAATTCGTAAATCCTGAAATCCCTATATGCCCAAACAACTAAATTCCCAAATTCCTAAATCCTGAAATTCCTACGACACCAAATCCCTAAAACCCCAAATTCCGAAATCCCCAAAACCCTAAATTACCAAATCCCTACATCACCAAATCACTAAATCTCCAAAACTCTGCATCACCAATCCCTAAATCCCCAAATCCCTACATCACCAAATCCCTAAATCCCCAAATCCCTACATCACCAAATTCCTAAATCCCCAAATCCTTACATCACCAAATCCCTAAATCCCCATATCTCTACATCCCTAAATCCCTAAATCCCCAAATCTCTACATCACCAAATTCATAAATCCCTAAATCCCCAAATCCCTACATCACCAAATCCCCAAATCCTTACATTACCAAATCCCTAAATCCCTAAATCCCCAAAACCCTAAATTACCAATTCCCTAAATCCCCAAATCTCTACATCACCATATCCCCACATCACCAAATTCCTAAATCCCTAAATCCCTAAATCCCCAAATCCCTGCATCACCAAATCCCTAAATCCCCAAATCCCCAAATCTCCAAATTTCTAAATTTTGAAATTCCTGAATTCTGCAATTTCCCAAACGAGGTCCGTAATTTCACAAATTCTAAGTTCCTCATTCTCCAAGTTCTATCATTAATATTTTTGATTCATGAATGATTGAACAAAAAAAATCTGCAAAGCACCAAATTTAGAAATATAATTTAAAAAAGATTTCTAAAAATCAATATACACATCTTTAAACACCAAAAACGACAGTTTAATTGTACCTCTTACGAGAAGTCTGCAGGAAAATAAAAGACGAGGAACCTAACCTCAAAATATTCGTATTGGAAGAATCGTCCACGATAACTGTTAATTTTTTTTAACGTTTAAGTGGCGAATAATTACATAGTACGTCTGAAAAACTGTCCAAACTTCAGAACGAATCGTATAATGATCATTGAAGCATTCGAAAAAAGGTATGCAAAAAATGAACGCTCTCAATTGTCAGGAAACTTGAATGCGTGTTTTTCGCGCTGTAATCATAAAAGTTAATTCGAACGCATGCTTTATTCATAATTTCACGTTTCATTTTCGTATTTGACCGTTCTCACAATCGTTTAACGGCTTTGAAAATTACTCCCGGCAATTTAGCATTGTAATTTCTGTTGTTTAACGCGAAATACCCTCGATAATAAGGGCACCGTAACGCTGCGCCGTCGTTGTTATATCGCTGACAAAGAACCGGTACGTCTGTTGAGCAATAAACGCGTGCAATTCTGCGAAACAGAATTTTACGGCCAGATAATTTTCATTTGAAATGATTAATTTCCTTTCGTTTACCAAAGATCCGAACAATACGGATTTGCATCGTTTGTAACGACCATTGCAACGTTTACCTTGCGTAATTTGATGAATATTTAAGGTACACTCGGATACACGAAAGGAAATTTTAACTTTACAATTAATTTGCAGATTTACAAGTATCAAATTTAGAAATTTGTAAACTTTGAAATATTCCAAATTTGCAAAATTTTTAAGTTCTAGATTCCTAAACATTTGATTTCCCAAATTCCTGCAATTGCATATTTTTTAAATTATGAAATTTGTAAATTTTGAAATTGTCAGATACTTCAGTTTCTTAATTTTCCATTTGTCAAATTTAGAAACCTGGTCATTTTTAAATTTATAAGTTTCTAGTTTCCAAATTTTCAAACTTTCATTTTTACAAATTATCAAATTTTTCAATCTTAAAATTTTCCAATTTTCACAATTCCGAATTCCTAAAATTTTAGTCTTTTAATTCTTAAATTTTTAAAGTTTCTAACTTGAGAATTTCTATAGTGTGCAATCTCAATTTCCAAATTTTCAAATTTCCAAATTTCCAAATCTCCAAATCTCCAAATTTGCAAATCTCCAAATCTTCAAGTTTCCAAATTTCCAAATTTCCAAATTCCCACATATCCAAATTCTTAAATCTCAAATATTCTACTTTCAAATCTCAGAATTGCCAAAGTTTCCAAATTTCCAAATTTCCCACATATCTAAATTCTTAAATCCCAAATTTTCAACCTTCAAATCTGAGATTTGCCAAAGTTTTCAAATTTCCAAATTTTCAAATCCCCAAATTTCCCACATATCCAAATTCTGAAATTTCCAAATTCTTAAATCCCAAATTTCCAACCTTCAAATCTCAGAATTGCCATAGTTTTCAAATTGCCTTCCAAATTCCCAATCTTCCACATATCCAAATTTTGAAATTTCCAAATTCTTAAATCTCAAATATTCAACTTCCAAATCTCACAACTACCAAAATTTTCACATTTGTAAATTTCCAAATCTTCAAATCTTAAAAGTTTCAAAATTCTCCAATTTATAACGTTCCCCTTTAATTTTCCTTAGTTGCCACACATAGTGAGACTCGATCTGCATTTATTTCTTTGTTTGTCTGTAAGCTACAGGTCGTAATTTTGCGCCTTTTCACATGAAATTTTGAAGGTTGTCTCGCGAAACACCCTAAATTTGCTGTATAGATTTTGACGGTGATCTGACGACAGGAACGTCATCGTCGATCGTCGTCAAATCGATAAAAAACCGTGTTTTGGTATCGTTTCCATAATTCTTGAAACATAAAACCAACTGATACCACGTTGAAAGCTCTATAACTCATCGTTAACGACGATACTTGGTCCTCATTGACGTCAGTCCCCATGAAATCAACAATAATGTTCGGTATCGTTTTCAACAGTTTCAGACACGTTTAATCGATTGTACAACTTTAAAATCTCTACATCTCATTCTTGTTCCACCTATATACAGTAGGTACTCTAAATTTTAAATACATATTCGAATTCGCGTGACCTAATCTGTAGATCCACTGGCATTTCCCCAAAATGTAAGATAAATGAGACATCCCTCCTCTTTCAGCCTCACTGTTTGCCAAAGAAAACTGACGTTACACGAGTGTACACGCATTGTTTGCGCACGATTGTTGAAACCATTGGTTGTTCGTTAACTTTTATGCCTCGTTTTTAAAGGCTCGTTAATCGCATGAATTCGTGGACGTTGTAAATGATAACAGTCGTGTTGCAGCATTATTTGCTGATGGTTATTTGATGACATCGTAAATATTCTTTTATTTTCCTTCTCGTTTGTCTATTTCTTCTACATTCTCTTCTTTCCGGTTGCGTTGTGTCTTTATGACCAAACAGAGGTTTACGATCGACAGTTACGCTGCATTGCAAAAGATCCTTAAGTTACGATTGTATCTGCCGGGACTGTTAGCAATTTGACCATCATGATCTTTCGAAAAAAGATTGATGCTCAACTGTCGAGCATATTATAGATCTCTCTCCTTTGTCTGCGATCTTCCTTCTTTCGACGCGTCGTTAGTGCCAAACGTTTTTGCGATATTACAAAAAAAAAACGGACCATGGGAGGGAATAGAGGTAAATTAGTCGTGAAATTAACGAGGTATCATCTTTTATCGTTTGCTGGAATGATTCGAGTTTTGATAAATTTCTAAAAAATTATTTGATCTTCGCGTACGGGTTTTAGAGACATGATCTCGTGACATAAATTAGGGATTAGTCGATTGTTGTAATACATTAATTTTATTGTGATATATTGATAATGTATTCATTTTAAATATTATTATGTAAAGTATTGATCTCGATAGAGAACATAAATTAATATTCTCAACCCTTCGTTAAGAAGTTAGAATCATTTCAAGTTATGATTATAACAAATTTCAAGCATTTCAAGTTACAACCATAACAAATTTCAGTCACTTCAAGTTACAATCATAACAAATTTCAATCACTTCAATTTATAGTCATAACAAATTTCAATAATTTCAAATTATAATCATGGCAAGTTATAATCGTTTCACTCCTAACAAATTTCAATAATTTCAAATTACAATCATAACGAGTTACAATTATTTCAAATGACAACCATAACTTCTTATGGTAATTGTAATGAAAATTGTATGGTAATTGTATGGTCAATTATAACGAACTTCAATCATTTCAAGTAACGATCACATCAAATTTCAGTCATTTCAAATTTCAATAATTTTAAGTTATAATCGTTTCACGTTACACTCCTAACAAACTTCAATCATTTCAAGTTATAACAACAAGTTATAATCATTTCAAGTTACAATCACTTGAAAGTGTCAATTTCTTTTTGAATAACCCTGTATTATCGAGGACGATGCCAGCGATTCATTTCGACGTGACAAGAGCAATTCTCCACTCATTACACGCTCTTGTCCCGACAAGTATTCTTGTCTTCTTCACCGATCTGCTCTTCGCGTTTCCCCAACACATTTCTACGATCTTCTTCGCGCCCTTCGCGAATCGTCTACACCCTAAGAACATAAACTCTAGGACACCCTGCGCCCCTGATTACTCGAGATATCCTCTCGAATACTGGCATCGTTAATCGTTGATATCTACGACGATGGTAAATCGAAGGAGCGTGATCGAATGCGAACTACAGAGAATTATTTCTTAAACGGATGTTTGGAGTAACGATGGGAAAACTAGGAGATACTGAATATTACGTGTTTTCCTTCGATGCTTGTACTTTATAGGTGATCGAAGCTTGAATATATACTTTATTATACAGAATGCGATATTTAACACTAGATTTACGGAACCCGTCAAAATAACGGATCATAGATCTATGTTAGATGACAAAACTTATTAAGAATTTTTTGTAAAAATTACTTTTGTCAAGCAAAAGAATCAATGACTTAGGCCAGGGGTAGGCAACCTGCGGTTTAGTAGAATCATACTTGTGGCTCTTGAGTAATAATAACGTATTTCACTGCAATTGCGTTTTGGAAATAGCCCCCAGCACATGTCACTCTGATGAGTTCGATCGAAAGGAACGTAAACATTACTTGTTTCACGCTCGTCGAAACAGAATATTATTTTGCCTTAGCTTTTCGTCGATATTTTTCCTTTGTGACAGCGTTGCCACGACCGAATTTTAGTTTCGACGGAAAAGAAGAATTATATTTGGACACGAAACGTTAAATATTAGGATGCGTTTACGAATGGGTTCGATATCCGTGGTTTCAATTATTCACGATTGGCCGAATGGTGACGTAACGTTGGTAAAACTGAATTTGTATTTCAGAGAAAAACAAGAATTAATTTAGGAAATATATTATTGACTATGCCAGGGGTCGGCAACCTGCGGCTCAGTAGAATCATACTTGTGGCTCTTAAGTTTAATAGTACACGTTGAAAGATTAACTGCAATATTGCAATTGCCAAACAAATATAATAATCCTGCGCACACATCAAAATGCGCGGCAGATCGCATGCATGTAAACCTAGCTTTAGTTAACCTTGCTCTCCACACTCACCGACGCCACACTCAAAACCAAAAACTGTTTCCGTTTTCTTTAATACGTTGACTTATATGTTCTGTTACTACGCAAAATAGAATGTTTTGATTTCACAATTAATACATGTTTCACAGCAGATATATTATTTTTTCTAACATATACCGATGTATGTACTTATATTTGACTCTTTAAAAAAATAATTTATCACATCGGTTAAAAATGGCTCTTAACTCCAGAAAGGTTGTCGACCCCTGACTTAGGCAGTTCACACATCATCCCCAATTTATTTATTTTCCTACTTCAGTTCAAATTTAAATATAAGCGACCGTCAAACGTCCGTAAACCTAGTGTTAATATCTTTTTTGAAGATGAATGTACAGACACTGTTTTAATGATGTCGAATGACCAATATTTAGTCAATGTTGACTACAAATTCTTAGATCCCAATATCTCCAAATGCCATGTCTCAAGATCCACAAGTTCACACGTTCTTTAAATCACTAAATCCACAAATTCTCATATCTCCCAATTTTTCAGGTCTTCAAATCCTTAGATTCATCTAAGGATCACATCTTGGTGCATACATACCTCTAGATGCAAAATTTCAATATTCCCAAATGTTTACGCCCCACAATTCCTACATCCACAAATTTGAATATCTCCTAATTTCTAGGTCTTCAAATTTTTAGATTAACAAATACGAAATTGCCAAATCTCAAGATTTCCTATATTTCTAGGTCTTCAAATCACTAAATCGAGAAATTCTCATATTCACCAATTTCTAGAGCTTCAAATCCTTATATCCCTGTATCTTGAATGCCAAATATCACAGTCTTCAAATTCTTATATCCCCAAATCACTAGATCTATAGATTTTCATATCCACCAATTCCTAGATCTCCAAATCCTTAGATCCCCATATCTCCAAATGCCAAATCTCAAGGTCCACAAGTTCACACGTTCTTCAAATCACTAAATCCACAAATTCTCATATCTACTAATTTTTAGGTCTCCAAATCCTTCGATTCACATATCTCTATGTGCAAAATTTCAATATTCCCAAGTTCTGACGTCTCATAATTTCTACATCCATAAATTCTCATGTCTCCAAATTTCTAGAACTTCAAATATTTATATCCTTATATTTTCAAATGCCAAATATCGTAGTTCCCAAATTCTCATATCCCCAAATCACTAGATCTACAGATTTTCATATCCACCAATTCCTAGATCTCCAAATCCTTAAATCCCCATATCTCCAAATGCCAAATCTCAAGGTTCCCAATTTCTTAGTTTCCAAAATTTCAAAATCCCTAAATTCTTAACCCATCCTAAAATCTTGAAATCCCCTTAAATCCCTAAAAATCAACGATTGATCACTACTCCTCATCCGTCATGCGTAACTTTTTAACCACTGTATGGCTATCATTAAAACTTGAATTTTTTTATTCCAGTCATCAGAAGCTATAATGGTAAAGAAGCTTAAATGGTAAAAATAATTTTGTGTGTCCCAAAGTAACGTTTAGCCCCGTTTTTGAATAACCCTGTAAGTGTGGGGATAATGTCATTGAACGCGAATTCCTCAGCGATGCTTCGAGCTGAATCGAGCCGTCGACAAGTGCACGTGGAAGGACACACACGGTTGCGTAAAGTTCTCGGCAACTTACGTGCTGCGGTAAATGTCCTGATAATTATGCAATTTATACGGGATAATTACACATTAACTGTGGCACCATGAGGGTCGGTCGGTGTTTTTATCGTCGAATGTTATTTACCTGGCGATGCGGAGGGACCGTGACATTAAAAAGGTGCATATTTAAAATATGAACTCCAATTAATAACTCGTAAATATTTCTCTGTGTGTGACAGTGGTTTGTTTTCAACCTGATCATGTTTGTTTCAATGTTCGAATTTATTCAGTCGGAAATATTCTCGCTCGAGAGTACGAAGTTTATTACTTTAATTATCAGACTTTTATGATGTATTTTGGGTGCAATATTTTATTTGCAGTTGTTCTTGAGGAAAATTATGTTCTACATATTTTATACTTGATATATAAATATATTTGTTATATTCTTGAATATATTCAATGTAAAAATTAAAATGATAAATATTAATAGATATCAAATTTTAAATAGAAGATAACGTATTCAATGGTGATAAGAGACAAATGTTTCTCATCTATGTATACTGTAAAAAACATACTTTTTCTTACTATATAACAATACTTTCTTGCTATACAAACACTATACATTACAAAAGTATAAAAGATAATATAATGAACATAATCATGTTATTATGTTGGATAATATAAATACAGTAGATATTAACATACATAGTATAAAGGAATAATGATCAACATGAATGTATTGAAAATAATTCACAAAATACACTTCTGACTTAAATCTCTTCAAACATCCTGGTTAAATGCGAATTTATAATTTATCATTGCTAAAATATAAATTCATCTATTAAGTTTGAACAGTGTATGTTTTATATAAATCTATAAAGAACAAATTTTATATAAATCTTTACACGACATATATTTCATATAAACCTATAGACAACATACATGTTATATAAACCTATAGACAACATATATGTTATATAAATTTGTAAACAACATATACTTCATATAAATCTGTAAACAACATATATTTCATATAAACCTATAGACAACATATATGTTATATAAATTTGTAAACAACATGTACTTCATATATATCTGTAAACAACATATATTTCATATAAACCTATAGACAACGTATATGTTATATAAATTTGTAAACAACATATACTTCATATAAATCTGTAAACAACATATATTTCATATAAACCTATAGACAACATATATGTTATATAAATTTTTAAACAACATATATTTTACATAAATCCGTAAACAAAATATATTTTATATAAACTCATTTAAGTTTCCAGTACAGATGAAACTAAACACAAAATTTCAGAATAACATATAATTTAAATATCCTCTTTAATAAACTTTTCGACGTAATTACAAATGCACGTACCATAACAAATAAATTATATATAAAAAATAAAAGAATAATAATTGCACATACCTTAACGTCGAGCAATAATTAAATATGACAGTATTCGAATATTAACGCAGGTCACTGTACTCCAATAAAAATGTCACGATAAATCACATGTCCAGAAATTGAATCCAAGCATCCAGCTGAAATCACATTACAATGAAACATCAAGAGGCAAGATTTGAATCGGTTGATCGTTCTGGAACCAGCACAACAGGTTTATCGTGGCCAGTAAAACATTATCTGATCCCCGAACTATAAACGTTCACAAATTACCGCAGGAATTCCCGAAGCAGGCTACACTTCTAAATCAAGTTCCAGCCGGGTGTATCTCGACATCGATGGGAATTACAAGCGGTATAAATAAAACGGGTGTCCAGCATCGACGCGTCGCGTCGCGTTTACGTGGAAGCAACACGAAACGTATCGAGAGCGTAGATCCGAAGGTAGATATATTAAAAAGTTTGTAGCGGTAAAGTGTATTAATTGCCGAGCGAACCGAAAGATTACCGGACCGACCGGCTGCCTGTCTGAACTTAACAAAGGTAGACGATATACGCATTACCGTTATGGCGGCTCGCGGATGATGGATGAATAGGGTGTGTTAGGAAGCTGGCGAATGCTCGATAATGGTCTGCAAATAAGATACATTTTTAGGGAGATGTTATAATATACACCATTTTTCAGATTACGAATCCTTAAACTTTCTAATGTAGAATATGGGATGTTGTCTATTACAAGAATTTTTAAATATAAAATTTGGTTAGTTTGAAATTTAAGAATTTTCAAATATAGAATTTTGGCATTTTCAGGTTCATGAACTTTTAGATATAGGATTTAGATCTTTTCTAATTCGTGGATTTTTAAATGTGGAATTTGGATATTTTTGAGTTTACAAATTTTCAAATGTAGAATTTGAATATTTTCAGATCCAAGAAACTTTACATATAGGATTAGAACAAATTTTCAAATATCAGATTTCGACATTTTCAGGTTCATGAATTTTTAGATATAGAATTTGGATATTTTTGAATTTACAAATTTTCAAATATAGGATTTCGACATTTTCAGGTTCATGAATTTTAAGATATAGAATTTGAATATTTTTGAATTTACAAATTTTCAAATATAGGATTTGAATATTTTCGGATTCATGGCTTTTTAAATATAGAATTGGGATATTTTTAAGTTTACAAATTTTCAAATGTAGAATTTGAATATTTTGAGATCCAGGAATCTTTAAATGTAGGATTTGGGCAAATTTTCACAAATTTTCAAATATAAGATTTCGACGTTTTCAGATTCACGGATTTTTACATATAGAATTTGGATATTTTTTAATTCACTAGTTTTAAAATGTAGAATGTGTATATTTTGAAAGTTGAAAATTCTCAAATATAGATGTTGCCTACTTTTAGACTCACGAATTTTTAAGTATAGGATTTGGACAAAATTGACAGTTTTGAACAATTGAAAATTGAAAAATTTGGGAATTTGAAAAACTATGCTTTAGAAGAAATTTGTGAATTATTGTAGAATATGGGAATTTGTAAATTTGAGAATTTGTAAATTTAGAGATTTTTAAATTTAAGGATTTGAGAATTTGAGAATTTTAGAATCTTAGAATCTTAGAATATGAAAATTTAAAAATTTGAGAATTTAGGAACTTGAGAACTTGAGAATTTGAGAGATTGAAAATTTGAAAATTTAGGGACGTGCTAGATTAAGGAATTTGATAATTTATAAATTTGGTAATTTTAGAATTAAACAGTTTTAGGATTTGACAATTTTGTAGTCTGTGTATTTGCAAATTTGTGAATTTAGAAATTTGGAAGTTTGAAAATTTGAGAATTTGAGAATTTAGAAATTTGAAAATTTTTAAATTTTAAGATTGAGCAATTCGAAAATTTGATAGTCTAAGAATTTGAAAATTAGGAACATAAACAATTGGAAAATTTGGAAATTCGGAAATTTGTTATATTGAAAATCCTAAAATTTATCAAGCAGATAATTTCGTGATTTTTTAAAATTTAGAAATTATAATCTGAAACGTAATAGTTCTTAATTAAACAGTTATTATTTACAAAAATAATAGCTTAAAGATGTGAAAATTTGTATTCCAAAAAAAACATATACTGATAAAAAATTTATATTAAAAATTTATGAACTTGAGAATTTAAAATTCCTAAATTTTAATAATGTAGAAAATTTTCCTATATTTTAAGAATTTAAGAATTTTGAAAATTTAAGAATCTGCATTAGATTTGTAAGTTCTCTAAAAAATAAAAGTTACATATTTGCTCTTCTAAAATCAAAAGCAAGCGTTGGCTCTTATATCTACACTAGTTTTAATCCACAGGAAGTTTACATCGCACCTCGCTACACATTAAGTGCGTAAAATGAGCAGGTTGCTGTGGAAAAATAATTTATCCGGTTGTGGAAAGAAGTTCCTTTGATCCCTGCTGCATGTAGTATCTGTAATAGCGAGATTTTTGCAACACATAATAACGAGTACAACGCCTTCGAAAGTATCTTGCTCGGCGATCGATTTATTCATCGGTCGAGTTACTCAATAGTCGATGGATGACACGCGTAGCTACGGATTATGCTAATTTTCTCATCTCTCTTTCTGTCTCACCTCCCTTCCCTCTCGTCAACTTGTTCTTTTTCCTTCTTTCAAACATCACGGCAAAAATGATTAATGGAGCAATTCCGTTTCGAAATATCTGCGCTCTCCGACTGGTCTCGGTTTAACGCGCGTGTTTGAAGCACTTTGACATATTTAAACGAGCCGAACAAAGAGACGAGCCGAAAGATAACATTCCGTTCAAACGAAGTGACACCAAGGGATGCTCGAATGCAGCGAAATTATTTCATTATGCAACCTGATGGGAATCGCGCGTTAAGAGTAGAATACTGCAGGAGGATGTTCTCTTATGATACGTGATTTTGTGAACTCTTTATATGTATTTTATTTATTTATTGTGCGTGAAGAATTTGAAGATTTATTTAGGTTTTGAAACTTATTTTTTTAGAATAAATAATTATTTTTATTTTTTCATAGTAAAATTATTTAATATATAAGGAATGGAATTTCTAAAATTATTTAAAAACTTGCCAAAATAATACATGAAAGATGGCTTCATAAACGATGATAGCATTTAATCAATATTTTTCCTTATCACATCTGTTTTTATAATTAAATTAACTAAAAATATGAATAATAATACATCCCATGATATACAAAATAATGCAAGTATACAATGTTAACAATACTTTTTATAAAAAATACAGAAGTGTATGCGTAAAGTGTTTAATAATATGTATCAAATATATTAAATATAATTTATATTTAATAATATGTATATAAAAAATATTCATAAAGATTGCAAGATAAAGGAAAATAACAAATGATGAACAGTTAACAAATTACTAATTAACAAATTTTATTCCTTTCAAGATGTTGATCGGTGAATTTGTACAGTTTTAAAATTCATAGCAATAAATAATATTGCAAGATATTACATGATGTAAATATATTGTTGTCGTTTTTTTTCAGAGCAAAATCCAAAAACGGCGGACGTCTGCTTAGGGAAAAATTGGAGAAAATTGGGTTAAATCTGCCAGCCGGAAGGAGGAAGGCAGCCAATGTTACGCTCTTAACTTCATTAGTGGAAGGTAAATAAACACATTCCTTTTTCATATTTCTACTAAAATAGTTAATAATAGCGATTAATAGAAACCATTAATAATTTTAAAAGCTGCTCAATTTATAACAGAATATTTCAATATTATAATACCGTGAGTAATAAAATATTTACTAGGTTCAGCTCTATGTTCACTTAATATTAAATATCCTAAAAATTAAATTAATTAACAATTTATTAGTTCCTTACGTTAGATGCAATTTTTAAATACTCAAGTATATTTAATATAATAGTTATATACTCGATATGAACAAATATACTTAATATAATTAATATAATGAGTTCTTAAGTATGCAAGTATATTTGTTAATATATTGAGTACATTAAGTCTATTACGTTATATTAAATATGTTAACAAATATAGCGTGACAAACAAATGCATAACTATACAACGCATGGTTATCGAATATCAGGCGATATAACACGTGGTCAATGAACGCGTAGCAATATCTCGCGTGGTTGTCGAATGTCTGGCAATATAACACGTGGTCAATGAACGCGTAGCAATATTACTCGTAGTTATCGAATATCAAGCGATATAACACGTGGTTAATGAGCGCGTAGCAATATGACGTGTATTTATTGGATGCCTAGCAATACAACGCGTCAACAAACGCGTAACAATATGACGTGTATTTATCGGATACCTAGGAATACAATACGTGATCAAGAAACACGTAGCGATACAACGCGTGGTTATCGAATTTCCAGCAATAACTCGTGATGAACAAATGCATAGCAATACAACGCGTAGTTATCGAATATCTAGCAACACAACGCGTAGTTATCGAATATCGAGCAATATAACGCGTGGTTATCAAACATTTAGCAATACAGTCTCTGGTCATCAAATTACGACCACGTACGAAAATTTCATTTTTATGGCTATAACATTATGTCATATATGGAAAATTGTCTTAGGTCATGCAAATTATTACTAAATACGTTGACAACGATATATACATAGCAATTTGTTACTATCGTGATAATAAATTGTGTGGGTGATGGGCGATTAAGAGCCGCGCGTTTACGTTAGGCTCGAGTATAACGCGACAGGTGAAATTTGAATACCATACAAAATATCTACTCAAAAGACTAGTTTACAACTCTCCAACCACATTATCTGAGTTGAAAAGAGTTACAGATATTTGGGAAAATAATGAAGATATAAAGCATATGATGTATACAGAGCATGCTGGAAGCTGTGACCAAAGCAAAGGGTGGAAATACAAGATATTAACATGTGTCAATAATGTTATGTACGGTAGTAGTTATGTTAGTAGCTAATAAATATCATTACAATTTGAACAGGCCAATTTTACAGAAAACGTGAAATATTCTGAAAATTTATAGTGGTAATTCGATGGTCAGGGACTTACATGTGGTTATAGAATATCTAGCAATGCGTGATGAACAAACATGTAGCACTATTCCGTATAATTATTGAATATCTAGCAATGTACCACGTGGTCAATGAACACCCAGCGATACAACGCGTGATCATATAACACACAATGATATAAACAAGCGATTATTCAACGCGAAGCGATATTAACGCGCGACAATACAACAGATGGTTATGCAACGTGTGGTTAGTTTTATAGCGAATAGTGATTTAAGACTGACCTGTAACGACAAATCTACATAATTACGCCAATGAACTTGTCACTGAAGTTCTATGTCGCATTTCGAAATCAAGTATTTCATATGCACCAAACTAATGTTACGCAAGTATCAAAGACAGATAAAGTAAAATTATTATCTCCTATAATTAGCATAATATGCGATAGTGTGTCCGATACGATGTGACATAAACTTCTTACTAATACTTTTTTTAATTTTAATTATGGATTCAGATATGTAAATTTGAGCGTCTAATTAACTTCATTTATGCAACCAGTTAATGGACCAAAGATGAGGAAGTATTTGCATTTGCGTAAATAATGTTAAAGCTTATCTGTGATGCGTGATATTATGTTAATGTCAATACTATGCCATTAAGCCGATTGGAACTGGATGAGAATTAATAGAATCAAAGTTATATGCACGGAAGTTGGAAGGATTTATGATAATTCACATTTTGTGGAGAAGAGTGATATTATTCGTGAATTTTTTGGATCTAAACTGATCAGTACAGAATGCGTTTAAGTCAGATTTTGAGGATTGTATAATATGATCACCAACTCGTATTAGGGTAATTGTTTTATGTTTTCCAAATCCCCAAATCCCAGAATCACGTTTGCAAATTCCTATATTCTCAAATCCCTACATTCTGAAATTTCCAAATTCCCAAATCCCCACATTCTCAAATTACCACATTCCCAAATCCACACATGCCTAAATCCCCACATTCCCAAATCGCCACATTTCCAAATCTTTACACTCCCAAATTTTTACATTTCCAAATCTTTACATTCCCAAATACCCACATTCCCCAATCTCCACATTCCTAAATCACCACATTCCCAAGTCCCCATATTCCCAAATCCCCATATTCCCAAATACCCATATTTCCAAACCCCCATATTTCCAAATCTGCATATTCCTAAACCCCCATATTCCCAAATCCCCATATTCCCAAATCCCCATATTTCCAAAACCCAATATTTCCAAATCCGCATATTCCTAAACCCCCATATTCCCAAATCCCCACATTCTCAAATCCCCATATTCCTAAACCCCCATATTCCCAAATCCCCATATTCCCAAATCCCCATATTCCCAAATTCCCATATTTCCAAATCCGCATATTCCTAAACCCCCATATTCCCAAATCCCCATATTTTCAAATCCCCATATTCCCAATTCCCCATATTCCTAAACTCCCATATTTCCAAATCCGCATATTCCTAAACCCCCATATTCCCAAATCCCCACATTCTCAAATCCCCATATTTCCAAACCCCCATATTCCCAAATCCCCATATTCCCAAATCCCCATATTCCCAAATTCCCATATTTCCAAATCCGCATATTCCTAAACCCCCATATTCCCAAATCCCCATATTTTCAAATCCCCATATTCCCAATTCCCCATATTCCTAAACCCCCATATTTCTAAATCCGCATATTCCTAAACCCCCATATTCCCAAATCCCCACATTTTCAAATCCCCATATTTCCAAACCCCCATATTCCCAAATCTCCATATTCCCAAATCCCCATATTCCCAAATCACATATTCCCAAATCCCCATATTCCCAAATTCTCATATTTCCAAATCCGCATATTCCTAAACCCCCATATTCCCGAATCCCCATATTTTCAAATCCCCATATTCCCGAACCCCCATATTCCCAATTCCCCATATTCCTAAACCCCCATATTCCCAAATCCCCATATTCCCAAATCCCCATATTCCCAAATTCTCATATTTCCAAATCCGCATATTCCTAAACCCCCATATTCCCAAATCCCCATATTTCCAAATCCCCACATTCTCAAATCCCCATATTCCCAAATCTCCACATTCTCAAATCCCCACATTCCCCATCCTCACTTTCCCAAAACCCCACATTCCCAAATCTCCATATTCTCGAATTCTCATATCCCCAAATCTCCACATTACTAAATCCCCATATTCCCAATACAAATATAAACATTTTTAAACTTCCTATTCAGAAATATCTCCACGCTAATAATACGATAACAACGATAAGCTCGTTAAATCCATATTACCAATGAAAATAAAAATCCGTAAATCCACTCCGCTATAAAGCAGCGCAACTTTCCATAATGAACCCTCAATATTCGCCCGACGAGCTCTGAAAAGACCCAAGAAAAAGAATTTAAAGAAGTTATTCATTTTTCAAAGCCGTTTCGTGACGTTTACTATACAAGCATCATTTTAATACATATTTTATGTCTCGCAGTATCCCATAATCTAGAGTACCTATAAATATCATAATTTAGAGTACAACATCCGCCTGCTTTTATTTCCGCCCCTAATTATAATTTACAAATAAACGTAAACGTGCGTAAAACTATCCCCCGTATTTTAGAGGATCGTTGCTCGTTAATATCGTTATCTCGGAAACGAAACTATTATAATTAACTCGAGAACAACTTCGGAATCATCTCGATAAAATCTTTTCACGTTAACGAAAGGACGTTAAGTACGTTTTAACAGCGGCACAGGGTTGTTCGACGTCGTTCGGTTTCCGGTGGTGAGATGCGGCAATCAGGTAGCCAGCATCCGATCCTACAGGACATCCACTGTTAACTGTGTCTTTAATAACACACAGGTACAACGTTCGTGCACCGAGAGTCAACACTGCTCTTTCTCTGACGAAGCTTTAATGACTCAACCGAACGATTGTTAGAGCGTTGATGCGGACGTTGATTATAATTTATGGTTCCTCAGCTTCTATAAAACACTGTCTCGGCTTTTCTTTGCTCGACAAGAATTGCACGATGACCTGTGTATTTGCTGCACAGTTTGTCATAACATGTTCAATACGGTGGACAGCAATTTTGTACAAAAATAAAATGGTTGATCAAAGTTTATGGTCGATTTGAAGAATCTTTAGTTAGGCTGGTCCAAAATTTTATTCACTTTTAAAATTTTATTCTATTTTAATTTCACAATTTTATTCTCTTAACCCCTTGCACTATCATTTGTCAGGTGCATCAGAACTAACTAATTACAGCTACAATATTAAAACAGGCAGAGAATGTTGAAATGTTATGACAACGTGATATTATGCAATCATTGACTATGCAAATTATAATTGGACTTGAACTCCAAATTGAAGCATATTCTAAATTCGAGTAAAATTGATTACAATTGAAGTACCAGTGCGTCACGAGTCAGTCTCGTCAAAATAGTGCAAGGGGTGAATATGTATGATACTTTGAACAGCAATTTTGTGTAAAATTGAAATGGTTGATCAAATTTTGTGGTCGATTTGTAGAATCTTTAGTTAGGCTGATCCAAGAATTTTTATAATTTTAGTCTTTTAATATGTATGATACTTTGGGCAGCAATTTTGTGTAAAATTAAAATGGTTGATCAAACTTTGTGATCGATTTGTAAAATCTTTAGTTAGGCTGGTCCAAGAATTTTCACAATTTTAGTCTCTTAATATGTATGATACTTTGAACAGCAATTTTGTGTAAAATTGAAATGGTTGATCAAACTTTGTGATCGATTTGTAGAATCTTTAGTTAGGCTGATCCAAGAATTTTTATAATTTTAATCTCGTAATATGTATGATACTATGGACAGCAATTTTGTACAAAAATAAAATGGCTGATCAAAGTTTATTAGCGATTTGAAGAATCTTTAGTTAGGCTGGTCCAAGAATTGTCACGAGTTAACCTCTTTCGGTGCACACATGTGAACGTCTGGTTTGTTTTGAAATTCATCAATTATATACTATTTTAGGATTTATATAATTGTTACAGATTTAAAATCAGCAAAATATTATTAAATTTAATTTTCTCAAAAGGATCCTTGAAGAGGGGACTGGTAGAGTTTGACATTGTACTGTTATTAGAAACTTTATAGGTTAAATAGCAGTTATGGAAGTAATAACATCAAGATAAATATTTCATAATCCTTTGATTTCTCTGAAAAATGACTACTGATCATTCAGAAACATGAATGTTAAAAATACGAGTAGAAATATGACTACGATACAAAAAAATTTGAATACAAGTCGTACACGTTATGTACACGTATGTGTACACACGTACATTGCGTACACAGTGTGACAATATTCTGTGAAATTGATTGGATAAAAGTTAAGCTGTTCATTTCATTATACCCTATTCCTAAACTTAGCAATTCATAGTATTTCTCTTCTAGAAAAATAATTGGTAGCAAAGATTAGGGATCGAAGCGTAGAGATACTCGGTCGAAAAACGTAGTTAACAAGTTTCACACTCGACAATAAATTGTTAGCTCATATTAATGTACTGTCTCTAGCGAATCGTGTAGCAAGGGAAGAGCGGCTCCTTAATAACGCATAAACCATAGAATCAATTCTATTAAGTCGACGGAACGCGTAGCCGGGATATCCCGTTCTGCGATCTAATTAACTGTCTGGCAACACAGGTTTTCAAACTCGTTTCATCGAACATTTAGAATCCTCGTTTCTCGACGGCATTTCGAAGACGGAAATTAATCTCGTGGATATTTTACTCGAACAACTGTTGTGCTGTACGGTTCGAGCCACCTTGCTCCTCCTTCTTCCTTTTTTCTAACAGTCACGCGTCCATAATATATGGGGAAGCAGTAATACGTAACGGATATAGATACTCGATCATATTCGTCATTATCGATGCTTATTTGAATAACTGGTATACATTCGTGAAAGGAAACGGTGTCGTTGAACAAAATCAAATTATACGTTGCGCAACCTGTGACTATTTCGATTTCAAACAGCGAGGGCTCGTGTCGTGATTGTTAATTGGAATTCGCTCCTCGTCACTCGTGTTCGATGAATTATTGTAATGGAATCTGTTTGATGCATCGATTGCAACGTTTTCGCGGATGGTTATTGACACTAGTTATTTCGAGCCTCTTCGACCGCGCGTATTTTCAACCGCCATTTTGCGGAATGGCTTTTAGGAATGTTGGGGGAATATAAATCATCAAGGAAGGTTTTATGTTTTATTTTATGACGTCGGTGTATAGTTAGATTAGATTTTTGACATTTTTGGGAGGTTAAGTATTTACGTAGAGATATACAAAAATTTGAGAATAGAGGAGACTGAGAATTTGATAACGTGGTTTCGTAGATTTGTTAAGGTGGTTTCGTGATTTTGGAGATTTGGGGATTTGGAAAATTAGGGATTTAGAAATTCGGGATTTTGGGAATTTGGGATTAAAGGACTCTGGGAATTTGATAACGTAGTTTCGGAGATTTGTAAATGTAGTCTTGTGATTTTAGAGACTTGGGAATTTGGGAAATTAGGGACCTAAAAGTTTGGGAATTTGGGAAATTGGGGACCTAAAAATTTGGAAATTTTGGAAATTAGGGACCTAAAAATTTGGGAAATTAGGGACCTAAAAATTCGGGATTTTGGGAATTTGGGAATTTGAGAATAAAGGACTCTGGGAATTTGATAACGTAGTTTCGGAGATTTGTAAATGTAGTCTTGTGATTTTAGAGACTTGGGAATTTGGGAAATTAGGGACTTAAAAATTTGGGAATTTGGGAAATTAGGGACCTAAAAATTTGAAAATGTGGGAAATTAGGGACCTAAAAATTTGGGAATTTGGGAAATTAGGGACCTAAAAATTTGGAAATTTGGGAAATTAGGGATCTAAAAGTTTGAGAATTTGGAAAATTGGAAATGTTGAAATTTTTGAATTTACTGATCTAAATTTTATTATAGAACTTGCAAATTTGGGAGTTTAAACACTGAAAATTTGTGAAGTTGAGAACTTGGAAGATGAAAATTTGGATATTTAAGAATTTGACAATTTTTCAATTCTTTGGCCATAAAATTTTGTATCTGAGAATTTGGAAATTTGGAAATTGAACATTTGTGAATTTGAAGATTTAAGAATTTGACAATTTTTCAATTCTTTGACCTTAAAATTTTTTAACTGAGAAATTTGAGAATTTGGAGTTGATCGCAAACCGTTAGTGTTAACATTCTGCTGGCAAGAATACAAGTTCAGTGATAAGAGTCAATAACAAGAGCCAAGAGTTCTATCGTCGACTCGCTTTTATTGGCTGAGGAGCTCTCCACCCTCCAAAACCGTTAGTCATCTTTCAGCACTTTTAACAATCTTTCTTGAAGTTTTGGCTCATTCTAATAAAATTTGATTCAAATAATGGTTACACTACCAAAGTCAAAATCTGAGTATATTTCCACTTCTGTAAATCGAGTAATATGTTAATAAAAATATCATGTAATATATGTTTTGAATTCGTCTCGATGTTCTCTAAAGCTCTGAATAAAAAAAATGTATGTTCCCATTTAAAAAACCCAGGGTGACCTTGACTTTGCCAAGAAAAACTGTTTTCAAAAATTGCTTTACTAATATTTATTGTGCACTTCATAGCTTGCAAATATTATTCTAAACTTTTTTTTGTAAGGTGGCTGCAAGTGGGAGAAAAATCGTGAGTAGCGTTACAGGTAACACCCTGTATATTTACGTGCGATAAATGGATTTACAGCACTTTCATAATCAATAGCTAAACATCATTAATCGGTCAATTTTAAATTGAGCAAAGAATTATCATTGTTAAAGATATTAAATATTAACGAAGTGTACGCTAAATGAAGCACAAATTATGTAACATCTCATTTTCTTCTTTTTTAATTGACATACACCACTTTCAAAATAAACGGTACATTTGTATACGCGAGCGAGTGATCGGGTTTTATAGTATTCTGAGCCATAGAAAACTATGGACTTCTCAGTCAGAAATCAAATTCGTAGAATGACACATTGTTTCGAAATATCCGCGTTATATCTAGCGTACGTGTGTAACGTACATGTGATAGCCGTCGAAAGAGAGCTGGTGGAGTGCAGCGAAAGTGTGGGAACCTCCTCTCGAACGGAGGACATAAACGCACCAGGTGTATAGGTATACTTCGGCCGCGTACGATTAACTTATACTTGTGCGTGATTCATGCGTAAATTCGTAGTCTGGTTGCCGCATAGTGACGCAATCGTGGTTACACACGCGAACAAACTTCTTACGTTCGATTCCAGTTGGTGCATGATGTCATATACTGTACGTACTGAAAGTTCCGGCATTACACATGTAAGATATTACCAAAAATACGTCGTAAACTAAGGGAAAATTGCGAGGATAGGCATAGTGTATGGGGAAAAGAAGGATTTTCGAAAGTTAGGGAGCATTCACATTATACTAGTAACTGACACCAATAGCTTTGGTAACAGGTAGTCGATTTTTGCGTTTCTTGCTTTGATTGTACCAGATATATCGTTGGAGAAAGAAGGCAAGGAAAGAAGCCATTTTCTTTTAGAGATTTTTGAGAATTTCAGAATTTGGAGATGTGGGAATTTAAAGATTTGGGGAATTAGGAATTTGGCAAACCAGCGATTTGGGGATTTAGCGATTAGGGTTCTAGAGATTTGAGGATTTGGAGATTCGGGGATTTCAGGATTTAGGATTTTGGGAATCTCGGCATTTAAGGATGTAGAGATTTCAGGATTTCAGGATTTAGGAGTTTGGGAACCTGGGAATTCGGAAATTTAGTTACTTGGGGGTTTAGAGATTTGGGGATGTAGGGATTTGGAGAAGGAGGAATTTGGGGATGTAGGGTTTTGGAAAAGTAGGAATTTGGGGATGTAGGAATTTCGGGATGTAGGTATTTGGGGAAGTAGGAATTTGGGGAAGTAGGAATTTAGGGATATAAGGATTCGGGAATGTAGGGATTTGGGGAAGTAGGAATTTGGGGAAGTGTGAATTTGGGGATATAAGGATTCGGGGATGTAGGGATTTGGAGAAGTAGGAATTTGGAGATGTAGGGTTTTGGGAATGTAAGGATTCGGGAATGTAGGGATTTGGAAAAGTAGGAATTTGGGAAAGTAGGAACTTGGGGATATAGGAATTTGGAGACGTAGAAATTTCGGGACGTAGCGATTTGGGAGTGTAGGGATTTGAAGAAGTATAAATTTGGGGAAATAGGAATTTGGGGATGTAGGGATTTGGAAAAGTAGGAATTTGGGAAAGTAGAAATTTGGGAAAATAGGAATTTGGGGATGTAATGATTGAGTAATGTAGGTATTCGGAGAAGTAGAAATTTGGGGAAATAGGAATTTGGGGATGTAAGGATTGGGGAATGTATGGTATTTGGAGCAGTAGAAATTTGAGAAAGTAGGGATTTGGGTATGTAGTGGATTTGGAGTTGTAGGAATTTGGGAATGTAGGTATTTGGAGATGTTGGAATTTGGGAATATAGACATTTGGGAATATAGGGATTTCAGGATTTTGGAATTTGGGAATTTAGCTATTTGGGGATGTAGAGATTTCAGGGTTTAGGAATTTGAGAACCTGGAGATTTAGCAGTTTGTGGGTGTAGCAATTTGCGGATGTAGAATTTCAGGAATTTAGGGATTTGGAGGTATAGCAATTTGGAGATGTAGAGATTTGAAAACTTAGCAATTTGAGGGGATTTTTGATGTGTAAAGTTTTGAAAATTTAGGGATTTGAAAATGTAAGGATTTGTGAATGTAGTGATATCAAAACTTCGAGTGAAATTTCATGATAAGAAGTATCATAAAAATCTATCGAAAAAAAATGTATTTTTCAATGTGTTAAATTAAATTATAGACTGTTAATTAAAGGAATATAAATTATAGGAGATCACAAATAACGAAAGAAAAAAAGATGAAAATGAATAAAGTTATCAATTTAAGTACATTAATGTTTATTACTTTTATTATTTTTTCCTTGAAAAGTTTTTCTACCTTTTTATCGCTGAGAAATCATTTGAGATCCCAAAATATTTGTTGCATCGGAATCTTGATAGTAAGTGAATAACGTGAATTAGCGTGCAAGGAGAAATGCGAATGCAGATTCACATAACGGAGATAATGACTGAAGATTAGCATGATTAATTATAGATGAGTAGCAGTATTATTTATTACCTGTCGAGTTGAAAGGAAAAGGTATAATAATTATAACGGTATGACAGACTTTATTTTCCTTTATATAAAATGGATAAATTTGTTAACACATTCGATAATTGGGTTAAGTATGTCATGAAAGATTATGTTATTTAATAATAACTATACTCGTTATTAAGAAAAAAATTCACTTTTTCTCTTTAATATGAAATTGAAATAAAACAAGAAATGCATTCATAATCATGATACAGTAATTAAAATAATAATAATTTAATATCAATCAACAAAATGCGAGGTTCATAAATAAAATCACACAATCAAGAAATATTGAGAAAGAATTTGATTATAACATGTTATATTTAATGATTTCTGTTGATGTTTTGCTGAACATAAACATTAATCTCTTCTCTAAAAACAAAAAATTTATAATTTTTCTTTTCCGAATATTTCACTATTCGATACAAAAATATTTTCAATTTCAAACATTCATTCTTCATTTTGTTTATCAAGGATCAAGTTTTTCATTCTGTATGTTAACGAATTTTTAAATGAAAGTACAAAAGTTTTCAGAAAAGAAAAATTTAAACTAGAAAAATTGATCGTTCTATTATAATTTATTTTTAATATTTCCTCAAGTCTCTCTTTTTTTAAAGAGTATGTCACAGGTTAAAAATAATTAAACACAACCCTACACACTTCAAAAATTAAATCACTTAACTGGTTAAATATCAAGTTTGATTTTGTTACTTTGAACGAAATTTTATAAAAAAAATTTGTGATTTATAGGTAATTTATTTGGTACGTTTCAATTTAAAGTCAAAGAAAAAAAAGGATCTTGAAGAGAATCAAATATTTCCTTGTCTGTTGCGTATAAATTGATTAAGTGCACGTGGATAGAAATAAATCGATGTTTTTAATCTTGTAGAATCACTGCATTACAAAATTAGATTGCTGCGCATCAAATGAATTTCGAAACATAGAAAGTCCACGTACATTTGATTACGTAAAAGTACCGTAAGATCTGTGTATCAATTTGAAGTTTAAGGTCTGATTTAAATTAATTGATTGAAAACGAATAAATTAAAAAAACGAGTAAATTAAAAAACTTGTTAAATTTAAAATTGTAGGTTTAGTATTAAAAATGAAGAAAGAAAAGAGGCGAAATTGTAGTGTCTCAGTCATAGTGACTTAAAGTAGCAATAACCTCGATGTGGACGTATTTTCTCAAACAACGTTAATCCTTTCAACTCTTAATTGTCACGTTGTGTTTTCGATCGAACGAGGAACGTAGTAAAAAGTCACGGAGCAAAAAGACTAACCATTAATTCGCGAGTCACGTTGCTGATTCGTTCTTTGGTGCAACTGCGTGTGCCAATCTGCGGCTCGCATCTGTAATCATCTTTTACCAATCTGTGGTCCTCATCTGCATCGAGCTAAGGACGCTTCTGTCTCTTGCATTGAGTTGTCTTGCTAAATGACTGCATCAAAAATTATCGTTTTAATCGTTCATCTTCTAGAAATAGCACGTTGCTATCTCGTAAAGATTACTTAATTCGTACTTTGACATGATGGAATAGGACAACGATGATATCTGAAAACATATGAAATCAAAAGTTCGATCTGATCTGTTTGGACAATGATTTGCACACGAACTGATTTCATCAAAAATTATCCTTCGAATCGGTCATCTTCTAGAAATAGCACGTTGGTCTCTCGTAAAGATTACTTAATTCATATTTTAATCTCTTCAGGGACGATTTTTTGTGGCTTTTTTCATATCTTTAAGTGTACATCAGAAATTACCAGTACAGCCAAACCAACAACTTTTACTTCTCTGATTGAGCAAATTTTTGTTCTATTTATTATTGATAATAACTATAATTCTAAAAGTCTAAACATCCACATATGTGGCCACGGGCGTGAAGAGGTTAACATGATAGAAGAGGACGACGACCATGATATTTGAAAACATATGAAATCACAAGATCTTACTGATCTGTTTGGACAATGATTTGTACGTGGACTGATTTTATCCAAAATTATCCTTTGAATCGGTCATCTTCTAGAAATAGCACGTTTCTCTGTGGAAAAGATCATTTTATTCATACTTTGACATGGTAAAATATGATAATAATGATGTTTGACAAAATGTATTAAAATTGAAAATCCAATCTTGCTGATCTGTTTGGATAGTGTGATTTGCAGACAATTTAATACTACTAAATAACAGTATAATAAAAGTATAAAAATAATAATAGTATTAAGTCGACACGTGTTACATTGAACGTATTGTATTTTTATAGGTTATACACTTATACATATACATATAGGTATACCTAGGTACATGTATGTACATATAGGTTAGGTATTATTGTAGGCACATGTGTAGCTACAATATACTTAAAAATTTGATGGTAATGCAAAAATGTATAGATCTTCTACAAGTTGTAGTCCAACCGTATTTCTATGACATACACGTATGTTTCTACGTGTTGTATTCTACGTGATACTCCATTTTGTATTCCTCCGCATTGTATTACCACGCGTTACATTTCGATTAATTGTGTTCCACACGTTTTATGGCCACGAATTGTATTTCTACGTGTTGTATTTCTACGTGTTGTATTTCAACATTTTTTATTCCTACACGTCATATTAATGCTATGTAGATCAGGATTGTTATCAAATTTAGAAATCATTCGAAATATAATTGAATTTCTTTCAGAAGCAAGTTACTATAAGAGAGTAAATATTACAAAAACATTGAAATAAATATAATTTGCTTGTGCGCCCTCTGCATCCCCACTGTATTTATTAGTAATTCAAGAAATAAAGAAATATCACAAGCTATGCTTACTGCTTTCTTTATAAATCAGTTAATTTGAGAGAAAAATGAAATGAGAGAATAGACTCACCTACATAAAAATTAATAAAATCGCATGCACGTCTTAAAAATTCCATATGGCGCAGAGAAATCCAACTTTTCCCCTGTTTATACACGTCTATAGATTAAAATAGACCATATTATACTTATGATGTACTTAAATTACATTTCACAACGCTTGCAGTGTACAACGCCGAAAGGTTAAAACTCTCAGCAAGCTAATCGGTTAAAACACGTCTCTTACAAATTACGTAAAATGTATTCGTGCAGCAAAAATAAATTTCATAACTTACAGTAAAAAGATAATAATGAAATTATACACATCCAATTGCGTTCTCAAGCGGAAGATAAGAATTATCGAGGCAGAAGTTGATCTCTAATCTTGCGTTTCATAAAAAGAAACGATTCTAATGTCTCATAAAAATTTTTTTTTTTAAACTAATCTTATATACGTATACGTGGGGAGTTACGTGGGGAAGATAGTAATTTAGTTAAAGGGAATTAAAAGAAGTTATGGAACATGCGATGCAAGGAGCATATGCAAATCGATGCAGACGAGTTACGTCGACGGTATTAAAATCGAGCTGAAACAACCTGTTGCACTTTGCACGTGTATTGCGCAAAAGACTGCACGACCTACGTTAACGATTAGATCGTTGATAATCGCTGTTGGTGACACGTGTTTTAATTCTAGCTTCGATAAGAAGTTTTCTCATTTATTCGAACACAACGGCGGGCGCTTTATAGGGAAAATGGCGGCG
This sequence comes from Megachile willughbiella, assembly GCA_945859595.2. NCBI lineage: Eukaryota > Metazoa > Arthropoda > Insecta > Hymenoptera > Megachilidae > Megachile > Megachile willughbiella. The sequence continues at coordinate 10,484,011 of OX243803.1, read as the reverse complement.
GAGCCTTCGAGTCACGAGGTTCACGATCTTTGAAAATCAGATTTCGTTTAAACTTTGCACAATTTTAGGGGACATCGGAAGTAGTGATTTTACAAAACCATTGCATACATCTTTCTAAGTATAGTAAATTATAGTTCATAAGACTCAATAATACTTATAAATGATAAAACTTAAAATGTAATTATAGTACATGATTTTTGTAATTTATGTTGAACTGTTTGATCATAAAGAATATATTGTAGCCTAAGGGGAAGTTAAATTTTGTTTGTCTTTTTAATTCTAAAATTTTAATACTAACATTGATTAAAAAGAACAAATGTTTTCAAACATTAAAAATGTATATTTGGAAGATTGAAATCTTGGATTTCAAGAAATTTTCCTGTGAGCTGTCACTTGACAATTGAAAATTTTTATGTGAAAGTATATTTTTTGAAAACCGATATGAAAGTTTAAATTAAGGAGGCTAAATTTAGAAATTTTTATTTGGCAGACTGATGAAGTTTGAATTTGAAAATATTTGTGTTTCCCTTTAAAACCTTATGTTTGAATTCGAAAGCTGACATATGAAAATATTTCGAAATTTTTATTTGACAGTCTTCACATTTAATTGAGAAATGTAAAAAATTACTAAAGTGTCTGAAAGTGTCGTAATAAGAAAGTCTCTGAATCGACCATATAGCGAGACTGTACTATAGAAACCTAAATAATTTGATCAAAATATTAAATTGATAAATGTCAAAGCCTATAATCGAAACAAACATGGAATTACCAAAAATTTCTTTACAAATCATCACATATATTCCGATCTCAGCTCACATCTAATGATTATTCCGTTACAGGTATTTTCAAGAATTTTATTGGTTCCTATAAAGAACAGTTAATTATAATCCCGAGGAACTATAAAATTTCATTTGTGAACGTATTACGCTTACGAAGAAGTTAAGGCCTTACGCGTTTGACGACTGTGAAGCTTCTATTTGTTTAACGTGGAACTAGTCGTAAATTAATTTCCTTCTTTCTTGCCGGCTTAATGAACAGTTGTAAATAGTAGCGAGAGCCTTTACGACATAACACTTTCCACCTTTTTAATATCCCGTGGGCGTTTGGGTGTATCTTTCATAGATCATATAAGTTTATAGCAAAGATATCCGATATTATTGATAATATAATTGTACTCGTGAAATATTACATACTAATCGTTTCTGCGGCTTTTATAGTCTGTTATGTTAACGAGTAACTGTGAATCTTAGTTTCTTTGCAGCATCGATTAATAAGATTTTTTCTCTTTTTCAAAATATTGCGATGCGCTTTACGTATTGACATAAGATTTTTATTCGATGGATCAAGTTCTAGACGTGACTAAAGCATCACACCAAGTAAAAATCACTTCTGGGAATTTGCGAATTTAAGGTTTAATTTGGGAACTCAAAGACTTGAGAATTGCAAGTTAACCATTTGACCAGATAAAAACACCTGTATCGTTTATTTCATCATGAAATTAATTTTAATCTGCATCAAATTTTATTTTATAATCCTGCTCTATTTTTTCTATTTGGCAAAAGCCTGGGGCACCTTGTACAATTTAATATACCATAAAGTCTTATTTACTTTAATCAAATTTAATCCTGCGTTACTCTGCTGTACGTATATCTTTTCATCAGAGTCACAAATACTATCAATACACAGCATTGGTAATAAATAATGTCAACAACCCTTAAATTTGACCCAGAATGTCGATACTTTGAAGTCCTAGAAGGGATTAAAATGAATCTGAAGCTTAACAAGTGCGACGGGCGTTAACATCCGAAATTGTTCTTCCTGGAAACGATTTTATCTCGTCCCGTTAAGTCGTAAATGTTTCGAAAAAAAGTTCACACATTTCCATGCGTAGCTTATGTGATTCCGCTTCTATACCTCGAGTATTTTATTTCGTTTTGCAGGAGAAGCCATTCACCTTGCCAGAGACTTCGGCTATGTTTGCGAAACCGAATTCCCTGCGAAGCAAGTTGCCGAATACCTGAGTCGACAACATTGTGAACCGCAAGATTCCTACAGGAGAAAAGAACTTCTTCATGCCACCAAGTAAGAATTTATCGTCAAGCTGAAAACAATGGCGAAAGAAATCTATCGAGATAATCGGGAGCTTCGGTGGTTGCATCGCGGACGTACGTTACTATAAAGTTTCTTCAGCACTTCCCTCTGAATTCGAAATAAATAAGTAAATATTGAGGCATTAGATACACAGTTATTCTTCATGTTAACATAACTTTGAAATTTCATATGAATATGACAGAACTGTCAGAAGCGACAAACTGAAATATAAAATGTGAAACCTCAAAGTAGCCATTTTGGTTCTTAATTCTGGTGTTAAAATTTGACTGAATGCAAAATTATAATAAGCTAGCGACATTTGGAGGAGATTATGGAAATTATTATTAAAAAGGTTCATGAAGGTCCAAATAATTAAACTAAAAATTATAACATTTAACATGTAGAGGGTAGGAAAAATATTTAATGGAGGTATATTTTAAGTTAATTAAAAATTTTAGTGAAAAACTGAAGAATTATAACAGCATGCAATATCAGTAGTTTCAGTATTTTAAAAAGCAAGTGCTCATCCAGTTTATCAAATAATTGATAGAAGAAATTTTTTGCTTATTTTATATTGTTGGTATGTTTCACTTTTTTGCATCAATATTATATTAAAAATCATGAAACATCAATATTATAATGTACTATACGATTAATTTTTTGATAAACTTGCTTTATTATCGATAACTTGAATTTGATTGTCGCGATGCAATCATAAACTTTGACCAAAATGCGAAATATGTAACTGCTGTAGTTTTATAAAAGGAATGTTCGTCGTTCGAAATACTGAAGTTTGTCCAATTATATAGAATCGTAAAAATTATTCTGTTGTTGTCGAGTTAACTGTTTTAGCCACATTCAATGGAGAATCGAGTACAGCAAGATAAGGTGTTAACTGCACCAAGTGTTTGTGGGTTAGCACCTTACTGCTAGGTTATGGAGCAGAGGTTCTCAACCTTCACATAAATGCACCTTCAAAAACGAAATTTTAAAATTCTAGTACCAGCAAGAAATTTTGTATACAGAAATGTGAGAAAAATACATTCAATTATATTAGTGATATATATTTTTGTTTTATTTTTAATCAGAAATAAATGTTCCAAAACAATTTTCAGTTATGGTATTATCAACGAAATGATTTGGTTATGAATAATTAAAATTTGTTACCACTAGTAAAAATTACCTGTATAATTATCTAGAAATTAATTTTGATTGCGGGTAATTATCGATGGCGAAAATTTAATTTTGGTTACCATTAATAGGTTGTTCATATCATCTATATTTGAAAGAAATAAATTTACAGTTGTGGTCACCTTTGTTATGAAGAACAATTTTACTTATCCAAATATAATAATCTTACTGAATATGTAAAAATATGTATATGTAACAAAGAGAGCTAAATATCGCCACAATAATCGATAATAATCGAAAATACAATCACTGTTAATTAATTTAATTGTTGAATAAATTTTATTTTAATTTTTTTATTGCAGTAATTTTGATTTTACCTGAGGTTTTGTTCTATGTATGTTTTTTAACATTGAAAATAAAATTTGTTATAATAAAATTGTTATACAATATATTATACAAACTATATACTGTATACTGAGGTTGAGAATCGCAGCTACTAAACTACATTAAATAAACAAATTATTCTTGCAAATTTTTGCCCTCTTGTTTCACAAAGCCACGCGTTTTTTATTTTGTATAATAACTATTTTCGATGTCCTTTTATATCAGTATTTCAAAAGTCATCATTTGTCAGAATTGCTAAAATAAGTTTAGAAATAATTAATGATTTATTAAGAAGTTATGAAAGGAGAATTTAACACCGTTGGTTGTGTTTTTCAGACAAATCACCAAAGAGCTGATGGATCTTCTGAATCAAGATAGATCTCCACTTTGTAACACACGGCCACAACATATCCTCGATCCAAGCATACAGAGACACCTAACACATTTCTCTCTCATATCACATGGATTCGGAAGTCCTGCAATCGTAGCCGCTCTTACGGCAATACAGGTATTGGTTTTTCTTTTGATTCTGAAGAAGTTACAAACATTGTTCTTTTTCACTTTTCATAAGTATCACATAAGGAATCATCAAATTTATCGAGAAATTAAAAATATAGCAGAAGAATAAATAAACAAATTATTAAATATTTTTCTTAAAATCTGCGTTGACTAATATCGAGATAAAGAGTTGATGTGTATATTCAATTATATCTTAACAAATTTTATAATTTAAAATAAGTCACTTGTGAACCGGTCATTTGATCAGTTTGGTAGTTTTATAGTAAATGAGTGTAAGAATGATCTAATAAATTTTAATTAGTGCTAGAACAGTCTGGTAATCAATAATTAGTGTAGAAAGTATCTAGCAAATAATAATTAAAGTATCTAGTAACCTTTAAACAGTGTAAGAACTATCTAGTAATAATTGCGACTAGTTTGAAATAAATAAAAAATTGGATTTAATGTTAAAAACAAATTATTGAAATCATGTTTTCATTAATGAAGTCCATATTTCTGAAATAAAAATATTAAGACACTTTTAACAAAAAATCATTGTTGAAGACACAGTTTAGAAGATATTTTTATACTGAACTGACACAAAAATGAATGTACATATTTTAATACATAAAATTGACCAGCATACACTAATTTTTTAAAATAAGAAGAAAAGATCAGGTTATAAAAATTTTGGTGCCTTGAAGTTTATGAATGGACTCGAAGACATACGATGATTTGAGGATCTGCGTTCTTACAATAATCGCATTTTCAACTTCATACAGAAAAGTTCAAGAAGAAAGGCAGAAAACCAGTATTAAACATGTAGGAATGTGTATCATTTAAAATTCATAATTGATTCGAAGGAAATCATGGAGACAAAACGAACAGCTTCATGTACTTCAATCGATCTTCCAGCGCCGTCGAGATATTTTATTCCTACCATTTTTCCTCGCACGTGCATGGAAAACCTATTACATTAGATTAATCCTGATTATGACACCTTATTAACCAGAGAAATGATAAATGACAGCGTATCAGACGAATAAATTATGCTGTGTCACTGAGATAAGCTGCTATATTACATATTGAAACACATGAATATGTAAGTTTCATGGTACACGAAATATAAAACAGGCTTTAAATGTATAACAAGACAATCGATAATTGATGAATATAAATTATTACAAGTCTGATTGTAAGTAATCAGTTAGGAATTATTTATAAGACACAACTTCATCACACTAACGCTTACAGCATTACATATATTCTTTCAAATAATTATTTAATGACAATTTTAATGTTATAGTTTGAACTGTGAGATCTGAAGTAAAGTAATAGTTTCAAAAATGTGGTTCCGGAACAAAAATTGCAACGAGTTACGCTTGTCGAAATTAAATCGTGTATGCAACGTATGATGTAACAAACTCAAATACAGTATATATATTACGGACAATGTCGCCATTTTGTAAAATGCCACATTGTGCAGAATGCCCGTTCGAAGGACGCTGTACAAAATACCCGTTCGAAATGACATTACACAATATGCCCGTTACGAGTTTCGGTCAATCTATAAAATGTCCGGTCATTATACCTAAAGTGCCTAGAGAGTGGCAGTTAAGGTTAGGTTTTAAAGATCACTATACTTGTAACGTTGGAGAACCTGGAAAGCTACGTGAATCTGGAACAGAACAATTATAGACCCGTTTCAGGTTGAACCAGAGAGATGTTAGGTTAAACTAACCTCACCTAACCTAACCTCCAGCTCACCCGATTGATTATTGTTGTCGTCCTATTATATACATTACCCAAAATATTTGGCATTCTACACAATAACTGATCGTTTTACAAAATGTCCATGTTAAACACATTGCCAGGCATGACACATGATAATCTAATCTAGTTAATATCCCCCGATTGATCATCATTGTCGTCTCATTGTATACATTACCCAAAATATTTGGCATTCTACATAATAACTGATCGTTTTACAAAATGTCCACGTTAAACACATTGCCAAACATGATACATGATAATCTAATCTAGTTAACATCCCCCGATTGATCATCATTGTCGTCTCATTGTATACATTACCCAAAATATTTGGCATTTTACACAATAACTGATCGTTTTACAAAATGTCCACGTTAAACACATTGGCAGACATGACACATGCTAACCTAACATAGCTAACATCCCCCGATTGATTATCGTTGTCGTCTCGTTGTATGCATTACCCAAAATATTGGTATTCTACACAATAACTGATCGTTTTACAAAATGTTCGAGTTAAACTCATTGCCAAACATGATACATGATAATCTAATCTAGTTAGCATCCCCCGATTGATCATCATTGTCGCCTCATTGTATACATTACCCAAAATATTTAGTATTCTACACAATAACTGATCGTTTTACAAAATGTCCATGTTAAACTCATTGCCAAACATGACACATGCTAACCTAACATAGCTAACATCCTCCGATTGATTATCATTGCCGTCTCATTATATACATTACCCAAAATATTTGGTATTCTACATAATAACTGATCGTTTTACAAAATGTCCACGTTAAACTCATTGCCAAACATGATACATGATAATCTAATCTAGTTAACATCCCCCGATTGATCATCATTGTCGCCTCATTGTATACATTACCCAAAATATTTGGCATTCTACACAATAACTGATCGTTTTACAAACTGTTCGAGTTAACCCTAGATTTACGGAACCCGTCAAAATGACGGGCCATACGTCTTTTAATTTAAATGACAAAACTTATTAAGAAATTTTTGTAAAAATGTATATCAACTTTCGTCAAGCTAAAGAATCAATGTCGTAGGCAGTTCACATATCCTCAATTTATTTGTTTTTCTACTTTCAGTTCAAATTTAAATATAAATGACCATAAACGTCCGTAAACCTAGTGTTAAACACATTGCCCGTAACATATATATAAAAATAAGTTCAGAATGTTGGTAATATATTTGACTCGTCGCAATCGGCGAGAAGTCGCTTGTTCCGGGCAACGATGACATTCATCTAATCTGTCGAACGTCCTTGTTTCATTACAGAAGTTCCTAAGCGAGTCGCTGAATCACCTGGAGAAGATGTACCCAGGGAACGGGAGCGGCGTAACAAGTAGTCAGCAATCGAATCTCGACACGAACAAGAGCAAGGACGGGACGTTGATGAACGACATGAAGAAGTGACGCCCGGAAGACCCGCCTACCTCGAACGTGGTCACTTCAATCAGGCACTCATGGCCGTACAACTGAGCTTTCGCGAGCTGTCCTCATCGCGAATGGCTTCTGGTGGACCACTGAAACGACGCGTATGTCCGTGCACAGGCCTGCACATTGAATAATCAAAATAAAAGAAATAATAAACTGAGCCCACCAATCGCAAGGGAAACAAGCGTGACAGCTAGGCGCGGATATCCGTGTTCGCCGAGGTTGGCTGGTCGAATGTGTTCTAGGTGTACGAACGACACGAAGTCACGAGAAATGTGCAATGTGAAATCTAGCGAGAATCGATCGACCTCGGCAAGGGTCTGATCGAGAGTTCTGGTCGAATCGGCCGGCAGTGGGACACACGAGATCATTTTTCTCCTTATTTTTAGCGAATCGGGATACTCTTTCGATGTTCAGGAAACATCCACACACACACACACATTTGCAGTCGTATCATGTGTATCGACGAGAACTCGAGTAACGAGGTAGGAATAACTTTGTACCCTCACTGCCTACTTTAGTTGAGACGCATCTATGCTGATCGAGAAGTATCGATCGATTCGACGGGATCGTTGCAACGAGTCCGATCCTTGGTTTGAATGTTTCGATTATTTCTCTCTTGTTTCCTTAGGTTCCTCGTGAAGGATACTCGAACGCGTACTACTACTTGTGATAGGCTTAGCGATAGTCGAAACGTTTGTGCAATCGTTACGATTAATCTTCGCAATGATTCTTTGCCGTGCTCCAAACTTGAAGATCTAACAACTGAGGCTTATCGGAACGGTCGAGATCGTTTTGTTGAAATGCAGCGTAGACCATGTAGACTTGTTCGTGATATGATTCCAACACGATTAGAAATTTATTCCCAGTTTCGAACGCGTTAACCTTTCGAGTGCTGAATTCTTTGGATATAAATGCTTGGCGGAATCTGTCCGATTGCGAACGGGGTTATTAATCAAATTTATGTTGCATGCATAGGTTCACTGTGATGATCTTTTGGGTATGGTCTTTTTCTTATGTTGAGATTAGAAGGTAACTCACGGTTCATGATCTTTTCTGATTTTACAGTTTTACAGAATTTTTTAGTTTAGTAACGAAATTTGGAAATTTAGAAATACTGAAAGTAACATTTTTTTTTTAATTTTGGAAATGTAGAATTTTAGGAGTATTAAAATTGACAATTTTCTCATTTTGAAATTGTAGAAATTTAGAAATATTAAAGTTTTATATTTTTTTTTTTATTTTGAACATGTAGAATTTAAAAAATATTAACATTGACAATTTTTTAATATTTCAATTTTATACTCTTCAATTTTGAAAATGTAGAATTTTAGAGATATCAAAATTTGAAATAACTAATTTTGAAAATGTAAAAATTTACAAATTTTGAAACTTAAAATCTAATTTTGGAAATGTAGAAGCTCGGTAATTTAAGTATCTTGAAATCTGAGAATTTAAATATTTGGAAACATGGAAATATAAATTTTCAACGTTTAGAAACTATATTCCAATTTATAAACCTTTCAATTTCAAAACTTTCAAAATTGGAAAAATGTAAAAATTTAACCATAATGATTCTAAAATTAAGACATAAATTTGGAAATATCTATAGAAATTGAAAATCTGTAAATCTTATGTTTTTTTGTTAAACATGTACAAACTGGGTTTGAATTTCTCAATTCTGTTTCCGTTCTCGCAGCTCTCGAATCGATCGATAACTACGCATTCACGGAGATGCGATAAAGAGGAATTAACTCGTAACAACCGTACTTCATTCGTAGATTTGTTGAGTGGATTATTTATATTGCTCAAGCATCGTTATTCTTTGCTCATTACGGAGCGTACGACATGCATTCGCGCAGTATCGATGATGACGCTGTTGCCTAAGCATTAATATTATCAGCATAGTGATATATTGCTCTCTACAGCTTGTAGTTTAACGATCATAAATGTAAATTCACTCGTGAATGTTTTACAACCGATTTTTATCCAACGACCGAGTCCGGTGTGTAAAATAGCTCAACTCTATTTATAGTGACTCGCACATTTGCTCACATGTTTTCATATTTCTTAAAACTGCTGATATCGTATTTTGCTGCTTAACCGAAGTGTGAAAGATGTTCAATTTATAGGGGTTTATATCATGGCAGAAACTTTACGATACGAGATGGCTATCAAAGTTGAACATCTAGATAAAAATCTACTGTAGTCAACCGAACCTAACCAAACCCAGGAATTGGCGCGAAGACCGAAGGGTCCCAGTTGATCAGAATAGAAAAATGGACGCCTCACACGTATTTTCGGCGGTATGTTGGCTCGAGCGGTCACACACCAATTAGGGCAAAAACAACAGTCGACAAACGTCTGAGAGAGAGAGATAGTGCCAATTACGTGATGCAGTTATTGTCATTATTCTTATTTGGCGATATGTCACGCTGGAAGTGTTCACGGTGGGGATAGGCGGAGCGACCGAGTGGCTTCTTTTACTCTGGGTCGACCTCCAACGCGCCAGTTCCTGGGTCGTCTACAGTACATCCATGAGATGTACCATATTCTACATAATTACCAATTCTTCAGCCATGAATTTTTGTGTCATGATCGGCACCGATTTACCCACAAAAAATAGCGCACGTTGCCTACACCCTCCTAGGTTGCCTACAGAACTTCGTTAACTAGTAAACCTGAACTCTCTTTTAGTTACATTTTAATATAGCTTGTTAACACCTAGCTATTAAATTTATAACTATAATTTATTTGAACGTTTCGAATTTTACGAGAAAGTCTTCGAAAAAATCTCACAATAGTTTGTAATAAATATTGATTTATACCAATAAAGATTTAGTAAAATTATTTACAACCAGATAAGTGATAAAATCAGTGACAGGATTATGTAAAAATTTATGAGACGTATCTGACAATGAGTATAACGTGCATATCGCATAAATATTCATATATTTTCAACTAGTAATTGTATGGCATTTTTGCGGAAGACATTTTATTGAGACGCTGATTAACGGGAACGAGAGTTTCCTTGGATGTGAATTTTATTGGCAGGAATCAATTTAGTGTGATAAAGCCTTAAATAAAGTAAATTTTTACGTTTCCATCGCAAAAATATTTTGAAATTTGATATTTTTACCTTTGTTTTTATACTTTACGGTATTTTTCTAATTTGGGAAGAATATAATGAAAATTGTTGACAGTGATGTGTAACTTTTTACGGAATAAACATTTCGGAAAATTTTTAATAAAGGTCACTCAGAAATAATTACAAAGTATCAAAATATCACTGAATGTGTTTTCATGCAAAAGGTTTATTTTTTCTTGTATGCATGTTTTTTTATTTGAAATTGCGGAAGATTACAGTACTTGTTATAATATTTTTAAATGACTGTTTAGTCAAATCTAACCTAAATATTGATAATAAATAGAAAAATTAACTTGCTAGAAAATGAATACTCAAAAATTCGTTTATGTCCGAGGTTTTCATTGTGTGCCAAATTTGTTTATAATGCATTATTTTCTAAAGTTCCAAAAATCCAATATTCTACAATTTCCAAATTCAAAAATTTCGCATTCTCGAAGTTCTACAATGAAATTAAAAAATTCTGAACTTCAAAAGTTTAATAATTCGAAAGATCCAAACTTCCAGAGTTTCAATAATTCGAAGTGTTAAAGTTTTGAAATAATGAAGCCTCCAAGTTTCAATCTTCTAAAATTCAGAAGTTCTATAATTTTAAGGTTTCAATGTTCCAAAAATTTCCAATGTTCTAAAATTCAGAAGTTCTATAATTTTAAGATCTCAAAGTTCCAAAAATTTCCAATGTTCTACAATTCAGAAGTTCTATAATTTTAAGGACTCAGTGTTCAAAAAATTTCAAAGTCCCAAGGTTGTACAATTTAAAAGCCCAAAACTACTACAATTTAAAAGTCCCAAGCTTCAAAAGTTGCAAAAAACTCAAAATAGCAGAGTTCCAAAATTTTTCAATTATAAAACCTAAAATTCCCAAATTTCTACAATTCTAAAGTTTCAACGTTCCAAAATTTCAAGGTCCCAAAATCCTGAAACACCAAAGTTCAAAAATTTGAAATTTTACAGCCTGAAAGTTCAAAAATTACAAAATCTTAAAATCCCAAAGTTCTAGAACTGAAAAATTGCACAGTCGAAACGTCGCAATGTCTTAACCTTGCAAAAACTACAAAATTCCGAAAACTCGAAGGCCCAAAATTCCAAACGTTAAAAATTTTTAAAATTCCCAAAGTTCCAGACTTCCAAAATTGAAAAATTGCAAAATCGAAAAGTCCCAAAGTCTCTCAACCTTGCAAAAATGACAAAATTCCGAAAACTAGAAGTCCCAAAATTCCAAACGTCAAAAATTCCAAAGGTCCCAAAATTCCAAAATCTTAAAATCCTAAAATCCCATACTTTCAAAATTGGAAAATTGCAAAATCAAAGAGTCCCAAAGTCTCAACCTTGCAAAAATTACAAAATTCCGAAAACTAGAAGGTCCAAAATTCCAAAGGTCTCAAAGTTCCAAAATCTTAAAATCCTAAAATCCCATACTTTCAAAATTGGAAAATTGCAAAATCGAAAAGTCCCAAAGTCTCAGGCTTGCAAAAACTACAAAATTCCGAAAACTAGAAGTCCCAAAATTCGAAAGATCCCAAAGTTTCGAACGTTCAAAATTGAAAAATTGCAAAGTCGAAAAGTCCCAAAGTCTCCAACTTCCATAAACTGCAAAATTCCAAATTCTAAAGTCTGAAATTTCCAAAATTCCAACAGTCCCAAAGTTCTAAACTTACAAAATTCTAACCATTTCAAACGAAATCTCTGTCTCATCACCATTTTCCTTATGTAAACCTATCACACGTGACAAAACTCCCGATTAAAATACTCACTTACCGAACCAGAATTAGATACCGATCTTCGTTGGCAACGTCAAAGCAAGTAAATAATTCTAAGAACGAAAATAAAAATATCACACTGACGAACATAGCAGCGAAATGATTACCAATTATCCCGAGTCTCTTATTCCGCGTAAAAAATCGTTGACTTCATGTGAAGAGATGTGTGCGTCATGCAAGCATTGAGTACGCGACAATCATTGAATATTCATCGCTATCACAACTTTGAAAGTTATAGATCTCCTAGCTCGCACGTTGCAATTTGAAAGTTTTTCTGATGTTTTTTAGCAAGTATTTTTTCTCCGTTTCTCATCGCTGACAATCGTTATTAACTGCAGAGTAATAACAACGTGACATTAGATCTAATATTAACGAGAGCTAACAACGTGGACTCGGTTGCATTACGTTTTATCTGTCGTCTCTTCGTTAGAATCTCAACGACAATTTTACATCGTGTTTAAAGAAAGAAATACTTCGTCTATATTAGCTAGATGACGTCGCAACAGCCGTCCGAGGCTAAAAAGTATTAATTTAGGATTGTTATCTATTGCGTTAATGGCCGACAAAGTTTTATATTTAAATCAAAATACGGATAGCCGAATTATCATCCATACAGACACCTGTTCACCGCAGTTGCTAGTTTCGATTTCGACACGATCGCAATGAGTTTATAATTAGCTAGAATTAACGATAATAGTACCAAAAGATACTTTTTACAGGACGATGTCAACCCGCAAGGTGGCGCATGAAGATGTTTAGAAGAGCTAGGCTCCGATTGGTCAGAATACAAAATGCGCGCCTCACACGTATTTTCGGCGGTATATTGGCTCGAACACACTAATTAGGCCAAATATAATGACGAATGAAATAATAATAATAGTGCAAATATGCTGCAATTATTGTCATTATTATTATTTGCCGAAATGTAACGCTGCATGTGTTCGCAGTGATAGAGCTTCTTTTACTTTGATTCACGCGCCATCTTGTGCGTTTACACCTGCGTTTTCGTCTCCGAATAGATCAGTATCGTAAAAATTTCTCGCTCCAAGCTTATTATCTTAAGATCAAGTTTAGCCAACGCAGTTTTCAGATGGTTCGACGTTTTATTGTACATTTTTATCTACTTGATGTTCTTGCCAGGTAACTCTCACTGCATAGATTTAGTGTAACGCTGTCGATCCGATGGATTAAAATCGTACGGGTGCTGTAGAACTTCATTCATTCTGATTTGTGGAAAAGTGGAAGAGTCTGAGACATTGATTTCTCGTTCATGGAAACTCTCGTTCCGCCATTTTCATTAGTTTGCTACGAACAGGTTTAGTGTATTCAGAACAAGTTTCAGATTTTGGACCTCAACTGTTAGGATTTTAGAGTTCGAACGGTGAGGTTGGGTTAGTTGCAGTTCAGATTTAAAGAAAACAATACTAAAAGAAGAAAATACTTCACTTTACAAAAAAGAATTGAATTTTACCATTATTTAGAGAACAAATTAAATTATAATTGCAGTAAATAATATTTTCAGCTGAACTTCAGAAAAACATTACATTTTGTCCTTAACAGAAGAAAAAATTAAATTAGAATCGAACTAACTAATACTTTAAATAAAACTTCTGGAGGACGTTCAATTTTGCGACTACTAAAAGAGAAAATTAAATAAAAATTTGCAATAACTAATATTTTGAATGAAACTTCTGGAAGACATTAAATTTTGTGACTACTAAAGGAAAAAATTAAATTATAATTTCAATAACCAATATTTTGAGCAAAACTTCTGAAAATCTGTCTTTCACTTAGCTGAAATTTTTTAAGCATAATAACATGTTCACGAAAAGAATTTCGATTTTTAATAAAATTTACCACTTTAATGTCATTCTCTGTCTTATCGACATAGCAGAATAATATTACAGTATTCGAAATATTTTCGGTATTTTTGCACAATTACGACAGTATTATGAAGTTATATTACATATACAGGGTGAATTGTACTTCGTTATACTATTTAATTTTAATTTAATTATACGAAACGTAGATAGTCGTTGAAAAACGTAAAGTATACTAAGTAAATTGTATTCGAATATACTAGGGAATATAATTAAAAAAACAAACCCCAGATATATCGAATGTATTGTATTTCGATTGTCATTTTTTTCAGCAAATATATCTGAAATGCCACTTTATTTTATTATATCGGTAAAGTAGAGAATACTGTTAAAATGATAAAGATATGTTTTTAAATCGTTAAACAACATAGTAAACATTGTTTCTATACAAAATAAGACTAAAATAAAATAAAGCAAAATAATTTCAGTGAAATCACACCTGACATGGTTTTCGGAAGTACAGCCTCACTTTCTTCCTAAAAAATCTGAAATTTGTTTGAAGAAATATACCTAAAGATTAATTTAATAAATGTAGTGACTTATTAATAACCTAACTTCACTCAAGCCAAACTTTATACAATTATAAAGTTTATGACATGAATTAAGAGATGTTTACACATTTGAGAAGCAGCGACAGTTTCTCCAACGAATACAGAAATCGCAAAAGTATCCTAGATTACAGAAATAAATCATAACACTGTGAACCAGGGTTATGAGAATGAATTATTTCTCAGTAACCCGAATAAAATCGATCTCAGCAATTTAAAATACTTCAATGTCATTTCAAAGTTGATTTGTATGTAAATAAATGTTAAATGAAGTTCTACTGTACCAAAAAAATAGGAAATGAAAGTGAAGCAATCATTCTACGATTGAATACGCATTTTGATCGGCTGTTTGCGTCTAACGTGAGATATGTACGCGTTGTAAGAACACTACGATAAGTTAATTATCGAATTTACCGATCGCAACATCATTTCACAGCTAAGAGATTGATGAAGCTTCCGAAGATCGCGAATAAGATGTTACGCTTTCAATCATCTATCGTTTGAAACTGCAAAAATTTGTGAAACAGCTGTAAAGAAAATGGCACCACGTCAGCGACTGTGAATGTATTAATACCTTACCTACCGTTCACAAACGAAATGTTGCTTGTAGTTAAATATTGAAAGGAGTCCAGGGTCCTTTTAATCGCAGTACATCTAAATTGAGTTATGGATGAATTAACAAAAATTTATTAACCCTTTGCGGATGACGATGAATTCGAAAGACATTATCGTAATTTATGAATTGTGTCCATATGTAATTTTTTGTAATTCATGTTTTAAGAACATTTAGTTTGATACTCGGGCATAGTGTTCACAAAGGGTTCATTTGGACCTCAATCGATAATCTGTTATCAGATAGGCTTGCGGTTGGTAAGGTGTTAACCGTACGACTATAGAAGGTTCAAACAATTAACTCTAATCTGGGTTAAACACCGCAAAACTTTTGTAGTGATGTAAAACGGTGACAGACAGTTCAGTCGCTTCGAGCTGTTTCTTATTATAAATATAAAACTAAAACGAAAACAATGTATTGTTTAAAATTGATCAAGTGGCTCAATTTCACAAATTCCAAAAGTCTCACATGCTATTTGATCACTGTATTAATATTTAAATTTGTTATTGATAACTGTTTTTACAATTATTTTCCATAAAGTTAAAAAAATAATTATCTGGTGTTAAAATATGTCAGTATTGAATTATGTTGAACAACGACAAAAATTCGGAATAAGACGTAATACAAATACGAAAAAGATTTGCAGTTCGAAAAAATAGTAAAATAAATGATCACATTATATTTTAAAGATAGTCATTCTTTGACAAAACATAAAGGTTTTGATAAACAAATATTTAAATTACATAAACACTTTTGCTCAAGATTTTAATTATCGAATATTAGTTACTCTAAATGTAAATCAGTTTCCAAGTAGTATTGAATATTTAAAAAAAATTATTCATGTAAATTACATTTGAACTAATACCTCTTTATTAATCATCGTAATTGTTTAGAATTATGTAAATGTTAACCAACGTTTTCCTGTTCTCGTTTTTGCTATAAATTGCAGAGACCTTGTTAATTTAAATAAATTATTGTGTAAACTCGTACATTTTTTCTTGTAAAATCACTAACTTTACAAATACGAATGTATTTAGTAATTTACCTCGTTATACCAGTTAACGAATTTCTTGATAAAAGAATCTTTGAAATATTCGAGAAAATACTTCTATTTTCAACGTTTTGTACTTTTAGCCAGTAGATCGCTTAATTTGTTATTTTTAATTAAATGAAATGAACAGTTGGTGAAATGAACTAATTAGAATCGATAATGAATACTTTTATTTTATAGTATCGATAGGTACATGATCTCAGTGGTTTTCTCATTAATACTGATTAATATTGATTATATTTTATATTAATATTCATTATATTGTTTTTAAAGATTTTAAAACTGCTTTTAAAGATTTGGGAAATATAGCAGTTTAGTAACTTGTGTCATCAAAATAATCAAAACAAAAATTATCGTCAAAGTTTCAATATTTGCAATAAATATGAAGCAATCTTTTATGCATTTGTAATTTATATGATCTAAATAATTAAGTTAAAGTTTTTAAAATGTATAGTGAAATTCTTCATGAAGTCACCTAAAATTTTCTGCAACGCATTCAGTCTGAAAAAATTAGAGCACTAAAATTAAATAATTAATCAACATTTGACCACTTATATTTAAACTGAAACTAACCTATAAAAATAAATAAATGATGGATAATTCGTAAAGTAGCTTTTGCATTTTAAAACAATAGATCCAAACAATGATTCGTTATCTTGATGAAGGACGTTGAATTTTCGTAATTTAAAACAAGAAATCTAAGATCCGCCATTTTGACGGCTTCCGTAATTTCCGAGTACTTTATCCGAACAATTTGAGGTAGTTCATTCGAAAAAGTTATTCCACGCTAAATAGATAAATTTTTGAACTCGGTTACTGGCAACTCTAAAATTAGCGAGGGTGCTACAGAAAATTTTTAGTTTTTGTTTTAAAATTGTGTAAAATGAAATATGTATAAAAAGAAAATCAGAAAACTTGATAAAGAATTGAAAAGTGATATTAAAGAGAGGACTCATATTAAATGTTATCGATAATATCAAATGAAAATGGTGCTGCAGTTTCACAGAAACAAAAATATTGTTCCAATTTTGAAATTCAGCACACGTAAAATTACACAAAAGAATTTAATTCTGACTTTACGAATTACAAATTTTGTTAAAAGCTATAAACATTCTACGATTATAATTATACATATAAACGTTTAGTTATAAAAGTAATATGGATGGTCACCTTAGTGGACCAAATACAGTTGAACGTCTAATTATAAAAGTAACATGGATGGTCACCTTAGTGGACCAAATACAGTCGGTGCTAATGTGATCAAATAGCATACATGAGACATTTAGAACATCTAATTCTTGAGCGATTGTCCTGTCTTCGTCTAAAGAGAATATTGTACACCTTGAGACTTGGTGTCAGAATCGATTTAGACCCAGATCGGTCGACACCGTTTTTGACCGATAACAGCGAGCTTATTAGTGATCCGTAGTAACGCGTTGATCAAAAAGCAATCTTTCGATCAATCGCGTATGATCATGTTTCCCCTCGTTCTTGTAACAATTTCTTCTCAACACGAACAGAGAAACAAGAATTTCGTGGATCGTCGACATCGACGACCCGGGGATCGTTTTTCTTTTTTTCATCGTGCCAATGCAAATCGAAAGTTGCCATTCGAGATGTGCCAATTAACGATATCGAGTTAGAAACGTAAGTCGAAGATCGTGCGAACACCCGAGAGCTTTTCCGGAGCTTGTGGAACGCGTGGGGAAATCGATAAGGGGGTGTTCGTATCGATAAGCAGGAGCAGCCGAGTGCTCGACCGTTTCGTGCAGAATGGTAAGGAGAGACTAAATCGACGAAAGGAAGCACGAGAAATTGCGTTGAAGTACAATACCAGGTGAACCTGAGACATATCTAACTTTGTAATTAAATCTTAGGCGTATGTAAATGTAAGGATTAAGAAACCTGATCGAACGTCTCGCGTTCCGGGATATTATGTACAGAGTATTTGAATCTTTCTTGTGATATAATCGTAACATTAATAAGATATAAATCGATAACAAGGCAAGACAAAAAAAAAGTAATTACTATTATCATTCCATGTTTTTTCATAGAGAGACGAGGTGTTAGCGTGGTCGTGAAGAGCGCCAAATGGACAACCCTCTGTTTTTAATCTCGAACAAACCGATTCGACGTGTAATTTTAAATAACTCGAATTTCTTTCACCCTGTAAAGAATACGATTCTCTCCCTTACGCTTTAATCGTTGTGTCTGTTGAGAATGAGAAAGAAACTGAGTCTCAGACTAATTCTGTGAATTTAGTTAGGCGAAACGAGAATGTAAAAAAAAGGAAATGTTAAGAAAGTGAAGATATTGAAACTTTTATTTTCATTCACGACTACTTAGGCGACTCGTTAGACGTAAGATCCCGTAAATTAATACTTATTTATAATCCTTAGAGCGGCCGTAGAAAAGACGTTTTTCTACCAGAATTTCTGTGCCAACTACAAAAAAAAAACAATGTTGTAGACAATTTTGTTCCAAGTTGAAGCATCATTCTAATCTTGTAAGATACTCAAATATATCTTTATTAAATATATTTGAATTTCGTAGTATATTATATTCTGATATTGATTATACAGTTCATTTTTGTATATTGGTGTGTGATAAATAAATAAGAATATTGTTTCTAAGCAATTTACGTTCGGTTTGATCCTGTTGTCATTTCAAATCAGTTTTAACGGTTTTTTATGTTCTAATGAAATTAAATTGTATTTGGTTTTATATCGACTATCGAATGTACAAAGTTTCCTGTTCCTATATCACATTTCTCCTTTGAGAAGACTATAGTGTTATTAGATTAATATTAGAAGTCGGTGTAAAAAAATTAACCTTTACATTCAACAAATAATATGATGTTAGGTAAAAACCATTTGCAAATACTCTTTGTAAAATTTTAATAGTTCAAAGTTTTTAATTCTTCAAATTCTAAAGCTTGTACATTCTTTAATCACTTAATTCCTCAATTTTTAAATATACGAACTCGCAAATTTTCAATTTCCTAAATTTACGATTTTTCCAATTTGCAAATTCTTAATTTACCAAGTTTTGAAATTTCCATATTCCCAAATTATAAAATTTCCAACATCGTAAATTAGCAAATATTCACAAATTTTAACTCTTCGAATCAAAAATATTCAAATTTCTAAATTTCGAATACCCCAGTTCCGAAATTACCAAATTCCTATACTTTCAAATTCTCAAATTTCTAAATTTTAATTTACGAAATCTCTAAATTCTTAAATTCGCAAACTTTTGGAAGTCTAAATTTTTAAATGCCCAAATTACCAATTCCTAGATTTTTACATTTTCAAATTCTGATACCCCGAAATTTCTAAATTTCCAAGTCTCCAAATTACCAAACGAAAATGAGGGGAAACTTCGGAATACCGTCATGTTCCGATTCTGGCCAAATTTTAATTATCCTAAGGATTTCTGTCTTATGTGCCGTCATCTAGCGGTACAAGATGAGAACTAATTAAACTACACTTTCAAAAGTGTGTAGTTCACCCTATTCGCCGGAGAGATGGCGTCACTTGTTTCATTTCCGGAAAAATTCAATTAATATTAATTTTCTTGATTAATATGCTATATGTTTATTAATATTGATTTTATGCTGTTTACAATATATTCCGTGAGTCCGAAGATGCGGATTATGTGTTCAGAACAATTCGCACACTATACCTCGTCGATAATATAGGGAATGACATAAGAATGGCAAAAAATTTTCTTTCGAATCGCCAAAAACCATTCTCATAAATATCATCTTTTGCAGAAAAGAGCTTATTGGTAAAATTTGGTCGATATCGGAGCATGATTTTCCAAAGTTTCGACGAAAATGATTATCACATGGAGCGATGGTGCGATCTACTATTAAGCGTAATCGGCACCGTCTAGGAATATTAGGACTGCTTTTTATGCCCTCATGCGGTGACTTGCAGAAGTTCCTGTCCAGCTTTGTCTATCTTATGTGTGTTTGGTTAGGAGAGACAAGGATAGTAGTTTCAAAAATGTGTAAAACACGAATTACAAACGCCAAAAGTACTCAGCGAAAAAGTAATATTTCGCCATGATTTCTTTTGCGTACTATTCCCAGAACTCTAATCTAGGTCGGTACGGAGCTCGATTTTGGAAAAATGGGACGTGAAAAATTTCCTTCTATAACAAAACATTAGTTTTCAGCTCATAAAATTTCAAGGACAAAATTGAAAATCGAGCTCCGTACCGACCTAGATTAGAGTTCTGGGAATAGTACGCAAAAGAAATCATGGCGAAATATTACTTTTTCGCTGAGTACTTTTGGCGTTTGTAATTCGTGTTTTACACATTTTTGAAACTGCTATCCTTGTCTCTCCTAACCAAAAACAACATGGATAGCCAAACGTCGACGAACTTCTGCAAGTCACCGCATGAGGGCATAAAAAGCAGTTCCCTAGTACTTTTTGACCATATCGTGTACGCTTAATTAATCAAACTTCAGATCCCTACAGTTTTTGCACATCTGTTGGTAATTTTGTAAAACATAGAATGGTCACTTACTGATAGATGACACTTATACCACAGTTTTCTCTTTATTCAAAAAACACACTTATGAACATAAATATGCAATTATTAATTTGTAAATTACAATTTATGCTATTCATCACAATTCTAAAGAAACATGTAAACAAAACTAAAAAGAGTACACCCCTTGCTACTCAAATAATTGTTGTGAGGGTATTAATTAAACATCAATTTACTTTTTACGTTCAATTTATTTTTCATCGAAGATTTTCAACAAATTCGTTGAATGAACATATTTGACACAGACATTCACTATAAAGTCATAAAGTATTGTCTACTTGTTAGTTGTATAGAAATAGAATTTACAATTGTATTCAATCCATTCAAAAGCTTGAATGGTTTTAATGTACACCGCATGCGTAATCACTTATGTAGACGGAATATGGCTACTGCTTAGATGTTCGAAAAATTCCAAATTGCATTGGGAGAAAAATCGGGATCTTACATTTATTAACATTAACGGTCTCTCAATAGTGTAACTGAAAAATGTAGTAAAATAGTTACGAACGTTTAAAGAATTACTTTACACGTTATTAAAATACATTCAATGCTAATTTGATTTAGAGAGGTAGTTCAATCCGCTATTATCTCCATAGAGAATTATGAAAATACATTTTTCCAATTACGATCCAGAGACTTTAACCAAAATACAGAATAGCGATATTTCGTAACTCCCTCGTCGGTTGACGCATCAGTGTTACCTGAACATTCCGTTTCCTGAAAGAAAATCTTACTTATCTCATAGATTTTTGTGCGTAACTAAGAACAAAAGGTCATTAATTCATACATAGTGTTTTAGAAAGATTGCACAGTACTGTAATAAAACTAAATTTTTCATTTTAAAACAAATCAAGTCTTTCATCATTTAATTTTGTTTTCGAGACACGTGTGACACCGCTATTTCCTCTAAATTGTAACATTTTTCCATTTTACATAAAATCATTCCTCGTGCTATTCTGCATACAAAATATATAAAATAAAATTCGTGAAAGCACAATATTGTATTAGTTTTATTTTTTCTTAAAACCTATAACAAAATTATTTTTTATTAACAGAGAAAAATAATCATAAGAACTTTCATATATTAAAATAATAAAAATAATAATTTAAAAAAGTGTATTTATTTAATACATGTATCTGCTAAATACAGCGCACATTACAAATAATCGCGCATCTAACGGAGTTAAATAAAAATTACATCCTTACTGTTTATGAGACAAAAATATATTCCGTTGTGATGTCTGAATAACCAGGAATGTTAGGTCGTAGAATGCGTATTACAGTGCGAGGATTAGACCTCGGTACACAAGATTTTAGAGATACAATAATTTAAGGGTTCTTCATTCACATTTGTAGTTTCAAATCAATTCTTCACCCGTAGCAGAAATAAGACCCAAGGAGTCATTACATTCTATCAAATATTTTTTGATTCGTTCTTAGTCACATATGGTTGTGAACCCTTAACCTTAACAGTAGTCTTTTGTTTGCAATTTTTCTATACATGTCGAGGTATTGCTTGGTTTTATTACTCGCTACGGTCATTTTGCAGGAAACCCAATACTCATTTCATAGGTAATTTGTATTTCCATTTCCACTCGAATTTAGTTAACCAATAGAAAGTAGGGAACTGTTTTCCCTCACCAATGTCCCAAAAATTGTACGTCCAATCCGAGCCTTTGTAACACGTAAAACATCTTCGAAGAGACGCTCTCAGTCATCAAGTACATAGGAAAATAAACTCTAGTCGTTCGAAGTCAAATCCATTCTTTAGATACAGTCCACTTATATTCACTTATTGGGAATCTACCGACTCCACGGGTCGTTTAATCGTCACTTAATACTGCTGACGCTGCGACGCACATACATGGAACATTTGTTTCGCTGAAATTGTAAAGCTCGATATAGCAAAGAATAAAAAGGTGTTGCGAAGGTGGAGATAAAAATGCTGTAACAAAAAACTATTATAAACGAGCATTGGCGTAATTAAAATCATTGTTTCGGGTAGACTAAGTCCGCTAGATTTATTAGTCACGTTAACACTCCACATAATGTGGCACTAAATGAGTTCTGGAAATATAGGAGTTTGGGGGCGAAGTTTGCAAATTTGCAGATTTGAATAGTTGGAAATTTAGGGATTTGAAGATTTTGGGATTTTGGAACTTGAAGACTTTGAAATTTGGAAATTTAATCATTTAGCAATTTTATGTGGTCATTTATTAATTTAGTAATGTAGCAATGTAGTCATTTAGTTATGTAGTAATTTTAGTCATGTAGTAATATAGTAATGTAGTCATTTAGTAATTTAGTAATTTAGTCATTCAAAAATTTAGAAACTTGGAAATTTCGCAACTTGGAACTTTAAGAATTTAGAGATTTAGAAACTTGGAAATTTTAGTTTCAGAAAATTTAGTGATTTGAGTATCTGATGTTTTGAGAATTCGCACATTCGAAAATTAGGAAATTTCCAAATTTTTGACACGCGTTAATCCTTTTTCTGGAGTGGCCAAATATCCACCCTCACCGTACCTAGTTACGCCAATGTCCTCAAGTGAGATTAACCTCTTAGGCCACTATAGTGGCTTTCGTGGATCCATCCCTCTATACGACAGTCAACTATAGTGGCTATAGACAGTCAACTATAGTCAACTCACCGTTTAAATTGAATGATCGTTTTCATATATTTTTGCCTTCACCACGTTCTATAAGAATATTAACAAATCCCACAAAAGTACATTACATGTAAATAAAAGGTGACGCCAAGTAGTTTAGACACTATGGGAGCGCCTCTTTGCACTAATACGATATTGGAAACATTTGAAAATTACATATTTTGTGAATTTTCTAAAAAAGTAAACTATCAAAGTTAAAGTATATCATATCTTTGGGAAAAATAATTTAGTCATCAAAAACTTCATTCCAATGTACTCGCGTAGAGAACAGCATTGTCACACATTGTAGTGCTGTTTATGCGTAATTTGTGTCTGCCGTAGAGAAGCAGCGCCGCGTAAAGTTCAGCCGTGCCTAAGAGGTTAATTACATGTTTTCTGAGTACATAAAAGTACCCATTTAACGGAAGTCCCTCAAAAATTAAATTGTAAAATGGTACTGCAATAATCGAATTATACTCACGTGATATCAAGGCACTTGTAACTCCACTGAACAGAGAAACAGAAGGAGATTAAAATATTTCGATCCAAGAAAACGCGTTCCCGCGCGATCTTCCTTACTTTTCTATACACCTAAGAAGGATACACGAAAAAAGCTGTTAGAAGTAAATGTTTCAAACGCTTCAAACAAAACTTTACACAGATCGAATTAAAAAATACGCCTGTCGACATATTGCTATCACATTTTCGGATTATACAGAATATTGATTACTAATAAAAGTTTAAACAACGTGCATATATTAGAACTTAATATATTGTAGATTAAGCACTTGACACGTTTGGCATTTAACGGATATAACAAGTATTTGATGCTTGGTTTTCTTTTAATTTTTATTTCATTTCAACGTTAACGTAAGTTAAGATACATTAGAACATTTAGAAAGATGTTAAATAGATTTTATTATATTGTTTTCACATCACATCTTAATATTAATTAACGCTTCGTCGTGTTTCTTTTTTTTTTTTAAGCTCTAGGGGGATTAAGTACGAAAATTCCGATATAAACAAGCTGTTGTAATTACTAGTATAATGAACAATTTGTTTACAAACTTTTGAAGAGATTAAGATTACTCGTTAACTCTAAACATGTTTATTTATTTTCATTCGTGTTATAAACGTGTTAATTGATTAGAATTTTAATTTGATTTTATGCTTTCGAACGGAACTTATTATAGCGCTATTATGTTTCTCATTTATTGCGATTCTTATTTATTTACGATTACATAGAAATAGAGAACAGATAGTTACTTTAAAAATGAGAAAATGTTTATAAATTACGCATAGATTATTTTATCATCGTTTTGTATACTTATACTGAACGGTTGCAAAATTACAATGTCTTCCATTTTTTTTCTAGTTTTCTCTTTTTTATAATGTTAATACTATGTCAATATCTTTACAATAAAGTACACAAATTTATCGATTAGCATATTTTGCACGTGCCACTATACACGTGTTCGTTAAGTCTTATTTATATTCTTTTTAGGTTTTTCGATGAATTGTTTTAATCGGTTTTGCACGTAAACACTATACACACGAGTTACGATACAATTTACATAATTATACGTAGCTTATTTAATATTAATCATTCGTAAATTTACAATATTTAGTTCAATTTTTAACATGTATTGCTAATTTATTATAACACACACGACTGTCCGAGCTATGTATTTTTATAAGTCAAACGTGTTTAATGCGTGGCATATTAAAACTAAAAAGTCATTTTTCTTTTATTTCAAGTAACGCGTATAAAAATCAAATTCTCGAAGTATATGCATATTCTATAATTTTCGTTTTCATTATTTAATGACATCGATGTATATCAGTGATAGGCAAATGCAGCGATAACATGAAATACGTAGACATTTGATTTTTCAGATTTAAGGATATTATATGGCACTTCAGAAATAGGTACGTAAACATTATTTTTCAAATTTTTTAATTTACAATATTTCCAACTAGAAAAATTGAATATTAGACACTTATAAAATTAGTAATCTAGAAATTTTTAATTTTCATATTTTTAAGATCTTTAAATTTGGACCTTGGAAATTTAGAAATTTGGAAAATTTGGAAATGTAGAAACTTATGAAGTAGGTGTCTTAAAATGTAGAAAGTTGAAAATTTACAAATTTACAACTATAGACACTTCAAATTCACAAATTTCTGAAGCATTGAATTTTTTAAATTCAAATTTCTTCGTTCCTGTTTTTTCTAGAATTCAGAAATTTAGAAATTCAAAAACTTCGAAAGTAAAAAATTTAAGACTGCAAAAATTTCAAATTTCTAAATTTCCAAATTTAGAAACTTAGAAACATAGAAGAACATTAACAAATATCTTACATTTCAAGTTTTTAAATATCAATATTTAGAAATTCGTCTACTTGAAAATTTACAAATTCATTTGCAAGTTTAGAATTTTAGTAAATCAGAAATATAGTAATTTGAAAATTTCAGAACATAGAAATTTCAAACTTTCGGATATTCAAATGTACGTAAGTACATGTACCGCGCCCTCAGGGGTGTAGTTACCAATCACTGATGTATATTACCAATTACAAAACAAAAAGCAAAAACTTGTCAAGGGTATGCGTTCAAAATGGAATATTAAAAAGGCAATACGAAACACTCGATCTACAGAAAAAAATTCGTGACACAGCTCCGACGGTTTCATTTCACAATTTTACTTGTTTGCATTCCATCGATCCTCTTGGTCCTTTTAGCCTTCCACTCTGACGTGACGTTTTTTTTTTTCGAAGAGTAAAAACAAGGATTCGAGGAAATTTCATTTGAGATTGAAACGTTGATACAAAAAAATCAGTGTTCAATCCAGTCAACATTACGACACAAATTAATTCATTCAGATTTTACGAGACAAATATTGCGTGATCTGTTGCGATAAAAACATCAAAGTCGCTGAGACACTTTGATTACAGTTTTCATTGTATTACATATTTCGATTCATCCAGCGTCTACAAAAAAATACATCTGAAAAGCATGTCAATAACTGCGAGCGAAAATAAAGAAAAAGACACGGCGATACAACAGTATCTTCCAAAAAGGAATTCGCCAGAAAAAAAGTAAACATCGTGAATGTAAAACTATCGAAGTTACCTCATCAACTATAAAAAATGGAAGAAACAATCGATAACTATCGTACCGATTCGATTGGTCGTTGCAATACGATGAAAAATTGTAATATCGATTACGTGCCTTGTTTTTAATCCAGTTAGTCTCCCATGTTTACGTTTGGAAACGTAAACCTTGTTTCGTATTTTATACAAATACGAAATAGTAAAGTCAAAAAGTTGTCTCAGCGGGTGTTTCGGATATATAAAAATTAATAAAAATTTTGGATGATTTGTTTTCTGTTTTGTTTTTGTTAGGACTTTTTTACTTGGAGGGTCGTGAATACGGAGCGTTGCGGTAGCGCGAGCTTGAGCCCGATGTCGTTGTCGTCTTGTACGATTTCCATGCGCGGCTCGATGATTCCTCTGCGAATTTCATGGAGTGATTCATTTGTATTATTTCAGTGAATTCAATACACCACGACGATATTATTAATCGGATGTTCTCCTAACTATACTACGCGAAGCGACAGCGTTATGTTAATTCGATACGTGTCTACAGTTTGCAAAACTTGGTTATACGCAGTGATATTTTATTCTAAACCAGAGATTTGAGACTCAGATTTTGGAACCTCAAATCTTTCAAACTTTTGTAGGTTGGAACTTTAGGATTTTGGACTTTATAGTTTTGGAATATGATTTCAAAATTTTTGAACCAGAGAATTAAGAGACTGGAATTTTGTATTTTTGAATGTCAAATTTTGTTGGATGTGAGAACTTTATAACTTTAATATTTTAGAAAATAATGCGCCACAAATAACTGTGTCACGAAAAATGACCGTTTGTAAAAGTGGATAAAAGTCTATAAAAGTTTGGGAAACTGTCCCATGCTACTGCCTACTGAACTTCAAATTAGTATACTATGTTTTTATAATACGACAAAAAATTGTACTAAAATTTAAATTTTATATACCTGCTAAAAACATACATACACATAACTTATGCTAAATATCTTATCTCAAATTTCATATAGACTATTTAACTGTAGTAACTGAATGAAAAAGTATATAGTGAAAATGTTAGCTAATCTCAACAAATTACATTTTGCTTCATACACCAGCTTTCAATCAACTTTACTGTATGAATTATAGTACAGCATTACCTATCTAAAGTATTCACTTCAGTAAAATAAGTATCTATCAGGATCATCTAATTCAAATTTCTTTTTCTCAGAAAAGATTACCTTTACAGCAGCTTTTTAGCATATATTTTTGTTACAGTATAAATTAAATTGAATGCAATATGCAGAACTAATCTTTGCTATAATTCAAGTGGTGCAGAAGAATTTATTCTTTGTTTCATAAAAAAATATTTTCATGTTCAATATTTGATTTTTCAAAACAAATGCAAAAACTTTTATCAAATATGCTATTCTTACAAAAATAGAATATTAGAAACTTATAATTTGAAAATCAGTAGACAACATTACAAGAAAAGTATCACTGTGTTTAATCAAGTGTCACAGACTATAATTCAACTGGTCGTAAAGGACTGAAAGGACTTAGCTCAAATCAGTTCACACGTGGTTATATGAAGCCATTCCATGACTATTTTAGCTTTGAATATTATGGAAAATTTCATAAAATTCAGTTCAATGTATAGAAGAATACACGTTTCAATTTTATAGGAACAATATAAAAATTATATGTTTCATTAATATCATAAACATCGTTTTATGCTGCTTACATCTGTTCGATTTAATCGTAAAAATTTTGTAAAAATTTCAGAAATTACAAGAATTAATTATTACAGCTATAAGCCATTATATTAATGTTTTTTTTGTTTTACTTTTTAGAATTCTGGTGCGTTTAAATTTCGACTGAAGAACTTTAGGTGTTAACTAATTTTTATTATCTATTTCATGCTCCGACAATATTTTTCAAATATTTTTAGATTATCAAGTTTCTCGTTCAATCCGAATCAATTCAAGATATTTAATTGTTTTTAATACGAGCAACAGTCGGTGAAACTTCAACTATGTATAAATTAATATATTAAGATATTTTTAACCGAAATTATGTTAATTCTGTTCCACATCACACATGCGAATGTTTATGGTAATTTATATTTAATTACGTGTTAAACTTTTATATTATGAAAACAATAATGAACATAAACAAATAGTACTATATTACCTGGATATTCAGACGTTTCGTAGTAGTCGTGTGAAGAGTGCGGAACAGCATCGTCATCGTACTCGTAAGTCGTGTACCTCGAGGAAGGGAACATATTATGTCTAAATGACGTATAAAAATACATATATGGCACATTAAAAAGCTAAATTACTCAAAATATGTATATTATATACCATATAGTCAGTGAAGAAAAGTACGACAATAAATAAGTTGCACTTAATTACATTATATCACAGGACAAATATTCAAAATTTTTACATTTCATACGGTAAAAACTCGATAATTTCCTATATTGTGGGCTCTATAGACTACACAAAGAATTACAGAAATAATGTATGTAAGAGATATTGTTAACCAAGAATATATATAAGCCGAAAATTTAAATAAGGAGAGACATATTATTTAAAGAAAATTATTCGAATTATTTACTTTTTATCCTTTCGAAAAATGTTTCTGATTTTCATGTACAAATTGTCCGATATTTTATTCTATGAATGTATATTTTAGGAGAAACAGGACACTATTTAAATGTTGATAATATGTTTATTATACTCACCCCGATGCTGATGTATAATGTCGGTCTCCGTATCGACTACTACTGCCAGTTGACGTGTGATAATCGTAATCGTGATGAGAACCGACACGATTACTCGGAGGAGGTGTAGCAGTCTCGTAACTGTGAATAAAACAATTATCATAAATTTTAAACAATATCCTTTTTATTTATTGCAAAATAACGTTTACTCTTAAGTACAAAACCCTTACCCATAACTTTGATCCATAGCAACTCTAGCACGATCCAAAATGGAAAATACTTTACTTTTTGCTGATACTTGACGTGAAACTGGTCCTCGACTCGAAGGTGGTGGAAGTATAGCCGCTAAATTTAAGATATCAAAAAATGTATCAATTTTCTCGAAATTACGATATATATTCATAGTAATACAAAGTCACTTACCTCTTGAAGATCGTGGCATCGTAGGTCTTGCAGTTGGCCTTAATATGCCACCGCTTGGTACGCCCCTCATAGGCCTTCTGTCATCGGCATTTGAGGGATCATCGTTCATACTCATCTCCATTTCACGCATTTGTTCCTGACGTATATTATCATTATTGTCAGGGATCAAGTACTTCCGAACTTCGGCTAACGCAAACGCGATACGGGCATAAGCTTCTGCAGGAGGTGCTAGAGCTGTTATCTCAACATGAAGATCATCCGAAAGATGAGCGTATTTCGGATCCAAAGACATACGATATTCTTCCTCCTAGATGAACATAATCGAATAAAAAATTATCGCATTACTATCGCGCAACAAATGTATGGAACACAATTACTACCATGATAAAATTGTCTCTTACATTAAGTGGCACCTGAATAAAATATTGAAGGTTTCTTCAATATAATTGTAATATATACATAGATATATATAATTGTTGTTATATAGAAACACAAAATTAAATAATACCTTCTGACGATCCTTCATTGATCCTCGTCCTAGAACAGCCATTTTACACATTGTTTCTTCTTGTAAACGTTTCATGGAATTACCCTTAGGGCCCAATAATTTTCCAACAAAGTTAAACTGCAAATAATGCTGGGTCACATTTTTGTTTCTGTTTGTACAAAAAAAGAAAGCATTGATAAAAAAATACAATTACCTTGGGATGTTCCCGAACAGGTACCAAGACCTTGACTGAAACGCGTATTGGTTTCTCACGATAAATATCCACATATTTTGGATCCCTTACTGGCTTTCCAATAGCTTGAGTCTTCTGAATTTCTGTGGAATAATCCATTCACTTTTAATTCAAGATTGTTTTGATTTTGAATATTAATTAAAGAAAAATTATTAATATATCCTCCTCAAGTGATTCATAAAATTATATATCAATTTATTAATATTAATTCAATCCACAAGTATCACTCTGTTACATAGATGATGTCATTCAGACCCAGGATGCCTGCAGAAAGCCTTATTGTAAGTTATGTTTACTATAAACTAAGTTGATGTCCCCCACTAAGATTAAACTGTCCTATATTTGAACTTATTATTCTCCATTCATAATGCTCCTCAAAATAGATTAATGATATTACAAAATTAATTACATTACGTTTCAAGAGAATAGCTGAGAAAAACCTCATGTTATTAACTATAAGTTAAAGAATATCAGTAACATTATAATGAATTCTAGAAGTGAAATAAAATACATAAATATTTTACAAATAATGATACATAGATAAATATTACATGATTCCTACAAAATATTAATTTTTACTTAAAATGCTTTTATTGCATATTAAGTAAAAATATAAAATTTGTATACAAAATTATTCAGAAACATTAATGAATAAGTGGTTATCTATGTAAATAAAAAATACCCACATAATAAATAAACCATTATAAAAATAAAAACCTAACTGTTGTATTTAGTATTTAATATTGTATCAATAAATAATTTTACAGTAATTTTACAGTACAATACATAAGTTTAATACTTCAGAAGGATAATGATATTTTACATTCATGATCAATTAATCACTTCAATTTAAATTCATTAACTATTAAGAAAATATAAATGATAGGGCTA
Source organism: Megachile willughbiella (assembly GCA_945859595.2). Classification (NCBI taxonomy): domain Eukaryota; kingdom Metazoa; phylum Arthropoda; class Insecta; order Hymenoptera; family Megachilidae; genus Megachile; species Megachile willughbiella. The sequence continues at coordinate 10,452,592 of OX243803.1, read as the reverse complement.
ACCTTAAGCTTCAATTAATATAATTATAAAACTGTATGAAGTAAAAGATTAAACCATAAAACTGTACTGAAAAGAAACATAACAACAATCAAAGATTAACAAATTTGTAATAAAATAGAAAATATCAATGTGAACAGTGATAACAATGGATCTGAAATAAAAAAAAGAATGTGAATATTAATACAATTATAACAATAAAAGTTACCTTGATCGAGTAGCCTAGTTGCATTAGGCCATTTCTGTGAATCCAATTCAACTTTTTCTTGCAAAAGCTCCCGAACATATTCCCCGGCTTTGTCAACTTGATGTTCCTTTTCATCACGATCTTTCTCTGATGATGCTCTTACCTTCGCGTCGGCATTTTCATCTCTTTGATATTTATACTCACCATTACTCTGTCTATCACTCATGATTAATCCGTGTTATCAAATACTTTCACAGTGATAAACAGAAAAAAAAGAACGATTTCGTTAGTCCAGTAAGGAAACGAAGCAGATCATCAAACGACCAGACACGAGTTTACAGCAAAGTTACAATGGCTGAACGCTAAGCTTTTTCATCTTTAGCAAACCTTAAGGTGTATATTCATGTATTGACTCGTACATTTTTTTGGATTATTAAAATATTTCTGTTTTATATATATATATTCCATACAAATTCAATATTTTAATATTATAAAATTGTTTTTACTTAAATTTGTACAACATTTATGTACATTTATAATTATGAAATGTGTAGATAAGCGTATAATATTTTATTAGTGATTCAGTGTTATATCTAATTTACTCTGCATAATAAATGTCTATGATTTTTGCAAATTTTTAAATAAAAAATTTCAAGTAGGGAGTGTGAACTTAGTTTAATATTTGTATTGTATACAAATGGTGAAAATATCGAAGATATTTCTAGTGACTACAATAGTCAATGGTATTACCAAAGAGTAAGGTATACTTTGTGGTATTATCATGATTACCATAACCAAATTATTCGACCTAACCTCGCAATATGTTAATGTGCGCTTAAACTTCGATTTCGGTTGCTAATTATGTTCAAAAATCATAAAAAGTGTAAACGAATATTGTAAAAATGAGTCATATAGTCGTAATACGAAGCTATAAGCCGGGTGATGAAATCAACTGTAAGGAATTAATAAAATCCGGTATTATGTCATCTTTAAGTTCAACCTTTTTTGGGATTGTATTAAAAGAACTGACGTTTCAATTGATGATACTGTTTGCCGCTATAATGTTCATTTTTTTCGGATTACCTCTCACAGTTTGTTTTTTAGTTATACCACTTGTTATTTTTCTTGTCTACATTGGAACTTACATAGGTTTCACCACGAAATCTATGGAAGTTAATGAAGAAGTTTCTAACATACCAAGGTACAGTTTTATTCTCCTCATGTTTCTTAAGTAACATTATAAATTTTAAATAGATTGATATTATAACTTGTGTGGATTCGTTTTTATTTAACCCTACAATAGTATAACTTTTCAGCACATCCATTAACAACACACAGTAGTAACAAACTATTCCACAAATCTTTCAGTTTTTTCTTCTTTTCTAATTGTAATGGGAATTTTTTGAACACTACCTTGTTATTCAGACAATAAAGAAGAGACTGATGTATAATATTTTTAATTTAAAATACTTTTGAAGTGTTGGAACAATAAATTATAATACTCATATTATTGTAGGGTTACTTTAAAAATTATTTAAAATTATTAGTTGTTTTGTTATTGTTTAATGTTATATAATTCATTTTGTATTTTTTGTGCTTAAAAGTAAATGTTATATTACTTTGAGAATTTTATATACTTATACATAAAAAATCAAATAAAGTAAAATAGTTTGGAAGAAGAGAATTGTATTGTATAAATTGCCTCATCTATTACAACAGGATGTACATGTCCAATGCATTTTCATGCTTTTGGGTTGCGGAAGCATTTGAACCTTACATAATGACACATCATCCAAAGAATATACATTACACCATTATGACAGAACAACAGTTTCGCGATTCAAATATTGATATTTCATCTCAAGTAAAAAGGATTGTAGGGACCATTGCTTTATGTAAAAGTCATAGATTAGACAAAGGTGCATGGATTAAAAGGCTATATGTACACGAACGATACAGAAGAAAAGGAATTGCTTCGTGCCTGATTAATGTTGCTGTGCAATTTGCTATTGATCAAGGTTATAGCTGTGCTAATCTTGTTGCTTCCGAATATACAGAAGGTGGAAGAGAGTTATGTCTTAAGAAAGGCTTTGAATTGCGACAAATGTATCATAGACCCATAGTGGGTCCACTTGTAACTATATTAATGTATGAACTGACGTATCAAATTAAACCTGGTGAAGATGATTATGTACCTGCTGCGTACAACAGAGCAATGCTTAATCAATAAGAATGAAATTTGATGTTTGTTAACATGGTTGAATTGAAATTTTGAAACATTTATAAACTCATACATACATTTCCAGAGAAAAGTTTCTAAAAGTTGCATTTACAGTTAATTATATAGAACTATTTATATTTTATAATATTAAGTATAATCTGGTAATAAACATTTATTATATAATTGAACATTTAATATGACATAACATGTTGTATAAATCGTCATATGTATAGAAATATGTACAAAAATATATTTTCTTACTTTCTTACATTTTCCCAATATGTCTGAACCTCTTTACCCTCCCAATGTTTTTCTGTAATTTTACTTATGTATCTGAAAGAATAGAAAAATTATTTTGTTTACAGATAAATATTTGTAATATGTAACAAAGTTATATTAACTATTCATACATTTTATGAATCAGTGTTTTGTGGTTATTTGGTGTAAGTTCAATTAATTTTGTTAATAATATGAAAATGAATGTTTTGTTACACAAGAACTTTTACTTTGATTGTTGATAACTCACCAACTTAAGGATGAAGTATAATATAAAAGCCTGAAGACTTATGTATCACAAAAATGTATGGATAAAATATAATTCTACATTATACACATAAAAAAGCTCTGATAGCTGGAACTATGGGCACATAGAAGAGAGTATTTATTTTTTAAGACATGTGACTTTAGGTTTTATAACAGAATACTCTATAAAAGAACTTGAATAAATAATATGAGAGGGCTGGGATAATGCAAGATAAGGCAAGCTTTCTTTTAAGTTATTTCGTGAACTATTACTATATCTTTAATTTTTGTTTGTATTTTACTGAACATAATTTCTTAAATAACATTGCCTTATTCCTGCAATAAATCTTGGCAGTACTCTCAAAACATTATCAATGTTTAATATACCATGCAAAGTAGACAAGTAATGTTCTATGTAATTTACTATAATTGCAAAGCTGTGTTCCAAAGTGTAATAAGCAGTACATCTTTACATGTATCATAAAAATAATATGATACATTTCTATTATAATTGTGTAAAAATAATAATAATAATATCTTACTAGATTAATACTCACTTTTCTTGAATTTCTTGTAATAGATTTTTCTCCTTTTCTGTAATACCATTTCTAAGTAAATCCAGACTCATCTTCAGTTCATTTAAAGTTTGCATTCCACTCAGGAAACTTGCTATATCCTCACATTGCATAGAATACCATAATGCTAATCTTGCTAATTCAGTATCATGGTCCTGGAAATATAATTTTTTAATATGATATAATTAAAACATTTTATGCAATAATGCTATGGGCGTATATACTATTTATATGTATGCTTCTTACCTTGCAATAATTTACAGCATCTGCGCATAATTTTTTTGTGTTATCTGAAGCAGGATGCCAAGCTGGTGGACCTTTATTAGTTAGTAATCCCATACATACTGCTGCAGCATTAATTATACCAATATTGTGTTCCTAAATTAGACGAAAAATATATTGCACTATAGATAAAAAATTTCCAAAGTAGGAATCCTAATTATTTGGAAGTTTTTAATTGTAGTACTTTGAAATTTATGAACTTGAAGATTTTTAAAGGCTCACAAAAGGTTATTATTTTTGAAAGTGAGTTTCGGCCCATAAAAGTTTTGGATATTCTATTTTAGATCATGCATAAATTTTTATCTGTCGTATTTTTATCGTAATCAAAAAATAAATAAATGAATAAATGTATTATATAATGTATAAATAAATGAATAAATAAATAAATGTATTATGATCGTAATCGGTTAATAAGTAATTTGTTGCTTGTAAGAAAATCGTACCTTAAAAAACGGAATATAGTCATACAAAGTATTATCTAATAACGTGTACCTTGTATAGCTCAAAACAACGGCTATGTTAATATTACTTTTTTCGATACACTTTTTCAGAACCGATACCGGATATCCGGTAATACCTATATATTTCGCTTTGCCGTCTGCGATTTTAATCGATAATTCTGGTAAAGTTTGGGTAATTACTACGTCTAAACTTTGTGCAAATTCGATGTCATGAACCTGTAAAAAGAATACAACAATTAACAAAGTTGAATTAGAAGTTGAGAAATGTCTTTTTACCTGAATGACATCTACGTAATCTAAATCGAGTCGTTTCAGACTATCGTTAAAACTGCTCCTAGTTTTTTCTTTCGAAAAATCAAACATATTTTCGTAATTTAGTTCATACCGTCCAACTTTTGTCGCAATATAATATGCTTTACGGGGAATGCCTTTGAGAGCCTAGAAGTAATATAATTTAAACATTGAAACATATTTGGTAAAGTATTTTTGACGTATAATTGCATGATAATTATTTGAAAGAAAATATTAAAGTACTTTTCCAATTATGGTTTCTGAGCGACCTTGGCCGTACCATGGTGCGGTATCAATATAATTAATTCCCTGTTTTATTCCTTGACGTATCACTTCAATAGCCTCGTCTTCGTTAAACGTACTAGCCACACAATAAAATATATTAAAATGATAAGAAAAAGCTTCGAAAAATTATTTTACATGCCTTACATACAAATATTTTGTAAGATTGATCAATTGATATAAAAAAATGAAAGTAATACTTGAACAAAATACTGATAAAAAATGTACAAATTTGTCGACATTATTCGTTGTTATCGAAGCGGCCAAATTATCGATAAGAAATTTCAATTAATAATAAACATATTTTTGTTATGGACAATATACTTGAAGTTTAAGGCCAGAAGTAACGTAAAAATAAATTGCAGATATAAAAAAAATATCCGAAGATAATTGGCAATTATTTTATTCAAAGGCGTTCGAATAAAATGTAATTATTCCGTAAGTAACGAATAACATTTAACTAAAATAAAAGCTGTTTCGGATCAAGTATTATTTCTTAGTTCTGGGATAATTTTGTTTCGTTGGATATTTTTATTTGAAAATCTTGAGTGAAAAATTTTGAACAGAATCCAACGATTCCGAAAATAACGAATTTTTAGTGTAAATAAAAACATACGAAATAAATGATATTTATTACTTCTGAAATAATTTCGTTTTATTCGAAACGAATTTTAAAAATTTTCTATTATTTCTTTTAATTGAAAATTAAAAAAAAAAACAGTGTATTGGTTGTTTTTAAATATATTTGTTTCATTTTAAATTTGTATTTTGAGATTATTCGAATAATGCCCAACTCTACTTTATACCAGTATTTTGTGTATACGCGGTAATATACGAATTTTATTTTTTAGAATCATTTGTAATAACTAACTTGTAATGACAGCCAAATGGTCCACCGCCAAGTGATAATTTACTAACTAATAATCCAGTTTTACCGAGTGGCCTATATTCCATTGCTTTTACAGCTTCCAAATCGTGGAAACCTTCGACATATGTCGGCGGTAACATTTTTCTAATTGCACATTAATAAAAATCAGTCAATTATGAAAAAATTACTAAACTGTATTCTCTTCGTTTGATTTATTTAAACACACAAAGAAATTAGTTTTGAAATTAAATGATTAATTATCCTAGATTTTAAAAGATTAATATTAAATATAAAATACTTGTCTATTGCGAAATATGTTTAAAATATTAAAAACCAGAAAGTATGTTAGCAATTAACGAAATAATACAATATGGTTTTTGATAAACATAAATGCAATTAAAGTCACATTTTAAAGTAAAAGTTTAAGAGATAATGGAACTATCGTAATAAAAAAACAAACTGGTCGTGCATTATCAACGGTACTACGTTCAAGAACTTTATCGTTTTATTTTTAGTGCTTTTATTGTGAAGTAAGTATATGTACAGATATTTGTTCTTGATGATCTAGTCTAAATGTAAACAAATTTGTTTAATTCCTAAAGTTTGTAGCTTCTTATCTATAATTTACTTATTTTTAGTTTTTATCTTATGTCACTTTCTCCTCATCTGCATGTACGTCTCGTAAAAGTTACGAAGAAAACATTCTTAACAGAATTTTTTAATTATCTACGAAAGTATAACAAAATGTTCTAAACAGCATTAACAATAAATTTAAATTGTAATTGCATTCATCTTATAATTATCAATGTTTCACATTGAATGTAAACAAAAAGTGCACATGAATGATTATGTAATGTAAATAAACTTGCTAACTATATGCACGTAAAATATATCTTGTTTTTATATTTTTAATATTCAAGGGCTTTCAAAGTTAAACAGAAATGTGATACTACGTGTATATCTACTCGTGAGACTCGAAAGCAATTAACAATTCAAAACAACAATATCATTATGCTAAAGAATTTCGGGTAGACTGTCACTGCAAACAACCCGGATTAACAGTAATCAGAAGCATGATAGCCACGTATCAGAAATTATGTGTATACTTTAATATTCTTTGTCTTCGTATATCAAATTTAGTTAACAGTAAATAAATATTACTTTTTTATCGTATTTGTAATGAAACAATAACTTTTACTCATTTGTTAAGCTTATTGCACCTGTTAAATAACTTGAACACAAAGCTACGAGCTTTCACTACGACGACAGGAAGTAGACACAGTACTGATCGCACGCCTCAAATTCTCACGCTTATAAGTAAAAATTTGGTTACACCTATTGCCATCTTCACGAAGTATAGAGATTCTAATATTAGCTTTACTTTATTGATCCAAACGTAGGAGACTTTTAAGAAAATTGCTTTACCGATAATCGATAAATTAAATTTGCCGTTGGAACTGCAGCTCCGACGGAGTTCAATCCAACATGGCTGCCATCTCGTTTCGTACAACAAACACGTGACTATTATGCAACCGATAATCTTTATGATCAAAACACCATGGTTATTTCTATGAATATAATAACTATGCTATCGTTTGTAATATTTAATTTACTTTAATTCATGGGAATAGCCATTTAAAGTTTGACATTCTAACTTATGCTGTTGGCACGAATACAAAAGTAGCAACGAAATAATACGTACCTCTGCGAACGGGAAAGTAACGAAGGAAATTCGGCGATTTTTATGCGGATACTAAATAATAAAATTAGTACGCAGTTAACAGTGCGCCGTGCACCGGCGGTTAAAGCTAATTTAATGATTTTCGTTATTGGCTCGAACACCGTAAAGCTATCGAAGCCCATCTGTTGCCCGCGTAGATTTTAATATCGCTCCACTCATTTACGCACCCTGATTCGAACCGAATCGTGCAGTTCCGGTCTGGGCGGCATTTTAACGTTTCCAATTCTCCGATCATTTGTTTACAACCTTTTTGCTGTCTAAACTTAGAGTCGACTTATCTCATATCGTGGTCTTCGTTATTCCTTCAAATCTTTTTTTGAATTTTCTAACAAAAAGAGATCGGTGAACGTGTGTACCATTTTCTGGATTATAGTAAGGATGGTAGGCCTACCTACAGAAAATGAGGACTTACGAATAATTATTTGCTGGTTTTTTATTTGTCACTTGTGAGATTTATGAAGTTTTAAATGTAGAATTTTGATATTTGAAAATTTAGAATATTTGAGGATTTGAGAATTTAAGGGATTGGAAAGTTGGAAATTTAGACATAAATTTGAAAATATTGGAACTTAGAGATTTGAAAAATTGAGGAATTTGAATGTTCAAAAATTGAGATATTTGATAATTTGAAAATTATTTATGTTTTATTACAATACTAATTTATAAACAGTGTTATAAAATAGCTAATCTCACAAAATCAGATATCTGCAAAGAGGAAACAATATGATCCTATCCAGATGAAGTTGTATCAAAAATAAGGAAATGGTACTCTAAAAAGCAGGTATTAAGTATTTAATTATATATTTTTTTCATATTAAAAATACATATGTGAAGTACTTCAATAATTTAATTCTAAATAAAGAAATCATTAAAATAAGCAAAATAACTATAATCAAAATTTTACTTCTACACACTTATCTTATCATTTTTCTGATAATTCTATTCCATTTTTAAAGTGCAATTCTGGAAAGTCCGCAAAATATCCCAAGTAGTAACAACCTCATATTTTACCATAAATGAATCAAATGTGGTAAGTGATATGTTGAAATTTAACATAATTTAATAGATTATATTAGGAACATTAAAAAAAAAGAAACAAACAGATGGTATAGTGGATATACAGTAGTACAATATGCTGTGTATATTATTGTATATCCTAAATTTAATAAAAGTTTTTTGCATATATCTTAGAAACTAAGATCAAGAAATTATTGTATACACAAAGTTATTCAGAATGTTATTTGGAAAATATATTTGAAGGACATTGAAATCGGTATAAATTCGACATACAATCTTTCCTATAATTACCGAGTTCTCCAATTTGAAACGGTGTACGGATTTTGACGTTTACGGTAACACCGCAATGGGGGGATCGGTGTTTATACGTTCTATGGTTGCTCGTTGATTACAATATTCACGCGTAGGCCAATATCGGGGGATAGAAACGGCATAGAAATCGCGTGAAATCGACAGGGCGGGATCGCGTGTACATTCAAAGGGTCGCAATTAAAATCGTCGTTAAAGCGACAAACAGCACGCACGATCGTCTACAAACAGCCAGCACCGGTGGCTACATTCCACTTGCAGTCGGCAACGTTTTGTCGCTTTGTTCGAAAGGATGTTGAAGGCAGTACATCAAGTCACTGGGTTGTTCAATAATTCCGTTGGGTATCGTAAAGGAACAATGAGACGAGTATTGGCCTTTCGTCGTGTCACCGATAGGTTTTCTCGTCGCTAGCGGGAGAAAGAAAGGCAGAAAGAAAGATAGATGGAGTTAGAGAGATAGAAAGAAAAAGAGGCGGACCAAGGCAAGTGACACCAGCTCGTTTATTAATAAACGAAAAAAAGAACGGGATAAAGGGGAGCTCGCAGAGAGAGGTTGGGGATGAGTGACGGTGGAGAACAGTGTGGGATGAAAAGGAACGAAGTGGTAGGGTGGCGCGTGACGCGGGGTTTAAGGAAGCCGCCGAATATATACGCGCGCCGATCGTTCGCCACCGCTTTAACAATTCGCGACGCGTCCGCGTTAACAGCGTTACGACAACAAGCTCGAGTTGTAGAAACTTATAACGAGAAAATAATGAACCCGGTTCACCAAGTCTGCTTGGAATGCGAGCCCCGGTGTACACCCAACCTCTCGCGAGTAGCTGTCCCGGCTCTCTCGCTCGTTTCACCGTCCTCCGCCTTTAACCACCTTTTCGATTTTCTACCGTTCTCCCTAAGCCCCCTCGGTCCGCCTCTATTCTAATTTTAGTCTCCGTTTCCATCGCACGACTCACCCTCTACCGTACTCCTCTTTGTTCGCTTCATATTTTCCTTTTACCGATCACCTACACCTGCTCGTTTTCTTTCACTTCCTCATTGCCATCGGTGCAGCTAGGATTTTTATCTGACGGGGGTCCAGCCTTGCAATCGCTACTCGTTAGATCGCCACGTGTTAGATTACCATGTGTTCAATTCCCACGAATTAGATGAACACGTGTTGAATTCTCACGCCTTAGAGCGCTACGCGTTAGATTGTTATGCGTTGTATAGCCAACCGATGGGTAGCCACGCGTTGTATGGCCACGCGCTGCATCCTTTCATTTTAGTTAGCCAAATTTTATCATCGCGAGTACTTCATTAATAATTCTTACGTTTTCATGTCCTTGAATTCTTTAAAGTTTAATTTTTTAATTTCTAAGTGTTCAATATTACAAACCCTTAAATATTCATAGTATATGTATTAAGCACCTACAGTACAAAACAAGCTTTTAATTTTCAAAATCTTGAAAATCTCAAATCCACAAATATCTAAATTTTAAAATACCACCTTCCGATATACCTAAATTTGTTAATCTTTCAGATTTCTAAAATTTCAGATCCCTAAATTAAAAAAGTTAAAAATGTTCAATTTTTGGTACAAAAATTTGCATTTCTCCTAAAATTTGATAATATAAAAAATTAACGTTCCATCACGATTGTCGGATAGCTCTTTATGAAGGAAAACATTGGCAGTACACCGTCATTTTTGTTTACTTCATTCTCCTTATCAGTCGTTATCGTTATCGTATATCCATCGGACACAATTTTTATATTTTTACGTTCATAAATGTACACTGTTCGTTGATTAAATGTTATCTGATTAACATTTGATTAACTGATACTGCAACCTCTCTAACAAATAATTAAAAATCATCCTAGGCCTCTGTCACCTGATGTTGCAGGTGCACACGGAGTTCTTCGATCGCCTGTCACTCGGTTAAATCACTCCTTAGACGACACACGTCCTCCAAGTCGCTACCTACACGTTGCTCACATTTAGCAGGTCCATCGATGAGCCTACTTATACAAATGCTCATTGGATCTTTCCGTTTCTATTCTCTTCAATTTCGTCCTCCACTCCGTCCTTGGTGCAAAGGAATATTCGAATGTTGAGGATTCCAGGACGAAAAGCGAGATAGCAGGCGACGAAGCCGAGAACGACGTTTGTATTGAACGCAAGAACGAATCGAGCGAGGAATTTCGTCGAGGAATCTGCAGCCTCCGAACGAATGCGAAGACAGATAAGACTGATGTCCTGTATCTTGTCCCTGAACGTCCTCACCGAGCGATCGAAAGGGAACGGCGACAAGGGTGAAAAAAGGGAGGAACAGGAAGCAGGATGCCGTCGGTATACAGAATGGATTACGGAATCGGATGGAATAGCGGACCGGAAAGTCCTTCTTCTCTATTCTAGCACGACACCTCATCATTCCGCCACGTTCGCCGAGGTATCCTTCGACGTACGACGTGTTTCGATCTCTCCCCGAGGCGTGTACGGTGATTTAAGTCACTGTTTACGTTTTCCGTGTCTTTCGCCTGCTTTTCTTGGATCGCGTGGGAATTCGTATTCTCCTACGGTACGCTTCCTATATCTTACGCGTGTAAATCTATTTCGGTATTAGATCAAATATCCTACTCGCTAAGAGTGTCGACTTGTCGATGGTCCAAGAGAGATCGTCCTGCTTGTACACTTCGCCGCGACGTTCGCTTCCTTTGGATGACACTCGTGATATTTCATTTTTCAATTTATAGATTTCGACGTTTTCTACATTTTTTTATTTACAACTTTTTATGGTATAAAATATTTCAAATTTACAAATTTCTGCTCCAACATTTCTTCAATTTTCAAATGTACAATTCCCTACATTGCAACATTTTCTAAATTTACAAATGTCTACATTATCAATATATTCTAAATTTTCAAATTTACAAATTTTTACATACTTTGCAAATTTTCAAATTTACATATTTATACATTTCAATATCTTCTAAATTTACAAATTCTTAGATTATATTTATTAAATGTTCTAATTTATAAATTCCTAAACCTCAATGCCAAAGTTTTGAAATCACAAATTTTCAAATTCCTAAATCTTTAAATTTGTGAAATCCCTTTAAATTTCTTAAAATCCTCTTTCTAAGTTTGTTGAGTTGAACATTTGATAATTTGCAATTCTAAAGATTTCTGTGTAAAAATTTACTAACTAAAAGTGATGCGAATAAGAGGGTATTTTTCCCCTATACTTTCCCTCTTCACTCTACTTAAATTCCCCGAGTCTCATCAATGTACAAGCGTTTTTCATGATCTCCGTACAACGTTAAATCATGTTTACACTCAATGTTCCAATTCCCTCTCTCTTCTTTTTAATTGTACCCATGTGTTCTCAAATCATTTAAGTTTAATTACAATATTACTTCAAAGGTAAATAATTAATAAATTACTTGTAGAATTATCGAATACTCGACGTGTTATTGAAAGAACACAGAAACAGAACATATGAAAAATCAACAAAGAAGTTACCTAACCTAACCACAAAATGACAAAACTACAAAAATGATCAAATGACAGTTCACAAGTTCCTTATTACACGTTACACAATTTGTTACTATTTCTTAAAATCTGCGTTGATTTTCATTGAAATAAAGAATTAATATTTTATCATTTATTCTTCAATTTCCTTATTTCAAATTGGGTATACATTATACTGCTTCCGTGTTAATTACACAGTGATTTTTCTATATGAATTCAAATTACAGATTCTGTTTTTGCACAAACTCGTTGAAAATAGAAATTTTCTACAAACTCGTTATCAGTTCAGAATACAATCGCTCGAATATTTTAGCGAACGATTCTATATACATATTGCTGACATTCTGCACATTGTTACGGGGACAACGAGGAAGAGCTGCGCTGACTGAAACGCGGGATCAGATGCGTCTCGTGATATGCACACGAGAGAAATGCTTGCCATTGGATTAGCATACTATCATTTAAACAGACATTCCGGATGCGTCATCCGGTCGTCATTAGTAGCGCTCATTGAAGGTTCATTGAAAGCTGGATCCAGTCCTACAGACTAATTACAGTCCGGCGTATAGGGTATCGAAAGCAGTCACCGACCTATAAAAGGGTTGCGAAACACGTACTATTACGTGGCACCTACGTATGCGTTCGGCATTGTGCACATTAATGAACATTCTACGTTTACGCCAATCTGCGATTTAATTCTCCTAACTTCGTCGGTGATTAGTCCATTTATTTCACGAGTATTGTGTTCAACAAAGTTATTTGCAGAAATTTACATTTTTATATTAACTATTTAAGGGACGCGACGTGTATCCGTGAGAAACGAATCAAGAGAGAAAATTATGAAAATAATTCTGTGATCTGCTAATATTATTCTATTCACACTTTGTCACTCATATTATTCTATTAACGCTGCGTCACTCGTACAGTTCAAATTTTTGTACGAATGAATTTGTTTGCTGAACTAATTGGAAGTACAATAAAGAAATGTAAAAGTGTTTGATTTGTTAAAAATAAAAATATCTGAGTTTGAATGGCTGTAAAGGTATTTTCTTATTTATACCTTGTAACTTTCCAAATTTTTGAGTAAAGTTAGAAACACAAAAAAAAGGTACGACTTTTAAAACTTTTAACTTCTTGAGTAAAGTTGAAAACACAAATAAAATACAAAAGACTTTGTTTTTTTATATTACCATTTTTACAAAAATTAAAACTACTTACTATACTACATAAGTGTACCGAATCCACACTACATAAAAATCCTAATTTCACCATTGTAACAATATACCGATAACCTGTTGTAGTATCAAATATAAAATGAACAATTATCAACAATTTCTGTCCACATTTTCACTAAACACTGAACGCGTCAATCCTCTAAGATTCTCATAAGAATGCAAGTGCAGACGATTAAGAATAGCGCATAATCAGATCGCTAATGGGTTTTCGTACGACCGACATCTATTATGTTCATAAAGTGTCGAGAGACGAGCGTCCTTCAATGAAATTTTTGACGTAATTTGTATCTGCTCAGACGACGTAAGGCGAAAGATAATGCTTCCCAGATCAATGATGGTGACATCGGGGTCGAGTGTTTTTATTCCATTACTCGGCAACGCCGTCTTCCTAACCACTTACTTAACCTACAACCTTCATCCTCGTCCCCCTCGCAACGGGGCTTGATGGTCTTCGACAACTCAAATATTATCCGCCGCACAATTCTCCCTTCTTCGTCGCCTGAAAATCGACGTGCCGTAATACTCTGACTAAAATGTAGACACAACACTTTAAATCTAATTCACCGTGACGCGGATGCTCCTTCGAATAAGGTGGTTGGAAGTTTTCAGACTGTAGCGTGATTCTTATTCCATTATTCTGATCGAAAGATTGCTGGAGGTTGCGTGAATTTTTCGATAAAAGTTCTGGTAATTCTAGAAATTCTAATAATTTTATCTAGCAACCCCATTATCAATTAATCTTTTTAGATTGTTACCTATGCACGCGCTTATTAAATTTTGCGATTTTTAAAATTTTTCGAAAATATTTTCGATCACTTACTGCGTTACCTATGACACCTGTTGTTCAGGTCATAGGTTACCAATCAGAAAAATTTAAAAGGCTCGGCGAGTTCTATATGTGTGCAAAATATCAAGTTTCTACCTTTTATCCTTATCGAGATTGAAAGTAGCAACGGACAGACATAGCGTATTATATATATAGATAGATAATTCCAGTGATTCTAGTCATTCTAATAATTTTAGTAATTCATTGCTTCATTTTCTTGGTATAATATTTTAACGTCTTAAGAGGTTAAGGCAATTTATACATATTACTACATCTGAGTAATTTAGAACGTACAGCAATTTGTTTGCAGGAGGTTAGGTTACTATTCGAGTTAAGTTTAGGTTAGTTAGGTTCTAGATTAAGTTAGGTATACTCGAACTTACACACTAATCAACATATACAGTTATAATATAAAATTATGTAAGTTGCCAGTATATTGCATCGGTTCACGTTTATTAACCTCTATCGACATAAAGTAATTACCAATAAAATTGTAGGCATTTATCTTGATTTACTTCGTCTATCTTTTCTAGATATTTATCTAGATTTCTTTTAACTTAATTATAAAAATAGTCGATCGATAATGTTTTAATTGAAGTCATCGTTGCACGCGGTAGAAGAATCAAAATGGCGTCATAGAGCAGGTTGCTATAATCACTATCGATCCAATTGTAAACGTTCAAACATATAAAATAGATATTTTACAATGACTACTTTTAACTATTAATACGAAACTTACAGTCATTTTTAAATCTAGCATTAAAGAAATATTTACAACATATAAATTATCTGCTGCTACCAATAAGTATATTAATTATCCCATTCACATTTAGCTAAGTAGCCACATTTCTACAAACGAAAATAAAGATAATTTTTTAAGGAGACCTCATCAGCCAACTCTGTACACTTGTTCAACAAAAAATCGTGTTAAAAATATATTTTTCTATGTTAAGATAACGATAAAATTAAAAATTACATGATTTTTACTTTAATTTGATTACCAATATATATTTTTGATTAAATACCCCAATTATTCTGTAAATTTAAAAAAGTTAGAGCGAGTTCACGTCAATCATACGTCGAATCAATATGTCATCCGTTTTAAATCTTTAAAGAACCGGCGTGCTAAGATTGATAAATGGGAATGAAGAACGCGAGAGGAAGGGAGAAAGTGACAAGGGAAATACATCGAGGAACGAAGAGAAATACGACCGATCCATTTGAAAAAAACGCATTATGCTGGTCGGTCTCGTTACAGGGGTTGTAAATAAAAACTCCGCTGCTCGTATCTGCATTTCAACCACACCCTGGGCCATTTGCATCTCATTTCGAACGTTATATCAGTTTCATTAACGAAGTGGAACAGTGGATTGCCGTTCCATCGATTACACGTGGTTCGTTTAGTTTTCTGTATACAATGTGTTAAAGTCAAATTTATCCTAACAAACAGCTCCCTCCCCTTTATTGGATTATCAACGGTTTGGTTTTGTACCATATCGTATACGACCTGCGATAATTACATGTAATCATTGGTAAAAACCTTTTTAAACACACCAAAAATAATGGCCTTCACAAATATTTGCAATTAATTCTTTACACACGCAAATTTCCATTACGTGGTTTAAATTTTCCACGTAGTTTCTATCTACGACAAAATTTGCCTTTTATAAAAATAGGATTTACGTAGGAAATTGGAATTTTGGAATTTGGGGATTTATGGATATAGGAATGTAGGCATTTTGGGGTTTAAGAATTTGGAAATCTAGAAATTTATAAGACGAGGAATTTGAGGAACTTGGAATTTGGGAATCTAGGGACATGGAAGTTTAGTTATTTGGAGATTAAGGTAGTGGAGGATGTGGAGATTTAGGAGTATAGGGATTTGAAGAGCTGGGGATTTGGGAATTTAGGAATATGGGAATGATGGGATACAAAAGTGTAGAAATTTAGGAGCCTAAGAATTTGAGGAATTTGGAATTTGGGAATCTAGGGACATGGAAGTTTAGTTATTTGGAGATCAAGAAAGTGGAGTATGTGGAGATTTAGCAGTATAGGGATTTGAAGAGCTGGGGATTTGGGAATTTAGGAATATGGGAATGATGGGATACAAAAGTGTAGAAATTTAGGAGCCTAAGAATTTGAGAAATTTGGAATTTGTGGATTTACGGGTTTTAAAATGTAAGGATTTAGGGGTCTAGGAATTCGTGGAACTTGAGATTTGGGAATTTAGGTAAGAATTTAGGTATTTCGAGGCCCAGAAATTTGAGGATGAAGAAATTTAGAAGTTCAGAAATTTGGAGACCTTGAAGTACGGGAATCTAGAGGTATAGGAATTTAGGGAATTTTGGTGTACATTTTTCTTTATTTTTACGGATAGAATTTGTACACCCTGTAAATAACGCATTATCTTTGATATCTCTATTTGAGGATACCATACTGTGATTCCAAAATCGTTAATCTTTTTTTAATTGCGTTTAGTAGCATGCCGTATCATGAATATCATCTGCGTAGTACCTTGATTATACCATACTTTACATATCAAAGGCATACATGTCAACATCTACGTACATATTTAGGTTTTTGCATATCAAATGATGGATCTCGAACACGATAAGTCTGTCATGATTTGATAACATAATACTATATCATCATGCTATATCAATTTAAATCTTGAAGTTTGATATCTATCTCACAAATTCGTCGTTGATGTCTTTCACATAAAATGACTGGTTGTCAGTTACAAAAAAATACATATATATGGTTGTTTATAATCATTGAAAAAAAAAACAAATTGTGTGGCAATAAAATAATAATCGTAACTGTTTAACTTATTGTTAATCGTTTAAATAATGATTATTTATAGTCAAATTTAAATAGTAATTTATATAATAAATTAAGTAACCTATATCTGCTATAATAATCTAATCAATTCAAATTTCAATAATCTATGTGTACAAAAATAATGTTCAATTTTTATTACATTTATTTCCCTTCGTATTTTTATCAACGGCACTTACACATATCAATGTAATTACTACGTAGAATATTGTTGTGTAATTTTTAACTTTTAACATATTGTCAAAACACATTTTTTATTTTTAACAGATTTTAATATATTGTATTTTGATATAATATATTGTTCTCTAACATCTTTATCACATTTTAATATATTGTCTTCTGATTGCTTTATGAAAAGCGGACTATTCTCGCTTGATTCTTCCTTTTCGATCGCATTTAGTTATTTCTATCACGTGATTGTCCGAATTGCACCGAAGAGGGACGAAGTTACCCGATATACCACCACTCCGTTTACCACGAATCTTGTTACAGTAAAGCCTCGATATAAGTGAGACGCTTGAAATTATAAGTAAATATGTTCCGAATTACGTCGTGTTTAGTCTTATTTTAATCAGGTAAATGTCACAAATATGTTGGTAAAAGTTTCCTAACAAAAATGAAAATTCTAATGCCAGAAAAAGTAAGATATATATTGTTCTTTTCTTCGATAACCATAATTATATCGAACATTGCCTATTCAGGGTTACTACAGTAATATTCGCGACTTCGTATAATTCGAATTCCATGCCATTCAGGGGTTGCAATTTTTAACCGTGCTATTCGCGACTGTTCTTTATTGCAAAGTCTATCACCTAAGACCCTCTTACGTTCCGTTTATTTAAAGTTGATATCCAACCCCGTTTATATTTAACAAATATTACATAATTTTGATGGTCACCATGGAGATTTTAAGAGAAGAACGAATAATTTTTACGGTTGACCGAACAGTTCAGTGAAAAGAGGACAGAACATGTATATTATTTTCTTACTCTAACACATAGCGATTCAAAAAACAAATGCAAGTTGCATAGCATACCACCTTCGAAATAAGCAACTGGCCCGAGCGTGTTGTTTATTTCGAGGCAATACTGTGGACCGTGGATGTGTGTTATCTTTGAGGACCGGCTAAAGTTCGATAAAATGTTATTTTGCGTGGAATGATTTCATCTTTAGCCGGTTAAACTGCACATTAGCCGAAACGCAACGGCTAAAAATGTATACGATGGGTGCGCGGGGGCGAACATGACACGTGGGGGGGGAGCGGAGAATCGGTCCTCACATGGTTATGTTTTTAAAGCTAAAGATGGATGAAACTAACATTAACCGCTCCTCAAAGATAAACCTAAATTTAGCCGGTTAATCTTAAGTTTATGTTAACACCCATCTTTAACCGTAACATATCGATTTTGTACATCGATTGGGTTTCGATGCGGTTTGAGTTGGTGATGACTTTTGTTATAAATAAGTATTCATTCGTTATTGTGATTTCGCCACTTACCCAAGTATTTCGAAAATTATTAAATCCTGGCATTATTTTAATAGTTAATCTTATTATTTTTCGTTTTCTTACAATACTGTACCATGTTAATCGAGAGATGCCTGCATACGAGTGTTAACCCCTTCCGGTGCTTAGGCGAGTCTCACTCGTGACGCACTTACAGCTCAAATGTGACTTTACTCAAATTTTGAATACTCTTGAACTTGAAATTTAGATCTGTTAGATTTATTTAACAGAAACTAACAATAAGTGTTTCCTTCTTCAAAAATTATCGGGTCATAAACTTTCTCTAACGTTGTAGGTTCGAGTCAAGAGGATGCAGCTGTGATCCTTTGCTGTTTATTTCAACTATAGAACCCATAGGGTCTATAGAGTCGTAACGAATTTTTCCTTCGACGACTTTCCTTATTCTTAAGGTTCTCCTTGAACAGTAAAGACGTGCCTTTCTGTGTTTCCAGTTCCTGAATTAAAGTTTCTATTTCTGAATTATATTGAGTATATTATTTTATTTCACCGCCCATTTCCTATAAGATCCAACTATAAGTTGCATTATGAAGGATCCCTGAATATGTAATACTCACATTTTAATTTTCTTTGTTCATTTTAATGTTATAGCCCTGAATAGTTAGTCTTGACTGACGCATCTGATAAATAACTGGCACGGGAAAGGGTTAAACGCTGGCATACGTTCAACGTCCGTTATTTCACCGTTATCCGGCGCGTCTGAATTGGAGTGCAAAGGTCCGATGGTAAGCAACTGCCTTATGATAATTAAACGTTGGTCAAACGTGCAGCGGAATTACAGGGGTGCCGCGAAGGGTGCTCCTTTCTCAAGGGACGCGGGCGTGAAGCGGCGCGATCGGACGCTGCGAGAACACGCGAACAGCGAAGAGGAAGCGGGCCGTTCGAAAACGGCGAAGGAAGAAGCGTAAAAGCCGAGGGGTGCAGGTAGTTGCACGTGGAGGCGGAGCGACGCCGCGCGTCGCGTCAAGCTAGCGACGCCGGGCGTCCTGCCCCCAAAGCGTCGGGTGGGGAGTCGTGGCGAACGCAGTTCTCGACGGGTCGCCGAGAAGGTGTAACGGTATTGTCGTTGTCGGCTGCGAATGCCGGTGAGTCGTTCGAAAAGCCACGTGATCGTCGTTTCGCCGGTGTTGCAAATCGCTCGTCCTTCGTTCCTCGAAGGATCACCGACAAAATAGTGTCCTTAGTTCCATATTTCACGGAGTTCGTGTTCGAAACGGACCGTGCTGTCCGTCGAAAAATAAGGCTAATTTTCAAATTCTCGAACCGGCTGCTCCGTTTCGAATTTGTACGCGCGTTTTTGCTTTCGATCTACACGAATGTGATTTGGTGCTCCGTTTTTGCCTGCGAGTGAAAAGGCACGCGTCGGCCGGCCGTAAATCATTTGCTGGGTTCGGTCACAACGAAGACATGCGTTCTTCCACTTTTCGTATGGGTCTGTAACTTGGACATGATACAGAAACGCAGTTAACGACACGTGTTTTTTTCTGTGATACAACGTGGACCGCGTGCAGTGTCTAAGGTGATCAAGGTGCGTCGGGAACCTATTAAGGGATAAGAATGATACTGCTGGTGTAGGAGCCAGGAATTCGGGATTTTCAAGATCGAGGAGCTGTTCCATAAGGTAAGTGTTTCGATTGTTTTATAACTTTTATTTTCTTGCGCGATTCAGTCGTGGTTCTTCGTGTCATCTTATCCTACCATTACAATTTGAAAATTTAACATCGAAGCTTCTTACCTTCGATTAACTCGAGACTAACTAATAATAATTGATTAAAAAAAATATTGTAAAATTTTTATGTATCGGAAAAACTGCAACGTGTCATTTAATAAGAAATAAAGTCGCGTTTGTGAACCGTTATGCGACAAGGGATTAAATTTTCTCCTTTGGAGTAATCTTTTAAATATGTATCGTTCACTTGCTTCAACAAATATGCAGTTTTTGAGTTATCAATATGCAATGAATGGTACTTGTACTTTTTCTAGCAAAGTCTTGAAAGCAAGTTTTTAACATGGGGGTAGTTTTTGTATAACGTCCCTATGCTTTAAAATATTTAAATCCGTTTTTTCGATAATCGTGATTTTTTATTCAAGTCATTTTACTGTAGGAGTAAAACTGTAAATCATAGATCTTATGACGGACACGATTATTGAATGGTTAGGTTATATGGCCACTGAAATGTTTACTGCCATGCTGTTTACCGGTGAGCGACGCTGCAGTTAGTCGAATTAATTATTCAAGGGAAAACAAAAAAACTTTCGAATGCTTTCAATACTGGGTCAGTGATACATAAGAAAATGAAACTGAATGTTTAATTGCTTTCGTCTTAATTTATAAATATGACCTCAAACTGTCGGTTATCAATTTGGCAGTTGATCTGTCGACGATTTGTCTTTCAGAAGCTAATATAATTAATTCTATTTTCTGTGACTAACTACATTATAAATAATTTAAAATTTAAAAATATGAGTTATTTAATAATAAGTTGATGGTTATTAGAATGAAATCTTTAACTTAGTATTTTATTTATAAAGGGGTGCATATAGTTTAAAAAACTAACTTACGACTTTAACATTGAATGAATAAAATATTAAATACAAAATATTAAAATTAAACATATTAACACGACATGTTGCAGTAAAAGTGTTAATTTGTTGATTGTATCCAACTGTTAATGTAAGAAATAAATATGATACTTTTGCATTAAAACTATTTATTTTAATTTATATAAATGAATGTTTGTAAATTTCTGAACCAAAGTGTTAATAAATTATCATTTCCACTTATTAAACACACACGAAAAAATGTGTGTAACAGCATACTTTAATGTAAATAATTATATGAATAAATTTATACGCTAACAATAGTTGATATTTTTATATTTAATCGACACTGTTGTTGAAATACAAATCGTGATTTACCGACTTTCGTAGGAAGAGTTGAATGTAATTTCTCGAATGTTAGAAATCTTTTTTATAAATTCCTGGAGGCAAGCTAGTAATTGTAGTTTACAATTTTTTCCAGCGGTATTTCATATTCTTCGGAAATATTTTCGATGAAAATTATGATATTCACTCGTGTGCTTTACGTATTATTCAATCAACTTTAGATATTCCAAACACGTGCTCGTATGTACAGTCGAGTTAACAAAAATATTAGTAGTATTGTAAAATATTATTTAAAAAAAAACGTTACATTTCAATTGAACAGCTTTGTGAAGACGTTTTATTAATTCATTGAATCTATTTAATACGAAGGGATAAACACGTAATGTAACTTTTCAAATCATCAGATCGTTTATTGTCGATGTACACGTATAATACTTAAAACTTTGGGAGGGTAAATAACTTTTTTAAAAGAGGAAGTAGTAAAAACTTTATAGAATCATTTCCCACGCCATGAACTTTTCATATCAGAGCTTTAATCGCTCCAACTTTTCCCGTTTCTTTCCAAATGTTCAATACAAAGATATGCGCAAAAGATTGGAAAGTTTGATTGTTTATCATTTTTTTTCCTGAGAAACGATCGCTGTTGAATGTTATTCTATGTTGCCAAAATTCAAATAAGAATGTATTTAGTGTTTTTGTAATTTTTAAGGAAGTGCTTATTTTTGAACTTTTCAATTCGAGAAAAACTGCACCGTTTTATTTGATTTTGTTTTCGTTAAAAAACAGATACATTATAAATTATTTTAAAAGATTGTCAAAGTTGTATATAAATATGGATACAAAATTCAATAGCAGCTAGCTCGAATTATTTATTTTCCCAAAAGATTTATAAACGATTACTATTAAATTATATTACATTGTTAAAAGTTTGCTAAATATGACAATTTGGTATTAATTAAAAATAAAATAAATTTAAACCGTTATCAGTAAGTAATTTTAACAATATTATTATGATAATTTTATTGAAGAATTTTAACTTTATTCTAATATTAATATTATTTTTTAAATTTCTAATGTTAACAATACCCCTGCAAAATAATCAAATATATTTTTATTTTTAAACTAAATTTTTATTTTTAATGTCACAGTATTTGTACTATTTTTATTCCGTACTTTGTATTTTCGAATGCAGGCAGTTTCACACGTATTCGTCGCACGATTTCACGCAGTAAATTTTTGCGATATCGTTATCGCGAGGGATCAAGGAAAAAATGGCTGATAAATTCGTCGGTAAAAAATACTGTATACGATTTTTTCGGTGTAACATCATAAAGTAATTTAATCCGTCAATTCATATCGGATCTTTATCGGGTGCAGCATGCATTGACCCATCATTCGTCACGGGACACTGTTACAGATATTGAAACAATTTTACTGATACATGACCATAAACTTTAAAGATTGAATCTATGTATCGCAACATGTACTATCAGGCGGTTTAACTACTCCCCTTGCTCCTAAATCACCGATGTTAAAACAGAAAAGAGGACGAAGGAAAGAGAAACGTTTCGAATACGTCGCGAAAACTTCGGTTGATTGAAATTTACAGCTACTAAAACACATTTATAGCTTTCAAATAATATTTGCTACGTTAGCTGTTTTCTTTCGGTATTATCTCTTTCGGTTGCAATAGAATTCCCATCTTTGTTTTTGTGCGATCGGTGATACAAATTGTCACTTTTCAATATCGATCATCTTTAAAAAGGCACAATATTTTTTTAAGTAAAATATTTCTTACTGTATTCGTAATTTACTGGGTATTAGAAATGTAATTATTATAATAATAATTATTAGTAATTTTTGTATAGATTCTATCATCAATGAAAAATTTTGACTAACTGAAAAAGGTATAACATTTAATAATGTAATTATAAATGTTAGAATACAATTTTCACCTGATTAAATTTAACCTTGTATTCTAATTAGGTCGTATTAAATTTTGTACTGTAGTTTATTATTTCATAGTTGAATATAATTTAATATAACATATTTGTACCACAATGCAATAAAGGGTCAATAAATGATATTTATCATAATTAATTAACATCTTCCGCGTTGAAAATTAATTATTCATATCGATGATAAATAAAATAGGTTTCTCAAAACGAACTTAAAATTCTATTTAAACAATTCCTTGCCAAAGAAATATATTCGTGAAGAAAATAAATAGTGAAAAGGAAATGACTAGAATTAATCAATTTTGATCATTCACACGAATGAGAAGTAAACATTGAATTTGTCAAAATTCACTTAAAATTTTAATTAAATAATTCTCTATTTATTCACGAAAATGAAAGACAAAGAATTAAAAAAGATCGTATCAAAATTAAACTGACCGTGATCAAAATTGAGCTGCTTATAATGAGAACAGAACAATTCCATTATTTGGTACATTAGTGTGAAAATTCAATTTTGTATTGAAAATTCTATTTTCGACTATACTCAAATCACAACGATCTAATTACTTAAAATAGAAAATCAGTTCAGTAATAAGATTAGATTAAATTAAAACTTATTTTCATTTTGTAAAAAGTAAGTAAGTAAAGGTTAAACGCGCCCACGAAATTCGTTCGGTGAAACTTCATATCTCCATCGAACTATTTGAATTAGCTTACAGTTACTGCCCCTGGCCGTCGAACTAGGACCACTTACGAAAACTTCACTTTTATGACTATAATATTATGTCATACGGAAAATTGTCTTAGGTCATATAAATTATTACTAAATATATTGATAACGATATATACATAGCAATTTGTTACTATTGATAATAAATTGTGTGGTGAGTGATTAAGGGCCGTGCGTTTACGTTAGGCTCGAGTATCGATAACGTAAGGTGAATTTTGGTGAATAGAAAATGTCTGGAGCCTCAAAAGACTAGTTTACAACTCTCCAACCACATTATCCGAGTTGAAAAGAATTACAGATATTTGGGAAAATAATGAAGATATAAAGCATATGATGTATACAGAGCATGCCGGAAGCTGTGACCAAAGCAAAGGGTGGAAATACAAGATATTAACATGTGTTAATAATGTTATGTACAGTAGTAGTTATGTTAGTAGCTAATAAATATCATTACAATTTGAACAGGCCAATTTTACAGAAAACGTGAAATATTCTGAAAATTTGTAGTGGTAATTCGTTGGCCAGGGACTGTACATCTCATTCTTGTTCTACCTATATGTTTACAGTAGGTACTCGAAATTTTACACATTCCAATTCGCGTGAGGCACCTGGTCCGTAGATCCATTAGTTAATTGTCGATGGTATATTTACTTTTCATTTCAAATTACGTGTCCAATGTATGAAGGTACCTTCAGCATTAATATTCTGCATCAAGTAGTAAGAGTCGTACATAGTCAGACATGTAGGATCTACAAAGTAAACGTAATTCATTAATTGTCATTGTGAAGGTAACAATATATAATGTACTACGATAATTTCAATTATTCATAAGCATTTCAATTTTCAATTTGAGCTGTTCACATGACATCGTCTGTAATTAACTCTCCAGCTATTCACTTGATATGTTTGACGTTAAATATTCACTCACGCGATATCGCAACTCGATCATAGACGCTTAATTTTGCATTGTCACTTGCAAAAACTTTGTTCGTCAGAAAGTTCAATTAAGCTTTCTATTATAACATGTGTTAGTAATGTTATGTACAGTAGTAATGTATCATGAAAATTGAACAAACCTTTTAATTTTACGGAAAACGTGAAAAATACTGAAAATTTGTAGTGGTCGTGTAGTGCTGTATATCTAAAAATCCATCAAAAATTGTAGCGAAACAATTCTCTATTTACATGTCGAGGAAATACGTCCGTGAAAAGGATAAAAGATTCACAGTTTCATTTATATGCGGCCCGAGTTTTCGTGGCGCATAGTTTTCTGACCACGAAGGGTATGCAAATATCCAATACAGAGTCTACAAGTTTGGCGCGTAAAGGATCGCGAAAGTTGCACGAAGATCACCGGCAACGTGAAAACATACGTTCGTACATAGAAAGGGTATAAGTTGAAGGGGGCCAAAGCGAAGGAAGAACGAGCAGAATGCGAGTATTGGACAGCATAAGGAAAAGGAAAAACGCGGGGAAAAAGAAGGAAGGAGGAGGGAATCGTTTTAAACTACCATCCACTTCACATTCCTGATTTCAGTTAAGGGGTTTGTTTATTTCCTTTTTGGGTCTCGAAGGTTCGTCGTGCATTATACGCGCACCGCTGCTGCAGAATGCAATGCATCACGGATAAGAGAGGAAAAAGGGAACACAGGAAAACGATACCGCCCCTATACTATCAGTGACAATGAACTTTTGCATTGTCTCTTATTTGCTTCTTTCCTCTCCATTAGAATTGACTACGATCGCTTTCAACCACACTTTTCAATTATTTTCTGTTTCTTGCTCATTCTACTATATTGTAGACTTCCTATTACGCACATTTCTTTAAACGCGGCGAAGATGTTCAAACTACTGAATTTTTTCTTGGATTCGCAAGTTTTCACGTTATTTAATCCGTAAACAATTCCACATTTTTAAATATCAGTTTGAATTTTTAAATTTTCAATTTCATAAATTCACTTTAGGACTTCCGAATTCACAATTCTTAGATTTGGGAATATCTACAATCTAAAATTTCCTAGTTCTGTAATTTCTAAATTATGAGATTTTTAAATCTCTGAGGTTCGAAATTTCCAAATTCTCAAATTTTTGTACTTTCCAATTTTGAAATTTCCAAATCGAGTCCTTCGATTCCTAAATTTTTAAGTGTTTAATTTTTTAAATATCCAGATATTCATATTTTCAATTTTTGAAATTTGCAAGTTTAAAATTTTTTAAATTCTTAAATTTTCAAATTCTCAAATTTCTAAATTTTCAAGTTTTTTAGTTTTAAAATCCCACAAGTTCATGAATTTCTAAATTTTCAAGGTAAAAATTTCCAAATTCTCCAATTTTTTAATTTCCAATTTCTCAATTCTCAAATTCTCAAATTTGTACCTTGAAGTTTCGAAATTTTCAAATCAAGTCCTTCCGTACCTAAATTTTCAAGTGTTGAATTTTTGAAATATCCAGATCCCCATATTGCTAATTTTTTAAATTTTCAAGTTAAAAATTTTCAAAATTCTCAAATTTTCAAATTCTCAAATTTCTAAATTTTCAAGCTTTTTAATTTTCAAATCCACAAGTTCTTGAATTCCTAAATTTTTAAGGTTAAAATTTCCAAATTCTCAAATTTTTTAATTTCCAATTTCTCAATTCTTAAATTTTTTAATTTCCAACTTCTCAATTCTCAAATTCTGAAATTTCTACCTCCAAGTTTCGAAATTTTCAAATCAAGTCCTTCCATACCTAAATTTTCAAGTGTTGAATTTTTGAAATATCCAGATCCCCATATTGCCAATTTTTTAAATTTTCAAGTTTAAAATTTTCGAAATTCTCAAATTTTCAAATTCTCAAATTTTTAAATTTCCAATTTCAAATTCTCAGTTTCGCAGATTCTCAAATTCATAAATTCATAAATTCTTAAATTTTCAAATTTTCAAATTCTAAAATTTCTAAATTATCAAACTTTCAAATTCTTAATTCAAAAAATGTATAAATGTTTAAATTCCCAAATTCTCTTCATTTTTTCTTAAATATTCATATTATATACTACTAAAATATTTGAAACTACTCAAAACTACGGACAGTAAATATAACAAAATTTTGTGAATATATTTGGTAAAATTTGTTAAGAATAAAAATATTATCTAATAAGGTATTACTGCTTCAGTGTGGTAGTCAACGTGTTAAACCGAATGGTGAATCACCTTTCGAACGCAAAGTATTACATTAAGAAAGTAATGTTTATTATTGAAAATATTTCGCAAAACGCGATGGCAATGGTTTTATTACTCTTCGTTCAGGAACGAAAAGCTACCCGTTGATACTGAATGATACTACATCGTTCCATTGTTTCGAAAAGAATTTTACATGTCATGCATCGAGCTTGAAAGGCATAAAATTGATTTATGCTCACTTCGTGTAACACATTGTTTTCTTCCCTTTCATAAACGGGAGCATGGTAAATACGCGGTATATGAGATTAAACAAAAGCTACAAGATTAAATAAAAATAACACGAAACGTATGAAAACAGCACAATGCAGGTCGAACAATACGTATCGTGGTAAAGATCCTATTAAAAAATTTAACGATAACCTTGGCCGTAGTTTGATTGAACGTCGATCGTTAATATTTCACGTTTTCACAAACGAGCGAATAATTGCGAGCAATAAATCTTGAACAATGCGTTCAAATATTTCCGGCGTGTTTCGAATTAAGTCGAACGTTAATAACATAGTTAGGGAGACAAACGAGTGCTGTGTGCGTCCCGATAGAGCACAGAAAGACATTAATTTACCGGGGAGGTCATTAAGGTTGTGATGAATGAAATTCATGCATCTTTGAATGCCACGCGATTCTTGCGTCGTTGATGAAGAGGCAAGGAATATTTCGCTGTCGTCTGGTTACGTTTTTACTTCACTACTTATTTTTACCCTTTTTGCGTTTTTCTCGGAGTATCGAGCGGACTCGAATTAAATTTCCTTGGAACGTACAGGAGACATGAAAGGAATATTTTTGTTAGATAGCTTGCAAACGAATCTTGTTCTAATTGGTAATATTAAAAGTTATCTGACTATAAAATACGGTATGTAAATTTATCGTGAAGTAATATTAGTTATAGTAAACTATTAGTAGATATAGTCATTGCCAAATGTAGTTAGGTTCCTGAGGACGACTCAATCAGTTCCTCATTATATCTCAATTTTCTACTTTTCAAATTTTCAAGTCTTCAAATTCCCCAATTTAAATATTCTCAAATCTTCAAATTTATAAAATCCTCAAATTCTTATATTTATAAAATCCTCAAATTTTCAAATCCCCATTCTGAAACACTCCAAATTCGCATCAGCAAAAGTTAAAAATTTCCAAACTTTCAAATCTCTAAATTTTCTAGTTGTGTATTCTAATATTTGGTCAGTTATATTTGATATCGATCCATCGATTCGTAATGACATTTACGATTCTCTTAAACACTCTGCATTACTCTTTAAAAAAAAAGTCCAGTACCCTTCAAGCGACTATTCATAAATGTTTGTCGCGTGTGCTCCATTCATAAATATCACACAGAATTAGGAACCTAACAATTATAATATTAATCTAAATATATTTGACGTCTCACGCTATTATTCTTGAATAAAAATGTGTCCTGATAAGTAACAAAAGAATTAGACAGTGGTAAATTAAGCCGTGTATTACGGCAATCTTTCAAATGGGAAGCATGTTTGAACGTACATTAACGTTGCAATAAAACAAAAATACAGTCGGTGCGGAGAAACTCTTCATCTTCTACGTAATTACAGATCATGCTTTTTTTGACTACACAGACAGTAATAACTGTAGTATAATATTTAATAACTAGACGGGTGTCTACGCTTTGGATCCAGATCAGGTCGATCGGATCAAAAATCCAGAGTAACGTCGTAGCCCAGATTTGCTATATTGATTCGCAAAATTTGAGTGTATTACATGGTGGGTAAAAATTTCGTGACATCCACACATGTATACAAGAACAGCGTAAATGGAGAAATTTGCAATGCATAACAAGTACATAATAATAGTTGAGACTCTAATAATAATAGTTCACGAAATACGTTTCGATTTTTCTAACAAAGATATACCTTTTCGAAAGGTTCCAATTTTCTTGACGAAAATGCATCATACGATTTCGTCTGTAGGAGAATTAATTTTGCAATGTCAGAGTTAGGATTTCGTTCACGCACGCAATTTTTCTAACGCTCCAATGTAATGCTCATTACCAAACGTATCACCGCAATTTGAGGCATTTCTCAAGCTTCGCCTCGTTTTCCTTGTGGTACGATGCAATCGCGGACGATGAAAAGGGGTAGGGTAGGACGAGAGAAGAGAAGGCAAAGAGGAAAATCGTTTAGCACGCGATCTTCTCGTAATTCTGCACGCCAGTCTCGTGGCACGCTTTGTCTTCGTCTCCACCTGACGCGTTACACGTGTTAGATTGTTTCCACTCTACTTTTCGACCGGTGCAATTATTACCATACCACCACGTAGTAACCTAATTGATCAGGGAATCGTTAGTAGACGTTAGTAGGCAATATTCTAGATATTTGCGTCCTACCATTTGCTGATCTTTTGCTACTTTTATCAGTTTGACCAAGGTATTGAAATGATCACATTTAAATCAATATAGTATTTAACGTAAATTGTAATCGGGAGAATTGTAACTGGGTAAAATCTTTCAAGATCATTTTAACGAGTCCCTATCTCTAAGTTACCTTTCTTATTTTAGTATATTTTTTCTTAAATTAAGATCTTGACTTGAGTGGACAAATTAAGGTAGCAGTTAATCGCAACTTCGTTTACATTCAGACAATGCAAAATTATAAATAAATTTATCTGTAAAGGTAAAATGTCTACTTTCAGACAAAATAATTACATTTGTGAACAAGAAAGTAAAAGAATTATGAAAGACTACACTTGTGAAAGAAAAGCTAAGAGAATTACAGAAGAGTTAACAGTCGTGAAAGAAAGAATTTTAAGTTAATTAAAATCTGAACGTGTTCATAACACAGTAATTAAACAATATTTTATGCATACTCTACTATTACTGTCCCAAATATTAAATCTGTATTAATTTAATTATTTTCCTCGGTTAAGAAGATTGAGATGTTAACATTTTGTAGAGTAAAAATATTTTATCTATAATAAATTTATTTAATCAGTTACAGTGAAAAAATTAACATGTACAACATAAACCACGTAGAGGGTGCGTAAAAGGACAATTTTATTTGTAACAAGATGTAAAAGAAACCAAAAAGACTCGTAATTAATACTACTAATACGAAAATGTTCAGATTCGTAAAAATTTTCTCATTCCATTAAATTCCGTCCGTTTTCATCGGATCGTTAGAGATTGAATCACTCCCAAAAACAAACTTCCTCGATCAGACACGATTTCGTTTCCCCTTTCAGCGCAATACAGATTTCTCCCGAAGAATACAACGTGATGAGTGCATTTAAACACGAGAACCTGGGCAATTTCTCTCTCTTCCGAGAAATTTCTGCGGAGTGGGTGTAGAGCTTAAAAGCTGCGCCTTTTCTTACAGTGCTGATGTTCGTTAAAAGAATTTTCTGACTTTACAGCTAGAAACTTGGTAAAACCTAGAACTGGATGGAAGCGAAAGAGAAAGGACATATCTCGTCCGAGGCAGGATGTATCTCGAGATACAGGGGTTGTTTTAGGGAAAAATGGGACGAGCTGCTTTTGCGAAATATATAGTTGTTTCGCAGCATTGCGAATTGAGAGAGAGAGAGTGATTTTACTTCAAAATTGTCTAAAATTGATCGGAGCAATAATTATCACGTTCTCCTCTTCCGTGTCATAAATATAGCCCCCTGTGGTGCACAAATCAGCTAAAGCTGAATAAAACCCAACAAGGGTTTCGAACCTACAATGCTGCATGCCCAGACATTAATGGTCGCATGATCATGTATCTCAACAGGATACATAACCCAACAGTTTGGGTTTTGAGCTGTCTGTCGCTCACGTCAGGGCCTCTGCCGGTTCAAGTCACGCATTGACAACTTCATGTGCACCACAGCCTGCTGGGTTTTCAGCAGCTTACATGGGAAATATCCGGCAAGCTGATTTGCTGAGCAGTTCAGCCTATTATCATTACTTCAAATTACAAAAAATTTACTGATTGGTTCTCTGAATCAAAGCCACCTTGCCGGATTACCTCTCTGCGGCGCCTTGCTGAAGTTTGACACGGACGAATTTGTTTAAAAAGAAAATCGGAAAAAATCTCTCTCGCTCGTTCTCTCGTTCTTTGATCGGTTCTGAGTCGCCATTATTCGTGTACTAAAAAGCAATTTATTACCTTTATATTCATAACAGATATAAAGACGTATAATAAAAACATTGGTCCTTCGAGCCGGATTTTCCGGATAACAGTGCAATTCAGTACAAAAAATAGACTAAATGCATATCAGTGTCATAACCTGAAGTACGTGACCACAGTGAGTGCAAAATAATACTTTGGTGAAATTATATCGTATTCACCTGCATCAAAAACAATCTACTGCTCATTCTTCGAGCATAAACGGCGAAGGTGGTCTCCTCACAACGGCTACATCTATTCCAGAAATTGGGATTTCCGTCAGGTCTCGCATAATTAAACAGCGACAAGGTAGGATCGTTAATTTATTATCCAGTCCGATTGCACCTCATTTACACTACAATGCCGAACACCTCCGCGAGTTCGAATCAAGTGCAACCCGTCACACGCGGATCGGTTATTAGTACTTTGCGACGTAAACGCGGCCACATTCTGGGACAGATTTCGTCATTAATGACCTTCCTGGATTATTATGAAGAATCCGATTCACGCGACACCTTCTTATTAGAAACCCATTTGAAGGGATTAAACGATATCTGGAAGAAATTCGACGACCTTCAATTCAACATCGAAGAACTCGACGAATCCGAAGAAGCGCGTCGATACCAAATTCAAAATGATTATTACACCGCAATAGCTAGAGCAAATCGTTTATTACGTAATGGACAACCACTAGAATCTACAACACACCCCGTCAATCCTTCCCCTGTATCGACCGTTTCGGCACCAATGACCATCCGACTTCCAGAAATGCGATTACCGACCTTTGACGGGACAATAGAAGGATGGGCATCGTTCTATGATATCTTTTCGTCAATAATTGACCGCAATGAAAATTTAACACCGGTACAAAAATTACAATATTTGCGTTCAACCTTGACGGGCAAGGCCGCGGCGTGCATTCAGGCTCTAAGCACCACCGACGCGAATTATCAAGACGCAATCGAACTATTACGAGAGAAATTCGATTGTCCGCGCCGGGTTATTTTAAATCATTGTGACGCTTTACGAGACATCCCAAAACTCGTCAAGGATACACCAGAAGCCTTAGGTCATTTGGTAGACACGATAAACCAACACCTTCGCGCATTAGTCAATCTGGGTGAAGACGTAACATCTTGGAACAGTCTCTTGTTGTCAGTCATCATGTCAAAATTAAATTCGAATACAGTGTGGCATTGGGAACTTGCTCTCAAAGACAAGAAGAAGGTACCAAATTACACCGAATTGTTGGAATTTTTAGAGAAACGGGCAAATTGTGCAAACATAGTAAGCGCAAGGCCGACCTTTTCTTCGGAACGTTCTGGAGCAGGTCCTTCAGGAGAGTCGCGAATATTTAAGCGTCGACAGTCGCGAGGCCATGTATTTCTATCGTCGAAGACGCGTCATCACCCGTACGAGGATCGCAAATCAAAGGACAGGCCACAAATGACGAAATCATTCAAGCGGTGTCCTATCTGCAACGGAGGTCACAACGTCTGGGCTTGTGAACGGTTTCACGGTTCTTCGGTCCCTGACAGAATCGCAGCATTGAATAAAGCTTTGTTATGCCACAATTGCTTAAAGGATGGTCATAACGTTACTTCTTGTAAAGGTAGCACTTGCCGAATATGTCATCAAAAACATCACACTCTTCTCCATCAACCAGGTACCACCATTCAATCCACGTCCCGAGGATCAACAGAATCCTCTCACTCAATTGACATACCGCGACAATCAAATTGACTAGAGCCAGAAACTCCTATCGGAACAAGGGGTCATAAAGCTTTCATAATCGACGCAATAACCCAAGACCTTTTAGTGACCGCTCAGGTCTTTGTCTTGAACAGGTATCAGCAACCTGTTCCTTGTAGGACACTTATAGATACTTGCGCCTCGACCAATTTTATGACTGAGACCCTCGCCAAGAAACTAGATCTTCCTTTAGGCAGGTGTTCAATTCCAATCGGTGCCCTTAATACTATGACCACATTATCAAAACATACAATCCAGGCAACAATACACTCAAGAACCAGTAATTACAACCGGACGTTGACCTTCTTGATAATACCGACAATATCTTCATTCATTCCGGATCAACCTATTGATCGTGCACCCATTCATATTCCAAAAAACTTACCATTAGCGGATCCGAATTTCCATGTACCGGCACCTGTCGACCTATTGTTAAGCGCCGGAATAGCACTATCATTATTAAGTGTCGGACAAATAAATCTGTCATCTCCAGGCGATCCGGAATTGTTTCTACAAAAAACCAGACTGGGATGGGTAATCGGGGGGAGTACCCCAGTTTCAAAACCCACTCCGAATTTTACTTGCCATGCAACAATTTCTATCCAAGAAGATTTGGCACGCTTCTGGGAATTAGAGGACGGACCCCAAATACAACGTTTCTCAGATGCCGAACGAACTTGTGAAGAACATTTCCAACAAAATGTACAAAGGAATTCTGATGGTAGATACATAGTAGCACTCCCATTCAACGAAAGGATATCGCAACTCGGGGAGTCTAAGTCCAGGGCATTAAAACGCTTGATGTCATTGGAACGTAGACTACAAAATGACCAAGGCCTGTCCCAGCAGTACCAATCCGTGCTGCAAGAATACCTAGATTTAGAACACATGTCCGAAGTTCGAGACATCGACGAACTCGGCGACGGGTATTATCTACCCCATCACGGAGTCACGAAAAGTTCCAGTGACACCACAAAATTGCGGGTTGTATTTGATGGTTCCGCAGCAACAACAACAGGAATCTCTCTTAACGATACGTTATACGTTGGGCCAAAAATTCAAGATAATCTGTTACATATTCTCATTCGATTCCGAAGTCACCGGTACGTCTTGAATGGCGATATCGAAAAAATGTACCGACAATTTCTAATCCGCTCTGAAGATCGGAAATATCAACGGATCCTTTGGCGCGATTCCACCGGCAATTTGAAAACATATACATTAAATACAGTCACTTTCGGACTATCCGCAGCACCCTACCTGGCAATTCGTTGTCTCTCGCAATTAGCGCAAGACGAAGGACATCGATTTCCTGACGCCGCACAGAAACTGACTCAAGACTTTTACGTAGACGACTTATTGACAGGAACATCAACAACAGAAGGAGCCCTGGTTTTGCGGGATCAAATGATACAGTTATTGAAAACAGCAGGTTTACATATTCGACAATGGGCCTCCAATTATAAACCACTCCTTCATGGACTACCCGAACAACATATAAACAAGAGGCTTCATCTCGGGGAATCTTCTACTATAAAGACACTGGGAGTTGTTTGGGATTCCACCGATGACGCGATTCGATATTCCGTTACCAATGTCATACCCACCAAATCAATCACCAAACGGTCCATCAGTTCGGTCATTGCACGTATTTACGACCCATTAGGCCTTCTCGGACCAGTCATCATAATCGCTAAGATTTTACTACAAAAGATCTGGGCCATGAAGATTGATTGGGATGAGTCATTGCCAATGATCATACATACGGAATGGATGCAGTACTGTACACAATTACCTTTGCTAAACAATGTCACATTCCATAGAAAAACGCTTATTAATGAACCTACATACATAGAATTACACGGCTTCTGCGATGCCAGCGAACGAGCATATGGGGCTTGTGTTTATCTCCGATCAAGGGATGCAAATGATCATTATCAGGTAGAACTTCTTTTAGCGAAATCCAAGGTGGCACCGTTAAAAACACAATCAATTCCTCGACTAGAATTGTGTGGAGCTATACTTCTCACTTCACTAATCATTTCAACACAAAAGGCGTTGCATCTTCCCATTAAT
Organism: Megachile willughbiella; assembly: GCA_945859595.2. Taxonomy (NCBI): domain Eukaryota; kingdom Metazoa; phylum Arthropoda; class Insecta; order Hymenoptera; family Megachilidae; genus Megachile; species Megachile willughbiella. The sequence continues at coordinate 10,417,172 of OX243803.1, read as the reverse complement.
CGTACCCTGTACTGGACAGACTCCGCAATAGTGCTACATTGGCTACGGACATCTCCGCATCTACTGAAGACATTTGTCGCCAACAGAGTTGCAGAAATTCAAAATAATACGAACATCGAGGAATGGCGACATGTTCTATCCGCTGACAACCCAGCAGACATCATTTCACGAGGACAATCACCTGAAGAATTTTTGCGACCATCGATCTGGCATCACGGACCGAGGTGGCTACTCAATGATGAAACACATTGGCCACTCGGAAATATATCTTGCCCTAACGATCTGCCAGAACAGAAAACTGCTGTCTGCTTGGCTACAACCATGCCCGATGGTGATTTTATTGAACGATTTTCATCATGGGGAAAATTAATTAGAGTCATCGCACACTGTTTACGGTGGAAACCGAGTCATACGTCGAAGGGAGTACTTACAGCATCGGAGCTGAAGTACGCTCACGATATCCTAATTAGATTCATCCAACGAAGTCACTTTCCAGAAGAGGTGAAAAAATTGTCAACGAACCACGGACAGACGATGAAGGGCAGACTTCAGCGTTTGAACCCATTCATTGATCGCGACGGAATCATACGAGTCGGAGGTCGACTGAAGAATTCATTTATGCCATTCGGACAACGGCACCCAATCATTCTGCCAAAGACTCGAGTCACCGCATTGCTACTCGAAAATGAGCACCGAGCTCAGTTGCATGCAGGTACCCAGGCCACCCTGTACGCAGTCAGACGGCGATACTGGCCCATTGACGGCCGAAATCAAGTTTGGAAAGTTGTTAAAACCTGCGTCCGCTGTTGCCGAGCCCAACCACCACCTGTGGACTATATCATGGGCAACTTACCTGCAGCCAGAGTCACTGAATCTCGGCCATTTAGCAACGTGGGAGTCGACTACTGTGGACCGTTTTTTTATAAAAGAACGGAAATACAGAAACCGCAGTCGGGTCAAGGTGTATGTGGCAGTTTTCATCTGCCTTGCTGTAAAGGCTGTACACTTGGAGCTCGTCAGCGATTTGACAACTGAAGCCTTCATTGCGGCCCTTAAACGATTCATCGCCAGAAGAGGATTCTGTACAGATTTATATTCCGACAACGGGACCAACTTCATTGGAGCAAATAATGAATTGTGCGAATTACGTTCATTATTACAATCTGATGATCATCGGGAGAAGGTAACCACGTTCCTCGCAGAACGTTCCATCAATTGGCATTTTATCCCTCCTTTAACACCCCATTTTGGAGGACTTTGGGAAGCAGCCGTAAAGTCCTTTAAACACCACCTGAAACGGGTCGTAGGCGCTGAACTTTTTACATTTGAAAATTTCAACACCCTAATAATAGAGATCGAATCCGTTCTTAATTCACGTCCGCTCACACCAATTTCGTCAGATCCAAATGACCTCCTAGTCCTTACTCCCGCGCATTTCTTAATTGGCGATTCTTTAACATGTTTGCGTGAAAGAGATTTCAGGGACACGCCATCAAACCACCTATCCAGTTGGCAGCACATACAGAAGATCAAACAACACTTCTGGAATAGATGGCGTCACGAATATCTCAACGAGTTGACCACCCGCAACAAATGGTCAAAGGGGGACCATCCAATTAAGGAGGGCACAATCGTCCTCCTCAGAGAAGACAACGTTCCATCTCTGCATTGGCCGCTTGGTAGAGTCATCAAGGTCCACCCAGGTTCTGACGGCATCATTCGAACCGTCACCCTAAAAACGGCAACGAGCACACTGGATCGGAACGTCAAACGGCTCGTTCCCTTGCCCAATCAGACCAACCAAGATGACCAAGATATGGACTCCCAATCTTGAACCATAATTTATAATTGAAACATACTTAAATTATAAGATTCATTTCATTACACAAACTCAGACTTTTATATGTACATTACATTCACTTGATCGGTGCCCTCTCAACGGGGGGAGGATGTTTCGCAGCATTGCGAATTGAGAGAGAGAGAGTGATTTTACTTCAAAATTGTCTAAAATTGATCGGAGCAATAATTATCACGTTCTCCTCTTCCGTGTCATAAATATAGCCCCCTGTGGTGCACAAATCAGCTAAAGCTGAATAAAACCCAACAAGGGTTTCGAACCTACAATGCTGCATGCCCAGACATTAATGGTCGCATGATCATGTATCTCAACAGGATACATAACCCAACAGTTTGGGTTTTGAGCTGTCTGTCGCTCACGTCAGGGCCTCTGCCGGTTCAAGTCACGCATTGACAACTTCATGTGCACCACAGCCTGCTGGGTTTTCAGCAGCTTACATGGGAAATATCCGGCAAGCTGATTTGCTGAGCAGTTCAGCCTATTATCATTACTTCAAATTACAAAAAATTTACTGATTGGTTCTCTGAATCAAAGCCACCTTGCCGGATTACCTCTCTGCGGCGCCTTGCTGAAGTTTGACACGGACGAATTTGTTTAAAAAGAAAATCGGAAAAAATCTCTCTCGCTCGTTCTCTCGTTCTTTGATCGGTTCTGAGTCGCCATTATTCGTGTACTAAAAAGCAATTTATTACCTTTATATTCATAACAGATATAAAGACGTATAATAAAAACAATAGTGATTACATGATAAAAAGCTGGGATTGTTCGTACTAAACTTTCTGCTTCGCTTTGTCGCACGAATTCAAATTTTTCTGCGAAAAAGTAATTTTTATATAAGTAATTCGAGGTGATTTTATCATTTTCTAACATATTGGACCCACCATTTTGAATTTGGAAAACTCAATTACAGATTCGTAATCAGCGACTCGAAAAATACCTAACTTACATGAAAATTCATTTGAAAATATTGTTTCAATAGAAATCAGATATAACATACAATTTTCAGCTTTGAGCGGCCATATTGGATATCGCCATCTTGAATTTTGATGTTTAGGGTCCATGGACGTAAGAAATACTTCCAAATTGAGCTGAAGTAGTTTGGATACGATACATTTAATTGAAAAACAATCTGTCAATGCAAATTTGCGTATTTTTCTCGAAAAATTGCTTATAACCATCTTGGAATTAATTTTTCGACAAAAATGAGCTGAGATTCTAAAAGAACACTTTTATGTAAGAAGGTTTTTGTGTTGTATTCTTTGAAGAGATAGAACATGTTCAAGGAGAAAAATCGCCCGTTTGGACGTTAATGGGTTATAAACTCAGAAAATCGTCATGTTTGTTAAATAAATATTTTTCATACTCATGATACATTTGTATTAGAGGGTCGCTAATATTCTTGATGCTCTATCATTACTAATTTAGGATCATTGTATCCGTGCCCGTTTGTGACGCATGAAGGTCAATATCCTGTAATTGAAGAATAATTCGATTTGAAGAAATGAGACGCGCAATTGATCGTTGTCGCTGTTTGACAGGAAATGCGGCCCAATATTTGCAAACTCGATTGCACGTGTGCTATTCTAACAAGACAATTTTGAACGCGACGTCACGCACAAATATGTGAACAGATGCATATGCATGTCCCGGAACAGAATGCTTTCCTATCGCGTGGTTCGTGTTTCATGGAAACTGGCTTAAATTGATCCCTTGTTTTCGCAAACATTACTCTTCCCGTTCTGTTCTAATTTTTCCGTCGAACTATTCCGACGGCGAAAAAAAAAAAAAAAAATACCAGTTCCTAGAAATATTTGCCGCTCTAATTGATCGTGGTATAAAATTATTTCGAAATGTAAACAGTTAACGATACGCTGTTAGTTCAAGCACGAATTAATTCTCTAATCAAAGCTGGACGTTACGCGTTAATTTATCGCGCATTATCACCGAAGCATAGAATATTTATCGCGATCATTAATATCCCATTTACTTGCTGATAAAACAAAACATCATATGAATTTATATTGTATATTATTATATATATAATTCCTATGTCCATATATGAATGTAGAGATTTGGAGATGTAGGGATATAGTGATCTAGGGACATAGGAATGTAGGGTTATTGCGATCTAGAGATATAGGGATCTAGGGATATAGGGGTCTAGGGATATTCCTATCTAGGGACATAGGAATCTAGGGATCTGGGGACATAAGAATAACCCTAGTTATTGCGATTTAGAGATGTAGGGGTCTAGGGATATTACGATCTAGGGACATAGGGATCTGGAGACATAAGAATAACCATAGCTATTGCGATTTAGAGACATAGGGATCTAGGGATATTGCGATGTAGGGACATAGGGATCTAGGGATATTCCGATCTAGGGACATATGAGTCTAGGGATCTGGGGACATAAGAATAACCCTAGCTATTGCGGTTTAGAGACATAGAGATCTAGGGATATTGCGATCTAGGGACATAATAATCTAGGGATATTGCGATCTATGTACATAGGGATCTAGGGATATTGTGATGTAGGGACACAGGGGTCTAGGGATATTGCAATCTAGGGTCATAGGCATCTAGGGATATTGCGATCTAGGGACATAGAGATCTAGGAATATTGCGATCTAGGGACATAGGGATCTAGGAATATTGCGATCTAGGGAAATTGCAATCTAGGATCATAGGAATGAAGGTACTAGGGATCTGAGATATAAGACTCTGGGGATATAGGGATCTAGGAATATATAAATCTGATGATATAAAAATCCAGGAATATACGAGTCTGCGGATACTAGGAACTAGGGATTTTAATACAGATGTATTAGAATAAAGCGATAGCGAAACTATTTTGTTGAAAGAGTTATTTCTTAAAATAATTACTCTAATAATTAATAAATCTGTAACAAATATGAATTACTTTTATAGTTATTTTTTAAAATACTTATGTTGAAAGTGCAACACTAATTTATAGTGTCTTAAGGTTCGGATTATTAAGAGTGAAGTCTCTGCGAGACTTTACCCACGAATTTTTACATCAGTGACTGACGACGTTTCACTATCGTAATTCACTAGCTTCAATTCATCTAGGAATTTCCGGATGACCTCTTGTCGATCGTAGAACTACGTACATATATCTGTGTCGAAAACCACAGGCTGTTACCACTGACGATGCAGCTGCTCCGGGCTCTTTTGAGAGCTGCAAGCACACTTTTCTCCATCGAAATTCATAGGCAGTACTAGCGAATCCGTGGAAAAGCGCATACACGAAGCTTCGCTTTTGAAAATCGGCCACGAACATCTCATCGCCCCAGAGAATCGACCTTCCGCCGGAAGTTCGACGTTGAACACGCGGATGCAATAACGTTGATTGACCGTCCGTCAACTGAACTTGCTGTTGTTAACTTCGCCGATCCTACAACATTCTGTCTGTTACGTCAACCTGTTTATTTCTATCGCTTTTTGTGAATATATTTTCGCGAACTCTTTGCTACGTGATTGAAGAGGATATGCAATAACGTAAAATCTCGTTCTCTCTTGGTTTCATTTTGTGATTACATTCTACTATATTTTTCCGACTTTGTGAATGTCTTTTTGAATCTGCGGAGGGGTTCAAAGATAAGAACGAAACTTTATTAATAAACAATTTTGATTTCACACAGTTTTAATTTTTATATTTCATTCTAGGTTCTTTTGTACTACTTGGGTTTTAAAATTTTGAATTCTGAATTATTGTCTTTAAACACTTACCTAATCTTCTGACAGAAAATTAGTCTAGTTGATCGAAAATTAATAGCTCGTGAACTTGTACTAATTATAAGCGATGGATTTGATGTTGTATATAATATTTGTAAGCAACAGGCTGTTAGTATCTATTGTAGCAGTTTATTTTTATTGTACTTTTGTGAAATTTGTGATTTTTATTGTATTTTTTGTAAATTTTGTAATTTTTATTACATTATACTTTCGTGAATTTTGTAATTTTTACTGTATTATGCTTTTGTAAATTTTGCAATTTTCATTGTACTTCTGCAAATTTTATAATAATTTTTATTACATTATACTTCCATAAATTTTGTAATTTTTATTGTACTATAATTTTGTAAATTTTGTCATTTTTATTCGACTATATTTTTGTAAATTTTGTAATTTTCATTGTTTTATGTTTTTGCAAATTTTCTAATTTCTATGATACTTTTGTAAAACTTGTCATTTTTATTGTGCTTTTGTAAATACTGTAATTTTTATAATCTTCACTGCCCCTTTGTAAATTTTGTAATTATTATTATAATTTTGTAAATATTAAACCACTAAAAAAATTAATTGTTTCATTTAAATTAATACATGGTTTACAGAATGACGTTAAATGTTTGTGGTTTCAATGTTTTGCCAAAGCTCTTTGGTTGAATATTAAGTAGCATATGTCCAATCAATTTAAACTGTATAAATTGTATTCAATTGAAATCAATTCTAGCAGCTTAGTAAGAGACAGTGAGATTAATTATGTAACGGATTTGATATAAACGCGATAAAATTTACTGGCTTATATTAACGAGTGATTGAATTTCATACTGGGAGTATCCAGGATTTCGTCTGTAAAGGGTTAATTCCCATAAATTATTGGAAATTATGTAATAAATGCACGAGTATATTGAAAGTTGTATTAATAATTCATTAACTGTTAATTGAGAATGTATGATTACGTTTAATGATAATATTAATAGGTTTAGTATAATACTTTCTTTGACTAATAAGATGGTATTAATATAAAAAACATAATTTATAAGTATATTGTGTTTGATTTGTCTTCTTTATATTTTTACCAAAATTGATGGCATTCTTTTAAAAAACTCATGTCATAGCCGCTCTTTTTTACAGAAAATTTGCTTTCTATGTTACTCAGATGATATTGCATGTTGATTGCGTTTGTGTTATTGGATATAATTTTGTAATAAAAATTTACAAAAAATATTTGTATTATATTTTTAATTAAACCTAATAGTAATAGTTTATTACTGTATTTTATTCTAGGTTGAGTATCAATAATAATAGTTCATTATCATTAAAGTATTTAATCCAAAAACACATTCATCATATTTAACCACTTTAGGGACGATTGTTTTGAGGTTAGAAAATGAAATTATATAATTTTTTGACATAGTTATATATGAATCGTTTTGAATTGACCTGTATACACGTCGAACACGGTTATGTGGTTAAAGTAGTACGGTATTGTACATAATTAGTAAAAAAAATATTTTTTTGAAATATTTGAAGCGCCCCTTTCAATACCTGCTTCTTTCAACATTTGTACATTTTTAACATTAAATCGTGTAAACATATACAAAGTACAATACTAATATCATTTCAGAACCATAATTATGAATTTAGATTAAATTTGTATTAATTGATAGTTCATAATAATAAAATTACTACTTCGATATCTCCTTCCACTTGTCTGACCACTTAGAATAATCTACTAGTTTAGATGATAGTTTCGATTTTAATTTAAAGAGCTAAAATTTTAGCTGAACACTCTTGATATAACAATTCAAGGTAAAAAATGGTAAAAATATCGGGGTTTCATATTTTTAGGATATATTTGCTAAAATTGAAGCTATATTTGTCGGGGTTGTTTTACACCTCAGTGTGACCGTTCGAAAAAATCCCACAACCTCGTTACAGCCTTTTCATATTTATGGCGTTTTTCGTGTTCTAAATTTTACACGAGTTTTCACGTTAATTTGTGATCGTCGAAGTGTTCGTTACAACCTATCGTGCCATTAGCAGAGACCCACCTATCCATAGAAAGTTTCGTCTTTGAACGGCTATGGTCCGAGCAATGGGATAAGTCTAATTAGAAGTGCCACGAAAGTTTTCGTGGAAAATCCACGCTGAACGAGGGAAAGAGAGAAGAAGATAGGGCAATGATACGGTCGAAGGGAGAGAACGCAACTCGAAGCAATTATTGTTCTCTCGGCCGCGAATTTAATTGAAGCGAGGCGTATGAACCCGATAACGAGAATCCGTATCCATCTTGATTTCCGTCGGTGCAAGCTTCCTCGATTTCTCCCCTGTTACGCACCCTGTTCAGTTTGATACATAATTTCGGGTAGTCCATTCAGTCACGGTTACCGAGTCCATTTGCCGGCAGTGTTTTCACGATGTTACGCTTACCGGGATAAAGTTTCGTTATTAAGATTTTGTTTCGGAATGTTTCAAATAGTTGGATGTATTGCACGGTCTATCAAGATGTAGAACTTCCTGCAAGGTTTCGGGGCTTCGTAGCGTTACGGAAATAATGACTGGAGAAACTTTCGGCTCGCAGTGTTTGCCTAACAGGTATTTATTCAATTAACGGCAAGGCGGTTATCTTTCGTTCAATTTCATTCGCACAGCGATCGCGCTTCCGGAACGGAAGTCTTCGTTTATTAAACTGAAATGGCAAACTTCTTTGCGAGAAGAGATTTAACCCACGCCGTGATTCAGCCGTTTTGCACCTGCTTCATAAAACTACTTTCCAGAAATTCTGCAGTGCGAATCAATTATTTATACCTTTGAAACTTAATTCGTAGTATTTATTTGACGATTTTATAAAATTAGCATTGTGTTGTTTATAAAATGTATTTTCCCATACTTTGTTAACTCTGAGTTTATGTTTATTATAGACACAGTACAAATAATTTCTGTTGCGATTATTGAATTAGAATAATTCATATTTTTATAGTAGTATGTGTATAATTATCGACGTAAGAGAGTGTTAAAAAAGTCATTCAAAATTTAATACGATTCACGTCTTCATGATTAATATTATGATTTCTTACTACCTTTTCTATATTTGTAGAAAGTCTTTCACATATGTCCATTTTCATATACCTTCTCTGTCAAATTGTTTGACAAACATATGGTGAACGGAAGTAACAAAGTTTGTTATGGTGGACAAATTTTGCAACATTCCGTCAGATCCTTGCGGACATTTCTGAAATTCTAAGGTCTGAAACACGACTTGAGGACTGAAGAAAAAATAGACAATAGCTGATTTCTAAAATGAACTCGTATGTGCTACATACTGCAAGTCTGCTAAACTGACGAAAGAAAAAAGCTAACAGTTTATAACCGATTCTACGAGTACTTCATAAAGTTGTCCCCTTGCTATCCTAACAATTTTTATAGGAAGATATCCAAAGGGTTTAAATCGGGAGATCAAGAGGCAATGCAGCTGGTCCACCTTTGACCGAGCACCGTGTTTAAGTGCTCTCTCATATTACGCACAAAATGAGGTGGAACTCCATCATGCATGTACCGCATCGATAATCTTTCTGCCAAAGGCATATCGTTTCGATACTGAAGTAACCTAACCACAGCACGGATGCTATATACAGAATATTCCTCCAGCACACATTAAAGATACAATGCTGTCGAAACGTCAGGAACTTCTTTCTGAAGGCCACAGTTATAACAATATTAATTTTAACTTACAAGGGAACTTGAGGGCTATTACCTTCAATGTGCACGATAGCCGATATAAAAAATGTTGAAAACATAACAAATTATCGACGTAAATCAATATTTGATTTATAGATTAATCGATAGACAAAAGACTACTTTGTCAGTAGTTTATATAAGACGTGAACACCGTCCTGAATTGCTATTCGTTTAAATCTGTTGTATCGTTGCCATCGTGTATTAATATCAGTTTATTGTAATTTTATTTAATAAATCTTAGAATGTTTGGCTTTAAATCCACATAATAATTCGTTGTCGTATCCACTTCATAATCTTAACAAAAAAATACGTGTCAAATATTTCTTTGAGAACTATCTTTCACATAAGTTTCATTAAAATCGGTGTGTCCCGGTTCGATATGTTCCCTTGTTAGAAGGAATAAATTTAGAAGATTAATGCAGTAACTAAAATTATTAAAAGGCATGTTCTTTGCTCTAATGTTTCACCACTATTATAGTTAGCTTCTATATCTATAATATGTATTCTAAAATACATTCTGTATTATAATTCATTCTAGTAGCTATTCTATATATAAATTAATAGAGATATATAGAAACGTTAAGAACTTCTTCCTGGGATATAAATTTATGCAGAGTGTCTCAGGATTTCACTGTCAAATGTTGTATGTATAATATATTATATAGATAGAATTAATAGATGTTCGATTTTAATCAGTAACGTGGCCAATTCTATGTATCCGTTTCTCTAACCCAATTTGCTGGAATGGTGTTAATGATGAATATATTTTATTTTTGCAACATTCTGGTTGCTTAAGTTGGATGGATTGTAGTCCATTTTAAGTTATGTTAACATACTACTGTATTTACATATTTTTATAATACATACATTGACTAAAAGCTTTTTTGAAGTCACTTATAAAAGGTATGAAGTTACTTCAAAATAAAGCGAATTTATTTAACCAACATTGTAATCGTTCATCCGACAAAAGTGTGATGGCAGAAATAATGAAATAAGAATTCATTTTCTGCATGTATAATTTAGTAATATAATTAAAGAAACATATTATTTTTAAAAGCAATGGGGAATGTTATACCAAAATGTCCCGGGATTAAATGCTAGGTAAATATTCATGTTCGGAATTAATTTTTCAAGAAAGATTTTGGTTATTTTTCTGACTTCTACTGACAATTTTAATGTAGTAAAAGATGTCAAAATTTATGAGAAATTCTCGGTTCCATCTCCAGAGAAGTGGTTTGCACTAAAGGGAGATAATTGAATTTTATAAAGAGAAGAATAACCGCAAATTTCATAGCGAATGAATGAAGATAGCGTTGATATCTTCGCTGAATATCAAAATCATTCTACTAGACGATTTTAAAACGGAATATAAAATAACGAGGACGTTTACTGTTTTGGAGATAAATATACTTATTTTATGTTATAGATAATTTACTACGTGATCAGATGATAATTAGTTTAATTTATTTATTTTTTATACATTATTATTCAGTTCTTTGAACTTGATGTTGATAATCTAGTAAGAGACTATGGTTCTTTCCAAAGTTTTCAGCTTTGTATGATACGATGAAAAAAAAATGTTTATTAACCTCAACTGAATTGTTGCTTCATGAATTCAATAGATGAATAAATAAATAAATTTGCAACGTCAGTTGCTGGTGAATATTTAATTCCAACACAATAATACAAGTTTCTGGACAGGAATATTTATCGATTTTATTCTTCTTCATTTACTATTCCACTGTTCTTGCGTATGTGTGTACGTAATCCTTACCCTCCATGTACGTAACGCTTGACGTTCGAATTTTGCCATTTTGAGAAAATCAATATAGCAAATCGACCCTAGGCTATAACATGGTTAATTTAGATCTTTGATCCGGTCGTTCAATCACCCGTCTGGGTCAAGCGTCTGATCCCAAATTTCAAAAATACATTTAGCGTCCGAAAATGGGTGTCTGGGGATTTTCGACCACTCTGATTTCCAGTCTGACAATATTTTTTTAGTCTGATCGATCACCTGATCTGGATCAAGCTAAGTGAAAATTTGAAAATGCTTTTCAAACCTTAAGGGGTAACGCCACTCTAGAATTCTGAAGAAATCGATTTTTTTTTTTTGCTTAAATGATGCTTTATTATGTGTAGAATATGAGAAAAAAGTTTTAAGTGGGGGACAGGTCGGGAACACGAATTTTTTTAAGTGGACTGCAACCATTCGCAGCGCACTGCGGGCGTGCTTACTGTAACTTGTGGATACGCGCGCAATAATCATTGTAGAGAACAGTACCTGGCTAAAGGCAAAAGGCGAAGGCTACAGATACATTAGATAATTATAAGCACAAATCTCCAATGTCGAATATAGTATTCTCAGCTATGAGGAACTTACCAGCGACGACTTACTGACGCGCTGTATTGGTGGCTTCACGCAAAACAGCAATGAAAGTTTTAATTCAGTGGTGTGGTCTATGGCTCCAAAAACCGTATCTAGTGGCAAAAATGTACTTGACATTGCCGCAAATATGGCTGTTTGTATATTCAACGACGGACTATCCACTATAATGCAAGGAATGAAAGCCTTGGATATGTCTGTCGTAGAAAATTGTTATAATTTTTGCCTGAAAGCCGACGCCTGACGCATAAAGTTTGCAAAACGATCTTTGAATGAAGCTACAAAAATGGCGAGATTGAATCTCAGATCTAACAGGAAGGAAAAGGACGTAGAGAATGTTAACATATAAGACCAAATGTATGGTGCAGGCATCGCTCATTAAAAGTACATAACATATTTCTTATGCTGAATGGCAATCAAAACTTTAAACGCGTTTTTCTCGTAATCACTTTATTTGAACTCGTCGGACACATATCTCGAAAAGTTTTTAACTAATCGACTTGAAATTTTGTGGAGATGTGCAAAATAACATATCTCAGTGAACATCGTTCGGGTTTTTTGATTAATTAACTACTTAACTTTTTATTAACAATTTAATGCTAAATTTACTGTCGTTTTTTCCAAACTTGTCATCATATCTACACTATATTAACAATTATTAATATTTTTTAATTTCCGTACGATGTTCCATAGATTTTGGCATTTAATATGAGAAAATTTTGGATTTTTCGTTTTAGGACCATGTGTTAATGAAAAAACAGTCCGGTCATGTAGCCCATTCAAAGAAATGGTGTTGTTGGTTGCCAGCACCTACAGCAGCCATTTTTAATCCAAATTGTTTATAAAAATTTACAAACCATCTTCAAAACATATATAACAAAGCCTTTTTTAGTCTGACCTTATAGCTTGTACGATTATTACTTTAAAAATTCCCGAAAATCACCTTTTTTTCTGACTTCTAGAGTGGCGTTACCCCTTAAGCGTCCCGAACGCAACCCTAAAGAATTTCGTGACATACGAAAACAGATGTTAACCCAAATTTAATTTTTCCGATTCTTTGATTCAGATCAGGGTCGATCAAAAAATGTTCTCAGATGGAGACAGCATAGTCGAAACCCTAAACCATAATTCTTACAACTCTCTCACTGAATTTTTAAATTTCCGCTATTCAACATGAAGTAAAAGTTGCATAAACACTCTCGGGGCATGAACTTGCAGCGTAGGCCGCCCGTCTAGTCTACATTTACTAAATCGCCGTTATCCGTTCGTAAGTCACGAAATCTTTCAGGTCGGTATACGGTATTCATTCCGTGTCAATTTTGCCACTCTAATAAAATCAACATACCGATCCCAAGAGCGTGGAAACTGATTTTTTGACCCTTCCCTGCAGGAGATTGAGGGACGTCAAAACTAACTGCATTATTTGTTTGTCGTAAACTGTATCTCGAAATTATGGTGATCCTTGCTACTACCTTATTCCATATTATGCCACGTCCATAGTTCGTTTATCAAAGTTGCATACAATTAACGTTGCCACGTGTTTAACGCGGAGTAAGGTCACGCTTACTTAACTCTTTAGCCTAGGGACAGTGTAACTATAATCACACGTCGCTAAGCGTCCATTGTATGCTAAGAGGGATTATTAAGCGGCAGTAGTAAAGTGTCGACTATAAGCACGCAAAGAGTGTGTACAGTATCGTGCTATTAAACGTTCGTTGTGTAGCAAGGGTGACTATCTGACACCAAATTTCTGGCGTGTAACAAGTGCGAGGATCCGTTGCAGAATATTAATTGTGTTACACGAGCTGAAAAAACACGACAGGTCAGTAATGGTTCACTTGGTTTATAACAACGTTGTGAATATTTTTAGCGTATTTTGCTGGGTGTAACTGAATGGAATTGTTCAGGTTGTAACGGTTAGCTGTGATATGATGTCCTAGCAAATTTACAATTTGAACAATTTTTAACGCGGAAAGGGAATTTGAAATTTCTATATTTCTTGATTTTTTAATTTTTAATCTTTTATCTCACTTAATTTTCAAATTAAAGTTCTAAAATTTCCGAGATCTAGATTTTCAAATTTCTTAATTTCCCATTTATCTAATTTAAAAATTTTTAAGTATGAAATTTGAAATTTCAAGTTTGAAGTTTGGAATCTGAAATTAGAAGTTTGGAATTTGAATTAAAAATTTCAAGTTTGAAGTTTGGAATTTTAATTAAAAATTTCAAGTTTGATTATTTTGAGCTCTATTATTTTGAAATAATATCCGTAAGTTATCTCGATATTTGTATGTTTTATATCATTTACACAGAAAACATTCGATAACTTTTATTGACAAACTTATTTAAAACGCAGTAAAGAATGTTATAAAAAAATTTGTTATAATATATACATGTCAGCGTACATTTATCACGGTTCGCGATGAACAGGTATCTAACCTAGCGTGATAAGCGGAGATAAAAAGAATTGGGTTCGTTCGATCGTATCGGAACTTAAACTGCACGGTATGGTTCATTTAAATTTACGACGAGACAAATTTTCTTTCTGTTGTCCCGAACAGCATCGACGTTGCCTCTTTCCTATAGAAAATCAATAGCGGAGTAATGTTTCGAAAGTTCAGCGCTAAAAGCCGTGAATTAATTTTCAATTTGAAAGAAAGGACATGTTTCGTTCAAACAGGCGATCAATCACTACTGACAACGTCACCTATTCGATACTTCGAATGTGCATCTCGCAGAACATTCGCTAACCAGTAGTGTAACATTCTCCAAAGTAATATTCACGCAAGCATTTAACAGTTCAAATAACATTATTCCATTGTGAAACGGAAAACCTGTATGACGTATTTATTGCAAATAAGTGTAAACTTGATGAGGGTAACTTCGCTATTTTGAGATAGAGCAAATTATCGATAAAATTTTTCGTCCTTAAATAAGAGGAGTTTTGAAGTGTAATGAGGCTCATTCGAAAGATTAAGGTTCAATGCGCTGGTCATGGTTCAAATATATTATGTTAATATACGGTAATACGTGTGCTTCAAAGATGAGCAAAAATCAATACGGCCGTGGATTTCAAGTATAATGACTCATTGGGTCTTGTTGCTGCTACAGGTAAAGAACTATTGATTTGAAACTACAAATGTGTCTGAAAGAACGAAAAACCCTTGAGCTATCATATCGCTAAAAACTTGTGCTACGGTCTAATCCTCTTTGTAATATGCATTCTAAGACATCACAGAGAGATTGTCGTGAATGCGACAAATACCAGCGTACTCGAGCAAGCACAAGCCGTAGAATAAGTTATAATTTACCTCGATTTAATTGAGAAATAAAGGTGAAAAGTTTGGCCCCGTCGTCATTGCTTTTTGTATCTTTTGCCATATTATCGATAAAACAGTGTAAAATACGTGATAGGTGTGGTTGGACAGATACAAATGAGGTGGCGCCTGAATAGAACAATTGCCAACGTAAAACCAGTGTTGTCAGATTGAATAATAGTATATATGTCTATGGATTTAATGATATATCGCAACTTGAACGACTTCTGTACAAATGCTGTTGAAAATATCACAGGACGCGAATTGAGCAACTTCCAATACTCCGGACCTTGATTTCTTTCTTCATTTATTATTTAGTACTACTTCTGCTGTTTATCAGGTAATAAATAATCAAATGATAACGATATGACTTGACGACCCACAGTATATTATGCAAATTATGCACTCATACAGTGTTCTTATCAATATATTTTTTTACTTAAAGTAAAACACTCAGTAACACATTTATGAAATAATCATTCAAAACGTCAAGTGACTACACCCTTAGAGTTTGTATTTCGCGCCCTTTTCGTTCGAATACTCCTATCATTAAGTTTATAGAAATATCGTATAAAAACAGCTTAATATCTATTGTAACCCAGTTACAATTTTCATTTCACTTTGTTCACAGTTATAAAACTTTCAGTATAAACACTGAAAAGTTCTGTTTAATTTGTAATTAGTTCATTTTGTAAATTCATGCATAATTAAAAGAATTTCATGTAGTTCCCTATATTTTCTAAAGACTTCTCCAGCGACTTCATTTATTTTATGTGGATCCTAAGTTTGAGATAAGTTCGGTATATTTAATATACTATAAGGCATCGATGACCTACAACGATAATTAAAAACATGAATTTTATCGCGTGAGTAATTAATAGAGCGGGCACAATAAAGGTACTCGTTTATCGTAGAACATTAGAACGAGAATTACTCGTAGATCTGATTTAATGTATTGTTCCGTAAAAGTATGTTATCTTTTATAAATTAAACCGTCCAGCATAATTTTTTGATTCGATCATAAAACATCACTGAAAGCTTTATGTTTTGTTAACAAGGTCGATTTATTCTCGTTGCGATAATGAAATCACCGTTTCACATACGCCATATTGTTATGCGGATTGCTGACAATACAGCGACTACGAGATATGTACGATTGTAATACTATTACATTGCAAACTGTTTTATTCTTGTTCTTCTTTTAGTTACTCGACGAAATTAAGTTTGTAACTTGATCATCTGTAACCCAATAAACTAATCGAACATTCGCTACTATTATTTGCACAAAGTTTGATTAAATTGTAACGAAAGAAATAGAGTATAGGGAACTCTCAATATTTATTTTAGTCAATTTTTGTTTATTTTAAGGAGAGATATTTCGCCTTGCGGTTTTTTGCTTGGATTTATTTTATACTTGCGACGCCATTTCGATTTTCATAAAATTCTGCATGTTTGGAAATTGACTAAAAATAAATAAAAAGGTTACTCTTCTTATTTTGTGGACATGTATAAAAGCATTTCAGAATTTGGAGGTGTAAACATTTAGGTATTTAGGGATTTAGGAATTTAGCAATCCAGCACTAGGGATTTAGCAATTTTGGGACTCTAGACATTTGAGGATGTAGGGTTTTCAGAATTTAGGAATTTGAGAATCTACGGACTTGGAAATATCGTGATTTGGTAGTATAGAGATTTGGAGGACTAGAGTTTCAGGAGTCTACAAATTTGAGAATATAGAAATTTCTGGATTTTGAAAAGAAACCATTTTTTTCCAACGAGACTGGTACAGGCAAAGCAAGAAACTAAAAATTCAAGTACTTACTGGCAAGTCTACACCAGTTATCGGCATTATAAGACGCTCCCTAATAGTTTGCCCACCCACTGCCCCATAAATCTACCAAACTTTAAACATCAATTTATCTCATCCGTCAGATTTGTCAAACGTCCACCCAGTGCGTTCAAGAAACAATTCCCTCGGTTCCCATAAAAGTTGTCTAGAGGAATTGTATCTCGTGTCAAGCGTCAGGGTTCGAAGAGTAGGGTGGTAAGAAGATTGGCGATGATCGAAGGACCGAGAGGGAAGACGTCGCAAGTACGCTCCGGGGCGTGCGCGCGGGCTCGCGTTAATGTATATTTATGTATTAAACAGGCATTATTTATACGTCCGATGAATATGCATTGTTTGGTGGCAGTAGCGAGGTGTCGAGTGCAGACCCGTCGCTATCACTGCCTCATCAATCACACACAGTTCCAGTGGCAACCCGCCCCTGTTCCCTGCGAGCCGTGCAATGCTCGTGCTGCCGAGGGCACCATCTCGTTCCTCTCAGAATGGTAAACGCCACTCCTCTCGGCACGGTATGGCGACCATTCGCCGCAATCCACGCTAATTTACGTAATTTTTTCGCAATGTCCACGTGACACCCTCGTTACCGAGCTTCCGCGACGAGCAGCGTGCCTAACTCGATCTGCCCGCTCGGTTGGTTTACCGATTTGCGGCAGGGCAACACGGCACGCTCGCGTGCGCGCACACGCTCGTGCCGAGATGGAAGTGGTAAAACGGAGGATAAAGAGAGGGACAGAGGCCGATGGGTGGAGGTAGATCGAAACCACCGTGAAGTTTCGCCAAATGGTCATCCGCGACCACCGTGGCGACGATATTCAGAACGTTAATCGGACGAATCAATCGGATCTCGTCGGCCGCAAAACTGACCCGCAGACATTCGAGGACTGCACGCGCGGAATGTATGTTGCAGCTACGTCGAAATTTTTCGCCCGTGGAATGGACGTTTGATATGTTGTTTTGCTCATGGATTTTGGTCCGGGAATTGCACTTCGACAGCGCACCCCTACACCCACACGGACCCGCTGCGTCGCGTATCCTGTTAAATATGGATCGTCGTATAATTGTCGCCGCTATTAGCCGCGACCAGATGCATCGGTTTGCCGTTGCAATTGCCCAGTGCATAGGTTACCCCACGTGCCATTTACGATGTCGAAGGCGAACGGCGTATATCGGCATGAAATTGCCTCCAAGGCGCAATACTGCATAAACATTTTTCAAGTATCGCATTTTTTATATTCCTTGGAAGCTTTGAAGAATATGGGATATTTGTTTAAAAAATTGTTGTGTTCTTTTTTTTTTTTGAAGACTTTGTTTCTGTTTACTTCAGGGATTTGGAAGTTTAGATGGTTGGAAATTTTGAAATATAGAAATTACGAGTTTTTAAACTTGAGAAATTAAATTTGGAGATTTGAGAATTTAGTAGAACGAATGTTTGAAATCTTCAAGGTCAGAAATCTTGAAATTTGATGAATTGCAAATTACTTTGTAACAGAAATAATATAGTAATATTTACAAATATAGAAATTTAAATGTTTGAATCTAAGAATGTAGGCATTTGGTAATTTGTATTAATAAATTTGAAAATCTACAAATTCACTAATCTTGAAATTCAGTGATTTCAAACTTTCAAATTGAACAATAGTTCAAATATAGAATTCTGTTTTTTTTTTTAAATAAATTTATTTTCTATTCTAATAAAGACACTATAAATTTTTGTCAATATTTTTATTTTGAACTGTCTTGCTTTGAAATAAGTAAAAGTCGAGAAGCATTGACTTGTACTACTTAAAAAAATTGTCCTGTAAATTTTATACAGTAATTACATCTGCTTTTTAAATTACACACGTATTATTGTAAAATACATTTTTTATTTAAGAAAAAATAATATTTGTTTATATTAAATTAATTTAAAAAAAGTAATCGTGAATCATTGATTTGTACTACTTATAAAAACTGTTATCTGGGTTCCATTGTAATAATTATTCTACGTTATTTTAGTTACAAATTTTTTCTTCGAACAAGTATAATTCAGCGAAACAATTATTCTCAGTTAAATCTTGTTCTCAAATAAAATATTGCACTGTGAACGGAAGTTACATTACTTCAAAATTAGTTTTTTGTCCAGTGTGCGGGCATTTCAACAGAGTTTCGTGAAATGCACCTGAGCACCATGGTACGGCTTTAAAGTTTGTCACCTTTGCTGAGATTTTTTACCTCTTTAGGAAAGTAGTTCTTCACAGAGGATACAGTTTCAGTAATTACTTTTATTCACCTGTTGTCAAGCTGCATACAGTTTTAACTTCTTTATGAAACTTTGTAAAAGTTTATTTTAATGTTGTTATGTTATGTCTCATGTAAAATACATAATCCGTTTTTTTAAATAATAAACAAAACTTGTCTAAAAATAGTTGCATCAAAGTTATTTGAAGAAATTTACATAAAAATTGTCAGTGATATTTTTACCGAGAAAAGATTTGTAAAAAATTTATTTCACAAATTAATTGTCACAGTTGAAATTTCCATGTTGAACATAGACGTTGGAATTATACATTTCAGTATTAAAAAATCAGTATCAACATTCAGTATTAAAAGTCAATATTAATAATTGAGTATTAACAGTTCAGTATAACAAATTCAATATTGAACATTCAGTGTCAGAATTCAGTATTAAAAATTCAATATTATAAGTCAATATTAATAATTGTTTATTAAAAGTTCAGTATTAAAAATTCAAGATTAAAAGTCAATATTAGTAATTAAATATTAAAAGTTCAGTACAAAAATGCATTATTAAAAATTCAGTATTATAAGTCAATATTAATAACATTAAAAGTTCAGAACAAAAATGCATTATTAAAAATTCAGTATCAGAATGTAGTATTAAAAAATCAGTGTCAGGATTTAGTATTAAAAAATCAGTATCAAAATTTAGTTTAAAAATTTATCATTAACAATTCAGTATAAAAAAATGTCAGTATTAATTTTAATAATCTATTATTTCAATTAGTTTAGATTTTACATTTTATTAGTAGTGTTTTGACTTATTCCTTCATCATTTTCTAGATACTTGAGTACACTATGTCTGTTACTTGTAATTTTTATTATTAATTTTATTATTTGTGGTAATAGCACTATTCAATAATAGTGAACGTATTAATGACGCGTTCACGTTCATTATATTCTATATTTATGTCTTTTTAATGTTATCGAATTTTAAATGATACTTATTATTAGATATTTGTACAGGAGACTAACTCTTAATGTATCTATGTACTTCGTTTCAATCTCCTCATCGTGGTGTGTTTTGCCTTCAAGTTCGCAGCAAGTTGATATCATTCATTGAGGCAAGCTTACTCGAGGCGCCATAAGGCGTATTTTATTACCTAGCTTTAGTGTCATTTGCCTTCCTGCAACACCAATTCAAGTGGTGTATCACTTAATTACGAAGCAACATTTCAAACTGCGGTATCTTCTCCTGTCTAAAGGCACGAATTATGTTATGTAGAGAGACATACATAACTTATACAAAACTACTATAAGTAACAAAATACTAAGATTAACTTAGTATTATATTTCTAAAATGACTATTTTTAGATTTCATATTATTCATTTTCTTAAGAGCATTCACTTTCATTTCGTTTTGTTTGTTCAAATTTTCAGGATCTCAATTTTTTTTAGTTTTTAAAGTTCCATATTTGCAAATTTTTTAATCTTTAAATTTCTAAATTGCAAAATTCTTAAATTCTGAAATTATCAAATTCCTAAATTTCCAAGCTTTGAAATTTCTAAATTTTCAAATTATCAAATTCTGATATTCTGAAATTCCTAATTTCCCAAATTCTCAAATCCTAAATTCCTAAATTTCCAAATTTTTAAACTTCCTAATCCTACAATTCCCAAATTCTCAAATTTCAAATTCCGAAATTTTAAAACTTGCAAATCCTAAATTCCCAAATTCCTAAATTTCCAAATTTTAAAACTTTCAAATACTAAAATTCCCGAATTCTTAAATCCGAAATTCCTAAATTCCCAAGTTCTAAAACTTCCAAATCCTAAATTCCCAAATTCTTAAAACCTAAATTCTAAAGCTTCCAAATCCTAAATTCCCAAATTCTTAAAACCTAAATTCTAAAGCTTCCAAATCCTAAATTCCCAAATTCTCAAAACCCAAATTCTAAAGCTTCCAAATCCTAAATTCCCAAATTCTCAAAACCCAAATCCTCAAATTACTAAGTTTCGAAATTCCCAAACGTCAAAGTCCTAAATTCCTAAATTCCCAAAATTCGAAAACTCAGAAATCCTAAAATTCCCAAATTCTCAAATTACCAAGTTCCCAAATTTTTAAAAAGAAAATACCTAAATAGATAAATTTCAAAAAATCCCAAATTCTTAAGTTTCCAATTGTGCATTTTTCAAATTCTCAAATTCTCAATTTTCTAAACCTATATCCCCAACTTTCCAAATTTCAAAAATTCCCCAAAAATAAATTCCCAAATTTTCAATACTTAACATATCAAAATTACCAAATTCTGAAATGTCCCCAAGTATAAATCACCAAGCTTTAATACTTCTAAAATACCAAACGTCCAAAGTCCCAAATTGTCAAATTTCTAACATCCGAAATTCCTGTTCAATAATAAACGCAGATATTTTATTCCAAACACATGTGTCGAGCACGCATGTAATTTTTGTTATTGTATTCTCGAGTCATTTCGAATTTGTTTGAATACCTTCGACAATAGAGAGAAGTGGCAGTTTACTCGGGTAGGTTAGTAGAAAATTATGAAAATTGTTTTCCGGTTGGCCGGATCGGTAACGATCGTCGGGAGCCTCTTCGTTTACACTTCTCGCGTTCCGTGCAACAGAATAAATCGTTCGTATAATCGAATATGCATTTGCGAGACTATTGAATTTCCACGCAAATGCAGTGAACTTTTACTGGATTTTCTTGCGCTCTATTTTCTGTACCGCCGGTAAATAGCACGCTTTAAACAATGCAGCTCGTACGATAGCGTACCATGTAAATGCAGAATGTTCGCTGCGAAACGAGATAGTACGTGAGCTTGATACAAATATATTTGATACCCGTTTGCTATCAATTCCGAAAATATGAACCGTATACTACAATCAATGTATTCTGGTAATTTTACAAGAATCGAAGAAACTCGAGAACGCAATAGCTGTATCTGTTAACCAACTACACTGTATGTGGTTTCGAACACAGCTTTTGTAAATATTGCTCTCTTTTTTTATTCCATTTTCTCAGATTACACACTTTTGGTGGGGCGTTCAATAAGGCACTGACACGGTTAATAGTAACAACACGGAGTTTAATTTTGCGATGAAAAGTAAAATACTTCGCACGAGCGTGATACCGCATGGCGTCGTGTGACAATTACGTAGAGAAAACACAAGCCGGAAGAGAGGGAACACATCACAGAGGGCGTAGAAGTAGAATAAAACGGAAGAGGTGCATATTGGCGCGAAATACAAACTGGGTAATGGCGAGTATTTACCCTGTACAAGAGTCGAGTATACATTATTATTTATTATCTTATTTATTGTATATGTATTTTTATTTATTTACTACTTATAAATATTTTATAAGTAGTATTATTATTTTATTGAGAATTTAGTTTCGTAGAGAAAATAAAAGCTGGAAGAGAAAGGGAACACATCAGAGAGGGCGCAGAAGTATATTTTACTTCTAAACGGAAGAGGTATATATTGGCGCGAAATACAAACTGGGTAATTGCGAGTATTTGCTCCTTGCACTCCTATGTCGAGTGTGACCTCATATATTTTTATTTATTTACTACTTATTATTATACTAGTTTTATTATTTATCGAGAATCCCTTTCTTGATCTATTTTGTAAATTAAGGAGTTGGTAGGTAAAAGAATTTAAGGAGTGCATGTGTTGATGTCTCAACACACACTAATCAAATTTCTAGCTTAATGTTAATACAATGTAATTTCATTTAATTAAGCATTTTAGTCCTGTATTTTAATTTGGTCCTGTTAAATAAATTTAGGATTTTATAAAGAGTATCGTTTCATAGTTTCATGTAATAGTATTGCGATAAAATTACTTTATTGTAGAGTTAAACATTAATTGTCAGAATATTTCTTCTTGTGTAAGTTGCAATCAACATATCAGGAAAAGGATTAAAGTATAAAGAGTTTTATTGCTTTCTTCAACCGAGAATTTATTATACAAGTGAATTCCTTCATTTGTTTATTATTAACTGCTGTATGATTTTATTGATGTTAGCAGTACAGTTTCATCAAAGTAACATATAAAGTGGAAACAATATCAGTGGAGAAACTGTGCGTAGAATAATGAGGGACGATGGGTATAATGATCGAATAGCAAGAAGAAAATCGTGTACTAATGGGATAAATTGAAATGAAGACTGATTTCCGCCAGGGAATTTGTTGAAAAGTCTCAAGATCGGATGTTATTTTCGCTGACGATAGTTAATGTTGCATTTTTGGTTCGGATAGAGTCTAGTGTGGCGAAGAATTAATGAAGCTTGAAAACCAAGAAATCTAAAACCTACTTTAGAACACGGAGGAGGTTCTGTGATTGCATAGAGGTGCATTTCCAGTGCGAGTATTTCTAAACTGGGGTTCATTAACGATACTTTAGATAAGAATATAACATTTTAAAAATAATTGACGTTTTATATATTTTAAACCTTATCTCTTACTTTTAAACTGCGATGCATAACTAAACTAAAACCAAAGTTAACTAAACTAATAAAAATAAAATTTACCTCAAATATTAATGTTAGTGGACAGTGCTCAATATTTGATTTCTATTTTTATCCAATCGAGAATAATCCGCCACATAAAGTGATATGATATATGAATCATCCCTTTCTGTATAACAAATACAGAAGTATAGAAATATTAATGTAACCATATATCGTGGATAAAATGGATACAAGTAGACGTTGAATTCACCGGTGAAATTGTGGCCATATATTATGATACATCCTGTATAATTCCGCAGAAGTGTTCCACGTCCCCGTTCGCTTATACATATCCTGCGAGGAACTCTCAATTTTCGCGTGCTCTTTCCACCCCGCTAAATTAGATCCGCTCGTACGACTTTTATCGTCCGTTCTTCTGGTAACCATCGTCTAATACTCCGCTTGTAGTTCACACTCGAACGGTACTGCTCGAAAACGGCGAATTTCCTTCCCTGTAATAATAGTCTGAATTCCTTTGGAATCTCTTACTAAATTTCTGCTGAATTTCCTTCCAATGAAAATTTGATACTTGTAGGGGATAGGTCTCCGGGCATTTGTAAATCTTTCCACGTCGACGACTGCGACGGCTTCCATTTTAACGGAGTTCTTAGCCAACCATTTTAGTCAAATTGAAGTTTGTTAATGAATGATAAATATAGCGTTCCGTTTTAATCTATTCATTTAACTCAATTAATTTAACCATTATTTTATTATTTTTCTTCGTTCTATTTTTAGATTGATCCCAAAATGATATCGTTTATTACATTGAACTTTTTAAATTTACGATTTTTATTAATTTAATTTTAACATAGATTTATTAATTTAATTTCAATTTAAATTTATTCAATTTATGAATTTGAAAGGAGTGCATATTATATCTTTTGAAAAATGTGTATCATTTGCGAAGTATAGCATTTAGTAATTAGGGAATCTTAAGATTTGAAAGTTTGAGAACCTAGAAAATTTGAAAATATAGGAAAGTTTGAAGAATTTTGCAATTTTTAAATTTAGGAAAGTTGGAAAGCTTCGGAATTTGGAAATTTGATTATTAAAAAATTAGAGAATTTGAAGATTTAAAAATATAGAAATGTAAAGATTCAGTAATTTGGCAATTCAAAGAGGTCAATTTTGCAATTTTACCCTAAAAATTTCAGTAAACGCGCAAGTTATTATAGAAGAAATTTTTTCACGTCCCATTTTTCCAAAAAAGCGGTCTTTACCAGCCTAGATTACTGTACAAAGAATATTTCGTAAAAGCAATCATGACAAATATTGCTTCCTGGTTTCAAAATCCTGGCAAAACGAGGTCGCATTTTTGCAGATTTTTAGAAACCAATATCTGCTTGTCTCTCTTGCCCAATAAACCATAAGATAAACAAGGATCGTAGCTTACAAATTTTCCGTTAGAAGCCCCAAAAGTTCCCAAAAATAATATGCAGACTATTCGGTTACCAGAGTTGACTTAACATATTGAAACTCTCACATTGACGTACTAATTATTCCATTTGCATTTTTTTTCGTTCTAGATATCTGACATATCATCAAATTGTGGCGCAGAGAATGAACTTCTATTAAAAAACACCGATATAAGGTTACTTTTAACTTTGGCCGCAAAATGCGGCTTCCCGGATCAATGTGCTCTCGTATCATACGATTAATGGAAAAAAGTTAAATATTGTATTCGATCAATCTATACTTTCAATACTTTCTATAAAAGTCAGTAGTTTTCGTATAAATAGAATGTTCGATTAAGAAATGATTAAATATTGGATTTCCATTTCGGACCAATTTAAATTGAACTGTGTACGAGTATTTAATTACGTTTTCATCAATCATTTTACTGTACGTTGCTAAAGTAACTCTAACGCTTTGTGAAAGTTTTAATTTATCGTATTTCTTCCATTTATCACTGTTGTTTTATATAATATCAGCTACTACTGTGATCAGACCGATGCGATTTTGTATTATATGGTATATTTTATTTATCTATAACACAACTTTATTATTAATTAAAGTTTCAGAAGTTCTGATGCTCAGATGCTTCAAGGCCAGTAGTTCAGTTATTCTAAAATTGCTTAAAATAGTAATCAGTTAATCTCTTAGGTAGACGCGCCACTATAGTGGCTTGGGGTACCATCTCTCTGTACGATGGTCCACTATAGTGGCTTTCGAATGTCATCGTAGGTTACATAGCGCCATAGTGGCACCACTGACTCCCTCACTCGTTTCAATTGAATGATCTTCATATGTTTTGATTCGCACTTTTTTTGCCTTCACCACGTTTTATAAGAGTATTAACAAATCCCACAAAAGTACATTACATGTAAATAAAAGGTGACGCCACGTAGTTTAGGCACTATGGGAGCGCCTCTTTGCACTAATACGATATTGGAAACATTTGAAAATTACATATTTTGTGAATTTTCTAAAAAAGTAAATTATCAAAGTTAAAGTATATCATATCTTTGGGAAAAATAATTTAGTCATCAAAAACTTCATTCCAATGTACTCGTAGAGAACAGCATAGTCACATATTATAGTGCTGTATCAGCTGTGCCTAAGAGGTTAAATATGATTATTTTAAAATGAAGTACTTGACCTAATCAAATTTCTCCTGGTTGCTTAATTCAAAAATATTATTACCTGTTATGGATATAACTTACTTAATCAAAATCTGATTTCTCAAATCATAGACATTATTAAAGTGTGCAAATTTACTTTTTAAAGTGAAATATCATTCGGTGTCGTGGCATTACGATCAGCAGACACAAAATGCAAATTCTTAGGTTCGGAACATGCAAATTTTTAAATCTGGAAATTTCCAAATTTTCAAATCATTAAATTAAAAAAATTTCTAATTTCTACATCTCCAAATTTTCAGTTTTCCAATTTCCTCAGAAATGTTCAAGTCCACAACAAAATCACCTTGCAATGTTCAAATCCTCAACTCACTTTCCAAACGTCTAACAAATATTTGCTAAGACTTGTTAAAAATGAAAAATACTGCCAATAAAATTTTTGCCATTAAATCCAAAAAATTTCAAATTTTTACATCTTCAAATTTTCAGTTTTTCAATTTCCTCAGAAAATCACCTTGCAATGTTCAACTCCTCAACAAATTCACATACCATTGTCCAAATCCCCAACTCTCAAATTTCCACAGACCTAAAACATATTTCATAAAACTAGTTAAAAACTAGAAATACTACCTAACAAAATTTTCAAATCATTAAATTAAAAAAATTCCAAATTTCTAAGTCTCCAAAAGTTCCATCTCAAATGAGTTTCCCTAATTCTTCACAAATATTCAAATCTTCAACAAAGTCACCTTACACTATTCAAATCCTCAACTCTCAAATTTCCACAGACCTAAAAAATATTTCATAAAACTAGTTAAAAACTAAGAAACACTACCTAACAAAATTTTCAACCGCTTCAGTCAAAATTAATCAACGTAAAGTATCGAAAATGTTAAAACAGTACTACCTCCTATCTAATTTCGATAAAATAGTTTCATTGAATTTTGATCCATTAAAAAAAGAGATTGTATGGAAACAAAGAAAATTCGTTAAAACGCGATGTAACAACTGAGGAAACGTAAATAACTGCTATCAAAGACACCTATGTAAAGCAAACGAATGACCGATATCGGGAACGAATGGCAAAGAGGCATCGAATCAATTGTAGATAACCGATAGAAATACGCGATGCGGCTGGTTGAGTTGTAGCGGACAGTGAGTGATTGGTAGCGGACGGTCCTGAAAGTTCGTTTGGCAAACGGGCCACAGGGTAACCGACTGGTGAAATTTCGTTTATTCATTGCACACATTTCCACAACAATATCTGTATACCATGCGATTCTACAATTTGCCGTATTACCGTATCACCGAGCTTTTTCCACCACCCTGTTACTCCAACTTCCTGTACCGCTCTTCAAAGTACCGCGGCCTATGAAAATGTTCGCAAATGAAATTGTTCAATCGACGGAAAGGTAATTCCGCACAACTAGTTGGCAAATTTAATACATCGGAATGAAACATTTTTTGGATTAACACTGTAGGGAAATTTTTGGCGAGGGAGATAAGGGACGTTGGGGTTTGGGAAGTTGGAGTATTGAGAATTTGGGGAATTACAGATTTGGGAGTTTTGAGATATTGGTAATTAGATATTTGGAGATTTGAGAATTTGGGGGGTTTTGGGATTTGGAAAAGTGGGAATTTGGGGTGTGAGAATTGGGGATTGCTGAAATGTGGAAAATTGGGAATTTGGGGATGTGAGAACTTGGGATTTTTCAAATATGGATATTTAGAAATTCGGGATTTGGAAATTTGGGGAGTTTTAAAATTTGGGAAATCGAAAATTTGGGGATGTGAGAATGTGGGGTTTTGAGATTCGAAAAATTGAGAATTTGGGGATGTGAGAATTAGGGGTTATTGAAATGTGGAAAAGTGAGAATTTTGAGATGTGAGAATGTGGGGTTTTGAGATTTGAAAAATTGAGAATTTGGTGATGTGAAAATTAGGGATTTCTCAAATGTGGAAAATTGCGAATTTAGGGATGTGAGAATTTGGGACTTATCAAATACGGAAAGTTAGAAATTTGGGGATTTGGGAATTTGGGAGGTTTTGAGATTTGGAAAATTGAGAATTTAGAGATGTGAGAATTAGGAATTTTTGAAGTATGGAAAAGTGGGAATTAGGGGATATGAGAATTTGGGACTTTTCAAATACGAAAAGTTAGAAATTTGGGGATTTGGTAATTTGGGAAGTTTTGCGACTTAGAAAATTGAGAATTTGGGGATGTGAGAATTAGGGATTTTTGAAATATGGAAAAGTGGTAATTTTGAGATTTAAAAATCTGGTAATTTCAATAATCAGAAATGTGCGATTTTGGGAATTTCGGATTGAAAAATTTGGAAATTTGGGAATTTAAGGATTTGGAAGTTATGGAATTTTAGAATTTGAGGATTGGAGAATTATCGAACTTGAAAATTACTATATCTGGGACTTTCGAAATTTGGAAGCTTGACAATCTGAATATGAGCTTATAAGAACTTCACAATGTTGGAAATTCATAAACTTCCAAATAAGGGATTTATAAATTTGCAAATTTTGTGAATTTGACAAAATGAGAAATTAATATGAGAATTTAAGTATTTCATAATTTGAGAATTTGAAATTCGGTAATATAAAAATTGTTGTCTTCGTGATATTAATTAATATGAATTTCAAGATTTGGAGATTTGAGAGTTTGGGTATCTAACAATTTTGAAAGCTTGAAAGTTGATGATTCGTGGACTTGAAAGTCATAGAATTTTGAGATATGTAACAAAATCTAATAATTGTTATCAAATAAATATTTGCTATGTACACCCCCGCCCAAAAGTATGTAGACACTTATATTTTCTTGAAATTTGTGTTACATATTGTATATTTTTATTGTTAAACAATATTTGTTGCTAAATTCTATTATGAATATGAATGTAATGTATTATAATAGTACTAAATTAACAATTTAGTTATTCAATTTTCTTAAATAAATAAATATCTATGGGACCACCTTGATAGACAATTTCGAAAAATTTCAAAAATTGGAAAAACATTTATGGGAAATCCTAGACTCGGTGTATAAAACTGTTAATAGTAAAATACTGAAAGAGTTAATAGCCACGATTAGTAATCGCGGTTAGAAAAGCACGCGATGGATATGTGAACAAAAAGAAAATATAATTACTTTTTATCATTATCGGTAAGATTTTTAATAAATTATTATTAAAATATGTTCTCTAACACTGTACGAACTGGAATACATACAGGATAATCAAAATAATCAGAGATATCATAACTTTTTTTTGAGGCATTTATAAGAATTCAGGAAGTGTCCACATACTTTTGAGCGGGGTTGTATACATATATCGTTATCAACGTATTTAGTAATAATTTTGCATGACCTAAGACAATTTTCCATATGTGACATAATGTTAAAAAAGTGAATTTTTTGTACGTCATCCTAATTCGATGAGGACTTTAGAAAGAACAGGGCAAAATTTCGATTGTTTCCTATTACTACCCAGTCGAGATGAAACTTGACTTCTCTTGAATATGCTACCAAATCATAAGTTTCATTTGTCTCAAGGTTCTGACCACCTTATTCGGTCATACCCTTTCATCCCTGATATTTACACGAAAACCGCTTTCGAAAGGAGCTTTAGGAAATGAGGAAAATCCATTTCGTCGGAATGCCTAATAGCGCACGTCACCGTGAAATGTCACAATATAGGCAGCCGTAATGAATGGGCAAGAGTTTCATTGGAGCCGTTGCTGTTCTCTGTGCAACGAAGAGTGGATCGGTCGGCACTCATCATTCACTGTCTGTTTCGAGTCAAGCATGCCGCATATCAGTTCTCGAATACCTTTCGGTCTTCCCTTGGACGCTGTTACAAATCTACCTACCCTCGCGCCACGTAAAACGATTCAATTTCAATTTGTATGCCCGGACGTTTTTTTTCTTCCGTCAAAGCAAACGCGACTCTTGTTCATTTTTCTTCTAAATGAGTTTCCCTTTTGTGCCGAACGGATCGCGGTTCAAATTTATAATCGCTCTAATTCCAAGTGACCCTCGTTATTGGCGAGTATTCATCCGTGAATGCTTGATATTTGTTCGCGCAGGGAAAATGTTTCAAGAATTATCACCGGGAATTTCGTGTGAAAGAGACCGGGATTGGATAATAAAATTGGTGATTACGCCACATCTCGTTCAGTGATCTTGAAATATGTTGGCAAGGATATTTTCTGAAACTTTTGTAGATATAACTGCTGATAGACCTTAGTGAAGGACTAATCACAAATGTTTGAGACAATTCATGTTGAGCAATCTTAGATGACGTGATTATTTTTTTAAGAGCTGAGTGCAGTATTTTGTTTGCTGCATATATTGAAAGAGCGTACAGTCAACCGCCTATAAAATATTATAATAATAAAGTTATAGCATCATCATTATCAATACATTCGTATACAATACAACATATGCTGAATTTGTATATAAAAATGAGATCAACTACCTACTGCACGCTTTAGGTGAACCTAAAGTCAAAAACAAAAGAAATACTTTGCTGTCTTACATGTCGAGTTGCCAGTAAAGTATATCAAAACTTTTTCCTGTTTCATTTTTGTTAATAAAATAAGATTTCCTCCGTCAATCTTTCTATCAGTTTCACTTTGTCCATCAGTTATATTACGTGTACTTCAAGGTCATGTGAAGGTCATGACCTTGAACTTTGTACAGGTCGTTCTATTCGTCTTGATCTCAGTTATCATGTCATGGCGATTGAAATATATTGTCAGATTCGTCCTGACTTCAGTTACCATGCCATAGCGATGCAAATATATCATTCCTCTCAAAAAAATGTCTATGACCTTGAAATCTCGGAAAAAATATCCTTGAGAAAAATTTCTTAACCATAATATTTGTCCGTTTGAACAAAATAATATTTTCCTCTGACATTTTCTTTTATCATAAAAAATAAGTCAAGTTAGGGACACCCTGTATGTATGTATAAGAAAAGCTATTGAAGACGTTGATTTTGATAAAATATTTCAAGATCATCATTGCTGAACCTTTTCATAATTAATTATTACGATTTTTTCGTAAATATGTTCTTGTATATTTGTGCCTATACAGATATGTAGAACATGTATGTAATGTATGTAGAAGAAAATTACTCATAACCAGAACATTGTTTTTGAAAATATTTTTGTCTATAATCGCAAAAATATATCACAAAGTGACAAAATATGTTCAAATTTTATACATACACCCGCTGTATAAAATTGAATATCCCAACTGAGTATCCTCACAAATCCAAGTGGTTCAGAAACCGATTGATCTTCCACGAGGGAGCAGGGTATCAAAATTAGCAGCGTACGCAGGAACAATGAGGAATCACAAGGGAGAGTTCAACGAGGTGTCAGCTTGGCAAACCTTATCGAAACTATAACCAAGACGAACGTTCAGCATTTACCCGTGTCAACATAAAACGAACTGCCTTCGTCGGTGAAACTGTTTCGGTTTACCATCGCCTTGGGGTACCTTCTGCTTCCTTGCGGAACCCTCCCTCACGTTAAGATACCTTAGAGTCGACCCAAAAGCTCTATTTCAACGTGCTCTCTGTAACTTGCAAGCTCCAGGTATTCCTAAACTTACAGACATTCTTGAACAATGAAGTTTTACTATTCTTTATTCGGAATTTTGGACTAAAATTGTCTTGTAACATATCTTAATGGAAGTTGCCTTTGAGACAAACAAACTTGAATTACACATTTTGTAATCACGTCACTTAAATTGAAGGATGTTCTCACAACTTTTTTGAAGGTCTTACAAAATTTTCAAATTTCACGATCTCCACATTTCAGGAATCAAAAGTTGTCAAAACTCTCAATTCTCAATTGTCTGAATTTCAAAAATTGCTAAATTTTCAAAATCTCAAATTTTTAATTCAATTCTAAAATCTCCATATTTTCACCTCTTCGAATCCGCAATTGTCCAAATTTCCTCTTTGAATTTCTAAGTGCCCAAATCAACTCTCTGAATTCCTAATTGTTCAAATTTCAGAGTTTCCAAATTTCCACCCCTTCGAATTTCCAATTGTCTAAATTTCCATTTCCCCGAATTTCGTATTGTCCAAATTTCAAGATTCCCAAATTTCCACCTCTCCGAATTTCTAAGTGTCCTAATTTTCAACTCTCCGAAGTCCTAATTGTCCAAATTTCCACCTCTCCGAATTCTCAATTGTCTAAATTTCAAAGTTACCAAATTTCCACTTCTCCGAATTTCTAATTGTCCACATTTCCACCCCTCCGAATTCCCAATTGTCCAAATTTCAAGATTCCCAAATTTCCACTTCTCCGAATTTCTAATTGTCCAAATTTCCACCTCTCCGAATTTGCAATTGTTTAAATTTCAAAATTCCCAAATTTCCACTTCACCAAATTGCTAAGTGTCCAAATTTCCACCTATCCGAATTCCCAATTGTCGAAATTTAATTATTCTCAAATTTCTACCTTTCTGAATTTTTAATTGTCCACATTTCCACCCTTTCGAATTCCCAATTGTCCAAATTTCAAGATTCCCAAATTTCCACTTCTCCGAATTTCTAATTGTTTAAATTTCAAAATTCCCAAATTTCCACTTCACCAAATTGCTAAGTGTCCAAATATCCACCTGTCCGAATTCCCAATTATCGAAATTTAATTATTCTCAAATTTCTACCTCTCTGAATTTTTAATTGTCCACATTTCCACCCTTTCGAATTCCCAATTGTCCAAATTTCAAGATTCCCAAATTTCCACTTCTCCGAATTTCTAATTGTTTAAATTTCAAAATTCCCAAATTTCCACTTCACCAAATTGCTAAATGTCCAAATTTCCACCTATCCGAATTCCTAATTGTCGAAATTTAATTATTCTCAAATTTCTACCTCTCTGAATTTTTAATTGTCCACATTTCCACCCTTTCGAATTCCCAATTGTCCAAATTTCAAGATTCCCAAATTTCCACTTCTCCGAATTTCTAATTGTCCAAATTTCCACCTCTCCGAATTCTCAATTGTTTAAATTTAAAAATTCCCAAATTTCCACTTCACCAAACAGCTAAGTGTCCAAATTTCCACCTGTCCGAATTCCCAATTATCGAAATTTAATTATTCTCAAATTTCTACGTCTCTGAATTTTTAATTGTCCACATTTCCACCCTTTCGAATTCCCAATTGTCCAAATTTCAAGATTCCCAAATTTCCATTTCACCGAATTGCTAATTGTCCACATTTCCACCTGTCTGAATTCCCAATTGTCCAATTGTCCACTTCCCCGATTTCCCAATCATCCAAATTTAATTATACCCAAATTTCTACCTCCCGAATTCCCTATGTCCCAAATTCCCAAAAGTAAATATTTCTACATCCCCAAATTCCCTCCCCGACAAACAGGAATTCCGCTCGTATCGTCCCCAACCGCGCTTTTTCTATAAATCGTACATCAGGAAGACTTTGGTGAGTGACTGTAAACCCCATTCATCCGTATCGAGCATGGTTTCTCCGTTCAGAAATCGTCTTGCCGATCTCGACAGTTGAAATTGATAAAAGCTACAGGCGAAACGATGCAATGCAAACATTCCGACGTGCCAATAGAAGGGTGAAGAGCGAGAGGCGATGGGCGAGCGTGAAAGGAAAAAAATTCGAACACTTCGCTAGGTTTGAGGCACGGTCTGAACGCAAGGTTTTACGAGCGGCAGGGCATCTGCATAGTCCATTGTTGTCTCGAACAATAAAGGCCAACCGTATCCAGGATCACCCGTGTTGCTGCTGTGCGTTTAATCTTTATACTTGCTGAGTGCTCGAAGGACCGGCACGGAATAATTGAACAGGCTCGTTTCTGTCCTCGCGAAACAAAACTGCGTGAAACTGCCATGTCCTCTGTCCCCCATCCGTCACATGCCATATTACATTCATTATTTCGACATTCTTTTCCATTAACTTTCCATTGTCTAACCTTTTTACCTTCCGTTTAATTCGTTTCAGCTTCGTTCAATTCAATTTTCGGTGAATATGTAGTGCTCTTGTTCTTTCTTGAAGGCGGGTTCCATCCAATGTTAGGGTGGGTTATAGGCTGCTAAGTATGTGAATTATACGTGTGTGTACGTCGCAGCATCGGCAATATTTACCGACGATTAAACGATATCGAATAACCCAACACAAGTTTTACATTTCTTCAAGCTTACAAGTTTCGAATACGGTTATTTTAGTATAATTATTACGAGTGGGTATAACACCGGCAGAGACAGGAGATTACTGACCCTGGGTCGGGGAGTCCAAGTTTTATAGGGTGGTTTTGACTGTAGAAATGGGAGTAGAGGTACTTCTGGGAACAGAATTTTAGGGGTGTAATTAGGGAAGTACATCATATGCATGAGGGTCTAGAAAATAGGATCAGAGGTGTCGCATGTGGGCCTGATTGAATCAGATTGCCTAAACACAGGGTCCATGAATATTGGAATATCTTCAGGAATTTGGACAGAAAGGAAAAAGTGATCAAGTTTATGAGTTCCTAAGGGGTAATAAGGTGGAGGAATATGATGGATGGACAACTTCAATCGTTTGAAGTCCTATTTGTAAGTGGATCCTAGGTTGAATAATTGTATAACACCGATATGTGGACCCTACTTATTTTTAAAGATGCTCCAAACTGACTGCGTATGTATTCGATGTTGTTCGTAAACAATTTCCTATGTAACCAAAATTCTTTCAAAGAGCATAACTTCGTGTTTACGTGTGTTTTTCGATGTATATAAAAATACTTCATTATATGAATGTTTGCAAATATTGAAGCTCTCCTACTCATTTTTTTAAAACATTTTCTATATAATTCTACTCAATGTATTCGTATAATCATAGTAACAACGTTTATACTCAACGTAATATTTGTATGTTTTACTAACAGATTTATATCTGTTCGGAATAATCTGTTTATGACATAGGAATACTGTCATGAATGATAGCACGTTTCTTGGGGAACTTGAAAAGATTCAGTCGTATCCGATGGAATTTTCGATACCGCCGATATCTCGAACTAGAAGTTTGGATCCTTTGTTCTCGGTACATTGTTTCCGAATAAAAAATACACGCAGATCCATCACTATGGTTGATGACTTGCAGCAAGTTGACGAGCCGCTGTCCATGGTAGAAGAATAGGGCGAAGA
The DNA here is from genome assembly GCA_945859595.2 of Megachile willughbiella. NCBI lineage: Eukaryota > Metazoa > Arthropoda > Insecta > Hymenoptera > Megachilidae > Megachile > Megachile willughbiella. The sequence goes on along the minus strand of OX243803.1, from coordinate 10,381,772 downwards.
ATTGATCGATCGTTTTTTCCATCGGTTTAGGGAAAAACACTTATCTTACGCTTTCCGCGTCAATGATTGCCATTAGCAGATAACTTTCTTTTGATCTTGTTACTTTTTAAACCTCCTTGGTATCGCTAATAGCGTAAGAATTGACGAGGTGCTTTATGGACGATTAATAAGAAATGTGTATCCTAGAGATGGGTTTCAATAAAAGTTTTATACTCTCGAAACTTGGAACTTTCTACTTCGAGGAGTAACAATGTTAAGTGATTAAACGATGCGTGGAAGCATTAGGATTCCCAACGAGTGGATATGTAGCAGGGAAATGATGAAAATAAGGATTTATTCAAATCCCTAAGGTATGTATATGATTCACGGAATGTACGGAATTCACGGAAGATGATAAAATAACAACCCTGTGGGGTGATTTCCCTGAAGAAAGTAAGTGATTTCATCAAATCCCTTAACTGTTTTAAAACAGTTAGGTTAAGTTTTCTATATTTCGTGTTTTATCAAGTACCTACCGTAGAAAAGTCAGTTCAAATATAGAAAAAATCAAACTCTAACCAAATTTGTATCTGAAGAAGTTATTTTAACATCTTCATCATATACCTTAGGGATTTGATCAGATCCCTATTTTGATCATCTCCCTGCAACAGATGGACCGTATCTGAGAAACACTTTAAACGAATAGAGTTTATTTTGCAATATGCTTGAATGACTGTTCTAGTGTTTCTTCGAAGATTTTTTACGTTTCACAAAAGCTCGGAGTGGGCAATTTTTGTGACATTGGTGAGGGAAGTTTCTGATTTTCTGTTGGTTTAAAATTCGGGTGGAGATGGAAATTGGAGTGACGCATGAAGTGCGTCTTCCCCAAAGTGACCGTAGCAAGTAATACCTCGACACGAATAAAAAACTGTAAACAAAGCTACTGTTAAGGTTAAGGGTTCACAACCAGATGACTAACAATAAAAAATACTCGCTAGAATGTAATGACTCCTTGCTTATTATGACACTTATGCAAATAAGTTCTATTCGATACTCCGAACGTGCATCTCGCTGAACATTCGCTAACCAGTAGTGTAACATTCTCCAAAGCAATATTCACGCAAGCATCGAACAGTTCAAATAACATTATTCCATTGTGAAACCGAAAACCTGTATGACGTATTTGTTGCAAATAAGTATAAACTTGATGAGGGTAAACTTCGCTATTTTGAGATAGAGCAAATTATCGATCAAATTTTTCGTCTTTAAATAAGAGGAGTTTTGAAGTGTAATGAGGCTCATTCGAAAGATTAAGGTTCAATGCGTTAGCCATGGTTCAGGTATATTATGTTAATATTCAGTAATACGAAAAACCGTGAAACTATTGTGTCCCTAGAAACTTATACTGAGGTACTCTCGCTGTACTATGTATTCTAGACCTAACACAATTTATTTTTGTACATTACGAATTTAAGGAATACTAATTCCTTACCAAAAGCTCAGGTCATTGAAAACATCAGGATGCAATGTACTGTATGGATGTTTGTACTTTTGTATCAACAACGTGATTTTAATGTTACCTTTTTCCCATTATTCGTTGCGGTTGTTGACGGTGTATATGATATATGAAGTTCTTTTCCATTTCATCAAGAGCCATCGAGAGCGCATATTTTTATTAACGAATGGAATTATTGAACGTTTTTATGTACTTTGATGAATTAAAACGTTGATTGTTCTTTGTAGGGTATCAAATAATTTAATCATGTGCATATCGTAATGCGTGAATATTGCATGTCCACTTTTTATGAAATTTGTGCTTTCATTTGCAGCAAATTCATGTATTTTCGTATCAAAATTTGTTGTTATGAAAAGAAAAGCACATTTTTATCCACATTATTTGTTATAATATAGCATATGTGATCATAATCATATATCTACTCTGTTATAACAAAGCATAGAATCACATTTATACCTACTTATTTGTTATAAGAAAGCATAGAATCACATTAACATCTACAGTATAGATTTGCTATTCATTTTAGGACCCTTAATCTGATATTCTGGTTGTACGAGCATTTGTAATTGGACGGTAAATGTTCATACATTCATGACATATCGAGGTTTGCAAACTGTAGGTACATAAATCATGTAATCTGTGAGAACTAATATCTATAGATAAGTTATGTTTATTTTGCATACCTCGATGTATCATAAACGCATAAATATTTGTTGTATGTTTATAATTATACAGATTCTAACATACGCCGTTAACTATTCACTTGAAATTATTATACTACATTACAGTGTATCATATTACACATATAAATGTAGTATATCCTATTATACACCGTTTTCACGTACAAGATGAGTGAAAATAATATCTCGACAGGAATATGAAACCAAGAAACTATCACAGCTTTATAAGAATTTTATTAAACAACAGATCATTTACTTTTTCGCTTCATTATTTTTAAAGATGAAAGAGGACAAAATTTCTTTTTATTTTAATCTTTCTGACAGAGTTTTAAAATATTCAGTTTCACATTTTAATTTCGGTAGAAAATTAAGAGGGATCAATAATGAAAGAAAAAGTTATAAAACTTCTACGAGTCTAGAGCACACGTTTCTCGTAATTAATAAATTGTAAATTTAACCTCTTTTGGTCAGTGTGCAATATATTTTTGATTCTATACGATTCTCACGTAGTTAAATAAAAATTCAAAACTATACTTAATTTTTATTTATTTAGTTGCAAATATTATTTGGTATGCAATTTTAATTGCAAGTGTAATGTAGTGTATAATTTTCCACGTATACAATTTTAATTGTAAATATAATTTAGTGTACAATTTTCCAAGTGTACAATTTTAATTGCAAATATTATTGTACAAATTTCCAAATAATATTGAGAATCTTCTAAAAATGGTAGAAATTTAGTATATCCATCTTTTATTAAAATGACCCGTAATTCATGAACAGCAACGGATTTTATTTACCACTTTACGTTACATAAATAAATAATGGTTAATTGCTATGAGTTTTATCAAATGCGTTAAACACAAGTTTTCAGCACACGTCATTTGAATTTGTACGTTGCTCGCGCTATCATCCAATTCGTGAAATCCTCTTTATTTGCTTCGGATCAAGGGATGACTGGTCTCATCCACCCTAGGTCGACGCCTTACCTTATGAAATTTTCATGTTTCATGGAAACCTTCGCTGACAACAGATCGGCATGCTACAGAAATAACGGGCTACGTGTTTCCGTTGTACGAGAAAGGTAAATGTTTATACTGGAATGCGTTTAATCTTGGCTATTCAGGAAATGTAAATATTTGTACTCGGTCGAAAAATTGAATTAATCGTCGCGACCTCTTGCGTGTAAATGCAAACCACTAATTGTAAGTGTAGGATTTCTTGCATACGGGTCGTTTACAATGAAATGGAGAACGTTTCTCGTTAAACTGGTTTATATTCGGTATAATGTAGAGCATATCATTACAATAACTTGTTAGGTGTACCTTTCATTATTCTTTAGTACGTTATTTAGTACTGCAAACTTTGATGTAGCTAACAATGATAATTGCTTTCATTTATTTGTTGAATATAAAATTTGCAGCAATAATTCAATTTAGTAGAATCCGATGAAATAATAAAATTAAATATTGAATTAATTTTCCTCTTCTTGTACATGTATGGAAATTAAAATTATCATGACTAATGATCTCCAATACTCATTTAATTAATACATTTAGCGTTGTAGCCTTACATGATCCTCGAATGGACATAATTAAAAATAATAAAAAAAGAAGAGAAAATAAAAAAAAGATACATAAAAAACTTAACGTACATTATTAACGTGGTATAATTATAAACAGTTTAATATTGATTTTTACTGACTTTATTTAAAATGTCAAAATATAAACATGTGTGAAAGAAAATTATACATTGTCTTCTCAGAATTAATTTTAATTATCTTTTTACGCTATACGCCATAGTATATCATATGGCAATAACTTGTGACATTTATGCCATGATACTAAACGTCATGACTTCGGTCATCGTGTAAACTACAAATTGCACTGTCATTTCGTGTGGCGACATTAATGTGTCACGCACTGTACACGGTGAAAATTACATTGTCCTACTGTGACGATCGAGCCATTCTGTTTCAAATCAATCATTTTTGCACTCGATATTAGGGATTTTGTTTTCAAGTATTTATTAGGAGTTCATGGGAAAATGTGGTTTAAGTCTTCGCATCGCTAATTTCGAAATTATTGTACTATACATAGTTCGTCATCTGTCTTACAATATTTTTACTTATTTTACTAATTATAAATTTGGAAAACTTGTATTACGTATTTGAAATTTAAAATGATAAAAATATTTCACAAAGGTAAAATTAAACTAAATTATTCAGAAAATAATGAACAGAAGATTTGTCAAAGATAATGTTTAATGAAACCTTTAGCAATTTTAATGTGACAATATTAACAAATGCAAAAGATTTGAAGGTTTCATCAGATTTTAAAGCTACATTTAAAAGCGAACTTTTATCTTCAGAATTATTGAAAACCCAAAACCCGATTATTTTTCGTTTTAATTGCGAAGACCAGTAGAATTGTCCGTAATACGATCAGTTATGCGTATAATGTGCCGTAAAACTGCATATGTATGTATGTTACGTGTTATTCTGGCTTCGCATTCATAATTTCCTGACTTTATTTCCTATTTAATACGTTGACTGCCACAGCGAAAATTGCCATTTAGTAATATAGATGTTATAATTGCAGTTACACGTACTATGATTGTTTCATTTACCAAATTAAGAGTTTCATGCGTGAATAATATTAATTCTGTATAACATTAATTTCTAATTTTTCAGATAAATCTTTTATGAGCGTATTAAAATGTTCAATCATGTGAAATCAAGCATTTGAAATTTTCAAACATGTAAATTTTCAAGTGCAGAAAATTTCTAGTTTTTTTTATGATTAAATTACTAGACATATAAGTTTTGAAATTGCAAAATTTCTAAATTTCTCAGTTTCCAAATTTTCAAATTTCTAGTGCTCACAACTTCAAATTTTCAAATTTTCATGTTTTTCAGTTCTCAGAATTCCAACTTTCCAAATTTTCAGATTTCTAAACTTTAAAATTTTTTAGTATCCACATTTTTAATGCTTGCATTTTCAAAATATTCATGTATTCTAAATATTCTAAATATTCATATTCAAATTTCCAAAGTTCAAATTCTACTCTTTTCAAACACTCAAACCTCCCAATTTGAAATATTGGAAATCTTCCAAATTTCCATGTATTCAAACTTTGAAATTTACAAATTTACAAATTTACAAATTTGCAAGTTTACAAATTTCATCATCTCATAGTTTCCAGATTCCTAAACTTCCAAATATCCAGTAGGCCATGTTTCAAATTTCCTCTTGGAAATATCTCAATTTTTTGAAGAGTTGTTCGGCCCATTTTAGATGCTAAATTGGCAGCTTTACGAAGAGTATAGGGTTTTTAGTTTTGCGCGAGTCGCGTTTATCTATTCTCTTCGCTTGTTCGTTCTTCCGTTGCGACTCTTCGAGAGTTAAGATGTGTGTCTGTAGCTAAGAGACTTTTTCTTTTTACCTCAACTAGCTAGTTTGTATTATCTCCTTACTTCATACGTTTAACTATGGTTATGTATTCATCATTTCATTTATATTAAACTTGAACATTTTTATAAATATCTCAACTTTATTAACTCGTAATAAATACAAAAATTTCACGTTTAACAACATGGCGTCGACACACCTTTTTATCTCAATTATTTAACAATATTAAACTTCCGGTATCGACAACCTCTGATCATGACAACAAACGCGTTATCCACCGAATTAACGATAAATTCGATGAAAATTGAAACTCCAAAATAACCGATAAGTCATTTAATCATTTAAAATCATTTAGCGAAGTTTAAAAGAACAAGAATTTATCCTGATAAATCAGAAGGAAGTGAACTTCCACGAACAAAGTCTTGATTTAATTTTCATCAATTTTCCCCTGTTCGAAGAACATTCAAGCTTAATCAAACTTAACTCCAACGCCTGAAGCATACTCGGTAGTGGAGTATCTCATAGCAAAGCAGGTACAGATATGAAATCTTCAAACTGCCTTTCGTAGGAACCTCGAACGAGAACCTAGGATAGCGAGTGTATGGCAGAATGATGAAAGGATTTGATACATCGACTGAATCTCTGGGAAATTTGTACTGGGTGTCGAGGAAATACGTAGTCAAACTTTCATACCTTTCATTTTATCTATTTATTTACGAGTCAAATTTATACTTCATGGTTTAAGTTATGGGATACATTTTGTACAGAAAAAGATTAAACTTGCTTTACAGTCACTTGGAGCAGTTTTTACACTTATGTAGTTCGAACCTCTTTTGAACATTCTTGGACCACCGGGAGTTCTAACCTAACCTAACTCTAGGTATTTTACGTCGTTTTTGAGACTTAATTTCTGGCTCAGTTATTGTTTAATTATGTTTAACTAGTTTTATTAATCTTTAACTAGTTAACTAGTTAAGTAATATATATAAGAGGTCTTGACCATATAAGATTTTTATCAAATGAGTTATTTGAATAAAAGCAAAAAGCTGGAATATCAAAATTCTTTGCGAACTCTCTATTCTCTGACCACAGTTTAAGGACCTCTGTAAACAAATGATCCGTCCATTTTGAAAGTGACGAAACTCCTTTTCTCTCATCAAAATATCCCTACCTCCTTTATAATATCAGAACATGAGGTTGCAAAGTGCTATGACTAAATCTAACAATGTGACACTTAGCTACCTTGAGAAATTTATCAGGTACACCAATCGTGAGGTCTGTTAAGGTTATATTCGATGAGTACATTGCAAACTACTAATAGTATGATTCTAAACTATCAGCAATATTATTGTAATTATAAACCACGCTTTTAATATGATCCCATAAATAAGAACCCAAAGATTTCAAGTCATAAGATGGTTTTCGATGTGAGCAGGCTGTATCTTCGAGAACAATTTTCAGATATAATGTGTATACATTTTTTGTTCCCTAGTAGTGGAAATGGGTTAGAATTAAATAAAATCTTGATAATTTTTAAAGAAATTTTATTATTAACAAATTGACTCGCAAGCAGCCTTACACGAAGTGAAGTTGCGATCAAACGCTTGCTGAAGAAATCTGGTGTTCACTATGCAGTACCTACTGTTTTTCAATTACTTGAAAAATATTCAGTGTTACTTAAGTATAATAATACTATACAAGTATATTAATTCTTGATGCAAAAATGAATCGAATTGAGAAACGCTGAATTTTTGCTTGAAAAACAGTAGGTACACTGTTGGTACACATATTGAACACCAGATTTCTTCAGCAAGCGTTTGATCGCAAGTTCAGTTGTAAGTAACACTTATAATAGAATACAATATGGAAGATTAGATTCAGGAAGATACGGTTACTTTCCTGAAACTACAGTTTCCGGAAGCAAATCAAAATCCGGGCGACCAGATCCTGTAGAAGGGCATTCCGCGTCATAAACCTGACACTTCATTTTTCCCTCGTTCTCCTTCACCGCTTTACACCCTTTAAATCTCGTATCCCTTTTCTATCCGGCAAGGGTTGTCTCTCTTCATCCACCTGTCTTTCCGCGTTTCCGCTTCTCCTCTCGCAGCTGGTCCCTCCGTGCGAGCTCCGCTCCGTATTACTTGAGCTATGTAAATGAATTTCGTTTAATTATCTGAGGAAGGTGGCGCGAGGCAGGACGAGAGACGAGGGACTTTAGGTTCCAAGAGACCGAGTGAAGAAAGCGAAGAAGGGAGACGTCGCTTCCGTTACAGTTAAAGACTACCTCTGAATTCACCGCGACTTTACCAGCTTTAGAATTTCCCCGGTCTCTCACCCCCTTGTATGCTGCTCCCTTTCTTCGCGTACGTACACTCCACATCAAAATGGTTACACATGCGTGATATTTTTAACATTTTTGCGTTGATGACTTATTATGACGCGAAAATCTTGTGAAGAAATACAAGGTTTGGTCAGATAACTATTTATTGGAAATGGGTGAAAAGTACTCTTTTATCTTTTAACACTAGATTTATGGAACCCGTCAAAATGACGGATCATAGATCTCTTATTTTAAATGACAAAACTTATTAAGAAATAAGTATGCCAACTTTCGTCAAGCTAAAGAATGAATGTCTTAGGCAGTTCACATATCATCCCCAATTTATTTATTTTTCTACTTTAGTTCAAATTTAAATATAAGTGACCATCAAACGTCCGTAAACCTAGTGTTAAACTATGTACCTTAAGGTTTGGAACTTGACTATTTCAATACTGCAGAAGTGAAGCAATCTCCGTTACATCTGTTATTATTGTTATTACTGAAAAGAAAATCTGCGTGTTATAGTATGTCCACTGTGGTGAGATATGTCTACTATGACATGATTACGAACTTTGGCGAATCGTGATGAATCAACGGTGACATCACAAGCGCATTCGCCTAAGTTTGGAGTCTACTTCTGAACACGAATGTAAGGGCCTCCTAAAAGACCTCGAAATTGTTTATTTATTTGTAATCCACAATAAATGATTCATGTCTAAAGTAAGCAACAACAAATACAGAAGTGTCCGAACTACAACTGTAGTGTTACTGTAGTTTTCGAGAAAATTTAGTTTGAAGATCCGCTGCGTTCCTTTGCTGTTATGGCAATGTTATCTTTCGTCGAGCGACCTAAACACGTATTGTGCTTGTAAACAATGTCTACACAGCACGTGAATGCTGCTGGCTCGAAGGAAACACACGAGCAACATTTTTCGTGTGAAGAATTTTATTTTGTCAGTTTCGAAATTCCTGAAATTGTGATCGTTGTTGAACGCATTCCCGTTTAATCGCCGAAGCATGTTTCTTAACTCTATAGTAAACAAATATAAATCAACAGAAGTAATTATTAATATTGCTAAAATAGGTTTATTACTTTATATTACTCTATTAAATTTGTTACGTGTGTTCTTATTATCGAACACATTTATCACATTAAATATTAGTATCCACATTAATAATTTTGTGACGAATGACTGATAACGAACTTTAGTAGTATTAATAATTAGATTTATTTGTTTAATAACATTCATTAATTTTAAAAGCATTGAAAAGTTACATTTATCATTTTGTGTCGTGAACAGTTTCTTTTTATAAATACTTCAAAACTATTCAAATTCAATTTACATGAAAATGAAGCGACATATGAACAAATTTTCTGGCATATTTTTGCTTGATTTCTTCGTGCAGATTCACCCTCTTCGATTGTACCATCTCGAAAATACCGTACAGAGACATTCAACGTATTATAGTTACTTTAAGAGACGATGTTAAACTCGTTCCCTCTTTAAATGGCTCTAAACGTTAAAAAATCACTACGATCTACATCAAAATAAATTTAGCGTTCCCAGCGATCGATAAGCTGAACATGACCGTATGAAGTTACGTACAAGGTGAAACTGGTAGATTACCACAGTAATCGTGATTTTGTGATCACTGTGATAAATCACTGTTAGTGATTTTGCACACCATCTCTAGTAGGATTTATTGGTTTGAGCGGTCATGGACAATAGAGCCAAAGAACAAGGACGTCGGCAAAGGTTTCGAGTGGTCACCTGAAATGTCAGAACGTCACATAGTGATTGTTCAAGGTAGAGAAGGCGTTGCGACCTTTAAACCAGGGTCAGCCTACTACACCCCAGCTATAGAATTACTGACGGTATGTGAGTTGCTGATTTATTTTATTCAGCGTGGGTTCGTATTTGGTTTGATAAGTTACTTGTTTCTTTGCTGAAGCGTTTCTGTCATTTTTATATTTTCGTAGAGACTAGGTAAATCATTTTTAGGTTACAGAGTGGTTGTAGCCAATCTTCTGTTGTCGAATTAGAGGGAGAGAGGCTGGGCTTACGTTTCACCACATCAGACAGGATCAAAAATTTCGATTTTAATCTCTTAGACACGACGGTCCACTATAGTGGCTTTCGCGAATGTCATCGTAGATTACATAGCGCCATTATAGTGGCATCCCTACATCCCCAAATTCGGGCATCATCAAAATTCTACATCCTCAAATCCCTACATTTCCAAATCCTCATATCCCCAAATGTCTATACCCTAAATTGCTATATTCCCAAATCCCCAGGTTACCATGTTCGTACATCCTAGAATCCATACATCTCCAAATCTCCATATCATCAAATCTCTACATCATCAAATTCCTACATCATCAAATCTCTATACCATCAAATTCCTACACTCCCAACTCCCTACAACCCGAAATTCCTACATCCCCAAGTCTCTATATCCCCAAATCTTTACATTCCCAAATCCCTACACTCCCAAATTCCTACATCCCTAAATTCCTACATCTTGAAATTTCTATACCCTCAAATCGCAAAATTCCCAAATCCCTAGATTTCTAACTTTATAAATCCTGAAATTCCTACGTCTCTAAATCCCTATATTCCCAAATCTCTACACTCCCCAATCCCTACAATCCCAAGTTCCTATAACCCTAAATTTCTACATCCCCAAGTCTCTATATTCCCAAATTCCTACACTCTCAAATCTCTACACTCCCAAATCCCTACATCCCCAATTGCCTAGAGTCTCAAATTCCTAACTCCTGAAATCCCCAAATCTCTATTAACCTCTTAGGAACGACACGCCACTATAGTGGCTTGGGGTACCATCTCTCTTTACGACGGTCCACTATAGTGGCTCGAATGTCATCGTAGATTACATAGCGCCATAGTGGCTCTACTGACTCACTCGCTCGTTTCAATTGAATGATCTTCATATGTTTTGATTCGCACTTTTTTGCCTTCACCACGTTTTATAAGAGTATTAACAAATCCCACAAAAGTACATTACATGTAAATAAAAGGTAACGCCAAGTAGTTTAGGCACTACGGGAGCGCCTCTTTGCACTAATACGATATTGGAAACATTTGAAAATTACATATTTTGTGAATTTTCTAAAAAAGTAAATTATCAAAGTTAAAGTATATCATATCTTTGGGAAAAATAATTTAATCATCAAAAACTTCATTGCTATGTACTCGCGTAGAGAACAGCATTGTCACACATTGTAGTTTACGCGTAATTCGCGTCGAACTCTGCCGTACAGAAAAACAGCGCCACGTAGTTCAGCCGTGTTTAATACTAGGTTTACGGACGTTTGATGGTCACTAATATTTAAATTTGAATTAAAGTAGAAAAACAAATAAATTGGGGACGATGTGTGAATTGCATAAGACATTGATTCTTTAGCTTGACGAAAGTTATCATACATTTTTACAAAAATTTCTTAATAAATTTTGTCATTTAAAATAAGAGATCCATGATCCGTCATTTTGACGGGTTCCGTAAATCTAGTGTTAAAACGTTAAGTTACAGCGTTTAAAAGGTTACCTGTACAATAAATGTTAAATAAATGTTAAATAAACACAGTACCCTAAATCTTGGTTTTTTCCCGTCGAAAGTCGTTACATAAACAGTCTTGGATTTCTCTCGTCATAAAATGCTACAGATTGTCTTACTTTTAATCGTCGAACAACAGTTTCCGGAACACGGCGTTGATTCGTTTTACGTTGTTCGGATCTCAGGTCGAGAGAAATGTTCTCGGACCAAGGCGAACGAAGCTGACTTCGCTGATTTCGTCTTCTTCCGAGTAATTTGCTGGGCAAATTTTCACGTTTTGTCCCGTTTATCATCGCGCTCCATTCAGCCTAAATCGCGGGCTAAATTCGCATCCCGGAATCACAGGAAAAATCTGTTCCGGACGGGCGTTAATTGTTCCCCTGTTACGTTTTCATTTTCTGGATGAGGAAGCTGATCTGTTGGAACGGTACACGCTGCGACGAACTCGAATGCCGTTCGATGTGGAAATTAATTGATATTAAATTCAATTAACAAATGATGTATCAACGAAAGTATACAGGAAGTTTGATTAATCGTAGCATGACTGTGAAGGTGTTGGAATTTGGGAATTTAGGACTTTCGGATTTGGGAATTTGGAAACTTAGTAATTTGAGGATTTGGGAGTTTTGGAATTTGGGAATTTAGGCATTTGGGAATTTAGAATTTGGGAATTTAGAATTTGGAAGTTTTAAATTTTGGGAATTCAGGAATTTGCGATTTGAGAATTTGGAAATTTGGGAATTTGGGATTTGAGAATTTGGGAATTTAGGATTTGGAAGTTTTAGAATTTGGAAATTTAGGAATTTGGGATTTGAGAATTTGGGAATTTAGGAATTTGGGATTTGAGAATTTGGGAATTTAGGAATTTGGGATTTGAGAATTTGGGAATTTAGGATTAGGAAGTTTTAAAATTTGGAAATTTAGGAATTTGGGATTAGAGAATTTGGGAATTTAGGAATTTGGGATTTGAGAATTTGGGAATTTAGGAATTTGGGATTTGAGAATTTGGGAATTTAGGATTAGGAAGTTTTAGAATTTGGAAATTTAGGAATTTGGGATTTGAGAATTTGGGAATCTCGAAATTGGGAACGAGAATTTGGTAAATTAGAAAATTGGAAAATTGAAAATGAAAAAATTGAGAACTTAGGAATTTGAAAATTTGTAAATTGAGATTTGAGATAGTATTTTAAGGACACGGAAATTTAGTAATTTGTGGCAATCCAGAATTTAGAAATTTGGAAATTTGAGGATTTAGGAATTTGGGAAATTTGAAAACTCAGAAATTTGACACTTAGTACCTCTAAGCATTTAAAAATTTGAAAATTTGATAATTTAGGATATCGAGAGTTTGAAATTGTAAAAATTTTCAAATTTAGGAATACCCAAATCTATAAACAAATTTTTAGATTTTAAGATTTTCAAATTTAGGAATATCCAAATCTATAAATCTTAAAATCTAAAAATTTGTAAGCTGTTAAATTTTCGTATTTAATTTTTCAAAATGAAAAGTAAATGGTAGAAGACTCTAAAAAGAATTTCACTGTATAATAAACTTAATTAATAGACAAAGAAACCATTAGAATCTCCGTACTTCACTAACAGGAAACGCGTTTATTTATTCGTCAGTTTAATTGCTTGGCTGATATTGCGAAGCAATTTTCGCTGTTTCGCAATTCATTTTCAATTCATACAACAGAATTTGCTTGTTCGGGTTTTTTCTAACTTTAATTTGACAGCCTAAAGAAAACAAGAATAAAAACCGCGGAAGAGAAAAGTATAAATCAATAAGAACAGCGAATTTTGCATTTTAAAATTGCACATATATAGCATGATCATATTTAACCCTTAATAGTTGAACAGGGGTATGAAACGACCCCAGGTAATTTAGCTTCAAATTTAGCCACTTTATATCCTGAAAATCTGAATAAATTCTTTTTTGAAATTTTTTGGTATTTTTATTATTTTTTATTCAAATTATTATGTGTCAAGAGTGTTCAGCTAAAATTTTAGCTCTTTCTATTGAAATCAAACAAAATTTTGAGCTTTACTGTGAAAATCGATATTTCTTCATTTTCTTTACATTTCTTTTCATGTTCAACGTTTACATTTACCGAAATCAGCTGTGAAATATGTTAAAACAAATTTCAAAGATTATTTATAATTTTGTTCAAGTTATAATAATGAGTAGCTTTTTTATAAGAAACATTTTTACTGTGACTGTTAAGAATTAATTCAAACTTATTTTAAAAACAATTATTATTATTTAAATTAAAAGATTTACAAATTATTTCAAATTACAAAATGTGCAGTTATTTTTGCACCAGTCCAGTAATCTTTAAATGCAATATATAAATAATTTTGTCATTATCTTGATTTTTATTTGTTGAATTCTGGTGGTGTTATTGTAATACTGCACTATTACTGTGGCTTATTTTGAAGCAGCATTGAAATCACATTACACCAGGCAACAATCGCTACGCTAAACCAACGAGTAAATCATTTTGATTTCGGATAACCAATGATAATTGTGTTGACAAATATCGATCTGGTAAATCCAATTGTCCTCTGCACATCTATTGCGACAACATAAATTGAACATGATTTTACTGGAGCGACGTTTGATTCGTCAATTTCTCAGCAGATGATAGTTTTAAAGGATTTGTACTGTGGGAGGAAGGAAATTCCTACATCCCCAAATCGCTAAATTCCCAAATCCCTACATTCCCAAATTTCTATGCCTCCAAACTGCTAAATTTCCCAATCTCTACATTCCCAAATCGCTCAATTCTCAAATTTCCATGTTCGCAAATTGCTAAATTTTCAAATCTCTACATCCTCAAATCGCTAAATTCCCAAATCTCTGTATCTCCAAACCACTACATCCTCAGATCCCTACATTCCCAAATTTCTATAGCACCAAACTGCTAAATTTCCAAATCTCTACATCCCCAAATCTCTAAATTCCCAAATCCTTACGTTCCCAAATTTTTATGCCCCCAAATTCCTACATCTCCAAATTCTCACATCCCCTAATCCCTATATCCCCAAATTTCTATACCCCCAAACTGCTAAATTTCCAAATCTCTACATCCCCAAATTGCTAAATTCCCAATTCCCTACATTCCCAAATTTCTATACCTCCAAACTGCTAAATTTCCAAATCTCTACATCCCCAAATTGTTATACTCCCAAATCGCTAAATTCTCAAATTCCTACTTCTCCAAATTCCCACATCCCCTAATCCCTATATCCCCAAATTTCCATACCCCCAAATCGCTAAATTTCCAAATCTCTACATTCCCAAATCGCAAAATTCCCAAATCCTTACGTTCCCAAATTTCTATGCCCCCAAATTGCTAAATTTCCAAATCTCTACATCCCCAAATCGCTAAATTCCTAAATCCCTACGTTCCCAAATTGCTATGCCCCCAAATTGCTAAATTTCCAAATCTCTACATCCCCAAATCGCTAAATTCCCCAATCTCTGTATCTCCAAACCACTACATCCTCAGATCCCTACATTCCCAAATTTCTATAGCCCCAAATTGCTATATTTGCAAATCTCCATATCCCCAAATTGCTATACCCCCAAATCGCTAAATTCTCAAATTTCTACTTTTCCAAATTCTCACATCACCTAATCCCTATATCCCCAAATTTCCATACCCCCAAATCGCTAAATTTCCAAATCTCTACATTCCCAAATCGCAAAATTCCCAAATCCTTACGTTCCCAAATTTCTATGCCCCCAAATTGCTAAATTTCCAAATCTCTACATCCCCAAATCGCTAAATTCCTAAATCCCTACGTTCCCAAATTGCTATGCCCCCAAATTGCTAAATTTCCCAATCTCTACATCCCCAAATCGCTAAATTCCCCAATCTCTGTATCTCCAAACCACTACATCCTCAGATCCCTACATTCCCAAATTTCTATAGCCCCAAATTGCTATATTTGCAAATCTCTATATCCCCAAATTGCTATACCCCCAAATCGCTAATTTCTCAAATTCCTACATCTCCAAGTTTCCACATCCCCTAATCCCTATATCCCCAAATTTCTATACCCCCAAATCGCTAAATTTCCAAGTCTCTACATTCCCAAATCGCAAAATTCCCAAATCCTTACGTTCCCAAATTTCTATGCCCCCAAACTACTAAATTTCCAAATCACTACATCCCCAAATCGCAAAATTCCCAAATCCTTACGTTCCCAAATTTCTATGCCCCCAAATTGCTAAATTTCCCAATCTCTACATCCCCAAATCGCTAAATTCCCAAATCTCTGTATCTCCAAACCACTACATCCTCAGATCCCTACATTCCCAAATTTCTATAGCCCCAAATTGCTATATTTCTAAATCTCTATATCCCCAAATTGCTATACCCCCAAATCGCTAAATTCTCAAATTTCTACATCTCCAAATTCCCACATCCCCTAATCCCTACATCCCCAAATTCCCATACCCCCAAATCGCTAAATTTCCAAATCTTCAGGTTCCCAAATACTTGAACCATGAAATTTCTACACCCCCAAATTTCTACATCCCCAAGTGCTTAAATATTCAAATTCCTAAATCCTGAAATCCCCAAATCTGCAAATCTTCAAATCTCACCCCAAATCGCTGGATTATCAAATTCCTAAATCCCCAAATTGCAGTCATCTTGAAATTGCACCCAGAACCACATTAACCTAACAAAATTAAAAATACTTTCCAAAGTAAGATACTAAAGATTACATATCTCCCTTACTTTAACAAAGAATGTTTATAACTTGTTTTCAGCAAAGTAACTATTTCAGCTATGCACCGGATTATTAAAACATGCACATTTCAGAAACAGAAGTGAAGCACTTAACGGAGTATCGCAGAAATCGAACAGTCTTCAATTTATGAGGAGAGAATAAGAACGTTCATTGGACGGAAGTTAGTTTAGAACTATGCGGATATTAAATCTCGACCAGCAACGAACACCCCTCAGTTTTTCGCTTCCTTCTCTGTTTCTCTTTGCGTATTCCTCGTCTAATCGGCCTTCGTATACCTACTCCCGATGTTGGTTAAGATTAGTTAAAGTTGGATGAACTTCCGTCGGGCTCGAAACTATGCGCAAGAGGTTACATCAGCGTCAGATTTTGCATGTTGTATGATATAATGGAAATTATAATGGAACTTTTAACATCCATACGTTCCAGTGGTCTCCATTTTTATATAATCTCGTTTATTCGCCGAAAATATGACGAGTTTGCAGAAAATTCCTCTTCTTGCAGATGTCTTTATTTTTTAAGGGATGGAAATTTTTAGTTCTTAATCGGGAAAAATTTTGAGGAGGGAAATATTTTTGGCCTATAGAATTGTTAATGCATGATTTTATACTCTCATTTCTGGAACCTTCCAGAGAGATATTCTGATTTAGATATGTTCGCTACGAACACGTTCTGAATTATTAAACTAGTAGCTTCCTTAATTCAAATTATTGAATTATAACCTTGCTTAATTTACATTATTGCGCTATAATTTTGGTTAATTTGAAGTATTCAGCTATAACCTTGCTTAATTGAAATTATTAAACTAGTAGCTTCCTTAACTCAAATTATTGAAGTATAATTTTACTTAATTTACGTTATTGCGGTATAATTTTGCTTAATTTGAAGTATTCAGCTATAACCTTGCTTAATTGAAATTATTAAACTAGTAGCATCCTTTATTCAAATTATTGAATTATAACCTTGCTTAATTTACATTATTGCGCTATAATTTTGGTTAATTTGAAGTATTCAGCTATAACCTTGCTTAATTGAAATTATTAAACTAGTAGCTTCCTTAATTCAAATTATTGAAGTATAATTTTACTTAATTTACGTTATTGCGGTATAATTTTGGTTAATTTGAAGTATTCAGCTATAACCTTGTTTAGTTTAAATTATTGAACTATAACATTGTTCAATTTAAATTGTTATATTATAACAAATAGATGTATAATTTTTATCAAATTAATGCTCGAAAAACGGTCTTTTTAATCAGAAAACTCTCCAAACGAGTAACATAAAATTAGAAGACATATAAAGGTCAGCAACAAATTTTTTGCTGGGAACATAATTTTTTATTGTAATAGCAGATTTGTCATATAAAATATTTTACAATAATTGTCAGGCAGTTAAACTGGATTATATATGTATAAATATTATGCACGAGTTCAAGTAAATGGAAAAGCTAACCTCAATTTTTCAAGTTATTCTTAACCTTTAACACACTTCATCAGAATAATATATCTAGCACGTTTAAAACTCCTTAACAGAATCTACTCATCATTTTAACTTGAAAAAAGTTATAAATATAGTAAAAAGATATAAATAACAACCTTAGAAAGTTGTTTCAATTTCAGCTGATTCCATTTTTAAACGTTGAATATGAAAAAGAATTACAATATGTGAAAAAATTGAAAGGATGACGATTTTCACAGAAAACTTCAGTAAAATTTAAACGTTGAATATAAAAAAGAATTAAAAAATGTGAAAAAATTGAAAGGATGACGATTTTCACAGAAAACTTCGTTTCACAAGGAAGACATTTAATATCGCGCGAGCAAAATAATTCAAGCTCCGTTTAATCAGATGCTTAACAACCAGAAACAAAAAATACACATATAATCATGTATCGCATCTCAAAGCCTGTGCACATATCTCGAGATTACACTCCATCCCTATGAAGTTGAATAATGAACTCTTTCGAAACTGCCCTCAAAAAAAAGAAAAAAAAAAAAAACTTTGAACACTTCAACGTTAATAACACCATGCTCACGTAGTTTTTCCTTGCGAATCTGCATGTGGGTCCAGCGTCAAAGTTTCGCGATATTACGCATACATTAATTAAACGTCCAGTATATCATTTCTAATCCCGGGAAAGGGTTGTCCGCGGGCATGGGTGGCGGGCTAAGTAGCGCGTGCAACGCACGCTCGACGTATTTTTATTAAAAAATATTTGCGAGGATTAGCAGCAGCCGCGCTTTCATTACTTGTGGCCGGCGGAAAGAGTCAAAGGGAACGTTCAAAAAGCGAGCATTCATAGCAAGCGTGGATCGAGGGATACATACATTCATGTATTTAAGCGCGACTGTGTCCATCGTTAGTGTACGCTGCTTTTTCATGCGACCTTTTCTTCGCCCGCGTCGCGATATGGCAGATGCCTCCACATTTTTCTCGTTATGTGCTATTTCTCAATGGCAATTAGCGTGTTTGGTAACCAAGACGCTCTGCACTTTCCTACCTAACCTTTACACCCTTAAGTAAGATACGCAACTTTTTGAAAACTAAGGTGGTATCTGTTCACACATGGCTGCTTGAACGCGAGATTACATTCTCATTGCAACGTTGCCATATTTTTTGAGAAAATAATAGAATACAAGAATTTATTTAGCAATTTATTTAGACAAAAGCGGTGTAGAAAGAGAACGGTGTTTATATTGCTGCGTCTTTATCCACATCCATTTATGGACTGAAATTGCACGCAATGTCGCAAGGAACCTTGACGGAAATCTTTCCCATAGTCTTCGTTTATACATTTCTCACATAACACGATTAATTCCGGATTATTCGAAATTAGGTTTTTCCTGTAACAGATTCTTTTCTACTCAATTCACCCATATACATTCTGTATATCTTACATGGTCTGCCCGGAAAGTAATGCAATTAGGTACGTAAAAAAAAATGTATTTATGTTATTGATATAAATCTTTAAAATTCTTCAAAGTACTTCCCTTGGGCTTCAACACACTTTTGTCAGCGACTTTTCCATGCACGGTACGCATCCTGGAAGGCGTTAATGAGGACCTCGTTTAATGCCATCGTCACGGCGGTTTGAATCGCTTCTATGGTTCCAAAATGGAATGCTTTGAGGGCAGACTTGATCTTCGGGAACAGGAAAAAATCTGCTGGAGCCATGTCAGGATTGTAAGGGAACTGTGGTAACGTTGTGCCAAGCTATGCTTGGTTAGAAATTCTTGAACGCGCAGAACGGTATTGCTGGGAGCGTTGTCGTAGTGCAGCTGCCACGTAGTGGCGATCTCTTTTGGAGTACAATGTTGTGCACAGTTGTTTTCGATATGTTGAGAGTCTCTGCGATCATTCGAACACTCAGTCGTCGATCACTGTTAAGAAGTTCATGGACACGGGAAACATTTTCGTCAATAGTGGTGCTTGTCGGCCGTCCAGAGCAGAAGTCATCCTCCACGTTTTCCCGACAGTTTTTGAACAAATTTAACCATCTGGAAACTTGAGAATAGGAAAGAACAGAGTCCCCGTATGCCGTCTTAATCATTTGGTTGGTTTCGGCGAGGCTTTTATTCAGTTTAGCGCAGAATTTAATCGCATAACGTTGTTCGATATTTTTCTCCATTACGCGTCGTGACACGGGTACAAATAATAGGTTTACGTTTACTACGATTCTGACGATTTCGGAGCGCGGATCAGGTTGAGGTTGCAAAGATATGAAGACAAGAGTCCCCTCCACATATTCCAACAAATCCGAACATGTTCGGACCAGGAAAAATGGCGGAAATGAACAAATTGCATTACTTTTAGGACAGACCATGTATGCATATGTTCTTCTTTTTTTTAACCCCTTGCACTATTTTGACGAGTCTGACTCCTAACGCACTTCAATTGTGACAAATCTTACTGGAATTTTGAATACACTTCAATCTGGTGTCCAAGTCCAGTTATAATTTGCATAGTCAAGAATTGCTGAATACAGGACTGACATAACATTTTAACTTTCTTTGTCTGTTTTAATATTGTAGCTGCGATTGGTTAGTTCTGACTGACGCACTTTACAAATAAATCATTGTGCAAGGGGTTAATAAACATATCGTATTTACGATATAGGCAAAGTATAGACAATAAATTTATCGTATTTACGATATAGACAATATATAGACAATTACTTATTGTATAAAATAAACCTTATCGAGACTTTACTGTAATCATTACCATCCATTTTGATCGCATTTAGTCATATCTAGGAGTCTACCATTTCCACTATTAGACGTATCACGTGAGTCCGAATAGCACCGAAGAGAGACGGAGTTACCCGATATACCACTACTCCATTTACCGCGAATCTTATTACAGTAAAGCCTCGATATAAACACTTGAAATTACTAGTAAATATGTTCCGAATTACGGCGTGTTTGAACTCATTTTATTCAAGTACATGTCACAAGTATGTTGGTAAGTTTCCTAATAAAAATAAAAGTTCCTATGCTAGAAAAAGTAATTTTTTTTTCGATAAAATTAATTATATCGGACATTGTCTAGTGACATTACAGTAATGTTCGCGACTTGTGTAATTTGAATTCCGTGTTATTTGAGGGTTCGCAATTTTTAACAGTGCTATTCGCGACTTCTCTTTATTGTCTATCACCTATGAATGTTTTACGTTTCGTTTATTTGAAGTTGATCTTTAAACCTCGTTTATGCTTAACAAGCATTAACTGTTTTGATGGTTATTGCGCCAGGGAGAATTTTAAGAGATGTCAGAGTTAATCCTATTTACTCCTCATTCGGATAAGTCTTCAAGAACGTTATTTCGTTCAGTGATCATTTTACGATGACAGAAAATTACACGTTTTATCTTAGAATACGTGAATTTTAAAGGGAGTCTACATATTAGTTTAGCAGGAGATCCGAACATTGTTATCATCCGATTGGTAAATATTAATACTAGTAAATATTAAATATTACCAACAGTATTATATGATTTATAATTATTAGTGTTAGATTAAACGAAAAGTTCACACGTATGAAATATGTATATTTGATATCTGTTGGCATGGCATCCATTGTGGATATTTATGTGCAAATCCTAATTGATGAATGTAATCGAATATTGTTTGTAAAGCATTCAGTCATTCACTTATTGCTCTTCAAAAACAAAATTAGGAACAAGTGTTTCAAATTTGGGACAAATTTTCCAAAAAACATAGCGATCGCCTTACAATTGCGTTATAGGTTTAGTCTTTCAATTTCAATTTTTTACGTTCAAACCTTCGAACTATTATTAATTTGTAACTTCCAATATTTATATCTTCTATTAGCCGATATTTTCCGTCGTTCTATTATGCATTATTACTTTTTAATGCGACATAAATATATGTACAATATTGTAACGCTGTAAATCAAAATAGCTGTAAATTTTCATTTCCAGTTTTTAAATTTCCTATCCTTCAAACTTAGCCCACAATTATAAATAATCAGAAAGACACAATTTAAAACAAAATGCACCCTCCTACACCGTCTAGTTTCCGAGATATTTATGAAAATGTGTTTTCAACCCCCAATTTTGAGGGCTATTTTCATCCCCTCAAGATGAATGTCAGCAGATATAAAAAAATACGTGTCAAATAATTTTCGAAAAGCTACATATGTAAATTTCATTCAAATCCGCATGTAACACCTTGGTGATGTCAGTATTCTTTTGAAATCGCAATCTGCAAGCGTTCATATAAAATTGACATACACATGTACCAACACTCATATTTCACACATCCTTCATAATAATTGTAGGACTAACTGTTCAGAAAGGCGGACATAATTGTAATATAATATTTAATAGCAATTCAAGGTTTTTGTACAATGGTCACGAATAATTAAATACCACGTCGTGATATTACGGATCTCAATTTTTTTAACCCCCTCACCTACAATGGCTGGCTAAATTATTATACTCGAACAAAGGTTCCATATTTAACCGACGGGATAGCACAGATTTTGTTATCGTAATGTTACAATACATTATTTCTATAATATATTATTTCAACAATATATTATTTATATTATACAATAAATTATTTCTGTAATATAGTATATTGTACATTTTGTTAGAATGTATCATTTTTATAATATACTTTACTGTATATTTTGTTACAGTGTATCATTTTTATAATATAGTATACTGTATATTTTGTTAGAAAGCATTATTTTTATAATACAGTATATTGTATATTTTGTTGCAATAATTTTTTAACAATATACATAATAATATACATAACTATAAGTAAAAATCGAGCAACACAAGAAAATACAATTATTTAATATTTCGTCACACTGCCTTTCACAATTCCAAGTACATACAAATCTAGCATATATTGAATAACGTCGCTTAAATGGAAATCAAGGTTTTCGTCCAACTCCGTGGTAAAGAATACGTCACATACTTTGATACCCTCCTTTTATCCTAAAAGTGATTTATGTGTTAACACAGGGGTTAAACATATGTAGTCAGACCTCTTGAACAACTTTTTTCACCCCACCCCATAATTAAATTTCTATTAATTATTGTTTAGTTAATAACTAGTTATGTAACAGCAAATACAAAAAGATCATGTACGATTTTTGATAGAAGAGAAAAACCTAAAGTTAATTTCAGAATTGTTTCACGCACAGTTCAAGAAGCTACGTATCAAAATATTACTCACTTTATGTATCAATATCGTCATATATCATCAAATTATTAAACATCGTCCAACGAATTAAAATCTGTCGTATATTTCCAAAAAGAAATCTCTCGAGTACAATAATTTGGTCACTGTATCCACTCAACGCAAATAAATTTAAGTTAATAACCTTTTACCGCTACATTGTTGCAAATGATCCAAAAAATCATCCCCTACAAAGTATACAGAAATGTGGATTTTTCTCCGTAAATATTGCAAAATAAACAGACATATGAAGTGCGTTATCATTTTGTCCCGCGGTATAATGTACTCTCTATATTTTAATACTTTCGATCTGTCTCTGTTTCCCGTTTCTCGCAATCAGCCCGATACGCTGTCCTGCCTCTCTCTGTCACACACACACACACACGGCCAGTTCTCATTCTCATTCTCTCGCTCGGTTTCCGTCTGACGCACGTACACATGCACACGTTATAAAATGCTCGTTATAGTTCGCCGTGGTGTTCACGGCGCACGGGGTGAGGAATTTAATTTAGAACTTGATTTATATTTTAGCGGGCCATAAAATGGGGAAATAATTTGTCCCCTGCACGCGTATGAGATGGGCTTCCCCCTCTGCACTGCTATGCCGGCTTCGTTCTCTCATCCCCAAAATTTTCGTCCTTCTCCTGCACCTCTCTGCGCCCTTCTCACCCTCTCTATCCCACTGTCTGCCACCCTAAACCGTGTCTCACCCTTCGAGGCAGCAGCGAAAGGTCGCGCACATATATTACGCGAAGGTGGCAAGTTATCCCGGCATTGCACGCGAGAAGTACCTTTCCGTTTTAACCGCGAATTTCGAAACCAGACGAAAAAAGACAGTTTCGGTTCTACAGCTGCCACTTTTATCCTCGTTAAATGTTTGACGAACCAAGTGCCGACCGTTTGATCGTGTTGAAAGAAATTATAGCTCGACGAAAAAAGTTGCTGTTTTTAACGCGTTCGGATTGCATGGTTTCCGCTCGCGTGTTGCTCACCATCGAAATTGCTTCCCTGATTTTGCTAATTTGGACGAAGTATACTTTTTCTAACGCGATAATGTCTGACCATTTCGAGGCAATTTGTGCATGTTTCTTGGTAATTGACGGATCTTCTTGGGTTTTTAGTTTAGAGTCTTTTATTTGGATGGGTTGTACGTTGGGTATAGAATTATTTATTAGTTCCAGACA
This sequence comes from Megachile willughbiella, assembly GCA_945859595.2. Lineage (NCBI taxonomy): Eukaryota > Metazoa > Arthropoda > Insecta > Hymenoptera > Megachilidae > Megachile > Megachile willughbiella. The sequence goes on along the minus strand of OX243803.1, from coordinate 10,357,633 downwards.
GTTATAATCGGTGTGTGACTGAGTGACAGATATAATCGAATGATAATCTTGTGTCAAGTTTTTAACGATTTCTCGATTTCTGTGCGGCAGATTTTGGATTTTTAAGAGAAATAAGTAAATGAATTTGCTTCTTAATGTAGTGGATTAGTATATTTAGCTGTGAAATTTTGAAAAGAAAATGCAAGGAAACTGTAACAATTTTAGTTTTGTATTATTATTATGATATATACAGGCTGCTTCTATTGATTGAAATATATCTTTAAATCGATTAGGTAGGAAAGGAATAGTATAGAAAAAAAGAATGGTATATGATCTATTTTTTTACGCTTTTAATTTTCTTATGAGTGTAACGGTGTACATAAATAATGCAAATATACCATTTTTTCATAAATGAAACTGCATATTATTTTTTGTCCACATTAATTACTTGGAACATCCTGCATAAAGAAGTGTGAGAATTTAACAATAAGAAAGTAAATAATATATAGTAAATACTAAATATTTCACTTTTATGATCGAAAAGTTTTATGAAACTTTTATATAAAAATTCAAAAGGTTTCAATTGTAGGTTATTACAGTGTTATAAGTTAATATTTTTCATGCAGATTGATTCGATAGATTGAACCGTGCAAAGATAAATACATAAGACTAATATCATTAGAGAAGTATAATGTCAAAAACTTTAGGAACATATGCGATATTATACTTTGTTTATGAATCATTTAATTCTTATGTTGAAAATATGTCACAAACTACATTTTTTTAGATATTATTACAGCTTTTGTATACAAAGTTATAAAATTGTAAAATTGAAAAATTGGAAAGAGGATAAAGTTGAAAGATTGAAAAATTGAAAAATTGAAAAATTGAAAAATTAAAAAATTGAAAAATTGAAAAATTGAAGAATTGAAAAATCGAAGAATTGAAAAATTGAAGAATTGAAGCATTGGAAAATGGAAAAATTGAAGAATTGAAAAATTGAAAAATTGAAAGATTGAAAAATTGAAAAATTATAAAATTGAAAGATTGAACGATTGAAAAATTGAAAAATGATAAAATTGTAGGATCGAAAATTTGAAAGATTGAAAAATTGAAAACTGATAAAGATATAGAATTGAACGATTGAAAAATTAAGAAATGATAAAATTGTTAAATTGAAAGATTGGAAAATTGTAAGATTAAAAAGTTAGTAATATAGTGAAGTGGTAAAATGGTAAAAATAGTATCTCATTGAAATAGTAGAACAATAAAACAGCAGAATATTGAGATAGCGATTAATTGAATAATGAATTAGTAAAATATTAGAATATCGGAATACTAAAATAATAGAGTAACGAAGTGATGGAATACTAAAATAGTGGAGTATTAATCTTGCAAAATGGTAAAATAATAAAAGTGATAAAACAGTGAACGGGATAATAGTATAATATAAGATAACATAACAATATAATATAACAATAAGCAATAGCAAAATAACAGACAAGAAAAATTGTAATATACTAAAATAGCAATGAACATTCAAATAACATACTAAATTAATGAAATAATAAAATATTAAAATACTAGTATACTTTCCATTTTATATTCATCGATTTACCGATTATTACATTGCAGTACTTTGCAAGCGAATCTTATTGGGAAACAACGTTGAAAAATTGAAGTAAAGTAGACTTCGTATCGAGTAAACTTTCCCTCATAACGCGAACAAAAATATCGTATCAGTACCTGTTGCTTCGTAATGCAATTTTTCTCAGGCATGTCCATCTTTTTTCCACGTACGGTGCACGTCTGCGACTTGCAATCACCCGAACTGGAAAAATAAAAAGCGGCCATTGAATCGAGCTCGAAACTGAGCCGAACTAATTGCTTTTCACCGATCGTTCTGACGCATCGATGTAACCGGTTGCAAATTTTATTACGATCCACCATGAAACGGTGGACAGAAACAGCGTAACAGAATTCACTTATTCGATACGAGAATTCTGGCGCGCGGACCAACAATAACGAATTGAAAAGCTCTCCAACTTCGCAACGGAGCCGAATTCGGTGCGAAAACGCGCAATATGCTTCGATAAACGCGTATCGAACTCGATTGAACGACTCAACTGTTGTCAAAGTGAGTTACGGTCAACCAGTTCGTGCAATCCTTTAACGCCTTTTATCCGGTACAAAAGAAAGAAGAAGAAGCGTGAAGCTTTTTTTTATGGTAACGAGATTAACCCTCGTACGACCGTGTTCTAAAACTTATACTGAAGACCGTGCGGGACACAAAATTACCCCATTTCTTTTTCGTATGCGTTTCTGGGCTAAAGGGTGCGCATGCAAATTTATTTAACCCTCGCTCGGATGCTGGCTCTCTCAAGATCTGGCTTTATCACTTTGTACAGGGGTTTTAAACCATTTATGGACTTAAATCCACTTTTAGAAACGGTAATTTTTCGTGTCTCACTTGTGTGCAATGTATATTTTGAGAATTAAGGGAACTTGGATAATACAGTGCTACTTTTAAATTTGATATATTTTATTATTGGGTCACTCAAGAGTCTTTTCACTTAGTATAGGTTATGAGACCATTTATGGACTTACATCCACTTTTAGAAACCGTAATTTTTCATGTCTCACTTGTGTGTAATGTATATTTTGAAAATTAAGGGAACTTGTACAATACAGTGCTACTTTTAAGTTTGTTATATTTTATTATTGGGTCACTCAAGAGTCTATTCACTTAGTATAGGTTATGAGACCATTTGTGGACTTACATCCATTTTTAGAAACCGTCATTTTTCATGTCTCACTTGTGTGTAATGTATATTTTGAGAATGAAGGGAACTTGGATAATACAGTGCTACTTTTAAATTTGATATATTTTATTATTGGGGCACTCAAGAGTCTATTCACTTAGTATAGGTTATGAAACCATTTGTGGACTTACATCCACTTTTAAAAACAATCATTTTTAATGTTTCACTTGTGTATAATGTATATTTTGAAAATGAAGAGAACTTGGATAATAAAGTGCCACTTTTAAGTTTGTTATATTTTATTATTAGATCATTCAAGATTTAGTCTATTCACTTAGTGCAGGTTATGAGACCAGTTATGAACTTGCATCCACTTTTAAAAATAATTATTTTGAATGTCTCACTTGTGTATAATATATATTTTGTGAATTAAGAGAACTTGAATAATAATGTACTTTTCTACTTTTAAGTTTGAAATATTTTATTATTGGGTCATTCAAGATTTAGTCTCTTCACTAGGTTTCAATACCAAGTATAGACTTACATCCAATTTTAATAACAGTGATTTTTCGTGTCCTACTTATAGTATAATGTACATTCTAAAAACGAAGGGAATTTCAATAATAAATTGCTTTTTTTAAAATTTTCACGCTTCAATATTGGGTCATTTAGGATATAACTTTTTCACTTAGGGGTTGAAACCATTTTGGGTCTTATATCCACTTTTAAAAACAGTAATGTTATGTATATTTTATGAAGGAAGGGAATTTGAATAATAGATTGCTTTGCTACCTACATTCATTATACCTTAACATATCGATATTTTAAGATTTAACGTGGCCCATTTAAAATATATCGAGTGAGACTCGTGACCCACAGTTCGTGACGTACAATTCAAATGTGACGAAACTAAATTGTATTTGTATAAAGACCTAGTACTGAGTATGATACCAATTGCAGTTTGTATAATCAAAAATCGCTAAATCCAAAATATACATTTCAACATTCATTATTTACTATGACGCAGCTGTGACGCACCTGTCGAAAAACTAGTAGGCTATGAGGTTAACTAGCCGATACTTGAAAATTTTTTCCAACAATATTTTTCCTAAAAATCCACTTTCCTTTTCCGTAAAATTCTTCGCTAATTTGAAAAATCCAACCCCACAGAAATTGAAGATCGCGCTATCGTTTCGGGGTATCTCTGAAAAGTCCTTTCAAGCGCGATACCAAATGCATGTAAGCATCTAGATACAGTATTAAAGGAAAATCTCCGTTCGTTCGCGAAGAAGTTGAATCACTGGTTACCGTAGCTGCAACGACGTAATTAAAGAGCATACCTCTTTTGAATTCCCGGATCTTCCCAGAAGAAAGAGAGGAGCAGAACAGAGGTAAAGGGTACCTACGCGTGAAACTTACCGTGAAATAAACGGATGCCGAGGCAGAGCAAAGATATTTACGACTTCGAAAGAGAAGGGGAAGATGGCGGAAAGGTGCGAGGATATGGAATGGTGGGTCTCGATCTCTCCTCCTCGAGCTAGTCGAGACCCGGTGAGGGATTCATTAAGATTGGATGGAGGTGTTAATATAGTGAACATTGCCGGCGGGACTACCGTGTACCACTTTGCTTCTCCTAAGACAGGGATACGGTGCTTAAGCTACGAGAAGCCGGGCTCGAGAGCCGCGCAGAAAAGGGAAGAGTTCGGGCCAAGAAGGGTGGTGAACGAAGGACACGAGAAACGAAGGTCAGGAAAGGACTACGATTTAAGGAAAGACGAGCTCCTTCCTATGGTATGAAGTTAAAATACTGAACTCGAGCCGAGTGAGACTATGAGAAACTATTAACCGGGATTGAGACGTATATATGCGTCCGTAACTCAACGACCTTCCTTCCCTTATTACGGGCTGCCAACCCGTGACGAAGATAAAGTAGAAACTCTAAGAAAATGTAAAAGGACTGATTTTTAAGTTCAGTAGTAACATAAAAGTTGTATGCAGCTTTTTTAATCCATTTTAATCCAAAATTTTTTTAATCCAAAGCAACTCTCACAAGGAACGAAAAATTGGGGGTTGAAAAGTTTGATTCTTTGGAGTTATTATTAATTGATTTATTTCAAGTTATGTTTTATTTATTGTCTGTTTTGCTGTGTGTAATACTGTAGAGTTAGTTAAAAAATACTTGATTCGTATTGTCGTATGAATTGTTGATGTCATCCTTCGATGCCATCTTCTTCAACGAAGGGTTGGAAACATTATTGAACTTTCAAGCTTACAAATTTTTATTTTTATCTGAATACACTTCTGTACCCTTTCACTTTCGTTTCATAGTTAATTTATTAGTATGCAACTCTATCTCAAACTCAGTGTCAGTAACGTATATTCGTAACAGACTCATTCTTTCATAATTGTTTTTATGATGCAACGATCTTAAGGCGTTCTTAAGAAGAGAAAAATCGATTAATCTGCATGACTAGCAAAATGTATTATACAAGGAGATAACGCAGCAGACTCGTAAATTGAGTTTGATAAATTGAACGTAATTGACTAAAATAATTTAGTTAATGAATTATTGAGGTACTCGAAGATGTCTACATTTGATGAATTATGGAATCGAGATCTTCATTTCATTTATTACATATTGCATTTCATATATGTTTTATAAAATTTATATATATAAAATATAATATTAGGATTGTTTTAAAATCTAATCACTGATTATAATTATCCATTGATAAAGTTTATGATCAACTTGAACCTTTTGAAATAATTTTTAATAGGTTTGAAGTATGATGCTTTTAGATAACGTCCATTTTCTTTTTTTATAAAAATGAAGAAATTGTTGATGATTTTTAATATTTTTAAATATACGGTGAAATGCATCCATTGTATGTATTTGAATAACAAATATGGTTTAAGAACATGTCTCTGCGTTTAAAGATGTATTAAAAATGGCGTGTTTTTCAGTGTACCTGTTTTTCCTTTCTCCATCAAAAATTGGACATCTTTTATGACATTTTATGATACCTCCGCTGCTACACTAGAAAGCTCGACTTCGTTTATGGTTGCAGTAAGTGGGTCACATAACCATTATCGAACAACGGAGTATAAAAAAACTTTATATCACAATTTCTCTTCTTTTATATCTACCTTTACAAGTATTATATGTATTCGAAACGTGAGTAAGGTTTCAAGAAAACAGGTGTAGTTTTTAAGAAAATTTATTTGTAGGAAACTCGTGTTGCAATAAAATTTCGTGGTCAATATTTGACGAGTGGCTACTTTGTACATATTTGAAAATTTTTGCATATTTTTGATTTTTTGAATTTGTGGAATAAGATATTTATACATATATTTATACTTATTTATACTTATACTTATTTAATTACAGTAACAGAAAAATTGAGATCGAATAGGGTTATGACAGAAATGAAAATATTGATGAGTTATTGAGATTTGTAAATATAGTAATATATATTAGCAGCTAAATTAGCAATTGTAACAATTATTAATTTATTCTGTAAAATTAGTATGTGATACATAACAATATATCTCACTGTCGGTTTAGAAGAATTAAACTCTTTTTTAATGTTTAAAAAATTTTAAGGGTGTTTAATTAATTGCTATGCAATATAAAATAATATACATATTTAACACTAAACATATCGACGTATAATGCACACATAATTTGAAATTAAAAATAAAATAGGAAGATAAATAAACAAGCGATGTAACATATATTAATATGCACATTAATTATTTATCTATGATAAAAAAATAATAGGAATTTCAAGAAGAACATCTTAAGCAATATTGTAATTTAGAAAAGAAAACTTAATTAATTCAAATAATTTATTTCATAATTTTAGTGTTAATGGTACTGACAAAATGTCCATGTATAAAAATTGTCCCATTTTAAACATTATTAAAGTTACATATGCATTTTACATCTAAATTTTTTTCAAAATTCAAACATTTGATAATATGTAACAGTATGGGTCGTGTTAGGTAAAAACGAATAGCGGATTTAGTAAAATGGAAATACTGTTTCCAGCTTTTTTTGGTAAAGAATGATTTTTCCGCTTCAAACTCCAACTATTTACATAGCTACTACAATTTTTGAAAAACCGTCCGTTGCGTTTTTATTTTCAAATAGAATAGAATTTTCGATTTCGGACATCCCGGTTTTTATTCGGCTGCAGCGATGAACAATCGATGCGTCGGTAAAATAAACTTTTAAAACTAACAAATACCACTGCTCTGTTGTAACTTTCTCTATTTTTGAAAACTAAGCTGAAAGTTTATGTTCGAAAATTGTATTTGAAATAAGTGGAACACTTTTGTTTTCGAATTCGGAAGTTTATTATCGGATATACAGATTTTTACAGTGTGAAGTTTGCAAATTTAGATTCAAAAATTTTTTAATTTTTTGATGTTCAGAAATTTAGAAATTTTTTAAATTTGAAATTTGCATAACCTTCAAATCTTTGTTATTTTCAAAGTTAGTAATTTAATAATTTTTAAATTGACGAATTTATATATTTTTAAATCAAGGAGTTTATCACTTTTCAACATTTTAAAATTTAGAAATTTAGAAATCTTCAAATTTTGACATTTTCATCGTATTCAAATGTTCAAATTAAGAAATTTAGACATTTTCCAGTTTAAACACTATTGTATTTAAGATTTTAGAAATTTTTAATGTTAGGCGTTTAAAAATGTACATAGATTCGTAGAAGTATTCAAATTTAAAGATTCGTGCAATTTTCAGATTCTTAAATTGTCAAGTTCAGAAATTTATGAATTTAGTTTTATGATTCTAGTCTTTAAAATTCGGGAACAAAGTAATTTTCGAGTTTATAAAGGATCAAACGAAGAAATTTGGAAATTCAGAAATTCAAATACCTTCAATTTTTTTTTTTATTTACAGCACAATTTAACTTTTCAAATTTCTAAAATTAGAGATTTACACACTTTCAAATTTACAAATCCAGAAATTTACATATCTTCCAATTTCTAAATTTAGATATTTACACATATTTAAATTTACAAATTTAGAAATTTACTTATCTTAAAATTTACAAATTTAGAGATTTACACATCTTAAAATTTACAAATTTAGAAATTGACATATCTTAAAATTTCCAAATTTAAGATATACACATCTTCAAATTTCCAAATTTAGAGATTCCTAAATCTTCAAATTAACAGATTGAGAGATGTACACACCTTCAAATTTCCAAATTTATAAATAGAAAACTAGGAATTTTCAAGCATAGATTACAAATTTAAACATTCTTAAACTTTAAAAATGTTTCATAAATTTAATTCTCCCACATAATCCATGTACAAAAACAGTCTTTCGTAAAGATACGAGTAAAACGTAAAATGAGAAAAATCCCCCAGACGTTAGCAAACAAAAAACTTCGATAAATCTCTAACAGTAACAAAGGATTTTGTCATGGACCTCAATAGTACCTTCCGAAAAATACAGTTCTCGTAATGCAGTACGCGTTTGATCCCGTATATTTTCACAAAAAACATCTCCGGAAAATACTTGTTCGTACAACGGGCACAAAAGGGAACGCTACCGGTAACGATCTACTGTTCGGCACATCCGCGAAAGTGTGTTCGGTCGGTTACAAGAGAACCGTAACACAGTGAACCAGATATCGATTGCGCTTTTTCGTGGCTCGACTATCGCGCGTTCATTTACATCCGGCGTGCCGTAAAATATTCGCGACCTTTGTGCGACGAATTAGTTACCACCGCAATTCCGTTCATGAAGTATTGAACGGCCAGCGCACCGGTAATAGCACGGTTGCTGTGCGATCAAAGAACATCGAACGTCGATTCAACGGGCGTAAAGAGCCGGCATTGCTCGGCAAATTTTACGTTAGTTAGACGTAAACGAGCCGTTTCCCACTTCCCAAGGGCCAATCTCCTACTTTTGTTCGATCCGTTCACCAACAGAGGACGGTGAGAACTGCGCCGATTATCTGAAAAATTTTTGCGTGGACTCCTCCGTGTCAAAGTTTTAATTACCAGGTGGTTAATAATTAATTTCTGGATTGCACATGAGGGCGTATTTACTGTATATGTTGTTTTGTTGCTATGGTTATACCTTTCAAAACGCTGTTCAGACGATTTCGAGCGTCATATTTTATTTTTGTGGTATGTCTAGTTTCAAACCAAATGAGCAGTTGCGGCGTGTTTTCGTGTTCAATCAAAAGAACAACGAGTCTTGTGGAAACTGCGATATGTCCTAACGCAATACGCATTTGGTTCTACTTTGGGAACTCAGAACGCAAAAAGTCATGGGTTGACACAGGACAACCAACATCGACCGCAAGACCGAATCCGGAAGGAAGACAATGCATTTGGTGGGATCAGGTGTGTATCATGAGCTGAAACCACGCGAAAACAGTTACCGATCGCCACCGTCAATAAATAATCAATTTGAACCATTGATCGAAAAGCGTCCAGATTGGGCTAGAAGACACGGAAAAGTGATTTTGCAACGCAACACCGCATCACACAGAAAACGGTTAAAGGCACAATTTCTGCTCTTGGTACTCTTGCACCACCTTACTCATCAGACTTGGCCCTTACCACTTGTTTTCATCAATGACTTTTCCAAGAACACTTCAACAGCTACGATGTCGGAAAATAGCTGGATGACTGGTTTCTCTCAAGATGTGAATTTTTTGGGGAGGGCACAATTTGAGATGGTAAAATGTATAGCTGGCGATGGTACTTTGAATGACGCATTTTTTCTTTTACCCAAATTTAAATATTATTGAGAATTGTTAACTGGTACACCTGTATGTAGGCTTTCTCTAAAGTTCTACTAGAGAAGATTTTTTATTAGATTTTTATTTTCAGGCTTCACGTTTATTGTTCGGTTTACTTTGTAAATTGGAGCTGCACGTTTATATTATATTTATTTATTCAAAAATTATTATCAATATTATCAATTAATATTGTGAAATAATTGCAATGATAAGTGTTAAAAAATAGTGCATTCGTTTATATTATATTTATTTATTCTAGATGTTATGTTTTATTATCAATTAATATTGTAAAATAATTGCAATGATAAAAATAAGCGTTCAAAAATATTTTATAACACGTCGAAAAATCGATTTCGATTTGAATAAAATACTGTAATTAATAACAAAAATCATAGTAATTAATTCGTACCTCATTGCACACAGATCGTTAATAATGTTGAGAATGAACCACTAGACGGTTAAATAAACCTGAGGCGAGCTGAGTTATTTGAAATGGTTAACCTCTTTTCCGACAAACGAAACCGCAGAGTAGATAAAAGTCATTAGTTCCTCCTGCCCGGTATTGATCCAGCTTAGCAGCAGATGATTTTGTAACTGATTTTGAATGTGGAATAAATCGCTACGGTTCGCTTCCAAAATTACCAAATCACTAATAAATGTAACAGCGTATTTACCTTACAATATTTATTCAAATTCGATATCTTTCATATTTAATTCTGGACATTGTTATAACTTCTATTATTTTAGAAGCTTGATAATTTTATTTTATACAAAGTATAAAGTCTGAAATTTTTATTTCAGTTAAATTTGTTTTTACTTAATCTTAACAGTAATTTTATTTTTTTAATGAATATAATTGAAGTATGGTTTTCAATAAGTAATTAGGATAAACATTAATAACCGTGGTGATGAATTTGTTAATATAATTTCAATAATATTTAGAATAATCTTGCTTGTTTAATTCCTTAATTATTTAACGAAAATAAATTCGTGAGGATAAAATGTGGTGATGAATTTCTTAATACAATTTTAATGATATTCAGAATAATCTTACTTAATTCACTAAATTATCATACTTATAATAACTTTATTTATTTGACAAAATTCGTGAGGACACACATTAATATCCAACGTGGTAATGAATATTTTAATACAACTTTTAATGGTATTTAAAATGATCTATTCTCTTAATTTCTTATTTATCAGAAGTTAAATTCATAAAGATGAACATTAACGACTGACTCGACAAATATAATACAATTTTAATGACACTCGAAGTTACCCAACTTTTTTAATTTCTTAGTTATTTGACAAAATGAAATTCGTAGAAGTGAACGTTGATGGCCGACGTGGCGGTAAATATGTTAATACGATTTTAATGGCATCTGGAATTACCCTACTCTTTTCATTTAAGAAAGTTAAGTTCGTAAAGACCATTAATGGTCAACGTAGGTGTATGTCAATATGACTTTAGTGGTATTTAGAATTATCCTACATTTTTAATTCCTTAATTATTTGCCATCAACTAAACTAAATTCGTATGTACTGGAAATGGGTTAAAATTAAATAAAACTTCGATTTAATTTTAAAGATATTTTATTAATAAATTGACTTAGGAGACTGTTTCTTTCCAAAAAGTGAAGTTGCGTTCTCGTTGGAAAAATCCGGTGTTCAATATACAGTATCCATTTTTATGATGACTAAATAAATCAATTCCCTGTTTAGGTTTAAAAATAGATGCTATATTAGTTTGTTAATATAGTTAACATATTCGTTTCAAATAAACCAACAGTAGGAATAAACATTGATCGACATGACCAATATTTTACCCTTTGCACTCGAAGGGTGAAACATCGATTTAATACGACAATTTGAACAAAGTATTTTTTAATTAAATCCACAGTGTAACACGTGTGACGTATAATACTGAAATGTACCATAATGGTAATTAGTAAAGAAATAATTTCAAAATGCTTCATCAAACTTTGCAACCCTATACCTGTCAAGAAAAACACTTTCGAGGGTTAGTTTTTCATTGTCCGTTGCACCATAAAAGTATTCGAATCCTGACGTTAAACAATTTCACCTTATTGACTGCGTGCACACGATCAAGACAAACACGAAACATGATATCAAACTGCAAGTCGCATGAATGCGTCGTAATCAACGGAGGACGAGTTCTCGGTGCACAACTTCTCTGTTTGCATACGTCAGGAGAAGTCTCAACTGCAAGCAGTTAGATCGGAATGGCTGGGCGATGTTAATCCTAATTTCTATCCGGTAGCCGTAGCTTGGATAGAATCGAGCGATGGTATAGAATTCAGAGGTGGAACTGCTGAGAACGTAGCTGCCCAATCGTTCGTACATTTTATCCAAGTTAATTTTCCCTCACGGAGAAACAGAGAGGTATCGTAATAGTTTTGACGCTATATTATAGGTTTCACCTTAACGCGTTAAATGCTGCATTGAAAGCAGACGTATGTGACATAGCTTGTTATAATCATACTCGGTATATGATTTCATGGTAAATATTTAGAATAAACCACCTCCGATTTCGATCACCTTGAAATATATTGTCAAGGTGCGTTAGAAATAATGGCAATTATGTATCCCTTGAAAGACTAAATGAATAAATGACTAATATATTCAACATAGAAATGATGGGGAAATGATTCAACATAGAGAATAATTTTAAGTTAAAATTTGAAAGGTGTCTTGGTAGAAATAGTGTTAAAATTGTTCTGAAACAGTAAAATTAGAAATTTAAATATTTCATACGTGTATATAGCTTCGATAAATTAATGCATTCTGGTAGTGATCCTAAATAATTTATGTAAATGAAATACATCAAAGTTTTTGTGACGTGCACGATTGAATAAATGACAATTTAAATGGTACATATTTCGAAATCCATTTAGTTTAGTTGCAGTTTTAATATTTTAACTTAGAACAGATGTTTAATTGATTTATCGATATTCCGAAAGTTGTCGGTGCTTTCATATTAAAAGTTTTAATTGTTTAATACCAATCGAGGAGAGACAGCAATTTCCCGATATAATTACTTATGCTTCACGCGTGCATCTTTCGAATTTCAAAGTAACTTTGGGGAGGAACTTAAAAAACATGACCTCGCGTTTCAAAGTTCAGAAAACTCAATTATGATCAGCTGTATGATATTATATTACAGATAGTTGGATGATATTACAGATATTAAACTTAGGATATTTTCTATGTAAAAGGAAAAAGAAAATTTGTAAATATAATAAAAGAGTAAAGATAATTTTTTAACTGATTGATACATTTATTCATTATCGATAGAAATAAATAATCGTTCAAAAGTTGAAAATAATTTAAGAATATAAAATTGAAAAGTGAAAAAATACAGGTTTGCATATACCAAGCAGAAATATTAATAAATATTATAAAAATGTGAATATTCATAATTTTTCAATTTACAAATTACAGTTTAATTTTATACCATGATAAAAACTATTTAATTATGAAATCATGCTCCAGCACTATCAGCACATCTTACTTTACGTAATTTTACATGAATACTTATCTATTTTACCGACATGTATTTATGGTTCTTACAGTAATGACTGGTGCACGCCAACCTCGGATAATAAACACAGCTCATACAAACGGAATAAATGTCATTGACGATCCAGGAATTGGTGCATAGGCTGACTCATGTGTTTTAAAGCTACAGCCCCAAATGGTCAGAATAGAAAAAAGGACACCTAGACTCACGTATTTTCGGCGGTAGTAATTGACTCAAGCGGTCAGCACACCAATTAGGCCAAAAACAATGACAGTCGGCAAACGTCTGAGTGAGAGAGATAGTGCGAATTGCATAATGCAGTTGTCATTATTCTTATTTGCCGATATGTCACGCTGGAAGTGTTCACGGTGGGGATAGGTGGAGCGACCGAGTGGCTTCTTTTACTCTGTGTCGACCTCCCACGCGCCAATTCCTGGGTCGTCTACAGTACATCCATGAGATATACCATATTCTACATAATCATCAAATTCTTCTACAGCCATGAATTTTCGTGTCACGATCGGCACCGATTCGCCCACAAAAAATAGCGCACAAACGTGTATTGCACAAAAGTTTCATCACAATGCACAACACACTTGAGACTGGTTGTTCGTGGGATGAAATACGATGCAAGCTGCATTGGACGACAATCGAGTGCACAATGTTTCGAATATGTTATGCGTCGTAAATAATAGCCACGACGATCAAGTTATGTTATCAGACTGTTGCCATGTTATCTACAGTACATCGTTCTTTTCTTCAATAAACTTAATTATATCGGTCATAGCCTACTCAGTGATCCATTCTTCGTGTTATTCGAGGATTGTCGCAATTTTTAGCATAGCTGTTCGTGACTTCGTGCAATTCCGTTATTCGAGGGATGCCTGTAATAACTGTCGGGTCACAGTGCTATTAGCAGTCGAGTGATCGAGTGTATCGGGAAAAGTGGCATAAAGCAATACCGTGACAAATCGTTACACAGAAAGTCACCGAGAACGGATTAGGTGCGATAAACACAGGAAAGGGAAACGGTAGAGGGAGAGATGCTCCCCGAGCTCGAGGTTCGTACAAGGGCGTCGTGTGTCACCGACATGCAACAAGTTGCCTTCCTCGAAGCTTCCCCTCTTACCCTCTCTACATTCATCCCCTGTACAAGCCGAGCCACCCCGCATTAAATCATTTTTAAACGTCCTCACGCTTGCTGTCTGACTTCTATTTGACCGATACAGACCGCGCTTTGACGTACGGCGGCTATTTTTCCCTGAAACTCGATCTCCTCGTTCGCCGGAAGTTGAATTGCAAATCCGTTGTTTAAGCGACAATTTTTGAGTCTACATGGACGTAGACCATGTATTTCACGTTTATCTCCGCGTATATTTATTCTGTTGTTTTTCTTTCTCAGATCGGATATTGTGCTCTTTATTTTGAACTGATTCTTATATTTTTTGTTTGAACGAGAAGCAGTTGGAATGTATGGAATGAGAAACGAGTGGATACGTTTAGATGGTGTGAGATTTTATATTATGTTTTTTGAAGAGGATTATGGAATATAGACATTTAAGTATTGGGATATTTGAAAAATTGAGTATTTGGGAATTTGGGTATTTGGAAATTTTTGAATTTGGGAATTCGAATATTTGGGAACTTGAATCTTTGAAAATTTGGATATTTGGATATTTGGGACTTTGGGAATTTAGGTATTTGGGTATTTGGATATTTGGGAATTTTAATATTTGGGAATTTAGATATTTGGAAATTCAGTGTTTAGATATTTGGGAATTTGGGTATTTAAAGAATTGGGAATTTGGGAATTTGGTAATTTAAAAGTGTGGGAATTTGAGAATTTGGAAATTTGGATATTTAAAAATTTGGACACTTGGATATTTGGGAATCTGGAATTTTGGGAGTTTGGATATATGGAAATTTTAAAATTTGGAAACATGAGAATTTTTTAGAACTAAGAAAATCTTCTAAAAACTTTAAAATAAGAAATGTAAGATCCGTCATTTTGACGTTCTGTAAATGTAGTATTAATATACTGTACTATGTTATATGTTACATAGGATGCACTGTTTCAGTATCAGTGCAGAGACATCATAATCTGGCTAATGGTATTGTCACTGATCTTACTATACATTGTTCAACATACATACAACGAATAACTCAACACACGAGATCCTTGTTCTACTATGAAATATATTTCTAGGAAATATGATCACAGTTACGAATATTAATAAACTTAATCACACAACGCAAAATTTTAGTAACACATTTGTTGAGGTCCACTGATGTGTGTTATAATACAACACCATAGTGAAAGGATAGACCTCGCTCCAAGTTTCTATCAATACAATAATATACCGTTTCCCAGACATCTTGTATAGGTTCAAATCCATAGGTTTTCGTAGCATCAATAACACCTAAGCAGTCGTCACATTCTATCGAATATTTGTAATTTATTATTGTTCACATTTGGTTGTCAGAATCCTTAATCCTATCAGTAGAGTCCTTTATTCACAGTTTCCTATTCGTGTCGAGGTATCGCTTGGTTTCACTACATGTACCGTCACTTTTTGGGGAACAGACCCACCGCAGTCACTCGGGTTTCCATTTCCACTCGAATTTGTGCATCCAATAGAAATCGGAAACCGTTTCCCTCAGCCTTGTTCGTAAAAATTGTTCGCCCACATCGAGCCTTCATCTTGCGAAATAAGCAATCGAACAGATAGACACGAAATAGACACGAGGTTATTCACTTCGGAACATCGGATACATAGACACGGAGTTGTTCGCTTCGAAACATCGGATACATAGACACACAGTCGTTCAGTTTGGAACGCATTAAAAATAAGTAGACAGCACATATCGGTGTTATACAATTATTCAACCCACAGTCCACTTATAAATATTAGGACTTCGAACGATTAAAGTTCCTCGTGTCGTTTAATCCGACGCCGCCATGCATACACAGAAACGAAAGAAACGTTCGAAATTATAAAAGTTCAAATATTCTAACGCGAGGAAACGAAGAGTTAGAGAATTTTACGGCGTGTTTGTCAACACGTTCCGACAAGAAAAGATCGAAAAACATCGGATACATAGACATAGTCGGTCAGTTTGGAACGTCATTGAATTTTTTAATTTCGACACGAATTCTTTAAATCCACAAATTTCCAAATTCCTAGATTTCTAAATTATCCAAGTCTATACACATCTAGTTCTCTAAATCCTCAGAGTTCCCACATTTCTAAATCATCCAAATCCACAGACATCTAATTCTCTAAATCTCCATAGTTCCACATTACTAAAATTCCTGCGTTCATGCTTTCCAAATAATTCCAAACTTTGAAATTTCCTATATTCCTGAATATCCAAATCTCCGAGTATCCTGGTTTCCATGTTCTCCATCGGAAGCCAGATTTGTCCTTGACTGTACATACGTGGAATCATCTAAATGGCAGAATATCCGGAGCTAGTGGAGTGGTAATGGTCAGGTCGTGCAAACACGAAAGACCAAATAAACGATCGATCAATCAATCAGTCTAGTCGCGGTGAACATATGTATGTACATCAGCAATCAGCTTAGTAGCTTCGACGGTAACCTGAAGCAAGCGGCCTTTGGTTGTTATTAAAGGCAAAGCAAAGAAGGCCGATGCATATACAGGGTTACATAGTGAAAGCAAACTCTAACGACCTGACTTCACTGCCCTTCGACATTCTCTGAATAGTTTGAACGTGTTACCGATCGTGTTACGGATCCAAGCACAGGAGCACTAAGCTCTCCTGTAGCTCTCAGCTGCCAAAGGCGAATGTAATTGATCGACGATACAAAGTAATCCTCGGTGTATCCCCTGTATTGGACGCCTACTGTTCATGCGTGAACTTCAAAAGTCAAAGAGGAAATGTTTGAATTAAGTAGCTTAACTTGATGATCCTTACCTCGTGCATGGCTCGTCTTAGTCTGTCATCAAATATTGCTACACTGCTTTCTATAAATGTCCTTGGCTTTTAGTAATCAGAGTTTTAGGTTGAAAATTGTGGTCTTTAAATAGTAATTTGTGTAAACAAACTATGTACAATTTGGTGATATAATTAACAAAAGGACACCGATTCTCAGTGACCTTACCCTTATATGTCCTGAATAACTTTTTCAGAAAAATATTTGGAAATATAATCTAAACTAACCTAACCTATGGCTTATAATTCATGGTGTTCATTCTGTGACATTTATTTTGAATTATATTACAAAATATGTTAAGTTGGGTTAGGTTAGAATACTATTCCTGAGGTTATCTAAAATTCAAAATCTGTCCAGCCTGATTTATAAATTCACAAGAAGTACAAATCAAATTGGTAAGTTGATAGTAGTTTTCACATTTTTTCCTACAGTTATTTGTTAAAATTTAGCAGATAATTTTTGACAGAAATAGGTACTTATTTGAATACTTATGCGAATAAATAATTTGTGTCAGATTTATAGCTAAATTTTTGTGGCATTGAATTTCGTTTTTTGAAATGGAAAATTTGAAATAGAAATTAAGAAATAATAATTAAAGTTGATAGTCAGATTCAATAATTTCAAGAAAGTTCAAGGCTATGTATTTGAGCGACACGTACTGATTCGCATTTATACATGTATGCGGATGGAGAATTTTATCAGAAGCAAAAGATCACTTTCACGTGAAGTAGCACAGATAGGCGGATTTCGTGTATCTCTTACAATGTACAGGGAATATCACCATGAGTCTAACCTCAAAGCGTATGCCCATGTACACAAGCTACGTTTGATCGTCCCTCGAGATTTCAAGACATTATGAACCGCCTAGCTGTTTGCTTAGAAGATTATATGCGCGGCCAGCTTCGAAACCGCGTCCTATTAATTTATTATTTCTAAGAAGCTTTGTACATGAACTTACGAGAGACAACCTCCTGACAGACTTTCGTAAGAGAACTTTCCAGAAACATTAGCCCTCATGTATGAAATTAGCTGTTTACTACACGATCTCAACCTTTTGCTACGCATACATTAAGGATATTGTAAAATTAGATTGAATATGGGGAGGATTTTTTAATATGACAATTTGTGGTTTCATAAAATATTTCTAAATTGTGAAATTTGTAAATTTGAAAATTTCTTTTAATGGGAGATTTAAAATTTATGTATTTCGATGTTTTCAAATATCCAGATTTTCATATCGTCAGATCTTCTGATTGAAAAGTCCTCATATTCTAAAATTTGTAAAGCCCTAAAATTCTCATAACAGTTTCCATAAGTATACATTTTAAACTTTTCAAATTTTTGAATTTACAAACTTAATGGTACCATTTTGATTTGCTTTTTTTGTGACATTTTAATAGAAAACTTCAGGGAAACATGCATTTCGCAAAAAGTTGGAATAAGTTCATTCTCCGTAATCACTAATAAACTTTGATGTCCCCTCAGAGAGGACAACCGAGTGCAAAGGGTTAATTGACTTAGTAACGTTTTAAAACTTTGGTAACTAGATTTCTAGACTACCAGATAACTGGAACTTCATATTTGTAGGTCGATAAAGAAGTGTATCTCTATGTTGTTATATTTCTATATTCCTATATTATTATACGTATACTTGCATTCATATATCTCTAAATTTCTATACTCAATATTCTTATAATCATATATCTTTAAATTCCTGTACTGAATATTCCTCTAATTATACTTATATCTCTAAATTTATACATTCTTAAATCCTCATGTCCTCAGACTCCCATAACCCTATATTCTCATATCTTTACATCCTCATGTCCTAATATCCACATGTCCCTATATGTACATGTGTCTTCATCCACACGTCCCTACATCTACACGTCTCTATATGTACATGTGTCTTCATCCACATGTCCCTACATTCACATGTCCTACATCCATATATCCTTGTATTCACATTGTTCCTACATCCACATGTCCCTGCATCCACATGTCCCTACATCCACACGTCTCTACATTAGCATATCCCTGCATCCACATGTCCACATGTCCTACATCCTCACGTCCATATATCCATATATCTTTGCATCAACATATCCCAACATCCACATGTCTCTACATCCACATGTCCCCACATTCACATGTCCCACATCCATATATCTTTGTATTCACATTGTTTCTACATTCACATATCCTTGTATCCGCATGTCCCTACATCCACGTGTCCCTACGTCCCTGCATCCATATGTCTCTAAATCCATATGACTCTGTATCCCCATGTCCCTACGAAAATTTCCAGGAATTTAAGACAAGCGTCCATAAATACCAAAATTAACAAACTTATAAAAAGGTCATTTGATCGCTTTCATAGTTTCAGTGTCAACTTATGTTCCACTTTTTGTTATAATTATTAAAGTCATATGAAACTGAAAATTATCACCAGAGCTACATGATACCGTCCAAAAATAGAATCTGACACATGCATCATACACAGAAATGGTCGCAGCAGCGATTTATAACAACATCCATAGCTCCAGGCATCGTTCAGATGCACGCGTTTATCGATTCTGAGATTTAGTCGTATATTTTATTTATTTCCAAAAAAGTAGTATTTCATTTAATGTAAAGTTCTGTCATTTCTACGTATTTTAAATCGTAGAGATCTCAAGTCCTTTGTTCAAATTTCCCAGTGATATTAGAGTCGAAGCACCTTCTTCATCTTTCAATCTTCTTACACAAAGGGTGTGCCAATGCTTCCGGTAGAATGGGTTGAAACATTTTGCATTCGCTATATACAGCGGGAAACAGTAAGAAACAATGGTCATTAATATTACATGACGCATTGTTCCGTAAGTATGTCAATGTAAGGAATATACATCACTGTTTAATTGATTTTAAGACTGTGGATCTACGACGTCTAAAGCACTCATTTGCATTTTCAAACGAAATATACTGATGAATTGTAGATATTTGAATTAATTATATTACTGAAGCAAGATTCAAGTAGTTAAATATATTACTAAGTAATTTAATATTTTGTTATTTCGTATTATGGTTTTTATTGTTAGGTTAAGTTAGAGTTTTCGTCGATTATTGCTGAAAGCATGGAACTGTGAAATTTCGAGGTTTTAGTATTTTGTGAGCTTGCGACTTTTGGTCGTTTCCATTGATTACTGTAAAAAAAATTGGAATCGTAGAATTTCGGGATTTTAGAACATTGTGAGTTTGGAACAATGAGACTTTGGAATTTGAGGATTCCAGTCGTTTCTGGTCATTACTGTCAAAAGTTTGGAACTGGAATTTTGGAACTTTAGCAATTTGTCAATTTGAAGCACTGGTGTTTCAGAATTTCAGTCGTTTTCATTAATTTATGTTACATATTTGGAACTACGGAATTTTTTACTTTTGTAATTTTGTCAATTTGAAACACTGGGATTTTTGAATTTTAGAATTTTGAAATTTTGGGATTCTCAGAACTTGGAATTGAAAACTGTTACTTTCTGAGACCTTGGTTTTTCAATACTTTGAAGTTTTGGCACTTCAAAATTTTGAGATTTCAAGGTTTTACAAATTTGAAACCTTGGAATTTATGAATTTTTTTAATTCGAGAATACTTCAGAATTTTGGGACTTTGGGATAGTAGTACTTTTTTAGGATTTGTGACCTTGAAACTGGCACTTTAGGACTTTGAAGATCAAAATTTTGTAATTTTAGAACTTTAGGGTTTACTATTTTCAAATTTTTGGACTTAGAAATTTTGATATTTTAAAACGTTGGGACTATGAATCTTTAAATCTTCGAAACAGTGAAATTTCAGAACTATAGAATTTTTTATTTTTTGAACTGTAAACCCTTTTGGGATCTTCAGAGTTTTCAGACATTAGGTTTTACGACTTTGAAATTTCAGAACCTCGAATGTTTGAAATTTTGGGATTTCAGAATGTCACAATTTTTTTTTTATAAAACATAATTTCACGACGATTTTTCACGGAGTTACCGTCAGTCAAATTTGGCCAATTTCTGCCAAAAAATTTTCTATGCCACATTTCTTTTGAGCAGTGTATAACTTAATAACGCATTCAAGAGTGTAAGTTCATATAAACATTTTTTCTTATTTTCATTTACACAATATACTAATAAAGTTATACACAACTGGAGCACCCTACATATCAAACAAAGCAGTCCATCGTAACTTTCTACTTTTATTCTAACTTCTAAGTGTCCAAAATCTACATCGACATAACATTCTTTTTTCTACGATAAAAATATGTTAATAAAGTTCATTAAAACACGAAGTCTGTATATTAAAATTCCATCAAATCTCGAATGTCAAAATATTTGCATTTTTTCAACGATCCTCAAATACCATCGCAAACGAGTGGATAACGCGCGAGTTTCTCACCAAGGCCCCATTCGCGATTCAATAATCACGCAGCAAGCTCGGAATTTTGTTTTGTCTTTCCATTAAAACGCGAGGACAAGATTTCCCTGGTCGTCGGTGAAATTTCTGAATTCCAGGCCGCACGCTGTTGCAAGATAAAACGCGCTTCAATGCAGACTTTTGCCGCGAAATAAGGTCTCGTCAACGGAGAACGCTGTCGGCGTGGAATTGTCGTGGAACAATCCCACGTTTTATAATTAAAAAGAGTGGTTTTTATCGCACACGTCTCTGTATGTTCCTCTCCCTTTTGGATCTGAATGCTGAGAGAGGAGGCGTGTGCCTAAGCTAAAACTCGCCAGCGAGTCATCGAGAAAGAGGCGCATTGCATCGTAACGGGATACAAGTTTAGCCATTCGTTATTTCGGCATGATAACGCTCAAAACGCTTGCAGATAAGCTTTTTAATTACGCTAAATGCTTGCCACACTCCAATTCAGATTGGAGAACACTGCGCGCTTCTGGAACGCGATGTGATTTCGAATAAAAAGATAAGAGGCTTGGTTTATCCGGTTGAGTCGAAACTTGTAAACAGCATTATCAAGAGAGGACGCCAGATTATGTTGCTGTTTTGAATCCCGTTTACCAGCTGCTTGTAACGTACTACGAAATTCGCCGACTTAGGATTTGCGGTGTGTTCAAATTTATTTTCATTTTTATGGACATTGTTAAGTAGTCATCTACAGTCCCTGGATTAGGACCATGTACGAAAATTTCACTTTTATGATTATAACATTATGTCATAAATCATTTTAGGTTATAAATATTCATTATAAATAATAAAGATTTATTTTAGTTTGCAATTTGTATTTAATTAATTAAAATTTACTGACACTACCCCAATTATTCTAAGAGATATAAGCATAGTTCTGAAAAGTGAAAGGTATACGGTAGCAACGTACGCATGCGCAGTGGGGCAGTCTGACGTCGGGGTATAAATACGCGTGCGTTCGCCAGCTGCGCGGCAGATTCAATTCAGGTTGAGACCAGAGGACTGCGGAACGGACCAGCTCTTAGAAACTGAAAATGACTGTTAGCTTGCGACTCATTCTAAGTTAGCTACCCTAATCTCTGTATAGTACTCTAATCTCTGAACCTCGTTATTTTGAAGGGACTTGAACCGAAAGTTCTTGCAGGGGTTTAACTTGAAATATCGAGGAGTACTCTTTAACTTTAGTTTATATTCTAATTGAAATTCCTTTCGGGTTCTATTGCAACCCGAAGCTAACTCGGAACTTGCTTTAAGTTTGATGAGCTGGTAAAAGGCTGAGCTTGTTTTGTAACCACCTGATTTACGAAATTTGTTTTTTTGAGTAATTTCAGTTATTCTAAGCGTTGGATAATTAATGAAACATGAAAATATTTAATATTGTATTATGTTATGCCATTTTTTCGTTTTGAAGAAGCGAATATTCCCAATACAATTACAACGTAACATTATATAATTTAATGTTATTTTCTATTTTGTGAAAGAATTGTTAAATCATAATTATATAGATTAATATTTAATTCAATTTATAAAGCATTCTTAAATGCAACATAAATTGGACAGATCAGAAGAATTTTGTTAATTTATATTTTTATGATTTTTTTTTCTGCATCCTCAGTTTCTCAAAATATGCTTCTTGTGTGATCGAACTGTAATCTATGTGGACTTCGACGTTACGTTTGTCGTTTGTTCATTATTCCTTCTTTTGTATCTTTAATTTGCAGTTTCGTTTGAGGTTGCTCGAATTCACTTACAAAATTTTAATAGCGAGACACGTAATTTATGATGTGCATTACAAATCTCTGGTAGCACTCGACTTTTTAATTAAATTACTAGGCTCTACCTTACCCTTTCCGTCAGGCAGAAATTAATTTTCATGTGAATCTTTTGTGTTCCTCTTGGCGACTCTTTTCTTTCTAAATTCATTTTTCAAGAAAATGATTTACTATTAACTTGAAAATCGGTATATCCATGTATATGCACATATTTCATCTTTTTCTTATGAAAATTGTATTTTCATTAAAGTTATTCGGTTGTTCTCAAAATACTAACAAATTATTTACTAGCTATTTTCAAAGCTTAACTGTTATGCACTTTTTGGACCGTCTACATCCGTTTCTTCAATAAATTATCACCGACTTAAAAATTTCGATATTTTCATAAAAATATACACTTGCATTTCACATTTCCGATATTAAATTATTACATTCGTTAAAATTATTTAATCGTTTTCAGAATATCGATGGATCGTGTTTTAATTGTGTTCCTCAGAGCTTAACTCCTGTCTACGGAAATGGAAACTGAACTTTTAACAATTCCTTAATGAAATATTTTATTTATATAAAATGGACTGACTATTACTGAACATATTGGAAGATCATATTCATTAACTGAAATATCACTTAGCTCTCTTCGTTGGAATAAATGTAAATGAAATATGCAAGTATAAAAGTTTAAACAGTGCAAATTTTATATTTAAAAATTCATTCGATAGAATTGGTCTCCAGTCGATTAGAATGTTTAGTTTAATAGATTGATTAACTTATCGTTGCATTTTGTTATGCGTTAGTCAATCTGAGCTTTTAAGGTATTTGACTGCTACGACGCCATATTGGCTTTTACTTATGCGCAGTTGGTCGGTTAGGTAGAGAATGCCATTAAAATGGTAAAACATGTCTTTCCGAGTGTTTGCTGCAAACAGATGTTTTTCTTTTAAATAATCAAAGAATCACTTTAATAGACGTCAATATGACGTCACTCTCACGTGTCAAATAACCTATGAACTTATTAAACTATAATTTTACATACACATAACTTTTTAACCGTCGCATTCTTAACATCGAAACTTGCATTTCCTTAACATTGAAACTTGCAACTCGTATTTTAGGCATCAAAATCTAAATGAGAAAAAAAACGTCCACAATTCTGTGTCCCAAAGTAAAGTTTAACCTACGTTTATGACGCGATCGCCTTAAAAATTCCTCCAATTTAAGTGAACTGCGCCAATTCTCAAATAGTACCATCTCGCAATCCCTGCAAGGGCAATCCAAGGCTATTAAATGATAAAAAAACGTCACCAATTTTGTGTGCCCGAAAGTAAAGTTTAACCTATGTTTGTGACGCGATTACCTTAAAACCTCGTCCAATTTAAGTAAAGGAAAAAGCGAGTGAACTGCGCCGATTTTCAAATAGCATCATCTCGCAATCCCTGCAAGGGCAATTAAATTAAGCTCAACCTATTAAACCCGTTAAATTCCCCCAGCGAATAATTTAAATACTCCCGGTGGCGGCATCGGTGAATTCCCAAAAGTTGCAGCGTATCCTGAGCAGCCGAGCCATGTTTCAGCGTTACAAACGTTCTTGAGAGATTTCCAAGCAAAACGGGAAACGAAAAGGAAGACGCGGATGCGAGTAAACCGTGGAGCAGATACAAGAGGGTAGGGGCTGCGGTGGTGTCGGGGGTACGTAGAGGGTTAATGCATTAACATCAAAGTGGCTCGCCGGTACAATTATTGCACCCTGAGCTACGGCTACGCACGCCATGGCCAAAGGGCAACGAAGGTGTGTGCACTGCCAGAAACACCATATATTACATTCTTCCGCGTTTAACTGGTCGGACATTAATTTGAAAAAGTAGGTAGCTGGCCAGCTACTGACCCTTGCGGTCTGGAATCTCATATCCCGGACCCGTACACTTTGCGCGAATGCTAAAGCGGAACTTGCGTGCTCCTTGTGCACCTACGAGATACGCGCTCGAGTGTACGTTCACCCTTTTTATTAGTATTTACTGAATATGAAGTGTAACCTGTAGTATGAAACAGTGATATCGTGGGGATTGCGCTGGATTTTCTCGTGAAAAGGACATCAATTTTAATTTGATTTGATGCTTAGGGTAATTTTGTGTAGAGTGACTTTGGAGAGATTGGCTGCGGAGGAATTTATCAAGTGGATTCGATGGTGGAATCTTATGAAATGGTGTACTGTTGGAATCTGGGCAGGACGGATTCGGATTTGTTGATGTGTACGTAACGTGAGTAATGCGGGGAGTATAGGTGGCGCACATTTGCGGTTTCCCATTGATGGGGTAGTAGTATTCTATTTTTGTAGTGAAATTGGAAATTTTTGTATTTCTTTATTTGCGTATTTTTATATTTCAGTATTCCTAGATTTCTAACTTTCTAAATTTCTAGATTTCTAAATTTTTTAATTTTTAGATTTTTAGATTTTTAGGTTTCTAAATTTCTGGATTTCTACATGTCTATATTTCTACATTTCTACATTTCTACATTTCTACAATTCTACATTTTTGCATTTTTACATTTTTACATTTTTACATTTTTACATTTTTACATTTTTACATTTTTACATTTTTACATTTTTACATTTCTAGATTTCTAGATTTCTAGATTTCTAGATTTCTAGATTTCTAGATTTCTAGATTTCTAGATTTCAAGATTTTTAGGTTTCTAAAGCGCTGGATTTCTAGATTTCTAGATTATTAGATTATTAGATTATTAGATTTCTAGATTTCTAGATTCCTAGATTTCTAGATTTCTAGATTTCAAGATTTTTAGGTTTCTAAAACGTCGGATTTCTAGATTTCTAGATTATTGGATTATTAGATTTCTAGATTCCGAGATTTCTAGATTTCTAGATTTCCAGATTTCTAGGTTTCTAGATTTCTAGATTTTTAGGTTTCTAAAGCGCTGGATTTTTAGATTTCTAGATTATTAGATTATTAGATTTCTAGGTTTCTAGATTGTTAGATTTCTAGATTTCTATTTCTTTCTAATTCTGTGTCACTATATTTCTATATCTCTACATTGTTATATCCCTATATTGTTATACCTTAATGTCACTATATTGCTATGTCCATATGAATATTTCCATATTTCTATCTCTAAATTCCTGCAATTAAAAATTCCGAAATTTCAAAACTTTTGAATTTCTAAATTTCTGAATTTGAAAATTTTTGAAACTTCAAGTTACCAAATTACTAAACTGCTAAATTGCTAAGTTAGAAAACTTAAAGTGCTTCGAAATTGTGAATTTTAAGAGTTGCATAAATTGACGAAATTGAAAATGTAAAGTGCTTAAAAGTTGTTTTTAAAAGTTTCGTAAATTAATGAATTTGAAAATGTAAAGTGCTTCGAAATTATAAATTTTAAAAGTTTCATAAATGAATGAATTTGAAAATGTAAAGTACTTAAAAATTGTAAATTTTAAAAGTTTCATAAATTTTTAAGCTTGAAAATTTAAATTAGTTTGAAATTGCGAATTATAAGAGTTTCATAAATTAATGAATTTGAAAATGTAAAGTGCTTCAAAATTGTAAATTTTAAAAGTTTTATAAATTAATGAATTTGAAAATGTAGTGCTTCGAAATTGTGAATTTTAAAAGTCTCATAAATTTCTAAATTTGAAAATTTATATTCGTTTGAAATTGCGAATTATAAGAGTTTCATAAATTTCTAAATTTTCAAGTTTAAAATGCTTTGAAATTGTAAATTGTAAGAGTGTCATAAATTTTTAAATTTTCAAATTTAAAATGCTTTGAAATTGTGAATTATAAGAGTTTCATAAATTTCTAAATTTTCAAGTTTAAAATGCTTTGAAATTGTGAATTATAAGAGTGTCAGAAATTCCTGAATTTTCAAATTTAAAGTGCTTTGAAATTGTGAATTGTAAAACTTTCATAAATCTATAAATTCGAAAATTTTTAAAATTGAAAGTCTTAAACTATAAGATTCAACATATAAAAATCTCCAACCGTTTAAATTCGTAAATTTAAAAAATTTGACATATTTCTATCTTTAAATATCAGACTTCCTAAATCTCTAAAATTTCTCTCCTGCTAGTAGATTTCTATAAATTATTTGGTTGAAGGGTATAAAATATCAGCCTGCGTTCACCTTTCGCTCACGATTATCAATACTTCGAAACATACGTTAAGTTAGCTTTTTGTGGGGGTAAATACTTGCAGAATTCACGGTGTACAGAAAGTAGCACACGGCGTGCGATGAAAATTCTTGCGAGTTACAGCACAGGGGATGCTGGTTGAAAATATGTAGATTTATATGCGCATACACTTTTGCCTGTCAATAATGTGAAAAGTTGATAACTGGAGGCCGCGTAGAGACGTAAAAATTTTATTTATAGTTCAAAAATCTTTCGTTCTCGCGTTATCGAATGTGGCACGTTTTACATTGGGATCGTATAAATGTATCGGCGTAAAATAAGCAGCCACTTCAAATCATGGAAAATACAGGCAATGAAATTTATGATACCCCTGCACTGTTTCATAATATGCATGGGGATAAAATTGAATTATAGCATTTTTATATTTTTTACTGTCGATATATTATTATTCCAATATTCTGATGTATTGTAACGTTATTAATATTTATGTAACAGGTTTAATGCAGTACAAAGGTTGTACTATCATTATGGTTCCCATTGTTGCAACCATTTCTTCAACTTCGTTTATCGACGACTGAGCATTGTAGTGGGATCATAATATTTCAATTTGTATGCATCTGCGACTTGTCTGTACACGCATCTTTAATTTGTTCAATTGTTGAAGATTTTTGGTAGAATTTATTATTTGGTTAAATCTCGGTATAATAATTAAATTTTTTATACTGTGCCTTACCCCATCACTTTTGACGTTCACAGTTAATTTATTTAATTAAAATAGGAAATAATAATTAGATATATTTAAAAGTCTTTTATTATACATACAATCGTTTCTTATATGTACAATTGTGCGGTAAAGTATAATTTATAATTTTTATCTTGAGATGACTAATTTGGTTTTCACATCAAGTTCAAGATATTTGATATTGAAATGAAAAAATATTCAAACTCCATATTGAAAATGAAAAAATATTCAGGTTTCATCGATTCTTGGATCTATAATTTAATTTCTCTCCAAATATCAAAATTAATGTAATCAGCAAAAATCAAAAAAAGAATAATAAATTTGCAAATTCATTCATCGAAGAAAAGAAATGAAGTTACACAAGGAAATTTATTCCGCAATAAAATTATTTAAATTATTCGCAAGTGATGAATGAATGTGCATATTTTTTCATCGCGTGACAGCAAGTTCGCTTTTTAATTGCTTATGTATGCGTCGTGCGAGCATTGGGATACGAGAGAACCCATGATGGTGCACTTTCAATTTCTCGAATAACTCAAATAGCATTAGAAGCCAGAGGAAGATGCGTGCATGAAGCAGTATAAAGTAACACCAGAGAATTTCCGATATAAAACAAACAACAGGTTCTGTAGCGATTCAGCGACATAAACATAATTAAATCGTCGGATTCCTTTATAATTTAATACCACGAAGTGATTTTTATGAATAAACAAAACAAACTGGGATACAATATAAATGAGAATTGACATATGTTTCTGCAACAGTTTTAGAAACTTTTAAATTGACGAAGTTTATATTCCTGTAAATTTTAATAGGGCTATGGAGATCTAGAGATATATGGATTTAGAGACATTTGGATGGAGGGATATGTGGATAGAGGGATATATGGATGTAGAGATATGTGGATGTAGAGACATATGGATGTATGGATATGTGGATGTATGGATATGTGGATGTATGGATATGTTGATGTATGGATATGTTGATGTATGGTTATGTGGATGTATGGACATGTGAATGAAAGCACATATGGATGTAGGGACATGTGGATATTAGGACATGTGGATGTAAAGACATGAGAATATAGGATTATGGAAGTCTAAGGACATGAGGATTTAAGAATGTATGAATTTATAGATATACATATGTATAAATAGAGGAATATTTAGTATAGGAATTTAGAGATATATGATTGTAAGAATATTGAGTATAGAAATTCAGAGATATATGAATGCAAGAATAATAATAATATAGGAATATAGAAATATAACAACATAGAGATATACTGATTTATTGACCTACAAATATGAAGTTCCAGTTACCTGGTCGTCTAGAACTCTAGTTACCAAAGTTTTAAAACGCTGCTAAGTAAATTAACCCTTTGCACTCGGTTGTCCTCTCTGAGGGGACATCAAAGTTTATTAGTGATTACGGAAAATGAACTTATTGCACCGTAACTTACTGGGAAACGCGTTTCCTTGAAGTTTTCTATCGAAATTCCACAAGTAAAATAAAATATCGTACAATTACGAAGATATTTGAAACAAATATCAGAAATACGTTTACAACGATCCGAGTGCCTTCCTACTCCACTTGAAAATAGCGATAAAGATGATTTGTAGAAGAAAGGTTGGTGTGCAAGCATACCTCGCACTGTATGGTGAAATTTGAGGATAAGCAAGCCTAGAATTAGAGGAAAAGATTTTCGAAGGTGAACTCAGTTTGTATTAAAGTATCGAGCGTTACAGATTGATCCCCGTGATAATAAGAAAATCGGAAAAGTGACTTTTGGTAAATATCATTTTGTAAACTCGCAATTTACAAATAGAAATTTTCAATGCATTTATTTATCCATGTTTTTATTAGAGAATAATGGCAAAACGATCAAACAGGAGTGAGACTCATTAAGTAGTACTGAAGAGGTTCAGATAGACGTTCGTACAGGCATGTTAGGGGAAATAAATCTGGAAGAAGACGGTAGCAGTGATCGTGATGTTCAACCAACAAGACGATGTAGAAATCGCAAAGATAGCGATGGTGATATAAATAGTGCAGAAGAACGCATACCGGTAAATGACCACATATCGTCAATCGAAGAGATGACGTCGCTGAGTCAGATGTTCCTCCAGCAACAATTTTGATATTTTTGCAAATATTCCTCGATATCAACAAATTCATATAAATGAAACATCATTACAATACGTGATTTGTTACCAAAACTATACTATATAATATAACGATTCCTAAGTTCTCGTATTCGTGACAAAATGGCGTCAAATCGACGGCACGTAATGTCTATGATAGCGCCGAGTGCAAAAGGTTAAATCTCGCAGTTAAATGGTTAAGAATCGACACGTAAAGATTGTCCCATCGCAATAACATCCCCGTAACTGTGTCACAGAGTGCATTAACATGCGACGTACGCTGAAATCTGTGGCAGGTATACGAGCGGATGTATCGATAACGTGAAAGTGAGAACCGGATGAAACAGCAAGAAAGGGTGAATAAAGACGGGAAGAGAAACGAAAGGAGAGCAAGTAAACGATTCCGCTGGCGGCGGGGAACGAGAAGAGGGAACAGGATGGTTTAAAGGCAGTCCACGTAGCAGCGACGGTGGACAGGATGGTCAGGTTAGGTATGGGGTCTGCGCAGCGGTCAGCAGAATCAGAATGCTTAGAACCCCATATAACGGCCACTCGACTGGGTTGAAACCGGTCGTATCGGCTACGTAGTCGGAGTACGTTGGTTGGTAGGCGGTTACACCGTTACACACACGTTCCCGTTGGCTTCACAGGAGTCGCTGCAACTGTCTGTACGAGTTTCCACGGGCTTTTCTCGAGAAGGTCTCCCGGGTGGATCCAGACGTCGCGACGCTGCGAGTTCACAACGGAACGAGCATCGTCTCGATGTTCCGTCAGACGCGAGATAGAGTCACGCCGATAATTGAACCGTGTCGCGTGCAAAGAAACCGACTTCGTTATCGTTCGAATTTCTTTCCGTCCGTCTATCAATGCTCCCTTTTCGTTTGAACTTTCTTGCGCCGTTTGTGTCGTCCTCGTAACAACGCGAAAATAGTCGTAGACGACGCGAACGTACGTTTCTGTATTGTTCAATTGCGTGGGTCAGGAAACGTGGTTCGAAGATTTCTTGGAAAATTTTGTTGAGAAACGAGAGAACCGTGTGCCACCTCGTTAGAGGCATGTTCAGAACAATCGGGAAAGGAAACTCGTAGCGGAGGACAGGAAAAATTTGGCGAAATTGTTATTTCAGAGAGAACATTAGATCGAGGAAACAATTGGCGGAAAATGGTAACGTAACAGGAACTACGTTAAACGTTATCGTACAATTTTCGTATCCTCGTATTTATTTTCATGTTTCAGATTTTCAAGTTTTCGTATTTCTCAGTCATCAAACTTTCGGGTTTTCAATTTTCACAGAACAAATTCCGTTCTTTACAGATTCCTAAATTACATTTTCAAATCTATATGCTACCAAGTTACCATATTTTCAATTAAAAAAAAAAGTTGTTCAAAACCACCTCCGCTCCACCCCCTTTCCGGGAGTGCACTAGTTTTGATACTCCCTGTATACACAACTTCAATATCTTGCATGTCTATTATTCAACATACTATCATACAACAAATTACCCGACACAATTTTAAAGATAGAACTAAAGTTCTAAAATGTGGTAATTATGCTCTTCAGAGTACGTCTCCATGAACTGTTCTCGACAGCTGAAACACCTTCGTGCGTAATAATTAAATAAGCGATAGTCCCATAAATAAAGAAAACAACGTAAACCATCGGTTAGTTCGAATTTCTTCGGGTGTATAAAACGACCCATTTCTTTCAAAAATAGCAAGCTTACTCGAACTCGCTATAAAGAACTTTTTTTGGTTCGTTGCCGACGAAATAGCGCAAGCGGACTACGCGAGTGCATCGTATGCCAAGTATGTCGTTGTTGCAAGAAACATTCTCAAGTATTAAATTGCATGGCTGCCGCTACAGCTTGGTAAGTGGTCACATTACAGAGACAGCAAAGACAAACGTTATAAAGCCGCACTGAATAGTTCTAACGGCGGACCGTTGCTCGTGAATCTTCGTAGATTCTTGCCTCACAGTTCGCCTGGGTTATGCTACGAAAACTATATCGATTACTATAATTCATGCAAATATTATTCATGGTACAGACCGCGAGAGTCCTGAACCTTCTTTTCCTATTTATCTCCTGCCAGGATTTCACAGCGTGATAAAGAGTTATGATGTTAGATGGACTCAATTTATCTGCGCCATTATCCTTCGAGTAAACGCGAACCATTGTTCGCATTCACGGCAACGATCCTACTCACCCTTATTCGCAGTTCTCCTACAAATCATACGGACAATTAATAACGCGTGTTACGTGTTCGATTAACTGTTTCCTATTCTCGTTCGTGTGACACGATCGTGGAAGCTAAATTATTGTATTCAGAAGATTTTTGCGAAGTATGCGACAGGTGCGGGTTTCATTTGTTTGATCCTACATTTATGGACATTCTGATCAATCCTAGATTTACGTTTGATGGCCGCTTATATTTAAAATAAAAGATGAAAATAAATAATGGATATGTGAACTGTGTTATACGATGATTTTTTATCTTGATGAAGGTTAACATTTTCACAAAAGTTTCCTAATAATTTTTGTAATTTAAAATGAAAACTCTGAGGTCATGATGAGTTCTGTAAACCCAGTATTAACAATTTTATTGATAGTCGAGATGTTGACAAGTTATTACGTATAACAAACCTGTGAATAATATGTTAGTATATAAATCTCATTTTTAAGATGAAAGGTGAGTGACGATATAAGTGTATGTTAAGTAATGCATTGTAATAAAATATGCAATGTATTGTAAGAATAACATCAGTTTTATTCCATTGCTTAAAGTAATATGTTCCAAGTTCCTATATCCCGAAATTCCTACATACTGACATTAATATTGACATTAATACTCTACGTCCTCAAATTTCTAGATCCCCAGATTGCTAAATTCCCAAATCGTCAGATCCCCAAATTTCTAAATCCTAAAATCCTTGCATTCTCAAATTTCTATATCATCAAATCGGTACATGCCCAAATACCTAAATTCTCAAATCTCCTAACTCCCAAATCACTAAATTCCCAAATCTCCAGGTCCCAAAAATCTTAAATCATGAAATTCCTACATACCCAAATCATCACACCTCCAAATCCCTACATCTTCAATTCCTTACATACCCAAATCTCTACATCGCCAAATCCCTACATTCCCAAATCTCGACATCCCCAATTCCCTACATTTCCAAATCCTTACATTCCTAAATCTCTACATCCCCAAATTCCTACATTCCCAAATCCTTACATCCCTAAATCCCTACATCCCCAAATTCCTACGTCTCCAAATCTCTGCATCCCCAAATCCCTGCATCCCCAAATCCTTATATCCCCAAATTTCTACATTTTCAAATTTTTATATCCCCAAATCCCTACATATCCAAATCCCTACATACCCAAATCCCTACGTTCCCAAATCCCTACGTCCCTAAATCCCTACGTCCCCAAATTCCTACGTTTCCAAACCTCTACATCCCCAAATCCCTGCATCCCCAAATTTCTACATTTTCCAATTTTTATATCCCCAAATCCCTACATACCCAAATCCCTACATCCCCAAATCCCTACGTCCCCAAATCTTTACATCTCCAAATCTCCACATCCCCAAATTCCTATCTTTCCAAATCCCTACATCCCCAAATGTCTACATTTTCAAATTTTTATATCCCCAAATCCCTACATACCCAAATCCCTACATCCTCAAATCCCTACGTCCCCAAATCCCTACGTCCCGAAATCCCTACGTCCCCAAATCCCTACGTCCCCAAATTCCTACGTCTCCAAATCTCTACATCCCCAAATCCCTGCATTCCCAAATCTCTACATCCCCAAATTTCTACATTTTCAAATTTTTATATCCCCAAATCCCTACATACCCAAATCCCTACATCCCCAAATCCCTACGTCCCCAAATCCCTACGTCCCCAAATCTCTACATCTTCAAATTTTTACATCCCCAAATCCCTACATACCCAAATCCCTACATCCCCAAATCCCTACGTCCCCAAATCCTCACATCCCCACATCCCTAAATCCCCAAATCCCTAAATCCCCACATCCCCAAATCCTCAAATCCCCACATTCCCAAATTCTCAAATCCCCAAATCCCTATATCCTAAAATCCCCACCTCCAAATCGCAAAATCTTTCCTTTCTTGCCTTCTAGAACCCGGTATTTATTGCCATCGCAGGCGAAATAGTGTATAAAATTTTGCTGGGTGATTGAACTTTCATCGAAGCGCCTAACAGCGATTTTATTTCTATCCGAGTGCTGAAAGCAGAGAAATCTCTCGAGATTCTTCGATCCATTCTGTCGAAAGTGTTTCGGTAGTTTTAAAAAGCAACGGCGAGGAATCCTAAACGAGCTAACTAAAATTGTTTCGGCTCCCTGGTAATTGGCATCGATTACAACGCTTCTGGAAAGTTAACGGTGACTCGGTCGCCTCGTCTTCGTGGTTCTTTTCTTTCTTTTCGATCTGATACGACGCTGCTTCGACGAGAGAAAGCGCGTCTTAATGGAAATGAAATTGCTAATTAAAATCCTGCCTTGAAAGCTCGGGAACAAGACTCCGTTGTTACCGTTTGGAGTACGTATGTCGTTTCGCGAAATGTCGCGAGATATTTTTAAGCGTCCCATGGGACCTTCGTGAATGTACGATTTCAAAAATATTACGTAATTGAATAGTAATAGGGAATTAGTTCCGAGCGTGAAAAAATACAGGAGCAAGATTGCGGTTAGAGAAATCGAGATAAGACTGCTTCTTTTAAGACCACGAATATCGTACATCCTCGTGTTTCCTTACTTCTCGTGAAAGGGTTCTGACATCACTGATTCGGTAAATTTTCTCCGTAGTTTCCCTCGGGTCTTTTCGCCAACCTACCGTGAATTCTTCAACAACCGTCTTATCCCAAAATGTTGTTCCGCTATACGAACGAAACATTTTTGCGAGATTGTACGCCGCACGAAATAAATTTATGTTTTCGCAAATATTCTTCTGTTTATATTTTTTTGGCATAACATGTATTGATAGTGCTTGTGTTAGATTCTTTAACCTTATTAAATTAAAGGATGTGTTTCATCGAGGATATACATGCAAGGTGCGATTTCTTCAAAACTTCAAAAAATTAAACAGAACTTTTTAGTGTTTTATAACTGTGAATAAAGTGAAATGAAAATTGTAACTGGATTACAATATATTAAGTTTTTTTTATACGATATTTGTATAAACTTAATGATAGAGGTATTCCAACCAAAAGGGCGCGAAATACAAACTCTTTAAAGGAGTAGTCACTCGACGTTTTCAGTGATTATTTTATAAATGTGTTACTGAGCGTTTTACTTTAAGTGAAAAAATATATGGATAAGAACACTGTATGATTGCATAATTTGTATAATATACTGTGGGTCGTCAAATCATATCGTTGTCATTTGATTATTTAATACCTGATAAACAGCAGAAGTAGTACTAAATAATAAATGAAGAAAGAAATCAAGATCCGTAGTATTGGAAGTTGCTCAATTCGCGTCCTGTGATTTTTTCAACAGCATTTGTACAGAAGTCGTTCAAGTTACGATATATCATTAAATCCATAGACATATATACTATTATTCAATCTGACAACACTGGTTTTACGTTGGCAATTGTTCTATTCAGGCGCCACCTCATTTGTACCTGTCCAACCACACCTATCACGTATTTTACACTGTTTTATCGATAATATGGCAAAAGATACGAAAAGCAATGACGACGGGGCCAAACTTTTCACCTTTATTTCTCAATTAAATCGAGGTAAATTATAACTTATTCTACGGCTTGTGCTTGCTCGAGTACGCTGGTATTTGTCGCATTCACGACAATTTCTCTGTGATGTCTTAGAATGCATATTACAGAGAGGATTAGACCATAGCACAAGTTTTTAGCGATATGATAGCTCAAGGGTTTTTCGTTCTTTCAGACACATTTGTAGTTTCGAATCAATAGTTCTTTACCCGTAGCAGCAATAAGACCCTATGAGTCATTATACTTGAAATCCACGGCTGTATTGATTTTTGCTCATCTTTGAAGCACACGTATTACTGTATATTAACATAATATATTTGAACCATGACCAGCGCATTGAACCTTAATCTTTCGAATGAGCCTCATTACACTTCAAAACTCCTCTTATTTAAGGACGAAATATTTTATCGATAATTTGCTCTATCTCAAAATAGCGAAGTACACCCTCATCAAGTTTATACTTATTTGCAACAAATACGTCATACAGGTTTTCGGTTTCACAATGGAATAATGTTTGAACTGTTCGATGCTTGCGTGAATATTACTTTCGAGAATGTTACACTACTGGTTAGCGAATGTTCTGCGAGATGCACGTTCGAAGTATCGAATAGAACTTATTTGCATAAGTGTCATAATAAGCAAGGAGTCATTACATTCTAGCGAGTATTTTTTATTGTTAGTCATCTGGTTGTGAACCCTTAACCTTAACAGTAGCTTTGTTTGTTGTGTTTTATTCGTGTCGAGGTATTACTTGTTACGGTCACTTAGGGGAAGACGCACTTCATGCGTCACTCGCATTTTCATCTCCACCCGAATTTTAAACCAATAGAAAATCAGAAACTTCCCTCACCAACGTCACAAAAATTGCCCACTCCGAGCTTTTGTGAAACGTAAAAAATCTTCGAAATACTCGAACAGTCATTCAAGTAGCAAAATAAACTAGTCGTTTGAAGTCAAATTCATTTCTTGGATACAGTCCACTTATGTCTTGTTGGAAATCCTAATAATTCCACGTGTTGTTTAATTATCAATATTTCTGACGCTGTGACGTACCTACAGTATCCCTTTATGCAGATAAGATCTTCTTGAGAAAAATTAAAAATGTGAATTGAATTTTATCCTCTTAACAAAAAGCAGCCCGTCTTAAAGGATTCGAGGACTAAGACGATAGTGTCACGTTTCGAACATGCATCGAAAAATATCATGTTCTTATCCCTATTCTAACGTGTACACAGTGCATTCCATTCGAGTGTTTATGCTCATCGATACTCATTTCAATCTCGCGTCACGTGCTGCAGTTTTGTAAGCGGCTATGTAACGAGCACGATACATGTATGCATCCCGCGTAAACATTATACGCTCTGCACCGAAGCGGCAAACATACCCCATAAAGCGGCGCGAAGGGACACGCAATTTTCACGGTTTAACGTATTTCACTGCAATTGCGTTTTGGAAATAGCCCCCAGCACATGTCACTCTGATGAGTTCGATCGAAAGGAACGTAAACATTACTTGTTTCACGCTCGTCGAAACAGAATATTATTTTGCCTTAGCTTTTCGTCGATATTTTTCCTTTGTGACAACGTTGCCACGACCGAATTTTAGTTTCGACGGAAAAGAAGAATTATATTTGGACACGAAACGTTAAATATTAGGATGCGTTTACGAATGGGTTCGATATCCGTGGTTTCGATTATTCACGATTGACCGAATGGTGATGTAACGTTGGTAAAACTGAATTTGTGTTTCAGTGAAAAACAAGAATTAATTTAGGAAATATATTATTGACTATGCCAGGGGTCGGCAATCTGCGGCTCAGTAGAATCATACTTGTGGCTCTTAAGTAGTTTAATAGTACATATTGAAAAATTATCTGCAATATTGCTATTGCCAAACAAATATAATAATCCTGCGCACACATCAAAATGCATGGCAGATCGCATGCATGTAAACCTAGCTTCAGCTAACCTTGCTCTCCACACTCACCGACGCCACACTCAAAACCAAAAACTGTTTCCGTTTTCTTTAATACGTTGACTTATATGTTCTGTTACTATGCAAAATAGAATGTTTTGATTTCACAATCAATACATGTTTCACAGCAGATATTATATTATTTTTTCTAATACATACCGATGTATGTACTTATATTTGACTCTTTAAAAAAATAATTCATCACATTGGGAAAAAAATGGCTCTTAACTCCAGAAAGGTTGCTGATCCCTGGACATGCAGTAGGAATATACAGTAGGTATGTACACATGAGCTTAATATCCACGGTTTCGTTCATCCGCGATTGACCGAAGAAAACGGTGACATAACGTTGGCACAACCAAATTTTGGTATCAACAGAAAAGAAACATTGCATTAGAAAATATAATAAATCATAATATTTAATTATTAAATATGCAGTAGGGGCTATTTACTCACAGTTTCAATATCCGCGGTTTTACTTATCCGCGATGGACTGGATAAAACAGTGATATGTTGGAAAGAGGTACAATCGCCTGCTGGTTTTTTATTTGATGAATTTTCAAATTTTCAGGTTGACGGGTGTGTTTGAAGAATGGAATACAGCTTTCTGTTTATCAAAATGTTTACTGACAAAATATGTAAAAACTGATTGCGTATAAAAGCTGCACATAATTGTTGTAACGCTTTCGTCAATATTTACTGACATCAGCTTTTGTGCAAATACCATTTGTGTGAACGGAAAACACTCTCTGTTATTAAAATTGACTTTTACGACGTTTTTATTTTCGATTTCGAATTTTTTGGCATGTGAATTGAGAAATTTAGAATATTTGGATATTTAGATATTTAAATCGATATTTGGATAATTTGGGCGGTTGGGTAATTGAATATTTAAAAATTTTCAAATTTTGTGAATTACAGATTTCTAAGTTTGCTAATTTTTACATTTCGGAGGTTTGGAATTTTGGAATTGAAAATTGGTGAATTTGGGCTTTTGGAAATTCAGAAATTCAGAAATTGAAGAATTGAGAAATTGAAAAATTCAGAAATTCAGAAATTCAGAAATTCAGAAATTCAAAAACTGAGAAATTGAAAAATTCAGAAATTGAGAAATTCAGAAATTCGGAAATTCCAAAATTCAAAAACTGAGAAATTGAAAAATTGAGAAATTGAGAAATTGAGAAATTCAAAAACTGACAAATTGGGAAATTGAGTAATTCAGAAATTCAGAAATTCCAAAATTCAAAAACTGAGAAATTCAGAAATTCAGAAATTCAAAAACTGAGAAATTGAGAAATTCAGAAATTCAAAAATTCCAAAATTTAAAAATTGCAATAACTTTCATTAATGTATATTCACAACTATTAATACACTTTTAAGCACATTACGAATATTAAGCTGATAACTAAATTTTTGACATTCAATTTTGCAATTTCGCTCGTTAAACCTCGTCAATTTACTGTTAATTATTTTGATTCGTGTGTATGTTTGAATTACGTATATCTAATTATCTCGACAGATACATTTGCTGTCTCTGCTAATTACATTGCATTGATTGATATTTAGACTAAACATTATTACAGTGAAAATTTGTGAACGTGTGTTCTACGAATTTTAGTATTTTGGGTCATTCAGTTATGAAAATACTTAGTTTACATACCTTTACAAAATTTGATAATATTAATAATTAAACAAATATGATTATTCCAGAATAGAAACATACAGATACAATATACTATTATTCAAAGCGATTATAACAAACCATCATAGCACTGAAACTACCAAACCGATCAAATGACCGGTTCACAAATTTCATATTTTAAATTAGAAAATTCGTTAAAATGTTTTTTTTTTTTTTTAAATCTACATTGATATTTAATGAGATAAAAATTATTTTGAATGTGTGTATTTGTATATTTATTATATTTGTCGAACGTAGTGAGGCTCCTAGGACGACTCGATCTGCATTTGTTCGTTTGTCTGTTTGTACCACGCTACTGGCTACAATTTCGATCTTTTCACTTGAAATTTTAAGAGTAGACTCGCGGGACACTATAAATTTGCTGTGTATAGATATTGGCGGCGATCTGTCGACATTAACCTGTCGGCATCAACGTCGATCATCATAGAATCGATAAAAAACCGTGTTTTGGTATCGTTTGCGATAATTTTTGACACATAGAATCAATTGCAACCAGGTTAAAAGCTCTATAACTCATCGTTGACGGCTATACTTGGTCGTCATTGACGTCAGTCTTCGTGAAATCAAGAATAATCGTGTTTGGTATCATTTTCGATAGTTTCAGACACGTTTATACGTCTAGACAGCTATAAAACCTTTACAGTCCTTGGCCATTAAATTAGGACCACGTACGAAAATTTCACATTGATATGA
The DNA here is from genome assembly GCA_945859595.2 of Megachile willughbiella. Classification (NCBI taxonomy): domain Eukaryota; kingdom Metazoa; phylum Arthropoda; class Insecta; order Hymenoptera; family Megachilidae; genus Megachile; species Megachile willughbiella. The sequence continues at coordinate 10,317,221 of OX243803.1, read as the reverse complement.
AAATTGATAGATGAAAATGATAGATGAAAATTGTCTTAGGTCATGAAAATTATTACTAAATACGTTGATAACGATATATACATAGCAATTTGTTACTATCGTTATAATAAATTGTGTGGGTGATGCGCGATTAAGGGCCGTGCGTTTACGTTAGGCTCGAGTATCGATAGCGTGAGGTGAAATTTGGTGAATAGAAAATGTCTGGAGCCTCAAAAGACTAGTTTACAACTCTCCAACCACATTATTCAAGTTGAAAAGAATTACAGATATTTGGGAAAATAACGAAGATATAAAGCATATGATGTATACAGAGCCGGAAGCTGTGACCAAAGCAAAGGGTGGAAATACAAGATATTAACATGTGTTAATAATGTTTTGTACAGTAGTAGTTATGTTAGTAGCTAATAAATATCATTACAATTTGAACAGGCCAATTTTACAGAAAACGTGAAATATTCTGAAAATTTATAGTGGTAATTCGATGGCCAGGGACTGTACATCTCATTCTTGTTCTACCTATATGTTTACAGTAGGTACTCGAAATTTTACACATTCGAATTCGCGTGAGGCACCTGGTCCGTAGATCCATTAGTTAATTGTCGATGGTATATTTACTTTTCATTTCAAATTACGTGTCCAATGTATGAAGGTACCTTCAGCATTAATATTCTGCATCAAGTAGTACGAGTCGTACATAGTCAGACATGTAGGATATACATAGTAAACGTAATTCATTAATTGTCATTGGGAAGGTAACAATGTATAATGTACTACGATGATTTCAATTATTCATAAGCATTTCAATTTTCAATTTGAGCTGTTCACATGACATCGTCTGTAATTAACTCTCCAGGTATTCACTTGATATGGTTGACGCTAAATATTCAATCACGCGATATCGCATACTCGATCATAAACGCTTAATTTTGTATTATCACTTGCTAAAACTTAGTTCGTCAGAAAGTTCAATTAAGATTTCTATTATAACACATTCCGAAAATATACAGAGTATTTTACATTTTTATTGACAAACTTTACAAACATATTCTGTACGCAAACGCAAGAAAAAGGTTTTATAATTTGTCCCTCGTATCATTCAGAATTTTTTCATTCATCTACTTGAAAATATCAACAAATGTTAAATTTCACAATTAATATAAATATAATTGAGAAAATAAATTTCTCAATTTATTTACTATTTTGCAATTCTTTTATGACACCAAATTCTGGCAAACTTTCAATATTTCATAATCATCTTGTCACGGCCTAATACGAGGGGAAACAGTTCTTTAACAATAGCTGTTTCTATAAAAAATGTTAATTAACGAATTATGTAGTCATTTTTATAAAATTTATTCTCGTTCAAGCTCAAAATTGATAGAACATAAGTACTTTTTTCCTAACAATAAGTGTTATATGAAAGTTTATACTTCTAAATCAGTTATTGTCTTCTTTCACTGACATTTTACATTAAGCATAAATTTCCTCCATTAATATCGTTACTGCAAAATTGTCAAATTTTAAGATTTTATCTTGATAGTAAAATTGATATATCACGAGTACTATTTTGAGGTACGTTCATGACATCAAGTCTCATTTTCTATTTTCAACATCCTCCATTCGATATTCGCTGATCATCTATATTAACACGTACGTCATCTGCACGCAATTGGAAATTCATCAATCATGAATCATTTCCTGTTATGAACCCTTATAAAATAACATAACAATGAATAGAAAATACTATTATATAATAACAGGCGATAAAATAGCCTAAAATTATGTTGCTACAAATTGCTTTATAATATACTTTTTTTAATATTATATAATACAACTATACTTCCATATGGGACATCACGTACGTTACGTATAAATACACGTGGCGTTAATACAGTGCGTTGCATAAATCTTTTCATTGATCTGAATTTTCAGATCTCTACTATTTAGACACAGCGAATTAGTATTTAAGAAATTTTCACCATAATTTCATACCAGAAGCTCAAATTATTGAAAATACAAAGCGCTGGTTTTATACAACGCACTATATTAAAGGGGTGAAATTCGTATTGAACGTGAAAGTCGTCTTTTAACAATAATATTAAAAACCTGTCAACAACAATCCTATATAAACAATAATTGCAAGAGGCAATACCAAATCAGAAAATCCATTATTTCCATCAACGAGTTTATTACAACGTTAATCACATCGCGAACGATCATCCCTTTAAAAACGGTCCAGCACCGTTCCATTAAAATACGAAACGTAATATAAAACCGATATTATTCTTCCAACAGCGAAACGATAGTTCCAACGAAGGTATCCCATTTCGGTCAGTCGAACAGGTTGCATCCCGAGGACAAAACAAATATAAATTTTCATCGGGCGAATGCAATCGACAGTATCGGGTTACGGTCGAACACAATAATATTATATTAAAACTCAATTAACGCGACGTTATTTGCATACCAAAAATAAAAACCAGGAAAACAAAGCAAACAAGAACACGTAGCCATACACGGCAATTTTATGACACCGAAACGGTGGTAGTGGCAGCGGATAAAAAAAAAAAAAATGAGAGACAGAAACCTCGAACGAAGAGGGAAAGAGACCCCGTAGCCTCGTTTCCCATTTTAAAAAATTTTCCTCGACGCAGGAATTCGATTTCCCTGATGCATCGCGCTCCACAAAACACGGCATTCATTTCATCCTTTCGATAACGAAATGAAACGACGCGATATACCTGGCGCGGCAGGAATATTCCCGCTAAATGTCGACGGAAATGCAAAGTCGCGAATAAAAGCTTCTCGAGCCGGTGGGTTAAGCGATTCCCGCGAATAATCTCGTCGAAAGGTTCCCGTAACACGCATATTCGTAATTAGACGCGTGCTCGAGGGATGTCGTCGGCCTACACAGAACGTATATGTTAAAAGACCAACACAATGCACCGTTGAACCTTCTCGCATTCCTCTCGTGCACCTGTGTATCCGGGCCAAACGTTCCATCCCGCGTACCATTACGCCATCGAACCGACAAATGCACGCGATAAAACTAGCCGAACCGACAGTCACAATTTTCCCGTTTTACCGTTTACCGTGACAATGTCTCTTTCGAAATGACCGGCAATGAATAGCGGCCAACGCTCGTCAAGAATGCACGCTCGCGCACGCCCGGCATTCGCTCAAGCATCCGATGTGGTGCGAGCTTTAAGGGGTAACGCCACTAGAATTTTGAAGAAATCGATTTTTTTTTTTTGCTTAAATGATGCTTTATTATGTGTAGAATATGAGAAAAAAGTTTTAAGTGGGGGACAGGTCGGGAACACGAATTTTTTTAAGTGGACTGCAACCACTCGCAGCGCACTGCGGGCGTGCTTACTGTAACTTGTGGATACGCGCGCAATAATCATTGTAGAGAACAGTACCTGGCTAAAGGCAAAAGGCGAAGGCTACAGATACATTAGATAATTATAAGCACAAATCTCCAATGTCGAATATAGTATTCTCCGCTATGAGGAACTTACCAGCGACGACTTACTGACGCGCTGTATTGGTGGCTTCACGCAAAACAGCAACGAAAGTTTTAATTCAGTGCTGTGGTCTATGGCTCCAAAAACCGTATCCAGTGGCAAAAATGTACTTGACATTACCGCAAATATGGCTGTTTGCATATTCAACGACGGACTGTCCACTATAATGCAAGTAATGAAAGCCTTGGATATGTCTGTCGTAGAAAATTGTTATAATTTTTGCTTGAATGCCGACGCCCGACGCATAAAGTTTTCAAAACGATCTTTGAATGAAGCTACAAAAATGGCGAGATTGAATCTCAGATCTAGCAGGAAGGAAAAGGACGTAGAGGATGTTAACATAGAAGACCAAATATATGGTGCAGGTATCGCTGATTGAAAGTATATAACAAATTTCTTATGCTGAATGGCAATCAAAACTTTAAACGCGTTTTTCTCGTAATCACTTTATTTGAACTCGTCGGACACATATCTCGAAAAGTTTTTAACTAATCGACTTGAAATTTTGTGGAGATGTGCAAAATAACATATCTCAGTGAACATCGTACGGGTTTTTTGATTAATTAACTACTTAACTTTTTATTAACAATTTAATGCTAAATTTTCTGTCGTTTTTTCCAAACTTGTCTTCATATCTACACTAAATTAACAATTATTAATATTTTTTAATTTCCGTACGATGTTCCATAGATTTTGGCGTTTAATATGAGAAAATTCTGGATTTTTCGTTTTAGGACCATGTGTTAATGAAAAAACAGTCCGGTCATGTAGCCCATTCAAAGAAATGGTGTTGTTGGTTGCCAGCACCTACAGCAGCCATTTTTAATCCAAATTGTTTATAAAAATTTACAAACCATCTTCAAAACATATATAACAAAGCCTTTTTTAGTCTGACCTTATAACTTGTACGATTATTACTTTAAAAATTCCCGAAAATCACCTTTTTTTCTGACTTCTAGAGTGGCGTTACCCCTTAAGGTACTCGAAGTACGGATTGACCGAATACGATATTCAATTTTTTCTTCCGATTAGTCGAATTGTACACCTAATTATTTATCGTAGATTAACCCTTTGCACTTGTAGACGATAATTAGGAATTTAGGAGATTTCCGAATATTGAAGGGACCATAGCAGCAATAAAAGACCAAGGAACCATTACTTGTCCATTTTTACGCGGCTGGTTAGCACATTGAGCCCGAGGTTGGCGTAGTTGTATATTTTTTTCGGTTCCACATTGAGTTTGAAAAGTCGAGGCGATCCTTGGGTTTATTACTGTTACGGTAATTTGTAGGAGGTTGAGGTCCGGATGGGTCACCGTGCAACGGTTTGGGCCAGATGACCCCTGGCCGGGGAAAGTGTGAATTTCCAAGTTGGGGGAAGACACCCCCTTTCCCACTCCGTGTTTTTTCCCTTCCCGGGGTACCGGGAATAATATATATTGGTATGTGACTCAAGACGGAGTGGTCTGTCCTGAGATATTCGCCGGAGAATAAAGTTATACGTTATTTTGTTATTGTTAAATTGATTGTTGTGTCGGCCTCATTTTGTAACACGCCCATCTCTCTCCAATAGTAAACTGTCTACACACTCGAAATTTTTATTCATTCATATTACGAGCAACTCGAAGTATTTTCAATAGAAACATATTCACTTATGTAGGAGTGTGGAATGTGTGAAATAGGTCATGAATGTTAAGTATGAATTAGGTCATGAATGTTAAGCGTGAAATGCTTTGCGAGGTGGTTGCTAGCGATCGGGAAAAAGTAAGGGTTGAATTCAGAGTAAACGGGGAAACGCAACGATACGGAACGAATAGTGCAGATACGAAATTACGAATTACATTTTACAATTTATAGCTCGAAACGTTAATAATTTCCATTCAATTTACGTTATAATTAGTTTACATTTCTCTTTGTTAAATTAGTTTTGTTGTGTTCTCTAATAAAGGATAGTTTATCAAAATACTACTCCTACACATATGAGTAAATGATATGCGCATTAACACGTTGACTGCCAAACTGAAACAATTGAAAATTGTATGAGGTAGTATTTTTATATTTAACAAGTCTTTCATAGTATTCTCACGATATCTTTGTTGTATTCCGTAGGGATCAGGGTTATTATATTAAATAATCTTCGATTCCAAGCGGAATTTAGGCTAGTCTTTATTAATGCGTACAGTAAGACTGACTGATATCTTGTCGTGCAGACGTACAAGAGTTCGCTTTGACTGACTGACTGACAAATATTCTCGTTTTAGAAAAATGAAGGAATATATATATATATTTTGAAGAGTGGTGGAGTTGGAGTTTGTAAAGACGGGGTTCAAAAATGACGCATAGGACAAGGTTGAGGATGATGTAGGGCTGATTGTTGACAGTGTGAATCGCAGTTAAGAATGAGGTCATCGGAGATATTGGATAGTTGGGTAGGATATCTATATTAGTTTAGGTTGGCATACAACATCTTATATTTATTTTCGATAGTTTCAAAAAATTAATACGAGTATTTTCAATTAGGTAAACGAATTTTTAATAATATAGATGCTAGATCTGTATAGAAATTGAAGTGTCACCCATTTCATAGTATTCTCACGATATCTTATATTTATTTTCGATAGTTTCAAAAAATTAATACGAGTATTTTCAATTAGGTAAACGAATTTTTAATAATATAGATGCTAGATCTGTGTAGAAATTGGTGTCACCCATATATGGACAGTCAAAGTGTTAAAAGAAAAGTCATTGTTCTTAGATCCATTTGTCCTTACATTATGAACTGAAAATTATTTGCATTATCTCCATAGTGAAGCACTCGAGATTGAAGACTTTTAAATGGCTCCGCTCCGGGATCCTCGAGTGCAAAGGGTTAAGGTCATCTGTTGGATGACCAATGCGACAACTCACATCACAAACATTACAGATTCATCCCCATACAAACACACTAATCACTATTTCTAATGGAGAATGTAGGGATTTAGTGATATAGGAATTTGGGGTCTGGATACTTGAGAGTCTAGGAATTTAGGGATTTTGGAATTTAAGGATATGGGAACTTAGAGATGTGGATTTTAGGAAGTTGTAAATTTAGAGATTTTGGGATCTAGAAATTTCGGATTTAGATATGTGGGCATCTAGGAATTTTAGTGTCTAGGAATTGGGGGATATAGGTATTTGGGAGTCTAGAATTTGGGGATGTAGAAAATTGAAAATTTAGGGATTTGGGGATACTTGGGTATGGAGATCTTGGGATTGTAAAATTTAGGGATTTGAAATTTAGAAATTTGGAAAATTGAGAATTTGAGAAATTTGAAAACTTGGAAATTCAGAAATTAGAAATTTGAGAATTAAGAAATGTAGAAATGTAGAAACTTAGGAATTTAGTAATTTGATAATGTGGAAATATGGAAATTTGAAAATTTAAGTAGAGGGTAAAAATTTGGGGACACTGGTATTTGAGAATCCATCGATATGGTAATTTAGGATCTTGATGGTCCAGAAATTCGAAGAATTTGAAACTGTAGGATCTATACATATGGGAAGCTATAGATTTGGTGCTTAAATATTCGAGGTCCTAGGAATTTGAAAACAAGAATTTTAGAATATTATTTGGGAATCTAGAGATGGATTCTAGGAAATTGGGGACGCAGGAATTTATCAATATAGGAATTTAAGAATCTTGCGATTTAAAGATCCGGGGATATGGGAATTTGAGATCTAAAGGTTCGAAAGTTCAAAAATCTGCAAAATTAAAAAATTTAAGAATGTATGTATTTAAAAGATTGAAAATTTGTAAAATTATAAAACATTGGAAATTGCACGTTTTTGAATTTGGACATTTTTATACATGAAAATATAAAAATTTCTTTCAAGATTATATGCCCTTGCTCAAAGGAAGCCTTCGTTGCACTCGAGAGTATCACCGTAAACCGACTTAGAGATGCGACTGAAACGTGGCGATGTGCGTCAATCGGAATTTTGGGTCGAGTGGAATGATTGAAAAGCACCTGATTTTTTCTGAAGGTTAGGTGACTTTAATAAAAGTTGCTACAAACTGATTTTGTAAAATTTGAATGTGATATTACACAGTAATTTACAATTAAACTATATTATGCAGCAACGTACAATTAGTGTTAAAATTTTCTTACATGTATTACTGTTAAAAATTTTCGTAACACTAAATGCAACAAGACCAGTAATTTCATTAAAGTATAAATAAATTCCCGAAAGCGTTAGAGCAAACGTTACACCCCGACAGAATCACGAACACTGCAACTAATTTTCGTAAAGTATGCATGTAACTCGTGTGAACCAGCCCGAAAACGTTTGCCGCTGTCGCGCGTCGATGTGTGTTGCGTGCGCTTTATTTGTATTCAGAGCAAACGTTACATGGATATTCTCCCTGTAGCTCGGGGTTGGTAAACATTCCCGATAAAGCGAGCCAAAAGGATGCGCAATTTTCATGCTTTAACGTCTCCCACGGCGATTGCTGTTTAGAAATGACTGGCAAGTGCCGTCATGACTGATGTGTTCCGTCAACAAGCGACACTCGGTGTTTCTCTGCCACTTCGAATCAAATGTACCTTCCCTTTCTGTTATTAGTTTTCTTTTATACGCAATTTGCTTGATGATTCGCCGAATTCAATTAACTGTTATTCAAACAGGTTTTGGGCTGTTCTCTTTCTGTCTTTATTTACGCCTTCTTGCTGTTTCATCCGGTTCTCACTTTTATTCGATACCTTCGTTATCGATATATCCACTCGTATACCTGACACTGATTTATGCGTACGTCGCATGTTAATGCACTCTGTGACACAGTTACGGGGATGTTATTGCGATGGGGCAATCTTTACGTGTCGATTCTTAACCACTTAACTGCGAGATTTAACCTTTTGCACTCGGCGCTATCATAGACATTACGTGCCATCGACTTGACGCCATTTTGTCGCGAAAACGAGCACTTAGGAATCGTTATATTATATAGTATAGTTTTGGTAACAAATCAGGTATTGTAATGATATTTCATTTATATGAATTTGTTGACATCGAGGAATATTTGCAAAAATATCAAAATTGTTGCTGGGGGAACATCTGACTCAGCGATGTCTTCTCTTCGATTGACGATATGTGGTCATTTACCGGTATGCGTTCTTCTGCACTATTTATATCACCATCGCTATCTTTGCGATTTCTACATCGTCTTGTTGGTTGGACATCACGATCACTGCTACCGTCTTCTTCCAGATTTATTTTTCCTAACATGCCTGTACGAACGTCTATCTGAACCTCTTCAGTACTACTTAATGAGTCTCACTCCTGTTTGATCGTTTTGCCATTATTCTCTAATAAAAACATGGATAAATAAATGGATTGAAAATTTCTATTTGTAAATTGCGAGTTTACAAAATGATATTTACCAAAAGTCACTTTTCCGATTTTCTTATTATCACGGGGATCTATTTGTAACGCTCGATACTTCAATACAAACTGAGTTCACCTTCGAAAATCTTTTCCTCTAATTCTAGGCTTGCTTATCTTCAAATTTCACCAAACAGTGCGAGGTATGCTTGCACACCAACCTTTCTTCTACAAATCATACTTATCGCTATTTTCAAGTGGAGTAGAAAAGCGCACGGACCGTTGTAAACGTACTTTTAATATTTGTTTCAAATATCTTCGTAATTGTACCATATTTTGATTTACTTGTGGAATTTCGATAGAAAACTTCAAGGAAACGTGTTTTCCAGAAAGTTACGGTGCAATAAGTTCATTTTCCGTAATCACTAATAAACTTTGATGTCCCCTCAGAGAGGACAACCGAGTGCAAAGGGTTAATTTACTTAGCAGCGTTTTAAAACTTTGGTAACTAGATTTCTAGACTACCAGATAACTGGAACTTCATATTTGTAGGTCAATAAATCAGTATATCTCTATGTTGCTATATGTCTATATTCTTATATTGTTATTATTCTTGCATTTATATATCTCTGAATTTCTATACTCAATATTCTTACAATCATATATCTTTAAATTCCTATACTGAATATTCCTCTATTTATACATATGTATATGTGTAAATTCATACATTCTTAAATCCTCATGTCCTTAGACTTCCATAATCCTATATACTCATGTCTTTACATCCACATGTCCCTACATTCACATGTCCTAATATCCACATGTCCCCACATCCATATGTGCTTTCATCCACATGTCCCTACATCCACATGTTCATTTTCACCGTAACCAGCGAACGTGTTAGGAAGTTGTTCGAAGTTCAAAATTACAAACACTCCTAATCGAGAAACAGAAATGTAACCTGATGTAATCCAACCTTGAACGAGTCTGCATAAAAGAAGATTTCATCTAATTTGCCCGAGCTCTCGGTATAATATTGAACAGTAAGTAATTCGAATCTGAGAACCGCGATTGCGTGGTTTCAAAGTGGAACAACGTTACGTGTCAGTAAACGTAAATATTTGTCCGCCGAGATTTTGTTCATTTTCAGGGAAGTTCGTAAAAGGTATGAGCGGAATTTTAAATAAGTGTTTCCTAGATTGCATGGTTAAAGGGAAGCGTGTTTCCACCGACGAATCATAATGTGGCTCGTTCCTCGAGGAAATAAAAAACATTGGTACGTTGATAATCATAATACTGAAATTTGATAACTTTTTTGTTAATTTGTTTTATCCGGAGGTGGTGAAAAAAATATAGAAATTTATTGCAGAAATAAAAGTTATTTTGAAAGTGTGGCACGTTTGAGTTTAATGAAACCTTTACATTTTTAAATAATAAAGAATAAACATACATTGTTATTAGATAATGTTATCTAATAGCACAAAGTACAACAATTTCGTTTATCAGTGCTTACCAATATTTTTTAATTTATTGAGATGCAAACCCCAAAATATTTTGCAATAAAAGTTTGCCCCACTTTTAAAATAAACGTTCCACTTATTCAGGTGTGATTTAGAATAGAAGTATGAAAGATATGAAGGTTTGGCAGTAATTGAGATTGGCATGTGCTTCCTAATATTGCTTTCTTTATGGTTTAGGTTAGAATCATATTCACTGAGCGCTCCACGATAAAAGGTCACATATTACACTTACAGGAGAAAACTCTTATTATATTACTAGAGAAATAGTCTCCTAGCACGACAAATTTTGCAGTCGAATGAGTCGAACCTTTATTGGGTTTTTATCAAGAAATTTATCTGGTATTAGGACACTGCCAGAGACCTAATCTGGCCTAACCTAACATTCAGTGCATCGATTTTATTTAAATTTGATACTCATAAAGTGAAAATAATTTTGCAAAATTATAGCATGAATTCTGTGAGATGGAGTAGTACATGGTTAAAGTTTTTTTAATTTATATTTAATATAAATATTCGAATGAAAACACTTTTTATTTGTTTCATTAAAGATAATGGAATACAAGAAATAAATTTCCTTTTACTTTTACTTTGCAAAAATTTTCTTTGCTTTATTTTTTCTGCTAGAATTAAAAAATATTTCCGTTCTAAATAGTTTTAATAAAGAAAATTAAAGAGGAAAAAAATGGAACAAGGGGTTATATAAATTCCGCTAGTCCCGAACTCACAGTCCTCGGTTTAATAAATCTAACCTTTTCCATCAAGCTGCCACTGCATTCTTGATGAACTTTCAAAGTTTTATTCCAAATTGTAGAATACTGCGAAATCGTATCCCAAATTCGTAAATCTGCAAAGCTATATACATACATATTTGCAAATTAATTAATTCCCCTCTGTCCAAATTTTTAAATCTTCGATTTTCATATGTTCTAAGTTTTCATATTTTCAAATTCTCAAACTACTAAATTTTTATATTGTTAGATTGTTAGATTGTTAGATCCTTAGATTGTTAGATTCTTATATTCTTAGATTTTAAAATTTTTTTATTCTTAAATTCTTTGATTCTAAAATTCTTTGATTCTTACATTCTTAAATTCTTAAATTCTTAAATTCTCATATTTCAAAATACTCAACTTTAAAAATTTTTTACTAAAATTTCGATATTTCGCGATTGTAATTAATCAACAATATACCTAACAGCATATATAAATTTATCTGTGGCAAAAAAGAAGGCAAACAATTTATAAATAAATAAACTTTCATATCCCAAAGTCTCAAATTTTTAAATTCCTAATTTTAAAAACCACTACATCTGAAAATCTATGGATTAAAAAATTTGCAAATAGGGAAATTTTCCTTATTTCATGCAGTCAGTCGCAAATAAGTGGAATCACGGTTGTTAAATTCTTTGCTACAAAATTTTACTATGTATCTTTCATAAAGATAAAAAATAACTCTATGTTTCACCCATTATTCATACATTTTTCCACTTTATTCTCAACCAAAAAATACAGTGGATGTATTTAAAATAATTGTCAAAAAAATAACCTTATATTTGAATAAAATTTGTGCTGTGCTTTCTCAGTTTTTAAAAACGAAAGCGGTGAAATAAAATGTGCCTCAATTTTGAAAGTAACCATGAATAACTGTTATAACAACTTTTGTAGATTTATTAAATGATGATTAATAATAACGATAATTTCTCGATTAAATAATTTAAATTTAAACTACGTTTCAAGTCTAAAATCTGCATCTTACATTGAAAATTAATAATATAAATGACAAGCAAAGTTTAAACTTTAGTCTAAATTGTGAAAACTAAGTTTAAACTTTAGTCTAAATTGTAAAAACTAAGTTTAAACTGAAATTAAACCATTATTGAAAAACCAGTCTTTACTTACATAAGAAGATACAGTCGAAAAATGTTAGGTTATGTTATATTTTATGGAAGTTCGAAATAAATCTGTTTAAAACGTTCAAAAACCTGTTTAGGATACATTTGGATTATTTTCTTCTTAGCCTGTGCATTTATGTGAAAGTGGATATGTTTTTTAATGTTATGGCTCATCACTGAAAGTGCAGCCCACAATGGCACGAATTTTTCACCCGTAGCATTGCTATATGTAGGTCATGATTATTTGAAAAAAGTTTGCATTTAACAAGGACACGTTTAGTGACACAATTTCACTTCGCATTAAAAAATTTGCAATACATTGTATTAAAATCACGATCCCAATCGTGACTAGACTTCCTTCACGACTGTGATTCACAAGATGGCGTTTTAGGAGCGGTTAACTGTGATCACTATAATAAGTAAATCATTAAGTTTTTCATCCAAGTGCATTGGTTCTAAATGATAAAGGTTTTCCATTTATTTCGATCGCTACAAGTGACAAAAAATTTGAAATTTGGGAATATAGGTATTTAGGAGTCTAGAATTTCGGGATGTGGAAATTTGAAAATTTGAGGATTTAGGGATACTTCGATGTGGAGATCTTGGGATCTTAGGGTTTTGAAATTTAGAAATTAGAAATTTGAAAATTTAGGCATTTAGAAATGTAGAAACTTAGGAATTTATGAATATGGGAATTTAGGAATTTGAGAATGTGGAAATTTTGAAAACTTGGAAATTTAGAAATTAGAAATTTGAAAATTTAGGAATTTAGAAATGTAGAAATTTAGGAATTTAGGAATATGGGAATTTAGGAATTTGAGAATGTGGGAATTTTTAAAACGTGGAAATTTAGAAATTAGAAATTTGAAAATTTAGGAATTTAGAAATGTAGGAACTTAGGAATTTAGGAATATGGAGATTTAGTAATTTGAGAATGTGGGAATTTGGGAATTTTGGAAACTGAAATTTAGAAATTAGAAATTTGAAAATTTAGGAATTTAGAAATGTAGAATCTTAGGAATTTAGGAATATGGGAATTGAACAACTTGAGAAAGTGGGAATTTTTAAAACGTGGAAATTTAGAAATTAGAAATTTGAAAATTTAGGAATTGAGAAATGTAGAAACTTAAGAATTTAGGAATCTGGGAATTTGGCAATTTGAGAATGTGGGAATTTTTAAAACTTAGAAATTAGAAATTAGAAGTTTGAAAATTTAGGAATTTAGAAATGTAGAAACTTAGGAATTTAGGAATATGGGAATTTAAGAATTTGAGAATGTGGGAATTTTGAAAACTTGGAAATTAGAAATTAGAAATTTGAAAATTTAGGAATTTAGAAATGTAGAAACTTAGGAATTTAGGAATATGGGAATTTGGCAACTTGAGAATGTGGGAATTTTGAGAACGTGGAAATTTAGAAATTAGAAATTTGAAAATTTAGGAATATAGAAATGTAGAAAGTTAGGAAGTTAGGAATATGAGAATGTGGGAATTTGGGAATTTAAAAATTTGAGTACAGATTAAAAGTTTGAAGATACTGGTATTTGAAAATCTGTCGATGTGGTAATTTAGGATTTTAATGCTCTAGGAATTTGGAGAATTTGAAATTTTAGAATCTAGAAATTTGGTGCTTAAATATTCGTCCTAAAAATTTGTGGACATAGGAAGTTAAGAATATTATTTAGGAATCTAGTAATGGATTCAAGGATCAATTTGAAAATTTTTATGACATCCAAAATGCCATCTCCATTTTGCTCAAAAACCAATTGATTTTTATCGATCATTGAAAATTTGCACACTGGATCGCAAAAGTTAACAAATTACATAATTCGTTAAAAATAAAACCTTGTTAAAAATTTGTTTGAATTTAACGTAAACTGACATTACTATCTGTTGGCGCAGTGTTAAAAGTAAAAAGGCTTTTGTTACGTGGAAAAGATTATAATATATTCAAACACAAGATAGTAATGTTATACATAATAAAATGAATATTGAGATAATATTAACACACAAAATACTGTCTTTGTACATACGGTGCGCTACAACGCATGGCGGTCAACAAGAACGCTGCCCAACGGCGGGCCCCACAACTAACGTAGCGTGCCCACGCGCGAATTATAACATCTACACTATCCAGTCCCCTGTCCAACCCTTCTCACGTAATCGATTGGTAGCTATTTCTTGTAAATAATTCGAATGCACTTTCATTCCCTTAATAGTCTTTGTTTTAATTCGGTACAGTACCGTGAACTCGCGTTTGAAAGAAGAATTCGAACGTCTTCCTAAATTATTCCGAGATTTCTGGAAATAACCGGGACACCTATTTGAAAAGGAATATTTTATGCAAGTTTTTGTCTATGTATGTAGTGACCGGTTGTACTGCAGTCCCAAGTTGCTGCATTTTTTATTACGAAGATAAAGGTTGCGTCTGGGTATAAAACCTTCGCTGTGCTCCTTAATTGCACTTAAAATTCTAGCAGCTCTCAGGCGATAGCTGTTACGGATGTGACAACGGTCAGATTTGTGATAAGCTAATTTAAAAGTGAGCTTCACCTAGGATTCTTCATTTCTGCGAAATACTTGAGATTTTGTACATTTCATTTCGTTCCGAGCTTACATTGAAATCTTGTAATTTTATTCTTGTTCTTCTTATCAAATCTGGATTTCATTTCATTCTGCGCGAGTTTCAATCTTATTCTGATTTTCTTGGCACTGTTTCTTTTTCTTCTGTTAAATTTATTTTATCTTTGTTATTTAATGTTGAACGTTTAATAGGTTTGTTGATAGTTTGAGGTTAGGTTATGGGAATGCGCGGACATTGTAAGTTAGTAAAATTGTAAATTTGTAAATTTGTACATTTGTAAGTTTGTGAATTTGTAAATTTGTAAATTTGTAAATTAGTAAATTTGTAAGTTTTAGAATTTGTAAATTTGTAAATTCATACATTTGCTAATTTCGTAATTGTCAAACTTTAAAATTATAAATTTATAATTCCAAAACTTTGAACTTACACATTTAAAAATTTATAAATTTCCCAAATCCAAAAATTCCATATCTTCAAATTTCTAAATTCTCAATTTGTTAGATGCTCACATTCCAAAATTTCTACAGTTCCAAATTCTAAAATCTTCAAATCTCTAAAATTGTAAAATCTCAAATTTCTAAATCTACAAATTTTCAAATCCTCAAATTTCTGAATACCAAAATTCTAAATCCCCAATTTTCCATACTTTTAAATTTCTAAATTGGTATGGATCTACCATGTTAAATTTCTAAATTTTTAAATACTGAATTTCAAAATCCCCAAATTGGCAAATTAACAAAGTTTCAAATCTTTGTAATTCTATATCCCCCAAATTCCAGATCTCTAAATTTCTAAATTAAAAATTGTGAAATCCCCAAATTTCTAAATATCTAAATTTCTAAATTCCTAAAATTAAAAATTTCGAAATCTCACAAATTTCAAGTCCCCAAATTATCAAGTCCCTAAAATCCTAAACCAATGTCCCAAATTTCTAAAAATTCCAAATTCCTCAATTTTCCAAATTTTTATGTACTCAAAATTTTAAGTCTTCAGTCTTCAAAATCCCTAAATTTCTACGTCCCAAACATTAAATAATTTTAAATGTTCAAACTTCCAAGTTCCAAAATTTCTTAATTTTTAAATTTTCCCATCTTCAATAACCTTAATCTTCAAATTAAAAATTTTCTTGAATTTTCTATAGTTTCTATATTCTTTCCCTGGACACGACATATTCACTGATTTATAGCAATTAATTGAAATCAATCGAGGCCGCAATTTTTTGTTTGCAGATTAAAACAAAAGCTTTGTAACTTCTTCGAAAATTACGCGTCGACAGGTTAACAAATAAGTTATATTTCTATATGATACGCAATATCTACTGGGAAATAATTATCTTGGGAAATGAGAGCACGAGATATAACAGAATCTCTGTTAGTGACGGGGATGAAAAGAAGGAAATAATGGAAGCTAAAGGTACTGAAGGAAATCGGATATAGGAAGACAAGGGAAAAGCAAGTTGCATTCACGTATTATGAAAAGCAGACTTAAGGTTGACAGAAAAGTTTCGTTTAATGCATTGGTAATTTGCTCTGATATACAAAATTATTTATTAAGCTTCTTTCTAATGAAATTACAAATGGATTTTGTAGTAAAATCTCCTTTAAATTTATTGTTAACAGACATTTATTTTTCACATTTATGAAATTTAAAAGCTTTCATATTTATATCAAGATTTCTAATTAATTTCAATTTTCATTCCTAATTAAATTAAAATATGAATAATAATATTTAATAAAATTTAGTTTGTAATTAAATTAAAATGATAAATTTAATGAAGTTCAATTTCTGATTAAACTAAAATAATAAATTTATTGGAATTCCATTGTTAATTAAATAAAAATAATAAGTTTGGCGAAGTTCAATTTCTAATTGAATTAAAATAATAAATTTAATGCAATTCAATTTGTAATTAAATTAAAATGATAAATTTAATGAAGTTAAATTTCTGATTAAACTAAAATAATAAATTTAATGAAGTTCAATTTCTAATTAATTTAAAATATAAAATTTAATGAAGTTCAATTTCTCATTGAAATAAAATAATAAATTTAATGGAATTCAATTGCTAATTAATTTAAAATATAAAATTTAATGAAGTTCAATTTCTGATTGAACTAAAATAATAAATTTAATGTAATTCAATTGCAAATTGAATTAAAATATAAAGTTTAATACAGTTCAATTTCTAATTCTGAATTAAAATTTTTAGTTTTTAGTATTTTAGTTAAAAAAATTTGTCATTTTGTGGTATATTTCTTAAAATTTGTTTGTACGACTACTAAAAAGTTTTCGAACGCGACAACACCGTTAGATTTTGTATTCATGAACATACATATCAAAACATTCTATGTGAATCTACATATTGTGATCATCGAATTTAGCATATAACGGAACTTATTACAAAGTTTGAGATAATATTTGATGTAACAGGAGCTACGTGGTAGCTGAATTTGCTGTTCTGTAGTATTGTTGAAAAATATGCATTGTGCTTCTGTATTCCGTTCGATGCTTTAGCTATAACAACGATTCGATGATCAACTGAAATGAATGCCATAACTGTATTAATTAAATTAATATGTTGAATGTTGCAACAAAAATATATTTCATATACATTTAATATTTTTATTAGATTTACTATATTTTATGTTATGTTATACATTTAATATTCTTATTATATTTACTATATTTTATGTTATGTTATACATTTAATATTTTTATTATATTTGCTAAATTTTATAGATTTTATATGTTGATTATAATTACTGTATTTTATATGTTTAATATGTTTACTATATTTACTATAATTTATATATTTAATACGTTTATTATATTTACTGTATTTTATGCATTTATAAATTTTTATTTCATTATATTCCGAGAAGAGGAACATAACCTAACACATTTAGGCGCAAGCACTAGGGTCCCTCGCCGAATTTCACGCGTTAATTGAAGCTTCCATAAAAGATAATAGTACATAAATTACAGCAAGCATAGTATTTACTTACGTAAAATTTAAGTATGTAGATATATATCCAAAGAGGTAGTGGATTTATTTTAGGACGCATTCTCGAGCCAGAAAGAGAAGGATCTGAAAAGGCACGATTGGAATTTTAATCGAGAATCTTGTTGTCGCTGATGGCATTCCAAGACGTAGTTCTCGCAATCGGGTATGGGGGTTTATCGGCTTTATTCTTTGGCATTTACCCTTATAGTCAGTCGAACGGGTACAAAATATAAAAGGAAGAAGTCCCTAAATTCTAAAAATTTATTGACGTACGGAAAACAAATCTGAACTCGGAAATTCGAATATCTGTAAATACGTTTCAGATATCTATTTAAATACTGTACTACTTATTTTGCTGCTCATTTTTAAACACACAACCTTAAAGTATTTCTCATTCTTAATCTTCGTTTCACTTCTTAACGAAACCTTTTTAGTAATAAATTTTGGTGCAAAATTACAGAACACGTTGAATATATTTTGTCGAGTTTAATTAAACAATGTTTAGTTTGGCGTGCGAGACAGGGAACCATTTTGTCACGTACGACTCGTACGAAATGAAGAAATAGAATAACATTATTGGGTTAATTAATGCGACGATAAAAAGGGATAATTGCGTGGAAAAAGTTGATTTGATGCTTTAACGACATTCTACATGGTGTGAATGAAATTGCATCTTTTATATCAAGGAAGAGTAATGTGAGTGTTCGAAAAGCTTTAACATTTATACTTCATTATTGCATCTCAATCTTTATATTTGAAGATGCGGATGGTTAATGACGTTATTTACAGAATCGATTTGTTACGTGACATAACATTTTTTAGAAAATTGATTTGTACAAGACATATTTTTTTTTAAATTGATTTGCAAGAAAAAAATAACATTTGTTAAAAAATCGACATTTTAGTGTAATGACATTCGTAAAATTGCACTACGTCTTTCTAGTATCTTTATTTTCTTTTGTTATTATTATATTATTACTATTTCATTATTCATTACTACAATTATTGCTGTAATAAGTTTTGAAAATTTACAAAAATATTTTGTCGAATTTGTATTTAAAAGAAATGTACATATGTGAATATATACACATATGTGTATATTATCTACCATATCGTGTGTGTGTGTATCAATATCGTCAATAGTAGTTTTATATTCATGTAACGATAATTAAATGCAAAAATGTATACAAAACTTGCAAAATATCTTTAAATCATTGCTAAATAATTAATTCGCAACATAACACCTTTACCTTTCTTTCATTTATCTCCGGTAACCATAAAAAAATGAATGAATTTTTCCATACTGAAAATCGGTTTTAAATACCGAGGAGCAAAGGAATTTGGATATATTAGAAAAATTAAATGTTTACGAAAGTCTGTAGACAACGATATGTCAGAAACATGCAGGTCACGCTTTGTCGCGTGTTAAAAATACTGAAAATGTAGCCATCGACGTTCTTCGTGCTCGAGTCAGCGACGAGACGTCGCGAGAATTTCCTCTTTAAAAATTCATCCACGTATTTTGCTTTTTGCTTCTCGATTTCCTATTTGAATTCGCAACTTTAAAATTTATTAAACCTGCAGACGAAAAGACGGTATTAAATGTTTGCAACTTATGTTTATTCTAACAGTGTTTCGGAATGTCGGAAAACTTCGTAGCATACGGACTTCAATTTTCATAATATCGAAATGTGAATATTTACAATTATATGAACTTCTTGTTCCTGGAATTTGATACTGAAAACGTGATTTTTAGCTGTAATAGATCATCGCGAAAAATTTAAACAAAAATTCGTTTTCTATTGTATTCATAAAATTTTATTTTGATTCTTCTCACAAATTTTTATTTAATAAAATTAATATTTGTCAGATAATAACCTTAATTCATTATTTTATTTTAAATTTCCTCCTTCCCTCACAAAATTGTAATATTACTTCTTGTATGTAATTTAATTTATTTTATTTTTCGTAATAATTTTAACTTAATTTTTTTCTTCTCATCATGAAGTTTTAATAAAATAAAATAAAAACTAATTCATTACTAAATTATTTGTAAATAAAGTAATAAAATTATTTAATATATTTATAGTATATTTATAATTCATTTTTATACTCCAAATTATTTGATTATATTGTGCCTTCCTCATAAAATAGTCTCAAGATCTTCCTCATGATTTATCTGTTCAGATCTTTAGATTATGTTCTGTCTTCCTCATCACCTATCTCTTCAAGTCATTTGATTATTTTGTGTCTTTCTCATAACATATCTACTCAAATCATCTAATCTTCCTCATGATCTATCTTCTTAGGTCATTAGATTACATTCTGTCTTCCTCATCACCTATCTCTTTGAGTCATTTGATTATTTTGTGTCCTTCTTATAACTTATCTTCTCAAACCATCTAATATTCCTCGTGATCTATCTTCTTAGGTCATTAGATTACATTCTGTCTTCCTCATCACTAATGTCCTCAAATCACTTGACTATACTCTATCTTCCTTATAACTCATCTCTCAAATCATCTAATCTCCTCTTGACCTATCTCCTCAAATCATTAGATTATATTTCATCTTCCTCATAATCCACCTTCTTAACCCCGTGCACTATGACCTATTTGTCGGGTGCGTCAGTCAGAAGTAACTAAACACAGCTACAATATTAAAACAGACAAAGAATGTTGAAATGTTATGACAACATGGTATTACGCAATTGTTGACTATGCATATTATAATTAGACTTGAACTCCAAATTGAAGCATATTCAAAATTCGAGTAAAATTGATCCCGACTGAAGTGCCAGTGCGTCACGAGTCAGACTCGTCAAAATAGTGCAAGGGGTTAATATTTCGTCTTACTGGTAACTTAAAATTATCTAATTAAATTGCGAGTATCTGAAATCTAGCACCACACGATGCACAGCAAAGAACAATTTAAAAAAGCCCATCGATCATTTAGCTTTCCTCGTATCTATCAATTATACGATGTATCTCGTAGGAATCTATTTGTCCGCGGGCATAAAAAATTTGTTCGACCTCTTTCCCTTGTTCCCACGAAAAGGGGAAAAGGTAGAGGAAAGAATGATGGAACAAGATCGATAAACATACGCCGCCACGTAGGTATCACGCGATCAACAGAAGAAAATCCCGACGAGTCTGAAATGCCTGGTACGTTCAGTTTCGCGAAACAAGAACGAAAATCGATGTAAGAAAAATGAACGGAGATAAGCCGCACGGATAAGAGGGATACGAGCCGACACGGTT
This sequence comes from Megachile willughbiella, assembly GCA_945859595.2. NCBI lineage: Eukaryota > Metazoa > Arthropoda > Insecta > Hymenoptera > Megachilidae > Megachile > Megachile willughbiella. The sequence continues at coordinate 10,296,079 of OX243803.1, read as the reverse complement.
GGAATTCATTTGATTTTCCGTTCACAGAAGCCAAAAGAACAAGTGGTACTTTCGGACGTCGATGCATCAAAGACAGTAGTGATATTGGAAACAGGAGCAAACTACTCTTCTTTTACCCCACACTCTCTCACCTAGTCGTCCACGATTTCATGACTTTCCGCCAACTTCGATTCGCTCTTTTCACCCGTTGACCCGACGGCCAACCTCGACCCCCTGCCATCGTTCTGTTTCTTCCCTTCCGGCTGTTTCTTTCTTCAACTTACCGCCCCGAATGACCGTTTCTGTTCCGCGCAATTGACTCGGAATAAACATGAACGCAACAAGTTTTAGACTGCCACCAGACATGGATACATTGTCACGTACAATTCACCTGTTATGTGACGTAATAGTATTTTGGCAGTGTTATTGATAAACATTGCTAGTCTTTTGGATTTTGTACAAATTTATTGATGTATAGTAATTTATAGGTTGAGATTCGTATATTAATGTAAGAATGAATGTGGAGTGTGGAATACCTTATCACTCTTGTGTTGGATATTAAGAAAATTGAACTCACAAACTTTCAGATATTAAGGTATTCAAGTATTTAATTATTAACATGTGCAAATATTCAAGGATTATACAATTAACCAAGTATTTTACGACATTTTAACTGTTTTATTCGAATTTTGATATTTACCCTTATAATATAAGGATACCTTCAAAACCACTATATCTGCTTGTACACTCGTACACTGCCACATTTACACTTTGCTGCATTAATAGTTCTCTATATTAACTGTTTTAATCAGTTTCTTATATTTACAATATGAGGATGTCTTCAAAAGTAATATCGTCAATATCACTATATGTGCTTATAGCAGATTCATACTTTATCACATTTACACTTTGTCACATTTCCATTTTGCCATATTTATATTTTACTACATTGACTCATTTAATCAGTTTCTCATATTTACTCTTGCACCATGAGGTTATTTTCAGAAGTCAATTTCAAAACCATTAGTCTACTTTTGACATACTCACACATTGTCAGACTTACATTTTGCCATATTGATACTTCGGCACATTTACACCTTGCCAGATGAATACATTACTACATTGACTCATTTAATTAATTTTTTATATTTACTCTTCATGTATGATGATATCTTCAAAATCACCTTGAAAACAACTATGTCGACACATTCACACATTCCTACATTTACACTTTACCACATTGATACTTTGCTACATTTACACCTTGCCACATGCATACATTACTAAATTGAGTCATTTAATCAATTTCTTGTATTTATTTTTGCACCATGAGGTTATCTTCAAAAATCATCTTCAAAACAACTATGTCTGCTTGTGACACACTCATACATTGTCGCATTTACATTTTGCCACATTTTCACTATGCCACATTGATACTTTGTCACATTTACGTTTTGTCACATTGACGCTCTGCTACATTGAATCATTTGAATGCCATAGAAAATGTCTGGAGTCAAAATAATAGTTTACAACACTCCAACCACATTACCTGAGTTGAAAAGAATTAGATATTTGGGAAAATAACGAAGATATACAGCATATGATGTATACAGAGCCGGTAACTGTGACCAAAGCAAAGGGTGGAAATACAAGATATTAACATGTGTTAATAATGTTATGTACAGTAGTAGTTATGTTAGTAGCTAATAAATATCATTACAATTCGAACACGCCTTTTAATTTTACGGAAAACGTGAAAAATGCTGAAAATTTATAGTGGTCCTAATTCGATGGCCAGGGACTGTACGTCTCATTCTTGTTCTACCTATAATGTTTACAGTAGGTACTCGAAATTTTAAATACATATTCCAATTCGCGTGAGGCACCTGGTCCGTAAATCCATTAGTTAATTGTCGATGGTATATTTACTTTTCATTTCAAATTACGTGTCCAATGTATGAAGGTACCTTCAGTATTAATATCCTGCATCAAGTAGTATGAGTCGTACATAGCCAGACATGTATGATATAGTGAACGTAATTCATTAATTGCCATTGTGAAGGTAATGCATAATGAACTACGATAATGTCAATTATTTATAAGCATTTCAATTTTCAATTTGAACCGTATATGTCACATTAATATTTTTCCATATTGATGGTTATCACATTGACAGCTTTAATCAGATTCTTATATCTAGTTTTACAATATGGCGATACGAGGATATTTCAATCTGTATAAGAGTATCGTTTAAAGTCTAAAAGGATGAACTCGATAGTTCTCGATCTCGAAACGATGCCAGCCGAAGTGGTTTATAAATTTCCCGGTAGTCGACTGATAAGGATCCTGAAATCTATGGTTTCGGATACAAGAGATTTAGAAGTGGAAGGAAATTCGTGGAGCTCCTTTCAGCCGTCGTAAAGTCAGATTTTTGAGCTGTAGTCATCGATAATAGCGAAACGCTGGAACTTTTCGTTCAGCGGCCGCCTATCTCGCCGAAATCGAATTCCATCAAGTTGAAGAAGTATATCGACGACGAGAAGCGTTTCGCGAAGCAGTCTCGAAAGTTTTGAAAAGTACATATACCTTTAGCTTCCTTTTTTTTATTTCAAACTACTTCGACGACGATTACTATAAAATATTGTCCTCGCTCCTTCTGGCTATTGATTTCATGCGTTATTCCGTTTGACGTGTTCCTTCATACTTGGAAAATTGAATGCCTCTGCCAGAAATTTGTTACTTCTTTATCGGAATCAATCTTACGCGATTGAGCTGTTAATTTTCTAACACTGACTTTCTCAAATTTTGTCACTTCGCAATTTTTTAATTTCCAAATATAAATTTTAATTAAAAATGTAAATTTTCTAATTGTATGACCAAACATCGAAATTCACAGATTTCTATAATTTTCGAGTTCTGGAATTGTTAAATTCTCACACTTAAAAATTTACGGAATTTTGAAATTTTGAAATTTCTAAGTTTTCAAGTTCTGAAATTTTTAAATTGTCAAATTTCTAAATTTACTAAATTGTCAGGTTTCAAAATTTCTAAATTTTCATGTTCTGAAATTTCTACATTGTCAAATTTCGAATTTTACAATATTGTCAGATTTCGAAATTTCTAAATTTTCTAGTTCTGAAATTTCTAAACTGTCAAATTTAGAAATGTCTAAAGTCTAAATTATAAAATTTTGAAATTTACTAAATTGTCAGATTTCGAAATATCTAAATTTTCAAATTCTGAAATTTCTGAATTGTCAAATTTCGAATTTTACAATATTGTCAGGTTTTGAAATTTCTAAATTTTCTAGTTCTGAAATTTCGAAATGTCTAAAGTCTAAATTATCAAATTTTGAAATTTACTAAATTGTCAGATTTCTAAATTTCTAAATTTTCAAGTTTTAAAATTTTTAAGTTGTTAAATTTCTAAATTGTGAAATTTTGAAATTTACTAAATTGTCAGATTTCGAAATTTCTAAATTTTCAAGTTTTGAAATTTCCAAATTATCAAGTTGTGAAATTTCTGAATTTTCTAGTTCTGAAATTTCAAAATTGTCAAGTTCTGAAATTTCTAAACTTTCCTAAATTATCAAGGTTTTATAATCAGTATAAAATTTCACTATACAGATTGCAAGCAGCTTTGTTAAAACGTAATTCAACTTTTGAACTGAATTTTCAAACAGTTCCTTTTATCAAAGTTAATTCTATAATCTACCCATTCATTCTAAATGAAACTAACCTAAATAATTAATCTGATATTTGAAATCTCATTCAGCTCTTTATTGCCACGCATTATCTGGAAATCTCCCGAACTCGCATTATAATTTCATATCGCACATTCATTCTTCGATAGACTGATTCATTATATTCATATTTAATAATAATTATTCATCTAATCATCCACTTATGCGCACAGATTTATTCGTACATTCATGCTCAACTACATTTATACATTTAATCGTTCATCTAATATTCGTTCCTACATTATTACCCAGTCATTCGATAAGTATACGATCGCAGATTAATTTGTGATAAAACTTCGTACGTTTCCGTTGTAGCTACGTTTCGACCTGTTACTTAGAATATTTTTTATTGTTAATAATATTTGTACATATCTACTACAAATGCAACAATTATTTGATATATGAATTATTAACCCCTTGTATATTTATTGAATAAATATAATAAGTAACTATTGAATGTGCGATACAAGTATTGAATTATAGGAACTTAATACATTCTGCTACTACATTTCGATTAGTTTAAACGTTTAAAATAAGAAATTACTAATAATCTTCTTTCTAAATTAATTACTGGGTCTCTGGTTTGAGCACATTTACCTTATACCAGTATAAATACATGAATCCACATATGAGTATATGAATATCCACACACGATAGTCTTAAAAAAAGAGTACGTACATTTGCGTCAAAATGATTGACAGAATAATACACAGAATTAAATAACACAAAATATTTAATTAAATATTTGATTGAATATTTTGTTACTTAAATAGTTACACAAAAATACGATTACACATCATCAATGAAAACATACGCCTCCATTTGGACGATTAACATTTAATGGCCGCAGGCAAACGTCTCCAGGGACCGGCAATATTTTTGAAGAATTAATTTAAAGAAACTTTATGTAAATTCACGAAATAATTCAACACGTGTGAACATACACATAAGGCAACTACACATTTAATACAACACTATTCGAATGCAATAAATATCACATCCAGAGACAAAAGTATGGAATAACACCGACCAAAGCCTTAACATCACCGAAGCACATAGAAAATACCCTAAAGTACCTGAAAGACATCAATATGTACCACAGAATATAGCCAAACAAAAACGTAGCAAACAGGACCCAGTCGTCGCTAATGACCTGAAGGTCGATGCGACGTAAAACTTAAAATAAAAAAAAAAATTTAATATTTTACGTTTGTGTATAGTTATTAAAGCAATCATCACACAAAGGGTACCAGCCAATAACCTTTGGTAGCATCACGCACATGTTGTGTGAGCGGCCATTAAAGTGTTTTACCATCATGAAGTTAACCTCGTGTCACAAACGCTTTATTTTTCCAGCAGTAAGTTGAGGAAAGTGGCTGGTGAGGATAAAACTAAAATGTTTGCTGGTAATTAATTAGTCGTGCGAAGGAAAGCAACTTTAAATATCAACTAGAATGCGCGAGGCAAAGAGAATACTAATTTCCATTCATATCAAAGCACTCTTGGACTTAAGTGATCTTGAGGTATTAAATACCGTCTGCATAAAATTTACCTCTTGAATGGCAAATTACGTCGAGCGAAAACTTTTATTCGTTCAAGTAGTTTGTAAGTGGATCTCCTGTGAACCTCTTATGTTCACTGTTGCGTGTGCAGTCGACGTGTGTATGTTAAATTATCGAGGAACAATAGGGTGGCTTTTTGACAATTTTCGAGCTCAAACTTTGAGAGGATCTTTTTAATACCATGTGCTAACTTTTTGGAGGGTGCGAAAACATATTTATTTTGAGCTACCCTGAACAATTTATAATATTAAAATAAATCATTATTTATACATTAAATAAATTATTATTACGGTTGTAGAGAAATCTTTCGAATTATTTTAATACCTTTTTACACAAAAGATGATTTATCCGAATTTGAGAAGATACTTGAAATTTAAGGGTGATCATATTTCGTTAAGAAATATTAAATATTATTAACTTGCACACCAGTTTAGTTTATTATCATCAATGTGGTATTTGAATGTGTTATTTATTTCGTAATTTAATTTTTGTTCAAAGATGTTATTTTGTACGGGGTATTTTCTGTTGCTCCTTTCAGCTCGTTATATTTTTGACATTATATCTTGTTATCGATCGAACGCAGGAAGATTTCCCAAATAAAAGGAGTCGGTTCCAGGGTGACGTGATATTGTCATTATTTGGCTTTGATATAGTAAGCAGTGGTGTTAACGGTGGTAATGGGGTGACAATGTTTTATGAAGTTCCAAGAAGTTATTTTTCTAAGTCTTTTTTCATACTTATCCGGAGACGCACTTTCGTCAAAGCTTCTTCGGTAATAAGATGAAATATAATGCTGCGTGACATAAGAAAGGCTGAGCAAGTCTTTGATAAACATTTTTATCCTTACTTCGGTTTTATTAAACAAGAATGGAATTGGAAGGTATTACGTTCTGTCTTTTAGAAAATGGAGATGTTACGTCATTTATAATATTCGAATTCACGATTGGAGCCATTCTGATTATTTGTACATACAAATATTATTTGCTAGAAAATTTAGCTTTCAGTTTTTATTTTTGTACAATGCTTTTGAAATTATATTCTTTTGTGATATAAATTTACATAGTTATATTGTATTAATTAAATGTGTTATTTAGATAAGAATTTATTCATTAGCTTTTTATTCAGTAAACGAAGATATTGAACAATACAGATATTTAGATTTTCAACTTTTCTTTCTTAATTTTAACCTTTTTAAGGTTCTTAGCTTTATTTTTATTTTTTCTCGTTTTTCTTAGCTCTTTGTATTTACTCATGCATTATATAATTATTGCATTGAAACTTAATACAGTGTATGTTTTTACATGCTATTTTAAACTGTGTACATATTAATTTTCTCCCAACCTATTAATCTAACTTCTTCCTAATCTATTCAATTTCTCAATTCATTTTTAAACTTTTTAAAACAGATGCATATTATTCAAAGAAATGCAACGGATCTCCAAACTTAATTTTCGCGAAAACCAAACTCATATTCAAAAAATTCTTTTGCATATTTTTATCTTCTTTTTCCATAATCATGCAGTGTATGTTTTAGACTCTGTACATATTAATTTTCTCCCAACCTATTCTCAATCTAACTTCTTCCTAATCTATTCAATTTCTTAATTCATTTTTAAACTTTTTAAAACAGATGCATATTATTCAAAGAAATGCAACGGATCTCCAAACTTAATTTTCTCGAAAACCAAACTCATATTCAAAAAATTATTTTGCATATTTTTATCTTCTTTTTCCATAATTATGCAGTGTATGTTTTAGACTCTGTACATATTAATTTTCTTCCAACCTATTCTCAATCTAATTTCTTCCTAATCTATTCAATTTCTTAATTCATTTTTAAACTTTTTAAAACAGATGCATATTATTCAAAGAAATGCAACAGATCTCCAAACTTAATTTTCTCGAAAACCAAACTCATATTCAAAAAATTCTTTTGCATATTTTTATCTTCATTTTCCATAATCATGCAGTGTATGTTTTAGACTCTGTACATATTAATTTTCTTCCAACCTATTCTCAATCTAATTTCTTCCTAATCTATTCAATTTCTTAATTCATTTTTAAACTTTTTAAAACAGATGCATATTATTCAAAGAAATGCAAGGGATCTCCAAACTTAATTTTCTCGAAAACCAAACTCATATTCAAAAAATTCTTTTGCATATTTTTATCTTCTTTTTCCATAATCATGCAGTGTATGTTTTAGACTCTGTACATATTAATTTTCTTCCAACCTATTCTCAATCTAACTTCTTCCTAATCTATTCAATTTCTTAATTCATTTTTAAACTTTTTAAGAGAAATGCATATTCATCTTGGAGTGAATGAATGCAGAAAGAGAATTATCGAATAGCAAGGTTGTTCGTGGCTGGTTATCCGATTTCGGTTTATGAGATTTGTACGGTTTTTCGCGTAAGTGGGCCGAGGAATCTATCGAAATCGAATCTCACGGGAAGCATAGGGGTTTCCCATGACGAAAGTCGGACCCGAAACTTTCGTCCTTACCAGCCTTCGCAGTTTTATCCCCGCAAAATCTCCTCTTATTCGTCGTTCGCCTCGCCAGCAAAAACTTCTCGGCGCGGAGCGACGTCAGGTGCAGAGCGACATCTTGGCTGCTGCTGCAACCTACGTACAAAAAAAAAGCGGAACCGTAAAAAAAAGAAACGAAAAGAAAAGAAAAGGTGTTTTACCTTCGTCCGATGATGACAAAGGCTACGAGTAAAGTTTTCTTAACGGATGGCCTCCAGTGCCTTTGTAGAGCAAGCAATCGCTATCAAAACTTTCTCGTCTGGCGCTGCTTAATAGATAAATCGATTACTCTGCGAGGTGCTGCTCTGAAAATCGACTACCTTTTGCTTTGAAAGCCGGTAAACTGTATCTTCAACAGTCATATCGGTTGCAAAGATAATTATTATACGGTATGCCAAAGGAATTCTATCGATAACATCTACAGTGTGTTGTGCAAATAACCTCCTTTACTTTTATTTATCTGAAATTTTGAAGGCTATTCTTTAGATATTCGTAGAGAAATTAAATAGTAAATTATTTATATGTATATGTGAATTAGGTTATGTTAGATTTAATTCTTGTAGGAAGTTCATATTAATAAACAGCTATAAATGAAAAATGTACATTATGCTGGTTTTGTGTTCATAGAAAATTGTGATCTAGTTAAATTACATTAAGTTATAAGAAAAAACGTAGAACGTGCAAAATGTATTAGTAAAAGTCGAGAGTTAGGTTATGTTAGATTAAATTCTTGTAGGAAGTTCATATTAATAAACAGCTATAAATGAAAAATGTACACTATGCTGATTTTGTGTTCATAGAAAATTGTGATCTAGTTAAATTACATTAAGTTATAAGAAAAAACGTAGAACGTGCTAAATGTATTAGTAAAAGTCGAGAGTTAGGTTATGTTAGATTAAATTCTTGTAGGAAGTTCATATTAATAAACAGCTATAAATGAAAAATGTACACTATGCTGGTTTTGTGTTCATAGAAAATTGTGATCTAGTTAAATTACATTAAGTTATAAGAAAAAACGTAGAACGTGCTAAATGTATTAGTAAAAGTCGAGAGTTAGGTTATGTTAGATTAAATTCTTGTAGGAAGTTCATATTAATAAACAGTTATAAATGAAAAATGTACATTATGCTGGTTTTGTGTTCATAGAAAATTGTGATCTAGTTAAATTACATTATGTTATAAGAAAAAACGTAGAATGTGCTAAATGTATTAGTAAAAGTGGAGAGTTAGGTTATGTTAGATTAAATTCTTGTAGGAAGTTCACATTAATAAACAGCTATAAATTAAAAATGTACACTATGCTGGTTTTGTGTTCATAGAAAATTGTGATCTAGTTAAATTACATTAAGTTATAAGAAAAAACGTAGAACGTGCTAAATGTATTAGTAAAAGTCGAGAGTTAGGTTATGTTAGATTAAATTCTTGTAGGAAGTTCATATTAATAAACAGTTATAAATGAAAAATGTACACTATGCTGGTTTTGTGTTCATAGAAAATTGTGATCTAGTTAAATTACATTAAGTTATAAGAAAAAACGTAGAACGTGCTAAATGTATTAGTAAAAGTCGAGAGTTAGGTTATGTTAGATTAAATTCTTGTAGGAAGTTCATATTAATAAACAGCTATAAATGAAAAATGTACAATATGCTGGTTTTGTGTTGATAGAAAATTGTGATTCAGTTAAATTACATTAAGTTATAAGAAAAAACGTAGAACGTGCTAAATGTATTAGTGAAAGTCGAGAGTTAGGTTATATTAGATTAAATTCTTGTAGGAAGTTCATATTAATAAACAGCTATAAATGAAAAATGTACACTATGCTGGTTTTGTGTTCATAGAAAATTGTGATCTAGTTAAATTACATTACGTTATAAGAAAAATCGTAGAATGTGCTAAATATATTAGTGAAAGTCGAGAGTTAGGTTATGTTAAACCTTGTTTTACAAACGAAAAACATACAACATACTGAATATATGTGTTATTAAAAATTGTTAGATTAGATTAAAAAATTCATATCATAATTATATTAAATAATTATAATAAGCTTGTATACAAATCATGTACAGTACGTTGGACTTCAAATTTAGTAAAAACGTGACGTATCTTGGAGCAACATTATTTAAAAAAATCTCATTTAAAATGTCTTTCGTAAATTTCTTAATTTTATCTTCAACGTAGTTGTCCTAGTGAACATTTAGTTCGCAATGCGGTAGAAAGGTTTGAGACAGCTTGTTTTATAGTAATCACTTTACTCAAGTACAAGAACATCTTAATTTAAGCTGTTCTTTAGAAAATACTGTACTAGTTTAGAGGAATACAGAAAAATAAATAACAATGAAATTCCACGAAATAAAGTAGTAATCAGGCTTTTCAGAGACCACCATATAACTCGTCGTTTAATGAGGATTTGTCCTTAAAAGAGTACTAAATTAAAGAACGCGAATAATTTGCGAACGGAGTAATTTAAAAATAAAATCCGCAGTGCTGTTGGATAATGAATTAAAATTGTTATAAACATATTATATTTGCAACGATTCATTAATATCTCTGAATCACAAGTTTTATAAATAAATTTTGATAAAGAAATACGTTCGTGAAATAATATGTGAAGTAAACTCAATATACATGTATGTTAGGTACATGTAAATTGTTAAACTAAACATTTTTTTTATAAATTTTACATTTTATTACAAAATTGTCATAGATTGATTATAACAAAATAATCATGGATGCTTTATAAAGCAAGTAATTAGTAATTTCAATAATGAAAAATATCGAAATTTATGAACTGTAACATTATTTGATAAGAATATTTAATTTTCAATCATGCTAAAAGAATTTTAAAAGAAAGAACCTACTAAGATTTTGAGGTTATACGTATTTTTACCATGTAAATAGGTATGAGATAAAACTCATAATTTCTGTTCATATAGAGGGTGTTTCAGAAAAGATTATATAACACAGAAATTGTAAATTCTCCATCGCATAACAAATCGAAAGGTCCATTCATGATATAAAATCGAATATTCGCTACTGAACAATACAAAGTTGTAAATTCGTTGATTCATTGCTTGACCCAATAAAGAGAAGCCATTTTCTGTTAAAAATATTAATGCAGTATTTGTATACTGATAAAAAGTATTAATTTACTGTACTGGTATATCATTAAGATATATCAAAGATATGCATCGAAATCTATCAGTATTTGCTATATTTTGTTATTTTATAATTATTTAAATTGCTAATTGAAACGTGATTAATATTATTCTTCACAACTTCGCTCTAATTTTTATTTTTCTTTGTTTTAATTTCGTACACAATTGAGAAAACTTTAACCATTTGATCTGATTAAAAGAAGTAACTTTTATCTTAAAACCTTGTATTTCTTAAAGATTGCGAGTTATGATGTAATGTTTAAAAATGGCTGAATAGAGGTTACTTTTAACCCGATAGAATGAATATACATGTAAATACATATAAATTCAGTAGAGTATATGTTTCTTACTTAATATAACTAATATAACTAACTTAATATAACCTAAACTTTATATCTCTCCTAAAGTTTATATCATAAATGTAATATAACCTAATCTACCTCACGTTTTTGTTAACATAAGCATAGTGTACATTTCTAAGTATTAATTTACCTGAATGTATAACATTTCTCACAATCTTTACTAACATAAGTTCAGTATATTAAACATTGCTTATTCGCGTTTATGTTCCAAAATACAAGAATTCATCACTGAATCTTCCAACACTGATATTAGTAAAATAAAAATGACATTCAGTTCGATAATTTTTCAAAATCCTCCCTAAAAATTCCTGATTAATAACTTATCTAGTCTTCATAAGCTTCATAAGCATTTTTGAATTTCCTATGTCCCAAAATTGAACATTTGATAAACAACATACTAAGAATTTAGTTATGCAAGAAAAGAAACGTTACAGAATGAATTTGATAAAAAAAATCAAGGACCTGATATTTCAGTAGAAGAGATCTGTTAGTTAAATCAACAGCAACACGTGTATCCGTTTGGGCGAATGAAACACCACACACGAGTTCGAAACACGTGTACGTCTAGTTTACATCGTCCATTGCAAATTCTGGTATAATGCACTGGTGAATGCTCGCCGACTCCGTAGCCTTCAAAAGTGCATCCTTGCTATTTTCTTTCAAAAGTTGCTATTATAGTGCATATGCAGGCGTCGCATTCAGAGGTGAATATAGTGCAACGGAAGCACCTTATTTCACGGTGTTGGGAGCCCGAGAGTATTTTTTGAGGTTCGTTTCAAAACGTCCCGCGTGATTTATATTAACCATGGAAGAAGGCGGCTGTCGCACGAAACCGAGAAAGCCGAGAGCCGCGAATTTAGTTCACCGGTATGTAACTGCGGCCATTGTGTATCGTGCTTTGTTGTTATTAATGGTGCTGCATGCTTCTGTAATTAATATTATATATCATTAGAGATGCGGTTCATTCGTTTTCCGATTCTTGTTACATTTTCGACAGCGTTCTCGATGCAACGTGAAATAATGCTCGTGGAACAATTGCAGAATGTTAAATGTTTTATGCGAGAATTATCTTTGTTGTTTCATAAACTGTGGAATGTTCAAATTGAATATTTTTGAATACGTTTACTGCATCGTTACTGCAAACAATTTTCATTTGTTTTTTTAGAGATGTTACGTATTTATTGTGTTAAAAAATGTTGTTTTTAGGTTTTTATTAATATGATATTTTTATAATAGGCTAACATAATGCAACTCATGATTTTGTGTAATATATTAGTTTCGTATTGCATGTTTTTTTGTTATTTTTTTGACACATGAGTACAGTATATTTTATGATTTTTATTTGTAGATGTTTATTAGTATTTATTACAACAATAGCCTTCACTAAACTATCTCGCAACTTTTACTATCCATAAGTGTAATGTAACGTTAAAACAAAATATTTAATAAAAAATGGTAAAATTTATCTTATAGTATCTCTAATACTCTAATAAAATTATTGTTTTTAATAATAATAATAACAATGGTAATAACTGTAATAATATAATACTATAATAATTATTGTTTAATTTATATTTGATAAAGGTACAAGTTAAACTTTCAAAGAGATTTAAACAAATATTTAATAATAATATTTTGTTATCACAAAACTGATGTCACAGATTAAATCTAAAAAACTAATGAATTAGTATTTCATATTAAATTAAATTGAAAGTTCTGCTACTTTATCATAATAATTTATATTTGCACAAATAGGTTAGAGTTTTACCGACATCACGTTCGGTTCAGATCAATATGGCGGAACATTTTCGATCACTACATCACGTAACATTAATAACAGGTGTTTAATTAAAAACGTGAGAGAGAAGAAAAACATATTGGACAGTTAACTGTGAAGTTTTATAGTCATTTCTTACATGTTTTATTCCACGGACGAGCGATGCGATCGACATCTTCCACACGATTAATTCGAAAATTCTTTTTCCTGTACCTCTCATCGATTTTCACCTGTATAACCATTCCGTTTGCTGACCATCGGAAAGGATGGTCAAGGGGAATGTCAATTTTCAACGGTGACAGTTTTTCGATTTCGCATCGGCTGCGTTGCGGTAAATACTTTTTCCGTGAACGGAAATCGAGTGGTTGTGACTCTTAAACGAGACAGTTGGGTGTCCGTAAAAAGAATCACGATATTTTTCTCCGACACTCGATTTATTAAACTAAAGAAAAACACCTCATTATCGCACCGGTTGTTAATATTATACATCTATCAAATGATCGTTTTCGAAGTTTTCTATTTTAAATTACAAAATTTGTACCTTATTTGTAAATTTGTAAACTTGTTTTATTAAGGTGATTTTTTGAAACCTGTGTTGATCTTCGTAAAGATGAAGAATTAATGTATTTATTAATTTATGCATTTTCATTTGTGTATTTATTTCTTAACTTCGTTTTTAATTTCAAAGTAAATGTGTATTATAATACAAAAATAAATTTCACAAAATAAATAATACAAAAATAAATTTTAAAAATGCGATAAATTTCACTAATATTTAATTATGAATCAATAATTAATTCGCTGAGTTTGATGACGTACTGTGACTTGCTGGAAAAGTCATAGATTAAGGAGTTAATAATAAAATCGAAGTTAAAAGAAATGTTCAGAATTGTTATGAACGAATTTTCTTCCAGAATTCATGTCACAGTCTTCCATTTGTTCTCGTACTACTATCGTTACTCTCGTACCTTTTGTAAAATATTAAACGCTTATTCTCGTTTTACATGCTTTATACTTTTAGCGCTGAAAGCAAAAATGTGTCGATTTTACGGAAATAAGTTGCAAGCGTAGAATAAAATGTTTGAATGTAATATTCGTTTTTTGAAAGAACAGATTTTAAAAAGGGCTTCGTACAATAAGGATTTCGGTAAAATTTCTGTAGAATCACCATTGTCAAATCTAAATGATTAAGATATTGTCTTTGTTTATTTTGTAAAAATTAAATACAGGAGGAATAGTTTATCACTGAATGATTCTTGTCTGGATCACTGGGTTATTTGATTTAGGGAAGAAATTTGGTTACTGATTTTAAATTTTATTTTAATTATCTTATTTTAGGGGAAATACTCATATGTGTGTATTCTTATTAGGTCACACCTTTCGAATTCAAATATTGAAGTTTTATAATTCTTAACTACTTTAAATATTCTACTTCGAATTTCAAAATTTTGCAATTGTTAATTTCTGTATTTCCAAATTACACCTTTAAATATTTAAGTACAAAAATTAACATTTCAGAAACTTAGACGTTAAATCTAATAATGATAACAAGAGCGATAATAATAATGAAGAGTGGAATTTACACGTAGTGATGGGCTCGCATGCGTCGCGTGCCTTTAGACATCGCCTTTAGACCAAATCTCTTGCGTCTTTTGTCCATTGACACGCATCCTCGCCGTTCCTCATGCATTCCTCTACACGCACTCACACACTCGCTTGCATTCTCTCATACGTACGTTCACGCATACTCGCATTTTCTCATAGAAATTTTTATATCCTGAAATCCCTACATCCCCAAATGCGTACATCATTAAATTCCTACATCCTCATATCCCTACATTCCCAAGTCCCTATATCCTCAAATTCGGGCATCATCAAAATCCAACATCCTCAAATCCCTACATTTCCAAATCCCCATATCTACAAATCTTTACATCATCAAATTCCTACATCCTCAAATCTCTATACCCTTAAATCGCAAAATTCCCAAATCCCTAGGTTTCTAAATTTATAAATCCTGAAAATCGTACGTCTCCAAATCTCTATATCCCAAAATCTCTGCAATCCCAAATCCCTACAACCGTACATCACTACATCCCCAAATCTCTACACTCCCAAATCCCTATATCCCCAAATTTCTACACTCCCAAATCCCTACACTCCCAAATCTCTACATTCCCAAATCCCTACATCCCCAAATTTCTACACTCCCAAATTTCTACATTCCCAAATCCTTACAATCCTAAATCCCTATATCTCCAAATCTCTACACTCCCAAATTCCTACACTCCCAAATCCTTATATCTCCAAATCCTATATTCCCAAATTTCTACACTCCCAAATCCCTACACTCCCAAATCTCTACACTCCCAAATCCCTACACTCCCAAATCCCTACAACCTCTCAATCCTTGCATTTCCAAATCTCTACACTCCCAAATCCCAAAAACCCTACATTCCCACATCCCCAAGTCTCTATATTCCCGAATCTTTACAATCCCAAATGCCTACACTCCCAAATCCGTACATCTCTAAACCCCTACATCCCCAATTGCCTAGAGTCTCAGATTCCTAACTCCTGAAATCCCCAAATCTCTATTAACCTCTTAGGAACGACACGCCACTATAGTGGCTTGAGGTACCATCTCCCTGTACGACGGTCCACTATAGTGGCTCGAATGTCATCGTAGATTACACAGCGCCATAGTGGCTCTACTGACTCACTCGCTTGTTTCAATTGAATGATCTTCATATGTTTTGATTCGCACTTTTTTTGCCTTCACCACGTTTTATAAGAGTATTAACAAATCCCACAAAAGTACATTACATGTAAATAAAAGGTAACGCCAAGTAGTTTAGGCACTATGGGAGCGCCTCTTTGCACTAATACGATGTTGGAAACATTTGAAAATGACATATTTTGTGAATTTTCTAAAAAAGTAAATTATCAAAGTTAAAGTATATCATATCTTTGGGAAAAATAATTTAATCATCAAAAACTTCATTCCAATGTACTCGCGTAGAGAACAGCATTGTCACACATTCTAGTGCTGATTAATTCGTGCCTCTGGTACAGAGTCCTGTCATAAACTGTCTTACTACGCTAACCTACAAGCTTATACCTCACTCTCTTACAATAATTCGACGTAAGTAGAAAATAAAGCAGCTATTATTTGAATGAGGAAGGTATTTTGTACCAAGACGCTCTCCGCTATTTTGGCATCGCGCAATAGTCAGTTGATGAAGATCGCCTGTTTTCAAGTAGCGAACAGCATCGGAAAAATTAATCCATTAGCGGCAGGAGCTTCTTTTTCGCAAGCTCAACGGGACGCTTGTATAATTTAGCAGCGAAAAAGGAAGGAGCAAAGTGGGGAAAGTTTTCGTAGCTCGAAGTTTCCTTCCTGGCAGGCACTCCTTTTGATAGAAATGCTCGTTCCGCCGGTTGTATTTTGTTACAAACGCTATTGATTATCGAGTACACTCGGCAATTTGAGTGTCTCGAGTATACGAAGTACGTTTTTAACGACTGATATTCGACGGGGGAACGGAAGTGGAGCAGAAAATAGGTCAATACGATCGGTAGAAGCCCTTTCTACAATAATAAAAGTAACGCGTGGTTGACTTCGCAAGATTGCATTGACCCACTTTCTGTTGCGTTCTCATTCTTTCCCTTTTAGCGAATAGTTCTTCCGCTGTGCTGCTCGCGTAAGCGCGATTTTACACTTTTCTTAATCCGCACGTTTCTCTAACAACGAGAAAATAGAATTCGAGTGCGTCCGTGGAATATGGAGCGTTTAATTTTGATGAATGGTTGCTTCTTTGTGCGTTGCTTGCGACTTCAAATTGGAAGGAATGTTCGGAAAGAACGATTGTTGTATTCATAGCCACGACTTGTATTCAAGTTCGACTTCACGGAAATGTCTTAGTACTAAAACACCGGTAATTAACTGTTAAGTGCGAATTTTGTTAATAATATTTCTTCAAAATGTCAACAAAATTTAAGTTTACATAAATGTAAGTTTCTATACTTCAGTATTTATCGCTTCAAAAATATTATTATACAAACTAAGGTTTGACGGTTTTAAATAAAAAAAATTCCTTTCATAATAACTCATGCAAGCATTTTTATTAAAGTACTTTTGTTAAAATATTTTTTGTTCTTTTTCTTAAAGTTTGTTGCTTTGTTTATGATTAATGTAAATAAAACGTAATTTTATTGTGTATTTTTCACTTATTCTTCATGTGCACTTCTTTTATTTAGTAATAAAAATTCGTTTAAAATTTCCATATTACCTAACTCGTATTGTAATTCATTGCTGAAACTTAAATTTATCTTGTAAAATTTTCTAAACACTGTGTAGTTTAAAATTCTATCTCGAAATGAAGTATGCTAGCGAGTACGGTAGGTCTCTCTAGGGAAAATGGTGATGTAGAGGAAACAGGCCACGTCACTCGTTTTAATACATTTGCTGCACACGTGAACTTTCGTTGTGTCAATGAAATAAGTTTTCAAATATTTAGATATGTAATTCTGCAAATTTAGAAATTTGCAAGATATCTAACATTTCAATTTTGTTAATTAAATATATGTGCAAATTTCCAAATTTTTCAATTTTACAGCTTCCAAATTTTGGAATTTCCAAAATAATCTTACTGACAATGAGTTAAAAATGTCCAAAATAGCAAACAATTATATTATCAAATATAGAGATTTTTAAATTTTCAAATTCACAAATTTACAAATTTAGAAACTTACAAATTAACACATATGAATTTGTAAACATTTAAATTTCAAAAATAAATGTTTAGATTTACAGATTTAGAGATCTTCAAATTTTCAAATTTAGAAATTACCAAATTAAGAAGTTTGTAAGTTTAAATTTATAATAAGTTATTGCATTTTCAATTATAAAACACTCTTTCAATTCCATCTTTTAACCTATTAACATTGTCTCAACATTACTGTACAATTTTAGCCCAATTAGCGTATATCAAAAGTACCTTTCGCTTTTGTTGTAAATAATTAATTTCACCAAATTTGCATCATCGGCCACCATGTTAAATAAATCTTTACAATGAAATAATATCCCGCAGAACCATTCATTCGCGTTGTATGACTGCATGACACCGATCAACTAACAAACCAACTCATTAATCGAGGACGAATGAACTGCATAAATGTCTGGAAACATTCAACAGTTAGAAATTTACATTAAACGTCAAACAATAAACGATAAACCGGTGTTTCAACGCAATCTATAGTCTAATAATGTGCCGTATTCCAAGGGACGGGTTTACATCCCTAACACGATGTTCCAACGACGAGGCAATAGTGTGCTAATGGAGGGCCTAATGACTGCAGAGTGGTTGCCGCTTCGAGACTTTCTTGATCCACTGCCAATTATGTAAGACGTCCCCGATTGAACGCTTTTGGGTCACGGATACCCAACACGATTAAGATCCTGCTGCCGACATGTCCGATCCATGGCTTGTTCAAGGAACCTTCTATACATAGTTTGCGTTTATTTATACAAAATCGAAAGAGCGATCAAAGTTCCTCGAATTTAACCTTGGATCTCGTATTTTCGTGACGGTGACATTTCCGAGGAAAGTTTTTCGATCTTTCCTTGTCGGAACGTGTTGACAAACACGCCGTAAAATTCTCTAACCCTTCGTTTCCTCGCGTTAGATTATTTGAACTTTTATAATTTCGAACGTTTCTTTCGTTTCTGTGTATGCGTGGCGGCGTCAGATTAAACGACGCGAGGAACTTCAATCGTTCGAAGTCCTAATATTTATAAGTGGACTGTGGGTTGAATAATTGTATAACACCGATGTGTGCTGTCTACTTATTTTTAATGCGTTCCAAATTGAACGACTGTGTGTCTTTGTATCCGATGTTTCGAAGCGAACAACTTCGTGTCTATGTATCCGATGTTCCGAAGTGAACAACCTCGTGTCTATTTCGTGTCTATCTGTTCGATTGCTTATTTCGCAAGATGAAGGCTCGGTGTGGGCGAACAATTTTTACGAACAAGGCTGAGGGAAACGGTTTCTGATTTCTATTGGATGCACAAATTCGGGTGAAAATGGAAACCCGAGTGACTGCGGTGGGTCTGTTCCCCAAAAAGTGACGGTACATGTAGTGAAACCAAGCGATACCTCGACACGAATAGGAAACTGCGAATAAAGGACTCTACTGATAACATTAAGGGTTCTGTCAACCAGATGTGAACAATAATAAACAAAAAATACTCGATTGAATGTTACGACTTCTTAAGCGTTATTGATGCTACAGAATCTATTAATTTGAACCTATAGAGTCTAAACCTACTGTGTCCAGAGAAATTGAAAACGGTATATTATTACATCGATAGAAACTTGAATTGAGATCTGATCATCTAAGACCTAACAATAAACTAACATATATATTCTTTACTTCGATGAAAATCTTAGCACATTTTAAATAGGGTTAAAGAAATATGAACCTGAGAATATAGGGGTTTCACTTTAAGCTTGAATTATTTTTATATTAAATTAGAAGCATGTACGTGCAAAGGGAAAAATTAAAAAGAATGTATTTGTGGGATAACCGGATTATATCGAATCAGTACTAATTAAGGTAGCTGTATTATACTGAATACGTGCGTTATTAACAGGAGTCAGTATGAATTTAATCCGTACGCATCCAGTAATATAAATGAACAAAGGTAGATTTCCACGTAAAATCTTTTGACGGCGAGCTTTATTTAAAAGTAAATAATATGGGATTTTTAAAAGACTTTTTAATTAAATGTTAAAGGTAGCTAGCAGCTGTTGGGCTTTGGTCTTTTTGAGGAGAAAGAATGCAACTTTGTTTTCGACATATTATCTTTTTAAAACATGTTTGTGTAACGTTGGAATATTATTACAAAGAAGACTTTTGAAATATCAATTTCTAGAAATAACTGCGTTAATTCTGTACTAACAGTTTTTAAAATAATCACAGTGTGTTCCTAATCTGGGACCGAAGAAAATGTGATTCTATAAGATTTGAAATAAAATAAGAGAAAAAGAAGATTTCAGAAGATTTTTTCAACGTTGAAAATAATGTATTTTTGAACTTTTTTAATAAACCAATATTTTCTGTTAAAACAAATTTATTGAATGAAAGATTGTATAATATTGCAAATTCACAAGAACTTGAGTAAACAAAGAATTGTAATTACGAATGATAAATATTTCCGATAATTTCATTAATTATGAAAATTGCTGTTCATTTAAGTTCAGCAAAATACATGTACTTCGTGTTGTACATTTACAACACCGTGCAATGAATGGTTAAATGTACATGCATACTATATCAGTGACAATTTTTGTATCAGAAATTCTATACAATATTTTGTATACAACACATATTAGCATATGTAAAAGTCAGTAACAATTCTTGAGATACTTTAACTTTAATAGTAACATATTTTGTACAATTTCAAATTTCTTACGGATCATTTACATATGTTGAAATTGCTACAAATATTTTCAGCAAATAGATAATTGCAACCTTGCAAGATAATCAATAAATTTTTTATTTATTTGGTTGTCTGCAAATATTTGTAATTATCTGCAAATTTTCGTATTTGTAATTTGTGAATGTACATTTAAGCAGCATTACTTCGCTCAATACAGTTTTTAACACGTTTCTCTTGTCAGATCATTCATTGACTCATACTACTGACTGCAAACGAAACATTATTATAAAATTCCAACAACGCAATATAAATGCTTCAACTACATTTCCACGGAAGAACATGTGTAATAGCAATGAGAAACGTTAAAAATGTGTATCAAATATTTTATTATTTTACAGTTATTACGTATAGAATATTTATACCCAATATTTATTCCAGTAGACATTTCATTACTTCTCATTCTTGACTGTTTGCACTAAATACATCTTCCAAATAACTTTAAATTTTATATTAATTCATATAACAATGTTAACAAATGTCAAATTTTGTATAACAGAATATTTAGTAAAAAATGAATAGGTAGGTTCTATGCTAACTTATTATCTGGGGATGTAAAGATATAGCTATTGTATAGAGATCGATTATTATTCATTTATTATAGTCGGTATAGTTATACTAAAATACAATCATAGGGCTACAAAATTGCTACATTTTGCTACATTGATATTTCGCCACATTTACGATCCCTGGCCATCGAATTAGGACCACGTACGAAAATTTCACATTTATGGCTATAATTATGTCACCTGGAAAATTGTTTTAGGTCATGCAAATTATTACTAAATACGTTGATAACGATATATACATAGCAATTTGTTACTATCGTGATAATAAATTGTGTGGGTGATGAGCGATAAAGGGCCGCGCTAGCGTTTACGTTAGGCTCGAGTATCGATAGCGTGAGGTGAAATTTGGTGAATAGAAAATGTCTGCCTACTCAAAAGACTAGTTTACAACTCTCCAACCACATCATCCGAGTTGAAAAGAGTTACAGATATTTGGGAAAATAACGAAGATATAAAGCATATGATGTATACAGAGCATGTCGGAAGCTGTGACCAAAGCAAAGGGTGGAAATACAAGATATTAACATGTGTTAATAATGTTATGTACAGTAGTAGTTATGTTAGTAGCTAACAAATATCATTACAATTTGAACATGCCTTTTAATTTTACGGAAAACGTGAAACATGCTGAAAATTTATAGTGGTCCTAATTCGATGGCCAGGGGCTGTACATCTCATTCTTGTTCTACCTACATGTTTACAGTAGATCGAAATTTTAAATACACATTCGAATTCGCGTGAGGCACCTGGTCCGTAGATCCATTAGTTAATTATTGATGGTATATTTATTTTTCATTTCTAATTATGTGTCCAATGTATGAAGGTACTTTCAGCATTAATATTCTGCATCAAGTAGTACGAGTCGTACATAGTCAGACATGTAGGATATACATAGTAAACGTACTGTACACGGTTGATACACTTTCGTCCACTTTCGTTTCTCGAGAAACAATGCAAGTATAAAAATCTGATACATGTCATCGTATTACCAATCGAGTGCATCAAAACTTTTTTCTCTTCCAACTTTTTAAATCCCTTACCGTTTGCGCAAAAAACACTAAATAGTAAAATTATGAAGAGCCTATACCATAAAAGAGTGATAGGATACTGTATCGTGCTCTTCTCGATTTTCCTCGAAGGCTGCACGACAGTTGCACCCAATGTGACGGGTGAACTCGGTGTGTATAGTGTAGGTTAATAGACTGAAAAAAAAATTGTATAAATTGCTGAACGAGTTTATTCAGCACTAGGTTGATAGGTTTAAAAGTACTTGCTTGACTGTTATTTCGTTTCTAACATTTTTACATTTCGGTAGGTATAAAGAAAACAATTTTTGAGGTATAGAGTGGTGGTTCTACCAATCCGAGGTAAGTGGTAGAGGGAGGAAATCGAATAGAGGGAGGAAATAGAAGATAGAGGGAGGAAGACTAACGGTTTTGGGAGCTTCAGGTAATTTGGAAAAATTCTGATTTTTAGGAACAAGTTTATGGCATTATGGTTAACGACGGTTGCTATGGTCAAAAAAGATATGGTACCCTAAATTTTAAAATACATTTGGGTTTTTCCCGTCATCAACTGCTTCATCAACGGTTTGGGTCTTAACTGGTCAATATGACGACGCTACAGATACCATCACCCTAAATTTCCCCGAAATCTGCTGTACGTCCAATGCACGTCCTGTCCAAAGAACCGTGTTAGGAAATGGAATCAGCCGAAGGTTAGAATTTGTACCCAAAGTTCGCTCATGCAATGGACATAATAGATTAAGAACAGAAAAGGGCTGTCTTCCTGTTCCGATCAAAGAACAAAATAGATCGAAAGAAGGCCCTGAAGAAGTCAAGCTGTCGATAGCCTGTTGTGGCGCAGCGTTTTTTCAGGCCACCCCATTAACATCTCATTATGAACAGTCGAGTAACACACCCACGGCGGTTAGTTTGGCGAAATATCTCGAGTTCGGGCATCCATTAAAATATCTGACTACCTTGGCGAGTCTCGTGCTCTCTCCAATCGACTCGATCGTCTTCAGGTCCGTTGCTGGTCCGCTAGCATCGTCTTTTCAGGAGAACTTTTCGTTGCCCGCAAACGATTCCGCATTGGAATCGAGCCCACTCGCAAGATTGAAACGAAAAGGACCGGAAACGGACATGCTTGTCGCGCATCACTTTTCCGGAGAAACTCGTGCACAAAAGTGATACGGGAGATCAACTTGTGGTAGCTCCATTTGGGTGATGGTATTGTGATTGCCAGGGTTTATGTGTATTTATTTTAGATTTAATTATTGGTGATCAATTTTGCGTTATAAATGGTGGATACTACTAGTATGGAGGAGAAATTATGGTGGAAAACTTTCTTGAAAGGTTTGGATACTGGGAGTTTTTGGAATTCGGGACATTGAGACGCTGGAATTTTTGGAATTCGGGACATTGAGACACTGGAATTTTTGCAATTCGGGACATTGCAATTTGGTAATTTTTGAGATTTGGAACGTTATAATCTTGGGATTGTCGAAATTAGAAAAGCTGCGAAACGGAAATTTTTGGAATTTGGGACATTGAGACATTGGAATTTTTCGAATTCGGGACATTGAGACGCTGGAATTTTTGCAATTCGGGACATTGCAATTTGGTAATTTTTGAGATTTGGAACGTTATAATCTTGGGATTGTCGAAATTAGAAAAGCTGCGAAACGGAAATTTTTGGAATTTGGGACATTGAGACATTGGAATTTTTCGAATTCGGGACATTGAGACGCTGGAATTTTTGAAATTTGGGACATCGATACGTTGGAATTTTTGGAATTCGGGACATTGAGACACTGGAATTTTTGCAATTCGGGACATTACAATTTGGTAATTTTTGAGATTTGGAACGTTATAATCTTGGGATTGTCGAAATTAGAAATGCTGCGAAACGGAAATTTTTGGAATTCGGGACATTGAGACACTGGAATTTTTCGAATTCGAGACATTGAGACACTGGAATTTTTGGAATTCGGGACATTGCAATTTCGGAATATTTGAGATTTGAAACGCTAGAATCTTGGAATTGTCGAAATTAGAAACGTTGCAAAATGAAAATTTTTGGAATTCGGGACATTGAGACACTGGAATTTTTGGAATTCGGGACATTGAGACACTGGAATTTTTGGAATTCGGGACATTGAGACACTGGAATTTTTGGAATTCGGGACATTGAGACACTGGAATTTTTGGAATTCGGGACATTGAGACACTGGAATTTTTGCAATTCGGGACATTGCAATTTGGGAATTTTTGAGATTTGGAACGTTAGAATCTTGGAATTGTCGAAATTAGATATGCTTGCAATTTGGTAATGATTGAAAATCGGGGCGCTACAGTTTTAGTCTTTTAAATTTGGGTCTCTGGAATTGTGGAATTTGTGGAATTTGGGACGATGCACCTCGGAAATGTTTGAAATTTGGGACGATGCAGTCTCGGAATGTTTGAGATTTGGAACGTTAGAATCATGGAATTGTTGGAATTTGGAACAATGCAAAACGAAAATTTGTGGAATTCATGTTTGAAAACTGGAACGCTACAATTTTTGAATTTTTTAAATTTGGGACGTTGGAATCGTGGAATTTTTTAAATTTGACACTACGTAGTCCGGAAATTTTTGACACTTGGAACGCTGCGATCTAGGAATTTTTTAAATTTGGAACGCTGGAATCCTGAAATTTTCGAAATTGGATGTCAATGACCAAATATTATCATCAATGAGTTACAAAGCTTGTAACATGCTTCCAATCTATTCTATGCGTCAAAAATCGTTTAAAACAATACCAAAACCCTGTTTTCTATCGATTCGACGTCAATAACAACAGGTCAGATCACCTCCAAAATCTGTACAGAAAATTTTAGCAGGTCTCACGAGTCTACCCTCAAAATTTAAAATGAAAAATTATGGCCTGTACAGACAAATGAACAAATGCAGTCCCTGGAGCCTCAATACGTCCAACAACAAGGAAATAATATTTGAATGTACGTGTGCGTCAAGAGATCGATATTATACATCAAAGCTAAAAGAGTTTGAACGTTATCCGCGTATTGGATAGTCGATCGTTGCATCCAGAGTTATGCGGTTGTTAAGCTCGTTTAAGTCACGGTTTGTAATTCGATCGCGTCCCTATGACTGAGCTCGAAACTCGAATCCTGAACGGAAATGGAGCCTCAACGTTTAGCTTGTTACTCATCGGGGGAGTTAGAAGGATAGCGATTCGAGAACGATTTCGACTGTGCCAAATGATACGATGATGTCTGTATCAGTGAAGTTCCATGGGAATTTGATTTGGTTGATCGTTCACTTCGTTTCTCATAATTGCGTCGGTTATGTTTCTCTCGCAATGATCAGCGACGAGGTCGAAGGTTCTCTCCTCACAACTGCCAAATCGGGATTTTGTTTGATTCAGTCTGTTTATAACTGAGTTAGTTTTATTTGAAACACTTATAGAAACAGACTACAATAAACTAAATATTTAATAAATAATATTATTCATATTTGATGTAGAAAATATTTGAAAATTCTTTTTATGCTACAACAAATAATGAAATAAATAATATTTCCAGTTGTGATGGATTTAATTATGAATAATTATCTTAATTATTAAGTATTAAAAATATTTTAATGTGACTGGCACTTTAATTTTGTAAATTTCGAAGAATAATATTTGATAAATTATAATTACTCATCAACGAAGCTTCGAACTATTTGAAAGTTCCCGCCTTCATTCAAAAAGCCGCCATATTGTTTGGTGACTATTCAAACTAATCTCGCTGGCATTCTATATTCTATTATTATAAAAAAGTGTATAATTCATGTAAAAAATATTTGTAATTGTAATAAAAACAAGGTACAATATTAAATATAATAATAATACAATAGTAAATATAAAGTATAGTAAAATACAGATGTTAATATTAGATTACTGGTAATTTTTTGTTGAATAAAAAGTAATGGGTACAGAGCAAATAATGTTAAAAATAGTGACCTTGACAGTTTCAAGGTCATCAAAGTCGTCGAGAAATCTCTAAAGCAGATAACGTATTTTCTGTAAATCGTCGGAAGATATGAATTGGTAAAAAATTATTTATTTTAAAGTCAAAACAAGATATTTTGTGTCAGCGTTTGTCCTGCAATAATTCATGTCTCTACTACATTGGAAATCCATTAAAGTCTCACGTTAATGTTTAATTACATGCTCTTAGTCCTATTTAGTTCACGAAACCTGGCGAACCTAATTGGAATTGGTTGATGCCATCCTTCTTCAGCTGTAATGTGAAACAATATAAAACAGGTTGAGATTAAGAAACAATTTAAATAGTTTAGTATTAAAAAGAAGTAAATTAAATTGAGTAATTTAATTTAATAATAACGAAAAAAATTAATATTAAGTAACTTAATTTAATATTAATATAAACAATTAATATGAAGTAATGTCTTTTGATAGAAACGTATACAATTAATATAAAGTAATTTTTTATTAATTATTGAGTCGAACTTTTAATTTAATATAGGTTTGTTTAATTTATCATCAAAATTATTCCTTTCTACTACTATGCCATATTTCTACTACTAAGTAGTCATATTTTATTTTAATTCTGATTGCGGAGATATTGTAAGTTTAAAAAACATTCAACATTCATTTTAAGTGACCGTATTGATCCGAAAATCAATTTATTTCAACCACTCAAACCTTTAAGCATCTTATTTAACTTTGAAAGTGTACATCAGATACAAGATGTAGAAATCTTAAAATTGGTAAATTTCAGATTTTCAACTTTAGAAATATAGAAATTCGAACGTTTGGAGATTTGGATAGATAAATGAGAACAAAAAAATGACGACAACTGCGGAAACGTGTCATAGCTTTTGGGTCAAGTGATACACCGATAAACTTTCTTATAATTCGTGTTTCTATACCTTTAAAATGAGATTGACAAATAGGCTGATCGTGAAAAATGATGCTTTTGTCCCCACCCCTACTGAGACTAATGTAGAAAAGAATTTAGTGGAAATAAGAAACTGACGATAGAGTTGACTGAGGGATACGTAAAGTCGCGAAAGTTTTGCTTTCTCAAAGAAACGAAGTGAATAGAATTCGTGAAACATTTGGGAATTCCGGAAATGGTCGAGCATCGTACTTTTCCTTTTAGTGTCCCTCTTGAAAGTTTAATTAAAGGGACTAGGATTCAGCGGCGATGTTTGGTGTCTGGTTACACCAGAACGACAGAAATCCGTAAAAATAAAAGAAAGAAGGAAAAAGGGAACGAAAGAGAGAGAGGACCATCATCAGCACTACGTTTTCTCTTCGTTTTATGAAAAGTTTCTTTTTCCCTCGAAATTCGTCGATTTCACGTCGATTCCGTGTCACGGAGAAATCTACAGCTGCAGCTTTGTCTCTTTTCTTAATGCGGAAAACTTTCTGCGGATTCGAATTCGACGGATTTCGAACTGCTCGAACTTATCGTCGAGATTCAACGGGTAATGCTGCTTCCATCCACGCAACGAAAGTAAAATGACGCCGCGGAAATCGTGCGCCATTTTAAATTAAACGACACGTGCACGCAAGAAACATGCGAGTTTGAAGAAATTTTCCCGTTGTTGCGTCACATCACGTCACCGTGTTTTTGCTTCGAAACTTAGGCTAAACTTCGTTTTGGAACACCACATTTTATTACTTCTTTTGCGTAATACTGTTAGATAAAAAAGTCTGTTCCACAAAAGTGGAATTTGGGACATTCCATTAGACTGTCGATATACAATTATTTTGACTGTGGGAATCTATTAATTCGGAGGTTATGCGTTTTTGAAGTTTGAACTGTCTTAGCTTTTCTAAAACTCTTTTGTTGTGCTCATGTGTGCTACTTTGCAGATACATACATTACTGGTGAGGGATCTCCCCAAATATTTGAAATACCGAGATAATTGTGAGGAATAGGTACTTCTCTGAATTTTTATATTTTCTTATAAATTTTTTCATAAAAATGTGTTACGACTCTGACAACGATAATCAACAGAAATTCATAATGGTTTTGAGAATTTTTAAAATTGAGTATTCGAGGATTTGAGAATTTGAAGAATTAGAAAGTTTGGGAAACCATAAAGAAAATTTGAAGATACAGATATTTGAAAATTTATATGAACAAAAATTAAGAATGAACGACAAGTATGTCATGGAAAAGTTATTCAGGAATGTCCTTAATATATGTCAAGGTCAATGGACATTTTCTATTGTCAGTATTTCCAAAAATTTGTTCTGGTTACTGCCTTGAACTGATCATCGCAATTGCTAGATGTAAATTCAGTGTACAATGTTAGACATATACAACTGCATAATTTGGAAGAATTAAATGAAATGAAGCAGCTTGTTCAAGGAATAAGGTTGTTGTGAAGGTGTTTAACTCGAGAATATGCTGTGAATTTAGTGAAAAGCATGCTCCACAGACGTCAAGCTGTAAACAGAGATGGTGGCTGGACTTCATGCTAATGAAATTGTACCCAAATTAAATTATAATAAACGTTTCGCGTGATTTTTCTTGCGATTAAATGCACGGTATCAAAACAGTAACTGTAACTATAATTTTGTATCTTGCATTTATAAAACAGTCCTCTTTTCTAATTTAAAGTGAATTGGAACTTTGATTTGTGACAAGATTCAAAGCCTCATAAAGTAACACATTTATTTCAATTTCATTGAAAATCATAAACTGTCTTTCTTTGATTAAAAATTACTTTTAAAATTAAGTAATAGCACTGATAAAACATTTTACTATGTATTACGAAATTGTCATATTCATGCAATTTTTTGCAAAAATTAAGGAAACAAAGGCGGTGTGGGGTTTTCAATGGCTGCCGCATATCGAACCTTTTGTGACAATTACTTTGTCACTTTTTGACAAAATTTTATCGCTTTTTGCATGAAAATGAGCACTGACAGAATATTTAACTACGAATTACAAAACTGTCACTGTTCATGTAATTCAATTTTTAGCCAAAAAGGGGTGTACGATCTTCAGTGACCACCACTGTACGTTGTAATAGTAAAAATCTTCGACAAACAGTGAATGTTCGAAGAAATGAGAGAGATGAAAGAAACAGAAGAAATAAGAGAGATTTAAAAAACAGAAGAAATTAGAGAGATGTAAGAATTTTAAATGCAAAAAATTAAAGAGTGGTTGAAATATACGTTTCGAGTATCTAATCCGCGACTATCAGTTGACGGAGCAAAGTACGCGGAGAAGCAAACTATGGTATTTGAAACAGCTATTGAAATTGTAAACTCGTGTCGGAATATCTCTTGAATACATAACCTCGCTGTAATTTGCCCCCTTCTAGCACGTAACGGTTTAATGTATTACGATACCCGCGCACACACTTAGATGGCAGCATGAAGTGCACCGAATAAAATGATATATGCAGGGCGCACTCTACGGTGGAAAGTAAAATGATTTATACACGGAACTGGCAACTATAATATTAATATACGTATTCAAGCTATCTGGAAATAGTTTTGTCGTGATACAATTTTGTTCGGCACGGAAAAGACTTGAAATAAGAAACTTATAAAGAGTAACCTCCTTAGGTACTTTTAGTGTTAATAATTAAATTATGCAGTATAACGTACCACCTACTGATTTTAATAATTTTCACAAATTTTGTCAAGTACATCTCCCTAAGTAATTTTATGAAGGTTTTAGGACGGTCGTTGTTTACTAAAAAGTTATTTACAAAAATGTATATGGTTTTTACTATATATCTCTTGAACTATCGATATCAGGAAAAAAAGTTTCAAACAAAACATGAAGGTCTTGAACAACTCTACAAAAAAGGTTATATACATTTTTTATGTAGACCTATTATTTTATCTGTTATGATCGAAAAAGTGATTTAAAAAAGGTTTTTTCTAACTCTACCCAAACCTAAGTGACTCTAGGTATTGTGAACAGGGCAGATCGGTGGTAATAGACTTGTAGTAGAAATCGACGAGGCGAGAAACAAATTCCTACGTTTCTGGTTAGGTTAGGTTAGGTTACGCACCTATGGTATGCGAAAAATACGTATTGTTGATGCTTTCCTTGCGTATAACTTCTAAGTAACAACCACCGACGCCTAAAACCTCCCAAATATTACTCAGAGAGATATCCTTGATAACATATGTGGAAATGATTAAAATCCCGTACCAGTACCAATAATAATTAAAATATAATTAAACAAATAATTGAACTATACCAAAAAGTTATAATTTGAGGCAATAATGTATTAAATTAAAATGTGGCTAACAATAAAAGTTGTAATAATATTTATTAATCATTCATACGGATAAATTTAATGACAGTAATGTGCTACATTGGCGTGGAAATGTATAGAGACGTGTCGGTCAAAAGATTGATAATTATTTATTTGCTTATTTGGTCATTTTTAACGAGATTGGTTCGTAGATTTGGAGCTGCAAACGTTTTAATTAAAACATGGATTTGCCGGACGTACGATGTTGGATAATAAACAGTCACATGGACATGGCTTAATTTAAAAATTTCGTATAAAATTCTGAAAAGCAAGAGTATCGTGTTAAGCCTTAATTTAATTCCATATTTGTATAATAATATTATAACACTGTTATATCACTAATATTGTAATATTATAACACTATCTATTAATTGTGATGTTAGAATGTTTATTAAACGCATTTTCGAAATTTGATTATTATAGATCATTTTTTTATAAAGTGATTTCAAACCATGCACATTGTTTATATATTCATGAAAAAAATACGCAGAATTTATATTACAAAATGAACAGTACTAATCATTTCTATACGTTGGAAAATTATTTAAAGCCTTATTGGGAAGAACGAGAATTTAATTTTTATGCACGTTCATAAATATCATAAAATACAAAATGTTTGTGTGTTAGTGCTTACCAATATTTTTAAATTTATTGAAACGCAAACCCTTGAATATCTCGAAATAATGAAAACTGGACTTGCCCCATTTTCAAAATAAACGGCTCATTCAACGAATATTGGCCAATGCAGCCGAAAATTCAAGTTAACCCTCCGTTAGTCTACGAGATACGTGGCTGATTTTTTATAAAATAATTACAATAAAATTTTGTACAAAATAATTGACATAACATTTCAACTTTCTTTGTCTATTTTAATAATGTAGCTGAGATTAGTTAGTTCTGACTGACCTGACAACTAAGTCATAGGGCAAGGGGTTAAAAATTCTACTAATATTTATTATGTCTAACCTGTGAATGCAACACGAATTAAATTGGTCAAGGTTAGATGAAAGTTGATGAAAATTTAAATTTAAATTGTTGCATAAAAAATTTGCTTACATAGAAAACTTGAATTTCGCAAAAGACACATATCACACGGACATATAGCACATATACCTTGTGCTCTAATTACCATCGATATATTGATTCAGTCGCCATAAAATCGTCAGCACTCCAGACACTGCAAGAGGTTAATAAAACCAAAGATATATTTATGCAACACGGTGTATGAACTATAACAACAAATTGAAGACAGCCATTGTCCCTGTTGGAATATACAAAAATCCATAAGACAAATCCATAGACATAAAGAATATACTTGCTATGTTTTATTCAGCTAAATCATTTAAACCTGCTTCAAATCCCAATAGTACGCACCCGTTAGAAAATAGAAATCGACGAACAGTCGAAGCAGGCCATGTGCCTTAGTGCACTTCCCCTTCCGGTTTCTCCCCGCCCAAGTGCTCTAAACGACCATGTTAACGGGGGTGTTCTCAGTACGAGATTGTGTCTACATTCTTGTATCGCCTTTAGCCGAGAAAAGATACGATTAACCTCTGAGTATTTTTCAAACGCCCACAAGTTTATTCGGCGAACCCACCCTTTACCGAAATATTCCTGATAGTCTTAGGGATCGTTTACATTTTTCCAGTAAGCCATAACAGTGGCGCGTGCAAGGTAGTCGAATTTTTGCGTTTGTTACTTTGCGTATACCAGGTCTATTGTTGGAAAATGGTATCTTCCTTCCATCAGGCCCTGCGTCTGTACCCGCCCTTTTTTAACACAAATATGGAGATTCAGGCAAAGTAACGCCTGGTACAGGCAAAGTAAGAAGCACAAAAATTCGACTACCTACTTGCACGTGATACGGCTTACTGGCATAGTGTAAACGGTCCCTATCGGTGATAGCTGCTGTCAAGGAAATCCAAACTCAATTCAAATTCCCCACTTTCTCGCGCTACTTCTACATTCCTTGACGATGTCCTGGAACAGTGTTCATAGTAAAACTGCAATCAGCCTGATCGCTAATGCGCTTCCACGACGGCATACTACATTGCTGCCGCGGTTTTGCCTGCTCGAAATGGAATTTGCAATTATCCGGCCGCAGAAGGACCGCTTTGTTCTGGATAGCGCGTCGCGTCCACTGAATCTCCAGGCAGTTTCTGTTCTACTGCCAGCCAGACAGCCTCTCCTGGTGAAGCGTATTCGAAAAAGCGGGAAATTAAGCGCGACCAGTGAATCGTTAATTATTGACCTTTGAATAACGAGCTGGATTAATGACTTCCTCTCCTCGATACGTACAAATTATTTGCACTTTATCGTCATATATCTCGGCCGCAGCTTGAGATCAGGGTTATTAAAAATCCACGTGGAACATTTCTCTTGACTTTGATGCCTGAGAATGTGCCTATTTTTATCTTAATTTTTAACGTTGGAAATTATTACGTTATATGTAATAATATAATAGGATAAGATAATACCGAGCTAATAATAATATAAAATTATTTAAATATTTTGAAAAATTATTTTATTCGTGTACTTATTACTTGATATAGTAATTTATCATTTGTGTATCGATTAATGTAAAATTACCCAAATAATATTTTCAAAAATTATTAATTAATAATATACTTATTATATGATATACTAATTTATAATTTGTGTGTTGATGAAAAGTGAACATGCTAGTTAAGACTAGAACCAACAGGGTTAAATGCAAACTTTTAAATTGAAAAGAAAGTGAAAAATAAGTATGGAAGTAACTAACGTGTACCATTCTTTATTTATGATAGGCGTTTAATATAATTTTAATCGTCACAAAGAAAATGTTGGTAAACCCTGGATTCCCCAAATTGGCACGGAACAAGGATAGTCTATAAATAAAATTCATTATTGAGAAACAGCTGTACCGTGCTATCTCAATTTTGATGTCGTAAATAAGTAACTATAAGGTAGTATATATTGGCGAACTCGGTGAGCTTCCCCAGGGAAAGTGGTGATATAGAGAACAATATTTAACACGCGTCTTACTAGTTTAAAAATTTCTAAAGTTACAAATTTTTAAACTCTTAAATGTCTATGATTAAAAATTTGTCAATTTCTTTTAGAGAGTTTTTATATATTACTTTTAATAATTAAAAATTTCTGTTTTATTCAATTGTCGATACCTAAATTCTTGAATTTCCAAATCATCAGATTTCTCAATTTTTTAAATTACTAAATTACTAAATTTCCAATTTTTCAAACACTCAAATTATCAGGTCTTTTAATTTTGAAGCTCAAAAATCTTCAAATTTGAAAATTTTCAAGTTCAATTTTTTTGTATCAAACATTTAAATCTTTTAAATTTCCGTATTTCTAAAATTCTAAATTTCCAAATCTTCGAATTCCCGAATTTCTAAATTCCTGCATTCCTAAATTTTTAAATTTCTGAAGTCCAAATATTTGCATTCTCAAATCTCTAACTTAAAAATAAATAAACTGTAAATTTTGTTACAAACATTTTCTTAGTAACATAGTATTTATATCAATCCATAAACAGCTCAACATTATTATAATTTTGTAACCGGAGAAATAATAATCAAGAAAATATCTAAGGATAAAAAATTATAATAGTGCTATCTATAGCTCTAGTCAAATAAGTGATGCATCTAATAGTGTCACTTAAAACCTTAATAATTTTCCAATTTATTTTATATTATAAAAAAAATGTCCCTGTAACGTCACCTCATGTCTATTTATAAAAGGAATGTTCCACCTTAGTCAGTTTATAACAGATATAGCAAGGATTGCAGGAACACGAGTGGAGGCTAGATTTAATAATTAATTATTTTGTTTAGCAGGATATGATGTGTAATAATTCTTCGGTGTACGTATTCGTAGCCGGCGATGCAATTACTGGGAACAGCAGCGCAAACGGTACTCCCTAATGGCGAGTTTGTTACTCGTGCCGTGACGAGTTTCCGGTTCTCCGGAAATTCCACGAATTTAACCTTGGATCTCTCGTATTTTCGCGACGGTGACATTTCGGAGGAAAGTTTTTCGATCTTTCCTTGTCGGAACGTGTTGACAAACACGCCGTAAAATTCTTTAACCCTTCGTTTCCTCGCGTTAGAATATTTGAACTTTTATAATTTCGAACGTTTCTTTCGTTTCTGTGTATGCGTGGCAGCGTCAGATTAAACGACGCGAGGAATTTCAATCGTTCGAAGTCCTAATATTCATAAGTGGACTGTAGGTTGAATATTTGTATAACACCGATATGTGCTGTCTACTTATTTTTAATGCGTTCCAAACTGAACGACTGTGTGTCTATGTATCCGATGTTTCGAAGCGAACAACTTCGTGTCTATGTATCCGATGTTCCGAAGTGAACAACCTCGTGTCTATTTCGTGTCTATCTGTTCGATTGCTTATTTCGCAAGATGAAGGCTCGGTGTGGGCGAACAATTTTTACGAACAAAGCTGAGGGAAACGGTTTCTGATTTCTATTGGATGCACAAATTCGAGTGGAAATGGAAATCCGAGAGACTGCGGTGGGTCTGTTCCCCAAAAGTGACGGTACATGTAGTGAAACCAAGCGATACCTCGACACGAACAGGAAACTGCGAATAAAGGACACTACTGATAAGATTAAAGGTTCTGTCAACCAGATGTGGACAATAATAAACTAGAAATGGTCGATAGAATGTTACGATTTCTTAAGTGTTATTAATGCTACAGAATCTATTAATTTGAACCTATAGAGTCTAAACCTACTGTGTCCAGAAAAACTGAATACGGTATATTATTATATCGATTGAAACTTGGATACTATAGTCATCTAACATTTCTTCCTTTTGATTCACGAGAATATTTATGACATCCCGAAGTAAATTACTAAATTTATTGAATTATTGTCTTGTTAATTATTGACGTATCCTATATTTTACATTATCGGAATTCTGATCAATATTATCTAATTGTAATTACCAACGAACAAAATGAAGTCGCGGGAAACATGAGATATTCTGTGGAGCAAATGTTAAATAATTTTCCATATTACTGAGTATTGAATATTCAATCATTATAGTTAAATTTGACCGTACAATTAATCAATTAAACGCTGATTAATTATGAAATCCGTAGGTGAAAATATATATATGTATATATAAAAGTGTAATAAGGAAGATAATTATTGAAATGTTTAACTGTGAATGGTTAGTTCAAACTTAGAATTTTCAGGTGTTATTTGAAAAGAAACGTAGAAAAACGATACAAAAGATCAGTTGAAGAGCGAGAAAAAGAATGTTCCGTTTACTTTGTACAAGTAATTTGATAGAAAGGCAGAGAACAGGACATCTTTTTATTTCTCTTCATCCTTTGACTTGTCGTAAGTTTCGCGAACAAACCAAAAAGTAGGTGAAACAAGAGAAAGAAAGTTATAGAAAGCTTGATGGAGGCTGTTGCCAGCCAGAAAGCGTGTACTAGGCTTCTCGATGTTTCAAAATAATTTTCGTTAATGAAGTCACTGACGTCGGACAACAGCTTTTTATATTCATTAACATAATATTTACTGATATTAATTATTAACAATCTCACAAACGGAAATAGATAGGAACAACTATGCACGTTTCTTTCAAGTGATTAATATGGTTTACGTAAAATTTTTAATTTCTGAGTTATGGATATCTATATATTTTTGAAGACAGTGTCAATTACAAAGTTTATGTAAAAATTGCAATTTAAAATATTAAAATATTTCATATATATTTTTAATATTTTTCGTAGTTATTCCACATATTCTTCCTTGAAAGTTTAGTTGAAACATTGCGTAATTTTCTTCTTGTAGAATGACTCTCTATGGTTATCTTAAAAATTGTTACTTCTCAATTAACGTGGTTCTTCTTCAAAATTGTTAGTTCAAAATTTATTCTGGTTATTTACGAATAATTAGTTCACAAATGTACTATGTAATAATATTTCAACGTTAAACACACACGTTCTAAAATTATAGTACGTCGAAAAGAACATTGTGGTCTTTTTCTTGAAAAGCACAAAATTCAATGACTGATGGGACCCGTAATATTTAATTCAGTACTGTATCGATTATTCATAAAGCTCAACACATTAACAGTATACAAAATTAAAGAAACTATTTCATCAAATTATTGGTTTATTTCAAGCTGACTTTTAATAAATGAACATCATTCTGGCTAATGAATAGGAAACAGTAACAAAGATGAAATAAGAATAGGGAATGCGATAAAAAATGAATGAATTATCATACCTATGGGTGCGCGAAAATGAGGTTAGAAGTCGTAAGTCGATAAGTAAGGAGAGAAATACGGCGGCAATGCCGAAATTAACAATAGCCTTTAAGAAGCGAAGGGGGACAAAAGATAGACAGTGGCAAACTGGCAAAGGATAAGGGCGAAGGGGAGGAAGGAAAATCCGGGAAAGGTAGGATAGAAAAGAGGGTGGAGGGATAGAGGAGCGTTGGCGAGCGTGGGCTATGCGCGCCACGTGTAATTAGCAATGTTCCGGGGTGTCGGGACTCGACTTTAATGGAGCGCGTCGCATTAACCCCGGCATTTACACGTCAGGCACGAAGATCGAGTGGAATCGGAGAGCGTGCCTCTTTCAAGCAGCTTAAATGGATTCGCGTTGTCGAGTTATACGGCTGGTCGCCGCGGGCTTCGTAACTGGGATGAAGGAAACAGCTCCAGAGGGAAGGTATACTTTTGTCGCAGCAGGCCACGGCGAGAAATCGACGCGGATAAAGCTGGAGTGTTTTTTCACTCGCAATTAAGATTATTGTGAATTTAAGTGTACTCATGAATATTTTTGGTTCGCCAATATTTGTGGTTGCTTGATGTACGAAGAGAGTGGCATCTCAAACGCGTTTCTAATTTTCTTAAAATGATGACCAATCATGCCCTTCCCACCCATAGTACATCCCTGAAGCGAGGGTGACAAAGTTTGTCGCTATGGTAGACATGTGTTTCACAACATCAGGGAAATTTCGTCAGGTCCCTCTGTAACATGACTTTATGAGGGATGAAGCGAAATTATAGACATTAGATTTCTAAAATGCATCCTTATGCACATAAGGATCTTGCATAAGGGTTATGCATCAGTCTTTAAACTAACGAAAGGAAAAAACGATTTATAAATGACTCTACGAATATTCCACCGTATCATAAAGTACCTTGCTATCCTAACAGACTCGAACGTATCAAAAGTCCAAACTCGAGCAATTAACCCAGTGAGCCGATTAGAAAACATTCGACAGTACGCCGGTACCATCGCGTAGCAGAGTTACATTAAAATGGTATCGTGTTGACGAAAGGAGACGTCGTCGGGCCGCAAAACTTGGTAGACGCATCGGAAAGTAAGACGGATCCGGGTCTGCGGTTAACGATCGAACATGTCGAACGAGTCATCGAGGAAGGTCGCTCGAGCCTCCAACGTTCTGGCTTGTCGTACAAACTTAGTTTACTATCGTGGTTATTTACCCCACCTTCTTCCATCGGGGATGTGCGAGAAAGCGGGCGACAATAAGACCACATTCGCAAGTAGAACAGGCGAGAAGGAGAACGAGGAGAGCAAACGAGGAAAACAATGAACAAAGATGGCGTGGATGATGGTGGGAAAGAGCCAAGGGTTGTAGGACGAAAAGTGAACAAGACGGGGAGAGCTTTGTTCCTATGACGTCATGATGGAACGTGTCCCGTAACTTCTGCTCAGGAAATTGGAGAAGTATTGTGATGCAGGATGTTGCCTGTCGGACGAGAAAACCGAGGAACCTTCAAACTTGGCCCGTTTATGTCCTGACGGAAAATTGTACGTACGAATATCAAGCTTATGGAATAGCGACCGGTATTGAATACCGAAGATTCGATTTTTAACTGTTTATAAGGGACACCTATACTCAGCTTTTTATTTTTACTGGACTGTGAGAATTAATTGTGTAACGAACATTATGAGATATATTTTCGACCTTGCTTTTTATACACTAGACAGATTATGCTGCTGTTGAGGCGTGAGAGGCGGCCTGTTTCAGGAATCGGGATATTATCTGTCGACCAATGGCACTTCCGTGCAGTTAAGAAGCGTTCACACACAGTTTATAGGCCTTGTAGATTATCCTCCTCACCCCTGTGTTACTTGCTTGAGCGGGTCTTTGCCTATACTATTTGCAAACGCGTCTTTAGTCTCTGTGTCAGGAAGTGTGGAGTGCGTGGTGTGTGCGTGAGTAATGCGTGAGACAAGGGCGTTCCTATCGGCATATTTAGTGACAGTACATTATTTGTTATCTAGTATATATACAAACATATATGAGATAATGTATGCGTGGACGTGCAGTTGAGAGAATGTAAGTGAGTATGCGTGAACGTATGTGGAAGTACAAGCGAGTATGAGAGCGTGTATGCAGGTGTAGGAATGCGTGAGGAACGACGAAGATGAGTATCAATGAACAGAAGACGAAGGACAATTAAAAGGAGATACGCAACGTGTTCGGAGTTCTATTTGTACTTATTATTATTATTATATTTATTACTGAACTTAACGAGTGCCTCGACTCTTTCGGGTCCCATCCTACGTGTACATGCTGTTTTCGAAATGGTGGTACAAATGAAAAGAAGGTGAATTTACATGAAAGAATAAGGTAAAGTATGATAGAATACAATTTTTTCATAGGTCACCTCATTTTCGAAAAAACTGAGTTAGTACGGTTTCGAAGTGTTTATAAAAAATTTGTTCACGACACATAAGATGATCAATGTAACAATTTTTCATTACTTTAAGAATTATGTTACTAAACGAATAAATCCAATCATTAATACTATTAAAGTTCGTTATCAGTTCTTCATAACATATACTTGAAAAATTGAAGAATTGAAGAATTGAAGAATTGAAGAGTTGAAGAATTGAAGAATTGAAGAATTGAAGAATTGAAGAATTGAAGAATTGAAGAATTGAAGAATTGAAGAATTGAAGAATTGAAGAATTGAAGAATTGAAGAATTGAAGAATTGAAGAATTGAAGAATTGAAGAATTGAAGAATTGAAAGGTTGAAGAATTGAAAAATTGAAAAATCAAAACATTGAAGAACTGAAAACTTGAAGAATTGAAAAATTGTAAACTTGATGATTTGAAATAATAAAAATCTGAAAATTTGCCATTTTAAAAGTTTAATAGTTTAAAAATTGAAAAATTAATAGGTTTTAGAATTTGCAAATTAAAAAATTTCAGAATTAAAAAGTTTACGAGTTTGTAAATTTAAGATTTTGGAGATTAAATAAAGCGAAAAGTTTTAAATGACAAAGTTTGATGTAACAAAGTATTTAACAGTTGAATAAACGATTTAGTTAAATCTTCAGGTACGTATATTTCGGTATAATCGGGCTTAAAATTGGAACGTTGTACGGAACAAGTATGTCGAAGACTTCGATGTGGATTAATTATTCTACAACTGCATTTGAATGATCGAAAATCGAACGGTGCTCTGCGCGTCAGTTAAATCGTTACTCGATATCTCTTTGATTCCATTTTCAACTGACCGCAAAGTTTTGATGATTCCGCAACCGCTTGCTACTCGTCGATCACCGAAATTCTGCCACAAACCATACGAGCGTAAACGTTCGGTCAATGACATAATTTGCTTGATAAACGTCTGGAAATAGCACACACGTGATGAGATTGAGAAGATCTGTTCGTCGACGTTAATGTATGGCACTTTTAATCCTCGGCCATTTATCATTTCATTCCAGTTACACGATCGTGATCGTGGTAATGATTTTATTGAACGTGCTTTCCGTAATGATTTCATTGAAGTATCATGATTTTGATATTATTATTACCATTTTCTTGATAATAGAGTTTGTGAATTGGAGTATACATTGAATTCCGAAAATAATGTTATGAATTTACAATTACTTTATTGTAAATAAATATTATGTTGAATTGCAAATAAAGAATCTGTAAATGATTCGTTTAGAATAGGGTATCTTAACATTTTTAACGTAATTTATTTATTTATAAAGATTCGTATGTTTATAAAATTTTCAAACATTTTGTAAGTCAAGTTGTAAAATTTAAAAATTTAATTGAACATTCAGTATATTACTTCACTTCAATTTTTTATTATTGTAATTTAATTATGAAGTATTTTAAAATTATAAAAATTAACTAAATAATTGATGTGATGTTTGTTAAAGATTCTGATATAAGTTATAAACAAAATAATACAAAATAAAATAATATTTAATAACATTGTTGTTATTGTTACACTTTGCTATGTTCTTTTTTAGCGTCTATTTACTTTAATATTTATAATATTTCATGTAATATTAATATTAATATTTACAGTATTTTATATAATACTAATTCTTCATATCTAATATTCTTCATAATTTATTTCATAAAATTTTCCACACTTAATTATATATAGACGTATCAACATTATTACTATTTAAATTGAAAGTACAAATTAGCAGTGATTCTCTATAATATTTATATTTTCCCCTATATATTTCCTATTTAGCTAGCAATCATCTTTGATTTTCCATAATCATTATCATTAAACACGTGAATTTTGTAGTATTTCTACCGAAACTGTATTTTAATCAACAAATGTCAATCTATGTTTTAAAAAATTCACTAAGAATTTTCGAGTATGAAAACATTGAAATAAAATCTTACAATTCACTTATAAAATTTGTGCGAAATTCAAACAGTCAGTGTAAATGATCAAATTCCACATCAATCGAATTTTCCAAGCTTTTTGTACGGAGTGGTTAAATTTTTTCAGAAGTGATTCTGACTCCGGGTAATTCGAAACTTCTGACTTTCATCCTTAGATTCGTCTCTTATCTTTCTCCTTCTATCACACGGTCCTCCGCTCTCTAGAGTTCATCTAAGTTAAGCTCTGGTGATTTGCATTCCTGAGCTAAAGACGTTCGAAGTTCAGATAAGGCAATAAGCGTGAAAAAATGATTCCGTGCTGGTGTTGCGAGCAAGCGAACGGAATGAGAATTTTCCAATACGCCAACATAGAAATTAATCATGAAATTCCGTTATTTAAGTTAAACGAAAGAGCAGCGTTTGCGGTTTATGAAGTGAAAAACAGAATACGTTCATCTCTCCATAATCTTAAGGGTAAAGTTTGGTCACAAACTTGGGACAGTTTTTTGGGAACTCTGGTGGAAAATTGATACGTTACGGTCCTTGATTATCTTATGTTGTTTTGGACAGGAGAGTCATCTTAACCTTAACCGGCCATCTTAACCTTGATATCAAAGACGACATTTAGAAAGTTAAAGATACTGACTATTGTTAATTAAAAATTTATTAACAAAGAAGGATCAATATACTCTGCAATTTTCCCGAAAATCTAAATTTTGCTATACATAGTGTATTAACACTAAAACTACCAAATCGGTCAAATGATCGCTCCACAAGTTCCTTATTATAAGGTGCACAGTTTGTGAAAGTTCATTCCTTGAAATCGGCATTGATTTTCATCAAGATAAAGAATAAATGTGTACTAATTTATGTTTCGTCGTTTGTATATTTAATTTTCAACTTCATTGTTAATTTTAAACTAAGTATATATTATATGATAGTAGGTTTAGTGTTAAAGCGGACGTATCTAAAATCCAGATAATCTATAATTTATCTAATCTAGAATCCAGATAATCTATAATCTATACAATCTACAATCAATAACCTATGGTCTATAATATATAATATATAATCCATATAATCCAATCTATAAAATCTATGTATATATCTGATTTATAATCTTTTATAATCCTCAAAATGACCAATGTAAAAAATCCTTATAAAAAATGTGTATTTTTAAATAATCCGCCCAATAATGAGATCCCATAATTCAATCTTCTGATACAGTACCAAGTTACATTACTCGCATAATACAATTGTACCCTTATTTAAAACAGAAGAGGAATGTATTTTTAAAAATTCACAGTGTCTTCTAAAACATGCCCCAAAATTGACGTGCCGTGTCTCTATACGTCATGTCCCATAGGAAATCAAGCCAAACCCGATGGAAAATCAACGGTTTTTTTGTCCGTGTACCGTGCAGTAGAACATACGAGTACGTTTTCTGAGCTCTTCAAACGTGTAAAAATACCGTTTGCAATCACACCCCCATTGATTTTATAGGGAATTTTCATTGTTTAGACTTCCAGCAATTACTAAGGAAATCGCGAGTAATTGCGACAGAAAGAATTTAACTCTTTCTATGTAGAATCTACGGTATGCAATGCGTTCTATATCTTTACATCGCTTCTCTGAATAATTTCGAACTTTATAATCGATATTTCTTTCAACACTTAATTCGATACGAATAAAAAAAATATTTATTCATTTTTCTTTGGACGATTAATTTAGTACGAATTTCAAAAATTATATACTAAGTTTACAGTAGAATTCTCTTTTAGCGTTTAATTCAAAATGAATTTAAAAAATAATGTACTAGCTTCATAATCGAATTTTCTTTGAACACTAAATTCAGTATGAATTTGAAAAATTATTTACTAACTTTATCATCGAATTTTCTTTGAATGATGAATTCAATACAAATAAAAGAAATTATTTATTGACTTTAAACGCTGATTTCAGTGCGAATTTAAAAGATTAGGAATGTTTAATATGTACTACACGACTGTCATTTTGGAAATTGTTGAATATGACAATTATTTATTGCTTTATTGATAACACTATATTTTTTTATGGTCTTTTTGTCTAGTCCCTAACCTCTATATTCCCATATTTAATTTTTACGTCTCCAAATACCTACATTCCTATATCTTTAAATTTCCAAATTTGTACGTCTTCGAATACCTAGATCCCTATATCTCCAAATCCTCAAAATTCTATGTCTCCAAATATTTAGATTCTTACATCTTTAAATCTCCAAATTTCTACGTCCTTAAACTCGTAGATTTCCATATCCATAAATCCTCCAATTTCTACATCTTCAAATACCTAGATATCTTTAAATCTCCAAATCTTTACATCATCAAATACCTAGATTTTCCTGTCCATAAATCCTTCAATTTCTACGTCTCCATATACCTAGATTCCTATATCTTTAAATCTGCAAATTTCTATGTACTCAAATACCTAGATTCCCATATCCATAAATCCTCCAAACTCCCAAAATTACATATTTCTAAATCTCGAAAATTCTACCCGTTCCCAAATCCCTCAGATTCTCTCTAAATTCCCAGATTTCAACGCTTTCAACCCCTTACATTCTCATATCTCTAAATCGAAAACTTTCCACGACCCCAAACTCCTAGATTCCTACATGAAATCCCCAAATTTTTACGTCCACAAACTTCTAGATTCCCCCATCCCTACATCCCCGAATGCCAAAGTTTCCAAATCCAACATCTCAAAATACGTAGATCCCAAGTCCCAATATCCCCAAATTGCTAAATCCCCAACTCTGAATCCCTAAATTCCTGTCTCCAAATTCCTAACCCATTTTCAAATATTTTTCTGAAAATATAATCGAGTGGAAGTTCTGTACCTCTCTAATTGCCATATTTTCACTAGGCAACTCAAATTAGGTCTCATCTGTACTCATAACTGTTTCCGGTAAATATTTAGAATAAGGGAGCCACCTCCGATTTCGATCACCTTGAAATATGT
Organism: Megachile willughbiella; assembly: GCA_945859595.2. Lineage (NCBI taxonomy): Eukaryota > Metazoa > Arthropoda > Insecta > Hymenoptera > Megachilidae > Megachile > Megachile willughbiella. The sequence goes on along the minus strand of OX243803.1, from coordinate 10,251,929 downwards.
TGTCACGGTAATCATTCTGAACGACTTTTTGTTATACATGTAATAGTCGGACTCTTTTAGTTTTCGAGATATTTGAGAAAAAAGTTATCTTAAGGCTACATAAATTTTCGACATCATTTCGCGTTCAATAGAATGCCGTGTGTGTATATATACATATATCTTGTTTATGGTTCTTACTCAAGTCGTTGACTGTTGTATTTCATGAACAGTATATGACTAACCATTGTAACGTACAGTTATATACATATCAATTCTCTAAAATGAAATTCTACGAGCCATAACCACAAAACGCGACGAATTATTTGTATTCTAAAAATGTTATTCGTCAAACAATAAAATGTCCACGATGTGGAAGTATTTTAGAAGTAAAGTGTTTAGAGTCATTATGTTTTCATTCTTCTAATCATTATTATAAACAATTAGTCTTAAGATAACTATTTTTTCAAATATCTCGAAAACTAAAAGAGACTATCATATGTGTAGCAAAAAGTTGTTCAGAATGATGACCTCGACAACATATTTCAAGGTGATCAAAATTGGAGATGGCTCCCTTATTCTAAATATTTACCCTGTTTCCTACTACACATATCAAGGTAGTAAATTACAGTTCTATTTACATAACATTAGCCCATCGAAGTAGTATAAGTCAATCATTAAAAAAGAAGCAAAGTAACAATTACATTAGCGAAATTACCAAGTAATCCAATAATAAGGCGCAACTTCCAAAATAAAGAAACGACAAATAGCGAGCGATTAATAGCAAAAGTTGGAGCGTGTGACCGGACTTCATTAAGAGCGTTTCAATTAAAGCCGTTCGAAACGCCCGAACGTTCGGCTTATAAATTTTCAATTAAACAGAAGGGCCTTGAAACTTCCATCGTAGTTAACAAACTTGAAGTCGACGGAAATTCGATAATTACATAAACTCTCTCACTAGCCCGCGACGTTCCTCGATTTCCGTGCGACGACGAGGGCGAAAAAAAAAAAAACAAGAAGGAAAAACAGAGAAAAAAGGTAGGGACCAATTCAGCGAGCGGGACCCCAGGGGTCTTAAACTTTTGTCGATCACTGTATTCAACGTCTGAGGTGAGACGGTTAAAAGAAAACGTTTTCTCACGCATCGGTGGCACGAAGGGAAAGAAGGGTTCGAGTTTGCGCCAAGTCGTTTCATCTTGACAAACTCGTAAAAGCGAAGAGAAGTCGTAAACCTGCCTCGAAGATGGGCCTCGTTGAATATTCACGAATTCACGGTTTGCGTGTGCACGCTGCACGAAAAGAAGCGAGGGTAACACGTACGCGGCCATACTTTATACCATAACACCAGAAACACTGAAGGTTCCTAGACACCTACAGCCACGGTACCGTCTACATCAAATGACCGCTTGAGTCATTTTTATCTGGTTGTACGATTCTGTTATTTATTAGTTTTTATTAATGTTTTATGTCGGTAATCATTTTTTATTTCTTCTAATAGTTTTTCGTGTAGATATACGGCTGTGTAAAGATTTGGATTCTGAACTGTTTTTCTGAGGAATTTAAAAATTTGGGAATTCAGAAATTTAAGAATTTTAGGATTGAGGAGTTCAGAATTTAGGAATTCAGGAATTCAGATATTCAGAAATTTGGGGATTCAGGAATTTAGGAATTTAGGAATTTAAAAAATAGGCGAATTTGGCAAATTGGTAATTTGGTAATTTAGGAATTTAGGAATTTAGGAATTTAGGAATTTAGGAATTTAGGAATTTAGGAATTTAGGAATTTAGAAATTTAGGAATTTAGGAATATAAGGATTTAGGAATTTAGATATGTAGAAATTTAGAAATCTAGGAATCTAGGAATCTAGGAATCTAGGAATCTAAGAATCTAGGAATCTAGGAATCTAGGAATCTAGGAATGTAGGAATTTTGGAATTTTGGAATTGTCAAATTTTAGAATTTGGAATTTTGGAATTTTGGAATTTTCAAATTTTAGAATTTGGAATTTTGGAATTTTGGAATTTTGGAATTTTGGAATTTTGGAATTTTGGAATTTTGGAATTTTGGAATTTTGGAATTTAGGAATTTAGGAATCTAGGAATCCAGCAATCTAGTAATCTAGAAATCTAGAAATCTAGTAATCTAATAATCTAGTAATGTAGTAATGTAGTAATGTAGTAATGTAGTAATCTAGTAATCTAGTAATCTAGTAATCTAGTCATCTAGTAATCTAGTAATCTAGTAATCTAGTAATCTAGTAATCTAGTAATCTAGTAATCTAGTGATCTAGTGATCTAGTAACCTAGTAATCTAGTAATCTAGTAATCTAGTAATCTAGTAATCTAGTAATCTAGTAATCTAGTAATCTAGTAATCTAGTAATCTAGTAATCTAGTAATCTATTAATCTAGTATTCTAGTAATCTAGTAATCTAGAAATCTAGGAATCTCAAAATCAAAGAATTTATGAATCTAAAAATTCAAAAATGGAGTTTAGGAATCTAAAAATCAAGAAATGTAAAAAGTCATAAAAAGAATTCAACAAATTTTTAAATTTGAAAATTTCACAATTTTTACTTTCTGGATCTTGTAAATCCTTCTTAAATTGTAATATGAACTTTGACTTTGTAAATGTAGCAATATGTGATTTTTCGAATTTACATAATTGAAAATTTACTTTGAACGTTTTCAAATTTAGAAGTTTAGGGGTGACAAAACTTAATATTTGTAATATTACGCACCTACCGTATTAATAGAAATAATAAGGCGAAAGCTCTGCATGCACGGTTGTAATTTAATCGTATCTTCGAACAAAATAATCAAATTACACGGTATGTGGAATCGCTTTCAGCGACGAAGAATGGACGTGTTGATCGAGGGTTGACGGAAACGCGAGTATAATGGCGTCTCGTCATACTTTGTCGCAATACCTATTGTGCAAGGAACTTTCGAGCTTCCGTAGGATGTTCACGGTTGCTGCTTCTACGTTTGGGCTGTGTACAAACTGTCATAGAAATGAAAAATTAAAGTTTGATGCGGAACACATTCTCCTGTGTGAAAAGTAGGAAGTTGCGGAAGTCTGTTAAAATATACGAGGGTACGGGGATGTGAAAGTTCAGTTTCAAAAATTGAATATAAATGTTCTCTTGAGGGATTTTGAGTTTGAATAGCGGTTCAGAAGTTTTAATGAATTGAGTTTTAGAAATTGTTACGCAGTTAAATACATATTGTAATTTTATTCTGACTGTTTAAAAACTACAGTTGACGAAGTGAAAAATAAAAAGGTGTACTATGTTCCCCACAAAATGTAATCGATCTTTATATTACAGAGCGTTTCCATAACAACTATACTGTAACGCGATTTAAGAAAGAGAAAACATCTGCACAACTCTGAAATTGAACATTTTATTTTTAAGGAAATAAAAACGTACAATTAACTGAATAATTCTATTTTCCAAATACGATATGTACTAATAAAAACAGAAAAAAATTATAAAAAACTATGCAGTTAAATATATACTGCAATTTTATTGTGACTGTTAAAAAGCAACGGGTGAAATCTGTTGAAAATAGATGTTAAAACATTCATGACTACTGCACGTTTCCCGCGAAATCTTCGGGTAAACTCGGCGATGTTCGTGGCGTGAGTCCGTTGCCGGTTTTTCGTACGCGAGCAAATGGCAGTCAGAGGAAGTCGGCTTAGAGGCAGATACGTGCGATGCCCAGAATATTGAAATTTTAATAAAGTCTGAAATAGCCTAACTTATTTCAGAAATTATACACACCATCTCTGTAAAATATAGTCGATTTCTGTATTCCAGTGCATTCTAATAACACCATTACGTTGTAACGTAATTTAAAAGATTTAATACATCCGTACACTCCATGATTGAAAAATTGTATTCTAAAAAGAATGTGAACATACAATTAATTGAATAACTAGAATTCTTTTTTTTGAATACAACTATAAAGGCACAAAAAGTTAAAAGCATTTGTAAAATGTTTAACTGCGTATTCATTAAATATTTGTTCTGAAAAATCTGGCAAACGAAGATAGGAATTTTTATGAAAAGTGAGGCGTAGTAGTACTGTTTAATATTACTTTCATTTACAATTTGGTAAATGTAGTGTTTGAAGTGATATTCTCAAAAGAGTTTTTGTGCAATTCTTAACAGCAGTGATTTTAAGAAACAGTAAATAATACTTTAAGATATCTGACTAAAGTAATGATTTAATTGACGAAAATTAATAAGAGATTTTTTATTCTTCCGTATCACATAATAATTTTATATTTTTTCGCGTTCGAATGATTTAAGTATTATTATTATCGTTACATCACTTTTTGCTTTTATTGGTATTATTTATTTCCACTCGCACTTTTTCAAACCATTATAAATTAATGCGTTGGTGCAATATTATATTTACAATGTTTTTAAAAATCAATTATTAAATTCTGTGTTTTTAATCCTTCATTGTATTCTATTACAAATGCGCTGCATAAAATAATTCATGAATTTGTATATTTTGTAAAATATAAATGAGTAACAAATTTCACAGTTAACAAAATTAGTGGAAATATTTCTTGCTTTTAATTTTGTCTTTTGAAAATTTTTCAAACTCAGACGTTTAAATCTTTATTGCATTCTGTTGCAAATATGCTGCATAAAATATTAATTTACTTCGCAACTTCTTGAACACAAATGAAGAGCAATATTCACAGTTAACGAAATTATTGAAAACATATCGTGTTTCGTTGATGGCTAGTTATTTCTGACAATATAAAAAATTACTATTATTATATTTTTGACAGGTTGACAAAATAATACACTTTCGTTATGTAAATTTGATTATATTACAACGTCCACGTATTTTCGTCGTGTCAATATTTTATTATAATTTTCGCCTATGTTTTCATTTTCATTCACCTACGACAATTCTTTCACCGTATCATAATTTTGGCGCACAACTGTATAAAATGTTCACAGACTCGTAAAACCGTATCGTGACTATCAGTACCTGTAGATTTATCGAGACAACTTTCTGTATTCTTTAAAGGACATTTGGTACAGTTCCGGTTTTATGTGACGGTTAATTTACAACAGCGGAAGTAACTCTCTCTGGAGAATAATGTGTAGCGGCCCAGACTATTGCTTCTCCCTAGAGACAGTATCTATCTGATAATCATTTTACGGAAACACTTACAGCCATTGTAGGATCGAATATCCTGCTGTCGTAGACAGCCATTTATTTCGGCATACGGAATCGATATATGTCGTTGCTTATACATTATGTGGTTTTAAATGGTAAATATTCAGTTATTGAAATAGAACAGCAATTTAGATAGTCAAATGTGATTGGATTATTTACATATGAATGAAATCATTTCAGAGAGATCTAAATATGATTTTCAGTGATTTAAGTTCAATATTTTTATTTAATTTTTAAACGAACATCATTTTGTACGAAAACTTATCATACTGTTCTATGTTGTAGAATACAATATTGTATGTCGTCTTGCATTATATGGCCCGCATTACTAGCCGTTATATCTTCAAGTATTGTATAGCCATGCGTCGTATAATTTCGCGTTCCATAACTACAGGGTCAATAGTCACGCGTTATGTGTATAATTTCGCGTTTCGTAACTACAGGGTCAATAGTCACGCGTTGTATAATTACGCGTTCAATAAGTACGCGTTCAATAGCCACTTGTTGTATAACTACGCGTTCTGTAACTACGCATCTTACAACTACGCGTTCTATAACTGCACATCTTACAACTGCGCGTCCTATAACTACGCGTTGAATAACTATACGTACAATAGCCACGCGTTGTATAACTATCTACTCTATATCTACACGTTCTATAATTACGCGTTTCATAAGTACGCATTCTATAACTACGCGTTGTATAACTACGCATTTTACAACTTCGCGTTACAATAACTACGCGTTGAATAACTATGCGTACAATAGCCACGCGTTGCATAACTACATGTCCAATAGCCACGCGTTGTATAGCTACCTACTCAATATCTACACGTTCTATAATTACGCGTTTCATAAGTACGCATTCTATAACTACGCGTTCTATAACTACGCATTTTGCAACTACGCGTTACAATAACTATGCGTTGAATAACTATGCGTACAATAGCTAAGCTTTGAATAACTATGCGTACAATAGCCACGCGTTCTATAACTATACGTCCAATAGCCACGCGTTGTACAACTACCTACTCAATATCTACACGTTCTATAATTACGCGTTTCATAAGTACGCATTCTATAACAACGCGTTGTAAAACCACGCGACTATATCCACTCATTATGACTTTATTGCATAATCATGCGTTATATAACCTGTTATATCTTTAAATATTACATAACAATGGGTTGTATCATCACACATTGAATAACCACGCGTTGTATAGCCATCCGTTATGACTTAAAATATTGCACAGCTACGCGTTGTATAATTACACATTGTATAACCACACGTTATGTAGCCAATCCATTATGTCTTGAAGTATTACATAGCCACGCCTTGTATAGTCACATGTAATGTCCTCGTGCGTCGTATAGTCGCTCACTATATCTTGAAGTATTGCACAGAAATATCGTTATACAGCCTTATGTTAAATTTAGAGATATTATCGATACATCGAGATATTATCGATAAGATATCGATGTGGCTTAAGCAGAAGGTAAATTTGAAATCAAGTTCAAAAAGTAAAGATTCTCAGTTTAATGGTTATGTATAATAGCTAACCATTTACACGAAAATCATAAGCTTTTAGTTTAAATCCAGGATATTGTTGAAAACTAAATATTTAAAAGTAATTAGATTACTTCCGAGAGCTTTTCATCTAGACTTGAGCAGCAATAAGGTTTGAAGCTTAAAAACGTGCAAGCTATAAACCGTTGGCGAAATATCATTTTTATCACGGGAATGATACAAGCGTCAGACCGCGTTGTATAAAGCGATCCGGAAATTGTGGTGGTCGTGTAGCGTTTCAAATTTATTTTCACGTAAATTTCGCCTACTCTTGTACCGAAATACCTGTGCGGCCGCAAACGATCATCATCGGAAAAGTGATAGTGTCGCGGTTTGGTCTGACACGGTATACGTGTACGTGCCGTGCGATATAGAGTGAGGTCGATGTAGGACCAATGGTCGACGATGAATATTTTAAGCACTTCACCGGAAGGATAGAAAAATTGGAAACGTTTTATTCGAATCACCTGTTTCAGTACTGTCTGCATCAAAATAAAGTTGACTTTTCGTGCTTCAATTGGAACGATTTTTTTCCACGTGAAATTAAAACAAATTGTTACCAGTTAAAAATCATTTTTTTATTCGAATATTTCCTTCATTTCATCTGTGGACGGATATATCTAAATTGATTGATACGTGAATTAATTTTGTAAAATTATATTGAAACAATTATACGTGAATATCACACATTAACATGAAAATCATATCGTGTGTTACATTATGTATATATGCAATTATATCTACAGCACAATTTCGAATGTATATTTTGAAATTATTTTGTCAAAGTAAAATTTGTTAAAAAAAATCACCGTTTCATGAAAACGATAGAGAAGGAAAGCACAAGGTATTTTAAAACGTAAGTAAAAATAAATAGAAATTCGAATGGCAGGCAAATAGCTACGAATTTATTGAAATTTCCACGTACTTCCGGCGCTGTCTCGTTCACCTAATTAATCATGAGGAAGTCCATGTTTTCTAAACGTCAAGCGGTGCTTCAAAAATAATTATCACAAACGGGCGATCTCTCACGCTATGCCTATCTCCGTTGACTTTAATCTGCGTTTAATCTAAGCACATAAGCCCTCATTACACCTGTAAGTGGTTGAAATTCAATGTTGCAACGGTTTATTTTTGAAGTTCCTCTGTTCTTAGTCGTGCAATTAGGACACGGAGATTGGAATAGATATCTTTTGAACACGTGTCTGTCAATGCTGACGGTTTATTATCTGGTTCGCGTGGTATTCTTGCAACTAGCTGTTCTGTTCGGTGAAAAATTTAGAAATCGCTGAAAATGTAAGACATTCTGAAATAAGAATGCAATCCAATTATTTCTTAATATCCTTTATACATGAAATTTGACCTTTTTTAGATTCTTTTTATTTTTAACGTACTGTTATTAATATCGAAACACTATAGTATTGTGTCAATTGCTATTCTGTATACTTCAACACAAATTAAGGTAACTGATGAATATAATTAATTTAAGTAATTATTTTTTTACTGTTGCAGAGTCCTGTTAACGATAATGCATATTTTATTGATTTAAACTAATTAATTTGTCGTACAAGTATGTTGGGAAATATATTATTCTAAATATTCAAGATAAATATTTAAAATATTTAAGAAACTTAACTGTAGAAAATTGAAGTAGTTCATTCATCCCTCTCCTTTTAAAATATGCAGTACTGAGACGGTAGGTTGTTAAAAATAACTGTATTCAAGAATCAATTTTGACACACGAAGGAATGTCTGATACAATTTAAAAACAATAAAAACTTCAACTTAAAAATTAATTACTTCCTCAATAATTAAAGCTCTTTTTCTACACATACAAGCTTATATAAAATAAAACATCTCGGCGAAGTAATAATATGGAACCTTTAGGCTGGCTTAAGAGTAAAACTGCTATGGTAGATTCGGGCAAATTCGGAAACGACCCGAGCGTGTTTGCGAACATTGCTTAGGCGAGGCCCGATTCATAGTCACCTTGACTGTTATCGAAACGAGTCGCCATCTCGCTCTCCTTCAATACAGAAATCTATCTTCAAGCTCAATTATATTGTTCGCATCATCAATCAAATACACGGTAATACATTTCTTCCTCTTTATATTATTGTAAAATTCAATCCTGCAACTACGCGTCACACATGTGACGCACACTACGGAATATGATAAACCAGACTCGTATTTCCACTGCAATTGAATTTTGGGTTCAATTCTAATTATAATCTGTGTCATCAAGGATCGCAGAAGGCAAAACGTGCCTAACATTTTAACATTCTTTAGTCGTGTTAACGTTGTAGCAATAATTAGGTAGCTGTGGATGACGCAGTTACCTAGAAAATTATAGGTTAACATTTTAATGGCCGCCTAGTCAAATGTCGCCAGGTGTCGGCAATATTTCTGAAGAATTTAAAAAAACTTTATGTAAATTCACGAAACAATTCAACCTGTGCGAACATACACATGAAAAAACGACAAATTTAATATTTTCCTTTGTGTTATAATTATTAAAGCAACCACCTACGTTCATCGATCATCACACGCATGTTTTGTGAGCGGCCATTACAGTCTTAAGGGGTTAATTTCTATAATTTATGCTATAAATAATTTTCATTGCGTTTAAAATAATTTATTAGTCCCGAATCTGTTTTTCTCATAAGTCTCACAGTTACTCGTTGCAATTAATTAAAATTCCTGAGTACATAATGACTTGACTTCGGAGTTACCAAGATTTAAAACGGCTCTGAGGAGCATTCGTCTTTTAAAATCGCCTCCCTGTTAATTCAAGACACCCTCGATGGTTTACCAGCTCCTGGGACATGCTGTGCACTTGCACACGTGTATTGTAAATATGTAGAGTACATAGGTACGCGTGAATGTAAATTAGAGTTAGACCCGTCCGACTATTTTTGTTTCAGCTGTCTGCGTGAAAGAGCCAACTCCTCGTGGCTGCTTTTGCTTTCGTCTCTGCCTCCGCTGTTTGTGGTATAGATCGGCTTTACCTTCTCGGTAACGAACTGCAGTATTTCGTGTTCTGTGTTTCGTGTTTCGCATTTTACGGCGGCTCGTCTCGACTGTGGAGACGTACTTAGGAATCGGTGCTTTCGTAAATATTGCCGTCCGAAGTTTTACCAAGACAACTCGTTTAGTTACCTCATTTTTACGTAACTTTCGAGATGCTGAAATTTCATTAATCAATGGTGTCTACAAGAATTTGGAAGAGTAAATATTACTGAAATTGGACGGATGTAGTAATCAGTAAAATGATATAGGATATCAATTGGATATTGGTCCGATGGTGAAATGATGTTCAAGAGTTTTCCTACCAAAAATATGATAAACAAGGCAGATTAGCCTCTCTTTTATTTTGAAGGATTTTTGAGGATTTAAGAATTTGAGGATATAGGCATTTGGGGAGATTTGGGAAAATAGGAATTTGAGGGTGGAATTTGGTGAATTAAGAATTTTGACCTGGGACCTGAGGGACGTAGGCATTTGGGTATTTATGGGAATGTAGATCTTAGAATTTGATCTAGAAATCTGGGAACAGAAGTTGGGGATGTGAGGATATGGGAAGTTTGGGATTTGGGAGTGCAGTTGTGGAAATTTAGAAATTTGACGATCTGGAACTCTGGAAACTTAGAAATTTGAGGATTTGAGGATTTGGAGAGGTTGGGACCTGAAAATTTGAGAATTTGGTAGTCTAGAATTCTGGGGAATTAGAAATATGGAGATGTGAGGATTTGGGGGGTTTGGGATATGAAAATTTGTGAATTTGACGATCTAGAATTCTGGAGACTTAGAAATTTGGGGATTTGAGGATTTGGAGAAATTGGAATTTGGTAGTCTAGAATTCTGGGGAACCAGAAATATGGGGATGTGAGGATTTGGGGGATTTGGGATATAAAAATTTGGGAATTTGACGATCTAGAATTCTGGAGACTTAGAAATTTGGGGATTTGAGGATTTGGAGAAATTGGAATTTGGTAGTCTAGAATTCTGGGGAACCAGAAATATGGGGATGTGAGGATTTGGGGGATTTGGGATATGAAAATTTGGGAATTTGATGATTTAGAATTCTGGAGACTTAGAAATTTCGGGTGTGAGGATTTGGGATTTGGAAATTTGAGAATTTGACGATCTAGAAATCTGGAGATCTAGAAATTTGGGGTGTGAAGATTTGAATCTTGGGAATTGGAAGTCTACAGCTATGGAAATCTAGGAATTTGACAATCTAGAATTCTGGAGACCTAGAAATTTGAGGTGTGAGGCCCTCGGAAGCTTGGGATATGAAAATCTAAGAATTTGACAATCTAAAATTCTGGAGACCTAGAAATTTGGGGTGTGAGGATTTGAAGCTTGGGATTCGGAAATCTACAGCTATGAAAATCCAGGAATTTGACGATCTAGAATTGTGGAAACCTGGAAATTTGGAGAATGAGGGTTCGGGAAGTTTGTGATGTGAAGACATTGGAATTCTATCAATTCCAATATGGGAATAAAGGGAATGTAGAGATCTGACGACATTTTGCAATTTAGTGACAGTCAAAATTGCCAAAAATCGAAATAAAAACTTACCAGTTACTCTTTGTATGAAAAGATATTTTTCAAATTTACATTCGTCTACTATTGCCAAATTAATACATTAATTTCATTTTCTAATTTATTCGAAGCTAATAAAAAATGAAACTTTATTTCCTCAAATGCATTCCAATTATGTAACTTTCTATAATAAATCTCCCACGTATTTATATCAACAAACAAACATAATAAAATAACAAATGCCATCGTGCCAAGGTCCAAATTTTGAGTCAATTTGTCAATTAACATCCCATGAGCTGATGAACCGTTCGAAATTCGCAGCTATTATATTATTTATATCAGCTTAAAATCTCCTCGATTGAAATTATTTATTATCCCTATAACCTCGTCGAGGATCAAACTAATTGCCGATCATTCGAACCAATTTTAACGAGAATTGTAGCCAATACGAAGTTTAGGATGTCGTCCCAAACGGATTAGCATTACAAATACTTTATGATGAAACTGTCTCCTGTTGGGCATGGTGAACAGGAAAGCTGCGAATCTGATCAATGGTGTGCATCGTGTGGAACGTATTTCTGCGCATGGAATGCGATCACCCTATGGAATATGGAAAATTAACAATTTCGTGATAGCTAGGGAGAAATCGAAACGCGAACACCAACGTCGAATAATAATTCGTATGATACGCTTGCATTACAGCTTTTCGTTTTGTTGAACATTATGGACAATGATGGGTATACAATTGCCATTCTGGCGGAAATTATTGCCGATAAACCTGCTGTCTGTTCATTGCATTTAGCACACTGTGTTTCGTTGAGTGATAATGTTTCTCTCCTTTCTTTCAGTTAGCTGATCTTTCGGAGATATACGACTCGGATATCTTTCGTGTAATGCTTTTTTTATATTTTCAGTATTTTAAGATGTAATAGGGTGTTCGATATTGAAGGTTATTTATTTCACTTTCCTTTTATCGAAGAATTATATATTCACATATGATGACATAGTTTATCATGTATTCTAGGGAGTCGCAAAGTACATTCGCAAGAATTCATTTCTTAAGCTATTCTTCAAATTGATAGACAATTGAAAAATTAGACAAAAATTTACGCATCTACAAATTCTAGTATTCTGATCTCAGCATTGACTCTCATATTAATGATTAAATGTATGCGACATAATGCCTTGATGCCTAATGGTTGTCCTATAATTCTTAACTTTGTTACATTTTCATGTTGATACGACATGTACATACATCTATTTTATATTATATTACACAGCATTTCTTCTCTTCATCGCTTTGATTCAAAATTGTCTTATTTGCTCTGAGGAAAACTCTAAAATAGAAGAAAACAGTAATCCTCTTCTTTTACATTTTATTATGCGTTTGAACAATTAATGCTAGAAACAACAAATTAGAATCAGACGCTGTCTAGTTAGCTTTGACTCTCAAATTCCACAAAATCATCTCCAAAAATTTTTAAACTATTCATTGTTTCCTATCATTTCGTCTGTACTTTTATGATCATAATTCATTAACTCAATAAATTTTTCATTTTATTCGATGAAGTTGCCTAAACCCTCGATTTATTTGAATGCAGTTTACCCTTTAACACTAGAAAGACTGAAACTTAGTATATACCTATATTGCCCAAAAGCAGTCAAAATGACTGCATTGTGAAAGAATAACTAATGTGTAAAGAAATTTGTTTAAAATTAATTTTTTATATTTTTTATATTATTTACAGTCATACAACAAGTTATTAGTAAATATTAAAAATAAGAAAAATGTACTTCATTTGGAAAAAAAGCGTCTCGATTACAGTATGCTGGGCTGTGGCATCAAGTAGTCAGTAATCCTCCTTCCTCCTGAACTACGTTATAGCGCGTTGAAGGGGAACGACAATTTATCATGAACTTGTATGTTATCATGTGACGGTAATAAAAAAAATATATAAACTATTATTCCAATCCAGAGCCGAACTGGTCATATAAGAAATTTACTCAATTCAATAATAAAAGTCATTTGATTATTTAAAATTTCCCAAGTAGTCAAAATGACTGCTTTTGGGCAATATAGGTATAACACATATATATATATATATCGGAAATGAAGGAGGGGGGAGGCAACTACAATTATTAATAAACGCATTTATATGTTGTACAAAAAGTCACAAAATTCTAAGAAACTGTGTCATTATATACATAATTGTTTTTCTAATTGATATTGAAAAGCAGTCAAAATGACTTCCTTAGGCAATCTAGTGTCAAATGAGCAGTTAAAACAGTACACGTTGAAAATCAGCGATTCGAAGAAACTAATATGGAGGTTGTCGGAGTCAGCTTCTGGCGGTTAATGCCGAAAACACGTTGCAGAATTTGCCTCTTTGACCAGCCTATTGGGCAAGTTTCGCGGAACAAGATCGAACGTCGACGAGGAGAAACGGCAGCTCCGGTCAGATAACGATGATAGGAGCACGGTGGGATAGTTAGTTTTGTGATGCAAGGGTACGCGAGTCGAAAGTTCGCTCGGTGGAAACGACTGATAAAGCGAGCCGGTGACGAGGCATCCTTCTGTCCGCTCATTGAAAACAACGCGTTCCTCGGCCGGTTCGATGTGCGAGGCCCGGCAAAATAACGATTAACCGATGCTATATAACGTCTGTCTGCTGTTTCAGGCATGCTATGCGCCAGAAGACTGGAAACAGAGGATCCCGCGGAAGATGACAGGGTTAAGTAGATAAAAGGAGCAGCTACTTCCATCGACCACGAGGGACGATTCATCGCGTTTTCCATGCAGTGCACAATGCTCTGCCATCGCGTTCTTGTCGTTCTCTTTGCTGTCAGCGTGCCAATCGGTGAGTGGAACAGTCAACAGTTTCGTTTATCTCTGGTATTTGGCCTCTGCGAGAAATTTTTCTCCCGGGGTTGATAAAACAGGTCTCTTTTCAGCAAATGGCACTTTTTTCATCTGGCTAATTGGGACGACATTTTTTAATAGCGTTAATCAATTTAACACGTTACCACATAGTATTATGGGAAAGTTATAACATCAGGATAATAAATGACGTTTATATTTTCATGAACTTTGTTAAGACGTTTAACAAGACTAACAACGCTATTCAATTTCAACGATCATGCTCTATCGAAGAGATCAATCGACCAATATTCGTTCAATTTATAGGTTTAGTTCAGGGTTGAAACTGTCCGTGTTAAAACCTTAACCCCTTGCCGTTGACGAGTATCACTCGTGACTCACACCTCAAATGTGACAAATCTTACTCAAATACTCTTCAACTTGATATTTAAGTCCAACTATAATTTGTATAGTCAGGGTCGTTGAATATAAAATACATTTTAAGTTTCTTTGTTTTAATATTATAGCTATGAATAGTTTCGACTGACGCATCTGGCAAATAAATTGTACGGCAAGGGGTTAATTAAATAAACGACAATGAAAAAATTAAAGGAACTTGTATGTGGTATTTCACATACCAAAATTGTAGGATTATCGTTTAATACTTGAGCACTTTGGTCATCGGTGACCGATGCTGAAGTCCTTAAAATCTTTTAACTTTTGAGGGCTGTGTTCAGACAATAATATAATTATTATTGAGACAATAGTGATAGAAATAATTTTAACGTAACAGAAATAATTTTAAGTGACAGAAATAATCTGACATGTTGGATGACCAAGAAATTCAGAATCACCTTGGTTTCAACCCCTTTCCGGGAGTTGTGAGACAACTTGTATACTCTCTGAGGACAGCTGAAAAGAAGTCTCTGTCAAATCATGGTCTCACGTCGTTGCAATTTTATTCGAAATTATAATTAGTTGAATTTCTATGTAGATTCATTTTCTGGTTGATACATCATTTCTAAAGCACCCTACATTTAACTGTTGCAACCCTAAAATAATGTAAACTCCTTTCACTTAGCAATTTCCTAATTTTTAACAAAATAAATTTTAAATAATTTGACAAACTTTTATATATACAAAATTATTTATATTTTGTGAAAAATGGTTTCCACTGAAATTAGCGTTGGTCGTGCTTAGCTATTTGCAGGGATGTACAAATTCGATACGTCTGTAAGAAGCCTTTGCATAAATGAATGTCAATTCATCAATAATATGATATCATTCATCAATAATATGAAAAGTTCCTTTCGTCAATTAATAATTTTGACCTTTGCAAGCTTCGCTCCAATTTTAGAACAAGCTTTTAGCTTTGACTGCTAGCTATTCCACAATTTCGTAATTTTTGTATTAAACAAATAAAGTCCGTAATAAAAGCCGTGAACCGTTTTGAATATAAGACGTATAAATCCGCGTTAAATGAGCCGTAAAAGTGGCCGCTTTGATCGTTCGACACAAAATGGAAGAACTGGATAAATTGGAAAACGAGTTCACAACTTCAGCCTGACAATTACCGACTGTGTATGCGGTACAATGGGCAACGTTATGAACACGAAACAATCGAGCTAAATGTAATTGGCAACTTTTCCAGATTACAGAAAGCAATATACATGCATATTTACATTTTATGGACACTGTATAGTGTTTAAATAGCCTCTCGATGAAAGACAAAGCTCTTTTGTTCGCATGAAATAGTAAAATTGTTCGCGTATCTACATATGTGCGTGTCGTTTCATCAAAATCGATATCCTCGATTTTCAGCTTTTAAGCTTTGTATGGACGAAAAAGTGGTAAATGCTTTCGAAAGAGAGAAAAAGTGGGACAGAGAAAGTGCTCTTATAAACTGTTTCGCTTCGATTGCTTTTTCGTGCCGATCTTAACACTCGATTTACGAAACCAAAGTGACGCGTCTTTGATTCATTATTTTCAATTACGGAAATTAAGCTATCGTCAAAATGTATGTTAACTTTTCTTGAGAATCTTTCGTTTTCGGAATCATTTATTTTTTAATTTAATAGAATGAAAATTGTTTTTGGGCATGTTTATGAAAATCGATTCTCTGAAATAATAACATTTGTAGTGCATTTATAATACATTAATAATATTATTGTTAATGTGAGTTATTATGAGTCACCTAAATTTTACAGTTTATTGATAATAATGCAGTAGAAATCAATCACTGAAGGCAATTTTGTTTGCAAATGGTCTTTTCATAGGTTAATGTACATTTGCCTTAAGAGAGGCCCTTGAAAATCATCATTGAAAACACTAAATTTAATAATTATGTTACTCTTATTGTTACGTTTAACTCTTAATTATTAGTACGATGTTTTATCTCATAAAAATATGAATATATTATTACCTTGTATTCGATAAAATTAAATTTGATATTGTCTGTGTTGTGTGTCTATCAGTGCCAAGAAACAAAATGGCGGTTTTTCGTAAAGAAAAGAAATGATTATCTAAATAATATAGTAATCATTATCTAATAATATAGCAATTTTTATATACTTGTAAGTCTTGTACGTCTTGTATACTTTTATCTTGGAAAAGATTATAAGGATTTCAATGAAAGGAGCTAAATTTAACCCTTAACGCTCTTAAGGGTTAAAGTGTGCCTTTCAAGCACCACCGGAAAAATTCCACGCATCAATTATAATGAATAAAAATATTGTAATCAAAATTATATTACTTCTGAGATGAATGAAGATTTGAGTGACTTTAATATGAGAATTTACACATTATTGTAGCATTTAAAATCTGATACTTAAAAACTTGCAAGTCGAAGTATGATGAGAATAAGTTGACAGTGATATTCACAATTAAGAGTGTTAAGGGTTAACTTTGCAAAAATTCATTCTCATTGATTGTTAAAATAATTATTTCTTT
Organism: Megachile willughbiella; assembly: GCA_945859595.2. Classification (NCBI taxonomy): domain Eukaryota; kingdom Metazoa; phylum Arthropoda; class Insecta; order Hymenoptera; family Megachilidae; genus Megachile; species Megachile willughbiella. The sequence continues at coordinate 10,234,827 of OX243803.1, read as the reverse complement.
CTGAGCTATATGGCTAGATCCCTGAAACCATTTTGTCAGAAGGATTTTCTTCAGAACAAATAACGTGTCTATATATTTACGCGTCACATAGATATCGGTAAAGTCGTTTTATATTGATTAACAAGAGCGCTTAATCTAAACTGAAAACAAGCACAAAGCAAATTTATAGTATTGGTATTGAAATTCTCTGTGAAGATAAATAGTACACATCAGAAATTGGGGAATACAAATAGTTGCACATATAACAATTCTGAAATACACAGGGTGTCCTAGTTCTTTTACTATAAAACTTGACTGAATGAAGAATTCTATTCCAAAATTTCTATGTCCCAGAATTTCTGTCCCGAAATTTTTAAATTCGTATGTTCCAACTTTCTTATACCTCAAAATTCATATGTCCGAATATTCCTATGTTACAAAGTTTCTATGTGTCAAAATTCGTATGTTCCAAAATTATTTCTGTGTCCCAAAATTCCTCTGTATCAAAATTCGTATCCAACTTTCTTATGGCTAAAAATTCCTGTGTCCCAAAATTTCTATGTGCCAGTATTCCTATGCCCCAAAATTCTTATATGCCACAATTTTTATGTGACAAAATTCCTATGTCCCAAAATTTGTATGTTCTAAAATTCCTATGTGTCAATATTACTATGTCCCAAAATTCTTATGTGTCAAAATTCTTATGTGCCACAATTTCTATGTCCTAAAATTCCTATGTTCCAAAATTCATATATATTAAAATTCCTATGTTCCAATATTACTATACCCCAAAATTCTTACGTACCAAAATTCCTATGTCCAGATATTCCTATGCCCCAAAATTCTTATGTGTCAAAATTCGTATATGCCAATATTCCTATACCCCGAAATTTCTATATGTCAAAATTCTTATGTGCCAAACTTCTTATGTCCCAAAATTCCTATGTCCTAAAACTCTCATAACCTAAAACTGCCATGTCCCAAAATGTCCAGATTTCTAAATCACATATGCGTAGATCCACAAACGCCTTACCCACATATCCACATACAATCTCCAAATTCACGGATTTGTAGATTCGCAGACCCCAAAGTCCCGCAAGGTCTCAAAATTCGTAACCTATCCCCAATAGAATCCTGAAAAATGTCTGAAAATAGCGGGGCGACTTAATCGCCACATTTTCCTCAGGGACGATCAAATCCTCGAAGACCTCAGTTTCTTATTTCGCACGCGAGGGGCGATATCTGTGAACAAGAAAGTTAACTCAGTTCCGCGTATTAACACGTCGAAGACAGTTATTTCAGCAACTTCGTGATCTCGTTACGTAAGGGGGCAAAGATCAGGACCCCGCACACGAAATGAAGGGAGAATCGAGACGTAGAAGGGTCAGGTCGAAGTCAATCATCAAACAGTTCTCGTGTAGCTGAAAATTGAAGCGCAATCAGCCGCGCGTTCCAGCGCGCAAAAGCAGTTAACTCCCTAATTTCGCAGATCGCCAGGACCGGAATTGGATATCAATTCGGCATCGCAGTTCACGGATTGCGTTCGACACAGTTGGCTCGAAAGCCAGTTGCGAGACCTGACGTCCGATGCAGATGCATGGGAGAAACCGTGCCAAATGCGGAGCCGGAGGAAACGGTTAGCTGGGTATTTCGGATATGCCGTGAAACCGGCGGCAATGTCGCTCCGGTCAACTTCTGGTCTTGATGTTTATTCGGTGAAAACGAGTAGAAACGGCGCCGACAACTGGGCTTGTCGTTCGCGAATTAATTTACCGTTCGAGAACCTTCCTCTTCGGCAAGACGTACAACTGATGGGCAACGTGGATGTGCGAATGGCGTGCAGTCGCGGACACTGACTCGTCAGTTCTTTTGTCACTGAGTCAATGCTTTTATTAGGTAGAATGTAGGATTGGGTCTCAGAAAGGTGCGAATAAAACTCATACACAATTTCAAGAATAATATTATTGCGTACTCTTAAAATCGTAAAACCATCAAGTTTATCTTTATTCTTTGCAATATTCTTGAAGATACCGTTGCCTTTTGCAGCTGTTTATTACGGACAATTTTGAACCCCAAATTTTTCTATTTAACATATTTTGTCAAAACTCAGCAAACTTTATGGTTTTATTTCTGTTGAACCATTAGGTGACGAGCGTAGTCTTTACCTCTGGTAAAACTTGACCTATTAATAGCCTCTCTCCAAATTCTATATTTTTAAATTCGTAAAGACCCTCAGAAAATAATGAAATTTTCAATATATGAAATGTAGAAATTGCCAACCTTTAACAGGAAAAATTTGATGTTTGTATATATTTTCATTTTTAAACTTGACCATTAGAAATGATTAAATTTGCAAGTACATTTCGCAATCAATCTGAAAAAGTTTTCAAATATATACTGCTGGGTTCCCAATATTTCACAAGTTTTTTTTTTTAATTTTTATACGTGTAAAAACTAGAATCTCGATTTTTCCCAGTTACTACCCTTTGATGTGCACGGGTTACCTATTAAGACCCCTCAGGCAAATTTCTTTATTTTAACGCGATTCTAATCTCATCATATAAAATATGAATCAGATTCTTCTGATAGAGCTGTCTAATTCTTTGCCTTGAAAATAGAGTCCTGTGACTCGCGCAGCTTTTGTACTGTCACGAATCTCAATGGTGGATAATAAATTACTCTGAAGCACGATTTCGTTGATTGATACGAGAATAATTAAATAAGTTCGCGTTGACTGGCTTTTACCTATGTGAACAAGTTCAGCGATACCGGTAGGTTGATAGAAAAATAATTAAATAAGTTTCATGGTTGATGCCTCACTGAACTAGAAGCAAGGTTCTTTAAAAATAGAGTTTAGAGTTAACGAGATTAAAAGTGTAACAAGTTTACAGAGTGAATAGATGGTACTAAACGATTTTTAATTAACATTATGTCCGTTTATCGCGTTCTTCTTGTGTGGATGTCACGAAATTTTTACCCTCCATGTAACGTTCAAATTTTGCTATTTTAAGAAAATTAATATCAACTTGGGCTACAACGTGGTTACTCTGGATTTTTGATCCGATCGATCGATTACCCTGATCTGGGTCAAGCGTCTGATTGGAATTCCAAAAATGCATTTAGAGGGCTGAAAATAGGTGTCAGGGTTTCGACCACTCTGATTTGGAATTTGACAATATTTTTTTGGTCTGATTGATCACTTGATCTGAATGAAGCAAGTGATCGAAAATTTTTAAAATCCTTTTCAAACTTTAAGCGTCCCAAACATGGCCTTAAAGAATTTCATGACGCACACATACGAAAACAGATGTTAACTCAAATTTAATTTTTCCGATACCTTTGATCTAGATCAGAGTGGAAGTATAATTTGTCTTATTACATCAATGTTATTAGAGCAATATTAATAGCGGAATTGTATCACGTTTCTATTAATTTTAGGTTATGTTAGATCTAAAATTAGATATAATGACACATAAAATTAGATATAATAAATATAAAAAGAAGAGGAAGAAGAAAAATAAATATTTAGGACTTTGATCAAGAAACGTGAATAATTTTACATTTATTAAACAATTGCACTCGATGTTTACCTTTTCTATATACGATACTTAATATTTAACATTTAATAATAATTTACATATTATTTTCAGTACATTTGTAATTGAATATGTAAATTGTATTTCGTACCTTTGTACGTTAATTACTTCATTATATGTCTGTCCTGATTAATATTAAATTGTTGGAATATATTGAAAACTGAATATTGTACAAGCGTGAAGATGTTTCCTCCGCAAACATAATTAAGTTCATGATAGTCTGATGTTCTACCAGCATCTTAATAAATGTAGTCCGACATCAGATTAGTTGACGATTCCGTTATATCTGCAATATATATACAATATCTCTATGATGCAGCGTCCTATGTCAACATTATATTGCAATCAGTGTTAGGACTGTTGAATTTATGGTCGACTAAATCTACAAATTACTAGTATGCAAGTAGTTGATCTAAGTGCAACTTCCAGTCGTGAACATAGACACAGATATTTATGTTATATCCGGCTTTGGTAGAATTACTTAGGGATTTATAGAGTTATTATTATTTTGACGTGCGACTAATAAGTTTTTAAATATAATAGTAAATAAAAATTAGTGACTTAATGATTATTACAATAATAAATAGAAATTAATGATTTAATGAATATTTCGTAATAATAAATAAAATTTAGTGACTTAATAATTATTGCAATAATAAATAAAAATTAATGATTTAATCAATATTTCATAATAATAAATAAAAATTAATAAGTTAATAAATATCACAATAATAAATAGAAATTTATGAGTTAACAGATGTCATAATAAGAAATAGAAATTAGTTATGTAATAAATATTATAACAAATAGAAATCAGTGAGTTAATAAATTTCATAATAATAAATATAATGGAAATCAATGGCTTAATAAATATTGCAATAATAAATAGGAAACGACCTATTTCTTGTAGAAAGAAATTTGATTTTTTCAGTGAAGTTTGTGGAAGTAATTTGTGAAACTTATATCAACGACATTTTGGATACTGTACACGTTGTTCAAGAATTTTGTTACTTAACACTATAAATAAAATTCCTTCAACTTTCTCTTCTCAATTTTAAGTAAAAACCTTCTAGTTAAGACTTCTCACGTGACCAGTTTTTTCAAAGCTCAATGAAAAATAATGATTCAGAAACATAAAGAGTGCAGTCATATTAGAACAATTAAACATCTAATTTAATTTTAAAATTAACCATCCATAAACTTCTTCCTCGTGAAACGTCAAAACTATTTCACCTATGTTTTACATTTCCCAAAAGTTAAAACCCGCTGCCAGAGTTATAAAAGTAAGATTCCATGAATTCAAATTAAACTCTTAATTAAAAACAACTTTAAACAGGATAAAATTCCTGATTTCTTGGAATTCTTGGTACAAACCAAATTAGCTCTTGATTTTATGTATTATGAATAATTAAATTTAACAGAATTGCATTTTTCAAGTTATCAGTACAAACTTTCAGTTAATACAGCAGAAATTATGGGAATTATTTGGTTGGTCAGTACTTTCATTAATCAATGGTAAATATTTTCCAGAATACTAATAATTCATATTACTTATTAATATTTTATAAAACGCCTGCCATTAATTAAATAAAAATATTGACCGGATAAATGCTAATAACTCATATCACTTATTAATGTTTGACAAGATTGCTGCCATTAATTGAATAAAAAGACTGATTAAATAAATACTAACAACTCATATTACGAACTGACTATTTTATAAAATATTTATTATTAATTAAATGAAAATACTGATCGAATAAATGCTAAAATGTTATTTATTAATATTTTACAAAATACCTGCCATTAATTCAGAAAAAATACTGATTGAATCAATGTTAACAACTCATATTACTTATTAATATTGTATAAAATATCTGTTCCTAATTTAATAAAAAACTGATTGAATAAATACTAAAAATTCATATTACGAACTGAATATTTTATAAAATATTTATTATTAATTAAATGAAAATACTGATCGAATAAATGCTAAAATGTTATTTATTAATATTTTACAAAATACCTGCCATTAATTCAGCAAAAATACTGATTGAATAAATGTTAACAACTCATGTTACTTATTAATATTTTACAAAATATCTGTTCCTAATTTAATAAAAAACTGATTGAATAAATACTAAGAACTCATATTACGTATTGAATATCTTATAAAGTAACTATCATTAATTAAATGAAATGATTGCTGGAATAAATGCTAACATGTTACTCGTTAATATTTTACAAAATACTTGAATGGAAATTAATTGAATACATTAATTGAATAGAAATACTAATTGAATAAATGCTAACAACTCATGTTACTTATTAATATTTTACACAATACCTATCAGTAATTAAATAAAAATACTGATTGCATCAATACTAACAACTCATATTACGTACTGATATTTCACAATACATTTATCATTAATCAATATACTGACCATTTGTTCAAAACCTAAATAAAAAATACTTAAAAGTACTGATCCGCAAAATATCAGCAATAAATGAACAAAGAAAAGTTTCTATTTCCTCCAGCACTGAATCACCGCAAAGATTTCAGCAACTCTAAATAGGTTCCTTTAAACTTATAAATTCAGCATCGTCTCGCAAAACGTTTTCCCTGGTTGTTTCCGTCGGGGAACACCTGTTTGCTTTTCCCGCGATATTTACCAGTCAGCATCGTTTACGGTGATAAGCTGTATCCGTCCGCCCAGGAGGATGTTACATTCCCCTCCAGACATCCGGAAGTGGAGGATCCGATGGAGAATTGAATCTCGAGCAGTATCGAACAGTATCGAGGGAGGGAAACGACAGAGACGAAGAAGGTGAACGTGGGTAGAAGCAGAGGACGAAGGAGTACGAGAGAAAGAGAGACAGTAGCAGAAATTGAGAGTCCTATCTCTTGGCCAGTAGATAAGATTGTTTGTCCATACTCTGGATCACCGTTGGTCTCGTCGATTGTTCCACGGGAACACTGGCTGCCTCTCGTTCTCTCTTTCTCCTCTCGCTCTCTTATCTAGAAACAACGACCTTTCCGGCCAAATTGGTTGGCTCGGCTGGAAGTCTAGTAAAACGTGATTAATCGCTCGCTTCCTTTCGCGGCATGTATCCAACTTGAAGCAGAGCACCAACACCGCCATCACTATCACCGCCAGGGGCGCGAGCACGCTTACCTATATAGTGATAATCGGATAACTGCGGTCCAGAACTCAATTGGGTTTCAGCTACGAGGGTCAGCCATCGCTGCGTTCCTTTCCACCCCTCGGGAAGATGAAGAAAGAAAGAATAAAGGGGAAAAACCGAGCGGGGAAAGTATACGTTCGTTAGGTGGCTACAGTCAGCTTCCAGTTCTAACGCGTCCGAGTTTTACTTCCTACAAGAACAACCATTTTGTTGATCGCTCGCGGAAACGAACGCTAGTAAACCATTGTCTGAACGAATTAAACTTACAGGTTCTCCGGTTTTTTTCAGTCGGAAACCACACGAACGGTAGGCGGGCTTTTTTCGAGAACGAGGTTACGAAGCCATTAGTTAGACAATCGCTACTCAACGGAGAAATACGGAATCTGTTGGAAGTTAATTTTTCAATAATTCGGACAAATTTTGTCACTTGTAAGAAAATTATGGGGTAGGTTTAAGAAGTGACTTTATTTGAAGGACGCAAGTGGATAAAGAAAATAGAGAAAATATTCTTTGGAGAAATTGTAGAATAACTCATCTTCAGTCCGAGTATAATTCTTTGTTAAGTGGACTCACAAGTTTTCTCAGCTCAAAAGTTCAATTTAATTCTGTATATGCAAATGTATACAGGGTGTCCCACTCACTCTTTTACAAAATTATATCTACGTTATTTTTAATATTACGCAAAAATATCAAAATAATATTTATATATATTTATACACGTCAGAACTGATTATAAATCCCAAAATTGTTTCAGTGTAGAAAATATTGAAGTAATTTGCACTTATAAAGTAAACTTGCAAGGCACTGATGAGACATCTATTTCTCAATCCCTGAATTGCTAAATTTTGACTATCCCGACTTGTAGAATTTTCAAACTTTTAACCTTAAAAATGTGAAGGATAAAAATATGAAATATCTCATTTTTCTATTTTTAGCAAGAAATTTGATGTTTCTATATTTTTCAGTGTTTAAATTTTTCACACGGTGATTTATTGTACAATATAAACAATTTTTAATTCCCTACTTCTAATAGAAAATTTGATATTTCTATAATTTTTCATTTTTAAATTTGACTAATTCTTGTTTCTACATTTGATTCTTTGAATAAGTTGTGTGTTTCGTGCAAATTTGAAACATATTGGAAGACAATGTAGCAAAACGGAAATGTTAGGATTCCAACAGGAGGTTTGAAGAAGTTTTTGCAAATACTCTGCACATTTCTTGCATAATGCATGACATGGAGATCGCAGACACGCCTTTTTACATATTCAACTTTTTGGGAAAAATGGAATTTCTGTTTGAAGGTCAAGATCGTGTTCACGTGGTTTATCAAATTTTCCGGTTTTGAAACTTGGAATTAGCTTCTAGTTACAAACTATAAATTACTATTATTTACAAATTCAAAAATAGAAGAGATCATTGAGAACAAAATATTTGGCCTATCAATTACCTTTTAAAAATATGAAAACCAAGGTTATTCCATAAGAAAGTTTGTCAATTGTTTCAAAGTATATTTAAATTAATCATGAAGGTTTATACGCCTTCTTTAAGTAAAATTGTCAAATATCTGCCATAAGTTCAAGTGAATATTATGTTCTATAGAAATCAAAATATTTGTAAATTTGAAAACATGCACTCAACTTCATTGTTGACATAAAACCTATAGCAAGTTTGCTATTAGCTAGTTAGTTAAACTAAATAAAGCTAATATTATCGTCAAAATATTGATTTACGCTTCTACTGAATGCATAAATAATACTAAAATTCAAAAGTGACAATTGAATTTATTAAACAAATTTTTTTAATTGAAATATTCCATGGAAAATAGGGGAGTGCGGGGACAAAAGTAACATTTTCTACGTGTAGCCTAATTTTTAATCACCTCTCGAAGATATAGAAACCGTATGTCATAAGAAAGTTACGCAAAAGAATTATGCCATAAGATTATTGGTCTTTGACCCTTTAGCTTCATGAGTAGTCAAAGAGCATAATTTATCCATAATTACTATCATTATTTTCCTAACCCATCAGGATGAAAGTAGTATTAACCATTTTGTAGCGAATCAAGTAAAAATACTTTCCGTAACGCAGAATAGGATTTCTATTATAAGAAATAATAAAAAGAAACACTTAAATAAACATATCATATTTTAAGTAACGGTACATACCCGTACATTTAGATACCGAAAAATAGAACGCATACAGCTTCGAGCATTTCTTTGGAATTGTGTATGTGGTTTATTTATCGATTCCCAGTTACAGTTATGACATGTATAATACATCACCCTTCGCACAGTTTTTACGGACTTTTTCGTCTCCACATGTTACTTTCATCCCCAACCGCGTTTTCCAAAACAGAAGTATAACCTACGAACTATGCATGATTTATTGGAATTAACTATAGGAACTTGTAAAGATATCTAAAAACGCTCTAACGAGTGATTGGTTTAATAAGAATAGTTTAACTATGAATAAGAAGGTCGAAATGGTAGAAACTTGAGTGATCTGAATTAGTAATCCAGTTTAACCACCGCATGCGATTCGTGTTATGGCTCAGTGGAACAAAACAGTACACATGTAACTATGAAAAATAAATTGTGCAAAAATGTTCGTAGAAGTGAGGAAGAAGTGTGTTACTTTCATCACGTCGATACTTTTGTCTTCGTTTTAGCCTGACACTTCGGAGAGAAGTAACAAAATTAAAGTCTATTACAAAGTAAATAATGTAATTATTTTCGTCAGAGCGAAATTAGTAAATGATTGTTTACGCCACCAACTGACATATTCGATGGCAGCTTCGTAATTTATTTTCGCTCAGTTATCTGAAAAATGAAACGCTTTTCACGACATTAGTTCCAGTGAAATCGTGTCAAACACGTTGGAAGTAATTTCTCATAAATCATAGACTATGAAAAAAGATATGCACAGTTTTGTATTTATTGTTGTTCTGACTTCGATGAACAATAAATAAAACACATGGACTCTTTAATAAAATTTTGCTTGAAAATAATAAATCTAACAAAAAGAGAGTATCTTAATAAAATTATTTAAGAGTGAAATATTAGTTTGGAAGCAAGGAAATAAAACAAGATAAAATTTCATCAGAGTCTCTGGTAATTTCAGCGAGGGTAATTTTTTCGCAATTAAACGAAACAAAGTGGAAAAAATTAATCTTCGATAAAATGCAGAAAGATATTTTTTTCTCATTTCATCACGGTTTTTCTTTGAATTTCATGAAATTATTTTCTCGCGATTGTCGCCGTATGATTTTTTCATAAATTGCAAACGCGTGTACGCTTAAAATTCCCATATATCGTTTCATAAAATAAAACAATTTGAGTAAACAAACAGGAAAGCGAATATTTGTTACCAGTTCATTGACGAACAAGTGAAAAAGTCTCGTTTCATATTTGCAATAACGAAATCACTATTCCGTCATTGTCGGATTCAATCCTCGATCGATTCAGATCGCTTTATTTAATCGATCGGTTAATGCATAATCGCATCAGCGAACAAAAGCAAAGAGAGAAAAGAAATATCGTTTTGCGCGATTTTTCAAACGGTATGCTCGTTATCGCAGCAACGACCCACGTTTCTTAGTCGCAGATTTTTTCGTATAATTTACATAATAAACGCGCACGTCATTATACGAGCATCGCGTCGCCGACCACTGTTATAAAAATTAATGTAAATTGTTGCGGCTATTTCGTAAACACAAACGCTTCAGATTTGATCAAGAAAATCTTATTACCAAACGCGAACTCGGCAAATATTTCCAACGAGACTTCTTTAAAATTCTGCTTAATCACTTTGACGATTTAATGAAAAATATGAAAATGAGAAACGTGTATATTTGAAGTAACCAAAATGTGTGAATATTTTATATGTGAAAATATGTGAATTATATGGAACTAAAATTTGGTGAAATTCAGAAACTTTTGCTCCACTTTATAAAATATTTTGTGTTTATTTATAAAATATTATTTTTGTCTTAAATAGAAAATTGGTAAAATATATAATTGTATATAAAAATAGATTTGAGCCAGCAGATAATTGAAAAAAATTATTTTACAACCAACTTGTAGATCGACTGAATTTTAATTTTATACTTGTATACGATTTTTATACTAATTTTTATAAAAAATGTTTATACTCGTAAAATTAGAATTTAACACATGTCAACTACTTAAAGCTAAATACTTTTAATTTGTGATATAATGTATATGAAATATTTTTTTGGTTAATTACCGATTGTCTATGGCAAACGATTTTAAATTAAAAAAATATTTGATCATAAATTGATTTTTAATTAAAGCTTCCTGTGTATTACAAAGAATGTGATATTTGTGTTATGCTGCCTTCTATCGGAATTCAGCATAAAAAGCATGAGCATTGTTTGCGTTATTGATTAGTGAAATAGTCTGCATTGTACAGGGATAGATATCGATATTCATTATTTCTGCATTTCCACAGGACAAATTTTCATTTATGACAGCGGAGAAAAATGTTTATATTATTTTAAGAACGAAATCGATAAGGGCTTTATTGATTCCTATTTAAATCCAATAGCTTTCATCACTTTATGCTGGTGGGTCGCAATTTAACACGCCTTGTGAATAATTAAATTCGAACAGGCCGACGTAATAAACCCATTGAACGGTTATAAATCAACGTTTGAAATTATTAAATACGGTTGCCACGCGTAAGGGGTTATTTATACCAACACAGAGGAAGCTTCTAATTACTTTTGCTTTAATTAAAGAGATGAAAGGACCGTTCGCCCGTAACCATAAAATCACTTTATAACGAAATCGAGAGAGAGATTTCATTAAAAACAGAATAGACAATGAACGGGTCTAATTTCACCTTGTCGATTTACGTGATGACGTTCTAATACCCGTTTATCGACATACATTATCGTGAATAGTGTATTAATCACTTTTATAATGACATTTGAAGTAACTGACGTGTGAGGAGTATCGGTCTTTCTATCTCGACTGCTTTAATTGTCATTGCAAGTATTCAATATTACCTTGAAATTGATATTAATATGATTTGATGTAAATATAACGAAACGTAATATTAAGTGACGTGTTCCGGCCCGCTTAAGAGGGAAGAAGAAAATTGAAGAAATTAAATTGAAATACAATTTAAAACAAATAACAATTTTTAAATTTATTTTATTTTCGTTAACACTTTATAATGGGATTTTAATTAAATTAAAATGGAAATTTGAAATAGAAGATTGATTATTTTAAAATCAATTTTATTTAAATTAAAATTTTATGAAGAAATTTTAATTAAATAAAAATAGAAATTTAAAGTAAAGAAGCATTAATTTTATAACACTTTGATTAAAATTTTGTGAGTGAAGTTTAATTAAATAAAAGTACAAATTTAAAATAAAAAAGTAGTCATTTTTAAATCTATTTTCTTTCAATTATAAATTTTATGATGATTTTAAATAAATAAAAATAGAAATTAAAATAAAAAGTAAGCAGCACTTGTAGTAAATATCTTATCTTGGAAATTTGAAATTTCTGAATTTTAAGTATAAAAGTAAGATAATTTGGAAATCTACAGGTTGTAAAGATTTAATTTTCTACATTTCTAAATTTGGTAAATTTGGAACTTCACATGTTTGTGAATTCAAACATGTGAAACTTAATGTATTCGTATTCTCGAGACAGTGGATTTTGTCGTGCTACGAGACGATTTTTTTTTTATTATTGTAATACGAGATTTGTCTTATGTTTACTACGACACAGGATCTTTTCCGAGGAAAAAAGGATATACGGCTTCAAGTTTCATAATAAGCAACACATTAGCTTATGAAGGTATTTTCTCTTCCCGCCTCACAGAGCTTCCAGTGTGCGCAAAATAGTCTTACGAAATAAATATTACTTTTCTTTCATATTCAAGTTCGTTTAATTATAATAAATACTACTGTTGTATTATTTACGCCTCTATCTGAAGGTATCTATTCACGCAAAGCATTATTAGACCTATTAGTGTGTAACCTATCCTAACCTCTTAGGCACGGCTGAACTACGCGGCGTTGCTTCTCTGTACGCCATAGTGCGACGCAAATTACCTATAAACAGCACTACAATGCTGTTCTCAAAGCGAGTACATTGGAATGAAGTCTTTGATGATTAAATTATAATTTTTCCCAAAGATATGATATACTTTAACCTTGATAATTTACTTTTTGAGAAAATTCACAAAATATGTAATTTCCAAATGTTTCCAATATCGTATTAGTGCAAAGAGGCGCTCCCATAGTGCCTAAACTACTTGGCGTTACCTTTTATTTACATGTAATGTACTTTTGTGGGATTTGTTAATACTCTGATAAAACGTGGTGAAGGCAAAAAAAAGTGCGAATCAAAACATATGAAGATCATTCAATTGAAATGAGCGAGTGAGTCAGTGGAGCCACTATGGCGCTATGTAATCTACGATGACATTCGAGCCACTATAGTGGACCGTCGTATAGAGAGATGGTACCTCAAGCCACTATAGTGGCGTGTCGTTCCTAAGAGGTTAATACAGATTTGGGGATTTCAGGAGTTAGGAATTTGAGACTCTAGGCAATTGGGGATGTAGGGATTTGGGAGTGTAGAGATTTGAGAATGTAGGAATTTAGGAATGTAAAGATTTGGGGATATAGACACTTGGGGATGTAGGAGTTTAGAGTTTTAGGGATTTGGGAGTGTAGAGATTTGAGAATGTAAGGATTTAGGGTTGTAGGGATTTGGGAGAGTAGAGATTTGGGGATGTAGGAATTTAGGGTTTTAGGGATTTGGGAGTGTAGAAATTTGGGAATGCAGGGATTTGGGATTGTAGAGATTTGGATGTGTAGAGATTTGGGAATGTAGAGATTTTGGAATATAGGGATTTGGGAGTGTAGAGATTTGGGGGTGTAGGGATTTAGGATTGTAGGGATTTGGGAATGTAGAAATTTGGGAGTGTAGAAATTTGGGAGTGTAGGAATTTGGGAATGTAGAGATTTTGGGATATAGGGATTTGGGAGTGCAGGGATTTGGGAGTGCAGGGATTTGGGAGTGTAGAGATTTGGAAGTGTAGAGATTTGGGAATGTAGAGATTTTGAGATATAGGGATTTGGGAGAGTAGGGATTTGGGGGTGTAGGGATTTAGGATTGTAGGGATTTGGGAATGTAGAAATTTGGGAGTGTAGAAATTTGGGAATGTAGAGATTTTGGGATATAGGGATTTGGGAGTGTAAGGATTTGGGAGTGTAGTGATTTGGAAGTGTAGAGATTTGGGAATGTAGAGATTTTGGGATATAGGGATTTGGGAGTGTAGGGATTTGGGAGTGTAGAGATTTGGAGATGTATGGATTTAGGATTGTAGGGATTTGGAAGTGTAGAAATTTGGGGATGTAGGGATTTGGGATTGTAGAGATTTGGGAATGTAGAGATTTTGGGATATAGGGATTTGGGAGTGTAGGGATTTAGGATTGTAGGGATTTGGGAATGTAGAAATTTGGGAGTGTAGAAATTTGGGAATGTAGAGATTTTGGGATATAGGGATTTGGGAGTGTAAGGATTTGGGAGTGTAGTGATTTGGAAGTGTAGAGATTTGGGAATGTAGAGATTTTGGGATATAGAGATTTGGGAGTGTAGAGATTTGGAGATGTAGGAACTTTCAGGATTTATAAATTTAGAAACCTAGGGATTTGGGAATTTTGCGATTTGAGGGTATAGAGATTTGAGGATGTAGGAATTTGATGATGTAGGGATTTGATGCTGCCCGAATTTGGGAATGTAGAGATTTGGGGATGTAGGGATTTAATGATGTACGGATTTGAGGATATATAAATTTGTGTATTTTGGAAAGAAAATCTTTCCTTCCCTGCCTTCTTTGCTCAACAACAATTATTTACTGACAAGGCAAGTAGCCCAATGTCGTTCCTAAGAGGTCAACAAATCCCATTTCAATGTGCTCGAAAACATCATTGCTCACCAATTGCAGTGACGTATCGTTTACGCGTAATACGCGTTGAAATCTATCGCACAGAGTAGCACCGCGTAAAGTTCAGCCTAAGAGCTTAACAATCTAACATGAACAAATCATCGAGTAAGGACAGCAAAAAGGAAAAAGCTAGTAATTTACAAATGATTCTAAGAGTATTTCACTGTATCAAGTTGCTCCCTTGCTGTCCTAGCAATCTGTTTTTTTCATTGAAACACCCTGTACACGCGCAAGTGCGGTAGGTTGCGGCGGATTTGAAATCCGTGACAGAACACGGGTTGGGTTCGATTTGATCGGATTGCATTGCGAGCGGGCTGCCTTGTATCGGTCGTGGCGAGATTCGAAAGTAGATTGGGAAGAGCCAAGGCAAGCGTGCGGCAGACAGGCGAGGTAATACATACAATCTCCCTTGTTGTCTGGCATCGAGTTGCAGCAACGACGACAGGGTCGGTACAACGACGGACAGAGGGAAAGGTTGGCACAACGGGAGAGACAGCAGTCCAAGAAAGAAAGAGAGAAACGTGAGCCGGTACGGCGAGCTTTGAAAAGCGCGGCAACTACCGGAAGTCTTATAAACAATCCCAAGAGCGATGGGAACAGGAACCGAACTACCCACGGCCCCGTGCAAAGAGGATCAATGGCGAACAGAATGCGTGTAAACAGCAAAGCAGCGTAACACGACGTGTCTGTGTGCGCATCACCCTTTCTCGTTCTCCGTCTTCCTTCTCGTTTCAACCGACGAACGAGAAGGGCAGAAAACAGACACCGATACTGCCATTGAAACTCCGTTTAACGTTCGTCTGGAGGAGATACCTTCGAGTGTGTCAATAGCGTTACGCGTCGCACCCTTGCTGTCAAGCAGCGTGTCGCAAGCGTTTAACCTTTCGAGCTACGTTGAAATAATTTGCTTACGTTAGCGGATCGTGGGATATTTTTTTTCTATTTGTTTCTGTTTTCTCCTTGCGCAATTAGTACTTGGTAAGTGTAGACGAAATGTGAACTGTTTTTCTTGTGGTTATTTGGGTAAAGAGAAACAGTTTATGGAAGAAAAATATTTAATATTGAAAAATTGAAATAAACACAAATACTGGCATTCTCCTATGTTTCTATTCACTAGCTTGTAACTTCTATTCACTCACAACATTTGCAGACTATGTCAACACTCATAACGTGTGTTGCGTTTTCCTCAACAATTTTGAAAGTGGAGTAAGTCTATTTTTGAAGAACGTGGGGATAGTGATATTAATTGGTAAAACTTAATATTATATTTTTATCTATGAGCAATTTATATAGTGAAAATAATTCAAATTCTATTTGAAAACTATTGATTCTATTCTATTACACATACTACTCTATTACATATGTATTATGTAACTATCAATTCTACTTGATAAACCAAAACTATTGAAAGAAATGAAGAAAAAAAATAACTGAACAACTTAAATATTATCCATTCATTAATGATGAAAATGATTCATTGAATTTGAAAGTGAGGCCATTTGTTAGTATTCTCCATGATATTATTGACATACTAATGTATAGCATGATGAATTTAGTCGAGAGCATAACAAATACGCGTGTAACAACATCCGAAGTGTCTAATAATAATTTCATTGACATTAATGATTTCGTATATTAATTTATAACATCCACTAATTGCTGAATTAATCAATGAGTTGTTGAAATTGTTATCTTTCTTGTTGGTTAATTTAGCAATTGTAATAATTTTATAGACGTTATATATTAATAAATGCAATTATTAATATTGATGAAATTATTATTTGTCCTTTAGGATGTTACTTGTGTATTTGTCATAATTTCGATGGAGTTTATCATACTATTATATTCATACGTATTTCAACAATATAATGAAGAATTATTACTGATAATACATTTGAAAAAAATTCAGAGATCTGCAAGTGAAAAAAAATTTTAATATTTGTTTAGATATTTTCTAATTTATGTATTTAAAAATTAGAGAACTTAGGAGTTCGAAAATTCATTACAAAATTTAAACATTCAATCATTTAAAAATTTGAACATATGCACATTTAAAAATATAGGAATTAAAAAATTTGTAAACTAAAAAGAAATGTAAAAGTTCAAAAACGTAAAAATTTTTTAATTTAATAATTGAAAAGTCTTACAATTCACAAGTTTCGACAGGTGATGGTTTAAATATTTGTAAACATGAAATAACACTGAACTCATAAACCTTTCTTCGAAAAACGTTGAAACATACAATATTCGTGCAGTAAGATATCGATACGTTAAAATATTAGGATAATACTACGTTATGAATAAATTCTGGATATTTATACAAATATACAAATTTATTAATTCTCGTATTGCACACGTTTTGCATATTTTTCATTAACGGCGGATGAATAAATGGCTCTCGTATTTGTAACATATTTTACATATTTTTATTTCGATATCCGTTTTGTTTGCAATAATATATAATTCATACAAGCCGCATATCATGACCGACGTATGAGCAATTTATATTATAATAAAACTGTCCAATTACAATTCAGTCGTATTCTCAGAAATATGAACAGTGTTGTTTAATTACATACAGAATTATTCAAACATCAGCTAAAAGTTTCGAATGTGAAATACACATTTGACAGTGACAAATTCTTTTCATTCTAATAACAATATGTAAAAAACTCTTCGATTAAAAACAAGGAATAAAATGTAGTTGCAAAAGTAACAAAAATTTGAATATAAATTTGTTTGAAGGACAAAGTATTGATTATTTCTGACATAAATTCATTTTATTCAATAATTTTTATTGAATTATATAATAACCTTCCAATACAAATTTTAGTAAAAATAAAAACAAATAAAATTTTATTTATTTTTATTTTTATTAAATAATTTTCGGATATGTTTTCGTTAAAAAAAAGTATGTATACTTCTCGAATATTTTCGTTTTATTTAAAATTTGTGTTTAAAGATTATTTTAAAATTAAATAACTGTAATTATGGATAAAAACAAATATGTTCGTCGCTTTAATTTAAACCAGAAACATTATAAAAACGAATGTCGCGTCATTTTTCAGTGTCTCATAAGCAGGATTGCAGTTACAAACTCTCGAGCAGAAATTTGTTCTTTCCTGATATTCCTCTGCTAAGTTTTAATATTCCTTTCGCGTACTTATGTTTACTGGGGAAGTTGGACTGTCACGCATGTTACGGAGAATTTTATTCCCTCGGTATTCTTATCTACTCCAAGAATTTCAATGCTCAAATAATTTTAATATTAATTCTGCATTTCATAATTAAATTTCCTAATTTAATACATCCTCTGTTTTGCTATTCTGTATTAATTAGTATCAAGTAATTAACACGTTCATAGAATTAATTTAATTTTGTCAGTTTGTCAAGTTGATGTAATCATAGGCAACATATTTATTGATCGATCTGGGTTATTTTAATTTTGAACCTTTTTAATTTAATAATTTAATTATATCAATTATAGGAATATAATTTTGGAATTTTGGAATTTCGGAACTTTGGAATTTTGGAATTTTGGAATTTTGGAATTTTGGAATTTTGGAATTTTTGAATTTGGAAATTTTGAAAATTGGAAATTTTTGAATTTCGGAACTTTGTAATCTTGAAATTTCGGAACTTTGGAATTCTGAAGTTCTAGAGATCTGGAATTTTGGAATTTTGGAATTTTAGAATTCTGGAATTTTGGAGTTCTGGAATTTTGGAATATTGGAATATTGGAATTTTGGAACTTTGGAATTTTGGAATTTGGAAGTTTTGGAATTTGGAAGTTTTGGAATTTGGAAGTTTCGAAATTTGGAAATTGGAAATATTGGAATTGGAAATTTTTGAATTTCGGAACTTTGTAATTTGGAAATTTCGGAACTTTGGAATTTTGGAATTTGGAAGTTTCGAAATTTGGAAATTGGAAATATTGGAATTGGAAATTTTTGAATTTCGGAACTTTGTAATTTGGAAATTTCGGAACTTTGGAATTTTGGAATTCTGGAATTCTGAAGTCCTGGAGTTCTGGAATGTTGGAATTCTAAAATTTTTGAATTTTGAAATTTCGGAACTGGAATTCTGGAATTTCGAAATTTTGAAATTGGTTTGCTAATTTGGAAATATGGAAGTCTGAAAATTTTGAAATATAAATATTTGCAAAGTTTTGAGTCCACTAATTTGAAAATAAGGAAATTTTAGAATCTACGAATTTTTAAATTTAAGAGCTCCGGGGTTTACTAATTTGAGAATATGTAATTTTTCGAATTTTGGGATTTTTTAATTTGTGACTAAATTTGTACTATTTTGAAGGCAGAAATTTTTATATTTATATGTAGAAATTTTTAAATGTAGAAATTGAGAAGTTTAGAAATTTGCAAACTTAAAAATTTAAAAGTCAAGACAATAAACAATAATTTGGAAGTATAGAAAATAAATATATAAATTTGAAAGTTTTTAAACTTTGTAACATATAAACTTACAAATTCAAATATGAATAAATAGAAATCTGAAAAATGACGAATTCGAAAGCTTCAAAATCTGCAAACGTTAAAATCTAAAAACAGAAAGAAGTAAAATATCTTTCTTTGCCATAAGCATGGATTCCACACACGGCATAGTCTCAGGTGTGGAATACTCTACACGTTTCGCATAATTCGCGGCAACGTTGGTTGAGTGTATAAAACGTCATTTATGGAACTGTAGTAAAACTGTATCGCATATCCGCGAACCAAATATTATAAACTCGTAATTTCCTCGTACGCTTAAGAGGAATATGCCAGAGCTGGGCTTGAAAAGAGTGAAACAGAAATTGTTTAATTATTAATCAGGGACCACAAAAGGGTGCAGGTATGTTAATTATGCAACACACTGTGTAGCACTGAACGTAGAAAGTTTATTGCGTCGTAAAACGAAATGTACGTCTCTAACAACTCAATGCAATTAGTTTTATTTGCAACCTGTCCTTCGGTTAATTCAATTCCCGTTTTGAAGCTATTTTTCAGAACTCTGTACAAAAGCAACGTTTCGTTATTTCTTCTTTAAAAATTACGAATATTATATTCGAAATTATAAAATTACATGAAATAATTTAAGAGGGCCTAAACAGAAACTACACAAACTTGTACTAAATTCACAAATTAAGTTCATTAAAATTACATAATTAAATTTGTTAAAATTCAACACGTGGTTTACAGTTACATAGTATGCATTGCATATTTTCACCTTACTTTTAATAGAAAGAAATGAAATAATTAATTAAGTTATGGTGTCCAAAGGTGAAGTATTAATTCTACGACATTTTCAAACTTAGTTAAATTTAATCCTTTGATAAAATTAAGAGGCGTTCTCCGTTTTAAGCAGCTTTCAAGTATCTCATAATCATACTGTTCCTTTGTTCAACATTTACTGAGCTTTATTTTTCTTTTGGAGCAGCTCTGTTGAAGGTGTAATCCATTTCCGGCTCCTTTGTACGTATCTCAGTATTTCTCCTGTTGTCTTCACCCTTTTTTTTCTGATATTTCCTGATGCTGCATCTCAAAATTACATATTTCCCTCTCTCGCATTGTGCAATTTTCTCCCTCGAACAGCATTTCTGTCGTGTGATCTATTTTCTTCGCCATTTTATTATCCGACGCTTCTCCTCTTGCCGCCCTTTTTTCACCGGCAGTTTTTAATTTTCTTTGTAATCCTCCTTTATCAGGATACACACTTTTCACGGGGTTTCCTTCTCTACAAGATTCTCTCATCTAGCATTTTAGATTTATTCAAAAATTTGCATTTTTAACTTAGTTTGCCGTCCACCACGTATTACTACCATTTTTTTCCGCGGTATCTTTCGCTACGCTGTCCTAACCTAACTTCGTTTATTGCTATGCTATTGTCGGGATAATATTTTCATACGTACACGTGTTTTAAATTTTTAAGTCAATTTCTGACCGTGTGCGAAGTTAATCGTGTTTTTTTAAATTCTGGTAAATTGCTTTTTATAATATGAAAAAACGAGACACAAATTTAGTACTTAATTTTCTATGTAACCGAAAATATTAGACACGTTCGATATTGCATAGATTAATCTACATTTAAAAATTGAAATTTCTGATTGAATTTCCTGTTTCTTTGACTTATTTTCGTTCTGAAGTTCACTCAAATATGACTTATCTGATTTTCAAATTACAATTCTACTTTACAGCAAATAATATTCAAACCTTATTGATTTGTTAAAGCAAATCTTATTTGTAGATTTGTCAAACTTACACTAAAGTTTAATAATATTTTGTGTAATTGAAAATTTCCAGATAAATTATTAACCTTTCACTTTTCACTCAATTAGTCTCCATAATATTCAAAAACTTTGAAGGTATTTAACAATTGTTACCAATTCATAAAGAAATTCATAAAATCATAAAACAATTCATAAAGAAAGTCTCCATAATATTCAAACGATTTGAAGGTATTTAACAATTGTTTTAATTAAATTATTTGTATAATGATGTTCATCAATTTTGATTTGTAATTTTCATTATTTATTGTCGCAAAGTTTTTTAATTTTGTAAACAATTCTTGAACTATCAGAAATTGTGGATAACAATAACAAAATAAAGATAAACACAATTATTCGTGCAACCTACCACGATTAACCCCTTAACGTACAATTTTCTAGAAAGTCGCGATATTCGCAACATAATATTTATTGCTACAATATGAAGACAAATAAAGAAAATTGAAAAGTTAGACACCACTTATGTTCAACGACCCTTAATTATGAAGATTATTAGAATTTAACCCAAAATTCAATTGCGATGAAAATATGGGTCTGGTCGCATATGAACTGTAGAGTCCCAAGTCACAATCTTGTAGGACAAGGGGTTAAGTCAGAAAATCCAAAAGACCACAACAAAACTACCCTTTTACACCGTAGTAAAATTACGTATTCTTACAAGTTGAAATGTTCTGGTCCAAAAAATATCTAGTACTTAATCTAGATAAAGAAATAGATACAGATCTTAAATAAAGAAATATCCAGGTTCATTCTCCAGTTAGAATCTTCTAAAACAGAGGAAAGAATCTAGCCCTGGACTTAGATATCTTTGGTAGACTACCTTACCCTGCCCGTTACGGGATACTGTAAATGGATTAAACCACGTACAGTCTGTTCCACAAGAGCGTGGACGCGATATGTGAGTGCAAGTAAATCTTTTCTGTAAAAAGGTTGTATAGGTCGAAAGTACATTTAAAGAACTAATACGCATTTGCTTAATAATGTGTCCAATCACCACCATTAGCGATTATTCCTGGGCATACTTTCAACCAGCTTTGCAGCGTATGAGACAGGAAGAGATCTGCATATTTCTCGAATACGGCAAACTAGCGTCTTCAATTTTAAAATACGCTTTCCTCGGAGTTTGTACTTCATGAGAGACCAAACATTTTCGATTGGATTGGCATCGGGGGACTGAGATGGCCAATCCAACACGTTGACACCATTCGCTGTTTTCCATTTCGTACAAAGGTGGCTTCGGTGTTTGGAGTCGTTGTCCTCTTGAAGTATCCAATGGTCTCTGGTTCTTTTAAACCAGTGTTTCACCGATACTAAGAGACCCCTTTGGTACAGTTTAATCATCTTCTGATCATTTAAATTATCCGGAAAGACGCATAAAGTTCCGAAACCCCGTCGCATTAAGTTCCGTAGCTCGCTTCGAACCTCGATCAGGGAGATCATCGACACAATTTGTCTCTTTATAACGTTGCACACACTTATTTACAAATTCGCGAGACTCGTACAGATATTTTGCTGCATATCTAACACTCATTTTTGGCCCTTTCGGGTGTTGGCACAAGAATACTGCTTCGAATCGTTTACCGTATACGGCACTCATCTCGAAATGACTTGAACTTCTCAGTGACAGAAATGATACTAAGAGAAGGGCTATTGCGTATTAGAGAAGGCATTGCATGTTTACTTTGCTGTATTGGGTACAAAATTTCATAGATATCGCGTCCACGCTCTTGTGGAACAGACTGTATTTGTTAAATTCACGAACGGTCGTTTGTTTCCATATGGTGGCTATCGCAGTGTAAAAATCGTGGTTATCGAAATATACAGACAGGAAGATAGTCAAGGAAGACGGACACGAAGGGAAATCCTTTCCCGGAGTCATATCCTTCTTTCTATTGCTATGTATGATGCACGGGCCCTGTGCACATGTTGCATTATGCATCGCGTGATAATGCAAGCCTGAGGGGTTAACGCCAGATTCGCGAATTCCTTTTGGCTGTTTTGCAATATCGCAGGATACGGTTCTCGAGGTCTCCTTTGGCCCGGGAATCGTTTTACCAGCGTGTTCTCATCGCCACGTACACATATATCTGTTTAACACGTGATCCGGCCGGGGCAAACTGCTTGCCAGGATGTTCACGTACGATCGGAGAAACCGTTTCTAGCTCGCTCGTTTTCTGATTATGAAATTATATGGTGCCCCTGAGAATCGACGCCTCAGGATTACGCGACGACGTCGCGAATCTTTTTAGACGAACGCTGACGCCTTCTATTTCCGGTTATATCGTCGTCCGTGTTTCATCGTATCATCCTTCTTTCATGGCTGAGACACCTTAATCCGGCCAGTAGGTGTAATAAAACTGTTTGTCGTTGTTGAAAGATATTTCTTCTTGGTCTTCGACGACCGGGCAACATTTTGTCGATCTTGGTACGTGTTTCAACTTCCTTGATTAACGGCACGTTCTCTCAAGGTTATCACACACACATTTTATTACTACATTTGTTTAAAAGTCTCTTGAACGCAAATAGGGAGATAGGAGTTGTATATTGTTTTAGATTCGCATATATTTCTGTTTACTATAAACACAGAATAATTACTTGAAATGGTTTCACTTCTTTCTTGTCTTCTTTTTACAATGACAGACCTGGTATAGGGAAAATAAGAAAATCAAAAGTTTGACTAGCTACTAGCAAAGGTACTGACGTTAGTTAGTGGTATAAATGTGGACGCTAAGGACGCACCATAAGGACGCGTTTTTCTTTTAGGGATTTTTGACAACTTCAGAATTTAGAGGTGTGGAAATTTAAGGATTTGGATTTTAAGAAGTTGGAAATGTGAATTGGAGATTTAGCGATTTGAGGATTTGGAGATTTGGGGATTTAGGAATTTGGGAATCTAGGCAATTGGGGATGTACAGATTTAAGAATGTAGTGAAATGGGAATGTAGGAATTTGGGGATGTAGGAATTTGGGGCTGTAGGGATTTGGGGTTGTAGGGATTTGGGGTTGTAGGGATTTGGGAGTGTAGAGTTTGTGGAGTGTAGAAATTTGGAAATGTAGGATTTGGGGTTGTAGGGATTTGGGAATGTAGAGATTTGGGAATGTAGAGATTTGGGAGTGCAGAGATTTGGGGATGTAAGAATTTGGAGTCGTAGGAATTTCAGGATTTATAAATTTGGAAACCTAGGGATTTGGGAATTTGGCGATTTGAGGATATAGAAATTTGAGGATGTAGGTATTTGATGATGTACGGATTTGAGAATATAGAGATTTGAAGATGTAGGAATTTGGGCACGTAAGGATTTGAGGATATAGGTATTTGGGGATGTAGGAATATGATGATGTAGGGATTTGGAGATGTAGGAATAAGATGATGTAGAGATGTGGGGTTTGTGGACTTCGGAAACAAAATGGTTCTTTTCTTGCCTTTTTCGCTCAACAGCAGACCTGATATAGTCAAAGGAAGAAACGCATAAAATGGATGATCTACTAACAAGACTACTAGCCTAATGTGAATGCTGCCTTACTCCTCTAGCGTTTTTCGATCGATATTAATTTCTTGCTCATATGTGTACTATATTCGGTGACGAATTCTTGCCCAAATTCACTAGTAACATAGAACAGTAGTAAAAAGGATAGTAGAAGAAGTTGATAGTAGAACAAGTACGTGATTTTCTTGGTTTGCCTCGAGAAGCCCTATCGTAAAACGTAGTCTGGGCCAGTCTATGCCACATGACCCTCGCTAACTATCCTTTACAGCCCTACAAATATGTATGAAGTAAAATGTCGTTACAACATAACAGGTTTCTCGTTCTCTAAATTGTTCAATATTAGAGATTAATCTTGAATCTTAAAGTTTATCTGAGAGCCTTAAGGTAAAGGTTGCACACGTTCATAATTGCGGCTAAATAACGAAACACACGAGTCCATCGGCGGATAATCTTTCAGCAGCGCCATTAACGGCACATTTACGAGCATCGCCGTCGTCTTCCAGTGTTTTCTTTTATCTCGGCTTAAACAAGAACGCAAAGGATCTTCCGTGCGGCAGCTTAAACGATTTTCTCACGCCGTATTTACGTGGATGAGCGATCTCGCGTTGATGAAGGGACCGAGTCTCTGCGAGGGTGGATGAGATACAATCGGGCGCGGAGACTAATAAGAGAATAATGAGAGTGAAAGAGGACTAACCGCTTGTTTCCCCAGAAAACTTTCCCTCTATTGCTGATAATGCTTTTTTCTAAAGGCCATAATTTCGTTTAAGGCTGTTTGAAGCCGTTTCGCAGGGAATTAATAAACCTCGTGCGTAATTGGAAATGCGAAAAGGGAGAAAATTGCACGGAGGTGCCTTACTTCTTTCGCGACTTGATTGTTTTAATCGTGGAAAAATAATGGAAAGGTGTTGGCTGAATAACCGATTACGCATCGTTGCTGTATTACGGCCAATGAATAATTGTCCGGTCGACGATGCCTTTTAATAATATTCTGCTTTTAATTTGAAATCTTCTGCCACGATTTATTTGACGCAGAAACATCAGATTTTAATTAGTATATGATATTCGATATAATGAGTTCACTTTCGTATTATTTTCTCGAATATCACTAAACCGGTGTGGAATGCTTATTTAAAGTACAGATATAAATGAACAGTTGATAAAACAAATTAATATAAACATCGATTCTTTAGATAGGCAAGATAGACATTAATTCTTTGCAATTAATATAGACATTCAGGTAAAAAGTTAATATAAACATTTTTTATCTAAATAAAAATATAAATATACATTTATATAAAAAATATTTTATCAAAAATTATATTTTAATGAATATGAATATACATTTTTTATTTAATATAAATGTTTCTGAGGTCGGAACAGTTATAATCGACTTAACCACTTACAGTTGCTTTTTCATAGTATTACAAATATTAATTAGAATTTTAAATTAATTTCAATTAAAGTAGTCTAATAAATTACACTTTCTGTTAGCAGAGTTTCTATTCCGAACTCGTACGTTTGCAACGAAAATGATTAATTCGAGAGAGGTAGTAAGTACATTTGTAACCTGAAGAGTATAAATTCTACTTACATACCGGGAAGCTTGTTTGTCTGTCCATAAATCGCAAGTAGATAGGGAAAGTTTTTTATCAGATTGCCGGGTAGTTTGCATAATTCTCGCGTTGTATTACAAATTGTGCTTATCGGTTCACCGAACTGTGCAGTTGTCTATAATAAACAGTTAATTCTAACGATTTCGACATTTTTTATTGACTTTGTTACTTGTATTCATTCTATTGACATTTTATGGACATTGTTTGTAAATTTTCCTCGCTATCTGCAAATATGAAATTTTTATATACACAAAACTGGATTAAATGTTGTAAACAATTATCTCTAAAACCATTGCAAATATTGATTCTGTATTTTTTATATTCAGTTATTCCCCACACAGTACACCTTTCTAGGGATTATTAACAGAATATACACGATCGTTTCCATTTTCAAACAAAACGTGTTTATTCATTTTTTTTTTTATTAAAAAGGAAGAGGAAAAATAATTTTATTTGGCTAACTTGTTTTAATGTGTACCAATTATACAAACAGATTTCTAGCGTGCACTTTTTCTTGTTTTAAAATTTTGCTCCTCATAAATTAATGAAATATTACTATGCAAAACGGGGGATAGAGTAACCATTTTATGACATAATGAAATTAATGAAAATTTAGTAATGCAGTTTAAGGAAAAATAATTAAAATTGAACAACGAGTATACACGTCGAAGCGAATTTTTATATTATGAATTCGATGAAAAAAATCAGGCAAAACGAGGGAGGGTTAATGATACGAAGGAAAATAGTAACAATCTAAATGATGTAGGTGATAATAGTAACAGTCTAAGCGATGTAAGCAACAATAACAACAGTCTACACGATATAAGCGATAATAATAACAGCCTAAATAATATAAGTGATAATAATAACAGCTTACACGATATATGCGATAATCACAGCCTAAACGGTATGAGCGATAATAGTAACAGCCTACACGATATAAGCGATAATGACAGCCTAAACGATATAAGCAATAATAACAGCCTACACAATATAAGCGATAATAATAACAATCCAAACGATATAAGCGATAATAATAACCTAAACGATATAAGCAATAATAAGACCCTAAACGATATAAGCGATAATAACAGTCCAAACGATACATGTGATAATAATAACAGTCCAAATAATATAAGCGCTAATAATAGTAGAACAAACGACAACACCGATAATAAAAGGTAAAATATACATTGAAATGCACCCCTCGAAAATTATTGTCATTCAAGAAGCTGTACGAAAGGTGCGATAAAAACGCGACACCCTTACCGGCCAAGGAATTACGATAGAAGGGAAAGGAACGAATATGTAATGTAACATTACCGTCAGTATTAGAGGCGGAGTATGTAAAGTAAGGACGTATTACCAATTTCGAGGAGCATAAATTATTCCTGCAGGGGGGAAGGCACGATAAGATGAGCCAGACGATTCGGCGAGCAATTTTCCAAATTAGAAGACTCTCCTTCCTGCAGCGATAACATGTGAACATTCTCGACGAGCCTCACTCCTCCTCTTCTAGACACCCTGAGCATTCGAGCCGATGATGGGGCGCGTTTTGAATGAACGAAGGTATGCCGCATCGTGTTCCGCCACGGGACAGAAGCTACAAAAATGCGGGCTAGGGTGAGACGCTTTTAGAAGTACAGTCCCTTTCACGAGAGCACGTCCGATATTTCTATAAATATATATTTGTAACAAATTTTATGTACATCAAATATCTCTTCCTTATTATTCTTTAGTACATTTATACACGCGTCTCTGGATTACCGATCGCGACACGCGAGAGATTGCAGCTTACGTGATTACACGAGTATCATTTCACGTGTTGTCATCTATCTTCGTGTTCTAGAACGCTACCGATCGACCCGCTTCTTTCGGATTATCGAGTGATTACGAAAATTATAACCAGTTGTATTTTGCTTTGGAACGATTACACCTGTCCCACAAGAGCATGTCGAATATTTCTGTAAATATATATTCGTAACAAATTTTATATGGGTCGAGTTTACACATGGAACACCTCTTCCTTAAGGGGACCATCTCCGCCATTAGCAGTTATAGCTTGACACCGTTTTGCCATACTCGCGACTAATTTTTCAGCGTACACTGGTGACCTCCATATCGTCCGAATGTGGTGTACAAGTGTTATTTTGGTGATACGTCTTCCTCAGCTTGTACTTCATTAGGGACCAGACATTTTCAATGGGCTTTGCATCTGGACGGTCATGGAAGTATGATGGTGTTTCCATTTTCCATTGGGTGCAGACGCGACTTTGATGTTTAGGGACGTCTTGTAATATCCATTGGTCCGTTTGATCGAACGTTTCATGGATGTGAGAAGACCTTTGGTACAATTTCACCATTTGTGCATTCAAATTGTCTGCGAAGACGCACAAAGTCCCGAAACCGCGTGCGTTAAAGCAACCCCAAACATGCACTTTTACGGGGTGTTTCACATTTCTTCATCCGTTTTCTACTCTCTCTAAAAACCAAGCAACTTCTTTTCAAAAAATGTTTTCTGTAATAAACGATTTATTAATAAAATAATGAAACAGCAATCGGATCGCAATGATCTTCAAAGAAATAAAATCCTGTTGCCATTAATAGAATATCAATCGGAGTTTGTATTATAGAACATATGTATATGCGTGTGAGAGAAGGAGACTATGTTCGTGTCTGTGTGTCCGACTTTGAATTTAGTTCGTGAATATTGAATTAGGTTTTGGTTAGATTTTAATTTCCGGTCGCCGTCAGTCGGTCAGTTATGCTAATA
This sequence comes from Megachile willughbiella, assembly GCA_945859595.2. Lineage (NCBI taxonomy): Eukaryota > Metazoa > Arthropoda > Insecta > Hymenoptera > Megachilidae > Megachile > Megachile willughbiella. The sequence continues at coordinate 10,205,905 of OX243803.1, read as the reverse complement.
CTGAGGTAATTAGATAGATAAGAGTATATCTCACGGATTCAATGGCCGTGAAATGTATCAAGGTCATTATTCTCAATAACTTTTTCCTGTGCACGTAATTGCTTGACCTTAATTCTAGAGATGTATGCAAAAATATTTATTATAGTACATACTGTATTTTGAAGGTTAGGTTGGATTGCACTAAATTTCAAGTTATTAGAGTGTACATAAAATAACTTTTATAATTTTTTTAAATATTTAGAGCGAAGGATTCGTGTTCGTTTTTTTTTTATTATACATTCATCAGAACGAAGTAATTAAAAATTACAAAGGAGCAACAATTTTATATAAATCCGTGAAATAAAATTTTGATCAAAAGTTTAGAATATAAGTTTTTGATAAATAAATAAAATCAAATATTTCAACTTATTTTTTTTATGAAAGTTATATTGATTATGTATTCGAACTGTAATACGTAATTAATACTTAAGAATTTGTTATGATTGAAAGCTAGTGAACTCAAGGTTGATTATATCATACACATCTAAGTACCTATTTTTTTCTACACTTGATATAAATTTTGTAGGAATTTTAGAACTAAAAATTGTAAAACTTTTCATCTATTAATTAGGTCTTTAATCGCAAACTTGAGGTACAGCTATATTAGTTTTTAAAATTGTTTGTGGTATTGCTTTTTCTCTTTTAGGAAAGGTAATTTTTCAACGATTCTTTGTACAGATTTCATCAATTAAAAATTCGTTGTGCGTCACGAGAATGTTTCACTTTTATCCATAAAGCTAAACAACAGATATCAAGTAACGTATTGGATTTATGTAAATACCCAAGCAAAGTGAACAAACTGTTGTTATCCAGAACTGTTTTTATTTCTAGCCACCAGATGTCAGGTGTCAGATTTCAAAATGGTCGGAAACTTTGGACACTTTTCGAAACATGTTACGTCATACACAGTGTCTAGTTGAAACGAAAAAATATCATTCGACATCTTTAATACTTTCTTAGATATTTATTTAAAGTCGGTCACAGTGTCTACGTATGGATTTTACATAAAATTTCTGAATTTGGAATTAAGAATTACAATTAAATTTTACTTATGTAAAGTTCGATCTGAAAAAATTACTTTTAATCTTCGATCGGTCACGATTGAATTACAAATTAAATTTTGATTCTTAATTTGAAGTTTCAATTAAAAGCTAGTTGTAAGTCACAAGAGTACACGATCAAAATTACCTTTCAGTTGATAATTGGATACGTTTGAATTGAAAATTAAACGTTAATTTGTAATTAGAAAACCATGCAATTAACAATTACAACCTAACTCTCAATTAGAGGAAATTTAATTACAAACCTGCAATAAACGATAATTGTTAATTGGTTGCCAATTAAATTAAAAGCTTAATTAGATATTTGAATCGCTACATATTTGATTGCAAGTGATCGTCAGCATTATAAAGCAACGTAATATTATTTTATAAAAGTATTATGGGTTAGTTATTAAAAGCTACAAATTAGAAAACGATAATAATGCAAATCTATTTCTAGATATGTTACAGATTAATTAATTCAGTGTTGACCCATATGAATAGGTTAATTAGTAGGTTAATTAACTAGTAGTAGTCAATAATTAACAGTTAACAGACAACAAATAATGTTGATAATACAGTGCGTTGCTTAAATATTCATATAACTCTTTATTTTTATTAATTTGAGTTTTTGAAAATTATGAAGAGTTGAAAATTATTGCTAATATTCTTTAAATATTAATTCGCAGTGTGTAAACAACAAATTATATGAAAATGTTTGGCGTGTTAACATAAATATTTCGATATCCGCGGTTTCGATTATTCACGATTGAACGAATGGTGACGTAACGTTGGTAAAACTGAATTTGTGTTTCAATGAAAAGCAAGAATTAATTTAGGAAATATATTATTGACTATGCCAGGAGTCGGCAACCCGCGGCTCAGTAGAATCATACTTGTGGCGCTTAAGTAGTTTAATAGTACATATTGAAAAATGAACTGCAATATTGCAATTGCCAAAGAAATTTAATAATCCTGCGCACACGTGATCGCATGCATGTAAACCTAGCTTCAGCTAACCTTGCTCTCCACACTCACCGACGTCACACTCAAAACCAAAAACTGTTTCCGTTTTCTTTAATACGTTGACTTATATGTTCTGTTACTCCGCAAACTAGAATGTTTTGATTTCACAATCAATATGTAATGATGCCGAGAAACTTCACACAGAAATATTACAAATAACTTTATCGTTCGATTTCTCTCTTCACGGTCTCTAACAAAATGCATCGTTCTCAAGCTTTCCTGAAGGTTTTATGGGGAACGCATCCCCACTTTGCATTTTGGGACAAACAAACTCTTACTGCTACTAGGGGCTTGGAAAATATCAACCGAGTCTTGTTCAAACCTGGTCCCTAAACGCTCTGAGGGACTCCTTAATTTATGGTGCTCTAAACCTATTCTAACCGTTGTCCGCTCGCTCTTACAAACACATGTTTCACAGCAGATATATTATTTTTTCTAATACATACCGATGTATGTACTTATATTTGGCTCTTTAAAAAAATAATTTATCACATCGGTTAAAAAATGGCTCTGAACTCCAGAAAGGTTGCCGACCCCTAACACATAGCGATTTAAAGAAAAGCAAGCTGAATAGCATACCAGCTTCGAAATAAGCAACTGGCCGTTCCCGAGTGTGTTGCTTATTTCGAGGCAATAACTAGCGAGAAAGTCAGTGTCTCATGCGCCGTCTAGTGGCGATGAGCGTAATAGTGAAACCGCCACGAGCGTAACAAGACGAGGGGACGAGGAAGACATCAGTCAGGGCGCGAACGACCCTCCGCTATCAACGCCACCCGGTAGACAGGTAAAGGCCGGCACGGGTAGGAAATGGGCGAACGTAAAACGCGAGCAGGCCAAGGAATAACGAGAGTACGATCCCGGGCCACAGGATATGACGTAATACAATATGTGCGGTGTCGTCTGTCCCATCCCATTTGTTCGTTCGCAGCCGTGCCGCCTCGGAAAAACGTTCTGGAGTCCGTCCGATCCATGTGTCGTGGCGAACACGGCCTCGAAAAAGGAGACGACCACGGGAAACAGGGAAAGAGAAATAAAGAAAGAAAGAGAGAAGAGCCCACGAGCTGCGCTGGCGTTGATAACGACTCGCCAGCTTTCATATTTTACGCGACGCTCATCAATAATTCATGCTGTGAATAATGCAGCACTGTTTCGCGTTACTTTATACCAGTCTCTTCTTTCCTTCCTTCCTTCCTTCCTTCCTTCCTTCCTTCCTTCGGCGTTTCTTTTCTCTTCTCGTACCCGTTCTTCTTTCCTCGTTGCGTCAGCTGGCCAGCGGGATCTTCCCTCCTTGTTGGACATCCTCGAGAGGGAGGAACTTCCGGTCGGGACACTTTTATCTTTCGGTTTATCCTCTAAAACGGAGGCACGCGCGACTCGCTTGCCACACTTTCGGATCCGCCATTGCTTCCTCTGCCCGCAAAGTGCCGCCTTAGCGATCCCGCGAGTGGCGCGTTTTTCGCGGGCATTCATCGATCTACTTCAAGGTTTATCAGTTTTATAATTCGCGTTTGTGGGATTTGAGTGGTGCAGATCTTTAGACGCAGGGTTGGGGATTCGAGAATTTAAATTTGGGGATTTGAGATTATATAAATTTCAAGATTTGGGATGCAAGTTTGAGAAATTGAACATTCAAGGTTATGTGAATTTAATAATTTGGGAATATATAAATTTAAAAATTTGAAGAATATGTACGTTTGAACATTGGAAGATTTAAGATTGTGTAAATCTGCAAGTTTGGATGCTGGAATATATAAATTTCAAGATTTCAGATTCTATAAATTTGATGATTTGAAAATAAATAAATTTGAAGATTTCAGATTATATAAAATTTGTGTTAAGACTTTGATCAATCATTTCAGTCATCATTTCTTATAAAATAAGCGTTGGTAAATGAAATAACTAATGAAATGGTTGCTAATGAGTATATTTATACTCATCTAACTTTAAAATGTCAGGCCAAAGTTTCTAAGTAATAACAGTTTACTTCATTTTTTCACGTCTACTTCATTTTCTATTTTGTCTACGTTTATTAATCTCTTTGCCCGAAAAATTCTTTATTCTGATTTTATTATTCTATCCGCTTATAAAGGGATGAATGAATAACGCGAAGAGAAAAAGAAATCAAATGTATCGAAGTATAAAGCATCATTGATTTCCTTCATCAAAGGTTTCTTCTGCTGTATCACCATTCAGCAATAAATACTTCAGAGAGCTAGCTCTTTTAGAAGCTGCCAGATGTAATAACGATAATCTAACAAAAAGGCAGCGTATACAATTAATATCAAGAGCTACGTTTGTTCGATTCCTACTGAAATGTCGATAAAATTGATTCTCGCTTCAGCAGCACTTAATGCGCGATATTATTATTAAATCGCGACACAACCGGAGCGCCATTAATTCCTTAATCGGAACGCCGATAAACAATCATCCTGGGCGACCAATAAATGGAAGTGGAACGAGAATGGAGAACACGGAACGGAGCTATATGATTATTTTAACGTTCGCTAAAAGGATTCTTGACCGTTCTTAGCGGATAGCGAGTTGATGGTAGATCGAAGGACAATAAAAAAATTTAAGGTACATCGTAGCAGTGACGAGCTATGGTTTACGATTCGTGAAGATTTTAACTTTTTAAATATCTTATTCTGATGTTCAGATTTGTGAGAATTGTGAAAATTAGAAATTTGGGGATTTGGGGATTTGGAAATTTGTAAAATTGAGAATTTGGAAATTTTCGAATTTTGGGATTTGGTAATTTGGGGACTTGGAAAGTTTCTTTAGAATTTGGAAAATTGTAAGCTTGGGGATTTTGAGATTTGTGACATTGAGAATTTTGGAGTTTGGAAATTTGAGAATTTGGGGATTTGAGAATTTGAAGATTTGGAAATATGTGAAATTGCGAATTTGGGAATTTGGGAGTTTGGGGATTTTGCAATTTATGAAATTGAGAATTTGGAAATTCGCGAATTTTGGGATTTGGTAATTTGGGGATTTGGAAATTTTCTTTAGAATTTGGAAAATTGTAAGCTTGGGGATTTTGAGATTTGTGACATTGAGAATTTTGGAGTTTGGAAATTTGAGAATTTGGGGATTTGGGGATTTGAGAATTTGGAGATTTGGAAATATGTGAAATTGCGAATTTGGGAATTTGGGAGTTTGGGGATTTTGCAATTTATGAAATTGAGAATTTGGAAATTTGCAAATTTTGGGATTTGGTAATTTGAGAATTTGAGAGTTCAGGAATTTGGGAATTTGGGGTTTTGAAAATTTGGAGATTTAGAAATATGTGAAATTGAGAATTTGGGAATTTAGGAATTTGAGAATTTGGGAATTTGGAAATGTAAGAATTTGAGAATCTGGGAGTTTGGGGATTTATCAATTAACGAAATTGAGAATTTGGATTTTTGAGAATTTGGAAATTTGCGAACTTGTAAATTTAGAAATTTTTAAGTTTGTAGATTTTTCATTTTTAAATTTGGAAATTTGAGAATTTGGAAGTTTGGAAACTTCGATCTTTAGAAAAGTATCAAACCCCATTTTTTATATCTATTAATGATGAAATTGCTAAATATGAAAACTTGGATATTTAAAAACTCACAAATATGAAAATCTCAAATTGTCAAATTTACAAACATGAAAATATGTAGCATATTAAATTAAATATTTAGAAATGTACAAACGTAACAATTTCTTATCTTTACAAATTGTGAAATTTTGTATTCCATAAAATTCGACATTTAGAAATCACAAAATTCCCAACTTACCACAAATCTGAAATTTATAAAATGTAAACTGCCACTACAAAAATTCCGAAATTCCAAAATTCTAAAACTTCTATATCCCAAAATTTCAGTCTTAATATTACAAAATTTGTAATTGCTCTGTTTTAAAATACTAAAGTTCCTAAATCCCAAATTTTTTAAGTTTTAAGTTATCAAGTTTTCAAAGTTTCAAAATTGCAAACTTTTAAATTTTCAAACCTTCAAACTTCATCCAAGTTTCAAACTCTTAACCTTTTAGAATTTCAATCTTCCAAACTTTCAAATTTTCAAACTTTTGCAGTTTCAACGCTTCAAAGTTCCACTATACAAAAATACCAAAGTTCCAAAGATTTAAAATACCCCATAACACGTCTGACGAATGACACATCTGTCTTGTGTACCTACATTTTCTAAATTTATATCAGAACAGATTCCGATTTGTATCAATTTCTATCACGACCTATTATGCTAGACTCCGAAGTTAATAAGGTGCAATTAAATTGAAGAATGCCGTTTAATTTAATTCCGTCGAACCTAACAAACTCCTTTGGTGCTTATTCGCTGTTTATAACAGCCATATTTCAACTAATTCTGCAAACGGTATGCTGTAGTAACTAAAAATTGATCACAACAATTATTCGACAAATTCAAATAATCTTCGTCACAGTTTGTCGCCAATAACGAGGGTGCATCGTGTCACTGAACCAGCCAACAAAGTTTTCGAGTTATCGATTAAACGCATTCTCGTCTTCATTTTCTTTCTTCACACGCTTGCTCATTACCCTGATAAACAGCGAAGTTCGCTTATTTCGATGAAGTTCACTTTGTGGACCATTCGCGACGAGACAAAAGAAACTTTTGCCCGGAAACTTCGGAATAATTTTATGACGGTGTTCGTGATAAATTATTTACTAAAATCCCGAGTTGAATTCCTCATCAATAATTCATGGTGTAAGCTGCATCTACTCCTATCTGCCACTTTGTAACCGGACTCTTTATCGTTTTCCCACTCTATTCTCCGACTTCCCGACCGCGCAGCCAATGAATTTCAGATCGAGTCGCTTATTTTTCCATTTGTCTTTCGAAACTAAAGCGCAACGTTTGTTTCGCGTTCAGCTTATTCCCGCCGTGACACGATTTAGTTTCCTTAATTTATGACAATTCCTTTATCGATATCCGACCAGAATATCGCTAAATCTGTCGATATAAATTAACTCTTATAAAGGAACATTTTAACTCATATTCGAGATGTCACGATAGCAACTTTATGATACGGTGAAATATTCGTACAGTCATTTATAAACTTAGCTTCTTCCTTCAGTTAGTTTAGCAGGCCTACAGCCAATATACATAAGGGTTCGTTTTAGAAACCAGCTAATGTCCATTTTTTCCCTTCAGGCCTAAATGTTCCAGACCTTACAATTTCAGAAATGTGTGTCCGCAAGGGTCTTGACCTTATGGAATTCTCCCGATGTTGCCAAACGTCCACCTTAGTGACAAACTTCGTCACCCCTGTCTAGGGATGCACCGCACTGTGGTTGCACTGGAAGGGGATGATACGTTCACTATAGATTTAAAAAAATTAGAAACCCGCATTAATGCCCCACATTCTTCGTTTAGCAAAGGAGTCCAGGGGTCAGCTAGTCAGAATTTTGGTCAGCAACAGAAACCCTTGAGAATAACAAGCTTAGAATCAGTAAACGCTTAGTCAAAATCACCAGTGAGTTTTTTATTCCAAATCCTTCGACTCATAGAGCATAAAGTTGCAATGTTTCAAAGGATTCGAACAAAGCTTGAGTTCTGAACACAAGCTAGTGGAAGGTACTGATCGCAACCCTATTTTTGGATGAGGCTGACCCAGGTTTGAGGAACGCACCACATAGTCCATCTTGAACAGTCCCATGTGACGTTCTGACATTCGAAGTGACCATTCGAAACATTTTCCCCTTGTCCTTGTTCTTTGTCTCAATTGTACATGGCTGCTCGAGCCAATTTCTACCGCTGAAAATAGACGTGAGGCTCCTGATTCAGCCTCCTGAAATAGAGTTATAACTCTAGTGTTGTCTACAAATCTATTTGTCTAGAAGTCGTTCAAATCTTCATCTCCTACTCGGTGAGAGCAAGGCAGCTGCCGTTTCCTTTCTCTCTAAACTAGAGTAAACGCTTTAATTCTGATCCCTGGTTTCAACTGGCGCATCCCAAATTTGTAAGGGAATACGAGTTGCTTGGCCATATGTAACCGGAACTGAAATTCACTGGACCATACTACTAGTTGCCACATCACGCTGTGATGCGTCAATCTAGCAGAACTAGTAAACGTAGAGTCGTGTTTAATGTCTCACACAAAAGCACTTCAGATCTGTCAACGACCTCGTACATACTGGCCCAAATCTTCTAGAGATCCTCTCTGTTTTATTGCGTTGACACGCTATAACTTTCGTGACGAACATTTAAAAGATGTCATTAAATCTGGATAGGTGAGTTTCAAATCCTTTGGCGAGATTCTGAGACACTCATCTCTAGCTTTTAACGACAGCTCTTTAAACTCTGTTGAGGGTTTTTCTAAAGGTTAGAAGGGTGTTTCTCTCTGTTGAGGGAATAAAGGGAACCAAGATTAAAATTCCTTACGCGGTATGGAGTCAAGTGAGGTCCCCTCGCTGATGGGACCATGTTCCCTCTCTTCGGTGGTGACTAGTTGGGGCTTGGGTGGGTAATAGTGATAACAGGGTTAGGAGAAGTGCGTTGCACTTACTAGTAGAGTGTGATATAGGCGGGCGACCGCCGGTGTGTATGAGTGTGCGCGTGTGTGTATGTGGATGAGAGTCGAGCGGGGGGAGTGTCACAGCTAGACAGGTATGACGCACGGCCGACGAGACGGCAGTTGAAATACAGCATTTGACAAGTTCAAAACTAACCGTCTTAGTTCTCTCCTTCCCGACACCACATAGAGCACCGGCAAGGGTGCTTAACCTGCCCTAACACCCCGTGGGGGGTGGCTCCTCCTACGTTCCCATAGGTGTAGAGCGTACCTTGGCAGGGGGCTACTGCCATGGCCGGTTCCAAGCCCGAGAAAAGTAGAGAGGTCTACACCTAATCTAACGCTTTCCCCATCCACTCACGTGAGGGTGATAAGTTGGTATAGTCCCACTCCTGGCCGAGGCATTCGGTGATGTAGTTTCGGCCCAACAAAAAAAAAGGTAGTAGTTGTGTGGCGGTTTCACTCTTATGCTCATCGCCAGTAGACGGCGCATAGAGACTTACTTTCTCGCTAGTACTCAATGCGTCTTCTTATTCCTACAAATCCTGTCCATTCCTTTCATCGCGTCTAAGGCAAGAATGCCTTACTGACGAGTCCACTAGCAGGTGGACGAAACGCTTTCTCCCTCTCCTTCATATTTCCTTAGCCCTTCCTAGCCAAACTGCCAAGATTGTACCCGTTCGGATGATGTGGCATATTCGTGTTCCTACCTCGATCGGCCAGATTCACAATAACTTTCAACGATTACTTACGGGATGGCACACTTCATATCCGTACTCTCCAGCAATTGAGAGAGACCTATCTGTTCGCTGTCTCTAAATCGACACCTATATCAATGACATATGTGTATCTAATACTCTGGAAGCCATTCATCTCAGTTAGCAATTTATAGCGTTGTTGAGCGCGACTGAAACTTCGAAAATAGGTGTCGAAGCAACCTGTCGTCACATAAGGTCATCGGAGGACCAGACTGACGTACCTTCACGGTAATGGACACCGTCCTCACGAGGAATTTTCCACAGTCCTCTCTTCAATCCAGGCTTGCCTCAACTCGCGTCCCTTGGCACCTTTAGGGGCAACCTTAACTCCTATGACTTTTTAACACCTGGTCACTTTCTAAGAGGTCCTTTAACCGCGTTGGAGAACTATCTCTGGCAGCTTCTTCAGCAAATGCAAGGTCACTTTTGGCGACGCTGGCTTGCAGAGTATCAGCCATTACAGGTGTGGACTAAGTGGACTAAAAGCACAACCTGGATATGTCTCAATGGTTACTTTGGAGGTGAGCACACGTAACAAATGGCTGATGGGAAGAATCATATCCTGGCTCGGATGACAAGATTCGTCCTGGTATGAACTCCACATGCGACCCATGGCAAAGCTGCCTCTTTCCACTCGCACTTTTAAGTCATCTCTGGTGAATACTCTGCGTATAAATACTCTGAGTATTTTTGGGAAATCTGACGGAAAATTAATAAGCTCCGATCTTTGTTTATCTTATGTTGTTCTGGTCAGGAGAGACAAGGATAGTAGTTATTCGGTTTCCAAAAATATGTAAAAATACGACTCGTTTGTCAGGATTTTGAAGTCGAGAATATTTTGTCATGATTTCATTTGCAGTATTCATTTGCAATATTGTACATATTCTTTGTATAATACACTAATTTAGATCGGTAAAGATCTGATTTTGAAATTTTACTCTTAAAATTTCACGAGAAGGGAACATTCAAGTTTTTATAGAAAAAATTTTATCACGTCCCATTTTTCCAAAAAAGCGCTGTTATTATATTATACATATAAGTACATTATAAAAATTTAGTATGAAAATTAATTTGTTGTCATATCGTCCATAGCTGACTTGTTAGGCTAACACTGAATAGAACATCAAACTTAAACACATTATCACCAATTTGCATTTTTACAAATACAATAATATAGTACAGTTAGATCGGTCTATATGAATCTAACAAAGACAATGTTTATGTTATTAGTCTTCTTTTTAAGTTCGATTATGTACGTCAGAATCGGACTCTTACGAAAACAGCAGTACGTATCGTTTAACCTAATTCGGGCGATTAAAATGAGCATAACGGACGAATGGGCACGGTTTCCATACATTAGCAGATTACACAAATGAATACCCCTGAAACATTAGCTTATCCTAAACGCGTACAATCGAATTGTACATTTGAGAATCTCGATTGCAATTTATGTTAATTAAGCCGAAATACGCAGAATGTGACTATAGCGTATTATTCTCTGTTTTGCGTGTAATAATTGTGTTACAATTATATTAACGTCATCCTCCAAAGGACTTCAATGACATTTTCGAATTAAATCAATGACCAAGAATTCAATTTTGTAGTATTATTAATTACAGATTATTCCTATACAGGCTGTTCTAAATTTTTATTTTATGTGAGAAGATTAGGAAATGTTATATTAACATAGGGCTTGAAACAATTTATTGGCTCATTCGATATTCGTGGAGATATAATATACGGATATAGAGTCTTAATATGTGGTAATAGTATGTGTGGTGATATAATATATGGTCATACACAATGTGACAACGCGTGTGTGATATAACACGTGGCGATTCAATGCGTAGAGATATACAATGTATGGCATTACAATGCATGGCGATATAACGCGAACGAATTAACAGCGCGTAGTGATACAACACGTGGAGATATACAATGCGTGGCGATATAACGCGTAGGAATTAACAGCGCGTAGTGATACAACGCGTAGAGATATACAATGCGTGGTGATACAACGCGTGGCGATATAACACGAAGGAATTAATAGTGCACGGCGACACAACGCGTAGAGATATACAATGTGTGGTAATACAACGCGTGGCGATATAACGCGAAGGAATTAATAGTGCATGACAATTCAACACGTAGAAATATACAATGTGTGGTGATATAACGCGAAGGAATTAATAGCGCGTGGTAATACAACGTGTAGAGATATACAATGCGTGGTGATACAACGCGTGGCGATATAACGCGAAGGAATTAATGCATGACGATCCAACGCGTAGAAATATATAATTGTGGTGATATAACGCGAAGGAATTAATAGCGCGTGGCGATACAACGCGTAGAGCTATATAATCTGTGGCAATATAGCGGATTTATAAACGCAGGAAATTGGAAATTTGAGAATTTAAAGATATAAAAATTTTGGAATTTAAAAATATCGAATTTTAAAAATGTAGAAATATTGGAAAGTCACAGAAGGGACAAGAATTTTAAGAATTTGGAAATTTGAAAATATGAGAGTTTGAAATATCTACATAGAAAAAATTTACAGATAGAGAAATTTGGAGATTTGAAACTCTATAAAATTGCAAAAATTACGAGTTATTGAAAACTGTTACATTTAGGGTTTTTATGAGTTAAAAAATTTCGAAATTTAGGGATTTGAAAATTTGATAATTTAGAAAAAAATATTTTAGTGAAAACATCCATAAATACACATAACTCATTCGCATCATATTTCTAAAAAATTCTTACAACAAATTCTGAAAATTCAGACAATTTTACATCGGAAATGATTGTTGAGAAATTTTTTTAGGGTCAATTTTGTAGAAAAGAAAGCTGCTGACGAAATCCGCGAAAAAGCGTCCACTTAGACTTTAATGAGTTAATCTTTTGATTAAACTCCATTAGATCGTGAAGTTTAAGGTATTTCGAAATTAGGAGAAAACGATAAAAACGATAGACCTGGTATTGAGAGAAGTGTTTATTGATTTGTCCTCATCCCTATTGTCGCAAGCAAGTGTGTAATCGCGGTATTTCCTCTGGAGATTCGATTTTTCCGATGGGAACGCATCCGAACTCATTCGATCTGATTCAATGCACGGTGTTTCATGTTCTTCCGTGCTTTTCAATTTTACACGATTGAATTGTTTCGATCTGATACGATCGGATTTCGACGATGGTTCTCGTAACTTTAGCAAGACGTTCGGCATCATGACTAACATTCGTTAATCGTTCTTTAGTCTACGGTAAATCAAACGTAGAAGGATATTGTGTAGAAGCAGAATTTTTTTGCAGAAAATATCAAACATATTGCTTACTCTACATTTTTAAATAAATCAAGTGCAACATTTACAGAAAATAAAATTCCTAAATATTTACGAGTAAACAACGTTATACTTTCATGCCCTTTTTATTGATTTTATGTAACTGATTTTGTACAAGTGAACATTTGTTTTCTTGTTATTCTACGGGTGACATGTTTCTCGATAATTTGAACAAATTGATTTATATACTTTTTTTTTATAAAATATGTTGTATGTGGGTTGCAAGTAAATATTGTTGTTGTCCAAGATGTTTGTATCGCTATTTTTAATTTAAATTTAAGTAAAGAAATAAAGAGATTAGGACTAAAATTAATTTATGCTTGATATAAATAAGCAAAATATATAAATCATCTGCATACAATGGCAAATACAGAAATACTGCTAGTGTCGAATATTAATGTAACTGTGTTGACATTTTAACAAAGCCATTTTTAACACATTCACCGGCATAGACATAAGTAATACATATATAGATAACTATATATAGTAACACACGCGATGAAATGAATTATTCAAGATATTAGAAATTAATTTTGTAACACGCTATTTCGATCTGCTATTTTACTTTACTAATGTGATTTTAATGAGATTCGCGTCCATTTTACTGTAACTTTAATGTGAACAATAATTTATGGAGAATCGTACGAACGGTAATACGATTGTAAATTCTTTATAATGCATTAATTAACTTATTTCTGTATTAAATGTTCGATATTCTGCTTCTGCAGCAGCCAGACATAATTCAATTAATTTCAGTTAATTTTATTTGGAGTTAAAGCAACATTCTCATGTTATATTGTCGTAAATTCTAACAATTTCGTTCTGAAATTAACGTTAACTTATAATTGACTAGAGTTAGCGATAAGGGTTAACAAAAGAGTTAATTCTTAGGTTTAATTTAAGATACGGGCTAACAATAGATTTTCGTGAACTGTGTTCTATAGGTTGAATAACCATATAAAAGGGGCAATATACCGGGAGTATTCAATGCATTCACTAATACAAAGGAACATGTGTTAATACCGATGTATAAGCACATTACTCCTGATCTACATTAGCTAACTGAAGTTAGCAATAAGGATTGATAAAAGTTTTCTCTTTTGATATCATCACGATTTGTATGAACTGTGTTCTGCATATTGAGTAACCATATAAAGATGGTAATATGACGAGGATCTACTATAACCATGTATTCAGTAATACAAAGGAACATCTGTTAATTCTAATGTATAAATACATCTCGCCTGATCTGCATTAGCTAACTGAAGTTAGCAATAAGGGTTGATAAAAGTTTTCTCTTTTGAGATCATCACGATTTGTATGAACTGTGTTCTGCATATTGAGTAACCATGTAAAGATGGTAATATGACGAGGATCTACTATAACCATGTATTTAGTAATACAAAGGAACATCTGTTAATTCCAATGTATAAATACATCTCGCCTGATCTACATTAGCTAACTGAAGTTAGCAATAAGGATTGATAAAAGACTTTTCTTTTTTTATATTATCGTGAACTCCTGTGTTCTACACATTCGATAACCATATAGAGATGGCAATATGACGAGAGTCTACTATGCATTCACTAATAAAAAAGAACGTCTGTTAATACTAATGTATAAACACATTATCTCCCTCATCTACATTAGCTAACTAGAGTCAGCAATGATGGTTGACAAAAGCGTTTTCTCATTTAATATAACAATTTTCGTGAACTGTGTTCTACACGTTGAATAGCCACACATAAATGGTAATATAACGAGAGTCTACTATTTTAACACTTACTTTAAAATCAATGCATTCACTAATACAAAGACACATGTGTTAATACCAACATATGAACACATTATCCCCTGATCTACATTACCTATTGACAAAACATTTGTCGCTGCGAAATTTCATGATTTGTCCGCTCATTTTCCCATTGTTATTAATAATTGTTTATTTGTAGCGAAATGTAGAGAGCGAGGAAGTTGTAATCTATTAATACACATCACAATAACGTCATGCTCTAGTAAGCAATATAAAAACTGAAACACCTGCAGGTACCTCGATCCAACGACAATATTCTAGATCTTACGTATATGTTGAAACAAGCTTCCTCATCGATTTTTTATTTATACGTTGTCTTTATGTTTTCTTTGACAAAAGACAATTTTCTCTCTTGACACAGTAAGAGACTTGCTTTTGCAACTTATTTTTAGTTAAAGATGAAACCTTAGAGCTGTACAGCCAAAGAATATTGAATATAGTTTTTTAAACAATATTTTACTTAGTGACTTTTTTTATAAAAAAGGATCTATAAGTTTTTATAAAGTTGTTTCTTTAAGTTCATGGTAGAAATACACTTTGAGGTATCATTTACGATGAGATTGACTTTGATTTTAGTTATAGCATTATAAAATGGCTGATTTCTGTGCAGAAAGACATAATCTGATAACAAGAGTGTCTGAAAATAATTTTAATGAAATTAAAGTTGAATTTGACGTTTAACCATTTAAATATCTATGTGAATTTAAAGTTTAACATTTGGAGGTAAATTTCATGAACGCTTTACCTTTTGCAATTTTAAATTGTTATAGAAGATTGTTAATAGAATGGTGTTTAAAGGTTTTATTTTAAATTTGCCGTGAAATTGCTGAATTTTATATTGTAATTTACTAAGTTATGTAGCAGAATTAATTTAGTAAATTTACTAATATATATCTATTCTGACGAAGAAAACAACAATGGCGTGAAAAAGTGAAGCAACATAACCTCAAATACTATAATTTCTTCCAGAATTTCACAGTATGTGACTCATCAGAAATACGGGAATATCGTAGCAACATATCCTCTTCAAACTCTTTAAAGCTCCCTATTTGGACTTTTCTTCTCGATGAACCGATTTTTAGTTTACTTTAATTACACTGCGTTTTTATTTCCTTAATTAAGCAAATTACATTTCTATTTCCGATAAAATTGAGATCATAACTTCAATTAATTTATAATTATTCCTTCTTATAAATTTAAACTCTCAATCATTTTATAACTTCATATTAAATTTCAAATAACTTATGACTATTTCTTTTTGTAGATTTAATTAGCGCTCAATTAATTACACAATTCATTACGCTTCCTTAGTGAAGTTCTAGAAAAGCATTCTACATTCGAAACCGGTTGAAGCCACTAGAATCATTGGTTTTTTTCGTAAAATATTTTGTAACAAATTGATTATGGTTCGTTTGCACCGTTGGATCAAATTCTACTGCAATATTACGAACAGAGCTATTCGGGATCGAAATACATACTCGAAAGTTATTGCTATCTGCGAAACTCGCTTGGACACGTGTTTCTCTTCGTTACATTCGAATTTGCTTCTGTCTATGGTAACTTGTGCCGTCTCGTTATATTTCCAAGTATCAAACACCCAAATTACTTGTACAGAAACTGTACACCGCAAAAAAATAGACATGTTGATGGAAACGAATTTTTTGTTACGGTACCATGTTAGAAACTTGTTCTATTTCTTTATTTAGGCAATAATCAGTATACCTCTTCGGGGGCGTCTTTTAATACTATATAATATTTGATTATAACTCGAAATTATATTAAAAGAATGATATAAAAAGGCATTAATAATATACAAGAGAAAGAAAATATTCCAATAAGAGAAGTAGTCTATGAGGAGATATGAAATGGCGTACGTAAGTATATAGTCATCACTGTAAATAAAAGCTGGTAAATAACGTGTGGCTACAGAATAACGCCCAAATTATTATTTTACACTATTTCCACGTATTCATCGTATCGTTTTATATTACAGTTTCTACCGATTATCAATTGACCTCCATTATTTATCTTATTGATCTAGATAAATGCTTACTCAAAAACATGCTCATGCAACCTCGTGGTCTCACTCATCATATAATCATGCATAAAGACATGTCTCGCGTAAGTGAGAATTCGGAGACACGCTAAGACAGTCTGATAACACGACTTGATCGTCGTGGCCTCGCTATTACTTATGACGCATAACATATTCGAAACATTGTGCACTCAATTGTCGTCCAATGCAGCTTGCATCATATTTCATCCCACGAACAAACAGTCTCAAGTGTGTTGTGCATTGTGATGAAACTTTTGTGCAATACACGTTTGTGCGCTATTTTTTGTGGGCGAATCGGTGCCGATCGTGACACGAAAATTCATGGCTGTAGAAGAATTTAATGATTATGTAGAATATGGTATATCTCATGGATGTACTGTAGACGACCCAGGAATTGGCGCGTGGGAGGTCGACACAGAGTAAAAGAAGCCACTCGGTCGCTCCACCTATCCCCACCGTGAACACTTCCAGCGTGACATATCGGCAAATAAGAATAATGACAATAACTGCATTATGCAATTGGCACTATCTCTATCACTCAGACGTTTGCCGACTGTCACTGTTTTTGGCCTAATTGGTGTGCTGACCGCTCGAGTCAATTACTACTGCCGAAAATACGTGAGTCTAGGTGTCCATTTTGTTATTCTGACAAATTGTGGTTAGGCCTTTCAAACACCTAGGTCAGCCTACGCGTGAACTCCTGGCTTGTCTATTGTAATTGCATTTCATTGTAATAATTTAATTATCCGCTGTGGAACTATACCATGAAAGTTCATGTAAGTCGAAGAAACAATTAGAAGTTTAGAACGATGAATCATTTGATGCATTGAAGACACGTAAGTATAACACTGAACTTGCGTTAGAGAAGGCAGGAATTCAGCGGATTTCAAGTTCTGATAAGCTTACCGTTTGAATTCCCTCGATACGATCTTACAAGAAAACTTTTTCCCGGATTAAAGCTAACTAGTTAGCGAGTTTGATGAAAGCACCAGTCACGCTAATGGAGTAATTGAAATAAAAATAAAAATCCTCCGCATCGAACGAATACGAACGTGATTCGCAACGATGCAAAAACCGGCTCAACGAGTTGTTATCGAATAACAACTAACGAAATCTTACACCGCATTCAGTTTACACCGTTTCCTGCTCGTTTGTGCCAGAACTAACAAGACTTTGGGTAGTAATATCTCTTTGTTCTCTTGAGAGTTGCATTTCATGAGTAATGTATAATCTAACAAAACATGAATTAGAAGTCTTTCGTTCCAGCTTGGGTGTATTATTATTTTCATACGCGCTTCGCAGCTGCTTTAACGACCAATATGAAAGTATTATTTTTTATGAATAAATATATGCTATTAGGTTGGTGCTGCTTTTGTCTGAAAGGTGGAAATTTTGCAAATTCAAATTTCAAATTTCTAATTTAAAAACTTTCACTTTCTAAATTTCACTAATTCTTAAATTTCTAGATTTCGAACTTTCTAAATTTCCAAATATTTTAATTTTCAAGTTTCAATATTTCAAAATTTCTTAATTACTATATTTTCAAATATCTAAATTTCAAAATTGCAATTTCCAAAAATTCTACACTTTTAAACATGCAATTTTCTGATTTTCCAAATACCTTAAATTCGAAATTTTCAAATTTCGAGCGGTTCTAATAAAATACTTCAACAACTAGGTATTTATTAAAATGTGATTGTACCAATCCTTATTTACTCCACTATATTTTTTTCTCTTATCAATTTACTTCTAATCTTTACCTCCAATTTCTCATTAGCTACTGTAGAAGGTCCTTTCTTCGAGCAGCGATTCATCCTAAATGTCAGTTTATGAACTTAAGTCATTCTTCGATAGGTCTCAGCCTACCAAGATCGCGTTATTATCGCTACGTGACCTTTGCAAAATACCCATTCGATTACAAATCTGAGAAAATCAAGCGCATAATGTTCGACTTGGTTATCGATGCATTGCAATATCTGTGTGTTCGATACAGACGATAGGTAGTGTATCATTTTCATATAATGGGAAGGTTGGATAATACGGAATGGAATACAAACAAAGCGGCGTGATATTCCTCTTGGTACTCTATCATATCAACGTTTTATGAATAAAACATTTGCTTTAGTAGCTCTCAGCCAGCTGGCCCATATATTAGAATGTTGTTCCGGGAACAATATTTCGGGGATGGCGGTTACATATCGAAATGAAAAACAGCAAGTTTCAGACGAGGCTGTTGAACTTGTCAAATAAATATTCTTGTTGTTATCACACACGTAACGTATAGATTGACAATATTTACAATGCCACCAAATATGCAGGGTGTTCCACGATTTAACGGTCAAATATTAACATAGTCTACGTGTTAAAATGAGAAAGAAAGTACTGTAGACAACACAGGAATTGGCGCGTAGGTGATTGATCCAGGTACTTGCAAGGCCTAACCACAATTTGTCAGAATAACAAAATGGACACGTAGACTCACGTATTTTCGGCGGTAGTAATTGACTCGAGCGGTCAGCACATCAATTAGGCCAAAAACAGTGACAGTCGGCAAACGTCTGAGTGAGAGAGATAGTGCCAATTGCATAATGCAGTTATTGTCATTATTCTTATTTGCCGATATGTCACGCAGGAAGTGTTCACGGTGGGGATAGGTGGAGCGACCGAGTGGCTTCTTTTACTCTGTGTCGACCTCCCACGCGCCAATTCCTGGGTCGTCTACAGTACATCCATGAGATATACCATATCCCACATAATTATCAAATTCTTCTACAGCCATGAATTTTCGTGTCATGATCGTCACCGATTCGCCCACAAAAAATAGCACACAAACGTGTATTGCACAAAAGTTTCATCACAATGCACAACACACTTGAGACTGTTTGTTCGTGGGATGAAATATGATGCAAGCTGCATTGGACGACAATTGAGTGCACAATGTTTCGAATATGTTATGCGTCGTAAGTAATAGCGAGGCCACGACGATCAAGTCGTGTTATCAGACTGTCTTAGCGTGTCTCCGAATTCTCACTTACGCGAGACATGTCTTTATGCATGATTATATGATGAGTGAGACCACGAGCTTGCATGAGTATGTTTTTGAGTAAACATTTATCTAGGTAAATAAGATAAATAATGGAGGTCAATTGATAATCGGCAGAAACTGTAATATAAAACGGTACGATGAATACGTGGAAATAATGTATAATAATAATTCGAGCGTTATTCTGTAGCCACACGTTATTTACCAGCTTTTATTTACAGAGATGACTATATACTTACGTACGCCATTTCATTTCACCTCTTATGCTGCTTCTCTTATTAGAATATTCTCTTTTTCTTGTATATTAATGCCTTTTTATACCATTCTTTTAATATAATTTCGAGTTATAATATAATTGCAAAACGTGTTTGTATCATTAATTTTTTACAGTATTAAAAATACACCCCTGACAACTGTTATAGAAGCAACAATAAATGTCATCTCAAATGTATCATTAATTGCATTCTTGTTTAAACTTTCCGATTGTAATAATCTGATCATTCCATGTAAGTACAAAGAATACATGTAGGTACGTGTTGCATACGAAATTTACAATACGTCGCTTGATATTCAAAATGCAAACGAACCGTCCTCATTTCTGCCTTTTCTCTTTTCAATATTTAACCTGGTAAAACACACAGAAGCGCGCAGAACCGTGGTTCACTTTTCGATTTAGCTTTTATAAAAATATTTCCGCGATAATTTAAATGATATACCTGGAAATGTGATTACGTACAGTTTTCTCATAAACGTTCTTTCATTTCAAACTTCGCGATTTGTTAAACTTTATGCTGTTTTCACAGTATCGTGACAAGTTGTTATTGGAAATTTACATCGAAGCCGACAGCTGGATATAAAAACTTTACTGAGAATTATAAGTTGTGTGAATTAAATAGAATTACCAAAATTATCAAATATATTTTATGTTTTTATTCACCTATCTGTTGTTAGATCCGGAATAGCATAATCGAAACCCTAAACCATAATTCATAGAACTTTTTCATTGAATTTTTAAATTTCCGATATTCTGTATGAAATAAAAGTTGCATGAACACTTCTGGAGTAATAAACTCTCAGCGTAAGCCGTGACGTCTAATAAGGTTTAGTGATGTCTAGTTTAGTACTAAGAATGTGCGAATAGCTGTGTCAATTTTATACTACTTCAAGTTAACTGAATCTCTTTATTATTTAACTCTTTCTTCTTCCATGCAATAAATCCTCTTTTACGTTGAATATATTATTCCTCCTACTGATTCGTAGGAGAGTCATAATCACAACAATAATATAGCAAAAGTATCAGTCATAGATTTCCAGAACATTATCGAATCATCAAAATCTAAGCGAATTGATCGACAGAGGGAGATTAATCGACACACGGTACCGATGAATAACACAAGACATCGAGATCGGATGTAGCGAGACGTTCGATAATAGAGGCTTTGTCACGGTGTATTAGCAGATCGAAGAATGAATTCGAACCTGATCTGTTAGTAGTGATTATAGTCATACCAACCAATCCGTTGCCGCTTACCGCAAATGTGATCGATTACTTAGGCAAATGTGCTTGATTCGCGCTTCCTTGCTCCCTAAAATGCTCTTAGAGGATACTGGACATCGGACTTGTGATTATCAATGCTCTTTCATACTGATTCAATCGAACGTGACTATCGTGTGCACATGCACGCACTGTCATGCACGCACGTTTGCACAGTCGACTGAATGGTCATTTTAGCTGGAAATAAATCATGTCAACCGGTAGATAATTTCTCGGATTACCCTGCACTCTAGCATTTTCTCCGAAGGTGGTAATAAAGAATTCTCCTTCGATTACGAGGAGCATCAAGAGTGGATTTATGTTAGGATCCCGGTAATGTTCCTACCGTTTCTGGGTCATGTAATTGTACTTCTAATTTTTCCAATTATTTAACTGCATTGTTTCCGGTTTTTCTAATTGCACTTTTTCTCGTTCTTCTAATTGTACTTTTTTAATTTTTGTAATATGTTTTTTGCTTAAAAATCTGAAGTGTTCTTGAAATTAATTAAAAAACCCCCATTTGTTAATTTTAAAAGCACTCGGCATTTTTGAACCGTGAATTGCATTGTTATTATAATAGAAGGCCACTGAAGCATAAATTCAATTCTGCGAAAAACTGAACCAACAACAGAGCATATTTATTAATTAACCAAAAATTCCGGAAACTCGTTTAATAAACAGGAATTTAACAAATTCTTATGAATTCGTAGAATCCGTGCAATGAAAAGATTCATACGAAATTTGTAAATTAACTTATTAATTATATTAGTTACAATTTTTTTCAAAACGAATAAATAAGGGAAAAATGTAAATATAATAGTTAGCTTGATTTTTCTGATAAATGAATTTTGGCCACTTTGAAAATAAATGGCTCGACTAAACTTTACTTTGAAACACACAAAATTATTAACTCTTTTATTAGCATTAGTTTTTGATGCATAGAATACAAAATTGCGTGTTTAATGTTAAAAAGTTAAGTCAATAAGCGCTTTGGTGTATTTGATTACTGCGACGCCATATTGGCTTTTGCCCATGCTCTGTTGGTTAGATAGAGAATGCCATTAAAATAGTAAAACATATTTTTCGAACACTACAAGTTGTAAACAGACATTGTTTTTCTTCTTCAATAATTATTATAAAATCACTTTAACCCTCATAAAAGTAGCGCAATGAAATTATAGATAGAAATGAATATGGCGTCACTCTCACGTGTCAAATAACCTAAAAACTTTACATACACATAACTTTTCAACCGCTATATTCTTAACAGTAAAACTCCCATTTTTTGTATTCTAAGCATGAAAAACTATTCGATGGTAAATTTTGTATGCCCCAAAGTAAAGATTAACTTTATCATTTGCTCTAAGTGATCGTACAACTGTAAACCGTACTAACCCCTTGCATTATGATGTACTTGTCAGGTGCGTCAGTCGGAACTAACTAATCACAGCCACAATATTAAAACAGGCAAAGCAAGTTGAAATGTTATGTCAATTTAGTACTATGTTATCGTTGACTATACAAATTATAATTGAACTTGAACTCCAAATTGAGGCGTATTAAAAATTCGAGTAAAATTGATCACAGCTGAAGTACGAGTGCGTCACGAATCAGACTCGTCAAAATAGTCAAGGGTTAAATAAACTGTATTAGTCAGTTAGAACAGCGATTATCGGGTTTCGGTTAAAGGTAATCAAATAGCACACCTAAGAAATAATAAATGTTGCCAGATAGAGCAACATGAGTAACATTCAGTCAAAATGAACGTTTTATCTAAAAATATTCTCTTAGCAATAATTGAAACGAACAAACGGACTCCGCAAAGTAAGTGGATCTTTTTTCGGTCACCTTTTGGAATCGACTTACATACTTCACGTTGAGCATACGTCTGAAAACTACCTATAGCCCTGTTACGGTGCCAAAGAAAATGTATCGTAAGATGTGAAAAAGTTATTAAATTCAAAGATACGAGATCTATCACGAGGGCTGGGACAATAAACTAAAATGACATGTTATGAAATATTTACTGTTGAAATAACGGAATGACTGTTTGTCACCTAGGATAGCCATTCGTTCCACCATGGTTAGCCTTGAGATATAAAGAGAGAGAGAATCCACTCGTAATCGTTTCACGCGAATCAACCGGGCTTACAACGTCTATTTGCTCAACGTGAGTCTCCCCGCATGAAATTTTGAGGGTCTTCATAGTTTCTTTTGTCGAGTTTCGATGCTTTACATCGTACTCCTTTCCCCAAGCCATCCCCTTCGTTGTTTCATCTTCCCTCCCTTCTTTTGTTTTTCCTTTCCCGAAGCCGCCACCTTCTAAAACGAGTTTAGCGGACCCTGGCATTTCAGCCGAGTAATCACGGATCGATACGTGATCGGAATCCAGCAATCTAAAGTGATATCGTCGAATACCGTGCGTGCTTTTCGCTCGGCGGAACGGGACTATTGATAACAGTCAGCTCCCTTTGATCGCGTCTTATTAAGACAATATACGTTTAATGCTGTTCTTTCCATCTTGCCCACTTTTTCTGTCGACGTGATATCACACATTTCTGAGACATGGGGTGGGGCAGATTCATTTCTGAAAAAATATGATGATAACTATAGATAAAACTTAATATGTTTTTGTCTGTAAACAGTCTATTGTGAGAATAATAAAAATTAATATTTGGGCAATGATTAGGGCTTACAAGGAAAGTTTCATTGGGAATATGTTTATTTCTAAAGTGGTGCAAGACTACTTTAAGTTCTAGTGAAGTAGCACTTTAATACTTTAAGTCGATCATTTAATATAATAGAATTTAATATTTATAATAATGAAGACCGGTGCAAACTTCCTCAATATCAGAAAATATATTATCCGATTAGCACAATGCAGTGGTCCTATATTTTCTTATACTCTTTACATCTCTTGTAACAGTAGACACAATTCGGAACTTGAACGTATTAACTCTTCTTTATTTTTACTGACCATATAAATCGAGCAGTAATATCTGCGAACAAAGCTCTTCCTAATAAGATCATCCTCTGACTTTAAACATATCACCCTCAGAACATTATATTTCTCTTCAGTTTTGCCCTACTTTGCATCTGCTACTTGGTCACCGTACTTCAAATATCGAACAAAAAATCTTGAAACTGTTTAGCACAAATTTTGTTGACATGCCTTCAGACTTGGTAAATCGAGTATCACTGATCGTAATTACTCTGCGATTATGTCTCTTAATACGCGAGGTGAGGAAGTAGGATTTCCTCTGATGCGATTTTCCTTTATAAATTACTCAACGGTCACATTCGTTGGCCAGATATCCTTGAAAGAATTAATTTTTATGCATCGATAATCAGGCATCCTACGTTCTACCCACCAATTTATACATCAAGATACGGCCACACTAATATTGTCACCAGATTGTCAAATCTTGCTAATATATTTGCCGAAACAATTAACTTTTTTGCAACTCAAATTTTTTATAAACATACTCAACATTCTTTGCGATATCGTTATTTATAATTAAGTTTTTGACTATCACTTTTGTATAAAGAATGTGGTTTCTTCCGTATATAATAAGTAAAGAAATAAAAGGGAATCAACAATTGGCGGGACGATATTTTGAAGAAATAATGGAGCCACGAGAGTATAAGGTACATCTTTGCGACGAAACAAAGGAAGGTTGCCTTTGTGTCGGTTCGAAGTAAACTCAGGAAAATGAGATTGTAAACAGAAATTGCTTACGTTGACCAATTTTGCTTGTTCTTGTTAAATGATATTGTTCTTATAGCGAGTTGTAACGTTAGTTCGTAGTGGTTCATGCTTCCTTCAAAATCAAATTCTTTACGGTACAATAGGTTTCCCTAAGGAGCATCAAGATATACGAGAAGCAGAACGCTTTACTTTTTCCAGCATGCTTTCAATATAGAAATTCAGGGACTTCAAATTTTCAAGTTTTGGAATTTCAAAATTGGGAATCTGGAAATTTGGGAATGTGGCAATTTTATAATTTGATGATTTCCAATTTTACAATTTTACAGATTGACAATTTTATAATTTGATAATTTTACAGGTTGACAATTTCACAATTTAATTGTTTGATGATTTAAAATTTTACAATTGTATAATTTTACAATTTTACAATTTTACAATTTTACAATTTTACAGTCTGACAATTTTACGACTTGATGGCTTGATTATTTGACAGTTCGACAATTTGACAATTTGACAATTTGATGACTTGATAACTTGATAATTTGGCAGTTTGACAATTTTACAATTGTACAGTTTGACAATTTTACAACTTTATAGTTTGACAATTTGACAATTTAGTAGCTTGATTATTTGACAGTTTGACAATTTTACAATTTGACAATTTCACAACTTAACTTGATAAGTTGACAGTATGATAATTTTACAATCTTACAATTGTACAGTTTGATAATTTGATAATTTTCAATTTCATAATTTGACAGTTTGACAACTTTACAACTTTACAACTTTACAACTTTACAACTTTACAATTGGACACTTTGATAATTTTATAACTTGATAGGTTAACAATTTCGCAATTTCACAGTTTGCCATTTTACTCATTGAAAGAAGAATTTTTGAAACAAGTATCAGATTCAGTTTCATAAAATCTATTTTGACTTTACCGAAACAATTTTAGTTCATAGATTATATTGTTTCGTTTTGAATATATATTTATTCAACAAAGAACTCGACTTTAAATAAAACCTTTCTAATACCATCACGATTTCAAAACGTAGGTCATTTTTATAGACTTTCCACAAACAGTCGCTAGTAGCACACACAGTGGATTGACGATTTATCTTCCTACGTGTTGGATCAAACACACTTATTTATGTGTATACTATCGACATCATCCTTCTTCTCTTTGCTTTTTCATATATCACACTTTAAACCGCTTAACTTACAAAAGTGAAAGAAAAATCCTTGTTTACACATGAATTGAATTGTTCAGGTTGAAAGATTAAACATATTGCTTTTGATAAAATTCGATATTTAGGTTAATTCTATACGCTGTTATTGTAACTATAGATAACATATTCTTTATGACCCACAGTATGATTGATGTAAGACCATTGGTATTAATCACTAGTTAAGAAATTGTTTATAAGTTAAAATTGCAGAGAATTTTTCAATTAAAAACTTTTAAATTGTATTATTGTATATGAACAAATTTTATTTTTATTTATTTACGTATACGATATCTTAAGCTTTCCACATGCATAATTTGGAATAAAAAATATTATTACATATACGAATACTACTAAATACTATTATTATTACTTAATTGTTAAATAACATACATTAAATTAATATAAACCACAAATTGTTATATAATATATACTTATCTTAATTATTATCTGATGATGCGACAAATGAAAAATTATCATACTTTATCGCCAATTGCACATTTGCATCATTATCAAAATAAACGTGACTTGAATTTTGGTCATATAATGACTAACTTTATTATGAACTTAATTTACGAATATTTTTCAAAAAGCCTTCCATAGTTATACTTCATCACAAATTACACATTCATGAGGAGGCAGTTGACATCATTATCAAAATGAACGAGATCTGAACTTCGTTCAGTCACATAATGACCATCTGCATTATGAATTCAATTTACGAATATTTTGCAACAGTTCTTCCATATATTTGTAAAATAAATCGATGTAATATGTAATAAATGGAGGACTCAATTTCAACACCTCAAATTAGCAATCGCAAAAGAATACGTGTGTAATTTATGAGAACAAAACAAAGTTTTAAAATTTGACAAAGGTCAAGGAACACTAAGGATACCTCAAGGTCAATTGATTGGTCAGGTATTTCAAGGTTCAAGATCGAATTACTAATTTAATTTTGTTGTATTTTCATAGAATTATAACAAAAATATAGGTTAGAGAAATATGGTAATAAAAATTCTTTCATTTTTGAGTAATTATGTACTATAACGGATCACCCCCGATTTTGAAAGATTTTTGACATCGGGGGTTTGGGTAAAGTTAGGAAAAGAAGCTCCTTTAAATTACTTTTTAGGTCATAACAGTTAAAATAAATAGGTCTACACAAAAAGTGTATATAACCTTTTCTGTAGAGTTTTTCAACACCTTCATGTTTTGTTCGAAACTTTTTTTCCTGACATCGATAGTTCAAGAGATATATAGTAAAAACCATATACATTTTTGTAAATAACTTTTTAGTACACGACACCTAACCTTCACAGAATTAGGGAGATATCATTGAGAACATACGCAAAAATGATTCAAATCAGAAGGTGGTTATACTGCATAATTACCTTCATAGTTAACACTTTAATGGCCGCTCATACATGTAAATTAAAATGAAATTTTCTGTATTAAATGTGTCGTAATTTATTTTATGTGTATGTTCGCACACGTTGAATTGTTTCGTGAATTTATATAAAGTTTTTTTAAAACTTTATATAAATGTAGGTGGCCATTAAAGTGTTAATGAATTCATAGTGATTATTTTCATTACTTTTAGTTATTATTTTTTCTTATAAAAATTGCAAAATAATATAATAATATTAATAATATATTATTAATTTAAATAATATATTATTATTAATTTTAATAATATATATTATTATATTATTTTAATAATATAATAATATAATTTTATAATAATATTATAAAACTTGCAAAGAAAATCTTTAGGAAAAGTTGACTTACAAAAATTTGATAAAACGTTTGAAGCGCAAAAAAAATGATTTGCAAAAGAATTGATTAGGAGTGTATCACGTAAGCAGTATTACAGTGGTGCTGTCCTCCCTTATCTCGTCATCGTCCACACTCGATGCACGAGCTTTTCAGCTTGTCTGTCTTTCGAAGACTTTTCCAAGGAATCCCCAGGACACGATACGCCGATACTGTGTCCATATCCAGAACCTTTACTTTTCCAATAGGACGGGACAACGTTTCGTGTCAAATTAGCGAAAAAAGTAGTGGCGTTTTGTCCCGCGGGAGGAGACGCTTCACGGTACACGGTCGATTCGTGTAAGAAACGGTGGGATTTTCTGTGTCCCTCAGCCGACGTTCCTGTAATTCAAGTTCATATTGGACGATTCCCTGTCGCGGATCGATAAGCTCCTCCGGGATATCCGCTCGCTTTTTCTTCGTATTTGATCCTGCCAGCGAATCCGCTTTGGAACAATGCGTTCTAGAAGTGCTTGGAAATCTGTTTACATTATTGCGAATAATGCGATGAATTTTTTATTGTACTATCGATAAGATACAGTCTAAAATTAGAAATAAAATTGCAAAATGGCAAGATTTATCTACACATTAATTCTTTATCTTGGTTAGAGTGATTTCGAAACCATTTTAAATTTTGCAAGTTGCAATAAGAAGCTTTGGATCGACTCATTTTATCCCAGTAATAGTTTCAGTATCCTTTACACCCTTCGTGTGTCGACATCACATTTCTCTTAGATTTCGACACGGTTTAAAATTAGGAATAAAATTGCAAAATGGCAAGATTTATCTACACATTAATTCTTTATCTTGGTTAGAGAGATTTCGAAACTATTCTAAATTTTGTAAGTTGCAATAAGGAGCTTTGGAAGGACTCATTTTATCCCTCTAATAGTTTCAGTATCCTTTGCACTCTTCGTGTGTCGACATCACATTTCTCTTAGATTTAGACACGGTTTAAAATTAGGAATAAAATTGCAAAATGGCAAGATTTATCTACACATTAATTCTTTATCTTGGTTAGAGAGATTTCGAAACCATTCTAAATTTTGTAAGTTGCAATAAGGAGCTTTGGAATGACTCATTTTATCCCTCTAATAGTTTTAGTGTCCTTTGCACTTTTATGTCGTTTGTCACATTTCTCTTAGATCCTATAAATAATTTAGTTAATTTAGATTGCTTGAATTATATTTTAATTTATTCACTGTTTATGATAAATGAAAAATATACTTTTCACATAGTCACACTTGTAATACATTTAATTCAGACTTTCTTTATCTATTTTGTAAATTCCGGAGTTGGTAATAGAAATTAAGGAGTGCAAAGGAATGCAGAAATCAAGTTTTGACAGAAAATTTTGAAACTTTATAATTTCATCAAACTTGAACGTCTATGAAACACACATTAACAGCACTAATAGACAATTTTTTGTATATTTAAAGTATTTTTATTATCCAAGAATGTTAGCTAAAGAAAGTGAAAGTTTTATTACACCCAAATGGTCCCACTTGCAAAATAAACGGCTCGAAGATATCTTACAATAAGATATAAAACATCTAGTAATTCTTGAATAGAGTAAGCATATAAAGAAAGTGTTTTTTAAAAATATACATCGTTTACTTGCTTTTATTATTACAGTGTCAAGACGTGTTTCAGTGAGTCTTAAATATATATAGAATGTAGCTGTACTCTCTTTGTTAAGGATCGTCTAAATGGAGAATCACATTTTGAACTATTTCTCAGATTGCATTCAACAGAATCTGTATAAATGATGAAACTCGAGTGTTCCTATAAAGTTTACCGTAATGAGACTTTGACATTTGCAACTTCACCACTATTCAGCTTGTCATGTGATTCAACGTTTGAATGTTTCAGATAAACTAGTAGCCTTCAAAGTTTATTCCAGTTGTGCAACTTTTGTGAACAGTTTCATGAAATTAGTCTCATGAATTATTCTTAATGAAATACATGTCACTTTTCGATCATAGATCGAAGTCTAGGATGGTAGCTTTTCAAACTATATACTCAATAATATTGATGAATAAAATTATACTATTTTAAACCTTTTCTTAAATTTTTAAGCGGATTTTAATTATTGTCAGTAAGTGATGATTTGTTTATTTGGAGCATGAACATAGCGATGGGCAAATTAAGTTTCCACTGAAGATGCACATGGTTTTCACATTTATTAACATAGGAGAGAGATAATATGGTAATTTTGGAATTTAAGAATTTAGGAATTTAGGAATTTAGGAATTTTGGAATTTAGGAATTCAGGGGTTTAGGAATTTAGGAATTTTGGAATTCAGGACCTCAAGAATTTACGAATGCACGAATTCACGAATTCTGGAATTCTAGAAATCAGGAATTTAGGAATTTAAGAATATAGGAATTTAGGGGTGTAGGAATTTAGGAATTTAGGAATGTAGGAATTTAAGAATTTAGGAATTTTGGAATTTTGGAACTCAGGAATTAAGGAATTTAGGAACTTAGGAATTTAGGAAGTTAGGAATTTAGGAAGTTAGGAATTTAGGAATTTAAGAATTTCGGGATATAGGGATTTAGGAATTTTGGAACTCAGGAATTGAGGAATTTAGGAATTTTGGAATTTAGGACTTTAGGAATTTAGGAATTTTGGAACTCAGGAATTAAGGAATTTAGGAATTTAGGAATTTAGGAATTTTTGAATTTAGGAATTTTTGAATTTTGGAACTCAGGAATTGAGGAATTTATAAATTTTGGAATTTAGGAATTTAGGAATTTTGGAATTTTGGAACTCAGGAATTGAGGAATTTAGGAATTTTGGAATTTAGAAATTTAGGAATTTCGGGATATAGGGATTTGGGAATTTAGGAATTTAGAAATTTAGGAATTTAGGAATTTAAGAATATAGGAATTTCGGGATATAGGGATTTTGGAATTTAGGAATTTAAGAATTTAGGATCTTAGGAATTCAGGTATTTTGGTATTTAGCAATTTAGGAATTTAGGAATTTTGGAACTCAAGAATTCGGGAATTCTGGAATTCAGGAATTCAGGAATTCTGGAATTTAGAAATTTAAGAATATAGGAATTTAGAAATTTATAAATCTATAAATTTTCAGATAGTCAAATATTTCATTTCTTTCGCAATTTTCTTTTTTACATAGGCGAACGAATTTGTAAGTCTAACAAATTAGAAAAGTAGAAATATGAAATGATGAAATTTATGAATTTACAAACTTAGCTCCAAATGCTTAATTTGTCTTAAAAATTTACAAATGAGAAAGTTGATAATCAGAAAATCTATGAATTGAAAAATTTAAATATTGAATTTTAAAAAATATTAAGAAGCACAAAATCCTATGTCCTTATAATTCACCCTAAGTTCCGTAGGCTTTGCACGTATCTACAAACTTGAAACACCAATGCAGTATAACAATCAATACTCCAGCGTGTGAAATACAGAAATGTTCAAAATACTCGGAACGCGTACACATCAAACACTATCAAAATGTGGTAGTCGAACGCATCTCATCCTTCGACGAGGACATTTTCTCCGGAGACAGCTTTCAAGAATCGTCTGGATGACAGCGCAAAACGTGGAACATTCACGTCGAGTTCCGTCGGTTCGCCGTGAATATATCACGTCCGGTAAGAGGTGCTCGATTTCACTTACCACGACACGATCTTCGTTCGAGGAACCGGGGACTCGAAAGAACACGCCGAGAAAATAGGAAAAATAGTGGATGGAAAGTCGGGCTAAGATAAAATTGAGAAGAATGGAATTGTGAGACAGGAATAACGCGCAATCTGCATTGTAATATAGTCCCCAGATAGCTGGGTGTCGGCGTCTCCCTATAGATAACAGCTCCTCTCGATGATGGCTTGTATCTTTTAATAATTCTCGATACCTTTCGTCTACCGGTGAATTATTATTCAATATACAATGCAGCTATCATACACAAATACAATATTTTCTTCCTTCAAGATAAAAAGTGGTTAAATGTAAAAGCGGCTGGGTAAGATTCTGCAATAAAATTGTAAGATAAAATACTCCCGTTTCATTGGTTTACCTTAATGTGTATTTATGACGACGCTTATAAGAATTCTCAACTTTATCGGAATATTAAAGAATGTAAGTCGAGATATGATCCACGTTAAAGAATTTGTAATTTTTACGGTAGATTGATAATTTATAGGATTTTTTAGGGGATTGTCGGGGACGGAAACTTTGGACGATTAATATACGGGCTGTTAGTAAAAAATTGTTAGGTATATTCAGGGTGGATGGTATTTGTCAAATAGTTCTAAAGAAATAAATAGTTCTAATAAACATCATATATGGTACGTGATCATACATACTATTATACATACATGTATGTAGTCCAATGTATATTACACATACTACATATATTATGTATGTTACGTACACTACATATGCTATACATACTACTTATTTTACATACACTACACATGCTACAGATTCTACATGTACTACACATACTTCTTATTTTACGTATCCTACATATATTGCATATACTGCACATGCTACATATCCACATATATTACATATACAACACATGGTACACATATTACATACACTACACATGCTATCCATACTACATATACTACATATCCTACTTATTTTACATATACTACATACATATATTACATATACTACACATGCTACATAACCTACATATATTACATATACTACATATGGTACACATGTTACGTATACTACACATGCTACATATACAACCTATTTCACATACTCATATATGTATGTTCATATGAGTATATATGTTCATATATGTTCATATATTCACATGCATACTACACATACTACATAAACATATGCTATGCATATTCACATATGTAAACATACATAAACATATATACTGTACATATGCTACATATAAATTTTTGCTTTACAAAAACCTTTTTGAAGATTCCGTATAAGTAATTAAAATACAAGAAACAGTGAAATATTAGATCGTATTTATGAAGGAGCATCCGAAAGGGACACTTTCATGAAGGCACTTGACTAAAGACGACAAGGTTACCGTAATGGCACTTCCAGCATGGATTTCATTTGAATTTCTCGATTCGTTTGTAAATATATCGTGCCGGGAGGCGTTTCGTCGTCCAATGATTCCGCGAGTTGCAGCTGCAAACAAAGTACGGTAAACGGGCTGAATATCGGATCTCAGACTTTCAAGATCTCATTAGGATTTTCAATTCGGAGAGCGCGGAACCGTGGACGATGGGGTCGGATAGAAGAAAGCTGCGTTTTCGCTGTGAAACGCGCGAGACAAGGATACAGATCAAGAGGAGAAGCTCAAGTAGAAGATGTACGAAAAAAACTCTTTCTATACCGAACACAGAAAGATTTTACGGGGGAAATTGTAGGGTAGAAAATGCTGAGGGCAGCTTAAACTTTCTTTCGCAGAGAATTTTCGGAATCTTTTGAAATTGATAGAAGATGAGACATCGATTTTAAATTATTATGGTTGTCACATTTTCTTATTTTTATCTTCTTCACAAACAATTCATATATTTTGTCCTTGAAACATTTTATAATATTAAATATATTAAATAAATATTACGTAATTGTATTTTCTTGTAGAATGTAGTGTTTGACTATATTATTCAGGTATTTAATTTTTACTTTTAATTACATTTAAAAAAAATTTTATTTTAAAAAATATTGTTAAAAATAAAACACGGTAACAAAATATATAATATATTATTAATATTTCGGTATATTATAAATATTAATATTATGATAAATTGTCTGTTTTATCCCATCGGTAAAATTTATAAAATACGAAAATTGTTTCAGTATAATGATTTGGTCGCCATTCGTGGAGTGTAATTTTAATAGTATTTTTAAATCGTACACAATTCCACGTGGCATCGTGTAATTAGTTTTAATTGAATCTATAGTCCGGCTGACTTTTACGATTAATTTACACGAATGAATTGCGATCGATAAACGAGTACGGAAAATACTATTTTCCCGTGGTAGTTCGCTAGCAATTTTCCGCGAGAGTATAGCGGCTAGTAATGGCGTAGTCTGACTTTAATGACCTGTGAATTAAGCCGCATTACAAATACACCGGTGCATGCAGTTGAGTTAGAATTTCTGGATGCCAGCGTGTGAAAATGTTTTCCTTTTCAGTCTGGGTTCCTTTTGTGTGAAGTGCCGTAAACGTTTTAAGGAAGTAAAGCGCACTCTGCATTATTTATTAATGCACGAAAATTTCTACTTCAATTTATGGCAAAATAAAGTTCCGAACTCCTAATGAAAATGTTATCTTTTGCAAACTGCGTGGAGTACTATATCAGTGTTTGTAACAGTTTCACGATTTTCTGAGTGACGTGTCGCTTGACATTATAGACAGTTTTAATCTATTTGAGGAGGGTTTGCTACCAATTAATCCTGCAAACTTTTGTTTACATCATTCAAATTTAATTTTATGAAAATTAATACAGTTACTCTTTAGTTTTCTCCTGTTCATAGAACAGTATCAAGGGTAATCTTAATCGCCATTAATTAAAGTTTCAGATGATCTAACAGTTTAAAATGATCGTCCAAAATTAAAAAAATTACAATAACACTACATATAACATATTTCTAATATACGTATAATACAAAGTGTATAATTCAGTATAATTCAGAATGACGTCCTCGACCATCCATTTCCGGGAGTTATACTAGTTGTGAGACACCCTGTATATTCAAATCAAGTATTTGTGATAATGTTCATATAGTTTTTTAACGAAATAGTATTTGAAAGTACAGTTGCGCGATAAATATCCGACTGGAAGCATGCTGCTTTAGATAACGTGTACTTATCGAGCAGCCAATTGCGCATGCGCTTCCTCTGACCTGCTTGCTATCTCGTCGTATACATGTTCGAAAATAAGGATTATAGTAATGTCTACTTTTATATTACTTTAATTAACACTGAACAAAGTCTTCAGCTTTAACAATTTAAAATTGAAAATTCGAATTTTTTAAAAATTGAACTTCTCAATAATTAAAAATGATCAAAATAATTAAAAATTAAAGATTTGTCAAATAGTAATGAGAGCATGAAAATCTTTAAAAATCAATTATTGGATATTGCAAGCCATAAAAGGAGATAAAACTTGTTGGCCAGTGTAATTGACGAACACAGAAGCAGAAAGAAAGTCATCGTTGCAGAAACTAACAAGCGACAACTTTGTTCCGACTAAGGGAGTCTATATATAATACGTGGTTCTAGGAAATTGAGATGGATAGATATTATTCGATAACAATGTCGTTTCTGTACTAACTTCCCTACGTGTTGTTATCACTGCTACCCACCCCGTCCTTCCGCCCTTCGAATCGGAATTCATGAACGAAGCATCAATTGCGTATCGTGGAATACATCCAAATTCGATATATTCGGGGAAAGAATAAGATTCTTAAACTTAACTTTTTTGTTCGTATAAATATTTTCATTTACTCTTTTAGTGTAGTGTTTATATTTAAAAAATAGGAGTAGGACGATATTAATTTTATTTAACTTTTTAGTCTTGCTTTGAAATTTGTAAAATAATATTGAGGTATTTTTATAATATTTACAAATTTATAAATTTGCAAGTTTTCAAATTCCAATATTTTTTAATTTTTTAATTTTCAATTTTTTGATCTCATAAATTTTCAAATTTCCAAATTTCCAATTTACCAAATTTCTAGATTTCCAAATTTCCATATTTCCTAATTTCCAGTCGACCAAATTCCTGTATTTTCAAATTTTTTAATTTCTAAATTTCCTATTTACCAAACTCCTGAATTTCCAAATTTCTAAAGTTCCAATTTTCCAATTGACTGAATTCCTGAATTTCCAAATTTCCAATTTACCAAATTCTTGTATTTTCAAATTTTCAAATTTCTAAATTTTCAAATTTCCAATTTACTGAACTCCTGAATTTCCAAATTTCTAAATTTCCAATTGACCAAACTTCTGAACGTCCAGATTTCTAAATTTTCAAACTTCTAAATTATTAAACTTCAATTTTTCAAAATTTCTAAATTGTCAATCTCCCATATTCCCAAATATCCAAATTTCTAAATTCCTAAGTCTCCATATCCCCAAAGTCCCATTTTCCAAATTTTGGGTCAAAAAAGACCCAAGACCCACAAAGAATTAACAAAAACCTTTAAACTAACCGTACTAAGACATTCGTTAATTTATTATAAAATTTACCAACTTGGGGTTACCATAAATTTTACGATGAACATCACTCAATCGATAACGTATTTACTGTGATATACTACTGGAAAAAAAATGTGTCATATATTTTTTTTATCGACAATCATTCACTCTGAAGGGGTGAAAACAACCCTTAACGTTGGGGTAGTAAACCATATTTTGTTGAACATCTCGGTAACCATTTGCCAAAGGGAAATTATTTCACGGGTATTACAATTTGTGTGTTTCCGAATAATAATTGTATATCCGAGATATTCGACAACATGATTTAAAATCGCAATTTCACCGGCTGTTTTCATCTTTTCAGTCGTGGATTAAAAATTACATATTAATCGGAAAAGCTGAAAAAGACTCATCATCGTCTGTTTGAATAAATATAAAAAATTGCACTGGAGGTAGATTTATTTATTTGATACATAATTGATGAAATATATAGGGTGTCCCATCTGACTTGACCATCTTGAATATCTTGTTTATTGCTTATTATAGAAGAAAATATCAGAAGAAAACATTTTGTTCAAACGGGCAAATATTAAGGTGACTAAAAAATTGTTGTCAGGGTCATTTGAAATTTTTGTCAATGTTATCTGAAATTACAAGGTCATTAAAATTTGTTTAAATGGGTCAACATATTTTTATTATCATGGCATAAATGTGGTCAACACGAATCCAACGAGTTGAAATACTATGACCTTCACGTGACCTTGAAGTGCAAGAAAC
Organism: Megachile willughbiella; assembly: GCA_945859595.2. Taxonomy (NCBI): domain Eukaryota; kingdom Metazoa; phylum Arthropoda; class Insecta; order Hymenoptera; family Megachilidae; genus Megachile; species Megachile willughbiella. The sequence goes on along the minus strand of OX243803.1, from coordinate 10,169,039 downwards.
ATAAAAAAAACTAGATAAACGCTGAACAAAGTGAAATAACTGACAGAAAATTTAATAGTAGAAATTTTATTTGATTATAATAACAAGAAGTGTACAATACAGTAACTGATCTGTTAGAAACGATAAAAGCCTTTAAAACGATTGTATGTTTATAGAATAATTTATGAAAATATACATCCTTAATTGCTCAGTTTATATTCAAGCTTTTAATAATTTTGATTAAATTCACCTTGCACAGCAATCACATAATTTGATTTCTTTTTAAATTATTTCAATCGGAATTTATTTATAATAGTATTGAGAACAATGTGGCTGGTAAATGAATGCAAAACACACTTAGGATTTTAATTTAATAATTAAGATAGTAAATTTAAGCTGTCCAAATGCGCCTTATGTCCAAGTATGTCCCGATCTCTCCTATGCATAAAAACTTCACAACTTGACCAGTATTTATTTCAAAATTACAGACAAATTACAGATTTTTATCAACATTTATAAACATACAAATAATGAAAGTAAATTGAAAGAATTTAATATATCGAAATTAAGAACACAATGCCAAATGATGCAGCGGTCACAATTGGTACCGTATGTAAACATAGGAGGAGCACATCCGAAGACCTAAATTACAAAGATCAAATTATATTCGAAAGAAAATATAGAAGAAAGTCGAAAAGGGGTAGCAGAAAGAGGAATTGCCATCATGGAAAGGGTATAAATGCGAGGACGTGCTAGATAGCGGAAGGAATCCCAATGGCATTGGAACCGGAAACAGAAGTGGAAGAACGACGTGCTGGAGGATTGGAGTGAGGCTGCTGGACCGTGGAGTGTGGTGTGACATGTGGGATGATGCTTGGACACACGGGCAGAAGTAGTGGATTTCCTGGCTAGGAACTCCTGTTTGCTTACACCCAATCAACTCCAACCTTTCCCCGTTCCGATGCTAGTACACACACGTGCCACTGAGTGCGTGCCTCTGTGTTGCTTGCTACACACACACGTATGCTTTACAATATTCCTAGGCGGTCAATTTTGCTAGCATTCTTACATAAGGTCACGAAGATTCTGATTTCATTGTAATTTGAAGAAAAATTGGGAGAGATTTCTGAATGAAAATAAAACCCCATGCCACTCACGTATACAAAACGGACCAAACTGTGCTGGATACGACTTCTTGTCAGAGAATCAGACTTTTCGAGATGGACCAAAACCTTAAGAAAAATTGTCAAAAGTAACGAAAGATGGCTAATGAGGGTCTGGGGGTGGAAGGCTCCCCAGCGAGCGAAAACAAGTCTTACGTGACTGTTTAACCCTAAAATTGCCATGAGGGTCAAATGACCCCTTTACAAGTTTCTTTACAATTTAACTCACAAAATTTGTTATGTTTGCTTGAAATCTGTGTTGAATTTTCATCAAGATAGGAATTTAATGTGTACATTGATTTATGGTATATCATTTGTTTATTTTTCAACTTCATTTTTAATCTCAAAGGAAGTGTGCACCAAATACTGGTAGGTTTTAATCCAACTCATTGTTGGTAACAGCCTGATGTCCTTTGAAGAGTGTGACTTTGAGTGTACGAATTTCGGGATGCTGGTTTGCTGTGAATTTTGTTATCAGGGAGCCGAAGAGAAACGAAAGTACGAAATTATAGCCTGTACTTTTCCGGAGCAAAGGAGAGTTCGAAACCAAATTTGTTTAGCTTAATGATAAACGATGATTTTGATATCTTAAACATTGTTAATTGGAATTAATAAATTGGAATTTCCATATTTATTTATTAAATTATAATTTTTTCCCAAAGATATGATACACATACTTTAACCTTGATAATTTACTTTTTTAGAAAATTCATAAAATATGTAATTTCCAAATGTTTCCAATATCGTATTAGTGCAAAGAGGCGCTCCCATAGCGCCTAAACTACTTGGTGTTACCTTTTATTTACATGTAATGTATTTTTGTGGGATTTGTTAATACTCTTATAGAACGTGGTGAAGGCAAAAAAGTGCGAATCAAAACATATGAAGATCATTCAATTGAAACGAGCGAGTGAGTCAGTAGAGCCACTATGGCGCTATGTAATCTACGGTGACATTCGAGCCACTACAGTGGACCGTCATACAGAGAGATGGTACCTCAAGCCACTATAGTGGCGTGTCGTTCCTAAGAAGTTAATAGAGATTTGGGGATTTCAGGAGTTAGGAATTTGAGACTCTAGGCAATTGTGGATGTAGGGATTTGGGAGTGTAGAGATTTGGGAATGTAGAGATTTGGGAATATAGGGACTTGGGGGTGTAGAAATTTAGGGTTATAGGGATTTGGGAGTGTAGAGATTTGGGGATGTAAGGATTTAGGATTGTAGGTATTTGAGAGTGTAGGGATTTGGGAGTGTAGAAATTTGGGGATATTGGATTTTGAGATATAGGGATTTGGAAGTGTAGAGATTTGGGGATGTAGGGATTTAGGATTGTAGGGATTTGGGAATGTAGAAATTTTGGAGCGTAGAAATTTGGGGATATAGGGATTTGGGAATGTAGAGATTTGGGAGAGTAGAGATTTGGGAATGTAGAGATTTTGGGATATAGGGATTTGGGAGTGTAGAGATTTGGGGATATAGGATTTGGAGATATAGGGATTTGGGAGTGTAAGGATTTTGGGACTGTAGAGATTTGGGGATGTAGGGATTTAGGATTGTAGGGATTTGGGAATGTAGAAATTTGGGAGTGTAGAAATTTGGGGATATAGGGATTTGGGAATGTAGAGATTTGGGAGAGTAGAGATTTGGGAATGTAGAGATTTGGGAGAGTAGAGATTTGGGAATGTAGAGATTTTGGGATATAGGGATTTGGGAGTGCAGAGATTTGGGGATGTAGGGATGTAGGGTTGTAGGGATTTGGGAGTGTAGAGATTTGGGGATATAGAGATTTGGAGACGTAGGAATTTCAGGATTTATAAATTTAGAAACCTAGGGATTGGGAAATTTTGCGATTTGAAGGTATAGAGATTTGGGGATGCAGGAATTTGATGATGTAGAGATTTGGCAATATGAGGATTTGGGGATATATGGATTCCAGGATGTGGAATCCATATGAGGATTTGTCAATATAGGAATTTGAGGATGCAGGATTTTGAGGATGTATGCCACTATAGTGGCGCTATCTAACCTACGATGACATGCGAAAGCCACTATAGTGGCCCGTCGTCTAGAGATGTTTAGGTTAGGTTTAGAGCTGGTATCCACGAAAGCCACTATAGTGGCGCGTCGTACATTATAAGTTAATATTGTAGGTGCCGTAAGTTAGTTCTGATTGCCCCTGAAAAATAAATCATACTACAAGGGATTAATGAATCATTTTTCTATTTAACCATCATGATTCACACCACCAACCGATTTCTATTCAAATTCTAATTTCGCGTCTTTTATTCCGGAGTAAGTCTTGAACGAAGACGTTTCTTTTTGAATTAGCCTCGTATACATTCACTCAAAGGGTTAAGTGCAGTACATTCAGAAACTTATGAATCTTATTACGTATATCCAGCGTTCAGCTCCGGGATAGACATGCGAACACTATTTGAAGGGAAACCACGTATCTGCACACGCAAATGAAATCACGTTCGCCGTTAGATCGTTAGACGGATACGCGGAAGTGATGATAACCGTGGATGATAACGCGCTCGTGATAATGGGACGACAATTGTTTGATAGCAGCCTGTACAAAGTTACTCGCATGCGCTTCGATTGAATTCTCCACTTTGGAAGAAACTCGAACGCGTTGCACGGAATGCGATTGCGATCCAATGCTATTTCTCTATTTATACTGTTTTCTTTGTTAAACAGTTAGGTAGTAATAAAATAACTTTAGATTAGTACACAGTACAACTCTTTGGTCACACACATTTGCCTTAATGATATTGCCAATTGATCAAATTATCAATAACGTTGCGATATATGGTACCATTCGAACTTTTTATAATAATTTGTATCAACTGCATAATCTACGACTACCAAAAACATAAATTTGCAAAATCACCCAATTCTCAAATTTCTATATTTCCAGTTCCTTTTCTAAATTCTCTAAGTCGCAAAATTCTGCTTTCTGAATTTCAGAATAACATCAAGTCATACTATCGTTTCTGTATTATATCTATTATTTTCTATATTACGTACAAAAATTTGCTTTTCATTTATTTTAGTGCATATAGCGTGTGTAATACATATATGCATTGTATAATAACATATGTATGCATAATCTATTGCACAATGTATATGTATAATAATATATAGCACAATAATATACATGTAATGTATAATATATTGCATGATATATGCAGTGAATAATAAATTGCATAATAGTATATGTATATGCAACACATAACAGTTATACATGCAATTATGTATATTATGAAGTCAGTGTCATTTTGACACTGTCAGCAAATGTATCAATTACAATACTCACTACAATAAAAATTGATAGAAATAAACTAAAATTCATGAAAGTAAACCTTCGTTTTTGTCGTATTTACAGTCCATATTTGTGCACAGCGAGAAAATTGTCGTGGACACGCCTCTATTCCGTAGTGTTTACCAGTGCCGCAATGGTGGAAACTGAAAATCGTCCGCGAATGTAGTGATGTATAACTCATGGTGGTTTAATTTTCCGGTTTTGGAACACCTGCTGCAAACTTTAAACGTGGAGCACCTGTTTATCTGATAATTTCATGAAATTGTTCCAATTAATTTTAACGTCGTGTGGCAAGTTTAAATGTTTGTTATAAGCCGAATTTGCAAGTATTCGGACTGCTATCCTTGTAATTACAAAGCTTACATTAAAATAGTGAGCAGCTATAGTTACACGTGTATTACAGCGTCACGTGTTATATAGATTTGGTAAACTTTACAAAATAAACGTTAATGAGCATGCATGTTAGTTGCTAGTTATAACGATCCTATATTTATAACGAGTAATAGAATACAAAGAAAGTTTGACAGATCAAATTTTATATAGTACGTATCTGTACGAAGTTTGAGATCGAAGCGTAATTATAAAGTTACGAAATTTTTGTTTAAGGATATATTACAAAATTATTCTATACAATTACTGCATACGTTACGTATATTACAAAATTAGTATAATATACAAATAAATGATATTTGAGATTATAATTAATTATGTTAATACATATTACGAAATTGGTGTATAAATTGCATTAAAATGATATTTGAAATTATAGAAACTTATATAAAGTATATAGTTAATTCGAGACTACAATTATGTGAAGTACAAAAATTTACACAAATTGCATTCCTGTAATTATTTGAGCAATTTCAATCATTTGTTCATTAATAAATTTTGATAAATATGTTATGCTACATTTTTTGAGCGAAATCGTAGATTTTTATTAACTAGTTAGAAATTATTTTACTTTTGCTCCCGCAGCAGTTTTGCACGGTAAATAAAGAATATAGTATCTTGTTAATGGATTAGAAGCGTTTGTACGTATATACTAATTTCAAAATATCTGTTTGCCTTGTCAGTTCTGGCAACCAAACAAGGTAGCAATTGCATCGTCCGTTAATCACTTACGGTGACTAGGAATGTGCTTCACTGGCTTCTCTCGTAAACAAACAAAATTAGCTAATAATCTGGCCTCGACGAGGCGTGGATGACTGTCGCATCATCTCAAAATTTACGCACAACCGTTGTATATGTGCGTTGATGGATACGGCAATTGATTAGCAGCATCATTTAACCGCTGATCCTCGTGTAGGCTAATTTGGTTCGTGTAACTGAAATCTGTTATGCTACGAATAACACATGACACGTGTTTAAGAATAATTATTATATACCTTTATTATACAACAATGATAATCGCAAACTTAACTATAAATGACTATAAATCCATCACAAAGAATATTCAGTATGTTTTTAAAAGATTTGAGTTGCAAAAAAGTTAATTTTTTCCGCAAATACATTAGCAAGATTTGACAATCTGGTGACAATATTAGTGTGGCCGTATCTTGATGTATAAATTGGTGGGTAGAACGTAGGATGCCTGATTATCGATGCATAAAAATTAATTCTTTCAAGGATATCTGGCCAACGAATGTGACCGTTGAGTAATTTGTAAAGGAAAATCATATCAGAGGAAATCCTACTTCCTCACCTCGCGTATTAAGAGACATAATCGCAGAGTAATTACGATCAGTGATACTCGATTTACCAAGTCTGAAGGCATGTCAACAAAATTTGTGCTAAACAGTTTCAAGATTTTTTATTCGATATTTGAAGTACGGTGACCAAGTAGCAGATGCAAAGTGGGGCAAAACTGGAGAGAAATATAATGTTCTGAGGGTGATATGTTTAAAGTCAGAGGATGATCTTATTAGGAAGAGCTTTGTTCGTAGATACTACTGCTCGATTTATATGGTCAGTAAAAATAAAGAAGAGTTAATACGTTCAAGTTTCGAATTGTGTCCTCTGTTACAAGAGATGTAAAGAGTATAAGAAAATATAGGACCACTGCATTGTGGTAATCGGATAATATATTTTTTGATATTGAGGAAGTTTGCACCGGTAACCTTCATTATTGTAAATATTAAGTTCTGTTATATTAAATGATCGGCTTTGAAATGTAGAAAGTATTAGAAGGCAATCTTTATACACTAATACCCTCAAACCTATATCTTCTTCTACATATATGGATATATATACAATGTATATATGGAAATATTATGTGAGAATTTGTTCTAATATACTGTAGTAAAAATAGGAAAATTCTTTTTTTAAATAAAATAAATTTCAAAAATGTTGCATTTTTAACGTGCAAAAATTTTTCTTTAAAAAAGTAGAATAAACTGTATATTTCTGAGAATTGTTCTACATCTTTCGCATTTTATAAGTTGTAAAATGCACATTAGTTTGTTGTAATGTCCCTTGAAAATCTTTTATTCTTTGCATATGCATGTTTACTCAGGACGGTATGAAGTATCTTTAATTAGCTTAGGATTATTTTTTATATTAAACAAAGCAAGACAAAGGTCGTCCGTTTATACTTATGAACGTTTAATGTCGCGTCCGTAATAGAAGAAATGGCCACGCATATATACCTTTTTAATCTCTGATTATAAACGATGTTTTCACAAGGATAATTAAAACATAGAGTCATAATGAGCTTTATGCTTTTTATCTTGTTAATCGGAAGGTTGAGATTTAGTTTACAAAAAGTGTAACATTCTCATTGGTTGACATTTAATTATAAAGCATCATATTACTCTTTTGCTTTGCTTTAAATACGCATGAATTCTTCGGTTTTTATTTGATTGTCTTCTCGTGGTTTATTTATCCAGAACGAGAATAATTTATAAAGTGAACTTTACTAAATGAAAAATTTTGGATGTTCTAAAATCGATTACTATTTGCTATAACTCATAACCAGCCATTTTGTGTCTAAAATATTTACGTAGTCATTTTCGTTGAACTTTAAACTTCAAATTCATATAGCATATGTGACATTTTACAGAAATTTTATCTGGAACCTATCTCACGACTCATGGCTATTATTTCGTAATTAAATATGAAAGTGAAATAATTTAAATGAAGTTCGATACTTTATGTATAATGAATTAAATATTTTGTATATGTCTTCTATAATTTCAATCATCGTTTTAAATCACAAACTGTATAGCAGTCAGATGCAGTATCTGCATACAATTCACTAAAAAATCCTTTAGTATCACGTTCTGTTATGATTTAAATGTCTGAGACACTAGAATCATTACGAAAATCCAAATGTCAAGAAAAGTAATTTTTTTTGTAATAAAGTGAACACAATTGAGTACCATTAAAATAACTTTTATAATGTCCTATAATACTGAGAATTTTGAAAATTGAAATAACTGATACAAGTGCCAACTCGAGTTAACTCGAAGACGGTCAACAATGTTCGGGTAAGAAAACAAAAAAACATGATCGGTCTTCCCGTAAAAATCGGTAAAAATGAATGTACAAACCTAACCAATGTCACTGGAGAAACGTTGATCGATAAAAGCGTGTCGTCTAAAAGCGACTGGCCAGAAATGCGGTATTTTTTGGATGAGTCTAGGTGATCTGGACCATTCCACAAATATCTCTAGCGACGAATCGTCTCTCACAATCGATCACACGCTCAGCGAGGCGTTAATTTGTTACATCTCGCGTTTGTATTCCGCTTGTCCCTCTATTATTGATGACGCGAGCAACAGCTTCGAGCGTGGAAAAGGCGCGGCTCAGTCCCGCCGTTAAATAGCAGGCGAGAATGAGAAATTTCAGTAACATTTCACGAGTACCATTCCGAACACGTTTTGCGCCTAGGGTGCAGTTGCTCCGAGCACGGAGGATCATTTCTTACGTTGGAAACAAAGAAGACCGAAGTAACTGGGTCGTTCGGTGAAGCGCGATTGTTCAACGTCACCCCCGTTCCCTAAGAATGTGCTTTTGTGTTTATCGTAATGTACTTTCCGTTTGCTATCCACCGACCTCGTTACAATCTCTATAACTGTCAGTAATTCTGCGAACCCTGTGTATACTTTTCACTCCTTCTTACACTGCGATGCTTTAAGCGCTGGACGTTTGACACGCTTCTAATTGGAAAGTTTCCTTCTGGCTCGTTCATTTTTTTGCGGTTTTATTCCCCTTCATCGATTCTTCTTTCAACTTTCATGAAGATTTTGCGATTGTACGATTTGCCTCTGTCGATTTTCGTTTCTTCTGCACGGTTAATGGAAAAACAAATTTTAAAAACGACGATTATGATTAAAATTGTTTAACCTTGTGTTCCTGTGGAGTCATCAGAACTTTGGACTCAAATATTGTCTATAGTTGGTCCTTTTTTTATGATATTATATACAAGAAAGAGACATACTCCTATAAATAATTTTTAAAACGCATAGGAAAATTATTAGTTTGAATAATTCAAGAGTTGTGCGTGTGTGCATGTCACGAAATCTTTACTCCCCCCCCCCCCCCATGTACGTAACGTTCATCCTTCAAATTCTGCCATTTTGAGAAAATCAATAACCCTGGGTTACAACAAGGTTACTCTGGATTTTTGTTCCGATCGATCGATCACCCTGATCTAAATCAATCACCCTGATCTGATCTGAAATTTCAAAAATGCACTTACAGGGCTGCAAATGGGTATCAAAGTTTTTCAACCACCTTGATTTCGAATCTGACAAATATTTTTTTGATCTAATCAATCGATCACCTGATTTGGATCAAGCGGACATTTAAAAAATGCTTTCCAAAGACGGGTCCCAAACACGGCCTTAAAGAATTTCTTGACATACCTTGACAAAATACTAACTCAAATTTAATTTTTCCGATTCTTTGATCCAGATCAGAACGATCGGATCAAGGAATGTCAGATTCAGCGTTAGCTAATATAAACCATAATTCATAGAACTGAATTTTTAAAGTTCAGTATCAAAAGTTGAATGAATACTTCTGGAGGAATGAACTCGCTATGTCCCCGTCTAGTCATTCAGATATTAAGTCTCGAAATACTTCATTTACTATGCAAGTTCCTGAAGTCGTCTCGGAATGCAAGATAAACGATGAAAAAGTTGAATAATACTCTCGCACGGTAATTTCTTCGCTATTGTTGCAAACAGGCCCTTGACATTTACTGTTTGCTTACTTGATCTCGAGAGCGAGAAGTTCATTTTCCAAATCGTAAAGGAGGAAGACAAAGTAACTGGGTCGCCAACTCTATTTCACGGTTCTGGCGTGTATCTTGATGATAAATACTTTATTGTTTCGTTTGCTTGCCATAACCGCTATTACATTGAAGGCAGTCAATATATGAAGTATAATGCTTGTCACTTTGACTTCATGTACTGAATATTTACTTCTTTCAAAAAGAACTGTATGTTATATAGACTTGAAATATTTATGTTTATGATGCATTTTAGCGATGTGGAGATTGAGACCTTTAGGAATATGGGAACTTGTGAATTTGAGAATTGGATCATTTTTTTGAGCGTTTAGTTATTTTAAAAAGAACTGTGTTACGTAAACTTGACCATTTATATTTGTGATGCTTAAAAATTTGACGATGCGGAGATTAAGACCTTTAGGAATATAGAAACTTGTGTATTTGAGAATTGTCAAAATTTTGAATTTGAGGATTTGGAAATCTGCGAACTTGAGAATTTTGGAACCATGGAATTTGGGAATGAAGGGACCTGAATATTTTTGAACTTGTAAATTTAAAAAATCTGAGAATTTGAAAATTTAGCCATTAGGTATTTTGAAAATTTGAGAATTAAAAAATTCTTGGTGATAGTAGAACTGCAATATGATGAGCTTGAAAAATTTTATTGACAATTCCTAAAATAAGATAATTCCCTTGCAAAAAATCACTGCTTCAACTTTTGAGAATGACCAATTTCGAAATTGTATAAAGCTTCGAATTCCAGTTTGAAAAATTTGAAAATTCGACTCGAACCCATCCGTAGAAATAAGCTATAAAACAGACTGCCGCCGTCTAGTTCGCAATTTTCTTCATAAAACGTCGCGTCGAGAATGACGCAGAAACGTACGATCCTTTCAATCGTTTATTCATGACTATGTTGAAAGTGTTCACCCCGCGGTTCATAATGTTTCGATTCTATTTGCGTTTGAAATTCATAGCTGGTTACTGCTTTCCATTCTTCTCTACTCATTTGGCTAGGCACTTGGTTTATTCCCTCTACGGAGGCTACCCCCTTTTTTTATATTCACCACCTTGATAAGTAAAAAGGCAATCACGGCAACCGTTTCGAGATAATTGCATTTTTAAATTGAAATACGTGACGTTTTCGTTCCTTTCTTTTTCTTCTCCCCTCGCTCCCAGTCGTGCGCGTTTCAAACCCTTCCTTTCATTTTTCAAACCAGACACGTACAGTAATTATTATCGTGTTCATTAACTGAAATTTTCTGGATTTTGACCGCTATATAATACAATATTTTCTTCCTAATTTTATACGCTCTTCGAACAAGTTTCATATAAACAAAATTTTACGAAAAAGCAAAGGAACCTTTTTACGATATTATATTTTTGTCTATAAAAGTAGTAATATCAAAAAATAAAATTTTTTAAGTTGAAAGAGTTTTATGTCGTGCTCTACCCATCTTTTCTCAAAGGCAGCACAAAGGTTTCTATCCAACGTTCAAGGGTGAAATCGGTTGTAGATTGATAGATTATGTTAGTTACAAGAGTTGGATTCGTTGTTGATTTAGTTTATCCAGCGTTATATTGTGTTTAGTTGACGTTACTTGAAGTTTTCATAATTTTTCTCACAATTTTCCTACAGTTTATATGAATATTTTTTAAGCTAACTGGTAGTTGTAGTAAATCTAACGGCGGCATTAAACAAGTGAGGAACTGATTTTATAAGAAAAATTTATTGATCAATCAGTTATATTTATGTGCATACAAGTAACAATGTCAAAAAATACAATTTCTTGGATTGAAAGAGGTTGTTATATCGTACTCTACTCATCTTTTCTCAAAGGCAGCACAAAGGTTTCTATCCAATGTTCAATTGTGAGATCGGTTGTAGATTCATAGATTATGTTAATTACAAGAGTTAGGTTCGTCATTAATTTAGTTTATTCAGCATTAGGTTTGGTTCGAAATGCTCCTTGAAGCTTTTATAATTTTTCTCACAATTTTCCTACAGTTCATTTCAATATTTTTGAAGCCAAAAATTGGTGGTTGTTAATATAACAGCAGCATTAAATAAAAGACAGAATTAACAAGAAAAATTCAGTCATAGAAGTAACTACAAAATTTCCTATAAAATGTAATGAGCATGAAACCACTTTCTAAAGTAAATAACCGTGCAATTGAAAATGCCACTGTTCCCCAGAACATTCGTAAATGATTATAATTCAATGTCACCGCATTGCAGACTGTAATTACACAAACGATTACCCGTTCTGTGTTTCCGTTACAGCCTTTCGTGATATACATCAAATAATTTCGCGGGCAGTAACAACATATCGCGTGATGATCGTGAATGAGCCAGGCGTAACAATTCGAGCACGCGCTGACGAGGTATTTTCAATTCGAATAGCAACGTTACGCGACCACCGTTGCACGACAAAAGGATCAGAAACAGTTTATTGGTTGTTTCGTCTTTCTTGTCAGTAGAGATACCGCGTGACAGATCCCGACCAGCCAATCCGTTTCACAATGTATCGTGCTCTGTGTGCTAGCTACAAAAGCTCGCAATCCGCTACGCAGCCTCCATTCCAATGTTTCACAACGTGTCCTCTTCCTTCCTTCCTCTCTGCCAAACCCATTCCACATTTTACATTTTTGTTTCATCCCTCAGCCTCCCCCCTGCGCCGCCTCTTTTTTACTGTCGTTTTAACAAGCGCATTTTTACATCGTCGCGTCAAAAAGCATTTCGCGCATATAAGCATGTGTAATTGAACATAGGATCCACGGAGCGGCTTAAATTTCAATCTTTGCCGGTCAGCCTGGCATTTTTCCCGCACCCACGACGGATACTAGCTGACTGGTTACATTACTTCACGCGGGAATAATTCTGGTTATCCGGTTGTAACGTTCGACGGATTTGTCGGAATTATCGAGTTCAAAATTCGAACAAGAAAAAGGGAAATGTTTGTCGCTGTTATGCGCTCGATATTTTGTTCGTGTCTTCGTACTGCTGTTTTTCTCGGATAGGCGGTTTAGGAGGAATAGTAAATGTTCTAGTGCACGAGTCATGGTAATTAACAGTTGATGGGAATTTTGTTAATGTTTACTCTGAACGTTTATACGAATCAAAATGTAATAGCAAAACTTTACATAGATGTCACCTATAATTTTCTATAATTTATCATTTCAAAAATATTATTGTACGATGAGGCAAGATTCAACGTTCTTATAAAACCTTTTCCTTTCACAATAACTCAAGAAAATACTTTTCCTGAAGTTCTTTTGTATTCTCTTAAAGTTCTAATTAATTAATGTTATATACTTTTATGAACAGTGACAATGTCTTCTTTATTAAACAGAAAATTCAAATTAATCTTATTTCTTATTGATTTTGTTTAAATATTGAAATTAATTATTGCGTTGTTAATATTTATTGCATAACAGTAAGCATGTTTCATATTCTATACTGTATTATTGTTAATAATAACGATACAAAAATATAATTTTGCTTATACTTAAATTCCTCATAATATCAACATAACCTAAAATTTTATAACATACTTTAATCATGTTTTTAATTATAAGGTGACAAAATTTGTAGAATACCGAATGTAAAGAAGGAGAAAATTGATTATACACAAAATGAAATGTGTACAGTAGTAACAGCATTAAAAACATATACTTTGTGACAAATTACCAACGAAAAGTTTCGTTTGCCAAAATTAATATTTTCACTCCACAAAATATTACCATCTTCATGTTTTTATTAAATGATAAAATAATTAAATTAATATATATTTGATATTTGGAACAGTAATTTAATATCATACATAATTAGAGCTTATTATGAATACGCTGAAGGTATTTTTGCTGTTGGTAGGTAGCAAGTGTAAAACTTTCTGTTTGAAAAGTTTGATAAATTGTTTTGAAGCTATTGTTTCTGTATTATTAATTACCGTTATTGTCTGTTTCATTGTTCATCGCATGTATAATGTTATAGACTTAATTAAATACTACTCATTTCAAATTATTGTCTTAAACAAATAGGAAGAGTTGAAAATTTGGAAGTTTGAAAATGTGTAGATTTGGTAATTTGATAACTTGATAATTTTGCAATTTAGTAATTCGGAATTTTAGAAATCTAAAAATTTGACAAAGTTTGATCAAGTTATCCAATTAAAAGATTCGGGAGCCTGGTGACTAACTTTTTAACTCCTTAATTTGATAATTTCAAAATTTGGTAATGTAATAGCTTGGGCATTTGTAGAATTAGAAATCTGTAATTTGTAATTCCAAAATTTAGAAATCCGGTATTTTACAACTTAAGTTTTCAATTTTATGTAATTGAAATTTTTGAATTTAGAAACACGTGGAATTGCGTATTTGAAAATTTAGAAACCTTGAAATTCCAGTGAGTGGCAAACTTTTAATTCCATTAATTTGATAATATAAAGATGTGGCCACACGCTGTTATTCTAAACTGTCCACTGTCGTAAAAGTTAATCGAAACACAACCCCAAGTGTCGCACGTTCGCAAATACAAATCGACTTCTCTCGATCACCAAGTAAATCACAAAAGGTTAACGCGCAAACGCTCAAAAGATAACACGATCTGGTCCCTCCTCCAGATCGGTCAGTTGGTTTTCCTCCGTGTGGGAAGAGTTTGTTTGCAACGACATCGGAAATAGTAGCACTCGCGGGAGAAAAGTGGATGTGTAAGAAGAGGCCAGCCAAGGAAACGTTTGAAGAAGGGTCAGAGCTGATCGGCAGCAATACTCTCTCGTCAACGATGGCCACCGTGGTTAGATCCCCGTGGGAAACGTTGGATAGCACGTTATTCGCTTGCGACTCCTTATACCCGAGGACACAAGTTGACCCTTCACCCATCCTCTCTCCCTCTCCCTCTTTGTTTTTCCTCCTCATCTTTTCCATCTATCTATTCTCCCGCTTTTCCATCGTTTCTGGTTTTCTTTGATTTTCTCTGACCTCTTTGGTCGAACGACTTTCTCTTTTTCCCCCATTTTTCCCGTCCTTTTTTCCACATTCTTAGCGTTCCTCTTCATCCGGCTGCCCCTTTCTCACCGGTTATACGGTCATAAACGTTCCTTGGTTTTCCTGGCTCCACCCATGATGTGCTGTTGGCTCGCAGCGACAATTATTGGCCCACGAGATACGGTTAAAATAACTGACGGTTCTTGCTGAGCACGTGCAACTTGATGACTGACGTAGACGAACGACGGGGAACGGATAACGGTCATTCGCTTCATATCGTGCGTGATTACTTGTTACCCGCGACTTTTATCAAGTTTCCTGCTTTCGCCATTCGCCGCCCTCCCTAGGGGCTTTTCGCAACAATTTTCGACGAAATAAAGAAGTTTCTGGTGTGCTGGAGACAGTAATACCGAGATAATTGCTGATAGCTACGACGAAACTTCGAGAAAGCCTCGTTGTTTTTGATAGATATTCAGGTTGCGTATCAAATGACAGATTTTGAAGTACTAAAAGTCTGATACGATTTGACGGCGTGAAAGGGCCATAAAATACCTATGGCGCGTCGGTGTGAAGCTTAAAGTTTGCTGAAAATGAGTATACATATAAATGACTAGTTTGAAAATCGGCTTGCGGAAATGAGGATGTAAGTGGTGGTATAAAATGGAAAAGGGGACATTTTGTATAAGGCGTTTTTACTTTACATGTAAAGTTAAATGAATTTATTTAAAAAATTTATGGTAAAATAAAAAATTAAAAATAATAATGGAAAATTTAAAAAATATTTTCTGCAGAAATATTAAAAAATATCATTATTATTATTATTTCATATTTAGTAATTTGCATATCATTAATTACTAGAAGTAAATCAAACACCACAATTTAAACAAAATATTACTTACAATGTTGAGTATATAAACTTGTTGACCCATGTTAATTTAAACCTTTTTCTTCTATTTGACAGGTTCTATAAAAGAATATAATTTTATGTTCTGCCAAATATGAAAATAAAACGTCGTACGTTTGCTCTCCGACCTTCAATAAATATGTTAAAATTAGAAATCATATTACATTTCCAATTACACTTTCACAACTCCGTAGTACATACATAAATATTTGAGCACACTTCACCATCGATTTCCCGCCTTACTAAATCCTCAATGTACTCTCAAAGAGGTGAGAGAACGTCAGACAGAGATAATCGTTGGCAATAAGTGGTTACCGTTAACGCGATTAAACCGCGAAGCTAAATACAAGAACTTTCCCTCGAAGCAAAGTATTGACCTTCATATTTTCTCAGCAAACCTTTGTCCAGCCATTTTGTCCGCTATGAAAGTGCGAGGAATCAATTTTTGCAATCGACAGAAGCGATCAGCCGTTGCTTCGACCGTTTGCTTTCCTTCCACTCGAAACGTTTCAAAATATTTCCCGACGACTCTCGTGTCCGGCTAATATTTATACAATTTATTCCGCTGTTCAGCGAACAGTCGAAACACGCCGTATCGTTTCCGGCTTCCTAATACAGTGAAGTTTCGATATAAGCAAAAATGGTCTACACAATTCTAGGACTTGTAGGCTAAACAGTGTTTTACGAAACACTGACTATAATGTGAAGAAGAATACTTGAATGACAAGAAAAAGTTAACAGAATGAATACTAGGTTTACTAGGTTTATTTTAAATTACAGAAATTGTTATGTTTTATGTAAATTACAAAAATTAGCTTTTGTCAAAATGTTAACCTTCATTAAGGTAAAGAATTATTGCACAAGCTGGTTTATGTATTATATATTTATTTTTATAGTCTAGTTTTAATTTAAATATAAGTGGTCATTACACGTCTGTAAATCTAGGATTAATCGTAAAGATATTCGTAAAATCGTATTATAATTACAGTATTGCCTCGAAATAAGCAACACGCACGGGACCGGCCAGTTGCTTATTTCGAAGGTGGTATGCTATTCGGCTTGCTTTTGTTTTTTAAATCGCTATGTGTTAGAGTGAGAAAACAATATACATGTTCTGTCCTCTTTCCACGACTCGTTCCATAACTTCTTCTGTATTACGGACCTCTCACTCCGTCGCCGATCTCTCACTCGGCGGCGGACTTCAATCAAAGAAGTGGGGATAAAAATTTGCTAATTTCGAAGCTCGAAACTGTTGCTTGTTTCGAGGCAATACTGTACACAGTTGTAAGTGTATGACAAAGCGAACGTCTGCACTCGCTCAGATTACAACCGAAAAAATGACACTGTCGCGTTGTGTCTCACAGAGGTCAAGAAACAAAACACGATCACACGTGTCCGACACGATCGAAGCAACTAAAACTGTCGACTAGAAAAATCAAATCTAAAAGATTCATTTATGTCGAACTGTAACTATCATCCTTTTCAACTACATTTAGACATGTCGGCCATGAAGATCTACGATTTCGACTGTCAAACGTATCACGTGACTATCCGAATAGCACCGAAGACATACGAACTTACCCGATGTATCACTCGTTCGTTCACGCTGAATCTAACTACAGTAAAACTTCGATATAACGCTTGAAATTACAAACAAATATGTTGCGAATCATGCCGTATTTGGTCTCATTTTAATCAGGAAAATGTCACAAATATGTTGGTAAAAGTTTCATAACAAACAAATCAAAAATAAAAAAGTTTTCTTCTTGCATTGGTGCTGTTTCGCGAATATGTTATTGTTCGTTTACATTCGGTCATTCGGACGTTTCTTTCGCTGCTAGTTCTTTTTTACGTTCAACAAACTTCAATGAATGTAGGAACTACATGATATAAGCTAAAGTTCAGACCCGAAAGATTCGCTTGAATCGAGGCTTCACTGTACATTATTTCTAACTGACCACTGCAAGTATTTGGTGAAATAACCAGGAAGCAGGTCTGAGTCTCGTTCCATCAATGCGTGGAAGTTAATTGCTCCATTTGTTGACCATTTAGTAATGTTTCGCGGCAGCTTAATGGATCCTGATAGATTCACGCTAATATTTCGTTCGGTTCAATTTCGGCTTGCGTTTCATTGCGTTGCGGCAGGCTGGCGTTTGTTTTCGGGGGAACCAAGCAATAGAATTGATGTACTCATTTTTCTTTGCTTGCGGTCTGTCGGATAGACAATAGGATCTCTGTTTTTGTTGTGCAGAAGCTTGTTCTACTGATATTAAAGTAGACGAATATTATTGGGTGTGTGGCGACAAGGAAAATTCCGAGTGGGAAGCGAGGTCTGGAATATGTCTAAGACCTTTTGACCCGTCGAGTCAATAGAGTCATTAAGTTGTAAATAGTTTTGCGCTGGCTCGGCGGGTCTAGGAGGCCCTCGTCCCTTTCCACTCGGGATTTCCCAAAAAGAAAGTCTTTGTCACCCATAGGTTTAAAAATGTATGTTTCAAGAAGGTTCGGGATATAACAGTCTCGACCGTCGTCACAAAAACATCGCGCTTTGTAAAATAAAATCTGTCCAGCAAATACGGAGTATTTTCATTCACGTAGATCACCTCAAAGTGGTGACCCCGACGTGATTTCGGTAAAAGAGGTGCCGTGAGTGAATAATAGATACTGTTTCCAGTGATTAGTTTTAAGCATAAATAGTGACAATGGCTAACGAAGCTACGAATCCTCAGTTAAGTGATACGGGCGCCAGTTCGAGTGACGAAGTGAGTGTTGTGTCGCAGAATCTGCGTATCCCACAATTTTGGCCTTTGAAGGTCGCGTTGTGGTTCAAACTGTTAGAAGCTCATTTTACGTCCGCGCGTATTACAAAAGACGAGACCAAATTTAATATCACCATCGCGAACTTAGGTGAAAAGTATATCGAGCAGGTCGAGGATATCGTTGTCGATCCGCCTGAGACAGGACAGTATGAACTTTTGAAAAAAGAGCTTATGAAAAGGTTAACAGAATCGGACAGTACCCGCGTGCGTAAACTGCTCGAAGGCGAGGAAATCGGCGATCGTACGCCGTCGCAATTTCTTCGTGATTTAAAGAAGCTCGCGACTCCGTCGGTGCCAGACGATTTTATAGTGACGTTATGGAAAAATCGGTTGCCCGCGAATACTCAGCGTGTACTTGCAGCCGCCGTAGAAACTAATATTACGGCACTTACGGAAATGGCGGATAGAATACATGAGATTCGCCCAGAACGAGGACATCTGGCACCGGTGTCTCAGGACAGTGAGGTGAATGAGCTGCGAGAAGAGATCAAACAGCTTCGCTTACAATTAAGCGAGGTGACGCAACGGCAGGGACGTCCTCGCGTACCACAACGCAGACGCAGCGCAAGTAGGAGCCGAAGCCGAGATGGAAGTTCCAGCAGGCGTGGATGGTGCTGGTATCATTGGCGATTTAGGAACAGGTCCACGAGATGCCAGGCCCCGTGTACATGGGTACCGCCGTCGGGAAACGAGACGAACCGTCGGTGAATGCGGCACACAACGACGGTCCAGCGACCCGCCGCATCTTTGTTACCGATAAGGTGACAAAGACCGATTTCCTGGTAGATACTGGTGCCGATGTATGTGTTTTCCCTCGAAGTCGCCTTCGTGTACCGGCGAAAAAGTGCGATTATGAATTGTTCGCAGCCAACGGTACACGGATACCAACATACGGCACCATTGCGCTGGATCTGAACTTCAAACTGCGGCGGAGTTTTAAATGGCGCTTTATCATCGCCGATGTGAGCACACCTATTGTGGGCATGGATTTTTTAGCGTATTACGGTTTGCTGGTGGATCCGCGGAATAAGCGACTCGTCGACCCGATGACGAATTTGTCTACGATAGGGTACGAAGCCGCTGCGGACATTGCCTCCATTAAAACAATTGTTGGAGATTCGCAATTTCATCAGCTCTTGAATAAATACGCTGATCTGACCCGTCCACCAGTTTTTGGAAGAAAGACCGTGAAACACAGTGTGCAGCATCACATCGAGACGACGCCAGGACCACCTGTATACAGTAAACCTCGACGCCTTCCACCGGACCGATTGAAGCAGGTCAAAAGGGAATTTGACCTGATGCTGCAGCAAGGAGTGATCCGGCCATCGAAGAGTCCATGGGCTTCACCCCTTCACGTAGTCCCCAAAAAGGACGGCAGCCTTCGACCGTGTGGAGATTACCGTGCGTTGAACGCGCGTACGGTACCCGACAGGTATTCCCCCCCGCACATAGAAGATTTCGGCCACCATTTGTACGGGAAAAAGGTATTTTCAAAAATAGATTTGGTAAGAGCTTACCATCAAATATCAGTAGCACCCAGCGACATAGAAAAAACGGCTATTACTACCCCTTTCGGTTTATTCGAGGCTGAGAACATGATGTTTGGTCTTCGGAATGCCGCACAAACGTGCCAGAGGTTCGTAGATGAAATTACACGCGGTCTAGACTTTGTTTTCGCGTACATAGACGACTTTTTAATCGCCTCTGATGACGAGAAGCAGCATTACGAACACTTAAACATTTTGTTCGAACGATTTAGTAAATACGGCGTCGTAATCAATCCCGCGAAATGTGTATTCGGCGTAAAAGAAATTGCTTTTCTTGGGTATACCGTAACAGCGACGGGAATTAAGCCTTTAGCCGAACGCGTGGATGCGATTACTAATTTTACGAAGCCCGAAACGATAAAACAGCTCCGCAGGTACCTAGGTATGGTCAACTTTTACCGTCGGTTTGTACCCGGAGCTGCAAGGATTTTAAGACCATTAAATACGTTATTGAAAGGTTCGAAAAAGGGAAATGCGTTAATCTCCTGGACAGAGGAGTCGGAGCAAGCGTTTAACGAATCAAAACGTGCTTTAGCCGACGCGACTATGTTAGCTCACCCCGTACCTGGCGCCGCGCTTAGTTTATCCGTGGATGCGTCTAATTTCGCGATAGGGGCAGTTTTGCAGCAATACGTAGACAATGCATGGCAACCATTAGGATTTTTCACTAAAACACTATCCTCTGCACAACAGAAGTACAGCGCTTATGATCGCGAGCTGCTTGCTATTTATGCGGCAGTAAAAAGATTTAGGTACGCTGTAGAGGGTAGAGATTTTGTAATTTACAGTGATCATAAACCATTAGTTTATGCTTTTTCGCAAAATTTGGATAAATGTTCCCCCAGACAGTTTCGATATCTGGATTATATAAGTCAATTTACTACAAATATCAAGTATATCAAAGGGTTAGAAAATGAGGTTGCCGATGCATTGTCCCGCGTTGATGCCATTGCGGAAGCTGTAGATCACAAGACTCTTGAAGCTGCACAGAAAACAGATAGTGAGCTTCGAGATCTTCTGGAATCCCAAACAGCGTTAAAATTAAAGAAAATCCGTTTTCCTGATCAAAACGTAGAAATTTATTGTGATTTAGATAATAATGTCGTACGACCCTACGTTCCGAAACCGTTAAGACGAAAAATTTTTAATTCCTTACACAATCTTTCACACCCAGGTATACGCGCGTCTCAGAAATTAGTTGTTGACCGATTTGTGTGGCCCTCAATAAATAAAGATTGTAGGACGTGGGCACAACAATGTTTACAGTGTCAGAAATGTAAAATAACCAGACACGTGTCCGTACCCAACGGTTCATTCGGGAAATTAGCCGGTCGTTTCGAGCATGTCCATCTAGACATAATAACGATGCCATATTCGCAGGGTTATAAATACTGTCTTACCTGCGTGGATCGGTTTTCCCGATGGCCAGAAGCCGTACCCATGGCAGACATGGAAGCATCGACTGTTGCCTTTGCATTTATTTCAGTATGGGTTTCTCGTTTTGGGGTACCTTTGCGAATCACGACAGACCAAGGACGTCAATTCGAGTCATTGTTGTTCAAAGAATTGTGTAGTTTGTTAGGGTCGCATCATATACGCACGACTGCTTACCATCCGCAAGCTAACGGTATGGTCGAACGACTACACCGTCAATTAAAAGGCGCTATAAAATGTCACGACACGGACAATTGGGTTGAAACCTTGCCCATTGTTTTGTTAGGTATACGCGCTACAGTTAAAGATGATTTGAAGGCAACAGCGGCGGAAATGTTGTACGGAGCTGGAATTCGCCTGCCAGCAGAGTTTTTCTTACCATCAAATCAGGAGGCGAATTCTAGTTTTGTGAAGCGTTTGAAAGAACGCGTAAAAGATATTAAACCCCGTCCAGCTTCATGTCATAATCAGAAAACAACATTTATATTTAAAGAATTGGCAGAATCACCTTATGTGTTCTTGCGACATGATGCAGTTAAAAGTTTATTGCAACCACCATATGACGGTCCATATGAAGTAATTGAGCGTGGAGAAAAAAACTTCACGATTCGCATCAATGATAAAAATGTTAAAGTTTCCATAGACAGATTAAAACCTGCGTTTTTAATACCCAGCGAATTAGAATCGGAATCCGACAATAATGAAGAAGGCACAGAATTACATATTCAAACTCGCACCGAACAAAATGTATCGCGACGCGACGATAATCCGAACCGTTTTACTACACGCGCAGGTAGAGTAGTACGCTTTCCGGTTCGTTTTCAAGCTGGATTCAATTAGGCGAATTTGCATTTTTTTTTTAGTAAAGTAAGTCATAGTTTTATGTATTAATGTAACAGTAGGTTTATGTATTTAGGTATTAGTTGTAAGTTAGGTAGTTATAGGTTACTTAGGTTCGTTATTAACTGTGCAAATTCGTTGCCCCTCCTCTGTCCGATAGGAAAATAATGTTGACGGAAACGATGAACGTTTTGATTGTTTCTTTTCGTGAACAAGTCACTGGTAGGGGGGTACTGTGGCGACAAGGAAAATTCCGAGTGGGAAGCGAGGTCTGGAATATGTCTAAGACCTTTTGACCCGTCGAGTCAATAGAGTCATTAAGTTGTAAATAGTTTTGCGCTGGCTCGGCGGGTCTAGGAGGCCCTCGTCCCTTTCCACTCGGGATTTCCCAAAAAGAAAGTCTTTGTCACCCATAGGTTTAAAAATGTATGTTTCAAGAAGGTTCGGGATATAACAGTCTCGACCGTCGTCACAAAAACATCGCGCTTTGTAAAATAAAATCTGTCCAGCAAATACGGAGTATTTTCATTCACGTAGATCACCTCAGGTGTTATATCGGTTACATTTTACTTGAAATAAAATAAAGGATACCTTGGAAGTAACAATTTTTATCTAATTTCTTATTTTTATTTTAAAAATTATGTGAGAAAGCCATTTTCACGTTTAAGTGAAATTTTTATGGGTGCAAGCAAGATTTCAACTTTCAAAATTCCCAAATATGTAAATTTGCAAATTTTCACGTTTCTAAAAACAAAATAATACTATAAAATCATCGACATTTAACACATTAATATATTAATAATTTAGTGTACTATATTAATCGCATATGACCTTATATTAATATTACCAAACTGTTCATATAACCAGTCCACAAATTTCAAATCACTAATTTACCTTATATATATTTCTCTCTTTTGCTGAGCATGTATATATATATTTTTTGCGATTAAACATTTCTGCATCGAACTCAAGCCCGTTATGCAAACATTGACACGTAATTGGAGATCGTGAGGTGTCGGTGCATTTTCTGGGAAATGAAGAAAGAGAACGAGTTGCGCCCGAGGGATGGTAGAATTCTTCGCGCGACTCAAATTAGTGTTTGAATACGACAGATGGTCATTGAAATTACTGGAATGTCCGTTTACTCTCCCGAGGACGGTCGCTCGACGGACATGGTCCATCGGGGAATCAATCCTGGCAGGGGAAATTCGACGAAAAACAAATTGCTTTACCTACGGTGTAGAACAGATATTTCAACCACACGCGTTTCATTTCACGTGTGAACGTATAGCTCCTCCATGCTGAAAACCCCATTAAACGATTCTCCTATTTTTGAGATTGGTATCGTCTTTGCACAAACTATTAGCCGGTTACAATGCAATAGAGTTAACTGAATCTGCTGTCGTATAGCACACATTCAATTTAAAATTAAGAATAAACGATAGAGCATAAATTAATGTGAACATTTTTTATCTGGAAACAATTTTAAGGTAATTTATTTTCTTAAATTTTAAGAAAAGCATCTTAGCTTTTGTTTAATATGGAGAATTTGTGAATTTTGACCGGTGTGATTTTAATTTTAAATTAAATTAACTGAAAAGAATTTTGTCAGTTTAAATAAAAGTCACATTTCTTTTTAGTTTTATATATGATCGATGAGAAAATGATGATAAATATTTTCCCTGAAATATTAACCGTATAGTTATCTATCATCTGAAATCTCCATTACTGATAACTCAGAAGTTCGAATTAAATCTATGTCCGTACAATTTTCGTTTAATAAAATATCGCCCCCAATAATTATGAAAAAGCGGTTCGCAAGATTTATTACTTTTGCCATTTCATAATAATGTTCATACCGCATTAAATAAATTTTTTATCAAATACGAGAATCATGTTTAATAATCGTGATTACCCAAGCGAATTGAATAACTTCTGTGTGTTTACTTTCTAGTATTCGTTTTGAAATAAATAACGATTTAATAAGTTTTTCAACGACAAACGGTCTGTTGAACAGCCCTCATAAATATGCGCCCATAACAGATATTAAAATCAGTAAAAGAGCATCCTTGAAAGTCATATGAAAAACTCATTAAAATTACTGTCAGCCGGTTAAACAAAATAATAAGTGCTTTAAATCGGATCAATGGTCGTTCGTTAATTTTAATTGCAATTTGCTGTATGCATACCATTTTATCGATCTTCATTATTCAAAGACATTAATTGTCACCAGTCGCACTTGATAAAACTTTTCATTATTAATTTCGAAATTGATTTCGCTTTGTTATACTCATTTAGTTACGTTTCAATCGTATTGACACATGTTACACGTACGCGTCAATATGCAGAATTATATGTTTGTATCGTTACTGTGTTGCAAAATAATTGTTAATATTTTTCTCAGTTTCTTTTGGACAGTTGAATTTCATAGACATACATTTCTGAAAGTATTTCACTAAATTGATATAGAATTTATTTATCAAACGTTGGCGTTTATAATCATTTCATTAGTGCAATACTGATTTTTGAGCATTTATAATGACTAAAAGATTTTTAATTATTATTTATACCAATTTTATAAGTAATGTAATAGAAGTATCTATTTTTAGAAAATCAAATTTTGTTTTAAATAAATGTAACTCTTTAAATTTTGCTGAAAGATCCATCTAGATGGCTGATTTCGTTCGGAAAACATTTCAGCATGCATTTTTATAGCACTCACCATAATTTAAAAGTATGTCAAGTTTTTCAAGGTCTTCGATTTTAAGTTCAAATATAATAAAAGTATTTTGAAATTATCGTAATTTATATAATTAAATATTAATTAGCACAAGAGCTTTTATGAAGACCACAAAGAGTCTTATACACTCTGTCCTATACACATACGCTATTTATAAAAAAAATGATATTCGTTTACTGTATCATCAGTTATATTCAATGCAAGTGTTGATTATGCTCGAACATAAGAATTCGAATATAACACGCGGTCCAGCTCTATGGATGCGTATATGTAAATGGCCTGTGTGCAGCCAGGCGTTAATATTCATATTACAGTGTATACAAGTGCCCACCTATGCCTGCTGGAATCCATGTTGCTGTAATAATTCCCAGCCGAGTTTGCAATTACCCTGCTAAATACATAATTCCATATCACGAGCGAATCTTACTGGCTGTTAGGGCTATTAGGACCTGAAATCAGTGGGACGATAGGGGACAGAAGTGTTTTACAACATCCAAAGATTAACTATTACGTGATCGTATAATCTACATTATTATTGTTTTAAAAATATAACAAGTCCCTTTTTTATTACCGATATTTAAAAATTTGCATTGCATTGTGAATTTGCATTCGTTTAAAAAATTTGTAACTAAACATCATTTTATCTGTACGCTTTAATTATTTATTAATAACAACCTCAAGTACTGCTAAAAATGTTACTCGTATTCACACGCCCAGGGCACATACTATGTGCACTTCCATGTCCACGTTTCTCAGAAAATCGTGAAAGCAACGAATTGTATTCAAAAGAAATATCCAAGCGCGAATTTGAGCTTCAGCAATCTCGTTCAACGAAACGAACCCAATTTCTTTAGGGTGGCGCGTACGAAGATGGACTTCGCTTGAAAGAGGGATTTCTGCGACGCCACGTTTCTTTTTGACCGTTGTTCCAGATTCTACGATTTCCTGGCTGAGCCGTATAATCACGTTAACAATTACGTGCCGGTACTACTGCGAGTTATCTAAATTGATTGCAAGTGTAATTGCATTCGCCGCCGAGGTCCCATGAAAGCACGCCGTTTTACCGTACGCGTTTTTTCTGACCCGATATACTCGTGCATCGTGTTCTAGGACAAGCTTCATTTTTTATTCTCCTGTTTGTATTTACAGAACTTTCGATCTATTTTACACTATTACTTCACGTTCCTGATACGTAGACTAACTTAATCCGTGAAGTTAACCTAACACATCTAATTTAACCTGTACAGTCCTTAATACATAGACTAACTTAACCCGTACAGTCCTTCATAACTTAACCTGTGACCTAATAACCTAACTTAATTCGTACCATCCTTAATAACTTAACCTGTGACTTAATAACCTAACTTAACCCATATAGTCCTGAAACAGCATAAATTTTACCTTCTTTTCAGCCTATGACTGAAGATCGAACACCTTGAAACATTTTCCTAAGAATACATTCTCTAAGAAAATTTTTCGTGAACCTTTCAACTACGTCACTATTTCCATATCTCTCGTGGTTTTCCAATATGGCGACTCTTCCTCAGAAAAACATGGATATATACAAATTTGATTAGTTGTTATATAGATATGGTTGACGGATTTGTAAAAAGTGACTGTTTAAGAACGGGAATTTTGAAATTGAAATTTTATTTAATTTTCACCGTCAGTTGAATATGATATTCATTAGATTATATTGCAATTATTGTAATTCCATCAAGAAGATAGAAATTTC
Source organism: Megachile willughbiella (assembly GCA_945859595.2). Taxonomy (NCBI): domain Eukaryota; kingdom Metazoa; phylum Arthropoda; class Insecta; order Hymenoptera; family Megachilidae; genus Megachile; species Megachile willughbiella. Next base: position 10,142,332 of record OX243803.1, on the reverse strand, counting down.
AAGTACCTCGAGTCATCCAAAATGTAGGTTTTACTTTTTTGGGAACTACTTAAATAATAGAGTTCTCAGGAAGAAGGAATTACCAAGCAGATTGTCACGATGCATTAAGAAGCTAGAATCAGAAAATGTCCGAGAAGAAATAGCTACAATTAGAGGCGATGGTTCGTGCCAGGGTTCAAGCTTACGTAATTGTAATCGCTGATTACTATAATCCCATAACCATCTCTTTTATTATACACGTTTTCGTAAATTGAACGGCAGTTTTTAGTTGCTTTAATTATTGCTACGTTACACGCTTATTCGTTTATTCATGTATTAAAAATGAATTCACATAGCCCATTGTATAAATTATAATATATGTGATTATTATATAAAATGTAATTTATATTATATCAATTATAATATATGTAATTATTGCATAAAATTATAACACATATAATTATTATACAAGATGCAATTTATATTACATAAACTGTTATATAATTTATACTATATGAATTATAATTTTATAGTGCTAATTTTAGCTAGATCTTATATAGAAATCTTCACAGTATCGCAATAATATTAAATAATATTGTTAAAGTAAATTTTAGAAGTACTTGTAAAGCTTAACAATATTCTCTTAAGTAATTAAAACTAAAAGTACCAGCATATGATGCACATAGAATATGAAATTAAAAATAAATAAATAGATGATAAAACAATTGATTATACACAGTAATCCTCTATCTCGATAAAAGTCAACACAGTTTTCCAGAAAAGTATCTGAATTTTGTAATTTTAAATAAAAAACTTGAGAACTGATCATTTCACCGGTTTGATTTTTAGTGTTAAAATTGATCAAATAAAGAGTAGGAAGTATATAATTGTATATAATTCATACCAAATTCGTGTCACGTAACTTGCCCACGCATTGTTAGCGATGGACAGACCTTTGTTGGGTTCCTTTCGTATCGAGATCATTAACGAGAATGTCTCCTCATTCGTTAATTTGTCGAAGGGCGTGCAATACAAAAAATTCCTACGTATAAAGATAGAAATGTTTTCAACGAATATATGAAAATAATACATTTTATCAAAAAGGTTGAAACTGCCTTTTCACAGGAACCCTTAGAATATCGAATAAAATTAACGGGATTAATTCTTTACCGCATGATTTGTTTGTCAGATGTGTTAGTCAAAACTAAATTCACAACTTCAGTACTAAAACAAATAAAGAAAGCTAATATGCTATATCTATTTTGTATTTGGTCATTGACTATGTAAAGTATAATTGAACTTAAACTTCAAATCGAAGCATATTAAGAATTCCAGAAAAGATTTATCATGTGATAGTATCACTAGTCTACTGTTGTAGTATATTGTGTGAAATAGTCAATACTTTATTTAATATAAAGATTTGAAAGAGTAAAGATTAGAGTTGATACTAGACCTATTTTAGATAGGCATGCGCAGTCGTAAATTATATGGAGGCTTAACTACGCAACTTCGTTGGCGCATGCGCAGATGCGTAAGCACGAGAGCAGATTACTAAGCGCATGCGCTGATTCGTGAACGCGTATATAAACTCGTGAACGCATTGAAGAGTGCACGAATTTTGACTAACACAAAAGTTATAACTCTATCACTCATAGTGGAGCATATCTCACAATTGAAAACTTGAGAAATGACTAATAATACAGAGGTTCAATGTGCATATTCCAGAGGCACTTTTCAAACTCTTAATTTGTTAAATTTTTAAATTCACAAATATTCAGATTCTCAAACTATTAAATTCTCAAATTAAAAAATTTCGAACTTCAACATTTTCAAATCCTCAAACTAAGTGGTTATCCTTGACAAACTCGGCCATCGTATTGACTTCCATTTTTTAAAACCAATCTTTCAAAAAACTTTAAACGAATATCACATTCATGTTCGTTACCACATCGAGTATAAACTTGATCCAATAAATCCAATACAGACAACTTAAAAATAAAAAAATCATAATAATTGCAGAGGTGGTTAAAGCTGATGCAATAACCATAACCGGTACATCAACCTCCATCGCTTTTATTTTACTCTAACCTTCATTGTACTCCCTCTTTAAAGTGTATTTCCCGTTAATAAATTTACTGTTACTATTACTATGAAAACACGTTCGATCGTAACGCCGAGAACTTAATCGAGTCATTTTCAATTACGCCCCGCAAACTCTGTTTTTCCGTTATTCGATTCGCTCCGCGGATTCCCGCGCAGTATGAAGCGGAACGTAACGCAACGACCAAGCGTTTTCCGCGTTTCCAATTTCAAGCGGCTCCGCTTTCTAACGCGGAACAAACTCGCAGCATGCATTATGAATAGAGACGAACATCCGACGCGTTGAAAAGAGAGACGAGTAAAAGCCGAGAGATAAGGATGCCGTGGAGAGATATCGTGTAAGATATTCCGCGCGAAGCTAGCAGCCCGGGCGAGTTCCTTATCCGGCTGGCAGCGGGATGAGAAAGAAATCTTTAAAGCGCACTTTGATTCATAGGTGGCCGCCTCGCCACTGAGGGACAGAACGTGACCTGGCATTAAGTGCTCTATAAAATATTGCGCTCATGTAAATATCCTCGTAAAATTCAGTCGCCACTGTTGCCGCCTCTCGCCTCCTGCCACGCCACGTCACACACTGCCACACCGGTGCACCGCGTCGTCCTCTTGTCACGCCATGCCCGTGATATCGTTGATAACAACCACTGATGCAAACAAGGATCCGATATGCCGTACTTTTTCTTCAACGGAACGTGCAAACACTGTTCTTTCCGTTACCAGAGATTTCATCTTCCGTTTCAACCATTTTCCTACTCGCGTTTCACTGAACGACCATGTCACGTTGGCAGGGGTCATTTGGCGATACCGTCGATTGCGGTGATTAACGAGTAACAGGCAGGTTGTACGTAGCGTAAGAATGAATGTAGATGAACGATTAGATGCATGAATGTGGACTTGAATGAGTTTGTAAGAACGGCTGACTGATTATATGAATGAGTATTGTTAAATATGAATTCAACGAGTCTATCAAAGAATCTTTCATATGAAGTTTATTACTAATTTAACTCTTTGCGTATACATATCCGTTATTGATACTTGCTTTTTATTTGAAATTAGCCACATCGAGTAAATGGTCAAATAAACTATAAAGAGAGTACGTTTTTCATTTATTTTTCGATCGATGAATTCTACAATAGGAAGCTGTATTCAACTTCTGTTTCACTTTTCGTTTCACTCCTGTTCAAATTAAGTGAATTCGCACTACCGTTCGTTAGCAAGTTTCACTTGAAAAATACGAATGCACAAAAATGTATTCAACAAAACTTGTATAATATACGTGGTCTGAGTAACGTGTAAAAATGGACATCACTTCTTTATAGAAAAATAGATATTATACAATATAGTATTATAACGTAAAATTGAGAATTAAATAATAAATCACTTCGAAAGTGTAAAATATCCGGATTTCATGTCATAAAAATTTTTTTAGTCGAAAAAAAGTTAGGTTATGGTGTTAATACATAGGATGCAGTATTATAAATTACAATACAAAATTAACTATTACATCATTTGTGAAGTTCAAAATTTACTAATTAACATAGGAACATAGAAATTTGTTTAGTTGCTAAAAAAAAGTTAGGTATAGTAACTAATATACATATACATATACATATACATATACATATACATAGTGTTATAATTAAAAATTAAAAGTGAACGAAAATGAAGTAAGATGATTAAAATCACCTTAGAAGTTCAAAGTTCGGTAGTTGCACATCAGAGAAACTTACCCAGAGAAGAAATTAGGTTATATCGTTAAAATCTCTTGTTCTGATCTCCAGATTTGATAGCTGCCGAGATATTATATTAACGCATACTCCAACAGTATCGTACGTTCAATAAATTTGCATAAAAGCGTTTAAAGCATCTCATATAATGCATCGAACTTACAATATCAGTAGCTGATCTTCGGTAAAATTGAAACGAGAAAGCTTCCTTCTGTTGTAATATTAACAGTTTACGAAATATTCCGGATTCCAATATCGCATAACTCCGTCGGCGCACTTTATACGGAAGTACAAGTGAGAGAGGGGTGGCATAAATTATTACGGGACCGTGAAACGGAGCACGTGAAATCTAAATATTAATATTTCGTGCCGGTCGCAAGAAGATGGGCGTACGTTGTTTTTCGTTTTCATGCGGAAAACACGACACACGGCACCGATGAAATAAATTTTTACCTGCTTCCACCGCGCCGGCGAGCTTCAACATCGCCGCGAGCAAAACTGCCCGAGTTCTCGAACTTTCAACTGCTCGTACCGTACGCGAATTTGTAGTTCGTAACGTTGAACAGCGATGCTGCTGCATACCTCACGGGATCTTCGGGGCCAATCAAAAAGTTTCCGGATTCATTGAAATTTTCATTAGAAACTTTTGATAAGATGTAGTGTCTATGCACGCGGAACGTTATGCACGTCGGGACAAACATTCTTTTTGATGAAACACGTAACTCGCATGGGAAATGGACGAGTAACTGCTTGATCAAGGGACCGCGTGCATTCATATTCGTTAGAACTAGAGATGTTACTTTTGAATTACTCGTGATTTGATCACGTTCATTGCCAATTACAGTGATTTGTCAGAGTAGTTCGTGATTCTTCGTGAACGCTTCTGATTGGTAGAGAGTATTCTTTTCACTTTGAAGAATTATGTTCTTGGACTATAAATGTATTATATTATAACTAGCAATCCCCATTATCAATTAATCTTTTTAGATTGTTACCTATGCGCGCGCTTATAAAATTTTGCGATTTTTAAAATTTTGTGAAAATATTTTCAATCACTTACTGCGTTACCTATGACACTGTTCCGTCGCAAACTCCGACCTTTACCGCGACGAAAGAATTTATTACAGGGTTTGAGTGGTTCGACGCGTAGACCACCGTCATTACCTATATACCTCGAAATACGAGTCACCGAGGACCCCTTTTGTCTAGTAAGTTCCGTTCGGGCCGGTTCCAACGTCACCGTGAACTTGCCATAAATCGGCTAACGACGATACATTATTTTTCTCGGTCTTTCAAAAACAAGGATAGATTTTTCTTGACCATCACCCAATGACGTGCGAGGGTGTTCGGGCGAATTTTTATACATCGAAGGACAGTCAGTCGTTGAATCTTGTGCGGGTCGGATCGAGAGTACAACCTTCGAGTGTCGCGAAATAACATACAAACTCCATGCATCATGGAGTTACGTAAAATATCCAGTGCAGGGTGGATTCCAAATACAATCATAACACTATTCGAGCGGGACCCTGCACTCCTCGAATAGGCCAGTGTAGGGTGGTAGAGAACGCAAACACAACATTATCTGAGTGGGACCCTACACTCCTCAGATAAGCCAATGTAGGGTGGTAATGAACGCAAACACAACATTATCTGAGTGGGACCCTACACTCCTCAGATAAGCCAATGTAGGGTGGTAAAGATCGTACAACATAACATTATCCGAGTGGGACCCTACACTCCTCGAATAAATCATCGTGGACAATCCTACGCAATGTAGATTGTAACACAAACGCATCAGCATTTGAGTGAGCCCTTGTGCTCCTCAAATCAACAATCAAACATACTAAATCACACGAACACATTTTCACTGTCTAATCACGACAAATATATGTTTAAAAAGGGTTTTTTATGCCGCAAGGCTTTTTCCCTTAAATCATATTACTCGAGCCAATAAATTATTATTGATTTTTCGGCTCAAATTTGTCTAATTAATTTTTTATTGACCCTCCTCCTCATCCATTTTTTAACATTATTTTGAAACACGAAATTTCTCCATGTTGGAAAGATTTCGACGAAACAGACACCTTGTTGTTCAGGTCATAGGTTACCAATCAGAAAAATTTAAAAGGCTATGACTCTATCTCGGCGAGTTCTATATGTGTGCAAAATATCAAGTTTCTACCTTTTACCCTTATCGAGATTGAAAGTAGCAACGTACAGACATCGCGTATTATATAGATATGGTCTAAAAGCGACGTTAACACTATTTCTACCACGACGTTATACCTATTTCGACCAAAAAGTGTCTTTTGACACCATTTCATTTGAAATCAAATAATTGCCAAAATTGTTGGAATTTCAAATTATCAGTTAAATGTAGATAATTTGAGTATTTATTTATACATTGATATGTTTTTATTAAAGGTTGTAAATTCTAGCTTAATTCATCTACGAAATATAAATATAGCGGTGTACACTAAAATGTAACATGGCAGGAAATAAGAGAATATGAAAGTTATGCCGCAACTCCTGTATTTTCCGTTACTATTGAAATCGAGATTCTCTAATTTGATTATAACTGATATGATGCTGCGAAGTGGTGTTGATTTATATGTAAAATGGTTTAAAATTAGACACTGTCATGAAATACTGAAGGTGTCAAAAGACCTCATGGTAGAAATAAATATACCATATGCACATTTCTAGATCTAGGATGAGCTGGAAGAAAATGGTATCGCTGAATTGATTTAACAACTATTGTATGAAAAGTCAAAAAATTAATTGTGGAGAAATGATTCAACTTAGAGAATAATTTTAAGTTTGAAAGGCGTTTTTTGACATCACTTGGTAGAAATAGTGTTAAGGAAAAAGTAAAAATAATAAATAAATTACAAGTTTAATTTTTAATTTCTGTAAACTCCGTTTCAGGAATGTTCATAAAATTCTTCAGCAAAGTGTAAGCAAAACTAACCTGCTTCTGGTTTTAAATTGTAACTTATTTCTTATTATCTTTCAGAGTAATATATCATATAAATATACATATACAGAAATGTATAAAAACTGAATATGAATGATGGTAAAAATTAAATTGTCATTCTTGAATTTCCGCTCAGGCGAGTCAGTGGATAACGATCACAGTTAACGTGAACCGCTCCTAAAACGCCATCTTATGGTCACGGTCGTTATGAAGTTCGAATACGATCGTCATCGTGATTTTGTGATCACTAATAAATCACTGTTAGTGATTTTGCAGACCGTTTCTACTTAGAACATTCACCGCTTTCTTCTTTTTCTTCGTTCATCTGCCGAGCAGCGATAAGCGTTGCGTTCCTTTTTCTCTTCTTGTAAATAGCGTGTGTGCACAAAGTGTGATTCAATAATGTCTCACTGTCATAGTGTCTTTAAGTTCTTCACTTCTACTCCTTAACCCCTTGGCTTATTATTAAATTGTCAGGTGCGTCAGTCAGAAGTAACTAATACAGCCATAATATAAAAACAGACAAAGAAAGTTGAAATGTTATGTCAATTTGGTATTATGCAATCATTGACTATGCAAATTATAATTGGACTTGAACTCCAAACTGAAGCGTATTGAAAATTCCAGTAAAATTGATCGCAACTGAAGTTCGAGTGCGTCACGAGTCAGACTCGTGGAAATAGTACAAAGGGTTAATATAAAATAATTTATTTATCGAATCGTTGTGAATGTGCGAATTTGCTGGACAAATTATAACATGATACGAAATGAGCGACCATTTTACATATTTCGAGATACATTGCAAAAAAGAGAATGTAACTTGCTTCATTTATCTTATGAAGAACAGCACGTTTGTCTTCGTTGTCACAGGAAATATCAAGTTTCGTTTGTCGCCAAGAAATATAATATACTGGAATGGCTGACTACGAAAAATAGTAGGTTCTCCTTTGCGGTGACAACTTTACATTTTAGAGGTTAGATCAGTAATGGCAGCCACGTTCGCGGGAACTCGTGTGCATTGACTGATATTAATTAATAATTTCTCTAATTGATACTTTGAAAATTTGAAAATTTTTACATTTCTGAGTTTGAAAATTTGGATACGAGAAATATGGCAAATTTGGAAATTTGCGTATTTAATTTTAATATATTTTAAGTTATTCGAATTAGTTAATCTGTAATTACGAAATTTTTTATATTTTTAATTTACAACGTTTTAAAATTTGTAAACCTGGAAGTTGGAATTTGTGCATCTGAAAGTTTGATCATTCTAAATTTCTAAATTTCAAAAGTATTAAATTCCTAAACTTGACTATTTGTATTTTGTAGTTTGTATTATACATTTTCATATTACTAAATTCGTAGGGTTCTAAATTTGAAAGCTTGAAATTTCTATACTTCTGAAGTTCTAAAATTCAACTAATTTCTCAATTTGAGGTTACGTTTACTTACACTAAAAAGTCACCTTAAGTTTATCATATCCTAACAAATATCGAAACACTTAAATATAATTAAATAAAATATAACATATTCTACAAAAATATTGATCTGGATATAATTTTCTGAATTTCATATGCAATGGTCCTCCAAATATTTGAATTACCCGAATTGCAATGGAATTAACTATATTGAAAAGCTTTTTTGTTAATCTGTTTGATTTTATGGAACACAGGTCGTTTGTATCGGTCACGAGAATTGGAGAAAATATAATTAAACCAGATTTTTGTGAAAATGGTCCCAGAAAAGTTTGATCAAATCCGCTTAAACTTTTGCAGCGTTTGAACCGATTGCGAACGTTATACAGGGTATTGTATGAAAAATGAAATCGCAGAAATGTTATTATTTAATTGTATTATTCACAAATCCGATAAAAAGTTGAGGTATAACGAAAAAATACTGTAACCGTTCGAGCAAAAAATTAAATAAACTTTCCAACAGAAGTCAGTTTACTCATTTTTCCACGTTTATTGATCACTTATAATTGGTACAATGAAACAGCGTAACGCGGCTAACAATTTTGCAGAATGTCCTTCTCTTTGATGGATACGTTTATAAGCGAATTTCCGCCGGGGGAAAAATGTTGGGAATCATTTTTGAAGTTGAAAGAGTTTTTAATAGCTGCGTTCTTTCATACGAACTGTCATAAACTGCTGACCCGCGCTCACATAAATAACATTTGATATTTCAGAAAATATTTCCCGTTTAGTTTTCCCTTATCTCTGCGCAGCGTTCACAAAAGAAAAAATCATTTGAAGGGATATGATAAAGCATTTCACGTGCAGTGCCCATGGTGTTCCGGTATAAAAATGTCCCTATGTCTCCGAGGGATTTATTCAAAGAATACCGTTACAAATTAAATTATCTGTGCAATAAAATGTATATTGGTTTTCAATTAAGAATGAAAACACGTTTTTGTTCTTTTCAATCATTTAAAAAATTTGATGGGGTATATTTTATTCGATATGTGTAAAATAAAATTGATTGAAAATGTTACGGTGAAATCTTATTAGGATTGTATGGATTCAATATTTTATATAAAATATTGATATTTTTTAATCAATTCTGTAATAAAACTCTCGATGAAATATTGTTAGCGCTATATAACAGAGTCGTTATTTTGGTACTGTTACATCATATGTATTTTTAAATCGGTCAAAATAGCATTTATTATATTATGTAACCTATCGGAATCACTGTATCTATTATTATCATAAAAGTGTTATAATTTTTAATACTGTTCCATTTTACTTGATGAGCACAAGGTAATTACTAATATATAAAAGATGAGATGATTTTTAAATAATCAGTTGACCCTTATCGCTAGTTTTTTATACGTTCTCAGTAGGTTGTAACTGGTTTCGGTAAATATGCGAGAAATCTTCAGTATTATAAGAATAACGTTCTTGTTTTGAAAGTATATTACAAATATATGAGTTTCGAATAATTATTTATAAGTTTTGTATGATATTTTTTTAAATAATCTCCAATATGAAGGAATGGTTTTCTGTTGCACGTTTCACAGAAGTGTTGCTTTTCTTCCTCCAACTTACAATTAGAACATACTAAGCAATCGTTATGCTTTCCTTTAGCAAGTTGCAAGATAAGTTTTCCATTTAATCGATCCGTATTGTCTGTTAATGGCGTATCGCGCAATTTCTCCTTCCCGAAAATTAGAATTTCGACAGGTTCCATCATTGTCACCTCCCACGTGACGTGCGACCGCAGCGCCAAAGTAGTGTTGTCACGTGAGAGGTGACTTGCGACCAAGGGTTAATAAACATTGAATTAATTTACAATTTACAGTACACATTTGAGACAAAAACCTTAATTTAAAGATGATTTAAGACTAATTTAAATCTCATAAATAAATCTTCTCAATCCTATCTCATCAAATCATCTCATAAATGAAAACAAATTTAAATCTCATAGAAAAATCTCATCAATCCAAGAGCATTTTTTCAATATATCCATTATGCCCATGTTACCAAACAAGAAAAAACAACTGCATGTTCTCTGATTCGAGCTGAAACCAAATACTATAAAGAATGTTTCTCGGTACACCATAAAACGCGAGCAAAAAGAAATCGAATATTCCTGTTTGACTGAAGTCTCGCAAAAAGGTGATAAAAAGTTGCGTGCAACTATCGAAAGCTCAGGTCCAGTGTTTCTTGTCATATCATATCGCGACGAGCCAGTCGAAGCTGCAGGGAATTGGAATTCAGTATGCCTACGTTTTTCTTGAAAAACTGCGGGAAAACTCGCATAGTGAAGCAATTTCTTTACGAAACGTTCGTGATGTACATTTGATAGTATAACTGTCGTTCTGTCTGCATTAGAAACACCCTTTCGATGTTTTTTTTATAATTTTTCTTTGTAATACGATTTGCCAGGAACACCTGCATCGTTGTTTACGTGAAATTTTATTTTTGAGGAAATTTGCTTAGGGTAAATATTAGATATACATTTAATATTCTGTATATTTGAAATAAATATTAAGATTAAATATTCTGTACTTTTGAAATAAATATTAAGATTAAATATTCTATATATTTGCAATAAATATTTAGGATATTGGGTAGTTATTTGGAATAATGGATCTCCTCATGATCCACATCCTCATTGACCTTCACATGTATTGTCAAGGTCATCCTGAATAATGTTACGAAGGTTTTACTTGATACTCGTTATTTGTTAAAAGATTATAAACAAAACGAGTTTCTTAAATTTATTGACTATTTCTCAAAACATTTATATATAATTTAGAGATGTTTTCTAATATCTCTAACGTGTTTTAAGAATACAATAGCTGACATACTTTTTCATAATCTTATAAATAATTGATTATTGTAATCCTATCTCCTTCTGTGTTTAATTGAATTTCTTTATTGAAAGATATTAATCTGTGGATTTCACTTCTTAACCACACAGACTCTTGTATCCCTAGAACAGAGTTAGATACGAGTTAGGTAAGAACAGCTTTTCTACTTCACGAGCACAGTTTGAGCCCGAACCTAGTTTCAGAGACATTACAATACTATAAATAAGGTATTTAATTACTTATGAGGAAATTGTCTGATCTTTGGAACAGCGATTTACTTGAAAATTATTATCAGTACAGTTATAGAGGATTTCAAATGTTACAACTGTAGGAAATATTAGACATTTGAAGTAGAGAAATGACAGACATTGTCATAATTTTCACTTTATTAATAATGTCAGTAACATATAAGAATTTATAAATTTATACATTTGAAGTAAAGACAATTTTTAAATATTTGGAAAATTTAGAAATATAAAAATATTTGTAGAAAAAGAAAACTGAAAAAAATAAAAAATTGCAACTTTAAATATTTATCAATTCGATGGTATGAAGAAAGAAGAAAATTTGTAACTTAGAAAGCTTGTACATGTAAAATAACCTGCTACATTTAAAATTTTTAATGTAAATATAAAATTCAAAATGAAGTTTGTATATTATAAATTTTTAAAATTTGTTTTAATACGCAAGAAAAATTTAGAATCTAAAAAGCTTGAAAATTACACAAATTTATATTATTAATTCTTTTTTAATTTTTTTTATCAAAATTAAATTTCTTAACTAACACTTACTGTACAATATTAATATTTTATTTACAAATACGATCGATAGTAAAGATTGATGACATAATGATAGTTTGTTGTACACTGAAATGTCATTTAACAAAGCAATAATGACAAGTTTAATATAACCAATACCCAGCTGTCAATATTTGCTTCTAATGCAAGACACACAATGGTATCTACATTGCACCTACCAGATTTAACCCAAGGCTTGTTAATATGCACAAAGTAATTTGATCTATTACACTTCGGTTCTCGGTATAAAGCATATACCCTATTGTTCACTACTGAAAACAGTTAATTCCATGAAATTTCAGTATGAATATGCGCATACGTTTGTTCAATAATCGGGAGGTATACTTTATGGCTCGCTAAGGAAGAATTTCAGAAAACCGCTATCTAGACGCGAGAGACAAATGCACACACAGATGAAATATTGTTCTTGCAAATAGTTTGAGTACAGGGAAGTTCGGCTAAATTATAGCTCTTCTGATGTACGTAAATAATATGTTTGGAAAGACAAGTGGAACAATGGTTAAAACAAACTGAAATTTGCGTTACATGTACATTCAAGCACGATTCGAGATATACCGGGTGTCTCAGTTTTTTACTGACATGTTTTACCAACATATTTCATAAACAAAAATTAGATAATCATGCTGTGTTAACGGTGGGTTATAAACAGTTTGTTCGAAAGCTGTAACCAACGTACAAAATTAAACAGTTTGTTAAAAAGCTGTAACCACAGTACAAAATTAAACCGTTTGTTATACAGCTGTAACCAACATACAAAATTAAACAATTTATTAATAAGCTGTAACCACAGTACAAAATTAAACAGTTTGTTAAAAAGCTGTAACCATAGTACAAAATAAACGGTTTGTTGAAAAGCTGTAACCATAGTACAAAATTAAACAATTTATTAAAAAGCTGTAACCAATGTACAAAATTAAACAATTTATTAAAAAGCTGTAACCACAGTACAAAATTAAAGTTTCTTGAAAAGCTGTAACCAAAATACAAAATTAAACAATTTATTAAAAAGCTGTAACCACAGTACAAAATTAAACAGTTTGTTAAAAAGCTGTAACCACAGTACAAAATTAAACAGTTTGTTGAAAAGCTGTAACCAAAGTACAAAATTAAACAGCTTGTTAAAAAGCTATAACCAAAGTACAATATTAAACAGTTTATTAAACACTGTAACCAGAATACAAGAGGACTAGAAATTAGACAATTTTGAAATATTCAAATTTGTACAAATTTCTGAAGTGCTAAAATTCTATTTTGAATTGTTAAATTTTAATTTTGAACACTTTTACATGTGAGTATATTTAAATTTGGAAATTTGGAAATATCTAAATTTGTTATTATATTTATAGTAATATTTTATGTTATATGTTATTATATTTATAGTAGATAGTTTGGATAACTAATTCCTCCAGTTATTATATTTCTACAATTTATTTAAAATTGTTCAAAAATATTAATTATCGCATTTGTTATACTTATCAATGTTATGTCCTTGTATTTTATATAACATCATATAACATCAATATAAGAAATATACTGAAAATTATACTTTATTATACATTAAATAATTTACTTATTACTAATTAATTATAAACTATGAAGTATACTATGAAGTGTACCATAAAGTAAGTATACTATAAGTTATAGTATGAAGTATACTTAATTATATAAATAATATACTTGTAAACATCAATTGATTAGTATCGATTGCTTTAACTTTTATTATCCGGTATTTTCTTCCTCGTTATCGAATTTGTATCTAGGTATAAAGTGTATTCCCGGAAATCGTTGGCCCACATATTGTACAATATTGTGGATTAACAATTATGGAACATACGAATGCATTGGCTGGAAACCACATTTTTCGTGTCAGTAATTTCGGAAAACAGTTTGATCGACGAACAAGTGGAAAGTAAATTATTCATCCGACTTTTACTGACCAAATTACACGTTTGTTGAAAACCTAGCAATTCTGTTTCACTGCTGAATACATGTTTCGCTGATTTTTCATTGTAGTACCTTTCTGTTATACATGTTTAACTCTTTTACTTTACTGAGCTACACCAATTTTTTACATATTACTGAACAATAGATAACATTTATGGAACAACCTTATTTTTCCTGAAAAAAAACTTTTTAAAACTTTTTTTATTTTTCTGTTTAGAAACGTTGGAAACTATTTTTGCACAATATTGTATATATTTAGTATCCATTGGAAGCGTATTGAAACTATCATTGCTATTACTTTTTTAGCTTGTTCATTATCTAAAAAAAAAGAGTTCCTTCAAATTCTCTCACAATCAGCTAAAGTAATACTGAAATAAAAATTGTTTTAGCGATAATGAGAATTATTTCAGGGAAAATGTAAAATTCCTATGAAATTTGTTAAAACGCTTATTAAATTCCCCGAAAATTTATTTCCGTTTTACTGAGAACGTAAATGCGGAATTAAATCAAGAAACAATTAAAATAAATAAATGATGAAGCGACATACAGAAATTGTTGAATCTTCAAAGGTATCAAAAATAAGTTCTGATTTTTGTTCATTCATATTTTTTTAATTTTATATACTGTATCAATACCTCTCAAAGAGAATGGACGGAATAATTAAGGTTATCTCTGTGTTCGTTATAATCTATTTCATTCATTTTGAATGTTAATTATACAAGCGGTTACTTTGTTCCTTTAGAAATGATAATAATTTTTCCACGAAGCACCGTTCTTAAAAGCTTTCATTGGAGCTTCTTACAAACCCTTAAATTTTCCATTTTCATAGTCCACCATTTTCGTATTACGATTTCTGATTGTTCAAAGCGTAAGCGTATCAACGTTAATAATAAAATATATTTCAATGACTCGTTATCGTGCATGAATCCTTATTTTCCGAAACGTTCGTACCATTACCAGCTAAGAGTTACCTTCTAGGGGGAAAAAAAGAACGTTTCGGGAAAGAGGAAGCAGGATTTTCCTTAAGGAGCTAGGTAAAATGAAAATCATGAGAGCAGAATTTTCAGTGGTGCTCTGTACCAGCAAAGATAAAGCATCCGAAGTGCACGGTGCTAAAACTTTTCGACGTTGCTTGCTTTAGAGATAACATTCTTTTAAGGAGCCTGCAAATTACACACCCCTTTGGAGCCTTCTTCTATGTACACTATCATCCCCTTGCACCCTTAATTACTATTAGGTTCGTGAGAGCATTTTATCGCTTCTCTTTTTTATTGCTACAATTTTTCCTCGTAGAATGTTAAATTGGTATGTGTTTAATCAATGATTTCGAAATGTGCGAGAGTATAACATGAGAAGAAATATAAAGAAAAAATACATGAGCCGTTTAAAAGTCCGTGTATAATTCAATTTTATAAATCAATAAATTTTAGTATTCAAATTGCAAAACCGCAATATACTTATTTGCAATTTTAACTAAATCTCGCTACGTACAATAGTGCATCAACAATTATGAGTGATATATTTTAATAATACTAATAATCTTTATGAATTTGTAACATCTGTTCAGTATTAGAATAATGGAAAACTTGTTGGAAATATCATTTAATGAACAAATTTTGGTTTTTAATATTTAAACGCAATTTTAGCACTACAATATGACGGACTATTCTCTACGCGGAATGAAGTTTTTGGGGACTAAATTATAATTTTCCCAAAGATATGATGTACTTTAACCTTGATAATTTACTTTTTTAGAAAATTCACAAAATATGTAATTTCCAAATGTTTCCAATATCGTATTAGTGCAAAGAGGCGCTCCCATAGTGCCTAAACTACTTGGCGTTACCTTTTATTTACATGTAATGTACTTTTGTGGGATTTGTTAATACTCTTATAGAACGTGGCGAAGGCAAAAAAAGTGCGAATCAAAACATATGAAGATCATTCAATTGAAACGAGCGAGTGAGTCAGTAGAGCCACTATAGTGGCGCTATGTAATCTACAATGACATTCGAAAGCCGCTATAGTGGCCCGTCGTATAGAGGTTAGCTTAGGTTTAGAGATGGTATCCACAAAAGCCACTATAGTGTCGTACCTTAATATTATAGCTGTGATTACCTAGTTCTGACTAGCGCCCCTAACAAATAAATCACAGTGCAAGGAATCATTTTTCTATTTAACCTTCATAATTTACGGTACCAACCTAGTGGCTAAGAAGTTAATAACTAATTTGCATGAGACCGTTTTGCAATTAATCCATAAGAATGACCGTTTGATTGTTCCAGTGACGGGGTTAGAGCCAGACTTCGTTATTCCGCTGCAGAATGTAACGATCCCGCAGGGTCGAGACGCAACCTTCACCTGCGTGGTGAACAACCTCGGTGGATACCGGGTGAGTCCTTCCTCCTCCGCGAGCAGAGATCACTCTGGCGGCGCCAAGGCCCGGGTAACTATTTTACCATTAACCTGTGTCCGCCTGTAATGGACTACCTTATCTACTACTACTACCACCATCACTACTACTATTACTACTACTACTGCACTACTTATATGCGCGTGTGCCTGCACCTCACAGCACTGCATTTAACTGCACCACAGCCAGCTATGAAAAAGAAAAACCACCGCAGCAGCCGCCAACCATCACCAAGCATCTCTCTTTCTCTCTCTCTATCTCTATCTTTCTCTCACTTTCTGTACGACATCCATTTTCACCCATCAGCCGATAGAAGCGTTGCACACGAACGTGCCAGTCGCGAACCTTCAGTTCCGCGTAGTTTTCTCTTCCTTCTACAGACGTTCCCTTATTCTTCTTCTTCTTCTTCTTCTTCTTCTCCTTGCTTTCGACCTTCTCGGCCGGAAGAGACTCCTCGGTAACGAGACGCGGAAAAAAAACGAACGCGAAATGAAAGGAGGAAACGAACGACAGATAGCGTAGCCTGCAGAATAGCGGACGATAGCTTGCGAGAAACTCGTGCATATTGTTTCGTGCAACGTGTACGGGATCACGTTCGACTGTTTTAGGTATAGTAGAGTGCTGGGTTTGTTCGCTCACAACGTACCTTTCGGCTGTCTTTAGAGCGTACAGAGTGTTTTGTCGGGGCAGGGGAAAGTGCAGCCGAGGGATTTCGCTTCCTTTTTAGTTTACATTCACTTCAAATTGGATAGCAAGGGTAACTATCGTCTATGGCGGGCTAAATGGTAACGATGAAACGATATGGGCAAAAAATATGCGATTCCCGAGAAATAAAATGCATTTGCATTTTTCAGGATTGTGATTGCGTTAAGGATGACTGTGGAATGCGGGCATCGGGGAAAGTAGAGGCAAACTTTTTAGCAGACATATTTAAAAATTTTTAAGTTTCTTAACTTCTCAGTAAACGGACTATTAAATAATAGCATCTACGCTTTGAAAGTTTTAAATTTGTAGCTTTGTAAATTACTAACTGTGTAAATTTGTGAATTTCAAAATATATAAATTTACCAATTTGCTAATTTCCTATTTTCCAATTCTCCAAGTTTCCAATTTCCCAAATTTCCCATTTCCACTTTCCAATTTCCCATTTCTCATTTCCAATTTTTCAATTTTCCAATTTTCTCCCTTCCAATTTTCCAATTTTCCCATTTCCTATTTCCTATTTCCTATTTCTTAATTTCCCATTTCCAATTTTCCAATGTTCCAATTCTCCAATTTTCCCATTTCTCATTTCCAATTTTTCAATTTTCCAATTTTCCATTTTCCTAATTTCCCATTTCCAATTTCCCAACTTCCTATTTTCCAATTTTCCAACTTTCTATTTTCCAGTTTCACAATTTTCAAATTTTCCAATCTTTTATTTTCCAATTTCCAATGTTCCACTTTCTAAATTCCCAAATTTTTAAATCTTTGAATTTTCCATTTCCTGATTTTGAAATTTCGAATTTTCCAGTTTTCCAAATTCTGGAACCCCAAATTTCAGAATCTTCGAATTTCTCAATGTCTAAATTTCTAAGTTTCTAAGCTTCTAAATTTCCAAATTTCTAAGTTTCTGAATTTTTAAATTTTGGAATGTTCGAATGTTTGAATTTTTGAATTTTTGAATTTTTGAATTTTTGAATTTCTAAATTTCTATTATAACAAAATATATTAAATATGAAATAGTAAAGAATAAAATATCTATTCCTTTTATTTATTATCTTTTAATCCATGACAAAACCTGTCTATGAAACATTCTGTACGTAGATATTTGTTAATAAATATAACAATAAATAATCACGAAGGACCAATGCGAACAAACCTGCACATCCTTTCAGTTGAAAAGTAGCATGTGCTTCCTTATAAGCTGCTTCACGGTAATTTCATTTTCTACAATTTCCATAAAATCGGTATTCGATCAACGTTATCGAATTAATAAAGCTCGATTGCCTTTATCAGATGAAAACTCGGTTAACATTATCGAATTAATAAAATTCGATCAACGATATTCAGATTCTATAGAACTTACCATTAAATAAACACATCAGTGTGATTGAATCGGATATACGTACTGTAAATATATATTGCCTTTGAAGCAGCTTAAAATCCATTAAAAATAGCGGTAGCTTTGATAGTAGATTACGTGAAACGATAACGATAGCTATTAAAAGAGTGCTGATTGCAAATGGAACTAGTGGAAATTACTCTTTTTAAAAGGATCCATCGTTAGATTACAACATGATTAGTTGGTTCTCTTTCCTGTCTCTCTTTGTTCAAATAATTGTTACTCCACATACTTAATTACGATGTAAAATATTCCCGACATTCGTGTCTCTGTAATTGAATCGTCGACCTGAAAAAAATCCAAGGAATTCTCATTTCATTTCCATTACTAGGATGTTTTATTGGATAGGCGCTAATTGATTTTTATTCTTCTCGTTCTCTTCTTCACGTTTCCTCGAAGTAGTACTTTTCTAAAATTCTGTCTTTGTGTAGATCTCATACTCGTGCACTTTCTTTATAGATTAGTCAGTGTATCGTTAGTTATACAAACATTAGGTTTAACACCTGCCATTTTACAGAAATGTTTATGCGTATTTATATGCATCTTGTATATTTGTCAAGGTTACGTAGAATAGGTATAATTGTCTCAAAGCATATTTAAATTAATCATGAAGGTTTATACACATTTAAGTGAAATTGTTAAATATATGCCATGAAAATAAATTCAAGTGAATATTATGTTCTGTAGAAATCAAAATATTTATAAATTTAAAAACATGCACTCAACTTCATTGTTGACATAAAACCTATAGCAAGTTTGCTATTAGCTAGTTAGTTAAACTAAATAAAGCTAATATTATCGTCAAAATATTGATTTACGCTTCTACTGAATGCACAAATAATACTAAAATTCAAAAGTGACAATTGAATTTATTAAACAAATTTTTTTAATTGAAATATTCCATGGAAAATAGGGGAGTGCGGGGACAAAAGTAACATTTTCTACGAGTAACCTAATTTCTAATCACCTCTCGAAGATATAGAAACCGTATGCTATAAGAAAGTTATGCAAAAGAATTATGCCATAAGATTATTAGTCTTTGACCCTTTAGCTTCATGAGTAGTCAAAGAGCATAATTTATCCATAATTGCTATCATTATTTTCCTAACCCATCAGGACGAAAGTAATATTAACCATTTTGTAGCGAATCAAGTAAAAACACTTTTCTTAACGCGGAATAGGATTTCTATTATAAGAAACAATAAAAAGAAACACTTAAATAAAGATATCATATTTTAAGTAACGGTACATACCCGTACATTTAGATACCGAAAAATAGAACGCATACAGCTTCGAGCATTTCTTTGGAATTGTGTATGTGGTTTATTTATCGATTCCCAGTTACAGTTATGACATGTATAATACATCACCCTTCGCACAGTTTTTACGAACTTTTTCGTCTCCACATATTACTTTCATCCTCAACCGCGTTTTCCAAAACAGAAGTATAACCTACGAACTATGCATGATTTATTGGAATTAATTATAGGAACTTGTAAAGATATCTAAAAATGCTCTAACGACTGATTGGTTTAATAAGAATAGTTTAACTATGAATAAGAAGGTCGAAATGGTAGAAACTTGAGTGATCTGAATTAGTAATCCAGTTTAACCACCGCATGCGATTCGTGTTATGGCTCAGTGGAACAAAACAGTGCACATGTAACTATGAAAAGGAAATTGTTTACAAATGTTTGTGGAAGTGAGGAAGAAGTGTGTTACTTTTGTCCCAGCTCTCTGTCCATAAAATTGCGCGAAACACTTTTTTACTTCTTTTGTCGTATAAATTATTAAAGTCGATAATATTCAATGCACGGACAAAATCAATAATACACGATGGTTTTGCTCGTCATTTATAGATTAATTGTATTTATGAAAAATAAGCGATAAGAATTTTTGAAAAATCAAATAAGTAAATATATATTCATACAATGAACATTTGATGCAAATTAAATTTTATTGCTATTGAATTATATTAAACACAAATATTCGTTGTTCTCGTGAGAATTGTTTTGATGCATAATCTACATATTTTTCATTAACACAATGTTATGGGAGTAATTCAAGAAGTATAATGAAATATAGTTAGGTATAATCAAGTATAGAAAATTACCAAAATCACAGAAAATTCTAAATAATTTTAATTCTAGATTTCATGATATTATTCATCATAATATTAATTACAGATCTCATATTATTCGTGATAATATTAATCATAGACCTCGTCATAAGTTTCACTAATTTCATAAAATATTAAGCGATAGCTTAAATTGTAAAATGAAACAAATTGAAAAAAATTTAAATCATAGTATTATACGCGTCCATTTCCTTTGTGGCATTTAACGAGCTAATTAACTCGCTCGTAATTACAGTAAAAAAAAATCAGCTTTCGAATTCATTTTGTCGGGCAATGAATTTATTAAGGAAAAACAATGAGTAGCTTTAATTGAAGTTATTTATAAAATGAATAAATTCGTACGTGTTGGTGTTAATTAATTACCTTAATGAAACGGAAACGATAATTTCGTAATTGAAACTCGCGGTAATATATATATTTGACAGTTTTACGATCCCACTTGTTGAATGGATTTCTTACTACATAGAAGACTCAGTGGAGGGAACATTTCTTTCCGAAGAGATTTCTCTGAAAGTTGGTCCGCTGACTTTAATTAAGCCTTGAAATCCTGAAGTATATAACTTGGAAAGAATGATTCGCATTTACTAATGGTATCCGGAATTCTTTCTTTTCGTACCAACTTTAGCTACGTGTAATCGTTTACGCAGTTTATACGCGAGAAATATTTGCAAAAAAATTTTAACTATGAATTACTCTCGATTCCATTTTAATAACTTTGTTAATTCATTTTCTATTGATAACAAGTTTGGTGACGTATAAACGGAAATTTTGTGAATGAAAATAGGAAGGAATGTCAATAAATTCACATATGATTGATATTAAGAATTATTCAAGCGATGTTGAACATTAATATTGAAATATATTTTAGCAACATTTTAAAAATCACAACTGGTGGTAAATAAGCTATTAATTGTATTAAAAATTGATCTATTACAATTGTATTAAAAATTCAAGTATTAAAATAGTATTAAAAATTAAAATACATTTGACAAATATTATTATAATGTGTCGTACCTTATACAATTATTAAAAAGTTACATACGAAACGTAGGATTATGAAGTAAACAAATTTTGACATGAGTTGTTGACATGGAAGTTGCAAAATATCGCTTATGGCATATCAATGTAAAGGTTAAAGTTTGATTGAAATGACTACATAAACCCTCCATTACTGCCCTCAGTTGTATAGTGGATGATCGCCAGTCACATGAGAAAATGACTGATTGCGGAACATATGAAGTTTGACAGAATTTGATGACATGCTAGGAAAATGGCATTCGTGGACTAGATTCAATTTAAAATCAGAACGAACAATGAATTAATATACAACGTGAGATATACTTCTTACTTTATAACTTCAAAAGAGCACTTTAAACATTCCAACTACAAAATTTCAGAGTTACTACAGTTTACTAACAGCAAAAGATCTAGTGCAAAGTTTTAAAACGTGCGTTCAAAATGTTCTGGGACTTCTGTTATGTATCGTTTATTCGAAGGTTTATGGCATTTACAATATACCGCCTTCAAAATATTTCCTGCACGTATGCATTTATAAAATCTCTTTTTCTAAATTGCGAATGCTTCCTGATAAGCCGATTTCGGAATCCGCCTCAACTCTTCCTGCGATTTTGTAAGTATGTCTTCTCGAGTATCGAAACGTCGCCATTTCGGTGCCCGTTTGAGGCGGAGCAGAGAAAAAAGTCTGCCGGTGACTTTTATCACCGAAAGCAATTTGAAGCATCTCCCACTCCGATGCTGTTTTCTTAAGATTAAAACAGAATTTTATGCACGTTCTCTGCTCGCGGAAATCACTCGTCTTCAAGAATCGCCTAAGGCACAGCTCGCGATTAACTGCAACGAACAATTACTAGAGAACAACGCAACCGATTGTTAAACTTGGCACGCGTATAGGAACGCAATCGAAGATCATATACTGCGAGTTTCATTTCTCCGTTGCTCCTAACGTGTTCTATACCAGTCCTCTTTTTGAACGCACCTTATTTCTCTAGCAATGTTGTATATCAATTTTCATATTTTTACATCTGAATTTTTCGAGAAATGAAGGTGACTCACCATAAATGAAATGTTATATATTTCTTAACACATTAAAGGCGGGGGATCTTGGCAAAAGTATGCTAGGTAACGCGGCGACCGCCCCGCCTCGTTTTTCGTCCTAGAGCGGGCGATATTTTGTGTAATCATAAAAAAATTTAGACTTAAAAAATATTTAAGTGGCGCATGGATTGCGCAATGTGGTTGCAAACCGTAGTAATACGACTCCCGCCTTTAAGCTACAGTCGAGATAAATCGTATTACTACGACTCCCGCCTTTAATGTGTTAATGTCATATCAAAGCGTCAAGAGTTTATTCATGTGCATGACCTTCAAGGCAGTATGTTCAATAGAATAAACTGTGTTTAAATTGTTTCATTTGAATCAAGAGTTCGTGTAAAGCAGTTCAAGGAGTAAAGTATAAGAGAAAATTGTCGCTCATTCGTAGCTCTATTTGTCCAACGCCTTTTCACGAGTAAACCGTAGGATATCAGTTGGTTAAGCTAAATGATTTGTCATTCAGTGAATTCGTAAAGGGCAAAGATACTCGGCGTGTTTACGGCCGTATATATGCGCATACATTTGGCGCAAGACTTTACCGGGTCTCTTGATCATGAGAATGAAAATGAAAATGATAATTTGTCGTATACGAATCAGCAAGTCAAATATCGCGCGAGTTAGGCGCGTTCGCGCTTTGTTCGCGAAAGAATGATGATTTTCGTCGGTCGTACACGCGGTAACTGAAATTATGCATGCGCTTTCGAAACACATTTTATCGTCGCATTTTCCTCGCCGCTCTCGTTGTATCGATTTCATTCCTCGTCTGAGGTGGTGGAAATATTCATTCGGACGGACTCTTCGCAGGTTGATGAAAATTGAATAAGAATATATCCTGTCATCATCTCGAGGAATATGAAGCTATAACTTTACAGCGAATTTATTCATTTCAAACTTCACGATGTACATACATTACGGGTAAAAAATTCAAAAGATCGTTTTGAAAGGATATTTTAAATTATGTCAATTAAATTTTATTAAGTATAATTAGCTAGTATTTAATTATACTATTGTTATATGAGAAACGACACATTATAATAATGAGTTTTAGAAATGTAAATATTGAATTAAAGAAAATGTTGGTCCTTTTTTAATACTAATATTAATACTTTTTTAATACTAGGTATAGGTAATTATATAAAGATGAATGTAAATTAGCATATTCATGACGACTTTTCTCGGTATAAAGAAACATTAAATAATCTAGTTTTATCATTTTTATTGATATAATATTTTTGGAAAAATATTTTAAATATTTTTATATAATAATGAATTAATAAATTGTACAAAATATTATTGGAAAAGAAGAATGAAAAATTATTAAATCAAATTTATTAAAATTTTGTATATTGGTTCGTACATACATTATGTATTAAAAATTTATTTTGTGATTTTAATAAATTTTTCGAAAAAGTTCTTTGTCAAGCTTCAAAAATATGTACCACTAAATAAAATACACAAATAAATCATTTTTCCTTATAAATAACAGAAGAATTTTTAATTTTTGATATATAAAATCTTTAATCCTAATTAACGTAAACGTCTAAATACCTATTTACGTCTTACGAAAAAATTGATAGTGTAAAAACTAAAAATGTGGTATCCGAATATTGATGACATTCACTATATAATACGTTAAACTTTTATTTTAAAGGAATTTGTTAAAATTTCCCACGGAATTTCTTTGTAGGTGTACATAGTTTCTGCGTTTTTCCGACTGAACGATTCTTGAGCAAATTTCAAGCTTCTTCACAGAAAATTTTTCACGCCCGCAATATTTCTCCTCTGGCGTTTCGGAGTTTCTTCGAATATTCTTTCCTCGTGATTCTTAAGGTGCGCGGATCCGGCAAGACGAGTAACTTAAATAAGCGTACTCGAAAAGCTTAATCTTGCTATTCATGCACCGATGAATAGCCGGCAATAAACGCATTCTGCAGCCCCGACGACATTCCACGGCAGTTAGAAATACAAGTTTTGCGACAGCGATTTCAATTTTCCGCGCAGACCCCGAAATCGTCGGTTTTCGTCCCCATTGTCGCCCAACAGTCTGAAGTTACAATTCCCATGGGATACTCTGCAAGAAAATAACACTGGAACTCCGTTTATCTGCTCTTCATTTGTACGAACAAGTTAATGCTTTCGAAGAAACCACCCCTGCGTTTACCCTTCAAATTTTAACGAGTTTTTGAAGCTCGGTAAATCGTGTTATCACAGATATTACTGTTGTGTATACTGTTGGAAGATGATTCAAAGATATTTAATATTAATAATAGTGTAAGAGATATTTATTGCAGAAAATAATTGAGAGGATATTTAATGGAAGAAGTAGTTGAAAAGAGATGTAATGTTAAAAATAATTAGAAAGATATTTAATTTTAACGTTTCAATAGTGTCCTATATTGCAAACTGTATTTCTGACAAATTACTTAACAATTAACCTTTGTAATTCAATTTCTCTGAGTTAAGATATAAATAGTAATCGCCAATTGTATGGTTCTCGAATAAAAATTAAATGCTGATTTTTTCTTCAAATTTGTTAAATTAAAAATAATTTTAATTTAAAATCGAATTAAAGACTAAAACTTCAGTTCACAATTTTTATTATTTGTCGAGTAAAAGAATTACTTTACAATTTTTATTTAGATAGCACCCTCCGTAGAGAGTACAATACATCCCCATATTAAAATATCAAGTTCAACAGTGTATTATACGAATTCATGCGATCATTTTTTCAATACTGTCTCAGTTTACGCATCTGAATTATTCAGACAAATTGATTGATACCATAAAGTATAAATTCTATTAAACGGAAGTGTAATTTCACCTCTTATCGTTCCTCCTCTGTTGAATTAAACATGAGACGCCGCTTCCTCCCCATCATATCTTATGTATTTTTATCATTTGTTCAAACGATTTCGATCTCTGTATATTCTTCGTGCATTTCGTAGTATCCTACGATCGACGTAGAAATACTGGAAATATTTTCTCGTTTATTGGTTTTGTGGCGTATTTTTCTCAGGTTTATAGTGATCAAAATTAGAAAGGAAAGTTTGAAACCCATGGTATCATGGCTTCTTGGCTTCTTAGATTTAAGCTTCAACGCTTAAACACAAAAAAAATTCGAAACGAGTTGAATGAACATGCTCTAAACAAATTACAGCCGATCCTCACATGTCCCAGTTATAATAACATTTATAGTAATACAACAATTCGATTGCAGAATAAAGTACTGAAATATTTGAACGAGTTATTGCTATCGTCCTTATCAATTATTTGAAAATTGTATATTTTGTGATTACAATTTGATTTATAAAATTGTTTTTATTAAATGGGACTGAAGTTGATTATCATTGGAGTTGAGTTGTATTTGAATATAAACATTCCAACGTCATTCGAGAAATTGATTATTCAATCATGTGGTATCGTCAAAATTTTTGGTAATTATGTCAAATAGAGTATATTTCACTGATATCAATGATTTTTATGTGTGTTGTAAAAGTTAATGTTCTGAATAATTTCTTGTGTACGTATAATGGCAAAACCTTATTTTTAAATTTCTGCAATTCCAAATTGGGAAATTTGAATACCTGAAATCCTTGTATTTTTAAACTTTCAGATAATCAAATTACAGTGTAGGTCAAACCCGAAATTCCTGATCCTTTAGATTATTCATTTTTAGAATAGCACATTTCTAAGTTTCTAAAATTTCCATTCAATAAATACGTTATTCTTGAATCTTCAAGCTTCTAAATTTCCAAATTGCTCAGTTATCAAATTATCAAATTACCAAAGTACTAAATTATCAGATGACCAAATTTCCAAATTCTTACATTACCAAATTATCAAATTTCCAAATTTTTACAATACCAAATTACAACATCCCTAAACTCACAATAAAAAAAAAATTAAAAAATTTCAGAATTCAAATGTTTAAAAATTTTAAATCTCCTTCGCCCTCTGATTCCATCTCTACATACATCATCCACATTTAATCTGTCCATATACCTTCAATGATTTAAAATAAAAGCATATCTGTACAACAATATGCACTTAGAAACGATACAATTATTAAAAATATATTTCAGTTATATTATTAAACCCAAAACAAGCCGTCAGTTGTACACACGAAGGTAGAACGTTGACTTTCATAACACATATGAAAACCATTTATAGTAGACAACCCAGGAGTTGGCGCGTACGAGGCTGACCCAGATGTTTGAAAAGGCTACGGTCCCAATTTGTCAGAATAACAAAATGGACACCTAGACTCACGTATTTTCGGCGGTAGTAATTGACTCGAGCGGTCAGCACACTAATTAGGCCAAAAACAATGACAGTCGGCAAACGTCTGAGTAAGAGAGATAGTGCCAATTGCGTAATGCAGTTATTGTCATTATTCTTATTTGCCGATATGTCACGCAGGAAGTGTTCACGGTGGGGATAGGTGGAGCGACCGAGTGGCTTCTTTTACTCTGTGTCGACCTCCCACGCGCCAATTCCTGGGTCGTCTACAGTACATCCATGAGATATACCATATTCTACATAATTATCAAATTCTTCTACAGCCATGAATTTTCGTGTCATGATCGGCACCGATTCGCCCACAAAAAATAGCGCACAAACGTGTATTGCACAAAAGTTTCATCACAATGCACAACACACTTGAGACTGTTTGTTCGTGGGATGAAATATGATGCAAGCTGCATTGGACGACAATTGAGTGCACAATGTTTCGAATATGTTATGCGTCGTAAGTAATAGCGAGGCCACGACGATCAAGTCGTGTTATCAGACTGTCTTAGCGTGTCTCCGAATTCTCACTTACGCGAGGCATGTCTTGATGCATGATTATATGATAATGAGAGAGACCACGAGGTTGCATGAGCATGTTTTTGAGTAAGCATTTATCTAGATCAATAAGATAAATAATGGAGGTCAATTGATAATCGGTAGAAATTGTAATATAAAACGGTACGATGAATTCGTGGAAATAGTGTAAAATAATAATTCGAGCGTTATTCTGTAGCCACAAGTTATTTACCAGCTTTTATTTACAGTGACGACTATATACTTACGTACGCCATTTCATTTCTCCTCTTAGGCTGCTTCGGTAGGGACGTATTTCAATATTTATCATGCAAGTTCTCAAATATTACCAAATCTTCGCGATAACAGGTTTTCAATTTCCTGAGTCCTGAATTTTTGAGTTTCTAAATCTCCATATTTAAAAAATTCCAAATTCCTTCGATCGTAAATTTAGAATTCATAAATTCTCAAATTCGAAAAAATTTCCGAATATCGAAAATCCCACAGTCCTATATTTTCAAATTCACAAACTTTTAATGTGCGATTAGACAAATTAGAAATTTGTGAATTTGGAAGATTAAGAAATTTAAGTTCACGAATTTAAAAATTCAGGAATCTGGGAATTTTAATATTTGTTATGGTGAAAATGTGGTAATTTCAGAATTTAATAACTTACAATGCATTTAAAAATTTTGGGATATAGATATTTGGGTATGTGAAAACAAAGAAATTTGAGAATGTGTGTGAGTTTGAGAATTTAGCAAAGTTTTCAGATCATGAGAACTTGAAAATTGACTGATAAAGAAAAATCAAACGATTGCATATTGGAAATTTGCAACTTTTTACATATTTACGAACTAATATTTGTAAATTAAAAAATTTTGTCATTTGACTCTCTGAAAATAAAATTTAACTTTTACTTATTGGGTATATTAAATTCTTTTCCTTTATTGTAAAAAACAAAATGAAATCTTCCATATAACATTTTAAAATAAATTTAATTTTTGATATATACAATCAGAAGTTGTAATTGCAGTGTTTTGAAACAAATATTTGGATCGTGTCCAAATTACCGAAACCAATGAGAGATCTTTGCTGGCATACAATAGATGTATTTTGTAACAACGTTGTTTCTGTTTTGTTAGAAGCTTCATGAGAGATCTTCTGATGTTTTGAAGACAAAGTCCAAATTCTCCGTAAGTATATGGTCGCCACTGTACATGTTATGAACAACAGGATTTAATTAATTGTTGGAGTAATTTGCAATTAGGAAAGAGGCACTAGTAACTAAACTAATAATGCTGTAACATCTAATGACAATAGAGTGAAACAATGACACAGCATTGATATAAATATATGACTATAATATTGAAATTGATAGTTTAACAGTTTATTTATATACATAATAGAAGAAAACCCTTTTCAGACAAAGTAAGGAATTAGAACAGCAGTGTGATATAAGAATAATAAATTGAAGGATAAACTTCCACAAAAATAATTATTATATGGAAACATTTTATACTTATTTTTACAGAAAAATGAAATTATATGATTACGATGAAACCACCACTGAAAAATTTTAGATGAATATTGGTTGATATTCTACTAAATTTTTAGACAAGGATTTTTCCACCGCAGTGCCTTAAAAATGACCAAAATATTTGATTATAAAGACGAACAAAATAGGCAATTTAAGTCTTGCATGTTTTCTTACAGATGTGTCATAATTATTCGTTGTAGAACGGATCTATTTTTTGAAGTTATGTAGGGCGAAGAAGGCGACTCCGAATACTTTGAATAATGGAAGTTTTCAAAATAGTTTTACATGTGGCAAAGTTTGGGAATTTGAGAATTTTTTAATTTAGGAATTGGGGGAGTTGGAGGTGAGAAAATTTGAGAATTTGGGGATTTGGGCAATTGGGAAATTGGGAAATTGGGAATTGGGATATTTGGGAATTTGGGGATTTGGGGATTTGGGGATTTGGGGACTTGGGAAATTGGGAATTTGGGAATTGGGATATTTGGGGATTTGGGGATTCGGGGATTTGGGAATTTGGGAATTTGGGAATTTGGGGATTTGGGAATTTGGGGATTTGGGCATTTGGGCAATTGGGAAATTGGGAATTTGGGGAATTTGGGGAATTTGGGGATTTGGGAAATTGGGAATTTGGGATATTTGGGGATTCGGGGATTGGGATATTTGGGGATTTGGGGATTCGGGGATTTGGGAATTTGGGAATTTGGGGATTTGGGGAATTGGGGATTTGAGAAATTGGGAATTTGGGAATTGGGATATTTGGGGATTTGGGGATTCGGGGATTGGGATATTTGGGGATTTGGGGATTCGGGGATTTGGGAATTTGGGAATTTGGGGATTTGGGGATTTGGGGATTTGGGGATTTGGGAATTTGGGAATTTGGGAATTTGGGGAATTTGGGGAATTTGGGGATTTGGGAATTTGGGAATTTAGAAATTGGGGAATTTGGAAATTGGGGAATTTGGGAATTAGGGAATTGGGGAATTTGGAAATTGGGAAATTTGGGAATTTGGGAATTTGGGAACTTGGGAATTAGGGAATTTCGAAATTGGGGAATTTGAGAACTTGGGAATTGGTGAATTTTGGAATTTGGGAATTGGGGAATTGGGGAATTGGAGAATTGAGGAATTGGGGAATTTGGGAATTTGGGAACTTAGGAATTAGGGAATTTCGAAATTGGGGAATTTGGGAATTTGGGAACTTGGGAATTGGGAAATTTGGAAATTGGGGAATTGGGGAATTGGGGAATTGGGGAATTGGGGAATTGGGGAATTTGGGAACTTGGGAATTGGGGAATTTCGAAATTGGGGAATTTGGGAATTTGGGAACTTGGGAATTGGGGAATTTGGAAATTGGGGAATTGGGGAATTGGGGAATTGGGGAATTTGGAAATTTGGGAACTTGGGAATTAGGGAATTTCGAAATTGGGGAATTTGGGAACTTAGGAATTGGGGAATTTGGAAATTGGGGAATTGGGGAATTTGTGAATTTGGAAATTGGGGAATTTGTGAATTTGGAAATTGGGGAATTTAGAAATATTGGTACTTAAAAATTTGAAAATTTGGTAATTTCAAAATGTCGAAATTTCGAAATTTGGGAATTTAGGAATTTGGAAATGTCAGTATTTATTAATTAGAGTGTTGAGGAATTTGATAATTAAAAACTCTGCAAACTTAGAAGCTACCTACTAACTAGTAAAACCTAGTAACTAACCAATTTAGCCAATTCTCGTACACAAGTATGTAAAGCAAACAATTAATAAAAACATGATACCGAGCAAATCGCCAGATTCAGAGAGCAAGGTAGAGTCAATAAAACGTGAAAAATGAGTCGGCGAAGGAAAGGTTGACGGTATGCACGGAGAAATTTCAGCTCATTTAGTTGATGTCACAAATTACGTCGAAAGTCAGGAAGATTAAGTTAAGCCTTTACCCCGGACGAATGTGCAGGTATCAAAGCAAACGGCACCGGAATTCATATCTCCCTGCTACACACGCCACGGAGTAATCTTGTTTAGCGGCGTAATGCATGCCTCGTATGAAATGCTCGATCAAACTACAGCTAATCATTCGAACGATTTGATGATTTGCATCCTAACGAATCTCGTAAGAAACTAGCCCGGCGAAATTGAACGTCGAGTTGCCCGAACGTAAAGGAAATTAATGGGGAAACGAAATATTAAAAGCGTATGAGCTTCGTTGCGATGGGAAAAGGGCAAACTTGTAAATTGTAGGTACAATCGAGATTGGCGCTTTATGCCTCGGAGATTCTTTCACAAAGCACGCAGATTGGAAAACGGAACGAATAGAGGTGAACATTAATTGCGTTCGTATGCAATCACTCGTATGTGTACACTGAATGCATCGGAAACTTAAAACGAGTATTATGCCGAAGTTGTGTGGAAATTGAAATAATTATCGATGTTGTTTTGATACGAGATTTAACACGTAACGATATAACGTACAGTTGTACCTTTCATTGAATCATCGAGTTATATCGCCGCGCAGTAACGCTATATAATTTGTGAGGATTCAAGGAAAGGGTGTATAATGTCAGAATTACATGCGTTATATCGCCACGCAGTAATGTAACGCGACATAACTTGTGGTTATTCAAGGAAAGGGTGTGTAACGTCAGAACTACATGTGCTATATCGCCGCGCAGTAATATAACGCGACATAACTTGTGGTTATTCAAAGAAAGGGTGTGTAACGTCAGAACTACATGCGTTATATCGCCACCAAGTAGTATATCGCAGTATAACTTGTGAAGACTTAATTCAAGCTTGTGTCACAGGTGACGAAAATTGATTAATCTATAAATTTCCAAATACTCAGATTTCCAGGTTCCTAAATTTAAAAATTTTTAATTATGAAAGTTCTTTGATTTTATCGAATTTGTAGATCCTCAAATTTCCCAATTCAACAGTCACAATTTTTTAATGTGTAAATTAATATATTTACAAATTTTTCAATATCTAAACGTCAAGTTAGTGAATTTCTAAATCCTCAAATTCACAAATTTACAAATTTTGAGATTTGTAAATTCCAAAACATCAGACTTTCCACATCTACAAATTTCTAAATTCTCAAATCCACAAATTTCTCAATTTTCAACAGCTAAAAATTTCAAATTTGCAAATTTACAATTTAGAAACTTGCAAATTTTTTAATTTTCAAATGCAAATTTTTAAAATATCAAAATACTCAAATTTATTTCTAAATTTTCGAGCTTACAAATCTACGAATTTCTCAACTTTTTACTTCGAAAATTTTTAAATTCACAAATTTATTCATTCTGAAATACATAACATTCTCAAATTCGTAAATACCCAACTTTTTTAATTTCTAAATTTATGCATTTTAAAGTCTGCGTTTTTCTAAATTTTTTAATTTCAAATTCTTTAGATATCCAGCTTCCAAATTTACAGGTTGTCCAAACTTCTTAAAACCCAAATTAGGAAATTTCCAATTACTCAAAATTTAATTAAAAAAATTTTTTAATTGTAAACTTAAAGACAGCAACATTTAACAATTGTCCAACCTAGAACCGAAAAATAATTAATAATTTCCACAAAATTAATGATTTGTTATTAATAATTTACAATTACAAGCAATTTAAATAAAAGAAATTTCACAAAGTTACTCAATGTAAATTGTGAGATTAATTATTCTCGATAATAGATATCCACGTTATCATATTTTATCCCCAATCTGTTATTGAACAGTAATTAAAGCGCAATACAGATTGAATTACCAATAACGCTAAATTGAATCCGTTGTTGATTGATTTTGCACTTTACAACGGAGGATATAATAAAAAAAATACGACAATTTTAATGTTTTTCAATATTGAACGCATCGTTAAAATGTATAGGCAAGTTTATTGTTATGGTGCACTGTGATTACCCCCTATTTATTTTACCTTTAAATGTATTTCGGTACACAGAACAAAAAATCGAATAACGGATCGGATTATTGAATACGTTTTTTAAGCCAATTGAAATTTTGGTTCGTTATATTAATCGATTCGGTCATTCATCTCGGTATTATTCTATTAAACTGACAGGTAATTCTACTAACTGCAATTGGGGTTAAAGGTTCAGTCGAGCTGCCATTGTTATTTAGATCCTTTTCCATTCGTTGAGTGATTGATTTACCAATAAGATACTAATAAATCTCTAAGCCTAGAGCGAAATTGCTCTTTGAAGCTACTGGAACAGCTATAGCTCATATCGAAACTGATAAAGTAAATATTTATCAGAAAACGGATGATTCAAAGAAGTGAGAAACACAGCACAAAAGTGCATGTTTGAGGTTGCTTCAACACACATGGGACGTTGTGCGTTTTCACAGACAATTTGAATGCACAAATGGTGAAATTGTACCAAAGGTCTTCTCACATCCATGAACGTTCGATCAAACGGACCAATGGATATTACAAGACGTCCCTAAACATCAAAGTCGCGTCTGCACTCAATGGAAAATGGAAACACCATCATACTTCCATGACCATCCAGATGCAAACCCCATTGAAAATGTCTGGTCCCTAATGAAGTACAAGCTGAGGAAGACGTATCACCAAAATCACACTTGTACACCACATTCGGAAGATATGGAGGTCACCAGTATACGCTGAAAAATTAGACGCGAGTATGGCAAAACGGTGTCAAGCTATAACTGCTAATGGCGGAGATGGTCCCCTTAAGGAAGAGGCGTTTCATGTGTAGACTCGACCCATATAAAATTTGTTACGAATATATATTTACAGAAATATTCGACATGCTCTTGTGGGACAGGTGTAATCGTTCCAAAGCAAAATACAACTGGTTATAATTTTCGTAATCACTCGATAATCCGAAAGAAGCGGGTCGATCGGTAGCGTTCTAGAACACGAAGATAGATGACAACACGTGAAATGATGCTCGCGTAACATCACGTAAGCTGCAATCTCTCGCGTGTCGCGCGACGCGATCGGTTAATAATCCAGAGACACGCGTGTATAAACGTACGCAGGGATGAGTGCGTTTCACTGTAACAACGTGGCAAGCCGTACAGCATACAGTAATAAATTCTAACGTTTAAAGTTGTCCGCGACTGAAAAAAGTAGCGCGGGGACAAAGGCCATAGAATAATGCCGGAAGCTCGAGAGGAAAACGGAGCAGGGTTACAATCGAGAAAGAACGTAAGAAGAGGAAATGGCGGAAAGAACCACGTGACTAACGCATAGATGCGATTGTGGACCTGGAAATTGCGGAACTTGGATACTAAGTTCGGTGTTCGAGGATTTCGGATAATAATTTGGGGATTTGGAACTTTAAGAATTATGAAGGTTAGAAATCCGGGAAAGTCAGGTAGAAAATTGGGAAATTTTAGAAAATTCGCATATCTTTCGAAAGTAAGGTTTTGGAATTTAGGAACTGGGAAGTTTAGAAACTTTCGTAGATGGTTTTAAAAAAGAGTGTAAGAATTTGTAAATTTTTTAATTTGATGATTATAGAATTTTAGAATTGGGAAATTTTGGAATTTGTCAGTTTTAAACTTTAGATATTTTGAAATTTAGCAGTTTTAAAATTTACAAATTTACGACAAAATTTTCAGCAGTTAACACTTTGGAAATTAGTCAATTTTCTTGCACTTGACACTTTTGAAATTGAAAACTTGAGAATTTGGGAATCCGTCCATTTTTTCAATTTAACGCTTTGATGAGATAAGAACTTAAAAATTTGAAAATTTGATAATCTGATTATTTCTAAATTTGGAACTACTAAAATTGTGGAATTTGGAAATTTGAAACTTAAAATTTCACAATTTTTAATTTGAAAAATTGCTGAATTTTTTAATTCGAAAATTTGATTGTTTAGAATTCCCAAAACGATAATAGTTATTATCAAAGTGATACTTCTTAAAACACAGTAATTCGAATTCTCAGTAGAGAAACCGGAACGAAGCGAGAAGTGAAACGGCAGTTAATACCATTTCGTACAAGAGCTCATCTATCGGAAAATTAAATGGAACGTCTCTACTGTCTTCGTAGTTTCGTCCGCTCATTTATTCTATATGGCTAATTTCAGACAAGAACAAACAAACATGAATAACGAATTTAACTGCGTGAAAGATTAGGTGTGAAGTTCAAGCAAGAATGAGTATATTTCAAACTTTATATTATATTTCAAATTTTGAACGCTGAAATTTCTACATTTCTAAATTCTTATATTATCTTACATTTCCAAATTTCTCTGTTTCTGAATTACTAGGTTTCCGAATTTAAAAAAAAATTCTAATTTTCTGACTTCTCAAATTTTACACTTTCGAAACTCTTAAATTCACTCCTAAGTTTTCATGTTCTCTAATCTCCAAATTTTCAAATTTACAAATTGAAAAATGTCAAAACTATTAAATTTTCGAATTCCAAAATTTCAGAAGTTACAAAAGCCCGAATTTCCAGATTCCAAAATACAATTTCGAAATCTCTTCATAATACAAATCCTCGAATTCCAATTACAAAATTGTGTCAGCGGAGAAA
The DNA here is from genome assembly GCA_945859595.2 of Megachile willughbiella. Classification (NCBI taxonomy): domain Eukaryota; kingdom Metazoa; phylum Arthropoda; class Insecta; order Hymenoptera; family Megachilidae; genus Megachile; species Megachile willughbiella. Next base: position 10,106,841 of record OX243803.1, on the reverse strand, counting down.
AATTGTTACGAATCCCTAAACTTGAAAATTTCAGAACTACCAAAGAAGTTTCGAAATTTTGGTACTCTAACTTCTAAACTTCCAAATTATCAAAAGCCAAATTTTCAAATTCCTTAATTATATATATAACAGAAATGATCACTACAAAAAACTTACATAGAAATGAGAAACTATTTATTACAAGAGAATACAGATGAATATGTTACAAGGAAATAACAAAATATTTATTACAATGTGTTACACGGAAGCTACAAAATTTATTAAAAATAAATTACTGATGAATGTGTTACAGAACAAACTATTTAAATTACAAATAAATAACAAAGTATTTGTTCCAAATAAATTGTAGATGAACATGCAAAATAAACCAAGGAAAGAATTCACATACCTCGAAATTCCACCCCGTTTCATTTTGCATCACTCATTTCTCTAAAATTAATTTCTTTGTCAGAGTACCTTATAACTTTTCGTCAATATCTCGTACAGAATTTTTTTTATTCCGAATGGGTCACGATTTTAGACTTTTGTCTCGGTAAATTATTGCTAAACAGAGGTGCGTGCGGCGAAAAACATCAAGATGCGAGGGAGGCAACCTCCCTGATGAAACTTTTAATTAGCAGGCTTATCCATTTATCTGCATACCGTTGAAAAGAACATCCGTGCCTTACTAACGAGAAACAGCAGCGGAGAAAATAAAAGTTTAGATGCACCGTGTACGAGTGGCTTTCGTGGAAGGTCGAAAGAGAGACGCAGGTTTGAGAAAAGGGGGTGAGCGAGAAGATGGCAGGAAATAAACGAGGTGTGGTAGACTGGACCGAGGCTCCTGATCCCACAATGCGGCACAATAGAACGCCGACGATGGTTTTGCATATGAAAGAGGGCCGAGAATGGAGACCGCGAGAGATAGGTGCACGTAGTGTGATATTATATCTGACTAGGGTTCCGACCCCCTCCCTGTTTCTCTTCTTCATCTTTCTCACGTTTTATCGCCGTCTTCCAAGCCTTCGCCGTCCTCTTACGCTCTATCATTCTTTCTGTCTCGGAGAGGGAACACCCTCGGAACACTAACATCGACCAAACTTGACGGATAATTGCAATATCACTGCTCTCTAAAATGTAGACATATTCTCAAATAAATTATTTTATGATGGAGTAGTTTTACTGTAATTTATTGTAATATTACAGTATAATGTACAATACATTATATTTTTGCAACGTAAATTCATATAATACAAGATATTTAATTCTTACAATATAATATACAGCACATTATTTTTACAGTATACTGTATAATGCTATATATTATTTTTATAATGTAGTTTATTTTTACAATGTAATATACAGCATATGATTTTTACTGTATAATGTATGATGCAATATATTATATTTACAATATAATATAAAATACAATATAATGTTTGCTACATAATATATAATATAGTATATTATTTTTGCAGTATAATGCATAATACATTATAGTATTTTTGCAACGTAATATTCATATAATACAAAATATTTAATTTTCACAATATGATATACATCACATTATTTTTACAGTATACTGTATAATGTTATATATTATTTTTATAATGTAGCATATAATACAATATATCATTTTTACAATATAATATACAGCATATTATTTTTACTATATAATGTATAATACAATATATTATTTTTACGGTATAACATACAATTTTTGCTAAATAATATATGATACAGTACATTATTTTTAAGTATAATGCATAATACAATATATATTACATTTACAATGTAATAATACAATACTTACAATGTTTACAATATAATATATAATACAATATACATAATTTTTACACTGTAATATACAACACAGTATATTATCACCGTATAATACAGGGTGGCCAGAAAGAAGAGGCCCGGAGTCATACGTGATATTTGAATTGCGCGCTCGAGAGAGGTCACGTGATGTCCAGGGCCTCTTTTAGATAAAAGAGAGTGTCCAAGATGGCCACCCATCTTGTTGCAATGTACTATTTTTAACAATAATACATGAATCATACAGTAAAACTTGATCAAAAGTATTCTTCCATGTTGCAAAAAGTTACACCTGTTATTTTGCACAAATATACTACCCTCGATAAAATATACTACCTTCGCTACAACCGGATATAATCGGTGTTTCATGTACTTATCTTATCAACAATTTTCTTCTTTGCTTTATTTTTTCTTTTTTACTCGTTAACCACCGAAACCACCAGACAGGTCGTAAGTTGAAAATGCGTAAGGGGAACTGCATTATACGAGGGGCGTCTTTCGCTTAAGATAAACTCGTTTCCATAGAAGCAGCCCTTTAAGTCGTGCCGCTCATTGTGCTGCAAATTTGCGATCTCTTACGAGACGCGAGCAACTCACCCTCCACGTTTCGCGGATTATATCAGAACTCTGCTGGGGTGGATTTTGCGAAGAGGTTTTAGGACGAGAAAAGGGTTTCCCTTTTTTTGTATCTGTTTCTGTGTCAGCTGAGTAAAGATCATTCGATGACTCGCGACTTTGTGTTCATTCCGATTTGTTTCGTTATTCGAAACTGAAGAGGGGTAGATTTCGGATGGCGCTCTTCGAGTATTTTGCGATTTGGTGTATATTTGTAGATGGTACTGCTTGGAAATTTGAAGAGAAAGAAATCTGAGTGGAGGTTCGGAAGTTTGGTAGATTGACAATTTAGAAATTTGAGAATTTGGAGATTTAGAAAATTGGGAAACTGGAAATTTGGAGATTTGACATTTTAGCAAGCTGGTAATCTGATAAATTTGAAATGAAGACATTCGTAAATTTGGAAATTTAAAAATATAGAAACATATTTGAACATATAGAAATATTGAGACTTGAGAATTTGAAAATTAAAAAATTTGAGAATTTAAGAATTTGACAATTCGAAAATTTAAGATTGAGATTTTGAGAATTTAAGGATTTGAGAATTTGAGAATGTGAAAATTTGATAATTTCAGAACTTGAAAAATTCAGAATTTCAAAATTTTACAATCTGAAATTTTAAGAATTTAAAAACGTTCAAATTTGAGAATTTAAAAATCTTGAAATTTAAATGTTTCGGGATTTGGAAATTTAATAAAACGTCGTTTAAGAAAATTGCAAGGTTTATTTTAATATTAATTATGTAAGTGATAAATGAAAGATGAATAATGAATACCAAAAATGGAAGGTGATTTTTAAGGCACTGTACGGTGACTGAAAACATGAATAAAGATGATAATAGTGGTTGAAACAGTAGTAATAACACTACCAATACTAGTAGATATAAAAGATGAAGAACGATGAAGTAATTTTTCAGACTTTGTCATTCTGAAATTATGTTGTGATTATATATTATTTCTTTATTAATTTACATTTTACATATAATTTAGATACTTGTTTGGTTTCAATATTAAATATTTTATGACAAACCAGACACTGGTATGCTAAAAAAATATCAAACAAACAAAGTTAATTAACTTGAATTACTCAAAATAATTAAAATATAAATATTCGTTAATATTTAAAAATAGCAACAAAATTAATATTTAACCCTTTAATTTTATCAAACATTGAATTCGAAGCATCCTTCAAATATTACACATTTTCTCTTTTACACCCTTACGCCCTGTTACCCAAAAATCTTTAAATAACATGCGACAATTTTTATGGGTAACTTTGTACAATTGTTCATACGAGTAATCTAATAATTTTTAATATTTTATCGATGCTGTTTTTGTACTTCAGTGCAGAAAATACTATATTTGCGCGCTGTTAGCGTACCACCTGTTGTCGGTGTTTCAACCCTTGAGGGTCACACTGGTTATGAAACGACCTCCGCCAATAGTTTCAATTTTATATCCTAAAAATCGTGTCCACATTTAAGTCCTCGGGTTGATGACAGTCCAGTTGTTCAACAAATATACAATATTTCATAAGTTAAGAGTTAAATATAAAAGAATCTCCAGTTATCTTAACTGCTTCTTCGATCATTCACTAAGGCCTTATTACCCGATGAAAAATGTAAAAGTATAGTCCATAATTACGATCTATAACAGCACCGTGAGCACAGAAAAACTCTTAGATTATCCGAATGAACAATTGTGCAAAGTTCCATAAAAATCGGCATGTGTCACTTACCGAGGCGCGCTTTGTGAGCCTGGAGACGGTCCATCGATTAATCATTATCCACTGAATAGCGTCGAAGAGACAACTGATTGAAAAGAGAAAAGAGAATCGAAGGTAAAAAGCGCGAGTAGGCAAAGGAGTAGGGAGTGGAAAAGTGGCATAAATGTTTCAGAATCACGAGCATCTGTCGTCCGGGGACTTTTTCAGTTCTCCGAGGAGAGCTCGTTTTTGGAACTGTTCAGGAAGAGGGTGGTCGAGGGGCAAGGATACGGGGAAGGGAGTTCACTATCCTCGTATAATGTATTATAAGTGGAAGCACTCACAGGGCCGTCACTACCAAACACTCAAAGCCCTCCCCTCTTCGCTTTTCGCTTCTATCTACCCCGTCGTGTCTCTCCCTGCTTACCTCCTTCTCTGTACACTCCGCTTTCGAGTTATCGATAAGAACCGCAGACCTCTTTTGTTGGTTGATAGATAGCCTTTCAAAGCGACGCGGGGTCAAATATTCGACATGCCACCGGTTCAATTTCATGCCAATAATATCTATGCGAAATAAGGGCCGGAAGTCTTCGGGTGAAACCACCCTTCAGCTTCTTGGCAAATCTTGGACCTGTCGAGCGATAGAACGTGACGGTCCTGAACGCTTTTGGGGGATTGTTGATGAAGTAGGCTTTTTAGTGAGGGGCGATTTTTGAGATGGTACACTCGTGAAACGTGGGCTCTCTTTGAATGAGAATGTGAGGGGAAGTCATTTTGAAGAAGTAATGGGAACTTGGAATTTTTTAATTTTCAACAAATTACTATATTTTTAAATTTATAGATTTGTCGATTCTCTGATCGCCAGTTTCCGAATCCCTATATTCTCAATTGTTGTATTTCTGTATTTCAATATTTTCAAATTTCCATATAACAAATTTCTAAATTCCTTAATTTCGTAATATCGAATTCCCAGATCGAATTCTCAAATTTCCATCCCCAGTTTTTCAGATCCTTAATTTTCCCAATTTTAAATGTATACAATTTCCAAATTATCGAGCTATCAAATCCCTAAATGTCCAAATCTTCAAATTACCAGATTTAAAAATTTTCAAGTTTCCACATTCTCAAAAGTTTCAAATATCCCTATTTCAAAGCTTTCAAAAATTCTACATTTGTAAATTTGTATGTTTTGAATTTAAAAAATTTTCAAGTATCTAAACTTAAAAATATTCCAACTGAAAACCACCATGGATGCTCCTTCTCTTTATATTGCCATTTTTCACGGGGAAGTCTACCATGCACATCAGTGTACAAAAGTGTCTGCGTTTGTACGGTTTTATACTTTTTGCAATAAAATGCGAATAATTGTAATTTAGTTGAAAGTTTCTTTATTTCATAATTTTATTAATATTAATATTTTTCATTATTTTTCTTTTGAAAATTACGTTTGAGTTGGTTTAATTTATTATGTAGGAAATGTAATAATTAATTGCGAATATAAAGACAGAAATATTGACAAAAATAACAGATTTATGTTGAACACTGAGGAAGAACAAATAGCAAGCGCAAAATTTTTATAAGAGATAATTAGTTTTATTTAATTATAAAGATAGCAAAATAAAATACTGAAGTTTGATCGGAAAACAAAGATGGATAATATTTACAAATATAATAAATATAATAAATCTTAATAGGTGTTGTAAAATTAAATCTGACAAATTTTTTTCGATAAAATATATTCTTCGAGGAAGACATTGAATACACACTTTTTAATTAATTTATATCATAAAGCAAAATTAAAATTCCGTAAATGTAACTATCTTTGAAAATTACACATTATTAGACATTTACAATTTTCAATGAATATTTTTACGTAGGAAGTGCCCAAAATTTGTCAGTAAATAATTGAAGAAAGGACTGACATAAATTATGTTAATTGTACATATGAACTGTTCGCGTAAAAAGTAATCCTAATTATAAAAAAGAGAGAGATGCGTTTTTTAAAGAATAACTAAAAAACATTGTGCCATTCATTAACGAATTAAAGTATTGAAATTTGAAATAATTTCGTACAAAAAGAAAAAGAATATTCCGTAGGAATTTAAATAGAAACGCAAAAAAATAAAATTAGAATAGCGATACGTATTATCTATATTCACATCTACCACAAAAAAGAAAAGCAAGAGCAGAACAGATAAATGTAAAGCTAGTGGCCTCATATCTGCGAGTACATCTTATAGGAAAATAAAGAAGTTGAAATTCTTAGTTCGAAGAGCGCATAAATTTGTAGAAGGATCTTCGCAAAAATCGCTGCTTGAGACACGAACACAATTTTTCAGAAACGCTGTTCTTCGCCAAATTAATCAAACGAATTCTTATCAGATCCATCTACAAGTTTCTGAATTTCAAAAGAACCATGTCCTTTTTATTAAGCAGAACTGATTAAATCTTTTGAAGTACTTCAAAATTCGCGCGAAAATGAAGTATACTTGAGTTCAAAAGAGAAGAGTTTGCATTATCCGCTAAGTGATTAAAAATTCAAACGAACCTTGATTATATTCCGTTTGAAACATTTTGAAACGTTGCGAATTATTACGAATAGAGAACATTTCAGCGGCAAACAATTGAATGAGAAATTAATTTATGGTAATTTAAAAAGCAAGCAAAGTAATGGGGAAATGGTTTCCGCTAAGGATGGGTTTCTGGAAATGAAACCTCGAACACAAAAATGGAGATTTAATAAAACGCGAATGTGTCGCTTGTCTGTAGATCCGCTTCGGTGCGGATTGGCGTTCGGGCGCCTTCGGTTTTGCCGAACGTCTCCGAATGATCCTTCACTTGCTGTGAAAATAGCGACTTTGAAAATAATATTTCTAACGTGTTTCCTTCAAATAAATTTTTATTGCAATAAAATCAGCCTTTCTCCTGTTTTACAACCTACAATCCCACCTATAAACTATAAAATACAAGAGGAAGCTTTCGAGTTTCGAGAACTCGACAGTTTGCACTTTATTCGTGATTTGAAACTCTCGAAACGCAGATAAGAAAACGTATAATTACGTATAAACATAATAAGTGAATAAAACAGTGAATAAATCAGTGAATTCAGCATGACTTGAGAATATTTGATTCGTGTATTGTGTATTCGAATATTCGGTTGATGCTTTGCTTGGAGATTAGTTTTTGTTTTTGAGGTTATAAGCAGATCGACACTCGATCGTAGAACTGCAAAGCGAGTGCGTGTGATGTGAGCTTGAAAAATTTTGTTCACATCGATTCTTGAAATAAGATGTGTCTCTTGAAAACAAAGTCACACCTTGAAGTTTCAAGAGTTTCGAAATTTTATTAAGCTTCAAATTTAAGTTTCGAGAATTTGAAAATTCGGCTCGAACCCATTCCTAGCTTTTATATCGACGTTATTCTCGCTTTTGTAAAACGCAAGATAAGTCACGCAATTGGGACGAGTCGTATCTCTTGGTCAGTTCAAGATAGAACAGAAATGTAGAGGGTACGAGTGGCACAACAAAGTTTACTTTTCTATAATTTAATGTATTTTATCATAATAATTGCGTTGCGGCCATAGAATGTACAGTCACATTTTTCTTTCTATGTTCAACTATAAATTGATCCTGACAAATATCACGTTGTATGAAGCTAGCAAAATGAATATTAAAGAATACTGTAAATAACAATGAACATTTTTGGGTATTAAATTGTGAATTTTTTAAATTTATTTATGTTTTAACGATTTTGTACCCCTCGAAATATTTTAAAAATGGAATAAAAACGTGCATACATTTAGAAAATTATTTAAAAATTTAGGAAACTGAACATTTGCAGATTTAGTCATTGCAAATTTGAATATTTAGTGAATTGGAAACTTTCAAAATTTAAAACGTTGAGAATTAGTGATTTAGAATATAAACAATTGGAAATTAGGACGTTGAAAATTTGGAAACTTAATAGCTTTTTATTTCTAAATAAATATTAATTTTTTATACAAGAGTTAGATGAATTAGATACAAGATATAGATAATTAAAAAGTCAATTATAATAAAATATCGAAACGCCATCATTAAAACTTTCATTCTGAAAGTTTGATAGAAACTTTATACTTTTATATTTAATAAGTTCTGCTCTACTTTCTATAAGTAATTACATGACTTTTAAAAAAGTGGGTTATGTGCATATCTCGTTTGAAAATTGTCCACTTGTTTCAAACAGCTATTCTGTCAAAGATTATCCACTTCAGTGATATTGAATATTTTATATTCTTATCAACGAATTTGATAATCCTGAAAAACTCTTTAAGTATTTCCTTTCTTTCTTTCTGAAAAAGAAATCAATATTAGACTTAATGTAACTTGACAGTTCAAAAATTCCCAAACATTTCAATTACAAAATTCATTGTTGTGCAAATTTTAAAATACATAAATTTCTATATTTTCTACTTTGAAACTTTGAATATTTCTGATTGTGTAAATTCGAAAACTCAAATTTTGAACCTGAATGCAATTTTGAAAATTTATCTAATTTCCAAGATTTATAAATTAACAAAATTCCCAGAGTTTTAAATTTGAAATCAGATTTAAATTTGAAAATTGATCTAAATTAAAAAATATATGAATTTAGAAATTTTCATATTATTAAGTTTGAATGATTATAAATTTGAAAATTCCTAAATTGTTTAATCTGAACGTTTACAAACTTAAATCTTAATTCCTAACTTTATAAATTCAAAAATTCCAAAGTTCCTAATTTCAACGTTTCTAAATTCAAATATTGACTTTATCTCCTGAATTAAAACATTGGAAGTGTCTTCCATTTTACTGATGAAGTCTCCATCGCCATTTTCCTCAGTAACAAGTGCTCTTCAACCTAATACTAAAACTACTAACCAGAACTACATGTTAAAAATAAAACTCTTTATTTTGAATTCAAGTATTCTTCATCTCACTGATAATAATAATAATTTTTCCAAGGTTTCGTTCTCGAACAAAACTTGTAGTGCAGCCATAAATGATGACTGCATGATTTATAATGACTATCACACTATTAGTAATAAGTATAGCTGAAAGAATTTAGGAATAAGTGAAGTATAGCTGAAAGAAATTAGTAACAAGTATAGATCACTGATAAGTAAAGTATACCTGAATGAAAAGATGTGACGACAAATAGATTTAGGTTAGGTTATAACTGATTAGTTATAACCTCATAGGTCACAAGGTGATTCAAAGCGTGCACCAAGGTTTCGTTCTCGAACGAAACGACGCAGCAATAAATTAAGGCATTGATAATATTATGCATACCATTAGCGATAAGTAACGTACACGAGAATAAAAGATGCAGCGTGTTAAGAAATGGGTTTGTGAGGCCAGGTGGCGTGGATCAAAGCGGACACCAAGGCGATCCTGGCGATTCACGAGCACGTGATCACGAACAACGCGCGTTTATCAGTAACACACAGTGACTCCAACACGTGGACGTTGAACATTCGCGGAGTACGTCGAGAAGATCGAGGCATTTATATGTGTCAGGTCAACACGGATCCTATGAAGAGTCAGGTACGGAAAGGCTATCCTTTGGAGTAGCAAAGCGTACAATAAAAAAAGGAAGAAAGATGAAAGAAAATGGTCGGGGAAGCGGAGAATCTTTTTACCCTAGATCCGGGTCAGATTTTTATTGTATGCGATGCTTTCGCACGGAGGGCATTCGTTTTAAAGTGAAATCCGTTCTGCACGTGAAAAACTGATGCTCTCCGCTGCCAGGGACGTAGTTCAGTTTTCCGTTCCTCGGAAAATATTTGTAAAAGTAATAATTATTTCTACTTGGTCCATCTCAAAATTGGAGATTGTTATTTATTGCAAAGGTTATTTTATGAAGTGTGAGGACCCCTTGAACAGTTTCTTTGTGGATCCCAACCCTAGGCATTTTATGTAGTTGAGACTTAACTTCTGGGTCAATAGTAACAAATACAAAATGTCTTGACCATTTTTTACTATTTAAATAAAAGCGAAAAGTTGCGGATGTAATAGCAAAATTCGCATACCACAATTTAATATATGCTCTATTGCATTCCGTTCACAATTGACTTTTCAAATGTTAGGTAGACAATGTTAAAGACTTTCAGCATGTTGGTTACAAGTAAAAAAATAATATTTTCTAATAAAATTTTACTGTTTGCTTCTTGACCACACTCGTTTACCCCTATGACGAGTGTGGATCTTCATTGCTCTTGGATCTTATAAATAATTCAGATAAATAGATTTTTATTTGATCACTACTTATAATAAATGAAAATATATTTGTCACATACTGCACACTCTTGCAATTTTATTGGGAACTTTTTTTATCTATTTTGTAAATTTAGAAGTTGGCAGGTAAAAGAAATTAAGGAGACTCCTAGTTAAGGAGACTAGCAGCCATATTTTTTAACTCGTCATAAAAATTCATGCAATAGAGGGTTCACACAATTAACTGTCAGTTGTTAGGTTATACATTTGCGAATTGTATATTTAAAATTTGAGACCGTTTAATGACACAAAATTATAGTAAAATAGAAAAAGAACGAAAATGTGAAGATATGAATTTCAGTAATTATAAATGACAAAAGGAAAAGTGGGATGGGATTCACCATACTTCAAAGGGTTGAAATAATGCATGTGATCCGATATTGTAGACGTATAATTTAATAGATGATTAACGCATAACGGTCGCACTTCATCAGAGTAACATATCTGGTACAGTGGAACGTTTAAGACCCCAGCTATTACAAATTTTACAGAGAAGCTACTCATTATTTTAACTGGAAAAAAAATAATAAATAATCTTTGACAGTTGTTTTAAAATATTTCACAGCTGATTTCAGTAAACTTAAACATTGAATATAAAAAAATTTAGAAACCTGATAAAATTAAAAGAATGAGTTTTCATAGAAAAATTCAAAACTTATTTTGATATCAATATACAGAGCTAAAATTTTAGCTGAATACTCTTGATATATAGCAGTTTGAGGAAAAAATAGTAAAACTACCGGGGTTTCAAAAATGGTATTTATTCAGATTTTTAGGATATAACGTAGCTAAAATTGAAGTTATATTGGCTGGGGTCGTTTCGTACCCTGTGTGACCGTTAAGGGTTAAACGCAGTTGGTAGAAAATGTAACTAATCTATTTATGAATTTACAGAGTGCGTTTTTAGAAGTGGTGATACCACCGGACATAATATCCGAAGAAACATCGAACGATTTAATGGTACCGGAAGGTGGATCCGCGAAACTAGTGTGCAAAGCTCGTGGATATCCGAAACCGGAGATCCTTTGGAAACGGGAAGATGGCGGTGAAATTATTTCCCGTGCTGGTCTCTCTGGTGGAAAAACGAAAAGTAAGATCACTTAATTATATTAAATTAGATTTTAACGCATTATTTTAAGAGGACTCCAAATCTGAAAAGTTCAAAAATTGTCTATGTCACAATCAAGGTTTCAAATAATTAGGATTCCAATTCAGGTGTGTAAGAATTAACGATGAACTTGAGGAATTAACAACATTGTAAATTTCAATTTCATTCGTAATTTTTCCTTGAATTAACAATTATAATTTGTACTACAATTGTACAACAATTCATTAAACAATTTGTTCTTTGTTCATTTAACAATTCATTTCAAAATTACAATTGCAATTTTTAATAGAGTAGTTTTGTAATTGAAAATTGAAAGTTGTGTTAAGGCTCGTAAATTCAAAAATAACGAATTCACATTCTCTTATAATACCAAAACTCAAAAATTCCAAAATTTGAAATACAACTGTTTCGAAGTTGTAAAACTGCAAAATCCCTAGGTCCTAAAATTCAGAAATTTCAATGTTAACAAATCTTGAAGTCTCAAAATTTCAAGGCCTACAATTGTAAAGAACCAAAGTATTAAAAATCCAAACTTCTAAAACCCAAAGTTCCAATGTTTCAAAATTGACAGTGTCCAAGATTTCAAGTTCTAAAATTCTAAAATTCTAAAATTCTAAAATTCTAAAATTCTAAAATTCTAAAATTCTAAAATTCTAAAATTCTAAAATTCTAAAATTCTAAAATTCTAAAATTCTAAAATTCTAAAAATGCTAAAAATCCCAAGCTCCAAATTTTCCAAAAATTTAAGCAATCCAAACGCCATACTTCCAAATACTAATAATAATATTAATACAAATATGAATGTTACAAAATATAAATATTAAAAAATTAAAAAGTTTCAACACCCCTAAATCCCAAAATCCTAAAGTCCTCCAGTTCTAAAATTCTAAAGTTGCAAAATTCGAAAGTCCAATGTACCAAAATTCCAAGACCCCTTATCTCAATATTCAAACATTCCAAAGTTCCAAGCATTTCAAAATTCCTACATTTTATATCACCAAAGTCCAAAATTCTCAAAGTTCCAAAGTCGTATGAAGTTGCAGAGAACTCGACAAGTTTTACAATATTTCTTCAGACTCTCATTTCTTTGTAGGATGATACAGCTGCGTCTTTTGAATATTGTTGAGGTGTACTTTGGTAAAAGAGGATTTACATCAGCAGGTGACAGCTTTTCGAGGTGATGCACAAAAATGCGAGAAGAATTTAAAAGGAATTTGAATTTCAGCATTGAAGTTCATAGTACAATAGCATCTCCCAAGAAAAAGCAACCTTGTCTCGGTTCTTCTCTTTCTCTATCTTTAAATTTACTACGGCTTTCTTGTCACGTTTCATACGAAAGAGTTGAGAAAACAGGATAAATTCTTTGGAGAAACAATGTCAAAGGAAAGGTAAACTTTGACGTTAGCGAATCCCGTGTTAAGAAATTTTAGGCGACAAATACGTGACCCAATTAAAAGGACTCCCTCGTTAAAATATAAAGAAACAAACTATCTTTCTGGTGGAATGTAAGCTCCTTTATTTCCTACATTGAACTTTCTTCCCTTCATAAAACTTGAAGGTTTTACTCGAAGTGGTGCTTTGTATAAAAAGAGTGCTCAACCTTTCTGTTCTCATTAATTAATCTAATATTCCAGTAATGTTTTTATTTCAAACGAATTGGTGTATTGATGTAAAATATGCAATATATTGTGTTGTAAAAATAATATATACAATACATTATTCTGCAAAAATAGCATATACAATATTATACTGTAAAAATAAAATAGAAATGTTTAATTTTATGAAGTTATAAAATATGGAACATGGGTATAATAATTTGGTCACCCAGTATATATTTTTAATATTATTTAATTCTTCGAATCTCTTTCCGAAAATGGATTTTCAAGTGAAGCAAGAATCCAACGTATTGAACGAGACGTCATTTTCTAATAGAATTTCTGGTCTCTTCAGGGAACATTGATTCTCAAGCACAGGTGAAACTACGCTTTCCCTAGCACTTCATAGAGAGATCGAGTGTGTAGTATCGACGTGTCGAGTTGAAAGGGATGATGGCAAGGTCTTAAGCTTCGTACCATGTATTCATGGTTAATCCGATGTGTTTAGATGGAAATACAATTCAATTGTTTACTTGATACGGTTAAACGATCCTGCATAAGTAGGATTACGTTGGCATCGAGTGAATTCCATTAGAAATATTAGAATTCTGTTTCGAAATATACTTTCAGAAAACACTTTAACAAATTTCGTTACTTAGTCTTAATCTAATAGGTCCAATTATTATACCTGATGAGAGTCTGTTTTAAGGATCGAAACGATGAAAAATACTGATTGATTTACACAAAACGGGGGTAATAAAAAATTAACATAAATATCTTTTTTTTTTAAATCACTGTCATATATCAGTGAAAGGTACAATTAACCCTTTGTGCTAAAAAACACTTTTACTCACACTTAAAATGTGAATAGAAATAATTCATATCGATAAGTTCAAACGTCTTCCAATTTTTTGTATTCAACCAAAGTTTCGAGTGCAAATGATTAAGACCTAAGAAATAAGTATTAATACACCGTAATAACAAGTTACATTGGCAAGGCAACTTAAAATCGAGATGTAACATATAAGATTTAAATCTTCACTCTGGATGTTTATGCATTTATGGTAATCAAAATCTGCAAGAACATAACTCATGTAACCCATATACTATGGGTCTCATAGATTACGTGATCTGTTTAGCATCGCAGAGTTCGATGTACAAGGTGCGTTCGAAAAGTTTGGGGATCCCTATAAACATAGTGAAACAGGTAACAGTGGCAATAAATAGAGAAATAACAACTTCAAAAGAGCACATCAAACATTCCAACTACAAAATTTCAGAGTTACTACAATTTACTAACAGCAAAAGATCTAGTGCAAAGTTTTAAAACGTGCGTTCAAAATGTGCTGGGACTTTTGCTATGTATCGTTTATTCGAAGGTTCATGGCATTTACAATATACCGCCTTCAAAATATTTCCTGCACGTATGCATTTATAAAATCTCTTTTTCCAAATTGCGAATGCTTCCTGATAAGCCGATTTCGGAATCCGCCTCAACTCTTCCTGTGATTTTGTAAGTATGTCTTCTCGAGTATCGAAACGTCGCCATTTCGGTGCCCGTTTGAGGCGGAGAAGAGAAAAAAGTCTGCCGGTGACTTTTATCACCGAAAGCAATTTGAAGCATCTCCCACTCCGATGCTGTTTTCTTAAGATTAAAACAGAATTTTATGCACGTTCTCTGCTCGCGGAAATCACTCGTCTTCAAGAATCGCCTAAGGCACAGCTCGCGATTAACTGCAACGGACAATTACTAGAGAACAACGCAACCGCTTGTTAAACTTGGCACGCGTATAGGAACGCAATCGAAGATCATATACTGCGAGTTTCATTTCTCCGTTGCTCCTAACGTGTTCTATACCAGTCCCCTTTTTGAACGCACCTTATTTCTCTAGCAATGTTGTATATCAATTTTCATATTTTTACATCTGAATTTTTCGAGAAATGAAGGTGACTCACCATAAATGAAATGTTATATAACACATTAAAGGCGGGGGATCTTGACAAAAGTATGCTAGGTAACGCGGCGACCGCCCCGCTTCGTTTTTCGTCCTAGAGCGGGCGATATTTTGTGTAATCATAAAAAAATTTAGACTTAAAAAATATTTAAGTGGCGCATGGATTGCGCAATGTGGTTGCAAACCGTACTAATACGACTCCCGCCTTTAAGCTACAGTCGAGATAAATCGTATTACTACGACTCCCGCCTTTAATGTATTAATGTCATATCAAAGCGTCAAGAGTTTATTCATGTGCATGACCTTCAAGGCAGTATGTTCAATAGAATGAACTGTGTTTAAATTGTTTCATTTGAATCAAGAGTTCGTGTAAAGCAGTTCAAGGAGTAAAGTATAAGAGAAAATTGTCGCTCATTCGTAGCTCTATTGGTCCAACGCCTTTTCACGAATATACTTATAGTATCTTGCATACCTAGCATCTTGTACATTCAGCGTCTAGTATCATAAATGAACATCCACAGTCAGATCGTAAATGATCGCCTATAAATTAGAAATAAGAAGACAATTTCGGGCAAATAAAATAGTCGAGTATTCTTGATAGACAAGTTTTGAAATTCCTTTCTTCTGTTTGTGTATTGCAGTCGCTACAGCCGAGGGCGAAACGCTGACTCTGTCGAAAGTAACCAGAAGCGAGATGGGTGCCTATCTGTGCATCGCAAGTAACGGAGTACCACCGTCAGTCAGCAAACGGATGATGCTGCACGTGCACTGTGAGTACGTCCTAATATCGTTTTCTCAGGTACTTCCAACAGAATCTATCTCCTCCCGAAGATTATCTTCTTAACCCTGATGAATTCTGCTGATTCCCGTTCAGCCAGTCGAACGTATTTTTAGAAATTCGCTCGGATTTAAACGCGTCAAATTTCAATTAACTGTTATCTACGGTAATTGATTTAGTTACCACATTCTATATAATGACAGTCCATTTTATTTAGTTTTGATTTTATAATTTTAAATGAAGAGAGAGGAGTGAGGCATAAGAGTGCGAGGGAATAGGTGATACTTAGGGACATTCATGGGAAGTTAATTTGAAAAATTAGAGAATTTTAATTTCGAGATTTATACTTTATTTCATTTTCAAATTTATGTATTAGTATCTTTTTAAATTATCTAATTACTAAATTACTAAATTACTGAATTGCCTAATTAAATTCCTAATACTCTACATTCGAAAATTTGAAGATTAAAATGTTTAGATATCTGAAATTTTCTGTATTCTTAATTTTCAAAACTTAAGAAATTTCAAGACATCAAATTCTCAGATTTCTACATTACAAAATTTGAAACTTTCAAACTTGCAATTTTACATATTTAGAAACTTGTGAATTAATTTATGATCTTAATACTAAAAAATTGTTGAGTCCAGGAATTTTAGACCGAGTTTAGAAATTTCAAAATTTAGAGAAGCATAAATTATAAAATTCAGTAATTTTAAATTGAGAATTAGAGACAAGGTTACGACGAACATCTCAAATGTCAAAAGTGAATTCATGGGTCCGATATAAAGACAGCAGTACAATTTATCAAAAATCTATTAGAAAAAGGTTATAAACCTGGTAAAAAGGCTTCACCGGAACACCCTATCGAATGGTCATAAAAACCATAAAGATATAAAATTTCCTTTTGACGAGTAACATACTCCCGAAAAAAAAGTACCATATTCCTCGCCACTTAGACTAGGAACGTTCTCAGAATCGCGGCCTTATTCCGCTTCAGCCAAATGTACACGGTGGTTGCAATGGCAAAGGCAAAAGCAACAGTAAGTCTGCACGGAGATAGCCATCGTCTCCTTCTTTGCATAATTTCAACGTGGTGAAAGGGAAGTTTGCATCTGTATCAGAAAAGAAGAAGAAAAAGCAGCGGGAGGGTTGGTCGTCGGCGTTGCAGTCGGTAAAAGGAAGGGAAGGATGCAAGGGTAAAATGCGGCTTAAATAACAACACGGACCGGTGTGCTAAGGCGAAGAAAAGAAGAAAAGTTGAGTCAAAGAGGGAGAAAGATAATAAAATTACACTCGAGACGATATGCTAGCCGCCACGAAGTTCGGGGTAAAAGGTGCAGCTAAGATACAAGGAATTGTCAGGGAAAAATTTTAGGAAAATAAAACTCACTTTTATACTTTAAGTTAGAAATATTCGATTTGTTAGGGTGAACAATAAAGGTTTAATTAGAATTGGCGGATCAAGATTTTAAGAATAATCTTAACCTCCTCGGACATGATTTTTTTTAACGTTAGGAGTAAAAAAGATTTCTTTTGTGGAATTATATTTTATTTATTTTAAATCAATAGCAGTCAAATGTAAAAATTCTTCAAATAATAATATATAGAAGTATATTCATGTGGTCACGAATTTTCGAAGAAAATTGGTGTATGTCTTCAGACAAGATCTTGTTGAGGTTAGAACATGAAAGAATTTCATTATATTTCACATATTTTAAATCGATATGAATATGAAGGATTTTTAAGTATTAAAAACATACAGTTACAATTTAAAAAGAAAAATAAATGCGTACATACCTTCAAGGTCAACAAGAAACAATAACTTTGTACGTAATTATATTTTATTTAATTTAAATTGATTACAATATAACGATTTTAAAAGTATTAATGACATACAAAAATATATAATTTTTTTAGATTTTTGACTCACAGTGAGCTTACCGATAATTCGTACAAGGTTGCTAAATGTACTTCAACCTTATTTATCATTGCAATAACCAGTTATGACAACCGTGGAAGAAAGCAGGTTAAATAGTGTTAGCGAAGTTGTTATTAGAAGATAAAGAACTACACAAATGCACAATTAATAATAATAGAAATCGCGTAACACGGTAACTCGTTAAAACGTGCGATATGATCGCCATTAAACAACAACTGAACAACGTTAACGATTCCTTTCCCATTCACGTATTACAAATACAGTTCTAACAAATAGTTATGAGGACTTGTTTATAACAAAGAAATCACACGAAGAAATGGAGGGTGTAAGGAAACGCGAAGAAAGTACAGGAAGACACGAGATAAATGTATAAACGAAAGAGTAAATTTCCAAGAGGAAGAAAGTGGAAAAGGGCCGCAAAAGGTCGAGGATAAACAGAAGTCTGTGACGATGGCGAGTTAAGTCGCGGTTACGGCTGTGTTGTCGATGCCTTAGATTCGACGAGGTAATTCTTCCCCGGAAATTGGATGTACCTAAGTTCATGCTACGATCTTGCACCTGCCCTCGAGCGATAAGATCGTGCAGGATAATCGAATTTCATTGAATACGCTCCGTGCCCACAGACCGTATAGACGATTGCGTCCGCGAGCTATTGCTTCGAAATTCAAGCGATCGAGGCTATTGTCAATGGAGAAACCGAGATGAGGAGGACAAACCGGATCATCTCGAAGATGGCTCTGTAGAGAGGATCGATTCGATTCGATCTAACTGTTACATCGTCACGCATAAAACGAAAAATTCAGCTGGCTCGGTTAAATCGAGGAACCGACACCTTTTATCTTTCAATTTCATTTTTGATAATCTTCCGAGCGTGTTGGAGACTATTTCTGGGAAATGCGGCGAAAGGAAAGTGCGAGGTTCTTGGGAAATTTCATTTTCACGCAATTTACGCGAGATACGTGGTGCATTTTTTAGCAGCATCTTTTCATTCCTCTATAGACGCAAAGAGGATCTTTGTGACAAACTAGGAAACCTTGTCTTCTAGGAAATAATGTGAGAACTGATATATACAGGGTGATATTAGAAATTTTTTAATTTCGTCACGTTATAATTTTTTATTATTTTGGTATTTTATATCTTGTTTTATATTTAAAATTTTTAATGTTTAGTAATCTTGAATTTTTTTGGTTACGAATATGCGGGATTGCAAATTTCTGATCTGAGTTTGCGGGTTTACGAACTTTTACGTTCCCACATTTCTGAGAATTAAAATTTTAAAAGGTTTAAGTTTAGAAATTTTACAATTTCCAGATACCTGAATTCTCAAATTTTCAAATTTCTCAACGTTCAATTTAAAATTTCTGATCTCTCCAATTTTCAAAATTCAAAAATTCAAAAATTTCCAAGTTCTTTATTTTGTAAATTTTAAACATCGAAATTTCCTTGTCTAATAATTTTCAAATGCTCAAATTCCTAAATTCCTGATTTTCTAAATACCTACAATACCAAACTCTTGCATTTGCAAATTTATACATTTGGAAATTTACATCTGCAAATTTTCATATTCTGAGATTTTTAAATTCTTAAATTCTCAAATTCTCAGATTTTTTCATTCATAAATCCCTTAATTCTCAGATTTTTTCATTCACAAATCCCCAAATTCTCGGATATCTAAATCTTTAAATCCCTAAATGCTCAGATATTTAAATTTTTAAATTCCCAAATTCTCAAATTATCAAATTTTCAGATTTCTAAATTTTTAAGTTTCTAAATTCCCAAATTCTTAAATTCTCAAATTACCAAATTCTCAGATTTCGAAATTGTTAAGTCTCCAAATTCTCAAGTTTGAAATTCTTAAATTCCCAAGTTCTCCTATTTTTAAATTCAGAAATTTGCAAGATCTCAAATTTTTTAATTTTTGATTCCCCACATTCTCAGATTTTTAATTTCTTAAATTCGCCAATTCTCAAATGTTTCAAATTATTTGAATGCTCAAAAGTTCTCACGTTTCTAAAAATTCTTACACTTTCATTTTTCCAAAATTCCAGATTCTTAAATTCTCAAATATCATATTCCAAAATTTCTTCACATTCAAATTTTCATTTTACTGAAATTTCAAATTTTCTCATTAAAAAATTCCTAATTTCCCAATTTTCAAGTTTGAATAATAATACTCAGAAACTAATTCTGCCACGTTCCCTACCTAATTCCCCCAATGTACTCATAAACGAGAAGTCCTGTAATAATCCCCTTCGTACATTGCAAACGCGATTCAAGTAAAACAAAAGACTTCTAGAAAATTCCGTTTTGATTTAATTTATAAGAGGCAAGTCATAGCGATGATTTTTGAGATCAGAATAGTTCCGTGTATTCTTTTCTTGGATGAGGTAACAACGCTCTGATTCTTTCTTCTGCTTCCCCGAGATTCTTCCTTTCGTTAATACCGTAGAAGATAAAGATCTTTTTCTTTGTTTCTGCGAGATGGGAAATTCGTGGAAGCAGCTCGTCGACGAAAGGAAGTCGGTAGCGGTATATCTTTCAGAAACTGTATAGGAGATTTCTTTTGGAGCTTGTTAAATACACGGAGTGTGTATTGTCTGCATATCTTGTAATTTTACTAATAAATGCTGAAACAAGCAATTCGTGAGGCATGAACTGGATTTATCTTCTTACCACATAATCTATTTTGCTTGAATAAAACAGTCGAAGCGTGAAGAGGATTTATGCAGACAGTATTTAACTGACTTTTTGAGATATTGTTTATTGAAAAATCAGAAATGTGCCATTTGTGACGACGTAGTCATATTACACATGAAAATTAGTATCTTCACTGAAAAGACAAAAAAAAAGATGAAATTGATTTTAATTAACTATATTTGATTCTATATCACACTATTTTATATAAAACATGAAGTTTATTTATTTAGCTGATTTTATTAAAGTTTGAGTTTTATGAAAGAAAGACAAGTGTAAGGTTGACCCAAATGTGGTTAATATATTCTATGTATTGAAATAAGAAAAAAATATTATGTAGACATATTACATAGAATATTATGTAGACAATGAAGAAATATTATATTACTAAAATTTACCAGAAATAAATTGTACCTTAATATATTTTGCTAAAAGTAATTTCAACCTAAGATGGATTTACACCACTTTCAAAGTAAGCAATCTTCTGATACATCACTCAAATTTCCACTACCCAAATATTAAGGAATTTCGATTATTTTTACTATAAATTCCTTACAGATAAAAATATATAAAGTGTTCATGTCTTTCAAGTTCATTGTCTTCATGTCTTTCAAAAATGGACTTGTCCCAGTTTCAAAATAAACAAATCAATTACTCGATCTCAAAATGTCCGCCATTCTGAGCAATACAAGATCAAAAATAATACCAATTTATATATTAAATAATACCGATTTTGACCAATCGGTAGAAAATAAAAATTACTTTCTGAATTCGTAAACAAGTGCATGTTGGAGTAAAGTTCATGAACTTACTAATGAGGCTAAACTAACCTCAAATAGTAAACGTAGCTCCTATAAGCAGAGTAAACTGCTGATCTGTTTCTACATCGCAATTATCCGTGAGTTTGTTGATCTTATTTCGTATTAACTTATTAATGAATAGTTTGATTATTAGTATAACATTAGAAATCGTTTATTTGTAATAATAGATTAAAAATATAATTTAAATGAACATAAAATATAAAATACAAATTTGGGGTATCGTAACCTAAAAATTGAGATATCGAGGAATAGTTATTTAAAAATTGTAATAGTCGAAAATACCTAATTTCGAAAAGGACAGAAGTTGACGTTTTTATAGAGCGAATTTCGGTATCCGCTAAAAATATTCATGATCTTCAGCCCCCTCGGTCGGTAACTCATTATTTCGGCCATTATTCTCTCAGTTTTAAACTCGTTTCCATTAAATAGTTCTGCAGAGGTACGATAATTTTAAACGTGTCCACGCGCGACAGAAAGTAGAGGATCAGATTAATAATCTCCGCTCTCTGAATTAAACATGCGGTAGCTCAAATTCAGCGCGTAATTCCCAATTGTGCAATAGCTGGTCATTATTGAGCGGAAAACGTGCTTAACCGTTGCCAACACCTTTCATTTTGCTCTGTTGTAGACCGGCTCTTGAATGGCAATGTATGAATGGAAATAACTGACGCTTCGAGTATGTTCAGAACAGCTCTGGTTAATTGTCACAATTTATTAACCGCGGAAAACAAGCTCGATCATTTAACTATCTTATAACCGTGAAATAATGCACTGATGTTTCTATGTTTATCGTTAACGTTCCGTATTAATCATACCATTCAACAAATCAAAATTATTTACCTTACATACAGTCTGTTCCACAAGAGCGTGGACGCGATATCTGTGACACCCAATACAGAAAAGATTGCGTCAGTACAAACATACAATGTCTTCTCTAATACGCAATAGTCCATTCTCTTGGTATCATTTCTGTCCCTGAGAAGTTCAAGTCATTTCGAAATGAGTGCCGTATACGGTAAACGATTCGAAGCAGTATTCTTGTGCCAGCACCCGAAAGGGCCAAAAATGAGTGTTAGAAATGCAGCAAAATATCTGCACAAGTCTCGCGAATTTGTAAATAAGTGTGTGCAACGTTATAAAGAGACAAATTGTGTCGATGATCTCCCTGATCGAGGTTCGAAGCGAGCTACGGAACTTAATGCGACGGGGTTTCGGAACTTTATGCGTCTTTCCGGATAATTTAAATGATCAGAAGATGATTAAACTGTACCAAAGGGGTCTCTTAGTATCGGTGAAACACTGGTTTAAAAGAACCAGAGACCATTGGATACTTCAAGAGGACAACGACTCCAAACACCGAAGCCGCCTTTGTACGGAATGGAAAACAGCGAATGGTGTCAACGTGTTGGATTGGCCATCTCAGTCCCCCGATGCCAATCCAATCGAAAATGTTTGGTCTCTCATGAAGTACAAACTCCGAGGAAAGCGTATTTTAAAATTGAAGACGCTAGTTTGCCGTATTCGAGAAATATGCAGATCTCTTCCTGTCTCATACGCTGCAAAGCTGGTTGGAAGTATGCCCAGGAATAATCGCTAATGGTGGTGATTGGACACATTATTAAGCAAATACAATGTACATATAATAATACAAGTGAAAGATATTTAATCAAAATAAATATATTATTATAGTAACCGTCTATGTAACAGAATTAAGTCAGGTACCATCTTATTAAAGAAGAAATATCATGTTCTTTTTGTCTGAGGCAAGGAAAAATCTATTTTTCGTGGACCACACTTTATCTCGTTGGAGCTGCAGTCCACTGAGAAACTCTTACATAAGCTGAAAGCTTACCTGGAAAAACTATAATGCCTTGACTTACAAGCTTATTTTGTGTGAAGCAGGGACAAGGAGCTGCTTAAGTGGATCCTAAATCTTTGGTAATTTTCGTTACTGTTAAATGAATCTTCACCTTGTCTTATAAGCTACATCCTTTTCCCTCTACTTTCGAACAATTGCCTGTCATTTACTTTATTAAATTGTTGCTTGTTTCTTATTACACTGTCCTAATATTACTTTGATATTTATACAACAAATTACGAATAGTTCATATTAATAAGAATAATTTTTACATATAAGAGACTAAGAAATTTATCAGTTTTTCTTTGGTACCTGTAAAATTTTTATTCAAATAAAAAAATTGTCAAGTTTCAAAATTTACGTTGAATGTCAGATTATTGTTTAATTATTCAAAAGTCCAGTCGATGCCACGATTAAAATTAAACACCCTTTTTTAATAAAAATTTTCCACGTATTACAAAAATTATTTAAGTTTCATATTTAGGAGGAAAAATGTGAACAAGTCTTAAACTAAATTTAAATTATTAATTGTTCATTGCACTGAAGTTAAAGAAATAAAATAGCTGAAAATTTTTTATTGTAGATATTATATATGTACAAGTTGCACAATTTCTATAATAACAAATTTAACATAAATCGATATTTTTATATTAACTGTACTCTATTTTCTTTATGTACATCATCAGTGATAGTATTTTAACAGATATTCTATGAAAATTATTTGTCATTGAAAATTGCATTTATTAAACGAAAACTATTTCCAAGTGCGTCTCACTTCTCCAGAATATTTCGACCGAGAAAATTAAAGGGTTGGATCTACCAGTGTAACTATTCTACTCTAACTAAACGTGCCCAGTAGCTATCTATCTAACCCACCTCGCTCGCGGGACTTAATTTAGATTCGTGCGGATTAACTTCTAACTTTTGACCTCCTCGAACTGTTACAAAATTTCTCGAGACCCCTGATTACGCCATAGCTTCCCTCGCTATTCCTTTCCACCGAATAATCGTCTAAATTTTCGGAATCGTTTGCATATGTAATGAATAATTTAACTTCTTTGTCACTCGTTGTCGGTGTAATCGTTCTGATTTTCTATTTCTCAACTAAATGAATTTACTATTATATTATGTAATTTCATTCTATGATTGTAAAGATAATTTGTAATTTCGAGCACATCAATTTATTATTAGATCTTAAGAAATTTTTTTGGGAGCTGATTTTAAAGTGTTTATAAAAATGAAATCTTGAAATTCAATTTTACAAGTTATCTACAGTTTCAAATTTTTTAGAAGTAATGAAGGTTCTGATTATTGAACATGATAGGATATTTTTATCTGTATAATCGTTTTTATGCAAATATTACAAAATAATTATTTTTTATTTTGTGTCTCAAGAGTGTACGAGTCAGATAATTAAAAGTTTGTTTCAAATAGTAAAATAATAATTATCATGAAAATTTCATGCGACACTGCTAATTATGATACGTTTTTAAATCGAAAGTGATAGAATTATCATCGTTAAAGTTTAATAAACGTATTGATTTAACAGTTTCAGAGTCACTATGAATATACAATTTAATTTAAATAAAATTTCTGTATTACCATCTCTGTCATTCAAACGTAAACGTTTCAATTCAAAACCATATCTAAAATTATTTACCGAGTATGAAAGTATGAGCAGTGTCATTTGAAAAGATGGAAGTGACTTTAACATTCAATTAAAAAATGTATTTTACACAAGTTTAACATACAGACGTGTAGCAGATAGAAATTGAGAAATTTTTGTTGAAAATATTTTCTTACCAAAATGCATGAAATGTGGTGTCGCAAATGCTTGAAAAATGGTAGTGAATATAGATAAATAGACTTAATCATGTTACCTTCATTTGTTTCATTTCACATTCATAAAATTCGCTTATAAAAGTTAGAAAGTGAAATGCCTCGTGAAAAGAACATTCAGAGAGAGAAAAAGTCATGATCGATGCTTTCCGCATTGAAGGCAAAGGTTACGGTCATATTGCGAAACAAAATGGTCGTTCAAAAAGTGCTACTGCCGAGTACGTTAGTAAAAGACGTAATGGCGAGAAGAACCGTTCAGGTCACCCTCCAAAAGTGCCTCCTCGAGATAAACGTAAAACTCTACGATTAGCTTCTAACTTGACCATATCATTGATTCAACTGCGAGATGATTGCAAATGAAATGTTGCAAAAAATACTATTCATAGAACCATTGTATCCGCACATTGTTACGGCAAAATCGATATCGGCACCATTACTGAAAAAAGAAGATAAATCAACGAGACTTTCATTCGCTAAAGCAAACATGAGTTCAGATTGGGAAATGTTAGTAAAAACATTTATTTTATAACAAACGAATGTTTTGTAGTTACAATTTGTTTTTTGTAAGTTATATTTAGTGACGAGGAAAAATTCAATCTAGATGAACCAGATGGTTTTAATTCGTATTGGCACGATATACGAAAAGATGTGAAATGTTTTTCGGAATGCAACTTCAGTGGTGTCTTATGGTTTATGCGTTTTTCGAGTCATGGAAATTTCATAGCATTTGCACGAAATGAACAGTAATAATTATACCGATATTTTAGCGATTTCTTATCGATCTGACTTTGAAATATGACGTCACTACTTTTTCTCTATGGATATTACCACAGCCATTTTTTACATATTCACAAAAATAATTTTATGTCCGAGTCAACATCAATTTGGAGATAAAATACAAAACTTTATTCTTAATTAACTACACATGTTAGAAAATTATTCACAGCACTATTGAACACAACATCGCTAAATTTCATTTTCACGCAGGATAATGCATCGGTTCATAAATCTATACATTAAGATGTCGTTTTGCTGAATATAACATGCTGTTATTGGCCCGCACGTTCTCCTGACGTTAATCCCATACAAAATTTATGGGGAATGTTGATACGAGCGATTTTTTAAAATAATAGTACACATTCAAATGTAGATGAATCAAAGCTTGCAATACCTGACATATGGAACAGTATCGGGGAAAATATAGTAAAAGATCTGATTGGTAGTGTGCCAAATCGGATTTTCGACATAATTCGCGGCGGTGGGATAAATTATTAAATTCCATATTTTTGTACATAAAAGAAAAAGATTTCCTTAAACGTTGACACATTTATATATCAACTGTGGATATATTTATGGAACGTCTGAAAATTAGTTTTTATTCAGCCGAATATTAGTATACCAAATTTTTTTTTATATAATTGTATAATATAATTATAATTATATAATAATTGTACACACTACGTATTAGTATTTAGAGAACAGTGACCATAATGTTGAGCTTAAAACAAAGGTTATTAAAAAGGGGGTTGGTATATGCACACTGTATTATTTATTTCGTGCATTATTCCACCTCGTTGGACTATTTTATGGTGGAAAAAGAAATCAATAAAAAACAAATGAACAAAATGTTTCGATAAACCTAACAAGTAGTACTTCGCCTACGTTTCGCGAGTTCCTCTCGAAATGAAGCAACCCCGTTGCATCCATCGTGTTTATCGCGGCTGTCTGCGTTAATCAAACTGATTACAACTGCCGTAAATTGCTGTCACCGACGGGACAATTTCGGGGCCAGTTCACCTCTTCTGGGACAAATTGTGCTTTATTTTGCCCCACGCAATTCCAGAAAATTGCGCATGGCTCGATGGAACCGCTTATGGCAAGAAGAACAAGAACTTGCTATGAAAACTTGAACTCGACAACAAATGATCGTACAATCTCACAGTTATGTATCAAATATCTTACAATTTGTGCACAGATCCTGGCAAACTTCCTTTGAAATTCGAATAAAATATAGTTGTTCGAGATAATGTTATAGTCCATTATTTACAATACTGTTGAATATATGTATAGAAAACCTAGATTATGTTAGGTTATATTTTTATTTTTGACAAATCTTGCCAAATATCCTCGCAATATTTTATTATACTTTTTACTCATAGTTCCAAGCAGTTATTTTCATTTCTCTAGATGTTCTCTGTTCTACGTTTCTCAAATCTCTATTTTATCGGTTTATGTTATCAAATTTCTATATTCTCGAATCTTGATATTCCTAAATTTCTAAACCCCCAAATCTCTATATTCTCAAATATCTACAACACCCAAGTTTCTATATTTTGAAATTTCTACAACCCCCAAGTTTCTATATTTTCAAATTTCTACAACCCCCAAGTTTCTATATTCTGAAATTTCTACAACCCCCAAATTTCTACAACCCCCAAATCTCTACATTCCCAAATTTCTATGTTCCCCAAATCTCTATATTCTCAAATTTCTACAACCCCCAAGTTTCTATATTCTCAAATTTCTACTACCCCTAAATCTCTATATTGCCAAATTTCTGCAACCCACAAATCTCTACATTCCCAAATTTCTACGTTCCCCAAATCTCTATATTTTCAAATTCCTACAACCCCCAAATCTCTATATTCCCAAATTTCTACAACACCCAAGTATCTATATTCTGAAATTTCTACTACCCCAAAATCTCTATATTCCCAATTTTCTACTACCCCCAAATCTCTATATTCCCAAATTTCTACAACCCCCAAATCTCTACATTCCCAAATCTTTATTTTCCCAAATTTCTACAACCCCCAAATCTCTATATTCCCAAATTTCTACAACCCCCAAATCTCTATATTCCCAAATTCCTACAACCCCCAAATCTCTATTTTCCCAAATTTCTACAACCCCCAAAATCTCTATATTCCCAAATTTCTACAACCCCCAAATTTCTACAACCCCCAAATCTCTAAATTCCCAAATCTTTATTTTCCCAAATTTCTACAACCCGCAAATCTCTACATTCCCAAATCTTTATTTTCCCAAATTTCTACAACCCCCACATCTCTATATTCCCAAATTTCTACAACCCCCAAATCTCTATATTCCCAAATTTCTACAACCCCCAAATCTCTACATTCCCAAATTTCCACAACTCCCAAATCTCTATAGTCCCAAATTTCTACTTTCTATATTTGTAATATTTATTCTATGTTTTATTATACTTTTTACTCATAGTTCCAAGCAGTTAATACATTTTCACAGATACATAAATAAATTAAGATAGAATTTCTATAGAAACTTCAGCGTATATGCATGACTCAAAGTGTTCAAAATAAATTAAAAATAATCTAATTAAAATTAAATTTGTAGAGAATCACCCTGAAAGAAATCTTGCATTAATAAGAATCATCTCATAAATTGCACGTTACAAGAAATTAGAAAATTGTTAAGAAATATCATTATTCCGTGAGAAAAAAATGTATAAATAACGAGGAACCTACAATGAAGAAATTCCCATGAAAAATTAAGCTCGCACATAGTAGCACAGTTTCTTCGTTCATCAAAATTCTACGGTAAAAGGAAAGCCAAGTTCTACGTTGTACATCATAAATTTTTCACCGTAGAGCGAGTTAAGATGAGATCCAAGAAATACATTAAAGAAAAAGTAACTTCCGTTGCATACAAAATATTGTAGGCGAATATGCGGATAAAATTGCAGGCGAACCCTTATTCGCGTAGGTAAAAAACCAGTGATTCCTCGCGAAAGTTTCGCAAGGTCGATGATATTATCGAGATTTCTGACACGACAACGCGCTACGTGCGGCTATTATAGCAAAAGTTGATACTAAAAAGCTTGGTAGTTTGTACACAAGTTTCCGGTCGACTCGGCTCAACTTCTTCTATGAATGTGAAACTCCCCGGGAATGGAATTCCTCGTTGAATAGACGTTCAAGTTCAGCGAAAGGAATGGAATTCGAGCACTTTCGGAAACTTAATATATGCATTTAATTGAACTTTGCTGGAACTATTATGCAATTTCATCGAACTTTCGCTGATCCGTTAACTATTTATCCTAATGAAATATAGATTCGATGATGTGCTGATTGAGGAATATTTTAATTACTTATATAAGATTTAAGTTGGTTTACACATTCAAGACGGTTTATAGATTTTTGTGAGTTTACAGATTTAAGTAGGTTTATAAATTTCGGTGCATTTACAGATTTAAGTAAGTTTATAGATTTCAGTAGGTAGGTTAATAGATTTGAGTGAGTTGACAGATTTAATTAGATTTATAGATTTAGGAGAGCTTACACATTTAGGTAAGTTTGTAGATTTCAGTAGGTAGGTTAATATATTTGAGTGAGATTACACACTTAAACAAGTTTATAGATTTGAGTGAATTTACAGATTTAAGTAAGTTTATAGATTTCAGTAGGTAGGTTGATAGATTTGAGTGAGTTGACAGTTTTAAGTAGATTTATAGATTTGAGAGAGTTTACAAATTTAGGTAAGTTTATAGATTTCAGTAGGTAGGTTAATAGATTTGAGTGAGTTGACAGATTTAAGTAGATTTATAGATTTGAGAGAGTTTACAAATTTAGGTGAGTTTGTAGATTTCAGTAGGTAGGTTAATATATTTGAGTGAGATTACACACTTAAGCAAGTTTATAGATTTGAGTGAATTTACAGATTTGAGTAAGTTTATATATTTAAATAGGTAGGTTAGTAGATTCCAGTGAGTTTACAGATTTAAATAGATTTATACATTTGAGAGAATTTACACATTTAGGTAAGTTTGTAGATTTCTGTAGGTAGGTTAATATGTTTGAGTGAGATTATACATTTAAGCAAGTTTATAGATTTGAGTGAATTTACAGATTTACGTAAGTTTATAGATTTCAGTAGGTAGGTTAATAGATTTGAGTGAGTTGACAGATTTAAGTAGATTTATAGATTTGAGAGAGTTTACAAATTTAGATAAGTTTGTAGATTTCAGTAGGTGGGTTAATATGTTTGAGTGAGATTATACATTTAAGCAAGTTTATAGATTTGAGTGAATTTACAGATTTAAGTAAGTTTATAGATTTAAATAGGTAGGTTAGTAGGTTCCAGTGAGTTGACAGATTTAAGTAGATTTATAGATTTGAGAGAGTTTACAAATTTAGGTGAGTTTGTAGATTTCAGTAGGTAGGTTAATATATTTGAGTGAGATTACACACTTAAGCAAGTTTATAGATTTAAGTGAATTTACAGATTTAAGTAAGTTTATAGATTTGACCAAACTATATAGATTTAAATACTTCATTCAATTCATTAAAAACAGCCTTACTTATTTCCACCCCTAAATTGTAATAACTCTTCCATCCATATTTATTCACCTTTATACGTATAAATATCCTTTCTATAAAAGAAAGTACTCAGTCTTTCTATTTTTATTTTTCAATTCGTAATTGATAAGCTTAAATGTTGTCCCTCAGAAATTTAATTTTGACAGCCTCCCTAATTCCACTCTTCGAAATATTTTCATCGATATGGGCCTTGAATTATAAATAAACTTCCTTTGTACAGAAAAGCAATTCTCTTCAAAATATAACTTTTCTATTTTTGCCAATTTGTAATCGACACGATTAATCTAATTACTTAATTTCTGTATAAAAATCGATTTCCGAAGTTCAATCGAGTTTGCACAAACATCCATCGATTTCGAGCGTCTCGAATGGGGAGATGCGTACGTAAGATGTGCTAAATTCCACGAAGGAATCTCCCTGTACGCTTTAAATTTAACACAATCGCGAGAAGCGTTCAGTCGCTAAGGAAACGGCAACGAACTGTAAAACGAGGCAGCGATGTGAAATTTACATTATTCCCGGAATTATTTGCGTCAAAACGCGACGTGCTTCTGCGACCTCCTCGCGACTCTCACTATGTCGGGTACATCTTTAAAATCGTCCATCAATATTGAACGAGGAAGCTCTCGTACCAATAGTCTATTCACGGGCGTTGGTGGCGATGCACAGAAGCGCGAAGGTTATGGTATTACCACGAAAGTACGAAGATCTGTCCTTTGGCCCCCAAAGCGGAGGGAATTCTGCTTTCTATGGGGTCCGTTGCCGCAAAACCACAGTCTGCTCCCTGACCGGTCAACCCAGAAACCTATTACAGGATTTCCTAGCGTTTTGCCGCAGCATGGCAAGCGTATTTCGCTAGACGATATTCCTGCTGGACGTCCTTAAACGATTCGCTGTTTTAACACGTCCAACAGCACACGAAGTTGCTGTCGCGCTGCACCCGTTCCTCTTGGTCGATTTAAAGTGGACCTTCTAGTCGCTCTGGGCTTCCAAGTTGATCATGTTGGTGATTTATGTTGGCTTTTCAATTAAGAGTTAGGTTCGAGAATGGGTAATTGTGGAGTATCTGATACAGTGATGGTTTTTACATCTAAATGTGAACTTGCACTATTTATTTGTCATATACGGCAGTAAAAATTCTGTTCATAGCTATATGAACATAGCTATATTCATAGATATATTGAAACAGAAGAAAATTAAAATGTCTACTTTATATTCAGCAATTCTTGGCTACACAAGTCATAATTAGACTTCAAATTTATGGGTAATAACACGAGCAAGATTCACCTTTGCACCGTGAGTGCGTCACGAATCAGACATCAGAGCATGGCAAGGGGTTAGCCCTTGTGTGATTTGTTTATCAGATACGTCAGTCAGAACTGTTCACTGTTACTTATTGTGTACTTTGTGTTTATCCTTTACTACACAAGTTCTAATTGAACTTGAACTACAAATTAAAATTAATAGAAATTTATGTAGGAACTGTTACGTTTGAACTGTGAATGCGTCATGGGGCAGACATCAAGGTATAGCAAGGGTTAACTCCATAACCTATGATCTTTTCTGTAATTGTATAAGAAAAAGCTAAATAATTACTGGTGCAAAATTAAAATACATAAAGAAAGTTTATATCTTATATTTTGAATTTAGAGATTTTTAGTTATATAGACTGAAAGTGGCATTGAACTCAAAAGTCAATCCTTGTGCAAATATGATATAGGTTGACGCACGTACGTGCATCATATGAATTTGGAGATTTTTGTTTATATAGATTGTAAATGGTATTGAACTCAAAAGTCAATCCTTGTGCAAGTATGATATAGGTTGACGCACATACGTGCGTCATGTGTTTGACTCTACATGTCACTTTACTATATTACTTTAAGATAAATAAAGAAAGTTTATATCTTATATTTTGAATTTAGAGATTTTTAGTTATATAGACTGAAAGTGGCATTGAACTCAAAAGTCAATCCTTGTGCAAATATGATATACGTTGACGCACGTATGTGCGTCATGTGAATTTGGAGATTTTTGTTTGTATAGATTGTAAGTGGTATTGAACTCAAAAGTCAATCCATGTGCAAGTATGATATAGGTTGACGCACATACGTGCGTCATGTGTTTGACTCTACATGTCACTTTACTATATTACTTTAAGATAAATAAAGAAAGTTTATATCTTATATTTTGAATTTAGAGATTTTTAGTTATATAGACTGAAAGTGGCATTGAACTCAAAAGTCAATCCTTGTGCAAATATGATATACGTTGACGCACATACGTGTGTCATGTGAATTTGGAGATTTTTGTTTATATAGATTGTAAATGGTATTGAACTCAAAAGTCAATCCTTGTGCAAGTATGATATAGGTTGACGCACATAAGTGCGTCATGTGTTTGACTCTACATGTCACTTTATTATATTAGGTTAAGATAAATAATAAAAGTTTATATCTTATATTTTGAATTGAGAGATTTTTAGTTATATAGATTGTAAATGGTATTGAACTCAAAAGTCAATCCTTGTGCAAGTATGATATAGGTTGACGCACATACGTGCCTCATGTGTTTGACTCTACATGTCACTTTATTATATTACGTTAAGATAAATAATAAAAGTTTATATCTTATATTTTGAATTTGAAGATTTTTGTTTATAGAGATTGTAAGTGGTATTGAACTCAAAAGTCACTCCTTGTGCAAATATGATATAGGTTGACGCACATACGTGCGTCATGTGTTTGACTCTACATGTCATTTTATTATATTACGTTAAGATAAATAAAGAAAGTTTATATCTTATATTTTGAATTTAGAGATTATTAGTTATATAGATTGAAAGTGGCATTGAACTGAAAAGTCAGTCCTTGTGCAAATACGATATAGGTTGACGCACGTACGTGCGTCATGTGAATTTGGAGATTTTTGTTTATATAGATTGTAAATGGTATTGAACTCAAAAGTCAATCCTTGTGCAAATATGATATAGGTTGACGCACATACGCGCGTCATGTGTTTCACTCTATACGTCACTATTAATCATGATTGCAGTCATTCGTTGGAAACAAAATAAAGATTGATGTGAAAATAAAGAATGAAGTAAAGAATAAAGAATGACCAATTAGGGATAAGACCATATCTAACGCAACAAGCACGATAGACCGATTATTTGAAGCAACTGATACCAATAACCTAACGTCGGTAGTACAAGTTAAGAAGGATTTATTGAAGGTTACCACGAACTTCTGATATTATAGCAGTAATACTCATCATGAAGATCGGCTACCGTAGCCACATAAAGCGGCTTGACCAGCCGACCTGGAAACCTATTAGGGCATCCCAATGTTTCGCCTTACGGGCTTACTTCATCGCCGCAATCGCATCAGGAGACACACCTTCACACGAAGATCCTAAGCTATTAGCCGGGATTTCTCTTTCCTCCAATTTAAATGATTTATTTCGCGGTGGGCCGACCTATCTCTGACCAAATACCTATCCTCTAACATTTAGAGCGAATGCCAGCACAGCGATATTTCGCACTGTCGTTGCTGGCCCTTTCGTAATTACGTCCCTCTAATGACGATCAAGTTTAACGCGAATATGGTTTCTCTGGCAAATAGCTTCTTTGTGATTTGTTGGAAATGCAGGAACGCTTCTGTATTTCTTTTTTAATCGACCTTCTAAGGCTGCATCCACCTATTTCATTATTAACAACCACGATTTGTCGAGTATACTTCGATATGAAACGTATGTCCTTAAGAAACTTAGTTAGCCCTTGCCGTTAATATTGTTCAAGATTTTATACAAATCTGGAGGAAGTTTGTAGTGACTTTTTATATTCTGATTTTGTAATGGCTTTCCGTATTCTGATATCTTGTTAGTAAATGTTTCACAGAAACTTCACAACTATGGCAAAATGGATTAGCTAGTTATTAGGTAACTTCCAAGTACGCAGAGTTTTGAACTTTCAAATTCCTCAACATTCACATTGATAAATTTTCAAATTTTTAAATACCGATATTTCCAAATTTTGTTTGGGTGTAACATTACGTGATTTTTATAGTTTATGAATATTTAAAATAGTTTATTGCACAACCGTGTTTTCTTCGATTAAATCTGTTGTGATTAAAGTGTTTTTTCATGACGTGTGGTACAGTGTAGATGCGTTTGGAAATATTTGTATTCTTGATAAACGAAATGTTAGTAACATGGCAATTGCGAAATTTCATTTACGGATTGATACGTCGGTGCAACGATCGTTCATTTTTATTTTCAATTTAGGTAAAAGGATGTTTGCAGCCATCTGCAGTAATTGACTTGTTCGTTCTCTACTTTAATATACTATAAAGTAAATAAGAGTGAGTTTTATTCGTGTCACAATATGGCGATACCTGAATGACCTCGGAAACTAAAACGGTGTGCAGTCGGTTATAAATAATAAATTGGTGCAGTAACCTTATATTGACATCCTAGTGACATATGGTTCACATAAGCGTAATTATGCATATTATGATAAACTGGGTATATCTTTAAAATTTCAAGGTCATTGTCAAGGTCAACGAACAAAATATAATAATTTACCATTAACAATGAAATAACTTTTAATATAAATTTTAACATTTTACTATATGACATGAAATTTAAAATTGTAGATAAAATTATCAACAAACTTTTGATTTCAATTAATTATGTGAATTTCATTATGTTTAACTATACAAAAAGCCGCAATACATTTTTACACTGATATTTTTGGATATTTAAATATCTGAAAGTTTAGAAAATTAAAAATATGTTTCTTGAAATATTTTAGTATGAAAAATATGTTCAATTTATTAATAAA
The DNA here is from genome assembly GCA_945859595.2 of Megachile willughbiella. Lineage (NCBI taxonomy): Eukaryota > Metazoa > Arthropoda > Insecta > Hymenoptera > Megachilidae > Megachile > Megachile willughbiella. Next base: position 10,071,644 of record OX243803.1, on the reverse strand, counting down.
TTAAGAATTCACGAATTTGAAGAAATGTTTATTTCTCGCGTAAGTAATCCATTGTAGAGTTTACAAATTACAAGTACTTATACTGAGATAAGGTTGCCAACAAAATATCGAAACTAAATTTGCAACTGTAATTGCATGGAAATTACAGCAAAGATAAATTATTACATGTGGCTGGTGCCATCGGAAGCTGGTGTGTTATTAATTTCGTGCAGCGCAAAATAAATAATTAATTTTCGGAAACTTTCCTTGTTCCTATATTTCTGTCACATCTGATGGGTATTCCACAATGATTACATGTGTAACAGTTCCTCAAATTACCATATTACCCAAATCTCTTTATTTCCAAATTTCTATATTAATCAAATCTCTAGATGTTCCCAAAATTTTATATTTCATAAATCCCTATATTCTCGACACACGTTATTTCCAAATCTCTATCCTCGCTAAATTACTTCGTTTCCAAATTTCTACGTTCCCTAAATCTCTATTTCATTGGTTTTCGATGATCCAAAATTTCTATATTTCCTAAATCCCTATATTCTCGAATCTTGATATTTCCAATTTTCTAAACCCCCAAATCACTATATTCCCAAATTTCTACAACCCCCAAATCACTATATTCCCAAATTTCTACAACCCCCAAATCTCACTATTCCCAAATTTCTACAACCCCCAAATCTCTATATTCCCAAATTTCTACAACCCCCAAATCTCTATATTGCCAAATTTCTACAACCCCCAAATCTCTATATCCCCAAATATCCACAACCCCTGAATCTCTATATTGTCAAACTTCTACAACCCCCAAATCTCTACGTTCCCCAAATCTCTATATTCCCAAATTTCTACAACCCCCAAATCTCTGTATTTCCAAATTACTACAACCCCCGAATCTCTATATTCCCAAATTTCTACAACCCCCAAATCTCTATATTGTCAAATTTCTACAACTCCCAAATCTCTATATCCCCAAATTTCTGCAACCCCCAAATTTCTACAACCCCCAAATCTCTACGTTCCCCAAATCTCTATATTCCCAAATTTCTACAACCCCCAAATCTCTATATTTCCAAATTACTACAACCCCCAAATCTCTATATTCCCAAATTGCTACAACCCCCAAATCTCTATATTGTCAAATTTCTACTATCTATACTTATTATATTCATTACACTATTTTCTATATTTACTATATCCATTACTTGCAAGGTTAATGTACCCATTTTAAAAAGTGGTACCTACTTCGTTCTAAGCGGAATCTTTGAACAAATATGTTCAAGAATTTTCAAACTCAGTTTTTCCGAAAATAATAGGAAGCTTTGTACACAAAAACTGTATTGCATATTTTCGATGTATTTTCTCGCGCATAGTCACCATCTTCCAGTTTGTATCCAAGATGTTGCAAGGTGTCATGAATAATTCAAGAAGAAATAAACTATCACGAAGTACTGTAATTCAGTCAGTACTACTAATAGCCTTTATTTTATTCATGCGCCATTTACTTTGTAATTTACGGCATCGTACAAATTTCTGTTTCAATGAAAATACTTTTACCGGAACCTATATCATTTATCGACGTACCTACATCATTTCCTTGTTAGTACGTTTTACAAACCTTTCATCAGATATTTACATTACTCACTGGTTGATTACAAGAAATTATCAATAATTTATAATACAATAAATCATACAAATGTATAATATTACTGATTAATTAATATTATCATCTATGGTAAATGCAGTTTTATTTGGTAATTGCCACGCATTACACATATCTACTTGTCTCTGCTCGTTACATATCCTCACGAGTCACATATCTCTACGCGTTGTATCGCCACGTGTTATGTCTCTGCTTGTTACATATCCTCACGAGTCACATATCTCTACGCGTTGTATCGCCACGTGTTCTGTCTCTACTTGTTACATATCCTCACGAGTCACATATCTCTACGCGTTGTATCGCCACGTGTTCTGTCTCTACTCGTTACATATCCTCACGAGTCACATATCTCTACGCGTTGTTCCGCCATGCATAACCTACACCCGTTGTATCACAACATCTCATTAATCCCTGCGTGTTATATTCCCACGAGTGATGGGTCGGTATTTTTCGTTAATAATTCAAAACCGAAGCTTCAAACCCCATTTCTGCAAAGGAAAAAGTTATTAAAAATCACATCCCCTACAACCCCGTTATACTAGTTGTGAAACATCCTGTATAATTTCTACAAGAAACTTAATTCTTTTATGTTATACCTCAAAAAAGATAACAATAGTTACAATTTATATAAACATTATAACCTTCGTACAATGTTGTGTCTTACAGAAAGTGCCCATACATTGTGGAGTGTATCTACACGTTATATCGTCACGCAATGTATGACCACGCATCACCGCACATAGTTTTACCACACGATGCATCTGCAAACATTACCACGTACGTCCACGAATATCGAATGACCCAGTTACCACCGTTCAAAGGTTAATGCACACCATACGCGTTTCAATTACCGAAGTTGTTCCTGGAAGAACATATTCATTATTCCTGACAATTCGATTATACAAGCTCGTGTTTATTGCCGAGCGTACATCTTTATCCGCGTTTTTGGATGTCATCGGAATTTCGACCGGCCAATTACAGAATTGGATTACGTTCAGCTCATTAATCTAAACATCCGATCGGAACGACGTGGTCACAATCGAGCCTTGCTAAATGAATATTCGCGTTGTTACCAACGGTGTACATGTCCAGATATAAAGATTGATTTACGAGCCTCGCCGGCCGTGGAGAACAGTGAAAAAGTTTTAATTGCCTCGGCCATGTATTAAATAATTTGGTTTGGTGATACCGCTCAGCGAGTCGATGCAGTATTTACAACGGTCATGCAATTTTCTGCCTCACTTTTCGCAAATGTTCTTCGATGATAGAAATATCTATTATTAAAAGAGATACGTACTGACTTTAATATTAAAATTACGAGCGGAAACCGCGAAACCATAAATCCTGCATGACAAAACAAATGGAATATTTCTACGTCTTTTCCTCGTATTGACGAGTGGAAATTGGATATTCGGTAATGGATAATAGTACGCTGAAAATTGGTTAATCCATTGTCTGTTCCAACAAAGAACTGGCCATTTTGTTTTACGAATATTGATGAAATGTCTGTGGTCGATGCAGTCGTTTTTACCAAAGCTGTAAATTCAAATTAACTTCTCATAAGTGCTATTTTGTGTCATATTTATGTTATCGCATTTTGTCAAGCTTTTAAATTATCAGATTTTGTCACACATTTAAGTTGTCATATTTTGTCGAATATTATATGCTTCGTAGTTATTGTTAGTTGTAATTGGGGATTATGTCGAAAGCGTTATTGAAGAGTTTATGTGATCGTTAGCTAAATGTGAAGAAATTTATTTATGTGCTATATAGGTATATTAGTATACCTATACCTAGGTATGGTATATCTAGGTATATTAGTATACTTATATGTATTGGTATAGGGTTCGTGTGTTTCGATGTGGGCCATGTGGTACGACACAGTTGTATAGAGTTCATGTGTTTCGATGTGGGCCATGTGGTACGACACAGTTATTGGGAAACTAGTTTTATTTAGGACAGGTCAGGTTCATTAGCTTTATTAACCCTTAATGGTCACACTTCATCATAGTATACCTGGCACACTGGGACGTTTAAAACCCCAGCTACTAAAATTGTTTTTAACAAAGAAGCTACCCCTTAGTTTAACTAGAAAAAGTTATAAAGGACCCTGGAAAGTCGTTTTAAAAGTTGGAAGCTCGAGGATTATGCACTTTGGAAATTTAAGAATTTAGAAGTTTAAACATTTGGGGATTTGGGAATTTACAAATTTAGAAATTCTAGTCATTTGGGATTTCGCAATTTTGACACTTGAGAAATTGAGAATTTTAGAATTTTGGAATTTTGGAATTTTGGAATTTTGGAATGTTGGAATTTTAGAATTTTAGAATTTTACATTGTAGAATTTTGTAATTTTACAATTTTACAATTTTATTGTAGAATTTTAGAATTTTAGAATTTTGCAATTTTATTGTAGAATTTTAGAATTTTAGAATTTTAGAATTTTACAGTTTTATTGTAGAATTTTAGAATTTTACAATTTTACAATTTTATTGTAGAATTTTAGAATTTTACAATTTTATTGTAGAATTTTAGAATTTTACAATTTTACAATTAGAGAAATTGGAGATGTATACTTTCCCAAATTTGGAAATTTCGAGTTTGGTGTTGTGGAGATTTGGGACTTACAAAATTTGGAGATTTAGAAGTTTGAATACAGAGATTTAGAAATTAAAGAATTTAGAAATGTTGAAATTTGGAAATTCCCAAATAAGAGATTTTAGAATTTTTGAAACCTGATACTTTAAAAGTATAAAACAAGAAACTTGTGCTTTGTTAAATTTGTGTATTTGGGAATCCCAAAATTCTTAAATTTCAATATGTAATAATTTTGAAGTTTGGGAATTAGTTTGCCCTGCTAATATCTGTAAAATTTACAATTCTCAAATTTGAGAACATGATGAATTTTAAATTTCAAAATTTCAAAATTTAGAAATGAATAAATTTGAGAACTTGTTAGTTTGGAAATTTGAGAATTCAAAAATCGAAAATTTGTATGGCTCCAATTGGTCAAAATTGAAAAATGGACGCCTCACACATATGTATATTACAGTTTACGAGAATACACACGATCTTTTATTTTACACCCACAAATAGTCTCTAGATTTAATTCTACCGCTATAACTCGGTCATTTCTTACAAGATAGAGCTTCTTTTACTTTGGGTCGATCGCGCGCCAAACGTGGGTTGACATCTGTACTTGTACCAATGCAACCACGACGTGTCAAATTCCTTCTCAAGGTGTTCAACGGTTGTTGCTAAATGTGTGAAATTGTATAACTACCCTATAAACACGCAATCGAGAAAATTGATTTTCCTCTCGCGAGGGAATCTTCTTCAGTCTATTTCGTTGGAAACCTGTAAATCCCAAGGGCGTGTGACAAACTGCAGGTTTGTTTTCGTGTTATGCATCCTCTTGGGTTACACGGAGTTAAGGTTTAGTTTGTAAGGTTGTGGTAGTCTCCTCGGTAGTATATGCATAGCCGTCCTGGAATTATAAAGTGCAACTCAATTTTAGTCGTAATCAAGTTTCACTATTTCGTAGTCAACCTTCGAACTTGGTCATGTTTCTGGCGTTTTCAGAGTTTGATCGCATAAACACCACTTTTGAACACAAATCGTGTGATTTACAAACGAATGAAACTAATATCACTTTGACGAAAAATGGACGATGGATGTTTCTTGATCATCAATATTTTTGACGATATTTAGATGGGTCGATTTAACCCCTTGCACTATTTTGACGAGTCTGACTCGTGACGCACTGGTATTTCAGTTGGGATCAATTTTACTCGAATTTTGAATATGCTTCAATTTGGAGTTCAAGTCCAATTATAATTTGCATAGTCAACGATTGCATAATACCATGTTGTCATAACATTTCAACATTCTTTATCTGTTTCAATATTGTAACTGTCTTTAGTTAGTTCTGACTGACGCACCTGACAAATAGGTCATAGTGCAAGGGGTTAAATGAGGTACTCTGATACAGCATTTGATCTGAGATACATACGTGGCTGAAATACTATTAAATAAAATGTTGAATAACAGTTAACATGGTTATGTCAACTATGGAATAAATAAAATATTAAAATAAAAATATTATTTTAAGTATTATATAATATATAATAAGGTTTGTTACTGTTCCTGAAAAGTGTTGCAACTACAACGAGGATATGGTCCTATTATATTTAATTAATGACAAATAAATATCTCAAGTATTACAATTAAAATTATATTCATAATGTCAGCTGTGACGCTATTAATCAAATAAAAGACCAATTTATTAAACGAAAAGAGGTACATTTGAATGCTTGAAAGCAATTACTTTTATTAAATTGAATAATTAAAATTTAAAAACATACGTTTTACAATGCGTTTGATTAAATTGTGGCAATTAAAAAAAGACAATTTCTGTATCTGAAAACATTCAAACAAAAAACTCTCGAGTCATTGTTCACGTTGCTAATTATTTAATAACCGTTGTACTTGCAAATCATGTAACGAAACTTTTTATTGTACCTTGGACTTATTATGTATTGTCGAATATTATAAAACGATCGATAACACGATTTAATAGCAGTTTAACCACAGGAGTTCTATTTCAAACTTCGGTATATATGTTTTTCATCAAACCGGTAGAAGTTTAATTTATTTGGACCAAATGGACTGGAAATAATGTGGCGTAAGCGAAATCAAGAGCTTAATTTTAGAAATTTAAATCCAACAATTAAGCACGGATGTGGAAGCGTTATGGTTTGGGGCTGTATGTCGAAAGGAGAGTTTTTGTAAATGAAATGGATAAAAATTAATACTTAGATATTTTATAACAAAGTATAAGAAAGTGTAACTGCAATGAATATGGGAAACATTTAAATTTTATCAAGATGAAAATATTAATAACAGTCACTTAGTCTTTAAAACTTAAAAATTGCATGATCTATTTATACTTTGCAGATTTCGATACATCATAAATGCATAGACGCCCGCAGACTAGTAATAACTAATTAATTAATATCACTTAAATTCGCAATCAAGTTTTAAGCAACCTTGTTAATTAATTATTCTGTTTAACTATAATTCAACGGAATGAGGTTAAAATTTAAATAGTTGGTTAATTAATCCAGGCCGGCTTCCCAGAGATAATTGGAAGGCGTTATTTTGCAATTCATAAAGTTGATTTTCCAATTAATTGTGTACGTTCTCTCGGAATAAAATTATCTGGTATTATTATGTAATGCACTTGGCAGATTATATCTGCATAAGTAGCAGAGGATGCTCAATTCGATTAATTTTTAAACAGAAAGCAATCGTAACAAGGACATTTTGATGCTTATTCAAACGCATTTTCGTAAAACCAGTTTTGTATTTCTAAAGTTCGAAATAATTTTTGGGATTAAACTAACATGAAACAAATATAATATATACCTAATATTAAATATTGGCACGAGGTATATTATTTTCATAGAAAACAAATAAAAATATTTTAATTCTCCATTTTGATTAAGACGTTTGTTCTTTGTATTAATTATAGTATTTGATTATATAAGAAGGTTCGGAAAAATTGAATAAAAAATAGATTCTTGCAAAATCAGATGTTTCATAAAACATTTGTTATATAATGAAAGAAGAAAATTAAATAATATTGTAATCTCATATATTTCATATTAGGACCACTTCCGAGTGTTCACATGTGAAATTTCCTCACGTTAGCAACACGAAATTTAACTCACAGGTACTTATGAATATTACCAGCAAGTATGTCGACAACATTCATGTATGTCAACAGACACGTCACCAAAATTCGCTCGATGACATGTTACAACGCGTGTAGCGTCAAAATCAGTTACTGATGTAGCCTATAGTCATTCAACACACTGTCATTTGTATCAAAATCTGAAAAATGATACATTTAAATATTTTCAAATAATCAAATTTACAAGTTCTCAAATTTACACATTTTCAAATTTCTATTTTCTCAAATTCACGCATTTTCAAATTTCTATTTTCTCAAATTAACACATTCTCAAATTTATATAATTGCAAATTCTTACATTCCCAAATTTCTATTTTCTCAAATTTCCAACTTCTCAAATTCCCATATTCTCAAATTTCTAATTTCTCAAGTTCTCAAATTCTCGAATTCCTATATTTCCAAATTCCCACATTCTCAAATTCCTATATTCCCAAATTCTCACATTCTCAAATTTCCAATTTCTCAAATTCCCATATTCTCAAATTTCTAATTTCTCAAGTTCCCAAATTCTCGAATTCCTATATTCCCAAGTTCCTATATTCCCAAATTCTCACATTCTTAAATTTCTATTTTTTCAAATTTCCATATTCCCAAATTTGTATATCCAACTTCTTAAATTTCCAAATCTGCAAGTTCTCAAATTCTCAGATTACTAAATGTTCACAACAATAAATTCTTATGATCCTAAATATCTAAATTTTCAAATTCACAGTCTTCCCAAATCACATTTCAAAAATTGCACATTGCCCCCATACCTTTGTGATCCATAAATTCTCAAACTTCAGAATTGCCACATATCCTATATTGCCATATATCAAAAATTTCCATATGTCCTGTAATCACATACTTTTAAATTCATAAATTAGCAAGTTCCTACATTCCTGTGTTTGAACATCAAAAATGAACTTCCGAAAATTTAATGATTCAAAAATTTTCATCCAAAAATTTTCTCAAAAAATTATTTTCAAAAATTTTTTATCTGAAGAAAAAAACTAGATACCGATCTCTGTCCTTGACAGCGAATGTATCGAAAACACGACGATAAAACTCGAAAATCGTATTAAAAAGAGTCAAGTGTATCCCCGGCAAGAGTTAACGATGTCAATCTTCGAACTGCGCTCGGAAAGGTATAATACAAGAGCGTTCTTCGAAACGGAGACAAAAATCCCGTCTGGACCACTTTTAGCGACTTATCTTTAAAATATACATAGATAAAGCATGTCGTCTGAAACAGGGTAAGCTCTTTGTACTGGTTCTTCCTCGGAAATGCACGGACAGACGCAACCCCGGTCAAAAGCAGTGGCCGGCGACGACGGTGGCTGCTAAAACCTAAGCTGCTCAGAGAAAGCTGCTTACGATATTCGAAACGAAAGACCGGGTACATCGCGAATTACCTTCCGTTCCTTCTAAAATGACAGTCTGTCAGGCATGTCAGCATTTCATTATCGTAACTTTCGTGGCCTTGGTTGCGTCTAATGGGTTCTACAAAGGAACGAACGCCATGAAATACCATTGTAAGGCGATTGCGCGGATACAATACATTGTCTCGCGATCTTCGTTATTTTTACTGCTTCGTCGTAAATCCCTTGCTGGGATCGTGAGTGTATTGTGTACAATTGGGAATAAACTGATCTAGTAGTGTTTCCAGACTAAAAACGAGGTTTCGATCTGATGTGAACTAGTAGACCCAGGAATTGGCGCGTACGTTGGCCAAATTTTCAAACTCTCAAGTGTTCAAATAACCAAATTTGACATTTTTATTTGTTGTCTCACATGATCCATCACCGTGTCGGATAATTTAAATTTCATTTTGTCCAGGTTCGTTCACCCACGTTTTCTCGATTCACTTATTCTATTAAATTCGGTAGGTTTTCAGAGACGTATCTTTCTCTCGCGACTTCAATGGTTTTTTCACACGTCATACACTTCAGGGTGGCATCGCAACATGATCTCCATGCGAATCCTTCGATTCAGTGAGGCGAAGAACTAAACGATTCGTGAACAGAAGTATTTACATCCTCGCAGAATCGTTAATAGTTAAATAATGTAGTAAAATATTTTACAGTACACTCTTGCATCGATTGTTTCGTCTTACGCAAATATACACTTCATTCACTTGCACATTTCATCGTAATCGTAATTATGTGAATGAAAGTATCGACAATGGTGATATCAGAAACGAAATTCCATTCGAAGGTAAATTTAATCATGGATGACCATCGTTCACAAATATTAATTTAACAATAAATTAGACGCTTGTAGCGTAGTCAACCCAGGAGTGGCGCGTAGGAGGTTGACCCAGAGTGAAAGAAGCCCGGTCGCTACTATCCCACCGTGTACACTTGAAACGTGACATATCGGCAAATAAGAATAACGACAATAACTGCATCACGCAATTTGCACTATCTCACTTAGTCTTGAGACGTTTGTCGACTGTCATTTTTGGCTTAATTGGTGTGTGGACCGTTCGAGGTAATCTACCGCCGAAAATATGTGTGAGTCTAGGTGTCCATTTTTCTATTCTGATCAATTGGGTCCGTAGACCTTCTAAACACTTGGGTCAGCCTACGCGACAACTCCTGGGTTGTCTACGGTACACTAGGATATTAGGAAAAATTGTATTCGTTTGTTTTCAATGGTTTATACCAAGAAGAAAATGCATAGAATTTTGATCACGATTTAAAAGTAATAATAATTTCTGTATTTGTGTTACCGAATGTTGGAACGCCGATTCTATTACGATTTCATTTCTTTTGCTTTTTATTTATATCTTATACTCTATCATTATATATATTTAACCGTCGTAAACACCTACTAAATTCAATAATATCATTTCATCCTATTCCGTATTTTATACAATCTACACATAAATGTAATCTTATATCCTGTGATATTAAATATAGTTTTTCATTTCTTGGTCATTGGAAATCATTCAATCATTCAACATTCACTCGAATCATTTGCTATTATTCGAGTAAGATTTATCACATTTGAACTGTGAACGGATTTGTTAAAGTATGAAAAGACGCAAAATTGGAATATTTTAATTCACGAGCAGATAAATATATGTCGTCCTATTTATTATATCTCGAAATGGAACAGATTAAAGTGCTTCAAATACAGAGTTGAAAATGCTATGCATATGGGTCATTTATAGTATTGAATGTTTGAACATTTTAATTGAAAAGGGTGGAATAGTTTGTAGATGTGTATATGTTGTCCTATTTGTGAGCTTGTATCTCCAAATGGAATAGATCAAAGTGCTTCAAATTTGAAATTAATAGTGCTATTTTGACCCAGAGAGAAGGATGATTTACTGTTGAACACAAGTCTTCATTTTACTATTTGTGAGCTTATATCTTCGCATTGATTAAACCAATGTGGACTATTGATTAGAACAAATTTGTAGTACTAAATATTGTAACATTTTGACCCAGAGAAAAGGCTAGTTTACAGTTGATAATAAATGTTTTACTATTTCTCAGCTTATTCAGACGGATTAAACCAAAGTGCTTTAAATTTGGAACTGAAAATGTTGTATATAGGACATTTGTAATATTAAGTGTCCTAACATTTTGACCCAGAGAAAAGGATAGTTTACAATTGATAACAAATATTTTACTATTTCTCAGCTTACAAAACTGGTTAAAGTGGTTCAGATTTGAAGCTAAATTTCCTAAATATAGTGTCCAATTTATGCTATTAAATCTAACATTTTGACCCAAAATTCCACAATCGGTGTGAAAGTTTAACAACCACCCTTTTCCGTATTACTTATCCAATACGATATTGAGCTTCAGAAACGCAAAAATAGAAATGAACAATGGGTATGAAAAGTTAAGTTCTAATACAATTTCAAAGTTCAATCTTGAAACTGCTGCAAAATATTGGTCCGATTTAACAAATGAAAAGCCATTAAGCGAAAAGCTTTCTCGGATTTCCACTCAGCGCTTTTCGATCTCACGAAATTGTTGCTTTTTATAGCACCTGATAAATTCGGAACTTCGAAAATACAAATAACGATTGTCCTTTGGAATTCTATTGTAAGCATTCGGTAAATTTCCCTGTTCGAATCGTCCTATTTTGATTAATTCGGGTCGTTATTCAAGGAGAAGTTTTCGCTGTTGAAATTTCTGGAAGGCTGTCTCCACGGGATCAGAGACGCAGTTTCGTCCAATTGAATTTGCTTTAACCGAACGTGTCAGCGTGTTACGTTTCATTGATCCCTATCGGTGCCAGTGACAAATCACGGCACGTTCGATAATTATTACATATACGTATACTTTATGTTTGGCCATTGATTAATGACGTCACGATAAATTGCAGTTCACCCGATGGTTCAAGTACCAAACCAGCTAGTTGGTGCACCAACTGGAACCAACGTTACGCTGGTTTGCCTCGTGGAAGCATCCCCAAAGGCCATTAATTATTGGACACGCGAATCAGGTAAGATTCAATTAACTGTTGCAGCGTTAGTTTATTTTATTGGGACTCGAGAAAAAAAATCAACGTGGTACAGTTTTTCGATACGAAATATCGAAGCGTGCCACTGCAAGGGTTAAATCGACAGATTTATTTAATATTCATTTTCCTTTACTTTTACTGAACTTATTTCGGTAGGACGTATCGACAAGAGGTGAAGGTATACAAATTTTATTCCAATGTGCAAAATGTACAATTTTTGTCGTTCTGCTTATCTAATTTTCATGGAAGGTTGATTCGATCAAAATTTCTTAGTAAATGTCCCTGTTAACCCCTTAACCTACAACTTTCTGGACAGGTGCGTCATGCATAGCTAGCTAATTATTGTTACAATGTGGCAACTAAAGAAAGTTAAAATATTAAGCACGTTTTGTCTTCAGCGATCCTTGATTATACAGGTTATAATTAGAATTGAACCCAAAATTTAATTTCAATCAAAATATGAGTCTGGTTTATCGTATTCCAACAGTAGTGTGCGTCGCGAATGTGACACAACATTGTAGGACAAGGGGCTAAAAGAATAAGGAAGCATTTAAGGTAATTGCAATTTCTTTTATATTTAGACACTGTAAGGTTATAATTAAATTTATCACAACAAATCAAATTTCTACTTTCAGGTAAAATAATAATTGACATTTGTGAATAGAAAAATGAAAATTATATATATGTTTTTGTATTAAATTATATTTGTTTTAAATTAAATTAAAAGTGTTAAGGCTAATACACTTTGGTTGGTTTAAACATTCACATTTTGATAAGAAATATCAAAACTCCCACTCAATTGTTGATCAGAACTCGTTTTAACACCAGGGACATTTACCTTATATCAACGTTACTCGAACTCGGATCATCTCAGACGAATGTTAAGCTGGGTTTAGAACGCTCATGCAATTTGCACAAACGGACTTGTGCAAGCGATTTTGCACAAGTCGATCGTTACATGTAGAGAGAAATTTGAAGTTGGCAGAAATCACAAAGTTGGAGTCGAGTGAACTCCGTCAGATAATTTGCATGAAATTGATGCAAATAACTGTGAGGTAAACGGATGTGACGTGACGCATTTTGATAATGTGCTATCATAAAATCTTATAGTATTTGAAAAGAAACCACTTTTTAATTTTGTTCCTTTCAATTTCAAGTTTGTAGTAATTGATTCAAGTTATGTATTTGAAATAGTAAAAAAAAAATTAGAAGTATAAAATAGTCAAACATAGAAAATAATTAGAAGTATGAAACAGTTAGAAATAAAAATAAAAAATATTACTGTAATTTCGACTATTTTGTCAGTACGATGCACATTTAAAGTGCAAATGCATTTTTTTAAATTGTATATTAATTTTTATGTGGACCCATTTTGTGACACATTGTACATACGTGTATTATACGTCAATTCAGCGTTAATATTTTGTATGTAACAATAAACCCAAAGTCCATTAAAGATAAAATGATAAAATTTATCTGAAGACAAATTTTACCTTACTCTTCTGTAAATATTACATAAATTCAATATAAGAAATCGTGCTTTTCATACACTACGTTATGTCAGTATTATAAAATAAAATTAACATATTCGATACACTAAATAAAAGTTAATCAGTGGTTAATAAAATCACCCTTGCAAGTTTTTATTTCACTTAAGATTTGTTGACAAAAAAAAATATGTGCAAATTCTGTCTAAACATTTTTCAAAATTCTTGAAAATTGAACAGGCAGAACGAGGAAAATTTAGCCGAGTACATTTTACACTTTACAGAGTAAAAACCGCATAGCAATATACTAAAAGCACTTTCCTTGCATAAGTCAGCTCTACAAAGTTGCAATAATTCAAAAGGGTTCTATGAGCCAGTATTATGGATTAAAGAATCTTGCATTGCTTTTAGCACGCTCTTGCGAGATACAGAGTCATAAAAGGCTAACAAAATGACTATATGTGCATCGTTCGATTACAAGTTACTTAAGCACATTGAATAATGAAAAATAGAACGCTTCGAGTATTTCTTTGGTATTGTGTATGTGGTTTATTTATCGATTCCTAGTTACAGTTATGACATGTATCATACATCACTCTTCGTACAGTTTTTACGGATTTTTTCGTGTCCACATGTTTCATCCCCAACCGCGTTTTTAAGTATAACCTACGAACGATACATGATTTATTGAAATTAATTATATGAACTTGTAAATATATCTAAAAACGCTCTAACAAGAGATTGGTTTAACGCTAAAACTACCAAAACGGTCAAATGACCTCTCCACAAGATTCGAACTTATAAGTTACACATTTTGTTAAGATACTTTTCTTGATATATGCGTTAATTTTCGTCAGAATAAAGAATTAAACGACGTACCATTTTGTGTTTATTCACTTGTTTATTCATTTTTCAACTTCATTTTTAATTTGAACTGGAGTGCACATTATATACCGGCAGGTTTAGTGTTAGGAATAGTTTAACTATGAATAAGAAGGTCGAAATGGTAGACCTGAGTGATCTGAATTAGCAATTCAGGTTAACCACCGCATGGCTCTAAATATGCACATGTAACTACGAAAAACAAATTGTCTAAAAACGTTCCTAGAAGCAGGAAAAGGTGTACCGGTTGATAATTCCTAATTTTTTCTAAAAAATTATTCAAAGTACCATCGCCAGCTATACATCTGCCCATCAAATGTCCTCCCCACAAATTGTTCACATTTTGAAAGAAACCAGTCGTCCAGCTATTTTTCGACATCTTAACTGTTGAAGTGTTCCTGGAAAAGTCACTGATGAAAACAAGTGGTAAGGGCCAAGTCTGATGAGTATGGTGGTGCAAGAGTACCAAGTGCAGAAATTGTGCCATTAACCGTTTTCTGTGTGATGCGGTGTTACGTTGCAAAATCACTTTTCCGTGTCTTCCAGCCCAATCTGGACGCTTTTCGATCAATGGTTCAAATTGATTATTTATTGACGGTGGCGATCGGTAACTGTTTTCGCGTGGTTTCAGCTCATGATACACACGTGATCCCACCAAATGCATTGTCTTCCTTCCGGATTCGGTCTTGCGGTCGATGATGGTTGTCCTGTGTCAACCCATGACTTTTTGCGTTCTGAGTTCCCAAAGTAGAACCAAATGCGTATTGCGTTAGGACATATCGCAAGTTCCCACAAGACGCGTTGTTCTTTTGATTGAACACGAAAACGCGCCGCAACTGCTCATTTGGTTTGAAACTAGACATACTACAAAAATAAAATATCCGAAATCTAAATAACAGCGTTTTGCTATTACCATAGCAACAAAATAACATATATTATCAATATGCCCTCTTGTGCAATGCAGAAAGAATTATTAACCGGTACACCTGCTAACTGTTAGGTTACCGGGTACTGATAAGTAACTGCTATGTAAGCTTTGGTTAGAAAGAGTTGACGATTGGAATTTTACGTAATCGCGAAAATATTTGTATTTGCAGGTGAAATGATAATCAGCAACAACAAGTATTCGATGTCAGAGGTAAAAACATCAGTGTACAGCGTCCAAATGCGTTTGGTGATCATGAATCTCCAGAAACAAGATCTCGGTGGTTACAAGTGCATCTCAAAGAACTCGATCGGCGATGCAGAAGGCAACATTCGACTTTACGGTGAGTTTTCATGGATAATGCGTTTATAAGGATCGCGAAGTTTGCAACTTTCAGACTTCGTCCTTGCTTCTCTTTACCTTTTGCCTGTCGCAACGAATGTTCCTTCGCGACTGCTGTAAAAATGTGACACGACCCAACGGAAACGTATCGTTTTCAGGGCGAAAGTTTCACCAGAATAGTTTGCACGAAACGAATTTAAAAAATTTACTTTGTATGGTGGAAGAAGTAAATGTTTACTGGATACATCTTACAATTTCTAAGTTAGATAATTTTTAAATTCTCAGTTTCTTGTATTTTTAAATTTTTATGCTTCTCAGATTTTTGTATTTTTTAATTTTTATGCTTCTCAGACTTATAAATTTCTAAATTTTTTAATTTATAGAATTCTCAGATTTGTAAATTTCTCAGATTTCTAAATTTCTGAATTTCTGAATTTCTAAATTTCTAAATTTCTAAATTTCTAAATTTCTAAATTTTTAAATTTCTAAATTCCTCAATTTTTCAATGTCTCAATTTCGCCATTTCTCAATTTCTCAATTTCTCAATTTCTCAATTTCTCAATTTCTCAATTTCTCAATTTCTCAATTTCTCAATTTCTTAATTTCCCAATTTCTAAATTTCCAGAATTCTAAAAATTCTCAAAACTTCCAAATCCAAAAATTTCCAAATACCAAAATTTCTATATTCCTAAATTCCGGAATCTTCAAATTTCCAAATTCTAAAGTTCCATAATCCTAAATTTTCTAAATTTCTAAATTTCCCAATTTTTCTAAGTCACAAGATCAAATTTCCAAATTCGTAAATTCCCAAACTTCCGAATTTCGTAATTCTCGTATTTACAAATTCACTTCCTTTTTTGTAACATGTTTCATAAATAACAAACATCGTGACAGTAAAGATATCCCGAAAAGAAAATCGAAATAATTTGCAAATGTCGATTGCGTAAAAAAGTGTGTGAAAGCGTAAAATTTCAATTTTATGATTTCATTGTTATTCGTTTTAATTTAATGCATTTATTCAATCTTCCTACTGTTGTTACCTGTGATAACAGGAACAAAAATATACAGTTTTATGAAACAAAGTACTACGCTGTACCAGCTATGAAAAAAAAATCGACAACTCGTGAGATATGTAAAATTTTTACATATATGCACATATAAAACGTTACACTTTTCAATTTAAATGGTTGACTTTTTTAACATTTCAATGCATCCTATTGTCAGTTTACAAGACAGCTGCATTCTTTTAATCCACTACTATATATACCTTTGTTTAAATGAAAGATTGTGAAAACCTGAACATTTTGAAATGTTTTTTTTTTCGATCACTTTTTTTTATACATTTTTAACACGATGTGATAATTTTTGTTACATATTCTTATAACTAAGTATAACTATATTTAACTACATTTAATTATGTTTAACTAAATTTTACTAAATCTAACTAAATTTAACTAAATTTAACTGAATTTAACTGAATTTAACTGAATTTAACTGAATTTAACTAAATTTAACTAAATTTAACTAAATTTAATTGAATTTAACTAAATTTAACACTAGACTTAACTTTATCAAACTTGACACTATATTTAACTATATTTAAATTTAACACTGTATTTAACACTATATTTAACACTAAAACTACCAAATCAGTCAACAACCGCTCCACAAGTTTCGAAGTATAAATTACACAATTTTTTAAGCTACACAATTATTTATTTTTCTTGAAATCTACGCTGATTTCCATCGCGATGAAGAATTAGTATGTGCACGATTTTATGTTTAGTCGCTTGTTTATTCATTTCTCAACTTCATTTTTAATTTCAAATGAAGTACACATACGCCGGTGGATTCCGTGTTAAAAGACGTAGTAGCTCAAATGTTATAATATTTTTAATACGTTTAAAAAGTGTAGTAACTCAAATATTTTTAATATTTTTAATACGTTGAAAAAGTATATTAACTCAAATATTCAAAATATTTCTAATATGTTGAAAAGATTTTGTAACTCATATATTTTTCATATTTTTAATACGTTTAGAAAGTGTAGTAACTCAAATATTCAAAATATTTCTAATACATTGAAAAGATTTAGTACCTCAAATGCTTTGAATATTTTTAACACTAAACCTACCGTTGTGCAATACACTCTTACCCTGAAATTAAAAATGAAGTTGAAAAATAAATAAGCAAATGATAAAACATAAATTAATATACATATTAATTCTTCGCCTTCATGAAGACTAGCAAAGATTCTAAAGAAATTGTCTAATAAATTTTGTAAGTAAAAATGAAAAACTTGTAAAAGGGTCATTTGACCTTTATGGTAGTTTTAGTGTTAACACGTTTAAAAGTGTAGCAACTACTTTTAACAAACGTGCCATTTTCATCATGAACTGTTTATAACCGAATATTCCGTTGATACATAAAGCTGTCATCATCCCTAATCGCTAGACGAAATACAAACCTTACAAATACAATACTTGTCCTCGACTACTAAACGCACCTGTTCAGTAAGGTTTCGGTCTCCGCAAGGTGAGCACGTACGCACGTGACTCCCGGTAAATGAGTTCGCATTGTACATCGCCAGTGTTACAATAATAGCTCGCAATTTCTATATTGTTAAACATTAACCGTGTAGTATAATCAATAGTGTACATTAACAAATACTAATAAAATATCTATGTACGACTTATATCGAGTTATTTGTGAATTTCGTGCTTTAAGAATTGGAATTCGTGGCTGGTACACGTGGTTAATGCATTCGTGCCGTTCGAAGTTCGGTAGGTTAAGTTAACCGCACTGAATCAGGTTCATTTAGTAAAATGATGAGGACAGACAACGATCAGTACATTTGAATAACTTTGAGGTAAGATTCTTTTTATGATACATTCATTATGTGGGTAGTATAATGAATTCTATTTCATGTAATAGGATTTGTATTGCAAATTTTTCATGACTTTCATGCGTGTTGACGATCTTATGTTATCTTACAAAGAATTAAGAATAAAGAATAAAGATAATCAAGCATTATATTACTACACGTTATTTTATTAGAATGCGTATTATGACGTATTAAATAACCAAGTGTTAAATTATTGGGTGTAACATCTCACGTTAGATTACAACGAGTAAAACTACTGCATGTAGAATTATCACGCATTATACCGAGACGCGTCAAATTTACGCGTTGTATTGCCGCGTTGTCAAAATACCACGCGTTGTGTTGTTACGTATTAAATTACCACGCGTTGTGTTGATGCGTATCAAATCACTACGAGTAGAATCATCACACGTTATATTGTCACGTATCAAATTACCACGCGTTATATTACTACGTGTCAGATTACTACGAGTGGATCTATCACGCGTTGTGTTGTTACGTGTCAAATTACCACGCGTTGTGTTGATGTGTGTCTAATTACCGCGAGTAGATTCATCACGCGTTATATTCCCACGTATCAAATTACCACGTGTTATATTACTACGTGTCAGATTACTACGAGTGGATCTATCACGCGTTGTGTTGTTACGTATCAAATTACTACGCGTTGTGTTGGTGTGTGTCAAATTACCACGAGTAGAATCATCAAGCGTTGTATTGCTGCGTGTCAAATTTCTACGCGTGGTGTTTCTGCGTGTCAAGTTACCACGCGTAGAATTATCACTCGTTGCATTTGCACGCGTTGTATTTCCCCACGTAAAATTATCATGCGTTGTATTTCCACGCGTAGAATTATCATGCGTTGTATTTCCACGCGTAGAATCATCAAGCGTTATATTTCCACACGTAGAATTATCATGCGTTATATTTCCACTCGTAAAATTATCATGCGTTATATTTCTACGCGTAGAATTATCAAGCTTTATATTTCCACGCGTAGAATTATCATGCGTTGTATTTCCACTCGTAAAATTATCATGCGTTGTATTTCCACACGTAGAATTATCATGCGTTGTATTTCCACGCGTAGAATTATCAAGCTTTATATTTCCACGCGTAGAATTATCACGTGTAGTACTGTCACTTGCCAAATTACCACGCGTGGAATGATCATGTGTTATACTTCTACGTGTCAAATACCACGCATAGAATTTTTACGCGTTATATCAGCAAATATATAATTATCGCACATTGTATCGTCACGCGTAGAATTACTACGGTTATATGTATTGTCACGCACAGAATTACCACGCAGTATATCGCCACGAGTTAACTTATCACGCGTTAAATTATCACTACACATTTTATCATCGTGAATAAAATTACCACGCGTTGCATTGCCCCACACACGTTTACCACGCGTTATAAAGCTACATATTAAAAGAACTTTATAAATCTTAACTTTTCACATACGATTTTAAAATACAAAAGCTTGATACAAGAAAGAAAATGAACGGAAAATATTTTACAATTTTATTTCCGATTCTTCAGCTTTATTTTTGAGATATAGTCTGTGAGAATTAAGTACTTGACTTACGGGGCAATCCATTTATGTAATAGGCGACTTAGCGAACAGCTGATGCACCATCAGACAGATTGACACTCATATCTAAGCACACATTCTCATGTACATAACAAGCACTCAACAGTGCCACGTATATAACAAATACCATTCGTGTTACTGTGACGTAACACGACAAATGCTAATGTAAATAATCTCCTGTAACTCAGTAGTGCTTAATATATGTACAGCAGCTCGTATTATATTTAAATATAGAGCAAACCAAATGTTATGATGGAATTTGAAAAGCTAATTAAGTTTTCGTGATGACTTTAGGACACTCAAAATTGTAATTATTGTGTCAAGTAATTTCGTATTTTCAATTTAAACTTTTTATTCAATATTTTATCAATTAGTATCGATGCTAATTACAATGTAATATTAATACCTTAACCTACAATCTTTTGGGGCAGTAGCGTCATTCACAGCTACTTAATTACTTTTTTTCAATATTAAGACAACTAAAGAAAGTTAAAATGCAATTTTGCATTGATTATGCAGATCGTAATTAAAATTGAACTCAATATTCTGTTGCAGTGAAAATACGAGTATAATTTATCACATGCGTGTCATGTGTGATATTGTAGAAAAAAGTGTTCCTACGTTGATATAAACATTACACTGCTATCAAAATATTTTTAAGAAACTTTACATTGAAAATAATAATTCCCAAATTGATAAACTATTCTTATTTAATTTTATTAAAAACTAGTATACAACTACTCAATTACCATAAAAAGAAGTAATTAATCAATTATTCGAAAGTAACGAACACAGTACTAATTAATTAATTACATTTTAATTTAATTATTAATTAATTGAACTTAAAAAATTAAAAGACTGAGAATGAATTTCATGAAAATATGCAATCTTAAGCAAAGTGTACATTCACTTAATATAAATAAAATGTTTTGCTGTATGTTTTTTTCTCTTTTAATGGATCAATTAATATCGGTTAAATTTTCGTTTCGCAATTTTTAATTCACAACGTTATCTGACAATTTTCCAAGAGAGAAAAATGATTAATTACAGGAAGATGATTCGTTCGGCTACAATTGGTGATAAATAATTTACAGACGCGTCCAAATGTCAGCTCTGCAGCGCGCGTGGATTATCGGAATGCTTGTTAACAATTTACATGCAAATCAAAGATAAATGCTCGAACGAGATAATTGAAATAGTCGAATTATTGATATACGCTGGACATCGGGCATAATAATGATTTGACAGATATAAAATGCAGTCATTTCAACTGAAAACTGTTGAAAATACGAATAAATTGTTTCGTTACTTCAGCATTCGCTACACGTTTATCGTACGAGTTGAAGTAGATCGGAACAACGTAGTTATTCGAAACGTATAATGGTCGCTCACCTAATGACAATGGCAATTAGCATTGATTATTAATTTGAGCGTAATAACTGTTGTATCGGGTTGCAATTGCCCAAGCTGCTTATTTTTGCCAAGCTGATGGTTATCGTCTGAACTAGTTCGATTCTCCGTGCAAATTCAAATTTGTTTCCTGGTAATTTTCGAAAATAAAACGCAAGGTATCTTATACATCGCTTTACCGCGATATTCTGTGTTAGCTATCAAGGTTCAATTTGTTCAACTTTAATACGATTTCATGGTTTCGGATTTTCAATAAATTTCTAAATTTCTAGAACTCTCAAAATTCTAAATTACTCAATTTTTTAAATTCTCAAAACTCCCAAATCCAAAAATTTTCAAATTACACAATTCCCAAGTACCAAAATTTCTGTATTCCTAAATTCCAAATTCTTCAAATTCCTAAATTCTAATGTTTTCTAAATTTCTAAATTTCTCAAATTCCCAAATTTGTTTCCTGGTCATTTTCGAAAATAAAACGCAAGGTATCTTATACATCGCTTTACCGCGATATTCTGTGTTAGCTATCAAGGTTCAATTTGCTCAACTTTAACACGATTTCATGGTTTCGGATTTTCAATAAATTTCTAAATTTCCAGAACTCTCAAAATTCTAAATTACTCAATTTTTAAAATTCTCAGAACTCCTAAATCCAAAAATTTCCAAATTACAAAATTCCCAAGTACCAAAATTTCTGTATTCCTAAATTCCAAATTTTTCAAATTCCTAAATTCTAAAGTTCCATAATTCTAATATTTTCTAAACTTCTAAATTTCTCAAATTCCCAAATTCGTTCCCTGATAATTTTCGAAAATAAAAAGCAAAGTATCTTATATTGATCATCGCTTTACCGTAATATTCTGTGTTAGCTATCAATGTTCGATTTGCTCAACTTTAACACGATTTCATGGTTCTAGATTTTCAATAAAAGATATTATAGCCGTGTAAAATGCATTTACTATGCAATAGGTACATCATTTATATTCGCTTTAGGAAATATTGATTTTTAGTGTCAATTTTGTAAAATTTATTTTATGATGTATTTTATCAATATATTAAGCCCCTTGGCCTATCATCGAGTCAGACACGTGACACACGTTACAAAATGTCATAAAATTAAATCATATTTGTATAAAGATCGAATTTAAGTATTCATTAAATTTTATCAAGTAACTGTTCCAGACTTAAGAATTTATAGATAAATTTCTTTAAAATTTTCTTTAGAAACTAAAAAACCATTTTATAAACAAACGACTCAAAGATGAAATAGATGTAAAATTATCATAGAAAATGTTCATTTTAATTATGAAATTAAAGTAGCTATATTAAATTTTAATGATTGTATTATAATTAACTAATTGTTAATATTATTATACATTATTAAATATTGTATTAATAATTCTAGTCATTATTAAAATGTGTTAATCCATATTTTTCATTTCTTCAAATAATTTTCCAAGATTCAAAAATGTCTAGAAAAGTTTCTTTTAAAAGTTCTACAGGAACTAAAAATCAAAGTATTACAGGAAAAAGTAACAATCATAAAAAATCATCTTAAATTTTTATTCTGTTTTATTTTAATTATTACTAAAGTATATTGAAAGAGCAATTTTCTTTCGTTTTATCGAGTGAATGGTCTTTTAAACATTTTTAGTGAAGCTTCCTCGACAATTTTTTCGAGAGTCAAAAATCGTTTCAAAAATACATCAGTAAAAGAGAAAGTAAATCAAAGAAATGATGACTCTAGCTAAGTGACTGAAGTTAGTTGAATTTTTTCGGTGTCCTGTTATCCGCAAAGTACCTAAACGCATTCTGGACCGCATTTTGCATTCCGTTCCAACTCATCTCGTAATGCTTGTCCGTCGCATTTGGCGATATAAATTTCCCAGTAAAAGTTTCCGAGACAAACATACGCAGCATAACGAAACTGCAACATGATAAAGTGATCGAATTTACTGCAGCTTCGCGTTCGTGAGTATACGTTTTTTCTTGTAAACTTCACGATATAAACTCTCCGAGAGAAAATTATGAAACAAAATTGTAAGTTCGAGATGTACTTTACGAGGTGACCCTTAGAATTAACCCTCTTGTTTGCTTTATTGAAAACACGTTTCCTCTTCAAAAGTTGTAACTCGGTATAACCTCAATTTAACTCCGATGTTCTATTATTTCTTTAATTCTGTTTTAATTATTACTGGTAATTATACAGTATAACGAACCACCCTCGATTTTAATAATTTTCACATATTTTGTCAAGGACATCCCTAATGTTTGGAAGGTTTTAGGCGTCGGTTTACTTAGAAGTTATACGCAAGAAAAGCATCAATAATACGTAATTTTCGCATACGTGCGTAATCTAACCTAACCTTACCAGAAAGGTAGGAATTTTTCGCCTCGTCGATTTCTACAAGTCCATTACCACCGATTTGCCCTTGTTCACTATAGAGTCACTTGGGTTTGGGTAGAGTTAGAAAAGAAGCTCTTTTAAATTACTTTCTAGATCATAACAGTTAAAATAATGGTTCTACACAAAAAATGTATATAACCTTCTTTATAGAGTTTCTTACGAGCTTCATGTTTTGTTTCAAACTTTTTTTCCTAAAATCGATAGTTTAGGATGTATAGTACTTTCACATACTTAGTAAACGACCTGAAACCTTCACACTGAGAGAGACGTTCTTGACAACATATATAAAAATTATTAAAATCACAGTCCGATATACTGCATAATTAGCATTTAAATTATAAAGCAAGGGGTAAGCGACGATAGATCCGTGAAGACGTAACAAGTGGGGCAAGTATTTACGAGAGAATCACCGCAACACGCAGTCCATTATCAGCGCGCGAAATAGTACACCCCTCCACGCTTAATGACGGAAATTTTATCGCGTAAGCCTTGTAAACTAACATGCCTATCGTTTGTGTTAACGTCCACGATTGTGTGCGAAGAGTTGTCCCGGCTCGTGGCATGCTCGAACTTCTCGTTGTAGTCACGCGATCAGATAAGCCTCGGGGATTAACTGTTAAACCGCTGGTTTAGGCGGAGCATGAAGAGAACGTAGGAAAGAAATGACCGGGAGAAAGGGTGCTGTTTTCTAACACCTTAGATTTTGAGTTTAAAAGTTCCATCGTTGCATTCAATTAAGTTGTAATGGCAAGCTTCCAAATGTAATTCGATATAATATCGAAATGAAAGGTTGCTCTGATTATATCACAAAATCGTGTAACTTTGGGAATTTTATTGGAGAAATTGAACCTTTGATAGAATATTATTTTAATATTTTACAAAGATAGTTTGATTACTGAGGGAAACAAAGGACAATTTTAATTAAAGTAGAACAAATAATTGTTAGACGTAATTCGATGATAGATAGGTAATATTAATATTTTTATAGATAACTTAAATTTATACAGTCGCTCATAAAAGTAGTATGCCAGCGAATATGGGCGATAGTAGCGGCCATTTTGAGATATCCCCCATAGTAAGAATTTTATTAGTTGCTTTACTATTCGAATAAAAGAAGGATCTATATAAATATAGATAATAATAAATAATAAGAGTTAATAATAATAATATTAATGTTAATAATAATAGATAAATTATGGATAGAAATTTGAGCTTTCAAAAATTTGGACATTTGAGGACATACGTAGTTGCTTAATCACTGGATTCCTAACACTAAAACTTGCATTACTGTATCCTTAGAATTAAAAACCACAACAAATTTTACCATATTAAATGTTAAAAAAATAAATAAATAAAATAAGAGATTTGCCCGAATAGAAATACTTTTACAACCCACTCTTTTTCCACCGAGAGTCGAAATATACAGGCACGTAAGAAGACAAATAGCTGTTGAGAAGATAAAAGAGTAGGAATAAAAGATCAAAGATAGGATGATGGTCAAAGCGCGGCCCATATAACAGACACGATCGAGGGTGGATACACGAGAAAACGAGGTGGAAAAGGGTGGTAAGCAGGATGTGGGACGACAATGTGGCGAGATGTTGGCACGTCACGTCAAGGGCTAAAAGTCCGCGAAACAATATCCAACCAGCAGCAGCAGCAACCCATCCTGCTGTGCTACATCTCTCTTCCCTTTTCTCTTGCTGGTGCTTCTTCTGTTCCGTATTAGTTATCGTTTATCAGACCGGCCAGACAAAACGCGCCGTCGGGAATTGGGTGAGCCATCTGTTGCCAGACATGATCGATAAAAGTCCGCCAAGTGCTATCAGTGCTAAACTGCTATTTCGACGAGCTGCCGCACGTTTCACCCTTCCCTCTATATCCTACCCGGTTCATCCCCCTCTCCCTCTGGACCACGGTTTGTCGACCGTTCACCACCTTTCGCGATTTCTTTCCCCGTTTTCGCTGTTCTTTCGACGTCCTCGTTCCTCCGCAACAGCTGTCCGAAACCGGAACTGTATACGCAATAAATTGAATCCTCCCTACAAATTGCTCGTTACTGACCGGTTACGTTTTTACTCGCTCGTAGGACGATGAACCGTTACGGGAAATCGAACTAGGGAATTAAAAAGTTTTTACCGGATTATCTTTTGCTGCATTTTGCCGGGTACTGTTAGAGTACCATCATGGTACTATTCAGATTAGGAATATTAAAAATAATTTATATATCTGTACCAACTTTAATTTAAAACAGTTATAGACAGTAATATAAGTATACAAAGCAACGGTAGATCTCGATCGATCATGAATCGATAAGACCGCAGTAGCGACAATGACGAAGGAAAGAGGGCTAGCGATCTAATAAGAAAGGCTGATTTCTAACAGTAAAAACAAGTTCAAATATAGTAAATTTTGAGTTGGTAACTGGACCAAGACTTAAATAGTATAGGAAGTAATAGAAGATTTAAAAGATATAAGATAGAGAAATGACATATATTTGAGAATAGATGTAGAACATATGTGGATGTTTGTAGAGACTTCATATTTTCTGTTGAAATTTTGTTACCTTTTGCTGGATTTTTTGGAAGAATAAGATAGGTGTAGGATAGAGAAGAAACATTTGACATAGAGATACTTTCTACATAGAACATACGTGTATATTGTATCATAATATGTATTCTTAAGTTGCTAGATCCCTATATCCTTATGTCGCTGTATACCTGTACTCGTGTATTCCTATGTCTCTATTCCTATATTTATTCTTGTAGTCCTGTATTACTGTACCGCTACATTTCTGTAGTTCTGTATTACTATACTCCTATATCCCTGTAGTTCTATATCTCTATAAGCTCGTATCCATATATCCTTGCATCTTTTTAACCTTGTGTCCCCATATCCACATGTATACATGTACGTATCCCTGTACCCACGTACCCCTATATCCATACTTCCCTATATCCTCGTATCCCTATATCCTTCTATCCCTAAACCCTCGTGTCCCTATATCCCTGTGCCCCTATGCCCTCATATGCCTATATCAGCATACCCCTATGTCCTTATGCTCCTATAAACTCATGTGCCTATATCAGCATACCCCTATATCTTTGTGCCCCTATACCCTCATGTTCCTATATCAGCGTATCCCTATATTCTTGTGTCCCTATACCCTCATGTGCTTATATGAGCGTACCCCTATATCCTTGTGCCCCTATACCCACATGTGCCTATATCAGCGTACCCCTATATCCACGTATCATTATACCCTTGTATCCCTATATTCTTATGCCCCTACATTCACATATCCCTATATCCTCGTACCCCCATATCTTCATGTCCCTATATTCACATATCCCTATATCCTCATACCCCCATATCTTCATGTCCCTATATCCACATATGCCTATATCCTCGTACCCCCATATCTTCATGTCCCTATATCCACGTATGCCTATATCCTCGTACCCCCATATCTTCATGTCCCTATATCCACATATGCCTATATCCTCGTACCCCCATATCTTCATGTCCCTATATCCTCGTACCCCCATATCTTCATGTCCCCATATTCACATATGCCTATATCCTCGTATCCCCATATCTTCATATCCCTATATCCTCGTGTCCCTATATCCACGTATCCTATATGTATATCCTGCACCTCTATGTCTCTCGATCACTACTATCGCTACTGTTCATTCTCAAATCTCTACATTCCTCGCATTAATAAATTCACTTCAAAACGCAATCACGTCAAATGAGAAAAGACAAAAGCAGTTTACTTACTTTTCTTTCGTTCTAATTTTATTGAATTACTCGGAGGATATAATAATTCGAGAGAACGATATCGAAAGAGTACGGCGAAGCCGACGAAGCTTCCCATTTCGCCTTTTCCAATTTCTGGAGTGTCAATTTTGCAACACATGGCCCTTGCGTTATCGCGATGGAAGATTACACTTCCTGCCCGTTTTTTCTCCTATTCTTTTTCTTTGTACGCTTTTTTTTACCGAAGCGTCGAGCAATTCCACGGGATAGCTTGATCAAATTGTTCCCCCGCTCGTAATAGATCTGCAAGAAAATGATTTTATTAGATGAAGCCGGGTCGATATAGGCACGTAATGTTGTTAGTGTCACTCACTTTGACGCGCGATATCCATCAGTTTTTTTCCAATAATACTCGTTACTTATGTTATATCTACATAATTTTTATTTGATCGCAAATCCATTCCGCACATTCGATTCAGATTCACCGAATTTAAATAGCGTTTCTTTAACTTTAACGCTTCGATGAAATAAATTGTAAAAATGTTAAAAGTGTTATATAAAGAAACTACTAAATTTTTTTCTTCTTCGATATGTCTTAACAGTTGTAACAGAAAATGTGTAATAGGAAAATTGAAGTACCTTAAAAACTCATCAGATCTCAACACAGGAAGAAGAAAACGAAAAATGTAGAAAATTAAAGAATTTAAAAATAGAATAATATTTCGTTACATATTTAAATATTTTGCTAGTTGAAAAACTCTGTTTGTGAAATAACGTATCAAAATAAAAAGAAACGTTTGACGATTTTGAACACTCACACCTTTGAACATATCATGTTTCAAAATCTGCCACTTGCGTTTTACATTTATTTCCCCACACAACTGTAAAAACGATAATGTAATTGATTTTACGAACGTGGACTGAAAAAGAGACAATCGGAAAAGCTGGGAAGCTGACAATGCAAAAGCTGCATCGTACGAAATCGAAAGGCAGAATCGTAAAGAAATTTTAATATAGCGAGTCACGAGGTAAAAACTGAAATATTTTTATGAAACCACGGCACAAATTTAATATCGCTTTTAAGCAGTCGCACGAGATGCCGGACACAGATTAGTGTTAGTAGTGTACACGCCGATACATGTATAAATTGAATCCACTATAGGAATTTCTCGTCAAAGAGAGGAATTCTTGCTTCCTCTTTTTCCCTCGATAGTTGCCTCCTATGTGTTATGTGACGTCGAGCGTAAAACTGCATCACATAGGTCCGTTGTATTTTTCGCAAGGTTATACTTATAAAAAAAGTGGTATCCCGTCGTATAAATTAGGTCGTTAATAACTAAATTATTATTGTCTACGTTTACTATTGCGCTGTTGTGTGTATGTGTGAATGTCACTATATCTTTACCTTCCAACACTTAATATTCGAGTTTCGCCATTTTGTGAAAATTAGTATAGCAACTCTGGGTAACTCAGGATTTTTTATCAGATCGATTACCCTGATCTGGTTCAAGCTCTGATCTGAAATTCACCCAGTCCCCTACATGTAACCTTTAATATTCGAATTTCGCCATTTTGTGAAAATTAGTGTAGCAAATCTGGGTAACTCAGGATTTTTGATCAGATCGATTATCCTGATCTGGTTCAAGCTCTGATCTGAAATTCACCCAGTCCTCTACATGTAACCTTTAATATTCGAATTTCGCCATTTTGTGAAAATAATATAGCAACTCTGGGTAACTCTGGATTTTTTATCAGATCGATTACCCTGATCTGGTTCAAGCTCTGAAATTGCAGAAATGCATTTAGAGTACTGAGACTACCAAACTGATCAAAGTGATCGGTTCACAAGTTTCTTATTTTAAATCTACAAAGGATCTAGCTGAATATGGTAGTCAAATGTGCCCTTGAGCCAAATGAAGCACTCAATACATCAGTTGGTGGCATATCTGAAAAAAAAACACCTCACATCGAGTTTCAACCCCCTCATCGGTGGGTGTAGTAAAAGAAAAATCGAAATTCCGGTTTTCGGCTAATTTTTTCTATTTAACTTCGTATAAAAATTCTGAAAAAATTCTATAATATGCGCTATGTGGACCTCAATGTCTCAGAAATTTTTGAAATAGGTGAAATAGGCGAGAAATCAGAATTTCGATTTTTCTTTTACTATCCTCACCGATGAGATGGGGATTGAAATTTGGTGTGAGATGTTTTTTGTGGATATTTGACTACCTTATTAGGTCCTTTGTATGATGTTTATCAAGATATGGAATATACCTCGAATATACCTAAATATCCTTCGTATATAATTTCAAGTTAACTATACCGATTTAGCGCTATTGTCTGATAATTCACTGAACTAATTCAATATTCACCGGTTTTCTGTTCAGATATGGATCTACCGAAGCACTCGAAGAAAGTGGGAAATCGTCGAGGGGAAGAGGACACAAACGAATCGATAAGTGATCGAGATCACAGACTGAATCACGTGTACCAGGGTTCTTTACGAGAAACGGGTTCAACCTTAGAGCCATTCTTCGACGATGACGACGTATCCTCGTCGACGTCCTCGAACAAAATTCTACCAACCGCCTCTTGTATCCTTCTGATAACACTTTGCCAGCTGCTTGTTTTCACGTAAAGAATATTAAGACACGTCGAACGAGCAATGCGTTCAATTCGACGACAATGATTATTTTTATCGCGTCGTTAACTATCGAACTCTGTGCTGTGTTAGCCAATCGACTGAGGAAAAACATCATTTTCCATATTGATCTTTGTATCCGTTTCGTCATTCCATCGATGATACTCTACCTAAACGACGAAATTGTTGCTGAACAAAATTTGGTTGCAGGTTTCATTTTGCTGAGTTCGGTCGGTGAGTAACGATATCTACAGCCATTTTATTTTGTCGAAGTAAAATAATCATTCTACTTATTTTAATGATTTGTATATGATTTCATAGTGATTTAACAGAAATCATTAACAGAGAGTTTATTTGAATATCAGCTTTTTATTTATTTATTTTTAATTTTTAATTTTTATTCACAAATTTTTAATGATTGTAAAATTTGAAAAATTCGAAATAATTTTTTTGCTTTGATAGTTTTTCGGAAATTTGTTAATGAGAAACACTTTCGACAATAAATATTAAAGTATTTTATTACTTTTTCTCACTTTTTTTACCACGACAAGTTTGAAAGTAATATGACTACTATTAGGTTATAATAAAAAGTATAAACTATTTAGCGTGATTAGATCACTTTTATATGAAACCTTATACATATCCCGCAATTCACGGTATACTTGAATCCTACAAATTTTTATTCGTTTATTAGAAAATTATTTTCAATATCCGCCAATTTACTTCACAAATAAGAAGTAATAATTACTTCAATAATACAGAATTTTTAATAATCCCAAACAGAATATTTTACCTGAAAATTTTGATTGAGTTTAAATTAAATTTTATTTTATCAATTTACTTTCTTTCAAGTATTCTTCCGTGCATTAAAACTGTTAGAGGTGCAAAAGTTTTCATAGTTTTATCTCAATCAAAATATTTTCTATCATTTTTACCACCGTTGGGCAAAAAATACTATAAAAGCTCTTAGAATGAATAGGCGAATTGTTTATACGTAAGCGATGGGAACTTTTGCATGTATCTGATAGTTTACAAGATGATAGATTAACAATTAGCTCCACATATCTTGTATAAATAATAACACTGCTCGTTCCAGAATATTTAATTATTATTTCTTACTTTAATTTACGCTTAACGAAAAGCTGGTTCGAACAACAAAATATCAAAAATTAATCGATCATCATCTGAGACACATCGTTTCAAAGGTTTCTGGATGTTAAATATCGCACGTCAACGTTCCTTAAACGAATGACAAATTTTAATTCATCTTGTCGCTAGTGCAAGCAATTTTATCCCGCCAATTAAAAAGACACGTCTCGTTAGAGCAATTTCACCATCCACCTGTTACTCTGTAATCTACTTGACCCACGTGTAGGTCCACACTTTAATGTAGTACCACTTGTACGATCTTTCAGCAAAAGTATCAGACCGGAGAAGCGCTTTAATGTGGTCTAAAAAATACGAGTTTAATGGTTACAATGTGTCTGCTGGTTAAATAAAGCTAGTAATTAAAGAAAACATTTCGAATGAAAATAAAGAAATTAACACCTTGCGTTATAATCGAGCTTTCGGGCCGCTAATTGTAGTCTAGTATTTATGTAGTAATCAAATGTTAATTATTCGTTGTATGATTACTTCAAAAAAAGCTACTTTTATATAGT
The DNA here is from genome assembly GCA_945859595.2 of Megachile willughbiella. Classification (NCBI taxonomy): domain Eukaryota; kingdom Metazoa; phylum Arthropoda; class Insecta; order Hymenoptera; family Megachilidae; genus Megachile; species Megachile willughbiella. The sequence continues at coordinate 10,039,764 of OX243803.1, read as the reverse complement.
TTTGAAAGAGAACATACAATTTTGAACTCTCACAGATATTAATAATGAAATAACATTGCTTGTTGCAAAAATTTAAAGAAAAATTATATAGTATTGCAAATTTGCAACTTTTCGACAAAGCACAAGAAATTAAAACGATAAACGTTTAATTTTGTTGGTTATATTTGTTATCGTTTAATGTCCGGCGGAATATAAGAATTTAAAAATATATTTTATGAAGAATATTTGCAAGTTAATTAAATAAAAATTTAAATGTCAATCAATCTTGATAAATCAATAGTGGATGTTTTGTGGAAGTAAAATAAAATCCACTATCGTTCTTTGCAACGTTTCAATCAAGTCCTCTAAAAATAACAGTAATCTTTGAAAATCTAGGATTATAGAGGATTATACCGTAGCTACATTTGTAACAAAAATGTGTACGAAATTTCAGGAAAGAGTGCATTGTGTTGTTTTCCAAAAGTCTTTTACACTGAAAAGAGATTTTGAGAAGAGTATTCAAAAATTTGCGATAGGATTATTTTTAGCAAAAATAGTCAGTTTCAAAAACTTTTCTGGAAGTGTAAAGGGAGTCAAAATTATTATTAAAGTCCCGATGAAGTTAATTCATGGAGAAAAATTTAATAAAATATTTGTAATGCTATTTTACTGTGCACACGAAGAAAAAGAAATTTTACAGTGCATATAATAAAATTTTATAAAAATATACTTTGTAGAAATATATAAAACAAATGAGTTTATACGTATTTACATATAAATTATAAAATGCACTGCTATAAAGCCTTGGAACAATTTCCTAGAATTCAGAGATCACAGTCAATAAATTTGATTCGACAAAGTAAAATTTTAGATTGAAGTATTATTAGTCAATTATTATAAAGTTCATATTATGAAAGAACTTGGTCCACCCTAATTTTTTTTTTTTTATAAAAAAATAGACCTTGCAAGTAAAGATATAACGCGTGGCACTTTAACACATAGTTAATGTCACGTGTGGTGGTTTAACGATGAACTAATACAACGCGTGGTGACCTAACGGGGATCTAATACAACGCATGGCGATCTAACGCGTAATTAATGCAACATGCGGTGACGGTGTAGGAAGGTTATACAACATGTAGCGATTTATCGCGTAGGTTATACAATGTGGGGTAATTTAACACGTATCAGTTTAACACGTCGCGATCTAAGGTGTTGTGTTGACAATTCGCAATTGAACGCGTAGCTAATTGAAACTTGTGACGATGTAATGCGTAGACTATATTAACACGTACGGATTTAACGAGCAGCTAATGTGTGTGGCGATATAACGTAGACTATACAACGCACGATCTATTATGTGAAATATGCAATGCGTGAAGATTTAACGCATAAACTATACAATTTTAATGATTTAGTGCGTAAATTACACAACGCATGGTAGATTATACAATACAGGGTGATTTTATGTGTTGCGATATAGTACACGTGATAAGCTGATGCGTTGCAATATAGTACGCGTGGAGATCTAATACGTTGTGGCACACAACGTTTGGTAATTTAATGCGTAGATAATACAACGCATGTAGATTTAACACACAAGTTGTACAACACTACACACATGTAGATCTACCACACAAGCTATACAACACGTGCAGATCTATCACACAAGCTATACAATACGTGCAGATCTAACACATAAGCTACACAACATATGTAGAACTACCACACATGCTATTCGACGCGTGCAGATCTAACGCGGAAGCTATACAGCGCGTCATAATTCAGCGCTTAGGTTACACAATGCATGGTGGTCTAACACGTAAGGTATATAACGTGTGTCGATTTCACGCGTTGTAATATAATACTCGTGGTGATCTGATACGTTGCAGTATACCACATGTGGTGACCTCCTACGTTGTAATACACAACGTGTACCGATTTGGTGCGTTGCGATACACTACACATGGAGATCTGATACGTTATAATACACTACATATGGAGATCTGATGCGTTGCAGTATCCTACGCGTGGAGATCTCATATGTATGTTGTAATACACAACGCGTACCGATCTCGTGCGTTGCTATACACTACACATGGAGATCTAATGCGTTGCAATACACTACATATGGAGATCTGATACGTTACAATACACTACATATGGAGTTCTGATGTGTTGCAGTATGCTACGTGTGCAGATCTGATGCGTTGTATTACACGTGTGCCGATCTCATGCGTAGGTAATACAACGCATGGAAATCATACGCGTGAGCTATTCAACGCGTGAGCATCCAGTGCGTAGGTTATTCTGTATTTAGTGCTCTAATGGATAGGTTATCACGTGTGGAGATCTAATGCGTTGCAGTATACTACTCGTGACAATCTGATGCGTTGTAATATACTACGTATAGCTCTCACATGTATTGCCATACACAATGTGTGCAGATGTCATACGCTGCAATATACAACGTGTCTAACGCATATCCACACAACACCTAACGATCCAACACATAAAAATGTAAAATTCGATAAAAATAAAATGTAATTAAGATAAAACTTAAATTTATTTAAAATAAAATGTAAAATCGAATCAAAGTAAAATTTAATCAAAGTAATGTTTAAAATTTAATTTCAATAAAAATTTAACGCTAAATTAAAGTGTGTCGATCTAAAGCGTGGCTGTACAACTGAAGACGTGTCTCTACAATGGCGATATAACGTAGCGATCAAACTACATTCGCCGTCAGAAAGAACTAACAAAGAAAAGTAGTGAAATGGAGTGAAATGTGCCGATTCGTCGCGTTTCGTGACTCCCACGAGTTAAACACAGAGATAAAAGTTGGCGAGCAAAGACTATAATCGTTTCATCGGACGCGTTCGAGTTCAGCCATTTAACCGGAGTCAAATCGTGCGGACGAGCCACGGATTCCTTGTTTATTCAGATCCGAGTCGATCGATGCGGCGTTTATAACGCGATGCTGGCCGGAACGTTGGTATTATCGTGGCACGGTGAACGTGAAATTAATATTCTAACGAATATCGGAGAAACGGAACGGCGAGAAGGAAGATCTCGTCACGTCGAACAGCTCCACCGTGCGATTGTCCGTCTAGGCTTAACGAGATATCTCGTTAGCACTGCATGTTCGTCTGCGGTTTCTGTCTCGCTTCAACACGGTCGGTCGATTATCCGATCTGTTGAAATGATAGAATTATTAAATCCTGGACTCGTTTCTTTTTTTTTTAACTCTTCGTTTCTCTGCTTCTCTCTCTCGTTCATGTAACCACGTATAGGTACGCGTGTAGCGACAGCCGGTTTCCCTCTATCCGTCGACACGACGCATTATTACGATCGTTGATGAGGATATCAGGGAACCGAGATAAATACACGGTCGCGAACGAAATCTAGTTACGCAAATGTTACCCGTCACAAAGAAGCGCGTGCGAACGCCAGTCGACGCTGCGCCGGTTTCATTAAAATCGATGCCGATATATAGCGAGCCGGAACGAGATGTAGGCCAGAACTTTTTCCGCTCTTTATTGTTCGATTTCGGATAGTGGACATGGTATTCTATTGAATTGTTTGGGAAATTCGGTTTCTTTCTTTGTTTGAGTATAATAACGTGTAATATTAGGACAATTATTACTTTTCATTTGTTAGTAATATTGAAACTACCAATCGAAAATTAATATCAGTCAAAATGACTCTGTAAAAATCAACTTTGGTACTCGGTAAAAATCAACTTCACTGATACTCGGTAAAAATTAAAATCCTTGGTATTTCATTTTTTATATTATAATTTCTTTTTGCTTCAGTTATTTATTTCTGCACTGTTTTCGATTTATTAGTGCACATTTAACTACTGCAGTTCTAATGCTAATACAAAATTACCTTTTTCGTACGATTTATTTGTGAGATGCATCGGTCAGCACTGTTCATTTTTACAATATTAAAATAAATAAAATTAAAACATTTTTATACGATTTATTTGTGAAATTCACTAGTCAGCACTATTCATGTCTACAATATTAAAATAAATAAAATTAAAACATTTTCATATAATTTATTTCTGATATTCATCAGTCAGCACTATTCATGTCTACAATATTAAAATAAATCAAATTAAAACATTTTCATATAATTTATTTCTGATATTCATCAGTCAGCACTATTCATTTCTACAATATTAAAATAAATAAAATTAAAGTGTTATGGTAATTTTGTATTCAGCAATCTGACTGTTTAAATTTTACTTGAACTTAAACGTTAAATTGAAGCATATTAAAATTTTGAACAAGGTTTATTTATTTGAACTATGAGTCACGAGACTCTTGAAAGGAAAATCTGAAAAATTCATAACATTTTCAAGATTTCTTTCTTGGTTGCTGGATCTTAATATGCCAAAGAAGATTTTGATAACGAGACTCGGTACAAAAGATTGAAATATCTTTTGCGTTTTAACTTTATGTGAAATAATAATTATTAACCTTTGCGTTGTAAGCCACTCAGCAACCTCTGCCTTTGCAGCTTTTGCCATCTACCTTTTTAAGTACAATTACCAAGTTTTTTGATTCTGTAAAATCTCTGAATCGTATATAAGAAGTATCAAAAGATTTTTATTGCAAAAGTATTCAGAGAGAAATAGTTAAAGAAGACATTTTCTTATGTCTTTTATTTTTTTTTATTTCTTACGCAATATTTTTATTTTTCATACTTAAATCTTAACAATTGTATTTTCTTGAAATTATTAATTTTTAGTCATTTTTAAATTATTAATAATTTTCTAGGTTTTGATCAAAATATAAGGAAATAGTTATATTATATTTGAAAAGGATTCTTAAGGTTTTATTATTTTGAAACTGTTCTCAAGCTCTGGAAAACCAGTTTCGAACATAATTTGATCATTGTCTAAATTTTGATCTGTAATTTTTTGAGTGTCTCGAACTGAAATTTGAATTTATCGATAAAAAAACGAGAAACTATTTTATGAAAATATTTTAAATATGCAATACATGATATATGAAAATATGGAGGACGCAAACTCTGTGTTAAAAAATTGATACAGGCAATTTAAAATATGAAAAACAAAATTTTAGGTTAACAGACAAAATATATAAAAATATGTATTCGCATGAATTTTTGTAAAACTACAATACTTGATATTATTTTGGAGACAATGAAAGTGAAGAATAAAAATACTGTCGGAAAAATGAACACTTTTATTATCGGTAGGTTAGAGGGTTGGTCATTATTGTCTAATAATATTAATTTTTGTAATTCGTAGTGTTTATAGTTTCACAAAAATAATATTAATTTCTGTAGTTTTACAAAAATTAATATTATTAGACAATAATGACCAACCCTCTGACCCGCCATTAACAAATTGAAAAGTATTCATTTTTCCGACAGTATTTTTATTCTTCACTTTCATTGTCTCCAAAATAATATCAATAAGTCTTAAAAAAACTTGAGAAAATTGCAAACAAAAATTGAGTTCAGAGAAGTTTGCTCGACAACCAGAAACTCAGTTTCCGGAAACCGAGTTAGCCCAGTTGAGTCCATTAATGTGTTAATTCGATAACACATGATGACAAATGATTGTGTAAAATATCGGAACACTACATTTCGTTCATAATACCATTTATAAACGGTATCATGCATCATCAATAATTAATTGATAGGGTAACAATACTTCTGTGATTAATTATACCAGTTTCACGATGTGCTCGATGTTGAGTATAAGAGACGTTCAATAATTTGTTGTTCAACAGCTTTTCATGATCGATGATTCATTTCATGCTTTTCGACATGATGTATTTGTTTATTCTGTTGTTACTTAATTGGTTGTTACCAATGACAGAAGGTCATTATTTGTTGTTCGACAGCTTTGATCTCCCTGTTTACATATTATAATTAAAAAATTCTTTTAAGAAGCTTCGTTAGAAATTGCACCAATACAATTTTGTTCGATATCCGCAAATATAGTAAAAATTCGTTTGTATAGAGATGCAAATTTTGATGTAGGTATCATCGAGAGGAAAAAGGTTAATTTTTTTATTTCTGCATTGTATAGATAAATTAGCGATTACTAGTTACGCGAATCCAATACATATCCCTAATCAATTGTAAGTAGGAATATAATTTCACGTGTTTAATCAACGATTAGGAGTACACAAGTCTGAAGATATCGTTAGATTTGTAATAAATGCAGAGATTTGTACAGATGAACTGTGTTTATTGGTATGGTTGCAATGAAAGAATCATTTTTCTAAGATTACAGAAATTTAGGGCTTTTAAAACGTGTTTATGGGAGAAGTCACGTGCAGAATACTTATATTTGTTGAAGTATTTGAGATTAAGTATGTTCAAGTTTTGGAGGTTATGTATGCTGAAATTTTTGAGGTTAGGTGAAGATACGTTGTTGCATATTGACTGATTTCGAATCAGAGGATTTGATATGATTTTATGATAAATATGTACGAAATAAAATCTATGATTGGTTTTATATGATGAGTCGAATAATCAAATATAAATTTACGGATTGTGTTAAATAATGAACCAAGCAATTTACAGATTTGGTCAAACAATGAAATATAAATTTACAGATTGCATCAAATAATGAATCAATCAATTTACAGATTGGGTCAAATAACGAAATAACGAATTTACAAACTGGATTAAATAATAAAATAACCAGTTTACAAATTGAGTCACACAATTGTATAACCAATTTAAAAATTGAATAAAATAATTAAATAAGTAGTATACAGATTAAGTAAAATAACGAAATAATCAATTTACAAATTACTATTTGTTTAAACATACGAAGAACCATTTATGATACGTTTATGCAGTCATTTTCATCAAACTTCAAATCACAAATTAACACACCATAACTAATTTATTAAACTTAAATAACTTAATGTCATTTTGAGTTCATTTTGTATCATCTGTATCAGACTTTATTCATTTCAAAATCAATCACAGGTTGCTCTAATTGGCAACCATTTTGAAAGCGTTAATTTACATACGGGACCATATTAATTTACTATAAGATAATTTACAGTAATATTAATTTATAATATTGTTTGCATCATAATTTTCATACAGCTACGAACGTCAAATTAATTTACTACAAGTACTGTTTCATTAAATCATGTCAAATTTTCAGTGCTTTCAACCATCTGATATACAATTTATTATTTATCACCGAATTTCAATAAATTTATTTGAAATAACTCATAATTTTCAGCAGAGTATACTTTATTTCATAAGATACAGTACACGAAGTTTTAAAGGAACAAAACAAGTAACTTGATCAAAACGAATTATTTTAAACAAATTTATATTGTTTCTTTAAAAATTCATGAACTACATCCGAAGCTAACTTTCATGTACTCAAGTTCTATTTATAATAACATTTCATACAAAATTTCTACGCCTTAAGTTATTAAATATTAGTTATTAATTTTGCACAATTTGCAAATCATGCAAATGCACATTGTTTAAATTACTTTCCAATATTTCCATATTTATATTCGTTATAAAATTTCAGTTTATATTATTCCAAAACGAACATACGTTTAATTTTTAATTTACATCGAATTTGAGACTCGAATCCCCAAATCTCCAAACTACCTATTAACTAAATACCCAAATTCCCAGATTGCAGAATTTCTAAATTTTGAAAACCTTACATCCCCAAATCTCTAAACCCTCATATACCTAAATTTCCAAATTTACAAGTTTCCAAATTCCTAAATCCTGAAATCCCTACATCATAAATTTGTACACCCCTAATTTCCTACACTTCCAAATCTCTAGACCCCCAAATAGATAAATTCCCAAATTCCCAGGTTCCCAAATACTTAAATCCTAAAATCCCTACATCTGCAAATCTTTAAACCCCAATTAGTTAAATACCCAAATTCCCAGATTGCAGAATTCCTATATTCTGAAAACCTTGCATCCCCAAATCTCTAAACCCCCAAATAGCTGAATTCCCAAATTACTAAAACTCTACATCCCCACATCCCTAAATTCCTACACCTCCAAATCTCTAGACCCCGAAATAGCGAAATCCTCAAATTCTCAGATTCATAAATTCCTAAATCCTGAAATATCTACGTCCTCAAATAGCTGAATTTCCAAATTTCTAAATTTTGAAATCCCCACACCCCCAAATGCCTTATTCCAAAAATCCTAAACCCTGAAATCTCCAAATCTTCAAAATTCTAGAGCCCCAAATCGCTATATCCCCAAATCTGTATTATCAAATTCCTAAATCTCCAAATCTCTAAATTTCTACATCCCTAAATCCCTAATTTCCTACATTTCTAAATCTCTAGACCCCCAAACAGATAAATTCCCAAATTCCCAAATACTTCAATCCTGAAATCCCTACATCTGCAAATCTCTAAACCGCCAAATAGCTAAATTCCCAAATTCCTAAATCTCTACATCGAATTCGAGAACAAACAAAAAGTTACAAGCCGTGCACAAACATGAACCGTAACAATAAACGCAGTTCTGTAATTTCACTTATTCGTTATGCGTGCAGCGTGCATGTCGCTGCCATTTTGGAGAATATCGCATCGTGAAAATGACGAAGAAAAGAAAGAAAGTCGCGCGAACAAGCACAAAGTCGTTAATTAAAGTCGTCGTATGAGCGAAAAACGAAGATTGTATCCGTGCTTTCGATACTCGTTATATCGGTGTGCATGCACAGAATGATGCCACGTTGTTCGTATGATGAGCTTCCACCGTATGTAGTGTAAAAAAAAAACGAATAGCAACCGAGAGATACGTGTGAGAGAATCCCGTGCTATTGTAAGAAACGTACTCCTTTGCTTTTGCAACCGAAAAACGAGATAAAAACGACGAGACGACGCAAATCTCGTCGTTATTCTCGCGAAACACGAATGACTGCGATTTTGTATGCGTGTTATATATAACTATGTAACATTTCAAAAGATCCCTAGTGTTTTTTCTTCTCTTGTACAGAAGTAACGAACAGTTTAATTTGAGTGCGAAATTTTTATTTGTTCATTTTTTGACAATCAAATTTTACTTTTATTTGTTCATTTTTTGACTGTCAAATTTTTCTCTAATTTTCTTGATGTGTTTAATTAGTTTATCTAGTTAGTTAAATAATTTAACAAGTTAGAAATTATTTGATGGAATGAAAAGTTTGAACACATTACTTACTGACGAATCGTAATTTTGATGGAAGATTAATAAATGTTAGATGTTAAATTCATTTGAAACTTGATTGGAATAATAAAAGTTGGTTGTTCTGTTCGAATCGAATTCAGTTTTCCAGTTTACAGCTTTGAAAGTTTTCAAATTTTTGAAATTTTTAAGTCACCTACCAGATGTCCAACGTCGCTTGCGTGTCAAGGACCATAGTCCTTGTGTGCCAATGGATGGCCATATAACGAGAGCCCACTGTATAAGTTTATAAAATAGTCTCGTTTTCAAACGGTAAGTAATGTGTTTAAAGTAATTACGGTACAAAAGACGCTAAAATAGAATTATTAGTTGTTGAAATTAGTAAACAATTGGTGAAATGTAATGTTTATTGGCTCCTTTTTGATTGAGTTCGCGGTTGAACCGGCACGTGCTGTGATACAAAATTTTGTATTTCGCTTTTTACTGGAAGTTCGATCAATTAAACTAATTATCTACTACACTGAATACTTGTGCCATCGATATTTTAGTCACGAATCAAAATATAAACGCGTTTATTTATTAGCTTTTCTCGTGTCACTTTAATTAAGTTCTCATATCAATTGTACACAAAAATTCGCTTTTTATCAAAAGCTAGTTTATTAAAAATCGCCAATTTTTAATATTTAGTGGTTTAGCTTAAGGTAAAAATATTGTTTCACTAGATTGAAAAAGTAAAAAATGATGATGAAGTATTGAGATATTTATTTACTTAAAGAACGTGCCAAATACGTGTGAATTTAGAGCAAAGGTGTAGCGTTTCATTTACATATCAATTTGTTTAAAACATATCATTAAAAATATTTGAAAGAACATTAAACAATTTGTTCTTATATTAAACAATATTTTCTTCGTTTATAAACATTTCACACTAAAATGACGAGTGTTGAAAGTATACAAGTGTATTTGCTTCCAGATTGAAATGAAATTTGATATTAAAATATTTAATTTAATATTTAAATCTATTATCTGAAGTATAGGTATTCTGAACTGCAATAAAAGCATCTTAGTTTCTTACAATCTACTGAAAATTATAATTAATTTTTTTAAATTTATAATCTGTTGTATCGATAGGTTTGGTTGTTCTAGTGTTAAATAAATAAGTTTGATATTTGCAATCATACTACGAAGCCATCAATCATCTCACAAAGATGTTGGAATATTTTCCGACAAGAAAACGTTAAATTCGTAAACAATGTGAGAGATTTTATTAGAGACTGAAGTATAATTAGTTCTTCAATAAGTATCTTTAACTTATTTACAACAGGTTTGTTAGAAATAAAAATATATCGGTTTGTTGTTGATATTAAATATATTTATTAACGTTATATAATTTTTTATGTTAAAATGAAGATATTCGGCAAAAAATTATGAAAAATAAATTACTAAGACATTGTAAGTTTGTAGAATACACTGTGTTGTAGAATTTTTATTTGAAAATTTATAACTTCGAGAAATTAAAAATTAGTAGCAATAACAATGTAAAAATTTATTCAATTGTAACTCGAAATTTCGATAAAAAATTGAAGAGTAATTCAATTAATTGATTATACTTGGCTTCGTAGAGAAATAAAATTAATGAACTGGAAGCTCCAATCGGAGATTTGAAAGTTTGCAAATTAAGGCCCTTAGCAATTGTTAAATTTATAATTTAGCAACTGAAATGTATTACAGTTCAAATTTTTTAAATTCTTAACGTTAAAACAGCAAGTAACATAATCGAAAGATTTGCCATTCGAAAAAATTTGAATTTAATTAAGAAAAGAAAAATTGTGAAATAGTGTGGCAAAAGATTGACCCGAATGAGTTATTTGTTTAAGTACTGTTTCATACCCTCTCGCAAATGCACGATTTGAGTGAATGTTGAATGATTCGATGACTGTCAATAACCAAAAAATGAAAATCATGCGGTATTTAATATCACTGGATATAAGATTACATTTATGTGTAGATTGTGTAAAATACGGAATAGGATGAAACGATATTATTGAAGTTATTGAATTGTTGACTGTAGGTGTTTACGACGGTTAAATATATATATACATGATAGAGTATAAGATATAAATAAAAAAGCAAAAGAAATAAAATCGTAATAAAATCGGCGTTCCATCATTCGGTAACACAAATACAGAAATTATTATTACTTTTAAATCGTGATCAAAATTCTATGCATTTTCTTCTTGGTATAAACCATTGAAAACAAACGAATACAATTTTTCGTAATATCCTAGTGTACCGTAGGCAACCCAGGAGTTGTCGCGTAGGCTGACCCAAGTGTTTAGAAGGTCTACTGACCCAATTGATCAGAATAGAAAAATGGACACCTAGACTCACACATATTTTCGGCGGTAGATTACCTCGAACGGTCCACACACCAATTAAGCCAAAAACGACAGTCGACAAACGTCTCAAGACTGAGTGAGATAGTGCAAATTGCGTGATGCAGTTATTGTCGTTATTCTTATTTGCCGATATGTCACGTTGCAAGTGTTCACGGTGGGATAGTAGCGACCGGGCTTCTTTCACTTTGGGTCAACCTCCTACGCGCCAACTCCTGGGTTGACTACGCTACAAGCGTCTAATTTATTGTTAAATTAATATTTGTGAACGATGGTCATCCATGATTAAATTTACCTTCGAATGGAATTTCGTTTCTGATATCACCATTGTCGATACTTTCATTCACATAATTACGATTACGATGAAATGTGCAAGTGAATGAAGTGTATATTTGCGTAAGACGAAACAATCGATGCAAGAGTGTACTGTAAAATATTTTACTACATTATTTAACTATTAACGATTCTGCGAGGATGTAAATACTTCTGTTCACGAATCGTTTAGTTCTTCGCCTCACTGAATCGAAGGATTCGCATGGAGATCATGTTGCGATGCCACCCTGAAGTGTATGACGTGTGAAAAACCATTGAAGTCGCGAGAGAAAGATACGTCTCTGAAAACCTACCGAATTTAATAGAATAAGTGAATCGAGAAAACGTGGGTGAACGAACCTGGACAAAATGAAATTTAAATTATCCGACACGGTGTTGGACGGATCATGTGAGAGAACAAATAAAAATGTCAAATTTGGTTATTTTAACACTTGGGAGTTTGGAAATTTGATAACTGGAGAATGACAAAATTTGAAAATTTTTGAAATTTGTAAATTTGAAGTTTTGGAATTTGCGAAGTTGAGAATTTTAGAATTGGACAATTTGGAAATTTTAGAGTTTAAAGATTTGAAGGTTTTGGAAATTTGGGAATTTGGGGATTTAAGAATTTAGGAATTTCGAAATTTTGGAATTTGATAATTTGGGAATTTGAAGAACAGGGAATGTAAGAATTTCAAGGTTCAAAGCAAGTTAGAAATTTAGTAACTCAAGGTTTCTCTAGATTTCGAAGTTTCCAAATTACCAAAATTCGAAATGTCCACATCCCCTAATGTCTAAATTTTTCAAATTTCTAATTTTCAAATTTTCATACTTCCACTTTTCGAAGTTTCCTCCATCTGCAATCTGTTCAAATTTGCAATTTGAAATCTCCAAATTTAAAAATTTCCTAAATTAAAATTTTGTTGAGGTAATAATATAAAAATTTCTAATTGTCAACTTTCCACATTAAGAATTTGACTATTCATCACGAATCAAACAAACCATATCAGATCACATATCCGTCGATTTTCACCCTCGTTATGTTCCTCTTTAATTTCGAACAAATTTTAATATACTGAAAATTTGGACAAGAACACATTAATTTAGAAGTGTCCTAAAGTTTTATTGGTTCGTAACTAACTTTGTCCAATATTAAAAAACAAATGTTTATCACAATCATGCAAGATATCAACATTTGATAATAAAACATTTTACGTAATGGTATACAAAATATGTATTTTTTAAATTCTTACAAGCAAGTTGGTTGTAACTTTTCATAAACACTCAAGGAATTTAATTCAAAGGAGGATTCTAATTCAACTTTCTTCACTGTAAATACAGTCACACTAGACACCCGTTATATTGCCATATATACACTCATAGTAACCGAGAATTTTTGAAGTTGACAATATATTGAATTTCCAAAAATATCCTTCTTCATAAATTCCCATGTTCTACGACGTCTGAAATATTTCATTACCATGAATATGGCAATATAACGAAAGTATAAAAATATTAAAAATTGATTATTCTCCGATCCTTCATCCTACAAGCATTCGTTTCCTTTATCACCAATAAAACTCGAAACACTTTTCGGAAAAGATCAGCAACAAAAATTTATAGTCCCGAAACGATATACAGCCAATTTCACTCGTGAAAGAGCGACGAATCCAATCAAAATGTTCAGCTGTTAAAGTGAACATTGAAAATGAACGTTAAATGAACGAACAGTCGGTTACGTTAACACTAAACATGCCAGCGTATAATGCACACATAATTTGAAATTAAAAATAAAATAAAAAAATGAATATACATATTAATTCCTTATCTCGGTAAAAGTCAACATAAATTTCAAGAAAAGTGTCTTGACAAAATTGGTAATTTAAAATACACAACTTGTAAACCGGTCAATCGACCGGTTCGGTAGATTTAGTGTTAACGGGAAACCATCAGCTTCCAAGAGTATGTCAGTGCGTCGATTCGATAAACGAACGAGAAAAGAGGCTAGAAGAATAGTGAACGAGAAGGACTCCAACTGTCCTCGTGTAAATAATCTGGCCTTAATATATTTTGCACGGTATGTATACATACGTTATTTACAAGACACGAACGGACAGAGGAGCGTTTCTCCTATTGTGAATACGATCATCCCCTCGAGTCGAATGTTTAATCCTTTGCCTTACGATAACACGAAAAAGAGGCTAAAAAATACGAGTGTGACTCGTAAAGTAGGTCCAACAATGTAGACACAAAAATTAAAAACGCTGCATTTAATTATCACGCATTCTTTGATATGCCCTGACGTAGAAAGAACATGGCTGCCTCTGAAACAGGTTATAAAGAGAGATGTAAGGCAAGGGGTTAAGGGCGTATCGCAAAACTGTACAATAATCACGCGCATAACATATGTTACATACATGAACATATGCATATAGTATAATATAAATATAATTAATAATATGCATACCTGCGTCGATGTAATTATACGATGTCCCATGTAACGTGATCCCGAGATGGATACTTGTACTAAGCCTACTAATAAATTATCGCATATGCTGGTACCAACGGAGATAAATATATGAACAAATCTGAATAAAGAAACGATTAATGTATAAACTTTCATTGTATCATTTTCCGCTGCATTACCTATGCCTTTCGATGGAGTAAATATCCTAGTGCTCTAACGAGCCTCAGTAATTAACAAGTCAGTGGAAATTTTATCAATAATAACAACTCTGTTTATTTTGAATGTTTAATCAAGATGTAACAGCAAAATGACTTTACATAGATACAACTATAAATTTGTGTGTTTCAGTATATCACATATTGTTGTACGAGTCAATTTTAATAAGTTGCTTTGTGAATGTAACTTGTTATTATACGGCACGAAAATACTTATTTCTCAGTTTTTAATCATTTGTCAGAGGACTTAAATTGGTTGAAAATTTATATCCTTTTGAAATTCTTACTGTGTTTGAAAAAAAACACTAATATTATTGCTAACACTGCATTCCAAATGACGTCCATTTTGAACTCATGGTCTTAGCATTTTTAAATAGCAGAAAATAAAAAAAAGTAGCTTAAATATTTTAAATAGTAGAAAGTATTAAAATAGCTTATGAAATAGCAGATAATAGCTTGAATATTAACGTCACTTTACAAGGTATTGTAATTTAATTATGTCCTTTATTCTCGCATGAATTTTGCATTTCAACTAATATTATTAATATTATTAATTTCTACTGTGTTACATTCAACGGATGCAATTTGAAGTTCATCGGTATTGTCGTTGTATATAAATGTGTATCGACAATCTATCCTACTGTATTATATCCACCATATAACCAAAGCGTTGTATTGATCTAAATGATTATTCAGTTTAATAACCAAACGCCGGCTCGTACTTTAAACTATAATTTAACTGATAATTTATCATTCGAACGGACCTAGTTAAACTAAAATGTTGAAAATTGATGGTACACACGAGGATCGATGAGAGTGTTTATGTTTCGTTAAATTTTAACGTCAGTTATTAATGAACGTGTAACGAAGCTACGCCGGTGAATAAATAATATTCGTTTTGGCATCAATTTTGAAATTTTCGAAATACAAACAGAATCGATAATTGGAAGATTATGCAGCAGTTTCCAAGTTGAACTACATTTTGCAGGCAAAACGGGGAAATTAAATTTTATTGTACTTTCAATCCTACTAAGCTGTGAACGGAAATGTACAAATAATAAATCACAAGCAACATTACGCTTTTAAAAAATATATATCGACTTTTATATAAAGAGAAAATAGGTACCCACAAATTTATTTTCTATCACTCGGTTATTTATTTTCCCAATTTAATTCCAGTTTGAAAGTAGATTACGCATTGGAGTGAATCTACCATCTCCTTACCAAAAATATGAATACTCAATCCCTAGATAGCCAAATCGCTGAATCCCCAATTTGCTGAATTACTAAATTCATAAATTCCCAGATCTCTAGATTTCCACATCTTCAAATTCTGATGTTCTTAAAAATTCTTTGAACAAAATGGTTTCTTTCTACCATTTTCAAATCTTGAAATCCTCAAGTAGCTAAATTCTCCTTCCAGGTTCCCAAATTCCTAACTCCTGAAATCCCTACATCCCCAAATCTCCAAACTACCAAATAGCTAAATATCCAAATTCCCAGATTGCAAACTTCCTAAATTTTGAAAACCTTACATCCCCAAATACCTAAATTTCCAAATTTCCAAGTTTCCAAATTCCTAAATCCTGAAATCCCTACATCATAAATTTGTACACCCCTAATTTCCTACATTTCCAAATCTCTAGACCCCCAAATAGATAAATTCCCAAATTTTCAGGTTGCCAAATACTTAAATCCTGAAATTCTTACATCTGCAAATCTCTAAACCCCCAAATAGCTAAATTTCCAAATTTCTAAATTTTGAAATCCCTACACCCCCAAATGCCTTATTCCCAAAATCCTAAACCCCGAAATCCCTAAATCTTCCAAACTCTAAAGCCCCAAATGGCTAAAACCCCAAATCTGTATTATCAAATTCCTAAATCCCCAAATCTCTAAATTTCTACACCCCTAAATCCAAAAATTCTCAAAAATCCCTGAAAACAAATTCCATTAACTCATTAAAGTCCCAACGAAAAATAACAACCTTGTCTGCAACGTATTCTGTATCAAAATTTTTGCTTAAAACTAAAAGATTTAATAACTCGACAAGCTCTATAAAAAATCCTGGTTACATTGAATGCACGTCCAACGGTTGCGTTACATTGTTAAGCTTCGCACACTACGGTTAGGTTAGGTCCTTTATCGAAAAAAGTCTGTTCCACGCCATTCATTCTATCGGCAAATGCTTCGAATCGCCAAAAATGCAAAAACTACCTCCATATTGGAGTATTGATATCCGGTGACCCTGAAGAGAATCATTCAACTTGCTGCCCTTCGTTTGCGACGCACAAAGACCGCAAAGGGTGCTTTCCATTTATACCGTTCAAAGAGACAAAAGCACACGCTGTTCGTAGATCCGTTATTCGGGGATCAAATGGATTGAGTTGTATCGTGTTTAGCCGCCATGTCATGAAATGACTGATGGCCGAACACCGAACGTACCATGTTGCAGCCACTAACAAAATGAAACCGCCACTGAAAGTCGGTGACCCAGGTATGAAAGAGCCCTGTAATTCGTACAAATTGCTGAATGGAATTTGGATACGTTTCCAAAATTACTGCGAGATTTTATTAGACCAATATACTCGTTCCATACAATTTCATACATTGTTAAATTATGTTACATATAACATGTAACGGATCCTCTGTATTTTCGTGGTAACAATTTTTCAAACAGACTTTTCAATTGATTTAATGAGAGAGAAGCAAAAGGATAAATATTTGGCTCAGTTCAATTAAATGTATATTTAGTTTAGTTCAATTAAATGTATATTTGGTTCAGTTCAGTTAAATGTATATTTGGTTCAGTTCAATTAAATGTATATTTAGTTTAGTTCAATTAAACGTATATTTGGTTCAGTTCAATTAAATGTATATTTAGTTTAATTCAATTAAATGTATATTTGGTTTTAGTTCAATTAAATGTATATTTAGTTTAATTCAGTTAAATGTATATTTGGTTCAGTTCCATTAAATGTATATTTTGTTCAACTTAACACATTGACTGCCACACTGAAGAAATTCAAAATTGCATCCAGTAATGTTTTAATTTTTAAGAAATTTTACCAAATATTTTCATAATATCTTGTTACATTTATTTTCCATAGATCCATGTAATTAATGCAAGAATTTTCGATTAGGATAGTGAAGAAATTTTTAATAATACATATTAGATCAGTGCAGAAACTTAAGGGTCACCCATATCTGGATGACATGGCTGTTAACGTGTTAATTAAATGTATATTTAATTCAGTTAAGTTAAATTTATGTTACAATAATTTATGAACGCATAAACTGTAACATCTCCAAAGAAAATGAATACAGTTCAGTTAAATTTGAAAATTCGATTATTTATAAATGCATAAACACCTCCAAGAAAAATGGAATATACTACTAATACATTTACACTAATACTATAACTTAGATTTTCTATTACATGTAAAATTGTTAGACTCGTGTGATCATTAGAACATTTTACGCGTATTATCCCTGCGTGATGTATACTTACAAGCAGCGAACAAGATGAGCACACTTTTTTATGGAGAGCATTTCTTCGGCATTCACGGTGAAAATTATATGTTAATGGAAGGAAACAGCGAACAGATGAGGGTGCACAAAAACGAGTTGAGCAAACAGGAAGGGAAAATATGTGGTGCCAGAAAGTTGCATGAGAACGATGATGAGCGAAGTTTAGGGGTGCACGATGGAAACTGTGATATTTTTCTTGAGAAAGGGTCCTTGTCTGAGGATATCGTAAAGCTGATTCTGTCGTAAACGTATTCCAGGAAAATTTGTGATTTAAGATTGCGCATTTTGCAAATTTCATATTGTAGACGGGGTAATAAAATATGTCATCTGGATAGAAATACATTTTTTTCGAAAAGGAAATGAGGTGTAACAAAAAGCAAATTCAGATGATATGCTTGTTAATTTTCTATTAGTAATTATTTTCATTATCAAACGAAAATTTTATTTAACATAGAGCATCTGGTTTCGAAGAATTTTTAAGATTCTGCAATTACATATTTTCTGCTTGTGTCTAAATAAATTTTAATAACTGCTAAATTTGTTTATAAACGATATTCAATATAGGAATTTTTTTCCCAAAAATTGAGAAAGAAATTAAGAAGTTAGAATGAATGTCCAATTTGAATTACTTTATTTAATAGATATTCAAATATTAAATATTTAAATTACACAATTAATTGTGTAATTATGATAAAAAATGGTGTACTGTAAAACTTGATAATTTATAAAAAAATTCAAAAAGTTCTCGCTATCAAAATTTAATATTTTCTAAAATTGTACGCCATCATTTTCAACAGTTTCAAATATAATTAACATAAAACATGGTTTGTACGTTAAACATGTTTCATAAATGAATATCAGATGCATCGATTGAAGTGACATAATTTCACCCTTTGTCGTAACACTTTGTGGCTGCCGACTGTAAATTTCATATACGATCGATTAATTCTACTAATCTGAGCTCTCCGTTAACAATTTAATTACAGCATTGTTACAGTCCGATTGCAATTCGTTTAATTATTGCACGCCGTTTAATAATTCGAATAAATTACCGAACCGAATTTATCGAATCATAAATGAGACATCACTGCAAATAAACGAATAATATTTTAAACAATATATCAAAATAATACCGCGACAAGTTATTCAATGGTCGTCGCGCTGTATGTTCGGTCAATGTGAAAACATTTTAGAGGCGTTTATGAACCGAATCCAATTCGAGCGGACACGAGTAATAAAAGCCAAATTGGTTCTGTCCGATTTGAACAATGAAAGTGCGAAGAGTGATTAATTAAGCGATACGTGTGATAAACGGATATGGCATAAACGACTAACAGCCGGTACATTATGGTGTAGCATGGAAAATATGTACTCATTCAGAGCATTATGCAGCCTGACATCGGATCACGTCGATACGCATTATTATATTTTCCATTGCTCTCGTGAAACCTCGTTATATCGCTCTTCCTCTTGCTGAACATTACACCTTATACAAATTTACGTATCCCATGAGCGCAATGGGATACAATTTTATAATAATAACAGTGTGGAAAAACGAGATCAGAATTACTTGGAAATTAATACTGCATTGACGAAACTGTTACTTTGGGAACTATAGATCCCGCTCCATAAGTTTCTTATTGTAAGTTACACACTTTGTTCAAGTGCTTTTCTTGAAATCTGCATTGGTTTTCATCAAGATTAATATATGTGTACTAATTTATGTTTTGTCATTTGTTTATTTATTTTTTAACTTCAGTTTTCATTTCAAATTAAGTAGGTTTAGTGTTAAAGACTTTATTTGGTGATAACTAAAAGCAATGTAAAAGTATTCTTAATAAGTCACGCCATTGCAGCAAAGCGCGCGATGTAGCGTCATGACGTCATACATGTCTAAGGACCACATGTAGATGTCACTGTTTAGACAAAGGCGAATTGCAAACGTACCTCCCAAGAGTTACCGTAATTAAGGGTACACTGTAATTTCTACTAAATTTAATTATTATTTATATCTTAAAATTGATTAATTTGTTAGGAACTTAGAAAGTCTGAGAATTTAGAGATATGAGGTTTTGGAAATGTACAAATGTAAATCTGTCGTTTGGAAATTTTTAAACAAACTTTTGTATTTAGGAATATAGACGTTAGGGATTTAAAACTTTGGTTTACCAAACTTCTAAAAGATTGGTTGAAAATTGGAGAGAGAACTTTGTACAACGTAATTCAAGTTAGAACAATGTAAAAATTTGATGGTTAGGTTTTATATAATTTCAGAGTGATTAACTCGCTTCTTACTTTTTCAGTGATCGAATATTTTAATTTCTTAACTTACTTGCAATATTTTTCCTATTATAAAAATATTTCCAAGTATAAAGATTAAAATCTATTATCTTACGAGATTCGAGGAGACCTTGTAACGACAATTCGAAATCGGAATCGCAAACATCGCTATAGTCGTCACGGTCCAGACTCAATATACTCGATAACGGTACTTGTCTAACTGGACCAACATAACTTTGCCAGCCGATGACCAAGTAAATTGTAGATACCGCATCCTCGACGGTCGGGATATGACCTCGATGATTATTCAATTTAATGAGCCATTGTAGACGCCCTCTGAAACGTGACGTTTACACCGCAACCGATTTCCAAGCTTCGAACGATCGGCTGTTCATGCTTAACGAGTTCGCGGACCTCTCTCTGTTTCTCTTTCTCTCTCCCTCTCTTTCTCTCCACGCTCCCCATCGCTTCGTCCATAAACGCGTGAAAGTTCTCCGGTGTTCACGTACACGCGAACAGAACACCAATACGCGAAAGGTTCACGGTGTTTCCTCTTGCTAGAATTTCGATCCTATGACAAGCACGCAATTCGAGCCCACCGATAATTAGTAGACACTTGGAATCAAATTAATCCGCAATACGACGACGGGATGGCTCTCTACGTTCAGCCATTAATTAAGGATCACCGTTCAAGGATTATACGCTGGTCTACCGAATCGTCCTCCATTACAATGGTAAATAAAACCTCAACAATCGTTTGGTAATGACAGTACATTTGTTCCATATACTAATCGAATAACCGGACCTGATGACGCGGCCCACTTGATAGGTTATTACGAGGAAGACATTCGGTCGTTTGAATTAACCGCCAAATCTTCGGTGTAAATACGTCCCAGATCCTAAATCCCATCGGACAATATACTAGGCGGTGAAATGTAATAATAGTCCGATGTTTTATGAAAGAAATTTTAATAAATACCTGGGACACTGAAATGTCTTTTCTCTTTGGGGAGAATCTTTAGAACGAGAGAAGTCGTTGAGGAGGAATTCGTCTATAAACCCTATCGGTCCTGCAGTTGAAATAAACTTGAGCTATATCCACTCGAGGCTTCAACGTTAGAGAAAATTTACTTACGTCCAAAAATATATGAGACCATTAAAAAATGGATGAAACTGAATTATGTCAGGTTAAACTCAATTATAGTTATATCAGGTCCATGAAAATAATTGCATCAGTGAAAATGGATATGAACATTTAACTGTGAACCGCGGGATGAATCTCATCGATCCAGATAGCGGTGCACATACTCAAAACGCTGAATGTTGTTTTCGTGAAACGAGAGCCAATATTTCACGACATGGAACGGAAAGAGCATTATATTGGTAACATAGCTGAATTATTGTTTCAGCGGAAGTATGATTTTGATACAAGAATGGTTGCGTTGTTTGATATAATAGCATTTTCCCAATTTCTATTAGAGATAATTAAGAATAAAGTTTAGTATTTTATGTCCAAATTGATGTTGACTCGAACATAAAATTATTTTTGCGAATATGTAAAAAATGGCTGTGGTAATATCCATAGAGAAAAAGTAGTGACGTCATATTTCAAAGTCAGATCGATAAGAAATCGCTAAAATATCGGTATAATTATTACTGTTCATTTCGTGGAAATGCTATGAAATTTCCATGACTCGAAAAACGCATAAACCATAAGACACCACTGAAGTTGCATTTCGAAAAACATTTCACATCTTTTCGTATATCGTGCGAATGCGAATTAAAACCATCTGGTCCATCTAGATTGAATTTTTCCTCGTCACTAAATATCACTTACAAAAAACAAATTGTAACTACAAAACATTCGTTTGTTATAAAATAAATGTTTTTACTAACATTTTCCCAATCAGAACTCATGTTTGCTTTACCGAACGAAAGTCTCGTTGATTTATCTTCTTTTTTCAGTAGTGGTGCCGATATCGATTTTGCCGTAACAATGTGCGGATACAATGGTTTTATGAATGGTATTTTTTGCAACATTTCATTTGCAATCATCTCGCAGTTGAATCAATGATATACACAAATTAGAAGCTAATCGTAGAGTTCTACGTTTATCTCGAGGAACTTTTGTAGGGCGATCTAAACAGTTCCTATCGCCATTACGTCTTTTATTTATAAGCGGCAATAGCACTTTTTGAACGACCATTTTGTTTCGCAGTATAACCTTTGCCTTCAATGCGGAAAGCATCGATCACGACTTTTTCTCTTTCTGAAAGTTCTTTTCACGAGGCATTTTACTTTCTAACTTTTATAAACGAATCTTACGAATGTAAAATGAAACAAATGAAGGTAACATGATTTGTCTACTTATGAAACTCGATTGACGTCGTCATAAAGAAAATATGCAAGGTTTATTTATAAAACTTAAATATCAAGTGAAACCTAGATTAATATTTACGTTAATGTCAATTCCATTTTACACGGTTTATTGTTTACACGCTAAAAATTAGTATTTAAGGAACAACAATAATTTCGTACCAAAAACTTAGGTCAAAAATAAGGAATGATTTATGCAACACACTGTATCTGGTATTCTGGAGTCGAACATATTAATGTCTATAATCCACATGTTTAATACAGGTATTAAAGCTTTCATACAGGTATTTCTATTACGGCAATCTTTTGATAAAATCAATAGCACCACTTTATTCGCGTTAGAAGTGCAGAATAATGCACGTGGAGATAGTTATTCTCGTACATGTGAAGTACTAATCCTGTGATGTGATTTAATTGCTGTTAAGTGGCGAATAGAAGGGGAGTCGAGTTTGCATAAAGTTTTTAGCGTAGCCTGTAACGCTTATTGACAGCTTTGAGAATGAACCCTTTAGATTGAAGGGTTTCGGGGTATTAAACAGTAAAGTCGAGCAGTGTCTAGCGAAGTGGATCGATCGTTATACCAATCGATATCTTCTGTGATGTACATAAGCACTTACTCTGCGATAACAAGTTTGGTGTAGAACTCCTCTTTAAAGTTGCATACTTACGCAAGATACATAGCAAATTTCAGTAGACGTCGTATAAATAATGGTAGATGAAGTTAATTACTGCATTCCAATTTAATGCTGTTTGTCTTTCTCTCAAGAGAGACTTGACAAATTGTCAGTAAAGTGTACGCTTCGATGTCAATGTTTAAGATGAGAAATTGATGAATTTTTTTCTTCTTTTTTACTTGTTGTAATCAAATATTTTATGCACTGGATGGGTTTCCAAAGGAAAATTTGAAGACCTGGAAATTTATAAATTGAGAAATTATAAAATTCGAAAATCTGGACTCTCATGAGCTTGAAAAATTGGTAATTTGAAACTTTTGAAAACTTGAAAATTTCAGAATTTCTAAATTCAAGAACTGCAGGATTCTAAAGTTTAAGGATTAGAAAGCACGAATAGACTTTATGGAGTATTTTATTTCACCAAAAGATCACTAGATTGATCTAGTGAAAATTGATTCATAAATGTTTACAAATTCGTCCACTCAGTTGCGATAATAAAACACGTACTACAAAAAGAATGAAACTTAATACTTAATTTTAATCTCGAATTACAATTATAAAACACTGTTCATCCAATTCCAAGTAATAAGTTAAACTGTCAATAAACACGTAACAATTATTTCCCTCAAATCGCAAAAGTACGATACCAAATCTTGCGAGAATAACGAAAAAGGTGTTGAATTTCCTAAAGCAAAGGACAAAAGAACCGATGGAACAAGTTAAGGCAGTTACACTAGTTGTCGCGATTGATTCTATCCGATTCAAAATGGCGCAGAAGTTTGCGAGTGGTCGCCGGTGGCACAAGTGAAAGGACGCAGCAAGGGAATAGAATCAAAAAGCGAGATGAAAAAGAATCTGAAACGACAAAGAAGAAGTCGAAGGCAAAGTAGCAATCTCTGGTAGCACATATCTATATCGAAGGACTCGTTTCGAAGCGAGTCACGAACGGGCCGGATGGCCGTAGTCCGAAGTGGCCGGTAGAAAAAGGGTCGGCTCGTTAATCCAGATCGGTAAGGAAACGCCGGAAAGGATGAGAAGGATAGCCAGATAGCCAGAGAAAGGCAAACAGTCTACTATCCCTGGAGAAAGACAGCCGCAAAAAGGGAGAGAACGCTCGGGAAAAAAAGAAGGAACAGCTAGAGAGGCTTTCGGACGTTGATGACGGCGAACGGCTAGCAGTAAGAAGAAAGGTTAGAGAAGGTGAGAAGGGCAAAGGGTAAAGAGAAAAGAGGCTAGATGGCCGGGGATAGGATAGAGGGCTGATATCGTAAGTGGCTGCGAATCCTTTATAACTGAGAGAACTCGTGGCCTGAGTAGGGCGAGCTTGGAATTTTTGATGTAGTAGCGAGCAGATATGAATATCGGAAAGTTCCCAAAGGAATTCCGCTGGATCGATGGGAAGGGGGATGAGCGATGACGAGAGCCTCGAGGATTTGGGAACAGGAGAGAGAAGGTGAAAAAATGGGAAGATGGTAATGTATTTACACCTTGTTTGGATGGACATAGGATGCGAATCATCAAAATCGGATTTATACCTGTTGACTAGCTGCTTTTCTAATATTACTGATGCCGAGTTGGCGCTTGAAGAGGCACCCAGGTGTTTAGAACTATCGAGGTGTACCATGTTGTCCACTTCTCACTTAACACAGATGGAAGCACCAGATCCACTCTGATCTACTGGTATCAACCTACGGGTTGGAGTGTGAAGCGGTTGACCCAGCTGTTTAAAAGAGCTAAGAGGTGTTTAAAAGATTGGTCGGAATAGAAAAATGCACGCCTCACACGTATTTTCGGTGGTAATATTGGCTCAAGCGGTCATACACCAATTAGGCCAAAAATGACTGTCGACAAACGTCTCAAGATGGAATGAGATAGTGCGAATTGCGTTCAGCAGTTGTTAGTGCAATTATTATTCTTATTTGCCCAAATGTAACTGGAAGTGTTCACGGTGGGGATAGAGCTTCTACTTTGGGTCGATCACGCGCCAACTCATGGGTTCACATGTATACGTATTTAATATAACCATAATAGTAAGTCTATTAACCACGTGTGTGAACATATCAGAATACTACAAAACCCCATCTTGGCCACTCACTCACGTCTATAGATGTACAGGCCAAACCGTGCCAGATACGACTTTTTGTCAGAGAATCAAACTTTCTCAAAATGAGTCAAAACCCCTAGGAAAATTGTCAGAAGTGACGAAATATAGGGGAAAACTCCGCACCGAAAGCGAGTCTTCATATGTGCATGTATGAAGTATGCAGTTAATAGTCATTGATGTACTGTTGTGGATATTTTCTCGTTAGCTCAAATTAACAATTAATGGTTACTATGAATTAATACATGTAATTGTTAAAATTACTGTTATCAAACATTTTCAAAATTTATCTGTCATAAAAATTTTCAAAACCTGAGGGTATTAATCAAAAAAAGTTTACTTAATTATAATAAATCTAAATTTTCTTCAAAAATAAATTTCTTGAAACATTGAGAATAAACAACAAGAGTTTACATATTTGTTTAAATGCAGCAAAATATAAATTTATATCGGCAATATCATAAAGTACACTGACGGAAAATGTATTTCAGCAGTTCTGATACGTGTACTCATTGATTTATAATATCCATTAATTATTAAATCAATGACATTAACAATTTGATCATCTACCGCGAATTCAGCTTAATCCTCCCTTTTCGTTAGCGTTTATCGTTTAACGAAAACTTTGAGAAATTGCCATGGAGTCGATAAACTTACCGCCAAACACGACGCGATTTCGCAATTCCATTGGAGGTCGTGCTCCCAGCTACTGGCCGCGTAAATCAAACTAGATGTAAGAGATACGCGAGTGGAATTTTTATGGAGCGAAGCCAATTGAAAAGATTTGTAAACGGATACGAGAATGGGTTTAATGAAATGAGCGAAATCGTGACACCCTTTTTATCGTGCTAATTATTTCGTACACTAAACTGATGCTGATTTAACTCTAAAACAATTTGAATTAGAGCAAGAAAACGAAATGTCCAACTTTTTGAATGTCTAAATGAATTAGAGCCAGACAGAAATTTTATCGCGTTTTAAATTAAACAAAATTGATTTTTGTTAACAAAGGAATGATATAGAAACAAAAAAATAATAATTCAATTTGTTGTTATTGGGTGGGAAATAGTCCTATCGTGCTACATAGATTCATATTGCAATATTACCTTTAAACCATAATTCAATTTTTATGATACATGATCTAATTTTGCGATACACACTTGTGTTCGGTAAAAAGAAAATGTGGACATTAAATTTGAGAGTCTTCAAGTTCTCTTGATTTCCAAAAACAAAAGCCTATGTCGAAAAGTTGATAGTTTAGTCTTTTATTTTACTGTATGTATCAGTAAAATTTTAAAATATATAAAATCATGTCTGTCACAAATTAAAAAAAAATCTCTTGAGTTTAATAATTTGGTCAGCCATTGTACAATCAAGTAAACTTTACGCAATAGAATTTTGTGGCTTGTCAACGTTCCTAAAATCGGCCATAAAGTAATGCAATAACGTGTCTTTACAACGTGTTTCCAAATAGTTTGGCGAACTGGAATATTTGGTGAGCATCAATACTGTTTCCAAGCTTATCAAATTCATTTGCGGGATATCAGGGAACTTTGCCTCTGGGATGTAACAAACTTACGATTCGATTCCTCTCTCTCTCGCTCTCTCTATTTCGCCGGAATAAAGGAAAACTTTGATGCTCTCGGTTACGCGTTTGAGCCAATGTTATATGGATGATACGCTTGTAAACGCTTACGATGACCTTAATTCGTTCGCGGATTTTCTTTGCAGTGTTTTCAATTATTCTAGATTTTAATATTTACAAGGGATTTTCTGGTTTTGGTATCAAGGGAGTATAACCCAGTTTAACGATAAACATTTTTGATAGCATGCGTCGAAAATGGTAGAAGTTAAGATATTTCATAAAAGAAGTCAATCTCAAATTTGTAAACCAAATAACAAATTTTAAAATGATGAAATTATATGACAAAAATAATCAAATTTTTCAGAGTCGTTAATTTATAGAATATTCTCTATACTACTACAAAATGTATTTATTGCTCATCAAGTTTATACCTGTTTTAAAATTTTTTATTGCACAATCATCTTTTTGTAATCTCTTTTCTTTTCCTGTTTCTTCGGTATTCCGAAGAATTTATTTATGCAACGTAAAAAAGATGAGTAGAAATATACTACAAAATGTTAGGTTATGTTGACAAAATTAAGAATAAGCAGAATTATGTTTTTGTTTCTAAAGCATGTTTACTATTTTAACAATTATTTAACGTTAATTTTTGCTTGAACTACTATGAACTATTATTGCAGAATAATATTTTATAGCAATTGTATATAATAGAATTTGTACAAGTATGTATACATCAGTGTTTGTACAATTGTACATACAAATACTATTGTACAATCTTCATCTGTTGTGTATTTATACTGTACAATAGTATCTATAGTGCACAAAACTACAATACAATATTTTTGCGTGATATAAGTGTTAAATTACACAAACTTGTAATTATACCTGAAACTAATACCTCTTGTTATTACCCTTTGATTAACTTCGTATAAGAACAAGAAAGGCCAGGAAGGAGAACAAGAAAGACACAAGGGGAAGAAACGATCGAACATTTAATGAAGGAATGCAGAGAAGTGGAGAGAAAAGAATTAACCATTTGGAAGATCATGAAAGGAAACAAGGAGGAAAGATGCTGTATGAGGAAAATATTAGAAAGGAAAGAGATAGATTAAGTTAGAAGAACACAGGATGGACATAATTTGAAATACATATTGTAAGACTTATTTGACAATTTAACCCTTTGCGCTCGAGTGGCGCCTCTCAGGCGCCATTAGATTTATAACAATAATTTGAAATAAGCATTTTTTAACTAATTCTATAATAGTACTCGTGGGATGTATAAACATAGTGAAACAGACAATAGTGGAAATTATTAGTAGAGAAATAATAATCTCAAAAGAACTCAATTAACATTTTAATTAATAAGTTTTAAAGTTGCTGTTTGCAAACAATAAAATTATCTTCCAGTGCAAAGGGTTAAATTTCTATGGTCGTTATTGCTTCGATGCAGCACAGCGTCGATTCACGAATAAAACAGTCACTATAATGCAATACAGTACTTATAAATAATATATGGGACACTTACAGGGCCCTACAGTTGATTACAATATATTGTCAAATTTTTATGTATTATAATACACGTATATTCGTTGTAAACACGTACCTTTTCAAAGCATGAAAATAAAGCTTTCTATTATTTTGTACATTCAAAATCAGTAAAAACGTAATTAATAATAAACCCACGTGTTTTGTTAATAAACGAAACTCGTTTGAGTATTATTCATTTATTGAGTAAACTCAAAGTTCGCAGACATATTTGTGCGCCAATCGATAGACAGAAGTCGTTCTCGAATTACTTAACTGAACAAAAATTACTTTCCGTAGAAGTGTACCTGAAACAAGAAAGTTGGATGAACCGTGAATCGCGATTCTTCGAGAAGGTAAAGAGTAGGGAAGCACGTTTCGCGCTCTATCGCGAATCTTACACCGCGTGTAAACTCATAAAACGTCGGCCTTTGTAAGCCGAGCGGAGTTAAAGCCAGCTGAAGTCGCAATCTTCTGGAAGCGAGTAATAACGTGTCGCCAACGTATTTCGCGGTTTTATCGAGTTCTTACATTCTTAATCAGCTCGCTTTGTGCGACTGTGTTGCCAGTAATAGACACGTTTCTTGCGTAACCTGTAATATGCTTAAAATGGCGGCGACTCGATTTAAAACACGTAAGAAACTTGTAAAATAATATTGGGTGAAGGCTAAAGTTTTCGCTTTTTATATTTCTTCTTTTATATTGTCCAAGATATTTTTTGAGATATTCGATTACAAGTGTTGCATATGAAACTGAAATATTATTCCACACATGGCTTTTTCGAATTTAAACAATTATGTCGATTATTTTTATCAGTTATAATCATGAAAATATTGCTGATATCAGTCTTCTTGCATTTTTTACTGTTTAACAAATGAAACACGACACCATACTTGACACTATTTTTTTAATAAACTTTCCTACAATGTAAGTTTCAAGGCCAAGTTTGCATTTGTGGAAAAAACTACAATGTTGACACATCAATTTAGAGATTGACAAAAATAACGTAATTTTTTAGCCAACCCAAAATAACATTTATTATGTATTTATATTTAAGTTATTATTTTTACACCAATCTCACAAAAGAGCGAGGAAAAATTTCAATTTAAAATATTTACAAAAAAAGATTAAAATGTTTGACTACACGCAAAAGAATCTCTTTTATAAATTTTAGTGAGGTTGAAGTATTTTATGGATTTTAAGTAAAATAGGTAGTAATTGTTGACACGTCAAATTTTAATAAAAATTCGTAAATGTTATATACTAAATAGCAATATACCAAATAGTACGGTGTATTAGGAACAGAGTAAGGTTGCCTAATTGGAAAATCTTTCGTAATATGACACCTCAGCTTATTTCCGTTATAGAGCTTTCAGAAGTCATGTGAACGTTATTTCACAGGGTGGTCCATAGCAAGTTACTAACTAACTGTTTGTCGTCATCGTTTATGACTTTGTAACGTGTCCGTTGGACCGTAATCATTTACCAGAGACTCCGTAGTTTTATTCTGGCTTTAGCAAAAGTATGAACATACGTGACAGAATGAGCAAAAGAAGAAAAAGTTTATATCAAAGCTTAGAGGTGGTTGCGTAGTAAATTTGGGACGCGTGGAGTTGCAAATAGAAATTCTGTAAAAATATGAAAATTTATTATTACATTCATGTGTGATATTATTCAATTAAATACATGGACCAGACATGGACCCAGTCCATTGAAATTAAAAAAAAAATTGTATTTCATAAATAAAATAGTGGTCGACTTAGTTACAAGTAAAAATTTAGATGGCATCACAAATGACTTTATATATTATTAAAAAAAAAATGCACATCCTGCAATTTACCACTAATTCCCCATTTTACTGAATCTATAAAATAAATATATACAGAAACATTTCATTATAATATATATACATGTACTCATTTTGAACTTAATTTAGTTAATTGAATTTATTGGAAATTATACGCATCTTTTTATTAAATGTTTGTCCTCGAAAATAACTTTGAGAGTTTGACAATTTTTACATATGAAATATACAGTTTTATATGATACAGTTTGGCAGAAAAATCTGAGACTCCTTGTATATACAAGGTAAAAAAGAATACTTTGTCATGGATTCTATGTATAACATGATCTTACACTTCCCGATTAATAACGATCTGCAAAAAAGTGACCATTACCTCGACTTCTAAATTCAAAATCAAACTCTTTTACGTACACTAAAAAATTGTCAAATTATGGATCAAAACAACTGTTCTCATGGAAACTAGTATTACAGTTTCAATCCTGATTTTATTGAATACATGACAGGAACAGTATGCAACCAAAAAGCAACTGATTCTACGCGAGAAAATAACTAAGAAATGTGATACGAAGCTTAATGGTCTGATGCTTTGTTTTAGAGAGAATCGATTTTGAACATTCGTTAGACACGCATTCTATTGAATATGACTTGACTGTCTGTCAAACGCAATTCATAACAAAATGGCGCACTGGCAAATAGTGAACGAATCCTTCAAATCTTTTAAATCGATTTTCGCAGAAAGAAAGCTTCGAACAAAAAAGTTTCATATCACATTTCTTTCTTGTGTTTTCACACAGAATCTCCTCGTTTCTTATTGTAAATTAATTATCGCGCCATCTCCAGTTATCAGTACAACCAGTGTTAAATTTTTAATATTATTTTCTATCGAGTTTTAACACGTAACTCTTTGAATCTGTGTATATGTATTAAATGTTCAAATTCTTAAATTTGCAACAATATTAATTTCCAAATTCCTGAAGTTTAAATTTCCAAATTTCTGAAATTTAAATTCACAAATTTCTAAAATACTAAATTTGAAAATTTGTAATTCGTAAAATTTCTGTTTAATTTGTCAATTAAGAACCGGGTAGAGCCTCTTTTTTATTTATTACTATCCAATCTTTCCAAACATGACAAAGACTAATTACTATGATTCTTTATTATTACTACGTTCCAACTTAACAAACTTATAAGATTTTAATGACTCTTGTTTCGACTATTGTATTCTTTTCTAACGATAGTTTAAGTATACTACCTTAAAATTAATGTACATAAATTGCAATTATATTTTCATCAACGTAATGAGTAATAACATAAGAGCATAATAATAAATATAATAACTTATTTAAACTTCCAATATCGAATCACTTACATTCCTTAAAAGTGGTCTTTTTATACGATAAATCTACAAAAATAAAAGCCTAGTAATTCCAGTATTATTTTGAAATATAATGGCCGTATTAAAAATTTTATGATACATCATACAATTCATATTCACGAAATGAGACCAAATAACTTTTATTTTTTAATATGACGATATTCAGTCGTACAATATACGACAGTTAATTTATAAATTCCGGAATAAAAAACTTGTAAAATAAAGCACAAAAATCGCGTGCTTTTTTTCAGCAGAGGAATTATTAACATTGTATTTCGATGTCTACATGTTTCACAGAGAACTAACGAACAAAGCGATCACCGTTCTGTTTTGTTTTAAACTTCAAAACAGTACAGAAATGGGAATTTGCATTTTAAAATTCCCATTCAGAAACGATAAATACACCCCTAAAACTTATCCGAGCGCTATTAAAACAAGTCTCACACTCAACGAATAAATTCAAAGTTATCGCAGCTTAAAAAGAGCTGTCGCGGCGAACTCCGCCAATTTCTCAAAAACTTTAATGTTTTAACCGCTTTTAAGATGTGAATATATTTTGCTTCCGTTTCAGCTCGCTCTCGTTTGCTTTATTGAAAACACGTTTCCTCTACAAAAGTTGTAACTCGGTATACCCTTAATTTAACTCCAATGTTCCATTATTTCTTTAATTCTGTTTTAATTATTACTGGTAATTATACAGTATAACGAACCACCCTCGATTTTAATAATTTTCACATATTTTGTCAAGGACATCCCTAATGTTTGGAAGGTTTTAGGCGTCGGTTTACTTAGAAGTTATACGCAAGAAAAGCATCAATAATACGTAATTTTCGCATACGTGCGTAACCTAACCTAACCGTACCAGAAAGGTAGGAATTTTTCGCCTCGTCGATTTCTACAAGTCCATTACCACCGATTTGCCCTTGTTCACTATAGAGTCACTAGGGTTTGGGTAGAGTTAGAAAAGAAGCTCTTTTAAATTACTTTCTAGATCATAACAGTTAAAATAATGGGTCTACGCAAAAAATGTATATAACCTTCTTTATAGAGTTTTTTACGAGCTTCATGTTTTGTTTCAAACTTTTTTTCCTGAAATCGATAGTTTAGGAGATATATAGTACTTTCACGTACTTTCTTGTAAATAACTTTTTAGTAAACAATCGATCTAGAACCTTCACAAAATTACTTAGATATACCTGACAATATATGTGAAAATTATTGAAATTAGGGGTGGTTACTGCATAATTACCAGAAACAATTACATAATTTTCTCAAAAGTAATTGCTCACTTTCTCTAAATTATTTGCTGTAATAAATCTAACTTAACGTTTTAAATTTGTGCTGCCCAACCAAGCAGAAGTGTTTTCACTGGGTTTATTGAGTCTATAAACTAACACGTTTAAATTCCGACCAGTGAAATGTAGCTCTTTGCGGGTTTATATTCGGATATTCTGTAAACGTTGAGAGAGAAACGCGCAATCGATGAACATCCATTATTTACTAATTTACTTAATT
This sequence comes from Megachile willughbiella, assembly GCA_945859595.2. Lineage (NCBI taxonomy): Eukaryota > Metazoa > Arthropoda > Insecta > Hymenoptera > Megachilidae > Megachile > Megachile willughbiella. Next base: position 10,006,459 of record OX243803.1, on the reverse strand, counting down.
GGGGATCATTCGGCATATCGGTATTACGCTTTTATAACTCATTGATGTAATTAAAAGTAATTACTGTTAATGTAACGTACACGTAATAAATAATAACTGTAAATTTTATAATAATTATGCGATAATAATGATCATGTAATTACCGCCACTATTGAGTGGTTATTTTTATTGAAGCAGCCTTATATATAATATTTAACATAAAACAAAAATATTTCAACGAAAGTCACATTTGTTTACTGACGTTAAACAATAATTAACCTTCTGTCTTGCTCAAAAAGGTTCTCATACAATGATGTATACAATTCTTTTGTTAAACATAATGAACAGAAATTTCATAATTAAATTAAAAACATTTCTTGTTTCTTATAATTATAATTTTATATACCTTCTCAAACTGTTGCAGATTTGCATTACACAGTTGTTATTGCATTGTACCATTTTTCTTTAACTAAATTTTTTAAATGGAAAATACTTGTTTGTTATTATTTTCTTATCCGTATTCACGAGAGCTTAAAACACTTTCTTTTTTAAAATTGAAATATCACTCAACTAGGGGTTAATTACAAATTATTCTTCATTAATTTTTTTCTGATTTTGCAACAAATCTAATTGATATTTTTTATTGTGGATGTTCAAACTGCTTGTTAATTAGTATTCTCTTAAAATCGATAGTAACGTACTAATTGGAATAAGACAGTAATATTGGTACAAATGTAGGTATGTGATTTTCAAGTGAGTTTCTTCTTTTTGAAAGAAGTCGTCTTTTTTCAAATTTAAGTACCATACATTGTTGTATTAAATAATTTGTATTATTGTTTACTATTTTTTGTTGATTTCGCAAACAAAATTATTTGATATTATTATAAATGTTCAACTTACCCAAAAATCAGTATGAACTAATTAAAATAAAATAAAAATTCATCCAAGTACGAAACCGAGCGTGTAAGTCACTCCTTTTCTTGTCGAAGACAATTTCCTTTAATTTTCCGCTGACAATTTGTCCACGCGTGAATAATGAACGACCTCGGAACAAATTACAGCTCGTGCCGTATAAAAAGTCGCTGGAACAGAATGATAGTGCAAACTTTCTAGAACGTTGTTATAACTTGTTACCTCGTAACAAAGCGAAAGTTTTTTTAATACCCCTGAAAACCACCATAAACCTATGTCCCTCTTAACCGAAGATAGAAACCACCCTGTTACGTTCGCGGTACTTAACGTGCAAGTTACTTCAAAAGTTTCAGTACAACTCAGAAAAAAGGGATGTTTCCGCCTTCCAATTAAATATTTTTAATTAACCATCAATTAATGACATTTTGTGTAAATAGGATTTCATAAATTGTAAAATTTTGAAATTGCAAAATTGTGAAATTCTAAAATTCTAAAATTCTAAAATTCTAAGATTCTAAAATTCTAAAATTATAAAAATCTAAAATTCTAAGATTCTAAAATTCTAAAATTCTAAAATTCTAAAATTCTAAAATTCTAAAATTCTAAAATTCTGAAATTCTAAATTTCTAAATTTCTAAACTTCCAAACCATTTCCCAATTTCTAGCTTTTTAATTTTCCAAATTTCGAATACGAGTCTTTTTAAATTTAAAAATTTGTAGACATATCATACACTATTATATTTAATTATTTGACATTAGTTACACTATTTCAAGGGTTTAATTTGTAATTTTGAAAAAGAAGACTCCACTGCCTTCTCATTATTGTGTGTCCACATTTCGACACCATAATCGCTCAATTAGCTGCCACATGTCATAATTAACGTTATCATATTTCATCTTGATTAGATTATCAAGTAACAGATTTTCTAGACCATCTGTAATAATTTATTGAATTACATATGCTCTACTATCTCTGAATAATAACAAAATAAATTCTACAAAGTTTATAAAGATCGATCGAATTTTGAAAATTGTACATATAAACTAAAAAATTATCTTTTAATATATTATGATTTTTATATTTCACCATATGTTTTACACCAATGCCACACACTATTTAATCATATATTGATATCACACGTTCTATAATTTTGAAATTAATGACTTTTTGATCAACAATTAATTATGTAGAAATTAATTAGAAACCCGTAATTTCATACACATCAATCTAATAACCGAATATAACAAAATAAATTATTAATCGTAGTTCAACCCCATGTTTGAAACAAATCCCCCATATCGCGACATGAAATATGTAGTTGTTAACATTGTATAAACCACGTACAGCAACCAGTACCTACCACTTAAAGTCTCAAAAAGTTATAAAACGTGATGCAAGAAATATCCGCGAAACTTGCAAGGGTTTCCGTGGAACTTCTTCAAAATTCATAGCTTAGAGGAAGTTCGCGATTTTCCAGAGTCAAGAAGAAAATTAGTTGGAAGCGTCGTGGTGTCTTTTAGCTTAACCACGTGGATATCGTGATTCCCTATCAGTGTTCATAGGGCCGGTGAAAACTTTCGTTTCAGCCAGTTTCTACTCCATTTACCTAGCAGTGTCGGTGTAGTACACGAACCGTTCGCGTGATCTGCTTAAAACAGTAAAGTGCGGTTTGCCGTGGCTAGTGCAACGTTAATCAATTTTATCGCGAAGTCGATTTCATCCGGATAGCTCGTCGAAGGTAAAGGGGTAAGCCCTATGAAACGTTGGCTTGCATCCGCATTATTAATTGGCCGATGCATAACACAGCAATAACATTAGCTGAATAATATAATAATGCTATCGGCACTTGACCACCGGTCCAACAGAATCGCTCGCCGAATTTCGTGACGTGCCACGACAAACATATTTGCATAATACATATTTCGTTATCGTGCGTCCGTAAAACGTGAAACGCAGAACTGTAATCAGTGCTGGACCATGGATGCTGGATCGTTGATGGCCGATAGAAACATTTAGGATTTTATAGTGAAGCAAAGACATTTTACACCCTTTCGATTCTTTTGGCAAGTAGACATATACAGTCTGTCCCACAAGAGCCTGGACGCGATATGTGAGTGCAAGTAAATCTTTTCTGTAAGAAAGTTGTATAGGTCGAAAGTACATTTAAAGAACTAATACGCATTTGCTTAATAATGTGTCCAATCACCACCATTAGCAATTATTCCTGGGCATACTTTCAACCAGCTTTGCAGCGTATGAGACAGGAAGAGATCTGCATATTTCTCGAATACGGTAAACTAGCGTCTTCAATTTTAAAATACGCTTTCCTCGGAGTTTGTACTTCATGAGAGACCAAACATTTTCGATTGGATTGGCATCGGGGGACAGAGATGGCCAATCCAACGCGTTGACGCCATTCGCTGTTTTCCATTCCGCACAAAGGCTTCGGTGTTTGGAGTCGTTGTCCTCTTGAAGTACCCAATGGTCTCTGGTTCTTTTAAACCAGTGTTTCACCGATACTAAGAGACCCCTTTGGTACAGTTTAATCATCTTCTGAGCATTTAAATTATCCGTAAAGACGCATAAAGCTCCGAAACCCCGCCGCATTAAGTTCCGTAGCTCGCTTCGAACCTCGATCAGGGAGATCATCGACACAATTTGCCTCTTTATAACGTTGCACACACTTATTTACAAATTCGCGAGACTTGTGCAGATATTTTGCTGCATATCTAACACTCATTTTTGGCTCTTTCGGGTGCTGGCACAAGAATACTGCTTCGAATCGTTTACCGTATAAGGCACTCATCTCGAAATGACTTGAACTTCTCAGGGACAGAAATGATACTAAGAGAATTGAAGGGCTTTTGCGTATTAGAGAAGACATTATATGTTTGGACTGACGCAATCTTTGCTGTATTGGGTATCAAATTCCATAAATATCGCGACCACGTTTTTGTGGAACAGACTGTAATTTGTTAGGTCGTAAAGTGCATATTACAGTGACAGGATTAGACCTTAGTACAAGTTTTTAGCGATACAAATTTTTACTTGGAAAATGTATGTATACAAATACCTAAATATACAGAGTGTCCCACAACTACTGTAGAAGCTGAAAAGTGGTGCTAATATTTTGACAAAAGAAAAAGTTGTTTAGTATCACCCCACCTACCACAGTAATATTATATTATACTATATTTTTAAACACTGCATTTTTTATTCATAATCAAGTAAGTAAGAATAAAGTATTTATTATAAATAATGTATTCGTACAAGTACTTTTTGATTTAATCTCTCATTTGCAAACCTATATTTACAAACACAAAGGCTTCTCGAACCACTTTACTTAACAGCAAATATGTTACTTTCGTGGCTCCCTATAATTATATTCGTTTACTGTAATTCGTACTTTTAATGAACTGTCAGGCAGTTAAATTAATGAAACAGTAACGTGAGTGTCGAACATCTGCAGAGAAATTCGAATTGAAGCTCTTCAATTTAGTAGCTACCACCAATCAAATCTTCTCAACAGATCCCTTGCCTTATTATTCCAAAATTGCTTTCCCAGCAACGAAGTAAATATCTTCTTCATCGATCGACAAAACTCAAACTCTCTCTCCCGGGGACTTGACCGTCAAGATGCATAACTTTGCATAACTTAAGAAGTGTGTTTAAAAGAGCAGTCGAAAATGAGACGATCCATCGTGTCCTCGACGGACTCAACGGGTCATTTCGTGATTTTAGTGTAATGCTAAAAGTTTGATCTAGGAAATTAAACTTGTACTCGAGAATTGTCTGTGGATCGGTCTGAAAAGTAGGGGAATTTGTATACACTGGTAAATATCATAGATTTCTCTAGGACAATGTAGGGAAAATTACAATATACAGACAATATAGGGAAAATAGATATATTTTAAAACACTGACAGTATGATGACTCACAACATACTTAAAATTAAAATACGTTCACAGCATACTTAGAATGTGTACATTTCAAACATTGAAATTAGCAAACTTACAAAACCTTGAATTTAGAACCCTTCAAAAGACCTTAGACAATTTTGTTATTTGATATTCTGCAGATTAAGAAATTCAGAATCAAAGAATACTAACTCATAGTCTGACTCCGACTTATTGTTTTTGAAGTTATCGTTGTCTGACTCTGAACCCTTTTAGGGAACAACCCCATTTAAAGATTAACCTTGCCCTACAATATCGTGTCACATACAATTAGAAAATGAACCAGACCCAGATTCGTATTTTCAATTTTGGGTTCAATTCTGTTACAGAATTAACCCCTTGTTCTACAATATCGTGACGCACAGATTCTGATAAACCAGACTCGTATTTCCTGCAACTGAATTTTGGAATCGATTCTGATAATTTGCATAATCAATGATGGCTGATGATGCACCTAACATTTTAACATTCTTCAATTGTCTTCAAGGTGTAGAAATAATTCCTATGTGTGACGCAACTGTCCAGAAAATTGTAGGTTAACACTAAAACTACCAAACCGATCATGTGACCGCTCCACAAGTTTCTTATTTATACGGTACACATTTTGTTAAAGTGCATTCCTTGAAATCAGCATTGACTTTCATCAAGATAAAGAATGTGTGTACTAATTTATGATTCGTCGTTTATTTATTTTTCAACTTCATTTTTAATTTCAAATTAAGTACACATATGCTAGGTTTAGTGTTAAAGGGTTATTAACATTTTAACTTCCGTTGACTTAACGTTGTAATTAGGTAGCCGTGAATAACGTAACTGCCTAAGAAATTGTAGGTTAAGGGGTTAAAATGTTGGAACTATTTCCGACGATGATCAATGGATCATGTTCGAGTACTTGAGCCGCTTATAATCCGCAAGTCTTATTCAACACGCAGGCGACATTGAAGCGACAGGTAGTCGGACGAGGAGCTGCAGAAGCGTAGGTGTGGGTTTTAATTATTTCCACGGAATGAGATTTCGCCACGGAGACTAGTATTGAGCGTTAGTCCGGTGTAAATTCCGGGAACCCCGGCTAATCGGCATAATTCCACGGAATCCGTAATAGACTTTGGAACGGGTTGGGGAACGTTGGCGACCGTTCCTGGACAAGTAACAGCCTGCTTTTCTCTTCAGAAGAACGTTGTCTCTGTATTCTGTCTGCACTTTCCTTTTATGTGTTTTCGTTTCCTCGGGGCTTGACTCTTTTCTAGTTTCATTCCTCTTTCGGATGCAGTTCAAAGTACGAATTTGACTGTACACGTTTGATAACTTTTTTGGTATTTTACGAGGAAATTATATAAATTACTTTTCGAAGGTTCCCTATATTTTTGTTCTCTCCCAAACTACTGTTAACGGGTTCAAAAGAGCTGAAAAGCTCTTAAAAAGACCTTTATTAAACTTACAATTTTATTAGAATGGAAACTTGTATTGGAATTTAAAATTAATTATTGCATTCCGTTCTTAATTGTAACCTTAAATTTCAAATGTTTTATCATAAATTGAGTAGATAACTGAAGACTCTGAGCATGTTCCAAGTAAAAAATATAAATAATATTTTATAATAAAACTTTATTTATTTCATGACTACACTCTTTAAGCAGCCATACATATTTTTCCACTCATTAGAAATTCGTGTGATGGAGGGTTAATTGTACATATAGGTACACTTTCACGGTATTCCATTAACGTATAACTGTTTATCAGCACGCAATCATGTGTCAAAACTACGCAACTCACATCATAATTTCATGTTGCGGATTCATTCGACAGTTCATTCACTAAATTCATATTTAACAATATTCGCCTAATTCTATATTCATAAATTCATTTATAAATTCATAGTCGACCGCAGTGGATGGCCACATTATTATACTCAAATTAAAAATTCCATATTTTAAAAGTTTATAAAATGGAACAATGTAAATTATTATTATAATAGGATATTGTATCTTGTAAGTTTATAAAATGGAATATTATGAACAATTCTTATAATGTTGCAATACTATTTTTTGAGAATAATATATATACTTAAAAATAGAAATAAAAATTGGGAAATCTAGAAACATGTTACGGGAATTTATTTTCTAATTTTTAAATTAACAAATTTTCAAACTTGAAATTTCAGAAACTTGTAATCCTAGAAATTAGAAAATTTGACAATTTAGATTTTTAGAACTTTCTGAAGATATAGCAATTTGAAAAATTAGAAATTAAAAAATTTTTGGTTTACGACATATTTGCATATGAATTATGTTGATAAAGTTGGCAGTAAAAAAGTGGAGCATTCTATACGTTCTTACTAGTGGCCATGTATAAAATATTGCATTATGCATAAAATGAATAGTACCAGTAATTCCGCAATCAGTGCAAGGTTAAGTGCTGTAATCTGTCTTGCACTGTTTTCAAACGACACTTAAACCGAAGGATTATATCGGCTGAGCGGATTACGTATTATGTTAATTGTGTGCCAACGAGGGTCGAGTTATGCAAATGTTGTCTTTGACCAGTTAAGTTTCTTAATCTGCCAGCTAGCAGGTTTTGATACAGCCGGATCGATAAGACGATCGTTTGAAACGCCATTTCATCGAGCTACATCATTCGAGGGCGACTGCAGTCGTTCGTGGGTAATGTCGGATACCGGTCGCGCGCGTTTGATCGATATTGAATCTACGATTATGGAGGATTACGTATTAACGCGTCGTAGACTGCGACCCCGTGACCCAACCAATTCCCGTTTCTCCAATTTAATAGCAGCTCATCTTCCGAATGATTCGTTTTAAGAATTTATTTTGACCAAATATCCCGACATGCAACGATGCGTTGAAATTCACACAATCTCCTTAAAAAGTCGAACAATGTGCAGTTCAGAAATTAACTCCTTAAACAAATTTTGTACGTACCAGCGTATAATGCACCCATAATTTGAAATTAAAAATAAAATAAAAAAATGAATATACATATTAATTCCTTATCTCGCTAAAAATCAACATAAATTTCAAGGAAAGTGTCTTGACAAAATTTGTAATTTAAAATACGTAACTTGTAAACCGGTCAATCGACCGGTTCGCTAGATTTAGTGTTAACGGGAAACCATCAGCTTCCAAGAGTATGTCAGTGCGTCGATTCGATAAACGAACGAGAAAAGGGGCTAGAAGAATAGTGAACGAGAAGGACTCCAACTGTCCTCGTATAAATAATCTGGCCTTAATATATTTTGCACGGTATGTATACATACGTTATTTACAAGACACGAACGGACAGAGGAGCGTTTCTCCTATTGTGAATACGATCATCCCCTCGAGTCGAATGTTTAATCCTTTGCCTTACGATAACACGAAAAAGAGGCTAAAAAATACGAGTGTGACTCGTAAAGTAGGTCCAACAATGTAGACACAAAAATTAAAAACGCTGCATTTAATTATCACGCATTCTTTGATATGCCCTGACGTAGAAAGAACATGGCTGCCTCTGAAGCAGGTTATAAAGAGAGATGTAAGGCAAGGGGTTAAGGGCGTATCACAAAACTGTACAATAATCACGCGCATAACATATGTTACATACATGAACATATGCATATAGTATAATATAAATATAATTAATAATATGCATACCTGCGTCGATGTAATTATACGATGTCCCATGTAACGTGATCCCGAGATGGATACTTGTACTAAGCCTACTAATAAATTATCGCATATGCTGGTACCAACGGAGATAAATATATGAACAAATCTGAATAAAGAAACGATTAATGTATAAACTTTCATTGTACTATTTTCCGCTGCATTACCTATGCCTTTTGATGGAGTAAATATCCTAGGGCTCTAACGAGCTGAATATCCTAGTGCTCTAACGAGGCTCAGTAATTAATAAGTCAGTGGGAATTTTATTAATAACAACTCTGCTTATTTTGAACGTTTAATCAAGATGTAATAGCAAAATGGCTTTACATAGATACAATTATTTTTCAGAATATATTGTTAAATGTGAACAACCCTTTTTTTATTAGCCATTACGTAATCAAGGTGAATGTGCTGAATGTAATTAATTGAGCACACTTCTAACATATTTTTCCTGTAACTTCACCCAAACTTTTATAACTTTTGTACTAAAAATTGTCCCACTAATTGCGTTACAACGCAATATGTCCAATATTTTTAATGGTACGCAAAAATATTGAAATGAATTGTTTAATTGAGAAAGATAAATGTTATTTTATTTTATTCTGTTTTTATTTTGATTTTCTTTGCTTCAATATTTTTCTGTGATAAATATATTTTTTATTTTAACAAAATGGTTCCTGTTCAAAAGTTTCTGTCTTTTTAAGTCTGTAAAATAATGATTACCTATGAAAGCAAAAATGATAAATGTTAACTATTATTGTAATCTCAAGTTAAAAATCGGAAATCTAAAAATTTTGTAATTTGAGAATTTGGAAGTTCAAAAATTTGGGAACTTGAAAATTTGATAATTTGGAAGTCCAGAAATTTGAGAATTTAGAAATCCACTTTGTAAATTTAACTTGGTAATATAAAAATTCCGAAATATACATTTCTAAGTTTAAAAATCCGAAAATTTGTGAACTAAAGATTTTCGAGTTCACACACTTAATTCGTCAAAATCGAAAGTAACTAATGAGAAGTTCATTCCCCTGTATCCATGTCAAACAATGATTAAACCTTGATCAACGTTTCAAACTTCATTATAGATAACTTAAAAGCGAAAAAAGTTATAACAACATTTCTGCGGAAACGTTTCAGTTTTGTGTTACAAACTTTGAAATAAAGAAGTTACTATCACCATTTCACTTTATTAAATTGCTAAAGAATAATTGGAGTTTATTAGTTGGCGCAAGTCGTTAAAGCACTCAAAGTTGTTAAATTATAAAGTTACTAAAATTCGTTAAAACTTATTGATTAAGAAAATAACTTTACAAGAACCAGACTGAATGTTATCTCATACTTCATTAAGTAAATTGATTATGGGTCATTCCACGTCAAATCGATTACTTTTGGACCTGACCATTTTGCTCTAATCACAATATGTTGTAGTCCACGTGAAATTAGGTGGGGTTTAAGTCATCACTTTGCCTGTTTCGAATTTGTTAAGGAATAACGAGCCTTCAAAGTTTGCAATTTTTGCCCATTTTGATGAAAAATGCCAGGTCCAAAAGTGATCGATTTGGCGTGGACCTTATGTACAGTCTGTTCCACAAGAGCGTGGACACGATATCTGAGTTCAAGTAAATCTGTTCTGTAAAAAGGTTGTATAGGTCGAAAGTACATTTAAAGAACTAATACGCATTTGCTTAATAATGTGTCCAATCACCACCATTAACGATTATTCCTGGGCATACTTTCAACCAGCTTTCCAGCGTATGAGACAGGAAGAGATCTGCATATTTCTCGAATACGACAAACTAGCGTCTTCAATTTTAAAATACGCTTTCCTCGGAGTTTGTACTTCATGAGAGACCAAACATTTTCGATTGGATTGGCATCGGGGAACAGAGATGGCCAATCCAACATGTTGACACCATTCGCTGTTTTCCATTCCGTACAAAGGTGGCTTCGGTGTTTGAAGTCGTTGTCCTCTTGAAGTACCCAATGGTCTCTGGTTCTTTTAAACCAGTGTTTCACAGATACTAAGAGACCCCTTTGGTACAGTTTAATCATCTTCTGAGCATTTAAATTATCCGGAAAGACGCATAAAGTTCCGAAATCCCGCCGCATTAAGTTCCGTAGCTCGCTTCGAACCTCGATCAGGGAGATCATCGACACAATTTGCCTCTTTATAACGTTGCACACACTTATTTACAAATTCGCGAGACTCGTGCAGATATTTTGCTGCATTTCTAACACTCATTTTTGGCCCTTTCGGGTGTTGGCACAAGAATACTGCTTCGAATCGTTTACCGTATATGGCACTCATCTCGAAATGACTTGAACTTCTCAGTGACAGAAATGGTATTAAGAGAATTGAAGGGCTATTGCGTATTAGAGAAGACATTGTACGTTTGGACTGAGGCAATCTTTGCTGTATTGAGTATCAAATTTCAATAAAGTCATTGCACAAATTTTTAACAAATCTAGAGCACAATTTGTACTATATTCAATACAATATATGTTAAATACGTGATATCTCATTTTTTCTAAAAATAGACATTTAACGGTCTAATTATTTACAAAAAATTCCCGAAAGAACATATTTTAGGGGAACTGCGTAACAAAGCACAAACGTCTAAGATCCTAAAATTACTGGCTGAGTAGTTCACGGGAAAACGAAGGCAACGTTTCCGTGAAGGATCGGTTTGTTGCATACAAATTGCATAGCAAAAGCTAGGGAACGCATCGATCGATTTCAAGTTACATTCGGCATGGCATTGGTTCGTTAAAATGCCGACAGTTTGTGTTTGCTGGGAGTAGTCCAAGATCAACTTTGATAAGACATTTTCACATCGTACGTGCATAGACTGCGAACAAGATTAACATAGCGTTACTTAAGAAATTTTATTATCCGTGTGACAAAATTAACAAATCAAAACAATATCCTATTTGTGTGTTTGTATTTAAATACGTTTAAAACAATTGTGTAGAGTCACCTAATATGAAATGCATTCTTTTCCAATTCATTTTGGTATGCATAATCATCACGGTTTTTAGGTCTGTGTAAAGTGGATCGATTATATCTGACACCTTGAATATTTTTCAGTATAACCTTAACCTATAATTTCTTCGTCAGAAAAAAAGTAATGGCTAGGAAACGATTTATTGCAGTCAATGACCAAACCAAAACGATAATAACAAAACAAACCAAACAACTCCAGCAACGAAATTCAACTCTCGCTCTCGACTTCACATGATGCATTCATCCCACAATTATAATTGGTATCTGTTGGTATTGTGTATTGGTATTATGTGAATTATGTGAATGTGTATGTGTGAGGGATCACTACCCTTTTTCGGTTGTTTCATGGCGTCTTTATGTAGCTAACGTTTTGACGAGGTAACGCGATTTATAATATTATCACTGCTATTCTGTGTATTTCTTGTGTTTTTATATTGTATATTTACCTCGTGTTTTTACTTCAAGCATAACTATATAAAAATTAATGCGATCTCTGTTTAACGCGATTCATATATTATTATCACCGCTATTCTATGTATTTCTTGTGTTTTTATATATTTGTACTTCATCCCCTAAGGACTTGACTAACAATATTAACACTAAACCTACCGGTGTAATCCACACTTACCTTGAAATTGAAAAATAAATAAATGATAAAACATAAATTATTTTACGCATTAATTCTTTATCTTAAGACCAACAAAAGTTCTGAAGAAATTGTCATAATAAATTTTGTAACTTAAAATAAAGAACTTTGACCTCTTTGGTAAGTTTAGCGTTAAATTCCCGATTTGATGGCACTGCAAATATGATCTTAATTAGTTGTACCTGAAGTGTAATGCATGACACGAGTGCGACACGATATTATAAGTGAAAGGGTTAAAAGGTCATGGAGAGAGTAAATAGATCCTACATGGAGAAGAAGTCCAAGTACGAATTGCAGACTTGGACAGTTCAGTGGCAGCAGTTCGATGCTAATGAAATTCCGCCGGTCGTTCTCATAGATTGTGCAGTCGGTCCAAGTGACTGCTAGTTTGGCATGAGTGCGAATCCACAGAATGCACCATGGGATTATCCGGGATTCAAATGAACCCAGATCCCATTTGCACGAATCAAGAATTGAATCTCGAATTTATTTTATTGGGCAACAAACGACAAATGCTGCGCGATTAGGAAACGTGTGATCGGTAATTCAATTCTAGTTATTTAGATCAATAATCTGAATAATCTTATATTGACTCTTCATTTGTTATGATATAACGTAGTATAGAAAATATTATGGTAAGATCGCGATTAGGTTCATAATTCAGCAGAGACGAGAAATTGATATTCAGAAATATGGAAAATTTAGAAATTTAGAATTTGAGGAAATAGGAAGTTTGAAATTTGAAAAATCAGTAAATATTTAAATTTGATAATTTAGGAATCTGAGATTTTAGAAATTTATACCTTTGCAAATTTTTTAATTTAAAAAATTGTAATCGTTCGAAATTTATGAATTTAACAATGTGTTCATGTAAAATATGAGATGAGGAAATCTATAATTTTTTAATTCTGAAATTTCCTAAATTTGAAGATTTATGAATTCAAAAATTTAGAGATCTGTAAATTTTTAAATTTATAAAATGTTGATCCCTCGAATTTTAGGAATCTTGAAATTTTGAATTTGGGGATTTAAAAATTTATGAATTTAACAATATGTAGACTTAATATTATAATATAAGAGAATTTGAAATTTTTTAATTCCAAAATTTTCTAAACTCGAAGATATAGAAATTCAAAAATGTAGAGATCTGTAAATTTGAAAATTTGATTAGTTATACAAAAAATTTAAATCACTGTGTCAAGAATGTGAATGACTAATCTTTATCATTCTCCTATTTTTTCTTTTACAACACTATATTGTCAAATTTTGCATTAAAATAACAGTTTCATTTTATTCTGTTATTTCCATGAATTATATTTGCTTCCGTAACGCAAATACAACTACGCTAAATAATATCGAGCCCTTTGAAGCAGAAATTCAGCTTATAATGCCAATCATTTCATAGTTTACCATGCAGTAATACGTCAATTAATTTTGAACAACCGTTGAAGGTGTGCAAATTCCTTTACATTATACGGTTAATTAATGTGAATAACGTCCCGTGGATCCGCAAGTAACGTTTTAATGAGCCATTACACAGAAAATGAATTTTATGACGGCTTTTGTTTAACAAGTAAACAGCGGTGGTGCTGTGTAAATGTTTCTTCGTCGCGTTGTACAAATTACATTAAAGTTGAACAAGTTAAAACTGAATCAAGAAATTTACGTTGATAAATTAAATTCGTAAGATGAGAAAGTTTTTTCTTTAAAGATAAAACAATCTCGTATAAAAAGAATTAAAACGCAAAATACAAAATATACATTCAAATATTGAAATCACATAATAGTTAAATATTTTTAAAATTACATTTCAATTACTTTTAACAATTTAAATAATTAAGGATCGTACAATTGCAGAAATTGTTGTTAAAGATTGAAATATAATCGAACAATAATATTTTATCAAAAAAAAGAATGGAAAGCAGATTCTTGTTCAAAGAGTAATAATGGTGCCATCGTTGCTATTACGTTTTAATAGAAATAAATGGTTATTACGAAGACAGCAATTCCTTACACTAATAAATGTTCTCATTAATTGTGATAATTCTGCTGTCGTGACAGTTAATCAATGTCGCCTAAAAATGTTCGTAATGGACCCAGTTTTCAAAATGGCAAATTTAAAATAGGCAATTTTGCTCATCACATCAACCATTTATAAATGCAAAGTTTGAAATACAGGCAGAATGAATCAGATATTTCATAATTGAGTGATCCTGAAGATTCTCCATTTCCTCTTGGTATTTTCGTAGAACAAATTACTTGAAGATTGACATAAATTAAACAGAAATCGCTCTCAATAATAAAACGGTTTTATGTATTCTTATTTGTGGAAAAATTTTTTCGATTTCTAATTGAAAATTAGAATTAGACTTCTTTGATCTTGAATGAAGAATACCATATTTTATCATTTATGAAACGTTTTTGTAACTTTTAACTTATATTAAAAAAGATAGTATTATTTGTGATTAGTGTACCTCTTTGTGTCCACAGATAACTGGACATATAAATTGACATATAATACCATTTTATTTACTGTTTCTGAACAAATATTTAATGTACATGTTTAATGAAACCACATTCTACGATATTGACTATTTTAAAAAGTTTATTGTAATGAATTAGATTTCTTTTAAATATACTTAATGATTTTGTATCAGGATGTAAGTGCGAGGTATTTGGGCCTTTTAATACTAGTCTACAAGTATTACATTTTGAAAGCTTTTGTAACTGTAACACAGTCCAGGTAATATACATATAACAATAATACAATTAGTGTATAATAACAATATATATATTATAATATAACATAATATAATAAGTACGTATAATACATAATATTGTATGTATAAATTCACGCATGCGCACGACGCCTCTACTACTGCCGCCATATTGTTTTCCTCACTTCGCATAAAATGGAGTATCCAGATCTGATCATATGATGACGTTCATATTTATTTATTCTTCTTTAAAGTAGTCACATGAAATGAATTAACAAACAAACTACGAATAGAATAATATTTAATTTTATATAAAGTATAGCGCAGTAAACTACCCTTTTTCGAACTCCTTAAAAAATTGCCTTGAACTGCCATAAAAAATTTCATTTGAAAAGAAAGAAAACTCATTTCTTATCCGTGAAATAACGCTTAAGTCGAGCTGCGAAAAGTATAAATGATTGTAACAACCTTGGAAAAGGGTGTCGTCAAAAGCGAAAAGAGACTTTTAATCGAGTAGAAGAACGAGAGGGACTGAAAGAAACATAGTTGGATTTAATAAACATTCCCGGCTCGTAATCGGCCGTCGCCGGCTGCAGGGATCAATGTCCCGATTTCCGGCAGGAAATCTAGATTCCAGGGTAGATTAAACTTACCGAAGATATGCTCATCGTCGATAAGTGACTTTAACTTTCGGAAGCTGTTCATAGTTCAGTGCGTACATAATGAAGATTCGCAAGGGAGTTACGAGAAAGTCGTTGGAAAGTCTCGGAGAAACGCAAATGGGAATAACGAAAGTTTTGCCTTTGATCGAATTTATGGTCACTGACGAGTGTAATCCACTTTTTTAATTTACCGTTTTCAACCTGTAAGCGGATACAGTCAGATGCCGTTTTTTGTTATTCTAGAACGTTACATTTGTTACTTAGTCTGCACACTCGCTTTGAAATTGAAAATAAATAAATTACCTTTTTATTCTTTATCTTGGTGAAAATCGATACAGACTTCAAGAAAGATTACAATTCATTTTAACTTAACATAAGAAACTAGTGCTTGTTATTTAACCAGTTTTGCAATTTCTATGTATAAAAAGGTGGTTAGGTTGCTTCTCTGCAGGGATGCTTCAATGAAATAAAGAAGGGTACAATTGGTTAACATCTCTTATAAGAAATTTAAATTTGAAGAAATTATATAAATGACGATTTTTTAACTTTATTGTATCACCATTATCTTTTTGGTAAAATTACAATAGAAATGTAGAGACAAACTACTAAACAGGAGCAAGTTACTAATATAATTTTCACACACTCAGCTACCTGAGAATTTACTTCAAGCAAGTTTGAATGTATAGAACTTCCTCCTTAGTTTCTACGAAATTTTGTGTACGGAATAGTCAGACGTCGAATGCTAAACAGATTAACGTATTAAAGACACCATTACCTCTTGCTTAATTGTTCGCCAATTACGAGCTAATTTACCTCTTCATACGAACAGTCAATTAGAAATCAAATAAGAAGCCTTATATTTTTACTACTTTTATCAAATTCATGGTATAACAAAATTGTGATAATTCTATTAAAAATCCATTAAAAATGTACGTAACAGAAATTTAATTTCGATAAAGCGAATCAATAGTTCGATTTTAAGAAAGCGAATAAAATTACGGGAAATATAGTTGGATCACGTAAACCCGAATACAGCGAAAGGGTTAAAGGATTATACACCGTGAATGCATCAATGCTACAAATGTATGTGAATGCTTGGAAGCAGACGGGAAAATGAAATGTTTCGACGTTTGTAATTATTCATGGTGTCAACGTTTCCGTCGGTTTCACGCCATTTCGAATAGATTCTATTCATTACCTAACTCCTATCCTATCTCCTCGACATTTTCTTCTGTCCTAACTGGTGGAGAATGTTAATGCCTGTTTCCCGTGACACGTGACAAATGGAAAACGTGTTAATCCTTTTAGAAAAGAAATACGGCTTTATACTCTTTATAGAGCATTTTTGTTTATTTTATTTTTAAGATGTACAGGGTGTTCAGCGCTTTTTGAGTACACGCAAGACTTCCAATTTGAAGTCCCAGGCCATCGAATTAGGACCATTATAAATTTCACACTTTCTGTAAAATTATAAGGCCTGTTCAAATTGTAATGATATTATTTATTAACTACCATGACTACTGCTGTACATAACATTAACACATGTTGAGTACTTGAAAGAATAAAAATCATGACATGTATAAATATTCATTTTGTCTGAATTAACAGTACATATAAAGTATGTTAGTTTACGTATTGCGTGTAAACTCCATTTTAGATCCCCGTAATTCTCCTTTAACATTAATGGCTTCGTTTAGGATTGAGGAAAGTTTTCTCATTCAATTATGGTTCTTTCGTAAACTTTATTACAGCCACGATATTTCACTCTGGATTCATAAAAATAAACAAGACCTTCGAAGGAACAAAATATTACCAACTCTTCTCATGATCATTACATTGGAAACTGAAGTATGAAAATTAATTAAATAAACCTTTATTTTTATTAGTCGGCAGTTGGCCTATTCTTGAACATATCTCCAAACAGAATTTGCCGAATTGCTATGCATGTGAAATTAAAAATCCTATAATTTATGCTACTAAATTTTGAAACATATTGGCATAAAGATAAACATTCAACTAAAAGCACAGTTCCACAACCACATTGCCTCTTTTTTTATCTAAACTAGTTTAGAGTTTTATTTAACTTTAAAATTTTGCAGTTTTTAAACTGCTATATAAGTAAAATTACTCAACACTTCTCAAAGAAAATTGTACCAACTCTGGAGAAGATTCAGATTCAGAAGATTTCAGATGAGGTCCACTCTTTGACATTTTGTCTCATCTTCTTCGTCACATTTGTGTACACCAATTACAAGGTTATTTTGATTTGATACTTATGCAAAAGAAGTTAAAAAATACCGCAAAATTAACCGAATGAATTTTCTCGCAGCAACCTTTAAAATAATCCAGATGTAAAAATGTGACAATCAATCTACAATAGTTGAGCTATGAAATGATCAATAATTGTGGCAACAGTGAACCTATAAACGAAATTACATAGGATTGGTAATGGCATTCAAGTATCAAACGTAACAAATTGTTGGTGCGTTACACATGAATACGACAGTCTTGAGCCCGTCCATCTTGCAACGGTAAACGGCTTTGTACGCGATATCATATCGTATGACGTTAAATTGCCACACCAATCCACAGGAAACTACGCCACGTGGATTGTATACCTGCATAGTATTAGACATTTACACGGTCAGAGAGCTGGTGACAGTAGCACGAGTGTCTTTGACGTACTCTCCGTTACAGTGCAACGCCACTCGGTCTTTGTGCGAGCAAATGTGACCTGCACCCGGCAGCATGTCGTTAATGGTCCCTGTCATTCGTTAACAGACCCCGCGAAATAAATCAACGATCCAAAGGTGTTCTATCGTTTTGCGGTTCGTTTGCCAGGATTATAGGGCAAACGAGACGCGATCGTTTGATGTGCGACGCGTTAAGAGCCGTTGATTGCTGTTGTAACCGATTGACTCTTTCTGCGCTCCATTGCTGTCTTCTTTCGTTCTTAGCGAAAGCTAGGAGAAGGTTTATTTATTCTCAAATCGTACAGGGAATCTCTTAACAAAAATATGAACGAATGGGTCGAATGGAAATATGTCTTGTGAATTTTAGGGGATCACCGAACGGATCTTGAAGTACTATAATTTGTTAACACCTTAATGGCCGCCAAATGTCGCCAGGGAATATTTTTGAAGAATTTAAAAAAATTATATGTAAATTCATGAAATAATTCAACATGTGCGAACATACGATAAAGAACAATTACGACACGTTTAATACAACTTAATATTTTCCTTTGTGTGGTAATTATTAATGCAACCTACGTTCATCAATCGTCACACACATGTGTGAGCGGCCATTAAAGTGTTAATAAGAAAATGTACCATTAGTCTTTCAACGTCGCTCAATGTCATGCAATATTTTCTTAAAACATTTGTAGTTAATATTTTTCAAAATATTTGAGAATTATCAAAGTTATACTATACACATATAAAAATTAAAGAAATGTATACAATACGTATGTTTTAAATTATAGTAGTATACAATAAAATGTATCTTATTGAAAGGGGTTTAATTTTTGAGATCTATTTTACCGTATTTACTGCAATTACCCACAGAGATTGCACGCATTCAAACGTGTACACACGTATGTATATATGCTTTTCCGTCGATCATACATCCTGTTAAATTTAAACATCCACCATGTGCAGTCAGTCAATCTATCAGCAGCAGCTATGCACAATGCATCATCACCACTCGTATGTTAGCTATAGTATGGTAAACCGTGACAATTCTCTTAGCAAAACAGGAATTTGTAAACGTTGCAAACATTAAACGATTAATTTTAACTATATTTATTTATCAAAAACGACATTTAGTGATGTCTATTCTATGCTATCATGTGCTGTTAGCATTATAACTCGTCGACTGAAAAATACAAATTGTTTATTTGAATTATATCTGCAGAGCGAAGTGTAAATACTCGAAGAAATTTTGTAAAAAAATAAACAAATATACCTATATGTATATGCAAACAAGTCTATGTATGTTTCCAGTAACTTTTTTATATTTCGATGCTTTTACTGAAACAGTATATTTTAAACTTAAGACTATAGCAGTCTAAATTCTGCTTTTTATACTTTATGAATATGTACATATGTAAATATGAAATCGTTAAAATATACTCTCTTTTTTTGATATCCATTTTTATTTCAAATTTGTGATATCTACAACACTAAATTCGTAAGATAATCAAAACTATTGTAGATTATACAAGTAGTGCAACATAACCTACAAGTGGCTATACACATTTCAAAATGGATCCTCCATCATTTTTAAATATATTAAATATTGAATGACATTTTTAAGTCATTGCAAGTTGAAACTAGAGACTGTATACGACTCATTAAAACTCATTTTATTTATAATTTTAGTACATATTAATTTTAAACTACTTAACCCCTTCCCGTGCTTTGGCGAGTCTCACTCGTGACGCACAGCTTAAATGTGACAAACCTTACTTAAATTTTGAATACTCTTCAACTTGAAATTTAGGTCCAAATAAGCTGCATTATCAAGAATCCTTAAATATAAAATACTCACATTTTAATTTTCTTTATTCGTTTTAATGTGATAGTCTTGACGCATCTGATAAATAAATGGGAAAGAATTAAATTCATAAAAATATTGAAGATGTCCACAAACGATCTACCTAAATTGATTTGTGACTACAAATTAAATACTAGCACAAATAAACTTGCACGAATAGATACTATCTCGTTAACAATAACCCAAAATAAGAGTTAGATCTCGTTCCCAGATGTTCGATAGAAGTTTTTAGATTGAAACTGGCGTACACGAGCGGCGAAAATTGTTATCGCCTAAAGGCTTCGCGAGCTCGCTGTTGTTTCGAAATTTGAAATTCAGATCGCTTTATTGTGCCCGGTATTTACGTATGTACATTCTACTGGTTACAATTACAAAAAATATTTGCTCGTAAATCTATGATGTATAATGGAGCTAACAGAATTTCCGTTTTATTGTACCGTCCGTGAAATATCTCTTTCCAAATTTTTCATCCTGGCGGCGCGATTGAAGTGAACGCGGAAAATCGAATAAACGAATATTTTTACGAGCTGCAATAACTAATAAATATTGTAATGCAGATATCGTAAAGCAGCGTGACAACGCATTGAACCAGATACTTAATTTCGTAATATTTCACGGGACGATTTTGCAGTTTCAATTACATGAGAAACGTTTTTGGAAAAGGAAGTTCGCGATCGCGTCCTCTCGGTATTCCTGAAAAACAGAATATAATACACTTTCAGCTCACATTATGTAAATACAGAGAATAAACGTGCAAATTTCATGAATACTCATCACATAAATTTTTGCGGCGCGAAGTAAAATTCAAGAAGAAGATATGCAAATAATTCTTTCTCTTTTCACAATAAACATTGTCATGAACATTGGGTGAAATGTTTCGTTCTTCACGCGACGTATTTCGCTTTATAAATTATGGAAAGTATTGATTGTCAAATGTAGCGATGAGCAGAAGCCGGAGAGTTGGTAATCAGATATGGAAGACTTGCAGAAAGTTCAAGTTTTGAAATTTAGGGGATTTGAGTATTTGGGGTTTCGGGGATTTGGAAATTTAGAAATTTCCAGAATTAGAAATTTAAGAATTTGGGAACTTGTTACTTTGGAAATTTGGTGATTTAGGGATTTCGGAGTTTGGGAGTTTAGAGATTTAGAGATGTGGAGATTTAGAAATTTAAGAATTTAGGAATTTGAGAACTTGGTAATTTGGAAATTTGGTGATTTAGGGATTTCGGAGTTTGGGAGTTTAGAGATTTAGAGATGTGAGGATTTAGAAATTTAAGAATTTAGGAATTTGAGGACTTGCCAATTTGGAAATTTGGTGATTTAGGGATTTTGGAGTTTAGAAGTTTAGAGATGTGGAGATGTGCAGATTTAGAAATTTAAGAAATTAAAAATTTGAGAACTTCGAAATTTGATAATTTGAAAATTTGAAAAATTTGTATTTAGAACTTAGGAATTTCGTAATTGCGACGTTTTAAAATTTGGAACTTTGTAAATTTGGGATTTTGAAAGTTTGAAGATTTGGAGATTTAGGGATATAGGAATAGATTCAGGAATAGAGAAATTTGGAGATTTAGAGTTTTGGGGGTATAGAAATTTGAAGATTTAGAGATTTGGAGATTTAGAGATTTGGGTATGTAAAAATTAAGAAATTTAGAAACCTCATGATTTAGAAATTTGAAGATTTAGAGATTTGGGGATGTAAAAATTAAAAAATTTAAAGAATTTTAAGATTTAGAGTTTTGAGGGTGCATAAATTAAAAAATTTAGAAATCTGAATATTTAGAGATTTGGGAATACAGAAACAAGAGAATATTTGAATTAGAAAATTTAAAAGTTGCAAAGTTTAGAAATTTGTGCTTTCGAAAATTTGGAAATTTTGAAGTTCATGATTTGACAATTTGAAAACTTAAAATTTGAAAATTTTGGATATCTAGAAAATATAGATTATAAAAAATCTTAAAAATCTTGGAAGTCCAGAAAATTGTAGAATTTTGATATCTGGAAATTGAGAAATTTTGGAACTTACAAATGTCAATATTTGATAATTTCAAATTGAAAAATTGATTACCCTTAGTGTTCCAGTGTACGCCATTTGCAAATGCATGCCCTCATGAGTACAGTTGCACACCTTTGTTCTTTTTGTCGAACATTTGTTCGGTTATTTGTTTGTTTGTCTATACCGCAGGCCGCAATTAAAACTTCACTTCACAATAAACAATAAAATTCACAGGAAACCTTCACAATATTACTCAGGGAAATGTCCAACATACATGTATGTAAAAATGATTAAAATTGTGTGGTCGTCCATTGCATTGAGTTCACCGAAATTTTTACTGAGAAATCCGTTAATAATCATCTTATCCAAGAACGATATTTCAATATTATAACGATAATTATAATATTCGGTAACAATTCATAGCGATACTGAGCGAATATCTGTTGGCAAAGTTTCTACGCCATTGCCGTTAGTTGTTTCCTTGCTCTTGTGCACATCCTACACCTGTATAATTTACCAGCATGCAGCGAACTGAGTATATCCATATCCCATTTGTATTCGGCATTACGGACGCATAGATCGCACGGGAAATCGCGTTTCTATTTCCGGCAATATCATATCCGTCACAGAGCGGACGTTTGTTGCTGCTGGTGGTTGCGGTCGAGACGCATTGAATCCCATAGCAGTTTCCTTGCTTCGCAGAAAAACACTCTGTCGGAACGACGAGAAAAACGAACACGACGCTGCGGAACGAATTAATCATAGTTTTCAAATAGTAAACGATACAGCGCTTCGGTGGTTACTGGGACGAACAAAGTGAGAACTTACGTGGTTGGAATAATCTGCACGAGAGAATGGAATCAACGCGTTAAGGAATATGAATGCGATGAGCAAATCAGGTCTGTAGAAATTCTTACGAGCACCGGTAAACAGGGGAAGTGGCTTGTTGAAAACGCGTGCAGATATCAAATTTCTCAATTTACAATTTTACAAGTTTACTATTATGCAATTTTTTAATTTTAGAGTCTTAGATATCTAAAATTTGAGAAAACAATCAGTCATTCTTAAATGAATGAAAGAGCTTCTATCCTTGGCGATAAGACCTTGCTTGCCCTCCACCCCCTTTCAAAGTTTTTACAATATATCTCCGAAAATATTAATTTTAGAAAAGAAAGTTTGAAATAAAGAATAAAGCTCTTAAAAGACTCTATAGAAAAGGTTATATACATTTTTATCGTCAACCTATTATTTTGGCCGTTACAACCTGTATGTATGAATTAACCAAATGAATCTGTTATAAGTATCCATCACTTTCAGACCATCCACTCATTCAAAAATTAAATAAGTCGTCAAAAATCCTTTTAGGAATTTTCTCGTCCAATTAGGTATGAGCTTCAGTTCAAATTTACACCTCTTCCGAACTACACCCCCGAATATTAATGATCCACTGTATGTCCAACACCATGAGAAAGGATCAGTTGATAGTGGTATCACGAGAGTAGATACGAGTTATCTATCAGTTTTGCATGTGTCTCCCGTATCCCCGTTCAATCTCCTTTATGTCCCCGTAGTTTCTCCAACTGCTTTGCCTTGTCAATCGATATCCGTACACATCGTTTTACGATACGTTTGTCCCTCTGGCCATATACACCTTGACCTCGACGTATGTCGTTTTCTACGTCTGATCTTTTTCACCAAACTTTCTTCTGGCTGGGATGCGTAAATTGCTTTTGGAAAATTTAAGCTTTTTCTTTCTTTGACATTTTCTCTGTCGAATCCTTTCATAAATTTTAATAGTCGTTCGTCGTGTCGTGTTGCAAAGATATGAAATTTAACTTTGTCGAGCATAACAATTTTAAAAGGTAAATTTTATAGGTAAGTTATCGGAAATTATCTGTAATTAAAATATTGCGAGTTTGAAATATTACGTGATTCATTTTCAAAATAAACTTTTTGTATAACTTATTCTTATATTCACAACAATTATATTGATTTACATCATATATTAAATTAAATTTGTGTTAAACATTTATTTTATATTGCAAAAAGTTTTTGACGAAAATACTTTGAAATGAAGTGAACGAAGCTCGCAAAATAAAATCGAGGAGATTTCTCCTAAGACTCCACGTTAAATATGTTAAATCAAAAATAATTAATATTTCGCTCGAACATCCCAATTTCACAAAAATTTAACCAATTCTTTTTTTACCCATATCTATACTTTGGTAAAAAAAGTTAAATGAAATTTGTTAATTTCGATAGAACTCTCGTAAAATCAGTAATGATTACTATTATGAAGACAATATCCATAAACAAACTGAAATTGCCACGAATTCTTGAAGAATGATACAAAGAAATTTCTCTTTGAAACTCATGAAACTACAATACCTTCGCTGCAGTAGTACAGGTCCGCCAATGATCATGCTCCCGCAAGTAGTGTAACTCAATCTAATCTCAGCCACACGATCTAACGAAAAGAGCACAATATTATATCGATACGATTACGTTCGCTTCACATTTGCTTTTATGTGCATGCATCGAGAAGCTTGCTGATCAGGAAACAGCAGGAATCCCCTGAGGTTCTATATCCTCTATCGTCCTCGAGGACCAATTCCACCTCATTGTTAGTCTAGCTTCTTCGGGGATTATTGATTCTTTCGACTTACGATGTAGGCAAATAAATTCATTCCTCTTTAAATACGATGTATTTCGTTGCAAAATGTGTACGATACTTACTATCAAGTTGGCAAGTTAATTTGTTACCCTCGTATATTTTTCATGCGGCATTTGAAATTTGCTACAATTTTTATTCTCGCAAAATTATTTATTAAGATTCGATAAATAATAGTTATGAATTGAAATAGTTGTACAATCAATAACGTTGAATTTGACACACTTCTGGTAATTTGTCAATCACTTTTTTAGTAACTTTTTAGTTGTAATAAATTACTTAGGAAAATCGCAAATGTTATTGTAAATCTGATATGTAATTACTGGTTTCAAGAATAGTGTTGGAAAATTATTATTTATTTCCAATTATTTAGTATAAGTAATTTTATTTAATTTTGAATTAGCACTTTCTATATTAAAACAAATAAATCAACATCATTTACCTAATTGAATTTAAGAGATGATATATTTATTTAAATGAACTCTACCTTTTAAATTTTATTTGCTAATTTCATTTATGTTAAAAGCACTGTAATACTCTCATCAGCATCTGAAAATATTTTAATCGAAGAGTGATTCGATAAATAATCGAATGCCATAATGAGAAATAAACTCATTTGCCTTTACGAGCACGCAACAGAGAAATCTGCTGATCAGCAGGAACGCCTTAAAATTCCTTAAAAGTCGAAAATCGAAAATGGACGAAAGAGGGGGGGAGAGAGAAGGTGGTTCTAGTAAAGTTCGTTCCGCTAGATTCTGCAAGCATCCATGTACCTTTTCCTCTCGAACGTACGAGCGAAGAATGTTAGGAGGCGGCGGATGGGTTAGATACGCTCGTAAAACCATCGTCCCATAAAACCGGCTAGTTCACCGGCTACCGAGACGCCCATCAACCATTCCTTACATGGTCTAATTCCGAGCCGACCTCGTATCCTTCTCGCGTGTGTCTCATATATATATATATATATATATATGTACATACATTGTATGTGTGATCGTCGTCTGCGCACACGCATGCACGCGTCAATATACGTGTAACGAGTGGACTGTACATGAATTGTGTATATAGCTGCTAAGAGGAGCAATGAAGGTAATAACGGATTTTAATCCTTTGCTAACAAGCTGAAATCTTAGACAATCTTCTGATTATATCCTTTTTCTCACACTTGTTACGGATGCGAGTAGGTATTATTATACCGTCATCTGATTAGGAGTGCATGGTGTTCTTTAATCGTAATAGTGTTAATGTATCGGATGCGGTATGAGAGAATGGTTTTTGGAAAATTGTGAATTGTAGAAATTTAGTAAATGAGTTATTTTGTTTACTTAGTAACTTAGTAATTCAGTAACTTTGTAATTGAGTATTATAATAATCTAATAATCTATTATCCTATTAATTTATTAATCTAATAATCTAATAATCTAATAATCTAATAATCTAGTAATCTAGTAATCCTGTAATCGAGTAATCTAATAATCTAGCAATCTAGTAATTTAGTTACGCAGTAATCATTTTAGTAATCCAACATTCTGGTAATATACTATTCTAGTAATCTTATAATATTGTAATATAGTAATACAGTAATCTAGTAATCTAGTAATCTTGTAATGTAGTAATTTAGTAATCTACTAGTCCAGTAGTCCAGTAATCTAGTAACCTACTAATCTAGTAACCTAACAATCTAGTAAACTAGTAATCTAGTAATCTAATAATCTAGTAATCTAGTAATCTAATAATCTAGTAATCTAGTAATCTAGTAATCTAATAATCTAGTAGTCTAGTAATCTAGTAATCTAGTAATCTAGTAATCTAGTAATCTAATAATCTAGTAATCCTGTAATCGGCTAATCTAATAATCTAGCAATCTAGTAATTTATTTCCCCAGTAATCTAGTAATTTAGTTATTCAATCATCTAGTAACTTCGCAATTTCGTAATCTGACAACTTAGTATTTTGTTAATTCAAAAATTCAAAAATTTTATAACGAAAATTGAGAATTTACAAATTTAAATATTGGAAAATTTAATAATGTTGAAAAATCAAAAACTTGAAACTGTAGAACTTAAACATATGACAATTTGAAAAATAAAAAACAGTAATTTTGAAATTAAAAGAATCTAAACATTTGAAGCTTTCGACCTAAAGAAATTTCAAATTTTTTAAAATTAAAAACTTTGAAAAGAAAATTTCAGTTGTACATTTGTAAGTTTAAAAATTTGCAGATTTCAAAATTAAGAAATGTTATAAATCGGGACTTAAATTTAAAAATATGAGAATTTCGAAACTTTATAATTTTATAGTTATATTACAATCTTATAATTTCGAAATTAAAAAATTCCAAATTTAACAGTTTGAAAATTCAAAAATTTAGAAATTCAATAACATAAATATTCGAATAGCCTTTCATCCTAGTACATATTAGGTATCAGTTGTTAAACTAATCAAAGTTGCCTGTGTCGAATATTTTAAAATATAAATCTCTCGAGTAATAGTTTGATTACACACTATTCTTTTTTGACATAAAAGGTAAAGGTAAAGCGAATCAATTTGTACAGAGCATCATACTCCAAAGCTGTCTTTCCCAGACCAATCAACTTCACGACGCTATAATTATGTAAATGGAAAAGCATTACTGCTGATCGTTGTTGGTATATAATTGTTGTTTAATGATTCGTGGCGGTCAGCGATTAATCTTTCCACCCGGCACGCTGGTTGGTCGACAGCGCGGATTTATTCTGGCGGTGCATTATCGGTGTTGAATACAGAACTTCGGAATGAAAAATGATAAGAAATTAATGATGACGAGGTGGCTGGAAAAATATAATTTCACGAAAGTGTGCATTCGCTGAATGGGTACAGTAAAAATTTAGTTAACCGCGGAACACGTTCAACGCGGTTAACTCTGCAACACAGATAAAATCTTTCTTCTCCATTATATTCGCGTAAAATTAAACTGCAATTAATTATCTGCGCATTAATTACCAATACCTCCTTTTTCCGCTATTCGTTGAAATTCGCGTTGATATTAAATCGTTAGGTGGACAATTTGAAAATAAAAGCTATTATAATTCAATTCTTAATAATCTAAACCTTCAAACGTTATACATATAGTAGAAAAACAATACGACGGTATATTCTTTTGTAAAATAATGAAAAGTATGATAAAATTTCCGATAATTCAACTTTCCTCTTTGAATATATTGAATAAAAACTGCACTATTCAACATCGCTCTAATTATGGTTATTTCATTTGCATGGAATTGGAGGTTATGTTAACTCTACTACGCTGAAACTCTATAAAATCCATAAAACAATCGTTACCATTTTTAATTCTTAATTATGTTGTATTTTTGTGTTAACATGCAACATATTTTATACATATAAAAAAAATTGAGAGACATTAAATAAAAATTGGGAATTAATTCAATATACACAGAAATTTCTCGTACAAATTTGTAACGAAATTAATCTTAAAAATTTTACATTACAATTTCTCTGATTACCTGCAATTACGTATCAGTTATTTGAATTTGAAATTTTCTGCAAACGCAGAGAAAGAAGAAAAATGTTTTTCTGTAACAGTTTATTCTGAAAATAATGAAACACTACTGTGGTTGCTAACATTTCTCATGTGTAAAACATTGGGATACCAAACAATTTATCTATGTCGTAGGAGTGGTTTTCTTATTAATAATGCAGTGTGAAATATATTGCCAGGGCCTCTAAGATTTACTAGTTGCCTAAAACGAGTTCATTAACTCCAAGAAATTCATCCCGTGGAATGCTCGCTTCAACTGGGATACTAATATCCAATTAGGAAACATTTTGAAGAAAAGATTAAATGCTTGCAATATCGTAGCATACCCTGTAGTAAACTCTCAGAAAACGTCTCTAAGTCGCTCATCAGGGTTTTAACTCTTCAAAATGCGAGATCTATAAAATCTCTGGACCCTTTTACATCTTAAATCCTCTCTACGTACTGATTAATTTGATAAAACCAGTCTTCGTCTTTGCATGTTCAATTTAACGTATAAGTATAATTAATAGAGCATAGTTAAACCCTCATTGCATTTTTCAATTTTGAAAAAAATATATTTTCACTTGGCAATGAAAATAATGAACGGTGTATTTTGTTACGAATTTAGTGAAAGAATAGTTGTATGATATTGCAAACGCGAAACGTTATAGCATGTTGGAATAAAAAATTGAAATTTAACAAAACTGGTAATGTTTTAATAATTTCAACAAGTTTAATCTTTATTTATGTTCGAAAATTTGAAACATTGCAAACTGGGCATTTAGAAATTCACAAAATTTGAAAAATTGTACATTCAGAATTTACGAATTTATTAATTGAACAAAAATGGAAATGTTTTAATAATTTCAACGATATAAAATGTTCAACAAGTTCAATGTTCATTTATGTTCGACAAGTTTAAAGTTTATTTATGTTCAACTAGTTTAAAGTTCATTTATGTTCAACAAGTTTAAAATTTATTTATGTTCGATAAGTTTAAAGCTTATTTATGTTTAACGAATTCAAAGTTTGTTTATGTTCAACAAGTTTAAAGCTTATTTATGTTTAACGAATTCAAAGTTTATTTATTTTCAACAAATTTAAAGTTTGTATATGTTCAATAAGTTTAAAGTTTATTTATGTTCAACTAGTTAAAGTTCATTTATGTTCAACAAGTTTAAAGTTTATTTATGTTCAATAAGTTTAAAGTTTATTTATGTTTAACGAATTTAAAGTTTATTTATGTTCAACAAGTTTAAAGTTTGTTTATGTTCAACAAGTTCAATGTTTATTTGTGTTCAACAAGATTAAAGTTTATTTATGTTCAACAAGTTTAAAGCTTATTTATGTTTAACGAATTCAAAGTTTATTTATGTTCAACTAGTTAAAGTTCATTTATGTTCAACAAGTTTAAAGTTTATTTATGTTCAATAAGTTTAAAGTTTATTTATGTTTAACGAATTTAAAGTTTATTTATGTTCAACAAGTTTAAAGTTTGTTTATGTTCAATAAGTTTAAAGTTCATTTATGTTCAACAAGTTTAAAATTTATTTATGTTTAACGAGTTTAAAATTTATTAATCTTCAACAAGTTTAAAGTTTATTTATGTTCAACAAGTTTAAAGTTTATGTATGTTTAACGAATTTAAAGATTATTTATGTTTAACAAGTTTAAAGTTTATGTATGTTTAACAAATTTAAAGATTATTTATGTTCAACAAGAAACAAAAAATTGTATTAATATTCTAGTACCGTTAAAAATTTGTATGAGTGAGTACTTCTCATAATATTGATAGAAAACATCATGAAAAATTATAGAACATCTAAAGTATACAATATCTAAATATTGTGAATGGATTGCATCATGAATAAATTTACCGGTGAATGCGTTTGCAATAAATATTTATCTCGAATAAAAGAAAACTCTACAAATATTTCCGCAGACTACACAGTATTCGTAAAGAAACTTCATGTACATTAATTTTTATCGACGTCTACTGTTCTTTATACAAGAACGCGACGCTCACACGATTTTATGCGAAGTCACGGTATCAAAAATATTGGATGAAGATAACATGAAACTATTGAGTTAAACCAAAGCTTGTCTGAAAGAAAATTCCTTGAGATATTGTTAAAATTTCTTAGAAATTTTAATTTTCATCTACCTTCCGCTTCTTTAATATTTTAATAAACGTATATTGTGTTCGACACTGCATTTTAATCTGTCGATTGAATAACTTTTTCCGAATTGTTCTTTGTTTTTCAAATTGTAACTCGTAGAGGATTATTGTAAGGATAAATATAGTAATAATAGAAAGAAATAAGTGTATAAACTATGCGAATATAATGAAAATTAGTCGATGAAAATTAGAAATTGTTAAAGTAGAAAAATTCGAATGCAAAAGAAAGTTGCGTGACATTCTTCTTTAAGATGACAGTATAATTCATTCACCTTTGAGCTTCAGTAGTCCCAAATGTAAGATTTAGAGATAAGTCATCGACGAAAACGATATTCACCGTTTTCTACGTACTCTCCGGAGGATAGGAGGCAAAAATTATTTCATCTTTTATTGTCCTTTTTCTCACTTTCTGTATCTTTTTCCGCCGACTTTCTCTTATATCGTCTATCGTCTCCCAGGACCAATTCAATCTTATTGTTAGTCTAGCTTCTTCGGGGATTATTGATACTTTCGACTTACGATGTAGGCAAATAAATTCATTTCTCTTTAGATACGATGTATTTCCTTGCAAAATATGTACGATACTTACTTTTAAGTTGGCAAGTTAATTTGTTACCTTCGTGTATTTTTCATGCTGAATTTGAAATTTGCTACAATTTTTATTCTCGCAAAATTATTTGTTAAGATTCGATAAATAATAGTTATGAATTAAAATAGTTGTACAATCAATAACGTTGAATTTGACACACTTCTGGTAATTTTTCAACCACTTTTTTAATAACTTTTTAGTTGTAATAAATTACTCAGGAAAGTCACAAATGTAATTGTAAATCTGATATGTAATTACTCGTTTCAAGAATAGTGTTGGAAAATTATTATTCATTTTCAATTATTTAATATAAATAATTTTATTTCATTTTGAATTAGCACTTTCTATATTAAAACAAATAAATCAACATCATTTACCTAATTGAATTTAAGAGGTGATATATTTATTTAAATGAACTCTACCTTTTAAATTTTATTTGCTAATTTTATTTCTCATGAGGGAAAGTATAAAACACATATTTCTATAAATACAAGAGAAATTCATCTCTCTCTCATTATGTTACCAACAAAATTTCATTTTCAGCACTGGAAATTTTATATTTTACGCACCTCATAATGGAGCAAAGTCCTGAAGAGTTGAAATTAATTGAGAAAAAGAACTTCATTATTTTCTGTAATAATAATCACTTACTGTTTGTATGTAATCACTTGATTATGTATATAATAAATCTATTAAATATTTTTACTATCAATTAAATGTTTATAACTTCACAATTATAACTTCACTAATGTCACTTTTTTTATTATAAATTAGACATTTATAATTCTATTTGTGCACATTTTTTTCAATAAATTTTTAACCTTAGTCAATAGATTTTTCATTGATGATCAATAAAGTTATAGGATGAAAGAAACAGGTTAGAACTTCAAGGGATAAGTTAAAAGATTAATAATAAAAGTTAACAATATTTTACAGTAACAAAGAAATAAATGATTATATGCACCTTTTTAAATTATTAATTTTATCCTGTTCGAATCTATACGATTTTATTACTATCTTTAACAAGGTTAAAATAAAATGTACATTTCTGCCTATTTTTGAGAAATGATATTTTGCTAGAAATACATAAATTGACTAGAAATTTTGGAACAAGTTTGAATTAGAATTAATAGTGTATTTAGAACAAAAGAACTTTACGTCTACAGTTTTTACTAGTCACACTAACTTCAGTTATTTAACTCATTATCCTTATTTTAAAATTGCTTTTTAAAGTTCTATCATACTTTCCCCATTAAGCAAAATGCAAATGTTCTTTGAATATTGTTAAACGTAACAAAAAATATTCTAATTTATTATTTTGTGTCTGTAATGCGCAAATATTAGTTAATGAGTATCGATTTCAATGCTTTTGCCTTGAAGTTTATTACTCTGAATATCGTGCCTTAATAAAAATTTAATATCAATTTAATTTTAGAAGATAAATGGAAATTAAACGAGTCAATTATAATTTAATGAATAATATATGTGAATAAATTTTGTAATTATCCAAGAGAGGTTATGTTCGTAACGCATCGAGCGAAAATTAGTTCAATTATTGCGAACAGTAAATGCCGCTACTTCAAAATGAGTTTCGGCTACTACATTTATTGAAAACAGAATCAAAACTTCAAATTATTGATCTGAATAATGAGAGAATTTTCTAAAAATACAAATTATTAATGAGATGATTAATATAATTCAGTACTTCATTGCTAATTGTTACAGTAAGTTTGTCACATTTCTTTTTTCACAAAGTTCTAAAACTTTCTTTTTTACAATTCTACGTAACGAATTCGTTCCAGCATTTTGTGTTGGAGCAGTTCACGTGTAGTAAACAAAATGCTTGCCAGGTTTGTTGCTCCAATTACTACGTTAATTAATTTGATATTTTCGCGTTGCAATTATTTATATTACCGTTTCATTTTTTTAAGTAAATATAAATAACGTTAAAAATTATTACTACTACTTTTATACCTTCATACCACTTTTACACGTATCATTTATTAATAAACTTCAATTTTACTGTTACAGTTGACTAAGAATTACCATAAGAACCTTTGTATTTTGCAAGTTTAATTTTTGAGAGTAAATAATTAATTCTATTTTATTATTAATAAATAGATAAATTAATTACGTCTAAAAATAAACGGAGGACACAGGACTTCTGTACTCCACTTTCTTCTTTTATTTCCACCTCTTTCAGGTATTAAATATTATTGCTTAGAAATAAATAGACACAATTCAAAAACACTTTTAGACCTTTTTAAAAATAGTGAATACAGGTCTTATGAATTATTATATAATATTATTAGTAATAATAAATATGTCACTTATACAGATAAAATCATAATGTAGATTTACATACA
This sequence comes from Megachile willughbiella, assembly GCA_945859595.2. Classification (NCBI taxonomy): domain Eukaryota; kingdom Metazoa; phylum Arthropoda; class Insecta; order Hymenoptera; family Megachilidae; genus Megachile; species Megachile willughbiella. The sequence goes on along the minus strand of OX243803.1, from coordinate 9,973,048 downwards.
TAATGTAGATTACTTTCAGTTTCAATGAAAGCGAACTTCGAGTTTCTTTTACTGTACTCTTAATGTCGAGCAGCGGGGTGTTAATTTGCTGAGGAAACGTGGTCTGATAATTTAGACCATGTTTACAGGATTTTACACCACGAAGCAAGTTTCAGTGGTGCTCGATTACCGTAATTTCCCAATTAATGTGTCTTGAAGAATGTACTTTATTGTAGTGGTTCAACTTCAATTAGCAGCTCTCTACATCCATCCTCTTAACGTTCGCGTACTTCACAAAAGCGGTTGTTGCGCAATTGTAGCCTTTGATTGTCATTAATTTCCAATATCCTCTGATGAAGTATGATAATATCGTTGAACACGATAATGTGCATTTTCGCGAAAGTAAGCGTAGTGTTATAAGTAAACATATTCGCACGTTCAACTTAGCTTCACTTGAATTCGTTGTAACTAAACAAATCCTCAAATTTTTTAATTTATAAAAATTCAAGTTTAAAAATTTCTGAAGCTACAAATTTTCAAATTGACAAACTTTCAAATTTAGAACTGTGGAAAGGAAGCTTGAGGATTTGGAAATCTGGAGAACTTGAAAAATTGCAAATTGGGAATTTAAAAATTCACAAAATTTGAAAAATAGTAAATTTACAAGTGAATTTGAAACTTGAAATTCGAAATAAGAATTTAGATATTTGTTTTCGAATTTGGAAAATAACTTTCAAGATTTATAATCTAATATCTACTAGTTAGTAGTAGTGCTTTTTCCACCATGTTTTACCATTCTTGATAATTCCCTATTCGATAATTGCCTACGATGAATATATTATAAATAAAATATTTTCATTTCTGGAAACCACCTTGATTTTTATTATTAAATGATAAAAATGATGAAATTAATGCGTATTCAATATTTGAACTAATAATAAACAGTGGCCAGCCATGAACATATGTTTTCATATGTGTCATATGAACATTTTTAAATTAAATTAATTTAAACGACGATTCTCGTTATTTTATCTGAAGGTAGATATTCTACCCTTTGGGATAAACGTGTGTAATTATAATTTCACCCTGTCTACATATTTAACATTTGAGTCAATAATAAACAATGGTCGGCCATGTTCATATGTATCATATGAACATTTTCAGATTAAATTAATTTAAGCGTCGATCCTCATTATTTTATCTGAAGGTAGATATTCTACCCTTTGGGATAAACGTGTGTAATTATAATTTCACCCTGTCTACATATTTAACATTTGAGTCAATAATAAACAATGGTCGGCCATGTTCATATGTATCATATGAACATTTTCAGATTAAATTAATTTAAGCGTCGATCCTCATTATTTTATCTGAAGGTAGATATTCTACCCTTTGGGATAAACGAGTGTAATTATAATTTCACTCTGTCTACATATTTAACATTTGAGCCAATAATAAGCAGTAGTCAGCTATGTACATATGATTTCATATGTATCATATGAACATTTTCAGATTGAATTAATTTAAACGTCGATCCCTATTATTTTCTGTGAACGTTGAAAGTCTACCTGTTGAGATTTAATTCTAATTTCACACTATATAAAAAGAGATAGCAATTGCTTCATCCACCGGGACATTACGGTTACTTCATAATTTCATTGAAAGGGGTTGGTACGTTTTAGCGAAAATAGAAGGATCCGCGAATAAATCGTCAATGATAAGATTTGCATATTAACAGCGTTACTGTCTACGTTGTTGGACTGGGACTTCAAGTCGACCGCCCCTTTCGTGTTGTGCCCTACCCTCGCCATTCATTCGCATTCTCCCAGGAGCTTGCAACAGCCGAATCCACCTCGGATTCTGACCACGACTTTTCGAACCCTTTCCAACGCGATGGCTGAATCGACGAGAAACGCCTCAAGTTCTATCGCTGTAGATAAAAAGTCCTAAAAGACAGTGCACGGTTTGGGTTAGCCAGCGATCACATTGGACTCCATTGGACGTATCAGAAAACGACGAGTCGAGAAGAAAGCTTGCTTTTACACGGTTACATGCACCGTTCGATGAAACTACGTATCCCGGATGGAGACGTCCACTTACGAACCAGAACGGTGAATTTGTTTAGCGAAATATTGGCAACTCGAGAATTGCAGCACGATTATTTCAGTGATGGAAATTGAATCACTGTTTCTGTGGTGACTTTATAGGTTTCAGGAGTAAATACATTACATTGGTAACATTGACTATTTATATAGTTAATATTATTATATGCTATTTATACAATATGCAATTATTTATACAATTATGCTCTTCATGTGATGACTTTTACGTAACCTTGTGCCACTCTTGTTTTGTTTTTTTTTTGTGTGGTAAAGAGTTTAACATTGTACGTATAAATAGAGCAGTTATTCTTGTAGTGATATTCGAAATGACCTCTTTGCTTATCAAACTTTTTTTTTGTATTTTTATAGAAATATTTCGGTATTCTTCTGATTTTATTTTTGATGGATTTGGAAATTTTGGAAGCGAAGATTGAGGAATATGAAGGTTTAGGAATTTGGAAATTTTGAACTAGGAACTTGGAAATTTGTGGAAAATTGGGAAGTTGAAAATTTCTAGGGATTTGTTGGAATTTGGAAATTTGGGAATTTGGGAATTTAGGAATTTGGGAATTTAGAAATTTGGGAATTTGGGAATTTGGGAATTTACAAACTTGGAAACTTAGGAACTTGGGAATTTGCGAATTCGGGAATCTTGGAATTTGGAAATTTGGAGATTTGAAAATTTTGTAATTGGAAATTTAGAAATGTGAAGATTTACGAATTTGGAAATTTTGAAACTAAGAACTTGGAAGGTGAGAATTTGGGGATTTGAGAATTTAGAAATTTGGGAATGTGGAGATTTGCTATTGGAAATTCAAGAATTTGAAGGTTTAGGAAATTGGAAATTTTGAAACTAGGAACTTGGAAATTTCTGGGGATTTGTAAGAATTTGGAAATTTGGGAATTTGGTAGTTTGGTAATTTGTGAAAATTTGGGAATTAGTGAATTTGAAAATTTGAAAATTTATAATCTTCCTACACTCTTCATCTCACATGCCACTGTGTAAAATATAATGTGACTACATTTCCATAAAAAAAAATGTTTGCATAAATATAATCAAATAACAAAATTCCTAAAAATCTCTAAAAGCATGAAAACTTCGATAAAACATCACTCTTAAAAAATAAAAAGAAAGTTTAATCAATTACATTATGTTATAACAAAAATATACGTACTTCTCAAATCCATTCTTTTTTTAATACGATTACTTCGACAAACCATTAATTTATTAAACTTTTCACTGTATACACTGATGTTAACCAACTATGGTAGTATGGAATACCAATTTATCAAAGATTTCAGTGTATACTGATATTAGACAAGTAGTATATAACAGTGTATAGTTAGACAGCTGCAAGTAGTATAGATCACTGTATGGGATGGCAGGCGATTAGTGGTATAAACCATCGTGTGGTCGGACATTGGACGCCTAGTATAGATCAACGTTTACTTGACCAGTAACAAATGAAAATGGCAAATGGATATAAATGTGTACGAAGATAGTTAACTGTATTTGTTTTATAGTCCTACTTCCCATTAAAGCATTATAAAACCACAATCTTTAGAAAACCTGATAATTTTCATTTTTCTCTGCATGCTAAAAGACAAATCACTAGCAAAAATACTAATTCTAATCCTAAAAAAATACTAGGTCTAATACTAATTAGAAATTGCAAAATCACTAACAGTGATTTATCACAATAATCACGAAATCACGATCGTGGTTAAACTTCATTCACAACCGTGAATCGGAAGATGGCGTTTTAGGAGCGGTTCATGCTATGATCGTTAATGTTCCTCTGACTCCCCTTAATAAAAATTCAAGAATGTCAATTTAATTTTTACCATCATACATATTAAGTTTTTATACATTTGACATTCTGTATAATTACTCCAAAAGATAATAAGAAGTAAGTTACAGTTTAAAATTAGAAGTAGGTTAGTTTTGTTGCAGTTTGCTGAAGAATTTGATGAACACTCCTGAAACGAAGTTTAAAGAAATTAAAAATTAAACTTATAATTTATTTATTTTTAGTTTCTCTTTTCCTTTCTCAAAATTATATTAACGTTGTGTTTAGACCATATTATAATATAATACATATATGTATAGTCTAAGAACATAATTCGTGACAAGTGAAAAGTATACTCTCTACCAATCAGACATCTTTAACACTAAAACTACTAAAAAGATCAAATGACCCTTTTACAAGTTTTTAACTTACAAAATTTATTAAGACAATTTTTTAGAATCTCTGCGAATCTTCATGAAGGTAAAGAATTATGTATATTAATTTATGTTTTATAATTTGCTTATTTATTTTTCAACTTCATTTTTAATTTCAGAGTAAGTGTGTATTGCACACCGGTAGGTTAATGTGCCTTTTTATTTTCTTAGTACCAGAAGTACAAGCTTAAATCTCTTGCATGCGTATTATAAGCTATTGTATTATCAGGTTGATATTTATTCATCATTCTACCTCATCTTAAGTAATTATGAATTATTCATTTATACAATATCCGAGGAATGCAGACGATTCAAACAGGTTAAGTGTTTTTAAGCATGTTAATGATAAATGGTTGCTGGAAACCGACGTTGATTCAATTTGTATACGCATTTAACAAGAACTACGATTCATGATTCTCCTGCCTTTTACTGCTTATAAGGTTACTTTCAAGGGAATAACGATGTTGTAGTTCATTAATCAATGCATGCCACTTAACACCGTGTTTCTTGTATCACTTCAAATAATAACCGTATACTGTAACTATTTTTTTAATGAGTACAATGAGAACTATAATTGAAATTCCTAAAGTTTTGGTAACTATAGCTCGTGAATTCTTTCTTCCAATTTTTCGCGCTGAAATTATTCGCGCGAAATTTGAAAAATAAAATGATGTCAAAGTCACGTATGATCATAAGTTTCATATCAATATTTCAAGGTCTGTTTCCGTTGAAAGAATTTTCGAAGAATGTAGCAGGGTTCGTGCGAGGAAAAATGATTCTTACTTTGTCGACGTTAAATCTTTTGGCATACGTGCCTCGAAATCAAGTTCTCCACTTAAAATCACGGAACAGAAATTACTTATACATAAGTTATCGGGAAATCGCGTGAAAGTATCTGCAGACCAAATGAAAAGTTTGGTGTCCGCGCAGCATGTGAGAACAGGGAGGTTAAAATAGAGTGACTCTTATTAATATTCACAAACTATAGTATTTTAACAATTATTGATCTCTATATTTGTACATAAATTGACATATTATTTCTATTATGATAAAACGTGTCCTCTTAACGATATTGCAACATTACTGCTAACATTATACATGATACGTATACATTATACATTATACGCGATATATTTTACATATGTACACATATGTATTAAATGCATGTTCATGCTGCACATACTAAAGGTAACATTTTATTTATTCCATACAACAGAAATACTAATTTTTAGAAGCAAATGTATCATAGTAAATATATTATAAGTAACACATTATATTAAGTGAAACTACAGAAATTTTGCGTTTCACGTTCTTCAAACAGATTTGAATTAATTTATCAAATATTTCACCTTAAAGTCAGATGTCTCTACTAAATATTACAACAAATACGATTCGTCTACTTTTCAGAAATTTCAAAGAAATGCCACACGATGGAACTCTTACTAAGAACCTAAAACACAGAGTCGCGAACCCTTTGACACACGATTACGTTTCGATTGCTCGGGCCCATTTAATCGTGGCTGCAATATTTTTTCTCGCGAGTGCTCCCTTTATACACTTCTCCCCCGACGTCTCGAGAAATACTCAACATCTTATCCCTCCGATTATAATACACAATCCGTCGTGTTCCCCGCCCCTCCTTCGAAACTCTTCTTGCTCCCTTTTTATCCCTTTAACCTCCACTTCATCCCTATTCTTCGTCTCCCACTTCTGGCAACCCCTCTGTCTATCGCAGGACCAAAACGCTGCTTACCTCGCTCTATTTCTGTCCCTCTTGTGGTGAAACAGTTGCGGGTTATCTAGCACTCGCTAATGGATATTGCCGCTGCCCTTGCTCTTGCTCTTGCTCTTGCCACAGCCATCTGACTTTGCAGCCCCGTCTGCTTTCGCGTTTCGGATAAATTAGAAAACTCCAGGCTTAGCCTCCTTTTTCTCGGAGATCACCTCGGCTCACTTTTGCATGCCGGGTAAAGCGTATTTGCATGACAAACGGCTCGTTCCCAGTGTGCCTCGAACGTTCAATTCGTGGCCCTGATCCTTTTCACGAGCACCAACTTCTTTTTGACGTAATTAGTCCATCATTGATCCTTCGTACTACAAATCGCGGATATTTGATTGTTCTTTCGACGGCGAGCGATCATGATTTCAGGGTTTAAAGTGCTTAAAGGACAAGAAGTTTCTGATCCTCACGCGAGTTACAGCAAATATTTGACCCTTTTTATACAGAAGCAATAGTCGCAAATTATAAGTATGTCAGTGGATAAATACGTCAAAGGATATTAACCCTTAGTACTCCTATGTGTGACTCCACATCACATTTCTTTTGGATCTTATAAAAAATTCAAGTAAATAGATTAGTTAAATATATAAATTTTCATTTATCTACTATTATATATTTTATCTTATTTATTTATTATGTATATTTTCATTTATTAGAGAATTTTTACATGACCGAGTTTTAAATCCACTTACTAAAGAACAGTTTCATCTTCAACACTTTCATATGCTAGACAATAAAAAATAATTCCAATATAAAGTTAGAGTTATTCGATGTAATTGCAACGAGTTGTACGGTGCACCTTCTGTTGATTTATATCTGTATCGATTGTTGTGAATAAAGCGGGAAAGTTTTAATTATATTCTTGGCCACGGTTACGCATCCGTCCGTAACCAATGCAGGTAAGAAAATCTGCAAGTCCGGTGGAGAATGGCCGGTATCCGGTATCTATAGCCGTCTTTCTCCTACCCCTCTTTAGACGATATCCCCGGGACACGAAAATTAAATTTGCTCCATCGTGCATATCGGTACACCCCCTCGAAGCCGTCAATATTAATCTCACGGCATGCGCTCACGGAATTCCAAGAAGGGCAAGGTAGACGCAAGTTTCCCTCGGCAGCTGGATTTCTGCCGGAAGAATATTAATCGATCGTTGGGAAACGCACCACTTCCGGCTAGGCGCGCACTCTGGATCAGATACTTTCACTACTGGTAATGAGTTTATTTATGAATAATTCTATTAGCATTTATGAGTTACCACCTGTTTATGAATAATCCGATTAATTAGTCGCAAGAATGCAGTTAAAAAGGGATTACTTAAATACCAATTCGTGGCGTCGTTTTGAATAACGGCGGGAAATTTTTTATGCTGACGTATATGCATTTATGATATACTGAAATTTAAGAAGTATAAATAAATGTAATAATCGATAGATTACATGATGTATATTTATTTTAATAAATATATGAATAAGAGTTTTAAAAAAGGGACAAGTCCATTTTTGGAGAAAATGAAGATAATGATACAGTAAATAAAACATATGGTAAAATTGTAATGTTAATACAATAAGTAATAGTTTTTGCAAAAAGGACAATGTGATCTTTTCACTCGTTAAATAGGGTAAGAGATCCAATAATTGCTACTGATCCAGTTATTGGCACTTCTGTCTTTCCTCACAAATTTCACCTATTTTTGTCTTTTTGCTTGTCCTTTACGAATGTCAATAATTACATATAACAAGCACGTCAAGTCGATTTGTACGTACCATTATTCTATAAATCTGTTTTACAGAAAATTATTTAAAAATGATTTTAGGGATAACCCCTTCGTACGAAAAGAAATATAATTTAGGGAAGATATAACAGATATTACAAATGAGGCACAAATTTAAAAAAATCTGATGAAAAGAAAAAATACGATAAAATAAAATGTAATATATGAAATGCATGTTGCGTATTAGTACGGAAATATAATTAAGAATTAAAAAAAGTCAGCTATCAAGTTTTCAATATACGGTCATACATTGACTACTCACTACACTATGCGTGACATTAGCCAGATTCATGTGTAGCCGAATTCAGGTCGCGGCGTCAAACGATAACGGTGATATATGAAAACTTATGGGTTTATCTGGACATCAATATTCGACAAACATCAATTACGTGAAAGGAAGAATTAAAGCAAAGATTATTAGAGGAATGGGAGCATATCACGCAAAATTATTCACATAATTATATAGCTAACATAACATAATTATATAGCTAACATGCTCAATCGATCACGACATGTAATTAAGGAAAATGGCTGCCCGGTTATAATGTATTATATTTGCGTAAATGTAAAAAATGTGATATATAAAATATAAATTATATTACTAATAACATTAGTAATTGATGCGACAGAAATAAATGAATTAAAAATACATTTGTGATAAATATTTCAATTTACTTTTCCTTTGTGATGAATATTAAATATTTATAAATTAAATTCACTTTTTAATTTATATTTTTGTTAACGTTGAAAACGTAGTGTCATCTTTGTTAAACTGTAGGTGCAATTGATACGACAGTAATAAATGAATTAAAAATGCATTTGGAATAAATATTTCAATTTATTATTTTTATTAAAATATTTGTAAATTAAATTAATTTTTTAACTTATATTTTCGTTAACGTTAAAAACGTAGCGAGGTTATGTTTGTTAAACTTTAAGTTTTAACGCGATTTGACACAAATGCTATTTTGCGAAAATTTTATGTAATTAAATTATCAAAATTAAAATATCAAATCAAATCACATTTTCTGTGTTTTAATTTGTATCAATTTAGTATATAATTTGTAAATAGTAACACGTTAATCAAATGATTTAAAGATACGTTATATAACATTCTGTAACATCGATAGAAAATTGTACTTAACAATTTGTAACTTTAAGAATATTCCATAAATCACTGAATTCCTCCCATCAATTTTATTTTCAGAAACCTCCACGCGAAAGGTCTTAAATCACCATGATTGATACAAGTTTCTTTAAACTTCACCCTTCTTTATAAACACAACAACACTTTTAAAAATCTTTTTTTAATATATATACTAACTCGTGTAACTAACAGGAAAAATAACCAAAGTCACGTATGCGGTTATCATTATTTAATTACTGTAATCAATTACTGGAAACGAACGTGTCTAGCTAAAAATTGATAAAAGTATCTCAGTTTTAGATAATAATAGGTTTATAGGGGGAGAAAGACGATTTTTAAGGAACCTTTCAAGTAAATCACTTAATACTATTCTGAACGTGTATTTTTCCTAGAGTATAAGTACACAGATTACTGTAGTGTGAACCTAACCTAACTACGACTTTCCGATTTTCAAAGATGAAATATGTAACTTCAAATTTTCGAGTTCTTATTATTTCAATTTTTTTTTATTTTTATAATAACTCCCTACATTCTTAAATTTTCAAGTTTCTCAAATTCTCAAGGACTTAAATTTCAAAAATTCCAAATTTCCCAATTCTCAAATTCTCAAATTCCACAATTCTCAATTTCCGAATTCCCAAATTTTCAAATTCTTAAATTCCCAAAATTCCTAAAATTCCTAAAATTCCTAAAATTCCTAAAATTCCAAATTCCATAATTCTCAAATTCCAAATTCCCAAATTTCATAATTCTCAAATTCCAAATTCCCAAATTCCCAAATTCCCAAATTCCATAATTCTCAAATTCTCAAATTCCTATAATTCCAAATTTCCAAATCCCATAATTCTCAAATTCCCAAATTCCACAATTCTCAAATTCCTAAATTTCCAAATTTTCAATCTCCCAAATTTCCACATCTCCAAAGCCACAAATTGGAATTTTTCTAATCCCAAATTTCTAAATCCTTGATCTCTCAAATTTCCAAAAGTCTAAATTCCACAATTCTCTAATTCCCTAAATTTCCAAATTCCCCAATTCTAAAATTCCCAAATTCCCAAATTCCCGAATTCTCAAATTTGTAATTTCCCAAACTCCATAAGTTTCAACATTCAAATCCTCAAATGCCAAATCAAAAAATTCCCAAACATCCCAAATTTCCTAATTTCCAAATCTCATCAAATTTCTATGCCTCTAAATCCACCTCCCCATGCCTTTAAATTAATAAATTTTTCAAATCCCTCTTATTCAAATTCTCAAACCCCCAAGTTTTCAATTTCCCAAATTTCTAAATTATCAATTATAATTAGACAATTTCATAATTATCAATTTCTCAAATTTCCCAACAAAAATGCAAGAAACGTTTCTTCGAATGTTCCAAATTTCGTAACACTTTCATAAGAATCCGCTCTTTAATATCTCTGTGAGAAAAATAAGAACCGTGTCAAGAGAAAGAAGATTCACCCTGCAAATACTTGACCTCCCCGGTCGTCCGGTAGAATATTCCTGAACAATAATAACTAGAAAGTTTCAGAACTCGCATCAAGAATTAATGCAAATAACAGTCGCTTATTGGCATCCAGGAGTGTGTGTCCTATGCATCCTTATTGACCGATACTTTCAACTATCAAGAAACTTCTTCAACTTATGCCGCAGAAACAAGTGGAAAAAGTATCGGAAAGTTCAATCGAGCAACTCGTTACCTAAGATCCGAGAAAAGGAGGTCCCCGTTTGGTAGCCACTCGACTCTTTATATTGCAATTCGATGCTCACTCGTCTTATTGACATTTGAATACCAAATAACCTTAAGGAAATTCCATTTAGCCTCTCGGCTCTGTTATAAGAAATATATCGAGGCCACAGCAGTATTGAAACGTTCTATTTAAACTTTCTTTTTTCACTTACAAATAATTTCGTTTTCAATTGTTCGCGTTGTTATGGTTTATAATATGATCTTCTATAGTTCGTAATTTTATTTAAAAATTGTATTTAATTCTTAATAATTTAAAGTACTAAACGGTACAAGATAAATGTTGCATTTTTTTATAAAATAAACACAATTATGATAATCCAATAATAATTCCATTTTAGTTATTAATAGGTTATAATGAAATTGTATTATATTATATTCTAACCTGAAAACCTATGTTATAACCTTAATAGATTATAATAACCTATATATAGTTGTATAGGTAACCTAACCTATATTATAACATTAAGGTTAGGTTAGATTATATTATAACCTTATAACCTATATTACAACCTTAATAGATTATAATAAGCTATATATAATTATATAGGTCTATTATACCCTTAAGGTTAAGTTAACCTAACCTAACCTATATTATAACTTTAAGATTAGGTTAGGTTATATTATAACCTTATAACCTATATTACAACCTTAATAGATTGTAATAACCTATATATAATTATATAGGTTAATTATACTCTTAAGGTTAAACCTAACCTAACCTACATTATTACCTTAAGGTTAGGTTAGGTTATAACCTCAATAGGTTATAATATAATTGTATCATATTGTACTATAACCTATTATAATTGTATTATGTTATGATCTATTATTATATTATAATTGTATTACATTATAATACAATTAGATTATAATGTGATAGTATAATTACAACTTCGACTTGTCTGAGAAACTACATTTTAATTTGTACATCGCATTAATTATGATTATCTCGTGAAGTATAATCGCAAAGTACAAAAATATTAAATTTTCAAATTTCGAAACTTATGTTTGGAAATCATAAAAACTTGTAAATTTGAGAATTGCGAAATCTTAGAAAGAGAACTAGTTGAATATCTTCCAAATTTCGAAGTTGCACAGCAGAGTACTTCACATATTTGACAAAATAGACCTGGTTGAAAATTCGTGCAGGTCCACTCCTGAAGATTGAAGCAGCAAGAAAATACAGTAGAAATGTTCGATCACGTTAAGATAAAAGAACCTCTTAAAACAAACCGCAATAAACGTAATGCGTGCACGACAGCTATCAGCTGTCTCGAAGAGAGCAGACGCTCAGAAGTAAAAGTAGAAATAGCATGCTTAGCCACAGTTCTCGTTGCGCGTAGAGATCCAATTGCCCGAAACCAGAGAGGAAAGAGCAAATTTCCGGTACTCGGCTCTTTTCTTGGTCCGTGCACGGGAAATGGTGGCAAGCTCCTTTTTCCGAAAGCTGGAGACTTTTGGCTAGTGAACTCTCGCAGAGGCCCTGAACTGTGGCCGAAAGTTTTGCCGCCCGGTCCACGATCAGTATTTATGTCGGGGCAACAGAGCGTGCACTTTCTGCTCTGCCATGCCGCTCAGACGGAAGATTGAAACTCCAGCTGCTTCCTCTCGTGCCGATCGAAGCATATCCGCTTTACGTTCGATCGAGATTCATTAATTGCCTGTGAATTACACTTCGCAACTCTCGGTTTAGAACCGCATGCGGGAAGATGATCGACATATCGCGTGACTCGTTTATCGTGTACTTAAATTTGTTTAATAGGTTAACTGCCGTCGAGGTCCTTGGTGGCTGCTGATATGAATTTAACTTTAGATAAATACGGTAAGTGCTCTGGTGCTCGAATGAATCCCGGTAATTAACGACCGAGTGCGAATTTTGTCAATGATAACATTTCTGCTTGTTTTCAACGTTTGAACTAATCAGAATGTAATAAAACAGGATATAATTATAAACTTCTAGTATACAACAATCCATTTGTATAGACGGTAACAACTATTTTTAAATAATAATGAACCAGACATAAGAAAATAGAGAACCATTTAACATTAACAAAATAAACCTTTTACAGTACTCGTGCAATAAGAGGGTTACATTAAAAATTCGTTAATTAAATTTTGGATTTTACACACGTAGTTAACTTAATGAAATATATTTACCAAGGATATTTCCTTTGATACGAATTCATACAACGTCCTACTTCTTTTCTACATATTTTACTCCTTGTCCTATATCCACCATTTCGTTCCATTTATATTTAATTCATAAACGTTTCACGAGAACTGCCTTTGTCACTGAAACTACCAAACTGGTCAGGTAACCAGTCCACATTTTTTATTTTAAGTTACAAAATTTGTTAAGATGCTTTTTTCAGATGGAAGCTGATTTTCGTAGAGATAAAGAATTCATTTATACACCACTTCACGTTTTATCCTTCAATTACTTACTTTTTAATCTGATAGATTTGAGAGATTCTCGACTAAGTATTTAGCCTAACCATTGCTCGTATTTTTCTGTACTTAAATTATGTACTTGATTGGAGAACCTGAGACTAGTTTTGAGTACTCAAAACCGTATTTCGTCTATATTGACGAATACCATCCGCTTAAAAAAGGAGCTCCAAAGTTTAGGCTATTCTTTTATTTTGGTCTGAAAAGTGAACGCGTATTATACGACGGAAGGTTAACCAAGTTTTTCCAGAAATGATTGTGCCATGAAACGGCAGGCAAGAATGATCATTAGAAAAATTATGAAACCACGAGTTACGCGTCGTTGCGTGAAGGCTGTTGGTTCTCATTAAGGTTAAAGTAACGAAGGAAGTAACGTGCTTACTCGAGAGAAGAGCTCTCCGTACCGAAAACCAAGAGAACAAAACGGGAAAGTTTCGGATACCGTGCTCTTTTTGGCCTGAACGAGAAGTGATGACAAGGCTCTTCCACAAAGTGGCCAGAAAGTGGAATTTTGCTTGCCGGGTCTAACAGCTTTCCGGAGGCTCAAGTTCAAAGCCTTCCCGCGGTTTCTCCGCCGGTATTTGCGTCACGCTTTTCTTACGTTGTTCGCAATTAGCTAAGATTATGGGAGTTCGTGCTTCCGTCAGTTTGCTCAAGATCCAGCCGGTTTTAGCATGGTTTTGGTCAAGCATTTCCCCGTCAATCCAAGTTTCCTGGAATCCTGAACACCCGTAAAGGACAGAATTCGCGTGCATCGTGCAATTTGTAACTGTTTCCGGCATTTCCGAGAATGGGGAACTTTAAATCACCGTGCAGCGCATATTTGTACCTGCACGGATCACGCAGAATGCTGTATGTGTGTTTGGAATCAATTTGCTTTCCTTTGAAACGATTCGGGTGCTAAATTTGTGGAATCTGTTGCATGTCGCGGATCAAGAATATCGAGAACAGAGTGATGCCACTGTCATATGTCAAAGTGGACCTACTTTCATATAATTACAATTGATTTGCTGTCTTGCAACAAATGTACAAATGTGCAAATGTACGATGTACAAATTATTATTCATTGCGACAATTATTGGTAATTGTGACTATTGCTACTCGCTGAAGTTATTATTGCTGATTATTATTATTGACTGTTATACTATTCATTTAAGTTATCATTAATAATTCGCTTACACTATTTTCTTATTATTATTATTAGTCGTACAAAGCGATTATTATTATCAAGATATTACTATTTATTCAAATTATTATTTTTGTTTTTTAACAGTGATTGTTAAAATTATTCATTAAAGCTGTTATTATTGGTTATGCTATTTTTATTCACTGAAATTCCCATTATTGATTCTTGTTGTTACTCTGCATTGCAATTGTAATAATTAATTATTATTCTTATCATTTATTGAAATTGCTATTATCAGTTATTATTATTTTTAGTCGTTGGAACTATCATTGTTGATAGAATATTATTATTATGAAAATTATTATCGTTATTCATTGAAATTGTTAACTATTAACTGATTCTGCAATCAAATTAATTGCCCATTCAATAAGGAATTCCACTCCTCACTAGCTTAATTGAATTTAAAAAGACTCCGAGGATATGATGGCTGAAAAACAGTAATTCACTGAAAAAATATAGAAATATCTACACATGCTGAAGCGCACAATTTGACGTCTCAAGCTGGGCTGCTGTATAAGAAACTTGCGAACGACCTTTCTCAAAGCGACAAAGTTTAGAATCCAGACCGTTCAATAAGCTATACAGCTCAAGGTAGACTCTGAGTGTCTGAAAAGTTAGCGACGCAGCATTCTGTATAAGCAAAAGCTGCTGCCAGCGAAGCCGGTCCGGATGCTTTGAGGTATATTCTATACTGGTCCTATCCCAGGTGTCCTACCTGAGATAACCTAAAGTTATCTGCCGCTCCTGTGGCCAACGCACGCGTATTTATACCCCGCTGAACTTGGACCTCCACAAGCGCGCATGCGCACCACTCTAATTTGCCGCTGCCCTTCACTTTTTGAGAACCCCGCGAAATTCAACCTTGCGCTAGACATATATAAAGCTTGTAGTCGTCACAAATGAATTTCAATGTTATTTCAATTCTTTTATTCTTTTACATAGGGCATTGATTAATAGAAAAAGTGGCAGAACTAACATATGACCGAGTAGAAAGCACAAGTAGTGCAAAATTCGTTCAAATGATATTTAATAACCTATATATTTGCATAACATACAATTTATTATTGCGATTTGATCTGTCGAAACTTTCCTCATTCATGACCTTATCGTCGAGATTATTTCGTGACCCCAGAACTAAATTATAAAGTAAAGATATAAAAATAAATGTTTCCCCATAAATAATTTATTTCTTTGACAAACACTGTGCATATGAGAAGTAGTTTTATAATTTATTTCCGGAATACAGAAATTAATGAAGGAACGTTTATTATTAGTGTATAATTTCAATTATAAAAAGGTTTATTTATTAGTTATTACTCTGAAACTTGTTTGTAGAAAAATGTAAAAATTTGTTCACTTATGTACATAATAAGCTGCAACTTTTGAAGACCACACTTTCTGATTACACAAGTCCTTTTACTTCAACACGGAATCAGAGTGAATGATAAAACAACGTTGAAAAAGCACAGGATCTGTTAATTCAATGAACTGATCCGACGTCACAAGCAGAAGTAACATTTTAAATTGCCACAAAGTAATTCCAGGCCGTTTCCCCCATCCCCTTTTTCTCTCCTCTTCTCTTTTCCTCTCGACTGAAAGAAATTTCATTAAAATCTGAAGCAACCAACGAAATGATATCTATCCAACTCCTGTCACTTACTGTCCACGATAGCAACAGGTAGTGGTGGTCAGACGACCTCAGTCTTCTTCATTTTGCAGTACTTTCGATTAAGCTATTTTAAAATATTCCAACATGAGCTTAGTTTAAAAAGAAAATCAAACCATGTTGTAGAATCCCCTTAGAAGAGCATACAGTGATATTTCAATATGCTAATACATTTTCAAATGGACTTGACTTTATTATTAAATTTATATTTTTTATTTAAAAACTCAAAGTGTACTCTTAGCTATTAAATATTTAAGTAACGGAGTCCACCATTGGCAAATAATTTAACAGAGATGTTTTTTCGACAGTTTGCAACTCTGTAAGATGTCAAAGTATAAAAATGGAAAGGTATGCATCTTTTGTAAATTTTGAGAAATTAGTTAATCATAATGCTGACATACAAAATTATTTATATTTCAGAAAACAGCCTTTTGATATATGTTTACCAAGGCTTTTTTTATTTGGTATAGTCTGTCCTGTCTACCATGTAAATATTGATCGACTTTATTGAACACTCTGTACATTTATTTTCTTTATTTCATACCTTCTAGAGAAGGTGGAAGGCTATCTCTTGAAGAATTCCAATTGCCAGCACTCGCATCGATCTGTTTAATATCAGAAACGCGTGAAGAATGTTCATACAACGAAATCTGAATCGACGTGAATTAATCTTTTCAATTTTATTCTCGTCTTACGTTCCGTACTTTGTGGTGGAGGCTAAAATGGAATTATATGCTTGATTTAGTGTCCCATTAATGGTCCAAATTTACGAGTCTCGGTAATTCGCATTAGAAACGCTATCAAGATCCTAATCGTGCAGGGAACCTCAGACGTATAATGTATGCATTCGAAGGGAAACAGCGAAATTCTATATTCCTGGACAAATATAAAGCGTAATTAGTACTTGTTACGGTTATTAAAAGATAATTTAGTCGACAATTGCTTGATTAATGTTCCTAAACAGTGATAGATGCAGTAGATTATCTCATATCAGGAGCTTTGAAACATAATTCAGTGATATGAAAGTAAAAGAGAGTAGAATTATATTAATTTGATAAAAACTGGTAGATAAACTTTGCATTAATATTCTTCATGTAGAGTGGATGATTCTTAATGGGAATGGATCAATTACAGAAAGTAATTATACCATTCGGTGGCACAAAATTAGTCCAAAATGACACTTATGGTATAAGAATTCAACGCTTAAAATTTGATAAAAATGGCTGTATGAAATCCTTATTAATATTTAAATGTAAAATGGCTGCTTATCAATTACAACACGCAATGACAGATTCTAAATGCATACATAAGTTGAACGCAACAACAAGGTACATAAAACATATCACAAAATAGCACACACAGTATAACAATTGGAAGCGTAAAATTTGATAAAAATGGCTTCATAAATTCATACTTTCTAATATAAAGTGACTCTAAATTACAGTGAGAAATGACTAATTCTGAAGCATTTAGGCGAGCACCATTTGTTGCCACGGAAGTATAACAAAATGGCGCTCATGAAATGTGAATTGAAAGTTTAATGTTTGATAAAAATGTCCTATAAATATTTCTAATATTATTGTAACGAACTGTGAATTAATCGATTTACAGTTTATTAACTACTAGCGAATATTCAGTTTTTGGTATTATAAAAGATATTAAATATCTTGAAGGATATTAAAGAATGAGTATCCTGATTATATTAATCAATCACTTTTTATATCGAAGAAATAAATTATATTCTTCAACGTTTAGATCCTTGATGAAAGAAATCGTCAAAAACAATTTGACAGTTTTAAAAAAAAGGTATAAATCTTTTAAGTAATACCAATCAATAAAACCAATTAAATCTTCGGTAATATCTGTAGTAATAGTTTTACAAAAATATATATTGATAGTTTACAGAAGATAAGTGCATCTTTCGTAAATAAGCTTTGATAGCCGACATTTATACAAAATTAAATAAGAGGATGATGTACTTCAATTCGAAACATTTGTAGTTAAATAGCCTGTTATTAAAAAGAGACAGATGATTTTTAACAATTAATTTTAAAAGTTACAGTAATGTTACACTTATAGAACTGCAGAATTTCAAGCGGCAGTAAATCTTTCTACGGGTTTCCAGACTAGGTGGTTTTTCCAACTCCCAAAGAACGTAAACCGATTAAGTCGGACCTGCAGGCATAAATGAAATATTTAATCCCGGCAGCTCGGTGAATATAACTTCGTCTCAGTAGACGCTTTGTAATTATCATTCGTGAAAATAATTCTCATTTATAGTCGAAAGAATAATCGGGACGTAAGTAAATTCTGCCATTGTGCTCGTTGTTTCGGACGATACCATCTAAACTGCGATGTCTTTATTGTTTTATTGGTTGAATATTTAATTATCGTGAATAATTATTTCTCGCTGAAACTCTACACTGATAAACGAAAGTAATATGCAGTATTAGTAGATTGTGAACGAATAAATACGTATTCTTTCCCTGAATATTTTAACCTCATATTTTTTCTTTAATACTCTGCGTCAGGATATCATTTTTCTTACGAAATATTCTTACATAGCTTGAACACTATGTAATTACATAAACTATTACATATTTAATGAAGAAGCTATTGTAAAATTTACAAAACAAAATCGACTTATTATTATGACAATTATTATATGAACTTATGTTCAAAATCACTATAAATGAGCTTCTTGCTTACTATGTATAGTCAAGAGCAAATCTACTTTCCCCAGAAAAAATATAGCAAACTAAGCAGAAGAAGCCCCTCAACCGAGTTTTAGGGATTTTTAGAAATAATTTGTGGATGGAGAAGTTTAAGCATTTAAATATTTAGAAAACTATGAATTTTGAGATTTTGGAAATTGGAAAATTTGAGAATTAACTTGAAAATTAATTGAGGAAAGGGGATCTGAACATTCAGGAATTTACGTACTTAGAAATCTGAGAATTTCGGGATTTATATATTTGCGAATTTTGTGGATTCAAGAAGAGCCTTAATCGACCACTAATATACATTATAATATCAAAATTGTATTTTTAGTCAATGCTCCCTACCGACGTATAAAAAATAAAGTTGAAAAATAAGTAAACAGACTAAACATAAAACTGTACACGCGTTAACTCTTTATCCCCATGAAAAGATTACGAAAAAGCATCTTAACAAATATAATTTATAAGTCGAAACTTGTGGAGCGATCATTTGACCGTTTTGGTAGTTTTAGTGTTTTTCAGAGTTTCTAATAACGGTAAAAGATGATGTGACAATGAGATTCGACGAAATTTTGTTTTACGCGTCCTTTGAGCTATTTTACTTGATTGTGCGGCGTCACGCAGAGTTATTAACCTCGTCGTGAACACGGGATAGCGCGATTAACGGCGTTAAAAGCAGCATTTCGGACAGCGATAGACGAAGACAGGCCACAGTCGGCTCTCATTCTACGAGCTTGAGCTTTACTAATATCCCTAAGTGCATCGTCAGCCGTTTGATGCAGCGTTGCACAAGCTCTGATACGCTGCACTCCCGGGTTCACTTACTTTTTTTCCCTCCTTCTCCGCCTTTCTCGCCTCTTTTTCACCGGTTCATACGTCTCCCCGTCTCTGTCATTTCCTTTCAAACCCCGGCTCGTCCTGTCTCACATCTGCATCTCTCTCTTCTTCAGCTTCCTCTTTCTCCCTTCAATGGCGCGCGCGTGTGCTCTCGAGATCCCTACTTCTCATGATTACTTCCGATTTTATCCTAGACACAGAAATTGTGGTGGAATGCCCACGGTTTCCCAAAGAATGGTAATATAAAGTAGTGCACCTGTGTTTCCACCGATGCGACACGAAAAGAAAGAGGCGGAAAGCGTGGCGCGCGAAAGAATAGAAGAACAGAGACGGAACAACAAGAAAGTGAGAAAGTAGAAAGATTGTGGGTAGAAACATTACGGATAGTCTAGCTAGAGCGCGTGTTGCCTCGACCTTATCTTCTTTTTCGCGGACCCACCGTATTTTTTATTTTTCTTCGCGTGCGTTCATTGTCGGAAGCTTCGGAAAAATCTACCGATTGTACGTCGGTTAACCTCGACTTCTTTACGCGTTTCCCTTCCGACATTTCATGAAATCGGGATGCTTAAAAAGAAAAGGCCAGTAAGATTTGGCTTTTCACGATTCCGACTCGAGGAATGCTCAGATAAATGTCCGAACCCTCAAACAAGTCTAGGTAATTTCCGATAAAATGTAATTTTTTTTAATAACAATTCAGTTTATTTTCAGCTGCAAAATTGCAACTATCTTAATCATCTCCTTAATCGTCTGGACACCGAAACGTTTACCTCGTTCTAAACGGACGATGTCGCGATACGGTGTCAAAATAACGATCTCATCTCAAAGGGTACAACGACGTGCCAAGCATACATATTTCCATAAAAGTACCACCTAAACTTCCGTAACAGAGTATATATACGTGTCATTTTCGGGTATAGAAATAGGAAATTACATTCGCGATTTCACCAGTAATATTACGCATGAGAAGTTTGGCCATGTTTGTCGTAATATTATGGACTTTGCGGTGTAGTGTTGTGCGTTCAGGGAACAATGTTGGTCAAATTGCTCGGGCCATTTAATTAACCCCTTTGACCATTACCAAACTAAATAGCTGTGATTACAATTTGTTTTGGCGCTCAATTGTTGATATTTGTGGACAGGAACAATTCTGAACGATAAAGATCAAATGTTAGACGCAATTTAATAAAAAATATGGTGCATTCTCTAGCTTTAGAATATTCGAAATTAAACATACGTAATGTACAATGGATTTTTTTTAGAATTTATTAAAAATATCGACATACATTTTTTAATTAAACGATCCCAAGCTAATCTTATTACAGGGATTCTGTATATAATAAATAAATATTTCACTCCATTCATTTGACACAGTTTTCCCTACATTAAAAAACCTTTTTATTACAACACTTATTTTAACAAAATTAATTTTGCAAATAAGCTGTCTGCTCCGCCTTATAAGCTACGATATGAACCCGTACACTCTTGAAAACAGAAAA
The DNA here is from genome assembly GCA_945859595.2 of Megachile willughbiella. Taxonomy (NCBI): domain Eukaryota; kingdom Metazoa; phylum Arthropoda; class Insecta; order Hymenoptera; family Megachilidae; genus Megachile; species Megachile willughbiella. Next base: position 9,951,942 of record OX243803.1, on the reverse strand, counting down.
AACATGTCCTGTATTCTCAATATAAACTCATGTATGAAAAGCTTAAAAGCACAGCTGTATTCGCCGAAACGAATAAAAACAAGGAACGAGTTTAAACGGAAATTCCACGTGAATCAGGCTCAACGTCTTGGGTAGATCATTCTTGGAAAATTCGCATTCGACGAATGAAGTCCAATAAAAGGATTGCAGGCGTACTCCCATCCAAAAAATCCTGTTACCACGACGAACAGGAAGAGATCGAAAGGACCAAGAGGTCCTCGAAGATCGAGAACTGGATGGAAAATCCGGTTGAATCTGTAGCTCGCCTCAGCCTCTCGATCTCTGTTTCCTCCTTTTCACGTCGATCCGTCTTGGATCTTCGTGAATACCATCCTACGCCCTCAATTAGCATCCGTAGAGATGAAGAGAGAGAAGCAGGAATTTGTTGGACAAGTCGAATTCGAAAGGAACAGCCAGAAAAGAGACGAAGAGCAACGGTGGACCCCGAATCGGTCGCGTTATTCAAGACATTCAAAGTGTATCTGTGGCCCGGCTGGCATTTAAGGATTACCAAAGTTTAGCATAATATTAAAGAGCCAAGGAGAGAAGGACAACAGACGTTGGGCGAAGAGAAGATTGGAAGTAACAGGGTAGCCCATGGGTGAGAAGGGCGGCAGGGTACAGGTATTATTCATGGATTACCTCACTTGTCCCGGCTACAATCCTCCCAAAGCCTCCATTAGAATAATTGCTTCTTCATCTTCGCGCTTATGTGGTTGCTGGGCATAGCTCTGCGTCATTCTCTTTCACTGCGATTCACTTTCACCCTACTGGGCTGCCTTCGGCACCCCCGACACTTATTGTTAGCCTTGTATAGGTGCCATCATTGCGTGCACCATGCGCGTGCATCTCTTTCTTCTGTCAGACTTTTTGTGGTACAGATCTCGTATGTTTTAGCAATATTGCTATTGTATTATCCTAAGAGAATTTAAGTATAAGATTTGATACGCTATCGGTCAAAATGGCACCTTCAAGTTAATTTAATCTTAAAAATCCCTCACAGGATTAACCCCTTATCATGGTTTTAATCTGACTTTTGAAGTCAGTTCATGATACATCTTACTCGAATTTTTAATACGCTTGACATTTTAACTTTCTTTATCTGGTTTAATATTGTAGCAGTGGATAGCACTGATTGACGCATCTGATAAATTGTACGACAAAAAGTTAAAACAATGACAAGTACACCTCGAACACAGGAATGCTCCTATAGAAGATTTGTATGCGATAAAAATTGACCAAAATTTACAATATATCAGTTTACATCCAATTCCACATTAGTGCCTCTATTCGTCGAATTTTACGATCAACACAAGCAGTTTGTAAAGGGTTAATACAGTGAAGTACACGTCAGTGGTGTTACAACTTGCAACACCCTTGCACCTGGCCATAAATACAAAAAGCTTTTTTATATCTCGAATTTTTACTGCCGATAAAACTACGAGTCCTTCATGTTTAGCAAAACTGAAAAGCACCAGTTACGACGTTTATTCGTTCGTTCATAGAAATTGAACTGTTCTTTTCTCTTTCGCAATTAATTAATGTGACGATCAGGGGTAACATTAAATTACAGTGAAGTTTTTACCCGAAACAAATATTTTATTTTGCTCGCTCAAACTCGCGCTCCCTTTACGATGGTTTTTTTATATTTGAGAGATGGATGCGGTAACTTCATCATAAAGCTTTTGCAGAACCAGAAGAACTTCAAATATTTGAACAGCGTCGTGGTGGCCACTTTCTTTTGCGTTTTTATATGACTCGTCGCTCTTTTGATCAAAGTACATCCTTCACTTTCGTTCTTTTCTTTTATGGGAAAGATATTGTTTGTATTAATATTATGTACTAGTAATTATTAAAACTTTACCTACATATTCCACACGCAAAAATAAGAAAAATATATTATGTTAACATAGAGTTCTAAACACTTTATTAAAATGTTATAACAAAATCTCAGTAAATTGTGTATTTGAAAATTTTCTAGTTTACACATAATTCCCACAATCTCACGTGCTATCTCCTCCCCTTACCATGATCCTTAATCACCAAAACTTTGCACTCTATAATACTTCACATTTATCCCGACTTACGTCAGCCACTCTGCACCCAATTAACACGTAAGTAGGATATGTAGATACATATGTAGATATGTATATATATACTGATGTATACCATTTTGTTTTAACTCGTCGTGTAATAGGAACAATGGAGTCGCATGGCGCGGGATTAAATGGTACATCAAGTTCTTCGACGCCTGGTGTCCTAAGACCGGTCTGTGTACGAGCCCCCATCTAGAAATATTCCCAGCAGACGTTACAGTAAATGTCGCGTGAAATGCAATTTGCAGCCGCGACGTTGGCTTTTCATTCAATGATTCTCGTTATCCTCGTTACACGTGCCCGTGGCAAATTGCGCGCGAAACCGTGAAAATAAATTGTCTCCACGAGCGACGACGACGACGACGATTGCATACACACAGCGACAGCGACGACGACGACCGGGAACAGCGACGGGAGAAAGCGAGAACATCGATTCCTTTTTCTGTCGTTGGCCTCTATGCGATCCTGCGAATATTTAGTTACCATGAACTACACTCGTTACCGTTTCATCTTCTCCTGGCAGATACGTGCGACGATTCCTTGAGTCCTCTCGACTATCCTGAACATCCGCAGCTTCTTCGCTTTTTGCTCGTCGATCGTCGGTTTGGCAAGGCACGTCTCGTCTGTAAAATGCTAAGCGACGCCCTTCCGCCTCCTATGTTTCGCTCTTTGTAGCCCCTTCGACTTCTGCCACTTCGCACCCCTTCGTTTTGCGTACCTTATCGTCCATGGCTACGTGTTAACGGGTTGACAATTAATTTCGGTAGAAATAATTTTCTACAGGACGTTCACGGTAATATACATTAAGGATTTCAGAAAAGAAAATGGGAAAGTTACTATACAACTATCCTCCAATTTACACTTAGTTTCCTTATAAAACCACGTATGTAAATCGAAATCATGTAAATTGATATTCTTGTCAATTAAACCACTAAATATAGTCGAAATTATATCGTGTTTGGCAGAATGATTTTGAAGAGCCTCCTTGATAGGGCGTTGAGGTGCACCGTCAATCCCTCGGACTCGAACTAGTCGACAGTCCCACATGGCTTCCGTTCTGATAAGTTAATCGTAGGGCGATTTACGTCTCCATAGATTAGTCCCCTGGTGAGATGATGGTCGTTCGTGTCATTATCATGCGGTGTGCGGTGGCTACCTGCTGCTAGCCGACAAGCCATACCGGGACTGGACAAATGGTTGGCGGCGGTGATAGACGGTAAGATTCACCGGCGTTGGGCCGACGATCGGTGTGCGGCTATTGGCTGATGTATTCGAGCTGAAGACACCTTGCAGGCAATGGCCGAGTGTTGGATGGTGGGGACTTGAGCCCCTTGCCAATGATTCTACCGAACATCCGAAGGCGATTGCCCTACTGGTAGACGTCCGGTAAGTGGTGGTCCGGCGTACGGCGGTCCGGTCAGCGGGCCTGCTGATGGCGGTCTGATCGTTGGAGGACGAGCCAGTAATCGTGGGTCTGTCTTATGTCTGTCCGAGTCATGGCGGTCCGGTCTGACCGGATTGTTCTCTTCGCAGCTCGTAAATGCTACAACTACATATTCCATCAAGGTAACCAGCCGAACGAGCCCTCGATGGTTTCCAGTCACTTCAATACTTGGTGTTCCGTGGTGAACTGGTATCTCTTAAGATTCGATTGTATTTTACAGACACATACAATGATGCATTCTCTCATAGTTAAGTAGTTCCGCTCGACTTAGTTTATCTCTCAGCTGGAGTAGGCGACGAGATGTGGACCCCATCCTGCATGAGAACCACGTCGAGACCGTCACTGTTCAGTTTACAGCATGAAGTGGTGGGTGTCCAGACATGCTAAGATCGTTGCCAACCCGTGTCTTAGCTCGTAGATGGCCGCGTCTTCGGCGTTCCATTACCACTGTTGACACATTTGAAGTAAGCAAGTTAGCGATACCGAAATATCCATAAATTATGAGACAAAGTACTAGTACCAGGACACCATCTTCAGGAAATGGTGAAGCTCCTTGTTCTTCGGTAGTCTGTCGTAGATGGCTTGTATCTTATCGAGAACTTGCTAGTTAACAAGTAGTACTTGAGCTCGATAGTCAGTAATCCAGACGGTATCGTACGATAACTACAGAACAGACCTGGCCGATGGCATTTAGTTCTCTGGTGGCCGAATCGCTAGCAACAAGTGACTCGCTCGTAACCCTGGTCCAGCTCCACAGTATGATACCGTCAAGTGGCAGGGATTTTCTCCGCGAATGGACGTGCCAGTGTGGTCTGCTTCTCCAGCTCGTCGAAGTCGGTTACGAGGCAGAATAGGTCCAAATGGGTGCGGGCAACGTTACTGCGAATATAGCAGCAGTATTTCGGGTGGAGGTTTCGGTAGGGCCAGGTCAATTGTTCCTCCGCACCCCCGGCGATGCATCAAGACCCGTCACCTGGCTTCTCCTGGTCGATGGTCTCGGCAAAGAATGCGTTCCATTAGGTCCTTGGGCCGCGGGTGAGGAAGGTACTATTCATAAAACTCCTGCTAGAACGTTTCCCACGATGTCTACGCTTTTTGGCGGTTCAAGTACCAGATAAATTCTTCTTCCCTTAATAGCACTGGTAGACACCGGAGAATCCTCTCCCTTAGAAGGTCGAGACAATGGCGGAGTCCTGCCAACTGGTCTAGGAAGTCCGAGTCTATTCCGTAAAAATTGAAGCTGCTTTTCCATAGATAGTTCAATATCTGCAGTCTAATGACGGTGGAATACCTGATTCCACGGTGTTACTCTAACCGGGATTGGTGCTTTTGTCTAGATTTGGAAGCATGGTCCGATCGTGTTCTACTACCCTGGCTCATAGTTTGTCGATTGTCCCCCAGTCGTCCAGTCACCTGTCGATCGCGAGTTTTATTAAGTCGAGCTTGTAGAACTGTAAATCCAACCTACCCTACTCGTTCAGTGTGACGGAACACTTCCCTGTTCGGGCGCCAATGTTACGGATTGTTTCCGCGAGGTTGCTGGCTCAGTAACGCCGGCTTCTGGTATGAGTAGAGGCTTGTTTTGTAGCCGATTTTATTACTCGTCTCTCTATTTACAATATATACGAGTTTAGCTCAATAAATCGCTCACTTCGTGACTCTAACCTAGTCTTAACCTAATACGGTCCTGATCGCAATTTTATTCTATTCTACATGCAAAGTAGTGTGCATATAACTGCTCGGCGTCGGACGACTGTTATGAGCACTTCCTTCCTTCACAAGGAGTCCGGTAGACGCATCTGGTAAGTGTGATCACCCGATCGAAATGCTACTTGAGAAAAGAATTATCCAGCAATGACGGAGGATATGCTTGTCACGTCGACAGGCGGCTACGATTACCATCTCATCTGATCGAACACCGTTGTGGAGGACGGTGAGCGTAGTAAACCGAATGTCAGAATAGCTCTCAAAAAGACAGAACGGGTTCAACTGTCGCATTACCTGCAATTAATATATGCTACGTAAAGCCTGGTCTGCTTTTCGCTGTTCACAGCGGCCTACTGTAAGCGGTTGCCCGCATTAGTTGTGGGCAAAACGTGGGATGACCCTCTCGTAGTTGCGGCGAAATTATGACGGAATTCGCGGCCTTTACGCATTTACGTTACGCTCCTTTCTTTTTTAAATATAGTTAAAAAGAAACAGATATTTAATACACCTTCGATTGAATACATTTTTTGCTGAAAGAGTATAGCTGGATATGCAGATATTACATTGGGCCTTTTTTTAACTGTGTACTACCAATTCAACCCTCCTGCAACTTTTACAGACAATAGCTAAATAATATAGCATTATTCTTCATTTTTCTTGTGGGTTTCACTCGAGGGGTTGTTTATAAAAACCACCCATAAAATATAAATTATTTTTTTATAACATTAATAATTGTCCCAACATTTAAAAAAAATTATGTGAAGTAGAGCTAATCCATATCTACATATCTCTAATAGTTTTCGAGAAAAAAAATGATGAAGTTTAGTGTTATCCCCACATCTCTGTTGAGATACTAAAAACTACTCTCTATTAAAAGCATTCTATAAAAGCATTCGATAAAAGCATTTCTATGAAAAAGCACTATTTTATGTGCATAAATACTGAAATTGATGGCGAGTTCACTGCTCTACACTTATCCTTTACGTGATTCACATCGAGATTGATGAAAAATAGATACTTTTGTAAATGTTAAGAAGGTATATTTTGTTCTTAATATTTCAAGGAATATCTGTTGGCAAAAATAATAAACATTAAATTTTAAACTCCGAATTTAACAGCTGGTATTTTATAATACTGTTATGTCACCCATTCATTTCTGCATTTTACAACTCGTCCTTGAATTTGAATTTTTGTCACAATAATTTAGACTTAAATAACAAGAAATAATAATTGAACTGATTTCTTTTTTAATTACATGATAAACTTTGTTTATATGTTAAAAGTACTTGATAATGTTTATACGCAATCTGTTGTACTATCAGATTGAGGCTTCTTCAAATCTAATATGGATGCAGTACTAACACAATAGCTATCTGGCGTATAATACAATTGTTGCAGGTAATGTGCTCTGTACAGTATACCATAGTCATTGAATTGGCCGTGGTAAACCGAGAGCTTGCTTTGCTCATTTCCCGACCCCTGGTACCGGTATTTACCAAGATATTACAACACACTAGAAAATACGAGGTTACGAGTTATTAATACATACTGCCCTAGAAATTCAAAATTAAGCGAGTGTAAAATAATTAAGATTTACATTTGAGTAAATAACGCGAAATCGAGACTGACTTTATTAAATTTTGTTGAAATTATTGGAAATACTCCTGAATGACTACATTGGAATATTCGTACATATTATGCATAATTAAAAACAAATTATTCTAGTATAAAATTGTAAGCATTTCTTTGTAATTTTATGCGAAAATTGTTAAATGTAGAAGTATGAATATTGAAGAATTCGAAACACTGGAAATAACAGAATTTGAAAATTTAATCATACAAATTTCTAAGGTATATGGTTGTCTAGATTCACTTTGTTCCGCACTTATTTTCGTCAATAGATATAGGTCACCCTTCTTTGTATCAATAATTTAATGCTTAAACTATTAGTTACCGAATCATCGATAACCGCATTTTTCTCGTCTATTCAGCCTACATTTTCTGCTGAAAGGGATCCTCTCTCGCCGGTAGTGAAATTGGTTTCAACGTGTCGTGCATCAGTAAGACTACTAGCCGGTTAAAAGGAAGCGCGAGCGCGTGTATAGTAGGGTTCGTGTGTATAAATACATAAGAAAAAGGCACGAAAAAGAGGTGCCGACGAGAAGCTGGCTGGTACATAATCGCGTCGCGACAAAGAATCCATAAAAGGTTGGGCTTGCTGCGTTTTTTCGTGTAGTGCCGAAGAAGAGAGAGACTCTAAGCTTGTGCCGCACTCGTGTCCCCGTGAACACAATAATGCTCCGCTATTAACCGAGAGCTTGTATTAAGCCCTCGAAAAAAGCTTTCATGCACTTAACAACAAATAATATGAGAAGTGGTGCTACGCGGTTGGGACACCCGTCTCGCCAACTTTCTACCATGGATTACACCGTCCGTGGCACCTCAACACAGAAACAGACCTCGTAATTGTACCTACTCTTTTCTATCGCGTTCTTTCAATGCATCTTTAACGCGTTCACTGCCATGCTAACGCTCGTGGAAAAGGTTATTACGCAGTGCCTTTATTTTTTACAAATATTACCTGCTATTTTTACGATATTTCGTCATTTCTGTTGTTCACGAAATACGTTGCATCTTTAACACGTTCACTACCACGCTAAAGCTCGTGGGAAGGTCATTATGAAATATTTTTACTTTTAATGAATATTGCCTACTATTTTCACGATACTACGTAATTGTACTTGATACTTGCTCGTTTGAATTCAACTTTTAAAATATTACTTGGGTACCTTAACAATCTGTTTTCTAGGCTGAGATACGAGCCTGGTTGAAATATTATTATGTTTCATAATATTTTAGGGGATGATAATTAATATTTTGAATAACGTTTCCATGTAGCAGTTCTCAATAATGCATCTACCGTATCAGTAGATTTCCGATAAATTTATTATATCAGTTTATACAGCCAGAAATGGAAAAACAAAGCAGTATATATTATTATTATTATTAATCAAGCTATTCCGACAGAAATATTTTCACATTATGATCAAATGCCTGCTGAACAACTCACGGGCGACTACATGCACAGTGCGTGCAGTGTATGAAACAAGGAAAATGATAATGAAACTCTTTTTCATTAATGAGCTTGTAAATTTTCAAATTCAGAAATTTAGAAATCAGAAAATTTTGAATTTTGAATTTTGAAAATTTAAATCAAATTTGTGTATTTGGTGATTTGAAAATTTTCAAAATGGAGAACTGTGGGGATTCTGGAATTTGGGGATATTAAATTTGAATATTTAAAAATATGAGAATTTGTAGATTTAAAGATTTAGGAATATAATGACTTAGAAATTCTTGAATATCCATTTCAGATTTTCTGTATTTGAATATTTGAAAATATAACAACTTCAAATGTTATAAATTTTAGTAAAATGTAAAAGCTTAGAAATTTGATATTTTAGATATTTGATAATTTGGAAATTGAATAATTGAGTAAATAAATACACTTTTAACTTTACTGTTTGAAAGTTTTAGTGGAAAGGTCGCTTTATTTCTAATTTTTAGTTAAATGAAGTAAAAAATTAATCATTAATAGTTTGTAACAATATACGATATTAAAAATATGAATTCTATATTAAAAACTTATAGGTGTCTTAATGAATAATTATTTTTACCAACATCAAATACGTTATGATTTAAAATGTCTGTATTTACAAAAACTGTATTGATATTTTTTATAAAATTATATATAATTTTCTTATAAAACTTATCTAAATAAGTTAAACATGTTAATCAAATGCTATCTGTTAACAAATTTAGAAATGTGAAATGTGTCGATAAGAGTATCAAGAGATACTAAGGAAATACAGTAAATACAATAAAAATGTAAAGATTATTTCCTAAACCTATGGACAAGCAAATTTGAAAAAACACAACTCAAATATTATAAATCGTAATTACAACTTGTATTTAACATCTCATTTGCTACACATTCATGTTACCTATTAAATCGAGCAACAACGTGTCTGCTGTCTAGCGAAGATTGCTACAAATTATACATAATCCATTGTGTATTGGGGTATATAACTTAAATATTACATTTTAACCAAAGGAATTTGATGTGTAGTATAAATCTTTAAGTCGATTAGTACTTTAATTGATATCTCATTTATTTAACTAAGCCCATTTTTTTAGCTTCCACTTCATAAATTAATAACCTCCACATTTTCACTACAAACACTTCCGCTTCTTCGTCTAATACCTGCAAACATACGTGGCGTTAAAATAACAAAAATGTTGTATTTTAAATCAAATCAATAAAAATAATTTACCATCTGTACATCGTCGAGTATGCCTTGAGGTGAGCTGCCAGCCATTACTTTGCTGCAAATAAAATCTACTAATGTAGGTTCAGGTTCTCCAATATATTCAATAATCTTCTTATTGATCCACGGCCTTATCCGTTTTTCCATTAATGTCTACATAAATATAAGAAAGCATTAATTACAACTTGACACACAAAATTATACATTTATGTAGGTAACACGCACATTATCTATTACGGCCCAGTCGAGTTGATATCCAAACAAAGCATTTTTATCTGTAGGTATTTTGTCAATAAGAGATTTTATGTGTTTCCGTTTTTCTTCTTGACTTTTTGTACTTTCTTCTTTGCCGGATTTAGGAGCTTCTTCACTGGATTTCTTCTTTTTCTCTTCACCATAATCTAAAATATAATTGAATTAGATATAAAATGCGTCCATGTTCAACTGTATCCTACAAGATTTACCTAAAGGAACTAGTTTACGCTTCTTTGCATTATTAGCACCGTCATCGTCGTCGTCGTTATTAAATACATCTTTAACGTCGATTCGACCTTTCTTTCTACTTTGATTCGTTTGTTGCGAATTAAGATTAACAGCTGTGCTTGGACTAGCAGGGGTTTTGTTACCAATACCGTGATCGCTGCCACGATTGCCTCCGCTTCCCATAGCAAACGGTACAAAGTTACCTAAAATCACATAAATGTAACACATGGACGGATAATTTATTTATCCATCGATCAAAAAACGACACGGTTTTACTCACTACTACTCGTTTTTTCTGGTTCACTAACAAGAGACATGCGCGAATCTTCGTCTAATGTTGGTGGAATGGATTGAACTGGAGTTGTTACAGTTTGATGAGAAGGTGATGATCTCGTTCCCTTTACACTTTCCCTATCTGTTTCTACGACTTCTTCGTTTTCTTCGCCGTCCCGATGATGGTTCTGATGATGACGATGATGCCTTCGATGGTGATGATGGTGTCTTGGTGGTGTTCTAGAAGGTACTTCCGACTGGGAAACATCATCGAATTGTACACATTCATCACTATCACTTTCAATTGGCTCAGTTTCTATAGGTGGCATAACTTCTTTCTCCTTTTTCACTACTTTTTCATCCTCCTCGTCGATTATTGTAATTACTGGTTTAGGCTTATATTGTTCTTCCCTTTCAGCTTTTAACTGAAATCAAATAATAAATACGTTATAAATTTTCAAACTTTTATAGATTGCATCATACAACCCTGAACGTTAAAATGCCCTTGTTATTTATAAAAAACGCATCTCAAATTTTAGTATCATATGTGTACCTAATAAATATATATTTGTATGGTCAAATTTCTTATAAAATTTACAAGCATTTTAAAGTCGAACCATTCTGAGATTCAAGCGCCATGCATTCGAGCTTGAATCGTTGCAAAGTTCAAATGTTCTAAGTTTGAAGCGCTTCAAACCTGAAGCGTTTCACACATGCATTCCAAGTTCGAAACATTTCCAATGTGAAGCGTTCCAAGTTTGAAGCACGTCTAGGCTGAAGCATCCCAAATTGAATCACTTCAAGTTCAAAGTATTCCACGTTTCTAGCGTTTTGTACTCAGAATGTACATTCGTTTTTTTTTTGTCATCACATAATTTTGAAATTCGGCATTACAGATATTCATGCCGACTTTGTTACCATTCCCATCAAATATCATTATAAAACACTTTACCCTTTCAAATTCGGCGGCCGGATCTGGATGAGAAGCATCAGCATAAAGTTTGTCGCGAAGACGTTGAAGTTCTTGACGTTCGGCACAACGATCCCGTGAATCGGCTTCTGCTTCTAGCGCTCTCTCTTCCAAACGCCGTGAAAGTTCTTTACCTTTGTAATATTTAGCGTCGTCTCTATCGTCATCATAATCTTCGAGAAATTCTTTTAAACGTTTTGCTTCTCTTTCTCTTGCCTCCCGTTTTGCTCTACGCTTCTCTGCTTCTTTCTCGTATTCTTTTTGTTTACGACGTTCTCTCGTCTCCCATGCTCTTAAACGTTCTTGGTAAGCCGCTTCCTTCTCCCGTGCTCTTCTCTCGTTCTTCTTCCTTTCCTTCGCTTCTTCCTCTTCTTCCCTTTCGCGCATAATTTCTCTTTCGGTTTTTCTTGCTTCTTCTCGTTCTCGTTCTCTTTCCCGTTCCCTATCCCTTTCTCTTTCTCTATCCCTTTCACGTTCTCGTTCACGTTCTCTTTCACGATCTCGATCTCTTTCTCGTTCCCTTTCACGGTCTCTGTCTCGATCTCTGTCTCTATCACGATCTCTTTCACTTCTCTGACGATCTCTATCCCGTTCCTTAGACCTTGAATGAAAAGAAAATGTTGATATTTGAAATTGCACATGAATAATATTTTATAATTAATTAAAATTAAAGCATATTCTGTACTAAATTATTCTTTCTGTTCTGTTACATTATGGTTTTTCTTATAATACTTCAGTTACTTGTAAATAGTAAAATGGAATTAATCTTTTCTAAATATCACAGCGCATAATACCTAGATTTAGACCGCCTTTTATCCCTTCTACTACTTCCAATACTACTACTGCGCCCCTTATGAGATGTGGGACTGCTAGGATCACCATCTTGGTCATCTTTAGTACTACTACCATCCCGCCTATCCCGACGTTCTTTTTCACGTTTCTCCCGTTCTTCTTTCTCGACTGCTTCTTTCTTCCGTTTTACTTGTGCCTTCTCCTCTTCCTGCTTCTATAAAACACAAAAATGCAAGGACGGGTGAGACCAAACAATCACAGTAAACTTATCAGGCTGTGATAATAAAACGCAAAAACTAGCAATCGTATTCTCCTGAGTTATAGAAATTAAAGGGTAGAAAAAAGGTTACTGTAAGTGAAAAGTTAGTTAATATGTATAAAAAATAGTGGTAATATCATTACACTATAACAGTGCAGTATTATCATTTTTTTTTAAGTCAAAATATAAATGCCTTCGTATATATAATATATATAATATATACACACATATGAATAAAATATAAAATATTTCACATTGAATATCCATACAATATACATTATCTGAGGAATAACATCATAGAGATTTTATCAACTAATATTAAAACTTATAAAAAATATACTGATACTCTTTCACAGTTAATGCCCTGCTAATACCAACGAAACGACCAATTTTATATTACTTAAAATACTTCAGAAAAAAATTTTGATTCCTTATGAAAAAGTTTAAAAATTTATTGTCGTTTATGAACTCGATATAAATAAATGTAGTATCTAACATTTAAAAAAATATAACATTGAACGATTACTAGTTGTACAAGAATTAATCACATATCAGATATCATAATTTTGTTCATCTCAGTATGGTATACTCACTCCACTGGAGCATGCTCGGTCAGCAGCATCTTACACGAAATCTTGTTTACATATCAATTACCTAAGTGCAGGTATAAATTTTGGAAACAAGCATAAGAAATTTCTTAAGCTCTACTTAAATTAAGAATACCTTAATGCTAACAGACGCATCGTAGAGGCCACCCAATGTACTTACAACATTGCAAATGTGCCTGTAAATCAATAGTGTCTAAAACTATATAAGTCTAAGAGTCGAAAGGGATGAATATTTAGATTTCTTGTCAATACTCAATAATTATTAGAAAGTATTATACCAATCAGAAGCGGAGTCATCACGAAGAAGGGATTCCACCAAAACATCTTTCACTTTTGCCAAGAAATTGTCACACGTCTGTCAACTTTGTTTTCTTCTGGCTATGCAGCTGATGCAGCAAACTGTTGGATATCAAATGCACAATAGTTTGCCCACCCTTATCGTCCCGTGTTATCAACGTAACGTCTTAGAAATAAATTAGTATGGTTCATCCTTACTGATATAATAGTGACAATAATGGATTACTGCCTGGAGAATCCTAAATCAACTTTTATTAATATTTGACAAAATATTCCTATATACCCTTCTGATAGGAAAAGGAAATGTAATTAGAAGTGTTATCATTTTACCGGAATATACTTTACATAAAATTACTAATAGGAAATATAACAATGTATTTAAAAAAGCACATTCACATTTATAAGTTGCTTTTTTTTAAATTTTCATAGTTATACATCCATACAGTAACCCATATCTTTTTTTAAACTAATAAGGACAGAATAATTGAGTGCATAAAAATAGATGCACATATGAGGAAAAAACAGACTGTTGAAACATGAAATATCAGTGGTCATAGGTATTTTAGATGGGCAGTTCACTAACAAAACTACAAGAACCGAATGGTTGTGTTGGCTCATGGTTGTGGAGTTTACTCACGGTGTGAAGTTGACTTGGTCAGTCAGTGTGGTGGTACCGGAGAATGGAGGAGCGCGCACCTAGGTACTACATGTCTGATCGAGACGCTGACAGAAGCTGTTTACACAAAATAAAGACAACAACTGAACAGTCGCCATTGTGAAGACAAAATCATTTCATTGTGTGTAGGATTCAGAAAGTCTCGATCCTATCAATAATCTATCTAAGAATATATTATAAAATATGTCAGCGTCAAATTTCTTTGTTCAAAATGATATTTTTGCCAGTCCTAGCTAATATGTAAAAACAATTGGAATAGCAATTTAATGATCTTCTATTACCAATACTAGACTGCTAGACTTTAATATAAAATGATTCATTTTATCACCAATGTTGATATTGGGTCATTGAAACATCTTTTGGACGTTGCTATTAAAGCCTTCCAATTCTTTTTACTCTTGTAACTTCGTATCCTGTTTTTTTATTATTATGTAAGTATTAAGGTATTCTTTTCTTTTTTGAGGCTATCGGATTACTCGCCTAGTATTTCTTTCTTTTCTTTTCTTAAAATTGAATACAATATTACATGACAATTATTGTACTTTTATGAACGTACTAGTGCTAGCAGTTTAGCACAATAAGTATAGAAGCGGATAAAAAATTTGATCATGTGAAATAAATTCAAAATACAATAGCAACGATGCTATTAACATATAACGCAGAATTATACGTGACGAGTTAAGAAAATGGAGTTCCAATAGAAACAGATTTATCTGCTTATATGGTGTCAGCATGTTGTACAAGATTCTCCCGTCTTAATATTGCACATTTCTTGTTTTTTCATGTTTTGTTGGTTGGATATACTCTGACTTACCGACGAGGCTGCAGCTGCCTGCGAAAATACGAGGGATGTGCTGTGATTGACTCCCTTCAGAGCCAATGAGTGAGTGAAAGAGTGGTCCCCACACACAGCATTCCTAGGCGTGTGCGTTTGCTGTGTGCGACGCACGCTGCCTGTTATTATAATTATAGCAACGAGTCACGGCTCCAATTATTCAGAGCTAACATAGCACACACGCACTTTATCACAAAATACTTAAAAACTAAACTTTATAACTATGCATTTGTAATCCTCTTTTGCCTGCCCAAATACATTATATGACTTTCGACATATATACTGCGAGTTTAATAAAAAATTGTCTAACGTGAATTGCATATATAATCAGATGCAACAAAATATTTCTAAATCCACAAAGTGTTTACAATACATTTCATTTAAATTATATATTTATGTAAATATTTGTGTAATAAACAAACTTTATCAATTATAGTGACTTTAATGAAAATATCCTTATTCACAAATCAAATATTATTTTCAATATAGTTATTTTAATAGAATCAAAACATGCAAAAATTCTGATTTTAACATTTAACAACTTTTCTTTATAAAACAATTTCAACATAACCCATGTATTCTAACATTGTAAAAAAATGAATTTTATTTCTTTTTTCTTTTTCAGAAAATGAATGGAAAAAATAATTCCTTTTTGAAGATAATAGAACTGATACTACAAAGTATTACAAACGTATTCTCAGTGATATTTTCAAATTTTAAAAATAGGGAAGAAAAATTTCTATCAACATTCTACCATTTACTGAATATATAAAAATAAATAAATAATTGCAAACATAATAGATCTAATTTTTCTATCAACAGACTATAATATTTTTTACAGAAAAATTATAAAGAATGAAATGTTTTGTACATTTTATACATAGAAAATCATATGATAAATACTAATATATAAGAAAAATTTTTAGAAGAGATTACAACATAGTACAGAATAATGTTCATAATGCTTCGTAAAAAATTCGCATGTCAGTAAATAATTTTATAATAACTGTTAATATCTGTAAACCTAAACTTTTGCAAATTTTTTACCCAATCCTATTAGACCACAATTTGTAATACCTTCTGACATTTTGGTATATCACATCCGACAATATGTCCAAAAAAGAAGGGCAGAAAAGTAGGAGTGACATAAGAAGAAGATTGCAAAGATAATCGTAAAAATAATTACCTTCATAACCTCCCTGAACTTTCCAATTTCTCTGGTAATCAAGTCTCTTTTACTTTCTTCTATTTCTGCATCATCCAAGTTCAATGATTTTGCAACCATCTTTGTTTGATGCTCTTCTGCAATATGTCAGCAAATAATATTTAATTCTTTAATGTAACTGCTTAAAATATTGTAAAGAAATCAGGACCCTACCAGGTGCAGTTTGTGCCATTTCCAAATCAGCAGCATGTTCAGCTATAATTTGATTAATACGAGCTAATGCATCTGCATCCACTACTCTCATGCCCTCATCCATGTAATCTTCACCTTCTTCTCCTTCAACTCCTTCAGTAGGTGTTTCATCCTGTAAAGGTGACTGACCTCCTCTTAATTTTTTTCTTCTTTCCGCTAAAAGTACGAAATAAATAAGTGTAATGCATGTACAATATAAAAGTAACCATATTTCAAAAATATTTATTTTACCTTTAAATTGATCCAATACAACTTTAGCTTTTGCATCAACTTTCACCACAAGTTTCTTCGTACCTATTTCCATATCATGAAGTAATCTAACTGCTCTAAGACCTGCATCAGGACCTGCATATTCACAAAATCCAAATGCTTGGACTCTCTTCCATGAGAGGACGTGGCCACATGCACCCAGTATATGTCTAATCATTACATCAGGTGCTCTATCCATAATGTTACCAATAAATACGGTAACTGGTGGACCTGATTCTCTCTCACGGCGACGATTATTATCATGGCGATTCTGGTTACGAGCATACCGAACAGCTGGAGCTGAGGTCTGCATCGCAGATACGGGTGTTGGAATCATCTATTTTTTATAAATGGTAGTATTCTTAATAATACACATCTCTACTCATGCAATCCAGAATCTTCCCTATCCCTAATAATGTATTAATACACTTTTTTCTGTTTAATTATCTTCTATTACAAAGCTGATCATGCAAAGATTAAACATAATAAACATAAAATGAAAAATTGTCAGAAATCAAAAGTTTAAAATAAATTTTTGCTTTATCCATTACAATTCTACAATCAAATACTTTATGTAATTATAATCTAAATGTAAAATGTTAATACATTACATAGCATAACCACATTAAGATACAGAAAATATAAGATAAAATTAGTAGTATTTAAAAAATAAATGACAAATTCATTTAATATATTATCTAATACATCAATTTGCTCACACAATACTGATTAAACAAAATATTACATGCTTCTTTTTTTTTTTCATTTTTTATCTGAATACATATATTGCTTGTTAAAAATCTCTTGCACTTGTTGATATTGGTTTTAGTTCTTTTTATTTAAATATAAATAAGCAGATATCAATTATTATTGTCACTTAACACAAAAACAGTAACAACAAGCAATCTTCTAATTGATTTTATATAAATGTCAGAAAAAGTAAAAATCGTATAGCAGAAAATAATGTTAACAGAATTTATACAAAATATATATTTCTTGCTGATATTAAATAACACTAAAAATGTATAAGAATTGTAATAAACATTATATTATATTAAAATTTCATTTGTTAAAAAAATCATTCAATGTTTTCTTAAGAATGTAATAATATTTATCAAGTGCAAAAATGATTT
This sequence comes from Megachile willughbiella, assembly GCA_945859595.2. NCBI lineage: Eukaryota > Metazoa > Arthropoda > Insecta > Hymenoptera > Megachilidae > Megachile > Megachile willughbiella. The sequence continues at coordinate 9,934,336 of OX243803.1, read as the reverse complement.
TAAAAAATCTAAGAATTCACCAATATCATACATAGAAACAAACATGCTATGATGTATATGCATTTAATTTTTATATTTACTTACATGTGCCATAGGCATCACACCACTTATAATTGGTGGAGGTGCGCCAACCATATAAGGCATAGGTGGGATGCCTGGTATACCCATAGGAGGCTGACCAGGATAAGACATTTCTTACTTTGAATAGTACTATGGCAGTGTACTCGCTAAAAAATATTTAAGACATACTTGAAATACATGAATGTCACATATTTATTAAACATTTTATAAATCTTAAATTTTATAAATCTTATACAATTTCAAAATGTAATGGTAAACCATACTCATGAAGTTAATATACAATGAAGTTTGTTTAAGTGTGTATAGTCTGGAGTTTAATTCGATATGTATCTAAGATGAATTCGAGAATTTGAATGGGTGAAGAAACAGGACTAAATATCAGTGAGATACCATTATTTTGTGCAAGAACATTGTACCAAATTAATTGCTTATAAAAATGAACATGTTAAATGTGAAAATCTTGGAACTGACTCTATTAATCCAATGGACCTAACTACAAACACCTAACCAGTCTAAAATTTGAACGCATAAATAAACCTCACTGTATATTAATACTATTTGAAATTTGAAAGCAAACTGAAATTGATGAAATATTGTAAATAAAAAAATTAAATATATTTAACAAATAATAACCTTCTAGATATTATATACTTCATAAACATACTTTTGGCATGCATTTAAGTGGATTTTTATTATAGTAATTAATATTACGAAAAGAAAAAATTTAAGTCTAAGAATAATGTATAGAAACTGTACAGTCTACAAATTATATTATACAAAAACATACTTTTTCATAAGAATACCTATAGGTACTAGACAAGACATTAATGGATGCTTTGGTATTCTAACCATTAAATGATTTCAATAAAAAATCAAACTTATACTTACATAATGTATTTGAAAATAGAAGTAAAGCAATAATCATCATTTGAAAAATTATTTATGACATTTTATTAATGTTATGCAGTCATAAAAATGTTACATTAAACACAGGAACTGAAATTTCCACCTTCACAATTTTTCAGCTGCTAATCACTTCTTTTCGTCCATTACAGCTTCACACGCCGATCGCTTCAAGAAGGCTATGGTTGGTAGTACGTTTCTCGTGTGTTCAAAAATGCATCATAAATATATCTATACTGCATGCTACGTAAGAATAACCAATCCACACAGCTCAATAGTTCACAGAGATTCCCATTCTTTTCGACTGTTACAGTTTCAAATTTATATATATTGACGTCTATATAATATGAACAACATTGTAACTCGTATATGTTTATGTTAAAGTCGGTACATTAGATGCTGACATATATACTTCATTCCGCAATAGGATGATCATGTTACGATATATTCCATTCATGTGGCGAAATATTTTCTTTCCTACATTCGAGAAACTGGATATACTTTATTTATCTTGTATATTTTATACATTATCATCATTTTACATTGTTCATTTATTTTTCTTCATCGTGTATATGACCACCAGGTTTTGCCTTACTACCGTACACTTTCTATTTGTCAATCATATATATGGTAGGCAAAAAAGTGTGAATGAAGAAAAATCACTGGTTTTGCGTGCTTGACGTTCCGAACATTGTAAACGCGCATTCACGTTTCCTTGGTTACGAAAGTCTCAGTTTATACGGAATGTACCATTGATCTTCAATATCTCTCAAAACATTATCAGGTGTTTCTTCGCCGTTCCTAGTTCCAAACAATCCCAGCCCCTCAAAGAATCTCAGTTCATAGGTCAAATGTCTAGGAACACTTCTAACTATGAGTGTGATACTCTTTCATAGCTGTTTCCATCTGCATGGTTATGCATATGGTGGAACAAAATGAAGAAACAGTAACAACTGGTGATGGTATGGGAGAAAGACACGATAAAAAGAATACAATGAATATATATTTCCGGCGTCACTATAGATCTCTTATACAACAGAAAACAAATACTCCAGTTCTCCAATTTCTAGATTTTCAAATAAGTAAATTCTCAAATTCTCTAATTTATGATGTTTATACATATACACTCGTAATCATGTTTGATATAATGAGTATACAAAATAAAAGTTCACGGGATATATATTATACATACTCTTTGGCCTTGTGTAAAGGGGTAATTTCTTAGTTCTGCCAACTTACTATCTAACCAAATTGATCTATCTATAGCTGGCGACCAATCTAGGAACTTTGTTGGAAACGTGACACTATAGTACTTCGAACGCCATCTCTAAATATTTTCTCATGTAAGAACATCAAAGAAGATAAATAACTTTTAGGTTGCATCAGTTTTTTAAATAGCAGGATATTATAACTTATTTATATAAAATATATTTTTTTACATAAATAATAATAATAATTATTTTGAATGAAAATCCATATGAATATAAATAATATTACCTAATGACATAACGTTTATTGCATATTGCTAGGTAATGAAAATACAGTCTCCAAAAAAATATACACTTATATATTAAACACTACGTTTTTTATATGATCATAAAAGAAAATGATCTATACATGCAGATCAGCAGTTCAAATATTATCATCGAAGTAATCGACAAATATAACCGTTACATATAAATGGTAGATTGTAGTAAGCTGTTCAAAAAAAGGAAGATGCACAAATATTGTTGTTTAAAATTTTAATATTCAGTGAGTTTAAAATAAAATCTTTAATAAATGGAATAAAAAATAAACTTTTTTAATTATTTATATACACATAGTAAATTTAAATCCGAAAACAAAAAGTATAAATTTAAGAACGCCCTCTTTGGTTGATCGGCTTCCGTTAAACTCTTTAGTTCATGAAATGGCAGTGTGATGCATTCTTAAGCTGGGTGAAGTGAATTCTCTTTGGAGGATTATTAGAATTTCAAAACACAAAAGAAGTAATCTAAATTATTGAAGATACCGATCAACAAAGCAATTAGTGACTGTATGCAATGTCCTCTAATACAATTTCTGAGGTATATGAATTCGAATGAAAGGATATTCTGAACTTTTTACTAGTAGTTAACTATTTTGGATGACAGTTGAACCATATAATTCTTTAAAAGTAAATGTTTCAATAGAATTTATTCGAAAAATGGAACAAAAATATTTTGAGATGCGTATTTGTGGATTACAATGTAATTTTGAGAAAATACAAGAAATGATTTCCAACATTTTCCTAATATTTATATAATTTATATTCATTTGACAATCTTATTAATTAGAGCTCAAATAATGCATATTTTAGTGTGTTAGCAACGTTTAACAACAGTAATGTATACATGTTTCTCTAATTTGATTCTATTTTGTACTAGTTTCTATCATATTCTAATATTGATAATTAATTATCTTATACCACTACATAAATTAAATTTGGAAATCATACAAATTATGAATTTAAAATATACACAATGTGAAGGAAAAGTTATTTATATGTTAAATTAAAATGTTCTTTTCTTTAAAATATAAACATATTTTTGTGCATACATAAAAACAATTATTCTTTATATAATTTTAAATATTAGGTTGATACAAAAATACATGTTGTTTTTATTATTGCAAACTTAAATGTTTAGTCGTTGCAAACATTTGTAATTATGTGTTACAAAAATATATTGCTAACCGTTCTTTTCTGTATTTAGTCTCATCTACTTTAAAGTACATAATTAAAGATAAAAAGAAACAAGTTTGGATAATTTAATTATTTGAATTCTAAATTGAAATTCAATTGAAATTCAAGACACACAGAGTGATATCAGAAAGCGAAATATTTTGTTATGTACTAATAAATACTGTATATCACTATGCTAATTCATATTTTATGAAACGATTAGTTGTTATTTGATGTAGCTAATTATTAAAGCTTAGAACTTTTTGTTTTGCATTATTCATTCTGTTAAAAATAATACATTTTTTATTATTATGATGTTCTATTAAAGTTCTGGAGTAGAATGATTATTATATCAAATAATTTAATTGTAATTACGAAGGTATTATTTGAAAGTTAATGCGTAAAAACTATATTTATTTTTGCATCAATCTAAAATGTAGATATTTATCATTCTTTTCATATAATTAAAAACTTGTATACTATTTACATATAAACTTATATATTTGGTTTAATGAAATTACATTCAATTTAAATGCTTCAAAAAATTGTAAATAATTGCATTGTTCTATATCGTAGTATTTACAAAGTTTAAATGTAAATTACATTAACAATTCATCATAAAAAATGTATTCTTAATGGTTTAATTTATTTAAACTAAAAATTTGGAATAAATCACATAATTTTGTATATACGATTGTGAGAAAACCATTTAGAAATGTTATCGATATTTGTATTCGTTAATATTTCTTTATATGTATATATGTGTAAAGAGAATAGAAATGATTTCAATTAAAATAAATTTTTATTAAATCCTTTTTATATAATAAAGTATTATTTTAAATATAAATGTATATACTAACATTTATTATTTATAAACTTACATTAATCCTGGTTAGTATGACAAATTATTATATCAATGTTTCATGTGTGCTTGTTTTTATCATAATTTTTGTGCAATACATTTTAATAAAATCTTATAAAACATGTTTTGAAATATTTTATACAATGTACCTGTACAAGAATGTTCTAATGTTACAAAAAATAGTATATCTATAAAATATATACCTTATTTTATAAGTCATTATTGTATAATAAAATTGTTACATGTGTTATTTCTTATTTTGTTCTTAATATACAGGAAATATTTTGATTATACTTCATATAAATGATTGTATAGTGATAATGGCACCAAGAAGAGGAGAAGAGATGCAGATTAAAAGAAGAGCAGCTACAGGTTGTAAATTACCAAATCAATTACCAGTTGGAGAAATATTAACTGATATTACTCAAAATAAATGGAAATTGGGACATACAATAGGATATGGTGGATTTGGTGATATATATTTAGGTAATATTTTTTATTTCTATTTTCTATTAAATTACATTTCAAATATTGATATTAAAATTTATTTATGTATTTAAATTAATTTTGCAAATGATTTATATTCCATGTTTAAACAAAACCTTGAGATATTTTGTAATTTATATTTTTTAGATTAAAAAAAAATTTGGGCATGGATGATAATATTTTTAATGAAATTTAACAATACATACTTTTTATAACATTTTTTTGAAACAGCATGCTTCTTTCGTTTAAGAAATATTTATGAGTCTGAAAATTTTAAATGTCTTATATGTCATAGATTTGAAAAACTAAAAATATTTTTATGTGTTAATTGATTATTATATTCTTACATTACAGCATCAAACGATCTTAACTCACCAGTTGGAGAAAATGCAAAATATGTTATAAAGATTGAACCACATAATAATGGCCCGTTATTTGTTGAAATGAATTTTTATATAAGAGCAGCGCGTAAACATATGAGTAAGTTATTTATTTCTTACTGACATATAATCTATATCATGTATATATGTTAATATAACAAATTTCAGTTGATAATTGGTGCAAGTCACAAGGAAAAAAGCGAATAGGTGTTCCAACATATGAAGGATCAGGTTCTCACGTATATGAAGGTGAAAAATACAGATTTTTGGTAATACCAAGATATGGCATTGACATTGGAAAACTATTTCTATCAAATGGGAGGAAATTGCCAATTAAACTTGTTAATAAGCTAGCAGTTCAAATGGTATTTAATTATAACGTTACAAAGCTTTTATAAATTAATTATTTTTCTATATTTCTGTAATTGTACAATTTCATAACTTTTCTCTTGTATAGCTGGATGCGCTTGAATATGTTCATAGTCGAGGATATGCTCATGCTGATGTTAAAGGATCAAACATTTTATTATCTCTATGTGAACCCAAAAGATCTCAAGCATATTTAGTTGATTATGGGTTGGCTTATCGTTTTCGGACAGCAACAGGGATGCATAAACCATTTGTTCATGATGAAAGAAGGGCACATGAAGGAACATTAGAATTTACATCAAGAGATGCACATCATGGAAGTAAGTTATAAATATAATATGAATATTTTAGAACATCATATCACACCGTATAATACATGATATATTAATATACAGCACATTCAAGAAGAGGAGATTTAGAAACATTGGGGTACAATATATTACAATGGTTATGTGGTAAATTACCATGGGAGAAAGAAAATGATAGTGTGCCATCGACAATGGATCCTGAAGAAGTTCATGCACAAAAAGAACTTTTTTTTACAAATATACCATTATTTATGAATGAATGTTTTCCTTATGAAAAGCCACCTGGTAAGTTATAAGATTTTCTATATAAAAGAAAAGAATATTTTTAAGTATTAAACATATTTTCTTGACATTCAAATTTTCAAATAATATTTATTTATATAATTGCTGTAGTAGAATATATTAAAGTAATACATTCGTTAAAAAGTATTAATTTAAAATATTTTTTAATAGCTGCCATCGTGGAATATATGACATATATTACTGAATTGGGATTTGAAAGTAAACCTAATTATTCATACCTACGTGGTTTATTTCAGTCTGGTTTTAAACAGAAAAATAATGTTCCTATATGTTTATATAGTATAAAAGAATCTAGTGAAAATATTTCTTGTCCCATATCTTTTAAACGACCATACTTAAGAGAAAGAAAACCTTGCCAACCTGTTAATGCAGAGGTATTATTTTTTGTGTACATATTATTCGAATTAAATTTTATGTAAATTTTATTAAACAATGCATTATTATTTTTAGATTCGCATAACGCGAAATATGCAACCGAAAATAAATGTTGAAGTTGAGAAAAAGGAATTTTGCTGGGAAGCAGTATTAGCACTTCACCCTGATAAACTTGCAAAAATTAATATGCAGTCTCCGCCATCGCCACTTACACCACCCCCATCTCCACCTCCTCCATCCTTACCCACATACGCTATGTTAAATGTAATTCAGAGGATGAAAGAAAAACAATCAGGCACATTTCGACAAAAAATATTACCAAAATCATTAGAGTAAATATCATGTTTTAATTCACAAAACTACCAAATTTTAGTAAAAATATTAAATGAAAATAATCTTTTTTAAATAGCGATGTTAAAGGGAAATTGATGACACCAGCCATGGAACAAATAGTTCAATTAAGAAAGAAGACTTCTGTACCAACGTATCCTTTACCTGTGTCTTCGTCGCGTGTAACTCGTTCACGAGTGGCTAAGACAAAACGTAAGATAATTTTTTAAATGTATTTGTTCGTGTACATATTATAGCATAAATACTGCTTTTAAAAATATAAAATGGTTTGTTTTAATCGATCTTTTTTATATAAATTTTAATCTTATCAGGACTTCAGAATGAGAAATCCTACAAGGAAATGCAGAGCAGCAAAAGAAGAAAAGGTCCATCATAAACAGAAACAATTTTTCTAAATACTGTTCCAGTCTTCATTCCATGTACAATGGAATCACCAGCAAGTTATCTGAATAATGGATATATGCTTAAGTATTATTCTTTATTAGTTTATTTAGATTTTATAAGAATATACTCTTGATGTTCCTGTTACAAGGACAAAATTGAATTAATTAGCAATGCCTCGGGTGTGCTTAGTACACCAATTTTTGTAAGACTGCTTTATCATCATTATTTGTTGTTCGAGAAAATGAACGTAAGATTTTTTAAATAACTGTATAGCGAACAAATAATTACAAATAGTGAGGTAACTGGAAAATTACACTTTTTCCGTATAAAAAAATAATTTTAACCCAATTGAAATAAGACTTGCTCATAGACACAGTGATAAAATATCATCACTTCGATACATACAAAATATTGAAATATTTCGTAATTAATTATCATGATAAACTTATGATCTGAATACTAAATTTAAACTAAACTACTAAATTTATTTTATTAAATTTAAACGCTTATTTCTTTATTTTATGAAATACACGGTTATTAAAAGCACAATATGCTATATAAATAATGTTAGTATTTCATTGTTTTAGTAAAATGAAAGTTATTAAAATAGTAAATTACTAGTAGTTAAAATGTTTAAAATGTATTTAGTTTTTTATCATTATAATTGTTTTGTAACTCATATGACGTAAATCAAACATTTTATATTTATATAACAATAACATGATACTTTGATTTTATGATCAGACAACAGTTTGTATTCTTATACAAAATATGGAATTTAAGTTAGTAAGAATCACGCGAATGATCTTTTTAATATCAAAGTATATATTCAAACATAAAGTTGTTAATAATATAAACAAAACTGTAGTATATAGCGAAACAATACAATGATGAATAGTAACGTGTGTAAAAATTTACAATCGTAAACTGTTGTTTGTTCTTAATAGATCAGTATTGACCCACTAATCGCTTACACAATTAAAATGCAACAGTTTACGTTTGTTACTATAATTACAATATACTGACAAGAATGCGTGTGTGGTATAATTAATACAAATATTTTAATTGAATTTTTGATTTTTTTACCTGACTTAATTAAAGAAAAAAAAAAACATTTCAAAGTTTGTCTCCTGTTTACATAATATTATCTCATGTTACTTTAATATAATGTAATCTAATTTGCATTAACTTTTATCCAATACTTGCATAACATAAAGCCCAATAAACCATTGTATATATTTATAATAGGGATCATGTATAGATAAAAGGGACAATTTATTTACAGTAATTTGTGATAATTTTATTTGTATTTTCTTAAGTTATGTGTACCTGTGCCACAAAAGCAGAATTGCTAAAGACTTAAAGATGTATTGTAATTAAATAAATACACATACATTTGTAATTTTTTCTATAATAATACTATTTTGTTTACTAAGCTTCGTTAATATAAACCTAATATTAACTTTGTTCATATTTTCTGGATTATAGTAATCACATAAATTAGTATTATTAATTTTAGTGTGTGATTACTTTTAAAGAATTTGAACAAGTAATGGTATATAAATTTTTATTAATAGTATTGAATTCAAAGATTTTCAACCTGTAATATTAAAGAAATTATTCAGATAAAAACATGATAAAAATATAATGTGTTTATTTAATGATTTCTATTATATTATTAAATTAAATCAACATTACTTCAGAATTTTGATTTTTTAAAAATTAAGAAATTAAAGATTTAAATATTTGAATTTCTGACAATTTAAAGATCTGAGATTTCAGAAATTTGAAATCAGTGTTTATTGACAATATAGATATATTAATTATCTGAAGTCTCTATTAGCATAACATTTTTTAATTTATGCGTGAAACAAGCACAATTTCTTTGCTAACTTCTTTCCACAGTCATATACAATCGTACTTGTTTCAAAGATTACTCATTACTAACGTCATGTGTGAAATATGTACGAGTGTAATGTACGATACCACACCCGTAAATATTCCTCAACGTGTTAATATTTATCGTATTTATTTAGTTTACAAAGGCTCATAATCATTCTTGATAAAGTAAAAAATGATAAAAAATCAAAGATATTATTATTACTTCTCAATAATCGAAAGAAATATAATTGATTACAGAGCTAACCTTATATAGTGACATCATTCGTTTATTGATTCAAATGTAAACTATTCGAAAATAACATTTTGTTAATATCTTAGAGGTAGTGACATTAATAAACATCAAATCATAGACACAGTGTTAAAATTACATTACGATATACAATGATAATATTATCCGTTCTTTTTTATTTCTGTAACAATGTACTTAGTCAAAAATATGAGGGTTGTTTTCAAAGTTCTGTATCAGATCCTGATTTACCAACTTTAATATTAAATCATGCTAGCATGCCAACAGAATGTATCAAGGAATGCCATTCACGTTATTACATGTAAGACAAAAACATTATAAATATTTAGTGTTTTTAATTACAAATGTATATGTAGTTACTAATTACTGATGATGTATAGGTTTGCTGGATTAATGAATGGTCAGCAATGTTTTTGCGGTAGTAAATATGGTAGAAAAGGATTGTCTACTTTGTGTGTGGATCCTTGTCCTACTGATCCAAGTAATTATTGTGGTAGTCAAGAAGCCATGAGTATTTATTCAACTGGACAAAAAGGTATATTTGTATAAAGCTCAGAATAATCTTTAATTTAAATTTTTATTTGTTCTTACATATTTTAATTTAAATTAATGGTGTATTTAGGTCCTAGTCCACCAAGAAGTGCTCAAATAACTCACAATGGGCATAATAATTTACAAATAACATGGGAACCACCTAACATAACTAATGGAAATATTACCTCTTATATTTTAAAGGCAATAGTTATCCAAACATTTTCATCAAACTCGTTACCACCTGTAGAAAGTCAAATACAAGGAGGTGCTTCAAACAGCACTATTTTACAAAATCTGCAGCCTGGCACAAAATATAATATATCAATTATTGCCACAAATACTGAAGCAAATAGTGAGCCTGCATATATTTCAGGATGGACACTAATAGGTCCACCTAATAAACCAAAAACACCAAAAATAATAGAACGAACAAGTACTACTGTCACTGTTTTATTATCAGAAGGAAGTAGTGAATATGGACCTGTTAGTGCATATCAAGTTTTTGTTGTTCAACCTGGTATAATACCTCCATTAGGTCCTAATGTCACATATTATAATTATAAAAAATCAATACAGCAAGGTTTAGGATACTATATTACTGGAGAATTTGAATCCTCAGAATTCTATAAATATAAAGTATTTGTTGTTGGAGATGGTAAAATGATTGGAGAATATTATAATGCGCCTCTAAGTTCTGAAATAATTCCTCAAATAGGATTAGCAGTAGTTTCTAGATTTCAAAGAGAAATACAATTTGCTTACTCAGATTTAATTAATAATTTGATAAGTAATGAAAACAGGAACAATGAAATGGATTCAATAACGATTACACTTTGTATTGCAATTGGTCTTTTAGGAGCATTACTTATAGTATTAATCATATTGTATTTTGTATTGCGGCAACGTCACGAAAAGTTCCGTATGAGAAAACTTCCAGAACAACAAGAACTTACGTTACAAGGACCATTATATGAAGTTGACAATTTAGCGTATATTCCAGAAGATGTACCTGAAAGGGTAAATCATTACCAAGAACTAAAAAAAAAAGTGTGGACAATACCGCAAAATGCGATGAAAATTAATGACACTATAATACGTAGAGGACGATTTGGTACAGTTCACACAGGTGTAGTTGAAAAAGATGGAAAATCTTATACTGTATCAATTCATAATATAGCTGACAAGTTATTAAAAGCATCGGATAAAAGAAACATGTTGCGAGAATTAGATATTTGTATTAGAGCATCTCCTATGAAATATCTTGCAGACCTTGTGGGAACTTGTGAAACACATGACACATTATATGTTGTACTAGAATTACCGCTTCAAACGTTAAAAAGTCGTTTATTAGCAGCAAGATCTGGGAATACATTTCCAGTTAATCAAATGTTACCTATAGGATCTATGGTAGCATCAGCTTTACAACATCTTGAAAATTATAAAATTGTACATGAACATCTTTGTGCACGAAGTGTAGGTCTTTGCAATGATTGGACACCTAAGTTAATGGGTCATGGAATTGCTAAATATGCATTGGAAGATATAAAATATACTCGATGGACTGCCATTGAGTGTTTTGGTAATAGAAAAAAACATCAACCTGGAGTTGTTTGGTCTTTTGGTGTACTTCTATGGGAAATGTTTAGTATGGGTGGAACACCATATTCTAATATTTTACTTGACAATGAAGTAGAAGAGGCAGTTGGAGGAGGAGTTAGGCTACCACAATTACAAGATACTCCTGACCCACTTTATGAAGTTATGTCATCTTGTTGGCAAGTTGAAACTCAAGAGAGACCCACATTTGCAGAACTTACAAGATTGGTAAGTATTATTTCTTTTTGTATTTTAAAATTATGAAAAAGAAGTATTTCATCTACTTATTATTCTGTCTTGTATTTTCAGGAAACTTTAAGCATTTGTCCAATTACAACAATAACAGAACCATATATCCCAGAACTAGAATTAAACTAATGTTCATAACAACAACCATTTGTACTTTTATTGCATTTATGTGATGTTTATTGTACACTGTACATAATAATCTTTATAAGTACTTTTAAATTCTACTCTTAGATAGTCTGTGCAGTTACCATTTTATGTAAACTACAGTACACAAGATTTTATATTACTTTTTTTTTCAGATTTTAGGTTCTTTATATTTTTATATCTTTTTTATAAATCATAATATTATATAAGTATTACTGCCACTTTCCGTCCATAATGTTTACAATAAGATTAATAAAAGGTATGATGTTTATATAATATAAATTTCATAATCATTACATTACATGTACGATCATTTTATTTATAATAAGAAAGTATACAGGGTGGAACAGTATTAAAATCGATTCTTTCCAAAATTATTAAAATGAACTAAAGTTACTAAAATCGTTAAAGAGAAATTGTTCTGACTAGACTGTTTTATATGATAACAATTGATTCTTTTTGAATCAGTTTGAAATTATTTAAGAAATATGAGGGTCAGTTTAGATCTTCTAATGAATCTGCAAAATTTATTATTTTTGTTTTCTTTTTGTACATATTTTTTATAGTATTTTATTTATTGTCAGTATTTTATTGTTTTATGCTTTAATATGAATGTTTAGATTCTGTATTAAGCAACATTTTAATACTTCATTTGGTAGAAATTATTACCTTCATTACAGTATGAAAGTATTTAATTATTAATCCGAAATGTGTGTTTATATGTGTGTACATTATAAATATAGCTATATAATTTTGTAATTGTAAACTGTGTTCCTTGAAACAAATACAAATCAGAATATTGTGACCTAATAATGGTAATTAAAATCTCTCCTAATTTCTTTTCAATCCTTAAAGTAAAATAAAAAGTGGAAAGTGGAAAACTATACATATTAATTTCAAATACTGCAATGACAACAAATTTATTTTCTAAAAGCTTTTATGAAACTATGTTTCTATACAGGATGAACCACCATAACTCTAATACCTATATTACATACTTATAATTAAGTATCCTCTTAAATATTTGCTTTGATACAAATGTGTCTTACTGCAACCTCAGATGTTTATTAATTTTTGGTACATACCTTGTACATACATTAAACCAATGTTTAATTTTTATTTTCAACAAATCTAAATTAAAACAATAATTCTTTTTATGTATAAAAATAAATGAAGAAAATAGGTACTGCAAAAAAATAAATTTTATTATTTCGTATTAAATAGATAAAAATATTGTTATTGTAATAGTTCTTCACATAAATAGATTCGAATTTTGCCGCTATCTGAGATCACTACTACCCTCTTCTTCTAGTTAATAGTTTTTCTGTCTTTCTTCAAATGTTGACTAATTTGATGGCGACCAACCAAAAATACGGACAAGTATTCCAATCAGTCCCATAAAGATTATTACTCCCGCAAAAATCAAATTGACTTTATGGAGAGTAACATGTTTGTATCTATAATTGGTGGCCTCTAAGTACCGTAAAAATGTATTTCAATGTATTAAAATATTTTTGTTACAGTATAAAGAATAAGAGTTGACGGCAAAGCGATAAGAGAGGATGAACTTAAGATAATGTTAGACAAAATGATTTTAGCACATACCTCGGAGAAATGTGATTATGTTATTCAGCGTATTCGCTGGTAAGTTTTATCCTAGTATATATTATATGTTTTGTATACCAAGTATATAAGATATAACATAGCTGTGTTATATTTACATTTTTTTTCTGTGTTTTGCATCTATCTGTAGAAGTACTTTGAATATTAGTTGTGTTTACATTTTTTATAGTAAGTTTTGAATTAATATTTATATAATATTCTTGTAGTTAAAAAATTTTTTTATTAAAGCTACTAACATAGAGAACATAAAATATTAAAAAGTGCCTTTCCAATACATTTAGTAATTAACAGATTTTAAATTTTAAATCAGAATTTTTGAAGATTTTTGAAGATAGCAACTAACAAAAAGTAAAAAAGATTTTAACACACTTTACAAAAGTATGTATTATTCAATTGCATATTTCAAAATAAATATTTTTCATGTTGTAGCAACTTATCTGATGGTGTGGTTGGAGTTTGATTGTGAGTGGGTTAACGAAAGACCTATTTCTCTCTTCCAACTTACTACGTTTAATGAGGCAAACCCATTAACAAAATTAGATACATTCCATATGAATTAAAGGTATGTAACTATTAATAAATATACATATATGTGTTTATATATAATATACAAAACATTATGTACATATAAAGTAATCAATATTTTTTTAGGAATTATTAACTAATAAACATATTCTTAAAATTGGAATTGCTTCATGCAAAGATGTGCAGAAAATAATAACATATTATGGGTGTAAAATTGGTGGATGTTCGATTTAAGGACATTGGCAGAATGGGTAAATTCACCAAGTCCAAAAAGTTTAGCTGCAATAAGTTTAGAATACTTAAACTAGGAAATGGATAAATTAGTAAAAGTAAGGTGTTGCAATTAGAATGTTGATAGTCTCAATGATGAATAAGTAGCATATACTGCTTGCAATGCAGTTGTGTCTACTCTTATGTATGACCAAGTACAGGGTATGTGATATGGAGTGTTCCTCTTCGAGGCGGCGCGCTGCATCAGCGTTCCTCGTATTCACGAACGCAACTTCAATCATAAAAATTTATGGTTCTAACGAATGGAACGATGCGATGTAGCAGGTCATTGAATTTGTCTCAACACCCATTACGACATTATACATAGAAAAATGTAAGAGGCCATTTCAAAAAATTGTTTTGATTTCAAAATCTATCCCACCACTCACTTATTGAAACATCATTTGCACCACGTAACTTGCACTCCTTAAGCCTATTATTCGAACGGTTTGAACAAATAGCACGCAAAGCTGCGAATTTCTCGAGAAAAAACTATACCTGCGGGAGCTAACAGGTGCCGTACCCGTTACTCGTTCTTACCGAATCGTTCAATTTTAAAGATAACGACTGATTTCAACTTCGCATCCTAACTCGGGACCTGTGTATATAAAAGCCTGACTCTCGCATTGTCGTTATTTTCACCTTCAGCACGGTTTGTTCAAACGCCGTAACGTATAAAATTTTGTAGTTACCTTCAAGAAAAATGGAGTTTGCGTGTACGAAAAAATCTTCTGATAAGAAAAGAGCAACATAAATAACAATAAACATGAATGATACAAAAATTAGTAGAAGGGATAAATATCAGCACATACAAGTATTTGTCCGTGTTAGGTGAGCAACTCATTTATTTTGGATTCAATGACAAAAACTTTTGACATGTTTAAATTGCCATGAGATTGGTAATAATTTATGAAACAGATATTATTAATTTATTAAAACTTTTAAGTTTTCCAAATTTAGTACATTTATATAGAATTATCTCATATTTTCACTGATATTTGACAACTAAACATGTTATGACACAAATCCAAATGTAAATAAAATTTTATAGAACATAACAAATTTAACTTATTTTTGTTATTGAAGGTCGTAGAGTTCTTTAAAAAGATAAGGCTTGTATGAAGTATTATGTTAGATTTAAACTGTTACAATTTGAAGTGTTCTGTTCTTTTTTTTAAGTAAAAAGAAAATTATTATAATGTTATTTAATTAGATGTTCTATTTATTTTAGACCAACAAATGCTATTGAAAAAAATAATAAGTCCAAAACCATAGTAGAAATTCCTAATGACAAAGAATTATTAATACATGAAAGTCCACATGATAAAGTTTTTAAGAAATATAAATTTGACAATGTATTTGGACCTTCCGCAAAACAGGTATACGTTTTTATTATATATAAAGGATACATATACCTGTTAAAGAATTTACAATTCATTATATAATTTTTAATTGCCAGATCGATGTATATAACATTGTCGTTAATCCATTATTGGAACAAGTTTTGGCTGGATATAATTGTACAGTGTTTGCATATGGTCAGACTGGTACAGGAAAGACATTTACTATGGAAGGAATCAATAGTGATCCAACTTTGCATTGGCAAAATGTAAGATTCTATATTCATATATACCCTTTTATATAATATGAAATGCATGTTCATTTATTATGTATATTAAGTGTATTTCGTATACACCAACTTAATAATTATATTTATTCTATTCATGCTTACATTTTATAGGATTCATCTGCTGGTATGATACCACGTTCTTTAAGTCATCTATTTGATAAATTGCATGTATTGGAAATAAAAGAGTTCAGAATTAGAGTTAGTTTCTTGGAACTCTATAATGAGAATTTATTTGATCTATTATCAACTAATGATGATTGTTCTAAAATAAAGTATATAATACAAATTGTTTAATCTGTACAATGCTTAATTAGTTACAATATTTTAATAAATATTTCTTGTTTAGATTATATGAAGATGCATCCAAAAAAGGTGCTGTAATTATTCATGGTTTAGAAGAAGTAAGAGTACGTAATAAAGGTGAAGTTTATAAAATTCTGGAAAAGGGATCAGAGAGGAGACAAACTGCTGCGACACTGTTAAACAGTCAATCTAGGTTTGTACTTTTGACTTGTTATTACTGAAACTGAATCTGTAAATCTATAAAAATAATTACAGTCGCTCTCATACTGTATTTTCGATTACTGTACATATGAAAGAGAATACCACTGAGGGAGAAGAAGTTTTAAAAACGGGAAAGTTAAATTTGGTAGATTTAGCAGGAAGCGAAAATGTCGGGAGATCTGGCGCTATTGAAAAGAGGGCAAGAGAAGCTGGTAGTATTAATCAGTCCTTATTAACCCTTGGTAGAGTTATAACAGCTCTTGTTGAAAGAGCACCTCATGTACCTTATAGGTAATAAAAATCTATTTTTTCTTTATATCGTAGGAAACATAATCGGTTACGCTTTTGTTTCTTATATTGTACAGAGAATCCAAACTCACAAGGTTGCTACAAGAGTCACTGGGTGGTCGAACAAAAACCTCCATTATTGCTACAATATCTCCTGCTGCTATTAATCTCGAAGAAACGCTATCAACATTAGATTATGCACATCGTGCGAGAAACATTACTAATCGTCCAGAAATAAATCAAAAACTTTCGAAAAAAGAATTCCTTAAACAGTATACAGTCGAAATCGAAAGATTACGAAAAGATTTAGAAGCAACGCGTGAGAAGAATGGAGTTTATCTCGCTAATGAGAATTATCAAGAAATGCAGACATTGATCGCTCAATTAAATAAAGATATAAAGAAGAAAATAAATCATATAAAAGCACTTGAAAAAACTATGCAAGATAAGGAGGTAAATAAATACGTACTCTTGATTCTGATCATTTTTGTTGTTGATCAGTATTATTTTTTTAATTATATATTGTTTTATTTTAGAAAATATACAATGATCTTGAAGTACAAACTCATGCTCAAACGAAGGAGTTGTACAAAGTTAAAAATAAATTAGATAATGTTACGAGTGCCCTTAAATCTACAGACGAAGGATTAAAAATGACGATTAAGGAACGAGATACACAGAAATTCCTAGTAGAAAAATATGTTAATACAGAACAGTCTCTGTTAAATCAAGCTCAAAATTTATTAAACGTTGCAGATACAGCAACGTCGGATTCATATAAGTTACATGATAAGATTGGACGTCAAACGTATGTTAATTATCTTTAATATATTTTATTATACTTTATGAATCGAAAATATAATTAACTGTTTCAGTCAAGCCGAACAAACGTTTGAAGCCCTTAGTCAACAGTTCAGAAACAATGTTTCTGACTGTGCACAAGGAATTGAAAAAGATGTTATTGCGTGTGTAGAAAGATTAATAAATTGTTTTGCATCTATAAAGAATGACATTGGTAGTAAAGAAATTAACATATAATATAAATCCTAGCAAGCGTTAATTTACTGATTGTTACTTTTGCTTACATTAGATCTGTATACTAATAATAAATGTGAAAGTATGGACACAGCAATGCAACAAATTTCAGTGGATCTTATTAAACAACATTTATCTGATATTGATAATTTAAAGAAGAGTATAAACGAATCTGTGTGTATTCATTAATCTAATGCAACAATATTATTGCAGTTAAATAAATGTATATGTTTTTAAACATTACAGTATTCAAACAATCAGAAGTGCATAAAAGATAAATCAACTATATATCCAATGAGTACAATAGAATGTAAACATGAATTATTAAATGAAATTTCTATGGCATTGGCAAATGATATTCAAAATATAATGAGAAATGAAATTGTTAAAAATTTGCAAATAATGAGGAATAATATGACCCAAAAATTAAAGCAAACTTCAATTCTTATGAAAGAAATGATAGATTCTGCATGTTATGTTCAATTAAAAGCTTACAATGATATAAATAAAAACATTAAAATTATTGCAAATGATGTAGAAATGCTCCATAAAAGGCAACAGTTTACAGAAAAACAACAATTATTCGCAAAGGTATAAAAATCTTCTTTTATTATGTTTTTTTAATTTTAGGACTATTAAACTCGTATCTTTTAGATGATGCAAGATGCATTTTCTCAATTCAGCCGTTTGTATAAGAGTCGAGAGGAGCACTATTCTTCTGTAGCTGACAAATGTAATTATGTCAGCAAAGTTTGCAATGATATCACTGATTATTCAACAGAAAGTTATAATAAAAGTATCACGTTGCAAAACGATCTAAAAGATCAAATACAACGTAACTTACAAAAAATTGAAACAGATATTGTTCTTAAAACAGAAGAGGTAGTTTTTATACGATTTATAATTTAAGCGGAAACTTATGTGCCGTTATTTATAACCCATTATATGTTATTTTATTGATAGAGTGAAGAGTTAGTAGATAAAACAGCGAAGCGAGGAAAAATTCTAATTAACGCATTAAAATTAAATATAAACGAAAGCTGTAATATATTGAAACAATATAAAGACGTTACTGAGAATAGCATTATAGAGGTACAACAAAAATTTGATACAGATAGAAATGAAGCTCTTTCATTGGTCAATGTAGGTTTAAATCTAATTAAAATTTGCATAATAATGGAATATTGCTTCTTCTGAATAAATGTTTTTCCTTGTAGAATGCTCAGGAAATAGTTACGAATGTAAGTAAAAATTATGCAGGATCAATGAAAGGTCAAGAAATTAAAATAGCTGAAATTTCTAACGAAATAATCGGTAAATTAGAGGATCAAATAGCAGAATCAAGTGCATGGAGCGATAGAATTACTAATCGGTTAAAATCAGTAGTGAACGATGTTAATAAATTTTTTGATGAAGATTTACAACGTGATGTTCCAACAGGTACTGTTATATAAGAATTATAAGATAGAGCAAATACAATTCTATTTTTTTTTATAGGAACAACTCCTGCTAGGAGAGAATTTTCTTATCCTCGTCAGTTTGTTGCAACATCTCCTCATGAACGAATTCTTCAAAGATTCAGACAATCTAGGAAAGTTATTGAAATGTCGGAAGATGATGTAAGTAACTATAATACATACTGCAAAAGACAAATCAAATACTTTTTTTTACTTTTCTGTGTACAGGATGATTCGTACATTACAATTGGCGACATAACAATGAAACAAATTGGACATTCAACTCTTCTACATGATACTACTGTTGTATCTGCTTCAACTGATAACACATTCACTGAATCTACCTTTAACAACGATCTCTAATCATTCTCACTTGGATTCATGCACTTTTATAGATTCATACATTGAATGTATTATATCAAAATTAGATGTATAGAAAGCATTGAAAAATATATTAAGCTTTTTAACTAATTTTAGTCTTAACTAGAATTGTTTAAGTAGAAACAAATTTTATTATATGTTTTTTTCTGTTTTCAACAAAATATATACTCATGTATAATAATATCAGTTTGTAATTTAATAACATCAATAATAATACTAAATTAAATTTACAGGATACAAATAAAGAGAATACGGAAAATGTTGATTAATGTATACCCACATAGAAAGAAATTAATAAATTTTATAAAAGTAAAAACTGACAATATTTGAAATACTAAAAAAATAAATAAATAAATACAGTACATGCTAGACATATATACAGCTCCATAAATAAAGTACGTTCTCAGAGCTTTAGGTTTTATCATAATTCTTAGATCCCTAGATTCCTAGACCTCCATATCTCTAGATATTTAGATCGCTATATATAAGAGACAGAAAACTCTTGCTTATATATTTTTTTTATGTGGTTAATTCAGCCCTGTTTAAATTGATCATATTCAATTCTTATTAATTGTAAATTCTGATATATATAATATAAAATAAAGCACACCGTAATTTTGTTTCTATGAAAAAATAATGCTTTTATCGTTGTTATAAGCTTATCACTTTTCGGAACACTGAAAATGGGATAAGTTTATTTATTGTCCCACTTTGTCTATTTCGTGAGAGAACGGTGGCATTTAACATGAACCAAATGAACATGAATTGAAATAATATATGAAATAAAGAATGAATAATACAATACTTTATGTATACCTTTAATATAAGAGTGATTTTGGTAAATTAGTGAATAGATAGATAACAAGTTTTAATTATAGTAATTATTAAAGATGGTTATAACAATGGTTACTCGTATTGCAAATATACGGTGCGTGAAGAATATTAATAATTTTAGTTCAATTGGAAATGCGATAAGCGTTATTCAATGTTCGGTAACTAAAAATTTATAATTTTGAATTACTACTTTTAAAAAACGTT
The DNA here is from genome assembly GCA_945859595.2 of Megachile willughbiella. Taxonomy (NCBI): domain Eukaryota; kingdom Metazoa; phylum Arthropoda; class Insecta; order Hymenoptera; family Megachilidae; genus Megachile; species Megachile willughbiella. Next base: position 9,913,410 of record OX243803.1, on the reverse strand, counting down.
TTGTACCTTGTTAAATAATTTTCATAACCTTAAAATTAATTTTATGATTTTAGAGCATCCTGTCTAAATCATATTCTACTGTTAATGATGACATGGCTACTGATTCTGATAAACAGTCAAATAAAAAAGTTATAAACAAAGCTATGAAAGTTTATTTCCAACAAGCTAAGGAATATAGTAAGTTTAAAATATAATGCGAGTATGCAAGTTTGATACAACATTTGTTATTATTAGATATACCAATGAATAGTCTACCCTTTTTGTTACATTAATTGATAATTATGTGTTGATTTCAGAGGAATTTATAGAGAAACAAATAGCAGAATATGATATTGGAAAACGACATCTTGCTAATATGATGGGCGAAGATCCTGATAATTTTTCTCAGGCAGATATTAATGTAAATTGTATTTTTATTACATTTAATATTTTATCAAATTCATGAACAAGTATTTACAAATTGTAGTCGGTTTGTTTATTTTGCAGAGATCAGTAAAATATTTATTTCCATCTGGTTTATATGAACCAGAAGCTCGTCCTATGATAGCTCATCCTACTAAATTATATGCACGCAGAAAAGAAGCTGAATTTGATGAAAGTGGCAGACCACATCACTTCCTATATTATACTACAAAACCTAATTATTATGAAATACTTCATGTAAGTTACTTTGTGACATAATTAGCATATTATGCAAAATCTTTTCATCTGATAAAAATGATATATTATGTGATTTAAATGGCTACAATAGACTGTTTACAGAGGAAAAATAATAATTTTACCTTCTGTTGTATCATGTGAGGCAAGATAACTGAACGTTATATTATCACTTATAAAATAAAGTTATTGGGTATTGAAAAGAATTCAAATTGGAGTTATAATGTCCTTAAGTAAAATAGGTTGAATTGTTACTTCCTCTCTGTAAAGAGTGTATTGTATCCACCTAACTGTTCCATATATGTATAATATGAACTATCCACCTAAACTGTTAACATATATAATATTTTTATATATAGAGAATTGCAGAAAATATTAATAATTTAAATGAATTGGAGGATAAGAACCCACCACTAAAAATTGTATCTACTATGGAAGATAAATAGTACGTAACAATGTTTTCTATTGTAATGATATATAGCCAAACAACTTTCCACCTAAATCATAATACTTTGTTTTTATCCATTTTGTACTTTTCATTGACCTAGTGATGTTTCAACAACAGAATGGCTTAACAAAACTGAATTAGAGGAAAAACTATTGGAAGAAATCTCTGATGCAGAAGTAAGAAAAATATAATGTTTATAATTCGTCATTTTCCTATATATTTATTGACTTCTTAAATCTATTTTAGTATGAATACTTTCTAACAAGTATAGAAAGAGTACTTGAACATCCCTTTTCAAATCGTGCATCTTCTTTGCTCAACGACTGTAGAAAACAGTTAAATATGATTAGTACTACCATAAAGCTCCCAGAAGTAAGTTCATTTTAAATCTTCTTTAATGTTCTATTTATTGTCTGTTCAAATAAATTAATGTTCTGATTTTTACTATTACAGATAAAATATGATGGGAATAAAAGACCTTATATTTTGTTAAAGGGTAAGTATATTTTGTTAAGTAAGTAAAATAGACAAAATGATTTAATAATATTTATATACTGTAAATTGTATATATAATATATTGAACATAACAATATTAAAATTATGTGTTTAGATTGTGTAAGGAAATGTGCAAGGGGCAATGTTAAAGTGACAGGCAATGGAAGTGGAAACATTACTATTAATGGAGAAGATATTTCATATTTTAAGGATATACAGTGTCGCGAGCAGGTAGGTTTTTAGAAAAAGTAATTCAAATAATTTCGGATGCTAACATTATTTTTAAATTCTTCGTATCAAAATATTTATTAATTTATTTTTTGCGTTTATACTCGAATAATATGGCTTTTATTACAATTCACAACATGCAATTTTCTGTTTATTAAATATCATAAATTGTTCAGTTTTATATGAAAGTAGGTAAGTAGTGTATATTAATGAGTGTATTAGTTATTAAAGTTGGGTAAGTATTATATTTATTTGCTATGTAAAAAATGTTTGCAAAGTAGTGAAGAAAATAACGATTTCGACAATTTGTAGAAACTAAAATATATTAGAACGTAGAAAGTTCAGTGATTACTGTCACTATTTCTATGGTGTAATCAAAACGGAATTTAAATGGTTGTTTCAAGGACAAATAACTCTTTCATAATGAAACTAACACATGATACGATTTCCTGATTTCATTTTTTCAGTATCTCATCGGCAATGTTATATTAAAAAAGTGAAAAGTCTTACAGTTCTCGTTTCAAATATAAGCTGAAAAAATCAGGATTGATTATTATTTATCATTATACATTATTCAGTTTATTTTGTCAGTCGACATTATAACTTTATTATTCACAAAATATTGTCATTTGTTTAAACGTTTTCGTATACAAAATGAAGAATAATTTCTGTCACAATTTTTCTTGCATGAAAAATTATCTTACATTAAAAAGATTGAATTATACAAAAAGAAACATTTAATGTAGTACACCTAAAATTGTTTTTTTTTTTATAAAAAACGATGTATGCACACAATATTTGATAGCGATGCAAGTAATATCTCGTGTATACTACCTTTTGCATGTTGTAAACATATATCTATCTTAAGTTTCATATTCTTCTTCGTGATTATTTAACAAGAATGTTATAATTCACATGAAAATTTAATTCAAATATTTTAACAAATAATACAAATTGTAAATATATTTTCCTTTCAGTAAAAGGAAAAACATAAAAATATATTTCGTTTATTATTCTTCTATGATTTTAAGGTTCAAAAATTGTTATCTCAAATTTATAAATTTTCCAAATTTTAAAGTTCCAAAATTCTCAAATTTCCAAATTCCTAAAATTGCAAACTCTCAAATTTCCAAATTGTCACATTTCCAAAATTTAAAAATTCCATATTTTGTCTTAAAATTCAAAAATTTTTAAGTTACCAATTTTTAAATTTCTCAAGATCTAAATGATCAAATTTTCAAATTCCGGATTGATAAATGTAACAAATTCCAACACTTCAAGGTCTTAACATTTAAAAATTTTAGCGTTTCAAATTTCCAAATTTTTTAATTCTCAAATTTTCAAAATCCCAAGCTTCTAAATTTCTCAAATTTCTAAAGTTCAAATTCTCAAATTGTTAACATTCCCAAATTTCAGTTTCAACCTCTTAAAATATCAGCATTGCAAAATTCAAAAATTAAAATTAAAACGAAGAAATTACGTTTTAATACTTAACGCGGTTTGGACACGCCTCGGTAATCTGATGCTAAAATGTATAATATTTACACGCAGAAAATTTCACTCCTTAACGAAAGTTATGCACGTGAGATTATCTTCTCAGATAATAAGCGGAGAGGTTCGTAAACGCGGAACGAAGACGGTGCTATGCGAATTGTTGATAACTTATGGTGTACGCGATTTATCGTGGTCTCCGGGATCTCAGAACAGACAATGCGTACAAGAAGACTCGATCTGAGCTCAGTATTAATCGAGCCGTTCAATAGAACGACAGGCCCACGATATTGTAACGATACCCGATTGTTTGAGTATTCTGAGTCGTTCGTTCAATCGACCTGATCAAGTTTGAAGGTGAAAAGGAGGTGGTTGATCGTTGTTTTGACCTTTCGAAACTATCGGTAAAGATCCGCTAGATTATTCCTAAGGAACACTAAACGCGTTAGTGACAAAATAGAGAGATCCGGTTGCTCATCTTTTGGAGTTAAAGAGTCATCTTTCAAATTTTGCAGTGAAGTACATAATTGCATTTGCTGACGATACGCAATAGGAAACTTTGATATTATGTCATTGTTGATAGTTCAAGGTGTATAGAAACAACGATAATAAAATGTAAACGACGGTCGTGAACGGCTTATATTTTTCAATCGGTCTGTAATTAAGTCACGTTGTTATTACTGTGATTAAGTTGAAAGTCATTGGGTCATTTTACAATTGGTTTATCCGAGTTTTTTCAGATATCTAATATTTCTCGATAGAAAAATAATAGTGTCTGTGAGTTGAATTAATTATCTGGATACTGGAAGTTGTATTTGTATTAAGAGGTGCTTTCGAAAAACAACTTTTCGATCAATTCAAGTCTTAATCGTTGAAATTGTTTTGAAGTGGACAAGTAAAATATTTTACAAAGGACTTTTTCGAGTGTTTTTAGCAGAGTTTACGTGTTTAAACGAAAACAAATATTCTTGATATTTGTACATATACTTCTTTGTTTTTCAAATATGTTTTAGAATTTTATTGGACATTGAATCTGCTGAGAAATATGTGAACAATGTTATTTCGTATACTACAAAATAGATTAAGATGTCAAGAACGTCTTCGGTATCTAAGTGACTCAAACTATGTATAAATAATATCAATTTAAAGGTAACACTGCGACGGCTCGCGGTTAATGTATGTGCCCGATTTTCCAATTGACATTCACACCTCACGTGATACGGAATCAGACGTCATCAAAGATCATATGTTCTTCTTAGTAGTTAATTGCTAACATTAGTATAATATGAATTTATATTAAATTATACAGTCAATAATTTTCGACATTTTTACAGTTACAAAAATTTTATCATTATTTTTTAAAGGAATTTCTTAACCATTTGATGAAAATCGTAATACTGATACGTAATATTATAGAATCTGCGCAAGTATTTCATTAACAAATTTAAATGTTTATTTATTCTCTTTCGTGTTTCGTATTTAAGTACAGTGGGACAGTATTTAAGTGGGACGTGGCACACTCTCGAAAATTGTCTTTTTTGTAACCTACTAGCACGATTCATTTACCGACAGTTTAAAGCTCTAAATTAAAAAAATTTCAAAATCTACAGCTTCAGAATTCTAAAACCCGAAGTTTCAAAATTTCTAAAATTTTAAGGTTTTAAAATTTCAGTGTTGCAATGATAAAAAATTCTGAAGTTTCAAAGACCCAAACTTCCAAAGCTTTAGAGTTCAAGAATTTTCAAATTGTTTAAAATACTAGAAAATTTCAAAACTTTGATTCACGAGGTATCGAACAAAATTCTGAAGTTTTAAAGTCTATAAATTTCAAAGTACCAAAATTCAGGCATACAAATTTTGTAATTTCACAGTACTAAAGTTTCAAACTTAAAAATTTCAAAAACCTGAAAGTCTAAGAACTTAGAAACTTCAAATACTCGTAAACCACATGAATTATTTATATTTTATAGTCATCGATATATCATTACGATATAAACATTCGCAGCCTATGTATTACGTATATAAATCAAAATAGAAAAGATCTTAAGCAAAAAATTATTATTGACGAATCTCATGCTGAGAAATCATTGGATGACTCTTAACTCCAGAAAGATAGAAAACAAATTTTAACAAGAACCATATCTTCCAACAGTGCAGATCTTAATAAAGATTATAACGCGGTCTCTCATAAACATCTTGTAACAACCTTCAATGCGAAGACCATCTGACCAAAGTTATGAGGCCAACAAATAAATCTGAACGGATCAGTTGATCAAGTAAAGTGACGTGATTTCATCTTCCTCATAATGTACGTTCACGATTGTATAAGCACAACATCGTTCATGAATTACTACTTTGGAATCCCTTCCACGCGCGACTTGTTACTCATAACAATGTTCTTTGTAGATCAATGATGTAATCGCGTAAAGTGATAGGCGGAGAGGATGGAGAATCGTTTGCAAACCTCGAATTCGCCATCGGCGAAAAAGAAGGTGCGACTGGAAAGGGTTATCGACATAGAGGACGAAGCTGTATCGATCCCAAATCCCCCCAATCGTATCATGACATCTTTACTTTTAACGCGATGGCTGGCATCGAGGAATACGTCTCGTAGTGAGCCAGAAACCAGCTGGTCCGACGATCGTAGCTTGGAATATGGAATACCACCGCCCATAGAAGAACCGAATTGCTACTCCATGTGCCCTAGCGAGAGCTCCTGCACCGAAGAGATTAATTGCGCGTTGCAGGTGAACAAAAGTGTGATCAAGAACCTCTTGGTTGAGCACATGAGATACGTAGGCGGTCGACTGCAGCTGCTGGACGATTTAGATGCGAACAAAATAGACCTGGAAGACTCTGAACGTTTCGTGAAAACCTACAAGCAGCATGAGATAGACACTCTTTTGCTTTATGCCAGTTTCCTAGGTCGTACGGACGTTATTAGGATCCTGCATAAACATGGCGCGGACTTGAACTATTCGGAACAAGAGCAGGGCCTAACTCCGTTGCATCTGTGTTCCTTCAGTAACTGCTTGGAAGGCGTTCAATATTTGCTGGCGAATGGGGCTTTCATGGACTTAAAACGAATGCATACACCATTTCATTACGCTGCTTTCGGGGACGCGTTCCATGTAGCTGAGTACTTCCTTCAGCTGGGAATCACTCAGGAGTCCTCGCTGGGAGAGGAAACCGTGTTACACACTGCAGCGAGGTCAAATGCTCTGAACGTTTTGAAGTTACTAGCGCCTTGTAATCCTGCTTTGAATAATTTGGACTGCAATGGATACGCAGCTATTCATCACGTGGCTGACCGAGGGGAATCAGCCTGTCTGACTGTTCTACTAGACGCCGGTTGTGAGTTGGACCTAATGACTAAAAAGGGTGACACTGCTCTGCATCTCGCTGCGGAAGCCAGCTGCGTGGAGAACGTGGATTTATTGGTAGAAAGAGGAGCGAATGTCCATTTGAAAAATCATAGGGATCAGACAGCCCTGCATATAGCGTCTCGCTCTCACTCGTTGGAGTGCGTGGAGATACTGCTGAAGAAAGGCGGTTGTGACCTTAACGCGGAGGACAGCGATGGAAGGACGCCTCTGCACCTAGCTTTAGGTAGATCCTTATTAGCTTACGACGTTACAGAATTTCTTATAACCTGGAAGGCGAATGTGAACAAAACGGACAAGTATGGATACACGCCGCTCCACATCGCCGCTCTCAACGAACTTTCTCAGTGCGTGGATATCCTGATTCAGCACGGAGCGGATCTTAGTGCCAGAACTAAGGGCGGCACCAGTGCTCTGTCCATCATCTTGCGCAAGACGCCGACGTCCTTGAACGTCTTCAAACAACGACTGGATGCCTCGATAACGCTTCACCAACACGGATCGGCAACGGGAGAGGTGGAACTCCGACTCGATTTTCATCCCCTGTTGATGCACCAGCATCAAGGCGAGATAAGGTATCTGGGCACATTCGTGAAAGAGGGGTACAAGGAGATTTTGGAACACCCCCTGTGTCAGGCGTTCCTTCATTTAAAGTGGCAAAAGATTCGAAAGTATTACGTGGGTAGGCTGGTCTTCTACCTCTTTTACGTTCTCATACTCACAGGTTGGGTAATGACTGCCTTGGCGCATAACTGTTACAACGAGTCGCACGGGCAATTGGATAATAATCAACGGCCATTGTGTGCAAATACCACAGGAATCAACGGGTTTCTCTACAGACATCCAGTATTGCTAGAGCTAGAATGGTACGCGTTAATGGTGCTGACCATTCTAGACGCGTTCCGCAAACTGACCAGCATTCCGACTTATCTGTCGGTTCGCCAATTCTTTACCCAAGCGGAGAACATGGTAGAATGGTGCGTGATACTGAGCGTGTTCGCCACGTCCTTCATTTACACGGGCAGAACGTACGCGTGGCAGAATCACGTAGGAGCATTCGCGGTTCTCTGCGGATGGAGCAACCTTATGCTGATGATAGGACAATTGCCGATATTTGGAGCATACGTAGCAATGTTCACCAGCGTTCAGGCACAAGTGTTCAAACTTCTGCTAGCCTACGCGTGCCTTCTAGTCGGTTTTACAGCCAGCTTTTGCGTGATCTTCCCACGTTCCAAGTCCTTTAGTAGTCCACATATTGGTCTGATCAAGGTGCTGGTTATGATGACTGGAGAGTTAAATTTCGAGGACCTGTTCTTCCCTAGGGAAGAGGATAGTACATCCACGGATTCAGGTGGCACCTCGTGGATTCTGCTGCAAGTATCGGCACAGTTGTCGTTCGTGCTGTTCCTGTTATTCGTCACGATTGTATTGATGAATCTGTTGGTTGGCATTGCGGTACACGATATAAAAGGGCTTCAGAAAACTGCGGGACTGGCGAAACTCGTCAGGCAGACTAAACTCATCTGTGACGTGGAAACCGCTTTGTTTCTCGGGTTGATGCCAAAACGATTAACGAAATTTTTGCGGTGGACAGCGTTGTTGTTGCCGTCGCCCTTGAGAGCGGTTCTGACCGTCCGACCCCTCAACCCAAGAGAAACGAGGTTGCCTCGCGATTTATTGTTCGCCGCCCACAAGGTCGCAAAGGAACGGAAAAATATGTGTGGCACGTTGTATAGTAGAAAGAGCACCAACACGATGCAGACGTACCTAAAAAGCGAGTCGTACTCGTCATTCCGTCGACGATTACCCGAGGAAGACGTTGTTAACATGGATGATTACATGATCAAAGGAGAGCTGGCTGAAGTGAAACAAATCTGCGAAAGGAATCATCAACTTCTTCAAGATCTACTGATGCATCTGGTAATGAATAAGCGCGGTACCAGCAAGGAAGAGGATGAGAATAATTAAGATATTTCGAATTCCTGGAACATTGTGCTTGAAAAATATCGTGCGAACGATCTGAAGTACTCGGAATCGCTGGATCGATTTCAGAGATGATTTCAATTTACGTGGAAAAGATGTACATACTGTTTTTTCAATTTTAGATAACTATTTTCAAGTTTTATATAGTGAAATTTTATATCGAATATTGCAGTTTTGGAGGTACTTTTTATAGTCTGACGTGATCTTTCGGCGAAGATGAAACGAAACAACTGAAAATAAACGATGGAATTATCGGAAGTGATCAATTATCCTCTTCAGGGACGATTGTTAAAGTTATTTATTTGATAGCTATTAAATCATTATTTATTTCTAAATTTCAGACTTTCAAATTACCAATTTTCAAAATTTCTAAATTTGCAAGTTTTCAATTTTTTGCGTTTCTAAACTTTATACATTCTCATGTTTCTAAATTCCAAAAGTGCATACTTCTATATTCTGAAAAGATCAAATTTCCAAGTTTTTAAATTAATTTCTGAAACTTCACATTCACAAATATCAAAATTTTAAGTACTCAAACTCCAGAAAGCCTAAATTTTTAATTTCCCATGATTCTAAACTCAAAAATCCTTACACTCCATATTTTCGAAATTCTTCAAGAATTTCCCGATTTCCAAATTCTTGAACATCAAGAAGTATAATTTTCCAGGAGTGTAATTTTCAAATTTCGAAATTTTTTAATTCCAAAGTGCCTAAATTTATATATACCTAATCTATCTACTATCTATATACCCAAATTAATTTCAAAATATTCAAATTCCTAAGCTTTTAAATCTTCTAAATCTCTATATTTGTGAATTCTCAAATTTTCAAAAACTTATATTTCCAAATTCCCAAATTTTAATATAAACTTGCAGATTCCTAGACTTTCAAATTCCTAAATTTTCAAAACTCTAAATTACCAAATTCTAAAAAAGAAAATCGTCTAATTTTTACTGTAATTATATTTTTTTAATTTTAAGTAGATAGTAATAAAAAAAAAATAATTCGAAAAGCATTGATAATATGCAAAATAAAAAATATCTACCCATCTGTTCATTGGTTTTTACATTAAAAAAAAAATGTACACGTCTCAGTATTCTTGCAGAGGTTGAAGATAAAAGATAACGAGATAATAATAAGATAATAAAACTGTGGAAATTTTCTTTAAAAAAATAATACAAATGTACAAAATATTAGTGTATACATATGACGCAAAAGTAGTAAAGATTTTTATATTTCAACCTAGACAATTTTCATGATTAGTGTTCTTTCGTTGTTTGTGTGTCAAGAACACGTGAAATATTTTCGCGTCCGAGAACGAGAAAGTTTTTATACGTCTTCATGGCTGAAAAATTGAAAGAGAGTTTCGAAATCTTGTTGTTTCGTTTGAAATAAATTATCTAGATACCGATTCGTGCTCAATATTTGTAAAATATTGTAATGTAGGAAGATATTCCGTCCACAAGATGAATAAATGTAAAAATTGTAGAAATATGTAAGAATAAATTATTGAACTTTTAAACTGAAATATTTTCATGCTTAATTTATGCAAACATCTTGACTGCACAAACGATTATTTATCTAAAACATAATTTTTATTCTGAATTATAAATTTACTATTTAATAAAAATGTATAATAAAATATAAATTATTCCCTAGTTACATGTTTCAATTGAACAATTTTATTTCAAATAAAGTGATTTCATCTAATGTTACCGTGTAGATCTTTGATCAGAATTTTTAAGACAACTTGTATGTGACATTTAATGAAGATAATTAATATGTTGGTGAACGGAAAATTCCTGTCATTCTTAAAGGTGCACGCTTGAAGATAGATAAAAAAGGAATAATTGATATCTTGTAGAAGATACTTCTTATGTAACTCACTGTGAAAAGTGTGGAAATATTTCTTGACATTTTGACAGCTACATGTTTTGCGAATTCTTTATTTCTTTTTGTAATATATCTGACAAGGCGATAATTGAATAATGTTCGATGATTTCAAAATTATTAATTTTTGAATTATAAGAAGTATGGTTATGTAGTAGTATACAATAGATAGTATAGTAGTCATTAACTGTGAGGTAGATACTGTTATAGTAATTATCTGTAAAGTAGATACTGTGACAATAATTATCTATAAAGTAGATACTGTTATAATAATTATCTATAAAGTAAATATTGTGATAGTAATTATCTATAAAGTAAATATTGTGATAGTAATTATCTATAAAGTAGATGCTGTTATAGTAATTATCTATGAAGTAGATACTGTGACAATAATTATCTATAAAGTAGATACTGTTATAGTAATTATCTATAAAGTAGATGCTGTTATAGTAATTATCTGTAAAGTAGATACTGTGACAATAATTATCTGTAAAGTAGGTACTGTTATAGTAATTATCTATGAAGTAGATATTGTGATAGTAATTATCTATAAAGTAGATGCTGTTATAGTAATTATCTGTAAAGTAGATACTGTGACAATAATTATCTATAAAGTAGATACTGTTATAGTAATTATCTATGAAGTAGATACTGTGACAATAATTATCTATAAAGTAGATACTGTTATAGTAATTATCTATGAAGTAGATACTGTGAGAGTAATTATATATAAAATAGATGCTGTCATAGTAATTATCTATAAAATAGATGGTGTTATAGTAATTATCTATAAAGTACATACTGTTACAGTAATTATCTGTAAAGTAGATACTATGATAGTAATTATATATAAAATAGCTACTACAGCACTATCTAAAAATTAGATAAAATACAGTTAATAATAAAAATTCAATTACTTTAAAATTTTTGAGCCAAACGAAAACAAACCCAAAATTCCTTAAGATACCACATTATTTTCAAAAGATAAAAAACAAGTCTAAAACGTATTTTAAATATGGTTCCTCTCTACCCAAAAAATAATCAATTTTCATTGAATTTTTTAATATTTGAATTTAATTTGAGCAATCCAGCTTTGGAAGGTATAAATAGAATTGTTTTGAAGAGATAAATAATAATGACAAAAAGTAACAATCAGGAACAGTGACTGTCAGAGCGTTAAGTCTCTCGATCATTTAGGTAAAATGAATGCTACGAGCAACCATTTTAAATTTTTTGTTCCATGTCTCTCCGAATTCATTATACACATGGAAAGTTATGATCATTTATAACTGAATGTTCAGAGTGATTCGCCTCAAACTTCCGGTTAGACCTTCATCATAATTTGACATTTAAAACTGATGGCTGTTTACTTGTACCGTTGGATGAAAGAAAGAATTTCGATTCCAAGAAACACGAGAGGAGTATACATATGTAAATATCATGGTATAAAATACTTTTTATATCTAATCCATAACAGTTACTGGAGTATGAAACAACCCCAATTTGGCTTCAATTTTAGCCACTAAAAATCTGAATAAATACCTTTTTTGAAACCCCCGGATTTTTACTATTTTTTCCTCAAACTATCTCATGTGTTCAGCTAAAATTTCAGCTCTTTATATTAAAATCGAAAAAAGTTTTAATTTTTTCTGTGAAAACCGTTTCTTCAATTTTTTCACGTTTCTGAATTTTTGTTTATGTTCAACGTTTACATTTACTGAAATATGTTAACTTTCAAAGATTATTTCTCATTTTTTCAAGTTAAAAAGAGTAGCTTCTTTGTAAGAACTATGTTTAGTGGCTGCGGTCTCATTAAATTAATAAAATTGTAATAAAATTACCAATAATATCTAGACATTTAGTATTTCAATTTTGTACTTTAGCACAATCGGAAGTACATAATAAATTAGTTAGAAGTGATTTGATGGCACTTTTTGTGGGAGATGCAAAAATGTGGAAAACAATGTTTTCCTTATTTTCATCTGAAAAGGAAGTTGAATATATATACTTTATAATTCTTGTTTTGACATCTCGTTTTTAACGATAATGTCCTTGTAAACGAAGGTATAGTTAAACTTTTTATATAAAAGTAAAAACATAATATCTTTAATAGTATTCGCGAATAAAAGATGTTTATCTATAGTAGAATTCCAGAAACTCTTGTATCCGGTGGTTAATTTTCGAAAATGGTAATTCTTGCAATTCAGTGTTCCAAAATTCTGAGTCACGAATTTCTCGAATTTGAAAATTAGGAAGAGCAAAAATTCAAAAACTTCAATATTTCAATATTTTAAATTTCACAAATTTCAATGTTCCAATGTTGCAAAATTGTATTGTTCAAAAATTTACATGTTCGAATACTATTAAAGTTCAAAATTCCAAAATTCTAATATTTCATAATAATATAAATCCAAGGTTCAAAAATCGCAGTGCTTTAAAATTCCAAAATTCTAAAATTCTAATGCTTTAAAATTCCAGTTTGAGAACTCAAAAATTTTAAAACTCTAAAATTTCAAAATCCAAAGTCCTAAAATTCCAATGCTTTAAACTTTCAAATTTCAGAAACTCAAAGATTTCAAAACTAAAATTCTAAAATTCCAAAATTTCAAAATCCAAAGTTCAAAAATTTGAAAACTCGAAGATTCCAAAACTCTAAAATATCAAAATATTAAAGGATTTTATATTTAAACTAATATAATAATTGATTTTATTTCAAACAAAACCAGGGAAACTAACATAAAATAACCATAACAATAAAAACCCAGAGATTATAGTGTTAACGATACATTTTAAATGATTACTATTAAAACTTGTCGAAAAAGATTCGTTTAAAATTTATAAAGCTCCCGATGAAATTAAATATTTTTTTCATTTAAACGAATGTTATATTCCTATAGTGTCTACTCAGCAATTTAAAAAATTACCATCTTGTTGCACAATAATTTTGCGTCACCTTCGGTATTTTCGTAACCACAAGCATGTTTTGCAAGATGTTTGAGCACCAAAAATGAAAAAGATGTCAAACGAAGGTGGAATGCAAATCTATAAAAGCAATATGTTAATCGATCGGTATAACGGTTTCTTATAGTGTATTTTTAAGTTTTAAAGAAATGTTGAATGTGGACCTATAAATATTTCCTATAATCAATTCCTTTAACGAAATTGTTTTATATTAACCTTTGGACAGTGAAAAACAGCGATTATTTAAATTTCATTTCAGAATATTTTATTCTAATTTTTTATGCGTCAATTTGTCGCTTTAGACACTGGTGTATATGTGAATGTGTTCAGGTGAAATGTTTTGGTGCAGGGAAAAGTTTCCACATTATTAGCAATTCAAATTTTTATTTTGGCAAATTTTCAAATTTCTTATTCAGATTTTCGATTTTTTTAAATTCTAAATTTCCAAACTTGCAAATTTCTACCTTTTCAACTTTTCAAATTTGCAGATTTATAAATTTCTACGTTTTCAGATTTCTAACACTACAAATTTCTAAAATCATAAATTCCCAAATTTTCAAATTTCTGAATTTCCAAATCTTCAGTTCTCAAATTTTAAGATTTCTGAATTTCCAAATCCCAAATATACAAATCTTAAAATTTACCAATTTTCTAATTTCTAAATTTACAAATTTTTTAATTTTTAAATTTACAACTACTCAATTCCAAAATTTATAAATTCTCAAAACCTCGAACTCCAAAATTAAAAAATATTCATATCCCCAAACTTCCAAATTTCTATAATTCATAAATTCACAAATTTTCAAATTTCTGAATTTCCAAATCTTCAGTTCTCAAATTGTAAAATTTCTGAATTTCCAAATCCCAAATATACAAATCTTTAAATTTACCAATTGTCTAATTTCTAAATTTACAAATTTTTAAATTTCTAACTTAACAACTACTCAATTCCAAAATTTATAAATTCTCAAAACCTCGAACTCCAAAATTAAAAAATATTCAAATCCCCAAACTTCCAAATTTCTATAATTCATAAATTCACAAATTTATACATTTTCAAATTTCCAAATTTGCGAACTTTCTTGTTATTTTTCAAAATGCCAGCTTCCAAAAAATTCAGGATTCTAAAATTTCTTATGTAACATTAGAAACATTAAAAAAACAAGAAACATTTAGAAATGTTAGCAACATTTTTCTTTTTTAATAAATAAATACCTACTTTGTTTTCTTTAGTATATAAATACCAGCTTAACATTTTATTTAATAATCCTGTCTATATGAAATAGCTTGTATATGTATGTATATGTACATGGTCCAAGAAGAAAGAAGGTTGAGTATGTATGATGTATACTGATCTAAAGTCTGCATTACGGTTTCAACTACGGAAACGTTTGATAACTTCTAAGTATCCGACTACCAATTAATTTTCCAATGATTAGCCGTTTAGTCGTAACCTCTTCCCACTAATATCTCTCCACTCATCTAGTTAACAAGACTCTTTAATCGTAAACGTAAAATCAAGTTCTTTTTTAGTCCTTTCTTGCATAATTGATCTCTTCAGCAAAAAGTGATTCGTCATGTAATACTTGCATACAAATATGCAAATCTTTAACGAAGATTGTTTGT
Organism: Megachile willughbiella; assembly: GCA_945859595.2. Classification (NCBI taxonomy): domain Eukaryota; kingdom Metazoa; phylum Arthropoda; class Insecta; order Hymenoptera; family Megachilidae; genus Megachile; species Megachile willughbiella. Next base: position 9,898,248 of record OX243803.1, on the reverse strand, counting down.
CTTATTCCAAGAAAGAACGTTTGCTCACAGCCACTCTATTTTGACTTACCCATAATAATTATTTGAACAAATTAATTCCGGGATACTCTTTTAAATTATTGAGTTGGAAAATAAACATTAGTAATCTTAAGTCGTGTGTAACGTATTCAAATAAGGTTGTTAGTATTCCCTGAGTACGCTTGAAGTACTCGAGAGAACTGGTTTCGTTGGAAATCAGAATTTGAACAAAGTCGATGTCTGTACGGTGGAACAAACAATTGCGTACTTGACACGATGGGATCGAACAAGGACGCTGGGTTTCAGACCTTGTGAATGTGATCAGATGTTACGGAACTAGTTTGTTAAAGATTCGGAATTTCAAAATTTCGAAATTTTCAGAACCCTTAAATCTCACAAATACTAAACTTTAGAAACTCTTCCCAAATTCCAAAATGCAGATGTCCTGAAACTCTAAGGCTCAATTAAAAAATTCCAGAATTATACTCTTAAAAAATGTTGATGTATTTCTTAAAATATTTCAAATACACAAGTACCAAAATTTCAGAAAAGTACAATTAACAAATTTTGATGTCCTAACTTTTTAATATATTTAAAATATTTTTAAAATTACAAAGTTTTATAATCCAACAATAATTGACGAAGTTCTAAAACTTGAAAATACCTAAATATCAAAACTCTAGAATCTTTGGCTTAAAAAGTTGAAATGGCTCAAAATCTCAAATTGCTATAATTAAAAAATCTCAAATTTACAAATTACAAAATTGCAAAATTTAGAAATTACGAAGTGCCATAATTACACATTTTGGAAGTCTAAAAATTCTTAAGTTCCAAAGATTCAGATGGTCCAGAGATACAAAACTTTTGAGTACCAAAGTTTCAAAAACAAAAAGTTGCAAACTTTGAAATTTCAGAGTTCAACTTTTTTCAATTTTCAGTAAAAATTTTAAAGTGTCAAAATTGTCTCAGAATTTTCAAATTAAGAAAATTTTGAATTTCTAAATTTCCAAAAGTCCAGAAACCAGTCTCAGCGTCTTAAAATTTTGAAATTAAAAAATTTAAAGGTTTGAATATTACAGAAACGAGAAATTTCATAAATTCCAGGTACCAAATTTCCAGAGTTTAGAACTTGACAATTTTAAAGCTCCAGTTTCCCAAATTTCAAGAATCTCAAAATCTCTGTCCCAAATTTGAAAAATTCCAATTGCACAATATTTAAAAATCACATATGTAGTTCCAATGCCACAATATTTGAAAATTGTAAAATTCTAAAACCTTAAAATTTCTAATATAAAAATTCAGTGTAAAAATTCTAAAATTCCCTAATTTCAAAATACCTAAGTGCCTATGTTAAAAATTCCAATGCTAAAAATTCCACATTTCTCAAGTCCAGAAGTACAAACTCTGAAGTTCCAAAATTCAGAAGTACCAAATTCAAAAACTCACAAATTCCAAAAGTCTTAAAGTGCCAAATATTTAAAAATTTCGAAATTTCAACGCTTTAAAATTGTAATATCTCAAACGTCGCAAACTTCATGATTCTTGTTATAAAATATCCCAAAATAAAAAAAGTAAAAAATTCGAAAGTTTCAAAACCGACAACCTAAATTACGATATTCAATATCCCCATCTCAATTGTCCGCAGCTATCTCAATATTTGCAAGGTCGAAAGCATTAAATTGCCAAAATTTCAATATCTATCTTCTAAAGTCGTAAGCCTGCTAAACCGGTTTGAATTCATAGAAAATCTGGACAAAGATGTATGTACAGCGACGAAACAAACAATTGCTGGCCACGATGAATCGAACAAGGACTCTCAGGGGAAGACCTCGTGAATGTATCTAGATTTTACGGAACATCTTAAAGCCACGTCGAATCCGTGAAAAGACTCACATCCGAGCGGACTTTTGCGACGTCTGGAGTTTCAGCTCCGCGTTTAATCTCTCGATCGTTTAATAACGTGTTTGATCCGTGACAAAACTTTCTCCCGATTAATCGTGAAGAGTGCCCGGATAGACCCGAATATTTTATTTTTCGTATAATGTGTCAGTGAACTTTGCAAGAAATTTGGCGGAAGGGTGACAATTATCGATTAACGGTTTCGAAGATGCTGATGTCATCGTGAAAACATTTGACGGTGCACCTTGCGGATAATAGCGAGAGTGTATGATAATGAAATATTAGCAAAAGTTGGTCGAGTTGAATTTTTCATTTTGAACATCTGTGTCCATATCGAAATCGTGCTTTAAATTAAAACGAGTGACTGAAATATGTGGACTGTTTAAGATACTTTCATGGGTGTTTATCGATATTCGGAATTTGTGTGAAACATGATGATTGTTCATGTACAATGTTAAATTATTCTAAGCAAAGTGTTTTTAAAAAAACATTAGCATGTTCATAGAACCTGCAACGACGGATAAAAACTGTAAATACGAATGAAACTAGATATTCTAAATTCTATAAATTAGAAAATTTAATAATTAAACCTCTGCAAGGATGCTTTTTGGAATTATGTGATCTTTTATATAATTGTATTTTATTTATTTTAAATCTGTGGTGATTGAATAAATAAAATTGCAGAAAAATTCATCGTATACAAAGATATGCGATTATTGATTGTTTAATTTAAAAATAACTGAACATGTGTGTAAATGTCCTTGAAGAGGTTTACTACAAAACGAACGCGGATATGATCCTTTTTCTTTTCATACAGTTATAGTAAGACTATAGTGACGATTAAATAATTTCGATGTGGTAACTTCTTAACTTTTAATGGAGATATAGAAATGAAAATGTATTGTTGATAAAATTTGGAATATATCAGTATCTGGTGTAATGCAAAATTTATTGAAAATATGTTTTGGAAATTTCACATGAATATTTCATTTTGATAAGCTTCAGTGAAAATTTAGTTCAGTGTAAGGAAGTTCATACATGTTAAAACATTAGTGATTATACATGTGTCGGAAGCAATTGTTCAAATTAATCTGCATTGTATCTCGCACAATGTTCCTGATGTACACTAATGTTGCTAATTAAATTTGCATCGGTTATGATTCAGTAATTATCGATTGTTAAATGTGCACAGTAAATATTTCTTCAAATGTCAGATAGACAAAAATTGTAATAACAAAGTATATATTCAATTTCTCCATTCAGAAAATTTGATATTTTAGCATTTCCAAAGTCCCAAAATTAAAAATTTTCAGATTCTCAATTTCATGAACTTTCATATTGCCAAATTTTTAGTTTGGAAATTGCTATATTTTTAGATTCCCATATTCTCTTTATTACCAAATTTCCAAATTTCAAACCTTCAAAGTAACAAATTTCTATATTCCAAAATTTCCAAATCTGAAATTTTCAAACCCCAAAATTCCCAGGTTTTCAAATTACAGATTTCTAAAATTTAATAATTGCAAATTACTAAATTTTCAAATCTCCGAAGTCACGGAATAATTAAACAAGCATTATTAATAAAATAATTAAATCTCAAGAAAAATTGCTCTGACTTTGACAGTAAGAAATCATTTAGGTCACAAAATAAACTCCTCGTTAATTTGTAATTAACAAAGAAAATAGAAAAACGATATAATAAATATTTCTATAATTAAATCTTTATAAATTACAACAGCTCTACAAAGAAAATTCGATAAAAGACTCAGAAACGTGTATACGATAACGCATAAGGAACTAAAGTGAAACCCCAACAAGAACAAATCCAGTTCCATCAAAAAAAAAGGAGCAGAATATGCAAAGACACAGCAAGTAGTCATTTAGGTCAGACGGAAGATCCAAGAAACGAGTCCTTGATTAAAAAAGAAGAAGAAGCAAAAAACGAATCGATGAAATTTTGATCGAGAGAAAGCTGATTTTACCGCAACGGGCGACTCGTTTGGTATGACCCTGTGTACCGTTGGTTTTTAAGTTCAAGGTCCCTATTCGAGGGAGTACTGGCTGCTTGAACGGAAGCATGTATTTTCCTGTGAACTTATATATAGAACGAATCCAATACGAAGTAGCTAATATAAGTCACTCGGGCGAGTGACACCGGTAGTCGCGTGTACTGCAATGACGAGAGCATTCTCTTAAAGTGATCCAAATGACTTTGGGACGTGACGTGATAAACGAAGAAAAGAGTGAGGCCGAGGTATGACGATTGGAACGTTCTGTCGAGGTGATCCACGATAGCAGATAGTGGCTTGTGTTACCGCGCAGTTTCTTCGTGTTTTCTCCGCAACCGATAAGCATCCATCCTCCAGAAACGAACTCAGCAATAAAACATATATACCAGAGGATAGTATCAAAAACGAACGCAAGATGAACGTGCTCGGGCCAACGATAGTTACAGAGGAAAGACCGCGGCGTTACTCGTTAACAAGTTTAAGAGATCGTCGTCTGTCGTTCGACGAAAACGACTGTTGGAGCGCGATAGACGGAGACGGAGAAATGCACGAGAACGTGGACAAAGCGAGTCAGACGAAAATTAAACGGTTGACGAGTCGCAGCAGAAGAACCAGACATTATTCCTTAACCAGATCGAAAAATCGTCGGCCCTTTTGCTTCGACGACGACAGAGATTCCTCGCCGAAGACGGACAACACCGTTACAGATCAAATGACACAAACGCTCAGGTTACCGATCGCTCACGAAGGAAGAACGAAGCATTCTTCGATGTCCGATCTGAACGATCGATCCAACGATCTCTTATCCACGAGACTGGCCTCCACCTTTCGATCGGTCAGACATCGGCAGTCGAGCAACTCGGAAAAGATCGTGACCAACGACGCCCCTCTGATCACTACGACGAACGATCACGTGGAGATCGACGCCGGTACGCCACCACCCGTAGACGAGTCCCTGTTCTACGACAATCTGGATGTGCTCAGGCAGGCTGATATCAACAGTAACGATCTAAGGTCGATAATGTGGTCCATCGTCACCACCGCCGAGATGAAACTGCTGTTTGAGCTGGAGAAGTGCAACGTCTTGCCGGAGATGCCTCCAGGAGACAGGATACGAAACATCGCGTACTTGTGGTCTTGTTACCGAGGTCTGGTTCACCTGCTCCCGAAACTCGAACAACGAGGCGTCAAGTGCGAATACGTGGAGCCGTGCACGGGCATGAACGCCATCCTTGCTGCGTCTCTGAGCGGCAACGTATCCTGCATCGAGCATCTGATCAAGAAAGGCGTAGATATTAATTGCAGAAACCCGATTAACTATTACACGCCTCTTCACTTCGCCGTGCTCGGGAATTCGACGGACGCAGCGCGAGTGCTTCTCGATAACGGGGCAAAGCCTAGCACGTATCTTTATCAAGAGGTGGTCGAACCAGTTTTGCATTGCGCGATTCGGGCTGGAACAGTGGAGATCGTGAAACTGTTGCTGGATCGAGGAGCAAGCGTTGTTGAAAAAAACCACACGGGCGAAACGCCGCTCCACGTAGCCTGCTTTGTTCAGTCCATTGAATGCGTGGAACTGTTGCTCGAATCTCCTGGTACCAACATCAACGCCGTCGATCGAGCACACAGAACACCTCTTCATTTTGCTGTTATGACCACGCATTCGTCCGCGAAGCTTGTAGAACTTTTGTTGAAGCACGGCGCCCTGATCAATGCCGCGGATAAAACCGGCTTTACTCCTCTTCACGTGGCAGCGCTGAACGAGCAGTCCCACTGCGTTGATGTTCTGATATGGGCCGGCGCCGATGTCAGCGCGACTACCAGTGCAGGATTATCCGCATTGAACATTATCCTCAGAAAGATACCCGATTCCCTGCAGGTATTTCGACAAAGGCTGGACGCTTCGATAACGCTGAGGAGACCTGTTCCACATAACAGGGAATTCGAGATGAGGCTACATTTCGATCTGCTGTTCCCTAGCGGCAATCAGTGCGAGACCAGCTTCATCAACACCTTCGTACAGGAACGGCGCAAAGACTTGCTATCGCATCCATTGGTGATGGCCTTTCTACACCTGAAATGGGAAAAGATACGAAAGTTCTATCTGCTCAGGATCATGCTGTACGCCATGACCGTGATCTGTATGACTACCTATGTACTCACCGCGTTAGCTTACAAGTGTTACAACTACGACGACGCCAGCAGCTCGAAAATCTGCAGCAGCAAGCGTATCTCTGGTTTCCTGTTCAGGAGACCCGTTATCGAGATTCAGTGGTACCTGCTGTTCATCTTCACGTGCATCTCCATCCCCAGAAAGATATTCGGTTTCATGGTGTACACGTCCGCGAAACAGTACTTCTCCAACATCGACAACGTGCTGGATGGCGTGGTCATCATCAGCGTGTTCGTTACCTCGTTCGTGTACACAGGCCGAACGTACGACTGGCAAAATTACGTGGGAGCATTCGCGATACTGTGCGCTTGGACGAACTTGATGCTGATGGTCGGGCAGTTGCCAGCTTTTGGCACGTACGTGGCAATGTTTACCCACATACAGTTCGAATTTGCCAAGCTGTTGCTAGCCTACTCTGGCCTGTTGATAGGCTTCACCGTCAGTTTTTGCGTTATCTTTGTTGGGGAGCCATCCTTCGGCAACCCGTTCACGGGCCTCATCAAGGTGTTGGCTATGATGGCCGGTGAGCTGGACTTCGACAGTCTCATCACTCAGATCGACCAGGGATTAGAGTCCGAAGGACCTTTCGTTATTTATCATCCTCTGTCTGTATGCTCCCAAATCCTATTTACTCTGTTCATCGTGTTCGTCACGGTGATTCTGATGAATCTGTTGGTCGGCATCGCTGTCCATGATATCCAGGGTCTACGAAACCACGCTGGTTTGACAAAGCTAGTTCGTCAGACGAAACTGATCCTGTTTACGGAAATGGTGCTGCACAATAGTTCCATCCCGTACGCTTTCCGAAAGTGGATGTCTGATCATAAGATCAATGTGGAGAACAGAAGACGGGTCCTGGTGGTGAAACCGCTAAATCCTCTAGAGAAGAGGTTACCAAAGGACATCCTGAAGGCGGCCTACGAGATTGCTCAGAAGAATATACCGTTTATGAACGATGATAATAGCAGTTTGAGCGACCATGTTATGTGGATGAGACAGCAGAGCGAGGAATACTCTGACTCCAGTTTACAACTGGTTATCGAAAACCTGGCAAACAAGCTACAGTCCTACGAGGATACGATCAAGTCACTGAAGGAGCAGCTGTTAGATACTAATAAAACGCTGGAGAGTGTTGTGAAAAGTCTGACGAAGGAAAAGAGTAACTGAAATCTTCTAGGTACTGAAATTACACAAATAATTTAAATATCGAAATGGAGGACAATCGGCGGAAATAGTTCGAATTAGTGCGCACGATGAATGATCGAAAGTTTCGCGACGAATCGATTAACTCTCTATGCAAATAACCATAAGTTTGAATGTCGTAATAAAAATGTGATCCCCATGGGGGAAAGGGCGAAAGTGAAAGTGGCAGTAGGCGAGAAAAGGATTGTTTTTACAAACTTACTGATAATGATCTTTTTGTATATTTTAAGTTGGCTCTTTTATCGCGATGAAAGTTTTGTCCAAATTTTCTTGTGTACAGTTATAATTATAAGAAATGTAAAGTGAATTCGATATCCGAATCGTATAATTTAATAGTCATTCAAAGGATCATTGTTCAAACATTTGAATCGGAGAAGAATTGTTAATGACTGTAGGAAATCGTCAAGATAGATACATTTTACTAGGACACGTTTCACTGTAAGAAATTTTATATGAATTAGGTAATTAAACTGGTGTCTCACTTCCTCTTTTTTCAAAGGTTATATACAACAAAATTTTAAAATGTCGATGCAGATTTAGGTAGATAGAAATCAGTTTAATCGCCTCAAGAAAATATTTTCATATGCATTGCACTTAACGCTTTGACTGTTACAAATTTTGTCAAATTTTCATATAACATTTTTTTGGAAAGCGGTGACATTCATAAACTAGTTCAAAGTTATAACTCTTCTTATTTGTTAAATATTTTTGCTGAACGATACATATCTCCATATCTTTTAAATATTCTTTTTAGGACTTTAAACAAATAAAAGAGTTATAATAATTTTAAACTGGTTTACGAATTATGGACCACCCTCTAATTCGTTACATTTATTAGATTATTATAGATTAATAATCGACTTACATTTGAACATTTCATTAAATGTATACTATAAAAGTAATTTTAGATCGCAAATGGTATTTGCTGGAGTATAATGCCATGAACAATTAAACGTCATAATCATGAATACGTGACAATATTCGTCAAAGTGTTAAGACGTTTCGTGCCGCGTTAAATTTAAGTTTTATCAGAAAAACTTGAAAAATAAAGGAAGAAATTATGATATAATATTAAATTACGATGAAAATATAATTATATTAAATTTGTTAAAACACTTATAGTACACGGATATCATATGATACCAGTTAGACATTATCTAGATAAAAAATTACCTAAATAATTATATTTAGATAATTAACTAAATAATTGTATTTTCTACAGATGATTTTTTTATGTAGATAATATCAAACTATTACCTGTCTACCCGCGTATTATAAATTCAGAACCCTAATTGTGACATGTTCGGCACGAAACTTGGTTAATGAATACTTTTCTAATACTTGATATATTCAAAAATTTGGATAATTATATTGAACATCTTCCACTTTGCATTACAGATTGTATTTCCATTAATATTTTCGGATATGAGCGACAAAGTTGATGTTGAAGCAACCGTTTCTGGTGGGGGACCAACTGGACAAGCAGGCCTCATTCGTTGGGGTATTGCAAAGGCGCTTCGAAATTTTGTCAGTGCCGAAATGATAGAAAAAATGAGAGTTGGTAAGGAAAATAATCTCATTGCTTATTTGTATATACATATTCAAACTTATCCATATTAACTACGGTAGTTACTGATTAATTTTTAATGAATTATAATTAAAACTTTCAAAATTTATATTGATCAAAATGAATAATTTATATACTTATGGTATACATACGACACATATTATCGTACAGTTTAATAGGTATAGAATAATGACAAAATAATGTATCGACCTGTTATCTGTATCCGTAAAAGATACAATTTATACAAAAAATATTTTATTTAGCTGGACTTCTAACACATGATATGAGGCGCCGCGAAAGAAAGAAGTTTGGACAGGAAGGAGCTCGAAGAAAGTATACATGGAAGAAACGTTAGTTTTGTTTTCTGATTCTGTGTATGTCGAATGTATCTAATAGACTTGAACAAATTCTTATAAAATATCTTTTAAGTATTTTCAAAATAATAGATGTTATAACAAGATGGATGTTCAATAGAAAATGAGCAATAAGTGGTAACTAAGTAATAAAATTAGGATGTAAAATTTTGTTAAAAATTTGTTATTCATAACCTTCTGAGCATACTTTAATAAATAAATGGAAACATTTATGAAATGAATATAATAAATTATTGAGCACTGTACAATATTACTTTAAACAAGTTATAAGCATTACATAAATGTATAAAATATAAAATGTATTATTAATATTGTATTCGTTTCCATTACATTTCCTCCAAAGGAGTTAAACCAAGTAATCTCATACCTTGTGCTAGGGTAACTTTTGCTACATGAAAAAGTAATAATCTTTGATTTCCTAGATCATTTGGTTCGTCTTTTACTCTCAATTCCCGTAAAGCTACATTGATAGCTTTGCTATAGAAAAATGAATACATTACAAAGAATGTATAAATTAATATGCTTACAATCTTAACATACTTGGGTAATATATATTCATACTAACCATAGATGAAAAAGATATACTGTTAATACGCATGGTTCTAATTCTTCATAAGATTTAAGTACTACTTCATCAAACTGACTGATTAATGTAATCAAATTATCAACTTCTGGTTCTTGTAAAGAACTTGGATCACATTCTGTTACTAATGCAGCGTTAGATTGACGTTCTAAACTACATAATCGGCAATGAGTATATTGCAATTTTATTCCACAATCACCTTTCATCTAGTATTAAAACATGTTACTTATAATTAACGAATAACATTTAAATTTGTAATAAAAACTATTACTTTGTTTAAATAACTTACATTGTATATAGATTTCCAATCAAATTTGTAGTTGTTCATTCTGTTTTGTTTTAAATCCTGAACAATTACACCAGAAATACCCAAAATATCAGCAACTGGATCAAGATTATCTAATGGTATCTTAGTTGCTAAACAGAAATAAGATTTTAATCATTTCGAATTTAGATAAACATAAATTTTCTTTGAATGTAGATAAATCACTTACTCTTTGTATTCATTTGCTTTAATCTCATAATTTCTTTTGCTTCATTTAAAATATCTTCTAAAAATATTGCTGTTCCTTTCCTTGTACTCATACCGTGTATTCTACCATACTTAATATGCTGTAATCTATTTACCCAGGGTAATTGCATTTTATTTAAAATCTCAACCAAACCAATAAAATGATCTGTTTGACTATAATCCACGACATAATACATATTATCAAATTTGTTTCTCTCAAACCTAGCAATAGCAGCAGCAATATCTCGAGTTATATATAACGTTGTACCATCACTTTTAAGAATTGGAATAACTTTTTCTTTAGTTATGGATATTACCTTTCTGTTCTTGTCATCTACTGTTAACAGTTGTTTTTCTTCCATCAAATTAAGTATTTTATCTATCTCTTTTGCAGTATACATAGATTCCCATTCATACTTATTAAAAGTAATGCCTAGTCTTTTATAAACTTTTTCCAATTCCAAAACAGTGTAGTCTCTAATTGTTTGCCAATTGTTTAATATTGCGTCATCTCCAAATTCTAATCGTTTAAATATTTCTTTGGCACGCTCACTTAATTTTGGATCACTTTCAGCTAATTTATGAGCAGTAACATATACTTTGTACAAAGTTTTAATAGGATCCATTTGTAGTTTTACATTATCAGTATTTGTCATTTCAATTCCTAATTGAATAAAACCAAATTGTGTGCCCCAATCTCCCAGGTAATTTATTCTCTCTACATTATTTTGTAAAAAAGCATTTATATTGGCTATACAATTTCCTATAATCGTAGAACGCAAATGCCCAAAATGAAATGGTTTAGCAATGTTTGGAGAACTGAATTCTACGATAATATTTTTACCATTATTTACAAGCAATGGAGGTGCTACACCAGAAATATTATTTTCTAAAACAGTTTTCAAATATTTATCTCTTGATACTTCAAACTGTATAGTATCATTATTTATTGTAACATTATCAAAAGTATCATTTAGATCATTTCTTCCAAGATTTTTAATTTCATTTGCTATGTCATAATCTTTCGATTTTGAAAGAAGCATGAAAGAGTATGTACCACATGACTGATTATATTTCACGTGTAAATTAGACATAATTTTTTCCCGATGAACATTGTCTATATTTTGTAATGATTTTATAACCTAAAACAAAAGACAGTTCAATTATTTGTATTTATAAAAAAATAATGCGTATTTGATTTAATTGACAAAAAACAATGTTAAAAATAATATATCCTGATATTAAAATTTGTAATAAACAATTTGATTATAACCAATAATTAACGATGAAATGAAACAGCCGGCATATGACAACAAAACATTTCTCAATCTCAATTACTAATTATTTAGTTAGAAATAAACAAAAAGAACTTGTTATAAATATTTGAGTTGCTTTATAATTGTAGTTATTTTACATAACTTAAAATATATAAATAGTGAAATTAACTCGTACCTTTTTAAAAATTACAGTCCTTAAGTAATTACTCATATTATGATAATAAAATTATTTTAACATAAATATATCAAATTTCAGGTACAACATACGTTTAAATTAATACAAATATATCATTTTTCAAGTTGTGACTTTATAACACACTTGGAAGAACCTAAATCCACGTTTGAGTCACTCTTGTTAGGATGTTGTCAAAGTATCATTTCTTGGATCATGTATACATTATTTATTATATCTTAACAAATATCTGTTATAAATATATATCAGCCAAGTAAATTAAATTTGTATAAATATTTTAATCAATTTTATTTAATATATTAGACAGTGCAATCATATTAATGGTGAAACTATAACCTCTATACACAAATTATTATAAAATTTTCTTAAAAATTTCGAAAATCATTTTCACTTATAATTAGAACAAAACAGTAAATCATAATTCATATCCTATGTTACATAAAAATAACTTATAGAATTTTTTATTTATTAATCTACAACATCTGAATATTTAACTTTAATCTTGAGAAAAATAAAACTATATAAATGTAATTTATTAACATTACATTTATTTTCTATTTATGAAACATGTAATGTTTCATTAATTGTACCTGACAATAGCAAAAGTATGGAAAATCAAATTCATTCTGAATTAATTGTGAAAGAAGAAGAAGAAGAGAGAGAACAGAAATGTAATACTCCTACTACTGAAACTAAAACTAGTGTTCGTAATGGAGTTGAATCAACAATTGGTATTAGACCAAGACCTCTGATTTGTAAACCAGAAAATGTAAATATTGGATGCAAATCTGAACCGATAGAAACTAAATGGCATTGGGCTCCTGGAGCATGGCAAGATGCTACAAGAACCAGTGCCTTTCAACCGTATAAGGTAAATTATTATTAATTATATAAGGTCTGCTGTTTAAGATTCTTCAATTTAATATGAATCTCAAAAATATTGAATCAAATCTCTTTGCAGCCCCCTACTTTACTCACTAATTTACAAAGAGGTAATACGCAAACAGAAATACCTCAACTTTATGGTGATAGCGATATTACATTTCATACATTAGCTGGTCAAGGTGAACTTACACCTGAACATATACATCCAAGTATGTTATTTTTAATTAGTAACAAAAAATGTATATAAAAAATTGAAATAATGGTTAACAAATTATTATTAGGTACAGTGGATGCACCAGATGAAAAAGGTTTAACTGGTCTAATGTGGGCTGCAGGATATGGACAGTTAGGTAGTGCAAGACAACTACTTAAAGCTGGCGCTAACAAAAATTATCGTGGCCTCAATGGAGAAACACCTTTACATTTGGCAGCTGCTTATGGACACCATGATCTTGTAAAATTATTACTAAATCATGGTGCTGACTCAAATGCAAGTGATGAGGTACATATAAACATAGTGTTCATTAAATAAATATTTATAAATATTTTTGAATATTGTTCTTCTCTTTTGTGTAGGAGGGGAATACACCATTAATATATGGAGCATATGGTGATCATCCACATGTCTGCTATGAATTGTTATCGAGAGGGGCTGACATTACACGTCGTAATATTTATAATATAAGTGCTTATCACGCAGCAGTATTAAATAATTCATCAACTGGTAAGTAAACATCATGTACAAAATATTTCTAGCATATTATATGTACAGTGTTAATATATTGCACAAATTAAAAAAAGATATTGTTTTTTCTAGCTAAAGCAGTTATTGAAAATTATTTAATACAACAAGTGGTAAATGTACCATCTGACATTTTGCAATAAAATAATGTAAATAATATAAAAATGTAATTTAAGCAATTTGATAGCTTTGAAAATGATGTATAAAATATAAAATTAGTATTTATATTCAAGTTTTTATATTGATATAATTATTTATAGTAAATATTTACTAAAAAGTTTATTATCAATTAATTAAATTTATATTTTCAATTTTGTATGAACAAACATTTTACATAGAATTTATTGATTATTTATATATACTTAAAAGAAAAATTAACTACTAACTAAATTTTTTTTATTACTTATCAAAATAAATGTAAATAAAATTGTTTCATAGGTATTAATATAATATTTTGTATATATGTATACAAACATTTGTAATACCTAATATTAATATCTTCCCTTTCTTAGCCTACATATCATTCATTTTATGAATATTTGTACAAAAGACGTATAGTGATACTTTTCATTATTGAACATGAAAAATGTAAAAATATTAAATGCTTACGATACTACCATTAAAAATAAAATAGTGAAATAATAGTAAAATTGATTTCTTTTGCTAAAAAGCATGTATTATGTATGTAATATATACTACACAAAAAATACTTTTACGTCTTTTTTAATATAATAATACATAATTTTCTCATTTTACCAAAAAACTTGTGTAACTGCACAAAAAAATTCGTAAAGAAATATTTTGAAAAATTTTTAATGAACCATGCAGGTAATAAATGTAATTCATGAAGTGAGAAAATTTTCAGTATTCTTTTTTTCACCAACTATAAAATATCTGTATACAAGTTTCATTAATAATTCAACATTCGACATATATTAAATAAAACAAAATTATTTATGAAAAGTGTATAAATACCGTTTAAAACATATTTAAGCATCCAACAATCGGTAAAAATAGTTCTGTGGTAATAACTTGTAATTTGAATGATTAACTAAAAATACTCATTGTGATTTCAATGAACAGTACTCAATTCTGTATCCGTGTACATGTTCAGCACAAGTAACTAACATTATTTTCTGAACACTTAAACCACTTCATAATTATCAGTAAAGAAAACTGTCTCTACTGAATATTTAACTGGACTTTCATCTTCTACAAGCAAAACTTCAGTTACCTGCAAAAAATAAGACGGTTTGAATTTAGAAACATTTTGTTTCTCCTTACAGTTAAGACATATTTTTTTTTCTTCACAAGATAAAATAGGATATTACTTATATCTACTTTCAACAAATGTACATAATACGACGTACCTTAATATTAACATATGACGTCTTGGACGAAAAAGAAATAACAAGAGGGAAAAAATCAGCAGGAGTAGAAGAAGGTGCTGAGAATTCCATTGACCCCGATTTCGTTGATACATCAACTACTGGTAAAGACCATACAAGTGTGTTTCGTCGTGCTTCGTGTGTATATTGTCCATCACATTCATTTACTATGGGATTGCATCCCATAGGTAATGGAATGTTTATTTGAACATCGTTTAATTCAAGATTAGCTTGCTCCAATTCATATTCTATATTGACATCACATCCACCTTCTCCATTTTCCGATGGCCAGCAATTAACTGTTTTTAATGATAAACAACAAAATTTTATTATATTATATTAGACTAAAATAAATCTGATATATTTTTCATGTAATAAATAATTTTTACTTGAAATAGGTAATGCTGTTTCATCTTGAGCTTGTAATCGCCACTTTAGTACTCCAACATCAGTATTCAATGGGAATGGTTTTGTAGGGATTTTTAAACCTATTTGTCCACGAGTCCTAAACAATTCTTTATCTACATTAGGATGTGTTTGTAATTGGATTCCTTTAGAATCCCTATTTTCTAATTGTACACGAATTCGACCCCATTTTTCATCGGAAATATGTAATGTTATTAAACCATGCAATTCAAAGTGTTGTAATCCACCATCTCGACCAATTCGCACATTAAGACGTTCTTCTTGCCGTAAATGAACTCTTAAATTAAAAATGTATTATATGGTATCCATTAATGGTGTACATATAAATAAAATAAAAAGGTGTCTTA
This sequence comes from Megachile willughbiella, assembly GCA_945859595.2. Taxonomy (NCBI): domain Eukaryota; kingdom Metazoa; phylum Arthropoda; class Insecta; order Hymenoptera; family Megachilidae; genus Megachile; species Megachile willughbiella. The sequence goes on along the minus strand of OX243803.1, from coordinate 9,882,674 downwards.
CGGTTCAGTGTTGACTGTCTGTGGTGTAACTGATGCTGGTTTTGTGCCTGCTGAAGGTAAAGGTGTTGATACAACATTTTCACCTTCTTCTTTTAATTGGTCAACAAATGAATCAACATCTCGAGACTTTCCTCCTAACTTCATTGCACCTGGTCCAGCATTAACAGGTTTTCTGTGTAGATAAAAAAAAAATTATAATATAGTCTTTAATAATATTACCTTTATATTCTATTCTTTCTTACTGTGTTGGAGTATATGAAGGTCTGACTGGATCTGGCACAAAGTTAGCAGTATCTCCCACAGTAGGTGTTGGTGTAAAGTTACCACTGCTTCCATAAGCATTGCCAAAACCAGGATTTTTAAGACCAGGTTTTTTATTTGCTTCCATTCGTTGTCTCTGCAATTCTTTAGCTTTTTCGCGCATTTTATTCCTGGCTTCTCTTTCCTGGGTCATTCTTACAGCTTGATAAACTTTTTCTTCGTGTGAATCCATTTCCACAAATGTTCTAATCTGTGCTAAATTGACACTTTCTCTATATCCCAATGCAACTATTTCATCAAATGCAAATATTAAGTTAAATGCATTTTCAGCTATTTCGAGTTCATCCATTGAATTGCAATATTCTGGAATCTTTAAACATATTAAATTATTAATAATTTATGTAAAAAGTTATTTACTTTCATATTCAGAATATACTTACAACTCTTGCAAAGAGCCTCAATGTTTCTAAATCTTCTAATATATTACTAGCTTTTGTTGTAATCAACAGCATGTATACCTTTTCCAAAGGTTGATAAACATATCTTACAGATTCTGTTTCTACAAATGTATGTTGTTTGCCAGAACTCATTAATTTTGGAAATGCAGCGAGTAAACCTTCTATTCTAGCCTTTGTCATTTCAACAAATTGACGAGAGATAATAGCTAAAATTATTGTACATGTTAAATTAACTTTGTCCTGTTTAATTAACAAATATATTTAAGTTAAGAGAATCAATGTGTTTTACATTAAATTATATTTTACAAAATCTATTCTATCAAAACAAAAGTATATGGAATATTTTAAATGCAAGTAATTAAAAGTTATAAGTAAAGAACTTTAAAATATACTTCATAATTAATTAATATTAGCATGATTTTACAGTAAAAACGCACATTTATAAAAGTAAATATAAATAAATAAATGCAGCGAAAAAGATTTTAAATACTTAATAACTAAAAATATAATATAAATTATGTATAAAATTATGAGATAAAACACACACATACATAAACAGGCGCGGCTGAACAGAATAAACGATACTTACTTTTGCCTGCTTTAGTGCAGACTGCTGCTGCGATAAGAACCTAAAATAAAAGTAAATAATTTAACAATTATATATATTTCAATTTTTTTAATATATTTCGGTAATAACCATCAGCGGTGGTTGACATCTGTAGCACCTCTTATCACAATCGTATTGTCATAAATATCACTTAAGATTTACGTGTCTTAACAATGACTTAAATTTAACGATAAATAAATGCTTACCATTTTAATTAATTATTTTGATACGTTATGTGTTGTACGATTAACCTAATACAATTTTTTTACATAAGCAAATCTCTCATCCACATCATATATACAAATACGAGGAAACGGGCAGAGGGCGCACTATGCTGACGTGTGGCATGATGAAAGATATAAACCACGAATTACATGATTTGAAAGAATGGATAATCGACTTCTTCCTTCAACGGCAAATCATGTGCATCTAACGACAAGATTTGGCGCATTCTACATATATTGGCTTTTATTGGTTCGAATATCCTTCACCAAAAATAACTTGCATTCGCGACTTTCGTGATACCGAACGTATTTATTCAATAATGATTTATTTCCTAGATGACGAATTTGCGTTCTTTCTGCGCATGTTAATCAAGTTTTATTCTCAATAATTTGTAACCTATGATGTCGCGCAAGCGCTTTTATGATGATCGTGACGCCAAAAGTATATACCTAGTGTATTTCTTTCATTGTGTCCTCCCCACGTCATCGCCAGTTTTTGCTGTTTCTTTATTTTGTCCCACCGTGTGTATGACCATGATGATAGAAGTAGATTGTATGTGGCATGGGGACATTACACTTGTGGTTTCCCTATGCTGTCGACCTGCGCAAGTTGAATCCATTCTTTCGTGGAATAGAATATAATTTTATAGTTTTTGAAAAAGATCAAACAGTAGTTTGTGCGATTTCTAAAATAGTAACAGCGTTTTTACATTTATTCTATCTTCATTCTTTACTGCGCGTTCCGTAAAAAAGTTAAGCTGGGTCTAGAAAGAGAGGGCGATAAACAATAGGCGTGTTATCTCTTTCTAATATGGTTCTTGGTAGGAACAGTGATATGAGAGAAAGAGAACATGTTCAAGTGTATATCTCTGTCCTTTAGAATTGGTTCAGAATTTTCTTATAGGGTATTCAATCTATGGCAAAATCTGGCTGCGTGAAGTACATACAGGTCAATTTCAAATGCTCGAATGCATGGATCAAAGTGGTGGTGTCATTGTATCCAAATAAGCTGATGTCAGTTAGATTATAAACGTTAACTTGAACCTTATTGTTATATTACATTATTTATTGTACATAATATCTAAATGCATTATTTATATGTTTACAGTTACAGTAGATTCTGTACACATATATCATCGTTAAATAAAATGTTCTACAATCTGTAGTTTTTAAAATATAAACAGTGTTATTTATAATTTTTTGGATAATTATTAATATTGATAAATTATGATACACTCAAAGAATCAGGATTTTGAATTAGCATATAAATTACATCAACAAAATAATTGTATTGGCTTGACAGAAAATGCAATTTTACCAGAAAATGTAAGTTCCCTTTTTTTCTTAAATTGTTAATATGTTATAAAGTTAATGTTTATGTTTTTATGTTGTAATAATTTTATACAAGTCTATTTATGTGCCATATAATTTTATAAATGATAATATTTAAAAATACTCTAATTTGTATATGAAAATACTTTTAGCGAAATAAAGAAAATTATAAGCCCAGAACATTAATTGATCAGACTTTAGAACTAATAGATCCAACTCCTAATATTCATACATTATTTGTACAATTTAATGAACGTTTTTTTTGGAATGTTTTATTACCTGTTGAAGTTAAATGGAGTAATAGAATGACAAGGTAAATACTTTATTTTATACTAAACAAGTTTGAGGAGTTTTATAATACATACTAAACGAGTTTTATAATACATTTATGTAATACAGTTGTGCTGGCATATGTAGTTTTCATCCTAGAAATCGACAATGTATAATTACACTTAGTGCACCATTATTGAAACTTAGACCAAGGAAAGATCTTGTTGAAACTTTATTGGTAAGGTTTATTATTTGGTAATCTAATTGAAATCTATGTAAATTTTTGTATAATTTATATATTCATAGCATGAAATGATTCATGGATATTTATTTCTCACAAATAACAACCGTGATCGAGATGGCCATGGTCCAGAATTTTGTAAACATATGTATAGAATAAATAAAGAAGCTGGAACAAAAATAACTGTATGTATTTATAATAAAATAAACAGTATAATGTACTAATTTTAATACTGTACTGTTTAAAACTGTTTTTTTTTGTACAGATATATCACAGTTTTCATGATGAAGTTAGACTGTATCAACAACATTGGTGGAGATGTAATGGTCCCTGTCAAAAAAAAGCTCCATACTTTGGTACAGTACGTAGAGCCATGAATCGTGCACCAGGTCCATCTGATTTCTGGTGGAATGAACATCAACAAACTTGTGGTGGTCAATTTATTAAAATCAAAGAGCCAGAGAATTTTAAAGCAAAAGGGTCAAAGCAAGTAAAATCTGTTCCAAAAAGTGCTAAATCACCAAATGGTATGTTTAATTGGCTTACAAAAACTACACCAGTTAGTATAAAATCAAAATCATTGGAAAATAACCATAAATTATTAAATGAATTTAAAAAACTTGGAAATAATACAAATAATGTTCATGGATGGGGTACAGGGGGGCCAAATACTGTAAAAACTTCACAAAAGTCTAATAGCCCTAGTACTACTTCAGTTTCTAACAAATCTAGATTCTCCTCTTCTGGAATACTTGGTGGCTCTAAAACAGGACAGAGTAATCTATTGAACATGCTTTATAATAGCAGTCAATCCCATGGATCAAATACAAATACTGTACTTTCAAAAAAATCAATAAATTTGGTAACTATCAGTCCAGTAAGCAAAAAATCAAATAGTAACAATAGTCAGCCACCAAAAGAGTCACAAATAAAATTTGTGGAATGTCCAATATGCAGTAATTTTATATTAAATGATGACATAAATATACATGTAGATACTTGTTCAATAACAAAAAATGAAAAAACAAAAACTATGATAAAAAGTTATAATAATGACAAATCTGTCAGTTCGCAAGAGAAAACGGATAATTTTTCACCTGTACAAAAAAGAAAAAATGATACACATATGTTTTCAAATAAACCGCCAAAATTAAACAAATTAGAAAATTCAACAAAAACTAATTGCCCTGTGTGTAGTAAAACTTTTGAACTTGTAGATATAAACGACCATCTTGATAAGTGCCTTTTAGAAACAGATAAACAAGATAATAACTCGATTACTAATTTAGATGACACAAATGATAAAAATGAAACTTTAAATGAAAGTATTATTTCTATAAGTAGTACATCCAGTAGTACTTCATCTTCTTCTTTAAACGAAGATTCAAAAGGTTCTCCTTTTACTCCAAAGCTTGCGAAAAGTAATATTACTACCTCACATAATTGTTTAGTTTGTAATGCATTTATTCCGTCTGGAACATCGTTAACTGATCACTTAGAAGACTGTATCGGTAATGTTTTTAAGGATGATTTATCATTACCAATTGACTGTGATAACAAGGAAATATCGGAAACATCTTCAGAGATATTGATTGATCAAAATAATAAATACCCTTGTCCTGTTTGTATGCAATTAATATCAGAATCATTCATGAATCAACATTTGGACATATGTCTTAAAAATACATAATCACGATAGAATATTTAGTAGTTTATATTAACTAATGTATACGAGAAATAATAGAAAAATATGATTATTCATGTATCCTTTATTTAAATATTTAACTTGTATTTATGTTATTCTAGTTTTTTACTGCCATTTTGTACTATTTATGAATTAAATAAATATATTTTATTTTATAAATTGATATTATATTGTTATCTGTTTGAAGGAAATAAATGAATTCTTATTACTTTATAAAAGTAAAATAAAATATATTTTTCTTTTAATTAGGATGCTTTTCAGTAAAACATTATTGAAAAATATATTATATGCAGTGATTATAATATAGAATTATTATCGAAATAATTTTTCGCTTCAATATAACAACTTAGTATAGTACCTGTTCATTTAAAATTTTCTTACACTGCATTTTGCAAGAAATACAAATCATGTTAGATACAATTATACATATTTGTTAAAATTAACTTACGTATGTAAATAATTACTTATTTTTTTACAATTTCTATAACAAATCCTCTTAAATTATGTGTATTCATTAAAAGCAAACCCTACCTCTAAATATACTATATTTCAAATATCTTGAGTGTAAATGTATCAACACTAGTCATACAGCAGGTTTTTTATAAATACGACATTATAATTTTTCAAACAAATTGTTGTTATCAAGAGTGCGCAACGTACATATACCGCAACTAAATTCCAGTAAATATGTTGGAAAGAACAGAAGAATTTGTTCTCGTGTCCAATGCATATATAAATAGAGATTAGGAACTATCATATCTATAGTATTATTGTCCAATCTTACTCTGAAACATAATAACATCTTTTAATATTATACGATTGTATGATTAACATATTATAAAAACGAATAAAAGATAATTGAAGATTTACTTCTTAGAACCAAACGTGTGGAATATATAGCTTTGTGGCAATGGAATATTTATTGTATTATTGTATAATGTTGCTCCAACTTTATTAGGTACAATTCGTACGGTGTCTATCTCATCATATATGTTAACTTTGACACCATGTAAATTGTTTTCTGCTGTTAATGCATATCTTGGATTTTCACTATAACACTGACCAAGTAATAGAACTTCACCTTTGTTGTGAAATGGGTAATTCACATTGTGAATAGTTTTTATAGAGTCTGGTGTTATAACACACGTGCCTAAATTTGGAAGTGATTAAGACAGGTAAGGTACTGTAATCAGATAGAATGAATTCTGCAGGTACAAATAATTAACTATTTTTTCCAAGAAACTAATTAATACCACAAAAGTTATAACAACTTACCAAAAACCGTTTTTAAAATCGATAAATCCAAATATTTATGAATTCCAGTTCTAGTTAAAAAATAATCTATAAAATTATAGTTATATTCAATAGCTACTTTATCATTGTTGAGAGATAATTCTCCAGTATCTGAATCTTTTGGAAATTTTGCCGTTACAATAAATTCTTTAGAAACAGAATCTGAACTACTGTTTCCACCAATAAAATCATAGAAAGCACGAAATTTCCAGGCTAATCGCATTAAGCTTTCTGGTATCTAATCATTGTTAAACAGTTAAACATAGAGAGTTAAGCAAACATAAAAATATGAACAGTTATTAATAGTATAATACTGAATTTACATTTTCGTGTTGTGCAATAATTTGATATTTCCTCAAAGTTGATAATTCTCTTGAAGTCTCATAACAAGCATCAGAATATGGTGTATAGCGTTTTCCCTCTGATTGTTTACGACACTCTTCATATGGCCATTTAGCTTGTTCAGCATCTCCTAATTGTTCCTTACTAATTTCACCAAGTAAATTTAACGTAATTGAAGATCCACTGCATTTGCCTTTTGCTGTATCGGACAAACCCCAAACAATATTTAATAAAATTGTTGCTGGGTCACTTGGTTTAGTACTAAGAAAATCCCAGTCCCACGGTATTTCTTTTTCTGCTTCTAAACAAAACTAAATAGTAAAAAGTACATTACTTTCAGAATAGTTTTATATTGAATGTACCTTTACATTTTCAGATAAAAGTTACCTTTAAAACTTTTTGACCTGGGGTAATTTTAGTTGCTTTAATTTTAATCATATCAGACATCCAACTAGTAATTTCGTAAAGTATAGCTAAATTCCATTGTTGCAATAATTGAGATGATTCTACATCGCGATGCGTTAAAGATAGCATATGATGACTGAGACCTTTCATATATTCAAATCTTACCTAGTGGAACATATTTAACATATTATTTATAGATTATATACTTAAAATATATATAGCTGTTATATACTAACTTGAGTATGTGTTGTATCAATCGTACTAATATAAGCAGCTAAACCACAACTACCTTTTGGTGGTATATATGTATAATAATCTAAAAAATGTAGTGCTGTAAAAGCAAACTGCAGAAATGGCCAAATACTGAAACAATTCAGAAGTAAAGTACAATGATTAATATCTGCTACTAGTTCATATTTATAATAGATATTTACATTTAACTTACTGATAATTATCGTGATGCGAAGAAAATACATCTCGTAATAGTTTTTCTCGAGATATTATATTTTCACAATCAAAAAGTTTCACATATATTTTACCTCCTAATTCCGCTAATTCCATTTGAAATAGATCTTTTTCCTATAGAAAAACATGAATGAGTTTTTAATAAATAGCTGTTAAAATAAAATTTTAATTATTATTTACCTTCAGTTTATGTGCTGGTAATTTTGTAACTATATATAATTCGGGGCAAGTAGAACACACTCGATTTAATTTTGATTTAACATTAGCACCTTTTATATTGGTCGATGTTCTAGCATGAGTTGTAATACCCATTTTAAGGTGTTCTACAAATTACATCATTCTTACAACATTATACGTAATAAACACTGTGTTTAGAAAGATATTAAGTAAAATAATTAATACCTCCTGGAGTATCATATGAGATAAAAGGTCGATCCTCGAACCCAATAGTAATATTAACTGGAAGATATCCATGAATAGAATGTGCTCTTTCTGCACTATGCCATATATCAACCAAAGGATTATAATTTTCTATTATTTCTGATTTATGTATAGATGTTCTAAAAGTAATAAATTTACGGGATAAAATATTATAAAAAGAAATAAATGAAATTTATAATTCATTATTTTATACCGTAATATGACATGATTATTTCGACCAACTGAGCTGTGCGTAAAATTCCCTCTCATTGAAAACAATGATGTTGTAGTAATTGCAAGTCTAATATTTGCTCCCAGATCTGTGACCTGTACTGATTCCATTGTTAATGGAATATTTATACGTTGTTGATTGACATGAAATTCCATGTTTTGATATATATTATATATATTATCAGGTAAAGAGGAAAGATCTGTAAAATTGTACAAAAAGTATTATATGATATTACAACATTGACAAAATACTGCAATTTATAAACTTACATTTAAATCCTTTTATAATATTTGTTTCATTTATATGAAGACATAGAACTGTTTTTTCTTGAATACGTGCAATTATTTCTAAATGTACGGGTCCATTTTGCTTCTGATCCAATTTAAATTGCTTTAGTATATCTTTTATTTGTGTGGGACTATCAAGATGTGCTGATAATGATGGTAGAAGACCTTCAGCTTTAATGTACAACTATATGTGTGTAACATTTAAAATATTAAATATGGTCATATAAAAAGTTATAAATAAATAATTCTAAAAATCGAGAACTTACAGACACATGATTGATATTAATTCCGCTTCCGTAAGTATTTACGGTCACATATAAAACTTCAGGTATGTTTGTTAAAGGATTAGCAATAACAATTCCATGTACCATGGCACCAAATTTCCTATAGATATCTTGATAATCAAATAAATAATTTCCAGTGATTATGTACTGATTTTTTGGTGGCCGCAGTACTCGCGTAAATTGTGTAGCTATTGTTCCGCTAAAATGTTATAATCATATAAGAAGTAGTATATTGAACAATTTTTTTTAAATAAATTCATCACAACTTTGCATACATATGTACATAGCAAGGATGTGTAGTGTATTCCATGGATTTTAACATAGTATAAAAATAATTATATAAATGTTGATCAGGTTCACTTTGCATATACCAATACAATGATATTAATCTGTTTGGTGTAGGGCTAGAGATAATGAGTAATGTCAATGCAGCCACTCTCATTTCTAAATGTTCAGTTCTATTAATTAAAATTGGCCAATAAACTGGATATATCTATAATAAAATAAAAAGATAATATTCAATAAATTATTAAATTATATAAGTAAAGTACTTACAACATCAGGCCTTAGAGAAGCAGTTGGAAGTGATGCCCATGCAGCAAGTACACGAAAATGTCGCGATTCTGCATTACTACCACTTGCAATAGGTTCCAAAAATTCAACAACTCTTCCCAATTGTATATTTGCTAATCCTTCCAACCAGATCATTTTCTTTTCATATTCCTTTGTCTCTATGAATGATTTATTGTTATAATAATAATTTAAATAAAATAAAAAATTAACGATTAAAAAGTATCATTATATACCTGTAAATTTATCAAGGTACAGACGTACATAATCGTCCAACATTTCATATGGGCAATATAATAAACATGTTTTATAAATCAATGTACCATATGTGAGAATAGCCGTATTTTGAACCTCAATAGATATTTTTTCTGGTAAATTTAAAAATGTTTGTAAATTGACTAATAACTGAATATCAGGTTTTCGTATGTGAAACGGTAGCTGGGTAAGAAGCTGAATTGCTGACATATCCGAAACTTTTTTATCTTGAATTAATTCTAATATAAATAATGCAGATTCCTTTGTACCAACTTGTGGAAGAGCTTCAAGAAACATATTTCTAAAATAATGTTAAAAGAATAAAATAATATGTAGTAAGCTAAATTTGTAAAAATTATCCGACTTGTTGAATACCGTATTGTTTCTTCTTTGTAACTAGTCCCTGAAATCTTCGTATATGCACCACGTAAATCAGCAACATTTAACATTCCAAGATAATAAAGTAACACACTGATTGTTGTGTTATGCAAATTACCAGTCTCAGTATCTAAACCAGGATTTTCAAGTCTCTGGCTTAATCGATCTAATAAACTTCCTATCTGTAACATGAAAATATTATTATGTAACATAAATACACGTTAGAACCATTACGAAAAATGTTGTATAAGATGGAATGTAACTTACAGATTTAAAGACAGTATTCTTATCAGGAGTACCTCTGCCTTGGGTGAGATCTAATTCTGGAAGTTCATGTTGTAGAACTTTGAAATGTAAGTTTTTAATAGGTATTTTATGTATTGTATCTTTCACCGAAATTAAATTAAAGGTTTGTCTGTGTACCAAGAAATGAATATGAAAGAAGTGTAAATGTGTAAATCTTTTTCAAATAACAGTATTTTTTTTTTTCAACATACCTTGTAAAGTGGAACTGTGCTTCTCCAAAACTTTGGAAGGGTTGAACATATATGCCTCCAGAAGCATTGACAAACAAAATCTCACTTAGTTGTCGAGTTAAATTAACTTTATATAATCTTTCACTGGATTTTAGTATTGGATTCTAAATATAAATGAAATTTATTTTGTTAAAATAATAAAATGATAACATATTTATGTAAAGCATATTTTATTTAATAAAATTTATGATTATATTCTTTGCATCCAAGTTATTTAAACTTTATAGAGGATATACATACTTGATCACTGTTAGGACACAACATTTTGGGTACATTTGACCATGTATAATGAGGGTGCCCAATACAAGTACGAGGATCTAAAAATTTCCTTATCAGCCATTCATTTTCTTCTTCAAGATTAGCAACATATTCAATATTGCATTGACCATAGTGATTTAGCTAAAATATAAAATTATTACAATATACAAATGTAACATCACTTATTGATTAAAGTAAAAAAATATGATTACATGTACAATTACTTACTTCAGTTGAATGAAATGCTGTTGCCTTTTCTATACCAGACAAATCTAATTGTAAAATTCCTGCTATACTTCTTTTTATATTTGTGGACCATGCAGATGTGGCTTCTGTGCTAAAATTTTCAACCAGACCATTTTTGTATGTAACTTGAAATGGTTTCAATAGTTCATCTGCATCAGCAGGAATATCTTGATCTTCTTTTATTTGTTCCTCACCATTCCACACAATCATCTTTAATGACTGTAACTATATAAGAAGATTGATGCATTATGAAACCATTCTTCAACTAATAGAAGGAACACTTTAAAAACTAAGAGAAAATTAAAAATCATTTCAATTTTCATATCTTAATATTTATTAAACAATGCTGTGAAATATACCTGCATTGTAGAAACATTTTGTTCCATTTGAATTAAAAGTTTTCCATGAAATCCCCATGAAGATGATGCAGTAGATGGTAACAAAACTCCAGAGCTTGAAAGTGCACTATAGGAATAAATATATTCCTTTCCTGATTGGAATACACTATATGTAACATGATTATTACAAAATAGAAGAAACACCAGTACAATTCTTCCTAGTTTATACATTAAGGTCTGCAATGTATAATTATTATCTGTAAAAAGAAGTTTGTTTTTTAATCAATGTTTACATATTTAATAATTTCCTAAAACTATTAAATCTATATAAATAGCTTTAGATATTACAAGTATTTATAAATGCTTGCTTCACAATACCAAGTATCACGTTTAAATAATGTATTTAAATTAAAATAAAGTATCTTATATGTGCTAATCTTCAGTACTTATGAGAATGTCTCGCTTAAAAGTTCAATCCTAATTATAAATAATGATACTTATTTAAATACCTGTGATTCTCATGGTGTGCAATGGTAGCTTAATAAAAGTGAACTGAGTTCATAGAAGTCAAGAGATGACCCTTACTGTCCCTATCTCTGTGACCCATGAACACGTTCTCACCATATGTGTGAGTCAAATTTATCTCCTGTCTAAATTATCTTTAATCGTATAAATCAGCCTATTACATTTTCTTTTGTACATTTTTATATAATATGCGACTAATACACGATGTTTTCTGAAGAATTACAAAAGATCGTTAGTACTAATTTTAAATAAAATAATATTAAAATTTATTTGTTAAATTTTGTAACAGATTTTTATTATAATACGTATGTTAATAACAATCATATTCCTCATAAAATGCATAATAACATGCTGTACTTATAAATCTATGGAATATGAAACAAATAATTACTTTTGTCTAAAAAAAATCGTGTTAAAAACTATGGTAAAAACAAAAATATAGATAACAAGACCTCTGACCATATGATCGTCAGTTTTATCTACCGCATCATTGAAAAAAGGATTTCTAACTTTTCAATGCAACCATAATAATTTAATACAAAATTTATTCTATACATACATATTTATATCGCTTAATAAGAAAAAAATTATTACATATAAGAAAAATATTATTAATTTTATTTTTTCGGCTGCAATATAAAAAACCTGAATACTTGGAATTCTTTAGTAAAAATATATATAATGTTATTGAATATAATTCATTATGTACATGTTGTCGCAAGGAATCGCTAAAAAATCGAATGAACGCGGAAGCGCATCTGTTTCGGCCAGCATAGTGATCCTTTAGACTTTAGGGAATGATTCGAAAGCATGTCTGCGTCTTTGATTAATCGCCGCCAAATTGATCAAAACCGGAAGAAAGACAGAGACAAATCATTTTATTAGAAGAAGAGAACAATTGTGATCCTAGATGGCGGCAAACTTAAAATTTATTTGTAATAGATTTGAAATTCACCTCCACGTGAATTGACATTCGATTTTTATTAGTATGGCGGAACATTTTCCAATTACTCCCTTAAAGATCACTGAGTCAACCGATGATACGAAAAACCCCTCAATTGTTACGTCACAACCGGTTTCAAACGCGTCAATGGACTGTATAATTAAAATGCAGTGAGAATGCGGGTGTAATAAAGTGATAGAAAGGATATATTGGTCTAGGAGATGGGATGGAAGGAAGAAGGTAGTTTCGCGAAGAGATACATGGGGCTGGGGAATCCAAGAGCGAATTAAAAGTTATGCTAAAATGTTATAGATAACTCTGAATATACCCTCGGTCACCATAGCGGCCAGTTTATTCTCGGAAGGCTCAATTTTAAAGAGGTCATAGATCAGCAATTTGCAGGCGTACTAGTGGAAAAATCAGATCACCGATTTCCGGGGGCATGGTCTTAAATATCGTCGGAAGGCCCAGTGAACCCAAAAACTAGTAGGTGCACATAGATCTTTGTTACGAAACATCTCTATGACAAAGTGAATTAGGACGATGAATGCGCATCAATCCATAGGGTTACGCATTTTGAACACCTTCTTCCTGATATACTTGGCTAGGTTTTACATCCCATTAGCTGTGGAGGAGAAGGAAGAGGTTTCTACTTTCATCGTGGAGGAATTGACGAAAATCGCAGACTTGATGAAAACACGCAAGGCTTTAGGTCCTGACGACAAATTTGTTGGGAATATCTCAAAACTAATAATCGTAATTAGAAACGACGATTATATTCATATTTAGCGCATCAAAAGGAATAAAATATATATGTGTCATAAGCTAGGGAGGGGTTGAAGTAAAGTTTTATCCTTCTTACCAAACTCTTCACGGACCACAGATGTTTTCGTTGGTACCTGCGAATGATAGGAAAGGAAGCATCACCTCGCTGCTTACACTGTGTTGGCGCTAAAAGCATAGATGTCGATGCGCTCCACATGTTTTTCATCGTGTTTTCTTTTCGAAAAACGAAAAAAAGAATGCAGAACCGGTGCGCAGGCTATCGACCCCAACATCGTTGTGTGATGGACGCCAATAAAGACTGTTTGGGCGCCTGTTGCACAGTACATATGTCGAGAGCATGCAGCGCCGCAAGCGTGACAAAAAGTGCCTTCCTTTAACCTCTCAATATGATTCGACCGATGCTTTTACATGTTTATCTTTTATTTACAATACTGTTGGAAAGTGTGCTATATTATCAGAATCTTATTTAATTTATTTCTATACAAAATTACATTTTTTATATATTACACATCTAATTGTACTGCAAGTTTATCATGTACAAGATCTTTCCGGTATGTGTATAAAACTATAGACAGGCATATTAATGAATACTATGAAATAAAAATATGATAAAATATTATTACGAAATGCATACATAATTAATACATTACAAAGGTTTAATTATTTTTAAGATGGACTTTGAATACTCCCAGGCTTCACTGTAAAAATTAATAATTCCATTAAAACATGTGTAAGCTTAAAAAATAAATGTAATAAATGTAAAATATTAATGAAAATATGACAAAGAAAATCCAAGATATCAATTCTGATATCTTATTATCCAATAGTAATAAAATTATTTGTAGTAATTGTTCAAAATAAAGAGCGAATTATGAATACTTACTTATGTGCTGGGTTTGCCTGATCTAATTGTTCGCTAAGTTGTTGAATAAGTGTAGCAAACATTCTTAAATGATCTATTGTTTCACCTTGCAACCATGCACGAGGAAGTGTACTCATTACCTACCAATTAAATGATAATTAGCATTATATATAAAACAGATACTTCAAACCACATTAACATACAATTTAGCATAAAAATTGCTAACATATTAGCATAAAAAATGTCAACATACCATATTTGCTTTAAATAGAGCATCGGTAGGGGCTGACACTCGCAAGCCCGCTAAAAGATACCGGTTTAATAACGAACCAAGGGCTAAATTTTTTAATTGCGTATCTCCAAGAAGACCTTGCCAGCTTAATAAGTTTCTCAGTAGTTTCACAGCCATTGCAAATTGTCTTTGAAAAAATTGATGTTTCGTATCTAGAACTCTGAAAAACAAAGGTAAAAATTATAATTAATATTATAAAATTATAATTAATAATTTTGACAAAATATGCAAAATATACTAACTGTTTTGGGAAAATTGGTATAAAAACATCGTTTTCGACTGCCGATTTTATTTTGTCTAATATAGCATTAAATAATGTTTCTAATGGTTTGCTCGCATCATTTAAATTTGGATATTCTCTAATAAGACGATTTACTGTGCCAACAAGTCGTAATGTTTGAGATGTAGACATGGGATCCCATATTCTCTCAACTATAGCTATAAATAAAAAATCAATTAGTAATTTATTAAAAAATTTCTAAATATTCATGTTTACATATTTTATAAATAAAATAATGAATAAAATATTCTTACATGTTAATCTAGGTACAACAACCTTTTCTACTGTAAATGGTACTAATCTAACATCTGGATCTTTTTTTAGAGATTCCTCTGTTTCTCTATTATCTAATGCATATAAGAGCAATGTATTATACCATTTCGTTCTTTCTATATCAGCACTTTCCTAAAATCAAAACGCAATTTTAAATTGTCCATAGTACAAAGTAATAATTAAGTCAAATTACAATAATGCTATATAGAAATGATAAGATATAATAGAAAGTACCATGATAGGATTCCACGTCAGCAAATGCAGTCTAATAATAGGAGAAATGATTTTAGGTATACATAAAGACACATAAGCTTCCATATAAGCATCTCTATCAGTTTCTCTCCAGGATTCCAATTTTGAAAGTATTCCTCTTATTGAACAATATTCATCCATGACGTCAGCAAATATTTCTTTACTTTCGCTATCAATTTCGTCTGAAACAAAAGTATGGAGAGATTAAAATTTAGATAAATTGTAAGGTAATAGTAAATAGTAACGATAATTTGTAATGACACTAAACATAGTATGTACATTCCAATTTTTTGTATGAATTAGACTGAATTTATTGAAACAACCTTTTGTTTGTTTGAACGCAAGATTTTGCTGTTCAGTAACTTCATCATCACTTGACATTCCATCGATATGTTTTGGCATTGTAGGAGCTAATTCTCTAGCTCTTCTTCGACGAGCTCTTCTTCCTTCTCTTTCTGTAGCTCGACGAATACGAGCTTCAACTTCAGGTCCTTTGCGGATAGGTTGTCCTCCTATAGTTTTTGAAGTAATTGTTATTACAATTATATTGATTAACAAAATTTAATGTACACGAGACATGATCAAGAGGTCAGTGATCTACTGGTTTCCCATATTAGAAATTTTCAGATTTCTAAACTTAAAATTCCAAATTTCTAAGTTTTTCAGTTCTCAAATGTACAATTTAGGTTTCCAAATTTTCCCAGATTTTCAAATATCTAAATTCTAAAATTTCCAAATGGTTTGCAAATTGTATAGCAATGGGAGCCAATGGTAGAAACTGAAAATTCTTAGTCATGGCTAATGTACGATATTAAAAATGAAATATCTCTAATTCTGTATAGATATAAATAAATGTATATAATTAGTATTAAAATAACTGACTTGCAGCTGTCGTAATTTCTTCTGCTTGGTCTCTCGTGTCTTGACGTCTTCTCTCCATTAGTTCAGTGGCACGTTCGCTATAAAGATCTAACCAGCGTTGCTCCAATCCAACGACCAGCGGCAGCTAACAAAAAAGTTTTATGTTAACATTCACACAGTGAATCAATTCAATGACTCTGGGAATTATTTTTGTTCCAAAAAATATTTATTCTATAACCTTATAATTATAAATGCATATTTAGCTTAAACATGAAACATGAGTAACAATTTACTAATAATATGACTTATTTTTAACATTTGCTGGAACTCAATATATAATTCCACAGTCATCGGATATCTTCTGTTCGAGATAAAATTAAAAATTAATATTAATTTACTTACCGCAATAATTAATTTATCTTTTCAAAAACTATAAGTACTTAACAGTAATTTTTACTACAGAATAAATAATTTGTTGTATACAGAGAAGATACAGACCCCCGGCAATATAGATATACATAATATATAATTTCTAATTTTGTTTTACACATTTTTATTCTTAGTATGCATTTTTCTTTTTCATAAATTGTATATACGAAAGTAAACATTTTTATAAAAATTTGAAACGATGTAAACATTGATAAATAAAATTGAATTCTTACTTCTATTGTAAATAATTTTAGCTGAAATTATATAATTTTAAATTATAAATTTATAATTTTTATTCTAACCCTTAAAATACTTTATTATTGTTTAATAATTTCATTATTAATAATTATAGAGAAGGAAGGTTACTATATTTTTCCTATGTGCAGTGTAATAAAATAAAAATATGTTAAATGAAAATTAAAGGGTTAAAAATATCTGTTAAATTTTTATCTAATTATAAGTGATTGTAAACTATAATTTTCAAATTATTATCTAAATAAAAACATTGCAATTGAACTATATCGTACACAATATTTTGATTCATTTATTTCTGTTTGATAAATAAAGTAAAGCATTATGGTCCAACATAAAATATCTACGACAAAACAATTTTTAAAGCAAATTAAATTAAAAAATATATTTGTTTAAACATCTAAGAAAAAACAGTACTACAGAGATTTTATTAAAAAATTTATTCGGTAAGAAAAATGCATTGCTTCTAACATGGCTGAATAACTTGTACAGCCAAAAATTGCATGGAAAACCCCAGTGCACATAAAAAAACGTGACAGCGTATAAACCCACCTTCTCATCAAGACACTCTACCAAGTCAGTGACATACCCACGCAACTCTTGGTAATATCTGAAGCGCTGTGCAAGCTGCGGTGCACGAATTTCGCCAACATCCAGTTCTTTCATTGTTTGCCCTAACTCTTGTTCTAAACGGTCCTGATCTAGTTGATGACGTCGGTGTACTTCTTTCAAGCTATCCAATCTATAAATTATATTTCTCATTCTAATCTTAAGCAATTTGATAAATAGATAAAAAGTTTCTAATTTATATTGCAAAAGTTATTTAAAACTTTTAATAAAATTTATAACCTTGCACGTATTTTATTTACAACTTCCTGCGGCGTAATTGGCACTATTTTTGTTGGATCAGGTGGCTGAATTGTTGGAGGCGGTGGTGGAGCCGGCATCATGACCATTTCCAAAGATATTCCACTTCCCATCATCTGATTTACATTCATACCCATTGAATATTGTTGTTGCATTATAGAATCTTGTTGGACTGCTGCAATCTAAATATATTATTTATAATTTATCAAAAGGACATTTAGTCATATAAAATTGCAGATAGATAATAGCAGTTAGTGTACAATCTCTAGGCTGTAGACTCTCCGTGCTAAAAGAAATCGAAAAGTCTTTTAACATTTTGTAATGTGCAGCTCGTTCTACACACGCTACCCTGACCACGTACAATGTATCAGTTGTCCATGGATACGATTCGTACTCGTATAAGACAACGCGTACACATATAAACGTGCACGCAAGCACATAGAATACCCAATTTTCAGTCGTTTAAATTGCGCAAACAAAACTACAGATTACAAAATAGTTGCACACTTTAGTTTGGATACCGTATTGTACAAATAGAACAATGAGATTACCTGAGCACCTGTCACACCTTTTCGAATTTGTTGAGCTTCCCATTCTTCCTCTTCATTTTCATGTTCACTTTCATCATCAGAAACTAAAAAGTAGTTGACAATATATCCATTTGTTTGAGAAATTGTAAAAATAAATTAAACAATACCAACGTTTTAATGGAACCTGCGAAGCAAGAAATGCTTCTCTTCTTTTTTCTTTATCGCGTGCTTCAGTATTAACAGTCATATCGATTCGATCTTGAGAATCATCGTCGTCGCTTCTGTCATGATCTTCTTCCCTAATAAGTCTTGATTTGCCTTTATCATCGCTGCAAATATTAATACACCTACTATATGTTTTGCAAAGTAAATAAGAAGTTTGTTGAATAATTCTGTTGAAAAAATATTACCTTGGTTCTTCTATAGGAATATATTCAGTTCCTAATTCTCTTGCTTTCTGTCTGCATTTCCTAGCTGCATGGATCATTGCAGCATCAGGTATACAACCACCTATGGATATAATACATGTATTTATAATATTTGTTATATTACTTCTTAAATAATTAAAATTGTAAAAAAAAAATGAATAGATTTAAATAAAAAAAGATATAATAATAGTAGGTATTTGTTTAAAATTGTAATAATAATATTACATACTTTCAAGTAGAATTTTCATTGTATCAGCCTTGTCATTATTTCTTCTAAATTTATGACTACGTGGTTCATCATCTTCTTCATCAGATGTATAGTCATCCTTTCCAGCTGCTAGTGCAGCTCGTCCATTTAAGATTAACGATCCTGTATTCTTTATTTTAACCTAGTAATAAAAATAATTTTTTTGTTTAATAAAATTCTTAATAAAAAAACAACGTTAATAATTTCAGTAATTAATTTGTAATTGTTATTAGTTTAGTCGATGTTAAATTATATTGAAAAAATGATATACATAATAGCAATGCAAATTTTTTTCAGTATTTCTAATTTCTATGATATATAAAGATACAAAAATGATTATATTATGGCACATTATCACATAATGTATATATAAAACGATTTTTAACTTACTACATATGTTCATATTTTAATAGCTGTGTATACATAACATATTTAAAACTTTCATTAAATCCATTATGTTATCAGAATTATGTTCTGTATTTGATACATCAAAATACTTTTGCAGTTAAAAAAGCAACATAACTTACAAGAATGATAAATGTAATGAAGATTTATTTATAATGCATTGATAAAGATTTCTATCACATTTTTCAATGAATATTAAATGCTGAACATTGTGAAGAAATGAAATCCTGATTTAAGAACAGCAAATGACATAAATCAGAAAAATTCTAATAATAATAAACATCATAGAGATAGCTTACTACTAGATCATCTGTCTTTATTTCTAAATCTTTTTCCTGTTTAATGGACATGTTCGCTTGCTCTGAGTCCACTTGCATTTTCTCTTCACCTTTCTTTTTTTTCCGTTCGTGATCTAGTTGTTTCATCAATTTTTTGCTCCTAGAAGATTTCTTCACTTTAAAGACTTCGCCATCATCCGCTGCAAAGTAATAAATTATTATGACTGATATATTATCTGAAAGCTAAATAATTATATTAACAATCTTATATTTTAATGGAATTAAACATTTAATAAAAACAAAATACAAAATAGCATTATACATTACAGAGCATAACATTATTGTTATTTATCACTCACATTTTAACACTTCAACAGAATAATTTGACATAACCACTTGTAGAAAATGAACAAATATAATTACATATTAATTATATAAAATTACATATTAAAGGAACCTTCATTATCATTTTTTAACAAAAGAAACAAGATTCAATGAACTTACAAATAAGAAAATACATATGTATACACTAACTAAGAAAATAAAGTATGGTTTATGGTTAATATTACATTTAATGAAACAGTTAACATGTTCAATAAATCAAAATGTAATAGAAAAAGTGTGAGTTCTTATAACCTGACATGTTTACATAAATAATCCATAGTTTTTAAACTGAATAAGACTAATGGTACTATAAAGACATATTACGTGCACCAAAAACATGAACCATTAGGAGATAAAAGATCTAATCATCCTTATTAGATGAACATAATAAATAAATAATAGTATATAACAAGGTTCCTTTAACTATCCAAGAAAAACTTGTTGCTATTTGTCTTCAGTAAAAGCTTATTGCTATTTCTATCAGTTCTGAAACAATTATTGATATGTATATATAACTAAAGAAAATACAATAATTAAAGCTATTGTTTTATTTGTTTACAATTTCAATCTAAAAAACTATAAACTAATTTGTGAAAAAAGGATTCACACAGAAAACAATGATTCGGTCCTAAAATCAAATTAATGAAAAAACTTAAGAATATGATTAAAAGCGTTCTTAAATTGGTATTATTGTACCGTAATTAAAAATACTTTTTATTATTGCATTTAGTTGTAAATGTCATTTATGCACTTTTTTTTATTAAATAGACGTTCTTATTATACCCTCTCATGTAACATTACAGCTTGTAAATCATTATTTAATTGAAATATCAGAACGCTTGAAAATTGTAAGCGTTATACTCTGTAGTATATTTCATTACATGATTATTTTGTTACAAAAAAGATTAAAATTATTGAAGATTATTGTTATATTTATTTCATTAATTACCATAATCAAAACAATTAAAACTGAAATGTAATTTTCATTTTACAAAAAACATATACACTTGTGAACATATACTATACAAAAATACCTTCTTCCAGCTCCTCTCCAAAACTAAGGAGCGTCTGCTTCGGTTTGTCCTTCTTCTTTGTTTTAGACTTTACAGGTTGAGTATCTTCCACTTCCATCCTATTTTCATTATCTTCATCATCGTCGTTGAAAGGCCGACGGCGAATATTTCTCTTCGGTTTATTAAATAATGACATCGTCCTTAACATCAACCAGCCCGTTTAGACAATTCGCATGTATAGGCTACTCTTAATTTCTTAAATGAGTAAGAGTAAAAAAATAAATCGAAATTTCATAGCACAAAAACGGAAACAAAAATTTGTTTAAAAATCCGTCCGTATTGCCATTAAACGTAATTTAAACTCGTAAATATGCGACGGTGACCACAAAAACGCGACACCTTTGTGAAATTGTAATATGGATTATCCACTGAATAACTACAATCCTATAGACTTGGCAAATGTTTCCCAAATTTGTGTCATGAAGACAAGCACTTTGTTGTTTAAGCTGACGATTGGCTAACTTTAATGCAGCTATGATATACATATATATGTGTAAACATATGAATTATAATTATATTATTACTTTATCATAGTGTTTTCTACTGATATAAAAATTGAAATAATTATCACATAATCAAATTTTAAATGCAAAAGATATATTACTATGGATCCATGCGTGGTTCAATGTGAGAACGTACTTATTTCGCGCTCGGACACGTCCGACTCTAGTACTAACCGTACTGACGGTAAAACTGGCAACCATGCGAGAGTCTGACTTCAATGTTCTAACCTACCTACCGTATAAACTTTCCAGCATTTACTTATAGTTACTGACTGAACAAAGTGGCAGCTAGAGATGGCGCAAATTGCTACTTTTTGTGGCACTTCAACCTATCAAAACTGACATTATTAAACGAGTGAAAAGTATGAAGATATTATTTATATAAACTAGTGGAACGCCCCATGCTATGCACGGGGAATTAATCAGTTAAAATATAAATTTGACTTTGCCCACCATCCACCTCAAGCTCCAATTCCATGATAATAAATCAAATGAAACTTTTAATTAAAAACTTCGTTGTAAACTACATTGTGTTGGTTTGTATCGTTCTAAAAATACATCAATTTGATTTGTTGGAAAATTTGTTATCCAGGATCCGCTATTATCTTATGGAAACTTTGACCCTTGCGCAGTCCTACACCGTAACAGATAGACATGCGCAGTACATTTTTTACAAAGAGGCATATCACAAAAAAGTCGAATGGACCACTCTTAATGATGACGTAATTAGTTTTTACGTATCCTTTAAAAAGTGTCCCTTAATAAGGGTTTTACTGTACTATCATTATAAGAGTACACATAATATTTTTCTGCCTTGTTTTCGAGCATGCGTACAACGTCTCAGCGTAATTCACGGACATGTTTCTGCGGTATAATATGAAGATTCATGCACATTGTTATTCATTGCTGTTCTTTTTTCTATTCATGTTGTTTTTTTTCATGTATTATACAGTGTTGTATTTTTGTACTGTACGCGTGCCCACTGCGCATGCGTGCCGTTGACGCATGCGCATTCTGCACCTGTTTACTGCGCATGCGCGCTTCTTACGCATGCGCATTACGTACATGTTTATTGCGCATGCGCGTTTCTTACGCATGCGCATTGCGTACATGTTTACTGCGCATGCGCGCTTCTTACGCATGCGCATTACGTACATGTTTACTGCGCATGCGCGTTTCTTACGCATGCGCATTACGTACATGTTTACTGCGCATGCGCGCTTCTTACGCATGCGCGCTGCATACGTGCATATTGCGCATGCGCGCCGTTTGCACGGGATACCTCTTATTCCGCATACCTCCTTTAATTTTCTGTGATCCTGATACTAAAAGTAACTCGGGTACCCGGCCGCCAGATGGCGCTAGTGTAGAAAGACGGAATTTTCGATTGGCGTAGTTCCGCCGTCCACCGCTAGATGGCTAGACTTTTTTAGATCCGTAAAATGCATTATTCTCTGGACTTCAAATTTAGGCTTGGTCGTTTTAATTCAAACATGTAACATTAGGATCTCTCACACTACTGTGTTCTTAAGGGACCTGAAGTGATCTGCGTTATATTATATATAAGTAGTATCTAGTTTACGTATAAGTCTTATTGTTATCGCATATTACATTATTATACTTATTATTATGTTGTACGTTCCTGTTAAGATATGTATATGTATTCAGCTAGTTTTATTTTATTTTATAAGTATTCATGCACATTGCTGTTCATTGCTGTTCTTTTTTATTCATGTATTATATAGTGTTGTATGTTTGCATTTCGCTTATGGGCTACTCCTGCTCAAAGCGCACAAATAAAACGAAACGAAACAAAAAATGCATTATTTTTTACTTTGCCCACCACCCACCCCATGCTTCAATTCCATGATATCGTTCTAAAAATGCATCAATTTGATTTGGTGGAAAATTTGTTGCGCAGGATCCGCTATTATCTTATGGAAACTATGACCCTTGCGCAGTCCTAAACCATAACAAATAGACATGCGCAGTACATTTTTTACAAAGAACCTTAACAAAGAAAGGTCAAACGAGGCACTCTTAATGATGACGTAATTAGTTTTTGAATTGGAGCAATTTTGATTTTTTCCAAAATTTGTTGCCCAGGATCCGCGATTATCTCATGAAAACCTTGACCCCCTGCGCAGTCCTAAACCGTCAGAGATAGACATGCGCAGTTCATTTTTTACAAAGAACCTTAACAAAGAAAGGTCAAACGAGGCACTCTTAATGATGACGTAATTAGTTTCTGAATTGGAGCAATTTTGATTTTTTCCAAAATTTGTTGCCCAGGATCCGCGATTATCTCATGAAAACCTTGACCCCCTGCGCAGTCCTAAACCGTCAGAGATAGACATGCGCAGTTCATTTTTTACAAAGAACCTTAACAAAGAAAGGTCAAATGAGGCACTCTTAATGATGACGTCATTAGTTTTTAAATTGGAGCAATTTTGATTTTTTCCAAAATTTGTTGCCCAGGATCCGTGATTATCTCATGAAAACCTTGACCCCCTGCGCAGTCCTAAACCGTCAGAGATAGACATGCGCAGTTCATTTTTTACAAAGAACCTTAACAAAGAAAGGTCAAACGAGGCACTCTTAATGATGACGTAATTAGTTTCTGAATTGGAGCAATTTTGATTTTTTCCAAAATTTGTTGCCCAGGATCCGTGATTATCTCATGAAAACCTTGACCCCCTGCGCAGTCCTAAACCGTCAGAGATAGACATGCGCAGTTCATTTTTTACAAAGAACCTTAACAAAGAAAGGTCAAATGAGGCACTCTTAATGATGACGTCATTAGTTTTTAAATTGGAGCAATTTTGATTTTTTCCAAAATTTGTTGCCCAGGATCCGTGATTATCTCATGAAAACCTTGACCCCCTGCGCAGTCCTAAACCGTCAGAGATAGACATGCGCAGTTCATTTTTTACAAAGAACCTTAACAAAGAAAGGTCAAACGAGGCACTCTTAATGATGACGTAATTAGTTTCTGAATTGGAGCAATTTTGATTTTTTCCAAAATTTGTTGCCCAGGATCCGCGATTATCTCATGAAAACCTTGACCCCCTGCGCAGTCCTAAACCGTCAGAGATAGACATGCGCAGTTCATTTTTTACAAAGAACCTTAACAAAGAAGGTCAAATGAGGCACTCTTAATGATGACGTCATTAGTTTTTAAATTGGAGCAATTTTGATTTTTTCCAAAATTTGTTGCCCAGGATCCGTGATTATCTCATGAAAACCTTGACCCCCTGCGCAGTCCTAAACCGTCGGAGATAGACATGCGCAGTTCATTTTTTACAAAGAACCTTAACAAAGAAGGGTCAAATGACATGTTTCTGCGTTATAATATGATGATTTATTTCTAGGATGAAAATTGAATAAAATAATTATTACCTCTTATATGTAAGGTAAAAGGTAAATTATCTGATTACGTTTAAAAAACTCATACAATAAAATATGTAATACTACACAGTTTCTTGCTTTTATTTCTTTTAAATACACATTGCATTAATCAAATGTTATAAATTGGTACTTGTGTCATTTCAAACTTCCCCTTTGTTTACATCAAATAAAATTATTTTATTATTCACTGATAGTTTAATTTAAATCATAATTTGTATTTGAAGAATATAAACAAAGATATGTAATAATATAACAATTAGATGAAATACAAAAAGTTGTGCAAAAATATAGCGAATGTTATATTAATTACAAATATACTAGGTTCAATACAGTTTGACCTACCTAAAAATGGATAAAAAAAATCATATGGCAATGTAAGATCTAAATTAGGACTCCCTGCAAAGTAGTATTTGGACGGCTTCGATATATCATGGAATGTAACATAATTAATAATATCTACTTTCAATATATCTGTACAGTTTTCAGATATACACTTTGACCAGAATATATCAGATTCTTCTGCAAAAGTGATACCTACTCCTAGTATATTATAATTAGTCAGGGATTTTGGTTTTGCTAATGCAGAATATAAAATATCTAACTGCATAGATGTTATTAACCCTGAACAGTATGCTCGACCATTAATTAAATGTCCTGTAATAGTATTTTGAGGCACTCTGTCAAGTAATATTTGTGCCCAATCAGCTGTATCATTGCTGAAGAAGTTACCTGATTTGGAAACATAAATACTGTACTTATCTATTTGAGTGATATTAAATAAAGAATTTTTCATTACAAAAAGCATTATATGATTTTGCAACTCTATACAAGATGTTGTATTAAAGTTATTTGTTTGTAAAGATATAGAACATTTCAGCTTAATATCTTCTCCAAAAAGAGGAGTATATCTGTTATCTTCACTACATTCACCATGTCTTGTAGCTATGGGTAATGTAAAAAAACTATTAGTTTTATTAAAATTAATATATCTAACTTCCACGTTATTAGTCTTATTTATTTGTAAGGTACCAATAATTAATGGTCTTCCAAAAATATAGCCTGGATTACCGCTTAAAGAAAAAGTTTTTTCTTTATCTACTTCTGCCCACTCATAACTTATTTCAAATTGTTGATAAAAATGTTGAGAAACGTTTCCTATATTAAAATATACATTGAAACTATTTATCCCCATGGAACCATTGTGAATAATCATATACTTCACACCTGTTACAATATTGTAACATGTTCCATTGGAACAAGATCCTAAGATAGTGTCATTGCTGCATGTTTGCCAAGAATATTTACAGTAGTAATTAGTTAATGTTAAACACACATTTCTGGGACAACTCTGCAAATAATATTAAATATTATTACATTCTTGTGCTACAAGAAAAATACAAATTTTATAAATACCTCGTTTGATGTCATGATATATGTTTCATTTAATAAATGAGGAGATACAATAACAGTAAAATTATTAAATGCTGTAGGAAATAAAAATTTATTTGTATTGTTTAAATCAGTTTGTAAACACTGATCCTTCCATTCACGAAGATATTTTACAGCTTTCTTAAATGAACATAATTCAGTAAAACCAGATTGTGGAATTTCTAAATTAATGACAAACAAACTACTCATTAAAGTACTTATATAAATATATTATATATAAAAATACAATAATACATACCCAAAGGTTCCACATAATTGTTATGTATTTTCCATATAATGTCATTATTTTTATAAGGACTAGAATTGTTATATTCAGGTACATATAATTGGTCTTTCCATTTCCACGTCAGTCTATTTGGATTCATTGCTTCTCTTAAATCTTTATTTGTTTTTATTTCCTGTATAGCATGTAAGGTTTAATAAACCACGAATCACAAAAATTAAAATAATTTAAAGTAATTTAATCTTACCAGATCGTTAGTAATGCTATATGTTGGTGGAAGATTGTCATATAAAATACAAAACAAATTATTTGCGAGTTTTTCAAGTATAAATGGAGTGTTATTTCGTTCTATATAATTTTTATGATAACAATAACGTTTATCATACAATTCTGCTGGATGATCCTCACAATGTGAAAAAACTGTTAAATGGAATTCATTACAATCTTTATCGCAACAACAATTAATGTCACAAGATGATACCTGTTATAAAGTAGAAAAATTAGATTAAATATTACAATTTTATACATTAAATACAAAATTTCATGAATAATATAAACTTACTGTTAAATCACATTCACATACAGTAGACTCCACCTTATGTACAGTATGATTTTTTAATTCACTATTGTATCTAATTTTGTGAGGTGTTTGCATAGTTGATATATTAATCTTTGTAATTTGTGTTGGATATGTAGTACTACTTGTACTAGTACTAGTACTGGTTGTATTATAAATGCTATCAGTCGTGGTACTTAATGTTCCTTGTGAAACATCTTTTTCTACTAATTCATCACATTCTGTTTCATTTGCACATGTAAGTATATCTTCAAGTTTCTTTGTATGTATTAATTGATTGAATGTAAGATAAAGAAATATTAATAGAAATATATTTGTAAACATTTTGATGGATTTTTATATAGTAGTGATATGAAATATACTTATTAATAAATATTTTTATTTAATCTTTATTTGATAATATATTATGCATTTATAAGTGACATCCATATTTTTCAAAATTTCTTGTAAGTATGTGTAATTCAATTATAACTGTACCCATACTTTCTGTAAGTAGTTCAAATCTATCCAAGGAATTAACTAAAACACTTGGAGATTTCAGTTGTAAAGTTATTCCCAAAAATTTATCTCTTAATCTATCTTTCCAATTACCTACAACCATATTCTAGTTGAAAATACTATATGTACAAAGTAATAATATACTAAAAGTTTCTCAAGAGATATTCAACTTACCAATTGGTTTCCATGTGTGACATTCTATGCAATGTAATCCAGGGGATAATGGAACATTACAAATTCCATAAGATCCAAACAATACCCTTCCATGTGTATCTCTAAAAAATATTTGCAATAAAAGCTTTGGTGAATTTTGAAGAGTTTGAGTTGTATAATGTAAATCTATAGGGTGATCCCAAATTGGTTCATTAATATATATGTCGCAGCTTTCTTGAGTTTGTCCTTCTTCACAGCCATTCAATACCTTCCATCCATTACCTACATAAAAGAATAAAATCATTACCAAATGTACAATTATATATTAATTATTAATATTTTATATGATATCAAATTCTCAAATATGATAATGGTTACATTACCAGTATGAAAGCTCCACTTGCATAAAAGTTGTGATTGTTTAAAATCTTTTGCTGACAAAATTCTACCAATTATATGCAGTTCAGCCATTCCATATAATTATATCATTTCATTAAACATAATGATAACCTGAAGTTATGAATAACTTACTACAATTATTTTCTTATTCACATATTACAAATAAAACTAATCTACTTTTAATGTATAGTTTTTTGACAAACAAACGTTATAAATTATAGATTTGAATACAAATATTTGGTAAAACGCATTATATTGAAATTGAAAAAGCTGTTTATTGTTTTAACAATTATTTTAATTAACGTTCTCTTAAATAAATAAACAGAACATAATGATTCCTAATTTACAAATTCATTATTGTTCTGTGTTCAACGAGAGATTACACTCATCGCACTGTTTTCGTTCTTTCTGCACATGCTAACTTTTTCGTAACCAAGAGTTACGCGCATGCGTACTTATAATATTCGAAAATACATTTTCGAAGTTCTATATTCCCTAATTTACAAATTTTTAAGTTTTTATAGTTACAAATTATCAAGTTTCTATATTATCAAATGTTTATATTTTCAAATTAATAAATATCACAATTTTTTAATTTCTAACGATTGGTTTTAAAACAATTAAAAGTACAACTTGAACATTTGCAGATTAAAAATTTCTAAATTTTTTCATTCTTAAGCTCTATCCCATGTTTTATTTGAGCTATAATAAATATATTTTTATGTACTCTTACAGAGAGTATGCAAAAAATGTATGCGCCACATGAAATTTAATATCTTTTATTATCGCTTTATTTGAATTTACATTCCACCCGCCTAGAGAACGACCTATTTCGCGCAATGTGACTAGCTTCATTATGTTTTTCATTAGTTACTGCTGTCCCACTAATTCAGTACTTTCCACTCATCAGTTATATACTCGACAGACAAAAAATATGTACATTAGTAGGGATAAAAATTGATGGCACACGGAATGTATCAGATAAAAGAAATATTCTATGTAATTTTTTTTGTTGGCATTATATATTTACAAAAATTTTTAAATGAAAATTTATAATTTTGTCGAAAATAATCAAGCTTGTTTTAGATTTTATTTTCTCAAACTTCTTGCCCACCGGATATATATGCTTAGTTTCATGAAAATCACAGACACTTGCATATTGTTCTTAGTTACGAACTATGCTCACATGCGCAAAACCAACAAAAATTGGTCAGACAGCGAATATGTTTTCCCCAAATAGAGTATATTCACAATAATCATTTTTAAGTTTATAAAAAAGAAAGTTATGGGAAAACTGTCTCAAATTATCTTGGAAAGAATGTAACTTGATAATTAATATTTTTGTGTTTAACAATTAATTGATTAAGTCGGATCGAATGGAATGTTACGTGCTCCATAGGTTATATTTCTTGAGAAGCATTTAATGTCAATAGTTTTTATTTAATTTCAATAAAAATTTATTTGTCAAACTTTGTCTTTTATTAATCTTCTATAATCTACATAAATGGAAACTAAACCTAAAAGTGAACATTTGCTAGAATTAAAAGGTAATCAAAATAATTCTTGTATGATTTTAAATTTGATTAGAAAAATAACATGATTTAATAATGTTTAAAATGTTTAGTGATGACATTTTGATTTTTCATTATTTTTAGTGATGAGATTAACAAGACCCACCCTTGCAAGTCCAGTAGTTGTCACATGTGATTCAACAGATCTTCCTGGTAACACATTAAACAATGAGCTTAAAAATGATTGTACTGCTTTACAAGGAATGGAAACTCTTGCAGTAGGACAGTTTATGGTGTTACCACAAAGTTTTGGGTATGTATATAAGTGAATATTAATAATTTTATCAAAGATAATTTTATGTAAGAATTGTACATATATTGTATATATTTACAGGAACATTTATTTAGGTGAAATATTTTCAAGTTATCTTTGTGTACATAATGGTAGCAGTCAGTTGGTAAAAAATGTTACTGTGAGAGTAAGTAATACCTTTTTATGTTTTAAATATATAAAAAAAACTTGTGGAAATTGCAATTAATACAGTAAATAATAAAGTAATATCACTAAATACTAAAAAATTATAATAACTACGTACATATAATGCATAACTTATCATTCATTCTTAAACTTCATAGGCAGATTTACAAACAAGCACTCAAATTATTTCTCTTTGTGGTAGTAGTGGAGAAATGAAAGATTTGGCACCTGATAATACAGTGGATGAAGTAATACACCATGAAGTGAAAGAAATAGGAACACATATGTAAGAGAATATGATAAAAGAATAATATAACAATTTGATACCATCATTCTAATATCATATATTTAGAAACATGAAGTTTTATAAGGCATGACAAGATAAGGAAAACTGATTGTTTCAGTCCAATTTTATATTTTATGTCGTTATCTTGTATATACATTCTATATATGTAATACATTTTATAATGTATAAGGTAACCATACAAAATATAAGAGTTGATTCAAATAATCAATTTTACTTGTTATTTTGTAAAATTTGACTTTTTTTTTATATGAGGTATTAGAATGAAGATTAATATCTACTAAATAGTTATTTTCATTTCAGATTGGTATGTGAAGTAACTTACACATCTACAAATTTAGGTGGCACATCACAATCATTTAGAAAATATTTTAAATTTCAAGTAGTCAAACCATTAGATGTAAAAACAAAGTTTTATAATGCAGAGGTAATATTTTCATAATTTTCTGTGTATAATATCCTCTTTTTTATAACTTTTTCATTTAATTGAATAATTTGTTTACTCAAAAGATTTATTTATAAAACATAATTTTTTTTTAAAGTCAGATGAAGTATACTTAGAAGCTCAGATACAGAATCTCACAGCGGGTCCAATATGTTTAGAAAAAGTTGCGCTTGAATCATCTCATTTATTTAGTGGTAAGTTTATCACTTACTGTTATTATAAGTAATTCAATCCTCAGTTTTTACACGATTATTGTAATATTTCCAGTATCAACGTTAAATACAAATGAAAAGGGTGAATCAATTTATGGATTAGTTAATTTATTAGATACTGATTGCAGCAGGCAATACCTGTATTGTTTAAAACCACAATTAAGTTTATTGAAAGACCCAAAAATGATGCATAATGCAACTAATATTGGTAAATTAGATATTGTATGGAGAAGTAATTTAGGGGAAAGAGGAAGATTACAAACAAGTCAGTTACAAAGAATGGTTTGTTAAATTGTATTTTACTGGATATGTCATTGATTGAATTTTTCAAAGCTTAATTTATATCTTAATATTTTTCTTTTCTCAGGCACCTGAATATGGTGATATAAGGGTTACTATGAAAGATATTCCTTTAACAGTTTATCTTGAACAATCAGTTAATTTTAATTGCCACATAATTAATACGTCGTAAGTATCGATATTATATAAATGAATGAAAACAAAAATAGGAAAAATCAGCTTAACTTTAGTCAATATATTAAAACAACATTGCCCTGTAAGTTGATCATTGCTTGGAATCATATCTGGTGAATGTATTAGAGAAGTAATTTCTCCAGAAAATTGTGGGTATATGTTCCTTTTGTTATGTATAAGTGAGAAAACAATCCTAAACGAATAAATCCAGATGGTCAACTAAAACGACAATGTTGTGTATTAATAATATCTTTAAAAAAAAAGTAATCAACATAATGTTTGTTTTTTTTTTTATTAGGGAAAGAAGCATGGATTTGATGTTAAGTTTAGAATCAAATAATTCTATAGCATGGTGTGGTATATCTAATACAACAATAGGAACATTAAAACCTGGAATATCAATAGATATTCCTTTATGCTTAATTGCATTACGTAGTGGTATTATTGTAAGTATTTTTAATGATATACATATTTTAAAGATAACGATATATTATTTAATATCATAATGTATAATATTTTAGACTATTTCAGGATTAAAATTAGTGGATACATTTTTGAAGAGGGTATATGATTATGACAATTTAGCGCAGATATTTGTTAGTCAAAAAGACTAATTTATTATTTAATAAATTAATAAAAGTATATTTATTGAATTCTTGCACGTTTCTTTCAAATATATCAAATATTTTTTGAAATACTAAAAGATAGTGATATGAAAAAAATATTAACTGGATTATTTTTAAAAAATAAATTCTTTAGAAGTATGCATCTACTGTGGACATCTTTTCAGTTTCACTTACTGCTCCTACTGCACATGCAAGTAAAGTTTGAACATCTTGAGGGTCGTTTCCGCCAAAAATATAGCCATTAGCTTTATCTACAGCATTTTTTACTTGTAGTAATAAAGCTTGGTTAGAAACATCTAATGGTATAAAGCTAACAAGACTATAATCTTCTATTAATGATACAAAAGCTGTATTCAATTTTTTATACCTAAAATATAAAATATGCAATACGTAAGTTTTCATAATTAGAATATTTCTAAATATTTATTATAAATTTAAAAAAATAGGAAGTTCAATTGTAAAGTTTACTTTGATGTAAATGGATTTTCGTCCAGTTTATCCAACAAGTATTTTAAGTCGAGCACTTCAGTATAAAAATCTATATTAAAATCTAGACAGTGGCTAAATTTTTTCATTTCATCAAATTTTGTCATGATGTTAACATGAGGTAATCCTAATTGTAACATAGTTGTTGTGCATAAAATTAAAGAAGACAAATATTTACCTACAATCCAAAAAATTAATAATTATACATACAAACGCAATTTAGTGTGTAATTTATACGTAAGATTATAATAAGCAATAATTACCAGCATCACTACAATAATGAGAATCAACAAGATGTACACTGCACAACCTTACTAAATTCTGGGATAATTTTTCAACAATTGTGCTGACTGATTTGTGATGTGTGTATAACTCAACCTGTTAATAAACATTAAATAAAGCTTAAAAATACATATTTTGTAATATAATATTTACTTATATGTACCTGCCCAGGACAATCAATTATAAGATAATGATCTTTCAAATTTAAGATCTTTGTAAGTAGCCATTTTACATTAGCTTCTAAAAATTCCATACAGTAAACTAAAGCTCCATTTGGTCCAAGCCTATAATGTGACATTACTTCATCGTGCTTTATTAATTCAGATATATCTATCACTGGTGTGTATTCCATATTTTCATTTGCAGGATCTGAAAATGTAAAAATTAAATAAAAATTATCAATGTATAAAATCTAATTTCTAAAATTATTTATAAATAGAACATTTATTAATATTTACCAATATTAATAATAGCTACTTTTCTACCAAGTTTTTCTAAAAATTTGCCCATAGCATGACAGTATGTTGTTTTTCCACTCCCTGGTGGACCAATTACTAATTGACCAAATATTAAACTCATATTTGTATTGTTATCTTATAATGGTAATATCATTTTAATGTATTTATAGCAGTAACAATAGCTTTCAAAGTATCTGGCTCATAATCTTTTAAGGATAACGATATTAGTAATGGTTTATCTATATTAATTTGTTCTGCTATAAAACGGGCAGCTGCAACAATTTCAATGTCATCCTTTCCAAATAAAACCCTAAAATCATTATTTGTTATGTTA
Organism: Megachile willughbiella; assembly: GCA_945859595.2. Lineage (NCBI taxonomy): Eukaryota > Metazoa > Arthropoda > Insecta > Hymenoptera > Megachilidae > Megachile > Megachile willughbiella. Next base: position 9,848,480 of record OX243803.1, on the reverse strand, counting down.
AATTAATTTGAAATTATATATTGATAGACCATAGATTTACTTACTTCGTAGAATATATACTATTACTAAATGGATGAAATGACGATCCTCGAGTTACTGCTATTAATGATCCAAACTTCTTAAAATGTGTTACAACCAACAATACTCGATTGCTAAAAATAAATATTGATAGACAAAAATTAGTAAACAATATACAGGAGTACTAGACTTATACCAATACTTATTAGAAACTATAGTTACTAATACCTGTATTCCTTGTTTAATTACCTGTAAATTTTTAAAGCAATATCAGTATGATAACCCTTAGTAATAATGGCACAAGCATTACTTTTCATATTTATTATTTTATCTGTACCAGAAATAAATGTTTAATTCCAAGAAAGTTAATCTAAATGACTTATTACGTGAAACTTACTTATTTCATGTTCAAAATATGCTTAATAATTTCTGCTTATTTCGCTCAAAACAAATGTTGAATTTGTACACACATGTTACGCGTTTCTAGTGTATTTTCTTGAATAACAAGAAATATTTCCTACCCTGAGAAACAACTTCTTCTTTCATTCATTTTGCGCAGATCAGCTCTCATTGGTGCACTCATGCTTCATAACCAAAAGCAATGCACATGCGCTTTTGTTATGTTAGTTATACCGAATGTATATACTCGGTGACTTAAATTTCCAAGTGCATAAATCTCCCTTATAAATCTCCAAATTTTACACTTTCCAAATTTGAAATTCTCAAGTTTTCAAATTTATAAATCCCCATATTTCCTTATTACGGAATTTTGTTATGCCTTATTTATACTTTTTTCTGCTCTTTGATATTTTGCATACCCGGTATATGACTAGTGAAAAAGAAAATATATATTATCTACATTTTCAAGAAGTGGGGAACCAGCTGAAGTTAGTCGTGATGCGCAAAATATGTTTAGTTTATTTAGTTTATTATTTTCTTTACGTACAGGAAGATGGCGTTTTGGTCTCGTGTGATTCATTTGTCCATTCATATCATTTCAAAAACTTACATCACTAACTTGCGCGTGAAATTCAAAAACCAAGATGTTCTATATTGTGCAAATTGCACTCCAAACTTATATGCATACAAACTACGAAAACTAATCCAAGGTACATTACATAACAGGTCGAAATATATAAAATTGTATAAAAAAGACAAATACATAAATTCTGTTAATACATAAAATCTTATTATTATTCTACCTATATAAATAATCTTTCTTACGTCTATAATTTACATTTTCTTAAAAAGGCATCTATTAGTCTAAGCACATTCGGACCACTATCTGTTTGGTATTGTGAAAAACGGAGTCACTCTTTTTCATCCGCTAATCCAGGACACTTCCATAACACCGTAGGATATGTTCGAAACCTGCAAAAAGCTCCCCACAATCACACTCCAGAGAACTTATCATATTTTTTTTCGGAACCAATGAGTAGAATACCTGAGTTAGAACAGGCTCCACCGAAAAGAGGTTAACCGCGGATTACCCCATGTCTACTCCGGAGAGTATTCCGGAATACTCACCACCGGGGAGGATTTTTGGGAGAGGTATGGATGTGATAAGGCAATAGGTTTGAAATTGCCGCAAATTGATGATACTGTATACATCTAGATGTGGTTGTACTCTGACAAAATGAGCAGCTATGTCGCTCAAGCGCCATCTTTCTGTAATGAGAGCGAATCAATAAACTAAATTAAACGTGAAAAAAATGACATTTACTTTTGTAAAAAATTTTTAGTTATATGTATGGAATATTTTTAAAAATCCTACGATTCTAAATAATATGCTGTACTTGCAAATGTTCCATATGCATCGATTATGCAATGATTTCAATATGAACAAGCTATAAGGTTACATCGATGTAACATCTATAATAACGTTTATGTTTTGAGATTCAAGATACTCTCAGTGACCCAAGCAGAAGACAAAAAAAAATTAAATTAAATGCGAATTATAGCGCGTTCGTCTCTTCGTTTGTATATCTGTGGCGCGTTTTGGTTCATACGCGGTTCAACAAACACTCAATGTGGCGCTTGAACTTGGAAGGTTATGGATTAAAGCTTCGGGGTGTGGCATCATATTGCGAGTTATAAAATAAATGAAATATTGTATTCTCGCATAATGACGAATGCGCCTATTTTCTAAATGTGACGAGTGCAAGGGATCTTCTTTCAACAGTGTATGTGGTGTCTTTAATCTTTCAACCACTGCCTGGAAATTGTACTTCAAACAAAACAAAAATCGTTTAAATATATTCAGAACTCTGTTGCACTTTTAACTGTTCATTCTAAAATCTGATAAATGTTTACATGAAAAAATATACATTCGAAAATGTTTATGATATTTTTTAATTAATTTGCATATTGACACGTAATTATGCGTAACATTGACACAAGGTAGTTGATTGTTACTCGATAGGATACGGTCCATGAAATCACGTGTATTAAAGTCTACGTGGGATGTTGGGCGCTATCATCCCCACGAACTCCCACGAATATACCGAAATGTCTCGATTAGCCGACTACTTTGTTGTGGTCGGCTACGACCACGAAAAAGAGAGTAAGTTTTCACCTTTTAACCACCAATTACTCTCTAAAAATATATGAATGTTGTCCATATACATTATTTGCAGATATTTCATACGACAAATAATGATCATATCATTTTTATAATAAACTCTGTATGTGTTTGTGGATGACATTTGATTCCTATATACTATAGTTGTCTATTTCATATTCTAATTTTTTAATTTAAACATTAACTCTTACTAACACATTGTTATCTACAATATCTTGCATGATATCTTTAAAGACTATCACTGAGAACTGATAGGTTTCTCAATATTATTACCACTACTAGTAAGCCAAATAAATACTCAAATAATTGATATTGGTTATTAGATTTTTTAATAATATTAAACTAAAGTTTTTTTGTGATAAAATTTCTCTTATGATAGTATTTAAGAGTTAACTTGTTTTAAGATATAAAACAACGTTTAATACATTCTTTACTATTATTTACTACTATAGGAGGTGGTACAAGTAATGGGATCATTTTACAAAGATTCCCTGAGAAGGATTGGCCGGATACACCATTTATAGAAGGAATAGAATGGGTAAGATATGATTTTATTTAATTTGTATATTTTTCATTTAGTTGTATATTATTTTATAGTTTTGCCAACCACAAGGATGGGCATTATCTACAGAAAGACAAGAGCCAAGGTTTTTTGTATCCATTTTAACTGACATCGATGCAAACCGTCACTACTGTGCATGCATGTGTTTTAATGAAACTGTGTCTATTGTGCCAAGTAAGCCTGTAGATGAAGAAGAAGACCCTGTAGATGGTGATAGTCGTTCTTTGGTCAGAACAATGCCAACAATTACACATCATAGCATTATGTATGCACCTAAATGTCTGGTGCTGGTTTCCAGACTTGATTACATTGAAACATTTAGAGTATGTAACATTCTATTGAAGTTAATGACTTTAATTTTGGGTCCAACAATAAAATATTTATATTATTTCTATAGAATTGCCTTGGTATTATATACACAGTATATGTAGAAAATCTTGGTATACCATTAGAGACATTGGTAGGAAACATATTAGGCTGTATACAAGTACCACCTGCTGGTGGACCACAAGTACGGTTTAGCATTGGTGCAGGTGATCGTCAAGCACTTCAACCTCCAATCAGTCCTTCTCTTCCAATAACTCATAGTAGTGTAAACCTTTTATTTCAACAATTAGGTAAGAATAAATTGATTATTGGTATATACATGTTAATTTTGTAATCTTTTTCATTATAGAAAAACATATATTTTATAGGTATTCGTAATGTATTAGTATTATTTTGTGCTGTCATGACAGAACATAAAATACTATTTCATTCTGCAAGTTATTCACGATTAACTGAAGGATGTCGTGCTCTCACTGCACTGATGTATCCATTTAGATATACTCATGTTTACATTCCTCTCTTACCAGCAGCTTTAGTTGAAGTACTCAGTACACCTACTCCATTTATTATGGGTGTACACAGTTCGCTGAAACATGAAGTTGCAGAACTTGTAAGACATTTAATGTCGTTTTGTATTATGTTCTATGTCATAATTATTTTTATTAGGTAGTACATATTTTTTTGACAGATGGATGTAATAGTTGTGGATTTAGATGGAGGGTCTATCATGGTCCCAGATGGAGTTTCACTTCCTCTACTTCCTGAACCACTTCTTTCACAAACTCAAGATGCATTGTCTTTAGTATTGCAACCAGAATTATCCTGTGCAGATTATGCATTTCCACCACTTGCAACAAGAGCTCCTCATTCACCTATGTTAGATAAAGAATTAAGAGCAGTTTTCATGCGAACCTTTGCTCAACTGTTGCAAGGATACAGAAGCTGTCTGACATTGATAAGAATTCATCCAAAACCTGTTATAACATTTCATAAGGTTGTTAATTATTATTCATATTATTTTATGACATATAAAAATGAAGAAGTATATACAAATTATATTTTTTATTTCTAGGCAGCATTTTTAGGAGAACGTGGTTTAACAGATTGTGATTTTACAACTAGAGTATTGGATTGCATGTTTTTTACTTCCTTTATTGCAGAAAGGGGACCACCTTGGAGGCCTTGTGATGTATGGGATGAATTATATAATAATTTGAGTGATCAATTAAAACAAGAAGCACAAGATACTAGTAAGTAATAATAACGTAACATGCAGTACTGCAATATACAAAATGTCTGATAATATTGAAATATATTGACCTCAGACAACATCAGTTAGTTGTTTGCATTTGTGGCTGTACAACTTTCTTGGAACAGCCTGTATAAAACATTATAAATGTCATTCAAATACGTATATTCTAATCTATACTATTATTAGGACTCGTTTTAACACATATTCAAGAATTAGCACAACAATTATATACAAACGAAAATCCAAATCCACAACCATATGTACAAAAAATTTTAAAACCACCTGAAGGAGCATTTGCTAGAATACATCAGCCGCTTTTACCACGCATTAATTCAGAACAAGTTCAAGCAATTATAGATGAAGGTCTTGCAAAAAATAATCTTAAAGTTAGGTGTGTATCAAAGATAAGTTTTATAAACTTGTGTACACGTATTATACTTTTATATATTATATTTGCTTTTTTTGTATATAGATTATCATCATTAAGACCATCACAACCTCGTATTGTACCTATGGGTCCACACATTTCATTTGTCCATGACACTAGACATTTGGTTAGCAATTCTGCACGTAGACTGGAAGTTCTACGTAATTGTATAAACTGTATATTTGAAAATAAAATATCCGATGCTCGTAAAACTTTCCCAGCGGTCTTACGAGCCTTGAAAAGCAAAGCTGCTCGTTTAGCGCTTTGCATGGAATTATCACAGCACGTTGTTGGAAATAAAGCTATGTTAGAACATCAACAATTTGATCTTGTTGTTCGATTAATGAATTGTGCATTGCAAGATGATTCGTCCATGGATGAACATGGAGTTGCTGCTGCACTTCTTCCTCTTGCAACGGCATTTTGTAGAAAACTTTGTACAGGAGTAATCCAATTTGCGTATACCTGTATTCAAGAACATCCAGTGTGGCAAAATCAACAATTTTGGGAAGACGCTTTTTACTTGGATGTTCAGAAAGATATTAAACGATTATATCTTCCTGGTGAAAATTCTCCGCCACGACTAATAAATGATGGCATTTTGAGTCCTATTAGTCCACGTGACGGTAAAGAATTTCCATTTCGTGATCGATACTCAATTTATCAAATTCAGGAACCATCAGCTCTTGAAATAGCCGCAGAACAAATGAGAATCTGGCCGACAATTGATCCAGAAAAACAGAAAGAACTCATAGCAAGTGAAGAAAGTACTATGTATAGTCAAACAATACATTATGCAAATAGAATGGTTTACTTATTGGTTCCATTAGATGTAGGAGCAAAGACTCACCGTCAAGATAATATTTATGATGACGAGAGAGCAAGCAATAGTATTACAAATAGTGTAGCAAGTGACAGTGGCGATGCAGAGTCTGGGTTTGAAGAAACTGATCCTGGAGAGACTGGTAGTGCAGTTATTCGAATGGTTTCACGATTTGTAGACCGTGTTTGTACTGAAGGTGGTGTAAGTGCTGAACATGTTAGATGTCTACATCAAATGGTTCCTGGCGTTGTTCATATGCACATCGAAACCCTCGAAGCTGTCCATAGAGAAAGTAAGAGATTACCGCCAATACAGAAACCTAAAATTTTGACGCCTAACATGTTACCTGGCGAAGAAGTTATTATGGATGGTTTACGCGCTTATCTTCTACCGGATGGAAGAGAAGAAAGTTCTGCAGGATTACCAAAGATACCACCACTCTTGCCAGCCGAGGGAGCTATTTTTCTTACTAATTACAGAATTGTATTTAAAGGAATACCTTGTGATCCATTTGCTTGTGAACAATTAGTTGTGCGAGCTTTTCCGGTAACATCGCTAACTAAGGAAAAGCGTGTCGCTGTACAACACTTAGCACATTTAGATCAGTGTTTACAAGAAGGTCTACAATTACGGTCTTGCACTTTTCAATTGATAAAATTGGCCTTCGATGAAGAGGTTACACCAGAAAATATTGAAACTTTACGAAAATTAGTTCATAAAGCTCGATATCCACCTCATATTTTCCATCACTTTGCTTTCAATGGTCAAGTGTTGGTTACTCAAACGGCTCATCACAAAGGAAAAGAAAAAAATGCTACTCTTAAGTAAGTTGTATATTATTTAATATTTTTCTTTCATCAATTACTATAACAGAATTATTATTTTTTTAGGGGATTTGCAAAAAAAACACTTTTAAGGACTGCACGTAAGGCGGGTTTTAAGCCAAAACAGTCATCTAAAAGACAAAAATACGTCTTGCCAAATATGAATATTATTACTAATAATAAATACATGACATCACCTGGTAGAATGAGTTTACCAGTAACAGATAACAATGATTTAAGTCACGATGATGATCTCAGTGGTAAGTAAAACATGTACATAACTTTAGTATACTAGTACATTTTTAATATGAAATATGTTGAAACAATTGTTTCACATTTTGAAATGTATTCAAGTGACATTTTTGCAGTAGATGATTTTGAAATTCCTGGTATTGTAACTCAACCACCAACTGATGCAAAAACACTAGAACGATTATCAGAACGTAGTTACGTTAGAGATTGGTATCGACTGGGATTATATTTAAATGGACCACATAATAATCGTAGAAACGAACCATTTCGATTATCATCTGTGAATTGTGCCTACATGATTTGTAGAAGTTATCCCGCACTACTTATAGTTCCTTCGTCAGTATCAGATGAAAGTATTCGTAGATTTTGTCGGCTTTATAGACATAATAGGATACCTGTTGTCACATGGAGACATTCAAGAACAAAAGCACTTTTAATTAGAGGAGCAGGTTATCATGGGAAGGGTGTTATGGGCATGCTAAAAGCTCATCCAACATCTGCTGGTAACCTAAAAAGTATTTATCCTACTAATTACATTTATATTTTTAATTTTTATTTTTTTCATAATATATTACATTAGTTGTTTTATATTAATAGCAACATCTTCAGAAACAACATCGTCCTTAGAGCAAGAAAAATATATTATGGCTCTTGTATCTGCAACTCCATTGTCCGCAATAAGACAAGGTTCTGCATGGGGAATGTCGGACAGTTCTCTTAGTATTGATTCTTTGCTGTTAGCGGCCGAGGATCGTAATGCAACGCCTGAACAATCACGACGTAATCCGTTTAATAAAGCAATTGGAACATTGAGGTACATATATCTTAATATTACGTTTAAACTTTTACAGATTGTGTGACAACTTAATTAAATAGCCTATTTATATGTTCTTTTATAGTTCATCGGGAGGTAAGGGGCCTAAGAACTTTGGTCGCTGGGGATCATTGAAAGATAAAAGACATAATTCTCAAGCTTCCTTGACTTCAGTTCATCAACGTGGAACTGTGAGGCATTCTACAGATTCAGATAGTGGTACCGAATGCGTTCATACTTTTCAACGTGCTGCATTATACATTCTTGGTGAAAAGGCACATATGAAAGTAAGATGACTCATTTTTATTTTGTTCTAAATATATAATTACAATTTTATTATAATAAATTTATTTTTTTTAAATAAAAGGGAGTAAAAGCAGAATCAGCACCAAAAACAGATTTCATTTCAGTGGAATACTGTGATGTAAGACATACCAGAGCTGCATTTAAAAAACTTATGCGAGCCTGTGTTCCTAGCTCTCCAAATGTAGAGCCTGACCAAAGTTTTTATAAGTATGCGCCATTTATCTAAAAGAATGTAATTTTATTTGTTATAAAATTTTCTAACAGACAACATTCATAATTCTAGATTAATCGAAAGTTCAGAATGGTTACAACAGCTTCAAAGTTTAATGCAATTAGCTGGGGCTGTTATAGATTTAATGGATGTTCAAGGCTCATCAGTAGCGGTTTGTTTAGAGGAGGGTTGGGATACCACAGCAACAGTATGTTCTGTTGCTCAAGTATGTCTTGATCCTCATTATAGAACTATTGAAGGTTTTCGAATTTTGATCGAAAAAGAGTGGCTTGGATTTGGTCACAGATTCGGGCACCGAAGTAATCTTGCAGCGAACTCTCAAACTACAAACTTTACCCCAACCTTTCTTCAGTTCCTAGATATAATACACCAAATTCAAAAGCAATTTCCATTAGCGTTTGAATTTAATGAATATTACTTAAAATTTTTGGCATATCATTCGGTTTCATGTCGTTTCCGTACATTTTTATTAGACTGTGAATTCGATAGAGTAGAATGTGGTATTACTGCCGTAGAAGACAAAAGGGGATCACTAACAAGCCATCACAAAGGTGTAGATACAGGTAGTGACGATGAAACAATTTACCCTGGAGGTAGATTAGCAGGAACAAATCAGGGATGTAATCTTGGTCAAAGCATATTTGATTACATCGAAAAACAACATGCAAGATGTCCCTTGTTCTATAATTTCATGTATACTCCTAATACGGAGAATACGGTATTAAGACCTGTATCACATTTGCCAAGTCTCGATATTTGGCAATACTATTTAGAAGAAGAATTAGCTCACGGACCTGCATATGACTTAGAAGTATTACAACAAGACTCACAACAAGAGGAAGAAGTAGAAGCTGCTGATGGTGTGGTGAAAAGTAACCGGAAAGTTGTTACACAAGGGTATGACTAAATTCAGTTAATTTACTTTATCGTTTTATTAATGCTATTAATGGTATTAATATACGATAGGTATGACGGTGTAAGTTCAATGATACCCGATCAATTTTCTCATCTTTTGGAAGAGATTCATAAGTTGGAAACTGAATTGGGCCATTTACCACAAAAATGGAAAGTTCTTTGGGATAAACTGGAATTGCCAAATACAGATTCACTTGCTGTTAGTAAAATATACATTTATTAAGTTCTTTAAAACATTTTTTTATTTATAATATAATATACATTTATTTTTATACAGCGACATGCTTCATTCAGTACCGCATTAGTTAGATATCATGGTCGACTGATTCATAAACGGTCTACGTTGGAATTACTTTTAAGAGGTAAACTCGCTGGTGGAAGTAGTTCTGGAAATGATGGTTCCGTTTATGCACATCCTCATAGGTAATTGTTACAGTATTTTGTTTAAATGAAACAAGTTAACTTAAAAAAATATTTACAAATCTATTTATATTTTCTTAGATTTGAGAGATTAGATTCAGCAACGCCAACTCATTGCGATGCTTGTTCTGGTGTATTATGGGGTCCTGTAAAAGCCGGTTTGCGATGTGTTGATTGTGGTCACGTGTGCCATGATAAGTGTGCTGATGCAGTACCAAAAAATTGTACAAAATATAAGACAGTAACTGATAATTTACGAACTCACACACTTACACGAAGCGGTGGTGATAATGGAAGTGTAAATTCAAGTATGTGTAACGTAGTATACATTAACGTAATTCTTTGTTTATAAATTGCGGTTATTTATTTTATTAATAGACGAATTTTGTGTTACCTAATTTGACTCATTGGTTACAGGCGTTGCAACAATACAAACTTCTTCGCAACAATATTACGAACAATTCTCCAGTAATGTTGCTGAAAATAGAACACACGAGGGCTACCTATACAAACGAGGTGCTCTACTTAAAGGTTGGAAACAAAGATGGTTTGTGTTAGATTCTATAAAACATCAGTTAAGGTATTATGATGCAATGGAAGATTCTCATTGTAAAGGATATATAGGTATGTATTAATTAATTAAAAATCGGAGCGATAAGTAAAGAAACTTAAAAGTACTATCAATTTTCTCCATATTATAGATTTAGCCGAAGTAGTATCTGTAACTCCAGCCCAACCAATGCCAGGGCCACCAAAGAAAACAGATGATAAATCGTTCTTTGATGTAAGTATAAAATAGTTTTATACTTTTTATTATTTTTTACTTGCTGAAAAAATAATTGAAAAAATATTGATGATTATATTTTCAGCTTCGTACAAACAGACGGACATATAATTTTTGTGCTGGTGATGCAGCAACTGCACAAGAATGGATTGAAAAAGTTCAAGCGTGCTTACAATAGCTTGATTATAATTCTAATTTAAATTATGCAAGTGACTGATAGATTAAAACAGATTTTAATTTTGTTACATACTATTGTATAGTCTAGTAGTACGTATTATAGACTGCAGTAATATTGCTTGAAATATTTTAAAAACAACAGTTGTTGGACTCACGACAGTATCATAAATTGAATGTGATGTACTCATATCTTCGACGTAGCATTATTATATAAATGTATATTGTAATTATATAATTACGTTAAATTTGAGTTATTACTGCTGGAAGATAAAAGATCGTATGATCATAAGATACTCAATGAACAGTTAAAATTTTTTTATTTTTTTTATTATATTTTTAATTTTAAACGCATACAAATAGAGCGTAAAATATGTTAAATGTTAAATGAATCATCTATTCTGCGAATTATTGTAATATTATTGTTAATATAATTACAATTATAACCGGCTAAGTAGCTACCTTGCTTGTTACAAAGAATGAACATGCATGAATACAAAATAGCATGTTCTTTCGAAATCTCATGTAATATTTGTTTAATAACTGCTACGCTTATCAGTAAAATTAAAATTAAAAAATTCTTGTATACTGTTAATTTTTAGTTATAATTGCTTTTACATTTGTAATATTTGCTCGCAAAATGCATTATTATTTTCTTACGTTTGTTATGTATATTGCACATTAATTTTTTTAGTAAATCGTTTTTTAACTTAATGAAAAGTTACAGTTAAAAATAATGAAAGTCGTAAAGTTACATCCTATCACAGTTTATTTAATACTTTGTTAATATCGTTGTAAAAATTAAGTAAATATTTAAAAATAAAAATTGAAATTTTTCAATAACTATCCAACACAGAAACTCTTTATATTTTTTATATAATGTGCCTAACTTCAGTACTCTCTCTTCCAGCTAGTGTTGCCCTACTATCAAATGTTTTTCACTTCGACCACATAAATGGTGAACAGAAATATGCGAATTAAGAAAAAAGATGATATAGGACAAATATAACCAAGTGATAACTCGTATATTTGACTACTTTCAAATTCTCAAATTCAAATATTTTCAACTTTTCAAGATTTTAAATACCCTAATTTCTAAATTAGTATGGAGCGTACGAAATAAAAGATCACCGGGTATATACTAATAAACCAATGTCTATGGTAAAGTGTGAACTACTGTAAATTAAATCGTGATTGCGTCCCTACGTGGCGCTGATCATAACATCACTATCGCCATCTGATCGAATTTTGATTTTGTTACGAACTACAAATGTCTTAAAAATTCAATGGCAGTTTCCGACCCCTGGTTAGTCTGTGGTTGGAGGGCGTTTTGCTTTAGAAGCTGTCAATGTGCTGTCAATTGATAATTTTTTACGCTTTTTAACTGTTCACAACAGCTAAGGTATTTAGAAATAAAATGTTGTTAAATAACGTTTTCAACAAATCATTATAATAGGTCTAAAAATAATTACAATTAAGATACAATAGATACGTGATGTAAAAATCTAAAAGGTTCTCGTGTACTAATATTTTTAACTTATGGATATATAGTTATTACAGTTTTTAAATATTTTGATATATACTCTTGAAATTGAAGAATAGTCTTATTTAGTATTAAAGTTTGAAGAATTTTGTTAGAGTTTTGTATCTTGGTTGGTGTTAGTAGAACGGTACTATACATATATTCTGATCATTGATCCATTCATGGTTTGCTATAGCGAAATCTTATTCAATTTTCCTACGCTATATAATACACACTCGTAATTATTTCTTTTTTAGGGTGTAAATTGGAATACTTACATTAGAATTTAATAAAATATAAAATCTAAAATGACAGATTCAAAGTATTTCACAACTACAAAAAAGGGAGAAATATTTGAACTTAAATCTGAATTAAATAATGATAAAAAGGAAAAGAAGAAGGAAGCTGTAAAAAAAGTGAGTTCATTTATTAATAATATAGTAATAAATAACAAGTATTATTACGATTATTAAATGATTTATGTAAAATATATTTATAAATAAGCCAAGTAATACATTTTTTTTAATATTGGAATATTACTACTTTATCAGTAAACAATCAATGTATAGTTTTATGCAGCAAAAATCTGATTTTAAAAGGTAATGATTTTTTGTTTACAGCAGGTAAGGCATACGAATTATTAATAAATCAATGCACAAATATTCTTTATCCATTTTTGCTGGTCAAATTTGAATATTCATATACAGTAAATAGTTTTTGATAGGAAACAACTTGTAACTAATTTGTCATGTTGTATAAGAGTCATATTTATATCTACTTCACATTTTCATATACATCTATTTTATAAATAAGTTAATAATAACATCTTGTCTATTATAAGTTTCTTAATCTATTATTCCAGTGATATAAAGATTTATAATTTTGCAGATTCTAACTTGTATTGCTAATTAAACACATTATTATAGCTGGTTTATATATACGATATAATAAATACCGTAAAATTATTTAATGTAGTATAAAGTATTATTCAATCTTTGAACCTGCTTTTCTTGAAAATATTAAAAGTAAACATACAATGTTTGTGCATGAAACCAGTGATATGATTTTTACAATCTGGTTTATTTTATTTTGTTCATAGTTTAAAACTTAATATTTATTGCAGAGCATTGATACTATCTTTACAAATTTGCAGTTTCTAAATACCAAATCAATGTATCTGTTTCATGCTGCTCAAAAACAGGATAATTAAAAGCACATGATAAAATTTGTTAATACTGACAAATTTTAATATTATCACTAGCTATATATATTATATTTTAATTATTTTCCAAGATGCCTGATGTTATTAAACTTAAAATCACTACTTTAAAAAGTATTTTGTTAAAGTCTTTATAAATCATTAATACTTTTACAATTTGCTTAAAAAATAATCTACTTTTACTGTAATTGTTCATCTTTATTTGTACTTATTATTGTAAAACAAATAAATTAATTTATTAAGTAGCTGTTTAAACATAATATTAACTGTGTGTAGGTCATTGCTTCTATGACTGTGGGCAAAGATGTATCAGCACTTTTCCCTGATGTTGTCAACTGTATGCAGACAGACAATTTAGAGCTTAAAAAATTGGTGTATTTATATCTGATGAATTATGCCAAGAGTCAACCAGATGTGGCCATCATGGCTGTCAACACATTTGTTAAGGTAATGTAGCTTAGTAACTGAATAAAAACTTACATACTTTATTAATGCACTTTTATCCTTTATATATTTTAATAACACCTGGATGATGTTGAGAATATCTGTCTGCAAAGAGGCAAGCTGGAAAAAAATTGATGTGCTAGTTTCTTTATGTTTCACATCTTTTTTCAAGTAAATTTAATGTTAATTTTACAGCCTGCCTCACACTATGTACAGACTGTGCTTTGCAAATTACATCAGTTTGCACAGAGCTGTCTGCATTATGGGACGGAATGTATTTTTTTTCTTATTGAATTGCTTATTTTGTAAAGGGCACGAGACTGGAATTTGGTTGAATAAAATATATATCATTTATTATTCTATGTTTTAAACTGTATATTAATATATTGATAATTTTTATCAATTTGGTTTGTAACCACCAAATTCCAGAGTTTCTTTTCAGTTAAGCATTAAAAACAGGAATGAAATTCTGACAGTTGTAACATCTTACAAAATTGTGAAAAAGATCACATCAAGAATTCAATAACATATGTGTTAGTTTTTTTAATATTAATGCACTAATACTTTATGCTGTTTTCCAAAAATGAGCATGGGATTTTTTTCTATAAATCACAAAAAATATCATTAAACAGCTTGTAGAATGATGTATAATATTAACACAGCTAGAATATTTTAATAAAGATATAATTGGTCTTAAGAAAAGAAATATTTAAAACAGCTTCAGTGATAGAATCAAGAAGCTATTTTTTAGTCATGATGTTTAATGTATAAACAGCATGAACAAACCAATTCCTTAAATGTCCATTTTATATGTATGACTGCATCATAAATTGCTGCTTGTGTGCAGTGCATATATTTTTACTATCTGCACGTAAAGTATTTTATTTTTTCTAAAACTTTCGTGTTAATTAATCCATGTAATAAGTGTTGAAATTCATGATACAGTTATCATAAATACTTTGATGTGTATTCTTCAATGTTTGAATAAATATCATGTAACATATACTTATGTGCATGGCACCAAATTAATTGTGTTAATTTTAACTTAATTTTAATTTGTAAATTATTATTAAAAAGAAAAAGCTACAAATATAAAAGTTATAAGATGGATATCTCGTGCTCTTTAGAAAATGATCAGTTCTGTATCATATTATTTTAAATGGTTGATAAGTATAATATTTAACAATTAATCAAAATGGTGACGGTGACCAATTTGACCTTTTTCGTTCTGACACGCAAAAGGAGCTAGCGACATCTCCGATGACAAAGGTACCATACCATTTTCTATTTCGTTAAAATTCATGGGTTGAAATAGATAGCCACTGCTGTGACTAGACTTGAATCCCTGGCTTGCCCGATTTTTGCGCAGGATTGCGAGGACCCAAATCCGCTGATTCGAGCATTAGCAGTTCGCACAATGGGTTGTATACGCGTGGACAAGATTACTGAGTACCTCTGTGAGCCATTGCGAAAATGTCTGAAGGATGAGGATCCATATGTTCGTAAGACAGCAGCTGTCTGCGTGGCCAAGCTTTATGATATTAATGCAGCTCTAGTCGAGGACCAAGGATTTTTGGATCAATTAAAAGACCTTTTATCAGACAGTAATCCCATGGTAAATAGATCGAACTGATTTATCATTTAAATATTTATACAGAGCGTGGTATTTACTTCTTTATTCAACATTTGTACTTAGGTTGTTGCAAATGCAGTAGCTGCTTTATCCGAAATTAATGAAGCAAGTCCAAGCGGACAGCCTTTAGTTGAAATGAATGCACAAACTATTAACAAATTGTTAACTGCTCTCAACGAATGTACAGAATGGGGTCAAGTTTTTATTTTAGATTCACTTGCAAATTATTCACCTAAAGATGATCGCGAAGCGCAAAGTATTTGTGAACGTATTACTCCACGTTTAGCTCACGCTAATGCTGCAGTTGTCCTATCTGCTGTTAAGGTTGTGTATCAAAGAGGAATTAATATTTATATTTGTGACTGTAAATAATTAATTAATTAGGTTCTTTAAAATATTATTTTTTCATACATAGGTATTGATGAAATTAATGGAAATGTTACAATCGGAATCCGATTTTGTTGGCACATTGACAAAGAAATTAGCTCCACCACTTGTAACATTACTCAGTTCTGAACCTGAAGTACAATATGTAGCATTACGAAATATAAATCTAATTGTTCAAAAACGCCCTGATATTTTAAAACATGAAATGAAAGTATTTTTTGTCAAGTATAATGACCCAATTTATGTGAAACTTGAAAAATTGGACATCATGATTCGTTTAGCATCTCAAGCTAATATAGCTCAAGTTCTGTCAGAATTAAAAGAATATGCTACAGAAGTTGATGTAGATTTTGTACGGAAAGCTGTGAGAGCTATTGGTCGTTGTGCTATTAAGGTCGAGCCTTCTGCCGAACGTTGTGTTTCGACACTCCTGGATCTGATACAAACAAAGGTATCGTAAGATGAAGATCAAGAATCAATGGTTTATATGAACAACATATTTAATTGTCTATTGTATTAGGTTAATTACGTTGTTCAAGAAGCAATTGTGGTTATAAAAGATATTTTCCGAAAATATCCAAACAAGTATGAAAGTATTATTTCGACCCTTTGTGAAAACTTGGATACTCTTGATGAACCTGAAGCACGTGCATCAATGATATGGATTATTGGAGAATATGCTGAACGTATCGATAATGCAGACGAATTGCTTGAAAGTTTCTTGGAAGGATTCCATGATGAAAATACTCAAGTCCAGTTGCAATTACTCACAGCAATTGTCAAACTGTTTCTTAAAAGACCTACAGATACTCAAGAACTGGTTCAACAAGTGCTTAGTTTAGCGACACAAGATTCTGATAATCCTGACTTAAGGGACAGAGGATTTATCTACTGGCGATTACTTAGTACTGATCCAGCAGCTGCTAAAGAAGTTGTACTTGCCGAGAAACCTCTTATTTCAGAAGAAACAGACTTGTTAGAACCAACTCTGTTAGATGAATTGATATGTCATATTTCAAGTTTGGCATCTGTATATCACAAACCACCTACTGCTTTCGTCGAAGGTAAAGCAGCGGGTGCTAGAAAATCGCTGCCTGCCAGGAGTAACTCAAATGAAGATTCAAGTCAACATGCAGCGCAACCTCACGCTCAAGTTATTCCCGCTCAAGATTCTTTGATCGGCGATCTCCTTAGCATGGATATTGGTAAATAATATTTATATTGTTTTTTAACACGTTAATTATTATGAATGTTATCGACGATCAGCGCCTCAAATTCTATGTAATCAAATAGCAAATGTTGATGTATGTTCATTTACGTGTAGGTGGTCCAGCTATGGTTACCCCAACGCCAGCTCCTCAAGCAGGGTTAGGTTTGGACTTACTAGGAGGTGTTTTGGATGGAGTTTTAGGAGGAACTGATACTGCAGGTAGTGCACCTGTCGTATCACAAAGTACTACTGGACTTCTTGGTGATATATTCGGCTTTAATCAAGGTCCAACTTCTTATGTACCACCAAAAGTTAATTGGTTACCTGCCGAAAAAGGTAAAGGATTTGACATATGGGGAACATTTTCACGGAAGTAAGTAACGTAAATATAACTGGTGAAAAATCTATAAAGATAGTTGCAAATCCAGATGGATACTAAACGAAAGCTTTTATCGAAATTGATTAAAATATTTGAATGAAATCATACAGAGTAGCATTTTGTTTTAAAAGTTCCATAATTTTCTTTTCAGTCTTCAAAATATATCCGTATTTTGCTTTTGATGAACTTTACAATTATATTTATATTTGGTTCACCAATCATACACTATATGTTAAACAAATGTATATTATATGTGAACATAATAATTATTTTATAATAGGAATGGGCAGATTAGTATGGATATGACATTTACGAATAAAGCAATGCAACCTATGGGAGGTTTTGCAATACAATTAAATAAGAATAGTTTTGGTTTAACACCAGCTGCTCCATTACAAGTACCAAGCCCATTAAATCCTGGTGCTAGTATAGAAACAAGTGTAATCTTATCTACCGCTGGTGCAGTACAACGTATGGAACCGTTAAATAATCTTCAAGTTGCGATAAAAAATAATATCGATGTGTTTTATTTTGCTTGTATCGTTCCCATGAATGTATACTTCGCAGAAGATGGACAATTAGATAAAAGAGTATTTCTTAGTACATGGAAAGATATACCTGCTCAGAATGAGGTTTGTTCTTTTTATTTCACATTACTATTAAATGTACCTAACAACATTTCAAATAATTGGATTATTAAAACAACTATTCCAGGTACAGTATACATTGAAAGGAGTAATATTGACTGTAGATCAAGTTGTACAAAAAATGCAGCAAAATAATGTATTTACAATTGCTAAAAGAAACGTCGAAGGACAAGATATGTTATACCAATCTCTTAAATTAACAAATAACGTTTGGGTATTAAATGAATTGAAATTTCAACCTGGAAATCCTGATGTCACTGTAAGTTCGTGTATAAATTCAAATTAATTAAAATTTTTTATTTGATAATAAAGCCTATATAATGCTTTCATTTTCAATTGCAGTTATCGTTGAAATCACGTTCTGTGGAAGTCGCACCGGGTATATTCCAAGCTTATAATGCAATTCTACATTCTTAAACAATTATTTAATATTGGAATTGTGTAATATTATATTTCATGATCATAATCTACTTGTTTATATAAGTTATTTATGTACTGTGCATATAACTTATCTAATTAAACATTTGTTTATATTTTATTATAACTTATGGTAAATTTAATATGTCATTAAATTTATCATAAAATAGATATAAATCAAAATAAAGATACATTAAGGATATATTTGTGTGTTTAATATATTTTATACTGATACAGGATTCCATGTATAAACTATATCCTATACATAAATGTTCCCAATGCTTCAACAGTTTACACTGCTAACTTCTTATCATTATTCTTCAGTTTCAAGATCTACAAGGACTGAAAATAACTGTTTGGAAATTACATACATGAAAATATTATTTCATATTATTTTCATTACATGAAAATATGAATAAAATATAATAAATATAAGGTTATATAATAATTTTTATTTGTTTAATATAAAGAGAAATGTGTACACATCATATTGTTTTAATCATTGTTACATTAGCATTGAACCTTTCTTCTAAAAGAGCAACCTTCTGTCAACCGAGCTTTGCCACCTGTAGATGTACACAATATTGTACGACAACCATCACACTCTACTGATCTCTGTGCATGTGAAAATATCGTTTTAATGGCATAACATCCAGGACATTTAACATCCATGAAATAGCTGTTTGGCTTTTGTACAAGCCTTTTTAGCTTATGTTTTCTCTTCTCCTCAGCTGGGCTTGGATGAAGAAGATCCTTAGCAAGAGGCATTCTATAACAAAAAAGGAAAAAAAAATACTAATAAAATAATATACACATAAATTATATATGTCAGTATATTTCACTTGTTTTCATAATGTTATGCAAAGCACATGTATGTCTAGTGCTTTTAATGTAAAAGTAGAGACACAACAAAATAAATATACTTAATAATGAGATATAAATTTGTAATTTACAATACTTGCATGTCAATTACAACATTAATCTTAACATAAGGTGATAAACACCCTATATAAAACTTTACACAAGTTTAGGCAACAGATGACAAGTTCTATACTTCACACAAACATGTTCCAGAAATGTCTATTCACACCTTCATATTACATTTAATACTTGATAATTAAACAATATTGTATACTTGATAACTAAATTTATTCTTAACGTTAGAGAAACTATATTAAAACAGTTACATTTATATCTGCTGTAATTTAACAAAATTTGTACTATGCATTTTTGATGCACTGTCGGAAGCAGTACGAGTAGATACCGAATAACAAAATTTTACATAACGTAGATAAGTTTTTTCATTATAATGGTGAAACACATTACTTAATATTTAATTATGAACGTTTACTTACGTGATTACACTTGTATTTTGCTTTAAATTCAACGATTACACTCTTTGCCACGTGCTTCAGCAATAACGTTATGCGCTGAAAAGGATAGAATCACTTTGTTTTTCTGCCAATAAAATCCCTAATTGTAATTCATTGTGACCAACTACTTCAATTTATCTCATATGGGTATAAATTATAGATCTAGGATATAAGAACCAATAGGAAAGAAGCATAAACCTTGTTAGTCCAGCGACACAAAATAATTATAGTTTATCATTAAATAATGTATAGGTCTTCATCTTTCATACTGTATACAAAAACGGTATTTACAAGAAGTTATATAAATAAATATTTTCTTTTTTTGCTTGAATATCTCTAGGAAATTATGTATTTTCCCTAATAACTAAATAACTCTAGAAATCAAGTTCTCTAACGATTATATGTCCCTAGAAAATCATGTTGTTTTTTCCCTAACGATTATTCCGGAATGTGGTAACAAGAGGGTGAGAATAATATAAACTTTAGGCGTGTCGGCGTCTGTCTTTTTATACTTTAAAGAAAATTGTATTAAATAAATTTTTTATTACGACATTTTTATATCATATAAATTCAATGTTTTAAAAAATGTACTTCCTACCCTAACATGTTGGAAGTGCAAAAGTTTTCATACATGGAGAATGCCCGTAAGATTCTGTGATCTCAACGCACCATTTTATAACATTATAATTTCAATTTTATGATTGAGATAAATTACGTATAAATGTAAATACATGTGCGTGGTGTTTAGTTATCAGTGGAAGAAGGTATGTTCTTATGGGGTAACAGGAGGGAGGTAGCCTTTGTCGGGGAATGGAGACGGAGAGCGTAAAGTCGGGGGCTAGCGAGCATAGCCATAGCCATCACAGCAGAAGTTCACAAAAACATCATCGTACTCACAGTTCTAAATCTCATCATAGACAACACTCACACCGAAGTACCAGGTATTTTAAAAACTACAAAACTACATGACTTAATTAATGTCTTTTTGGTAATATAAATATTTTTTCGAAGGACCAATCGCAGTCAAAAGAAGGAGAGGCATAATTTAGATTCCACTGAAATGGCACCGTTTCAAACAACTGTTAATGTTAGAGGTGATAGTGTTGATAATTTAGGTCAAGAAGTTATAGAAGTTCAAATTCTACCTCAGGATGAAAACTGGGGTGAAAATACTACAGCTGTTACTGGAAATACATCTGATAGATCGGAGTCAACTGAAGATGTTAGCCATTGGCCAAGTGATAATGATGGATCATTCAATTCATGTAATCGATTTATGGGACCTATTATAACAATGATTCTTGGGTTGAGTGCTTTTCTCAGCCCTATAACTATGGTTATATTGCCGAAACTTGGATTTTTTCCTAATTCTACAAATGTTTTGCCAATGCAACAAAAACTGCAATTATTATCATGTAACGCTGAATGCAAGGGCCAGTTGTTAGGGCTAGCCTTCAAGTTGGTGCTATTAGGTATTGGAAGCTGGGCTGTGTTTTTACGTTCAAGAAATGCTACTATGCCACGTATATTCTTATTTAGAGCAGGAGTATTGCTTCTTACTACGTTATGTATTTGTACTTATTGGCTATTTTATATTGTTCAGGTATATATTTCCATTAAATATTTTGACGTTTATACTTAACATTTTCACAGTCCAAGTGATATATCTACTCTTCATTCATAAGTCTCCACTCATATGTCTGAGTAGGGAATATGTTAACTTGTATATGAGTGAAGGGATTATGAATTTGTTAATACACATGTAATTATACATACTTATTATAATTTCTAGGTCACTGAGAGTGCTAAGACAGCTGCTAATGGTGAAATAACAGAGTACAAAAATTTAGTAAATTATGCAGGAACCCTTGCTGATACTCTTTTGTTTATTCATTATGTTGCTATATTACTAATTGAAATTCGGCATCAGCAGCCTATGTTTTATCTTAAAGTAAGTATAATTATTTTAAAACAGTTTCCTTTCTCCTATATTTACATAGTATTAGTATACTAATGTTAAAATTAATATTTCAGATTGTAAGATCACCAGATGGTGAATCACGATCTTATGCAATTGGACAGTTATCGATACAACGAGCAGCAGTATGGGTATTAGAAAGATATTATACAGAATTTCCCATTTATAATCCATACTTGGAAAGACTGCCGGTATCAAAATCTGGTAGAAAACAATCAAGCTTCAAATTTTATGAAGTTGATGGAGGAGTAACTAGTGGTGTTCAGTCACGAGGTGGTAGTGGAGATAGAGCAGTGATAACAACTCAAACTCGTCGTAGAGATTCTAGCCATAATGAACGATTTTATGAAGAACATGATTATGAACGTAGAGTAAAAAAGCGTAGAGCTAGGCTAATCACTGCCGCTGAAGAAGCATTTGCACATATTAAACGTTTACATTCAGAAGTGGAGTCAACTCCAAATGCAGGACCTATGGATCCTATGGAAGCCGCACAAGCAGTATTTCCATCCATGGCAAGAGCACTGCAAAAGTATTTAAGGGTTACACGACAGCAACCACGTCATTCCGTTGAGTCTATTCTAAATAGACTTGCCCGATGTTTGGCTCAAGATGCAGCACCACGTGCATTTTTGGAACCTTTTTTTGTAACCAGTCCTGTTTTATCAAATGAGAAAGAGAGACAAAAACGATCGCATCATTGGGCTTTAGTCTGCGAGGGAGAATTACCTTCACGATCACTTGCTAACGGTTGCGAATTTCAATTAAGGCAAGGTGAAGTAGCGCTTTTATGTACAGTATATCATTTACCCCATTTTCATCTCACCGAGCAACTCGCACATCCTAAATCTAATAAATTTTTGTTAAGATTAAATTCCGAAACGTCGGTCTAGTAACTTAAAACAGATAGCTCAGCTTTTTTATTTTTTAAAACGGGGGGGGGGGTAAAAGGATAATTTACAACCTCATATTTGTATTCTTAATGAATACAAAAGTTACTAAATATCAATAACTTTTTTACTGTATATATTTGACAAAAATCGTAATAGTGTATCTATAAGTATCGTGAATTAAATATAATTATAGCAAGCAAATGACACTAAAGCATGCAGAATATAATACTCATAAAAGTGATAAAGGTTTTCTAAAGTATATTTTGTAATGGAAAAAGTTTCGTAAAGAGCAACATAGGTTTTAATCTAATACAGTGAAATCTCGATCTACCATTCCTTGAATAACGGTTTTCCATATGTGTTGTTTATTTCATGCAATCCCAAATAATCCAATCCGGAATCGTATATTTTCGCATCTATGTTTTTTTGTATTTATTGTTTAGCTCAATAGGCATCTTTAAAAACGATATAAGTATCTCTGTACAAAATGCTCTCCTTAGTGAAATTATTTAATTTCTGTTTACATGTTTAGATCACTTAAAACTTCATTTTTAATGATTATTTATTCCATCAATTAGTACATTACTAAACAAAAATCAAATAAAACAAGGACCGCTTAAACGAGATTGTTTAAAGAACACAAACTTACTACTTACAAGATGTGAAGTATTAAGTGCTATTCTTTTATTTAAAGATTCCATGTTAGTATATTATTTGCTACTTAATTACATAGTATCTATGTATAAGGTTAGTCGTATATTTTTTATTTAATTGCATCGTTGCAATAATTTTTCTGACAACAATAACAAATGAAAAACAATAGAAATGAAACATTCTGAATAAGAAAATAGTACATTTTTATAACATATTTCGATGGCATACTGTTCAATTTATATACCACATGCAATTATGGATTTATATATGCATGAAAATTATATTTAAATTCATAACTTTATATTTCACAGAGAGGAGATAATTAATTGTAAACATCATGTAGACAGAATATTTCGTTTAATGTAATATGTGATTTAATACTCTATTTTTTATTTTAAATAATTAAATATTGATTTACTCACATTTAGCACTGAACAATAATACATTTTTATACGCATTTATACAATTTTCTATGTATTTATAATATTTTATTTTATATGTTTAAAATGCTATATGTCCTGGTATTATTTAATATAACCATTTTTACTGTATTAATTTTCAATTTTATACTAAAGTTTTGTACTGTTGTTTTACAACACATTTTTATTCTGAAAGGCTGATAATATTATATTGCATTTAATTGTACATGCTATTGAGATATATGTACAGTAAATAAGTATAATTCTTTGCATTCAAGTTGAAATATGTATATATGATATATATGGTATATACAATTTTATGAACGTATAATGTGCTGATCGGCATAATAACGAAACTTGTTACAAGAAAAGGTTGTTATATTGCAGTATTTTTTTTTGTATTCGATATTAACATTTGGATATTAAAAAGAGGTAATTGAATATAATGAATGCAAATTTATACATGCCTAACAAATGTTTAACATATCACAGTTTAAGTAGCAAAAAACGTATATCACTTGCCTCTACCTATAAATTGTATTATTTAATGTTGTAGTAAGTTAAGAATATTTGTGTCTAAGACAAAAGTATTCCGAATTTTATAATTTTGTTAGTATGCGATATTGTTATGGGTAGCCTTATCCATAAACCTTTTTTTTATTTATGTGTGAGTGTGATGGATGTATTATTAATAATTGGAATATAAGTTGACTGTATAGTACATATTAAATTTTTTGACATTATGTATTACATTTTTACTCTGTTCTATGTGAAATATAATATGTGAAAAACTTAATTTGATAAGACAGCTATATTTTGTAAAAAAAAGCACGCACAAAATAGAAGTCTAATATCATAAAAATGCTACATAAAAATAAATAAAAAACTTATTACTTCAAATTTTATTTATAAATCTCAAATTGTTTTATGAAGAAATATTTAAATGTAAGACATATATTTATAACAATATGTGAAAGATCGAAAATAAAATGTTTATTTCCTATATATTCCCGTTGTAGTAAATGTTTTGCAAATTTTGTTTCAAATAAAATTGTATACAAAAAAATTAAAAATTAATTCAAAAAGAATTTTTTACATTCTAATTTGTATATATTATTTATATAACATTTATTTAATATTTGTTTACAATTTACAGAATATATAAATATTATAATATAAAATAAAGCAATTACAAAATAATAATTCAAAGGATGTAGTGAAGTAATATATCTCTAATATGCGGCATATATTATTTCTAACAAGTTTTCTTTTTTAAAAATAACATAGTCTTTCTCCATAAATCGATTTTAAATAGGGACTTTCTGTACAAAGAGGTTCGGTGAGTCTTACGCATGCAGAAGAAAGCAATACAAAGCTCCTAATATGGCTAGCGATAAAAAGTCGGGAAAATCTTCAAAAGGTACGAAGTCCAATGCAGAAATATTATCTGAATTTCAAATGCTTCGCAATGAGCAAAGGACAATGGCTAATAAATTGTCAGAAATTGAAATGGAATTGAATGAACATAAGTATGTTTTCTAACCTATATCACCTTTTAAAGATTGCTATAAATCTGTAATTTTTTAAATATTATAAGGAGATAATACATAAGTTATGTAGAATTTTTACACAATAAAATTATACTACAATTTTTATTATAATAAATTTACTTAATTAATTATATATAGATCTTAAAGCAATGAGTATTTACAACTTTAATGATTGAACTTTTTAGGATTGTAATTGATACATTAAAAAATATAGATCCTAAAAGAAAGTGCTACAGAATGACAGGAGGTGTTTTATGTGAACGTACTGTAGAAGATGTGATGCCTGCATTGGTAACAAATAAAGAACGGGTAAGATGTATTTTATAAATACTTACAAAATTGAAAATTAAAAAAAGTTATTTAATTACGCATTAGAAATAAAATATTTTGTGGTTTGTAGTTAACTATAGTAATAGATGTTTTAAATGATCAACTAATGAAAAAAGGAATCGAAATAAATGAATTTAAAGAAAAGCATAATATCAAAATCAGAGGGCAACAGGACATACAACGACAAGGTGAAGAGAAAGATTCTACAGAAGCAAAAAGAAGTGCAGTTGTTGTTGATTCATCATTAAGCAATTATGCATAAAAATCAAAGTTTCTTGTTTATAATACATATTACATTTATATTTGAATTATACATTGGTATTTATTTATTAAATCTTCTATAAAAACATAGTTAAAATTTACAAAAATTCAATTTTTTAACAATTACATATTTTGTATAAAATAAAAAATACTCAGTCGGTTTTGTTTGATGACACTATTCTGATCTTAGGTAACCTCGTAAAGGTCATCAAAGACCACCATTTATTTTTTAAATGAATCCAATTATTTTTTTTTATTGTATATCCTTACAGCTAATTGTCTTAATGTTTTCAAACCGGTATGAAGACTTCAGGTGATTAGTGTATGTTATCAATATTTCAGGGTTCTCATAATTAATATACATATATATATTGTCAAGAAACATTAACATCAAATCTCAAATTTATGATCAGTGTATTGCCAATACATATAAAGGCTTCCGAAATATTGATATTACAATTATGTATATTGATCATCTGAGATCTCCAGTATAATTAAACAGTTTTTTGTTAATAACTTTTTCAATGAAGATCTATAGAACTTTACGCATCGCCGGAATTATTAGTTTACAAAATATTGGTACTAGTATGTATGTACATGTATTATATAAAATTTGAAAACGTATTATTACTATTTATCTTGATTTTCTACTACTACAATCAAAGCATATGTGTAACTTAAAATATTTTTAAACTTAAAAAGCTAAACAAAAATAAATTCGTATTAAAAATTGCTTAAAAATTTTGTATGTATGATTATTATCTTAAGTTATAATAATTCAATATATAAAATAAGATATATATACACACATTTAATAAATATTATAAGATTCTTATTTTTTGCTTACTTTTGATTAAATTTTGTTTTAATGTGAATTATTCATTCTTTACATCATTTGTCTACCTTCAAAAAAATGTTGAATTTAAAATAATATCAAGTTACAATTAAGCAAACTGTGGTATGATGTGTTTTATTATAAATTTGCATTGAACAGAAATATCTTTTCCTTATTAACGATAAAATAACATATTTAAATATTTTTTTCAAAATAAATTTATTTTGTGAAATACAATATAAACATAAAAATTATGTTTAGTCTTCCCTTAAAATTTTTGAAATACAATTTTATGTATGGAAAATTCGATTCTTATTTTTAAGAAGAGAAATCTACAGCAATAAAAAAGTATATAAATAAGTTTGAATTTTCTCATAAATTATTTATGAATAAAAATTGTGTTACCTTATGGATACATTTTAATATAAATTTACTACCTATAGTAATCACTATATGAAGATAGTAAATACAGTACATTATATGGATATAAAGGCACTATTTGTATTTATTACACAAACGTTAATGTTCACGATTCCATCTCCATACAGTAGCATCATCGCAGACGCACAATAAAACTGAACCATCTCTACTTAAACTAGTTTGACGTATAGGAGCAGTACATCTCGGATGCTGAAGCGAATAACACCGTGCTTGTCCAGGTTCATCAACTTCTAAATCCCACACATATGTCCTACCCACTTGGTTTCCTAGAGCTATTGTACGCTGCCAAAAATCCATCGAAAATCGTATAAACCATATATCACATTCTTTAAATTCAAATCTATGTAAAACTGTGGCACTTGTTTCTCCATTACGCAGCTGAGTATCTTCAAGACGTCCTGGTTTCCAACATACAATGCAATTTTCACAGGATTTACTTAAAATAAAATCGCCATACCATTTCACGCAATCAACATAATTGCGATGAACATCGCGTGTAGTAAAATCTGGAAAGTGTTGGAGTATGGAATCAAATGGTCTCCCATTACGACTGGGATTGCAATAATAGGATTGCTTTATTGCTTCTTGCATATCTTGTTTATCCAATGACCACAGTTTTAAAGCATGATCCATACCACATGAAATAATACGTTCTCCTTTCATGTCAAAATCTGCACTTAAGACCTCATCTCTATGACCTTCAACACCACCAAATATTGCTATGCATACATCAGTTTTTATATTCCATAATCTAAGAGCATGATCTTTTGATGCTGAAAGTAATATGTTTGCATCTTTGGGATGAATTTTTAATTCATTTATTGCATGACCATGTCCAATATAGTGTTTGATGCAAGTCATAGTTACAGGGCTAATAACTCTTATAACCCCACGTGATCCTGCCACTGCTAATAAAGGTTTACCGGAATCATCATAAGTCCAAGTACAAGTATAAAAATTTTCTTCTGGATCAGGATCTGCATAACATTGCCGTAACCTGATATTACCTCCTTCTGGACATTCATAAATACTAACACGATTGCTTCCTACAGAAGCAAATATTAATGGTTCACCTTCTTTCAAATGGTGATTAAATTGTACCCCAAATAATGGTTGCCCATGATCTTCCTTAACACTACAGCAATATTTATAAAGAGGTTTATCCATGCATGTTTTATATTTTGCTGTTTTACTTCTACGTCTTCCTTTTCTTCTATAACGAGCACTACGAGTGGGTGTATCACTACGATGAGTACCTGCTGTTGAATTACTACCAATACTACATTCAGTCTCATCGCTATCATTTTCACTATCTTCCTGACTGGAAGCATATGCTTGACTCTTGCTGGTTGTTCTTTTCATTTTATTGTTAACTGAACAGTTAAATTTTTTAAATTAATGTATTACTAGTCCATTAACAGGAACCCCACTTTTTATACCAAATATACTTTCTACTAAATTCAGTATTCTATTAGCTAATTGAACAGAACCATCTGGCTTCTATAAAAATAAAAATTAACATGATATAATCTAATAACTATTGAATGATTAATATAAAAAGAGTATAATAAGTTAACTTACAAAAATATTGGCACACAAAAGTCGAATATTATATTTTTCTCGTATTTTTGTTGACATATGACAACTCAATCCCATAACATTGGAGATACCTTTACAGTTTACTAGACATGCAGCTCCAGAAATTATATAATATTCATCTATAAGACCTATGTTTGTTTCTACCTTAAATAATAATATATTTCTTACAAACATATTTGATAATAAGGATTGAAATTATTAGTAATAAATTAAGTACTTACTTCAGATACAGATTGAGCAATTCCCCAATCAAAAGCAAAAATAATGAAATCCACTTCAAGATTAAAATTTAATTCTATAATTTGAGTAAGAATTTCACACTGATGTACTGAAATATGCCAGTTTCTTGCTTTTGCACTTTGATGTAATCCTTCAGTAATTTTGTCACACAACTCTGCAGGTCCTATAATCTACATTAATTTGTAACGTTATTTCTCATATTTTATGTATACCACCGCACTTTTCATTCATCTTTTTAAAGTTAATATAACCTTAGCAAAACAGGTATACAAAGTTTTGAATTCATGAACAAAATTACTTACATATTTTAAATAAATACAACTACTCAAAATATTTATATGATAAACTCATAACATAAATTAAATTTTTGTAATTATTTTGTTACAATATACAAAAATATAAACATATAATTCGAATCAGAATAAAAATAAAATACAATTTGGTATACCTCAAGATGAAATAAAATACACGTTTCAACTTTTCATTCTTAAGATAACTATATCTTGTTTAAAATAACTTGCATTTCAAATAATTCAACAGAATAAAGATAAATATGTAATGTACATATTTAAATATTATAGACGTACCAAGATAGAAACTACACAATCATTTTGTACTATACCATGATGCGTAAGAATCTTCGCCATATTTTATTTGCACAAAATGCATCGAAAGTATACACGTAGAAGTATAAAGTTTACATTGTATAGACAGGACGAAAGGACATACCCTTGCAAACGAAATCAACTTAAAAAAAGAAAAACAATATTTCATTCAAGAAGAATTAATACTAATCGCTTTCATTTGACAAGTTTTTGTTCATTCGGATTCGTAACCAACAGCAACGCGTATGCGCGGTTGCAACTTTTATGACGTCAAACATATATACACAGTGATTTTTTATTTTGTATAATTATTGAAAATGATCACAAAATAATTATATAAATAATTATTGAAAATGATCATAAGATAATAATGTAAATAATATAAAATTATTTTACGGAAATATGTTTTATAGAGAAGTATTCAGTACAATTTAGTTTATTTGGATATTTCGCGGGTACTCAATCTCCAAATATTTCAAATACATTTCACATAAATAAGATTTACCAACTGTTACGTACAAAATGATTCTACAACGATCAAAACTCCTAGGGAGTATGTAGGAATATTATGTGTAATTGGTACAAATGTACTCCGTTCAGGCAGGTAGAAAGTTTTTTTTTAAATTATTATTACAGAGGTTATTCAAAATTATTATTTATCCGCTCAATCTTTTTCATTGTGTTATAACAAATATTTAACATGGCACAGAAGAAAAGAGTACTTATGATATGTTTAGGTATATTGCAAAATACTTAAATAAATATGAATCTTAAAATATTGTGTGTACCAATGTGATTTCTGATTTATAGGTAACATTTGTCGTTCACCTATAGCGGAGGCTGTGTTTATTGATCAAATAAATAAATTAGGCATAAACCACTTATGGGAAGTGGAAAGCGCAGCTTTGATAGGATACCATACAGGTAAAAGCCCAGATCATAGAGCCATATCCACGTTAAGGGAAAAGGGTATCACTAATTATTCCCATAAAGCACGACCAGTGAGTACATTTTTATTACTTAAACTAATATCTTAATAATTCCTAATGTAATCTTGTTTAATACAGATCACTGAAGATGATTTCATCAATTTTGATTGGATATTTGGAATGGACAATAGTAATATTCGAGAACTGAATAACATGAAACCCAATAATGCTACTGCTAAAATTGAGCTTCTTGGGAATTATGACCCAGAAGGAGAAGTTATAATAAGAGATCCTTACTATGTACAAACTTATTACATATATTAAAGTAACAATGTAGTTTGTTAGATTTAAAATCATATTTTGTTTGCTACAATAGTTAAATTTGAATTACTTATTCCAGGAATAAAGCATAATCTATAAGAATTTCATTTACAGGATAGCAACAGTGCTGGATTTCATAAGGCATATGAACAATGTGTGCGAAGTGTAAAAGCTTTTTTAGATAAGCATACAGGTATTAACATTACTTTATAAAATTATAATGTAAAATATAAATATGTAAATATAATTTTTTTATTTTAGATAAAGCATTGTGATGAAAATGAAATTTAGGAATAATTACTGAATTTACAATTATTTAAATATTGTATATTTAGAAAATAAATATTTATTTTCATTTCTTTGGGAAGCTGTCATTACCAGTTGTGAAAACAGCTCAATCATTTCACCATTGATGTGTTGAAAATTGGTAACATAATTTCTTTTAAACTTTATTTTTGTTAGCACTAAATTGCAATTCATTATCATTATTTGTAATATATTATCTACATTGAATATCTTACAAACTTAAACAGACTGATAAAATTTAGTACTACAGAACAATTAAACAAAATTCAATTGTATTGTGACTGTAAAACATTTTACTTGCATCAATGAGTCACAAAAGTTGCTTAGTTTACGAAAATAACATCAATTCTGAGTTTTAGTTTTTGTGCTTATCATTTTACAACTTATAGTGGTTCATATACTACAGTAAATTTTACGAAATCAATAAAGCATGTACTTATGTAAGATATCGATTACGAAGAAAACAGTTCCGGAATTGTGTATTATCTCTTGAATCATATGACGCAAAAATGCGTTGCACAAGTGGTCTGTTTCGTACTTTGTCTGTCGTATTAGTTTATTGCTGTTAATTTTGTAAAACAACTATGCTATAGAAGATATGTATACATATAAATATTTTGTTCCACAAGGTTTTTTCACATAACCTTAAAAAATACTGTAAATTACTGGTACTTTTAATAAAGAAATATAATTGTTCATTGTTCCAAAGATAATAGTTAACAATATGCCTCAAAAAAGGAAAGTATTAATGGTATGTTTAGGTATGTTAATGAATGCTAATCAATATTTAAGTGTGCTAAATACAAACATAGTTTCTTTCAAGTTTTTAAACTTTCAATAGGAAATAGTTGTCGTTCTCCAATAGCAGAAGCAGTATTTAATGTTCAGCTAGAAAAATTAAATCTTCGTGATTTTTGGGAAGTAGATAGTGCTGCTCTTTTAGAGTATCATGTAGGTAATGATCCAGAACCTAGAGCTATATCTGTACTTAAAAAGAGAGGTATTACACATTATACTCACAAAGCAAGACAGGTAAATTAATTATGTTTTTCGAGTATGAGAACAGAAACCATATTAGTTTATATGTTTTGAGATTACGAAAGACGACTTTTATAAATTTGATTGGATACTTGGAATGGATAGTGGAATTACTTATGATCTATGTCAGATGCAACCAGAAGGTAGTAAAGTAAAAATCGAACTCCTTGGAAAGTATGATCCAAATGGAGAATTAAATATACGAGACCCGTTATTTGTAAATATTATTTGGTATTAATTGTTGTTCATAGACTAGTATAATGTAGTTTAACTTGCTTACTTATAGGATCATAAC
Source organism: Megachile willughbiella (assembly GCA_945859595.2). Taxonomy (NCBI): domain Eukaryota; kingdom Metazoa; phylum Arthropoda; class Insecta; order Hymenoptera; family Megachilidae; genus Megachile; species Megachile willughbiella. Next base: position 9,815,844 of record OX243803.1, on the reverse strand, counting down.
AGTGCTGGCTTTGAAAAAGCGTTTGAACAAGCTACAAGAAGTATAAAAACATTTCTAAAACAACACACAGGTATATTTTTGTACCATGATGTTTGTCATAAATTTTTTTTTGAGTGATATATTAATCACAACATAAATTTTCTTTGTAGATATTGCAACTGAAGAATCAGATTAATTGTGATTAATATGTTATAGTTCAAATGAGAGTTATTTATCAAAAATAAAATAAATGTGAAATATGTAAATGCAAAAAATATATGTTATTTTCATTTAACTTTACATCCATTTATATAAACTGCAGTTATATTACGATCATCTCCAGAATATATAAATTTTTCAAATCTTTCTATCACAGTATTATTTTGAAAATTATTTAAAAGTCCAGTACTGGTATCCACAATAAGAGCATCGAATTTTTTACCCACCTCAAAATTTCCTATTTCATTTTGCATTGCAAGTGCTGAAAGAAAATAAAAGGTAGAATATACTAATATCACAAGGATGTTTCCTCTGATTTTATAAACCATACCAGTTGCACCTCCTAATGTAGCCATATGAAATACGTCTATATAATTAAGTGCCTTATAGTTATTTCCACTAAGATGCAAATGTTGTGATAGATGTAAAGCAAATTTCATTGTATCTAAAATGCTACTACATTGTCCTCCTGCAACATCTATAAATTAATAATATATTATTGAAGTGAATTAAATAAATAACATTATTCATATCTGCATACTAAATGAATACAAAATGTTTTCTTACCAGTTCCAAGACCAAGTTTCACTCCCATATTTTTTAACTTCCTAACATTACACAAACCACTTTTCAAACAAGTGTTTGATGAAGGGCAATGAATAACTGCTGTACCTCGTTCTTTCAATAATGCAATTTCATCATCTGAGAGATAAATTCCATGAGCTAATACTGTCTAAAAAAAGATTAGACTTTTTAAATATTTAATACCAGATAAGGTATAATAATAAAAATAATTATATGCATACAATAGTTTGATGTACCTTGTTAGTAAGAAGTCCAGCTGCATCATATACAGCTGAGTATGAAGAATATTCAGGAAACTTATCTTTTACTGCTGTTATTTCATTTAAGTTCTCGGATACATGACTCTACAATATGGAAATAACTGAATATACATCTGTTCATGAAATATTTTTGGAAACTCTTAAATAGGAACATGATTTTATGTAATACCTGTACATGAAGATTTTTTTCTTTTGTTAGTTTTCCTAATTGTTTCATTAATGCCATGTCACAACTTAGTGCAAACCTTGGTGTTATAATTGGTTTTACAAGAGGACTCTATAACAAATGCATATGTAGAACAATTGTTGAAATTTATATGAATTGTATAACTTTATATTCGGTATCCTACATTTAATTCATTAATTTCTTTTATAAATTTATTGATATTTTTTATAGAATCTTCTGTATTTTCATAATAACCATCATTGCGATTTTCATTCATACTTATTTTTCCAATAAGAGCACGTTGCCCTAGTTTTATAACTTGTTGTCCAAGTATCACAGATGCTTTCGTATAAAGTGATGCAAAATAACATGCTGTTGTTGTACCTTGCATTATAGTTTGTTCCTGTAATTGTTTTTTCATATTATTTTATTCTTTTGGTACATTGAATTTCTACATTAAAATTCTGGTACACTAAACTTACCACAACTTTGTGAAATACCCGTTGAGCAAAATCTTCATCTGTATATTTTCTTTCTAATGGAAATGTATAAGTTTCTAGCCATTCTAAAAGCTCTTTATCATATCCAATTCCTATATTGGGAAGCTGGACAGCATGAATATGACAGTCAATAAATCCTGGTATTAGAAACTGATTGCTGGAGAGAATAATCACATTTTCATCTTCAATGTCAGTTGGTGTTGAATTTATTATTATGTTACTAATCTAAAAATAAACAAATATATAAATATATTCTATATTTTTTCTTTTATTTCATTAATACCTTTCCATTCTCAACATAGATTGCACCATGATCAACAACAATCAATTCTCCCTGTTCGTTAGTATGAATAAACGAACCAATAAATACTTTTTTTAATGCAGACATTGTTTATTGTACCTATAAAATTTTCAATATTTAAAATTTGATAGAAAATAGTTACAATAAGTTTAAACGCTCAGCACCTCTACATATTTTATACTACTTCTTCGGTTACTTATCTACTTGTTATTTACGTAAAACATCAATTTATCTTTAAATTATTTAATACGTATGTAACAGGTGTTTGAATATTTTTACGGATATATCTATGTTTACATATACTTCCAGCGACTATAGCATGTATTTATATAGTATAGTCTTCACCACGAAATAGCGAGGTCATAAATTTTCTCAAAAGTCGCATACGAAATTCAAATAGAGTTGACATTTGAGTCTGGACTTTTTTGAGAACTTAAAAAGTTGGAGATTTGATTTTATCCGATATCATGTTTACTATCATGTGACAAAGGTCCATTTTACAAATATGCTATTTTACGATAGAGACTCTAATGCATATCGATTTAATATAAACATTAAAAGCGAGTGCTGATAGTTACTCTGCGAAGTAATAGATAATATCGTGCAAAGTAATAAATAAATTATTATTAAAAAAATGAGTGGTAAGAAAGAACAAAAATCAGACAAAATGATAGACTCTCACCGAGAATATTTAGATATGGATACCGACGAAGAAGATTTTGGGCGGCAAGGTAAATGTTGAATTCCGGGTTGTGGAATTAAAAACAACACTTTAAAACTTATAAGTTTATTTGACAAACGGTAAGAACCGCACGCTGGTACTGACTACAGAAATCTGACAAGAGTTTTTGCTTACAAGTATATATAAGGGTAAGAGTGGGTAATCGCTGGTCAACAGATGATTAAGGTACAAGTGACAGGATGAGTAACAGGGTACACGAGGCTAGATGAGCAGGAACTATTTGTAAGATGTGTTTACGTTAAGATATCTTGTTGGTGATGAGTTGGTCATACAACATAAATTATATACACAGTTTCGAAAATTATTTATGAAAATAAATAAATAAATTATTCTCAAATATTTTTAGAGATTTTCACGATTAAAGTCTACAATTTAATTGAATTATTATTAATCTCTCATCAATTATTTAATTTTAAAATTCGTAAAAAGATTCGAAAGACAATTTTAAAATCAATAGCGATAGATATATTCCTAAGTTACGTGGTTTCTCAAAAAATATACCAATTTCTATTAAAAATCAGTTAGTTTCGATTCAAAAACATAATCCCACAAATGAAACAACAAATGCAAGATACTTAACTGTATTCCAGAGTCCCTCGAAGACGAAGAAGAGGTTTCTTTAGAACCCGAAAAACCAGTATTCAACGAAGAAGAACTAACTACTTTAGTTAGTATAAATTTTCCCGATGCAATTTTTATATAAGAGTGATAGCTCAAGGTCAACTACACGCGCTTAATAACCACAAAATGAAGTACAAAATGAAACGATACGTACATGTAACGTTAAAATTTGAATATTTACGATAAATATTGAGCACTATTAAATTTGATATTTTTCTTTCTTAGTAATTAATAACACGATTTCGATAACACGAAAGGATACAAACATACAATAATATTTGGATACCAGACGTATTTTATCAAATATCTGGATATCAGAACGAGTAGTATCAACCTAATACGAATACATATAACGAAAATTAAAATTATTTATTGCTTTCACATTAATGGAAACTACAGAAGTCACAACTATGATTAGATAATACTGTAGAAGTGATAACGCTTTGAATGGTCATCTCACAGTTGATGAATCATTATTTTAATTAACTTCGCTTGCGAGATGATTTATGGCGCGTTTTTCAAGGTGCACTTTTCAACTTTTTCGTTTGCACATTGATGACTTCGTATATTGTATATTTATTTTTTGAGAAATTTAAGTTTTTTATCAACAGACAGTTCTCACAATGATCTATGAAAATCACTATTTCTTAAATGACTCATGTTTGTTTTATACATTCGTTCAAGATCTTTTTTACTGCAAGTCTCTTAATTCATTGTTCTAATTACAGAATGTTTGAGTTTGCAGATTCTAATTTGTATTGCTGAACGATTCAAACTATAGTTGAATTTGTAGAAGATAATACAATGCGTTTTATATTATTATACCTATTTATTTCGAAAATTTTGTGCATTAATTGCAAGTTATCGAATATATTTACAGGTGAATTATGTAAAAAATTTTACGATAATTCCCGTTGTTTGCGATCCAATATGGAATGAAGATTCGGACAAAGTAATACGAGACTATTTCGAGAACCCATCGCACCTGGTGCTAAGTACATTCTACGAGGAAAATAAATTGCAAGCTGTTTTAAATGTCCCTACATACGCTCCCAAGGGATTCACATACTTTTTAAGATCATCGTGGCAGATTTATACGCCAGAAAATTTTTTAAACACCGTTTCATTCGGCAGTATCAACGAAAGTTTTGAAAACTGTGTTTTAAAGTTTATGGAAAATGTTTATGCACCATTTGCACTTCGCTGCGACGATTATTCATCATGTATCCACTTTAATAATTTTCTTTTAACGAAGTAAATGATCTGCTTTAATTGTTTTCTTTTTTACGGATCAATTACTTACATATACTATTATTGCTTTGTTTTTTATAACTAACTCGTGCGAAATATTTCTGACTTTTATCAATTTTATTATTTTTATTATCGTAGCATTAAAACTGCAATTTTCCATAACAAACAGTTCTAAGAAACGATCTGTTTTTAAACTTGCACGAGTTTATCGTACACCTAACCGAGGCAATTTATAAACCGATGGGTTTGACTATTTTGTACGTGCCAAAGGAACGTTTGGAAATATTTTCGAAATTATCTAGCAAGAGCGATTATTTCATAATGGGTGAAAATCAGACTACGACTATCTCGGAAGAAGATGAAAGAAAGCGGAAGATGGTCAGCAGATTAGAGAAAATAGTTTGGCACTGGATCAGACAAATGCGCGAAGTAACAGCAAGAACATCGGCGATAAGAACAGTTAATATTATAAAGGATGAAGTAGACCTTTGCAACTCGGAACGTTAGTTTCTTATTAATCTTAATTTTCTATACAACGCGTTTTACATTACCATATAATATTAACTTACGTTACTCTTGTATTATTACTTGCAGATTCAAACTTAAAGCAATTGCAGGCTCAACTTCTTAATCCAGAAGTACGATTCATCATTGAGCTACTCAAAGACTTGCGTTCCCCCCTAGCGATAAAATTTGAGAAATTAACTATGCTTGTCGACGCGAAATTAAAAGAAACCTCGTCAAATTTAACGTACCTAAACGTTTTATATGGTTTTTGTAAAAATTTCAATATTCCGGAGAACGTTGAAAATTCGGTAACAGAAGCTTTACTTTTAATAGTGTTTATTTGGACTGAATCACCGTTCTATTCTACCACGTGAGAATTAGAACTTATACTTAACATGCTTAACAATTAGTCTATTTAAAATGAATGTTTACTTTAAACAATTTATGCCTCAAGTTTAATATTTTTCAGGAATAGGATAGAAACTCTTTGTCAAGCATTGAGTTCGCAGATAATACATCAATGTAAAGAATACATAAAGCTGGATGTTATTTTTGAAAGCAATTCAGAGATGGGTATACAAAATCTGGAAAAGTGTATATCTTGCTGCGACGTTTATAAAACAGTTTACAATAATGTACGTAAACAATTTCGTTATTGGAAATTGTTTAATTTTTATAATATTTTTAGATAGTGATAAACGTTATTCCTCGTATAAATCCTGCTAAAAAATGGGGTGCAAATAATGGCGAAGTATTTGATAAAATTGACGCTTTTAAACAGAGATGCAGCGACGTTATCGAAATTTGTCAAGCTTTCATTGTATTCGGAAGGTATTTGTATAAGATTAAATCGTGAATCACTTCAATGATTATATGTACTTGTTATCTTTGTTATACTTCAGATTTAACAAAGTAGGATACATCGGAAGTGTCAAAGGAACCGATTACGAAGCTTACTGGCGAGAGATTGAAAATTTGTTTTACGAAAGTTTAAACGAAATTATAGCGGTTCGTGATATCATATTCGATGTTACGAGATCCGTATGGCTTAGAAAAATTAAAAAATTTCGATGCATGATACTGCAATTAGAAAATATGACGATAAATCTGATTAACGATATGTTCAAAGACGTTAAAAATGTAGAAGAAGGTATCGAGGCGATTTTTGCTTTCCGAAAATTTGAAAAAAGAGAAAATTTGAGAGAACTTCTGCAAAATAAACGGATACAGGTTTAGCATATTACATATATCTACCTGTTTCTTTAACAAAATTCATTTATGCTAAATACACAAAATTCACAGGTGTGGAAAATTTTTAGTAACGAAATCGAATACTGTTATACCAATGCGATTGACGAATCGAGGGAGAAAGCTGTTATTAATACAGAATTGTTATGTATATTCCAATATTTAAAACGTCAATATTCTATAATGGCGAATGCATTGAATTGGGTAGGAGAGTATGGCGTTGAGAAGTGAGTAAAATGATCGAAATTATTTAAACACATTTATTGAAATGATAGATCTTCATTTGAAAGTATCTTATTTAGTTACGCTAAACATCTTTTTTTTTTAAGTATAATTTTACTACATTCGTATCGCTAACAGGACGTATCATGCATAATTTTAGGAGTATCTTACAGCAATGCGAATATGTATTAGATGTAATTGACAAGAGAAGAAAGATGTTTAACATTTACAATAAAAATGGAACACGCTAATGAAGATCTGTGCTATTGGAATCACTACGAAACTAAGAGCGTGGATAATTTCTGTCGAAAAAAAGAATGAAAAATAATTTCATTGCACTAGTATGGTAGGCTTCCATGGAGAAAATGGCGACACAGAAGATAAACTTTTAAATTTAGAACTTAGACATTTGGAAAGTTAGGAATTTGAGAATTTAGAAATTTAGGAATCTGGGAATTATTGGAAATTTGGAAACAGTAGAAAATTTGAGAATATGGTAGACTGACTTATATATAACTTTTTAACCAAAGGAAGCCTACACACAGCTGTGTGCATTACACAAAATAATGCAGACCAATATTATTTAAAAATTATATTGTTATAATATTGGACGGGGTACTATATTTATAACATTTACACTTTACATATATTATTTTCGTTTTAATTTCAAATATATATCATTAGATAATCCAAGGAAATATTGGGATGTTATTCTTTTTACAATTTATTACTTACGAAATTTTATATTACTTATATTTGTTCAGAATGTTATAACAGCCTTGTAATGCAATTCACGTCGTTATTAATATTGTTCTACCTTTTTTCCTCATTTAAACTCCTAAATAATATAGCATACATAATGTGATGAAGATTTATGCTATACGAATTCCTTCTTATCAATCACCCTGCCTTCATTCTTAACAGTGTAAAAATAAAGTTTATAATATAATCGGCATAGGATGAAAGAGAAATGTTAGATGGCACTTTACACATTGTGAGGTATTTGAATAGTAACTAAAGTAAATATTATACTTTAGTGATTTACTATATAAAAATTATTTTACATAAATTATTAAAAAATTTGTAAACATTAACAATAATAATTATAAATTATTCTTTGTTAAATAATTGATTATAAACTGATCAGTCAATAAAAAAGATATTGCAATTAATATCACATAAAGTAAGAAAATAAGATTACAATATTGAAAGATTTATTTGTAAATATAATCTTACAACTTCTTTATAGAGTGTATCTTCTGCATTAAAACTAATCAACTTTGGGAATTTTTAACGTTAAATTGAAACGTATATAATGTCTATAGCAATTTTAATTTCTTATTTGCTGTGAAATTTCAGAAATCATTTTAAAATCCAAATATTTGTCCACAATATAAACTGAACTAATTGCTATTGTTTGCGATTATTATTTAATTCATAAAATTTCATTCCTACTTTTAAATAATTTATCTGTATTTAGGCACAGCATTCATACTTTCATTTTCTAATATGTCTATTAGTACCTTTTACATACTGTGGTCCCTTAAGCAACTCTGAATATGACTAAAAGTGAAAGATGGATATAATTTGGTACTTTACCTTATTAAGATATATGTTGCATTACATTTTTACATTTCCCAAAGTTATAGTAATTACACAGAACATCCACATGGTATATATTATATATATAACTTTATAAAAAAGGAATATATTAATAACATAAAACATGAAATGCAATTAACGAGTAATATTAGATATAATCCATTTATGGCAATGTACATATATAGGGTAATCTATGTAATTAATAATCTCTGCTGTACTATTATATATATGTATAAACTATACAAATAATAGTATTAATATAATTATTTTCAAATACATAACAAATACAAAAATGCTTCTGAAGAGAATAAGAAAAATAGTATCATATATTAAGTACTATATAACAAATATAGGAAAACGAGTAAATGCATCTGTATTTACGAATGTTAGAATATATATGTAGGCATATTATAAAAAGTTATAATACGATCACAAAATAGGCTGTTAAATATGCACAGAAGACTACAGATTTTAATATTAATAAAGAATTTAATAAGTCAACATTAGACTGTAGAAAGTACTATTGATATAACCTTCTAGAAAAGAAATGTATACTACCAATTCTTCAGTGAATCGTTTAGTCATACGATTTCAATGATAAAAAATATATAAAAATAGACCTATTAATATTGCTGAATGTATTCTAAAAATAATATAGTAAGAATAGAATAGCACCATTTGTAAGTTTATTTAGATTTCATAATTCTAAGTAGTATTTATATTACAGTGAACTGTATTAACTTCAGAAGTTCAACATAGATTACCCTATAATTATTTGAGTATGTTTACTTAGGAACTATTATAAAATTTATACATAAATATTATGTACATTCACTTTCTAATTTTGATTATCGTAATACTGTAATCTACCATTCACTTAGAGTTTAAAGAATTAGAACACTCTTTTGGCACAAGTAACTTAAACAATAGTACGTATTTGGTTTCCTTTTTGTTCTACTTACTTTTAATAGAATTTTCAATTTGATGCAATTACTAGATTTTCTTGTCCACTGGTTACCGTAAAAATTGGACTACTCGGTGAATCTTTATAATCCAGCAATTCGCTATCATCGCTAAATGAGCTGGTGTCTGGAGAACAGATTTGCTCCAAACGCGATGGTGGCAAAAGAAATATCAGTGAAATGGCTATTATCATATGCCATACACTGTGAACATACTGAAGAATAAAAGAAAAGATATTATGAGCAAAATGTTTTACTTATTTGGTAAAAATTTATGTGTCGTTACACATACCTGATAATTAGCTTCCGTTTCAACTAAAGAAAACAATAGTAAGCCGACTGTTGCCAACATTAAACCAGCTAATAACTTTGATATTCGATCAGGTTTTTTCCATTTTTTCAGTTTGAAACAGCGATAAGCATATGCTCCCATCTACAAATTTTCGAGCAACAAATAATATTGCCACAAATTTTCTCTTATGTTACTTACTGGTATCATAATGCCCATTCCTAGAGGTACCAATATACTGGTTAGGCCCGTCTTATTGGATTCCACCCCAAAAGCTATTATAAGGACTCCAAACATATGACATAATGATACAAAACGAGTAGGTATTTCAGCCATCGCGACAAGCGTTACCCAAAATGCTAATATGCTTGAAAAAAAGTCGCTGTATTGTAAAACCTATAAAAAATTATATAATAAGGATATTCTGTTTGTAATTTAAAGAAAAATCACAGAACTATTGTTAAAACCAAGCACTTTACGTACTTCATATTTAGCAACACAATAAGTCAGAACATGTTGATCACAAGCATGGTACAAAGACGAAAAAAGCATAGTTGCCAAATACACTAATCCTTCGGTATATAATCCGCGCTTAACAGCTAAGTATATAGCAGGTATGAAAAAACCATTACTTAAAGTGAGCATCATTGTTGTTATAAGAAGAGAAGACTCTGAATTGGCATTGGTAGCATCAGTGCATCCCCATCCTTTGTATCCTGTAAAAATGGAACATGTTAGCACATTTCAAGAAAAATATAAATAGTAAAAAATATTTATAAATAAAAATCAAACCTTCGAAACATTTACATGTTGTGTAATAAAGAATATCTCGATGAACTTCTTGACAAACACCGTGATGACCACACGGGTAATTTCCAGGAAATACGCATTGCCTAGTTCGTATATCCAATGATACTAAAATCTCTTCCATTTCACAGTTTACAGGTCTCCTAATTTTTTGATAATATCATTTCTGCATTTTTTTATTAAGATTTAATTATGATTTCAATGTATCGCCTTACCCATTAAAATGACACGATGCGTGTAAAGCAATATACCAAGTATCAGGTTGTGGATACGGTATTAATAAACTTGCATCGTGTTTGTCAAATGAAGATAAATTCATTAACATCCTTGAATTTTCACATACGATGTTGCCCATAAATCTATCTGGAATGCGTCCACGGCGTATACAAAGTATAACTTTAACTAATTGCCTTGTTGCAACCTAAACAATATAAAATTAATTGCAGCTGACTTAAATGTAAAATTATATACAAGAATTTCTGTTATTATCGTTTACCTTATCCATCTCCAAATGTACACTTATATCCAGTGTACCACCAATATCAACCAATGGTAGGATATCAAACTGTGTTACTACTGGATGTATATCAGTTAACATTACCCAAGAAGTTAACCATTCTCTACCCTACAAAATAAATATATATGTATATATATTTTCTATATTTCAATAAAGAATGCATAATTATATACATTAAACGTTTCACACCTGCAATAAATAAACACCAGAAAATGTTTGTGAGTGCTTAATTCTAGCCAGTTGATATCTTGGAACACATGGATCGTCCAAATCTTCATCTGACATACGAAATTCATTTTTGATAAGATCAACTCCATTGTATGATTTATTACTTTTGTTTTCATCATGATGTAAGTGTTTTGTTAAATCCTTCATGTGCAATTGAGCTAATGCTTTAGAAAATGAAGGTGCATCTAAATATTGTCTTACAAAAGACTTCTCTGTTATTCTGATTGGACATTCTGAAAATAATATGTAACAAAAACAATTTATAAAATCAAAGATAATATTAAGAGAGTATTGTAGATAACAATTACCTGAAGTAACAACTTTTACATTTACTTTAATTATACTATCTGAAATAATCATTAAATAGTAATAGCTATCCTCATAAGGAGAAGGTTCTGTAAAGACATATGAATCTAACATAGTAAAATTTCCAATTTCATTTTGTTCAGAATAATTAAAAACAGGTAGAGAGCGTCCTTGCAAAGCCATATTTTTAATGCAAACTTCATGGACACTATGAGATGTATATACAGTAAAATTACAACCCCAAATATGTACACGAAACTTCCATGTCCCTGATGGTATATATATTCTATAAAAAGATTTGGAATATTAGGAATTTTTAACATTATTAACAAATAAAATATAAATAATCACACTTTTTACTTGTAATATGAAGTAGTTCCTTTTGTTTTTAATGTAAACTGGTAACCAATAGGTATATTTTCAATGCTATTAGTTTGTGTCCAAATAGCTACAGAACCTATACTGTAATGGCATTTATGACCAAGTCCCTAAAATATGAAAGATTACTATTGAACAATATTTTTATAATAAAAGTAAATATATACCTGTTGTTGCACTTTCTCATCCCAATGGGATAAATATGCCCCAACAAACCAATCTCCAGCTTCTGGCCCATACACTGGTACAATCGCAGTAGTTTTTGGTTCAAATGTTGTAACTGCAGAGACTACTATTGTATGATTACGTTTGGGATACATATTATTAGGAAACGTATCATTATTTACAGATATCACAGGGTAACTGCCCCATTGCAAATATCTAGAAATTATATTAAAAATAAATATTGTATCATAACACACTGCATTTGAAAGGCAACACGACAAAGTAAATATTTACATATGCACTTTTCTTTCTGGGCAATCTTGTCTATCCATAAACGCTGCAAATTGCCAAGTAGCTCTGAGCACCTCCTTCGGAACTGTATAATGAAACATCGCAATATCTGAATAACTTTTGAACGAATGTAATAATCCTTCTTGACTTGCTTCTGGCATGGTACATTCCCTTGCTACAAATATAGATTATTTATAAAAGACATATATTTAGATAATTCTCATACAACATTAATATCAATGCTTTTAATAAATTAAAGTCAGTAAAAATACAAATATCATTACTGAAATATTGATGAGATGTATAAATGAATTGTTTAAAAATTTACCTGGAAAAAGAAGCAATATTAAAAGAACGTCGAACTGGAGGATCATGAGATATCGCCTTGGAAAATAACATATCGGAAGCATGATAATTCTTTTTGACATCACAAAAAAATGAAAATTTCTTTTGATCCGATGCCTCCATTCACTGCCTATTAATTGTCTATCATTTTCTCGGTGTTGTGTTAACTGTACATTTTGCACAGACGATAGAAAACCGCGACTAGACCGCAGTGTTTGCGTATTTAGTCGGATAGTTTATATGGGTCTCTTTCGATCAGCTGTAGCCATGTAGTAGACGACATATACAAATAGGAAAGGGTGGAGTGGATACAAGGGATGGTGATTTTACCGGCAGTCTAACATAGACATCACCGCGATATTTTAAACTTTGAATATCATAATCAAAAGAAACAAATACGTCACAGAATACTTTTTTAAAAATTGATTTTCTTGTACAAAAGTGCTCATAACTTATAGTTACGTTTTTGTGGTACGTTCATTTTCTTCTATTGCTGTAATTAGTTCGTAATTGAATTTTTAAAAGATAATATCTTTATTTTGATTGAGCTTTTATTTTAGGAACGAAAATATACCTCTGTCAATGATGATATAACTTTATAGTTATTGCACAAACAAAATGTTTACATAAAGATTCTACTTGAAGATCTATAAGCTATCTATGCTCTAAATAGTGACTTTATGATATGACATTTTTATCTCCTTGTATCCATTTCTAAAATGTGGGTCCTGACCTACTAATACACATGCTAAATATCTAATAAACTTATTATTTCATATAATTTTATACTATGCGCTTTATTAAAATACATTATAATATAAATATGTAACGAGTTTTATTAACATTTATCATTCAATATTCGACCCGACTTTTATATTACTCGAATGAAAACATTATTGTACAATTCGTAGATGTTGCAGAAGAAAAAATTTGTATAAAAAGGGAAAGTTATAACAACCTTTCCTATATCATTTACATTATCTCAAGAACAATAAAAATGCTAATAACTGCAGACTAAGTAATCAAATTACGTACAGAAAATATCACTTCACTGCTTCCATTACTCTATCTAAAATAAATGTTTTCATCTACGACACGATAAAGTATCACTACCTAACTGAACATGAACTCAGAACATCTGTATAGATTGATAACTTAATAATAAAGCAATATAGTTAATAACCGACATGCACAACACATGATTAAATTTCAATATCTTCTTCTGCAGCTGGTAGAATTACCGACGTCACAGTTACAGGTTTCGCCTTCGATTTCTTGCAAAGTAAGATCTCTACCTTTCCCGATATTATGCCCTTCAAAAGTGCTTTAACGACTAAAGGAATCGGAACACCGCTTGGCAACAATGGCACATCTAACACTCGTGGTTTCACATCCGTATTTTCGCTTCTACAGACGATGTACATATCCGTATCGGATAACTCGTCGGATATATTCGTCAGCAAGATACGAATTTGATAATTCGGACCTAATCCTAAAACAGTTGCTTCCATGGTGATCGGATGAGGATCCGTATCCTGATTTTCGTTTAGAGATTCGAACGCTTTATTAGCTACCGTTAATCGCAACCGAAGAAGACCTTGTTGAAAAGCAGTGTGGATCTTCTTTGCTTCTGATCTTTCTCGAACTGTTTGCTCCATAAACAGCTTCGTTTTCTTTGGTATCAAAAATTTGGACCCGTCGTTTGGTGCGGAGGTGATCATTGTATTATGTACACTGAAATCCGCGGTTCGTTTTAGAATTTTTACGCATAGACCACCGCCTACGGTGACCATCGCCATGGTCCGCTCCTCTTGACCCATTTTACCATACTGTATTAACAAAATAAAAACAACAGAAATTATATTTTATGTGTTAATAATGATAAATAACAAATTTTGTTATTTTTATCAATATCTGGACCTCAGCCTGTTAAACGCTGTTGTCCCTAATAATTAATAGAAGCATTACCTTCATAGCAGACACTGGTTCCATAATCTTCAGCGTGTCTACATGGTGTTTTCCATCGTACACACGAATACCGTACCCAGCGGTACTCACAGCGAGCAAAGAGAGTCCACTTTGGGGTACTGGTAAGCTCACTGAATCCAAAATTGCCCCAGGAACATGAACATACCAAAGTTTAATTCCCTACACAACAAATTCATCAATTTCTCTCTGATCATTCACAGTTTAAATATTAATTAATTACAAGAATTAAACAACGGTGATACCTTTCTGGAAAAACCAACTAGGGTACCATCCATAACAGCAGCCACAACACCATCATTACTAAGGGTTGAAACAGCTACAGCAGGTGCTGATAACTGTTCCCAGAGTTTCACAGGACTTCCTCTTCGTATCGTACCTATTTTACCGTCTCTTCCAACAATTAATATCCTGCCATCACCTGTCCATAAGCCAGTGCAGGCAAATGCGACTGGTGGCCATTTCACCGAGTGTTTATCCATTACGGTGAACGTTCTGCAATATAAACCATACTCTATTGTTATATTGTTACATTGTTGAAACACTATTTTCAACTAGAAAATCATTCGTTAAAAATTACAATGTATATCTTAATTAAAAGAAATTTAATTCTTAGGTAAAGGAATTGAAGTATGAATTAAATATCAATTGTTAATCAGTGCCCAAAAATGATAACTAATTATTTTAAGCCATGGTTCAAAACTGCATTGTGTAAGTAGAACCAAGTTTTTACCGAGGATCTAAAACGAGAACTTCTCCAAATTCCGTGCCAAGTACAAGACATCCACTGGCTGGATTGTTCCAAGAATCTCTTCGTATAACAGAAATCGCAGTCAAAGCGTTACTTTTAATAAGAGGAATTCTCTTGTACTGTTCCACGAAGCTGGGTCTCAAGTTTGGGTCCATAGACAGAAACTTCAATGTTCGTGGCGAGATAAATGCCGCTCCAAGCTCCTTCAATAGTAAATCCAACTCGTTGGCTAACGTCAATATATTTAATTCATCCTCTAATCCAGCCTTATGCCAAATCTGTGAACAAGTTTATTAATTTCAAATCGAACGAAACAATGAAAAGACTTTTCATACTTCGCGTTCTTTTGGATGCACGTCGATGAAGGGTAACGTGTACTTGAAATATGGTCTCATGTTTTTGAAGATGAACACACTGGATCCAACACCCACACCTAACACGGATGATCGAGGTTCTCCGTTTTCCGTGTAAAAGCCGACCAATCCGCAAGGGGCATTCACCATATTGTGCTCTGTTACTTGATCACCACCTTTGTAAACTCGTATCTGATACACAGTAATTATGATCTGTTACATATATTATCGTATAAACATAAGGTCGTTTGTAAAATAAGATGAAGAATGAAATTGCATTAGGTTTACAAAGGGATCGAAAGACTCGACAAAAATGCACATTCTGTAAGGATCACATTATTTTCTAAGAAAGTCTTTTCTCTTCTAGATTTGCAGAGCTTAACAGTACAACAAAATCAAATATAATATGTGCCTCTTTCTCAAGGCCTCGATTACGAAACATTACTTTAGAAGAATTAACAGCAAGTGTTCCTAAGTCGACGCAGACGAGTCTTGCATCCCCATCGCCTGTGACATCGAGCATATCAACCCCATTTGGCAAAGTATACAATTTGGCTCCTGGTTCCCAAAGTGCTTCGAGCCATCGACTTGCACCGAGACCGCTCACGTTATGTTCGGCTCTGAAAAAAAAATCAAAATATGCGTGAAAAGTTGTTGTAAAATAATGAAATGTAAGTACATCGGTTTTAGGTTGCTAAGAAATCATTTACAACGGTCATCAAAATTGTTCATTTAAGTTATCGAATTATTTAATTACCAAATGATAATTTCTACATTTTTATTTCCCAATTTCCATACTTCTCTAAATTTTCAAAATTGTAAATTTATGAACGGTTCGATATGTATCTTTAAATTTCTGAATGACCAAAACTTCTAAATTTCGAAGTTTAAAACCTTGATACTTTTATAATACATATTTTGAAATTCCAAAACTATCACGTCTTCAAATTCCCAAATTATCCAATTTCTGTATTTCTTAAGTTTGAGTACATAAAAGTCAGTTGTCTAATAAATATAATCAATCAATTGTTATGTACGGTGAACCTTCACACCTACACGCGGTGACCCTGATCGTTAAATCCTTGAAACGCACAAAAATTGAAAATAAGAATTATCGTCTGTCCTTTACCGTAATCCGTGCATGCTCGAAGTCTTCTTTAATGTCCGATAGAAAATGTTACTTTTAATTAAATTTTAATTGGAACACATCAGCCGCACTTTTCTGGACTTTCCATATGCGTTCTATACACCCTGTTCTAATGCGGTGGAACAGATCGTCATATTGCTACCAATATGTCCAACTTTTTGAAAATGTTTCTTCTCGAAACGAGACCAGCCGCGTATCGACACAATTTTATATTTTGAACGAAACAATGATCGATCATATCGAAAGATCTGTTTGTAAAATTTGTTAAACGATACAGCGGTGTCGGTGAATGATGCTTTGTTGTGGACACTTGTAGCCATAGTAATGCTCACGTGTGCAAAATATCAATGATCGCGCATTACGATTCATGCGTGATATCAAGAACAATGTTAAATTATTCTGAAATTGAAACAATATTTTTATAATATACCATGTAATACTTTTTCAAATATTAAATATAAATATGTACTTCTTTATTCTTTGTTTCAGCGAACTACATTCGAGCCCCAGTTATAATATTTTCATTTTTTTTTTTAGTTTTGAGAGATCAGTATATAGAAAAAAGTCATTAAATTTAATTTAGAAAATTGGTAAGGTAAAGAAATCTCAAACACTGAGTATTGAAGAGCAATGTTGAGGCTCGTGCAGTTCATCATTAAAAAAAATAGAAATAGTAATATTTAATAAATAAAAAGGTTGTTACAATTTTAAACTAGTTTGTGAATTATAGATTGTATTGTATAAAAACTGTTTATGACACAAAATATGAACTAAAAATAACATTACAGATCGGTAAACTTTTAAATTTCGGAATTTTTAAGTTACAAAACTTTCAAATCTAGAAACACTAAAATTTTAAAAATTTCGAAATTTTCAAGCTTACATTTCTCGAAATCAGAGGCAAGCGGGAAACTCTTCCCTTACATTTCTTCTTGGAAGACAACGTTGCACCCGAATGTACAAACGTTATTTTCGGTTGTTATCTGAATTAGCGTTGAGTTTTGTTTACTTTGAAATTCGAGTTTTCGAGATTGACCTCATAATATGTAAACACGATTTCGTTGCTAAATATTCGAAGCTTCCTTCTGTAGTGTCAGTTTCTCCAAGGATAATGTTGGAATTCAAGGTACGATGAGGCATGTAACGGGAAAAGAAAATATCAACTTATTACAAAATGGTAATCGGAATAAATGTAGAGATTCGAGTACCTGGGACCATATCGAGTCTCCACAGTTTGTTGATTTCTCCAATTTACCAGACATAGGAGATTCTTTCTTCAGTAAGTGAAGCAAATTATACCCCTTCTTATATGGGGGACTTAAATGATACGATCAGAAAATAGATCCATGATTTTACATCTCGATTCGTCTTTTAGATAAAGTAACCGTGGTTGTAAGCACACCAAATCCAAGGTTGAATAACGAAAAACTTCCTACTACAGTTACAGAAGAGAATACATTAATCGCGTAAGAATTTATCGACTTCGAACGCAATTTATTTTAAATTTCTTCTTAGACATAGAAATATATTTCATTTGATTTCAGGTCCTTTGATAATTTTTCCTTGTCTGGTATAAAACACGACTCATACAACGATGGGAATAGCACAGTCAAAGAAAATTATGTGGTTCACAATTCCTCTGTTAAATTGGTATGTACCATCAATTGATTAGATCATGGAGTGTTAAAGTATAGGTTGTGACCCGCTTGTGGATCGCAAGCTAATTTTAAATGGGTTGCCTTTCAGTTTTTAACTTTGGGAACTTTGAAATTTTATAATATTGAACTTTTTAACTTCGGTATTTTGAAACTTCAGAACTTTGGTTAATGTATTTCAATGAATTTTGGGATATATTGTATCGATTGATAAGCATTAAAATTTCAGGCGGAGATCAAAAATGAAAAGTGTGCTAAAACGAAGAAACCAGTGAACACCATGGTAAATCCATTTACATTTGCAATGCGCGACAAATACATGGAACAACGTAAACAAGAGCGAATTAACAAGGTATAATATATGATATACATTAAATATTAAGATTTATTAATCGATTAATTATTCGCAGATCTTAGAAGAAGAGAAAAAGATAAAAATATTTCGCGCAAATCCTGTACCCAAATTTTTGAAAGCTCGGTTAGTTCATAACAATAATAATAATAATGATAAGAAGAATGATCAAAAAGCAAACGGCAATATTAATGGAAAAATGACAAAAACTGTACCTTCTGCTAACCAAGTTCAAAAAAATACAGAGGTAACTGTAGAAAATTTCTATACAAATTAAATTATGCTTCATGATATATAATAAATATTTTTTGTTTGTAAAATAATTTAGGCTCAAAAGAAATCGCTAATGCTACATTTTCCAAGAACAAAAGTTAGACCAAAAACACCCCCTTTACAAACTACAGTTCGAGCGCAGCAAAGAAAACGTTTCGACGAAGCAATAAAAGAGAAAGAAAAACAGAGAGAACAACTCAAACAAATGGTAACAGTGTTCTTTCTCGCAGTATTTCATTAATAATAGTTTCTGTAATAAAAAATCATTTACTTTGCACGTGTTTATAAATTATTATTAATAGGAAATTGCTGCTAAAAAGAAACAAGAGCAAGAGGAACTAGTGCTTCTAAGAAAACAAATGGTTCACAAAGCTCAACCTATTCGGAACTATAAATTGAACTTACCACCAATTGAAAAGAGACCATTAACAGATCCCGTAAGCCCAATAACGTTAAAACGACGTCGTCGATTATTCTAAAAAAATACAGTTAAGGAATGTATACTAGTAATTAGTTTCAACGCTTAAGTTTTACTTCTTTTTATGGAAAAATTAGTTTATTTATATTACGATAAGCTTATATAAGCATATGTTGTTTAATCCATTATATAATTTTATATTAACGTATACGTATATATACATATACATTTTGACTCTGCAAAGTTCATGAATAAAGCCAATGTTTTAACTATATTTTTCATTCTACATCCTGTAACTATCGTTTTAAATACAATCATTTATGTATACACCAAATATACCGAATAATTATTAGTGGAGGTATTGATTGAACATTTTGAATGGGAGTATGGAGATATAATCATATTGTAAAGAAGATGAAATGTATTTGTTTCATAATATAGATTTACGTGCTTATCACAGATTTTACTGGATAAAACATTAACAAGTATACATGTTAACACGAAATAGTTATTTAACATATATAACAAGCTCACTATATTATAACATACGTGTAATATACATAGATACATATATAAATGTATTCAAGATCGCCAAGGCATTATAATATTATAGTGATAATTCTAATACGATTTCATTCAATATCATAGATCCTTATTTCTCTGAAAGCATGAAGTTGTACTACATAAATTGTCAATTTGTACCTTCCTTTTTTTTTAAGTAATGAAATGCTCGTGAAGCCTGAACTTCATTTACTATTACTACAAATAACTTACATTACAATTTAAAAGAAAATCATTTGTTATAAACGACCAGCTTTTTAAGTACGATCAACGGATTGTAAAATAAGAAAAAAAGAATAAATTGTTCATTCAAAAATAATTCCAGATTATTATGAATTGATAAAACGTAAGTGATAAATGAAATGTATGTAAGTGATAAGTAAATAGATTTTATATAAAACTTTAACCAAGTCAGAAAAAAATTGTTTTGAAACATCTAGAAAATCTACCGATGAAAATTATAAAAGTCTGTCAGTCTTCTTTCAATATGTACTTCATACAGTATATAAATATAGATAATCTTAAAACAAAACTACGTACAACAGCACGCTTTGTTATGTTTTTTAAATTTAATTACGATCACATATACACACACATCGTTTTATAAGTTTGAAAATTGAAAGTCGTACAGCAATATAATCAATTTGATACTCAAAAGAATTTCTTGCATTCGAAAATTGAAGATTTGTTCGCATACAGTGTTTAATTTGAAAAAATCTTTAATTCTACATTAAAATATAATATAATAAAATATACTAAATTATATTTAAAGCTGAAAGTAAATTGTTGTCTTGTTAGTAAGAAATGGAACAATTAATTTCAAAGGTCTACATGTTTTAAAAAATACCTGTGTATACATTAAATTAAATATAAAAAAGAAAAAATTGCATAAAAAATAAGCTATAATACATTCATAAACATACAAATGCAAGTATAATAGTATAATACTTTATCAATACTATGTGTCACAAACGCAGAATATAGTTTACAACCTCCTAAAAAAGTAAAATCTAAAAGAGATCGTAAAATATAAAACAATTTGCAATATACTTGGCACTTTAAACCTCGCTTATATCATGACAGATATAATGCATATAGTCTGCATAACTGACGTAGGAAGCCCAATGAATATTAATAATAGATAAATGTATAAATAATTACCTTAAACTATTTTGAACACAGCCAATGACACATTAGTCGCGGATAACCATAGCTCTATATGAGACACAAGTTACGTACAAACAAGTAAATTTTTCAATTCAAAATTTACAGAAGCAGATACCACATTGTAATCATTTTTTGCTTAAAATATATTTTATTACTTGACTTCCTTTATTACTGAAGTAACGCCGATGTTGGAGATGGAGGTAGTGATGGTGACGGTGGTTGTCTCGTGGTAAAAGTCTCTATTTCGTTACAGTGAAATTGACATACTGTACTAGATGTACTTAAAGTAGATTCTGACCACATTCCTCTGCCCTTAATCTTTCTTCTAGTTCTGTTATTATCTGTATTTTCATCAGGCACATTTCCAGACTTTCTTTTACGAAAGTAACTCCATAACAAATTTAATCTGCAACTATTACAGTCAAGTAAAAACTATTTACAAAAATGGTTGTACGTATATTTGAATAAAATTATTTATTAAAACATTCACCTTGGATACTGAAACTGGGCAAACTGAGATGATGGACCTATTATTGCTAGTACTGGACACAAAAAAAATGTAGCATATATCCAGCTTACAGCCATAACAAGTAATAAAAATACACCAATCTGTATATATGCCAGTACACACGAAGGTAACATGAGGGCACCAGCAACACCACTTGTAAGAGCAGCCATTAAAGTTGGACCACCCATTTGTGTTAGAGCTGTTTTTACTCGGTCTTCTCGTTCTTTAGAAACACATGTCCTATAACTTACTACATAATGCAAACTAAAATCTACAGCCAAACCTGAAAACAACATTAATTTCATTATACATATTACTAAAAATCGTACTATATATTGACAGTACCTATAGCTGTTGATACTGCAACGCTTTCTAAAACATTTAGTTTCCAACCAAGAAGAATTAGGCCAGCAATTGTTACTATAATCGCTGCACCAATCGTTACAATCGCATACAAACTGATGAGTGGATTGAATGTCACGAAAACTAATACTGTAAGAGCTAGGATCAACGAAACTCCCATTGCCCAAAGTGTACCTTCGTACAATGTGCGTTGCAATTCATAAAATTCCAATCTACTAACAAACCACCCGCCACGCATTCCGATTGGGGCATTTTTTAACTGATCTTGCATCCAATTTTCAACCTATTAATTTTTTATAAATCAATTTAATTTTTAATCGTATTAAGTTATAAAAAAATTTCTGCACAGAAGTGACTTCTGTGATGTCTGTTAATAAACAGTGGCTATATTGCAGTTTAATATTATTATTTAATAAAATTAAATATTTGTAAAAATAAATTCTGTGCAGAATTTTTTTACATTTTACATTTTTGTGAATGTGTACCTCATGAAAAAATTGATCCATACTTAAAAAGGAAAGACTGTAGTTATATGTACTGTCATATTCGACAACCACTGCTCTAATTTTAGGTAGTGGCATTGGTATCAGATTTGTTTCATTTGATATTTGTAGTTGGGTAAGACTTGGTTCATTTAAAAATTTTAATCCGGCGAAAACACCATTACGAACCCACAAGTATGAAGGAGTACGATATAACTCAGCATTAGCTTCAGCAGCACATTGTTGCAAAACACTGGAATTATACGGAAAAGTACTTTTTTCACAACATGGCATATAATTAATACGAGGATTGATAGGATCTTCGCAACGTCTTCGCATCCACTTATGTAGCCTGTCTATAAAACAGTTAGGAAGTAGAGGTCCTAAGGTCCCACGATAAAAAGGTTGAGCTCTCAAACTGAGGCAGAACTTTTCAAGCCATAATTGTGAATCTGGATCTGATACATCAAAAGATTCGTCCCATTCTGGTGTACCAATTAAATCAGGATCAAGATAATTACCATTATCGATTGGTTTTATACCCCACACAAATCTAAGCGGTAATACATCTCCATTATCAATCTGAAATTACAAACTTTTTATTAATTTTGAAAGAGTTTCTTCAAACAACACTAGACTAAAACATTTCTACGTACTGATTCATGCTTCTCGAACCAAAATTTTCGAGAATATATTAAATCATATTTTTCAAACGGATGAGAACTGTCGAATAATTGGAAGTCGACACTATCGGGCAATTGTAAGCCTGGATATTGAAAAACAATGATGCAACATATCACTGCTATAATACTCAAACTCAATAACCAGTACCATCGGAAATTAATAACTATTTTTGTAAGAATAGTATTAAAATTATTTGTTATTCTATCCTTAAATAATCTTGAAGGCCGAATAATTTTCCGCGTTATAAAATTTGCAGGTGACAAAACACCTAATCTAAATCGTTCTGACACGACTATGCACGCTGGCAACCAAGTAACCATCAGAAAGAAATTAGCGATAATAGTCATTCCTGAAAATAAACTATAAATTTATATAATTAATAAGGTATTCGTAGTAACTTTTTATAATTATTTTAATATTTGTCCAAGTATATTTATACCTGAAACAATTGATAGCTGTAACATTACTAACAATTGACGCAAAAAATGCTACTGCAGTAGTCAAAGATGTAACGAACATAGATGGAATAGCATGTTTCATAGTTTCTTGCACTAAGATAATTATTCCATCATTAGATACTTTTTGTGCTTTTCCTTTCTCCCAAAGTTTACAATATATAAATGCATCATCTGCACCTATTCCTAAAAGTTAATACAATTATGCATTTTCTGTATTTTATTACTAGAAATGATACTGTAATTTATTTATTTCATAAATTCTTACCTACAGCAACAATAATTGCTAATAGATTCATGAATGGGAAAAATTTTACATGTAAAACCAAAGTGTACAAAGCATATGAAATGCCAAGACTAAAAATTACGGCGATAATTGTTGCAACAGTTACCAATAGTGAACTAGTATATGCCCATATGCAAATTGTTACAAAGGCAAAACCAGTCAGCAACAGAATAGAGTCTGCTACTAATAATCGATCAAACAATGTAGTTTTTAAACCTAATTGCATTCCTTTAACACCAAACTTTCCATAAGACAAGCCACCACTGTTCAGTTCTTTATAAAAATCTAAAGTGGCAGAGCTTGCAGCTATTGGCAAAAATATCATTGCATATTTCAAAGTCGAATTTAATTGATTTTGAGAATTCTGTTTCTGCAATGACAACATTAAATATTAAATGTTTTATGTATTTATGATAATATTTGATTATTGATAGTTACTTGACTTACATGATTTAAAACAAAGTCAATATCCAATAAATAATGCAGCAAATGATAAGCTGCATTATGCATATAGCACTCAAGTGGAACATGTCTTTGACAATTCAAATCTTCTGCACAATTTGACGTCAAACGACGATTTTGATAATAATAGGCGCACCTTTGTAATAGAATTTCTACACGATTGAGATCATTTTCTGTTACTCCTAAACAGGAACTTCGATTAGATAAAAGTGCAACATAATTTGCTGGTGACCAACTTCTACAACATTTTTCTGCTGCATTATTATATTCTCCTTGCGTTTGACATAAAGATGGAAAGTAAGGATTTGAACGAATCTCTGCATCAATATGACACTGTGCTAATACACCTTCCATTGACCATAAGTTTGTATCTTCAAAATTTCTACCAATGACAACGCGTGCATACGCAGAAGAAGGTAAGTTGCAAAAGAAATTCTCGCTGTCAATATGATCTTCATCTTTGTAATCCTTCATTATATCAAATGTCTTCTTATTTTTTAACTCTATCAACTCTTCCCATTTATCTTTAACTGCAACTTCAACCTTATTTGTTTTCAGTTTGTTACTAGTTACTTCCTTCTGATATTTTTTTCCTCCTTTCTTTTTATTCTTAGGTCTTTTTCTAACAATACCCTGGCTCATCCAAGTATGATTTTGTACATTAACTGGATTCTGTACGTTCTAAAATATAGTATTATATCATTTATGAATACAATAATGGCAAGACACAACTACAATGTTTTAAACAATTTGTTATATACACAATTAATATAATATACTGACATTTAATCCTTAATAGAAGTACCTGTTGATTTCGTTGTTGTACATAATAATAATATTCTAAAGGATTATCGATCAGTTGTCCTCTTGGTTTACTTGCTTCTAATAAATTTTGCCAAGCAATAAGCCGTTGTGCTAATACAGTACCTCTTGCTTCAAATCCCTTAATAAAATGTAAATAATATAAATTAATAAGAAACAATGTATATACATATTTTTTGGATATAATTTATATGTACTTACTAATTGTGGGTCAGAGAAATCAGGAAATTTTTTGACAGCCAAAGGAACAATTAAGCATGTTGAAGAAAATATAAATATTGTTGTCAAAATGCTATAAGGATAATGAGCTACGACACGAGAAAACCACCACACTTCCATTTTGATAATTATGTTGTATTTTCTTTTAAATCATTTTATTGAAAGTGATGCAAATTATAAGGTGTCATATTAGTTTACTTCTTTATTCTGAAATTTAAACAGTCCGCAGTAAAAATAGAATCTTGCAACCTAGTAAATATTTACTTTTGAAAACAATTTCTTGATGCATGCAACTTGGATGAAGCTCACTCTACACTAATACATAACATAAACATTTGTTACATAATATTTAGAATGGTTTTATACTTTTTTATTACAATAATTTCCAGCAACTCAGTAACGTTTTTTTACATAAACGTTTCATTCATTATTTTACAGCTGTAATATAAATGTAAACATAAAAAGAATACAGTTGACAACCACTGTTTACTTACATATATGGGAATTTTAATAAAATTGTTTACAAATAAGCTCTATTTTATGCAAAATGATGTAGCATGATTCTCTAATTTAAAAAGGGTACATGGACTGTCCACTTTAAGGGGTGGCACGTGTTTACATCGAAAGCAACTACCCCCCTCCCTGCCGGAGCCAGTGAAAATACAATGTTCACACTAAAAAAATACTAATCGACGTATTTTTATTAGCTGTATTCATCTATGCATTCGAATTAAATTACTTAATCTCTTTCTTTGAAAAACAAATAGAATAAGAAAAAATTTTATTTTTGATATTGAAATCGAATACTTTCTAAAACAACGGTTATTTTAAATTACTAAAAATGGTAAAAAATTTGCTATAAGTTCAATTTTAGTTGCTTAAGTTTCAAATAGTGCTAAAGTTAAAGTATTTATAAAAAGAAAAAATAAAAGGATTGTTTTCTTCAGTTTCTTAAATAGAGATACATAATGCACATGCGCTTTATATGTGCTTTATATGCAGCGCATGTGCATTGTGTGTCATCGTTGAAGAAAACATTCTTTATTTTATTTCAATAAGTACTTTAATTTTAGCAAGATTTGAAATTTAAACAAGTAGAACCAGACTTATAGCAATCTTTTGACGTTTTGAGTAATTTAAAATAATCGTTATTTCAATGTTTGAAAGAAAAGTTTTGTATTCTATCTTTTTTTCGCAAACGAAAATTAAATATTGTAAACGAATGCATAGATGAATACAACTAATCAAAATACGTCTTTTTTGCTGTCAAAATTGCATTTTTATACGTTAGAATGGTGGGGGTAGATAACAGATCCTCTTAAAGCCAACCATTTCTTTCTATAATTGGAAGTGACTGAAGACAACCATTTTTAACGGAATACGTGTTCTATACTTTATATGCTTATGGTCTGCTCAGGAGTGTATGATAATTGGTGATAATCAACATATTGTATATGGATACGTGTCATACACGTGTATTCCTTCAAAAAAAGTTAGACATTTAATTGGAATTCTGTTAATTTATCAACTGAATATATAGATATTACTTAATTTCACAATTAAATACAATGTAAGTTTAAAATAAACACTGACAATTACATTGACCCATACATTAATTATAATATAATTCATTAATATATTTTTATATTACAGATGAAAAGCTTAATAGTGATTTATCCTATTCTATTTGTAAATATTTTTGTTAAATCTGCAGAAGTTGATAGTAAGCTTTTAAGATGTTTGGGTAAGTAAAATGATTTGTATGTACATGATCATACAAAATTTTATGAAACTGTTTATCATATATCCAGACAAGATTATAGTAAATTAATATTAATAATATATAGTTTGTAGATCGACTATGAAAGAAATTGAAGGTGAATTAGCAAAAATCGATCCTTCAAGAGAAATTGAAATAGGAAACTATAGATTAGATGCACAGGGAAATGTAATTCACAAAAAAGTAATAATTCATTTTTATAACATTTTTATATATTCCATTTTAAAAGACTAATTTAAATCTTTATTTCCATTTGCAGATTCCACTTTCCCAATCTGAAGTCTATATATCTGATGTATTGGATAATATCTGTGATAAAATGGCAGATTATGTGAAAGCAACATATAAATCAAATGGTCAATTAACAGTTTTGAATCTTATGACTCCATCTGGTACTATGAATCCTGAAATGAGTAAGGTTGATATTGTTCAGGATGGTGATTTCAATAAAAGTTTAAAATATTATGTAAGTATATCCATCTTATTCATAAATGTTATTAGTTAAAACAATATGAAACATTATATATTCTTTTGCATAAAATACTATCAAGTTTTTATTCTATTTCAGTGTGAGGGAATAGTAGAAGAATTTGAAGATTCTATAATTTCATTGTTTATCCAAAAACAGGACAATATTAAAAAGCAATTATGTACAGATACTGCAAAACTTTGCAATCCTATGGATTTTAGTGATGAAGATAATGAAGATACTGAGCAAAGTGATGAGGGTGAAGATCATGATGAATTGTAATATAGTCAAAGAAAAATTATACCTTTATGTCAATTTATTTTTGATATTAAAAACTTATTTAAATATTGTAACATTTTCGAAAGAAAAATGAAGTACAAAAGTATAAATTGTAAAATACCCTTTAAGACAAATAAATACAAAAAACAGACATTTAATCTTATATTAAGAACTTTAATTTTTGTTTGAAGTTATTTAATGTCAGATTTCAAATTTAAGACCTTAGAAAATCAATAAAATTAAAAGAATTCAAATGCATACATGTGATATGGGCATTTCACAGTTAAAGAAAAACCGTTATCTTTGGTAATTTTAAAATAGACGGTTAATTTAAGTTTTAACGGTACATAAATAGATAGCGCTCTGATCGTTGGCATACATTTTGTGTTTCTTGAAATTTCTGTAATCTACGGTCTTTATACCCAGGTTTCCGTGCGCGCTTGTTTCGTCTTCGTTCGCCGCCATCATTACAAAGACGAAAGAGGTTGGTTTTACAGATTTTTGCGTGGTAGTGTCATTATTCGAAAGCTAGCACAAATGAAGGTGGTTGATAAAATAGAAATGAGTCTTGATGACATTATCAAGCAAAATAAAGGGACTAGACCGCGCGGTGGCGGTGGCAGACGTGGAAGAGGTGCCGGTAATTCACCTCGTAGAGGAGCACGCAGAACTCAAAGAATTGGTGGTGGCGTCATGCGAGGACGCAGTCGTGGTGGAATTACCAGAAATTCTCTTCCGTATACGAGGGTAAGAAATCATTTGTTTCTTGACAAAATTTTCATTATTCGAATGTTGTATTCGTTCTGTCACATGTGACTATATTGGAACTTATCGTATTACTTCCGTCTAAGTGCTTATGCATCAAATGCTTTAATATATGGAAGGATTAACGGTCGTATTTTTAAATAAATTAGTCTTACAAAGTGGAATTGTTCATGTAAAAATACTCCTGCTGTAAAAAGAAATATATTTTTAGAGACTTCAATTTTAAATTCTTTGAGAATTATTGTAGTTTGAACTTTTATAATATGCTTAATGTTGCTTTTAAGAATAATTATGTTAGTTACCTTTTATTATTGTTAACTGGTCTGAATGCTGATGTAAAAATTTTATATTATGTCATGGAATTATCTGATATCTTCACTGAATGTGTTTACAAAATTTCCACTTAATCAAATATTTTTATATCAATTCTTTATGAATAATTTAAGCTACTAAATATTGTTTCATTATAAAAATTTATACCATATCAAATGAAACTTTTATTGGTATGTATAGGGTGATGTAAACAGTGCATGGAAACACGACATGTTTGATGGGGTAAAAAAGGTTGGCCGAAGTGCAATAGGTAGCGCAGGAACAACCAAGCTCCTCGTATCGAATCTTGACTTTGGAGTATCAGATTCGGATATTCAGGTATTACTAAAAAAGCTTTTAATAGTATATAAATATTGTTCAGATTTAAATTTTAATTAAAATAATGAATAACGAGTATTTAGTTGGTAGTATAAAAAATATTTGCTAATATATATTTTAAAAAAATTAGTATTAAATATTCAAAAAAATAGTGTTGCAAAAATAATAATATTAACACTCTTTCATTGGTAACTGCAGTACAAATTTACAAATAGTTGTATGTTTATATGTTTCTAGGAATTATTTAGTGAATTTGGTCCCTTAAAATCAGCAGCAGTACATTACGACAGGTCAGGTCGATCTTTAGGCTCTGCGGATGTTATATTTGAAAGAAGAGCAGACGCTATTAAAGCAATGAAACAATATAATGGAGTACCATTAGATGGTGTGTAGTTGAATTTATGTTTGGACTATAATTTTTGCTTTGAATGTCTCTTTTTAATTATAAAATTCCGCCTATATTTAGGGTTTCAGTATCACTTATTAATCTGGTCTCCAGTTTATACCTAGCAACATACAGTTTGAGCATTTTCTCTTTTATCCTTCCATAAATACTCCAACATGGGATGAAATTAAAGAAAAACAAATTTCAAAGAAGTTATTGTGAATTATGATTTGCACAACTATTCACATCTATTATTGCAATATGTGGTATACATCGGCAGGTCGTGAAATGAACATACAAGTTGCTACCTCTGAAATACCAGTCACATCAATCCGTGGAGGCCCGAGACTTAGCGGCAGTAGTTATACACAGAGACCTCAGACCCGGTTTAGGGGTAATCGTGGAACAGGATCCATCAGAGGTATACAATTGAATTATTTGGAATACAATGAATTTTTCTTTACAATGAGTGTATTAATATATCTTTATATTTGTTATCAAAGGTCGTGGAACTGGACGACGCGGTGGCAGAGGGGGCAGTCGACAAGCGATGAAAACTCCTACCGCTGAAGAATTAGACGCCGAGTTGGAGGCTTATGTGAAAGAAGTAAAGTAACAACGTCACAAACCTTTATACTTCTAAGATTTTGTTCTGATTTGACTTAACACAATACAATGTGTTTCCCTAATTTTCATGAGAATATATAAAAATAAGTATAATTGTATCATTAGCAAGATGTTATAAGAAATTTCTTTTAAATCAATCTTTTTTTATTTCTGACGGTTTCTTTGGAAATTGGCATGTAAATTTTACAGACACTTAAAAAGATAATTTGTAGGAGTTCATAAATTTTTTTATGATACCGTAACATAAAGAAAATAAAAAGTTATGATGTAAAGACTATATGGATTTGTATGTACTATCGTGCGAGTGTGATTATCAGATGAAAAATACAGTAACATTCAACTTTAAGAGTTGTTGTTTATCAAAATACAGAATGTGCTTCTAGCCCTCTATTTAATTGACTTTTATGAATCATGAAATATCAAAATATTTAAAATATCCATCATCATATGTTACACATTGTGGAATACTCTATTATATACTACATGTCAGTTACTATATTTAGTAGTATAATATATTTGTAAATTATCTTTGACAAATTGTTTTTTTTTTTTACCACGAAAAATAAAAATCACCACTATGTGTAGCTCATAGCTTACAGTGGAATAAGGCTGTGACATACTGTTATCTAGTCATCTACTAGAGATGAAATTTTACTATGCAGTAATGGGTTCGAAAAACGATGTACACGCTTTTATTCATGCAGCATATAAATGACAATGCAGTGGTACAAGACTGAAGCAAAAAGAATAATGAATCATTATCAAATAAAGAACAACGTTCTTATGAGTAAAATAATTTTTATTTCCTACCTAATTGAAAAATTGTATTTGAATCACATTGAACCATTTAAATAACATTGACATTTTAGTAACCAGTTCTTTTAAAAGATAATTTAATTTTTAAGTTATAATACCTGTTCAGAGATAACAAAATCTTTTATTAGAACACAAACAGAAATATTTTAAAAATTACATTTCATATTTATAAGTACTTAAAATACAACAATTTTATTTGGAGAACATTCTTTATTTTTATTTAAATAATCACACGAGGTATTATTTTGTACATATGTAAAAATATTTACTAATAGATGTCACAGAGTGGGTTAAATTACTTTTCACTCTTGATTGTAAAGTAGATCACTACAAAGTTGTACTTGTTTGCATCTTAGGAAGTCATTTAGTAATGCTTCTAGAATTATTAATTTCTAAATACTTAATAATAAGATCAGTCGAGTTTAGATAATAAATTTTTACTATGCAATAATTGTGTACAATATGAGGCAACATTACCACACCAGTATTTTAAATTATAAAAGATAGATAAATTATATGGATTTTTTTTTATAATCTTTTGAGTGTTCTCTTCTTGTCTTTTAACAGTTTTTTCTTTTCCGCCGATAATTTTTTATCTCCTGCATGCTTTTTTGGGAGAGGTCCTCCAACTTCAGAGGAAGTACAACTTTCTAAAGCTGCTTTGTTACCTTTTCCACCTCCCTGAAGCATAAATTTATTAACCCTTTGCAGCTGGAAGCTTTATAATCATCAATTAACTAACATACGCATAATCAATTTTCACTATAATGAAACTGATCATATAATGATTTTAATATAAGCACAATAAAATTAATTAGATCATTTTATATTAAAGAATGATTGAATCTTATGTTGAGATCCTCAACATAAATTGAATATCCTGGCTTTTGATGACTAAAGGTTAAGTAAGTATATATAAATTAAAATATCGTATATTATAAATTTATAATATTATTTTACCTGTGCATGTATTTCTGTCATCATTTTCGCTCGCTCTGAATAATCATCGTACCTTTCTAAAAGTAATTTACCAGCTTCTTCATTTAAAGCAGATTCTGCATTTGGCACTATTAAGAGACATTTTACAGTCTGCAAATATAATATAAGTAAATACTTATTATATAAGCCATTAATGCTTGTCTACCAATAAATAGCTTACTAGTAATATGTGTTTAATTCCGAGATCTGATTTCCAATCCTTTTTTAAAGTATTGACACATATTTCACCATTTTTTGCAACATTTGGATGAAAAATCTTTGTGAGAAAAAATGCCTTTGGTGGTCCTTGAGGAAAGTCTTTACCAAGAGCTAATTTTACTCTAAAGAAACCACCAGCATATGGTGTCCCCGCTGATATTAAAAAAATTAGTATTTTAGTTCATGAACATTATAATGGTGTATATAAACTTTTGTAAAATTTAACAAAAAACATTACATGTATAAATTTGTAGAGTATCTGATATTGCAAAATAATTCTGAATAAGAATGGATAAAAATCAATGAACAGGTATAAACAAGATGTGATGTTGCAATATCATATATTGATCATTTCAGAGTTAATCTTTCAAATAATATTTTTATAATTGGCAGACTAAAATCTAAATATGTACATATATGTCCACATAACATATATCGGGTGTTCGCGGTATTAAAGACGAGCATTTTTCTACCGAACGGTAAGTATTTGAAAAAAGAAGTGAAACAGGAAAAAATTATATTGTGTTCATGGGCATTATGATGTTAGTTCATATTTTATACCTGTTATATTTTTCAAGAAATAAAGTTGACATGTTTTTTTTTTAATGAAGTACTGTACAATTTTTCTATTATACAACAGTGTATGCAAAATAAATTTAATTATGTGACATACTATGATCTTCACAGGGATAGAAATGATAATCCCATAATGTATTTATTGGTATGTTGTATTTACTGCAACTTCTCAGTGTTTATTTATTTTCCATAATAACAATTATATTAAATGCTTTATGTTCTGAGATTAAATACTTTATAAAATCATAACACCACAGATATTTTCTACTGTTTCATTCATAAATAATTAAAGTACACAGTCATAAAAAAGAATACATTGCTTCAATAAAAAGCATGAACATTGAGGTAGTCAATGGAAGTCGTATAGAATGCAATATGTAACCGTAACAATATAATACACTAGTAAATACAACCTTACAAAATTCTCACCTTCTGTAATCCTAAAAGTCATAGTATGTTATATGGTTGAATCTGTTTTAACACCCACTTTCTTATGATTTAAGAAAATATACAGCATTCCATTTGAAAAACAGGAGATCACCTTTGTTTGTCAAACAATATAACAAATATGAAAAATTGGCTGACACTATCATGTTGATCACAAAATGCAGTCAATCTTTTTCCTCTTTCATTCTGATCAAATATTCATCATTTGTAATAAAAATGATCCATAATACCGCGAACATCCGGTATATTTGACATGTGGATAGGTTATCCTTCAGTAACTGTATAACTTCTTACATAGTATATATTATACAATTTTAATGTTACAAGAATAGTAATTACGTGAGACTTAATCTTACAGGGTCCTTCTATGATAGCTTGAATATCAGTAACATCTTCTTCGTTTAAAATAACACGAATACCTTCGGGTGGTTGTGAAGCTAATTCACTCATTTCCTTAGCTACACGCCTAATAATTTGCGGAGATAAGTTTTCAACATTTGATATCTGAAAACATGAATTATAGTACAGAATACAGGATATAAAAAATAAGATGTATTAGGACAAACTCGCCTTCTTAACCAGAACATAAACAAGAAGTACCGCTGTTAAAGTTTGTAAGAAAAAATAATACATATCATTAAATACTTACAGAACTTACAGCTGCCATATTTACTAAATTTTGAACCAAATTTCAATTAAACACGCTTTAGATGAGATTGTTTGAAGTATACTGTTAGAAAATCTTTAACGTCACAACATCAGCACAGCATTGCCTTCAATAACCAACATTTTGAACTGATAGCCAATCGTGTGCGAGTTACAATAATCTCGAAAGTAGAGGTCGATTCTCTGTCATTTCATGTGTTTTCAAGCAAAAAGTATCCGGCGTCTCTGACATTGACGGCATATTACAGTAACCAACTTGATAAATAAAGAAATGATTGGTTTTCGTAAAATATAAAGCTGTATAATGTAAAAAAATTACAACTGTGTTGTATTATAACTTACACTTTCAAGTTTGTGGCGTATTATTGACACCGTGACTTTGAATAGTGTGAATTTGAATACCCTTTAAACTATTAACAGGATGTCTGATAATACAGGAGTAGAAAGGGTAACACTTTTGTATATTTTTCTTTTTTAAATACTAAAAATAGAACTAGTATTTTTCATCTAATATTTAAATAAAAAAAATGTTATGTGCTAATGTGTTTTTTGTATGATAGAAAAATCAATGACAAGAGCATTTATTTTTCTTGTTTAATAATATAATAATATTGTAGGAAAAACACATGAAACAATTAAAGCGTCGAATGGAATGTTGGCGTGAAGTAATACTCCCATTAAATTCCATTCTATTATGGGAACGATCTTGGTATCCTGGTCTTATACTTGGAATTACTACCACAATATTTTTGTGAGTGAAAATACCAAAATATTGTATTTAACGTGTATCTTTTATTATTGTAAAGTAATTATTTTAAATTTCATAAAATGATATAATATATTTTATTCATATGTATGATATTTGGTGTTAAAAATATTTTGTATTTTTCTCAGAGATCTTCAAAGGCACAAGTTAAAAAAATAATTATTAATTTATTTGTAACGCTGTTTTATCTCTTTTTACAATATACTCTGTTAGAAAAGTTTGTATATATTATTTGTTTTTAGCATTAATGTATTTAGTATACAATATTATAAAACGTTTATAAATTTTACCTGTTTTATAGTCTTATATGGATGTTGGAACCTGCTTTACTTACAATGATATCTGTATTACTTCTTCTATTGGCTTTAATTGACTATCTTGTGCCACCTATGACATCGTTTTTATATCCTGTTAATAGTTGGACAGGTCAGAAAGAGAAAAAATTAAATGAGATTTGTCAAAATTTGTCTGCAACAATTTTACGGTTACAAAATGTATGGAATGCAATGTTACAGACAAGAAAAGATCGTCCTAATGTTGTAAGTTAAATATATATATTTAATATTCAAATTGCAAGTGTTAAGTATAATATTTATGATAAAAAATGATTATAAAAATATATGTTTTGTGTATCGTAGTATTATGCAGCAATAATAACTTTTCTTATCATTTGTATATGGATTGGAAGTACGGTCAACAACTTGCTTCTGTCTTATATTGCAGGTAATATGTTTATCTATTTTTCTAATTATGTTTTCTATAAAATAGATATATTAGAATCATCTGTATTCTATTGGGTTGTTGCAGTGAACAGTATTTTACTTATGCCAGGACTTAGACATAAAGGACGTGCAATATCAACATTTGTGCGTGATTATTTGCATCTACTTTATGGTCTTTCTCATTTATAAAATTTCTTATTTATATTAGGTTAATTCATAACTTATTCATTCACGATTAATGAAAACTAGATTTTCAGCTTTTAAAAAGTACAATTACTATGATAGAGATTATGTATTCATTGATTTGTTGTATCATATAATATCTAATATTATAGTTTACTTTGAATGCACTTTTATACCATAATCATACTTGCATGTTGTTTTTAAATCCATGAATCATAATAAAACTATTTCATCTTTTATCACAGTTCTGATACTTAACTAACGAAATTCGTGTACTTATTTCATTGTCATATATTTCATCTAGTGCTGGTTATTATATTTCTAATATATGCGTTATATTGCATTATATATCATGTAATAACAATTGTATGAAAATGTAACATTAAGTTGTATAGAATTTTGAAATTTTTGAAAATCGCGGGTACAGTGAATGACATTTGGCGGCGCTGGTGGCATTTAGGAGTAAGTTTGCATCAGTTATCATATGTGTACCTTGACCACATCACTTCAACTTTAATATAAGGAAAATAACAAGAAGTGATTATGCTACGCACAGTTTCGATTACAGATTTTACCATAATCATTAGTGAACAACACTTGTTTTGTGTTTTACATCAATTAGGTTAAGTTCTTCATTATAATTTATTTATCTATTGTGGATGTTAATTGTTTACATGTAGTTGTAAACAAGCATTATTTCATATCACCAAGGCCGATTAATTTTGAGTAATATATTTTTAAAATTATTATCATTTTAATACAATACATTAAGTGGAACAGTCATGGATATAATAATAAAGCTAAATGAACAGACTGTGGGTAGAGACAAAATTATCAGGTACGTAACTAATTTATTCACAAATATTTTGGAATCTATTAAATATGTAATTAGTTATTAATTTTATTTAAAATAAATTTAGTATAATGGTTTGTATCACTCGTTTTTGCTTTATATTGTTAGCTCTTATAAACACAGTAAAATAGTCTATGCAAAAATACTTAAATTTTCATTAATAGTAATGTCATGTAAATACAGTTGTGTGTATAATATTTTACAGATTGCTGCAATATGGAAGTCGCACTTATTGGTATTATGCACAAAATGTTCATAGTACACAACAATCCGCAGAAATCTTAAGAAGCTTAGAATATACCTTTAGTTCGTTTAGAAAATGTATTTCATTTTAATTAAGATTTAATTTTCAGTATGTTTAAAATTATTATTAGCATTTTAATCTTACCTTTTTTGTAGTATTGCGCCTTGGAAGATGTTTGGATAGCATATACTCTGCCTTGAAAATGATGAAATATCCAGATGTAGTTATAAGAGTTACTTTAACATTATCAAAAATTGCTAATGCTCTCTTTTTATTAGCAGATCATATTATTTGGATTGGTCGCGTGGGATTGTTAAGGGTTAATATTGAAAAGTGGAGTAAGACAGCCAATAAATATTGGTTAATGAGTATTATTATGAATCTAATAAGAGATATTTATGAAATTATTACAATACTTGAATGTGAAGGAAAAAGTGTGTTAATGAAAAAATCAAATCTCACACCTAATATATGCAAAGATTATAAGTTACTGTTTCATTTGAGAAACCACAAAGATGTTGTAATGGATGCAATTAAAAACGGATGTGATTTATTCATTCCATTAACTGCATTAGGGTTTACTAAATTTACTCCTGGTACAATAGGTATGTTTGGTGTTATATCTTCAATTGTAGGCCTTTATACATTAATTCATCCATTGTATAAGTTAACTCCAGCTTGAAATTTATTTACTACAACATTTTTTATTTTGTGTCTGTATGGTATACAGATATATTACAAAACAATACATATAAATTAAAAGGAACTAACTTTTTATTTTGTGGTTTTTCTATGTATTTTGAATGTACATATTGTCATTATGCATTTTAACATACTATAAAATCATAATGCTGTGATATCTAAATAGTTATATTTATGATGTATTTTCTATAAATTTTATAAATGTAATATAGCAAGTTATTTAATATAAAAGCTGGAATATTATTTTATTGTATGAAATGAACAGGGATAAAAACTAAGTAGACATATTTTTACATGTTTGTGATTTTAAGTTATATTTATATGAAAATATATTTATTTATTGATTATTGATCATGTTTAATTTTATTTTATACCATTAACTCTTACTTAAACTAATCTGTATCAAACCCTTACATTTATTAATATTTAAAAACCTTAGGCATCACCAGTTTCTGCTAATATGGGTGCAGACCCTTCTTGGATAATTAATTCATACTTATGAGAGTAGATCATCAAGACAATACCCCAGTTTCCACAAATCATAGACGAAATAGCTGAAAGTACTGTACTCTCTGCAAATGGTTCAAGGGCTGTAATGTTGAATATTTATTGTATTTTTCCATATATTTTAAACATTTTTCGCAAAAGTTTGTTATTAAATAATACATAAAATACAGAATTAAAGCTCTGATTAAAGAAAACCTTATATACTTACGAATTTTATAATAAAATGTAAGAAACAAATACCAAATTAATGCAGCAATACCAGCAACTGCACTTATAAAACCAACAACATTTAAATTTCTCAATGTAACTTTGGTATGCCATCTTCCTAAACTTTCATTTCCTTTAACCCAATGTAAATGAAAACATACCCCAGCTAAAATACCTGTGTGATATGTAAAATAACAGGTTGCTTGTAAAATTAGTGGTATAATTTATAACACTTTGTATTATAAGTAAATATTTTGTATTTTTAATGTTTACAGACAAAACTGATTGATATTATTATAAGTATCACAAAACAGAAAGTGTTTTATACTTGAAAACATGGTTACCAGGGAGAAAGTATTTAATGAGTAAATATGATAATACATTAAAATATTTATTTTGTATATCATAAATATCAAATCTATTGATTATTTAATGAATATCAATGCAACGCGATATATGACCATGATTTAATATAATACCATTAAAATGAACATAAAATAATTGTCATTTAATAAGTAATACTAACCTGATAAAATTGACCAAAAACCAACATCGTGATTCTTATATGCTATAAAGTAAACGAAAAATGCTGCTACACCTACAATTACACCAATAGCACTTGTTATCAAATGTACTATAACATTCCGCAACATTTTTAATTTTTTGCATTTACAACGCAGACGGTAAGCAGACTATACAGTCTCATAAAAAAAAAATTCATTGACTGAATATAAGTTCTGCACAGAGTGGAGTTGTGCGTTAAAAGTACTTCGCGAATAGTCATAGCTAAAATAATTGTTTTCCATCAAGTAGGGGTTATCTAATATATTTACAGCTGATATTCACAACTGTACAAAACAGTCTATTAATAAGTAACAATTGATGTTTTGAGAGTATAACAAATGCAGTTGAATATTTAATTAATAGTTTATTAATAGTTTTTTAATACTTAATCATTACGTTTCTTTGTATTTTACAATAGCTTACAAAGTTTTAAATATAGTATATATTCAGTGATATGTGTAATTTCCTTAATAAAATGCAGTCAAATAATTGTAATTCTTTGCGGCGTCATTACAAATGTATAGGATGTGGCATCATCGCGAACCAATGGGATGTGTGCATGACAACGCGTTTGGCATAGCCACTTATTTACATTTACTGAAAGATTAATTACTCAAATCCACAAAATCAATTTCTTTGCATAATCAATAAAGCCGTTTGTTTGTTTGTTATCGTTTATAAGTACAGGAGATAAAAAGATTTATTTCCTTAGCCATTGGCGTAACCAGCATGTTTGTTTAAAAGAAATCAAGTCCCCTATATTTATCAGAAGTCATTAAATGATTATAACATAATTTTTGTAGTGGATGATTCACATGAATAGACACGACAAATTAATCGGTCAAAGTTTAACCTCTTGACCTGCTCTGTTTTTGAGGTTTCTAGCTCACAGCGTTATGAAATATTGAGAAATGCAAGAAACGCATATAATTTTCTGTGTGTATGAATAAGTGTCTGTGTATGTTGATTTGTTTTTGAAATATGAACTTTATAAACGTTAGTAAACGTAAAGGCAATGATACTGTAACTTTGAAAAGTGAAAGTACGCGGCGCTGTAACAACTGTGTACATGCGTAGTAGTGTTGTGCGCATGTGTGGTAGTAATGTGCGCATGCGTAATAATGATTCTCTACCGCCAGACGGGTATAAATACGCAAGCGTTAATGCGGAGCGGCAAATCCAACTTCGGTTGACCCATGATGGTTAACCATGATGATTAAAATCCGAGTATCTTTCATTTTTTACAAAAATATGTACTAAAAATCTGAGACATCAAATGTACTTATTACTTATAAATGTTTAAATAATTTTTAGCTGTTTAATTTTCATAATTTTGAGTATTACACGGATCTATTTTTGAACTTCCGGTATTATTGTGTTTAGATGTTTCCATAATTTTAGACATTTCAGGCTTTGCACGTTTCTTATCGTTTTCTTGTAGTATTATTTTCGCTCCTGTACGACCAAAAGTATCTTGATACATTGAAAGGTTTTCATGTAGTAGTAATGGTCTCATGTATCCAAGTACTAAACACACACATAGTAAGAGCAAACACATTAAATGATTTGATCGAAAGCAAATAAAAGATATTAAAATTCAATCAAGGTATTATACAAAGTGTCACACGAGGATACTACCCCACTTGATTCAGATTGTTTACAATATTAAAAATTATGTATTTCAATTTGAACGAAAGGTTTACCTCGCTTCGTAGTCACAGGAGGAGCAAGAACTTTCTCATCGTGAGGATCAAAATAAAGATCATGAATGTACGCAACTAATTCGTTTCCGAAATCCTTTTCTTCCTCTTTCTCTTTGCCGATTTGTCTTCTAGGTCGTGGTAACCCTAGTTATATGCAGTGTTTGAAAAATTCATTATTTATTTCACCACCTTTAAGCCTTACAAGGATTAGTGTACGTGACTTGATAAACAGATCTCAAATAATCAAGACGGTGATTGTAAACTAATTCTTCAGCGGCATGATCCAGTTGACTAGGAATCGATGCTGTACGAGGATCAATTTGTCCTTCCTCTATGCGTTCCTCGAAACAGCCATCTTGAACTATTCTGAGAAAATGTTACTTAAAGTTTCCAATAAACTTTTTAACCTCTTAGTCATTTTCGTATTACTTATCCACCGGTTTCAATTTGTATTTCACAAAATTGCGTCTGTATTCTGTGGTGAACAATCGGCAGGGGTTCGTCATTGTTGAGCATTTGTTAATATTATATTGAATAATGAAAAAACTTATAATTTTGTACCTCGACAATAGGTTAATAGATTAGTTTATCGAAATAACTGATAGTAATTGGTACCCTGTCTTTTGTTTATGCTGCATTAATACAAGCCCAACATTAAGAGAGATAATTATAAACTTAATAAAATATTGTTTTCTAATAATAATATTGAACTCTATAATAAAACTTTTTAATAAAATATTAAAATTTTTCAAATGATGTTTATTGTAACTGCATGACTTCATTGAAAAGTAGACACGGTGATTAAAAAAATAGGAATTTGTGATTTCGAGTCTACAATTTACAGTCGCCAAATCTTCTTCTAGATGAAGGTAAAGGTTCCAAGTATTGTTGTCGATTTTTCATGTTACTTAGGCCCATCTTACTGATAGTATCCATGTATTCTGAACGACTAGTGAAAGGTGACTCCCACATATCGAAAGTTTCTGGAACTAAAAATACATTTTTACGGTGTTGTATCTCTATACTTTTCTTTTTAGGATATGTTGGCTGTTCATATAATATATTAATATGTTAGTAATATCGATATTATTTGGATAGTCGAATAATCGAAAATTTCAAATCTTTAAATTTCCAAATTTTTAAGTGTCTAAATTTCTAGATTCTCCAGTTTTTAAATTTCCAATCCCTCAAATTTCTAAATTCTCGAATCGTCGATTTCCCTAAAAGTCCAAATCTCTAAATTGCTAGATTCCTAAGTTTTTAAATTTTCAAATTATCAAACTCCTATATCTTCAAATTTCAAAATTCCCAATTTCTAAAAGCTCAAATCTCCAAATTTACAAATTCTTTAATCTCAATTTCAAAATTGCGCTCTTCAACGCATCCCACAATTATAAAACTAATATTTTAAAGAAGGAAGCATAAACTCTGATTTCTTCCTTCAAAAATCTTCAAACAAGTTTTCCAGTTTCTCAATAGTTCAAATATTGTTAGACAAAGAAGCTAGTATTTTGTTTATAAAATTAAACCATGAGTATTCATTTCATATTTTTTATACGTTAACTTGTTTAGTGTCTTCGTATTTGAAAATCACAAGAAAAAATATCATTTTGTACCTTGTG
The DNA here is from genome assembly GCA_945859595.2 of Megachile willughbiella. Taxonomy (NCBI): domain Eukaryota; kingdom Metazoa; phylum Arthropoda; class Insecta; order Hymenoptera; family Megachilidae; genus Megachile; species Megachile willughbiella. The sequence goes on along the minus strand of OX243803.1, from coordinate 9,773,678 downwards.
AAAGATTGATGGTCTTTGCAGGTTGAATATGCGGCCTCTCTATGGCGGTGTATCGAAATCTCGTGGGATCTCTATAGCCTTTTTTTATTTCCGTGACTTCAGACGGTATCGGCGAACAATATGAAGAATCGACTGCAGCCATGAGTTTTCTGTACTCGCCAATCGGCAATCCTAAATTCGTTTAAACCGATTATTTATCATTTTGTCTTTTTAGCGCTATTTTTCGATTCGAACCTCTCCTCGAGTAGTCCGTTTGATAAACGCTTCTCATCGTTTCATCCATCGATTCGCACTGATTATCTAACATGGCTGTCACTAGGTTCTTCATATTCTGATTGACTTTCATCAATTGATCGTAAATCTGCCGTTCCTTCTGGGCTAAGTACTTATACCTACAAATATACGATTACAATATATTTTACAAAATGTTTAAAATTTTACTTTGTAATTACTCGAATTGCTTACTTTATTAAATTACTTGAATTCGAATTAGTACTTATGTTAAAGTGTAATACATTATGTTAAATATAGCACTACAGTAATTATGTTAAAATATACAGTACATTTAAATTGAATTTCATATATTATTTCAAGAAAATATAACATTGATTAGGTCAGTCAGATTTTGTACATACTAGTACTATTAGTCATATTAGAGAAGTTAGAATAACAAATATTAACAAAAAAATTGTTAAATAAATTCTTTATTTTATAAAGTAGATTCCAGTGTTGAAATCTTAATTTACTTATTTTCGTTGCTTTGTTTGCCATGCTCGTCGCATTTACAATCTTCAGGGTCAATTCTGGGCATGTATAACCGAATCCCCGTGCTCATTGGTGGTTGTGCAGGTTTCGCAATAAGTGGTACCGGATACGGCCAAATAAAGTCATGGTGGGTGTTCGTGACGAAATTTTCCAACGCGGTAGCCATTGTGTACCAGCAATTTTATTCTTAATTTTACAGCAAACTACCAAAATTTACATTGGTACCTGTCGACAGATATATTCAATCGTTCCGTTTCATCTCTTATATTTCTAGGTTATATCTTTCACAGGCTTTCCGATTTCTCAACCTCTAATTTTTATGTTACCTCTCGTAAATTGCATATAATAATTTATTTCAATCGATAATTTCGATAACTTGAAAATTCTGAAATTACATGTTTACGAAAATTTTGCTTACCGAGAATTTCATGGCGAAAAACAGCGACTAAGCGTTACATGACAGAGGAGACCGAGCTGATTCGTCGGTGTGGCCAAGATTCAATACTTTTCGGAAAAACCAAGACAATGTTCTCTTCGCTAGCATGATCGTGGCGACGACGGCTCTATAGAGAGCGTAATGCAGTATAGCGTTCAAACAGAAAACACCGATGTGCGCGATCACCGATTCGGTCGTAATCCTTAAATCGTTCATTCTTCGAGTAATTTTTAATCCGAGTTCAATTGAATCTGTTATCTAGGCACGCAGTACTAATTTATCAAATTACACTCATGGCTCTCAAATTGATCAGTTTGAAGTTCACATCGCCTTTGATCGATTATTTCATGACTGTACAACAAAATCAATGTATCGATAATCAACGAAAATTTACTGCCATTAATGAACGGATATATATTGCCCTTAATGAACGTACAAATTATTACAAATTCGATTCTTAAATAGAAGTTGCGGAGGTATCGCTGAATTTCCGGTGAGGAGAGACGGTCCTCGAAACGCGACCGATCGTTTCCGGTTCTTGTGGCTCGTTTCTTTTCTCGTGTTCCGCTTCGAACTCCTGGTCGCCGGCAAGGGGGACTTTCATGTACATTCGGGGATCGATAGGTATTCTTTTTTTCGATTTCACTCGACATCTATCCTTGTGCGATTCCTCCAGCGACGAAAAGAAGCGCTCTTGAGGATTCGACGAGGTTAGCTTCAAAAGCACCTCGTTCTGCGATTGACTGCAGTTCTTCCTTTGTACGCGACCTCTTGGTGTCGTGAAAATTGGCCTAGTTGTCTCTTGTACGCAGCCACAATTCAATCGTGTGATTGTTGTCATTGTGCCACACGGTTCTAAATTCTGAGAAACACGATTGTTCAAACGTTTGAATTAAGTACTCGTTTCATCTAAGTTTGCTAATAATAAAAATTAAATTCTTTTTCAACTTGGACGAAAAGTTTTGTCCTTTGTGGCAGTGAATGTAAATGAAGCTAATGATCAATAATAGTTTTTCTTTAAAAAAGATCAATTAATATACAGGGTGTCTTAAGTTGAACATCTAACTCTTTTGTTATTAAAAGTAGGAAAAATAAACAACGAGGGCTTATATAGTTTCAGAATCTTTTATTTCATTAAATGTACGCCCTGAAAGCATAAAAGATCACGTCAGTTATTTTTCTCTACTTTTAATAGCCATGAAAATTTAGATGTTCGATTTAAGTGAACTTTTACCAATAATTAAGCAAATTATTCAGGTGTATCATTTTAAGTGAATTATTTAAGAGTATAATTTTAAGCGAATGTTTGAGCAATAATGTAAAAAATTCCAAAATGTATTTACTCTTTTCTGTAATACTTTGGGTACGTTTTTAAATCGATTTTCAGAATAGGGTTGAAAGCTGGAGCTCTGCAATTTTTCGGCCGGCCTCAACGGTGAATTAGCTGCTTTAGCACCGAGATAATATTCGCCAATTAGACGTTTAATCTCCTGCGAGTAGTATCTCTCGGTGATGTCTCGTTTCATTTGCAGTTCTTTTAACTTCTGCAATCGTTGCATCGCCAGTACTGCCTCGGGCATGTTGAACTCCGGGTGGTCGCTGTATGGTTGTAGTTTTTCGCGAAGAGCAGCGTTGTTATGTTTCGGAACCACGTTCACGTAAATCGTTTCATCTGGATAATTATGTAGCTGAAAATATAATTATGTGACTAAATTTTAGAATTGTTCAGATGACTACAGGTTATATAATTAAAGTAAGTACTACAAATATAATAAAATTATTTTTGTAATCGTCAATGTTACCAATTATTTGTAAAAATTAAGTACAAGCTTAATTTTAGTTTCTAAGATTGACTTTACATTTTATATATTTTTTCCATCTCTACTTTTATCTATTCGTAATAATTTTTTCATTTTTCTTGTCATTTTAATGCACAGTTGTCCATATGCAAGAAATGATTTTGGTATTTAAAAATAATTACAGAAATATTAACAAATGATTTGATAAAGAATAATGTTTCTTATCTATCACGTTCTTGATTGAAATGTAAAAAATAAATGTAAAAATCCATGATCTTTATTGCAAATAATTCATTGACCTAATCTCTCCAATACTAATTGCAATTTAGAGATCAGTAACTTTGCATGGTACATACAAAGCACAATGAGTATGCAGTGGTATATTCAAATGTATGAAATTTTATCAGTAACATCTGAAAATGATATATAAAATTGGACGAATTAAAATGTACAATTAACATGTATGTGCGGTCATCAAAGTGTTAAGAAATCAGTTTATTTTAGATTGAAAAAGAAATCGTACGGTATTTCTAACAGCACCCTCTTCGACGACCGTTTCCTCGGAACTTCTCTCTCCCGGAAATTTATCATCGCGTTCAACAGCGCAATCCTGTTGATAATCGTTCAACTTGGCATATCGATTAGGGTTTTCCTTGGTCCAATTATTTCCGGAAACGGTAGTTGTATGGGGCAAAGGTTTCCTCCGATTGTCCACAGGTCTCGTTGGCCATCTTTCGTCCAAAAATAATTCAGAAACATAAAATGGTAGTGCTCGAAATTACACATGGTGTATAAGAGGATAATCAGGGTAATTTACTCGTCTGGTACTTTGCCATGAATACGACCTGGCGATATAGTCGCCATTTTAATTTACTTTGCTAAAAAAACGTCGCGTGAAGCTAAATAACGTTTTACACATTATTACACAGGATTTACTGTACTGTAAATCCTTTTACTTTTACATGATTTAACCGTTCATAGTACAAGCGAAGGAACTGATCTGTTTGCATAACTTCAAGTAATTTTACTTCTGGCATAAATGATATGTGGTATAGATTACACACTTGATGCATTTTTATGTCACTTATATCAAGTGTCATAAAAATCTTAACACGAGTCATGTGTTTTTGTGTCGATTGTGAAATGTTAATTTATCATCGTTTTCACAGACGTTTCTTAAAATGGATCTTATTTGCAAAATTTAGAGCATGGCGGTTTTTCGAAGAACACCCAGAATTACTAACAGTTACTGATGCAGTCGATTTCGTACCGAAATTGCATCTTTAGGTAAAGAAGAATTCCAGAACAATATGGATTGGAACCGATTTTACACCACGGAACCCTTAATGAAATTAAAATTCAAAATACTGGTAGATATTTGTTATTTATAGAACATGTTTGCGTACATATAAAGAAAAATGCGACAGAAAAACGGGCGAAAGTTGAAAAAGAAACATGAATTTCAATACATACAGTAATAAATTAACGAAAATTTACTGAAAAGTTAAAAATAATATTGAAAAGAATACATAATTTATAATTATCTTTTGATGTCATATAAAAATCTTGTAACCGATGCATGCGTAAAAGTTAATAAAAATGAATAATTTTAATATTTGTAATAATTAAATAAAGAATTGAAAAATTAAAAATTTTAATAAAAAATGTCGATATTACAAATACAGGTATGAATTACGTAATTGCCCGGTATTGGTGGATCACATGATAGCTGATTGGTCCACGGATCACCTATCACTGATAACTGATAAAGATCATAGGTGTTCAGTATTGTTCAAGCTGCCTGGTATTGGTACATTGACATGATTGGTTCGCGATTCACCTATCATTCTAACTCGATGAATGTCACAGGTGCTCAGTATTGTTCAAGCTGCCGAAGTGTTCGGATCGACCGTGACATCTCGTACCGGTACGAGTCAAAGTCTTAATTAACCGATCGTGTGTTCATCGCTGTGTTATCTAGTGTTTTAGTGCAAGTGTCTAGTGTGTTTTATCAAGTTTTTTACTGTATATACGGGGGTGTATTAACGTGTTTTATGGTGTGGTTCTCCATGTACCTACGTGCTTACTAGTGTGTTTTAATTTGTGATTGTGCATGTGTATACGGATACATTAGTGTGTTTTATAGTGTGGTTATTTAAGTGTTTTACCAGTGTTTTACACAAATTTTACTGGGTTTTGTGGTGTGAATATTTATGTGTTTTGACATATTCTAGTGAATGTTATAGTTTTATAGTGTTACTACCTATGTGTTTTTACATACATTTTTGAATTTTTAACCGGGTTTTATGGTGTGGTTACCTATGTGTTTTGACATACTTAAGTGAATATTTAATGGGTTTTATGGTGTGACTACTTACGTGTTTTGACATATTTTACTGAACGTTTTAGTCGGTTTTATAGTGTGGTCCCTATGTGTTTTTACATACATTTTTGAATTTTTACCGGGTTTTATGGTGTGGTTACCTATGTGTTTTTACATACCTTTTCAAATTTTTTATTGGATTTTAAAGAATATTTACCAAAGTGTTTCAACGTAGTTTTTCAAATATTGTAGTGTGTTTTCGGTATAGTTACCTACACGTTTTGTGCAAATGTTTGAATGCGTTTGATGGTTATTTCTGTCTAGTTTTGCATGCGTGTTTGTATTTGTTTGCACGTTACCTATTTGCAAATGTGCTTGTTTATTATAATTTGAATTGGGAAAGAATCAACTGAAATACGAATCGATAAACAGTTCGCTAACGTGCTTCGACTTGTTTTCAGAAGGACGTTTCTGTGCCGAGCCGAAGTGCCCAATCCTGACTGTACGAAAGTAGCCGATCTTGAGTCAATCTCCGAAATGCAGTCAATCAACCTCTAACGATGCGATACGAGTACAACCGATCGATCTGAGGCGCTAAGTGATGCGAGTCAGCGATCGGTGAGTCGCATGCTTTACGGTTCCTCCGGTTCCCATCATGTCGTAGGACGAATGGTCCGAAACGACACGGGAACTGGTTGTATTTTTATATTTTTGAGCGAGCATAGTGACACACGACTGTACGATCGTGCAATAATCGTACAAACTGTTTATATATGTATTTTATTAGATCAGGATAGGGTTTTCTTGTACATCGCGTTTTAACTTCCTTACGAATCGAATTCAAATTAAAATTAGTACATAGAAGTCGGATGACCCTCCGATTTCGTGCTAGTTCAATTATCGATTCACTTGCAATTTTTATGTACGCGTGAACTCTTTTTAAATATACATATGTACAAGAAAATATCGCGAGAAACAGATTTTGATATCAAAGTTAATTATGAATGTTTGAGTCATTTAGTGAATTTACTTTGATATTAAAAATCTGTAAAGAATGAAACAATCGATATACTTAGATTTTTGCAAAGTGTTCCTCCACTTTTCATTTTAAAATTTAAAGTAAATTTTCTTTTGGAGAGAACGCTTTATTAGCATGTTTCTAATCATGTTTCTTAGCTCAGGATTTTCAGCACACATGAAGAAAACTGGTAGGTCAAAATACAGTTGGCCGTGTTCATTTTTATGCTCGAAACTCATACGCGTGCTTAGATGCTACTCGCATGAGTTCGGGCAGGTGGACACGGTTTAGTTTTAAGTTTTTTTGGCGACTGACAATTCGGCAGTGAATTATCGACACAAGTTACACGTGTGTGTGTGTGGTTAGGTCGTGGACCTTGTGTCGATTAAAAACTATATCAATTTTTTATACAAACATGAAAAATTTTCAAATTACTATCGAAAGTTACAAAATAAGATTTAATTTCAAAATTAGTAAGATTCAATTACAAAATTGTAGAAGTAGAGTAATTACAAAATTCTTATCAGCACATATTGCATTGAATATTCGAAAGAATAAGAAAATGAAATATGTTCAATTAATATTCACTGTCGATTGTCGGTCGATTTCAGCAAAAAAGGTATGAAATATTAGAGTGTGAATGTTGTATTGAACTCGGGTGTCGGAGACGTCCCGGGACGTACTCCCTAGGAGTAGGCTTTTTTGCACCCGGGTGGCGTGTGTGAGAATCGTGGAGTGTGTTTTTGCGAGAATGGTCTTTGCAATTTTTTAAATATAGCGTTAGGCAGGCAGGTAGCTTACTTCTGGTGTGATTGAGTTAGTTTTAAGTAGGTAGGGCCAGAGCAAGCTTTCATGTTTCTCTGTCCTCCGTAAAACATACGTGAGATGCTTGCATCTGGGGTGTTAAAAACGAAAAATCGAGAAGAGAAAATCTAAATATGAATTTATTCTATTTAATATTCTCTTGAACTCGATTGTTCGTAAGGCCAGGCCTTTTAGTTTGTAAGTCGCAGTCGTGGTACTAGACCCGATTGCAAAAATGAAGTATACAGTGCAGTGAAGTGAAGTGCAGTGTTTTAAATAAATATTCTGCTCGGATATTCTTTTACGGACAGCGCATTCTGAGAATCGCTGGTCGTATACTTCTTGATTTTAAGAATTCTTTTTCTTTCTTATTAATAAATTTTTGATATATTATAGAAAATTTTGTTATCGACCGAAATAAATGGATAGTGGTACAATTTTATTTCTATAAAACTGTCTGCTATCTGTTTGTGGAGATCGATAGCGAAATTGAAAGTAAATGTAATTAATGTGAAAGCTAAGAATGTCCGAGCATTCGTAAAATTTCGCGAGTGATTTTTGTGAGGCTGTGCCGAAGAGAGAAGAGGCTATATGCCGAAGAGCCCCGGCAAAATTTGCCAAAGAAGAGGGGAACTATTAATGGCTGTCCATCTTAGGATGGAGAGTCATTTTGTCACTATGCTCGCTATTATTTTTTTGTATTTTACATGTGTTTTTTTAAACGGTACGAAAAGTATCGTCAAACGCGTTTTGCTCGAATTTTGACGAGCTTACGATCATCGATCCGCGATTTTATTTCGATTTTTCAGCTCTATTCATTGCATTTTCTATTTCATGAAAGTTTTGCATGAAATAAAGTAATGCTTCACTCCCCTTTTCATAATTTTCTATGTTAATAAAGTTTTGTATGTTTCAGTGTTTGTTTTTTGGTAAGTTATTGTGTTGTTCTCTCTTCTCAAACCTGCAATTTTCATTGCGTTCTCTGTTTTTCGAAATTCTCGTCTGAAATAAAGTAAAATTTTGCACTTCCTCCCACAATTTTCTGTGTTAATAAAGTTTTGTATGTTTCAGCTTTTGATTTTTGGTAAGTTATTATGTTGTTCTCTCTTCTCAAATCCGCAATTTTCATTGCGTTTTGTATTCTTTGAAAGTTTTTGTATCAAATAAAGCAAAATTTCACTCCTTTTCCTACAATTTCATATGTTAATATTGTTTTGTATGTTTCAGCTTTCGATTTTTGGTAAGTTATTACGTTGCTCACTCTTCTTAAATTCGCAATTTTCATTGCGTTTCCTATGTTTCAAAAATTTTTCTCAAATAAAGTACAATTTCACTTCCCTCCTCACAATTCCCTATCTTAACTATGTTCCTTATTTTCAGGATTTGATCTTAAAGAAGGTATGATATTCAGTGCATTAATTTAACATTAATTCCGAGCTTGTGGGAGGAAGGGTGGGCTCGGGCGCAAGTTTTTCGTCACGATACGTGGCGAAAAGCTTGCGCAAATTGTAAGTGCCTTTTGTTCTAACTTGCACTCATCTTTGCAATAATTTTTTAACGTCTTACATAATAGATTGTAGTAATAGCCTATCATTTTTTGTCAATTGTCCCAAACTTAAAAGAAAGTTCTTCCAACTTTCTTCTCTATTCCCTTGTTTTCTTTACAAAGTTTTAAAATATACGAGTGCAATTTTAGAACAAGAGGTACATGTAGGGAATTTAGAATATGTATTATATTGCAGTATGCGTGAGTGCGTGAATGACCTGTATCCTGTATGCTGTACTCACATTCGCATCGTGGTATTATCGTGGGATCATAGGGCCTCTAAAATTCTACCTGATTTTATTTGCAGCTTCGAAGTTTTCAACCACTTCAGGATTCTATTTCGGATTCGTTGTTTTCAAAATCTTATCGTGATTTTATTTCGAATTCGTGGTTTTCAAAATCTTATCGAGATTTTATTTCGAATTCGTGGTTTTCAAAATCTTATCGTGATTTTATTTCGAATTTTAGTTTCAGAATTTCTTCGTCCTTTTATTTCCGATTTGCAGTTTTCAAAATCGTGATCTTATTTTGGGTTTCGAGGTTTATGAATCTCGTTGTAATTTTATTTCGGATTTTGAGCCTTTCAAACTCGACGATTTCGATTCTTCAAGAGTTTTGTTTCGAATAAAGAAAGATTTCATTCATTCTTCTCGAATTTCCTACCTGAATTATATTTCTATGTTCCAGGTTTTTATTTCCAGTAAGTAATTATTCATATTTGCCTTAATTATATTAGTATGTTTCAGGTTTTGATTTTAAGTAAGTAATTGAATGATTCATATTTGTCTTAATTAAATTTGTATGTTTCAGGTTTTGATTTTAAGTAAGTAATTGAATGATTCATATTTGTCTGAATTACACTTGTATGTTTCAGGTTTTAATTTTAAGTAAGTAATTAAATGTTTCATATTTGTCTTAATTAAATTTGTATGTTTCAGGTTTTATTACTAAGTAAGTAATTGAATGATTCATATTTGTCTTAATTACATTTTTATGTTTCAGGTTTTGATTTTAAGTAAGTAATCGAATGATTCATGTATGTCTGAATTACACTTGTATGTTTCAGGTTTTAATTTTAAGTAAGTAATTAAATGTTTCATATTTGTCTTAATTAAATTTGTATGTTTCAGGTTTTATTACTAAGTAAGTAATTGAATGATTCATACTTGTCTTAATTACATTTCTATGTTTCAGGTTTTGATTTTAAGTAAGTAATTAAGTGGTTCATATTTGTCTGAATTACACTTGTATGTTTCAGGTTTTAATTTTAAGTAAGTAATCGAATGATTCATATATGTCTGAATTACACTTGTATGTTTCAGGTTTTGATTGTAAGTAAGTAATCGAATGATTCATATTTGTCTGAATTACACTTGTATTTTTCAGGTTTTAATTTTAAGTAAGTAATTAAATGTTTCATATTTGTTTGAATTACACTTGTATGTTTCAGGGTTTAATTTTTAGTAAGTAATTAAATAATTCATATGTGTCTCAATTACATTTGTATGTTCCAGATTTAAATTTTGAGTAAGTAATGAATATTTCACAAATATATTGTTTCTTCATTTGTACATTTTTATCGAGTCGACTCGAGTTTTATTTCATTTTTTTCCGAAAACGTTAAACATTCGACTTATTTATCTATATATTACTAATTTTGCATCTATTTTCTTCTTTCGCATATTGTTTTTGATTGTTACAGCATAGGTAATCATCCAAGACTGACATAGAGAGATTTCACCGATGGATGCACTAATTTTAAGTTAATTTTAAGTTGCGTACGAGATACTGTAATATTGTAGTGTGGATGAGTGCATGTGTGAAATGCGTATATACGAAACTTGAAGATATCATCGAGGGAATCATCGCGGGATCATCGAGGGATGCGTGCGTTAGTTTTAAGTTAATTTTAATCTCGTGGGAGGGCGGGTGGGTTTCTGTAAGTACCTCTACTTCTAACTTGCACTCATTTTCACAATTAGTGAATCTTTCACGCGTTAGTTTGTAGTATACCCAGTTATTTTTTGTCAATTGGTCTGAACCCAAGTGGATCATTGGGGGTACATAATGCAGTGAACACGCGGCAGTTGTGAGCTGAAAATGCTGGTGTAGCGCCAGGGACACATCTCTGCGAGGCATTTTGATTGATGGTCCATCTCGATCTGCCGCCTCACGGCGTGGGTATCCTCTCTGCTGTCAGACTCCCTTTCAACGGGAGCGGGGAGAAATGGGAAACCCTTCGCGGATGTGTCACTCGTTCTTGCCAGTATTCTTGGTTCATTTCTGTCTCGTGGTTCACGTAAGTCATGATGCGACTACCCTTTGACCCATGAGGGCGAGGATCACTTGGCAGGAAATGCTGATCCACCTTTTAGCAGAAAGTTCTTCTAACTTTCTTTCCTTCTAGTAGAAAGTTCTTCTAACTTTCTTCCCTTCCCCTTGCTTTTTTACCTCGTTATAGATCATTTGAGTGCAATCTTAGAATTAGAGGTACGCGTGCGGCGTTTAGAATAAGTTAATAAGCGTGTACGTGTGCGATTCCTGTTTTAAATTGCACTCATTTTAATTCGTGAACTTTTTCCGCGTTAGATCATAGTATTAGTTCCTTTCTTCCTTTCTGCCTCTCTCGTTTAGCGTTTTATTTTACATGATGCGAGTGCAATTTGAAAACAGTATGTACGTGGGATCCCATGTAATTAGTATTAAGTGTATAAATGTATTAGATTTTAAGATGTACAGCGTGCGTGCGGTGCAAGTTCTTTGCTATTTTATGGTAAAGAACTTGTACATGCGAGCCTATGGGCTAAGTAGAGTCAGAACTCATTTATCCTTCCGATAAATGAGGTAGTTGCATTTGGAGGGTGGTTGGGATTTGGAGTTAGGGTGGGTCACTCTCGTAGCCACCTCCACGTGGTGTGACCTGGTAATCGATATCGTTTTCTAAATATTTTTCACGAAATTAACTTTAGAAAACGATATCGAGCGAAGAGCTACGATTAACTATTAAATTATAATTTCATTTATTCATTTTCTTTTACGAAAATGTTTTGGACTGATGATATGCACGCTTGCTAAATGTACCATTTGGGGTTCCAAGAATCGTGCACCAAACGCGCATGGATCGAGTAAGTATATATTATAAGTTCTACATTTATCCAAATCTAGAAGATTTGCAAATCTTATAATAAAATGCGAAACTTTGGAAAACTGGATGCCAGAACATAAGACGGAAACCCTATTTAGCCTAAGAATTTAAAATTGATAATAGTTTGGTAAAGTCAGAACACTCCAAAATTAATTAGTTTTGCACTCCGTTGTAATTTGATGCATATTGAAGCTAATTAAGCCAATACAATCAATATTAATTGATTTTTTCGAAAATGGAACACGTGGCGCCATCTCTCCAACAAACAGGGTGAACTACACACATATGTAACTGTAGTTTGATTAGTTCCCACCTTCTACCGCTAGATGACAGCACATAAGAAAACCTTAATTTGTATAAGAATTGTTTAAAATTGATAATGGTTTGGTAAAGTTAAACAACATTCCAAAGTCAATTATTCTTGTACTCCGATGTAATTTGACGCATATTATAGTAAATGAAGGTAATAAAGTCAATATTAATTGAATTGATTCGAAGACAATACATGTAGCACCATCTAGCGGTATGATGTGAGAACTAATGAAACTACTGTTTCAAAAGTGTGTAGTTCACCCTGTTCTCAGGAGAGATGGCGCCACATGTTCCATTTTCGAAAAAATTCAATTAATATTGATTTAATGGATTAATATACTATATATTTATTTTATATTTATTAATATTGATTTCATGCTGTTATCCACTTCTAAAATGCCGCCAATTATTATATTATTTTAAATAAGAATATTCTCTGTTAACGAAATAAAGTCACTACTTTATTTCTATAATTTTTGATCGATGTTAATCCAGCTACGGTCTTCACTTCAAGTATATTTAATTACGTTTAAAGAGATATTTATAAAAGTTTTTGATACCGATACGTCATGCGAAGCCAGATAATAAACTTTTAATTCAATATTAAAGGAAAGATTGTACCAGGGTTAAAGATAACTGACAGGTTCCAATATACGTACAGTGTTCCTTCAAGAAACTTATACAATTTATTAGCTCGTATGTACCCATTTCCTTTTATTAAATCATTGCGAAAGTGTTGTATGATTTATTTTAACACTTAAGTTCACACTGGGGTATTAAACAACCCCAGCCAATTTGTCTTTAATTCTAACCAATTTATATTCTGAAAATCTGAATAAATATCTTTTTGGAAACCCCAATACTTTTACTATTTTTTCCTCAAACTGTTTCAAGCGTATTTAGCTAAAACTCTTTATATTAAAATCGAAAGTTTTGAATTTTTCTGTGAACGCCGTCATTTTTTCAAGCTTCTGAATTTCTTTTCTTATTCAACGTTTAAATTTATTGAAATCAGCTGTGAAATATGTTCAAACAACTTTCAAAGGTTATTTATAATTTATTCAAGTTAAAAAGGTGAGTAGCTTCTTTGTAAAAAACATTTTTAGTGACTAGGGTCTTAAACGTCTCAGTATGACAAGTATTTTGACGTAGTGCTAAGGGGTAACAGAATTTTATTTGATACAGAAAATTGTTAAAATTTGTTTATAAAACGGCCATCGCCCAGCTTGGTCCCATTTTATTTTTATGATGAAGTCTTGCTTTCATAATGGCGTCACCTACTTTACTGATGCCATCTTGATATTCCGATCGCCAGGGCGGTAATCGCGTTTCTTGGGAATCCTCGTCATCTTTTCTTCTAGATTTTTTCTTTGTTTCGCTTTGATCTTTGCTGTGTCCACGTTTCAGTCGATCTCGGGTTGATGGCTGACAGTCCAGTTTATCAGGTTGTTCAACAGGCATACAATGTTTCATAGGTGATTCATCCAAGTGTCTGGCAGCTGTGAATGATTGAAATGTTATATTCAGAGAAATATTATTTTAAAAGTTACTTGAATCTGTTTAAATTATGAGGTAGAAACTTAGGGTATTATTTTAAGATATGAAGAAATGGAAAATGGAGAACTTAGAAAATTTGAAGATATATCAGGTAGTCTTTGATGAATGCAATTGAGTTACTGTTGGGCTATGAGTATTACTGTATTACCATTGAGAGTATAATTTTGTACACTTATTCTTGAGAATATATTACTGATATACATATGTGGTATATTATATACTAATTTACAGCCTAGTATATGAGAATATTAATACTGAGAATTTGGATATTACAGAATTTAGAAATATGGGATATGGGATTTCTGGAAACTTGGGGATTGGAAAATTGGAAATTTGGAAACTGAAGTTTGGGACTTAGGGTTTTAGGAATTTAGGAAGGTGGTAATTTCGAAATTAAACAATTTGGTAATTTGAGAATTTTGGAATTTAAGAACTTGAGAATTGGGGAATTTGGAAATTTAGAAATTAAAAACTTTAGGAATTTAGGAACTTGAGAATTTGGGAATTTGGGAACTGGGGAATTTAGAAATTAAAAAATTTAGGAATTTAGTAGTTTGAGAATTTGCGAATTGGGGAATTTGGAAATTTAGGGATTTGGAAACCTAGGTATTTGGGAATATAGAGATTTATAAATCTAGGGATTTAGAGATCTAGGAATTCGGAAAGTTAATAATTTTGAAATTTAGGAACTTGGGAATTAAGGAACCCGAAAATTTTGAAATTGTGGAATCTGAAAATTTATGAATTTGTATGAGAATTTTAAAATCTAGAAATTCAGGGTGTAAAAACTTAAAACTTCAGAAACATTGTTATCCGGAAATTCCAATACTTAAAAATTCGTCATTCACCAGTCCAAAAATTCAAAAATAGATATTGTCAAACCTTCAAAAATTTCATATAGCTTTGATAAAAATCTTTAAAAATTAAAACTCCAAAGTACCCGTCTCTGAATAATCCTTCTGGTAAGTAGTCCTCAATCGGTCATCGTCCACGCGTTTGGTTATCTCGTCTATAGGTGTACTCTGTAGAATTCCATAGAGATTAGGGTGTTTTTCTTCCAACTGAAAGCAGCGTTTTCATAACAAAAATAACGCGCAAGTTTATCGCGAACGTTTTACCTTTCTCATGTACGTGCTCGGCTGATCGAATTTCGTCGCCTCAGTTTCTGGATACGGTCCAGTTTTCGCAGGGTACAATTTGGGATCCAGAAGACGTCCCATGGGACCGATTCTGCTCCAATCCTGATCATCTCCGCAAAGATTAATAACTTTTAGCTCGCGAGAACGCGTGTCGTCGCATAGACAAGAGTCAGTCTCTTTAAGCATAGATTGCGTGTGTCTAATCCTGGTCGAAGGCCATGTGTAATCCTTTCTATATGTCGTTAAGTATTGGTCCATGGTGTGTTATTTAATTTTTACACAGTGGACAAAGCTCAATGAACAATAATTCTGTAGTTACAGAAATTTCCCTGCCATGATTTGTATATTTGTAGTTCATTTAGTTAGAATCTGCAAGCTGTTCATTAATATGTTATGATGTTAATTAATACTGCGAACAGTCGCTTATAAACGATTTTATTTATTTAAGATAGAAGAACATTTTGTGGAAACGTTATATCTTACTTGGAAGTTTGTTTGCAGAGTATTGTATACTACATTTTTTATGTTCTGCGTTAATTACAGGATGTATCTGCAAAATTAATCTTGGAAAATTTTTAAGGTGAAAGGTTCTATCTCGGAAAATGGCGGAATATTGAAGAGTAAAATGGTAAAACCAAGGTATGTCCTGTCATGATTCCCTATTTTTTATTTGTTATTATCTTTTGACAAACATTTCGGACAATTTTAATTGACGGAGGTTAATTTAGGTAAGTGACTGAACACGAATGGGTAAAAGCGTAGCGATGTTCACACGCTTCATATGGACAATGTACACAATGCTCATATACATATGTTCATATATTTATGTACACATATTCATATTCATATACATGAATTTATTTCATATATTAATATATATGTATACAACCTTTTTTTATCGTAGAATATGTATAACAAGTTGGGGCTAAAAAATAAAATTGTGTAATTTAAATATCAATGAGAATATAAAATTATTATATCTCCATATTCATTCATTTTTAAATTCCCAAATCTTTATTTTCAGTAATATGCAAATTCTTAAATCTTCATTTTCAATAATTTCCAAATTCTCAAATTACCAAATTCTCCAATTCGCAAATTTTTAAGTTTTCAACTTCGTTAATTTCTGAATACCCTCATCTTTAAATTTTCTAATTTTCAAATACCTAAATCCCCAAATTACAAGTTTCCAAATTCATCGACATTTAAAATTTCTAAAATCCCAAATCTTCGAATAAGAAAATTCCCAAGTCCCCACATCCCAAAATTCCCAGATTCTCTAATAATATCGTAACAGAATAACAGAGCCAATAGTTCAGCAATTTCGCCGGTTCAAACAAATGTTACGGCGGTTTTACAAGTCTCGTCCGAAGAATGATCGAACCATAGAACAATTTTAAGTTGCAATGTCTGTTATGCAAACAAACACTGTCCAATAAATAATCATAGACCGATACTGTTCACGCGTTTACGTACAGTCGCAAACAAAGATGCCACGTATTAACGCAAGATGGCACCGTACGCTTTGTATTTGTGGCGATACCTACTTCCGCTCAACCGTCCCGCCGAAGGGTGCACTTTTTTACATTTCTTTTTTTTTTTAACATTTCTCCTGGAAGAGGATTTCCCTCGGGAATGCAACGACACTTTCCCGGAAGAGTACGGACATGTCGTAACGCGGTTATCCTTGTAATTTATTAGCGAATTATTTTGTCCTAGAAATTCAGTGTATAATAGTAAAATTTAAAGACTAATATAACAAATACTTTGTTAAATAAACATTTAAGGATTCTTTTATATTAAGAAAACGAGTAGTTATTTACCACGCTTAACGCAAGTCGGTAAAGTGGAGTCCTCCTCTGAATAAGGACCCCACAATTGGTGACCCGCGACTTTAAACTCGTAAAATAAAAGTTTCACAAGCGATTTTAAAAGAGCGACGCGGTCTCACAAAATGACGGACAACAAAGAAGCCTCAAGCTCCGCCGAATCCGTCATTAATCGGCTTCGTTATAGAAACTTCCTCCCTTTTGGAAGAAAAATCCAAACGTCTGGTTCGCACAAGTGGAGGCAGCATTTGATCTAGCGAGGATTACTAGCGACGAAACAAAATATCGTCAGGTAGTTACGCAGCTAGGCCACGCGGTACTACTGTTCATCGCCGATGTTCTTACGTGCCCACCAGCGAGAGGTAAGTACGACGAGGTAAAGCGTAGGATTATTAACGCATTCGATGAATCTCCCAAATCCAAGTTATGTCGAGCGCTTCGAGGGTCCCATTTGGACAGCGACAAGCCGTCGCATTACCTGCAGAAATTGAGGAATCTTACAGGAGGCCAAATCGGAGAGGCAGTGCTTCGCACCCTGCTCTTAGAAAATCTGCTGGAAAATATCAGGAGCACCTTGGCAATAAGCGATACCACCGACGTAAATAAATTAGCTTTGCTCGCAGACAAAATCATGGAGATGTCCGTGCCTACAGTTGCGACGGTGGATGCACCAAAGGCACCGTCAGCGGGCAACATGAGCAATGTGGAAGACCAGATCTCCAGGTTAGCCAGCATGGTCGAGACTCTCAGTACCCAGCAAGCGGAGCAGATGGATCGACGACTTCGCCAGCCTTGGCGGCCACGTTCGAGGAGCCGACAACCCTTCCGCCGTTCGAGATCTTAGGAAGGTAATCTCTGCTTCTACCCTGCGTCATACCCTGTGGATGGACGGGGTCTTCACCAACCGCCGCAGCACCATCTAACCCTGCGTCCGGAAACTAGGCGACCAACCCTCAATAGAGACGGCGTCGGATGGCTGCGAGAGGAATTGTTGTCTCACAATTAGGGATAGGAAAAGTAATTTAAGTTATTGAATAGATACCGGGGTAGATATTTCCGTTTCATGGATGCTGCGCTCCGCGGTTTGGATTGACGATATTTTAATAGCTTCCGCTAATGAGGTCGAGCACGAACATCTTCGACAGGTATTGGAGAGGCTGCAGCAATATGGCATTTCGATAAATTCGTCTAAGTGCGTCTTTGGCGCAAGTTCGGTACAATAGCTGGGGTACCTTATCGACAAAAAGGGAATCAAACCTGTATCGGAGATAGTTAAAGTCATTAGAGATTATCCTCAGCCGAAATCGATAGAAGAATTAGGCCGACTTTCAGGCATTTTAAATTTTTATCGGCGCTTCGTTAAGAATGCTGCAGCCATTCAAGCTCCTCTCTATAAATACTTAGTAGGGGCAAAGAAACGCGACAAGCGAGTTATACAATGGACCCCTGAAACATTGAATGCATTCAATGAATGCAAAACGTCATTAGCGAACGCAACGCTGTTGGTACATCCTGCCGATAACGCACCATTAATATTAGCTACCGAAACTTCTGATTCTGCAATAGGTGCAGTGCTGCAGCAAGAGATAAACGGAAAATGGGAGTCTGGGATTTTTCTCAAAAAAAATTTAACCCACAAGAAAGTCACTACAGTACATATGACAGGGAATTAACAGCAATTTTCAAAGCAATTAAGCATTTCAAACACTTAGTAGATGGACGTAACTTTACAATATAGACAGATCACAAGCCAATAGTTTACGCCTTTCAACAAAAGTCTGACTAAGCCTCACCCAGACAGTTGCGACAGCTACATTTTATAGGACAACTTACAACACACATAGTACACACGTCAGGTATAGAGAATAAAGTGGCTGATGCTTTATCATGGCTGGACGTTATTAGTATGCCAGTCGTGGTAAGCACCCAATAATTAGCCAAACAGCAAAGAAGCGACACTGAATTAGAACAGTTATTACAGGATAACATGGCACTGCAGCTAAGGCAATTTAGGCTTGATGATACTGATGAAATAGTATACTGCAATATTGCAGGCAGTAAAATTAGGCCATATGTACCAGCAGCATTGAGGAAGCAAATTTTTAATAATGTACATAATATTACACATCCTAGCGGTAGATCGATGAAGAAGCTGATTGGCAGCAGATTCGTCTGGCTCAAAATGAAAAAAGTCATTTTTCGCTGGGCTAGAACCTGCATTCTATGCCAACACAGCAAAGTCGGCAGGCATATAATTAATCCTCCCCAGCTTTCCTCTGGTTGTTCCAGAGGAAAGGTTTAAACACATACATATAGATATTATAGGACCATTGCCACCAATAAACGGCTACAGATACTATCTGATGATGATCGACAGATTCTCCCAGTGACCTGAGGTGGTACCAATTAAAAACATGACAGCCAATACTGTTGCCATCAACTTCTGTAATACTTTGATTACAAGATTTGGAGCTCCAGCAACTATTACATCAGATAAAGGTTCACAGTTTGAAAGAGCACTGTTCAAAGCCCTTACAAACTTGATAGGTTGCAAATATATACATACCACAGCTTACCATCCAGCTTCGAATGGCATAGTAGAAAGATGGCACAGGTCTTTAAAAGCAGCCATAATGTGCCATGAAAACAGTAATTGGATTTCAATTTTATCCACAGTATTATTAGGTTTAAGAACCAGTTTTAAACAAGACATTCAGGCAGCAGCAGAAATGCTGTATGGTGTACCCCTCAGACTGCCAGGAGAATTCTTCGTTTGCACACAAGCACAGGACAACTTTAGTTTAGATAGTTTCAGAGATTATATGCGACAAATTCGACCCAGACAGACGGCACATCATGATAGACGGAAACACTTCATTCCTAAGAGTTTACATGACTGTACGCATGTTTTTGTTAGAATTGACGCAGTTAAAAAACCTCTGGAGCAACCATACGAAGGACTGTATAAAGTTTTAAAGCGTGTCACGGATACCACATTCTTAGTAGATATTAAGGAAAATCAAATCGTACTTTCGACGGGACGGTTAAAATCAGCGTTTATTGAAAAAGAAACTCCTAACCTTGCAAAAACTTATGCTAGAGTAATATAGTCTGCTCTTTCTGACAGGACCAGCGATTTAGAGGGGGGTAGTGTGGCGACACCTACTTCCGCTTAACCGCCCCCCCCGAAGAGTGCACTTTTTTTCCCGCGTAAATTTTTACGTTTTTCCTGCAAGGGGATTTCCCTCGGGAATGACACTTTCCCGGAAGACGTTTTCAAGTACGGACGTGTCGTAACGCGTTGAACCTTGTAATTTATTAGCGAATTATTTTGTATTAGAAATTCAGTGTATAATAGTAAAATTTAAAGACTAATATAACAAATACTCTGTTAAATAAACATTTAGGATTCCTTTATATTAAGAAAACGAGTAGTTATTTATCACGCTTAACACAAGTCGGTAAAGTGGAGTCCTCCTCTGAATCAGGACCTCACAGATTATTGTTTTTGGCCTAGTGCCACTGTAAATAGTGGCTATCCATTTTCCAGGTCAATATTTCAGTTTGACGCAGTCAATCTTATCGGAGGGAAAAAAAGTATCGATCGAAATTCACTTCCTAGTTCTCTGTTACGTGTTCCTTTATTTATCATTTCTCATATTTGAAAAATACAGCTCGAACATTCATACATTCATTATCATATGAATAATTTACATTTTAATGTGTGTAAGAATAATTATTTATATAATATATTTGTGGGGGTATTGAGTGTTATGGGTCCACGTAAATTATAAATAGATATGGAAGTCGTATGTTCAATTTATGAGAGAAGTATACAAGAAAAAAGTTTCAGTAAGAAACAAAATGAATGTCTTAGGTACTGCCTTTTTTACCATTTATGCGTATTTGAATTTGGAAACTTAGAAATTTGAGAATTTGGGACTTAGGACTTTTGGAAGTTTAGGAGTTTGGGAATTTAGGGATTTGAGGATTTGGAAATTTAGGAATTTGAGAATTTCGGACTTAGGACTTTTGGAAGTTTAGGAGTTTGGGAGTTTAGGAATTTGGGGATTTGGGAATTTGGGAATTTGGGAATTTGGGAATTTGGGAATTTGGAAGTTTGGGAATTTGGGGATTTGGGAATTTGGGAATTTGGGAATTTGGGAGTTTGGGAATTTGGGGATTTGGGAATTTAGGAATTTGAGAATTTCGGACTTAGGACTTTTGGAAGTTTAGGAGTTTGGGAGTTTGGAAGTTTGGGAGTTTGGGAATTTGGGAATTTGGAAGTTTAGGAGTTTGGGAATTTGGGAGTTTGGGAATTTGGGGATTTGGGAATTTAGGGATTTGGGACTTTAGGAATTTGAGAATTTCGGACTTAGGACTTTTGGAAGTTTAGGAGTTTGGGGATTTGGGGATTTGAGGATTTGGGAATTTAGGAATTTGAGAATTGGGGAGCGTGGGGACTTGGGAATTTGGGAATCTAGAAATTCCGCTTAACCTATGGTTGCAATCTATCTTGATGTTAGGGAGGAGCTAGATAGTTTTGTACCCGCACCCCTACATCCTCCACCTTCTCCTCCACTAACATCGCCATATTTACCGTACTGACTGAATAATCCACACCATTGCTCCATATTCCCGATTGCTTCCGATAATTGTCCCACACCCTTGATTCTCCCAGACCCACGACTGCACCACATCGCTGATTGTTCTACACCTATGATTGTCCCACATCCCTGATTCTCTCAGATCCATGATTGACCCACACCTCTTAATCCCATATCCCTGATTGTCCCAAACCTGTGATTGCCCCACATCTCTGATTCTCCCAGATCTATTGTCCCATACCCTTGATTGTCCCACACTCGTGGTTCTCCCAGATCCACGACTGCACCACATCCCTGATTCTCTCAGATTCATGATTGACTCACACCTCTTATAGTCCCATATCCCTGATTGTCCCAAACCTGTTATTGCCCCACATCTCTGATTCTCCCAGATCTATTGTCCCATATCCTTGATTGTCCCACACTCTTGATTCTCCCAGACCCCCGACTGCACCACATCCCTGATTCTCTCAGATCCATGATTGACCCACACCTCTTATAGTCCCACATCCCTGATTGTCCCAAACCTGTGATTGCCCCACATCTCTGATTCTCCCAGATCTATTGTCCCATATCCTTGATTGTCCCACATTCCTGATTCTCCCAGACCCACGACTGCACCACATCCCTGATTGTCCTACACCTATGATTGTCCCACATCCCTGATTCTCTCAGATCCATGATTGACCCACACCTCTTATAGTCCCACATCCCTGATTGTCCCAAACCTGTGATTGACCCACATCCCTGATACTCCCAGATCTATTGTCCCATACTCTTGATAGTCCCGCACCCTTGATTGTCCCACACTCCTGGTTCTCCCAGACCCACGACTACCCACATCTCTGATTACCTCACACCTATATTGCCCCACATCCAGCAAAGTGCCCTAGAGCAGCATTGCTCCAAAATTCATACGTCAAATGATAAACAAAAAATTAAGCAAATTTAATACAGATCATCCTAGTGTTTTAATTCTGATCAGCCATGCTTACAGTACAGGACCTAAGTCCGTTAACTGACATTAACAGTAAACGTACCGGCGTATAATGTATACTTTAAAATTAGAAATGAAGTTAAAAAATAAACAAACGATACACATT
This sequence comes from Megachile willughbiella, assembly GCA_945859595.2. Classification (NCBI taxonomy): domain Eukaryota; kingdom Metazoa; phylum Arthropoda; class Insecta; order Hymenoptera; family Megachilidae; genus Megachile; species Megachile willughbiella. Next base: position 9,751,295 of record OX243803.1, on the reverse strand, counting down.
AATTCTTTACCCTGATAAAAATCAACATATATTTCAAGAAAAATGCCTTAACAGCTGTTAGGAGTTAATATAAGAAATTTGTAAGATTGGTAGTTTTAATAGAGGGTTATAATTTTGGAAAGAAATGGTACCCATATTAGGCTACTTTCGATTCGTTTTACATTGGTTACACGGCATTAATCTTATTCTCATCCCTACTTTTTTATCGGTGATTGGCCCCGTTCCAATACCAACAGATAGTTCAATGTAGAGACTAGACACCGGCCACCGACTGCAATCTACAGTGAATTCGTGCTCGCTTTATTTCGAGACGTACATCAATTCCAAAGTTCGGCCACTATGCTTCCGGAATCTGTGCTGCCTTCGATCAGAAAAAATACTCGTACGAATTCCGTTTGAATTTTATGGTTTTGTAAATTTTTGGAAGACATCAACTTCATTCGTGGAGCTGTTAGCCTAAAATTTTGTCGATTTTTAAAGATATTCGAATAAAAATGTTACAAATATAACTAGGAATTTATTATGTTATACTGCATCTTATTATCTTATATTATTATTATACTTAATCTTATTATCGTTGGTTTCAATGGATAAGGAAAATTATTATCGGTCATCACTCTCTATTTATATCTGTTTTCTAGAACATGAATCATTTAATCACTGACAATGTATGACAATGTTTTTCCTTTTGAAATTCCTTTTGTTAATATATGAATTATTATAAAAATTTATTGTGAGTAAATTTTAGAATTTAAATTAAAAATTAAGACCTGAGAAGAGAAAAACATAATAAAAAATCCACAAATCAAATAGACAGATCGTTCAATTGTCTTTCAGGAACTGTCCTAACCAAAATGGCTGCGTTTAGTAATTTCAAATTTCCTTTTATAATTATAGGGACTTTATTTCATTGTAACACTTGAAAGAGTTACACTTGAATCTCGATAATATACATATAGAATCATGTTTGAGTTTCTCTAGTACTCTGCCAAATTAATATTAACCTACTTCGTGATTAATGTACGATGCAGTAGATCAAGTAAAGAGGAGGATGACGAAAAGCTATATATCAAACTATTAAGCTTTCTTCTTCCCATTTGTTTCGCTCAAATTGAACAACTATTTCATTAACCTTGGTAACCCTTAATCAAATATTCTATTTACGACAATTAAAATACATTGCGATATATGAACAAAAAATACTGAAAGTATCAACAATATTTTTGTGTAACATATATAAATATAATTTTGTACAAACACATAATATCAATGTAGAGGTTATACACTGTAAAAATATAATATAAACGTTCAATTTACATAGCATGACTATATGATGTAAAAGTACAACTCACGTGGTATAATCATGTAACATAAATGTACAACTCATACAGTACAAACATATAGACGTACAACTCACATGATACAAACAATATAAACGTTCAGCTCATATAGTACAAAAATATATTATAAACCTACAGATCATACAGTACAAATGTACAATACAAATAATAGATCATACAGTATAAATAAAATGTGCAATACAAATAACAGATCATACAGTATAAATAAAATGTACAATACAAATAACAGATCATACAGCATAAATATAAATATCAAATATTATAGTACAGATTATATAATAAAAAATACAGTAAAAATATAAAAAGCATTAAAAATACAAAAGTGGTAGAGTTCATACAATGTCCAAATGTGATATCCAAGCCTAAGCTAGGTAACGAGATAATCGGTGAAAATGGATGATCTTTGTCGGCTTCCTTCAATCGCTGGCAAGCCTTCGGTCCTGTAGGAAGGAAAGCTCGAAAACGGACTGTACTGATGGTTGCTCTAAAGATATCGCTGCGTCCACGTCGCCAGGAATAGAACCGTGACGTTGTTCGTCGACGAACGAACACCAACTCTCTCTGGTTTGCTGTACATCGACAGACAGCCAATGGGATACGCTTCGAGGTCGATGCCGAAGACGATCCTGTCACTAGAAACTCCGCAAATCTCGTTTTGTCGTGGCCACTTCCTCGTTTTCACGCGATCGGCCGATGTGACTCGGAACTTTTCACGAAACCTCCGGTCGTTATCTCGGGACTTCTAGGAATTTTTCATTCTCCCCGGAACCGGGCTTTATCCGTGATTTGTCGATGGGCTTTATTATTAGAAATTTCTTTGGAAGAATTATACACCGTGTTCCCGGGATTCTTTGTATAAATGATTGGAGTGTTAACGTACTTTGATCTGAAGGGATTGCTAGAATAAGATTTTAAATAAATTAAACTTGCTTCCTTAATCGATTAGGAATATTCCGTTAACGAAGTAACTTTCTTCTCAAAGAATTTTCTTCTTAGGCGAAGAGTTACATTCACGTTCCTCTTACTTCGCGAAGAGCAATAAATAATTTTATAAAAGTCTCCTCGAATACCCAGAAGGAATATCATTTTTACAAATCGCAACAATGATCAAGTTCGCGAAATGATCGCGCACGCAATAATTTATCTGAGCCGTAATTTCTGCAAGTTCAAAAGAGGCGCTCGGAACCGGGGAAAAAAGCACGTGGGACAGTTCTACAGAGTCGATAAAAATCGTTGACAAAGAGGTGCACCGTAAATTTCGTCTGGGAAAGAATTATTGTTGCCGGTTAAAGGCAGGACAACAACGATCTAACCAAAAGCAGCACGTGTAGCGCGGGGTTGCAGAGAAACATGGCGTTACTGACATTAAGTTACTCGCCTTTGGCTCTTCCTTTTTCGCAGTTTTGCATTCTTCGCGCGTATGACTCAACCAGAGGCGAAAAAAAGAGTCAATGGACTGGCACCGAGAGCCAGCTGATGAAAGAACCTGCGGACAAAGAAAGTGCTGCAGCATGTTGCAAATTAATTTGTGTATTATTTTCTACTTACCGAGAGGCTTTTAACCCCGAATCCCATCTGCCTGCCGCTGAAATGTTTGATCGTGTTGCTGTACTTTGAACATGCAGAGCATTATTATTTATTACGATGCGGACGATGTCCTAGAATCATTGCAAATAATATTGTTAAATATTGTTAGTTTATTACATTTATGTATTTCATTTTATCGTATTTGATGTATAAATGTTTATTATATTTGATAGTATAAAGATTTCGCATATTTACACGTTTCACGTGCACATATGTCATATGTGTCATATGTATGGTTTATGTGTACATTTAAAGTTTATAACATTATACTTATTTTCAAAGGAATTGTAAAAGGTGTTGTTAAAAGTACACTTCTTGCAGATTATTTATTACCATATATGTAACATATTGGTAAATTAACGTTTTGAATATTTTTAGTGCATATTTGTAAATTTTTGTGCACATTTGCATATTTTTAGTACATACAGCAATTTACAGATTTTCTAAAAATTTATACAACCTTTACAAACTTTAATTTGAACGATTTATACATGTCATATGTATCTTGCATATTTACGACGTATTTATAATACAATAGACATATAATGCAATCAAGTAAAATACAGTAAATAAAATACAATAAAATAAAATAACAACAGTTTACTTATAACGTATACTTACTGTAAAAAGAGCAGTTTATAATATCTTGTTCGGTAATCTTGTTTAAATTTAGTAGGAGGGTTAATTTGCTTGCATAATGATTTGGTGTACTATTTATACCGCAGACTCAGGGGATGATTCAAGTAAATCGACGGACCGTTTCGTTTCGATCCGCCTTTCGTTGGGAGTCGTATTCCAAGTATGAGAGAATCGTTAATCAGGCGTGACGCATCTTCCAGAAATCTGTGCAATTAGAAAACTAAAATCGTATAGGAACAAGACAGATAGTGTCGGCCGACTGTCGCCTACTCATCTCTTGAGCAGGAAGCAGACAACTTCCATCGAAATAGCAACGGACCCATTAGCATTCGTTAGTACGAAATCCTAGAACGTCAACGAAAAATGACTAGCATGTATGAAACTATATGAACGAAAATTTCTAATAAATCGCGATAGAAGAAAAATTTATAAACGAAATTTTTAATATAGTCAAATATAGTCTGATCAATAAATAAGTTGCAAAATTGTAATTAATCGTGATTAACGATTATAATATTCTCCATAATCGTTAAATAACGTACTCCAAGTATAATAATTAAAGTACGTATCCAATTCAATTATTTTTACGTATATTCTTTTTCTTAAATATCGAAGATATTTCATTTTAATTATTACTCTTGATTAACATTTACAATGTGTTTCATATAATTGTTAAATAACGTACCCCATGTATAATAATCAAAGTACGTAGATTTTACATATACTCTTCTGCGCATGCGTACATTCATTTCAAAACAGCGTTGAATTTGTATAATTTGTACAATAGTACAGCAATTTGTATTCCAGTAAGAATAGGATAGTAAATAGCGATTTAGCGAAGAAGAAAATTGACTCATTCAGAAGGCCCATAAAGCTCAGAAAGTGCAAAATAATAGTAATGGAGGAGATCGTAAAATCAGCGGTTCTCTGCCGGTATTATGTCATTTTATCGTCGTGTGTTTCTCGTTTAAAAACGTTCGCGAATCGGCTTCAATCAGTTTCCCGGGGGACAAATTGTGCGGACACGGCATTAAATTAAAAATCATTCGTACAGGCGGTTTCATGGCGAGATAATGTCGCTTGAGGAGCGAGTGTCTTATTAAATTTATACCGGCATTCACATTCCCGTCGGACGACGTAGCACCCAATTAAACGTTTGATATAGGGTGCCACCCACCCCTCTCGCCCCGGTGTTTTGACTTTGCGTCCACAATCCACATACTGGCAAAAATAATCCTCCTTGAGGGGGGTGGAAAAGAGAATTCGCGGAACTAACACGGTCCTCGCGCAAGCTGCCGTACAAAGCGTAAAATTACCGGCGTGAGTTAAGTCGGATCGTCGAGGTCGCCCTTTTTCTTCGCCATTTTAACATCACCAACGGTCTCAACGTTTTTCTCTCGGAGCATTTTATCGTCCTCGCCGGTTAACGTTAGACGTTTTATTCGCTAACCGCCCCGGTCTCGCTACCCTAGTACGTTTTCATGGAATCTTTATGGCTCGCTTTCATCTGTAAATCACGCCCTCGTGAGTTTTTGGTGCTTTGAAAATTTGGAAAATTATGGAGATCGCAAGTAGTTTTTGAGTTGACGCACCAGGTGCGTATCGTTATATTTTTAACGGTATTTAACTCTTTGCAATCGAAAGGTCACACTCATCATTCGGTTTAGTACAATAAATTCAGTTCCAATAATACATATTTTTTAACTAAGTACATATGGTGAGAAACATAGTGACAGTAGTAATTAATAATAAAGAAATAGTAATCTTAAATGAATTCAGCAAACTTTTTAACTGTAAAGTTTTGAGATTTATTTGTCAGGCGCGTCAGTCAGAACTGATTAATCACAGCTGCTATATTAAAACAGATAAAGAAAGTTGAAATGTTCTGTCAGTATTTAGTAATCCTTGACTATGCAAATTATAATTGGACTTGAACTCCAAATTGAAGCGTATTAAAAATTCGAGTAAGATTTATTACGGTTGAAGTGCGAGTGCGTCAGACTCGTCGAAGTATGGCGGAGGGTTAAGTGGAAAATTAATATAAATTACGCAAAAATTTGTACCGATATTAGTTGACTAAAAATGTTAATAGTAATTAAATAAAAATTTGTATTAATGTAAGTAAAAATGTATATTAATATCGATTGAGCAAAAATTAATATTAATTACGTAAAAATTCATATTACCATTAATTACGTAAAAATTGATAACATGCGTTCATGGTTAATGTTTCTTCTTAATTTTCAGAAATGTGTTCATTACTCTTAGATACACATCACATTTATTTCTTTCAATGAACAATTTACGTGTTAAGTTAGAATTCAAATGCGGACACAACGTTGATTTAGCGAACCGAGGGAGGATATCGAGGTGAAAAATTTTAGCATAAAGTACGGAGGATCATCGAAGTCTTTCTACTGGACGTAAAGTGACTGTTTCGTATCGTTTGTACCGTCAAATTAATTCGTCGTGACACCTGTTTTTCTCTTTCTTTCGCGTTTTTACTGTCGCTCGCGATACCCCGTTTCCATGCATCTCCAGATCAATCAAAGATGTTCAACACTAAATCTACTGTCGTATTAATTCGAGATTAAAAAAGAAGTTGAAAAATAAACAAAAATTCTTTATCTTGTAACTCAACGCAGATGTCGAGAAAATCTTAAATTGTGTTTATAAGAAACTTGGAAATGGTAGTTTAGTTAACTTGGGAATTTTGTTAGGCGTCCATATTTGGTCTATGTACTTTCCAAGTGTTCTGAAATAATTTTTTAAAATTTTATCTTATTCTAAGGTGTGGTTACGTACATGTTTTGGTACACGTTTGTAAATTTATTACCAGGTTTTGTGATCTAGTTATTTCTGCGTAGTATGCATATTTTGATGTCTGCTCGTATATTGGATATTTGCAAGGTTATAAAACTTGTTTATTGCATGTCTGCACGAATAAATCTGACAGTTTTAAAATAGGTTTTGAAGCTTCATAAAAATTAAATCTGAATAGAACAATTTTGAGTTTGGTTTGCGTTGTAGGCTGCAGGAGTACCCTAACCTAATTCACTAGGATAGGTTGAGGCAGAAAAATATTCCGGATACTCAAAGTTACTAATCATATAGATCATCTAGTTACAAATCCACTAGATCACAGTGTAGATTATTAAAATCTGTGGTCACAATGTGAAAATAATTCGTTGTATAAGATGGTCAATTTTTGAAATATTTAAATATTTCAAGCTATCCGCGGTATTTGGAGATTTACACCTTCAAAATTGGCAGGGATTCTCAGCGCATAGACAGATTCTATCAAATTTAGAAATTGTTTCAATAAAAATGCAGCGAAAGTTCTTCCGTAATGCTGTATACTGGCATCTCTCCATGGTCGTTCGTTTCGTGAACTTCTCAGAAGTTTCTAACAATCGTACAGATCGCACGTTGTACCTATTGTTACGATCGAAACAGATGAACCATAAAATGTTGACGTAAACCTTGCAACAGACATAGTCTTCAATACGTTGCAGTTCAGAAATATCTCAAAAACGGAGGTCGATAAAGTACCTCCGTTGATTTCCGATAAGCTAAGACGCGTCTGAAACAGAGAAAAATTAATTGCTCGAAAGATTTGTCGTAAGCAAAGAAACTCTGTGTGTACTTATCACGATCAAGTTCAGTCGCCTAACGACCGCGTTTAACCAGCGAATTTCACTCGTCACGCGAATACCAGCGTTACGCGCGTCGTGTTCGCTTTTGAACGTCCATATTTAGAGGCAGTCTAATTATATTGAGAATATAGAAATAGTGTTCTATAAGCGAGGTTGGTACGCCCGCTACGCGTTATCTCGTGCGAACTGGCACCACGTTGGTGGACTTCTTGGCAGACACAGCGCGCGACATAACACGAGAACCGTCAACCTGTCGGCAAATTCGAGACCAGTCGAATCGGAAAATGTCACGACTGTATAAATAACGAAACCGTATTATGAGTCCCTGGTTACAGGTGAGTCTCTTACAGGTTGGAAAGCGACGGTTCAACATTCGTCAACGTGTTAAGTGGCAGATTACTAACGAGGATTTTGGCAGATTTCGTTCGTTGTGACGCGATCCCCGTTGATTTGTCGACCTATTCAACGGATAATTGAACGGAAAAATCATTCGGGCTGTCATGTTAATTAGGCGGACGCTGCTCCGTATTAATCTTCAATTAGGTCCTTTCAGTTTAGATTAGTAACTCTATATCTTCAATTAGCAAATTGTCGGGTTGCTTTTGACACTTTTTTCATTTGCACATCATTTTGACTTAGCAGAACTTTAACTGTTGTTTGGATATGTAGGGATTTAGGGACTTTGAGCTTTGAGGATGAACAGGGAAATTCGAGGACATTTGACTTCGCAGATGTTTAACGTATTTGGATATTTTGTGACAATGTTGGATTTTGGAATATAAGAATGTAGGAAAATAAGGGTTTGGTGGTTTAGGAATTTGAAGAGCTAGGAATATGGGAGTTTAAAAATTTGGGGAGCTAAGTATTTGGGGTCCTAGGAATTTTGGGACATGGGTGTTTGGATACCTTGGAACTTAGGGATTTTAAAAATTTAGGGACTCAAGTATTTGGGGTCCTAGGAATTTTGGGACATGGGTATTTGGATACCTTGGAATTTAAGGGTTTTAAAAATTTGGGGAGCTAAGTATTTGGGGACCTAGGAATTTTGGGACATAGGTATTTGGATACCTTGCAATTTAGGGATTTTTAAAATATGACGATTCAAGTATTTGGGAATCTAGAAATTTTGGGACATGGGTATTTGGATACCTTGGAATTTAGGGATTTTAAAAATATGGGGACTCAAGTATTTGGGGACCTAGGAATTTTGGGACATGGGTATTTGGATACCTTGGAATTTAGGGATTTTAAAAATTTGGGCAGCTAAGTATTTGGGGATCTAGGAATTTTGGGACATGGGTATTTGGATACCTTGGAATTTAGGGACTTTAAAAATATGGGGCTTCAAGTATTTGGGGACCTAGGAATTTAGAGACAAAGGATATGTTAATATCTTGGACTTTAGGAACTCTGATAATTTGGGAACCTAGGACTTGATGGTCTACGAATTTAGAGAACTAGGGATGTGGAAGCATGCAGATTTAACAATATACAAATTTTGATATTTAAGGATTTGGCAATCTAGGAATTTGAAGATTTAAGAATTTGGGGACCTAGGAATTTTGGGAGATAGGTATTTACCTTGGAATTTAGGGACTTTAAAAATATAGGGATTCAAGTATTTGGGATCCTAGGAATTTAGAGACAAAAGGTATTTGTGTATCTTGAGATTTAGGGATTTTAAGAATATAGGGATTTAAGGATGGTGGTCTAAGAATTTGAGGAATTAGGAATTTGGGAATTTGGCGATCTAGGAATTTGGAGATCTAAGGGATCTTTAGGGAACTTAGAAACAAAAGGTATTTGGATATCTTGAGATTTTTGAACTCTATGAATTTGGAGATTTAAGAATTTGATGGTTTACGAATTTGGAAAATAGGAATATGTGAGTCTGACGATTTGGCGATATAGGAATTCGTTGATCTAAGAATTTGGGAATTTTAAGATTTAAGTCCAGGAAGATCAAAGGTGCCTCAGGATTTAGGAGTTCTAAGAATATAGTAATTCAAGGATTTGTCAGTTTAGGATTTTGAATAACTAGAGATATTGGAATCTACGGATCTGATCATCTAGAAATGTGCAAATTTTGATATTTGGAAATCTAGCAACTCTTCAATTTCGAAATTGTCGTTTTACTTATTACCTAGAATTTACCAGCAATTTATCAAAGATTCCTTTATTCGTGTAAACATTAAATATTACTTATGAAAATTAAACAACGTATATTTCTTTTGATGTTGACAAAGAATCATCATCATCATGTGAAATAGTGATCATTTAAGTGGCCCCTTCCCAGAGATCAAAATTCACAAAATTCTATTTTAAAATTATCGCTTCCATTTATCTACCGATGTAAAGGAGCACGAAGTTAGCTCGAAACACCTTTCGAAGATGAAAATCTTCGCTTCCTGTAACCGAGCTCTTGTTCAACCGTGACTTTGATCGCTGTTCGGGATACTGGTACGAGATAATAACCCTAGTTCTACAAGAATTTATTATTCTTCGAATATATTCTTCGCTGGTTGGACAGAACATTTTGAAAGGAAGCTAATAAACGTCGCGACCTATTCAACATGCTGGAAGTTCCTCGAAATCCGAAAACGGACGTGTGACAACGGCTTCGAACTCGTGTTCTCGGGATTTTGAACCGTTCACTTACATCCACCAAAAAGCTTCTTCGAACAAAGGATTGCTGAATCAGTTTATCCCATGGAATGAATCGTTGGTTGTAGGAAACCGAAAGATTTTGTGAAACGGTGAACGATCGAAAATGGCCTTCGAATTATCTGCGAAGGATATATTTTCACTGTTACTTTTTTTAACGTTGATTAATTATATTAACTAAATAGACTTTTATCCGTGATGTTAATTAATATTTTTATAATAAATTACGTTAATTATAATTCAATAAATATTTCTCATAACTTCACTTCACTATAAATATTTGTAGATGAAGAAGTAATAATGTCAATAATTTGAGAGATGTGTAATTAGGGTTTATTTAATTTGCTTTTGTTTCGGATTTTATACAAGCTTTTGTATTAAATCTTTCTTTTTTAATACAACATGGGGAATTATTGAGAATTTTGTGATTTTTATACATTTTTGTGGAGAGTTTCTAAATTTCTGTATTTACAATATTCCTAACCTCTAAATTACAGATTTATACATTTTTAAATTCGTAATTTGAAGTACTAAGTTACCAAGTTAGTGAAGGTTACATATTCTTAAATAATCTAAATTTGCAAGTTTATGTTCTAAAGTTTTTGTGCATTAAAAGCTCACTGTACATTTATGGTTAAAGTAATTTATTACAATTATTTTTCATGTAGTGTGGCTAGGTTATAATACAAACTTTACATTATATTATATTTTACCATCTATTATATTTCTTCTTACATTATATTCTTACTCTAATAATTATTATATTTCTCGCTTACTGTAATTATATCTATTCTTGAATTTTAAACCTTTTCATTATTTTTAATCATGGCTTCAACGCAAGGTGTCAAGTACATATAATATAAATACTTATAGTAGTTTTACAATATTATAAAAATAACAATATTCATATATCCACCAAAGCAATAAATTTACTATAATTACAATTTTAAACAATTTTTTAACGAATTCACACATAACACAGAAAACTAATACTTTTACTCTTCCTCCGTCTACAGTAGCAGTATGTATAAGAAAGACTGTATTGAATTTAAAAAAAGAAACCTCGAATCATGAATAGAAGAAAACAAAGAAAATTAATACGAAGAGTTAAAAAAATTCGCATTATAATGCTCCACAATTATCTTCAGAGGTTCATAAAAACAAAAGAAAATCAGTGCTGTAACTGTGCACAGAATAATGAGGAACAATGGACATAAATCGAATAGCAAGAAGAAAACCGTACATTAAATCGGAAAAGAGATTTTCGTCAGAGAATTTGTTAAAAAGTCTCAAGATAGGATATTATTTTCGCAGACGAGAGTAAATATTGTATGTTTGGTTCGGACAGAAAAAGTACAGTGTGGCGTAGAGTAAATGAAGCTTTAAACCCAAAAACCTACTTCATGGAGAAGGTTTTGTGTTTGGAGGTGCATTTCCGGTGCAGACGTCGGTGATTTGGTGTTCATTGACGATATTTTAGCCACGAATATTTGAACCTTTTAAAAAAAATTGAAAAGTGCAACTAATATGGAAAAAGTATCTTCAAATTTGATCAGCACATGAATGTTTGTTATATAATTGTCCAAAAGTAATCCCTCCCGTAATTCCAAGATCCCATAGAGAATTTATGAAATAAAAAATTAGAACTGAAAAACTGTAAAAGAATTAGTAATCGTGTCGCAGAAGAATTAGTTAGAATTTTTATTCGAAATCGAAATTGAAATGAAATTTTATTTCGAACGCGCATTAGAGGCGGGTGGGTTTAGCGCGAAGTATCCCTCGCGTTTCCATGAAAGCGGGGTGACAGTGTTCGGTTGACACTTGTCGCGGTTTGCCAAGAAGCCCGATTACACGGTACCGGTTCGGCGTTAACAACGAGCGTGTCGCAGGATGGTCGTTCGAGTTGGAAGGACAGCGGTTTTAAAATAAACTCGCGAGAGTCCCAGCGCTCTGGCAATGGCTATCGGTCCGAGCAGTCGGTGCGCGTTCTCCCTTTCAGCAGTCGTTGATCGTGCACCGTCCTCGCAACATACCCGTTCCCGTCGTCATCGTCATGATGCTCGTGGTCGTGGTTCGCTGCCAGTAGACACGGACGCATTAACGGAGCGTCGTCGTTACGATACGCGTCGCGGTGCACCGATGCAACCTTTATTCCAATTTAAACGCGTACGGTACCTGGTGAACTCGCCGAACTATCGGAACCCGGGTCGTGTGTTTGTGCCAGGTGACACGTGGGTGCCGGTCACGAGTATTCCGTCACCGGGTCGATTCCTCGCTCGACGTTTTTATTATCGCGAATAAAATTGAATCTGGTACGGTGTGGCATTTGACAGCGCGTCGCGTTACGCAGCCTGCTCGCTGTGCGTGCGATATTCGGTTACAGAAGGTGATTTCCTTGAAAGGATACTGGTATCAGGTGCAGCCACGCGTGCGAGAGCACTCTTCGCGTAAAAATAGAGGTAATTAAAGGCTGTGCTCGAATAGAGCATCGTGATCGAGGGTTCGTCGCGTTCCGCGAGAGCATGACTCCGTATCTTTCATTTAGACTCCAATCTGATCGAATCGGAGTTCGTTTGCTAATCGGGATAATCCTATTCGAACTTTAGATCCGTGGTGTTTCGATGTTTTAAGAGGAGCACCAGAAGCGAAAGACGAGACGGTTGTTCCGCAAGAGCGACAATGCGTTGTGTATATTAATGCAGAATGATATTAGGCGCGAGTTTGTACATAAAGGCACGGCCACCCGGTACAAATGGCCGATCAAAGGGGCAATGTTTCCAGCAGCACTTCATTAAGCCGCGCGCGCAAGCGTGTTCAAACGTTTCCCTCCGCGTCTGCTTTGTCTCGTTATATTAACTTGACCGGCTACCGGAATTCACGCGTGTTTTTGCGTTAATGGAACACCGTCGAGAGAGATTTCGTGTAGTTTAGAGGATTCATTAATCGTTAGCGGACTGTTAGCCTTGATAAAATTCATGGAACGTCGCTGCGTGTGCTCGCTGATGTATATTGTTACACTCGCGGCTCCTGCATTTCTTTGCGATTCTCCTCTGTACTTTGTCTTGCAGTTATTGTCATGTCACACTCACGCTTCTATCGAATCTACTGTGCAACTGTAAATTTTCGTTTCAAAATTAATATTTACTGTTCGTTGAACATTGAACGATTTATCGATTAATCAAATTTATCGCACTATTATTTATAATTTGATGAAAACTTGTAGCTACGAATACGGTGTAAATGGATATTTCAAGTGTTCATCATATATCGTACGATTTATCGATTGATCGATTTGTGGATTTATCGTATTTCGATATTAGTTAGATATCGAAATGTACCTTAATTTACAAATACGGTAGACAAATATTTCAAATGTTCATCAAACATCGAATGATATATCGATTGATCGATTTGTGGATTTATTTCGATATTATTATTTAGATATCAAGAAGTACTATTACTTACAGATACGGTAGACCTAAATATTTCAAATGTTCATCAAATATCGAACAATTTATCGATTGATCGATTTATAGATTTATATACCGGTATTATCAATTAGTTATAATAATTTACATATAAACGGTCTTTCGTTAATTACAAATACAGCATAAATATTTGTAATATTTAACCAACACCGATTTTATCAACTGATCGAATTACGAATTTATTTAACATCATTATTATTTATATATTGGTGATTCATTATAAATACAATAAAAATAAATATTTCAAAAGTTCAAACATCGAATTTACATCGTACACCAATATTATGATTTACATATCAACTGATTTATTATTTACACATACAAGATCATTCGTGAAACATCGAACGATTTATCGACTGAGCGACTTATGAATTTATCGTGCATTGATATTCGTACATGAAGAACCGTATGTAACAAATTCGGTGCAGACGTTTCCAATTATAAATGTAGATAGGTAGAAGTACAAACGATTTATCCATCGATCAAATAACGGATATATCGTATACCGATTTGCATGTAAACGCGAGGAACCCTCGATTACACGTGAAATATGGATAGACAGAAATACGAACGATTTAACCATCGATCAAATAACGAATATATCGATTTGCATGTAACCGCGAGGAACCCTCTGTTATAAGTGAAATATGGATAGGTAGAAACGATAACGAATATATCGTATAATTTGCATGTAAACGCGAAGAACCCTCTGTTACAACTGAAATGTGGATAGAAGCACGGTTTCCAAATTTTTAGCATTAATTATAAATACGGTGTAAAGAGATATTCGAAATGTTCCCCCGTAAGAAAGCTGCCGACAAATTGCACGCACATGGAGTATCGTGTTATACACGGTCTGACCACAAATATTTAAATTACAGGAAACGGTGGTGAACGATAGTCGCTGAAAGCCGCGTACCGATCGAGAGAGCAATAATTGTGCCCACGGTGAAGCGTGTCAAGCAACTCGATCCTCGATCGACAAGTGCGTTTACAAGTTGCGATCGGTGCGAGATCGAAAGTGCTCGGAGGTGATCTTTGCAGTGAATCCCCGAAGCGAAATATAGTGGAGAAAGTGGTTGAAGCCAGTGCATGGTCAGACACGGAGTCACCGATCGTCCGAGCGGTTTCAACTTTCTCTACGACATCGATAAAAGTGATCAGTGGTTTAAAGAAGAAAAGAACCGAAGCCGTTTGAAATGATGTGACAATCTGAGCAGATGTCAGGTGTTAGCTGGTTCGAAACGGAGCCACGATATTCCGCAACCTGGTACTCGAACATCGACGTGGCACTCATGGGAATTCAAAGCACCGCTCAGTTCGTCGAGAAGTACCACCATATTATCGGTAAGATATTTTTGTTTCTTAAATTTTCAAGTTTTCATAAGGAGAAACTGTGAACACCGAGTCCGCGAATTTTCTTTTTAAATCTCTTTTTCACCCCTTTAGGGTGAATACATGTCGATACATGAGTAGTCCACCATTTTAAATAGTTGAAAGTAATTTCATTTATTATCTAAATATAAATTAATTTAAACTAATCTAATGTACACGTGTATTATCTGAATATAATTTAATTCAATTTATATGCATTTAATGTACACATGTATTAAATATAGCTTTGAAGTACATTTAAATAATACATATTATTACTTGAGATTTATAACTTATAATTTTAATCATTTAAATATTTAATTCATAATACTTTAAAACATATATTTTAATAATTGAAAATTTATAATTTATAATTCATAATAATTTAAAATTCACAACTATCATAACTAATAAAATTCATAACTATTATTATAATAATTTTAAATCTACAATTTACAATTTATAATAATTAAAAATTTATAATCTTAATAATTTAAAATTCATAACCTTAATAATTAAAAATTTATAATTTAATTCAATCTTCCAAAATAATTATTTATCTTAATTTTATATATTAGAATAAACATAATTTACTCCACGTTCATCAGCATAATATATAAAATGTTATACGTGTATTAAATGAATTCACTCAAGTTAGACCAAAGTGTTAAATGAAAACTATGATATTATCGTCTACGCGTCTTCATTGATGATAAAGATAGTAGCGTATTTTCGAAGTGTATTAAAACATTCGATAATACGTTGCAGAAGTTGTCGGATCTCAATGTAATTTCCACGGGCGCGATAAATCTGCCAACTTGAATGTAGTCCCGCGTTGAAAACTTCGGTCACCATGGCGCATGTACCAGTGAAATAAAGCTGGCCGTGTTGCATATACGCGAACGAGGCCCGTTTACACGAACGACGCAGATTTATTTATGAAAATGTAATAATCCAGTGCATTTTTTACTCTGCCGTTTTACACGCGTTTTACGTGTCGTCGTAAAGTTAAATGCGGACCGAGGGTAACAAGAAAACTGCACTTAATTATTGCTACGAGATGAGTGTTTTGGTTTTGTGATGAAGATCCTGTAGACGCGGAAGATTGGTTGCAAAACTTTCCGCCGATAATACTATTCTTCTATTGCGATATGAATGTAATTGTACATATGTACGAAATATTTTAATTTTTCGAAGTTCTAAGTAATTACATTTCTGAATTACCAAAATTGGCAATTTTCAAATTTTTAAGCTTGTTAATCCTAAATTTTCAAGTAATTTGCAAATTTATAACTATTCAAATTGTTAAATCTTTAAACTTGCAAATTTACAGCTACTCAAGTTTCCAAATTTTCTAAATTTCTAAATTCTCAAGTATTTAAATTTTCAAAGCAAACTTCCAAGTTTGCAAGTACACCAATTTTCAAATCCCTAAATTTTCAAATACTCAAGTACTCAAATTTCCAAATCCTCAAATTTTCAAATTTTTAAGAACTAAAAATTTCAAATCCCAAAATTTCTAAATTTCTAAGCTTTTAAATTCCCAAGTACTCAAACTTCTAAATCCCTACATTTTCAAACTCTCAAGTACTCAAATTTCCAAATTCCTAAATTTTCAAATTCCCAACTACTCAAATTTCCAAATCCTCAAGTACCCAAATTTTCAAGTCCCAAAATTTCCAAATTTCTAAGCTTCTAAATTCCCAAGTTCTCAAATTTCCAAATCCCTAAATTTCCAAATCCCCAAATACTCAAATTTTCAAATCCCTAAATTTTGTGAAACTCCTATATACTAAGTACTCACAAATTTTCAAATCCCTAAATTTTCAAACTCCCAAATACTCAAATTTCCAAATCCCTAAATTTCCGAACCCCTAAGCTTCCAAACTCCCAAGTACAAAAATTTCCAAATTCCCAAAAACTGCCCAAACTTCCAAATTCCCAATCACTCAAATTTCCAAATGCTCAAATTCTCAACATTTCCAAATTTCTAAATCCTGCAACTCGTTTTCAAAACAAACTAAACACAATGAATGAAATTCTCAATTTCAACCAACCAAACGTTGCGATATAATTATGCGAACTCATAATCTTACGATATAAAATGCGTTAAACTCTCTTCTTCCAGTTTCACAGTTTCTTCTTTCTTCTTCATAAATACTTTATAATTTATTCTAAAAGTTCGTGCTATTTTGCCTCACTCGGACTTTAAATGTAAGAAATAATATTTTAAATTGAATATTTATTATATAATTTACAAATCTTCCGTCAATTTCAAACTTCAAATCGTTTCCGATAATAAACAAATTTTTATTCCTTTATACATTTCAACAATTATAATTTTTTCTCAGCCAGTTTTCTGTACTGCACGTTAAACTTTTTACAAAATATACGTTTTTGTATACAGAATATGTCACGATACGAATGTGATGTGACCTCACGAACTTTTAGAATGATCTATTAGTAGATATAGAAACTAAGTTTTACTGGTGCGGTTGACCGATATTTGGAACCGTTAACACTAAACTACCAAACTGTTCCTTTCAAATTACAAAATTTGTTAAAATATTTTTCTTGAAATGACATATCAAGATGAGGAATGTGTATATAAAATTATATTTAATCGTCTTCTTCTGTTTTATTTTTAATTTGGAACCATGGTACGTTCAGTGTTAACATGTATGCACATCCCGGTATCCGCCATCTTTCCTTATACACCATTTCGAAATTATGCCTAACAGAGAATATACGTATAAAGTGTATGTCGGTTAATACCTTTTCCTTCGTCTCCTCTTCGTCGTTCAATTTCTCAAGCAGCTCGACACTTTGACAGTGCTAAATCGTCGTTTTTGTGATAGCCTCTTGTAAATCCGTAAATCAAATGCCATCGCAATAAAAAGTAATTTTCAATGCGGGTGTTGAAACTGAGGCAACGGAATGTTTACCGAATGGAGTGATCGATTTGGATCGACGGTCAAAATCACGATGTGGAACAGTGCGAAATGTAAATGGGATCAGTAACCCAAGTGCTATGTATTCTGAACAGATATCGAAATGAAGATTGTGTGCGTGGTGAAACAAGTAGCAACGAGTTTTGAAAGACAGCGAATTATACTTACGTGTATCTTGTGATAAATAAAGCAGATGTGAACATTGATATCGGGGATATTTTAGAACTTTAATATGCTACATGTTAACGTGTAGCCTAATGTATGTTAGGTTGCTTTCAAAGGTAGTCTACAATTGATACGAATGTCAATAATGCATGTGTAATTTTCAGACTTCTTTTTAATGAGTAATTTTCTTCAACTTTACTACCTTTTAAGCGTCAAAATTTTACTGCATCAGTTGTCAATTTATTTGGCAAATACTTTTATTAGTTAGGTAACATTGAAAGCTAGTATATAAGAATATATTATACAGATTTTATTTAATATAGTCCTATTGTCAATGATAAAAATATACAAATCTCAGTTTGAAGATCGTGGTAGCAAATGGATTGAGTTTGAGGTATATAAACAAAACTGTTGTAGAATTACACGGAAACAAAATGGCGATGTTGGAACAATTAGGTCTTCGTCATTTTTAAATGATCTTGCCCACGGTTTGAGATAGAATTCCTCGTTTCGATGTAGGACAAAGATCGAAATTTTTCATTATTTATATTTAACATAGAAGTATGATTTGTTGAAACTTTGATTTTTATCACAGTTGTCATTTAATTTTAATATAGTTTTAAAATTGTATACTCCCAAAGTTTCAAAGTTACAAAATTCTAAAACTTCAGAGTCCCTCAGTTCCAAGATTCTATTTAAAGTCCCAAAGTTCCAATATTACAAGTTTCGACATTTCGGCACCCCAAAATTCTAAAGTCTCAGAGTCGTAATTCCAGAGTTCCGAAATTCTAAAATATCAAAGTTTCAAAATAAAATTTTAAAACTTCAAGTACCAACGTTTTAAAATTCTAAGATTCTGAAGACCTAAAGTTTCGAGATTCCAACTTCATAAAATTCTAAAATTCCAACATCCCAAAATTTAAAAATTCCAACGTCCAAAATTCTGAAATCCCAAATTACCCGTTGTTCTAAGCTTCTATAATTTTCAAGTTCCAGAGTTCTAAAATTAAAAATTTCAAAGTCCCAAAGTTCCAAAATTCCCACGATCCAAAATTGCAAATATCTCCTGTGTTTCTCAAAAATTCCGTCCTTCTAAGACCCCAAAATTCTAAAGTTACAAAAGCCTTAAATTTCAAACCCTCAGCGTCCCAACCTTCTCAACTCCAAAATTTCAAACTCCCCAAAATCGCATGTCACAAACGCCCATAAGTCCGCAAACCACAAAAAATATATTGTAAGCATAAAAGAACATACCATAAAAAGGATTATGAACGTATTAACAACACGTGAAAGAAAAAGTCGAATGGTTCGAGCGGTTGAGCGATTGTTGAGGTTAGAAATTCCGTGTACTTCATCATTCGTTTCTGTGTAACCGTTGATGAAACGTGATCGACAGTCGGACAGCGATCCGGTTGGGGTCCCTGGGTATATATTTAAAACCATTTCGTCAGGGATTTTCCCGGTCCGTCTGAAATACGTCGGCTAGACCAACGAGTCGTTCGATAATTCATCGACCGGTCGAATCAACGTTTCCGTGGTGTTTGATGGATCGATACGGCTTTCCTGTCGCTTCATGTGGCACGCGATGTCGTCCTTGCCTTTTCACGAGGATGCACCGTCGCTAATGAGAAAATCGATTCGCTCGTAATTCGCTCGTTTATTGATAGCGTGTGTCTTCGTGTTCGAGAACAAGCCACAACGTTATTTTTAGGGAAACCCTTTCTCCAATATACTTTTCGCTTGATTCCACGTGTTGCGGAAACACACCCCTTCGTTTCGATACGCTTTACTTGTGATCGAACAGGGAGGGTGACAAACGCTATTACTTTCGAGGGATCGTTTATGAGTTGGGAAGATCAACTGAGTCTAATTAAAAATGTCGAATAGGTCGCAATCTCTTTTGTTCATTTATTGGGTTAACTGATGAAAACTATGTTTTTGAAAATGTAGATTCAAGATTTAATGAAATATAACCTTTTGGGAATATAGATACAAGAGGTAGTTTAATGTAACCTTCTGATAATGTAGATCGAAGATTTAATCTAACCTAACCTTTTGATAATTGAGATTCAAGATTAAATCTGACTTTTGATAATATAGATTCAAGATTTAATCTGACTTAACCTTTTCATAATATAGACACAACATTTAATTTAACCTAACCTTTTGATAATATAGATTCAAGATTTAATATAATCTAACCTCTTGATGATATAGATTCAAGATTTAATTTAACCTAACATTTCGACAATATAAATTCAAGATTTAATCTAACCTAACCTTTTAATAATATAGATTCAATATTTAATATAATCTAACCTGTTGGTGATATAGATTCAAGATTTAATTTAACCTAACATTTTGACAACATAACTTCAAGATGTAATGTAACCTAATATTTTGAAAATATAGATTGTGTATTTAACATAATGTAACCTACCATTCTGAAGATATATATAGATTGAAATCTAGCTAAACTTTCGAAAATATAGATTGAAAATCGAAATAATTCTCAAAAACTGCCATGTAAATATTCTAACGCAACCTAACCTAACCTCCTGAATATGAATTAAAATTCGGAATTATTGTCGAAAACAGTCATGTTTACATTCCAGTTTAGCATAACTTACCCTAACCTTCTGAAAGTGTAAATTCAAACTTAGAATTATCATCAAAAACCACTATATTCACATCCTAATCCAATGTAACCTAACCTAATCTTTTAGAAATATAAATTAAAAATCAGAATTATAGTCAGAAGCCTCCATGCTTACAATCTGATCTAACTTAACTTTCTGAAAGTATAATTTAATATTTGAAATTATTATCAAAAACCACTATGTTCGCACCTCAATCTAACTCAATATTTTGAGAATACAGATTGAAAATTTGTATCGAAACCTACAATGTTTTGCAATACCAATATACTTTAAAAACCATAAAAATTGCCAATTATAAAAGAGACGAAAATATTTGAATTACCATTTGTTTGGTATTTTAGCTCCAATTTGTCGCAACTTACATATGTTAATGTGATCTAAGATACGAGATAATATATTTCATATAAAAATAGAAGGAGAAAGATCAGAAAACAGTAGCAGGGTTAATAGATAGTACAATGGCTACATCGGTTTCGTGCATAGACCCTGAGCAATCGCTTTCATGGATTTTTGCCAGCTACCGTGAGTCGTGTTTGCGCGTATGTGTTCGTGTATATACACACGAGTACGAGTGTACGTCTGCACGCTCGCATGAAATCCGCGCGTATATACGAGCGAGAAGCTCGTACGATACGTCAAGGAAAATTTCTTAGTTGACAGTTGCTTGCCTACGTCACTACTTTGAAATAATACGGCTGAGAAACGGGGGCCACCGCGAATAACTCGTTTCCGTGAATTTTCTTCGTTAATGCTCCAAACGATTGTCGGGTTGGATTCAGACGTTGGATTATCGCGAGGGACGATCGAGCGAAATATTATTATAATACCGAAATAAATGTGGTTTTAAATAACAACAGGATATAGCAGCAATTTTACAGCGTACGAAAAATAAACAGAACGTCGGATCTACTATTAATCTAATTTCATATTTCTTGTAAAGCTCGAACTTTCACTGCTTCCATTTACGAAAACAGTCTTCACGCTAAAGAAATATTAAACGTATTTAATGTATAAGATTTAAGTAATTAGCTTACATGTTATATTTGTGTTTTAAGTTATAGTTCAATTTATATTTTTGGGAAAGGAAATGGAGTAAAAGACATTCATATCATCATATTTCTTAAAATAATGGTTGTTTTATATTGCACAAAGCGTTGAATAATTGATGTAAGTCCAGTTCTAGTTCCTTAAGTTCCAAATGTTGCTAAAATTAAAGTTTTTGTCGAGAAACAAGAAAAATAACATCTCTTCTACAGAGATACGTAACGCGCATGCGCTAAGTACATACAGCGCATGCGCAGTAACGATTTGTACAATATTTCATCCACAACATTTTTATATATTCTTTTTACAATTTTTGTATATATTTATACTGTGTTTATAAAGTTAGGTAAATTAACTACACTGTTTTTATACAATTTTATAAATAAGCCACACTCTATTTATAAAATTATATAAATTAACCGCACTATGTTGATAAAATGAATAAATTAAGCACTGTGTTTGTAACATTGGATAATTAACCGCACTGTATTTATGAAATTGGATAAATTATATTGGGTTTATATCAGACAAAATCAATTAAGAATTATACAAATTTAAATAAGTATCAATTAATTTCCAATTATCTGAGAAGTATTGTGGATAATAGAATGTCTTTGTACGACATTTTAATCCTCGCTATTTTCTCGGGAGGTTCCATCGACAAAGGTTATATCATTTCGCTCTGAACACCAGATTCCGGCAATAAAAGTCGTTCCAGAAAAGAATCTCGCGATTACGCAACGAATCGTGCGCCGACTTCAACATTTATTTTCTTAATATACATATGTGCTGTTTCTCCTTTTGAAAGTAGCATATTATAATCTTTTATTTTGTCCCGTTTATAAATCTTTAAAACCAGCAAAGTAAGGTTGTTTTGCGTCTTATAAACTTTACGTTCATTCCATCACGTGACTGTTTTTATTCAAGTACATTTATCTAATAAATAAAACAGTGCTTTAATTCGCTTTAAATAGAGTCGATGTATTTCCAAATGTAGTAAATTATCGAAAACATGAGTGAGATCAAGCTTAAATATTTCCAAGTTTTTCTTGAAAAATAATTCTAAAACATTAATGATAATAATTGTAATAGAGATAAAGATTTTTGATTCTAAGATTTCTTCACTCTGATTTGAATGATAACTGGAACGATTACTTCAGAATAAAACTAAGTGTTAAAGGTAATTATCGTATTAATAGCTATCTATTAATAGGATGATTCCACGTTTCAATGATAAAAACAGAAGAAGTTTCTCCTTGAAATTATTGATATGTATTTGAATGAAAATGATCTATGTATCGAGTATCATGATTCAAATTTGTTATTTTACTTAAGCAAATATTTGCTTTTAAATTTATAGTGCGTTTGATTATTTCGTTATGTCTTTTTAAAATAAACTCAAAATTATAGTCAATATAGATGATACTTAGGAAGAAATAGATATTCATTGACTATTAAAATGAATGCATGTATCATTATTATTAATAAATAAATGCAGTGATTGATTAACCAAAGATATTACTTTAAAATATAAGAAAGATTTATAAAAAATTTAACAAGTAATTGCAAGGATTAAAAAATTGAAAAGCTGACTGTTTTAATCAATATTATAATTTAAATTAATATTAAAACTTAAAACGTTTTTTCATACAGCTGCGTTAATTATTTCTAGGTACATTTCAGTCTGCATTAGAAAGAACAATTAAAAGTTTCAGATTAACTTCTATATGTATATTTTAATGAAACAATTTTACAAAAAATATATAATAATCGTCATATACTAATACTCCTTGCACCCAAGTAAAATTTACAATTTTCTTTGTAAACGTCAATAAAAATATTTGCAAGCATTGGAGTGAAGGTGGGAAAACAGGCAGCCATTTGCATTTACAACTGACTAGATACTACTACAGTAAACTACGTATTATTATATCAGTAAACTAGATATTATTATATCACAAGACTAGTCATGGAATATGTAAAATAACATTAACAAAATAACAATAATATTTAACAATCAGAAAAATAATATTGTTCATTATCCTCGTTTCTAGATGCACCCCTCTATCAACTTCGTATCACAAATATAAAAACATGTGCATTTGCAGACTGCTAATTTTAACCCATTTCTGTTTTCAAAGTTTGACTTTACAAACGCAGAGAATGTTTAAAAGCGACAGCTAGGATTTGACAAATACACGCGTTGTTAAAAAATGCAGCACGAAATTCGATGAAAAAGTGTTCATGACACAGAGCACGTGCAGCCTAAATTCAAGAGGCTCCGAGCTGTTCGATTTGCGGACGAAAAGCAGATTTATCATCTCGGCGTGGCTTCGAACAGCTTTGGATTCGATCATCGGTACACGCGGGAACGATAATGCTTAATAAAACTGGCCTTGACTATTTTTGAGCGATCTAAATATTTTTCCGTCGTTATCCATCATTCTCTTCGGCGCACACAATCACACAACGTTCGTGATCTATCACTCCCTTAACGCGTCTGCTAATTAGATAACTGTATCGCGATACTTAAAACGCGAGGAAATATAACGAGACCCGACAGACAGTTATTACAACTCGTTTTCGTCGTTTGGTGAACTTCTGCCAAATAATCGTAAATGCAACGACGGTACACGTGTCACAAGAATGCACGCTGCATTCGGTATGGGCGGGTTTTTTCCAGATCTTCGAACAAAGCTCCAGATTTCCGAGGAAAATCTAAATAAAACAGTGATATTCATCTTCGTTTTATTTCACTCTAGGCTCGTGATGAAATTTCACGCTATGAGAACTAGCAAATAAAGTGTCTGTTAAACTGTAATTGATTACCTATTAGTAAATACGTCAGAAAAAGAGAAGCTAAATTCAGATGACGTGTGAACAACATTGAATTATCGGATAAAAATATTGATCTGGTATCTAAGACTACTACAATTAGAACTATTTTTAACTGTTCAAAAACAAATATCGTTTCCTGACTTTCGCTCTTGAGAACATTGTATTTTGGTTTATGGGAAACGTGAGATTATTTGTTCGATTCGTTATTAATAATATTGTATAATTATCTTATATTCATAATGTTATGTTTAAATTAGAAGGTCACTTTTAATGATTAATTTTTGGATTTTTTACTGTTTTCTTTGCTATAAGTACTTTCATGTATTTATGTATTGTAAAGTAGGAGTAAGATAATTATATATGAGGTTATAGTACATTGATATTAATTTATAAACAGAATAATATATACATACAAATAATTTATAATTTATGAATAATGGTGTAGTATTATAGTAAACTCTGTAGTGTATACTTTGTTCTAAAAATTAATAAAGCCTTCTTGCATTACCAGAAGCAAATACCAGTGTGTTTCCAAATATGGGAATCTTCATTCCAAAGATGAAACATCATTTGAAAAATAAAAATCATCTGAAAGATGAAAAATCATTTAAAAGGTGAACAATTATTTAAAAGGTAAAAAATCAATCAAGAAATGAAAAATCATTTGAAAGGTGAAAAATCAATCAGGAAATGAAAAATCATTTGAAAGGTGAAAAATCGATTCAAAGATGAAAAATCATCTGAAAGGTGAAAAATTGTATGAGGAATAAAAAATTATGTGAAGAATGAAAAATCCTTTGAACGATAAAAAAAAATTCAGTAAATATACATATTATACTTAAAGACCACGCTAGTTCTAATATTATAAATAAAAAATTAGCAAGTCAGTTAAAGAGCAAATGCACAATCAATATCCCTGATAATTCCTAGTATCGTACGTCAAGTAACAAAAGGCAATATCGTGGCAGTGAAACACGCTCTTTACCGGTACGTACTATTTTCACAGCTAACTCGTGCATAAACGATTGCAACACGGTGCAGTAAAGCAATGATACAGCAGTAATACAGTGTATCACGAATTGAGAGCATATTCGGCGACGTGTGACAAGAAACACAGGTAAAAAGCGGGTGTCTGTCGTCGGTACAGCGGTTCGAGGGAATTATTGGCATCGTATCGGTGTCAATGAGTAACACGTTCGCGACGATCGTTCCGGTGATAAATCGAAGCGGCTTTCTCATAATCCCCGCGACAAACAGAAGATCGATATACACGTACACGTAGTATTTGGCAGAGATCCTCGTTCCGCTTGCGTGTACGATCTGACTGGCTGGCATACGCTAAACCACGCCGCATAATCCATAAATAAGTGCTATCCGCCTCGAATCGAGTGTGTAATGGTCGTCGCAGCGTAAACGCGACCGCAGGTAGCCGGGATTATTGGTTTAATGTATCTGTTTCTCGTACGTTCGAGAACGAGATCGTTTCGGAGCAGGCAAACAGTGCACTCGACGAGAGGCTAAAGGCCTACACGGCCTTTAGGATCTCCTCCCGTGCATTACAAAGTCTTGAAACGAGGCGAACAGGACGAAGAAGGGGGTCACGCACATGTGTCGTGACACGAACGTCGTTTCTTGAACGGCTTCACGGCTAGACGCGCGAACAAGGCGATTATTAACGTGTTCACTATCGTCAGGCATCGCTCAGTTCTACGAGTTTCAATTAAACGAACGAGGGAAAAATTAAGAGAAACGCGAATTTTTTATGGTTTTAATTGATCATTGACGTTTACGCACGTTCTGCCCTTCTGACTAAGGAAGATTAGAAATTTGAATATCGCATTCCCAATGGGGCACTTAAATTTCAAGCATTCTATAGTAAATTAAGTAGACTGAGCATGTTCCAAGTGGGAATAAAATTTTATTATTCATTTTATGATCACATTCATTTTTAAGTAGATTCACAATCATATATTTCTTTCAACTTGCCATAAAAATTCATGCAGTAGAAGGTATGGCTTAACTGTACTTAATTTATAATTTAATTAACTGGAGTTTTATTACTCTTTTTGGGATTTCTCTGTATATATAAATTAAAAGTCAGGAAACAAAAATAAAAACTTGATATCTAATATATGGAAAATTAATGTAAATTATGTACAAAAAATATATGAAATGTACGACTTTATTTAAAATAATTCAATTTCTAAATGTATACAAAATTCTTGAGGATGGTGTCTTTAAATTAACGTAAAAACTATTGGACTTTTATGTTTCCTTATTATTCATGAGGTGTTATGGGCTATGTATGATTCAATTATACGTTGCAGTTAGATAAAAAATAGATTATTAGCGTCAAATATGACGCCATGATGAGCTGAACACGATTGCAGCGCCACGGTAGCAACAATGAATAACAATGGAGTGATCATTTTCTTTCTCGATTTACAAAAAATTATATTTACAATTGTAAGAATTATATTTATATCATAAATATGTATTATAGTTATTTTTTCCCTTGCAATAAACTGAAATCATAGACTCGAAGTGCAACAAAAATATATTAAATATATTAATAGGGTATGTACAATCATATAGGTATATTATGGTAACAAGTCGACTTTCAACACTAAAAAGCTTTGTAATTATACAATGCAAAAATTACATAAAAAATGGTGGAAATATTAGAACACATAATGGAGGAAATTGAAAATAAAAAAGTTTTTCAAAATATTTTAGAGTGACTATACTTATAAATAAATTTCCAACAAACTAACATATTCATACAGTATTATAAAATTAAAAATGAGATCAAAAAGTGTAACATGATTTCAGTTGTAATGTAAGACAAGTAACTTGAATATCACAAAAAATAAAATTAGCAAGATTCTAAAAGGCACTTTTCTCTTTATTGAAGTACAAACAAAATACTATTACTTGACATCTTACGATTAATATTAATATAAAGGATTAAGTAAAACCTAAGCCTTATAAAAGATTTTTAACTGAACAAAAGAGAAGTAAATAAATTGATATTATTCAGTATTTAAAATGTCTGGCATAACGCAATGGAAAAACCCGTTGAGAAATTGAAACAGGCATTTGTTCAAAACTGAAATGAAAAATGAGCAGCGTACACGTAATTAGCTGTAATAGAAAAAGAATTCTAGTTATTGTGGCTCATCTGGTAATAAGACCTCGGTCTCGAATGGGTTAAAGCCGCACGAGACACCATGCGTTTAATGGGACAGAACCTTGAGGCTTAATTAGCCGCGTGCTCGTTGCTTGGTATTAATCATTCGTCCGGTAAATCTCTCGTGTCAATGTTGGAAATAGCCGGTGTTTCGGCTATTTTCGACAGACAGTCTGCCGGGCTGCTTTTATTTCACCTTCTCGGAAGAAATTTTCATCGAAATCCCGCCGTTTCACCGCCACGCTAGCTCTGTTGAAAAATTTCGCAAATTTCCTAGAACGAGCTCTGTTAGGATAGATATTCTGCGAACTTTCGATAGATTAAACAGAAGAAAGAAGATGGCGAAATAAGCCTTTGTTAAACTAAATTCGCCTTCGCTTTTATCGACGAAAGCGTATGAAACAATACGTTTAAATCGGAAAGATGACATGGAAAATATCGATACGTCGTCGCGATTGAATTTCGTGTAAAAATGTCGGTATAGACGGTATAGTTAGGAATGCTTGTATTTATACTCTAAATTCGTGCATGACATAGCACCGATCTTACTGCATGACATAATACCGAAACTAATGGCACGAAACGTTACTGTTGCAGCACTCTTCAAGATGTAGTTCATTGAATATAGAGTATCAGAAATCCCTAGAAAAATCCCTGGACATTTCACACATTTTATTTTTCTCCTCGTTTACTCCATATTAATACTTTCTGTTAATTTAATTAACCATCGAATTATAATTCATTTATGTATGTCCTCATATGCCTTTCATAAAAATACTGCAAGCTATAAATTTATATTACTCGATAGATTGTAATTAATCAGTTTTTAAAAATAATTGAACTCTTCGATTTTACAATGTTCATTACACCTATTTTTATCCATGCAAACATACTCATTTTACAACTTTAATATACACACACAAATGACGATTATTCTTTACTAAAATTGTAAACATTCTTTATAAAAATTTGTTATACACAATTTCTGTATAATTGTTGCATATAATTTCTGTACAATTCTTGTATGCAAGTTCTGTAAAATTGTTGCAAGTTCTGTATTAAAATCATTACTGGAGTTTTTTATCTTTTCCAATCTTACAATACCAATCAACGAAAATACAAATTAAATTTTTATCCTCAACAGGAAATTTATGGCCCAATTTCGGTGATTGCCATTTCAGACTTAAGTCAATTTTGTTATCATGTCAATTAGGGTTAATACCGTTATTAGGAAAGCTAGTGATTTCCCCTTGCTTGCAAGCTAGCTGCCATCTGTTGAGCTTTCACTAAAATAGGCAGCGTTATCTGTAACACCAAATTCATATTCAAATTTCGACGATCGCTGTTCACACCAATATGTAATTTTAAAATCACATACTGTACTTTTTTCAAGTTTTATTTCACTTCTTTATTGTTGTACTATTTCTACATAGTAAGTGTTATAATTATTTGCAATTTCTTTCTTTTAGTACAAATTTTGTTAAAATATATCAACATCCCTAATGTTGCTTCTCCTAAACAACCCTATTATTTATGGTGTTACAAATTAGATAACATTTGTAGCATTTTACATACTTTAAATTACAGTACTCCAAATATGCACTTCTGTTACTCACACATGCATGATTCTACTTTATCATCCAACACGTCAAATCCAACTGGGCGGACAGCTTATGAGGCTCGTGTGTGATTGCCTCTCGTTTAATGCAAGGTTCCTGGAAATTTAAGGTTGTCCACTTAACACCACATCACCTGCACATCAGACGCATTCACATTATTAATGCGCGATACACTGTTATTTGCAAAATACATATAATTACGAGAATGCACTGAATCTGATTAGGTGTCCATGTTAACCCCTTAACCTATAATTTTTTCACTTTGTTGTATCAATCGGAGCTGATTAATTATTCAGAAAGTTGAAATGTCAGGTACAATCCAGCTATATTTAATCGTGCTGAACTTAAAACTCGATTCTTATGCAAATAAGATGTAGATTCATCAAATTTAAATTTTGACGTCATGTGATTCGATGTTACGAGAGATTACGGCTTAAACTTTAGATTATAGTTCAAAAAGAGGAGAATGTACTTGCAGTTTATGAAGCTCACCAAACTTAAAACAACTGACAATCGGTGACATACGTTTAATCTTATATTACATTTTATACATTTAATACGAGATTTGTTTATGTCGTTGAACTTATGGCTATTGATTCTTGTCGTTGAATTTGTTTATGTCTATTTTCCTTACTGAATGTAATTTGTTAACGTTTATTCATTCACTCAAATTCGTGCATTAAGCAAGATCTGATCAGGATCAGTATCGATACCAGGAAAGCTAGCGATTTTCCTTAGCTTGCAAGCATATGTAGGTGCCACCTGACGAGCTTTCGGTAAAATAGACGGTTGTGTCCGTATAGTGGCGACTCCCGCCGGTTCCGCCGTAAACGATGAAAAGCTTCGAGCTTTTCGGCCAGCAAGCTCTCCCGAGTCGCACGCGACGAACGAGCGGGCAAAAGTACCGGCGCGTGCGACGACCTTGCGATATTCTTGCGTACCGCTAAAAATAATTTGCACATTTTATAATACGATCAGCGAGGACTGACCGAGCAGCCGATCGTCGATCGTTTTTGCACGGCATATTTCGAAAAGTTTCTCGATCGCTCGTTAAACGAGGAGACTTTTCCCCGCTCGGATTTTCGCGATTAATCGTGGATCTCGCGTTGTTGAAATAAGAAATAAATAATCGGGAGTATAAATAAGCACGAACCGATCGTTGGGTCTGCACAGATCCCAAATATTGACGGAGGGATGAATCGGTGTTGGCAAAAGAGACGATGCATCGATTGTTCAGCGATGCTATATGCAATAAAGATATTCACGAATTTCGTGCAAATTCGTTCGATCGATATTTCAAACCGTTAATTATCCATATTACCAACGATCACCGGGTGACATTTAACGGCACGATTGAATATCTCGCGGTTCCACCCGTCTCCCATCTAATTGTATTGCCATTAATCTAAGAGACGCTCTATTTTTGGCCTATGCTCTCATCCAGACGATTCGATATACGATCCCCGCTGTTGCAAAGCATTAATTTAATTATTTTATTTCCGAGTCACGCTTATTTTAGCCGTCGATTTTCGCTTGTCTTCATTTCGATCCCTATTGCCGCTTTCATGTACCTTTATCTTTCGATAATTTTCGAATATTTTTACCAATCATCTATTTTTGGAACGCAGAAATCGGAGACAATTCAACAGAACATCGTCATTTTTTTCATACGTGTCTCCAAATTCTTTCGTGTGTTTCTAAACTTCATATGTGAGTGCTCCAAATTTTTTATACATGTGTGGTTCTAAATTGTTTAAGTCCCTAAATTGTTTCATATGTAAGTGTTCCTAAATTGTTGCATATGTGAGTATTCTTAAATTGCTTGATGTATGTGTTCCTAAATTATTTCACATGCAAGTGTTCCTAAATTGTTCCATATGTGAGTGTTCCTAAATTGTGTCATACGTGAGCGTTCCTAAATTCTTTCATATGTGAGCATTACTAAATTGTTCCATATGTGAGTGTTCCTAAATTATTTCGTATGTAAGTGTTCCTAAATTGTTCCATATGTGAGTGTTCCTAAATTGTGTCATACGTGAGCGTTCCTAAATTCTTTCATATGTGAGCATTACTATGTTGTTCCATATATGAGTGTTCCTAAATTATTTCGTATGTAAGTGTTCCTAGATTGTTCCATATGTGAGTGTTCCTAAATTGTGTCATACGTAAGCGTTCCTAAATTCTTTCATATGTGAGCATTACTAAATTGTTCCATATGTGAGTGTTCCTAAATTGTGTCATACGTGAGTGTTCCTAAATTATTTCGTATGTAAGTGTTCCTAAATTGTTCCATATGTGAGTGTTCCTAAATTGTGTCATACGTGAGCGTTCCTAAATTCTTTCATATGTGAGCATTACTAAATTATTCCATATGTGAGTGTTCCTAAATTATTTCGTATGTAAGTGTTCCTAAATTGTTCCACATGTGAGTGTTCCTAAATTATTTCATATGTAAGTGTTCCACATCTGAGTGTTCCTAAATTATTTCACATACGAGTGTTCCTAAATTGTGTCATATGTAAGTGCTCTCAAATTGCTTCCAATAACATACCACCTTTACCAAATTTTAATTGATCACATACATATGAAACATACAGTCCCTCCCCACCCATTTTCATAATACATAAAATTATCAAAATAGTCTCTAGTTTCCACGATTAATCTTTGGTGTTTTCGGTACGCACTAAATAGTGACTCTGATTTAAACCAGATAGGTGTTAACAAAATTTATTGTATCGAATTTGAATCAGTTCGAAGGTTCGTTGTTTGTGAAGCGAACGGTAGAATACCGGGATTCGAACGATGTATACGCGGCACAGACCAAGTGGTGGCGATCATGTGAGCACCAGAACAGAATTAACACGAAGGGGGGCCAATCCGGTATTTCTGGCGCGATTGTCCGGCGAAAAATAGATTCGTATGGCGGTTCGGATTAAAAGACGCCACTGGGACGATTATTCTGGCGCTGTTACGCTACCCGTGTCCTTCCGTAATTCTTTCTCTCTCGCACCTCCATCTTTCTTACATCTGCCACCTCCCGAGACAATTGACTTCCCTGTCAATTCTCTTTCATCGACGCTTCAAACGATTCTCTGCGTCTCATTAAATTATAATTCTGTCAGTTCAATCTTTCCGAATCGGATATCGTAGCGACGGCTCTTTCTCCGTTCGTATATTTTTAGCGATGGTTCATCATGGTTATCAATCTCCAATGCCGACGAGAATATTGGTGAGATGGATTTTAACGACTCATTAAAATTGTTACGTAACTGTACGTCATAATATAACACACCTTAAGATACAAGTCGCTGGATAAGTTTCAAGGTTTCCAAGGTAGTCGAATCTTTGAGTATTCAAGGCACTCGGTATTCAAACCTTGCCCGAGAAGTGTATATTTATTCTTGCCGCTTACTTTTTACGCTTGAAACTATAAATATTATCGCGTTGGGATTTGCGTATATACACTTTTTCAGTGGTTTGACGTTAGAAACACACTCCAACCCCTCTGACGCACCCCCTACATTTCCCGAATGTAATTGATTAAAATCCTTAATAACCAGCAATTTTGCTGAACAAAAATTTATCGCTATATTTTTTTCATGGACACATTTTTTGGATAAATTCAACAGATGTAAGACTCGTTCCGATTAGTCTTTTCTACTTTAGAAAAGTTCCTTCTTAAATTTAATTAAAAATTTTAGTGTAATGTTAAGTATAATACAAAAATTTGGTGTAATATACTTAATAAAAAATTTTAATTCAATATCAAATTTCAAAAATTTTTAATCAGGTTTAATTAAAAATTATAGTGTCATGTTAAGCTTAATCAATAATTCTAATTTGATATTAAAAATTAAAAATTTTAAATCAATGTTAAATTTGATTACCTTCTGATGCAACGTTAAATTTAATTATAAATAATGCAATGAGTTTGATTAAAAATTTAATTGTACTATCAAATTTAATTAAAAATTGTACTGTACTATGAAAATGTTAATTTAATATCAAATTTGACGAGACTCAAATTAAATTACAATTCAACGTTAATCAAACACTGATCAAATTTTTCAGCGTGAAATATTATTAATCAATTTTCAAGTTTCATTAAATTTAAAGTTCATCTTATAGTCATCACACTAACTCAATTTCCTCTAACGAATTTCATTTTTACGAATGGTTCAAATATGACAAACTTGTCTAGCCGTGGCACCTTGAAGCATGATAAATTGTGTTCAGTACAATGGTTGATGGATTTATGATTCTTTCTCGAGAAACGTCCGATGTGGATGTCCCGATACTGTGATGCCGCGTGGAATTAATTTACGTGTCACGAGGTTGCGATCGCGCGACATTCCGCTGTTTGTTATGCCGGCTGAGACTCACGTGGCGATGCAAATGATTTTAAATAGGCCTGGCCGAGAATTCGCTCGAAATAGCGACAATCAGTCGATGACATTTACGCGTTGCTCTCTCATGACGGGATGTTCGACATCGGTCATCAGCCAACTCATCCGGGTGCGATCGTCATCGATCGATGACGAGACCTCGTGCGTCTCGCGATCAACGAACTACTTTCATTCACGGACGTTCACCATTTTGTTCACCACGTTGTTCGTATCGGATCAATCGAGTTACGTAAACGGCCGGCAGACCGGATTATTGATTTCGTTCGATTCAATCGTTAGAAGACGAATACAGGAAACGATTGTGTTGCGACCCCCCGCTGGTAATTCCTCCCTCCCCCATGATTTGAATCATGGAAACTGTAACGTTGTACAGACAGTTATATTCGTGAGTGTAACCTGAGGTAATGGAAATTGGACTGTAATGGCAAAACTGGGAAGACACTTTTTATTTATTAAAGTGTATTAAAATTGCAGAACGTTTTTAACAATTTGTGAATAATTTCATGATATTCAAGCAATACTGTTGTATGTTGTAACCGGAAATGGGAAAATTCAAGATTGCACTGTTAATGAAATTTGTTAAATTTATTTATTTTGTGCAATTATGTTTCGATTTGTTTTTTAATTCTTCTTTGGACTTTAGTCCAAATTTTATAGATGGGGAAATGTCTATATGATATTAAATAGTATTTTTATTACATTAGTTAATGGATGTTTATTAACATTTATATAGTTCAGTATTAATCATGTATTAATTATAGCAATATCGATCGGTATTAATCATAGTCATGCTCAATTTTAATAATAGTGTATTACATATAGTGACATTGATCGAAATCGATAATACTAATTATATATTACTATTGATCAATCTTAATAATATATTGATTATATATTATTGTTGATCGATGTTAATTATGTATTAATTACAGTAGTGTTATGTAAACATTGATTAATATCAATTATTATGTATTCCTATAGCATGTACGGATTTTATTTATAATAA
The DNA here is from genome assembly GCA_945859595.2 of Megachile willughbiella. Taxonomy (NCBI): domain Eukaryota; kingdom Metazoa; phylum Arthropoda; class Insecta; order Hymenoptera; family Megachilidae; genus Megachile; species Megachile willughbiella. Next base: position 9,716,647 of record OX243803.1, on the reverse strand, counting down.
GCCTGCAAAGGACCTAAAAAGATTTCGATGCATGAGAATTTTTTTTATAAATTAGCGAGTAATTAATAATAATTAGTGACATGTAATATTATTTCATAAAACGTGACAGTTCAATAACTATTTTTATTATAAATAGCTTTATTATTAGAATTTGGTAATTTAAATATTTGAAAATTACGGAATTTAAAAATGTGCAAATTTAAAAATTTGAGAAATTAAAAAATTTCATAATTTGAAAATTTGAGAATTAAAAAATGTTTAAATATGAAAAGTTGAGAATTTGAAATTTGTAACCAAGAACGTATCCTAGTCCCTATCTAATAATATATTATTATGAAAGTTAAAAAGGTGCCAACATGTCATTTGTGAAACAATAAGGATTGTTCGTCTTATTTCATTACAATATGCATGAAACGAGTTTCGTCTCAAATTTTCCATACAGCAGCCTATTTAAAACCTTTTAAGCGATTCACTCACGTTGTTTTCCATACGCTTAAATACTCCTCATAGTTATCGCTTAATGGTTGCTTTATTACATCCATCAAGCTTCTTCCGCTTTTTTCTATGATCGATAATAGTGTTTGTCAACTTCCATATAGAGCGTTTCAAAATATCATTAATGATTAAATTGTCATACATTTAACTCAAACAAAATTAATGCGAGTTTGGTATTTAAATCAATGTTAAATTGGTATTTAACTTAAAATACCAATTTAATTTAAAATACCAATTTAAGTTGAAACAGTAATTTAAGTTAAAATACCAATTTAACCTGAAATAGTTTATGTTAAAATACAAATTTAACTTAAAACACCAATTTATCTTGGAATACCAATTTAATTCCCATCGCTACTCAGTAAAATTGATATCTTCTAATGATTTTTCACCATAAGTGACTTAACACTTTTGTGCAAAAAATAACGAGCTGCACAAATGGTGTAACAAATGAATTCAATTTAAAAAGTGAACTTATTCACATCTTCTCTACGTGACCATAAAGAAGGCACTATCATCACAAAGTTTCCTCCCCCCTGAAATCATGTAACTTTCATCCAAACCATTTGTTTGTATCATCGATACTTTAAATATTTGCATGAGTCGATTTAAATTAAACACCCTATTAAATTATATAAATTATACAAATGTATAGTTATCTATAACTGAATGTTCAAACACGGTTATGAAATGTTGAAACTTTAGTTAAAAGATGTTCTCTTAAACGATCGAAGGTCTCGAAAGTTGTCATTTTCAAGATCTGCGAGAAATTTTGTAATCAATCGACCAACGAATTCGCGATTCGTTGTTCATCAGTTTCCATATTTTTCTCAGCGAAGGATTTGCAGGTTAGGAATTCCGAGCGCAATCGTCAATAAATCAGTCACCAATTTTCAGCTCGAAAAAATAAAGAGTCTCGGCGAGCCAGCTCGTGATTTACGACTGCTATATAGTCGTCCCGGGGTGTGGTCTGACTTGCATTAGAGAATGAGTCTCGAAATAGTCCCGGACGCGGAATATATCCCTAGAAATATTAGGCAATAACCCCATAGCGATTTTTACGTCAATGAAGCGATTCGAACATACGTCACACATTTTCTCGAACATTGAGTAATCGTTGTTCTCTTAACCTTCCTACGTCTCCGATTCTTTCTCGGACTTGCGATTAGGTACACGCTGCACGTAGATGCTGGTCTCCTTTTTCTGCTTCTCGTGTTTCAACTTTTTTCCCCTCGAACCTTTCCTTTCGAACGAAATTACACGTCGATTGGAAGTGATCCTTTCGCAATCACAAGAGCAGAGTTTTCCTCGGGCGTCCATTTAGAATTCATCGGGACAAAAGTTTGCGGCAGAGTTGCTTGAACCGACGAATATAGATATTGCATGTTCGCCAGGAATTCCTTCTAGAATTTGGCAGAGTTGATATTCGCGATAAAAGCTGCCGCGATTTAAAAGAGTTCACTACATCGCGTTGCAAAGTCTACTTTCTTCGCCATTTTGTTTGTTCTCGAGTGTGACGACGTTTCGTTCGCGTCACGAGCGATATTATTACAGGTTGTCACAAAAATCGTGGTGCGAACGACCGGATTATGATTCTACAAAAATAAGTACAGAAAGTAGCGTAATATCTTTTCGTATTTCGCTTCGTTTCTACAAATATTGGATTTGGATATTTTTTCGGAAGATTGAAAGAAAATTTGCAGTGAGGATTTAGTTAGCTCAACGATTGATGTTCTTAATAAATGCAATTATTAATATTTCAAATTATGTTCTTAAGTTTATTGTTATGTTTATTATATTATGTTATATTCCAGTTTTTATGATATTACCGCTTATATATGTATTTATCATACTTCTAGTTCAATCCCCATATTATACATTGATACATCAACAATATTTTGAAGAATGATTGATAAAATTAACTATGATTTTTTTTAACAACTTTAACAATTTAAATATGTATATTCATTGGTTTAGAACATCCATTAATTACTATATTTTTGAAAATTTGGTGATTAGGAACTTTTAAGTTTGAAAATTTGAAGACCAGGAACGTGTAAATTTTTAAATTTTAAATTTGGAAATTCAGAGAGTTGTAATTTTAGAAATTTGTGATTCGCAGAATTGAGTATTTGGGTAGTAGCTTATTACTTAGAAAATTTAAGAAAACTTAGAAATTACAGAATTTCTGGATTTGGAAATTTTGGAATTTCCAATTAGTGATTTGAAAACTTAAAAATCAATAAATCAGAAAATTTGATTGTCTTAAAATTCGGACATTTAGGAAATAATTCATGAATTTCAGGACTGTAAATATGAAAAACAGGATCTTGTAAATTAAAAAATTTGAAGACTTAAGAATGCAACAGGCAAGCTTTATGAGGTTACTTTAGAACTTGGGAATGTAAAAATTTGCCAAAAGAATCTGATAATGTTTTGATGCAAAAATAGATAGAATTTAGTAACTAGCTAATGTATAAATCAATGCTAAGGGGGCGGTAAAAATTGTAGTACCCTTTCTGCCAGCGATGCTTCAGCAGCGACCGCTCAAAGACACGAGCTTCAGAGCATTACCAAAAGAATCTGATTCAGAAATTGATAGAAATATAAGCTGAAGAATGTAATAACTAACTTATAAATTCATGGTAAGCACCAGGGGGCGGTGAAATTCGTAGTACCGCTCCTGTTCATCTGCCAGCGATGCTTCAGCAGCGATCCCGCGAAGACACGCGCCTCGAAACCGCCACTACTCTGACCTTTCTTCGTGGTTGCTCCACGCGCTACTTGCTAAAAAAAATATTTTCAACATCATCGCAGCGACGAAGAAGAAGAAGAACCATTCGACGTCGTGTCGTTCCGTTTCCAACATCCCTGAAACACGATCGTCGAACTGGGCCGAGAGGCTCTTACGAAAACACGCGCGTCGCGACGCGTCGAGCAGCGTTAAAAAGCGTCTCGCATCGCGTTAGCCGCTGTCGATCGTTATAAACAAATCGTCAAGGCGGGGACTATCGTACTATGAGATACGCGACGGCTGCACGCAGACGTGGCTCGCCAGAAAGCGGCGTCGGTATTTGGCAAACGATGACAGCGTCGTCGACACCACCTCCGGCTGGTCTGTGCTCCCAGGAACCCTAGACCGAAGTCTCTACGTCTTCCTCGGTCTGTTCCATCATCTTCTTCTTCGTCTTCTCTCTGGCCGTCGTCATCTTCTTCTTTCGCCCGAGCCCGATGGTACCTCTCGCTCCCCTTTTCTGTCTTTCGCATTCGCTGCTCTCTTCGCGTAAGAGAGGCACGGAGAGAAGAGAAGGGGCAAAGACGCTTTTAGACACGGAGCGTCCACGAGCGTCGCGACGCCTTGAGAAGCAGTAGTCGCGTACCTTAGGCAGCTTCCACCTTGCCGGCTCGGCTCGCGGCCGTACGTAACGTGATTCTTCTCGACGTCTGCTCGAAACATCCCCGCGATCGTGTTTCTTTCTCTCCGCCACCTTTCTTTTCGCCGTCCTCTTCGTCTGGAGCCAAGGTCACGTAGGACGAACTACGGGGACAAGGACGATCTCAGTGGTTCTCGCGTCTAATCGACTCCGCAACGTGCACCAGCCTCTTTCTGGGTCAACATTCGTGAACGGTTCGAAACAGCCGAGCAAAGTCGATCTTCGGATAAGAGCATCGTTGTATCTGTCATGATGTAGAATGCGCGAGGATCATCCGGGAAGGAGAGAGTATGTCGCGGTGAGATCCAACAGAAGGTGTAGAAAAAGGACACAGTGGTCGGCTGAATTTCGCTGGGATCTGCAAAGTCTAAATTAATCTGGAGCCTCGTTGTTGTTGAAGTTTCGAACGCGGGCCTGCTGCTAGTCGGCGTAAAAAGAGCGTACGCGGAATAAAACTTTCGTACGAGGAATAAAAATAAGCGTGATACGAAGAACCGAGGGAGTCGGATCAGTTTCTGGTCCGGGGTGGTTACGTGTCGCACTGGAAGAAACCGGTGATATACTACTCGAGACCAACAAGTGGTCATTCGACATTTTATATCAAAAACACTCGCAACACTCCTATCTAGGGAAAGATAACACGGTTCTCGTATCCGCAAATTAGCGTGATTTCTTCTAAGCATACAACGTATCATTCCGTTCAGGCGAATATTCTTGCATCTTCGACTTTTCGATGAATTCGTTGACCTAAATCGAATAACTGTTCTGCAGACGATATTCCGATAACTACGTGCGTCGTACCGAAACTCTACAGTCATAGTTCTTCGTCGTTGTTAACAAAATATAGTTCCTCCAGGGTGTCAGAGTCGATAGTGTCAGAGTGCAGTGTCAAAGTTTGAATAGGATCCGAGTGTTTGATCGAGCAATAGCGTGTTTGAGTGTGGATGACATCGTCGCGAGTGAATCTACCGCAAGGTGTCCGGGAATGACATAAGTGGACGACTGTCCGGGTCGTCGATCGCCGATCGTGTTCAAAGAGTAAAAACAATTGCACGAAAGTGGTTCGCGTGGCGAAGAAGGAGAAGGACGCGACGATGGCGGAGCGTCCTGGAAGTAGGAGACGTTCTCGTCGCGACAGCGTTGAAACGGGGGGGTCTATACGTGGCACGCCGCCTGCGTCGAAGGATCGAAGGACAAAACGATCGAGCAAACCGTCGAAGGAACGATGGTTGCTGACGCGAAAGACCTGGCGTTACATGGCGGACGCCGGGAGACGTCTGATCCCCGATGGAACGCACAATAGGCCCGAGGATATACCAAAGATAGAGCAATACTTCCAGGAAGTATGTCAAAAGGAACCGAGGTTCCTGCTCTGGCGAAAGGCTTCCTATCCCGGGACCTTGGGTTTCCGGTCGCAGAGACGCCGGCGACAAATCAAGGGCGGCAGCTGTCGAACTAAAGCCAGCTCCGCCGACGAAGCGGACGACATCAGAAATCCTCCTCAAGGTTTCGTCCTCCAAACCACCACGGCCGGCAAGTTCGACCTGGCCAAAGCTAAACGGGAATGGTTGCTGGCGTCAGAGGGTGGTAGCATACCTTCCAGTCCTGTGGAGCGCAGAAAGTTCCAGCAGGAGGACGCCGAGACCAAAGCGCTGGCCGATATGTTACAGAAGTACCTGAACATGCAAAGTGACGTCGCTGGTACGACGAAATCGACCGGAAGGTCGGAGATCCCTGGTCAGTTCGAGGGGAAAGAACCCTTCGACTATAAGAGTCTAATAGACAAGCTTCAGCAACACCTAGATCTGATGGTTGCTCAGGCGAAGCTCGAGGAGCTGTCGGTCCAACGAGCTTCCTCGGACAAGGACAAGGTTCCGAAGTCCATGCAACCGTACCAAGGGGACTACGTGCACAAATCGCTGATGGATACCATCAGTCGTTACTATAGCAAGTCCACGACTAGGGAGCACGTGATCTCCGATATCCTGACCGACAGAAAGCTCCTGGAGAAGTTGTACTTCGATCTGAGGTGCACCAGGGGGTTCAGAGGTCCACGTGCTACGGGTGCTTACACGTCGCCGTCTAGTCGCTGGTGGACCCATCAGCGTGCCAGAGTGCCGACCAAAGATTCCGAGGACTGGCTGTCGGTCAGAAGAGACCCCATCTCCCCGCCGCCCTTGATAGCCGTCCAGGAACCCAGTACCGATCGTGGCCCCATTGACGACGCTGTCCAAACGGACCCCGTGCCCCGCGAAGTCCTCGATGCTATTCTTCTAGAGAAAGAAAAGGAAGAGCCCAGGGAGATACCCGTGCAGAAACCCGGTGGTCGCAGGAGGAGCAGCGTGGACAACGACGACGTTTCACCCTCTGTCAGCGATACCATTAAGAGGTACCTCCGAATGGCCAGAAAGAAATCAATGGACGCTGACAAGGTGGACAGGTTCAAACGGGTGAACTACGACAGAAACCTGAGGAACATAAGGGCTAAAGGGGAGACCACGAAGCTGAGCGACGACGAGGGCAACAACAAGGGCTGTCAGACGGACGACAATTGGGTCGTTAATTACAGGGAGATGTCCTCCGCGGAGAATCCCTCCGAAAATCTGTCGGACGCCGACACGACCACGTCGCCACCCAGTAGAAACGCGAGCTCGAGGAGCAGCATCGATGCTGGCCTCGGATCCGAGGAACCACTAACACCCAAACACCATCATCAATCCTTCCTTTCCCATCTCCTGCACGGTTCCAACGCGCACAAGGATAAACCGCACTCGGCACCCGGTTCGCCGGCACTCACGTCATCGTCCACCAATTCCGCAGGTGGCACAGCGATGCAGAAGAGCAAATCCTCGAGCAGCGTGGTGCATCACGGCAGCCGATTGGTGGCCAAGAAGATATGGAAGTCCAGGAGCAAGAGCACCTCGAGGGCGTCCAATCAACCCTCCGTGTGGACACCTCAGGTGAGTTCTTTTTCATCGTTTTTTAACACCATGTGTTAACTCATGATTTCGTTGTCATGGGCTAACTCTTGTTTGCATTAGCTATCAATCTTTACTTGGGGTAGTTTATCAACATATTTTTCTATATGGCTGAATTGTTCAAGTTGGCTCGACATTCCTTGCTCATTTAACGTGTAAACTTTGCGTAATATGCGACGTGAAATATTGGCGACTAGCAATACAGCATCAATTTGTTTAAACAATGAACACGAGTCATAAGAGTATGCAATAAGGCATACGTAAACAAAAACTACCTCTGAAACTTCTGTCATATAACTTAACATTTAACCTAGTTTACTCAGATGGAAATCTTGCAAATTTTTGAGTCTTGAGAAATTAATGTAAAAATTGACGTATTTCAATTGCGTGTCACGATACGATAAAATTATAACTTGACCGAAAACTTTTGACAACCACTGTGCATTCGGTGCATTTTATTTACGCATTGTAAACGAAGCGAAAACAAATATCACGTGCTATACATAGAGTTTTGCTTTGCCAAAACGCGTCTACGAATAATCTACTTAAACCACCTGTCACCGCATAGCTGAAAGTGTCCACCTCATTATAAGAAAGAAAACGAATTAATGATGTTGCTATTAACATCTGGTGTGAAAATAGAGCGTTACTATAAATAACAATACTCCGTTACCTTGCTTTCTTAATAGCACTTGTAAATTAATTTTACTCGCCACCAGAATGCGGACCATTTAAACGAGTTCAAATGTCTTCGACATTTTAGCTTCGTCTTCTTTCTTCTTAAACAAATTTTTTTACACGGATCTTAACGTTCGCGATTCTGATCTTTTAGCAGAGAGTTTATGGGCTCATTTCGTTTTTTGTTTTCATATTTCGAAAATGTACAAGTTGAAGCTTTTCTTTTCTTTTGATTATTTTACTTGTTATTTCGCGCTGGCGCCAGTTATTAGCGACGCCATGTTGGTTTTAACAATTCGTATATTTTTCTGCTGTCAGTGTTTGTAAATTTTAGCCTCTTTCGAAACTTTGCATTTATTTTGTTTCTTGTTTTAGTCATTTATATCCTATGCTGGAGAAACTAAACACGAACAAAATTGTAATTCAAACATTTCAATTTTTTCACGCAGGTGCTCGGTCGATATTTTAACGATTTTTCACAAATTTACAAATCGTGTTGCTTTAAATTTTACTACTTGAAAATTGGACATAATGGTCATTAGGTTATGAGATATTTAGTATTAAATTTTTTATAAGATTTATTTTTCCTATTGTAAAATTTATTTCTGTTTGCGAGTTTAAATTTCTTTTTATTAATTTCATTTTTATTTATATAGCGCATTGTGAGAAATAGACAGCTGATATTTTTAATAAGAGACATATAGATTTTATAGCAAAATGTTAGCAAATCTGAAATGTACTATTGTTACGTTTCGATGAAATTTAATAATTTCGTTACATTTTCTAGTAAAACATAATTGTGTATTACATGCTTATAGTATAATCTGTAACAAGTTCTGTGTAAACGTTTTATGATATAGAATTTATCATATATCTTCTCGAAAACTTTTCTTACAATTACTTAAAAAATGAAGCCGAAATTTTTCGATTTATTTCTGACTAATAGAATCATCTCCAGCCTCTTATATCACGATTTGCGAGACAACATGTACACACCACCCTATAACATAACAAAAATACAGTGAGTTATACAAATTGAAAGATGAAAAAAAAATAATAAAAAAATAATGAAAAATAATATTAATTAATGGAATCATATGAATTACAATACATATACATAAAAAAAAATGAAAAAAGAAAACGCAAAAATTATCGAGGATTTGGACCTCACGATACAGCAGAGACCTGCAAGTTAACCCTCGCTATCAGAATTATCATAGTAACATTAATGTTACAAGAAATTGAAATTCATGAAATCGAAGTGTTCATCAACGACGTTTCATAAAAATGATATGGATTAATTTATTTTCGTCCCAGATTCAAAAGTTTGATCAAAATCGATCCACAGCGACGTCTCGCGAGTGTCCCCTAAATTTATTCTACCTCTTTATTTACCGTTGCATGCCCTCTTTAGTGATCCCAGTTTCGACAGCTGGTCTATTTTTCTTCGCTGTCTCGTCGATCACATTGTTTAATATCCGCGTGTGACCGAGTATTCGGCGCGAAAGAGAAAGAGGAGGCAAGTGCAACAAGAAGAAGAAAAAGAAGGTCGACCTTGTGACAAGCGATCTCGTTAAGCGGTAAGCGCGATAACCAATTTAGGGCCTCGGAATTTTGCCGGCGCCGCCAGAAATAGTCAGCCAACGGTGGTGTGTATAAACTATACTTAACCCCTGCTACTACTACTACTACTATGTACACTAACACCGATATCTACTGCTACTCGCGTGTGGCCACACTCGCGTTTACCCACAATGCGTTTGCTATTTCGGCGTCTATAGTGACTTTCACACTTGATGTCACTTGGTAGGAATTTTCATGCGATTCTTCTGTGTGAACTGCATATCTGTGCGATCTTGGAGGTTGCTGATCGGTGGCAACAATGGCGGAGAAATTAGCGAAATGGTGTCTTGAGTGACGTCAAATGTGAAGGGTGCAATACTGTGTCTTTATATGTAGTATACAAGAATCTTCACAGTATTGCATATTGTTACTCGCATTAATATTCAGACATTGCAGTACTTCTGTATTTGTTACTGCTATAGTTACATTTTAAGGAAAATCTGTTTGCTATGAAAAGGATTTATCATACTGCTTATTCTACAAGAACGTGAATCATCTACTGTAGAGTGACAATATATGAACAACTTTTCAACTATTTAGGCAATCACAGTTCCACAGTTCGGACATTTTGTGGAAGATAATTTTGGGAAAAATACAAGTTTATTTTGTTGCAAACCTTTATACAACCTCCTGTGTTAAATAATATTCGTCAAATATTCTGAAGAAGAGTATTCTTCTTTCAGTCTCATTTGAATTTATTATTTTTCTAATTCTTTGGTCTCATTTATCTTTCTATGTCTCAGGGTTGCGGAGGTGGTTAGGTTAGGTTATGAAACTCTTGCACAATTACAACAAATATTCCTGTACTACTCTCCATGCTTTGAATCAATATTCTAACAAAATTTGAAGGTATATTTCGCATACTGTTTGCACGTTTCAATAATTTTTTTTAAAAGGTTCAAATATTCTTGTATAAAATATTGTGAATGAACACCAATTCACCGACGTCTGCAGCAGAAATACACCCTCAATCTCCTCCATGTTTTAAAGCAGGTTTCAGATTTTTTGGCTTTAAAGTTTCATTTACTCTTCGTCACGCTATACTTTTCCTATACGAACCAAACATACAATATTTATTCTCGTCAGCGAAAATAACATCCTTCAATCTTGAGACTCTGCAACAAATTCTCTGACGAAAAACAGTCTCTTTTCCTTTTCCTAAGGTTTTCTTCTTGCTATTCGATCATTATAACCATTGTTCCTCATTATTATATGCACAGCTTCAACACTGATATTCTTTCCACTTTCATGATAAACCTCTGAAGCTAATTGTAGAGCAATGCAGATTGTTTTTAACTCGTATTAATTTTCTTTCTTTTCTACTCCTCAAGATCCGAGGTTCTTTTTCTTAAATTCGATATGATCTTATATCTTTTAATGATGTCTACTGTACTCTTCGTTACTAATATCTCGATAAGTTCTACGTTTCATTTCTCATTTCTACGTTTCTCTCCACGATAAATTATGAATTATTTCTTATCAAAACCCTTCCCTTTTTGTTTCATGTTCATGCTTCGAAATACAACCTTATACTGAAGTAGAATTATATTTCGTTTGCATATAAAATAAACCTATCCCCCAGTTAAAATGGCTTCCAACTGCTAGCGTGTAGAAAGTGCACCAGTGTCCAAAAATGGGGCGTGAAAATTTTGTTTAAAATGATTTATCAATCATAGTAAGAAGAAATTAATTGTAGTCCTAACCTACAATGAATGGTTTCTGTAAAATAAGTAATATAATATAGTCAGAAGAAATTATTGACTTATAGTAAGAAAAAATTATAGCGAGAAGAAATTAATTAAAATCCAAACCTACAATGAATGGTTTCTGTAAAATAAGAAATATAATATAGTCAGAAGAAATTATTGACTTATAGTAAGAAAAAATTATAGCGAGAAGAAATTAATTATAGTCCTAAGCTACAATGAATGGTTTCTGTAAAATCAGTAATATATCATAGGAAGAAGAAACTATTAATTTATCGTAAGAAAAAATTATAGTAAAAAGAAATTATAGTCCTAACCTACATTGAATAGTTTCTGTAAAATAAGAAATATAGTATCTAAATAAATTCCTTGTAATAGCGCTGTGTTCGAATATTAATTCGAGTAATTGTACCGTATAAAATATTTTGTATCAGTACAATATTGCATTCAATTCTCTTTTGCATATGTATACACACGTCGAAATAGTCACAGAAAAGTCGAACCGGTGAAAGTTTGTCACCTTGGCCCTCAGGGATTAGAGAGTCGCTGTTGATTGCACCACTTCGTCACACGGTTTGCTACTCCGCGACAGAATGATGGAAAAATTTAAAAATATCACCGCCTCTTGTCGAGAGAGACACCGGCTACGCTTTCCGATCGGAAATAAACGGATTCGACGTTCGCGATTCATTATGCCATTCGTTATACGGGATTTGAGAAACGACGGGAGGCGAGGATTTATGTTGTTAGCGATATTTGAATGGAGTTAGATTTAGACGGAGTCTTTCGTTTGAGAAAGTGATTTTCAAATATTTTTAGAGCTTGATATGGCGGTACAGTGAATATTAGTTTGAATATTAGTGCATTCGGGACATATGAGAAAGTGGGGGAAAGGAATAAGTAAACTTTTTTATTTAGAAATTTTTATTTTACTTGATTGCTGTATTCTTCAAATTTCGATATTCTTTAACTTGCTATATTCTTCAAATTTTTATATTCTTCAAGTTGCTGTATTCTTCAAATTTCGATATTTTTTAAATTGCTATGTTCTTCAAATTTCAATATTCTTCAAATTTCGATATTGTTTAAATTGTTATGTTCTTCAAATTTCGATATTCTTCAAATTGCTATATTCTTCAAATTTTTATATTCTTCAAGTTGCTGTATTCTTCAAATTTTGATATTGTTTAAATTGCTATATTCTTCAAGTTTCGATATTCTTCAAATTGCTATATTCTTCAATTTCGATATTGTTTAAATTGTTATATTCTTCAAGTTTCGATATTCTTCAAATTGCTATATTTTTCAAATTTCGATATTCTTTAAATTGCTATGATCTTCAAATTTCAATATTCTTCAAATTTTGATATTGTTTAAATTGCTATGTTCTTCAAATTTCGATATTCTTCAAATTGCTATATTTTTCAAGTTTCGATATTCTTCAAATGTTGATATTCTTCAAATTTCTATGTTTAGAAGACTGTATATTTTCAAATTCTATAATCACAAATTTGTATTACTTTCAAATATTTATATTCCTCATTTTTGTTATTCTACAATTTCTATACTTCTAAATGTCTGCATCCCCCAATTTCTGGACCTTGAACTATCTGTAGTCAGTTTTGTACATATCCAGATTACTATATTTTTCAAAGCTCATATTTCTACTACAATTATATTCCTATTATTATTGAAATATTCATATTCCTATTATACACCTATTACTATTTATATTTTTATTATATTCATCATCCAAATTCCTGCATTTCTCAAATCTCCATATTTCAAAAGATTTTTCCAAATCTTTGCATATGCAATTCCTGTATTCTGAAATTATCTGCAAATTTTGATTAGTTCTCTAACTTCCTGTAACTTCATTTAAAAGATTTCAATTCGTATTTCTCTATAAGCATCATTTCCTATTTATATCGTCTTTAAAATTTAAGCACTTAGAAAGGTAAAAGGTATTAGTACCATAAAACTGCCTATTTGCATTTGTTTACATTTTCATTTTTACACAATTTTGTATCAATTCTTAGAGTTCAATCAATTTTTCCATCATCACGCAATTTCCAATTACCACTTCATTTCTGAATCGATTTTTAATTACCTTGCATACATTGATCGCCATTCGATCTCACCATACTAATTGACCGGTTAAAAGAGAATTACGTTATCGCGAGGAAATTTAAAACCTCTGCATTAGTTCTTTCATAACGCAATTTTCTACTCGTATTTCATAAAATCACATTTCTTTTTTTGTGGTCACGATTACAATTAATAATTACAACTATTGGAAATTGGTTATAATTAAGTAAAATTTTGATTTAATTTTAAAGGTATTTTATTTATTAATTGACTCAATGTATCAGTTTGGAATAAATCAACGATATGTGCATATCACTTAAATGTCGCAAATATTTAAACATAAATTTAAAATTTTAAATAATATTTAAAAATAAATAATATTAAAATATTAGTTTGAAACAAACCAACAATATGTGCATATCACTTAAATGTCGCAAACATTTAAAAATAAATAATATTAAAATATTAGTTTGAAACAAATCAACAATATGTGCATATCACTTAAATGTCGCAAGCATTTAGAAATAAATTTATAATAAATTTAAATAATATTAAATTATTAGTTTGAAACAAACCAACAATATGTGCATATCACTTAAATGTCGCAAACATTTGAAAATAAAAAATATTAAAATAAAAAAATGTACATAAGAGTATAAACTATATATAAGATTTTTAATTTCGTAAATTTGTAGTGTGTACATATATTTGTAGTTAACATTGATTTATTTTTTATATCGTTCGTTGATTTTTAATTTTAGCACTTCGTCCATTTCGACGGTAACAATTGTTCCAACGTCGAAAGACCTGTATACGTGTTAATATTAATAAAAAGAGTGTCCCGATTATATTACTTTTCCATGAATGTCGTCGAACAGTTCCATAGAACAGCGTAGTTGTACGAACTCAGAATTAAATCTGACGCAAAGCATAAAAGAGTATCTTTCCCATGGCTTTAATTAAAAGTACTCCTTTTGTTTTCCTTTCGCGCCAGTAGAACGTTGGTATCGTTCGTTGTCTTAAATTAAAAAATGCGCTACTCATGCAAGAAAGTTATTAGAACTTATACTTCTTCGTTGTGTAGCAAGAATTTGCAAAGATTTTAATGAAAAAAATTGAAAACGTACGTATAAAGATTTCAATAATTTTTGCAGAAATGTTTTAATATCTTTCGCGTATTCGTTCTTAAGAATTTCATTTTAAATTTCATTTTAATTACTAGATATCATTTGCGTGAGGTATTAAACGCAAGAGGGTAGTTCCAGATAATTACTTTGCAGAGCAGATTCATTTGTAATAACAGAATGCAACAAGTTAGGAATATCACTTATTAATCACAAATTAACGATGAAATAAAGTAGTGATAAGTTCATAGAGATGTGAAGTTTTTGAAATATGATTTATTTAATAATAAATGAAAAATTGATTTGTATCGAATTTATTTATTTTGTTAAGTTTCATATGTATTTTCGCATCGAGATTATATTTTTTTGTAAAATGACAGATAAAGGAAAATTGTTTTTTTGGATTGAAAATTGTGATTTTATTTATTGAACTTTTTACATACTCTGATATAATATATTTTACATAATACAAAATGTTCTATATACTTGATATAATACAAAATATGTTACACATCTAATATAATACAATACATTCTACATATTTCGTACAAGATAGTATATTTAATATAACATAACGATGTCTCTTACGTACATTTACATCGTAAATGCATCATGTGCCTTTTGTTCGATGAAAAAATCACCAACAACCTATTATTGACGTCTTATTGCAATTACAAGTATTTTCTACATTAATTTGCACCGTTTCACAGTAATATAATATAGAATATTAATTGTAATTAGAAAGAAGCGGTGCACAATAAAATATAAAAATTGTTTACTGCATTGTCTGAAAACCAAATTGCTAACTGAAAATATTTTCCACGATCTCAGTGTTGTTAAATGCATATTGTTAATTAGTGCATTATGGTCATATAGGATGTTCAAAATATGTTAAATACATGATGATAATTATTTCATAATGTTAATTATTTTATAATATAGATACATTTAAAACAGGTTGATATATTTAATTTGTTTTTAATTATAAAAGCTTTTTGCAATGGAATATTTTCATTATTAAATAGTAGCATTAAATGAAACTTGGTGACCGAAAACTTTCAGAGGAAAACTTTCAGAATATTTTCTTTGAATTGCAGGGAAAATGCACGTGGGCGGGCACTGGAGGACGACGTGTTACCTTGCAGGATACTCCTTTAAGGTCACTCTCAGAGATAGAGAGGAAGGTCCTTTGCAAGGTCGCTGTCGCGAAACTTCAGGCCCTTAACTTAGGTGTTCATATCAGGCCACCAAGTGGTAAGTCATTCATCAATTTTTCACATCTATACATTACTTGAGATCGAATGAAAAAGAAAAGAAATCTACTGAAAAAAGTAAACCAAAAATATTTAATAACATTTTTTCATATGTAGCTTCATTTAAAAAAGAAACTAAATTCGAACAATTTTATTCAACTGAATTTGAACAATTTTATTCAATCGAATTTGAATTTTATTTTAATTTGAATTTGAATTTTAAGAAGTAGATAACAAGAAGTGATAAATACAATTTTTAACGAATGTTAAATGAATAAATCTAGTTTATTTATCTGGTTTATTTTAATTTACCAAAATTCGTTCTTAGTCATTTGTTATAAAATTATTGAGGTAGCAATATATAATTTGATGTAATAACAGGACATAAATAATAATATTTATTATAATTTATAAAGATAATATTTTAATATTATCTCTAAGATAATATTTTAATGATATTAACAATTACATCCACTGATTTGTAATACTTGCTGAAGAATTCCAATATTCACCAACAATTCGTAGATTTTGTCACTGTCTACGTTTTAAATAACCTTTTTACAAATATTTGAAAAGCCTTAAAATTTAATATTATTAACAATGAAGTTGTATAAGAAAAATTTTATTTCCTCATTTTTGACTTACTTTTTCATCAAGATTTTCTTCAGTAATTTTAGTTTCCTGTATATTTCTTTGCGATATTTTTTACATTCAAACCCTGCACTATAATTTCTAATAATAATTTACACTTATGAAGCACTTGCATTTCATGTGTGATTAATTTTCCTCATATGTTTCGTACGTTTAAATTTTCAGTTTAAAAATTGTAATTTGCTTGGTCAAGGGTTGCAGACTTCTAAATAGACATAATATCATTTTTTATTTGTTTTGATATAGTAACAGCGAATACATAGATAAATTAATCGATGAATAAATTATAACGCACGGGATAATAAGGAAACCACCGCAAGTGTTTCCCACAGATTTTAACATTTGCATATTGAGGTTATGTTATTAATCCTTACTGAATCAACGTACCGAAAGCTGTGTAATTACTTGAGCTACCGGAAGTGTTATTTCAGCAAACTGCTGGCGGTAAAAACTGAAGTTGAATTATGTGAACTCAATTGAAAGCTGATTCAAAGCGTGCTACAAAATTCAGATACAATTTATGGTTTCAATACTAAAATTTTTCGCGAAGAAAAATAGTTGTATGAGAAATTTAGGGGTGTACATTTGCGAATATAGAAATTTGGATATGCAGATATTTGCGAAGATGGAGATTTGGATACGTAGATATTAGAAATTAGAATATGTAGATATTTAAGAATATAGAAATTCGGATATGCAGACATTTGAAAAGATATATTATAGAAAAATTGGGAAATGTAGAGATTTAGGAATATAGAAATTTGGAGCAACAAAGATGTAATGATAGACATTTAGAAATATAGAAAAGAGACACTTTGGAGATTTAAGGAATGTAGATATTGAGAGATAGAGAAATTTGAGCGTATGGAGATCTCAAACAATATAGAGACTTAGGGAATACAGAAAGTGGGGGATATAGTTTAGGGAATGTAGAAAATGGAGAATACAAAAATTTGGGAATATATGTAGAAATGTGACAGTATGGAGCTCTGAAGCTGCATAGATTTGGAAATATAGAAATTTAGAAAATGGAGAAATTGGGAGATATAGAAATTTGGAGAAATGGACTTGAATATACAGAAATTTGGGAATATAGAGATTTAGAGAATGTAGAAATTGGAGAATACAGAAATTTGAGAATATAGACCTCTGCAATTACAGAGACTTGGGGAATATAGAGTTTAACTTGGATACATAGAAATATGGGAATATAGAGATTTAGAGAATGTAGAAATTGAGAAATATAAAAATTTGAGAGTATGGAGTTTTGCAAATGTAGAGATGTGGGGAATATAGAGATTTAGGAAATGTAGAAATTGGGAGATATAGAAATTTGGAAACATAGGAATTTGGAGATATAGGAACGTGAAGTAGACATTTAGAAATATAGAAATGAGTCACTATCGAGATTTAGGAAATGTAAAAATCTGAGGATATAGAACTCCGAAATTATAGAATAGGTGATGTAGAAATTGGGGAATATAGAAATTTAGGAAATGCAGAAATTTGAAAACACAAAAATTTGAAGTCACAAATCTCTAAAAAATATAAAAATTGAAAAATACAGAAACTTCAAATTATACATCCATAAGATACAGATATTGCTAAATATACTTCACCAATATTGTTACTGAAATTACTTCTTGAACATAAATTATTTTCGAAGAATTTCTCTGAACTTTATAATGATTCTACCTATCAGGTACAAGGATATTGTACTTACATTTCCATTGTTAAATTAAAAATGTCGGAGTTAGCTACGTATCTCATGGTAGAATAAAAACAGAAAAACATTTTAAACAATGTACTCTTTATTTTCCGTTGAGAAAGTTAGTATCTTATCTCGATATTGACGTTGGAATCTCATCTTAGATGTCTTAAATGATGATTGACGCGTTTACGAGTGCAAAGTGTAACATCGTAATATCCTCTTTTCTGAGGAATCACGTACTTATACACTTCGTATTCACATGTTTGCCAAACATTGAAATATACATATACATATAAATTCCTTATTTGACGATCAATATTCTATATATTATTTATTATATGTGTAACTATTGTTTTAGGAGGTATTTTTTATAATACAAACTTTAATTTCACATTTCACATTTCACATTTCACATTACACATTTCACATTTCACATTTCACATTTCACATTTCACATTTCACATTTCACATTTCACATTTCACATTTCACATTTCACATTTCACATTTCACATTTCACATTTCACATTTCACATTTCACATTTCACATTTCACATTTCACATTTCACATTTCACATTTCACATTTCACATTTCACATTTCACATTTCACATTTCACAT
Organism: Megachile willughbiella; assembly: GCA_945859595.2. Taxonomy (NCBI): domain Eukaryota; kingdom Metazoa; phylum Arthropoda; class Insecta; order Hymenoptera; family Megachilidae; genus Megachile; species Megachile willughbiella. Next base: position 9,698,288 of record OX243803.1, on the reverse strand, counting down.
TTCACATTTCACATTTCACATTTCACATTTCACATTTCACATTTCACATTTCACATTTCACATGTCACATTTTACATTTTAATTTTATATTTTAGTTTTACTTTTTAAAGTAATAAAGATAAATAGATAAATTCTAGATACATAGAGAACTCCTAAATGAATAGACAAATTCTAGATGTATAGCCAAAATCTAGACACACAGATAAATTCTAGATAGATCGTGTATGAATAAATAGATAAATTCTAGACAGATAAATAGTGTTTAAATAAACAGATAATGTACAGATAGATAAAGTCTAGATAGATAAATAGTGTATAATTCCATCCGTTCCAACTTAACAACAAACAAGAGCACTAAGAATAAAACTTTTTCTATCGCGAGTACATAAAAATTAATTAGTTAGAATATAAGACGCACGGCGGACGCATGTGTAAGAACCACCCTGCGTACGTTTCGCAATATCGTATGTGAATTTTTCTGCGGTGTCTGAATGTGGTCGTTGACGTTACCCAACAATCAAGAAGGGATCGCGTTTCATCGGGCTCTATTTCCTCGTGTTCATTCTGCGTCTCTTTGTTCAACTTCCGTATCCAGGCGGAAGCGAATCAATGAAACCACAGTAGATAAATAAAATACCAGGACTTCTTACTCGAATGTGCCTTCTGTACGAAAAACGAGATCTCTAACAACATTCGTGCAAATTATCGATAGCTCTGTTTTAGATTAATCGCAATTAATTATAGTCATAAATATCTAATTAATTTTAACCATTAATCATAATTAATATTAACTATGAATTTGTAATTAATTTTAAACGTAAATATCTAATTAATTTTAGACATAAAATTCTAATTAATTTTAGCCATAAATCCTAATTAATTTCAGACATAAATCTTAATTAATTTTAGACATTAATCTGTAATTCATTTTAGTCATAAACCATAATTAATATTAACCACAAATTTGTAATTAATTTTAAACGTAAATATCTAATTAATTTTGGACATAAATTTCTAATTCAATATAACCATAAATTTCTAATTAATTTTAGCCATAAATCCTAATTAATTTTAGTCATAAATCTTAATTAATTTTAGACATTAATATCTAATTCATTTTAACCATTAATCATAAATAATATTAACCATAAATTTGTAATTAATTTTAAACGTAAACATCTAATTAATTTTGGACATAAATTTCTAATTCAATATAACCATAAATTTCTAATTAATTTTAGCCATAAATCCTAATTAATTTTAGCCATAAATCCTAATTAATTTTAGACATTAATCTGTAATTCATTTTAGCCATAAATCCAAATTAATTTCAGAAATTAATCTCTAATTAATTTTAACCATAAATCTCTAATTAATTCGAACCATCCCTAATTAATTTTAGTAATAAATCTCAAAAATCCTTATTTAAAAAAGAACAATGAAATAAATCATTATTTTAGCTGTTAAAGTCGTTAATGACGGATCTTCATATCTATTGTATTCTTTTTCTTTTCCAGAATGTCTTGGCACCAGTGCCGTTGTCACGAAGCCCAAGAGGAGAGCACCTTTGCTGAAGAGGAAAGCCCTTACAACGGGCTTCTTCGACAATAAAGGGAAGGATGACAAGGAAAAGGGTGAGTGGTAATTTCGTATCTTCTCGTACTACCAACTTCATGCATAATAATTGCTGTTTTTAATTAGAAAACAGTGAAACTTCGTAAATGTTATCCTCCTTCGCTTCGAGATTAAAATAATTAAATGTAAATGGCGGCTGCGAACACGAACGAAATATTTTACTCGATTATTCATATTTAACGTTCCCCTTTTTCACGTAATTTTGATTTTAATTAAGGGTTATTTTATGTAGCTGTTTTTTCGGGTTAGAGGAATACTGTTTTGAACTGTTCTGAACTTTAGACTGAAGAGGTTAGGGTACATTAGTGAAATTTTTTTATTTAGAGTGCACTCATTTGTATGTCGTAACGTGAACATGAATTTTATTTAAAAACCTGAAGAGTAATTAGCTATTTAGCTCTATGCGAAATATTTTAATAAAGTATTTAGTTTCATTTATAATATTTTAACAAACCATTTAAAATATTTTAATAAATTATTTACCTTTATTTACAAAGTATTTTAACAAATTTTTTAACAATATTTTAACCGTTTAATCATATACAACTTTGAACTAACTATTTAACGTTATTTACAATATTTTAATAAACAATTTAACTTCATATACAATTTTTAACTAACTATTTAACGTCATTTACAATATTTTAATAAATAATTTAGCTTGATTTACAATGTCGTAACAAACAATTTTGATAGTGAAAAAGAAGACATGGTAAACGTATCACTCACTAAGTTTTCAATGTTCTCACAGCGTTCCGTTGCTGTTGAAATTAATTTGATAAAGTCAATAATTAAACGCGGTAAATTAAGTGCGCAGTTTTGATGTGCGAAAAGCATAGTCCACGATCGAAAATTTATGGTGCGTTTATTTGTTTGGAGGAATAACTGGTTCAGCTATTTTCAGGTGCGATTCTGTCCGCAAAAGTTAGATAGAGCCGGTGCTCGATCATTTTATACGTTTACGACATCTCTACATAGAAGTATTTTGATCTAACCGAGACGTAAGAAAGACAAATATTATCGTTGGGACAAATATCGAACCGTTGTTCGCTTTCCCTGTATTTCCTCGTTTTCAAATTCCATCGCTAATAATTACGCAAATCGAATACAAACACTTCCTGTTTTCATAGATTAAACATATTCGCTCCTTAACAAGTGTGTACTAATAATAATGTTTGTAATTCTGATAGGAAAAAAATATTTTCTAAGAAAATTCTTTACGAGATAGTTCATTAAATAATTTCATCATTTTTTATTAATATTATAATTTGTAATATAATCTTTATATAATCTAACATTATAAGTTTTTATTATACAAGTTTTATTATTACAAGGTTTATTGCTTAGAAAAATTAGCATGCAATTGCATTTTGCAAATTATTTTTTATTCTAAATTGTTATTTTCTATTAATAGTCTAATTTTCGTATTGAGATAAAATTCTGTTCATTTTTTAACCCTCACTGCTTAGAAATGATTTTATTATTAGGTTATTAAAGAAAGGTTTTATTGCTAAGAAAAATTAGCATGCAATTGCATTTTGCAAATTATTTTTTATTCTAATTTGTTATTTTCTATTAATAGTCTAATTTTTGCTTTGATATAAAGTTCTGTTTATTTTTTAACCCTCGCTGCCCAGACATTTTCTAAACTAAACTTTTCAATTTAAAATATACAATCTAACAACAGTAAAATACATTTAAATTATAAAAGATATAAATAATATTGTACAAATTTATATTTTGTGCATATTGCAACAAGTGACTTATATTTGTACAAAATATCTTTAATAAAAGAATGAACAAGAAGTGGAACATAACCTATAACACTTTGCTCAAATTCGAATTTATGAAAGAATAATAAATCTAACGAGCAAAATAACAACAGTACGAACGTCATATTCATATTGTATTAAATTTAAACCAAATACTTAATTTTTATATTATTTACAATAGAACGTAAGTTTACAAAAATCCGGACATTCAGTTTATATTGGACAGGTTCCATTTCCTCGCATTTATGCAGAAATATACGAACAAAAACCCTTGATATTCCTTAAAATATTCAGTTTGGAATAAACAGGAAAGAAATGATTCACTTTCCGCATTTTTTCTATCAAAATGCCGGGCGCGAGATTTCTTGTTGCTTGAGAAAACAGAATGTTTTTCTTTTCCTGTTTCAGCATATTTCATTCAGTGTAACGTGTTTCAAAGCTGGCTTTGCGTCTCGCTGTTCTGTGTATTAGTAGACTAATATTCACCGCGTGGGTGTTTAATTACTTTTCTCGTTTGCGAGCTCCTGTTTGTAAAGCTCTCGCGATGCCGCGTTTCAGAGGCAAAACTGCACGTGTTATCCGAGTGGACAGCGAAAAGAACTAGGATTTTCATCCTCTTGGAACAATTGTAGTCTTAATGATATTCAGTTTTATCGCATTTTTTGTTGTAAGCATTTCTCAAGAAAATAATGTTGAAGAAATTAGGGAGACGACGAATTATGAAGTTTACTAATTTCTAATGAAACTGCAGCTTATCTTCGTTAAGGTTAACGACTGGAAGCAAAAATTATTCATTTGTAATCTCGATTGAAAGTCTCTAATCGTAATTAATCTTTGGTTCGTCTGAATTAAAAATTAACTTTTCTTTTAGAAATCATATAAATCGATTCGGTTATATAAATCAGTTAATTATTAAATCATACGAATATATCATATAAATCGATTAATTAAAAAATCATACAAATCAACTTTATCATACCAATCAGTTAATTGAAAAATGGTACGATTCAAATCAATCATATTAATCGATTAATCAAAAAATCATACAAATCAATTTTATCGTACCAATTAGTTACTGAAAAAATCGTACAAATCAATTAATTAAAACAGCATACAAATCAATAAATTCAAAAATCATATAAATCAATAAATTCAAAAATCAGACAAATCAATAAATTCAAAAATCAGACGAATCAATAAATTCAAAAATCAAACAAATCAATAAATTCAAAAATCAAACAAATCAATAAATTCAAAAATCAAACAAATCAATAAATTCAAAAATCAAACAAATCAATAAATTCAAAAATCATAGAAATCAATAAATTCAAAAATCATAGAAATCAATAAATTCAAAAATCATAGAAATCAATAAATTCAAAAATGAAACAAATCAATAAATTCAAAAATCAAACAAATCAATAAATTCAAAAATCATAGAAATCAATAAATTCAAAAATCAGACAAATCAATAAATTCAAAAATCAAACAAATCAATAAATTCAAAAATCATAGAAATCAATAAATTCAAAAATCAAACAAATCAATAAATTCAAAAATCAGACAAATCAATAAATTCAAAAATCAAACAAATCAATAAATTCAAAAATCAAACAAATTAAGGAATAATGGAAATCAAATCAATCGCACAAGTCAATCAATTAAAATTATACAATTAAAATATAGTTGTCTATTAAAGAACATTTATTAATTGATCCTCAATCGTTAATTAGCCGTCAATGAAATTAAGAACGTATTCAATAACTTGAGATTCTATCTTTCGATGATTGGTCAGTTTTGCGTGGTGCCATCAGCAAGGATTAATTAATTGATCACCGTTCACGATGCGATCTGCTGAAAAAGAAAAAGTAGCCGATTGGCCATGTGTGAGTATCAGGCTGTAACAACAGCATCGGCCAGCTTGGTATGAGACACAATTTCACCAGTTAAAATTAGCCACGGGGTGCTTGGTGGCGGTGCATATTTCCGCATATACCAGGTTTATTTGCGGTTCGAGTCGGGTACGAGTGTCGTGGGGATACCGGACGTCAATCGGATACTGGAATGACCCTGCAGTGGGGTGCATATTCGAAATCCACCCCGTTAATGCGGAACGTGTCATCGTATAATGAGAACATAATTTAAAATTAAAAATAAAGTAGAAAAATAGGGTAACATTCAATAGAACATAACTGAATATACGCATTAATTCTTTGCACTCGAAAGGTGACACTCACCATTTTGTTCAATATAACAATTTCGAATAAATATTGTTTATCTAAATCCGTAGTGTTATATGATGTGTGAATATAATGAAACAGACGATAGTAACAATTAATACTAGAAAGATTCAAAAGAACTTATCAAACTTTTCAACTAAAAAGTTCCAAGTTGGTATCTGCCATCAACAAACACGAGTGCAAAGGGTTAATTTTTTATTTCGATAAAAATCGACAAAGTTCTCAAACAAACATCTTCACAAAAATTGACAAGATTCTCAAACGTCTTCGCAAGTTTTTTTATCTGTAGTAAGAAACTTTTGACCGACTTGGTAGTTTTAGCGCTAAGCCACTCTCTGGCTCGTTTGCAAATATTACGCGTAAGTCGTAAACTCCGTCGACAAATTTTTTCAACGTGCTAAATTTGCTTACGTATTAGGTACTTTCAAGAATGACGTCGTAAAGATCTACAACATCCTCAATTTATATTTTTAGTTCACTCATCTGTTTTTTTTCGAATGAAGCATACGTAGGAAGCACAAGCCTCCTTCAAGCAATTTTATAAATCATATTATTAATAGTTTAATGATTTCTAGTCTGAATATTTCATTTTATAATAAAATTAGTATGTTCCAATATTCTCTACTAATTTTTTATGGGATTAACGTTAGGAGAACGTGCAGGTTAATCAAATTATGGAATGTTACTTTCAGCAGTCATAATATACGTGCAGATTTATGAACCAATTATCCTGCATGAAAATTTAATTTTCGCTCTGGAATTCTATGCAATGGGGTTTTAAATAATTTTCTAATGTATCAATTTAATTATTACCGTTTATTGTAGGAAATTCTGTGGTTTTTCCATGAACAGAGAAACACCATAACCAAGCCACCACCGAAGCTTCGAATTATTTCACATCTTTTCGTATGTCGTGCCAATACGAATTAAGACCATCTGGTCCATCTAGATCGAATTTTTTCTCGTCACTAAATATCCTACAGAAAACAAATTGTAACTACAAAACGTTTCTCATAAGATAAATATTTTTACTAATATTTTCGCAATGTGCATGTTTGCTTCAGCGAACGAGTCTCGCTGATTTATCTTCGTTTTTCGTGTGTCATTTTCGCTCTAATAATGTGCGGAGATGTTACAATAAGTTCTATGGATGGTTTTTGTAACATTTAATTTGCAATCTCGCAGTTGAACCAATGACATTGTCGAGATAGAAGCTGATCGTAGAATTTTACGTTTATCTTCAGAAAACACTTTTAAGGGGCGACCTGAACGTTTCTTCTCGTGATTACGTGTTTTACTAACATAATCGGCAACAGCTTATTGAACGACCTATTTGTTTTGCAATATCGCCATAACCTTTGCCTTCAATGCGAAAAGAATCGATCATGACTTTTTCTCTCTCAAGTTCTTTTCTCGAGGCACTTCCTAACCTTTATAAACAAATCTTATGAATGTAAATTGAAACAAATGGTAACGCAATGAATCTTTTATCGACGAAGCTCGATTTACCAAAATAAGGAGAATATGCAAGGATTGGTATATTTATAAAACGCCCGAAAATCAGATTTTATTTACCTCAACTATTTCCGTTAATGCGTCAATTTTCTTTTACACAATTTATTCTTTACACGCTACGAATCAGTATCTGAGGAATACTGACCACAATTTCCTACCAAAAGCTCAGACCACTGAAAATATTAGGATCGGTATATTTATGCAACGCACTATCAACGCAAATAAGAAATGAATGCTAAATAACATGGTCCAACGAAGAACAGATTGTAGATCGCGTACAAATATTAAATTCGAGGCAACGCCGCGTATTCGCATCAAAATTGCATTGCGAGTCGCAAATCTGACGGGGCTATTCGTAGAACAAATAAATATTTCTAACAAAGTAGCCGAAAACTGGAAACATGGTATGAAATCCTCCTCGTTACTCAAAAAGTTTATGTTCCTTTGTAGCCACGTGCGACCATCAAAGAGGACTCTAGAAAATTTTGGTGAAACAATTTCCTGTATGACAGAAGACCAGTGCGTTAATAACATCTCTCTGTGCCAATACAAGTATCTTGGATTGTTTTCTTTGTTTAACTCCGCTGAAAACGAATATCCTTCTATGTTCAAAACATTTTCTCATTTCTGATTTTCATTCAAAGTATCTCCGTTGAAATTTTTATTATCATTAAATTAATTCTTGTTATTATTAATATTATTGTTGAACGTGTAGGGAGAGTTGAACTTGTTTCAGCGGTGAAAAGATGAAATATAATTTTCATGGGCTGAAGATGGCCCAGATAGTGATCTATAATCGGCTCAGTGTAGACACAGTTTGTTGCCTTTTGGCTTTTAGCTGGCTTCAGGGCTACACTATGAGAAATTGACACACTCGATCATACCAAGATACGTCATCTAAATGACGTTCTCTTTTAGACCGTCTCGTTTGAAACATGTGAACCACGTGTCTTCCGGAGTGCATTTTATGTGCAACTTGCATACGCATGAAAAACAAACTTCTAAAATGCACGTGATACCTGTTCGTCGATAATGATCAACGATTGTGACTTCATATTGTACAATCGTCTTTCATCGAGTCAAGTTTAAACATTTCAAGCTTGAAATTAGTATTGTGTTATTTGTCCTCCTTTCACTAATTTTATCAATGTCGTATAGTATGAACAAATTGATCTCATTCTCATTAATGTCGTACGTATGTCGTACCGTATGTCGTACGGTATGAATACATTGATCTCGTTCTCATTAACATCGTGCAACATGGTTAAATTGATCTCATTCTCATCAGTGTCGTATAATATGAATAAATTTCACCGTTAATCGAATCGTAAGGTTTATACTGGGTCAAGGTGTTTATGTTTTAAGCAGGTACATATGTGCAACTATTCGGATGCAAGTTGTTTTGAACTTTCTTCGCTTATGTAATCTTGAAATTCTGAACTTTTTAAATTCGCGGACATCCACATTTTCGAATTATAAAATGTACAAACTTCCAGACTAAATTGTCAAATCTTTATATTCTCAAATTTCCAGACTGTCAGACTTTCTAAAATTCCAGATTGTTAAATTGTCATATGTTTAAATTCTCAAATTTTCAGATTGTCAAATTTTTAAATTATTAAATCCCCAAATTGTCAGACTTTAAAATTCCTATACCCCCAAATTCTGAAATCCCAAAATTGTCAAACTTTTAAATTTCTAAACCCCTAAATTCCTAAACTCCAAATTATCAAATCTCCAAGTCCCCAAATTCCCATATCATCAAATCCCCAAATCTCCAAATGTTTAAACTGTCACACTCGCAATTTCTACGCTCAAAATTTTTCCACTACCATTTCGAGCTTCGGTTTCATATTTCAAGCGTACAAAAGCCGTTCGATAGTTGCGTGCTAGTCAATTGTTGTTCGCACGTGTGCATTTGGCAAGCAACACGATGCAATTAAGAAGTAATAAGATGAAATTCGAAAGGTGGCACGACGCGTTTCCGCGAAACTTAGGCGAACAGTGCGAGCTTTGGTACCGAAAATAAAGCGAGCAAAGCAGTCATGGCCAACCGGAATATTATCAAATGTCCAAGCCGCCAGGAACGACTTTAAAATTGCATCTGACGGCTCGTGTTCCACTGTTCTTGCCTTATAATCGAAACCTTTAGCTTTATAAAATAACCACGAAAAGAATTTACAAACTTTATTTATTCTCTGACGTCTCATAGTTGGTGAATACCTTTAATAGTATAATTTATGACTTCGTATTATAGCGTAGGCAAGTTCTATTTGGCAGTTTGCGACGATGTATAGGAACTGAAATATTATGTTGTAAAATTGGCTATTTTGGTGAACATTGTAATTTGTAGTAATATGTGTACGTGTAATAAGGATTAATGTATGGTAAAGTTAATTGGAAGTCATATTTATGATCAATGTAATAGAATGTGGTATATGATGAACATATGTGAATATGTGATCAATCGAATATAAAGTAATATGTAAGGAATACAATAAAAAGTGATATATAATATATGCAATAGAAAGTAATATGTGATAAATATAATATAAAATGATGTATGATAAAGATTGTATAAAGTAATATGTGATGAATACAATGGCAAGTAGTATATCATAAATTACATGTATGTATAGGAAAATAATGTGTGATAAATATAATGCATGGTAAAAAATCATAAATTTAATATAAAGTAACATATGATAAATATAGTAAATGGTGACATATGATAAATACAGTAAAAGGTGACATATGATAAATATAGTAAAAGATAACATATGATAAATATGGTAAAACATAACATATGATAAATGCAGCAAGTGTAACATATGGTAAATATAGTAAAAGGCAATATATAATAAATACAATAGCAAGTAATATATGATAAATATATACATATATGTATAGGAAAGTAATGTGTGATAAATATAATAGATGCTACGAAATGATAAATATAATATAAAGTAACATATGATAAATATAGTAAAACATAACATATGATAAATGCAGCAAGTGTAACATATGATAAATATATTAAAAAGTAATCTATAATGAATATAGTAAAATGTAACATACGATAAAAATAACAGAAAGTAATATACAATAAATACAATACAACGTAATATAATAAAATATTACCTGTTCTTTTAAACAAAACAATTGTAAGAATGCAAAGTGTCAGTACTTTGACTCACTATTAATATGCATGTTCATACACACAAAAAGTATCAGTCCAAAAATAGCAGGTCACTAATTTTAACTCGATGTTTAACTTAACAATATCAATTCTCCCAAAATTATATTCATTAATAATTTACTACTTCCTTACACTGCTTACAATTTTTAAGTACTCGTATTAAAAATTGTATAATACTTTCAACCATATCATTAATATGCGGTCAGAGCAGAAAATAGAATATATATTTTATATAAAATAGAAAGATATTTCAGAATCTTGTAATATTTTTCAAATAAATCTCCAAAGTTTGTCCTTACAAAATTCCGTCTAATTCTCATGCATATCTATAATTGTTTATAATATCTTATACTACTTTACTTATTATGTCAAGCAAAAACTGTCTCCAAATTTTTAACTCTCAAAAAGTTTTATACATAAAATAAAACATAATATCAGTATTTACTTGAACCGAGTTCCACAAGTATATGAATGTAGAAATGTGCACTTTTAATTAGTTAAGAGTAGGGTATCATTTAGAAATGAACGATCACTTCGCGAAAAATAAACGTGATGTGTCATAATACTGGACGTGGGTGTTATTGATGCACATTGTTCTGCAATGAAGTAAGAGAAGCATTTGTTGCACGAAAGTATTCAAGGACACCTATCAATTTTTCTTTCAGATTCATCAGGTGGCCTGGTATTTGGCATACCACTATCACAGTGTTTAGAGAACGATAGGATCGCTAGAATCGCTGCTGGTGAGGTATCGGACGTTGGTTGTCTGTCGAGGAGTAGCAGACACGGCAGTCGAACAAGTTTCACGAGCCTCATCGAACCGACTGTCGCAGCTAAAACCGACGAGGTAAGCATCCATCATTCCTTCTCATGCACCGATCAATTTATTTAGCAAAAATTTTGGTAAAATTGGTGAGAAACGATTTTAATACCATGGGAGTTCGCAACCTTAGCGTTACGAATTTATTTAAATATTTTAAACAATTTTTTAATTTAATTTAATTTAATTATCGTAACTAATTTTGTGATTTATTTTAATTATCGTAACTAATTTTGTAATTTAATTTAATTATCGTAACTAATTTCGTAATTTAATTTAATTATCGTAACTAATTTTGTGATTTAATTTAATTATCGCAACTAATTTTGTAACTTAATTTAATTATCGCAACTAATTTTGTAACTTAATTTAATTATCGTAACTAATTTCGTAATTTAATTTAATTCTCGTAACTAATCTTGTAATTTGATTTAATTATCGTAACTAATTTCGTAATTTAATTTAATTATCGTAACTAATCTTGTAATTTAATTTAATTACCGTCACCAATTTTGTAATTTAATTTAATTATCGCAACTAATCTTGTAATTTAATTTAATTATCGTAATTAATTTCGTAATTTAATTTAGTTATCGTAACTAATTTTGTGATTTAATTTAATTATCGTAACTAATTTTGTAATTTAATTTAATTACCGTAACTAATTTTGTAATTTAATTTAATTATCGTAACTAATTTTGTGATTTAATTTAATTAACGTAACTAATTTTGTAATTTAATTTAATTATTGCAAGTAACTTTGTAACTTAATTTAATTATTGTAAGCAATTTTGTAATTTAATTTAATTGTAGTTCTTGTAATTTTTGTATTTATTTTTGGTTTAGTAAGCATTGTTTACAAACTGCTTGAAACTAACTCAATCAGCTCCCAGAAAAGATTGAATAAAACTTACTTGTTTATTTTATTTTTGTAGTTTAGTAAGTATTTTCTTACAAACTGCATGAATCTAACTCAATAAGCTTATACAAAAATAAAACAAAATTTGTTTGCCTTATTTTTGTAGTCCATTTTATACACAATTTTTGTGATTTCGATATTAAATTTTGGTTTAGTAAGTATTTGGTTAAGAAATTCATCGATGAAATTTTAAAAATACCGCAATTTTCTAAATTGTCTCTATTTTCCTTTTATTACACGCAATGTTGTACGAAATGACTGCACTAAAAATATTCTTTCCAAATATGATTATCGTTGCTACAAAAATCAATATTTTAACATATTCATACGTACTTCCGCCGTAAATGTCACGCAGATAATGAAAAATTTCGAATTCCTATTCTACGCAGAAATAAGGTTAGTTCTGCTGCAAGCTGTGAAAAGGTCATCTCAGCGTCGAATGGTTTCAGTGCCACCATTTTGTTTCCACGTAACTGATCAGCGATCAAATTATTCGCGATAAATCCCTTCGAAGGCATTATTCGCTTTCACACAGAGTTCTGAAAATTATATATGTGTTTAGACTTTAAATGTGACCCTTCAAAACTTTCCTCTAGTGAAAATGTAGCATACGTGAATAATAATTTGCAATAATATAATTGTAATTCGAACGTAATGAGGTTCCTGGGACTCGATCTGTTCGTTTGTCTGCTTGTATGTCTGCTACAGGTCGTAATTTTGGGTTTTTTCACTTGAAATTTTGAGGGTAGACACCCTAAATTTGTTGTATAGATTTTGACGACGATCTGACGCCAAGAACTTGTCAGATTCATTTTTGAATCTTCTTTGAGATGTCATTTTTGACAGATTCGACTGGGACCACGTTAAAAGCCCTATAACTCACGGTTGACGACAATACTTGGTCATTGACGTCAGTCATCAAATCAACAATCGTGTTCAGTGTCGTTTTCGTTAGTCAGACACGTTTAATCCCTCAGTCGACTTTAAAATCCCTACATTTCATTCTTGTACAGCAGGTACTCTACATATTAAATACACGTTCGAATTTGTGTGACCTGTAGACCCACTAGGTGTAGTAGTTGCAGTAATATGTACTACACGTGGCGATCGCGAAGCAAGGGCTAGCATAAATGATTCATTCGTGTTGAAAAAGCTGTATCTTCAAAAGTATTACACGTACATAAAAGATATATGAAAAGAACCACAAACCAAGTTTATACACCCTCTACAAATGTTCAATAAGTGTCCCTTTAGTGACAGGCCACACCTCCATAATCGAGGTCATTGCATACATTTTGTAGCATAGTCTTGTCAAGTGTCTACACTGCAGCATTGATGCGTCACCCTGGAACCTAACTTTATTCCTGACCTTCCAGATCCCCTGATTTAACGCCTTGCGACGTCTTCCTGTGGGTGTACATTAACTCTTTGCACCCCTATGTCGAGTGTGGCTCATCACATTTCTCTTGGATCTCATAAATAATTCAGATGATATGTATAATTCTCATAATATTCATATTCGATAGGGTGAATATGTATATTATCATTTATTTACTTCTTGTAATAAAAGAAAAGTATATTTGTGTACAGTGTATTTGTCACATACTCCGCCCTGTTGCAATACATTTTATAGAGAACCCATTTCTTTATATATTTTGTAAATTAAGGAGGTAGGTGAAAGAAATTGAGGAGTGCAAAGGACCTACCGCAATCTTCAGTCGAGCTCAAAGAACGCATCAGTGCTGCAGTGTAGACAATTGACAGGACTATGCTACAAAATGTATGGAATCAGCTCGATTATGGTGCAAAATGCACCTCCACAGAAAGAAGTCGCAGGGCGAACTGGGAGGCCAGGGAAACAAAGCTAGGTTCTAGGGATCGGCAACCTTTCTGGAGTTAAGAGCCATTTTTTTCCCGATGTGATAAATTATTCTTTTAAGGAGCCAGATATAAGTACATACATCGGTATGTATTAGAAAAAATAATTATCTGCTGTGAAACATGTATTGATTGTGAAATCAAAACATTCTATTCTGCGTAGTAACAGAATATATAAGAACGTATTAAAGAAAACGGAAACACTTTTTGGTTTTGAGTGTGGCGTCGGTGAGTGTGGAGAGCAAGGTTAGCTAAAGCTAGGTTTACATGCATGCGATCTGCCGCGCATTTTGATGTGTGCGCAGGATTATTATATTTGTTTGGCAGTTGCAATATTGCGGTTAATTTTTCAATATGTACTATTAAACTACTCAAGAGCTACAAGTATGATTCTATTGAGCCGCAGGTTGCCGACCCCTGTTCTAGGGTAATGCATCAGTGCTGCAGTGTAGACAATTGACAGGACTATGCTACAAAATGTATGGTATGAGCTCGATTATCGTCTGGAAGTCGTGTCATACACGACACATAAAGGGACACATATTGAACATTTCTAGAGGGTGTATAAACTTGATGAGTTTGTGGTTCTTTTCATATATCTTTCATATGTGTACGTGTGATACTTTCGAAGATTTTAAAAACGAATTAATCATTCATGCAAGCCCTGTACAGTTCATCTTTTTATTTCTCCCCGTTAAATATTATTCGTGTAAACGGTTATACGATTTAGTTACCATGGCTTTAGTTCCCACTAGAAATGGCGTCATGGATTGCGTCAGAGTGGCGGAGGATCTCGACGAGGGCGTTCATCGATGGCCACTTGCGAGAGCTACGAGCTTCAACGTTCGAGAAACGGGCCGCAAGTGGTTATTTTTTGACGGATACGTCAGTATGACGCCGGCAGAAACAGCACATTCTGTATTCTATCGCTAGACGGCCGACAACTCTATCCTTGCCAAATTCTCTTACCGAATTTAACTAACGTTCGGTGCAATTAAATGCCAATGGGTGCAACGAGGTTACCTAGACTCACGTTACGCGTCTTTAATTTCTTTGATTCGGATAAAATTTTATTCAACTACTTGCATGTACAGTCAAGGACAAGTCTGCTTTCTCTAGGGAAAATATGGCATACATGTTGGTAGAGATTTTCTGTACGTTCATTTTTAGAGAGTTGAGAATTTGGGAATATTTGAATTTTTGGACATTGGAATTTGGGGATTTAGGGAGTTTATGGGGTAGGAATGCAGGGAGGAGGAAATTTTAGGACATAGGGATTTGGAGATTTAGAAAGTCTAGGATTTAGGAATCTTAGGAGATTTAGGAATTTGGGGAATGAGAAATTTCGAGACATAGGAATTTGGGGATTTAAGGATTTTATGATGTGGGAATTTGAGGAGCAAGAAATTCCGGGATATAGGATTTTGGGTATTTAGGAATTTGGGGATGTAGAAATATGATAGTCTAGGAATTTTGAGAGCGAGAAATTTGGGAATATATAAATTTAAGAACACAGAGATTTAAGGGTTTATTAATTTAGGACCTAGGTATTTAGGAACTTTAAGATTTGGTGACACTAGTGGTTGTTGACTTTGAGATTTGTGGATCATCTTATGTGGAAATCTAGGAATTTGGGAATAGGGAAATTTGGGAAGTTTTACATCCATACATCTAGGATGTATATCTAGGAATTTAGGTATGTGACAATTTGAAAATGCAACCTTGAAGATTTAGTAATTTAGAAATATGAAAATTTGAAAACTAAGAAACTTGAAAATAGAGAACTTGAAGGTATAGAAATTTAGAAATTTGAAAACTGGAAAACTAGAAAACTAGAAAACTAGAAAGCTATTATAGAAAACTAGAAAACTTGAAAGTTTAGAAAAATTTAATGAAAATTTAGAAAGTTAAAAAACTTGGAAAAATGAAAATTTGAAAACTTGGTAATTGAGAAATTGAAAAATTGAAGAATTGAAAAATTGAAAAATTGAAAAATTGAAAAATTGAAAGATCGAAAAATTAAAAAATTGAAAAATTGAAAAATTGGAAAATTGAAAAACTGAAAAATTGAATAATTAAAAAATTGAATACTGATTCTTGCATCAATACATAGATGTCCCTAAAGAGACTCTAATACGATATTACGACATCCTCAAATTATTATTAATCTATTTCGTCTTTTAACCGAATCTATTTTTTAGAAAGCTATCTCGACCGGAAGTAAATGTTTTGATTCGAGAAGCACCGGCGCCACCTGGCCGGGGAACAAAATTTTTTTTTCTTTTCCTCTTCGTTCTCCAGCCAAGAACTCGGACGTTCGTTGCGTTATTTTAAGAAAGTCGAAGATTCGACCTGTGCCTCTTGATTTACACGATCCGATCTAATTTCCGAGCGTTTACGTTTTTGCGTATTGATTTTTCGATTTATGGGCCGCACACAAAGGCTTGCTCGTGTACCGGAATTTATTTTAACCAGACGCAACTCAGTTTCGTCATTGTTTTCGCATTACCTAGTTTTTACGTTAATTCATTTACTCTTTTCAATAAACTGATTTTTAACATTTTTTTCTAATTTTTAATTCTAGTTTATAAGTTGATAATTTTGTACTAATATGTAACTAATTTTGTATTAGTAAGTAACTAATTTTGTATTGAGAACAAATCACTAATTTTATACTAACAATAAATCACTAATTTTGTGCTGACAATAAATCACTAATTTTATACTATCAATAAATCTTTAATTTTAGACTAATTTTGTACTAGCAAAAAATCACTAATTTTATACTAAGAAGTTACTAATTTTATACTGACAACAAATCACTAATTTTAAACTAACAATAAATCTTTAATTTTAGACTAATAATAAATCACTAATTTTGTGCTGACAATAAATCGCTAATTTTATAGTAACAATAAATCTTTAATTTTAGACTAATTTTGTACAAACAAAAAATCACTAATTTTATACTAAGAAGTTACTAATTTTATACTGACAAAAAATCACAAATTTTATACTAACAATAAATCTTTAATTTTAGACTAATTTTGAACTGACAAAAACTCACTAATTTTATATTAACGATAAATCATTAATTTCATACTAACAATAAATCACTAGTTTTATTCAATTAATTTTAATAAAATTTTGTTAAAAATAGTAAAAATTATTCCATTCATTAGTATACATATATTAATGTACATATTATTACTTTTAATATATTAATTATTAACTATAATCAACTGAAGTATTAATTAGTAATTATAATTGAGTGAAGTGTTATTTATTAATTATAACTGATTAAAGTATTAATTATTACCTATAATCAAACGTAGTATTCATTATTAATTATAATTGACTCAAGTGTTGTTTATTAACTATAATCAACTGAAGTATTAATTATTAATTATAATTGAGTGAAGTGTTATTTATTAATTATATCTGACTGAAGTATTAATTATTTCCTTTAATCAAATGTAGTATTAATTATTAATTATAATTGACTGAAGTCTTAGTTGTTAACTATAACCAAAACTATTAAATATTAATTATACCCAACTATAATATTAATTATTAATTACAACCCTCCTAAGTATTAACTATAATTACCTAATGTAAAAATGCTTATTAACCTAATCTAACCTAACCTAACCAAAAAACTATAAAAAGTCGAGTGAACCGTTTCTAAAATATTGAAAAGCAAGAAAATAATCGAACGAAAAGGTTGAGCACCGCTGATCGAAAAAAAAATGAAACTGAATGTTTATAAGCGCAGGGTTAATTTACCAGCTTCATTATAATGCTGTTAAGGGAAACCGTATTAAAAATCATGCGGTACAATGCGTCGGTGGTAGAAGAAAAAAAAGACAATAATTAATGCTCCATTCAGTGGCTCGAAGCCATTAAGTGTTCCCTTTATTGAACGGAAACTTGCAAGGATGTATACAAAGTAGCTCGATTTATTTTCCACGGGAAACGTTCTATTCAGAGTGTAAATAATTGAAAGGTCCCTTATGAGCTCGTGACGCATTCTTTCCATGTGGGCGGAATTTTTCCAGCGTGGAAAGAAATTCCATCGGTTGCGAGTCACAAACTAAACCTACCCTTTTAATCTTCTTCTCGCGAAAATTACGCTTCATGGAAGATTTATCTCTCCGCTCGAACAAACATAATTTAAACATGTATCTTTTTAGCTCGATACGTTCAAAGGTCATATCTAGCAGATGAAATTGCTTCGAAATGATTTTTAGGGCCACGGATGGAAATTTGTGAAGATTTGGAGATACTTGTTTGTCGCGTGTTGTTTTGGGGAGAGGATGTTTGGCTTTCGAAGGGAAAAATAACAATATTTTGTTATAGTTTCTTTTGACAGATATTCTTTGCGTAATATTTGAGAACCATAGGGAAACCGATTTTGCAACTTTCTAACGAAAGTTTATAAAAATGTTTTTTTAATCAGTTTTTAAGGCGAAGTAGCAAATTTTGAATTTATTTGTAAATTTGTAGATTTGTAGATTTGTAAATTTGAAGTTTTGCAGATTTGTAGATTTATTGAGTTGTAGATTTGTAGACTTCTGGATATTTAGATTCATCGATTTTGAGATTTATAGGCATCTGGTTTTCTAGACTTACAGATTTATAGACGTCTAGACTCCTAAATTTCTACATTTCTAAATTTCTAAATTTCTACATTTCTAAATTTCTAAATTTCTAAATTTCTCAATTTCTAAATTTCTACATTTCTACATTTCTAAATTTCTAAATTTCTCAATTTCTACATTTCTAAATTTCTACATTTCTAAATTTCTACATTTCTACATTTCTACATTTCTACATTTCTACATTTCTACATTTCTAAATTTCTACATTTCTACATTTCTAAATTTCTACATTTCTACATTTCTACATTTCTACATTTCTACATTTCTACATTTCTACATTTCTACATTTCTACATTTCTACATTTCTACACTTCTAAATTTCTAGAATATTCAGTTTCTAGATTTCTAAATCCCTAAATTTCTGAATTCCCCAGTTCCCAGATTCTTAATTTTCTAAATTCCCCAGTTTCCAAATCCCTAAATGTCTAAATTCTCAAATTTCTAAAGCTCCAAATTTCTAAAACACCAAATTTCTCAACCCCCAAATTTCTAATTCCCCAACTTTCTGAATCCCTAAATTTCAAAATTCTCAAATTTCTAAAACTCCAAATTTCTAAAACACCAAATTTCTAAATCCCCATGTTTCTAAAACTCCAAATTTCTAATTCCTCAACTTTCCGAATTCCAAAATTTCTGAAATTCTAAATTTCTAAAACCCCAAATTTCAAAACTCCCAAATTCCTAAATCTGCAAATTTCTAATTCCTCAACTTTCCGAATCCCAAAATTTCTGAAATTCCAAATTTCTAAACCCCAAATTCCTAAATCTCCAAATTTCTAATTCCTCAACTTTTCAAATCCCAAAATTTCTGAAATTCCAAATTTCTAAACCCCCAAGTTCCTAAAACTCCAAATTTCTAATTCCTCAACTTTTCGAATCCCAAAATTTCTGAAATTCCAAATTTCTGCAACCCCAAATTTCTAAATCCCCAAATTCCTAAAACTCCAAATTTCTAATTCCTCAACTTTCCGAATCCCAAAATTTCTGAAATTCCAAATTTCTAAATCCCAAATTCCTAAATCCCCAAATTTCTATACCCCCGAGTTTCCAAATTCCGAAATTTCTAATTTCTCCAACTTCTTACTCCAAATTTCTAAAACCCCAAATTTTTAAATCCCAAAACTTATAAATCCCCAGGTTTCTGCATTCTAAAATTCCTAAATCCCAAATTTCCTACATTCCCAAACTTCTAGATCTCCAAATTTCATCATCAATTTTCAAAATTTCCTCCCCCAAACCTCCAAATTCCCAATTTGAACTAAAATTTGAAACATAAAATATTACTATCATCCCTATACCATTTAATTTAATTTACTTTCGTCACTTACCATAATTTTGTAATAATCCTAATAATTTTGTACCTCATAATTAATATTTTACTTACTACAGTATTATATCAAAACACTGAAATTTTAAAAATCGAAAACAAAGAAAAAAGAGCAATAAAACGTGGAAAATTTAAAAATACAGGAAATTCTACCCGTTCGACCATGAAGTTTCTTAAACTTTCCTGGAAGTAGAAGATCTATTCGCGAAATAGAGAAATGTGATTCACACTTCGTGGAAATAACATCTATTTAACGTACTGGTTGACTCTACGACAGTTCCACCTTCGACTTCCGGTGACCAATAAAATCCGTCGAATTTACATATGCTCGAAGAAAAGTGATATGTATCGCTTATGAAATTCAACACCGAGGTGTTTGATTTATTACCTCGAGATGATTAATCGCTCTTGACCGATCGTTTCGGACTTTCATATCTGCTCGATTATTTGTTATCACATCAGGTAGATGATGGATTTCTGGTTTCTGTATCATTTTTAGAAATCGAATTCTTTTGTTGCTTGTAATACTTGAAGTGTGACGATACGTAAAATTGTTGCAAAAGTAATTTGTTAAGAGTTGGGTTTCGTTGTTTTTTAATTTTATTGGGAAAATTGTTCAAGTTTGATGAATGAAGAATATCTTCATTAAGGTATTTTCTGATGAGAGGTAAAATTGTAAAAGGAATTTGATAAAATATCGAAAATAACTGTTTGTTAATTTTATTATTAAGATTGTTAAAATTCGATCAACTTAATAGAGAACAATTTCAGTAAAATATTATTTGATGATTCGTAAAATTGTTGCAATAATTTCTTAAAAAATCGGACATAATTGTTTATTTTTAAATCTGTTCAAGTTTGATGAACGCAAAATAATTTCATTAAAGGTATTATTTGATGATACATAAAATTGTTATAAAAATAATTTGCTGAAAAATCGGGGATGATTGTTTATGAATTTTATTTTTAAAATTGTTGAAGTTTGATGAAATTGATGGAGAATAATTACATTAAGGTATTTAATAATGTATAAAATTGTGGAAATAATTTGGTAAAAGAAGAAGTGTAGTTATATTCAAATTTTATCATTAAAATTATTAAGTTCGACGAAATTAATACTAAATCCATTTTTCAAATAAATTTCAAGATCATACAATAATATTTGCTCACTTGTTTTTATCTGATGAATTCTTGTAACTATATAAATCCTTGGAATTATAAATTACAGATATAAAAATTCTTAGAATTATAAACGGGAGATATGAAAATTTTTGGAAATGTAAATTAGAGATATAAATCCATCGACTTGTAAATTGGAGATATACGAATACTTAAAGTTATAAATTAGAGATATGAAAATCCCAAAAATTACATATTGTAGATATGAAAATTCTTAGAATTAATTATAGATACTGAAATCCATGGAATTATAAATTAAAGATATATAAGCCCTGAATGATATAAATTTGTTAAATTTGTTATAAATCTTAAAAATTATAAAATCCCTTGAATTATACGTCAGAGACAGAAGAACTCTTAGAATTATAAATTAGAGATATACAAAAAATTCTTAGAATTGTAAATGAAAGATATATAAACCCTGAATGATATAAATTAGTTAAATTTGTTATAAATTTTGAAAATTATAAAATCCCTTGAATTATACGTCAGAGACAGAAGAACTCTTAGAATTATAAATTAGAGATATACATACATAAAATTCTTAGAATTATAAATGAAAGATATATAAATCTTCAGAATTCTATACTGGAGTAATAAAAATCCTTAGAATGACAAATCCTAGACATAGTCCTCAGAATTATAAACTAACGACATAAAAATCCTTAGAAATTCTTCTTCATGAAGTTTTACTTATAAAACCTCGATAACTGTACGATAATCGACGAATAAGAGCGATTTTACGTTTGATTTCACGTTTTGTCAGATGTCGCGTCACGCGAACACGTGTATGTTGTTGATAAAACTTTCACAAGTGACTCGACAAAATGGCACACGTTTAAATAGCTCGATTGATCTTTTTAAAGCAATGTCGACGTGGTGTTGCACTTCCCTCGTCGACGTCATGTGTACCTTCAACTCGTCGACGACGGCGAAAACGTCACAGATCACAGACACGAATAGAATCGAGATGAGAGAGCGTTAATTTTAGCAGAGGATTAATTAAGAGAACCGAACTTTGCGAGATTTTCCGTCGGGGCAGTTTGACGAATTAGATTTCCATTTTTAAAAAATTAACTGGGATTTATTCGAGTTCCTTAATTTTTGTGTTCTTAAATTTACAAAATTTCATATTTTTAAATTTGTAAATATTCAAGTTTTCAAATTTTCATATTTTAAAGATATTCAAATTTTTAAATTTACCAAATCATTCAA
Organism: Megachile willughbiella; assembly: GCA_945859595.2. Lineage (NCBI taxonomy): Eukaryota > Metazoa > Arthropoda > Insecta > Hymenoptera > Megachilidae > Megachile > Megachile willughbiella. Next base: position 9,675,928 of record OX243803.1, on the reverse strand, counting down.
TTACTAAATTTTTAAATAGGGAAATTAGGAGATGACATTACTAAATTACCAAATCATTAAGTTATCAAATTATTAAATTATCAAATTATCAATTTGTCTAATTGTCAAATTATTAAATTAAAAAATTAACAAATCACCAAATCACCAAATCATCAAATCCCCAAATCCCCAAATTCCCAACTTTCCAAATTTTCAAATTTCCAAAATCCCGAATTCCCAAATTGCTAAATTATAAAATTACTAATTCATCAAATTACCAAATTATTAATTTGGCAAATTACTAAATTAAAAAATTACTAAATTATCAAATCACGAAACAAATCACAAAATTACTAAACTATCAAGTTACCAAATTGCTAATTACCAAACTAAAAAATTAAAACGCTCATTTAATGAGAGAATTCACTAATTTGCCGAATTATTATATTGGTCAAATTTCAATAGTTTCAACAATTTCTATAATTTCTATAATGTGGATAAATAATTTCAATAATTTCAATGAATGATTTTAATAACTTCAATAATTTCAGCAACAATAATTGAATAATCTTTGTAAATATAATATAAAAACAACATCCGTTCTTCAACAAAATTTCCTTAACAACAATTTACTGTTGAAATTCCAGAAGATTATACGTGAAAGCATTCTCAGAATACCGTCGGAATTTCTTTGAATGACATAACACTCGATGCATCCTTTGTGCGAAAGCTCGAATAAGAAACAATTCTACGTACGCGTACATCGTTGACGTAACAGTTCAAGGAAATAAAAATTGTTTCAGGGTGGATCATGCGAGTCTTTGTCGTCGAAAGGAGGAGCTTTAACCGGAAGCGATTCTGGAGTGCTGGAACTGAGCGATAGCGGAGGAGGGGGTCCTCCAGGGGAATGGGACGCTGTTCCATGCGTAGTCAGACAATGCATCAGGCACCTGGAAAACACGGGACTTCGAACCCTCGGTGTGTTTCGGGTGTCACCCTCGAAGAAGAGGGTGAGACAGGTGGGAATTTTTCGAATACTTATATCGAGATTAAAATTTTGTTCGATCGGTTGTATAGGGCGCTTTAAAAATGGTGGAATCAAGTGACGCAAAGAACGAACAACTGCTTGCAATTTTGTTGAAATTCTACTCTGTCAATTATTAAATGTTTTTCAATTCGGAAACGTTTAAAAATCACACACTATGATTTCGAATGGATTAAGACATTTGTAATTTGAACAATTAATTGAGCAATTTGAACAGTTAATATTTTGTTAAAAGACTGCAGTCACAATCACGAATAAAGAATAGTCGTTCTTCACAAAAGTTCTCTAATTTAATTTTATTAACAAATTTCAGCCATCCCAAGATTTAAAAAGTAATTTCAAATTGTATCAAAGCGAATGGTGAATGTGAGACACTTCGAACGCAAAGGGTTAATATTAAGGGGACCGGAAAGTAATATCGTTTCTGCGTATGTCAATATTTGGCTGTCATTTATCGGTTCAATGTGTACTTTAATATCGTGCCAGACATTTGAAGGTTTAAGTGACTTGTTTACTTGTAAATAATTAAATCTTAAATTTTTCTTTGCAATTTTATGTGAAATGGCCAGCCAAATACCAGAAGTTCACATCCGCCATTGTATGCGTTTTGAGTTCCTCAAGGGTACAGTTGCTACCAAAAACGTTTGTGATGTTCATCCAAGTGCATTGGTTCGGAAATGCCAAAGCTGGTTTTCCATTTATTCCGATCGCTACAACATTTTCCAGTGACAAAAAATTTGAAAATTTTTATGACATCCAGATTGCCATCTCCAGTTATTTTGCTCGAAAACCGATTGATTTTTATCGATCATTGAAAATTTGCACACTGGATCGCAAAAGGTAACGGGGATGATTACATGATTCGTTAAAAATAAAAACTTGCTAAAAATTTGTTTGAATTTAATATAAAAAGACGACATTACTCCCCTATTATTTGAACATGAAATGTCTCGATCGACGCCTACAGTTTGCATCCATGGAAGGAGATTTCGAGATTCGAAGAACCTTCATTTGCAACTGAAACTCAATATGCTTGAGAAGTGTTTTAGAATGTTCCGGTCCCCTAATATTATGAAAATATTTTATAAGATTTGTTAGAAACAGTACTATCCATTTTTCAACTGCCTCAAAGTGGCAACCAACGTGTTATTAATAAATAATAATATAGGGATTTGGAGGTTTAGAAATTTTGGGATATAGGAATTTAGGGATTTAGGAATTTTATGATACTTAGGAATTTGGGGAGTAAGAAATTTCGGGACATAGGAATTTGGGGATTTAAGGATTTTATGGTGTAGGAGTTTAGGGAACAAGATATTTTGGGACGTAGGGATTTGGGGATTTAGGAATTCTGGGATATAGGAATTTGGGGAGTGAGAAATTTCGGGACATAGGAATTTGGGGATTTAAGGATTTTGTGGTGTAGGAGTTTAGAGGACAAGAAATTTTGGGACGTAGGGATTTAGGGGTTTAGGAATTTTGAGATGTAGTAATTTAGGGACTTAGGAATTTTATGAGATTTAGGAATTTGGGGAGTGAGAAATTTCGGGATTTAAGGATTTTATGGTGTAGGAGTTTAGGGAACAAGAAATTTTGGGATGTAGGGATTTGGGGGTTTAGGAATTTTGGGATGTAGTAATTTAGGGACTTAGAAATTTTAGAAGATTTAGGAATTCGGGGAGTGAGAATTTTCGGGACATAGGAATTTGGGGATTTAAGGATTTTATGGTGTAGGAGTTTAGGGGACAAGAAATTTTGGGACGTAGTGATTTGGGGGTTTAGGAATTTTGAGATGTAGTAATTTAGGGACTTAGGAATTTTAGGAATTTTGGGGAGTGAGAAATTTCGGGATATAGAAATTCAGGGGTTTAGGGATTTTACGGTGTAGGAATTTGATAACAAAGAAATGTCGGGACATAGGAATTTAGAGGTTTAGAAATTGTGGGACATAGAAATTTGGGGATTTAAGGATGTTACGGGATAAAGAAATTTGTTCAACATGTTATGAATAAATAATCCCGATTTTAATTGTTGCTGTTCATTCAGTTCATTGAACTATTCTTGTTACAGCTGCGAGAAGATTTCGATTGCGGTCGCGAGACGAAAATCGGACCCGATCAGTGTCCCCACGACGTAGCAGCTCTGTTGAAGGAGTTTTTTCGGGATTTGCCCGACCCTTTGCTCTGCAGGGATTTGTACCAAGCCTTCGTCCACACGCAAAGTAAGGCCATAGCTGAAAATCACGATCAACTGAAATAAGCCGCTTAAGTTAAGAAGGTTATGCAGCTCGATTCTGAGCTTGATTAATATTTGCACCTTGAAACGATCGCGTTGAGGATTCGCTGTTGCTGTCGCTGCGACGGCAATTTAAATGGACGGTTGTCTGTGCTCAAAATAGCAGTGATAATCTCGCGGTAATCATATTGCAAGCTCAGTTTCTAAACTAGCGATGAGTTTAAAGCGTAAGCAATTGTTTCCTGGATAAATACGGGTTTCCATTTTCGTGGAAACTGTTTTCCATCAGAAAATACGTGTGGTTCAGGAAAGTTTCGGGTTATGGAGAGTTTATAAACTCGGATTTGATTTGGTCGGATTAAAATTGTCGTTTTCTATAATTTGTATAGTAAAAATAATTCAACAAGCTTAACTACAATATTTTTAGATATATGAACTACTTTTAAAATATATCGGTTATTTTCATTGTTATAGCTATAGTTAGATAAACGAAGCATATTCGTGTTGCAAATAACATGACATTAAACGAAATCGTAAGAAAACTCTTTAAGGCCAGTGCCTTTCTGGTCAAATATTGCATTAATTTTATGAGGTAGTCTGTAATACTATTTTTGAATAGCTTCGTTAATTTGCAAGTTGATTGATCAAACTATAGCGATTGCCATAAGTATCGTGTCTGAATAAAATTTTGACAATGGATGGTAACTTAATCAGTAATCGCGTATTTTTCGGAGAAAAGGTTGTCTTAAATAAAATCTAGGTTAGGTTAGTATCTGTTCGCTTAATTATGGGTCATATATGTACTATTGTTAGGTGGAACGCTGGTGAAGTTTATATGTACTGTTATTTTATTTTGCTATAGCACATTCAGTATTTTACAACGTGCACAGTTACTTGTACAGTAATTTATATCAGTGTAAATAGTAAACACGTCACTTTTTATTTATTTTCATACATTTTAAGATTTTATTGTGTTTTGATTAAATTTAGTGAATTTAAGGATTCTTAAATTCTATTGGAGGTTCCTCAATTCTAATAAACTTGTGGTTATTCAAATTTAATAAATTTAAAGATCAACAAATTCAATAAATTAAATGTTTATCAATTTTAAGGTTTTTGAGGTTTATCAAATTCAATAAATTTTGAAGTTTATCAAATTCAATAAATTTTGAGGTTTTTTAAATTCAATAAATTTTGAGTTTTTTCAAATTCAATAAATTTTTAAGTTTATCAAATTCAATAAATTTTGAGGTTTTTCAAATTCAATAAATTTTGAAGTTCTTCAAATTCAATAATTTTTTAAGTTTATCAAATTCAATAAATTTTGAGGTTCTTCAAATTCAATAAATTTTTAAGTTTATCAAATTCAATAAATTTTGAGGTTTTTCAAATTCAATAAATTTTTAAGTTCATAAAAATTGAATAAATTTAATGTTTATGAAATTTAACACTTAATATTTATCAAATTCAATAAATTTTGAAGTTTATAAAAATTGAATAAATGTAATGTTTATGAAATTTAACACTTTTAATGTTTATCAAATTTAATAGATTCAAGGTTTCTCAAGTTCAATAATATTAAAGTTCATCAAAATTTAATGAATTTAAGGTTTCCGCAAGTGTAATAAACTTAAAGTTATTCCAAGTTTATAAAACTGATTAAATTTAATGTCTATCACATTCAATAATTTTGAAACTTATCAAAATTTCATAAAAGGATGTCTCAAGGTCAATAAATTTAAAGTATCACACTATAGATGATTACAAAATTTTGTAACTTAACTTTAATGTTTCCGCCCACTGGAAAGATAACTAGCGCTAATGGGTTCAAACCTTCTCGGACAATACAATACGACACTTGTCCACACGGCGCTATAATTTTACGATATATCATTTCCTATTGTGTGCGAAAGAGCCCATAAAGACCCCAAAGTCCCTTCATCCTGAAGGAAGGATTTATATCTTCACGTTTATCTCTGAACAATCGTGAATTAACGAAGCATTTCAAAAGTAGCATTCTAGCAACCGCGTTAACTTACTACAATGTGCCATTTCTACAAATCAAATAAACGAACTAAATAAATTAAATACCATTATCGATTATCTTTAAAACTTGCCAGTTTTAATATTTGATAGTAGAAAAGTAGAGTTGTGAAATCAATTATTTATTCAGTTAAGGACACACGCATTGGTAATTCAATTTTATATCCTTTCGAGTAGTGATGGGTTGCGACTGATCGTGATACTGTTCAAGAACGTAGTAGCTCACAAAGAAAGTCTAAAATACAAGTTATTTGAGAAATCACCACATTTTTGTATACTTTTATACTCCCCTACATTTTACTAAGATAATGAATATTTCGATAAGACAAATATATATCATTCGTACAAAGTAGAAAAAGCATAGAAAGGAGATTGTATTACGATCATATACATCTGAAACTGTAAGGTTGTCTTTGGTATCAACACCGTATCTGTATGTTGTTTATGTCTTTTATGTATGATTATTTGTAAGTTAACATCTACGTATATATATGTATACAATATGTTAGTTATTAATATCGCTTGAACAGTATCAAAAGCAATCGCAACCCATCACTACTCGAACGTCGGACAAACCGATATATGGCACACATTGCGTGTGTTCAAAGTAAATTGAAACCACCGTTAAATTGGATGCGATATACGGAATAAAAGGTGGAGAATACTCATTCGGTGCTCACCGTTCAGTTTCCCCTTCGTTGATGCTCTTTATCCGAACATTGACGTACGAGTGGCTGTTCGCATTGAAAGAGTGCCGTTTCTCGTGCAGAGATCCGGAACAGGCGACTTCAGCAAGAGGCTCTTCAGCATCTCATTCAGCTGCTGCCCACGCCAAATCGTGAGACGCTCTGGGCACTTCTGAACTTTCTCACTGTGGTGGCGGCGAATAGCGAAGATCAAAAGAACGAAACTGGCGAGTGGGTACCGGGAAACAAAATGGACACGACCAACCTGGCAACAGTGAGTATTTTTCACTTTATCCGTTTCGGTATCATAAATAGATCAATTGGAATTTGCAAACCGCTGGAGATTTTAATTAAAGAAAACACTCGTGGGTGATTCCAGTTACACGAAAAATATTGCTCGCGTGGGATTCGCGTGGGATCGCGTTAACAGTCCGAACCTTTGTCTCATTTGTATTCTGTCGATATTCTTCAAGTGCCATTTTTTATGGTGGATTTGCCAGAATTTATTGCCACTTTTCTTTGGGAAAACTTCCGTAGGTGTGATACGTTTCGAGAAATATAAGATCCCCATCTTACCGGATAGTAAACTATTACGTACATATGTTCATATACACATATGTCATAGTCATCAGGGTTTGATATGTCCATAGATTTCTTGTGAATGTTGGATACTTAAAAATATTTGAACGTAAAACTTGAATTAGATACCTTGCAAAACACATATTATGTGTACTATGTGTACATATGTTCATATACACATATGTCATATTCATCAGGGTTTAGGATGTCCATAGATATCTTGTGAATGTTGGATACTTAAAAATATTTGAACGTAAAACTTGAATTAGATACCTTGCATAACACTTGCTATGTGTACTATGTGTACATATGTTCATATACAGATATGTCATATTCATCAGGGTTTGAGATGTCCATAGATATCTTGTGAATGTTGGATACTTAAAAATATTTGAACGAAAAACTTGAATTAGATATCTTGCATAACACATACTATGTGTACTATGTGTACATATGTTCATACACACATATGTCATATTCATCAGGGTTTGAGATGTCCATAGATTTCTTGTGAATGTTGGATACTTAAAAATATTTGAACGCAAAACTTGAATTAGATACCTTGCATAACACATGCTATGTGTACTATGTGTACATATGTTCATATACACATATGTCATATTTATCAAGGTTTAAGATGTCCATAGATATCTTGTGAATGTTGGATACTTAAAAATATTTGAACGTAAAACTTGAATTAGATACCTTGCAAAACACATACATCTACACACATGTGAACACATGAAATATTTACGTGCCTCTGTTAACTTGTATACTATTATTCTTATATTGCTAGATTTATGTTCCTATTTCAACAACATTGTTACATTCCTTTGATACAGATACACATTCGCAACTATCGATTCCACGCGTCAATAGTGTATACGTATTTTTTAAATAGAACAGTGAGTAATCGTTGTTATTAAATTCTCTTGTTCAAGGTATTCGCACCAAACATCCTCCACTGTGTGAAGCCCGGACAAAGGTCAGAGGTGTCGGCGGAAAGGGCGGAGGAGAGGATAGACGTAATAAATGTAGTGAGAGCACTTTTGGAGCACGCTTCCACATTATTTACAGTACCAGCCGCTCTTCTGGATGAAGTGTACCTGCACATGATGGACACACATCCGGTCGATTTAGATCTTGCCCTTTCTCGACGCGCTGAAGAGTAAGTAATTCGCTAACAGTAAGTGTTATTTCCGACCTTTGATTCGCTCGATCATTCAGTCCTTTAAATAGGACTAATAGCAGGAACTCTATTCTTCAGTAACCTCTTTGACAAACAACAAAATTAGTAATTACGAATCTTGATGAACGCGGATTTAAATATAGTTAGTTACAGAAATATTGTAAATTCTTTCTCGAGAATACGTTCTTTTTTGAGCTATAAGAATTAGTTGACGGGGAATTTTGTAAATTTTTTCGCAGGCAATGTGGTGACGAGGCGGATCCATGCAGCGAAGCTGAAACCTTCTCTGTCGAAGAAACGCTGACTACGTCCACGACGACCACGGCTGGCACCACTATGGCCACCAGAAAGGTAATTGATGCAGGTCAATGAAAATCATTTAACAACTTCACTTAACAATATCATTTAACAATATCACTCAGCACCATCATTTAACAATATCACTTAACAACATCATTTAACAATATCACTTAACAACATCATTTAACAACTTCACTTAACAACATCATTTAACAACTTCACTTAACAATATCATTTAATAATATCATCTAATATCATCATTTAACAATATCATCTCAGTAACAATTTAACAACATAACCTAGCCTTACCATTTAACAGCATCATCAAACAATAATATATAGCAGTATCATCTAACAATAACACTTAACAATAACATCTAACAATAATATCTTAACCAGAACATCTATAAGTAACAAGTAATCAGTACCATGTAGCAATATCATCTAACAGTATCACGTAACAATAACATCTAACAATGACATGTGACAATTACATCTGGCAATACTATTTAGCAATATCATGTGACAGTATCATCTAACAATAACATTTTACAATAACACCTTACAGAGCCATTTAACAATATCATCTAACAATACCATTCAACAATAATACCTTATAGTACCATCTAGCAATATCATCTGGCAATAACATCTGATAATATCATGTAATAACATCATTTAGCAATACCGTTCAGCAACATCATCTAACAATATCACTTAACCACATCATTTGACATCAACATTTAACAATATCATTTAACAGTATCATTTAAGAATATCATTCAGCAAGGTCATTTAACAGTATCATTACATAATATCATTTAATAGTATCATTTAACAAAATGGTTATAGGTGTGGACAAGAGAGCAGTGTCTTCATCAAACAGCAGGAGTGGGTGGAGACATAGGTCCAAGGCCTAGACGGCCAAAAAGGCCGGGAAGTCGACGAAAAGAGGAAGGTAGAAGTAACAGCGTGGATAGCGGGTCCAGCGAAGATCCAGCTGATCCTCGAAGAAGATCTTCGCCTATGGTAATCACCGCCAGTCTCACCATACCAATGTCCGGAGCGTTCACGTTGAACCTCGACGATCCGGACATTCCTTACATCGAAGAGGCACCTAAACAACCCAGTGCACCGCCCCGGAGGCAAAGGCAGCGATCGATTTCCGGTTGCAGCGAAGGTACGTCGGTTACGTAGTAATGTAACGAACGCTAAGAGACTCAGTGATTTGGTGGCTTGTGAATTTGGGAGATTTATGGGAGATTCTGGTTGGGGGAGTCTATTTGATGAAGTTGTAGGTTGTGGAATTGGGGATGAGGAAGTTAAGAATTTTGTCACTTATGGAAGTTGGTGGTCTGTTGCTTTGGTAATTTGGGATTTCAGAATTTAGGGATTTTTTAGCTTGTGGAACTTGGTGATCTGATCTTTTAGAAATTTGGGATTTCAGAATTTAGGGATTTTTTAGCTGGTGGAACTTGGTGATCTGATCTTTTAGAAATTTGGGATTTCAGAATTTAGGGATTTTTTAGCTTGTGGAACTTGGTGGTCTGATCTTTTAGAAATTTGGGATTTCAGAATTTAGGGATTTTTTGACGCGTGGAACTTGGTGATCTGATCTTTTAGAAATTTGGGATTTCAGAATTTAGGGATTTTTGAGCTTGTGGAACTTGGTGATCTGATCCTTTAGAAATTTTGAATTTCAGAATTTAGGGATATTTTAACTTGTGGAACTTGGTGATTTGTTGCTTTGGAAATTTAGGGATTTTGGAATTTGAGAATTTGGGAATGGGGGTTTGGGATTTGAAGACTTGGAAATTTGGGGGATTGAGAATTTGATGAGTTGGGAATTTAGGGACGTGAGAATTCGGTGACTTGGGAATTTTGAAACGTGAGAATTTAGTAACATTAGAATTTGGAAATTTAACGATTTGGGAATTTGGGATTTGAGAATGAGGATTTGGAATTTGGAGATTTGGGAATTCCGAGGGTAGAATATTTGGGAACTTGGAAATTTGGAGATTTGAGAAATTAGGAACTTGGGAATTTAGGGACGTGAGAATTTGGCAACATGAGAATATAGAAGTTTAACAATTTAGGAATTTGAAGCTCGAGGAATCTGAGATGTAGGAACACGAGATCTGGAACTTGCAAACCTGTGAATTTGAAGGTTTGAGAATTGGAGGATTTGCAAATTTGAAAATTTAAGAATTTGAGGATTTGGAAATTTAGTTTTAAGAATTTGAGAACTTGGCAACTTAGGGACGTGAGAATTTGGCAACTTAACAATTTCAGGACTTGAGAATTTGGAAATGTAAGACTTAAGAAATTTGTAAATTTGTAACTTCAAAATTTACTAATTTAAAAATTCAATATTTAGTAACTTAAAAACTCAATAATTTACAACTTCTAAATTCCCAGACATAAAAAAACGTTCCTTATCAACTTCTGCCAAATTTCATCAGTTTTAGATTTATGTCAAAAGGTAGCTCAAACAACCTCGGGCAGACTCAAGCCATTCCTCATTCGAAGTCAAATAAAACACATAATACCAAGTTGAAAATGAGCAAAGATACAGTAATAAATCCAGATAACCATCTGTTATCAGGTGGAAGGCACGGAAGTGACAGTGCCGTGGGTTCTTCAGCCACCTTATCGGGCGACCAAGCACCAAGTTCGCCTCCATCGTGGGCGTCCTCGCCTCCGGCTAGTCCAGACAGCGCGGTAACAGCTGTTTCTTACATACCTGATCAACAAGCAGTTCTCCAGAGGGTTTCGTTCACTACTTCGAGCGAAGTTCGTCAGGTGACCAGGTCGAACAACCAGGAAACGTCGAGGAGTATGGCGGCGCCGTACACGCCGAGCATCACAAGCATCGGTGGTGCGGTTTTGAGGTGAGAATTCTGGGCCTCCGAGCTATGCGAGCTTCCGTAGGACGCTGACAGGAATTAGCCGGTCAATCTCGATTCGTACTACTGTTCTGGTATTTGTGTACAGCATTTAGGACGATTCGTTAACCTCACTGTACCAGATACGCGAAAGAGAATGTAACCCGGAGGTAGCCGGAAAAATATGGCGTCGGATGTAGGAAGTGCACGACACATAAATTAGCATAAATTTTAAATCATTAAAACTTGTTCGTTATTTATAAATACTTTGTTATAAATTATTCGGTCATCATATTCATATTTTCTACTTTCTCCTATTTCATGTAGATATTTATATTTAATTTAGATATACGAAATTACACAAACCTATACAAAGTTATAGTAGTCTTGAAATATTTAAATATTGTAGTTGAAAGATTTATTAAAATTCAACAGAACGGTGCTTTCGATAAGGATTTGAAGTTTTGCTGAATTTAAATAATTTAAAAAAAATGATGGAAGATTGCAGTTCTTAGTCAAGGAAGTATTTTGAGTGTCTAAAAAAAAAAACATTCATTGAGGAGAAAATCGCGTTATACAAAATCAACCTTAATTGATATATCATTATGCTACATTTTCAGGTCAAAGACCGCAGACATCGAAAGGATGTTACACATCTCCAGACCGGACCCCGGCATCGCGATGTCGCAAAGCAAGACCAGTTCCTCGAACACCTCCTCTGAGAGCAAGAAGTACACGAAGAGGCGTTACACGGATTCGAGGCATCAAACTCGCCACATCCCTGATTCTGAGACGTTGGCGGGTAAGGGTACGATAACAGCGACAGTCTCGTCTTCTACCACGATGTCCTCTTCGTCTTCAGCGAGCAGCACGCCAAATCAGCGAGCTGGGGCGCAGCCCGTTTGGAAACGACGGGAACTCATCTCCAGCGCGCCTAAGGACAGAGAGGGATACTTCTGAACGACGATCCCTGTCGACGATCGAAACGAATGTTCGGGAACCTTGAACTTCAATTTACATTAGGCCGTGCCGTCATCGTGCAAAAGGTGAACATTTTAATGTCCGAGCACAATTGGAAAGTATATTACAACGTATAGTATGCGTTAGACATATGTGTTATAACGTATAATATGCGTTATACATATTAAAAATATGTATTGTAACGTATAATATGCGTTATACATCTTAAAAGTATGCATTATACATATTAAAAATATGTATTATGTATGTAAGTCTCAGCACTGAGGTCGCAGCATCAAAATGGGAACTGAAACTTTGCCCGCGAAATTTAAACGTTTTAAAAGAGAAGTATGACAGTTGGGTTAGAGTGAGACACTCTTTCATCATGTTGTCCTTCATTTACGTTAAATAATATAATAATTCGACCGATTATTCTAACATAACTGTCACTGTTGCCTGGTGTGACTTATTCTGCGTTTGAATTTCGCGGGCAAAGCGCGCTTGAAGTCGCCATTTTGATTACCGCAACTTCAGGACTTACGATCCTGATTTTGAGAAAAATTAATGTGGAACGGTGACGGCACGGTTTAACACGAATTGAACTTGTGCTACGTCTATTGAAAATAACAGAACTACGTCGATTGAAAACAAACCTTGATTGTGCTACGTAAATTGAAAAGGAACCTTGGTTGTGTTACGTACATTGAAAAGAAACCTTGTGCTACGTAAAAATTAATGAATCTTAATTATGCTGCGTCAACTAAAAATAACAAACTTTAATTATGTCTAGCTAGGATCAGCGCCGAATCTAGGGAATTAATGGCGGCCACAAAAGTGACGTCGCGGTGAGTAACGTAGTACAAAGTAGTCGTAGAACATCTATGTGTATTGCACGTGTGACGTGCACAAGTTGTATGAATACATACGTGCACATTGTAATTGCAATATATACGAATATGTGACGTCACTTTTTCCCTATATGGCTGGGATCTTTCGATCGTTTTATAGCAGTTCTTTTTAGGGTAACTAACACGTTCCGTCAGGAGCAGCTTGTGGATTTTGGGGAAAGGTTCGAATAAGTATTTATAGAAAAAAGCGCAATTTTTTACAGCTTTTGTATACTTGTATCTGGTTTATTTAAAAGGGAAATCATTGTTGGCGAATCTTAATGATTCAGGAATTGTTTAGAACGAGATTCTTGAAAATAAAAACGAGTTGCATGAACATATACGGTATTCACCAAAAAGTGCATTATAAACCTTAATCTAACAAAATTAGAGGCTTCTCCATGTAACTCGTTTTTGTTTATCAGAGTACAATATAACGCCTAAAAATGCTAGAATACTGCTATGAAGCTGATGTCCAACACCACAAATATACAACACAATCGAACGATTAAAAACAGGAAATAGAAAAAGTTTCTCAAATAGCACCAATGTGAACAAAAGTGAATTCATAACGTGCCTTATATTGTCTCTTTTATTATGACATATGAAACATCATTAACGTTTAACACATTGATTAATGTGATTAATTAAATGTGTAACACATTGAGATCTGAACGACTTTTCGTGAGCTGTCCTATGTACTGTGACTATTGCATAGGACGCACATGTGCGTTGTCCGCATTCACGATTTGTCTCACAGGGAGTAGATTTATAGCGAGGTCTCATGGTGTTTAAGGTACATTCATATCGACGTAGGACGTCATGTGAGATATATCTCAATATTGTGATCCCATATGGAAAACGACGTCACATGTGGTTGCGAACGGGTTGATATCCAACAGGTTGGTATCGAACGGGTTGATATCGAGTAAGGTCCGAACAATCGAATCGATCGTTACAACGTCCACAAGAAAACGTAAACATAGTCACTGCCGTTCAGACGTAGCCTGGCAAAGTGTTCCTCGACACGTTTCTCGCTTTTAGTGAGAACTCGGTGTGTTCACATTTGTTAGTGAACACACGGTGTATCGTGGAGTGTCTATTGGTTCCTAGACTACCGTCCTCGCGCTCGCAAAGATCTCCATGATGAAATGTACGACTATCTATTTCATTATCTATCGTTATTGTCTCACAAGATGAGTTTCCTAAATGATCCTCAAGAATTTCAATAAAATTTAACGTGGTAATAATTATACGCGTGAAAACAAACGTACGTAGAATTTTAACCTTGAATAGTTTACCAATTTGTAGAAAAATGCATTTAAAATTTCATGTCACTAGGTATAAATGTTACAAATTAATTATGATAGCTATTATAAAAGATTCGGTAATGGATTGTGGTGAAGTGGCTAACGTAAGTGGTTTCAAATCTTTTGTCCAGGGTTCGCATCCAGACGAGGAAAATTTTTAACAGATAATGTGAAAACTGCAACTTTGAATTATTTTGTTATAAATATTCTTTTTATTTATTTTTTATTTATAAACAGTATACTGTTCTTTATAAAGGTGTTTGATTAAAAATAAATACAAGGTAAATAAAAAATAATATATTTCTTATAAATATTTTTGTAGATATCTTTTATAAATATTTTCTTTACTTCTTATTTGTTACTAAGCCTTTAAGTGTAATACTACTTTTTATGAAGGTGTTTAATAAGAGGTAAATGTCAAATAATATATTTCTTATAAATATTTTTGTAACTGTCTTTTATAAGTACTTTTTATTTATTATTAATCAAACAGGTTATTTTGAAGTATATTATTTTTCGTAAAAGTGAAAGGTACATGTCTTTCATAAACACATTATTTATTATATTAATCTAAAAATAAAAAATTATAATTATTAACATAAATTATACAAATTTAAAATTGTAACAATTTTTGATCTTTTACTTGTTACATAAATAAAATTGTATTTATTATTAATGAAATATAACTCAAATTATATTACTTTTCATGAAAACACATAAATATTTCAGAGTTCCATTGTAAAATTTCACGCTGTTAAATATTTCCTCCGCATTAGCCACTACACCAAAATCTTAATTAATGAACTTATGATTTATTTCATTTACTTATAGTGATAAGTAACAAAATCTTCGTTTCATCTAAAAACTCGAATTCAAATTTCATTTTTTTCACAGTTGGTAAACTGAGGTTAAAATTCAGATACGTTTATTGAGAAAATATCTTCGTTAAATTTCATCGAAGTTCATTGAAACTTTTCTCGTGAACCGAGCTTTCGCCTGGTTTCTGCTCGAGTATTAATCACCAGAGGCAGCTAGGGGATCCAGCGGTTTATTTATAAAAAAAAAAACGATAGAACATCGATCTGTATCTACGAATATAACATTCTAATGTAGTAGCGACTGGTTAGTAGCGATTTGTAAATTATTTTTATTACTTAAAATCAAGGGATTCGATGTATCGTTAATCGACGCAACATGGAGTCCCTTCGACGAGCCAAAGCCAAGAAAAGAAGACTAGTCTCAAGTCCCTGTAACTCAAAATGTCGGGCCATTTTATCTCTCTCGATATTCATCGTGAATCGAATATTTTCTATAGTTACATTATAGCGTATTGTCGATCTGGTAGTTTTGTGATCTAGCGACAACGAGAGGAGGCGAACTAATCGCGTCTCGTTACTTTCTTTATTTCTGTTCATTTTTCTGCTCGTTTATTTCTTCTTCGTATTGTTTCTTCTCACGTAATAATAACATGGCTGTTCGTCCACGGGAAAACGTAGCGAAATGAATCCGTGTACTGCCGGTGAGGGACGCGTGGCCCGAAAGACGCGGTTGTTCGTCGTTTAAGTTTTCATTTTCAGTCTGAAAGCCAATAAATGAAGGTTAATTTTTCTACCAACACGAGTACCTTATTTTCCACTTCCATTTCTCTGTTGATAATGGACACGTAAGACTGTCGTACCTACCTCTGTATTAGAGTCGCAATTTTCGAAGTCACAAACTATGACATTTTGATTGTGTTATATTTTGCAAATTTATAAATATTATATATTTATACATAAGTATTTCCTAAATTTTAGATTTTATTTGTGGACACATTTACATTTATAATTTAATGTTCTATGTTTCTATTTTGTATGTTTTCATATTTTTTAATCACCAAATTGTTAACTTTTAGAACATACAATATTCATAAATATCCAAGTGTACAAATTCGAAGATTTGTAAATTTTTAGAATGACAAATATTTTAATTGCCAACTTCTTAAATATATTTCTAAATGAGGACATTTCAAACTTTGCGAATTTCAAAATATTCAAATTTTCTTTTTTTCAGATTTCCAAAAATGTAAATTTCTAAATAACGAAACGTTAATTTTTAGATTAATTAAATTTCATTAAAAATAACTGCATAAAAATTTAATCAAAGTTAAGTAAACTAGATTTAATTGAAATTTTGCTAGGTTTAACTGAAATTAATTAAACTAGATCTAATTAAAAATCAATCAAAACAGATTTAATTGAAATTAAAGTAGATTTTATTGAAATTATTTTTACTATATTTAATTGAAATTATTTAAACTAGATTCAATTGCAATTAAACTAGAATTAATTGGAATTAATCTGGGTTTAATTTAAATTATTTAAACTAGATCTAATTAAAAACCAATTATACTAGATTTAATTGAAATTATGTAAACTAGACTTGACTGAAATTCAACTAGAATTAATTGAAATTAATCTAGGTTCAATTGAAATTAAACTAAATTTGATTGAAATTATTTAAACTAGATTTAACTGAAATTAAACTAGAATTAATTGGAATTAATCTAGGTTTAATTGAAACTAAACTAAATTTGATTGAAATTATTTAAACTAGATTCAATTGAAATTAAACTAGATTTTATTGAAATTAAGCTTAATTTAACTAAAATAAAACTAGATTTAATTAAAATTAATTAAATAAAATTTCAATTCGAATAAAAAATTTTTCAATTTTTCTTTTGGATTTGCTATCAAATGATATACTGTAATATTCATTTGACTCCAAAGCATATTTGACCATGTTATTCGACTATATCCTGTTTGTATCTTATTTAACCTAATCTTTTGTATACAATATTTATAAAATTTGTAGTCCATTTTATAAATTTTATTTTATATCTCTACTTTCCTCTGCATTTAATATTACACAACTGTAGAAGAGTATATGCTACAAAAGATATATTTTTCATGAACGTACAACAATTATTACATAATCGTAGAAACAGTGAAGTGAATTACAAAAGGAAACTAGGTGCGGTTGATCGTGAATCATAAAAATTTCTTTATTATCGATTTCCTCGCATACAATCCTCGCCACGCATTTAATCTTATGTTGCTTGTTAAAAAATTCATCGAGGCGCACGAATATCGCATAGAAAAAACTACATATCGTTACAATGAACATCAAAAAGGTGCGAAATATATGGATTTGACACAACGTGTGAATGCGATGTGAACATCGATCTGATTTGTTTTTAAATGGTTGGTGTAAGTGATACAGGGAGACACAAGGCTGTTGTGACAAGAATTATTACAAAATTATAATTTTTACTGTCAGTTGTAGAATTATTAAGAATTTACAGTTTTTACTGTAAATTACAGAATTATTACAAAATTACAATTTTTACTGTCTATTATAGAATTATTACAAAATACAATTTTTACTGTAAATTACAGTTTTTACTGTCAAATATAGAATTATTACAAAATTACAGTTTTTACTGTCAAATATAGAATTATTACAAAATTATAGTTTTTACTGACAATTACAGAATTATTACAAATTTACAATTTTTACTGTAAATTACAGAATTATTCAGAATTCACAGTTTTTACTGACAATTACAGAATTATCAAAATATTGCAGTTTAGATTTGAAACTTTCTTGGTTCAATTTGTTAGAATTAATTCAATTCGTTCCATGGTAATGGATAAAGTAATGTTGGAATTTTTTAAAATTTTGATTGTACAGCATGATAATTTTTATAGTTTGAAAATTTAAATATTTGCAAATCTTTTATTATTACATTTTTATATTTTATAATTTCTGAATATTCATATAGAATTTTTGAATTTCTCCATTCATCAGTTTCTAAATTTGTAAATTTTTATAGTCGTCCATTTTTAAATTTTTAAATTACTGTATTTATTAATTTTTAACTTTCTCAATTTCTGTATTCATCAATTTCTAAATTTTTAAACCTCTATATAATATTTAAATGTATAAACCTGTATTTTAATTTTTAAACCTCCCCAAATTCCAAATTTCTGAACCTCTATTTTAATTTCTAAACCTCAGTCAATTAAAAAAATTTTAAACCTCCTCCAATTTTCAAATTTCTAAAGCTCCCTCAATTTTTAAATTTCTGAACCTCCCCCAATTATTAAATCTCTAACTTTCCAAACCATCGACTTTCTCAATTTACAAGATATGCAATTTCAAAAATAAAAAATTAGTGATTTTTCTAACGTACATCAAACTTCTACAATTTTCCTTTTTACCAAAATAATGTACTGAAATAATTCTTGCACAACCCTTATCCGAAGACATTCATGCGACTCGCGTGATTTGTTCTAAGAATAATCAATTACCAAGAGCCAACAAAAAAATTCGTGTACATCGTGATTTGCACAATATCGTCACGCAATTACACTGTTCGACAGAAATTCCAAAATATCTCATCGAGTATCTTTTTCGCAGTTGAAAATGAACAGAGGGTTGATCAACAAAAAGAAACTGTTATTAAAAATTCCGCGTTACACAATTTCCACCAGAAGATAAAATAAATAAGTGTCAATAAATATCCACGTGTAAGAATCGAGACAAGAAGGATTAAAAAAGAAACCATCGGACTCCGATCGAGCTGGTTCCCGCAGCAGAATCATAAATAGTTCGAATACGGTGAGAAAGAAAAAAATAGAAGCATAAAAACAGTTTGTAATAAAAAAAAAAAGTGTCACGATACCAACAGTAACAATAAACAGAAATAATAATAATGATAATAATTTCTAACGATTAATTTCTTGCAATTACACGGGCGAAGAAAATTTCACCCCCCTCGAATACACGCAACATATACATATTTATATATTTATACATAAATTTCTTTTTTTATATATATATTAAAACAATCGCTAAAAAATATAAATATATATATATATATATATAATTCTGACCGTTTGACGGCTAGCTGCCTATGTAGGGCTGGACGGATGCAACGTAGTAAGTATTTATTTATAATTCATCCCTCGATAGAGACGCTAAGTTAAACTTAATGAAGTGTACAAAGAAAGGAGAAAGGTTAAATTAAAAATGAAAATAATGGGAAAGGAAAAGAGGAAAGGTAGAAAACGTATCACGTATCCTGCGACTTCTATGACGCACGGCCAAGTTATTACTGGAATTTGTTTCTATTTTTATAGGAGCTTTGTGTAACATTCGAATAGAAGCTCTTTTCAGCGGAGGCAATTTATCAGGGTTGGACGATAGGTAAAGAAAGGGATGTTTTTCTAGATTTCATTTTGAGGATGCGAGAACTTGGGAAATGTCGAGACAGTACTATCGATAAAATACAAAATTGATACAAAACTACTGATTTTAGTTAGTATTCTAATTGTACGAGGGTAGTATCGATTTCTATTGGAACAATTGATGAAATGTGTACTGTCTCTATTTGTATATAAATACTGTCTCATTATAGTAAAATTAAATTTTACAATGTTCAAATAAGATTTGGAATGACCCTATAGAATTTTATTGTCAGAAATATAATTTTATAGGGGAGAGACTGCTATTAGTTGGCGTTCTTTGACTCTTAATAAATTGCACAAAATTGGAATCTTATCTCCAGTATATTTAAACTATTAATTTTGCATAGTATTTTTTTCGTTATTTTTTTTTTTTTAAATTATTCTTTTTCATAATATTTTTATAGACGATTTGTGATCTACTTGTGTAATAGATTTATATTTTGTAAATGTGTCATTAACGCAAGAAGTGAATTTTTTTGTAGTTAGGATCTAATTCTAAACTCTTGATACGTCGAATTAAATTTGAAAAAGAAAATGTGAAACTACCCCATTAGAAATAATATAGTGCAATATAGAGAGTGCTTAAATTGAAAATTTCAATTCTTTTTGTTGCTATTAAAAGGGTAAATAAAAGACTAAACAAAATATATATGGTTGCATTTAAAAGAATTCGTTCTAAGTTTATAGTAAATATCATTTCAAGGTCATTATTATTTGTGAAAATAATTTAGATCAATTTCTGAGACACCCTGTATATTCGATCCTTTAGAAACTTTATATTTTATGATTAGATAATATTATATATTTCAGTGATTAGAATTGTTGTACAATATGTATATTAAGGTACTTGTTTATTTTGTTTGAATGCGCAAGAATCATTTAAAAATCGATTATTCAGAAAGAAACGGCAGGAAATAAAATTATTGAGTTATATAACAGTGATGGGTAAATTAAGTGTGTGTAGGAGATCTGTTTTTATTATTAATTTAGAATTTTTGGCAAAGAAATGAAAAAAATTGAAAATATGGAAACACAGAAATTTGTGAATTTATGAGTTTAGATAATTGATAATATAAAAATTTAGAAAATTAAGTTTAGACATTTTTGAATATAGTAATTAGAACAATAAGAAGTTTAGAGATATAGAAACTTCGAATTTTTTGACTTTCAAATTTAAAAATTCAGTTTTTAATTATTTTTATTAATGACTTCCATTAATATATCTTTTAAATAATTCTATACTTAGAAACTAGATCTTTAAACTTTTGAATTTGATAATTTAGAATTTAGATGTTTAGAAATTTGATGATTTGGAAATTTAGAAATTTAAAAAGTCAGAAATATTGAAATTTTGAAACTTGAAGAATTGGAAAGTGAAAACTTGGAAATTCAGACATTTGAAAGTCTAGACATTTTGTAATTTGGAAATATAGACATTTAAAAATGTAATAATTTAACAATTTTGTAATTTAAAAATTGGAAAATTCAGAAATGTGAAGAAATAAGAATTTGGAAATTTAGAAATTTATTAATTTGGAAAGTTCAAAACTTCAAAAATTGGAAACTGAAAACTAGAGAATTTAGAAATATAAAAATCTAGAAATTTATTAATTTAGAAACTTCAAAATTTCAAAATTTCAAAACTCTAAATATTGAAATCTGAAAATTTAGAATTTGGAAATTCAGAAACTTGATAATCAGAAAATAGAAAAATTAGAAATTAGAAATATAGAAATTTGGTAATTCAAAAATTTAGAATCTATAATCTCAAAACCTGATCGTTTACAAATTTCCAAATTTCAAAATAACAAAATATCAAATAATCAAATTAAAAAATTTACTACCCATCACTGTCATAAATTAACGTGATAAACAAAAAATTCAATACAAACATTTCAAATATTGAGCAAACATATCAGCAACAGTCTTAGCCACAAAAGCTTTACTTTTAAACGAACAATACTTAATTACCTAATTTTTTAAATAAATGCAAATTAATAAATGTATGGACGGTACAGTTTGAATTGAATTATTCAACAATTATAGAATATGATATACATAATTAATAAATTTTTGTATTCAATAAATAATTTAATGTACACTTAATAGACTCCTATATTCAATATTTCGCATAGAATTATAAATTCACTGACCAAATGTATAGAGCGCTCGTTAAAATATGCAAGTCAATGCATTCTCAATGAAATTCATTTGATTTAATTCATACATTTCGTTATTCGAATTCCAGTAATAATGCGTGGCCTCTCGTTCATTTAGCGTCACTAATTATTCGCAGTATCCTCGACTTAGCTTCGATTATCGCAATTTTACACTTAAAAAATGGGCGATAATTAACATTATCCGATTAGATTTGCTCTTTTCAACAACGTAATACTCTGTAACGATATGCTGTTCCAACCGTGATGTTAAATCAACAATCAACGTTTAAAACTTCTCTTTTTCGTTATTAAAACGAGATCTCTCTTATTTGTTACTGAAACAATATCTTTTTTAATATTAAAACAGTAATTGATATTGTTAAAAATTATTATTTGTTTCTTTTACATGAAATTACTGTCAATTTACGATGACTGTCGTGGTAGCTAAATGTTCTACGTTTGAAATTTATGTTAATTGAATAGTTAATAATTAATAAATTATTTATTAATTGTTTTAATAATATTTTTCTTAATAATCGATTATAGATTTATCTAGAATTTATCTAGATAAGAACTTAATTAATTATTAACGATTAATTAATCTAATTAATTGGATAACTGAATAATCTAATTAATCAAATAATTAGACTAATCAAACATAAAAGTCTGAATGATAATTTAAATTCTTTTTACACTAGCAACATTTTACTATTACACTAGTAATATAAATTTCTAGTAATATAACTGAATAATCTAATTAATCGCATAACTAATTAGACTAATTGAACACACAAGTCTGAATGAAAATTTAAATTCATTTTATACTAGTAACATTTTACTATTATACTAGTAATATATATTACCGAACTGCAAAATGTTTCAATTGTTGCAGAATTTTTTTTATTGTCAATAATGTATATTATTAATAAAAAAAAAAAAAATAAAACGAAATTTATATGAAGTTGTGTAATATAAGTAGTCATTTTTATCACGGCAGTCAACGTGTTAATTGAAATTTCAATTGTCAATTTTCCATCAAATCGAATTGTCAATTGTTAGTTGAATCAAATTGTCAATTCTCAATCAAATCGAATTATCAATTGTCTATCAAATCAAATTGTCAATTTTTCATGTAAAGTATATCAAAACTATTGACAATATTGTCAATATTCTCAGTATTCTGAATATTACCAATATTCTCAGCATGTTTAAATCGATAAAAAAGAACAAAATGTTAATCATAGTAACACGATATAATTTATGTTCAGTCGTTTGGTAATCAAACGATAATTATAATCAGATAATGTAGATAACGTAGATATCTATCTATTATCTAATGTAGATAATCGATAAGGATTGTCGTTCGAAATTTTAATTATTTTCTACGAGTATCAAACATACTAAAACTCGAATCAGTGACTGTCAATTCTGTAAACCTTCACATACTTTTTTAAAGTACATGAAATATTATTACTTCATCTTTATTTATATTTTTATCATATTTTTTTTTAAATGATAAAAACACCAATATTTTCGTTTTCTTAGACGAAGTTTTTAGTTTTTGTCATAATACTGAAACTGTTTTTGTAAAGTTGTCAAAGGTGTTTGAAACATAACCTTCAAATTAAAGGTTCCTGAAACATAACCTTTATCTTGAAATATAATACTAATGATGCTGAAATTACTGAATATTTTTGGGTATAAAGTTGAAGTGTATTGAATATCAAGGTTCAAACTGTTAACTGAGACATGTTTTATGACGTCATATTATTACATTATAAATTAATGGAGTGACTACTGTTTCAAATTTAGGTTAGATTTAGTCTTAGTGGATTTTTAGTGAAGTCTATTATCAATTTTATAGGGAACAGTTGTAATGATATCTAGGTATAAATAATTTCATCAGGTATTAAAAATGTATAGAATAATAAAGTCAAGTGTGAGTTGTGTGCATGTGGATTATTCTAAATTTGAGTGTTTGTTTGTGGAATGGTAAGTGGAGGTTTGAAAGGCATTTTTGTACTTTCCATTACAGAATTTTCAATAGTTATCATATTTATAACTTTGAAATTTTCTAAAAAGCGAAACAACGAAATTTCCAAATACCTAAATTTCTAACTCTTGAAATTTTCACATCCTTAACATCCCAAGTACTTAAACTTCAAAATCTGGAACTATTTAAATTTCTAAATTTCCAAATTCCTAAATTTTCAAATTTATAATTTTCCAAATCCCGAAATTTCCAAATCCCAAAATTTTCAAATTCGTAAATTTCCAAGTCCCTAAACTTCCAAATCTCTAGATTTTCATATCCCTAAATTACCAAATCCCGAAATTTTCAAATCCTAAAATTTTCAAATTCGTAAATTTCCAAGTCCCTAAACTTCCAAATCTCTAGATTTTCGTATCCCTAAATTACCAAATCCCGAAATTTTCAAATCCCTAAACTTCCATGTTCTAAAATTTCCAAATTTCTAATTTTCCAAATTCCTAAATTTTCAAATTTATAATTTTCCAAATCCTAAAATTTTCAAGTTTCTAAATTTTCAAATTTATAATTTTCCAAATCCCGAAATTTCCAAATCCTAAAATTTTCAAGTTTTTAAATTTCCAAATTTTTAATCTTCCAAATCTCTAATTTTCCAAATTCTAAAATTTCTAAATCCCCAAATTTCTGAATCCTCCACGATCCCAAAAAATAGTCATCGAAGCAACTCAGACTAGCTCCAAATATAATCCACTCTCGTACATCCACATACATATCTATTACATATATTAAATTTATAACAAAGAATCCTCCAGATGCACAATTTGTTCCAATAACAAATAAACCTTCTTCTCAGTTAACAGTTTATTTCACACAAATATTTCATTATCGACTGAAATATTTTGACTCCGTCACAAGTAGCCGATCAACGTTAAAAATATGGATTATCTCTTACTCGAGTAGCTGATTCTGTTAATAGGATATCAAGTTACATTCTCGATAGCGTTCTAAAGTAAGTCGAACTCGTTGACAGTCGATCGCGTGAGGCAAACAGACCGCAAAGGGTTAAATTCTTGTTGCTCACGGCTGGAACCGCTGGGAACTTAAAATGTAATTTCACCGAACACGGCTGGCTAATTCTCTCGATTCGTGGACGACCAAGAAAATAACTCCGACGACGTCGTTCTTTTCAGCACGCTAAGGTTTTTCGTGATTTGCGTTGCTTTATGAAACGCGGCATATCTGAAATACCATAAACAGAACACGTACAGATGTCTACCCACGAGTTGGCGCGTGATCAAAGTAAAAGAAACTCCCCACACTTCCAGCTACATTTCAGCAAATAAGAATAATAATGACAACTGCTGAACGCAATTCGCACTATCTCACTCTCGAGACGCCTGTCACTGTTTTTGCCTAGGGATCGGCAACCTGTGGCTCAGTAGAATCATACTTAAGTAGTTTAATAGTACATATTGAAAAATGAACTGCAATATTGCAATTGCCGAACAAGTATAATAATCCTGAGCACACATCAAAATGCGCGGCAGATCGCATGCATGTAAACCTAGCTTTAGCTAACCTTGCTCTCCACACTCGCCGACGCCACACTCAAAACCAAAAAGTGTTTCCGTTTTCTTTAATACGTTCTTATATGTTCTGTTACTACGCAGAATAGAATGTTTTGATTTCACAATCAATACATGTTTCACAGCAGATAATTATTTTTTCTAATACATACCGATGTATGTACTTATATTTGACTCTTTAAACAGATAATTTATCACATCGGGGAAAAAATGGCTCTTAACACCAGAAAGGTTGCCGACCTCTATTTTTGGCCTAATCGCTCGAGCCAATGTACCGCCGGGAATACGTGTGAGGCATTTTTCTGATCTGATCTGTAGCTCTTCTAAACAGCTAGGTCAGCTTCACACGCTAACTTGTGGATTGATAGCGGTAGATTGGGATCAGAGTGGATTTGGTGCTTCCATTTGGATTAAGTGAGAAGTGGACAACATAGGATACCTCGTAGCTCTTTTAAACATGTGGGACAGCCTCTTCACGTGCCGACTCGTGGGTTCAGATCGGTAAGCAGACTACACGCTGATAGAAGTGTAGTGAATAATAATTTGCAATAATAATTATAATTGGCAAACGTAGGCTCCTGGGACTCGACCTGCATTTGTTCGTTTGTCTGGTTCTGTGCTAGAGGTTGCAGTTTTGCACCTTTTCGCTTGAAATTTTAAGGGTAGACACCCTAAATTTGTTATACAGATTTTAGCAGCGATCTGACGACAGGAATCCATCGTCATCGATAAAAAACCGTGTTGGTATTATTATTTATAATTTTTGACAGAATCGCCTGGAGCCACGTTAAAAGCTCTGTAACTCATCGTTGACGACAATACTTGGTTAGTGACGTCAGTCGCCGTGTAATGAACAATAATCGTGTTCGATAACGTTTTCGATAGTTTCAAACAAGTTTAACCGTTTGAAATCCCCATGAAGTATAAATAAATAAGTATAAAAATAAATCTATGGAATTTTATTTGTATCCATCTGTTGTCGTATATTTATATTTGTCTTGAACAAACTAATATTTCAGATATGCTGCACTTTCTGTATTATTTGCTGTATAAATATTTCAAACAGAAGTCAAATGGTTTCCTGGATGAGACATTATTTAGTTGGTTTTTAGTAACATTTTACTTTCTATATTTGTTACTTTGTTTTTTTTTAGTAACTTTTTACTTTTTATAGTTGTTACTTTGTTTTATAGTAGCTTTCTACTTTTTGTATTTGTTACTTTTTTTAGTAACTTTATACTTTTTATATTTATTGCTTTGTTTTTAGTAACTTTATACTTTTTGTACTTGTTACTTTGCTTTAAAGTAACTTTCTATTTTTCATACTCGTTTTACGAGTTTAATTTTTCTATATTTTGTAATATCGAATATTTATATATTTTCATATTATACTACTTCAAAAAGTTTAATTTCTCTAAATAAATGTATAATACAAAAAAATTGGTGTATTATCATTTTCATATTATTGAATTACTCGAAAGAATTTTAAAAGTTCAGTTTTTCTAAATAAATTTGTCATAAAAAAATTCAGCATTATTTTTTATATTATTATGTAACATCAAAAAATTAAAAAATGTATCGCTCCGAAATGAAGAGTGCTCGCAACAAATGGTGAAGAATCCAAGCATCACCATACCTCAATAAAATTTCAAAATACCAACTTAATTAGAAATATCTGTCTCTCTGAAAACCATGCAATATTTGAAATATTCCTCATAACATACGAATGAAGTACTTTGCATAATTCACAAAGTAAATTAATTTACTTTCACGGTCAAGTGTCTTTCATCCTGTAGTAAACAAGATGACTAACAACTAAACAACCATTTTACAAACATTTAAAACAACAAAAAAAAGGTCGAATGCTATAAGATTCATCTTTCCACAATTTTTGGTGGAATCATTAAACATCGAAATGCAATTTCTGTTAATAAACGGATGCAACGCAAATCATTCCGCACGCCGACTTACCAGGCACGCGCAGTGCACCTTCACGAGAACAACGCCTTGAATCGAAGGTCACGATACGTCACGACGTCGTTGGAAATTGTAGTCAGAGCAATTTCCCTCGATTGCTTGATCAGTTTTAACAGGACTCATTTCCTACGTCTTCTTGCTCGTCCACCTACGATAACGTTATTTCCATTTCGAACTTTCGGTCCACGATCCATCGACGATTCTCATCGCAAGTTACCAAACCGATTATTAGAAAACTTCCGTTTCCCGAACTTCGCTGAGAATCATCGTGAAAAATTGTGTCTATTCGTAAAAATCCGTCAACGTTGAACACATCTTCCGACAAGATTCTCCTGCCGGCTCCGAAAGCGAGTACAAAAATTCCTCGACAACGTCGGTAACTCGATTCTGGCGCTCACGACACGACGGAAATTGCTTGTAACTTATCGATTTCGGACGTCGACTCTCTATTTTCTCGTCCTGCGACGAGTAGCAGCGTTGACGTTACACTTCCGTCGAGTGTGTCTGAATTCGCACTTTCTTCTGAGAACCGTTCCTCGAAAGGGTCGGACTGTGTGCCGAGAAACCGGGATTGTGGATACCGAGGGGTTTCGGCTTCTTCAGGGAACTGCGAAGAGGAGACGCTGTGCTGGCAACGCTTCCTGAAGTAGCCACCGACGCCATCGAACCATTTCCAGCACCCCCAACGTATGGTTTGCCACTGGCGTCGGTCATTGATATGCTTCCACCTGAAAATGCAAGTTTTTCAAGTTGTTAGGGGTCATCGAGAGAATGTTTTTGATCGTTTCATGATACTCATTTATAAATCAGTCATGGTACTTCAGTTATGATACTGATTTACAAATTGGGACCAAGATTTTAACACTAGGATCAGTACAAATGATTTTAGCTTTCATATTTCATAAACTTTTGTTATGATTACAATTTACGAGACCAACAAGATTTTGACACTAGAACTAACCAGGCAAATGACCGATTTTAGCTTTCATATTTTGCATCAATCTTATCGAAAGTTTGGGAACAGGTAAGACTGTTTTTGATCATTTGATAAACTTCAGTTATGATTGCAATGTATAAATTAGGACCAACAAGATTTTTAGTATAGAACTGGTCTAAATGGTTTTAGCTTTCACATTTTGTATCAATGTTATCACAAGTTTGGGAACAGGTAAGACAGTGTTTTGGATCATTTAATAAACTTCAGTTATGATTGCAATCTATAAATTAGAACCAACAAGATTTTTACTATAGAACTGGTCTAAATGGTTTTAGCTTTCATATTTTGCATCAATCTTATCACAAGTTTGGGAATGAGTAAGACAGTACTTTGGATCATTTAATAAACTTCAGTTATGATTGCAATCTATAAATTATTACCAACAAGATTTTTACTATAGAACTGGTCTAAATGGTTTTAGCTTCCACATTTTGCATCAATCTTATCAAAAGTTTGGGAACAGGTAAGACTGTTTTTGATCATTTGATAAACTTCAGTTATGATTGCAATGTATAAATTAGGACCAACAAGATTTTAACTATAGAACTGGTCTAAATGGTTTTAGCTTCTACATTTTGCATCAATCCTATCAAAAGTTTGGGAACAGGTAAGACTGTTTTGGATCATTTGATAAACTTCAGTTATGATTGCAAATTAGGACCAACAAGATTTTAACTATAGAACCCTTTGCATTCTTAGGTATTTTTACTAAAGGTAGCTCTAAAGCTTTCAAACTATAAAAATTCGACAAATTCTTAACGAGTTGTTATTTCTCTATTATTATTTGCTATATTGTCTCCTTCATTGTCGCGTAAATCTATAAATTTGAAGTCGTGTAAAAGCAATTCGTTCTGAAAGCCTTCTTTCGAAGCATTTGTAATCTGAACAGTTAATTGAGCAATTTGAACAGTTAATATTTTGTTAAAAGACTGCAGTCATAATCACGAATAAAGAATAGTCGTTCTTCACAAAAGTTCTCTAATTTAATTTTATTAACAAATTTCAGCCATCCCAAGATTTAAAAAGTAATTTCAAATTGTATCAAAGCGAATGGTGAATGTGAGACACTTCGAACGCAAAGGGTTAATATTAAGGGGACCGCAAAGTAATATCGTTTCTGCGTATGTCAATATTTGGCTGTCATTTATCGGTTCACTGTGTACTTTAATATCGTGTCAGACATTTGAAGGTTTAAGTGACTTGTTTACTTGTAAATAATTAAATCTTAAATTTTTCTTTGCAATTTTATGTGAAATGGCCAGCCAAATACCAGAAGTACACATCCGCCATTGTATGCGTTTTGAGTTCCTCAAGGGTACAGTTGCTACCAAAAACGTTTGTGATGTTCATCCAAGTGCATTGGTTCGGAAATGTCAAAGGTGGTTTTCCATTTATTCCGATCGCTATAACACTTTCCAGTGACAAAAAATTTGAAAATTTTTATGACATTCAGATTGCCATCTCCAGTTATTTTGCTCGAAAACCAATTGATTTTTATCGATCATTGAACATTTGAACACTGGATCGCAAAAGGTAACGAGGATGATTACATGATTCGTTAAAAATAAAAACTTGCTAAAAATTTGTTTGAATTTAATATAAAAAGACGACATTACTCCCCTATTATTTGAACATGAAATGTCTCGATCGACGCCTACAGTTTGCATCCATGGAAGGAGATTTCGAGATTCGATGTCGAAGGACCTTCATTCGGCAGCTGGTGGAAACTCAATATGCTCGAGAAGTGTCTTAGAACGTGAAGGTGATGGTAGTCAAGGTGACAGAGGAGAAGATAGACAAGATACACAAGAGGGAGAAGAGAAATAGAGAGAATACCGATAGAAACTTTCGAAGATAGGGGACGATATGGAGGGAAGTTATGTGGAACAAGTGAAACAAGTAAAACAAACAGTAAAAGCAGGGAACGAGGTAGTACGTGTCAGAGTAGCTGTAAAAGAAGTGGACAAATAGGAAGGAAGTTTGTTACGTGTAGAATGTAGAACTTACGATGAACGTCTTATGATTTACGTTGTTAGCGAAGGAGAAAATGATTAATGATAATTAGGTGAAACTAGTTGTACACGAGAAGGTATATTTTCTTGGAGTTTTATATGCTCAAAATAGTATATTTGTAGATTCATACGTTTCTAAGTTCTCAAATTTTCGAGTTTTGAAATTCTTAAATTTTCGTATTCTCAAATTTTCAAATTCGTATATTATCAAAGTTCTAAAATTCTTACGTTATCAAAGTTCCACATTCTTGATTTTTCGAATTTTTGAATTTTCAGATCTTCAAATTTTCAAATTTCCAAATTTCTAAATTTTTAATTTCTCAAGTTTCCAAATTCTCAAATATCTAGATACTTAAATTTCCCAATTATAGAATTTCTAAATTTCCACATCTAACACTCCACAAAATCCTTAAATCCCTACATTCACAAACTTCCAAATATTTCCATCTCGAAATTTTCAAATCTCTAAATTCCCAAATTCTCAAATACCCAAATCTCCCAATTTCCAAATTTGTAAATTCTCAAGTTCCGAAATTCACAAATATTCAAATACTTAAATTTCCACGTCTAAAACTCTTCGCAATCTCAAAATCCCTAAAACCCTAAATTTCTACGTGCCTTGATTTCTTGGAAACGGTTTAAGGAATTTATCAAACGCTTTCACGTATTGTTGCGACAAAATTGAATCCCAAAAGTCAATCGTCTTGTTTCCAATTCTGGACACGTGTTTTAAACGTTTTGTAACGTTTTGTCCTTTACCGTGAAATGTAGCTGTTGCTTCGTACGAAGCCTTTACACTGTGACCCAGTTATAACAGAAATTTTATTGATGCACGTACCCTTGAAATGTTAAATGAGCACGGAGAATACTGATTCGATTAAAGTGATTAAAGACTTAGTTAGAGATTATTCTGCAAAGACATTTCTATCATGAAACATTATCATGTTATAATTATACATTTTATTATGTGAAAATTTGTATTAGTTATCATTCTTGGTTATTTAACCCTTATGTTAGTATTCAACACGTTTAGGGTTGTTCTACAATTAACAAACAATATACATAAAAATTTTGTTCGTACCAATTCATTATATGTAAAATAATTCTTTTATTTGTGAATGTAACCTGTGGAGATAACCTAAAAACGCGACTAATTCCACGTACGAGTACTTCCCCATAAATTCAACGAACGATAAAACCCTAGATTTGTGCAGACGGTTTAATTAAATGAATTGTAAATAAAGATACGAAATACTACGGTAGAGAATTTCAGTGGTCAATAGAAATTAAATGTTCAATAAACTTACCGTTAGTGGGTTGATGTTCCCGGTAACCAGGATTATTTATAGTGGTTGCACGGGGATCACCGACAACCCTAATTTTCGTTGGATCTCCGCCTCGTCGAGCATAAATACCCTCGTACACTGCGGTGACCAACACACCAAAGTTCAGGGCAATTGCAGCTAACTGTAACAATAAATTTCAATTTCTATATTTTATAACAATTCCTGGTTGTGTATTATAGTAATCGCTGTTTCTATTTTATGGCATTTTTATTCAGATTATCAAGGTTTTTAATTTGAAATTTTGTTAATTTCTGAATTTTTTAAATTTCAGGTTTGAGCATTTGGGGAATTGAGAATTTGGAGATTTGAGAGTTTGGGGAATTGGGAATTTGGAGATTTGAGAATTTTGAAAATTTTGAAAATTTGAATATTAGGGAATATAGTCATTTGAAGATTTGAAAATTTGTGAATTTGGAGATTTGAAAATTTGCATATTTGAGAATTTGAGAATTTTGAGAATTTGAATATTAGGAAGTTTAATAATTTGATGATTTGAAAATTTGAGAATTTTGAGAGTTTAACTATTAGGAAATTTAGTAATTTGAAGATTTTAAACTTTGAGAGTTTAGAAATTTGAGAGTTTGAAAATGCGAGAATTTCCATATTTGTGCATTTGAGAATTTGCAGATTAAAGAATGTAAGAGTTTGAGAATTCGAGAATTTGTAAATTTATGAATTTGGTAATTTAGAAATCCAAAAATTATAAATTAAAAGACGTACATTTAAAGCTTAAAAAATAAAAAAAACTTGAAAATTGAAGAATTAAGATATTTAAAACATTAACGTCAATGTGCCACGGTACTAACGCGCTTGTTCACGACCACAGTCACGCTCGAACCCATCACTCCCTCGTTCGTTCGGTGTCTTTCGTTAATAATTCAAAAACGAAGCTTCAAACCTCATTTTCGCAAAGGAAAAAGTTGTTCAGAACCACCTAAGCTACCACTCCTTTACAGTTACACTAGTTACGAAACTCAGTATATAAATCTGAGTTCAATTTTACGTATGTGTTATGCTGTACATACATAACATTTTTGGAGTACTGTATGTATACTGAATATTTCTTCATGAAATTTTGCACAGAAATAAATCTGATACCGCAGATGATTTTGTGGTGATTAAAATTGAAGAAGAACCACACTTGTGCCACACAAACTTGAGTTAAATCAGTTACGAGACGCTCTGTCCAACATTTACTGCAACGCAAAGAGAAAAGCTTCCTACGCATTGAACGTAATACAAAGTTGTTCTGAAATTCCTAAGTAGCTGCGATCTCTGCATTGTTCCGTCTGAAACTCTTGTTTTTTCCAGCACGTTGAACAGTCAGTTTTCACGACAATTCACACCGACTCCAGCTGCTTACGAAACACTTTAGAAGCGGTGGAAAAAACATAGAAAAGGTCGGAGGAGAAGCGGAGTTTAATTAAGACACGCGAAGACGATGACCAGGAAGCCATTGTTTTGCGGTAACAATTAATTCAACCGTCGCTTTTTTTCTGCCATTGTGAGCAGATATCGCGATGGAAAAGAAAAGAACGAAATAGTCGAGTTAACAGGTTGACGACAATTTAATTAATAACGTCGCTTCCTAACCAATTAGCATAATTAGTCAACTGCAATTTATGGAGCGAAGGGAAAAGATCGGGAAGATGTTTTCTGGTGAAATCATTTCGGTGCATTGGAGAAAACTTTTGCTAATATTTTTGCAATTTAACGCTGTTTTTTTATTTTGAAACTTATCGACGTTTGTTGAGTTTATTATCTAACGCCTATATTACCAATTTGTTCACTTTCCTAACTGAAAATACTTTTCCTACGTAAAAATTACTCTGGAAACTAAGTATAATAAAATAGTTGTTAAAAATGAAAATACTACTGAATTTTCAATCATTTCAGTGTGGTGATCATATTAAGGATTTGTTCTGACGTAAGTTTAAAATTGTTGGAAAAATTATCATTAGCTGGATACAAAGTCTGTCCTAACTTGACGCCACTGTAAGTTGCATGGATTTTACCTTGCCCTGTTTCTGTTTATTCATTTTATCCAGCTCGATCTCATCCTTGGCCTCCCGTAGAAGGCTTCTTCTCTTCTTTTCCATCATCTCGGATTCTGGATTATGGCACGTCTACGTAACAATCGTCGCGTAACAAGAATAGAGAGCACCTCATAAAATCTCCATATGTTTCAGAGTCCACTGTATATCTGTCGTGGATATGACTGTTCCACGTTCGTTTAAATTCATAGACTTTTCAATACGGAATTTCACTGTTTGCTTCGTATTGTTAGAATTATTTATCACGAACAGGGTAATTTTGTACACCTCTCACTCGATTTAACTGTCACTTTGAGCTGTAACGTGTCTCGGAGGTTTTTATAGTCTCTGTCTTTTCTTGTTCATCCTATCATGTCAATTGGAAAAACACAACTGTTATGAAAAATATAAGAGAAATTTTAAGTCTTTGCACTCGAAGGTATCTCAAAACTTTTTATTTTTTATTTTTAATAGTTAACAAGTTTGCTCAATTTATTTAAGATTACTATTTCTTTATTATTCATTGTGTGCTTCACTGTGTTTATACACCATGTATATAATATAAATTTAGTTTAAAAATATTTATTTCAAATTGTTGTTAATGTGAAAGATGAGTGAGTCACCTTTCGAGTGCAAAGGGTACTTTAGAATAACCTTTGAAGTAGCTAGTATAATATATTCATTAATATGATTAATGAAATAATTATGGTTATAAATGAACATCATGAATAATTACAACTGTTCACCATTACTAATTGGATAATGGAAATTTTGTTTCCTATAGCATTTATTATTATTTTATTTCACGGTATTTCACTTATTAATAATAATTGATTCACTCATTAATAATAATTGCACTGAAAAATATTTTTGTATTATGAAAATATTTTTGTAATTGCGATGTTGGTCATACGATAATCAACAAAAAGCTGTTTGCTGATAACGGTTATCAGTAATCAGAATAAAATGCTAGTCATCGGTAATGATTAGTAACCCAAAAATTTTCCATTGACAATAACAAATGTTAATCAAAATTAATTTGTCATCGATGAACCAGTGGTTAAAAAAATTTAACTGTTCATAATAGTCATTAATAATCAAAACTATTAGCAATTAATGTGTTTTAATAAATGTTTCTTTAAAGATTTTTTACAAAATTTGTACTAAAAATTTCTTTGATAATTTGTATTAAAAATTTCCTTGAAAATTTTAATAAAAATTTCTTTCAAATTCTTTACAACTGCTATTTGAATAAAAATGATTTGTTATTGAATAACTTTCTCGAAAACAACCACGTGTATTTAGAAATCGATCAAATTAACGACCACGTTATATTATTATAGTAACTGTGCCTCTACTTTATTTCGTTTTGTTTATTAATATTTCAAACTTCGACGTGATCAAATACCCACGCCTTTATTTAATACAGATATTACAGCGTGGAATAGTTTGAAACAGCGATCGATTGTGCTGTTCAACAAATTTCAACTTTTTATTATTTCTTCCGATATCCACTACGCATCCACTACGATCACGAACTTAAAAACTGGTTCTCTCTGTCACTTTATTTTCCCTGATTTTTCGAAGATTTAAAAAGTTATAAAAAAGCAAAAAAAATATTCCTTATATCTTATTCTACAAAAAACACTATGAAATTATCATTAAGTTTCATAACTTTTCGATTCATCAAAACAGTAATTAAGACCAATTAAACACGTATCAAGAGATAAATATTCAGTAGAACGATAATTTAGAAATGGTTTAAGCACGTATTAAAAGAAGAAAGAACCAGGTCACTAAATATATTCACCAGAATAATAATTCAATCTAATTAAACGTACATGAAAAAATACCAGACTAAATATATTCACTAGAACAATAAAACACGTACTAAAACAAGAAAGTACCATTAAACGTGTTCAGTAAAGTATCAATTTCACATAAATTTCATCGAATGTTCATAATTCAACCAACATACGTGAAAAATCACTAATTCACCAGAATTCGATAAAACGCGCAGTAGAAAAAGAAAGTGCCACTTAACATGTTCACCAACGAATCAGTATTGATTTCACGTAAAGAGTGATCATCGAACGTTCATCGATCGATAACATTTGGGATATCCGTGATAAGATAACAGGGGAAAATCCAGGCTGATATATCACCGTGTATGGTTATATAAGAGGACTCGAGCATAAAGTCGGGAATGAGGACACGAAGCTGACGAACGAACCGCACCAAAACGTTCACTGAGGGCCCAGCAATGTTGTCTCATTGTTTTTAAAGTGTCCAATAGTCGTGGGTGCTCTGACACATACTAAGCAATCCCCACATGGGTACTTAACGAGACACCTGCGGACTGTTCCTGATCAGGTGGCCTTTAAGTATTTAATTCCCCGATCATGAGCGCGGGTGTATAGGTTTCACACCTCGTTTAGGATCTGCGTACGTTGTTGGAAAGAAAAACGAGGATTCGATATGATTCAATTTCTAGTTACTGACGTACTCTAGGAATCGATATTTGCGAATGGAATTATGAGAAATGGGTGAAAAAGAATAGTACTCTTCTTAGTCTCTTTTAACACATGAACTGCCACAGATGAAAATTGCATTAGGTAGCATTTTCATTTGCAACAAATCTTACCATATATTTTTACAATATCTTGTTATATTTATTTCTCGTAGTTACGAGCAGTTAATA
Source organism: Megachile willughbiella (assembly GCA_945859595.2). Classification (NCBI taxonomy): domain Eukaryota; kingdom Metazoa; phylum Arthropoda; class Insecta; order Hymenoptera; family Megachilidae; genus Megachile; species Megachile willughbiella. The sequence continues at coordinate 9,639,738 of OX243803.1, read as the reverse complement.
TGAGTATTTTCAATTAGGTAAGGGAACATATTTTTAATAATATAGGTGGTAGATCTGTATGGTAATTGAAATGCCATGGGTGACATGGCAGTCAGAGTGTTAAAGTAAGCCTAGGCCATCGAATTAGAACTATTATAAATTTTCAGAATTTTTCACGTTTTCCGTGAAATTAAAAGGCATGTTCAAATTGTAATGATATTTATTAGCTACTAACATAACTACTACTGTACATAACATTATTAACACATGTTAATATCTTGTATTTCCACCCTTTGCTTTGGTCACAGCTTCCGACATGCTCTGTATACATCATATGCTTTATATCTTCATTATTTTCCCAAATATCTGTAATTCTTTTCAACTCAGATAACGTGGTTGGAGAGTTGTAAACTAGTCTTTTGAGGCTCCAGACATTTTCTATTCACCAAATTTCAACTCACGCTATCGATACTCGAGCCTAACGTAAACGCACGACCCTTAATCACTCACCACACAATTTATTATCACGATAGTAACAAATTGCTATGTATATATCGTTATCAACGTATTTAGTAACAATTTTGCATGACCTAAGACAATTTTCCATATGATTGTGCAATTAAGTAGTATGTCATGGTGATTGTCTACATTCATAAATGAGCTGTGGTTGATTTTTCAATTATAAATATTGTGGAATTAAGTAGTGTGTCATCTATCAATCTTGAATTATCAACGTTGCTGAATGAAATAATATGGCATGTGTCAGTCATGAATTGTCTACATTCATAAGTGAGATGTGGTTGATTCGTGAATCATGAATATTGTTGAACTCTGTAGTATGTCATGTATCAATCGTGAATTATCAATATTATTGAATGAAGTGTGTCGTAATTTCTAAATCTTCTACTTCCAGAAAATTAAATCACCAAATCCTCGTATTACTAAAATTCCTTAATTTCCTAATTAAGTTGCAAATTATTTAGTATCCAAAAGTTTTAGATTTCTAATTCACTAATTTTCCAAATTTTCAACCTATCAGGTTCCTTAATTTGAAATTCCTTTAATCTGAAATTTCCCAACTCCTAAATTCTATAATTTGAAATTTCCCAACTCCTTAATTCAAAATTTCTAAATTCCTTAATCTGAAATGTCCCGACTCCTTAATCTGAAATTCCTAAATTCTATAATTTGAAATTTCCCAACTCCTTAATCTGAATTTCCTAAATTCTATAATTTGAAATTTCCCAACTCCTTAATCTGAAACTCCTAAATTCTATAATTTGAAATTTCCCAACTCCTTAATTTAAAATTTCTAAATTCCTTTAATCTGAAATTTCCCAATTCCTTAATCTGAAATTCCTAAATTCTATAATTTGAAATTTCCCAACTCCATAATTTAAAATTTCTAAATTCCTTAATCTGAAATTTCCCAACTCGTTAATCTGAAACTCCTAAATTCTATAATTTGAAATTTCCCAACTCCATAATTTAAAATTTCTAAATTCCTTAATCTGAAATTTCCCAATTCCTCAATCTGAAATTTCTAAATTCCATATTTGCAAGTTTCCAAATTTCCAAACTTCCAATTCCTAAATCAAATCTCAAATTCTCCAAATTTTCAATTACCTAGAATTAAATAACCAAAAGAACATTACCTGCATGTAAAACGCTTCCCCTCTTGTGATAACGAAACTGCTGGCTCTATCATCAGTCTGCAGGGCGAACAAACTCGCTGCTACGATGGCCAACGATGCTGGAAAATAAACAAAATATTCCAAATTTTCAAACAATTCGTGTTTTCAATCCCTTTCTTCTTAACCTTTCATCTATACATAATCACCGAAATACGTTCACCTTACTTTTGTAACACAAAGGAGTGCACACATTTAATAAAGTATTATTTCCTTGTATTATCACACTTGATAACTTTCGCAAAATTTCTATATAAATCCAAATTCACTCACTCAAGCTACCAACACTACCAAAACATACTTATAAAACAAGAGTAAAATGTAACAGTTAACTTAAAAAAAAAAAAAAAAACAGTAAAAGTTTGCAAAGAAGAAAATAAAAATATCAGTGAAAAATCAGTGATAAAATTGAACCCACAATAATTTCGGTCACCGCGTAACCCGGTCACGAAACACGATAACCGTATAATTGAAATAGTAAAACGATTAAAGTTATTACAGAAGGATCTTGATAATATGAGGTACTCCTTTCAAACGGCGGTTGCTATTAAGTTCTAACTGATAGTGGCTTATCTTCATCTGCGAGGTACGGGTAAGGTGTTAAGGATACGTTACAGATAACATCAGGAACTGGGAATTCATTCATTCATTCTGTGTAATCGAGTACGCGATCCTGTTTGATTCCACGAGTTTAGCACGTATTGCTTTACGGCAACAAGATCCACCGCAGATATTCGATTCTTCGTCTGAGGGTAAGTAGGCCACTAAGTAGACAAGTCGCTAGTAATTCTACCATGGTCAGGCTGTTGCAAAACTCTTGGGCTATCCTGGAGCCATTGACTGGAGATATAAGGAGAGTGGTATGCCTTTGTTCTCGAGGGAACATTTCGGTTTTGAATGGATTTGGGGATTTGGAAATTTGGTAATTTAGGATATAGGACTTTTGGCAACTTGGGAATTTGGAAAGTTGGGAGATTGAGAATACTAGTAATTGGGAAATGGGAATTTGGGGATTTTGGGAATTTGGAGAGTTTAGGATTTTGGGATTTTGAAATTTGAGGATTTTGGGAATTTTAGGGAATTTTGGAGTTTGAGGGATTTTGGGGAATTGGGAAATTTGGGATTTTGGAGTTTTGAAATTTGGAAATTTAGAATTTGGGATTTTGGGATTTTGGGGTTTTGAAATTTGGAAATTTAGAATTTGGGATTTTGGGATTTTGGGGTTTTGAAATTTGGAAATTTGGGGCTTGGGAAATTTAGAATTTGAGAATTTAAAAATTTAGGAATTTAGAAATTTAGAAATTTGGGATTTTGGGTTTTGGAAGTTTGGAAATTTGGGAATTTAGAAATTTGGAAATTTCGGATTTTGGGATTTGGAAATTTGGGACTTTGGGAATTGGGAAATTTAGAATTTGGGAATTTGGGAATTGGGAAATTTAGAATTTGGAAATTTGGGAATTTAGAAATTTGGGAAATTAGAAATTTGGGAATTTAGAAATTTGGGAAATTAGAAATTTGGGAATTGAGAAATTAGGGAAATTTAGAATTTGGGAATTTTGAAATTTGGGAATTTGGGAATTGGGAAATTTGGAAATTTTGAAATTTGGGAAATTAGAAATATGGGAATTTAGAAATTTGGAAATTTCGGATTTTGTGATTTGGAAATTTGGGACTTTGGGAATTTGGGAATTGGGAAATTAGGAAATTTGGGAATTTAGAAATTTGGGAATTTAGAAATTAGGGAAATTTAGAATTTGGGAATTTTGAAATTTGGGAATTTGGGAATTTAGAAATTTGGGAAATTAGAAATATGGGAATTTAGAAATTTGGAAATTTGGGAATTTGGGAATTTGGGAATTTAGAAATTTAGAAATTTAGGAATTTAGAAATTTAGGAATTTGGGAATTTGGGATTTTGAAACTTTGAAATTTGGAAATTCCGGAATTGGGAAATTGAGAAATTTGGGAAGTTTGGGATTTTGAAATTTTGAAATTTGAAAATTTAGGAATTGGGAAATTTACAATTTACAAATTTAGAAACGTAGGAATTTGAAAATTTGCAAGCTCGACATTTGGATTTCCAAATCTGGTAATTTTCAAATTAAAAATTTATAATTTGGTAATTTAGTAATTTAGAAATTTAGATATTTTGCACTTTAGGAATTTAAATAAACTATTATTCAAAATTCCAAAAATGTACGAATGTAAATGTTTGAAAGTTCGAAAATTCATAACAGAATTTATGCCACATCGCTTTTTAATAGTTTCTTCTTTCCGTGGTTATGCACAAAATTATACCAAGACTTCAACCATAACGAATAATGTACTTCTACTCTAAATACATAGATCAGTATAGATACGGCTGCAATTTTGTAGAACATTCATAAACTTCATTTTGAACGTATTATCCAAAGAGCTAAATGTCACTATATATCATAAAAAAAAAAAATCACAAAAAATGAGCGGAAGGTAAACCAGTAAGAATTTAAAATTGAAATATCGCGCAAATTGTTACTACAGCGAGTACATATTATGAATTAAAATTACCGTGATAAAATGCAGAGGCACGCGCTGATGAATACACGTGACTGATACCGGGATAATTTTATTCAGCGTTGAAAAATTTGAATTCAAATGAATACAAAAAGTTGAATGACGTTGTCTGCTCGCGATGAAATACAGCGGACCGTGAAAATATTCGTACTCTCTTTAAAACAGATTACTCCACTCCAAATTAGTTCGGGTAATTTAAGTTCTTTTGATAAATTACGAAACCTTATCGTATTTCATTTGCTTCTTATTCGAAAATTGGGTCATTCCACGCCAAATCGATCACTTTTGGACCTCGCCATCTGCGATTTTCCTCTAATCAAAATATGTTCTAATCCATGTGAAATTAGGGGGGGTTTAAGTCATCATTTTGCCGGTTTCGAATTTGTTAAGGAATAACAAACCTTCAAAGTTTGCAATTTTTACCCATTTTAAAATAGGCTTCCCTTACAAATTTTTCTCTCAGAAACTACTCAACTGATTTAGCTAAATTTTTGTCTGTTTTATTCATGAAGGGCTATGTTAAAATATTTGTTTAATTCTGTAAATTTGTTATAAAATGTTGAAAAATTTAAACAAATTCAGTGTCAGTGTTTTTTGTTAATAACTCGAAAGTAAAGCCTCGACCAATATTTTGGAAAAGAAAGTTGTTCAAAATCGTCACCTCTTTTCGACTCTTACACTAGTTGTGGAACACTCTGTATAAGTGAACAAGGTGTTAATAATATAGACGTTGGATCTGTATAGAAATTTAAGTGACATCCATATAAATGGTTGACACGGTATTCAAAGTGTTAATTGCACAGTTAGAAAAAAATAATACTTACTGGCTAGTGTAGCGAGGGCAACTTTCCCTATCAGAGCGGTGCTGTACGAGATAAGAACTCGTTTCGCTGAGGAAGCCATCGCCAATTGTAATACGGCAAGTCCAACCAGAATTGCTAAAAGTGCAGATGCAGTTGCTGCTGCTAATCCCGCCATCCATACAGCCACTATAAAAAAAAAAATAAAAAAATTCATTTCACACCTCGAATTTTGCACAAAATTCAGTATAATTCATGTAATTCATATAATTCATATAATTTATATAATTCGCATAATTCGTATAATTCATATAATTCATACAATTCATATAATTCATATAATTCATATAATTCATATAATTCATATAATTCATATAATTCATATATTTCATATAATTCAGTATAATTCATATAATTCATATAATTCATATAATTCATATAATTCATATAATTCATATAATTCATATAATTCATATAATTCATATAATTCATATAATTCATATAATTCATATAATTCATATAATTCATATAAATCATATAATTCATATAATTCATATAATTCATATAATTCATATAATTCAATATAATTCATATAACTCGTATAATTAATTTTGCTAACAATACTCGAATAAATAAAAAATTTTGTAAGAAATATATATAGATGTATTTTTTCGTGAAACATCATACTATCATCTTGAACACTGTCTTTTAAAACAGTAAATTTGAAAAAAATTGTAGCAATTCAGATCTTAAGATTGAATCGACAGTCAGAATGTTAATTTTATATAAAATAGAAATTTTTGTTATAGTTGTATTATATTGGAGTCATTTTTTCACTCTTTTATTATCTTCACATAAATTGTTTATTTTGAATGTGAAGCAAGTTCATTTTTGAAAAAAAAAGATAATGATAACAATAGATGAAATTTAATGTGATATTTTTATCTGTCATATATAGACAAAATAATAATTAATTATTGTTTAACGCATTCAAGAGTTCAAAAGAGTTAAAAAATATTGTTGAACGTGTTTGAAGAGAAACGAATCGATAATGTAGGAAATGAACTCACACACTGGTTGAAACCTGGAAACGCCGTGACCACATCTTTCCCTGCCATAAAGCAAGAGTTTGCACTGTCTCCAGGGGCCAAAGTATCCCTTCTCGGCTGCTGAACCTGCTGTAAAATAAAGAGGAAACCTTTTAATTATCACGAAATAAATAGTTAATCCTTGCAATATCGTGACGCACTCGTGACGCACAAGCGTGACAAACCATTCACGTATTTTTACCTCTATCGAATTTTGGGTTCAATTCGAAACTGTAATCTGCTCAATCGAAGTTCGAAGAAGCATTTTAAATAATATCGAATGGGCTGTCTCAAATTTTATGACAAATTTAATTTTAAAAGCTGCTTAAATCTTGGCAAGATTTAGGATAGATGCACCTTAATACTTCTATATTCAGAATCTGCTAATCTATCGAAATCGAGCATAAAAAATTAGGCATTCCATATAAACAAGAGATGACCTAACTTCTCTACATCTCCACTTACAAGGACATCATTTATATCGCATTATGCAGCTTCTTCAGCAATATATCTTCTGTCGGTAACATTTTCTCGTATTGTTTGAAATAACCGTGATATTTAAGTGGACAGAGTTCGCGAGACACACTGTATAAATACCTCTATTCCTGTATTCAAAAATATTCTACAATTACCGAAATATTTTCCAAATTTTATCGGAACTTTGAACGCCAATTGTGTTTTCGGTTCAGCTTGACCGCCTCACTTAACAAATGGAGAGTCATTCAGGCAGAAAGAAAAGCACTCGGACAGGAAATGGCACAATATACATTCAATAGAATTCCACGTGGTCACTCCATGGAATCCTTTCTTGTTTTCCTGCTACCTAATCAAGATCTCCGAGCGACGTAATGAGTATCATCCGACCGAACAAACGAGACGTCCAATTTATCAGCGAGAAACTTTTTCACGAAGCATCACGCGAAGATCAATTACCAGAGCAATTTCGCGCTAGAATTCGCATAATCATCGTTAAGAATGCTTTTATCAAAAATTCTTCTTATAAACGAGACGTGTATTCCTAGGCAATTTATTAGAAAGTATAATGAAAGATTACTGTGAGTATCGAGAAAGGCTGTGTAATCGAATTAATCTGAAGGAATGTTGTACGAATAGAGAAATGGTGGAAAACACAAATTCTCAAGCTCTTAAATTATCAAATTCTCGTATTCTCAGTCAGATTCACAAGTCTTTTAATTTCTGATTTTTTAGTTTTCGGATTTCCCAATTATTGAGTTTCTAAATGTTCAGATTCCTGAATTTCTAAATTATGAAATTTCCATATTCGCGAATTCCAAAGTTTCCAAGTTCCGAAATTCCAAAATCCCTGGATTTCCGAATTTTTAATTGTTAGATTCCCCAATCGCTAAGTTCCCAAATTCCCCAAATTCCCAAGTTCCCAAGTTTCCAAATTCTCCACATTCCCAAGCTCCCAAATTCCCCAAATCTCCAAAATTCCCCAAATTCCCAAGTTCCTAAATTCCCAAATTCCCAAGTTCCCAAGTTTCCAAATTCTCCACATTCCCAAGTTCCCAAATTCCCCAAATCTCCAAAATTCCCCAAATTCCCAAGTTCCTAAATTCCCCAAATTCCCAAGTTCCCAAATTCTCCACATTCCCAAGTTCCCAAATTCCCCAAATCTCCAAAATTCCCTAAATTCCCAAGTTCCTAAATTCCCAAATTCCCCAAATCTCCAAAATTCCCCAAATTCCCAAGTTCCTAAATTCCCAAATTCCCAAGTTCCCAAGTTTCCAAATTCTCCACATTCCCAAGTTCCCAAATTCCCCAAATCTCCAAAATTCCCAAAATTCTCAAGTTTCAAATTTCTCAGATTTGAAAATCCCCAAATTCAAAAATTCTTAGTTTTCCCTATCTTTAGATTCCCTAATTTCCAAATCCCCAAATTCTCCAAATTCCCAAGTACCTAAATTCCAAAATCCCTAAATTTCCGAATTTTTAATTTTTAGATTCCCTAATCTCCAAGTTCCCAAATTCCCCAAATTCCCCAAATCTTCCAAATTCCCAAATTCTCAAATTCCTTAATTCTCAAATTTCCAAATTTTCAAATACCCTAATTCTCAAATTTCCAAATACTCAAATTTCCTAATTCTCAAATTCCCTAATTCTCAAATTTCCAAATTCTCGAATACCCCAATTCTCAAATTTCCAAATACTCAAATTTCCTAATTCTCAAATTCCCTAATTCTTAAATTTCCTAATTCTCAATTTCCCTAATTCGCAAATTCCCGAATTCCCAAATTCTCAAATTCCCTAATTCTTAAATTCCCAAATTCCCCAAATTCCCAAGTTCCCAAGTTCCCAAATTGTCAAGTTCCTAAATTCCTATTTCTTTGTTCACTTATATCGAAACATTACTGTATAATCGTGAGTTTCGCATAAAATCAATTCCTAAAAGGAAATAAACAAAGATACTTAACTTGACTAACCCAGATAATATTTAACATTAAACTTAATCAACATAATAACTACACCAAATAACCAAAAGTTTAGATCAGGAAGATTCACTTATATCGTGACATTACTACACGTCGCGTTCGAATCGATATCAAGCATTTTTCTCTGCGTGTCCTAAATTGTTCTAAAATAAAAAATGAATATTGAACTCGCCAGAGCGTGTACAAAGAAAAATGGAATCTTTATGGCAACGTGGTTGCGTGGATCGCACGAGTTCAACCATGTATAGAATCAAGTAAGTGGAGCAAAGAACGAACAACGCGTGATGCTTGCAATTTTGTTGTAATTCTACTTTGTCCATTATTAAATTTTCCTCGATGCGGAAACGTTTACGATTTACGAGCTATGGTTTCGAAATGATTAAGACGGAAATCCGTTTGAAAATTGAGACGTTAAATTGTTGAATTTTATTTTTACACATGGAGATCGGCACACTGATCGAGTTTCTATACAGGGTGTTTTTGAAATGGTGATACAAGGTGGTACAACCAAAATATGGAAGTCAACATGAAATCAGAGTACATCAATATGGAAAAATAAGTAAAAAGTGTGGAATAGAATTTATTCGTATTTGGCTATATTATTGAGAAAATTGAAATGGAACATTTTTTATGTATTTGTAGTATACTTATTCTACATCTCCAAATCTCTGCACCTCCATATTGCTAAATACTCAATGTACTCAGGTTCCTAAATTCTTAAATACTGAAATCCTTACATCCTCAAATTTCTAGACCATCAAATTGTTAAATTCCCAAACCTCCAAATTCTCAGATTCCTAAATCCTCGAATCCCTATATCTCCAAATCTCTACATCCTCAAATCCCTACATCCACAAATTTCTACACCCACAAATCCCTACATCCATACATCCTAACATCACCAAATATGTAGACCATCAAATTGCTAAATTTCCAAACCCTAGGTTCTCAAATTCCTACCTCTCCAAATAGCTACATTCTTGAATTCCTACATCCCCTAATCTTTACATCCCCAAATCTCTAGATCCCCGCATTCTTACATCCCCAAATATCTAGATCCACGAATTGTTAAATTCCCAAATCGCCAGGTTCTCAGATTCCTAAATCCTCGAATCCCTACATCCCCAAATCCCTACATCCCCAAATCCCTACATTCTCAAATCCCTACATCCCCAAATCCCTACATCCCCAAATCTCTATACCCCGAAATCCCTAGATTTCCAAATGTTTAAATTTTGAAATCCCTACACCCCAAATCTCCAAATACTAAAATCCCTAAACCCCCAAATCACTAAACCCCCAAATCCTTGTATTACCAAATTCCTAAATCCCCAAATACCTACATTTCCACAAAAATTCCGAAATTCTCAAGCATCCCTAAAAGAAAATAGCATAATGTATCTCCCAATGTGCCTAAACACTAACTCCAATAACTTTCAAGATACAATTCGACCCAGTTGCGCGTGACACTTCACCTAATAAATAACGCTTAAATCAATTTCATTGAGCTAAAAATTATGTTCTTTAATTGCTCTCCTTCCACGCAACCGCCTGCACGAGAAAACAATTGCTAATTGTATTTTCTTCATAATTTTTACGCCATACCGCCTTTCGAAAATCAATGCCGTGCTATATTTACCTAATCTCGATTCCTACATTCCCATTTTGTCGTATTACTAAATAACCAACGATCGGATAATTGTTCCACGACTCCGAACCGTTAAATCTCACGATTTCACCGCGATATCGTTGAAAATCATCTAATTATCGAATGCGTATCGTGAAATTGGAAAAACGCGATCCTGCTACGAACGATGTTGGCTATAAATGTAAATGAGGGATAATTAAACCGGAAATTATTGCATAAACATCGCGTACCATCCGTTTCGAACGCGCTTCGCGTTCAATAAATTGTTTTGCTGTTAGAAACTCGGTGGAAAGGCGTAAACCTGGTTGCAACTACGATTAGATTAATACGCAGATGGAGCAACCGGTGCCATAAATTTAGTGTAATGAGTCGACGAAAAATCAAGTAAAACTGTATGATAATTAATGAGAAGGTCGCGTAATCGGTTGTACAAGTTTAATACCGTATGTCGAGTAATTGAAAAAGAGAGAAGTGATTAATGGCAATGGATGTTATGGACATTTTTGCATTTTATGTTTCTAATTTTACAAGCTTTGAAATGTCTGAACTTTTACATTCATAAGTTCCTAAATTATCAATTTATCAAGTTTCCAAATTTTCGAATTTTCAAGTTTTTAAATTTTCAAGCTCTCAAGTTTCTACATTTCAAATTTCATAAATTCCTAAATTTCCAACTTTCCAAATAGAACATTTCCAATTTCACAAATTTCTCAAATTTTTCATGTTTCTGAATTTCTACATTTGCAACTTCATAAATTTTCAAATTTCTAACTTTTTAAATTCACAAACTTTGAAATTTTCAAATTTTAAATTCCCACATTTTCAATATCTCAAAATTCAACATTTCCAGTTTTCCATCTTCGTTTTGAAAATGTCTAAATTGCCAAATTAACAAATTTTTAAATTTCAAATTCCCAAATTTTCAATATTTAAATTTCTAAATTTCTAAATTTCCAAATTTTCGACTCAACAAATTCACAAATTTAAAAATTCCAAATTCACAAATTCCTAAGCTCTCCAATTTCTAAATTCTCCCATTTGTAACATAATAAATTTTCGAATCACCAAATTCACAATTTAAAGCATTCTAAATTATCAATTTTTCAAATGCACAAATTGAAAAATTTCTACATTCTCAAATTCATAAATTATCAAATTTCACAGTCAATTTCCAATTTCGAAATCCGCAAATTTCCTCTATTTGATTCCTAAAACGTGTGAAAATTATTACTATGATATAAAATTGTAGAAATATAAATTAATTTCAACAATAATATATATCCATTGAAAATAGTAGAAATGTTTTTAAAAATCCCCGTTTTTCCATTATTTTATCTCTGTAATCTTCGAATGGCATGCCCGCATTTGTTTCAATTTGTTTTACAGATAAAATATAACGTTAATATTCGCGTCTGTTGACATTCCGGCTGACTAAATCTTGCAATCTCGCATTCCACGATATTGTTCATCGAATCATGTGGGGAATCACACGTTGCGACATACATATGTACTAGCACGTTCACACGCGTACAGTCTACAGCAAATATAAATTCTCTACGTAAAACGTGGCAACTGCGAGGTAAAAACATCTTTTCGTTATAGATTTTTATCAAATTTGTTTAAAGATGAACATTTGCGAATTGTTTCAGAATTTGGGGATGTAGGGAGTTACTGATGTAGGGAGGTGAAAATTTAGGAATTTGGGAATTGGGAATTTGGGAATGTAGGGAGTTACAAATGTAGAAAGTTGAAAATTTAGCAATTTGGGAATTTGGGAATTTAGAAATTTAGAATTTTAGAATTTTAGAATTTTAGAATTTCAGAATTCTAGAAATTTAGAATTTTTGAATTTTCTGATATGAGAATTTAAGAACTTTACGAAATGGAGATCTAGGGAGTTACAGATGCAGAGAGATGATAATCTAGGGATTTGGGAATTTTAGAACTTAAGAATTTATAGGTGTGAGAATTTGGAAATTTGACGAAATAGGAATTTGGGTATTTAGAAATTTGAAGATCTAGGGAGTTGTAGGTGTAGAGAGATGATAATCTAGGGATTTGAGAATTGTAGAACTTAAGGATTTATAGGTGTGAGAATTTAGAAATTTGACGAAATAGGAATTTGAGTATTTAGAAATTTGGAGATCTAAGGTGAAGTCTAGGTATTTGGTTGAGTAGCAATTTGGGGACTTATAAATTTGGAGAAAGAGGTATTTATGTATCCTGGGATTAGAGGATGTAAGAATATTATAAGTTAGAGATTTGGGGATATAAAAATTTGAGAAATTGAAATTTCGAAATTTGGAAACTAGAAAATTTGGAAATTAAAAGATTTGAAAATATGGAAAACGTAAAAATTTTGTAATTAAAAAATTGTAAAATATGAAAAATGTTATAATTAGAAAACTAGAAAATTCGAAAATCTGAAAACCTAAAAACTTGAAAATCCCCAAACGAAAGACAAGAATTTTCGAATTTACATAGACATCCTTATCCAGTAGAAATCCACATTGTTCCCGAGTGTACCAACGTATGTGAATTAATAAACGAAATGTTTCCAAAAGTACACTGCAGACTCAGAGCCGTGTCAATAAATTACAGAAACACCTGCACCGCAGCACGCGTTGTACTAAATTAAAAATCATTTCGTACCGAAATGTCATCACTACCGAGAAAGAGCTACGTGAACGAAAAATTGAATAAATATCCCTGAAAAAACACAGCTACCCTCCTGTTGACACGATGTTATCACAGGGCCGAATGTGTGCGGCTGTCATTCATTCGTCGACAAAAGACGAAACATTTATTATCGTTGCTGTAATATTAAACTGCGCATGGTTTTGTTCTTGCAAACAATGCAACGAATACGAGGGAACGCGTAGGTGGTGAACGATACGTGGGTTGCATAGAAAAGATCTGTGCTACGGTAATTCGAATCCTGTAATGCAACGTGCATTTAATATCGCGCATAGCATTGCAAGTTCATGTGAAAATTTTCAGTTAAGATCGTTTTGATCGGCTATCGCTTTGACGCTTTCGAGTATCCCTACAATATCAACATAAAATCCTTTCAGTCAGTAATTTCATTCGCGATAAATTGAGGATACGATTATCATGATATTAAATCCACAAATTCTAAGTCTCAAATTTTCAAATGCTTAAATTCTCAAACTCTCAAATCTAGAAATCCTTAAACTGCTCAACCCACTCCAACTACTGAAACTAGTCAAACTACTCTGACTATTAAAAGTACTTCAACTACTCAAACTACTCAAACTACTCAACCTAGTCCAACTACTCGAACTAGTCAAACTAGTGAAACTACTTCAACTACTCAAACTACTCAAGCTACTCTACCTACTCAAATTACTCAAACTACTCTAACTACTCAAACTACTCAAGCTACTCCACCTACTCAAATTACTCAAACTACTCAAACTACTCAAGCTACTCCATCTACTCAAATTACTCAAGCTACTCCAACTACTCAACCTACTCTAACTACTTAAACTGCTGAACCTGCTCCAACTACTCAAACTAGTCAAGCTACTCTAACTACTCCAACTATTAAAACTACTCAAACTACTCAAACTACTCGAACTATTCAAGCCATTCCACCTACTCAAATTACTCAAGCTACTCCAACTACTCAAACTACTCAACCTACTCCAACTACTTAAACTAGTCAAACTAGTGAAACTACTCCAAACTACTCCAACCACTCAAACTACTTAAATTACTACAACTACTCAAACTATTCAAGCTACTCTAACTACTCAAACTCTTAAACTCTACAACTCTCAAACTCTCAAACTCTCAAAATTTTTTAATTCTCAAACTGTCACACTCTCAACTCTGTTTCTATACATTTAACAAAATCATCTGCATGTATTCTGTGATGTGAAATGGTTTTCATTGAAATTAGCGAAAAATCGAATTTGTTTGATTTTGTATTGAGATCATTTCAAATGCAACAATCTAATGATTAAAACAGAAATTGCTTTTAATTGTGATTTACAGTCCTGATATGATTAATTAATTGCGAAGTGTGGGTTTCGACATTATGAACGAAGGTTTCGTTAAAATTTTGTTCAATTCCCGAATTGTTTTAATTTGTATTATTTCGGAGGGAAATTTAATTTGTATCGTTTCAGAGCGGCATTTATTTTGTGTTATTTTAAAAAGAAATTTAATTTGTACGCTTTTAAAAAGAAATTTAATTTGTGCTACTTTAGAACGGAATTTCATTTATGTCGTTCTTGAAACGTTATTACTTTTTAAATTTAATAAAAAATGAGACCGTTAACTAAATAACTTTTTGACTCATAATTAAACTTTAATTTTTTATTCAAACTTATGAAATTACAGATGAAAATTTATTTTAATAAAAGATTTATTTTCTGTCCTCAATTGCAACTTTCTTCAATTAAGAATAAAAATCCAATAGTTAATTCAATCGCTCATCAAAGATCTGATATAAGTGAAACATTAACTTGAATGCCTGATTAAAATTTCTCAAAACTGGTTAGGTTTTAATTGGTTAAATGTTAAAGTAAACAGACTAGGTTCTAATCAATGTTAATTATAAAACGTTTTGAACAGCACTAATTCTTATTTATAATTTCATAAAAAATATATTAATTCAATTGCACGAAGTTTATGAATAAAACGGCACTTATACAATGTTTAGTGTTATTGCAAATTTTATTAGAAAAAATTATTCCCATAATAAGTCATTTGATAGAGTATTTGATAATGTATTATAAACGTGTCATTATGTATCATTTATAGTAATGTATGATAATGTATTATTCACAGTATAAACGCATCTAATGCATCGTTAGTACTAATAGTTTTAATATATAAGAGAGTACCGTGCATAGTATAAACGTATCATAATGTATCACTTATAATAATGTATGATAACGTATCATTCACAGTACAAACGTATCTAATACACCATTAATAATAATAATAATATTTAATAACGTATCCTTCACAGTATAAACGTATCATAATGTATCATTTATAATACAGTCCCTGATCAGCGAATTAGGACCACTATCAATTTTCAGCATTTTTCACGTATTCCGTAAAATTAAAAGGCATGTTCAAATTGTAATGATATTTATTAGCTACTAACATAACTACTACTGTACATAACATTATTAACACGTGTTAATATCTTGTATTTCCACCCTTTGCTTTGGTCACAGCTTCCGGCATGCTCTGTATACATCATATGCTTTATATCTTCATTATTTTCCCAAATATCTGTAATTCTTTTCAACTCAGATAACGTGGTTGGAGAGTTGTAAACTAGTCTTTTGAGGCTCCAGACATTTTCTATTCACCAAATTTCACCTCACGCTATCGATACTCGAGCCTAACGTAAACGCACGGCCCTTAATCACTCACCACACAATTTATTATCACGATAGTAACAAATTGCTATGTTTATATCGTTATCAACGTATTTAGTAATAATTTTCATGACCTAAGACAATTTTCCATATGACATAATTATAGCCATAAAAGTGAAATTTTCGTACGTGGTCCTAATTCGATGACCAGGGAATGTATGATAATACATCACTCACATGATGAACGTCTCTCCTGCTACTGTTATAATAATATCTATTCACGCTATAAACGAATTCCAACGAATCATTTATAGTATATAACTGTACAATAAATAACCCATTAGATAATATATCATTTACAAAATAAACACCATATCTGAATAAACAAGAAGCATAAATCAACGCGTTTTAAAAGTCGCGAATCGGGAATATTAATTAATCCGTATCGAAGTTCCTCATATCAATGGAACTTTTATCAGCATCTCGTGTAGTATCGTCGAAAGAAAGTCGCTCGTAAAGGTTAGTACTCTTGTAATCGTAGAAAACTGGTTTCCTGTCTAAACGAAGGTACGATAGCGTTCAATCAACCACAACCGTTAAGCCACCGAGCAGACAGAAAATGCTTCTCTTTTCTGCCTTAACGAGAAAAACTATTAGAGACGTTTTACTCTCATGAAATTTCATTTAGCGCGACCTTTTACAACAAACTTGAAAACAAACTGCTCACACTTTCCACAGTTTTTGTCGCGAGAAAAATAATATCGAGTGCATTTCCCAGAAGCCGCCATTTTCCGAGCATTTTAGAGTACGACGTTAAAAACACTTTTCAACGACGATTAATTGCTTTTTAGGGTACTGTGTGTTGGATTATTTTCTTTTGGAGGTTTTTTGGTTATATTTCACAAACATTTTTAGATAATAATTGGTTGTTAGTGCAACATGTGTTAGGTTAGGTTGGGAAGAATTTTCTTTCAAGCATTTTTGGTTGTATCTCAAAAAATTAAATAAACAAGATCAAATTTTATGTAATCTAAGTAATTTTACAAATTACAATTTTTATCTTTAATAGCTCTGGACACAAAAAATTGTTCCTCTTACCTCAATGATTCTGTTAAAAACTTTTAACATAAAAATTTAATTTTAGTGAATTTTATTCAATTTTGTCAAATTAAAAATTATTAAATTTGATTAAGTATAGGTATACATTATATTTAATTATACAAATAATTCCATTAGAAAATGATACACAAAAATTTCACTTTATTAAATTCTATCAAATTAAAAGTTATTAGATTTTACTAAATTGAAAATTATTAAATTTCAAATGTAGGTACACTATTATATCTAATTATACAAATGTAATATTCTTATACAAGAAGCTAATCTACTCAATTATCGATTTATCTGAAGAATGCGCATAATTGGCCTGAAAAACAAACCGTGCAATCGATAATCGGTGAAA
This sequence comes from Megachile willughbiella, assembly GCA_945859595.2. NCBI lineage: Eukaryota > Metazoa > Arthropoda > Insecta > Hymenoptera > Megachilidae > Megachile > Megachile willughbiella. Next base: position 9,622,702 of record OX243803.1, on the reverse strand, counting down.
CCGTAAAAGTCATCAAGCAAGTAATTAAAGCGAGTTTTAAAATATCCCTTTCAAATACTCTGCATATAAATTCTGTCATTTTTTTCCAAAACAGTGTGTTTATATTGAAACTTAAAATGAACGTTTAAAAAAAGAGTACTGTTATCATTTTTCATAAAAAATGTATACATATGTATAAGAACGCAGATAGGAATTTTTGATTGAAATTCTATGGAAAGTTTTAAATAACCTCTGTATTGTCATTTTCAATTTACCGGAAAACAAATTAATCCTGCATCAAAAGGGATGGAATAAACAAAAGTTTATATGAGAAAGTTCGCTTGGTCGTTTTAAAACAAAGTTATAAAATAAAATAGTGAGCGAGTTTCATGAGTACTGCTTTGTCTCGCTCGCGCTTTGTCGCGTTAATATCTTTTAATTCAATTTTGAATACAAAGAACTTATGATATATTTTAATAAAGTTCGTAATACCTATAATATTATTTACGATGTCTCATTGCTCATTTTATGTCTATAAAAACACTTTTCAAGGTGGTTAGAACAAGTCAATTGTTTTAAAATCTAGCGTGAAAATTTATTTAAAGAATATGCTTATTGTGTACTAAAATTTATTATTTTGTATTATTATTTTAACTTATTTCATATTTCCAATTTCTTAAATTCTTAAACTCTCAAATTTCCAATCCTCAAATACATAAACTATTAATCTCACGAACTCTCAAATGCTCAAATTCCCAAATTTACAAATTGCCAAATCCTAAAACTCTCAAACTTTTGAATTTCCAAATCCTCCAATACACAAACTCTCAAACTTTCAAATTCTCAACCTCTCAAATTTTTAAATTTCCAAATTTTCAGACTCTTAACCTCTGGAACTCTCAAATTCCCAAATCCTCAAGTTTTTTAATTTTTTAATTCCTGAACTTACAAATTCCCAACTTTCCAATTTCCAAATTCCAAAATCCTCAAATCCCACATTGTCAAGTCTGCGAATATTGGCATTTCCAAATTCCCAAATTCCTAAATTTTTAAATCACCAAATCCTCATGTCGTCACACCTTCAAATTATCAAATCAAATTTGCACATTTTCAAACCCATCACTACCTGAATCTCCAAATTTTCTAATTTTTAAATTCCTAAATTTCCAAATTTCCAAATTCAAAATTTCTCTAATTTCCAAATCCCTAAATTCCTAAATTTCCAAATTCCCAAATTCCTAAATTTTAAAATCACCAAATCCTCATGTCGTCAAACCTTCAAATTATCAAATCAAATTTGCACATTTTCAAACCCATCACTACCTGAATCTCAAAATTTTCTAATTTTTAAATTCCCAAATTCCCAAATTTCCAAATTCGGAAATTCTTTTATTCCCAAATCCCTAACTTCCCAAATTCCTAAATTTTTAAATTACCAAATCCTCATATTGTTAACTCCCCAAATCATCAAATCAAATTTGCACATTTTCAAACCCATCACTACCTGAATCTCCAAATTTCTATATTTCCAAATTCGGAAATTCTCTAATTCTTAAAATAACTTCCTAAATTTCCAAATTCCCAAATCTCCAAGTATCCATACATCCAGATATTATCTAAATTTCCGAATGAAAATATACCGAAACCAATGCAAATGCCCCCCATTCATCGAACTTCAACGACGGTACTGCAGCAAACACAAGCACACTTTTTATCAACGTGTTTGTACATATGTGTACATAACTGTCGAAAGTGGCACACGATTCCTGTACTGGAATAGAGTAGTAGCTGCTAAACGGTAACGCAGTAAAATATAATACAACACGACGGTGTTGCAGCGATGGGGATGGGATATCGATTATAGCCATTCTTAATAGACACAGTTACGAAATTCTAAGCTCGTTACTTCATATACGTTCATGTCTATAAAATCCGTGTACAGGACTACAATACGCATTAGTATGGCTAGATGGAGAAAGTGAAATCTAAATGGTATCCGATTTGAAAGCTAAAGTATTAATCATCGGACAAGTACACTGTGAAAGGTAATTAGAAAACGTGACAATTAAATGATTTTACCGTTCGTTCCAATGAAATATTGTATCTTGGAAGTTGTACACGAAGTTGAGATATTGTATACGATTTAATAAAGATTCATGAGAAATTACATACAATATGTACCTATACGTAAATATTATGTATAAAGTATTCAATACATACATTAACATGCACAAAATATACAAGAATGTACATTAAATGAAAGATATATTTATATAAATACTTGATGTAATATGAGCAATATTACGTGCAACAAATTTAATCAAGTTTCATCTGAAATTAAATCTTAAAATGAAGATTCTATGGCTGGTGTTATACCAGTATTTGAGGCGGGAAATTCAAACCGTCCAAATGTACTCCATCTTGTAATGTGCATCGATCTTTATTATAAACGAATAAACACCCTCAATTCAACAATTCCATAGATTTTTTAGTTGAAAATGCTACATCTACTGAAAAAGATTGCAAAGCAAGTGAAATACGGAAAATATTTGTGGCGGTAAATTCAAACCGTCCATCTTCTAACATGCTTTGCTCTCCTTCATAAATGAATAGCCTACAGTTTAATAATTATTGTGTATACTGGCTACTTGAAAGTACACGTCTAATGGAAAAAAAGATTGCAAAACAACTAAAAGATATTGTACCAGTACAGAAGATATTTAAGGCGGTAAATTCAAACCGTCCAAACTCCATCTTCTAACTCTGATCTCTATCATAAATGAATAAACACCTGCAGTTTAACGCTTACATATACTGGTTAGTTGAAAGTGTTACACGTCTAATGAAAAAAAGATTGCAAAGCAACTAGAAGGTAAGCACGCATAAAAGCGACCGGAATAGCGTGTAGAGGGTCGAGGTGAGTCGAGTCGAAAGGACTTCCGGCGTTCGCCACCCGGAACACGAAACTCGCTCGAGCGAAAACGTAAGCTAGCTGAGAAGAAGAACAGAGAAGTCGGTAAAAGTCGAAACCGGCTACGTGGCAGCTCGAAACGATCAAGTGACCGTGCAATCTTTGCCAAGGGGTCAACCTTTCTATAGAATGTCTTCAATTATGCCAGGAATCGTTTCCGTGAATGGCTTCTTCGATACCTTTAACAGCACAATCGTACGATTTTCTATTTGCGACAACGGAATTCACCTGAGACAAGTTTTGCACGATTATCCAACCTTCTCGGTCCTGAAAGTTCCTCCATCCTGCTTTTTCACGGTGCTCTACGGGGAACTAGAAGCGAGGGAAAGTCGAGAATTGACCTTAATCGATGATAGCAATTTCCTCTCGCGACAGATTTATTCTATTTCGAACGATCGATCAGCTTTCACCATTATTATTTTATGAAAATGTTGTATGTTTTGAACAGCGCCAAATCTCAAAATTTCATGAATATATAAATATCGTAATTGTTTGCATTCTTTTGAATCTTAACGAATTTTGATGAAGTATGTTTATGGTACCACTCCAAACACCATGGTTCTGTAAGATCTTAAAAATGATTATATTTCATATTTTCATAATCGTTTCAATTCCCCCACTAATATTAATAACAACAAAATAACAAGAATTAATTTAAACGGAGTACAAATTACCAAATTTCGCGAATATTATAAATATCGTAATTGTTTGCATTCTTTTGAATCTTAACGAATTTTGATGAAGTATGTTTATGGTACCACTCCAAACACCATGGTTCTGTAAGATCTTAAAAATGATTATATTTCATATTTTCATAATCGCTTCAATTCCCCCACTAATATTAATAATAACAAAATAACAAGAATTAATTTAAACGGAGTACAAATTTCAACGGAGATGAACGTGAATGAAAATCAGAAATGAGTGTATGTTTTGAACACAAATGGGTACTCCAGCGGAGTTAAACAAAGAAAACAATCGAAGATACTTGTATTGGCACAGAGAGATGTTACTAACGAACAAGTCTTTTGTCACACAGGAAATTGTTTCACAAAAAGGTTCTAGAGTCCTCTTTGATGGTCGCACGTGGCTACAAAGGAACGTAAACTTTTTGGGTAACGAGGAGGATTTCGTACCATGTTTCTAGTTTTCGACTGCTTTGTTACAAATATTTATCTGTTCTACGAATAGCCCCGTCAGACTTGCGACTCGCAATGCAACTTTGATGCGAGCACGTGGTGTTGCCTCGAATTTAATACTTGTACGCGATCTACAATCTGTTCTTCGTTGGACCATGTTATTTAGCATCCATTTCTTATTTGCATTGATAGTGCGTTGCATAAATATACCAATTCTAATATTTTCAGTAGTCTGAGCTTTTGGTAGGAAATTGTGGTCAGTATTCCTCAGATACTGATTCGTAATGTGTAAAGAATAAATTGTGTAAAACAAAATTGACGCATTACCGAAAATAGTTGAGGTAAATAAAATCTGATTTTCGGGCGTTTTATAAATATACCAATCCTGGCATATTCTCCTTATTTTGGTAAATCGAGCTTCGACGATAAAAGATTCATTGCGTTACCATTTGTTTCAATTTACATTCATAAGATTTGTTTATAAAGGTTAGGAAGTGCCTCGAGAAAAGAACCTGAGAGAGAAAAAGTCATGATCGATTCTTTTCGCATTGAAGGCAAAGGTTATGGCGATATTGCAAAACAAATAGGTCGTTCAATAAGCTGTTGCCGATTATGTTAGGAAAACACGTAATCACGAGAAGAAACGTTTAGATCGCCCCTTAAAAGTGTTTCCTGAAGATAAACGTAAAATTCTACGATCACCTTCTATCTCGACAATGTCATTGGTTCAACTGCGAGATTGCAAATTAAATGTTACAAAAACCATTCATGGAACTTATTGTAACATCTCCGCACATTATTAGAGCGAAAATGACACACGAAAAACGAAGATAAATCAGCGAGACTCGTTCGCTGAAGCAAACATGCACATTGCGAAAATATTAGTAAAAATATTTATTTTATGAGCAACGTTTTGTAGTTACAATTTGTTTTCTGTAGGATATTTAGTGACGAGAAAAAATTCGATCTAGTTGGACCAGATGGTCTTAATTCGTTTGTCATGACATACGAAAAGATATGAAATAATTCGAAGCTTCGGTGGTGGCTTGGTTATGGTGTTTCTCTGTTCATGGAAAAACCACAGAATTTCCTACAATGAACGGTAATAATTAAATTGATACATTAGAAAATTATTTAAAACCCCATTGCTTAGAATTCCAGAACGAAAATTCAATTTTCATGCAGGATAATTGGTTCATAAATCTGCACGTATATTATGATTGCTAAAAGTAACATTCCGTTATTAGATTAACCTGCACGTTCTTCTAACGTTAATCCCATAAAAAATTAGTAGAGAATATTGGAAAAAACTAATTTTATTATAAAATGAAATATTCGGGCTAGGAATGATTAAACTATTAATAATACGATTTATAAAATAGCTTGAAGGAGGCTTGTGCTTTCTACATACGCTTCATTCGAAAGAAGACCAGGACTGAAAATATAAATGAAGGATTTCGATGATACTCTTTTATTCTAAGGGTATCCTCTTTTACTCGTTCATCAAAGGAAACCCAAGTTGAACCCGTGTTCTACAACGTACATATGTAACAGCAGTAAAAACTACTAGTGGCAGAACGATGTCCAATTTCACGTGGCTTCTGAGCCTGCCCTTCCTTCTACTTGTGCGCTCATCCACGGCTTAAGTGGATTACACCGACGTAGAAAGATGATAGTGCTTCCTGGGATTATGCTAGCTCCAATGCCTTTTCCGGATTCGTTTCACATACTTCTTTTCCTGGATGTCCTCTCTCACGCTCGCATCACGCAACTTGTACACGTCGACGACTTATCTTTCCCTGACCACTTTTCTACGTTTTCCTGATCGTTTCCTGAGGATTTCTCGGATTTCGCAGATTTCGCGTCACTGTCCTGACGGCTGATCCTCCGGGAATAAAAGAATGGAAATTTGCACCGGGAAAGACTTTTAACTTTCTACGACAGTGGAGGTCATTTTTAAATAATGTTAAGTTAGTCGCCCCAAGAGTTATTTTGAACGTCTAGGATATGGAGTTAGGAATTATCAAATTTAGTAAGGTGGTAGTTTGTTGAGTTACAAATTAAGTTACTGGAAATTTGGTAGTTTGTCAAGTTAGAAATTAAGACAATAAAAATTGGGTAATTAGATAATTTGAGGATTTGCAAATTTGGAAGATTACGGAAAGATCAGAGGAAGATTAAAGATCAAAGAATTTGTGAACTTCGAGATTTAGAAATTGTGAAATGTACAAATGTACAAATCTAAATATATAAGAGCCAAAAAAAAAAATAAGAAAAACATAATAATTCTAAGTTTGGGATATAAAAATTTCAGACTTTGTGAATTTCGAGACAGAAATTTGTAAATGTAAAAATGAGCAAATCTAAAAATATAAAAATCCAACAAAAGAAATAAGAAAAACAAGTATTTCAAATGTAGAAATATAAAAATTTGCTCAGACTAGACAAAAACTAAACAGTTTGAAGATTTATTAATATTGAAATGTTAAGAACGCAGAAATTTCAGGTTTTCAAATATTCCGATTAAGGAACCGGCAGCCATCAGTGGTTCTAAGAACATAATTAATCGTCCGTCGCGTCAGGAATTTGTAATTTTCTCGGCTATGCAATTCCCCTGTAAAGATCTCAAAACACGGTTTTCTTCTTTGATATCGCTAATGAAACGTCCTGGAATGTTCACACCGTTTCCAGTAACAATTTTATTGTACTTTTTGCGTTCCTTCGTCTTTCTGTTTTCTCGTAAACTCAGCATTTACGATGCTCTTAAATCGATAAATGGCTGCATCGTTTGCACGAGACACGCTTTCGTTTCGTTTTTAATCATCCTTCAATGTATCCCTTCTTTTTTCATTAATTGTTTTCATTGAATTCACGATTGTGTAATGCAGATAGGTATTCAACAGGTTTTTTGTCTCGCTAAAGTGTCCCCATCACGTTCGACAAACAATTTATTTGCTCGTGAATCATCCTTATGTAATCCATAATCAATGTTTTTATATTCGACACTGTTTGCAATAAATCGAATAATCCTTAAGGTGATTTTCTGTGGAAATTGCATATAAAGATTACGGTATAATACTAGTTTTAGATGTATTCAGTTGCATTGGATCTATTGTGGAGATACATCTAGGGAAATTTTCAAATTCCCAAACTTCTAAATTATAATTGTTAAAATTCCTGAAATCCATAATTTTATAGTTTTATAATTTTCAAATTCTTCAATTCTCAAATTTTCAAGCTCTCTAAGTCAAATTCCCAAATTACCATACTTTCAAACACCACTTTCGAATTTCCAAATTTCAAAGTTTTCAAATGTAACTACTCAAGTTCTGAATTTTCAAATTTTTATATTTAATTTATTAATCTATAAATATTCAAATCTCTAAATTCTTAAGTCCCCAACTTTCTAAGTTCTCAAATTCCTAAATCTCCAATTTCCTAAGACCCCAAATTCCTAAATATTCAAATTCCCAAATCCCTAAACTTTAACATTACCAAATTTCAAAGTCCCCAAAATCCTACATCCCCAAATTCCTAAATCTCCAAATTCCTATATCCCTAAATTCCTAAATCTCCAAATTCCGAAATCCCCAAACTTCTACATTACCAAATTTCTAAGTCCCCAAATTCCTAAATCCCCGAATTCCTAAATCTCCAAATTTCCAAATTCCGAAATCCCGAAAGGAATTTGGGGACTTAGAAAATTCCTACATCCCCAAATTCCTAAATCGCCAAATTCCAAAATCCCCAAACTTCTACATTACCAAATTCCTAAATCCCCGAATTCCTAAATCTCCAAATTCCCAAATCTCCAAATTCTAAGTCCCCAAATTCCTAAATCCCCAAATTCCTATATCCCCAAATTCCTAAATCCCCAAATTTCTAAATCCCCAAATTCCTAAATCCCGGAATTCCTAAATCTTCAAATTTCCAAATCCCCAAATCCCGAAAGGAATTTGGGGACTTAGAAAATTCCTACATCCCCAAATTCCTAAATCTCCAAATTCCAAAATCCCCAAACTTCTACATTACCAAATTCCTAAATCCCCGAATTCCTAAATCTCCAAATTCCCAAATCTCCAAATTCTAAGTCCCCAAATTCCTAAATCCCCAAATTCCTATATCCCCAAATTCCTAAATCCCCAAATTTCTAAATCCCCGAATCCCTAAATCCCCGAATCCCTACATCCCCAGATTCCTATATCCTCTAATTCCTGAATCTCCAAATTCCCAAATCCCGAAATTCTAAGTCCCCAAATTCCTATATCCAAATCCCTATATCCCCAAATTCCTATATCCCCAAATTCCTAAATCTCCAAATTCCCAAATCCCCAAACTTCTACATTACCAAATTTCAAAATCCCCAAATGTCTAACTCCCCAAATTCCAAAATCCCCATTTTCCCGAACTCCCAAATTTCTGAACCCCAAATTCCCTAGGACCCCACATTGTACATAGAGAAACGTAAATTTAACTTCCAAAATTCATTATTGTAGCATTTTATTAAAGTAATTAATTAAAAACCTGTAAATGTATCAACGTATTTCTATCTCTTTCATAGCTTTGAAATGATAGGTTGCTAATGAGGACAACAACCAGGTTCAAGATGGCGACGCATAAATTCCATGTTCGTGATGACTCGAATCTGCAGGATGTCATGTTGATAATAGACGGTGTTTAACGTCGATCGGTGTCATTAGAACGGTTAATCATTAGAACGACACATACGGGGAAATTCAATGTTTTATCCGCTAATTTTTCCGTCAGCTTTTTATTCCACGTTTCGCTTAGAACTGGAATAAGATAAGAGAACGGGAAACAATTTGTGTCGTTTATTTTGAAAGTCGCCTAAGTACATTAATGTTTAAATTGAGATATTTAACGGCGTAGAGTCGCACTTGTTAGCATGTGTCTATTTGCACCTTCCAAAATTCGACCTTATTAAACTTGCGGTATTTATTGCTGTTTAAAAATACCTGACTATTCTTTGGTGAAGTTTATTGAGTGTTGTATTCGTATAAACTTCATTTTTGTAATCATCGAGCCTCGATTTTGCAATCATGGTCGAAACAAGATGGCGGTACACCAAGTGTGGCTCTACGCCATTAAGAGTTTCCGTTTCAATGAAATTAAAAATGTACGTACAGGATAATTTATCACACTCCTAAGGTATACTTAAAAGTATTAAATTTATAATTCCTGTTGAAATAGTAGTAACTATCAAGCAAATAATACATGTCTTCTTACCAAGAATGGACTTAAACCATTTTTAAAATTAACTAGATTTGTCTTAAAATTGGAAACAGCTCAAGTCCATGCAATATTTATATGTCGAAAATTGTGATATACTCTGAATATACTTAGCCATAAAGTATTTGTTATGATAGTTAACATCAAGTTAACCAGAAACTAACAAACGGGCTTAAAATTGTTAAGAATACGGACAAACTTTTAAAATTGTTAAAAATATCGCAAATACTCGTACTTGAAGTCGATATAACTATCGATAAACGAAAGAAAGTTTATTCTCTCTATAAACTTCATCATCGTGATGAGAATTGCTGTTAGCGAATAGTTGTCATTCTATTAATTTAATGTAAATCGTATTACTTTAATAAACTTAAGAGATATATTCGGGTTTATATTCATCTAGTTTATTCTCGATCGTGATCTATTCCTGTGTAGTTCAAATAAAAATAAATAACTCATTTAGTCTTGTTCTTCTAAATGGAACAGTTTGAGATCGCGAGTTAACGGAGATTAAAGAATCTATGTAGCCACTAATGAATTGCAGAAATAAAAAGGTTGAGATAAGTTTAGGTGAATAAATTAAGCGAAATAATTGGATGACTCTTTACTTTCACAGCAAGTACTTTCAGCTCTTTATTTTGATACAGGATGAAAGCAAGTATAACTGTTTCATTTCTTTACGCAAGGAAAATAATTAATATAAGATTGTAGTAATGAAGTTATGTAGCTAGATGAAATAAACATTTTTGTGGCTACGCTAAATTCCCAAATTGTCTGATACTCAAATTTTCCACGTTTCTTTTCAACTTTCTCAAATTTCAAAATTTCCGAATTCCTAACTTTTCAAGTTCCGAAATTACTAAATTTCAAAAATTTCAAAAATTTCAAAAATTTCAAAATTACGAAATTTCCAAATTTCCAAATTGCTATACAATCAAATTACTAAATTTCCAAATACCCAAAATTTCCAAGTTCCCCAAATCCCCAAATGCCCCAAATTCCCCTAATACCGAAATTCTTAATTTCCTAAATAACCAAAATTCCTAAAATTTCCAAAATCACAAAATTCCTAAAATTTCCAAAATCACCAAATTCCCAAAATCCCCAAATTCTCAAACTCTCAAATTCCCCAAATTCACCAGAATCCCCTAAATCCCCAAAATTCCCTAAAATTCCCGAAAATCCCGAAATCACCAAAAATCCCCAAATTCCCTAAAATCCCCAAATTCCCTAAAGTTCCCAAATTCTCTAAAATCCCCAAATTTCCCAAAGTTCACGAATTCCCCAAAATCCCCAAATTCCCCCAAATTTCCCAATATCCTCAAATTCCCTAAAGTTCCCAAATTCCCTAAAATCCCCAAATCCCCAAATCCCCAAACACAAATTCTTAAATTCCCAAAATTTTAAAAATCCCCAAATTCCTAAACTCACAAAGTCTCCAAATTCCCCAAATTCCCAACTTTACCAAAATCCACAAAGTCCTAAAATTACCAAGTTCATAAAATCTCCAAATTCCAAAATTTTCAGTTCCCAAAATTCACAAATTCCTAAAGTTCCATAATTCTAATTTTTTTTAAAACCGACAAAAACCAACATTCCTAACATTTAATCATCATCGAGAGCAACAGTGGCAAATGAAAATTAGTATAAATTAACCAAACCAATATATACAAGCAAGCAATATAAGCAAATAAAATCACATTTAAATAATCACGACTAAAGCCGCGTTCGACTTATATTAAAACTGTAATATGCACCGATACATTTATCACTCCTTCAATTACATAACAGTAAATGGTACAAAGATTCTTAAAGTGGTCACAAACGACACAACCTTAAACCTGTTATCTTTCCGTCTTGATGGCAACACTTTAATCAGAAAATTGCAGATGACTACATTTGCAACGATACGCGATAAATTATGTATCATTCCGCAGATAGCCGAGAAATTTGTTTGCGTATAAAAAACGGTAACGTCGATTGCTACTTGTCACAAACATCCGGACATTTAATCAAGGAGAAGAAATAAAGAAGAGAAACTATAGGCTACCTATTCACATTTCTATCCGTGGCACTTCCCGCAGGAATTTATATCTGCATCGTGATCTTTCGTTTCGTTTTTCATTCGCCCAACCGGATATTACAGGTTACTGTTCCTGGCTATAATGCGATATAAATTATCCTACGGACTTGCGAGCGAAATGTGGACACAGCAAATACGGTAGTCTGGTTTATGTTACTAAAGTATGTACATAGTTTGTTGAATATATGATAGGCGATGCTTATTGCTTTTTTTCAAGACCGTTGAAAAGGAATCTGTAAAAGTATCGCTGATGATACGTGTATTAGCAAGTTTATTTCGTTCGAACGTTCGGTACTTTATTTCATTTTGTCGGATGATGAGATAAATTTAAAAAAAAGTTATGCTTCGCAACTTCAATTTCTGAGAGTGAAAGTTTGAAATCTTTTAATTTTTGAAATAATAACATTGTGAATTTTTTATTTCTAAACCATTAAGTTTGCAAATTTCAGAATTACCTATATAATTATTTTTTTATTAAATTATTTATTAATAAGTTAAAAATTTGAAAATTCTTAAAATTACCAAATATATCACAATTGAACTTCTATATTCTTCAATTACAATATTCCCAAATTTCTATATTTCCAAATCTTAATGTTTTCAGAGCTCTATAATTCCCTGCTCTGTATTTCCCAAATTGCTATATCCCTATATTGCTAAATTCCCAAATTGCTATATCTCCGAATTACTACATCCTCAAATTGCTACATTCTGAAATTGTTATATTCCCAAATTGCTACATTTCCAAATCTCAATATTTTCCGAACTCTATAATTCCCTGCTCTGTATTTCCCAAACTGCTATATCCCTATATTGCTAAATTTCCAAATTGCTATATCTCTGAATTACTACATCCTCAAATTGCTACATTCTGAAATTGTTATATCCCCAAATTGCTACATTTCCAAATCTCAATATTTTCCGAACTCTATAATTCCCTGCTCTGTATTTCCCAAACTGCTATATCCCTATATTGCTAAATTTCCAAATTGCTATATCTCTGAATTACTACATCCTCAAATTGCTACATTCTGAAATTGTTATATCCCCAAATTGCTACATTTCCAAATCTCAATATTTTCAGAGCTCTATAATTCCCTGCTCTGTATTTCCCAAACTGCTATATTCCTATATTGCTAAATTCCCAAATTGCTATATCTCCGAATTACTACATCCTCAAATTGCTACATTCTGAAATTGTTATATCGCCAAATTGCTACATTTCCAAATCTCAATATTTTCAGAGCTCTATAATTCCCTGCTCTGTATTTCCTAAACTGCTATATCCCTATATTGCTAAATTCCCAAATTGCTATATCTCCGAATTACTACATCCTCAAATTGCTATATCCCTAAATTACTATATTACCAAATTGCTACATCTCCATACTGCTATAACCCCACAATACTACAATCCAAAATACTACATATAACTCCAAAATACTACATCCCCAAATTACTTAATCGCTAAATTGCTATATTCCTAATTTGCTATATCCCCAAACTACTATATTTCGAAATCGCAATATCACCAAACTCCTACATCATCCACACATTAATCTTCCCGAATGTCCTATATTCTCAAACTCCTACATCATCCACCATATTAATCTCTGAAACTTCTATGTTTCCAAACTCCTACATCATCAAATCCCCTGATATCCAAGAAATATACAATTTTACAAGAAAGAATGCAATTTCCGGTTAAGCCAGTCGCAGCTGCGTTTCTTTGGTTAACAGTGCTGATCTTATGGCGGGTGCACAATGAATCCGTACGAGTCGTGAAATTCGAAAGTATACGTGCTAGACGTTAGACAGTCGTCGCGGAGATGTCGTAACACAGCGGCTACCACGAGGATGAAGAAATCCCGGCTGGCTTCTAATAAATGTATCGTGTTCCGTTACGGACGAGCCTCTTCACACTGGTAAACGAGAGGCTCGCGGTGATTCTTAGGGAGCGTCTACATTATGCCAGTGCTAGTAGTTTTTCTACTAGGTAACCGAACCTTTGCGTTTCTTGCTTTGATTGTACCACGTCGGTCGTTGGAATAAGAATAATGGTTTCTTTTCAAAATACAGAAATTACTATATTTTCAAATCTTTGGACTCCTCAATCTTTGGTCCTCCAAATCTCTATACTACCAAGTCGCTAAATTCCCGAATTCTCAGGTTCATAAATTTCTAGATCCTGAAATTCACAAATTCCCAGGTTCATAAATTTCTAGATTCTAAAATTTCTACATCCCAAATGTCCGCATCCCCATATTCCTACATCTTCAAATTCCTACGTTCCCAAATCACTAGACCTCCAAATCCTTACATGTCCATATTTCTACATCCACAAATCACTAGATCTATAAAACCTTACACTCCCACATCTTTAGACCCCAAAATCTCTACAAGCCCAAATTCGTTCATCCCCAAATCCCTACATTCCCAAATCTCTAGATCCCCAAACCCCTACATCTGCAAATTTCTAGATCTCCAAACCCCTACATCCCCAAATCTCTAGATCCCTAAATTCATGCATCGCACAATCCCTATATCCACAACTCTCTACACCCCCAAATCCTTACACTCCCACATCTCTAGATCCCAAAATCTCTACAAGTTCAAATTCGTTCATCCCCAAATTTCTAGATCCTCAAATTCCTACATCCCCAAATCTCTGGATTCCTAAACCCCTGGATCCCGAAGTCCCTGCATCTGCAAATCTCTAGATCCCCAACTCCTTACATCCCCAAATCTCTAGATTCCTGAATTCCTGCATATCAAAATCCCTACATCGACAACTCTCTAGACCCCCAAATCCTTACGCTTCCACATCTCTAGCCCCCAAATCTCTACAAACTCAAATTCGTTCACCCCCAAATTTCTAAATCCCCAAATCCCTACATCCCCGAATCTCTAGACCTCGAAATCGCTAAATTCTCGAATCCACAGTTTCTCAAATCCTTACATCCCTCAATACCTAGATTCCCAAATTTCTAAATCCCCAAATCCTTAACTCCCTAAACCTCCAAATCGCTAAGTCTCCAAGTCGCTGAATAGCCAAATCTCTACATCCGCAAATGCCTAGATTCCCAAATTCAAAAATCCTGAAATCTCCAAATATTCCAATCCTTAAACCTGCAAATCGCTAAATGTCCAAGTCGCTGAATAGCCAAATTTCTAAATCCCCAAATCCTTAACTCCCTAAACCTCCAAATCGCTAAGTCTCCAAGTCGCTGAATAGCCAAATCTCTACATCCGCAAATGCCTAGATTCCCAAATTCAAAAATCCTGAAATCTCCAAATATTCCAATCCTTAAACCTGCAAATCGCTAAATGTCCAAGTCGCTGAATAGCCAAATTTCTAAATCCCCAAATCTCTAGATTTGCAAACCTCCAAATTCTGAACTGCTCAAGAATCCCTAAAAGAAAATGGTGTCTTTCCATTCATGTCTTCTGGATCAAACGACAGACAAGGTACAGGCAAAGGAATAAACGTGAAAGTTGGGACTACCTGCTGGCAAGGCACTGGCACCAGTTGCTAGCATAATGTGGACGCTCCCTAACTCCGAGGGGAAGATGGCATAGTCGAGTGAGAGCCAGGTAAAGGCCGTTGCACTCACCAGCTTCGAGACTTTCCTGGGCCCTGGCATAGCGGTACTTATACTCCTCTCTCTCGCTGCACGTACGCGCGGGAACGTACTCGTATGCGCCTGTACAGTCAACGGCAAATCTGCTTTCCCTAGGGGAAAATGGCAACCGTGCAGAGAGGAGACCTTCCACATATTTTGCCCTTCAAATCGTTCAAATCGTTCAGAACTCGAAAGAGGAAAGTCTTCAGAATTTGGGAGAAATAGGTAATGTTGAAGTGTAGGGATATGGAAATCTAGGGATATACGGATTTGGAACTAATATGGAACTCTGGAGACATCATAGTTTGAGGGATATGGAAATCTAGAGATTTGCAATGTGTAATTTGGAGATGTATAGAAATTTGTAAATTTAGGGATATGGTGGCTGCGGAATTTGGGAATTTAGGGATAAGGGAGTCTAAGGGTATAGGGAACTAGGGATATAGGAATTTGCGGAAATAGGGATATGGGAATATGGAGATTTACCAAACTAAGAACTTAGAGATGTAGGAATTTGAGAGTTTGGGGATTTCAAGATTTTCGAATTTGGGATCTAGGGATATGGAAAGCTAATTATATGCGAATTTAGGGATATCAGAAACTAATGATATGGAAATCTAGGGATATGGGAATTTGGGGATATGGGAATTTGGGGATGTGGGAATTTGGGGATATGAGAATTTGGGGATATGGGAATTTGGGGATATGGGAATTTGGGGATATGGGGATATGGGAATTTAGGGATATGGAAATTTGGGGATATGGAAATTTGGGGATTTAGAAATTTGGGGATATGAGAATTTGGGGACTTGAAAATTTGGAAAATTGGAAATTCACAAATTGCAGAATTCGAAAACTTGGAAATTTATAAATTTAAGAATTTGAAAATTTAGAAATTTGAAAACTTGGAAATTTATAAATTTAAGAATTTGAAAATTTAGAAATTAGAAAGCTTGGAAATTTATAAATTTAAGAATTTGAAAATTTAGAAATTTGAAAACTTGGAAATTCACAAATTGCAGAATTCGAAGACTCGAAAATTCACAAATTGCAGAATTCGAAAATTTGGAAATTCGAAAATACGAAAATTTGAAAATATTAACATAGCGAAACTGAAGAATTCAAGAATCCGAAAACGCAAAATCAATAACGTGAAAGTACAAAAATTTGTAAATGAAAAAAATTCAGGTTCACATATACATACATACATGCTTATCGAAAGGGAAGCTACGTTGCGCCGAAGTGTACACGTCAGGATGGCATACTTGTTCCTCCATTATTAATAGTAATGGTGTGTTACGTTGCGACACATTGTGTCGCTTCAGAAATCGACAATGACACATCAATTTAGCCTGGCAGCAGAATGCGACGCACACGATACTGCTTTTCACGGACATCACCGCGAGATAAAATTGTTCAAGGGACTCCTTTCTGCGTGAATACTATGGCGAAAATTATGGAGGCACGAAATCATGGACACTATTAATCTTGTTCCAACGCCAGATGTATGCAATGACAATCTCTTAGAAAGATAGAACAAGTAATGTGGTTAGACGTATTTCAGGTTAACTCGTCGAGAATGTAGGATAACTTGTGGTGTAAGTTCAAGGCAGATCAGGTATTCTCAGATGGATATCTTTTTTCTCAGATTATAAGCACACCTCACGATCTTGGATACACCGATTCCATTAAAACTTTGCAGGGTTATGAATGACCTTCGAAGTAATAATTTTGCAAAATCGTAGCGCGCAATTCTGCAGAATAACGGAGAAATTTATGTTCGAAGTTCTTGTAATTTCTATTTAAGTGTCGTTTGGAATTGAGATTTAGTCTGATGGAGAGGCAAATTGACATTTTTAGGTTTGTGTTTTCTAGTTACCATATTCTTCATTTTCTAATTTTCAAACTTTCCTATTTTCTAATTTGCTAATTCTTACGTTCTAAAACTTTCAAATTTTCGAGTTCTCAAATTTAAACACTCTGAAATTTCCAAAATTTCAAATTTCCAAATTCTCAAATTTCCAAATACTCAAATTTCCTAATTCTCAAATTTCCAAATACTCAAATTTCCAAATTCTCAAATTTCCAGATACTCAAATTCCCTAATTCTCAAATTTCCAAATTCTCAAATTCCCAAATACTCAAACTTCCTAATTCTCAAATTTCCAAATACTCAAATTTCCTAATTCTCAAATTTCCAAATACTCAAATTTCCAAATTCTCAAATTTCCAGATACTCAAATTCCCTAATTCTCAAATTTCCAAATTCTCAAATTCCCAAATACTCAAACTTCCTAATTCTCAAATTTCCAAATACTCAAATTTCCTAATTCTCAAATTTCCAAATACTCAAATTTCCAAATTCTCAAATTTCCAGATACTCAAATTCCCTAATTCTCAAATTTCCAAATTCTCAAATTCCCAAATACTCAAACTTCCTAATTCTCAAATTTCCAAATTCTCAAATTTCCTAATTCTCAAATTTCCAAATACTCAAATTTCCAAATTCTCAAATTTCCAGATACTCAAATTCCCTAATTCTCAAATTTCCAAATTCTCAAATTTCCAAATTCTCAAGTTTCCAAATACTCAAATTTCCAAATACTCAAATTTCCAGATACTCAAATTCCCTAATTCTCAAATTTCCAAATACTCAAATTCCCAAATACTCAAATTTCCTAATTCTCAAATTTCCAAATTCTCAAATTCCCTAATTCTCAAATTTCCAAACTTTTAAATGTCAAAATACTCAAATTTCCAAATTCACCTATACTCAAACTGAAACTAAACTATAAAAATAAGTAACTGAATAACGCTACATGAATCAACTTACACAACGACTTTTTACCGCCACGAGAGTCAACATACATCTTTATGAAAACTTGTAAGAACTTTTCATAATTTACAAGAAGGAGACTATGATCCGTCATTTGTACGGGTTTCGTAAATCTAGTGTTAGTCCATGAATAAACTCCTCTTGGTTGTTTTTCCACGTTTACGATCGCTTTACGTTATGCCCGTTCATCTTTCCTAACCGGTCTTCCATCCTCTACTTCCACCATTCTACGCGATCTTTCATCGAATCCATTAACCTACTTCGACCAGTTCTTACACCAGTTCTGTCTGCTTCCCGCAATGATCGAATAGCACCCTCCACATACGTAATCCTGATCACCTCGCCACGCTAACTAACGGAGACACGGTGTGAACGTTGATCCTCTTTGTATTCTCACTTTCCACGATGCAAGTTGCGATCTGGATCGCAAAATCAACCATCGACATAACAAGTTATGTAGAAAACTTGTTGTCGGATTTTTGTGAGTATTATGAATACTCAGGATGTATGAATATTATGAATACACAGGATGCATGAATATTATCAGTATTATGAATACACAGGATGTGTGAATATTATCAGTATTATGAATTCTGAAGATGTATGAATATTACAGTCCCTGGCCATCGAATTAGGACCACATACGAAAATTCCACTTTTATGCCTATAACATTATGTCATATGGAAAATTGACTTAGGTCATGCAAAATTATTACTAAATACGTTGATAACGATATAAACATAGCAATTTGTTACTATCGTGATAATAAATTGTGTGGTGAGTGATTAAGGGTCGTGCGTTTACGTTAGGCTCGAGTATCGATAGCGTGAGGTGTAATTTGGTGAATAGAAAATGTCTGGAGCCTCAAAAGACTAGTTTACAACTCTCCAACCACGTTATCTGAGTTGAAAAGAATTACAGATATTTGGGAAAATAATGAAGATATAAAGCGTATGATGTATACAGAGCATGTCGGAAGCTGCGACCAAAGCAAAGGGTGGAAATACAAGATATTAACACGTGTTAATAATGTTATGTACAGTAGTAGTTATGTTAGTAGCTAATAAATATCATTACAATTTGAACAGGCCTTTTAATTTTAGGTAAAACGTAAAAAATGCTGAAAAATAGTGGTCCTAATTCAACGGCTAGGGACTGTATTAATACTCAGGTTGTATGAATATTTATCAGTATTATGAATTTTCAAGATGTAAAAATTATCCTCAGAAATTTCTTTGAGATATGATCTTTTGCGAATTTAACAGTAAACTGGCGTATAATGTACGCTCATTTTATCCCTTAATGGTCACACTGGGTACGAAACAACCCCAGACCATTTAGCTTCTGAAAATCTGGATAAATACCATTTTTGAAACTCCGATATTTTTACAAATTTTTTTCCTCAAACTATAATATCTCAAAAGTGTTCAGTTAAGGTTTTAGCTCTTTATATTAAAATCTAAAGTTTTCTGTGAAATTATTTTTTCAATTTTTTCACGTTTCTGAATTTCTTTTCATATTCAACGTTTACATTCGCTAAAATCAGCTGTGAAGTATGTTAAAATAACTTTCAAAGATTATTTATCATTTTTTTTATGTTAAAATGAGTAGTTTCTTTGTAGGAGACATTTTTAGTGGGGTCTTAACCAGTGTGCCAGGTTATTCTGACGAAATCATTAAGGATTAAAATTAAGACATAAATTAACATTAATTTTTCATCTCGATGAAAACACATATTTAAAGAAAGTTTTAACAAATTTTGTAACGCAAATTTGTAAAATGTTCATATGATGGTTTTTGGTCGTATCAGTGTTAAAGTAACGCCTCCAGTTACTCGTATCCTGATCACTAATGAATACTTCAATTACTCGTATCATTATCAGCAGTGATTAATCGTAATGAATTGCGAACTGAAGACCATTGATGTTATCGTATATAATGTATCATTAAATTTTGTTATGTTGAAGATTATTAATGTTACAGTTACTCGATACTGAAATTTTTGTTAATGTTATAATTTCGTAATGCTCAAATTCATTAATCTTGTTTCTTAATATTGAAGTTCATTAATCTTATAGTTTCTTAATTTCACAGTTGATTAGTTTCATAGAATTTTAATACTGACGTTAATTAATTTTATAGAATTTTAATATTGTAGTTCATTTATATTATTGTTCCTTAAGTTTATTAATATTGCAGCCTCTTAAAATTGAATTTTATTAATATCATTGATCCCTAACGTTGAACTTTATTAATCTTAAACTTAACAGAAAAATTTATTAATAATATAGTTAAAATTTATTAACATTCTAAACTTCTTAAGGAATACTTTTAAGGTTAGAAAAAGATTTAACTTTTCAATGTAATTAGATTTCACTTACTTCAAATCAGTAACAGTTACACAAATAAATACTGAAAACAATTTGTTTCAAATATCTCATAATGTAAAATAAAGGTGATTAAATTAATTTACATATATTACAATATAATGTACTTATAATTTACGTATATTATAACATATTTATAATTTATAATATATCAATTAAAAATGACAATAATGTCCACAAATATTACCTCCTCAATCCATAAAACCATCATACATAAAAATACCCTTAAGAACATTAAAAAAAAGTTTCTTTACCTGCTTTCATCGACGTGAGAAGATTTTAACAAGAACTTTCACGGTTGATGTATTAAATAGGACTTGTTAAAAAGATCCGCAGCTTTTTTGGCTCCCCGAATGAAATGCTTTCCTGGGAACTCGGCTATCTTTAACCTCGAAAGGAAAAGGAAATGCGCATGGCCTCGTTATCGAGACGTAAAAATTAACGTTATACCATGGGGATAGGAAGGAAAAATGTGGATGGTAAAGTGGAGCTTATCACCCCCCATCGGGTACCTTTCCGGTAGCTCCCGTTTCTCAGGTTCTGATTATCATTTTTGTTACACGCAGCCGAGAATTTCATGCCGGTGGATCCTCGTCACGTTACATGGTTCGCGAGTGTGCGAGTAATGTAATAGTATCCAAACACCTGCGAAGCTGCCACTCTCTACTGGCCAACGACTGTGTACAGTGTACAGTCAACAGCAAATATGATTTCCTTGGGGGAAAGTTTGATAACGGAGGGTGGAGATGCCCGTTGCTCGTTCATTTTTATGTGGAAGATGGAGAAGAATTCAGAAATTTAGGAAATTAAGAATTTAGAAATTTAGAAATTTAGAAGTTTGGAAATTTAGAAATTTAGAAATTTATAAAAATTTCAGAATTTCGAGATTTGAGGATTTGGGGATATAGGGATTGAAAAACGGGGATTCTGGGGAATTTGGAAGTTAAGGAACAGGAGATTTGAGAATTTAGGAAATTTTGCGATTTGGGGATTTTTTCAATTTAGGAACTCGGAATTTTAGAAATTTGAGAATTTTGGGATTTAGGAATTTAGGGATTTAGGAATTTAGAAACGGGGGTTTGGGGAATTTGGAAGTTAAGGAACAGGAGATCTGAGAATCTAGGAAATATTACGATTTGGGGATTTTTTCAATTTAGGAATTCGGAATTTTAGAAATTTGAGAATTTTGGGATTTAGGGATTTAGGAATTTAGAAACGGGGGTTTGGGGAATTTGGAAGTTAAGGAACAGGAGATCTGAGAATCTGAAATTTTACGATTTGGGGATTTTTTCAATTTAGGAACTCGGAAATATAGAAATTTGAGAATTTTGGGATTTAGGAATTTAGGAAATTAGAAACGTGGGTTTGGGGAATGTGGAAGTTAAGGAACAGGAGATCTGAGAATCTGAAATTTTACGATTTGGGGATTTTTTCAATTTAGGAACTCGGAAATATAGAAATTTGAGAATTTTGGGATTTAGGGATCTAGGAATTTAGGAACTAGGGTTTTGGGGAATTTGGAAATTTAGGAACTAGAAATGTGAGGATTTTGGAAGAATTTAGGAATTCAGGGATTTTTTAAATTTTAGAACTTGTATTAAGGATCTAGGGAATTTAGAAATTCAGAGTTTTGAGGATTTAGAAATTTGGGAACTAAGATTTTGGGGAATCGTGAAACTTAAAAATGTGGAAGTTTGGGGATTTAAGATCTAAGGCTTTGAGACATTGGAAATTTTGGAACTGGGGTTTGAGAACTTTAAAAAATTTAGGGATTTGGGTATTCTAGAGATTTTGAAATTTGAAAAATTAGAAAAGGACAATTTGGAAATATAGACATTTGAAAATTGTGATAAATTGACAATTTAAAAATTTAACAATTTAACAATTTAACAATTTAGAATTTTAGAAATTTAAGGATTTGGAGATTCTAGAGATTTTGACATTTGGAAAATTTTAAATTTGACAATTTAAAAATTTTAAAATTTAGAAATTTAGAAATTGACAATTTAAAAATTTAGAAATCTAGGGTTTGGAGACTTAGTGACTTAGGAACTAAGAATTTGAAGATTTTGAAAATCTAGTGAATTGAAAATTTGAAGAATCTCTAAAATTTCAGTATTCAAAACTGTAAAATCTTAATAATACATTTCATAAAATTCGGAAGTCTTAGAATTTTAAAATTTACAAATACTGCTACAATTTTCTCCACTATTTCCATATTCTTCCTACAGACCCTACACTTGCTTCTTGTACTCTAGAAACATATGTTTCTTCATTGAGAAACAAGATCGATAAAACACCATGAACAATCTTACAGTTACACAAAGGATGCGAAATCTGTTAACCCATTTTTCTGGAAATCGCTCATTTTCTCTCATTGTTATACAACTCCTTCTTCGTCTAACGAGCATCTTTATCTTTTACTTTTCAGCTTGATACCCGATTAGAGAGAGAATATACGTACGTGTCGCGCGTTAATCTCATAACAATAATCACGGAACCTTTCTCAGGCTGTAATTAGCATTTTAATGCTTGCGGAGCATTAACCTGTGTACTTTTATGCGAATGGAAAACGAGAAGGTGCGAGCTACGTGATTAAACCGAATACAGTTACGCGAATACAAAAGGTTAAGTTAATAACTTTATTTTTAACGCGATATTCATGGGAAAATACGATGGAACATAATTCTTGACGATAATTGGTTTAATTAAATTTTGGCGAATTAATACGATATTTGATTTGGGTATTTTTTGTTATGTATTTGTAAAATGTTTTTACGTGTGTTTAATATAAATAGTAGTAACATTTAGATTAGTATGTTTGATGTAGATATTAATTTAGTATATTAATGCAATATTTAGTTCAGTATACTTAGTATAAATACTAGTCTATTATATTTAATATAATATACAATTTAATATATTTAGTGTAAATATTAATTTAGTACATTAATACAATATTTAGTTTAGTAGGTTTAGTATAAATATTAGCTTAGTTCATTAATATAATATAATATTCAATACATAGCATAATTGATATATATAAAGATTAATACATTAATATAACAACGTGAACTTGTATCAAATCATGATTTACATTTTTAGAAAATTACACTTACTTCAATAAATATTATGTAAAATTAAATTTTAATATATTGATTTATAATTAACTTGGTATATTAACTTGATATAATATTTAGTACATAGTACAATTAATATATATAAACATGGTACCTATATCATTATAACAATATAAATCAATATGTCATATTATAGCAATATATTATGTTCTTAATATATAAATATAAAATAAAAATACAACATAATATAGCAGTATGAAAATATTGTTTAAATTAAAATAAATATTACACAAAATCAAGTCCTAACCTCAATTTATCTATCTCTAATTCAATAATTGCAACATTCATAATATAATTGAATGTAATTCAATAATTGCAGCACTTATTGTTGATGGAAATTATAATTGGTAAAACACAACGAAAAAGTCTAGAAAGACTTTTATATAAAAAGTGCCTAACGCAACAGTATTTGAAACGTTAATAAAACATGAAATCTTTTTACAACGTTTTAACGTTCACACTAAAAGGTCTCCATTTCAATAGAACATTTGCGGAGTAGGAAGAACAGTCTGATACCGTAGAATAACGATTGTAGGATTGTTAATGAAAGAGGCCTTACTAGTAGCTACGCACCTGTGCCACTCATTCACACACATACCCGTAACGAACATGTGCGTGTGTTCGTACACACAGGCACCACAAGTAGCGTGTCGTAGTAACCACCTGCTAGGGTCACGCATACCGTTTTCATTCTTGGTGCATTCATCACCGGCTGTACGTCTACGATCCACACAAAGGATACTAAATCTACAGTTCGTTTCATGAATATGCCAATTGAGGAATTTGGAGATTTAGGAATTTGAGAATTTAGAAATTTTGGGATTTGGGGATTTAGGCAGTTAGGAGTTTGTCAATTTAGAAATTTGGAGATATAGGGATTTGAGAATTTAGGAATTTGTGAATTTAGAAATTTTGGGATTTGGGGATTTAGGGATTTAGGAATTTGTGAATTTAGAAATTTGAAGATTTGGGAATTTAGGGATTTAGGAATTTGTGAATTTAGAAATTTGGAGTTATAGGGATTTGAGAATTTAGGAATTTGTGAATTTAGAAATTTGGAAATTTGGAAATTTGGGGATTTAGGGATTTAGGGATTTGTGCATTTAGAAATTTGGAGATTTGGGAATTTAGGGATTTAGGAATTTGTGAATTTAGAAATTTTAGGATTTGGGGATTTAGAGATTTAGGGATTTGTGAATTTAGAAATTTGGAGTTATAGGGATTTGAGAATTTAGGAATTTGTGAATTTAGAAATTTTGGGATTTGGGGATTTAGGGATTTAGGAATTTGTGAATTTAGAAATTTGGAAATTTGGGGATTTAGGGATTTAGGGATTTGTGCATTTAGAAATTTGGAGATTTGGGAATTTAGGGATTTAGGAATTTGTGAATTTAGAAATTTTGGGATTTGGGGATTTAGAGATTTAGGGATTTGTGAATTTAGAAATTTGGAGATTTGGGAATTTAGGGATTTAGAGATGGAGGAATTTGGGGAATTTGGGGACTTTGGGTTTTGTAGACTGGGGAATTTAGAAATTAGGGTTTTGAGGAATTTGGAAATTTTGGAATTTAGGGAGTTTAGGGATTTGAAGATTGTGGAATTTGGAAAGTTAAAAACTTAATAATTTGAAAATATAAAAATTTTGAGAGTTTAAGAATTTAGAAATTTGTAAATTTAGAAATTTGGAGAGATAGGGATTTGAGAATTAATGTATTTGTGAATTTAGAAATTTGGAGATATGGAAATTTGGGGATTTAGAGATGGAGGAATTTGGGGAGATTTGGCAATTTTGGGTTTTGGAGACTGAGGAATTTAGAAATTAGGGTTTTGAGGAATTTTTTAAATTTAGGAATTTAGGGAATTTAGGGATTTGAAGATTGTGGAATTTGGAAAGTTGGAAAGTTAATTTGAAAATATAGAAATTTGAAAGTTTGAAATTTTTAGAGTTTGAGAGTTTGAGAATTTAGAAATTTGTAAATTTAGAAAGTTGGAGATCTGAAAATTTAGGGTTTTAGAGATTGAGGAATTTAGAAATTAAGAAAGGAACTAAGGTTTTGGGAATTTGAAAATTTGAGGATTTAGGTACTTAGTAATTAAAATTTTGAGGAATCTAGAAATGTAGGAAATAGAGATTTGAGAATTTGGGAAGTTTAATAAATATGTTGGAAATTTTTGAATTTGAGAAGTTTAAAGATCTGAAGCTTCTGAAAATTTTGGAATTTGGAAAGTCAGAAGCTTAAGAACTTGCAAATATTTAAAAAGTTAGGCATTCGGAAATTTAGAGATTTGAGATTTTGTAAATTTAGAAATTTGGAGATCTGAAAATTTAGGGATTTAAGAATTGAGGAATTAATTAACGAAGATTTTGAGGAATCTGGAAATTTCAGAATTTGAGAAGTTAGAAACTTAACAATTTGCAACCACCTGCTAGGGTCACGGATACCGTTTTCATTCTTGCTGTATTCATCGCCAGCTATGCATCTACGATCCGCACAAAGGATACTAAATCTACAGTGCGTTCCATAAATATCATTTCATACAGAAATTTCATTAACAAAAACAACCTCCTCTGTTTTCATTAATCTCACTTTGAAATTATGACCACCACTCTTTAACCCCAAACCTACCGGCATAATATCTACACTTATTCCGACTTCGAAAATGAAACTAAAAAATAAATAAACAAATGATAAAACTTAAATTTGTATATACAGTAATTCTTTATCTTCATAAAGACCAATTTCAAAGAACAATTTGTAACTTTTATAAGATATAAACGTTAAAATCAACAGTCTACCATGAATTAGCACCAACAGATATGAACAATGATTTTAACACATAATCGAGAATTTAATTTGACCATGCTGGACGTTTATAGAATTATTATTTCACCTGTGACTATGATTCATACACATATTTTACGTAAATGATTATAAACTGGAAAATGAGTGAATCAACATGGAAAAATCAGTAAAAAATATGTAATAAAATTTGTTCGTATATGGTCACAGTGTAGAAAATAAAAGAATTAAATTTCTTAATTTTACAATAAACAGATATAATTAAAATCGCTAAAATAGGTTTATTACTTTATTTGATTCGTTGTGTGTGTTCTTATCATCGACTAAATTTATCGCATTAAAAATTAATATCTATACGTATTAATGTCATGAAGAATGACTGATAACTTTAGTTATATTAATGATTAAGTTTATTTGTTTAATAACATAATTAATTCTCAAAGCAATGTTGCATTTATCATTTTATGTGTCGTGAACAAATTTTTATAAATACTTCCAAACTGTCCTAACTCAGTTTTTTTTCAAAATGAAGTGACATATGAAAAAATTGCATTGTATATTTTTGCCTCATTTTTTTCCTATAAATTCATCCAGTGACTACCATTTCGAAATCACCCTGTGTTTATTTTTAATCTTGCAGCAGGATCAAAGAGACTAATCAAAATTTATGAAACATAAGTGCACATAAAATTAATAACAAAAAAGTTAATTCGTAGTTTCGATAATGCATAACTGAATTATCCTTTAATAACTTTTCTCCGCGAATAGCTGCGCATAATTTATATTTAGCACACGATTGCGCAAACATTAACCGTGTACTGACATTGACGTTCTCCGAAGTTTCATGAAACGCATGAGAACAGTGAACGAACAGAATAGCAATGTACTCTTTTTGTTTCGTTCAGAGGGAAAAACCGCAAGTGCAATTATAGCGTATTCTTATTCCCGTTGAAACGATATATCGAGCATAATAATCAAAAATGCGATACGAATTTATATAACATTATTCCGCGCAACAAAAATAATCTGAATGATATTTCATCTGAAATTATGTCTAATTACACCTAAGCTTGTTATTTATCGATCGTAATCCTACATTAATTAAAGGACACGTGTGGAGTTGTATAACAACGTTGAACAAAACGAAAATTAATCGGCTAATAATTAACGGGGAAAAATGATTCTACCGGTATCTAATCTGTACATGGTAAAATGTTTGAGTAATTAGTACAGAACGGTACACGCTAATGGGAGATATTTTTCGATTATTTAAACAGCCTTCGCATCATCGATTAGGTATTAACACTTTAAATGCCAGGTTACCGATAGGAAGGTGATGTATGAGTTTATACAAGAATCTGTCGGGTAGTTTAGTTACTTTTGTAAATGCAAGTGACTTTGTTGAGTAACTGAAAGTTTTGTTACGATTTTTAGCAGGTGTAAGTTTTGGAAAATGGCGATATAAGGAAATGTACACGTGATTGGGTTCTTGAGTGGTAATTTTCACAATTAGAAAATTTCAAATTTGGAATTTGGGTGTAGCACTTTGATATTTGAGAACTTGTAAGTTTGGGAATTTTGAAATTTGAGTTATGAGCATTTAAAAATTTGAGAATTCGGAAATTTGAGTATTGAGCATTTGAGAATTTAAGATTTGAAAATTGAAGAATTTGCAAGTTTGAAAATTTAAGGGTTTTGAGAATTTCGAATTTGAGTTATGAGTATTTAAAAATTTGAGAATTCGGAAATTTGAGTATTGAGCACTTGAGAATTTAAGATTTGAAAATTTAAGGGTTTTGAGAATTTCGAATTTGAGTTATGAGTATTTACAAATTTTAAAATTTGGAAATTTGAGCTTTGAGCATTTGAGAACTTAAGAATTTGAGAGTTTGAAAACTTGAGAACTTGAGAATATGAGAATATGATCGACGAAGATATAAGAATTTGGGAACTTGCAAGTTTGAGAATTTCCAAATTTGAGTTATGAGCATTTGATTATATGAGAAATCCAAATTTGAGTTATAAGCACTTGAGAATTTGGAAATTTGAGCAATGAAAAATTGGGAATTTGGGAATTTAAGCTATGAGCACTTGAAAATTTTTAAATTTGAGCTATGAGAGTTTGAAAATTTGAGAATTTGGAAATTTGAGCAATAAGGAACTGAGAATTTTTAAATTTGAGTTATGAAAATATGAGAATATGGAATTTTGAGCTATGAGAACTTGTAAATTTGGAAATTTGAGCTATGAGAGTTTGAGAATTTGAGCAATAAGAAATTGAGAATTTGAAAATTTAAGAATTTGGAAGTTGGAGCTATGAGCATTTGAGAATTTGAAAATTTGAGCTATAAGAATTTAAGAATTTGAAAAATTTGAAGAATTTGAAAGCTAGAAATTTGAAAAGTTAAACTTGTAAACAGCTACTTGACAACAATTATATACTTAACAATAAATCAAGTATAACTTAAAACCACATTAAACATATCTCAAGACTATAATCCTACGTAATACGTAAAACCCAAAGAATAAATCTTGATAATTCTAACTGCTTCTTCCTCAATGCCATCAAGGTTGATGTAATGCTCTTACAATGACATACTTCAGCAGCAGATATTGCCACTATATCAATCAAAATGTTTCAATATTTTATCAGTCGCATAATTAAGAATTCCAGAGATACAGTATAATTATTTAACAAGAAACAGGTTTAAAAAAGTTAGACACTGAAAAGTGAGACATGTAGTTGCTATAAAAACATCCTGACGGAATTAATGGACTCGATATACGGAAGTCGTGTTCTGAATTACATAGGTACAACCCAGCCTCGTAACAGAAAAAAAAGACAAAATGTACCGGTTTACTTTTACGGATTATTTCTAAATGAAATAAAATTCAAATCACCATGCCTAAAGATCAATTTATTCCGAACAATAAAGAACGAAGTAAATATAAATGTTTTCCCGAGTAAATACAAATGTAAATGTCTTGGAAGTACGCTGGAGGAATAAACGATTTTCATCGACTAAACGAGTCGTTAAGTAACTCGCGTTATACCGTACGCGTAATAACTTATAGTTTGTATACAAAGACAGTCTATACGCAGCTGTTATGCTTGTCCTTGTAACGCTTAAATAAGAAGCAGATGCAAAGGAGTGTTTCGATTTAACTGGACAACGTGCATACCGGTATGTATTTACGAATTATCGATCACTTTGATGTTCCTCGATAGACCATCAGTTTACGGGATACCGAACAGTTGTTAAGAGTCACGTTGCTCGGCATTTCCATGTAAATTATGTAATAGGAACCACAGGGTAACCGCATTAGTTTGCGCAACCCACGTTTTACTCTGTTGCGCTCAAACAAGCGAGAGAATTTAACTTCCACCACTATATTCATCTACCTGAGCTATTTCATTTTCTACCGGACGAACGTGAAGAGTTTACGTGAGAATTTTGGTCAATTTCAAGAGACGTGATGGCATTACGTTTAAAAAACGTTTACAAAACTCTTTAAGTTCAGAGATCTCGAATTGGGTCGTTTGAATCTATGAAAAATTAAAAGTCCGAAATTTATCTTCCACATTTAGAATTTTTGTAGTTAGATAATTTAGTAATTTGATAATTTACAAAACTTAGAAATACAGAAATATAAAGTTGTCGAATTGTGATATGATAATTTAAAAATTTCTAATTTCTCCGTGCTAAATGTAGAATACGTTAACACTAGATTTACGAAGCTCGTCAAAATGGCGGACCTTACATTCTCATTGTAAACTATAAAAAGTATTAAGAAGCTCTTGTCAAAATATGTTAACTCTTGTCAAGAATCTACAAGTCAGTTCACGTACCTTATTTATTTTTCTGCTTTAGTTTTAATTTAAAAGTGAACGGTCAACATCCGTAAATCTAGTGTTAAAATCCTACATACTTCTCCGTGAATCGTCCGTAACGCGTTATTTAAAATAATGTTTCCTTCGACTCCAATAATTACTATTCTTTCCCGATGTTTCATTCCGACCATTCAGGCACCGAAAGAAATCAATAATCGATCAATATCGTAACCGTGAACTCGAGCTTAGCCGCAATCCGACCGCGAGAAAGTCGTGACACGCGCAAATCCGCTGTGGCGGATCCGCGCATCGTCGCGATGAATCGAGGAAATACGCGCGCGTCCTTAAGAAAGAATTTCAAAAGAATGACTCACCGTCAGGATTGGTGAAATATCCCCAGGTGGGGGTCGCGGTGGCCGCCGATTGGAGGACCACGGCCAGAACACTCAGGGCCAGAGCACCGGCGGCGCCTCGCGCCGCGACGGCGCGCTTTTCGCTTCGTTGCGGATCGGTTGTCGTTGTGGCGACCGCCCTTACGCCTTGCCGGTTGCTCGAATCGGTTGCCATTCTTCATGCCGTTCCCGTGTCTTCGTAGATCTTCTGACCGTGACACGCAACAATTAAAGAAAAAAAGAATACTCCTTTTTCTTCCCCACTTTCGTTCACTGACACGCCCGCACTGTGCTCGCGTACTTGATCAGAACGAAACAAGAAACTGTTACAGCCTGTCGGTATCCGCGTACGTGCAACGAGGCTGGCTAATTACATCGGCGACGAACATAGCGTCGACGACGCACCCGATAATCGAATCTCATACATTCCCGATGTCACGTACAGCTTCGAGTATGGATAGGCGCGTGCATACACGCAATCGATAGTTCGAGGTGGGAGAAGAAAGAAGTAGGGAGAGGTATATATCGGCTTAGGCGAATTCCATGTTTCGTGTCACTCTTTCTTTCTTTCGCGGCCGATAGAGAAATAAGTATGCTACGCCTTTATATCGCGTGTACGTCCCTCTCGCTTCCTCCCTTTTCGACTAAAACCCTTCTCGCGAATATACGCACCTTACCTCGTGGCTCGGCTCGGGCTGAAACTCCGGAACCGGTTTTTGCGATACACGAACCGGCTAAAAATAAAAGCGCCTCGGATTCTCTCTCCTTCGTTGCTTCATTCGCCTCTTGTAATTTTCTGTCTCCTCGTACGTTACCGTGGGTTCCGATCTTCCGGGGAGCACCGTGAACGTCGGATATATACGCGCTCGCATCACGTTCGATCGAACTGTGGATCACGACCGATCGAGTCGGCCGCGGTCGTCGGTCAACGATCACCACCTGTCATCGCGATCGAGACGCTGCACCGGAAAATATTACTTCCTGACAAACTCGGACCTTTTCATTATTCGGCCCTGGATATTTCGTTGCACTTTCACGCTCTCGATGATACGTCGAACGATGTGTGCGATCGTGTTGACGAAGGTTCGTAGTACGGGTAGTTCGCTAGGTTAGGTTTGGTGCGCGGTGGAAATACGGACCGCTTGATATTTACCAAGGTGCTATAGTTATCGATCGTACGGGGATACGCTCGCTTCATTTCGTGCCACGTCTCCTTCCACGCGTTTCGTAACCGTTCCACTCACTGCGACTCGCCAGTTAACAGCATCCACATTAGGTCTTCGGAGACTTAATCGTCCATCGATGTGTCAAACTCTTTCAAAATCCACGGTACATACCGGAGTTTCCCGCTCTTCCCACCTTACTCCGCCGTGGCGCACTCTTGTTCACTACTAACCTTACGCACCGTGTCAGTATGTCACAAGCGTACTCCGTTTCTCGATTGAAGTCGAGCCTCAGAGCACGCTCCTTTCGGTACACACGAACGTAACCGGAAAAATGCCACGACGAGGACGTAATTTCCATCCGAATCTTCCCGGCCGCGCGCAGTTAACACGAGGAAAAAATGTTGACGGAACAACGGTGACACGTAAACGCGAAAACAGCGAACCACGAGATGTTTGTACTTGCGTATTCTGACCGCGCTGCCTACGTAGAAAACAGTGGGAGAAGAAGGGAGAAGACGAACGAGAGGACATGGGAGAGCAAAGGAGACAAGAACAAAGAGAAACAATACGCATACGCGAGCCTGCGCGTTGCGCAGCATACTGAAGCGACCGGCATCGTCAAACCGACTCGAATGGTTTTCGCCGCCGTGGCTTCTCCCCACTTCTTTACCCACCTTGCTCTAACCATCTCTCTTTTTCCTACGATCACTTTCTTTCTCTTTCCTCTTCTCTTACTCCCTCTATGCTTGCATTTGCATTTACTGTCGTACGCTTTCGTACCGCCGTATGTCCGTTACAATTGCATTCTTGGAATGTGATGCTTTTGACGCGCTGAATTAATTAATGATCCGTGTCTTTTTTCACCGATTTGGTGGCTGTAAGTCGTGGTTTGATATTTTAAAGCCTTCTATGACTTTTAAAGCGTGAAGAAAGGCTTGCGTGAATACGGTAAAAGCGTCGATTCAGTGAATGTATAGTTCCTAGTCAATGTCGCTTAGTGGTCTGGTTAGTAAATGTACTCCAAGGGACGAAATACTTTTACTGTATAGTAAATGTATATGTACATTCTTGATTCTGTAAACTGAATTTTATATTATTTTGTTTTTGGTTTGTATATTTTGTTTATATTCTGCTTCAGACCAACATTAATTTAAATAAGTTTTGCTAGGATTTGTATATGTAAATAACCTATTAATACTGGTATAATATAGAACATCGAATAATTCAAGGATTATTATAAAAGAACACGCAAAGCTTGGAGTACAGGTTCTTATAAACTTCAGATTTATTGTTATCAAAAAGAAACAAGTTTTAGGATATTTGTTTTTGTGAAACATCTCTTTTCCAAACAAAGTATCAAAGTTTTAATATTACTATTTTGCTGTGTTTTTGAGAAGAATTAAATTGGGAATCTTGAAAATATTTACAAGAATATTTATGATAACAATTTATATTTATAAGAACATTTATGATGACAATTTTCACAATTATTAAGTGTTAAATGTTAAATTCAACACCTATTAATAAATGCAATTGTCAACTGTTAATCTCGTACCGTTAACCTCGTTAAAGTGAGTTTTGAAATAAGGAGCTAGAACCTAACCTTGAACGGTGAAGAACTGTTAAATGAACGTTGCATAAAAATTCTTATTCCTCCAATAAAACAGCAGTAAAATCAAACAAAGAGTGTAAATTAATTTATTATGTTACAGAATATAAAACCTAAAAAAAAATGTTTTAACAGAACATTTTGCGTTGAGGTATTTACACAATGACGAATGCAGGTGACGCAAAGCACTTGTGACGCTAGTCTCAAGAGTTTAAAAGACAATAAAGGCCTGACATCGTAAGTTACATTGTTTTTCACGAACGGAAGATGTACCAGACATAAGTACAAGGATGATGAAACGTATATGTATTTTTCAAACTAGCAAAATTATAAGAAATAAACAGGACGATATGAAATTAGTTTTAATTTAAAATTTAAATTGTAGTACACAAATTTTCTGAAATTTCTAATTAGCTATTTCTGTGCTTGACGATTAATTTTCAGTAGTTGATTAAATTGTGACAAAGTGCTTAAAATAATGATTAGAACAAATAAAATATGTTTCACTTTAAATAATAGTCTTCAAATATTGTATAATTTAAATAAAATAGCTGTGGAAGAGTACCAATTTATATCTTTTGTTCCTTTCTGCTACTTTTATTGAAACAGCTGATTTCAAGATAAAGCGTTGAAATTTTAACGAATCGTTAATGAGCACACAATAAGGTTACGATGCATTAGTGATTCTGGTAAATGGAGGAAAGCGTAGGTTGAAAACTAGAGGTATCCAAGTTATCCACAAGTTTAAAAGATTTCCATCTATTCCAAGATTTCTTTGACCTTTAGAAACTGGTTTCGTCGCGTTAACATCACAAACGCAAAAATGAAATGACGCATGACTATATAATCGCGGAAGTGTAACGATGCTCGCATATTTTGCATTCGACAAAAAGGAAACGCACTGCTACGCACATGTAATACAAAATATTTAAGAAGTTAACGTGCGCAAAATACGCGGTCGTATCGTTATGAATGTCAGAAGTATTAGTCGAACATCTCCTTAAACACTTCTTACTTATTACGCCAAGTGTAATCTCGATCCTTTTCCTCCGCCTATTTGCACTGCGAGGAATTTCCGTTCAACTTTAACTTTAATTAAAATTATCATATAATGCATCTGTAAACGATGCAACCGACTAATAAGGTTTTCCGTTAGAATACATTACATTACGTTCCGTTACTGCTTTGTTATTTTTAGTAGTTTTTATAGAAACTAATGTTTAAATTCTTAAATCTTCATATTATGTAATTGCCATACTTGCTAGTTTTCTAATTCTTGAATGTATTTGCTAATTCTTATGTTTCTGAATTTCTACACTCCATGATCTTCACATTTCCACATTTTCGCGTTCTCAAGTCTCTACAACTCTTTTCCAAGTATCCAAATTTCTACATTCCTAAATTTTTACATCTTCAAATTCCTACATTCCCAATTCTTTACAATCCCAAATTTCCACGCTCCAGAATCTTCACAAGTCCAAATTTCCACGTTCTCAAATTTCTACAACCCTACATTTCCACACTTCCAAATTCCTACATTTTCAAATTTCCACGTTCCCAAATTTCTACATTCCCAAATTTTCACATTTCCAAATTCCTGCATTCCCAAATCTTTACAATCCCAAATTTCTACGCTCCAGAATCTTCACAAGTCCAAATTTCCACGTTCTCAAATTTCTACAACCCTACATTTCCACACTTCCAAATTCCTACATTTTCAAATTTCCACGTTCCCAAATTTCTACATTCCCAAATTTTCACATTTCCAAATTCCTGGATTCCCAAATCTTCACAAGTCCAAATTTCCACGCTCCAGAATCTTCACAAGTCCAAATTTCCACGTTCTCAAATTTCTACAACCCTACATTTCCACACTTCCAAATTCCTACATTTTCAAATTTCCACGTTCTCAAATTTCTACATTCCCAAATTTTCACATTTCCAAATTCCTGCATTCCCAAATCTTTACAATCCCAAATTTCTACGCTCCCAAATCTTCACAAGTCCAAATTTCCACGTTCTCAAATTCCTACAACCCTAAATTTCCACATCTCCAAATTTCCACATTCTCAAATCTCTACAACCCTAAATTTCCACATCTCCAAATCCTACATTTTCAAATTTCCACGTTCTCAAATTTCTACATTTCCAAAATTCCTACATTCCCAAATCTCTACAACCCTAAATTTCCACGTCTCCAAATTCCTATATTTTCAAATTTCCACATTCCCAAATTTCTACATTTCCAAATTACGTATTCTCAAATTTCCACGTTCCCAAATCCTTACATCCCCAAATCTCTACATTTCCAAATCACCACAATACCACATTTCCACGTTCTCAAAATTTCTACATTTCCAAATCTCTATATTTTCAAATACTCAATTTCCCAAATCTCCAATTCCCTAATTTCCACGTCCCCAATTCCCTATAGTCTGAAATTTCCAAAATCCTCATTCCCCTAGTCTCCAAATTCCGAGATGCCTAAAAATCTCTAAATCCTAAAATTCCTAAACCATCAAATTCCTAACTTTGCACTAATTTTTCCTAGGCTTCTGAGATGAAACTCACGAAACTTGACAATGTGTGGTCAAATTGAAACTGGGACACCCTGTACATTACAGTTTATATTTCAGTAAATGTTCCTAATACACGAACATGAAATTCTCATTGATTGGAAATAGCCAATGTTCGGTCAAAAAAGAAACTGAGACACCCTGCACATTGAGATTTACTTTGCAGTAAAGGTTTCCTAGGGCACGTAGAAATTCACAATGATTAGAAAGTAACGTTTGATCAAAAAAGAAACTGGGACACTCTGTATATAACAGTCGGACAGTGGTCCTGGAGTATGGTCGTAGCAAACGATGTGAAGGCGTAGGCAGCTAGTTCGAGGCTCTTCAAGGTTACTCGTTGCACTCTCGTATAGCAATCTTACGCAACAATACACCGAGACAAAGCGAATTGAAGTCCCCTCTGGATTCAGGGATATCACGAAGACGATCTAGTCGAAGCTGTTTATACTCAAAAGCCCGTGGAAGATCGATTTAACGAAGCTCCGATTTTATGGGTGGTTGCAATGCTGAAACACCGTTAACTCGTGCCGTACAGTTTTGCAGCACGTGTTCGATCGAACGATAAAGGTCGAATGAATTCGTGGAAGATAAATCCCACAGATCTGACGGTGCTGTTAGTGGATTACTAAGAGAGGGATTCGTGAAACACGAAGGAACGCTCGATTACGTAAGACAAACACTGTTATTGCAAGATAGTAGCTCCAGATTATTCATACTACTCCTTTTCAATGGATATTCTGAACTTTCGATGGTATTACACCTTTGAGTGTGGACATGATCTCGAAGATCATCGTTTTATACAAGTTTTGTTTAAATTCTGTCTTACGCAATTGTCAGACTACTTCCTGAGAGTACACTTTATATTTTAAGATACTCCAATCATTCATTGTTGGAGAGTCCTTTCACAAGTTCATGAATGCATTTGACCTTCAAGTTTTGATTAAGTTCTCAGCGTTCTATAATTGTTAGTCTTCCTGAGAGTATAAATGCAATGTCTATGTTAGTTTAAGGACAATCATTCTTAGAAAGAGTCCCTGCATTAATTCATGAATACATTTGTCCTCAAGTTTTGTTCAAGTTCTCATCAGACTGCTTCCTGGGAGCATAAACGCAATTTTTATATTATTTGAAGATACTTCAATCGTTCATTTCTGGAAAGACGCCTTTTACTAGTTCATGAATACATTCGTCCTTCAAGTTTTGATTAAGTTCTCAGCGTTCTATAATTGTTAGTCTTCCTGAGAGCATAAATACAATGTCTATGTTAGTTTAAGGACAATCATTCTTGGAAAGAGTCCCTGCATTAATTCATAAATACATTTGTCCTCAAGTTTTGTTCAAGTTCTCATCAGACTGCTTCCTGGGAGCATAAACGCAATTTTTATATTATTTGAAGATACTTCAATCGTTCATTTCTGGAAAGACGCCTTTTACTAGTTCATGAATACATTCGTCCTTCAAGTTTTGATTAAGTTCTCAGCGTTCTATAATTGTTAGTCTTCCTGAGAGCATAAATGCAATGTCTATGTTAGTTTAAGGACAATCATTCTTGGAAAGAGTCCCTGCATTAATTCATAAATACATTTGTCCTCAAGTTTTGTTCAAGTTCTCATCAGACTGCTTCCTGGGAGCATAAACGCAATTTTTATATTATTTGAAGA
Source organism: Megachile willughbiella (assembly GCA_945859595.2). Lineage (NCBI taxonomy): Eukaryota > Metazoa > Arthropoda > Insecta > Hymenoptera > Megachilidae > Megachile > Megachile willughbiella. The sequence continues at coordinate 9,585,256 of OX243803.1, read as the reverse complement.
TACTTCAATCGTTCATTTCTGGAAAGACGCCTTTTACTAGTCCATGAATACATTCGTCCTTCAAGTTTTGATTAAATTCTCAGTACTCCATAATTGTTAGTCTTCCTCAGAGCATAAATGCAATTTCTATATTAGTTTAAGGACAATCATTCTTGGAAAGAGTGCCTTTATAAATTCATAGTTTGTCCTTCAAGATTTGTTCAAGTTCTCATCAGATTGCATCCTGGGAGCATAAACGCAATTTTTATATTATTTGAAGATACCTTAATCGTTCATTCCTGCAAAGAGTCCTTTTACAAGTTCATGAATGCATTTGTCTTTCAAATTTTGTTCCTCAGTAATTGTCAGATTGCTTCCTGGGAGCATAACGCAATTTTTAAGGACACTTCAATCATTCATTCTCGGAAAGAGTCCCCACAGGATTTTACCCATAAAAGTTTTTAATGAAATTATAACTCTTCGTGGTCTATTAATTTTACAATTTTATTTTCCACAGTTTCTGAATTTAGTAAAGAAATCAATAAAGTAAGAAGTTTAGTTACGGAGTTGAAATTGTTTCCATGCGCGTAAAAGCGGAAACGCTACCAGGGTAATTTTTGAAATTACCCTACAACTATGTTTGCACTTCCTCCAGTTTCCGCCATTCCTTTATGTTCCCCGTGAGCTTTGCGCGGATAAAATTACGGACGTTAGGAGTATTGCGCAAAAATTAAAGGTATAACCTTATCGTCAGGTGCGGAATGGAAAAAATGTTAGCAAGCTCAATAGAGAATACAAAACACGTTTGATTTATGGTGCACCGACGGGTCACTGAACTTGAAAGGTCGAGATTAACCGCACGGATAAGAGGAAATGCCAGGGAGAACAAAGGGATGTAATTAAACCGTTTACGACAAAGCATGTCCATGTCCGACTAACTTCGACAAAAAGACTATTATTACTAGTTCTGTACTGTAAATAATTCTTTCGAATTAATTTGATGCTCATTTCTCGCAACACGTTGTAGCTTTTATAAGCTTACGGTGGTATTAAAATTTATTATCGTTTTACATTTAAAATTGAAGTCAACTTTCACCGTTTCTGATGAAATTGATATGTTTAATTAATCTTCTTTAGAATTCTCAATTCAGAATCTTAAAAATTATTTTATTTCAGACCCATCTAAATTTGATTACAGAAATGCCGATACATTACCACAAATATGACGACAGATTGATGTAAATAGTATTTACTCTGATCAAAAATCCTTGTGAATTTTAATAAATACGCTTGAAGGTAAAGAAAATATCGTTACTGACTTAATAATTAAAATTAAATTACAATCAGGCTAATTTTGTAACTGCAATATATGTTATATTTGGTAATTATGATACATGCTATTTTTTAATATACTCACGAACTTTATGTACAAAAATTTATATTAATCTTAATGATTACAATATTGTACACTTTCGGAACCACGTTCTGTTACGACTAAAAATATTGTACTTCCATAGCAAGCTTTCTTGACAAATATTTGTTTTGTATGGAGCATACTAAGAGTTGTTTTCGTTTGCTTAAACCCACGTCGCCATTTACCATTCTGTTAGAATGCAGTATTTTCGATCAATATTTAAAAACGTACTACAGGGAAGAGAGTGACGGCTGTCCTTTTTCGCACGATGAGGTCGATCGCGAATTACCTCGAAGTAAACGACAAGTTAGGCCTGCAAACAATAAGTTAGGCCGTCCCTTTACCGGGCTTATCTTCTGTCACAACCCTTCTGACCTTTCAGTGCCTTGAGAATGGGCACCGAAACAGATGGACGCCATTGGAGATCGAACCGTAGTTCGTTGAACTCGAACTTCGTGCAAAACGTGATCCAGAGATTGTGCTTCGTTCTGTGTTGGTGTCGTCGAACCCTCTGACAGTGATTCTGACCTTTATCCTCTCACTTTTATTCTAAAGTATCTCATAATCGATGATGATTGCTTGGTAACGCCCGGCAAAGGTAAATAAATTGGGTAAAATGTGGTAAAGTGGGGTAAAATGGTGCAGAATGTGATAAAATAGAGTAAAATGTGGTAAGATGAGATAAAATGTGGTAAAATGGGGTAAAATGTGGTAAAACGAGATAAAATGGGATAAAATGGAGTTCAAGTAGGTATTTTTATCTTTCAGGAATTTCGATTGAAAAGTAGTGCCAAAATTATGAAAGAATGAGTTTATGTTCCACATCAGCTATCACCTTTTCACCTCATTCACTTTTGACCTTTCCATACTTACAATTTCAAACATTCTTTTATAATCTAATATAATAAGTATTAACATATGAATACCTACGTATTAATTTTGTCATTTAAAAAAATTCACTAAAAAAAAACCGTGTCTATCTTTAGCATTTAATATAATTTTATATAATTAAGCATTGATATATCTACGTATTAATTTCCTTATAAATAGCAGCTTCACTGAAAAGCAACCGTGTCTATTTTTGTCGAGCTTTTAAAATCATACTAGGTGCGGTTATACTTACCTACACATCAGACACAGCAAACGATGTATTAGCACACGTGAAGCACAAATTAAGAGTACGTTGGGATTTCGTCAGCGCGAAGAGTATTTTATTTTTCTTAACTAGATCACACTAGTCGCTTAATTGCGTGAGATGACACGACCTGGAAAACCAATTGACCTGTGTCTAATAAAACACGAGACGGTTGACACGTACGTGAAAATTTTCTTCGTCGATATTATTAATTAATCCGCAGAAAATAATCAAATCGATTTAACTGCTATCATTGTGTATACGTGTCAGTTCAAAACTATTCTGATGCGTATACATATACGTCAACTCGTATATACGTCAACCCAAAACTCTATTGTGGAACCGTCGTGTATACACGTTGTGTAAAATAAAAAATTGGAAAGAAGATGGAAAGATGAAATAGAAATGAAAGGATGAAATAAAAATGTCATGATTTCTTTTATGTTACTAGAATTCCAATTTATATTAACAAAACTGCAATTTTACTTGTACTTGAGTTGATAATTTTCAGTGCATCTAATACGTTCAGAATTGTTTTGTGTACTTCACTGTGTAAACAGGGTATTCTCCAAGAAATCACATCTTTTTTTTAATATAACATTGAAATCAACCGAGTTTTTTTAAATTATTTTATTTCCTTATCTTCTTCATGAATGTTATTATTTTAAGTTCTCAATGACAATAATCGTTTCAACAGTGAATTGTGTCAACTAAAAATGTAGTCGTTCCTCATTTTGTATCACTTTTTTCATACAGTTTGTAATCAGGGCATTTGACCTGCGATGGATGTGTATAGGTCCCTACTTGATTTTAGCTCCACATCTTTTATACAAATTTTTATAAAACATACCACGCGACATGTAAAAATTTATCAACTGAAATCTCTTTTAAAATCTTCGCAACTGGTTAATTCGCGTTAAGTTCGAAACCGAAAGTTCTCGAAGCGACCCCAGTTCGCTCTCAGAGCAGCACTTGCGCAACTTATGATTCAATTATCCCCCAACGAGACTTTCGCTGGAGATTTTCGAGTAATCCCGTACGCTCGTGGTGATCGCACATTTCATTATACAGTTCCTGGCCATCGAATTAGAACCACGTATATAAACTTCACTTTTTATATGTCATACACTGCCGCTCAAAAGTATGTGGACACTTCCTGAATCCTTATAAATGCCTCAAAAAATAGTTAGGATACCTCTGATTATTTTGATTATCCTGTATGTATTCCAGTTCGTACAGTATTAGAGAACATATTTTAATAATAATTTATTAAATATTTTACGGATAATGATAAAAAATAATTATATCTTCTTTTTGTTTACATATGCATCGCGTGCTTTTATAACCGCGATTACTAATCGTGGCTATTAACTTTTTCAGTATTTCACTATTAACAGCTTTATACACCGATTCTAGGATTTCCCACAAATGTTTGTCCAATTTTGGAAATTTTTCGAAATTGTCTATCAAGGTGGTCCCATAGACATTTATTTATTTAAGAAAATTGAATAACTAAATTGTTAATTTAATACTATTATAATACATTACATTCATATTCATAATAGAATTTAGCAACAAATATTGTTTAACAATAAAAATATACAATATGTAACACAAATTTCAAGAAAATATAAGTGTCCACAGACTTTTGAGCGGCAGTGTATATGGAAAATTGATTTAGGTCACACAAAATTATTACTAAATACGTCGATAACGATATATACATAGCAATTTATTACTATCGTGATAATAAATTGTGTGGTGAGTGATTAAGGGCCGTGCGTTTACGTTAGGCTCGAGTATCGATAACGTGTGTTAAAATTTGGTGAATAGAAAATGGAGCCTCAAAAGACTAGTTTACAACTCTTCAACCACATTATCTGAGTTGAAAAGAATTACAGATATTTGGGAAAATAATGAAGATATAAAGCAAATGATGTATACAGAGCATGTCGGAAGCTGTCACCAAAGCAACGGGTGGAAATACAAGATATTAACATGTGTTAATAATGTTATGTACAGTAGCAGTTATGTTAGTAGCTAATAAATGTCATTAATATTTGAAGACCTTTTAATTTTATGTAAAACGTAAAAAATGCTGAAAAATAGTGGTCCTAATTCAACGGCTAGTAAATTATTTACGACCCAGAGTCGACCATAGATTCCTCGAGGTTAACTCGTTTAACCTTCTTCCAGCGTGGCCAGATCGAGATCTGCCTGATACATCTTCGTTCGATCGCAATTCGACTTCCTCGTTTCGAGGACACGGATCCTAACCGATATGGTGTCCTGTGTAAGTATACACATCGCGATAGAAGTGAAACGTCACGATCCAGTTACTCGACCCAGTCGATTCAACACGGTACCATCGTCGGGTCGTCCTGAAAGGTCGCAGGCAGATTTAAACCAAACTCCTGTGTCGTGTTCTGCTCGAGTTTCCATTCGTGACCGGTCAAATCTTATTTCCTCATGTTGATACCGCTGTTCGGAGAGTTATAGGATTTTTCTATATCGTACTTCTGGGAATCGGTTGTTCGTACTTGTTCGATTCGATTGGCATCTGTGTTTATTGATTTGTGCATTTTTCAGTCATTTTTTGGGAGTATTAGATGGTTTAACTGATCATTTGATGAGTTTTTGTATGTGAGATATGTAGTTTTTAATGTAGACTTTGATGACAGTGATAGACAATGCTAAGCATTTGAAATTTCCAAATTTCTAAATTTGTAAGTCTGTACATTTGTAAATTGGAAATTTGTAAGTAAAATACGCAAATTTTTCAAATTTACAAATACTCAATATTTTAAATCTGTAAATCCTCAAATCACCAAATCTCCAAATTCTCAGATTTCTAAATTATCAAATCCCTAAATCCTCAAATTTTTAAATCGCCAAATCTCCACATTCTGAAATTTCCAAGTCCTGAAGCTTTAAAATAGGCAAGCTTCCAAATTTCAAAATTCTTAAACTTTCTAAATTCCTTTTCTGAATATTTCAAATTCTCCAAATTTTAAACCTCCAAATTCCCAAATTCCTATTTCATGTTAGAAACATTCTCGTGTTCAGTTTATTAATTTCCAAATTCATATTGGCACGACATTCAGAAAGAGAAAAAAATACTAAACTTACCTATTCGTATCTTCAAAAGCTTCACTCTTCCAGATGCTATCATCATAAAGAGCTCCTTCATAATCACAAAATATAAAATAATTCCACGAACACATAAAAATAAATATTTATGGACCATGGAAAAAAATTAATTTTAAATCAATTAGTATCAGTCTTAAATCAAGTAAAAAACTTTGTACGTCTTGAGAACAAAAAAGAATCACACAAAATAATAAAAGAACGTGGTCGAGAAAATTACTTGTCACATATATAATATATATTATATTTCCATATAATATATCGGTACATACATGTACATCCACCTGTCCAATACGTTACGATAACACTCATTATTGTATTTTTTTTTTTCATTTATAATCGGAATGCATACACTTAGGTACGTTGAAAATTGAATAGGAGTTTTCCCGATATCCGAGACCGCCTGTCTCCGCTCGTGAATCAATTTGGTAAATTTCAATAATTCTACGAAATAAATCGTGATCATCTTCGACAGCGATCAAGTGGAAACACCGACGTCTGATTGGGAAAAAGTGGCTAGGAGAAACACCAATCAGGAGACAGTATGTCCAAAAAATTTCTTCCATCGCCAATTGTCGCTCGATCGAAGAGGATGACGACCCGAAGTCACTAAAGCGAGAATCGAGTCTGGTCAACGGATTAATTTTCATACGACTAAACTGTTCACGCTTTCTACCCTAAATTTTATACAATTTATCCCTGACGATTAAATCGAATCCATGACAGACACGATTCCCGTTTACCAAACGTTTCGCGAGCAATCGAACGAAATTCCGTGGAGAATCGTCCAAATAAACACGAATCTATTACAAAGTTTCAACTATCGCTAAAATAATCGCTGAGCAGCTGAACAAAACGAAGGATTATCGAATTAGAAACACTCGTTTCTTTCAAGTCATTTATACTTTATCGTTGCGCTGTTCGAACTTACATTATTATTTATACTCGAAGGAAGAAGGTTCTTTAGACCGCTATTTGTGTCTAGTCGCTTTCGCGGCTGGTGTTTCTTATAAAAAATAAAGCGAACATCGAAAAAGGTAACTAGCGTTCTGTTTCGATTTTATTCCTCACCGATGGGGTTTTTCTCTGTTCACGGATAACAGATCGTACAAGGCCTCGAAGTATTCGGTTGTTAGCAATCGAGAAGTAATTGACAGAAGTTGGAATTCAAATTAAGAGTGAACAGGTTAAACAAAATGGACGCAAACTTGATTGAATGTTATGGTCGAGGGAGGTAGATTGAGGACACAAGAGATGTGTTCCTTGATGCAAATTATTTCGGTTAAATAATACCGGTAAAATTTCATCGTTCAATTCACATTCGGATGCACTAAGATTTGCAAACTTCTCACTCAAACTTCGCATGTTTACAAATGAAATACGCTTAAGTCTAATCGCATTGTGTACAGATTTTTACGGAATTAATAGACAGAATATTTTTACGAAATTAATAAACTGAATATTTTTGCAAAATTAAAGTACAGGTTATTTTTACGAAATTAATAAACAGAATGTTTTTGCAAAGTTGATAGACAGAATATTTTAGCAAAATTCATAGACAGAATGTTTTTGCAAAATTAACAGACAGAATATTTTTGCAAATTTAATAGACAGAATATTTTTACTAAATTAATATAAAGAATACCTTTTACGACTTTAATAGACAAAATATTTTTACGAAATTAATATATAGAATACTTTTAAGAACTTGAAAAAGAATATTATTGCAAAATTAATAAACAGAATATTTTTACAAAATTAATAGACAAAATATTTTTGCAAAATTAATAAACAGAATGTTTTTGCAAAGTTGATAGACAGAATATTTTAGCAAAATTCATGGACAGAATGTTTTTGCAAATTTAATAGAATATTTTTGAAAAAATTAATGTACAGAATATTTGTATAAAATTAATGTATAGAATTTTTATATGGAACTAATAAATAAAAGATACAGAAGAAAATATGAGGGTTGAAAATATATGTAATGAAGGGAAAATGTGAGAAGTATTAAAAATGATATTAAATGGTGCAAGAGAGTCGTTGCGTGCTAAGGGAAATATTTTCGTCGGAAGAACGTAGGAAACGGAAGACGCGTTTAGCCCCATTTCTGGAACAACCCCACTCGTTGGCACCGACAATTCGAGCCCCATAAATTGCATCTGCAACTGGAGCTGTTGCAGCAGTCTTTCGGCCGATGGTCACAATTTCCGCCCCGTTTTATGCAGGCTCGCCTAAACAAGTAAATCAACGAGGTACGTCTACTCGAGATTAGGAGTATCGGGCTAATGCTTTATGAAGACACCGAGACATCAAGATGGTGGTGGTAGGGTAGAAATTATTTAAAAAAAAAATGATATGTTTAATATTTATAAGATGACGTACTATTTTGCTATAGTAGTCACATACTTGCATGAATAAGGAAAATTAAGGGTGACTCCATTTTGAAATATGTTTTACTTGTTATTAAGTGAATTTGTGAATTATTTTGGGTAACATTTCTAAGTACATTTTTCGCTCTGCAGAAATACAATTTTAGTTATTTATAACAGCCTAAATTTCCTAACTTTTACTTGAATCATTATGTTCTTAGATGTCTGTGTTCTGAAATTTTTATATTCTGGAATTACTGTGTTCTCATAGTTTTTTATTGTTCAAGTTCTGTATTTTTAAATTTGTATATTTTCTTTCTACGTTTCTAAAATTCGATGTGCACAGTTTCTAACATTTTTAAGTCTGCATTTCCTAATTTCTAAATTTTTTAAATTCTATATTGCTCATTTTCTAAATTTCTAAAATTCTGGCTTCCCCTTATAGTTCTCAAATCTTTATATTTCCCAATTTCTACATTTCTAAAATTCTACATTCCCCAACTTCTATAATTTTCAAATCTCTACACTTCCCATTTACTACATTTTTAAAATTCTACATTCCCCAACTTCTATAATTCTAAAATCTCTACATTTCCCAATTTCTAAATTTCTAAAATTCTATATTCCCCAGCTTCTATAATTCTCAAACCTCCATATTCCCCAATTTCTAAATTTCTAAAATTCTACATTTCCCAATTTCTATAATTCCCAAACCTCTACATTTCCCAATTTCCACATCTCTGAAATTCCATACTCACCAATTTCTATAATTCCCAAATCTCTATATTTTCCAACCTCAATTTTCCCAAATTTTTATATTCTCAAAATTCTGTATTTTCCAATTTCCATATTCTCTTTATCTCTATACTGCCAATGAACTATATCCCCAAATTTCTATACCCTCACTATTAATTTGCTTCCCATAGAATAGTCTTCAATCTTTACATTATCGAAACCTCGTGTTTTCACATTTCTGTATTCACAAATTTGCATAAAATTTCCTTCAAAATTCTATATTCTCTAATTTCTGTAATTATCATTTTTTTAAAGTGTAGAAACATGTATTCAAAAAATGTATTATGCATAAAACAAATGTGATATATTCCACTACTCATGAACGTAGGTGTACACAAGAAAAAATTAAATTCACATTCAGCTCTTTCTTTCTCAGTTTTCGAACATGTACAAAAAAGTTAATATACATTATCAATATCTTTGTATCAAAATTATCATAGACACTATTATCGTTAAATGAAACGTGTATCAAAGATTTCGTCAAATTCGTTAAAGAAAATTACTGTCGAGCTCGTACACAATGTATTTCACTAAAAATTTCATAATTGGAGAACAATGCACGCCATGATTTAATAACTGAATAAATTGAACGATAAATTTAGATGATTTAAAATCATCTAAAAAAGAATTCTAAGGTGGATTGTATCCGACCCGGAAGAGAGCGATAAAACGTAAAGAAAGTTAGGTTATGTCACGTGCCAGAATAATGACATCAAGATAAAAGAGTAGCTGCTATAAGAGATAAGATTCTTGAAGCTCCTTAAACTTTCAGAGAAATATTAGCATAAAATTAATTATAATTATAATTCGGGTCGAATCTGACCCGAGAGTTTATTAAGCAGTCTTCTAGACTGTTAAGAAAGTCACGATGTACTAAAAATTGGTATCGATGTGTTTAAAAAGATTTAGAAAAAATTCTTACGTAAAACGAACTTGAATAACTGTTATAATTATGTAATAAAATTTATTTAAATACTAAAGGATCAGTGAAATAAAATAGTTTGAGATTCGATAATTAGCGTAGAAAAGTCTACATGAAATGAGTAGTGGATGTCTAAGAATAGATTGGCTGTTAGACCGTGTTTGAATACATCTTTGTGTTGTTTAACATAATATACTGTTATTGTGTTCTCATTTTATTATTGTATTATAGTATAGGTTGTACTGATGCAAACAGTGAAGAGATTTTTTTTTAAATAATTAAAATTGATAATAAATTTTTGGGGAGAATGAAGATGAATATGGTTGTTATGATAAAATAATGAATACTCACTTCTGTTGAGCAGCTCGCATTAAATTCTCCAATGCGTTATCTGTATAATCGGAATCTGCCAATTGTAACGAGTCTTCTTCTGTAACATCAGAAATATATATATTTATTAATGTAGATTGATTAGTTAATTATGTAAGTTGAGAGCGAAGGTGGTAATATGTCTTATCACTTAGAGAAGTTGGGAACTTGGCAATTTGAATTGGAGAGATTTAAATTTGGGAATTGGGGAATTTGAGGATATGGAGATTTCGGAATTTGGGATATGGAATATTTGAGAATTGAGAAATTTGGGAATTTGAGAATTTAGGTATTGGGAAATTTGGGAATTGGGAAATTTGGGAATAGGGAAATTTGGGAATTGGGAAATTTGGGAATTGGGAAATGTGGGAATTGGGAAATGTGGAAATTCGGAAATGTGGGAATTGGGAAATGTGGGAATTGGGAAATTTAGGAATTGGGAAATTTGGGAATTGGGAAATGTGGGAATTGGGAAATTTAGGAATTGGGAAATGTGAGAATTGGGAAATTTAGGAATTGGGAAATTTGAGAATTGGGAAATGTGAGAATTGGGAAATGTGGGAATTGGGAAATTTAAGAATTGGGAAATGTGAGAATTGGGAAATTTAGGAATTGGGAAATGTGAGAATTGGGAAATTTGGGAATTGGGAAAATTGGGAATTGGGAAATGTGAGAATTGGGAAATTTGGGAATTGGGAAATGTGGAAAGTGGAAAATGTGGGTACTGGAAATGTGAGAATTGGGAAATGTGAGAATTGGGAAATTTAGGAATTGGGAAATGTGGGAATTGGGAAATTTGGGAATTGGGAAATGTGGGAATTGGGAAATTTAGGAATTGGGAAATGTGAGAATTGGGAAATTTAGGAATTGGGAAATTTAGGAATTGGGAAATTTGGGAATTGGGAAATCTGGGAATTGGGAAATCTGGGAATTGGGAAATTTGGGAATTGGGAAATGTGGAAAGTGGAAAATGTGGGTACTGGAAATGTGAGAATTGGAAAATTTGAGATTTAGAAAATGTGAGAATTGGGAAATGTAGGAATTGGGAAATTTGGAAATTGGGAAATGTAAGAATTGAGAAATGTGGGAATTGGGAAATTTGGGAATTGGGAAATTTGGGAATTGGGAAATTTGAGAACTGGGAAATTTAGGAATTTGGGAATTTAGCAACTGGAAAATTTGGGAATTGGAAAACTTCGAAATTGTTTCGAACGAATTCTTCGCCAATCTCATCGATCTTTAAATACATAAGATCAACATTCCCAATAATTTTTCTCCACACACAATTTTTAACCTTCTCAAAACATTCACAAAAGTCTCCAAAATCTACTTTACAACACTTTAAAATTACTCACAATGCCTATGACAATGACATATTTCAAGATCATTAAAAATACTAACATATGTACATATTATGCATACACATACACACGAACATAAAGTACATTATAATTGATACTGAAAGATAGTGCTAGATTTACAAAGAAGTCTTTCGTATTTTACACACTTGGCTCATGTAACTGGGTCAAAGTGACCATACATCTGCCATACGAGATTAATTGGCTAGGAATAATCTCCGTAGAATTCTACCCGTACAGATTCTACAAGGGTCGAAACTAGCACGCTACGATAATTCGTTATCTGACTTCCAGCATTTTCTTCGGCGTTGTTATTCTCATCAACCACCACCGGGATTAAGGTAATCTAACGTACCACTTTTTCCCTCTGTTTCTCGTTACGACTGGCTGACATTTCGCCCCAGGGATTTTACCAATGTTTCAATATCCTTGCGACCTCTATAGACGTAGAATAAGGAAATTTCCCTTCGTTTTAAAGAACCGTGTGCAATTATAAAGTTTTTCTTTCTTCTGAGAAACCGTAGGTGATTATCTCGGTTCGATATAATTTTGTTGAAACTGCTTAATCATGTATGACGAGTTAATTCGGCATTTGATTAGTGTAACTGTATGCGTTAAACGATTATATACGTTTATACGTTTTTATTGAATATATTTATATGCGTTCATACGTTTTTACGAAACGGATATTGTATCGTGCGTTTATTGAGAACGAAATTGATTTTGTTGAACATTTAACAATAACTAGTAAAATAAAAATAGAACAAGTGAATTAAATAACAGAATATTAAAAATAGAATAGAATATTATAAATAATGAAACGTTATTTAATAAAATTGTATTTGGTACGTTTAAATCTTAGATGAATTTGTTGAATGAAATTAAAACGTGATTAAATGAATTGTGTGTAAGTTAAAAATGGAACAAGTAAATTTAATAATAGAGTATTACAAATGATTGAGTGGAATGTTATTAATAATAAAATATTTAATAAAATTGCCGCTAGTGCATTTTAAAATTAGTTAAATTCATTGAATAAAATTAAAATGTGTCAGATGAGTGTAATAAAATTTGAAACATTATTTGTTACAAATTTCAAACTGTTTTAAGCGAATTCATTGTATACCTTTGATCATAGTAGCTGCCTTAACTTTGCATACTCATAAAAATATAGCAATATTTTTCCTATATTAAAAATACATTATAACATATAATATAAAAATATAAATACAAAATATAAAAATATTAATATTTAAATATAAATAGAAAATGTAAAAATATAGTAATAGGAAATATTAGAAAATATGTACCCGTAATAAAAAAATAGAAATATCGTCAAATAAAATTATTGTTCATTGAGATTTACGACGAATGTAACGCGGCGTTCAAAATGTTAACACGTTGGCCAGCGTCGTGAATTAAAAAAGAAACAGATTTGGACAGAAATAATATAACTTTAATTATACGAGGTAGCAAATGACAAATTTTAATTAAAAACTGGAACAATTCGTAGTCTACACAATTGCAATTCTATGTAGTGTGCCATGTGACGCAAGTTTATTTCCCCTGTTGCAGGCAACATATTAATCTGCTCACAGGATTACTCGTGTTTAGAATAACATACAAGATTTTGTTTCGTTTAATTATATCAATCATGACCGTAAATTCTAAATACACTTATTAAAACATATAAAATATTAAAATTTTAATGATTAAAATTCAGATATGTTTTAAACGTACGTGATGAGTATATCAGTATTTGTCTAGTTTGTATTAAAAAGTATAATTCCATTTTCTTTTATTAAAACATAAAATTAGAAAGTAAACATGTCCTGAATGTATTTGTAATATATTTTTATTCCCTCATTTTTTAATATCTAGTATTTACTATAAAGTATTTTATTTTATTTTCAATTTTATTTCATAGTAATTGTATTATGTATTTCCATTCTTATTTTGAAGTATTTATATCAAGTATTTTTATTTTTGTTTTAAAGTATTTATATCAAGTACTTTTATTTTTATTTTTAAGATATGATATCAAATATTCTCATTTTTATTTTGTGGTATTTATATTAAGTATTCGTATTTTTATTTCAAAGTGTTTATATTAAAGCTTTCATTTTTATTTTATAGTATTTATATTAAACATTTTCATCCTTTATTATAATTTTAAAATACTTGTACTAAGTCAAGTAATTTTCACTGTCACTTTTGCATTCTTCAGTATTTTTATTTTCACTTTAGTCACAACATATTTAACTAAATAAAAAATACAACATTCACTAATTGTTAAACATTTACTACATGTACATTTAAGAAACTTAACATTTACTAAATATTAAAAGAGGTTTAATATTTATGAACAAGCAGATTAAATCATACGTCATATATATTCAAACCAAAATTGGACTGATCAGTTTAACATCTGCAGTTTGATAATGATCGTGAACGTATCACTCCATACGAATAGTCATTAATTCATTTTAACACGATTAAGGCTACTCGATTACCCAATAGCTTCGAAATATGCCGACTAAATGCGTTCATCGGTTTCAATATGAAAACCGTCAAATAAGAATGGAAAATCGAACACGTGTCTAAAAATACACTACGATATTGTCTGCTCCCATTCAATCATCCCTTTATAGTAAACATTCGATATCTGTGAAAATTACCTATATGATGTGTGCAAAAAGTTAACCCCACCACTGGGTGAAAAACATGTGTATATTTGTGACATTTTCCTTATAAAACTGATACCGAACACAATATAATTTGGACTCTATTTACGGGTTTAATTAACGATAAAAGTTTCTAACGCAGAGGCGGATAGAGAGTGAAAAAGGAAGACATTGCTATCGTGACAGACGGCGAAGATCAAATGTTTTATTGTTTTCAATACCAATACGTTGCAAATCTTTATTTTCAGTCCTTGTTTCGTACAACTTTTACCAACATATTCGTGACGTTTTCCCGATTAAAATGATACCAAACACGACATAATTCGGGATATATTTACTTGTAATAATCTATTAGAGTGACCTATTCGATATAAGCGAAACTTGGAATTACAGGTAAGCGTCCCGAATTACGTCGTGTGTGGTCTCATTTTAATCAGCAAAATGTCACAAATATGTTGGGACAAGTTTCAGAAGAAAAATCAGAAATAAAAAATTTGTATTCTTGCATTAAGATTGTCCCACCGATTTGATACTCCCTTGTTTACGTTCGGTCTTCTTCGCTCGCTGTAATTTTCTACTATCGACAAAACATCAATCAATGTACGACCTATACGATGTGAACGAAAGTTCAGACCCAAGACATTCGCAAATGTCGAATATTTTCTGTCTTTATCTTCCCTAACCACGCAGAAATTGTTTTCAACATACATGTTTACTATTCACGCATTAATATTTGCTAGATCGGTATAGAATTCTATTAAATATTCTAATCTTTAGAAAATTTTATTAACTCAACATTTTATCATTTTCCCAGCGACTGCGAATTAAAATTAAAATTGCAATGAAAGGTTGACAAGAGCTGGAAATATTCGTATCTTCACAACAATCTTTGAACCAAATTTTAAATTAGAAGCTATATTACAAATATGACTTGTAAGAAACAAGAAATATTTCCAATAACTTCAACTATGAAATTTGCACTTCATGTATGTTCAATAAAATATAATATATTTCATAGTACGAAGTATGTTCAATATACAGTAACATGTTCATAGTACGTAGAAGATAGTTCAATGAAATATTCAATAGAATACGAAGAGTGAATTCCACGTTGCAAAGCAGTCGGTACCTCAAGTTAAAACGCGTATACCTTCAACCCTATTACAATGAAATGATCACATTTGAATCATAATCTAACAACCAACATCTTCCATCTCAGACAAGAGAAAGCACTAAAAAGTTTCCAACATCCAAACCAATAAAGAACCTCAGCATCCCTCGGGTACCTCTTCATAATCTCACTCCCCTTAATTCCCACAAATCATGTTTCACGAGCACCTAAACACTCACGCACACGTAACGAAAGAATGAATGAACTTACCATCGTCGATATAGGGGCTACCAAGGGTCCCATCAGCGAGGACCACCAGCAAGAAGAACAACCACAACAAACAGAACTTCATGACTTCGTTCGTATAGTGCTGCTTGTAAACGATTGATCCTTGCTGAGAGTTCCGGCTCGAGGCGAGAAGGATCGTTCCCGTGGATGTCGTGTACCTTATCCTGGCCGTGGCCGGGGTGCAAGTGAGGTTTCCACATCGGTGTAGCAGCTTATATAGACACAGGAGGCGTGGCGATTTCCCCCCACGAGGATCTCGTTGCAGAGGGTGAGATCTCCAGGAAGATAAGACTCGGCTCCACGGTCGTTCGTGGTGTCTGAACACCGTTCCAGTGGTTATACTTCGCCACCCGAAGGGGTGGAAGAACAAGAGAGGGATTCTTCGAGGATGAGTACGCCACCGCAACGAAAGGCTACCACCCTTTACCAAGAGCAACTGGTTGCGAAGCAACTGGTACTCTCGCTCTGCCTATCGCGATTATGTGATCCTTAACCCTCTAAATCATTCCTAAGGGTGAAGTCTGCTGACAAACTCAGGACTGATTTTTAGGACCTCTCCTGGAAAATTGATACGCTCCTTGTTTATCTTATATTCGAATCAGAACTTTCCTTCATATCGTATAGGTCCTACGTTGATTGATGTCTTGCCGAAGGTAAAATGGGAGCGAGCAAAGGGACCGAACGTAGACAGTATCAAATCGGTGGGACAATCTTAATGCAAGAATATAAATTTTATATTTCTGATCTTTTTCTTATGAAACTTGTCCCAACATATTAGTGACATTTTGCTGATTAAAATGAGACCAAACACGACGTAATTCGGGAGACTTACCTGCAATTCCAAGTTTCGCTTATATCGAATAGGTCACTCTAATAGATTATTGCAAGTAAATATGTCTCGAATTATGTCGTGTTTGGTATTATTTTAATTGAGAAAACGTCACGAATATGTTGGTGAAAATTGTATAAAACAAGGACTGAAAATGATAAAATCATCAGTATCAATCAGAGAGTATCAAATCGGTGGGACAATCTTAATGCAAGAATACAAATTTTTAATTTTCTTATGAATCTTGTCCCAACATATTTGTGACATTTTGCTGATTAAAATGAGACCAAACACGACGTAATTCGGAACACTTATCTGTAATTCCAAGTTTCGCTTATATCGAATAGGTCACTTTAATAGATTATTGCAAATAATATGTCTCGAATTATGTCGTGTTTGGTATCATTTCAATCGGGAAAACGTCACGAATATGTTGGTAAAAATTGTATGAAACGAGGGCTGAAAATAAAGGTTTGCAACGTATTGGTATTGAAAACAATAAAACACTTGATCTTCGCTGTCTGTCACGATAGCAGTCTTCCTTTTTCACTCGCTATCCGCCTCTGTGTTAGAAACTTTTGTCGTTAATTAAACTCGTAGATATAGTGCAAATTATATAGTGTTTGGTATCAGTTTTATAAGGAAAATGTCACAAATATACACATGTTTTTCACCCAGTGGTGGCACTAACTTTTTTGCATATATTGTATAGGTCATTTTCGCAAATATCGAAATCGTTTCTGTATATGATCACATTTACATCACTATAAGATTACACTATACTTACACATAACGTACGATAGTTGAAGAAAGCATGAACTAATGCAATGTATTATAGTAATATGTAGTTAACAATAATGAAAACCCCGATATAAAAAATACACAGAAACTAAAGTGGCAATTGTACATAAAATAATAATAATGGTTATATGATGTATAACAACTGTTGAATTTGTAAGGAATAGACGCTTTTATTGATATCAAAATAAATTAAAATTTTCAACAGAATAGGGGAGGCAACTTTACGTTGTCCGCCATGATGGCTGATCTGTGCTGCAAATTCAGTTAAATTAATTACTTACAATAAACAAAGGAATTTTCAAGGCCTCTCAATGTTGAGACAATGATGTACTAACAAATTAAAAAATAAAATTGCAAGTAGTGTGTCTGACCACGAACGTCAGTTTTCACTATGCCGGTCCTCAATTGTTAATTTCAGCAAGAAAATTATTTTTTCCAAAAACCTTCTACATAGATTTGTAGGTCTAAGGAGACAGTACAACTTTTGTTTCAAACATTTTTCAATATTTTCTGTTTATTATTTATAAGCAGTTACATAGGTAGCAATAATTATTTACTGCTGCGATATTGGATAAAGTTAAAATATTGAAATGTGTCTATTTTGTCTCCAGAAAATTATAAGTGGAGTGAAACTTCAAATTGAAGTATGCTAAAATTCGAATAACATTTATCACCTCTGAACTGTGAGTGCGTGACGGGTCATTAGAGTACGGCAAGGGGTTAATTAATAAAAAAACACTTTTATTCGTTACAGTATGTTCGTTTTAGCATGATTATTTCTGTGGAAGTAATGGATTTCTTAAAAGACTAGTGTATCATCAATTTAATCGATATGGAATTGTAATGTCGAGGTCAACCATGAAAATAGTCGTAGCTCACTCGTAGAAAAATAAAATGTACCAATTTAATTTTTAATCATAATATTATACTGATAGAACATATTATTATAAATAATATTAGAATTATTATTAAATATCATACGGTTTTTACTTTGTTTTATACCTTTATTTAGAAAAAGCGATCCTGAATTTTCCAGCTACTTCAAACAATGCTCCAGATAAAAATTCAGTGGAAGTTTATTTCGAAAGTAATTCTATATGATTCAATTTACAAGTACTTGCAATGTGATGCTCTTTGGAAACGGTAATATGATTCTATTTAAAATTACAGAAGAAACGCAATTTAATTCTAATTTGGCATTGAGTTCTGTTTGATTCTATCTTTAAAGAGATTTCTATGAAATCCTATATCGTTGGTTGCATATAATTTTGTCTTACAAGAAAATTAAATTAATGTCCAGTAGAGAAACTCTTGAAAAAGTAAATAATAACTACTGCAACTAAAGAACTTCTAAAATTTTCAAATTTTCATATTTAAGATAGAAATTCGTCTTCAAGTCCCCAATTTTTCGATACATTTTAATAAAAAAAAATATGTGAAAAGTTTACACGTGTTACATTGGTACATTTTTATCTTTTCTGTTTTCTTTATTTCAATGAATTTCATTTCATTACAGTACAACTGTAACTTAAAGTAAACTTAAAATGAATAAGTAACATGAAGTGGCCAAGTTAGAGACACAGTCTTATATCATGTTTAAACCTTTTAAATATTTGTCCAATTAAAATAAATAAATCGTTCTACGTACCCAGTGTTTATTAAATACTTTCCTAGCTGAAATAATGATTGTGTTGTATTAATTAATAACAGATCTCAAAGTGTAAGAAGAAATAAAGTCATACCAACTGATTAATATATTAAAAATTAATAATTTTTTAACGTTACATCCAAATATTTCGAAGACGTATTTATACCTAATTAACGTCTATAATAAATATCTATACTTAATGTTTAATACGTTAAAATATGAAAAATGGCTTTTATTTATTCTCCTCTTTCTAAAATAATTACCTAACAATTTTTTAATTCTGCATCGAGATATTTCGAAGACGTGACACACGATAAATTGTGTAAAATACTTATATAATAAATGATATAAAGTCAAAATACCTCAAATGTTGCTGTCAAGATATAACAATACGTGCTTAAAGCTTAATACATTCAAATAAAACAAAGGAAGAAATAACCGTATTTCAGAACATAGTCAGTAGAACGACGTGTTAACATGGTTATTAATTAGCATCTTAATTGTTTCCAAAACTACTTCGATGTAAGTCCTTGCACGACTCTATCGCATGACTGGTTACCCGACATCTTGTTAAAGGTCACATGGTGGGTTAACAAGGTTCTGAAGTTTGTTCGATCGCTTGAAAACAATTTCGTAATACAATCTTACTTGCACATAGCTATCAATAAATTTATACACTCCAATGATTCAATCTCTATCAAATACTTTACTTTTGAAATGAGGTTATGTTGTAAAAAGTAAAATTGTACAGCTTTGCGGACGCCTTTTAGGAATATTAGAATTTTAAATATTTGAATTTGAAATATTTAAATCTAAAATATTAAGATTTAGAATATTAAGATTTAAAATATTCAGATTTCAAGCATTCAGATTTAAAATATTAGAGTCTGAAATATTAACATGTGGAATATAAGAACCTAAAATATTAAAATCTAAAATATTAGAATCTAAAATATTAAAATCTAAAATATTAAACTCTCAAATATTAGAAACTAAAACATTAAAATCTAAAATATTAGAATCTAAAATATTAAGATCTAAAATATTAGAATCCAAAATATTAAACTCTAAAATATTAAAATCTAAAATATTAGAATCTAAAATATTAAAATTTAAAATATTAAACTGTCAAATATTAAAATCTAAAATATTAAAATCTCAAATATTATAAAATCTAAAATATTAAAATCTAAAATACTAATCTTAAAAGTATTGAGTTACAACCTACCACATAATTTACAAAAATTGTGGAATTCTTGTTAAAAAAAGTGTGAATAACTTGTTCTTTAACACCCTTAAAGCTACGAGGCAAATATTTAAAACACAAAGCAATTTAATTGAATTATACAAACAATAAACCTCATATTTTTGACAAGATCATAAATTATACATAACCATTTGTTACAATTTATTTCAATATTTGTGAATATAAAGCTGCTAATAAATTTTACACCAAGTTTCAATCCAGACAAAAACAAATCGATTCACCGTTTCATCGGCGATCTCACATTTCAACGAAGACCCAAAAAAATGTTTTTTTTTTTTAAACTCTCTACAAACTTTTTGCTACGCGCATTCGATGTTTTGCGTGAATTACATTGTTCCTGTGAAAACAATGCTGCCGATATTGCGTAACTCAAATGGCGAACAATCGTTTAGATAGTACACAGAATAAAATCGCTCAGTCGTAATTATTGCGCATTGTTTGTCAGTTATGACAAGGGTCCTTCAGTTGAATACGTATAATCGTCGTACCAAACGCACAGGGTGTTTCATTTCGATTTGTTAATCGGATGATTTTGTGATGGACGGAAAGTAGTTCACAGATTTTACCTGTAATAAAAAATAAAACGTCAGCTAATTCGTTGGAAACAATAATGAAAGAAAATACAATAATTTTTTCCCTGGTAGTATGTTTCTGTATTATAAAAAAATTAAGCGTAGGTAGATTCGTCAGAGACAAAAATGAACACAAATACAATATTTTTTCTATGAGAAATTTTTTTTTATTTTTGACAATTTTTCTGCTAGAAGTATGATTTTGTATAATAGAAAAATAAAGCGTAGGCAGAGACAAAAAAGATATTGTATTTATTTTCTCATAGAAAAAATATTGTATTTAATTTTCTATGAGAAATTTTTTTGTAATAAAAAATAAAACCTAAGCAGGTTTGTCAGAGACAATAATGATGGAGGTGAATACGATAATTTTTCTGCTAGAAATATATTTTATACTAAAAAATAAATAAACGTAAGTAGATTCGTCACAGACAATAATGGAGGAAAATACAATAATTTTTCTGCTAGAATCATATTTTTATAATTACAATGTAGACTAATAGTATTGTGGATATATTACTACTAGTAATAATGTGGACATCTTCTATTTACATCAAATATTTCTGAGAAATATAACAATTTTGACAAACCACTGCAAAATAATAAAAGATAAATAATTATAAATAAATGACTATAAATGAAACAATAATAACACGTCTCCCCTGTTTGTAACATCGGAGTGTTTAATTATAATATAATGCGTTTTAACCGTTTGATTGAGAATGAACTTTTGCACTCGTGTTAAGATACATTTAGTGCAATGCATTTAAAACGTTTCATAACAAAACCTTGTTTGTTGAGGAAACTTTTCAATCGAAAAACACGTTAACCATTAAAATTCTCGTCAGATTAAAACGCTACAAACGTTTCATGTACATGCAACGTGGGAAAATTTTATATATTTATTGTTATACCAAAAAATAACGTGTATAAAAATTAACTTTATACGATTGTTATTTCAACATGACAGTTTGTGTATTTTATTTTGAAGCAATTGACATGATTAGAATTGTGTGAACGCTTTGAAAATGTTTATCATAGTAGAAAATAGAGAATTTACATTTACAGTGAAATAATCTTTAATATTATAATTATTATTTAATTTTTAATTATGTCCTTATTCTTTAATCTTTAGTTGTAACATTATTCTTTAATCTTTTATTGTATCCTTATTCTTTAATCTTTAATTTTATTATTTTTTCTTTAGTTGCAGAACGTAGTGAGGCTCCTGAGATAACTCGATCTGCATTTGTCCGTTTGTCTGCACGCTACAACCCGCAATTTTGGGTCTTTTCACTTCAAATTTTGAGGGTAGACTCGTGAGACACCCTAAATTTGCTGTATACATTTTGGAGACGATCCGACGACAGGAACCCGTCGTCATCGACGTCGATCGTCGAATCGATGAAAAACCGTGTTGGTATCGTTTTCAATCATTCTTAACACACAGAATCGACTGGAAGCACGTTAAAAGCTCTATGACTCATCGTTGACGACAATACTTGATCGTCATTGACGTCAGTCCTCGTGAAATCAAGGATAATCGTGTTCGGTGTCGTTTTCGATAGTTTCAGACACGTTTAATCCTTTGTAACGACTTTGAAATCTCTACACCTCATTCTTGTTTCATCCATACGTTTGCAGTAGGTACTCTAAATTTTAAATACACGTTCGAATTCGTGTGGGACACCTGATCTATACACACTTTTAGCATTTTTCGGTACGATTATAAGATTAATGCGATCATGGATTATACGACTATAGATTAAGCTAGTTATTCGCAAATGCAATCGAAGAAATATAACGCATACAGAAATTCGCAACAGAAGAGATGAACATGTTTCCCATAAATAAAAGACGAAGATAGAGAGTACGGAAATTGGAGCAAGGACATGAGTTAGGGGAGGAAGAAACATTTGTCTTCGGATAAAGGCTCACAAGCGAGTTGTGTGAGTAAACAGTGAGAGGATGAAGAAGTACAGGGATAGAGTACAAATTGCTTCTTCTGGCAGATGAACTATTATACGTAAACATTGTTTGGATGCGAAGGCTGATTTCCTAACATCACTAAAGGAAACCAAGTTTGATTAAAGGAAACCAATTGAAAATTCTGAATTTGAAATTATCCTGTGTATAAATTTGTGAATCTGGGATTTGGAAATGGAGGGATTTAAAATTTTTAGACCTTTCATTTTCTCAATTTTTTAATTTTTCAATTCTTCAACTTTCATTTTTCAATTTTTCAATTCTTCACCTTCCATTTTTCAATTTTTCAATTTTTTAATTTTTCAATTCTTCACCTTCCATTTTTCAATTTTTCAATTTTTCTATTTTTCAATTTTTCCATTCATCAATTTTTCAATTTTTCAATTTTTCAATTCTTCAATTTTTCGATTTTTCAAGTTTTCAATTTTTCAATTTTTCGATTTTTCAATTTTTCAATTTTTCAACTCTTCAATTCTTCAATTCTTCAATTCTTCAATTCTTCAATTCTTCAATTCTTCAATTCTTCAATTCTTGAATTCTTCAATTCTTCAAATCTTCAATTCTTCAATTCTTCAATTTTCCAATTTCTCAATTTTTCAATTAATCAAGTTTCCAATTCACAATCTTTCAAATTTGCAAATTTCTATATTTAAAAATTTCCAAAACCCCAATTCCCGAATTCTAAAATCTGCCAATTCCCTAATCGTCAAATTTCAAAATTCCCCAAAAACTACGCTCTCAACAAAACTATGATCCACCCACGCTTCAACAAACCACCGCTCACTTTAATCGCGCTTGAACATCGTAAGCTCATAAAGTGCCGTTTGAAAATAATTACAACCCAATTTAATTTCAACCACACTAACTGAATTTATGCAAACTTTTCCGTATCAATTACCTCCCTCTATCACGTGCAAAGAAATTCCTGTTACCAAGCGCAAAAGAATATTCATTCAACCGCAAGGCTACTGCGCACGCTCGAAATACCGATATCAAAGAGCTTCAGAGTTCAGTTAAACCGTCGGTGTCTGTTTTTTAATCCTCTTTAAGAGAAGAAAAAAAGTGCGAGAAAGAGAGAACGAAGCAGGAAAAAAGCGTAGGCGAGTCGCATAAACAAGGACACACCTATCGCAGGGAAATTTGATGTCGTGTCCTAATTGGCATTTATAGTACACAAGGGTGCCGTGCCTCACCTCTTGTTATATCGTTTCCATAATGAACCACGAGAAATCGGAGGATCATTAGACTTCTTTTTTTCGACTTTCCATACGCTTTTCTACGTCGTTAATTTTCCTCTTTTCCGATCGTTCGTTTTTATTTTGTTGTCTCACGCGTTGGTGTATCGTCGCCTGGTCGCTTTTGAAGTGTTTCTGCGGAGAATCTTGTGGATGATAAAATTAGACGAATCAAATTAAATTATATAATTAAATTCTAAATAGATACAGGTGATGTTGAATTAGTAGGTAACTAATTTTTTAAGTTAGTTAACTACCATTGATAAGTTGGTTAAATATTGAAATACTGGTGGTTAATATTGTTAAATCGTTAACTTCAATGGAAGAAGAAATAGAATATTTTTTTTACTGAATAATAGTTTTGTAGTAATTTTATTATTATAGCTTTATAGTATTATAATATGTATTACATTGTTACTATTATTACACTATTACATTGTACAATAATTTATAATAATTTATATTTCCACTATTGTCTGTTTCACTATGTTTATATATCACATGTGTGATATTATAGAATTAGTTAAAACATGCTTATTTCTAAATGGCGCCTGGAAGTCACCTCTCGAAAAGGTTAATACAGACAAATTCAGTCGTTAACGTCAGTATTCATTTTTAACCTTTAAATACAGTGGTATTTTGAACAAAGACATATTTTTATTGAGATATACATATGAAATGAAGAAATGAAGAGATGTTGCTGGAAGTAGAGGATGAGACCCGCGATTTTGTTACGATTTATAGAAAAGATTTTCCAGCAAAACAAGCCGAAAGAAGAAAACAATATGCACAAGGAACCGCTTATCCTCCACCTTTGACAGCTTTAAATGGTCCTTACAAAAAGTGTTTGTACACGCGTCTACGAAATGAGAATTTACCTTTGAACGAGCAGACCGAAGACCCTCAGGAAGTTTTGAACAGAGTAAAGAAGTAGCAATTTATTTGTACAAACTCATTAACGTTATTTGTTGTATACATTAATATTTTTTACTTTATTTATTATACAAATTCACCTTATTACCTATTAATTCATACGAAGTCATTAACGTTATTTATTAGATAAATTAACCTTATTAGCAAATTAACATTTTTAACGTTATTTATTATACAAATTAATCTCTTTTATTTTTTACGTTATGTATTGTACAAATTAACGTCATTAACAAATTAACATCTTTTACATTATTTATTATACAAATTGATATCTTCAATTTTTTTACATTGTCTTTTTACATCATTTATTATACAAACTAAAATCTTGTACGTAATCTATTATACATATTAACCTCATTAACAATTAATTCATATAAAGTCACTAACACTATTTATTATACGAATTAACGTCATTAACAAATTAACATCTTTTACATTATTTATTATACAAATTGATCGCTTCAATTTTTTTATACTGTTTTTTTACATCATTTATTATACAAACTAAAATCTTGTACGTAATCTATTATACAAATTATCTCATTAACAATTAATTCATATAAAGTCACTAACAATATTTATTATACAAATTAATTAACATCTTTTACGTTATTTATTATGGAAAGTAAAATCTTGTACGTAATATGTTATACAAATTAACCTCATTAACAATTAATTTCTACAAACCATTAACATCATTTATTATACAAATTAACCTCATTTCTTTGAAATACAATTTGTCTAAAATCGAATATTATATTACGAACGTATGTAATATATTATAGCATCATCGAAATTATATTGTTAGGAGAATGCAGAGTAAAAATAAAATCGCAAGGAATATTTTCTTTCGTTATCAATTAATATTAATTATTTTGTATTAGACAACAACAAAATTTATTGCTTTAACATTTTATTTTCACTTAATTGATATATTGCACTAGAAAACCAGCAGACTATGGTTTGAAGTGTAACTATAAAAAATGAAGTAAAATATTATAAATTCTAATTAAAGGTAAAGTAAAAGTATTGTAAAAAAGAGTAAATAAAGTACAGTGAGCTATCAGAAAATGTAATTAGAAATAATATGAAACTAAAGTATTGTACTAGAAAATAGTATTGAAAATAAAAAATAAAACAAAGTAAATTATTATAAAGTACAACTACAGACTATAAGTCTACATAGAAAACATGTATTATAAAAGAAATGGTGGTATCGTGTCTCCCGTTAATAAAAATAAGATTGTAAATTATTTCATTAGACTGTTGACAACTTTTTAAGTGTTACCACAATAAAAAACTTTCCTCTTTCAATTTTCTGTGGGCGGCCATCTTACCTCCACTTCCGTCAACAGCCACACAATTTCTCTTTTCATAAACAAGTGTTTTACAAGGTTTAATTGTTTTCTATTTAGTTCCATGTTTTAGTACTCACAAACTGAACAATTTATCTTAATTTCCAGGATTGAAAAATTAGATTTTATATAGAAATTTAAACTGGGGACATTTTATCACCTCTTCCTCTACAAATCGATATTCAAAATATAAAATAACGCGGTAGTTTCACTGTAAATACTTCTTGATAGAGTTTCTACTTTCTACAATGTTTAGATTCGCGAGAATCATCCTCGTTTAAAAGAATTTCTTCCAGAAATCATCCCAGACCAAGACCTGATCGAGAAGAAAGAGAACGAGGTTAAATACACTCGGTATCAATTGGATTATACAAAAGGTTTAACGCATTTCAAATAATCTTCGAATTCTTTCTCACATTTTAAATACGCGAGAACAAGTTAATATAATTAATGTGAAAACGAAATTGTTGGAAATAGGAGAGTTATCTGATTTACAAGTCTACGGCAGGAAGAAAGATATACAATTACCAGAAGACTGGATTATAGCGGAAACGATTCAACGAATGTCTTATAAAAATCCGTGGAAGATTGTCTCAAAAAATTTATTGTACGTCAAGAAAGCTGAGAAACCACCGAGTAATTTAGTTCCGAACGAAAAGGAACGGGAAATTCTACGTATACGGTAATTGAATGAAGAAATTTTCGTTATGAAATATGCTATATTTATTTTTAACTGAATTGTTTTATGTATTTCGTAAAATATGAATTTCATAGTATTTTGTAAAATGGATATGCAATTTTGAATATTGGTAATCTCTAACTTTTATATTTTTCAATTTCTGTATCTCAAATTTTTTTTCTCAATTTTTATAGTTTGCAAGTTTGTATATTTTCATATTGTTGTTTTTTGGAATTTCGGTATTGTCAGGTTAAAATATTTACAAACTTCTGTATTCTCGAATTACTATATTTCCAAAATCTACATCCCCCAATTATATATCTTCGAAATTCTACATTTTCTTATTACTGTAATTCCTAAATCTCTATATTCCCAAATATCTACATCCCCCGATTTCTATATCTTCAAAATTCTACATATTCCAATTACTGTAATTCCTAAATCTCTATATTCCCAAATATCTACATCCCCCAATTTCTGTATATTCAAAATTCTACATTTTCCAATTACTATAATCCCCAGTCTCTATATTCACAAATATCTACACCCCCCAATTTCTGTATATTCAAAATTCTACATTTTCCAATTACTATAATCCCCAGTCTTTATATTCCCAAATATCTACATCCCCCAATTGCTATATCTTCAAAATTCTACATATTCCAATTACTGTAATTCCTAAATCTCTATATTCCCAAATATCTACATCCCCCAATTTCTGTATATTCAAAATTCTACATATTCCAATTACTATAATCCCCAGATTCTATATTCCCAAATATCTACATCCCCCAATTTCTATATCTTCAAAATTCTACATATTCCAATTACTATAATCTCCAAATCTCTATATTCCCAAATATCTACAACCCCCAATTTCTGTATCTACAAAATTCTACATATTCCTATTACTATAATCCCCAGTCTCTATATTCCCAAATATCTACATCCCCCAATTTTTATATATTCAAAATTCTACAGTTTCTAATTACTATAATCTCCAAATCTCTATATTTCCCAAGTCTATATTTTCAGAAGTTCATACTGTCAAATATCTATGTATTAAAATCTGTATATTACTAAATTTTGCTATTAATTTCAGAACTGGGGATTCAGAATATGATGCTACAATCGACGATACCGGTAATCACATACTAAAAACACGTCCATTTGGACCACCATTGGCAGTCGAGCCACAAATATATTCTAAAGGTCCCAACAGTACGCCATCCGAATGCTCTGTGGTTCTCAAAGAAAAGAAGATTGCCCTTCCATCAAATGTATTATAATCCCCTAAAAAGTGGCAAAGTCATAAATTACTGGGATAACAAATTTTTTGTTGAGTCCTTTCTTAAAAAGAAACCTAACAGTTTTCCGAGAAAAAGCTAAATTGATAATGGTTTGGTAGTCAAAAGATTCCGAAATTAATTAGTTTTGCACTCCGATGTAATTTAATGCATATTATAGTAAATTAAGTAAATAAAATCAATATTAATTAACTTTTTATGAAAATACAACATGTGGCGCCATCTCTCCGGCGAACAGAGTGAACTACACACTTTTGAAACTCTACTTTAATTAGTTCTCATCTTCTACAGCTAGATGGTGGCACATAAGATAGAAATGTAGAGCTCTTCTTCACTGTACAGAACTCTACAGTACCGACGTACAAGGGAAAAGTATAAATCAAACTTTGCACTTTAAATTTTTGAGTGGAACGTTTTTCAATTTATTTAATAACAGAATCTTATTGCTAACGGAATGTGGAATGTGATTCCGCACCTATTAATCTATGATATAAAACTTTTTACACTTTTCTCTAACCGATACGTGCGTCTACTCTGTTACTCGTTCCACGAGAGAATTGCCGCCTACGCGCGGAAATGCACTTTCCGGCCGGACGCTTGACTGGATGTAGGTGTCGCCACAGAAATATAGGAATTGTCTTCCTATAGTTGATAATCAAATAATTAATATCTTTGCAATATAACTAATTTTATTGGAATTGATTTTGAATTAAATTTTAATATGAGTTCTTGACATATGTTCTTGAATGTAGATTTGATTACAGAATGAATAATAAATGATTCTGTTATTTTAAAAATTGAGATCGATTAAATGACGACTGCATTTAACATTAATCATTTGTTGGCAAAACAAATAGAACTCTTCTTAACCGATGGCTTTGAAATCAGAACTCTTCTTCACCGACGGCATTGAAATCAGAACTCTTCTTAACCGACGGCTTGATAATCACCACAGAAACCCTTAGGGTAATTAAGATTAGCCTAAAAATACTTAAATGTTGATAATAGTTTGGTAAAATCAAATCAATTCGAAGTTAATTCGTCTTGCACTATGATATAATTCGATTAATGTTATAGTCAATTAACCTTATAAAATCAACTCTATTAATTGAATTTAACCGAAAGTGTGATGATCATCAAAGCCGTAGGTCATGAAGAACTTATCAATTTTCTTTCGTCGTCGGTCGAGAAGAATTCTATTTAAATTTATGAACAAATGATTGATGTTAAAAGGCTAATTAGATTTAATTCGAGCAATCTTTTGAACGCTTTCAATTTTCTATAATAACAAAACTATTGACTGTTTATTCTGTTTCCGGTCCCTCAATAAAGCACACGTATATAAATAAATATTCAAAATCAATTTTTAAAATATTAGTTATGTTAGCGAAATAACTTATTAATTAATTATAATATAGGAAGACAATTCCTATAAAAAAAGATATACGTGGCGCCATCTAATGGCCGCCTGTGAGAACTAATGAAACTAGAGTTTAAAAAACGTGTAGTTCACCCCGTTCGCCGGAGAGATGGCGCCACTTGTTCCATTTTTAAAAAAATTCGATTAACATTGATTTTATTAGCTTAATTTACTATAATATGCATCAAATTACATCGGAGTGCAAGACTAATTAACCTTGTAATGCTTCCACTTTCCCAAATCATTATCAATTTCAAAGAATTCGGCGAAACTTCGGAAAACAATTATGCTCCGATACGTACCAAATTTTGTAAATACTCATTTTGGGCTAAACTTCCGAAAACCTCCATGCTCCAAATTGGCAGAAATTTGGGGAAAGGGTTTCTTTTTAATAATAATAATGATTCCGAGAAGGATTTTTGGCGACTTGAGAAAGAAATTTGAATCATTTGAGTGTCACTTTCTATTTTATCGGCGTAGTATTTGCATCCACTGTTATCTACGCTTTCTACAATGGCCACCTCAATAGTTAACCGATCTTCACTTAACCTAACCTTACCTAATTATACATATAGTACTACTCTTGATACATTGATATCTTTTAAAAAGAATTGAAAATAGCAGATTTCACAGCATCAGAATCGTCTTCAAATCTGCCACGAGTATTCCTGCCGGTAATAATTGTGTCGGTAAAGTAGGGAGTGACACCCAAATGATACTAATTTTTTTTCTCGAGTCGCCAAAAATCCTTCTCGGAATCATGATTTTTATTAAAAAGAAACACACTCCCAAAATTTCAGTCAATTTGGAGCATGGAGGATTTCGGAAGTAGAGCCACATATTTTGCCATTCTTATGCCATTCCTTATATTGCCGACGAGATTCAGTATAGTGTGCGAACTGTTCTAAACACATAATTCGCATCTTCGGACCCACGGAATATATTGCAAACAGCATTTTCATGTTCACATTATATACAGTAACCGTATTCAGTATTGCTGCCTCCACCAAACCCACTCAAACAGTCCTTTCTTGTAGACAACATTCACATTAACAGTATTAAATAAAACTACATGAATTATATGTATATATACATATAAAGAATATTACAAAATTTCTATTTTCAAAATTTTGTTCAATTCGCAGCATCTTTTTCCGAATTGTCGATCGTCAATAAGGTAGAAAATGTCATAAAAATGGTAAAAACTTTTTTTCAAGTTTCCAAAAATTGTTTTCACAAATGTTTCCTTTCTTAAAGCGAAGCTTGTGTGCAAAACTTGACCAGAATCGGAGCAAGATGGTATTCCGAAGTTTCGCCAAAAGTTCTGACTGTTTCAAAAAGATGTCGTACTTACCACCGATCAATAATGACAAGAACAATTAATTACTGGTTATAAAAGATTCTAAACCTTAAAATGGACCCAATTGTGCATAAAAAAACTTTGAATGACAAATAAGAATTGCATCATGACCGTAGAACATTATATTCGTAATACGATTTTCGAAAGTTGCTTGGTTTTAAAAAGAGCAACGTTCTGCTTTGCTAGTTCTGTTGTTCACTATTAGATGATGCAACCAGTATTGTTTTCTTGGCTATTTAATTTTGCATTTATCTGCATCATACATTGCTATACAATATACATTTGTACAGTACACGGTCTAAACATTTATTTCTATTAAGAATTTTTCGAAATGACGAATACTTTTACTATTTGTTCCAAAAATTTCTTGTGAGAACTAATAGTTTTAATTTGGTTGTAAGAACAATTGTTTTCAATTTTCACGAGTTTACAAAAGAAACTTCACTGAATAACGATTTTCACTTCTGAGTGAAATAGTAATAATTCTATTAAACTAGTAATACAATGAACCACAGTTATTTCCAAAAATCGCATCTTTGTACTTAAAGTTACAAAGGAGGAAAATGGGAAGAAGTACACAGAAACAATTTTCATGGTTCGTCAATTTTATTACGAAACTTTTAACTTATATAAAAACTTACTATAAAATCTAATAGCAATATTGTTCAAACAAACCAATAGTACTATAAATCGTAATTGTTTCCAAAAAATAATTCTCTAAACTTTGAAAGTACGTAAAGAGGAAAGGGTATATACAAAAACGATTATTTTTCAGATTTCACCAATTTTATTACGAAACAAACTATTTTAAAACTCGTACAAATCTTGTATCGAGTATCTGTACGACTTGTGTAGAAAATTCTGTATAAAATTCGTAATCTCCTAACTTCATTGTACTTAATCTACAAAATCAGATCCTCTCTGCTGTATAAATGACCATCGTGACGCTTTTGTCTTCTTTCAAATAACTTCGATTTCTGTTGCGGTTGAAAATGCTTGCATCTTCTCGAAGGCGTATCGAAGACCTTCCATTAAGTGGAGTTCGCCGGAAGTTTTCGAGGAAACTATGTTTAAAGCGATTACTTTGTTTTTGAGATCGTTTAACCGAAACGATATTCTCTGCAACTCGTCCTCCATTCTCAATGTTTCTTGTGCCTCCACGCTCAGCAACCGTTTGTTACTCAACAATTTCTCCTTCAACTTGCAATTAGATTCCATTATACTGAACAACTGAGATTCTAAATCGCGCAATTTATCTCCTCTGGAACCATTACTCTTCTCCAATTGTAATTCAGCCTCTATTCTTTTCGATTCATCCACTTTTTGCTCGAACCGAACCGTTTTTAATCGACGACTTTGCAGAGAACGCCTGTTTACTTTATTCTGAAATCAAATTTATACAGAATTTATATTAGATATATATTTACCATAATTTTATGTCTTTATATGTTACACAATAATTTTATATGGCTTCATATATTACATCATAATTTTGTTCCACATAAAGTACTTCTAATTCTTCATAATTACTGTATGAACACAGTTTCAAAGAATTGTTTATGCAAAGTCTAGGAAAGTTATGCAATATATAAAATATAGGAACTTTTATTTTATTATAAACTTTGAGATTTTATAAAGTATTACTAAGAAAAAAAGAGAAATATTTACCATTCGATTGGCTGAATATTTTCCATTTCTCCTGGAGGGTTTACAAGTTTCGTTTTGAAGCATTTTATTTTGCGAATGTCTCCAATGAAGACCCAGTTTTTTTTTCAACGTCATACTCTCTACAGACTCTCGTTTTCTTTTCAGCATTCGAAATATTATTTGAAGAGTATTGATGGGTATCTGATTCTCTGTGAGATCTATCCTTGTGATCGATGTATTTGATTTCAGAAGTTTAATAATAATTTCTCCACCATGTTTGCTAATACCACAATGTTTCAGATTTAAGTTTTTCAACCAGAAATCGGTTTTCAAAGCATATGCCAATTGCTGCACACCGTTGTCACAGAATTTGGGGTTCTTGTCCAAGATCAGCGTATGCAATCCTTGAACCTACAATACAAAAAGTTGTTAAAACTGAAAATACAGGTAACCCTCCTATAACACGGTAGATAGGTTCCTAGAAAATGCCGTGTTGTATGAAACCGTGTTGTATGACAGAGAAAGTACAAAAAGGATGGTTACGTTCCGAAAACTTATTAAAAGCAAATATTTTTTTTAACTCTACATAAATTTGTACTAATTTCTCTTTTCAAAAGACGATCCAAGATTTGTATCTTTACTTCTAAAGAAATAAATTTCCTCTTAAACGTTGTTTTTTATCTTTATCCGACATGGCTTGGGACTGAAACTTAATGTCTTAAAGTCGAATCTACGAAATCAGCTCCTTAGTCCCACAACAGGACCATGTACATATGTGTAATGTGCAAGAGAGACGAGCTGATTTCGTAGATTCGACTTTAAAGGCGATGATCGCAAAAATGAAGTTTTTACGAGAACAGCATTCATCAGTAGGCTTCGCCACAACTTGGTCAGGTATTTTTAGACAGCCATAAATACCGCATGTTTAATAAAGCCGAATTTTCTAAGGTGCAAGATTGAGATAGGTGCTGACGTTCACAACCTAGATTGCTGTAAATACTTCATCGATTACCCGCTATCAGTGCATTTCATGTATTTTCTTAATTTTGGCAGAGTTACCGACAACGTCGATAGAAATACAAATTTTCAGTTTTTTTCGACGTTTCTTATCACATTTTTTTTTTTGCTGCATTCTCAAAGTTCTTCGTTCTATATTTCAATTAAGAACGAACGAACGAAAATAGTATTGTTGCATTAGTGTTACGATTGAAATCTGAGAAAACGACGATCCTTACCTGTATTTTTTAAACACACATCGAATATTTTCGTAAATCGGGCATTCTTGTTACTAAACGTCCGATTAATTCGTTGTTTGACAAGATTCGAAATAACGCGTGCTTCGTCGAGTCTCGAGTGAATGGCGGCGCGTGTGTTTATTCGAGACAGCGAAGCACGAAAGCTTGTAACTAGCTTCCAAGGAACTCGCTTCCAAGCAGCGAGAAAGGTAAATCGTTTACTGTGAAGCCCCTAGCGAATCGAGTCATCGATAAACCAGATCAATCGGGGCATTTCCTATAATTTTACGAATATTTCACACATTGTACGCATTTCATTATGTTCTCTCTGGGACTTATTCTAAACCAGATCAATCGAGCCACTTCCTATAATTTTACGAATATTTCACACATTGTACGTATTTCATTATGTTCTCTCTGGGACTTATTCTAAACCAGATCAATCGAGTCATTTCCTATAATTTTACGAATAGTTCACACATTTTACGCATTTCATTATATTCTCTCTGCTCCTTACGTCTCTTCTTGCAGAGTCGCCGCAGGGGCAATGGCGTCCTGGGTGAGGGCCCAGTATGTTTTATGAGGGAGATCTTTCCGACCTCCCCCGGGATGACGTTCAATGGCGTGGGTGCCTCAGTCGTGTTCTTCAAGAGTCCTTGAGGCCCCGTGGGGGTTTTAGTGGGTAACAATCCCACATAACCCCGCGCCCTCCCTCAAGGGTGCGAGGTATCTTAGTGAAGATTTCCCCCATGTTAAAAAAAAAGGTGATCGTGGAAACGTTCACAGTGGAAACGTTCACGTATTAATTTCAATAACATACCTTTTCGGGCATTTCCTGTAACTGCATCTTCAAAGATGATCGCTTCCATGCGATCAATCTTGCACCTTGGAAAATTCGACTTTTTTAAACACGCGGTATTTATTGCTGTCTAAAAATATTTGACCAAGTTGTGACGAAGTCTACTGACGAATGCTGTGCTCGTAAAAACTTCATTTTTGCAATCATCGAGCCTTAAAGTCTAATCTACGAAATCAGCTCGTCTCTCTCGCACATCCTTAGTCACACGACAGGACCGTGTACATATATGTAATGTGCAAGGCTCGAGTTCGTATTTCTACAATTTCTTGATGTACAAAAGTGAATGTGATACATGTGACAACATAGCAACGATCTGGCAACTGTGTCCTCGTGCCATTTCTTTGATCAAATTTGGTAGGTAATAGAAAGGACAATTTGCTTTTGTATGATAAGCGGTAGATGACACAACGCGAGTTGTCTCATTTGCAGATTTTTTATTTCCACCGTTCTTCGTTTATGTAAGTCGACAAATACAGTGTTGTACAAAGGTTGTTGCAATTTTCTTATCGTGTCAGAGCGAAACCGTGTTATAGGATGCCGTGTTGTAGGAGGGTTCCCGCAATTTATGAATCGTGTTATAGCGAAACCGTGTTATAAGATGTCGTGCTGTAGGTGGGTTACCTGTACATCTATAACTAATAATTTAGAAGAGTAACATATTCTAATCTATGCAGCTTGTACAATTTATTCAAACTAATAATGTATATGTTCATCTGTAATTAATTTTTACAAAATTTTCTCTGTACAAACTGTATAACTATACTGTCTAATTTTTTCAGAAATTAACTGTATCATATTTAAAGAAATGGACTGTATAATTTTGAAAGAAACGAACCGTATAATTTTCAAAGAAAAAATGTACTTGCAGCAACAAATGACAATCTTATTTTGCAAGTATTTGAGCAGAAAAGATTGTAACAGTGAAGTTTAGAAACCTCACCTTGTCACAAGGATTTTCATCGCCAGATCGCACAGAGGATTTCTCCCACACGTTCTGCAGCAAATCCGCTTTCTTCCTCTTCAGAAACACCGACAGAAACATGGCGCTCCTGTTCGTCAGTCGACAGGAAGACAGGTTGAGGACGCAGAGGTTAGGAACGTTCCTCAAACAGCCCAGCAACAAATTGCAGCCTATAAACAAAATCCGTTCAATATCATCGATAATTTCTCGAGCGAAGATCAAAGTCAGAATATTAGAAAATACTGACCTACGTCACCGATGCGACACCTCGTCAACGACAAAGCCTTCAGGTTTTCGTTGTCCTTCAGACCGCAACACAGGATGTTCAGATACTTGGGCGCCAACGGGATGCCATCGAGGGTGATGGAAGCGATTGTCGAAGAGTCTCTGGCGGAAACGGCGATGGAATCGACCAGACACCGCATCAGGAAGTTCGTGAAGAGGATTGGACGTGCTCGATCCTTTCTTCTGCATCGCCTGGACGTCCGATCAAATTTCTACTTTTGGGATCTAATCAGTGGTTAAATATCGTCCGTAGTCCTCGTAAATCGTCCATCTCCTCGTAAATTGTCCTCGAACTCTTTCCCCTCCGACTCTCTCATCTTTCTACGTCTGTTCAACCCCTTTGCATCGGTCCAGGCGATGCCACCTGCAAGCTTAAACTCACAGAGAGTAGTATCCGAAAGGCACGACATGCAGTTTGTTAGGTTAGGTTAATTTTGTGATGCTAAAGTGTTTGCTCAATCTTTGTGTAGCACTTTTGTTTGGAGTGTTTGCAGTGAAAGAGGTCTTGTAGAGCCTAATGGAATTTTGTATAGAGCTAGATTAAAGCAATAATGTTAGAGAAAGAGTATTGAAAAAGGATCTAGAAATTTGATACAAGTAGAGGTTGATTGAAATTAAAATTGAAGAAATTCTAGAGAGGGTTGAGAGTAATTTTATTTGGTATAACTTTTTGTTTTAAGTGGAGTATTAAAAGGGGGTTAAGAAGCTGCAAGGTTAACGCTTTAGGAACTTGAAGACTGATCGAAACTGCAAATAGTCGAAAATTCTAAATACAGAAGGAAAGAGAATTGAAGAAAAATGGAATTATAAACTTATAAATTTTGACGAGAATATTAAGAGGGAAATTTTCTTGAATAATTCGATGTTAAATTTAGAAATTAAAACTGCAAAATGTAGAAGATATTAAATAAGCGATTAGGCTCCGTTTAATAATCACAAAAACACGCACCAGAAATGTAACAAAGGTTGCAATATTCTGAATAGACAAAAATCCGAATATTTACTACGAGAACTTCGATAGAAATTTTCGTGCAACAGGTTAACATCTAAAAAGGTAGCGATCAAAAATGGAAAGAGAACATCTAGTTATGCTACACAAAAGATTTACGAAATCAAGCAATAGGTGTAGAAAGTTTAAGCTTGGCGAAGCAACAAATCAAACACGCTCCTCCTAATTAAAATTCTGATGAATTATCGAAATTCTGGTACCTTATCCAGTCACTCGATCTGTACATTAGTCAACGAGCCTCGTGATAATAATAAATTATCTCGCTTTGGCGTGTCGGTCTCGTAACAGTCTTTGTTCGCCAGTTTATGCAAAATTATTTACATGTACACGAGAAGCCATTAATGGTTTACCAGAATTTCTCGAGCTTCTCTTCCGTGTTAATTTTCTCCCGTATCTTTTTCCGCTGGCTTCGACTATAGACATAAATTTTCGACAGGCTTCGATTCTCAGCGATCGCACAAAGTATCGGGGACCAGTCTCTGAGGGTCAAGGAATCCACGCAAAATCGCAAATAATCCTCTGGTAAATATGCCTGCACAGCGGCTAATGGTTTCACGCATTTCTCGCGACAGAGAACCTTGTCGAAATATCAACATTTATGGTAGACAAGTAACTTTTCTATGGGAACAGAATTTTTAAAGTAGGGAACGGTTTTGTTCGTTTATTCGATTTTGCCAGATTTTTAGCGCTACAATATATTAGTATTTCTTTTATTTTATTTTGAATCAATTATGTTTATAGT
This sequence comes from Megachile willughbiella, assembly GCA_945859595.2. NCBI lineage: Eukaryota > Metazoa > Arthropoda > Insecta > Hymenoptera > Megachilidae > Megachile > Megachile willughbiella. The sequence continues at coordinate 9,547,552 of OX243803.1, read as the reverse complement.
TTTATCAGTGATGGACAGAGTGCTCGCTGAAGAGCGTGTGGGCACTGGTGAGCAGATTATTTTGTAAGTGGATGAGGTGCTGGAGATTCATGAAAATTTGGAATTTTTGCGTTTGGAGTTCAGAGATTTTGAAGTTTTAGATTTGCATTTCAAAGACTTTGAACTTTTACATTTAGATTTCAAGGATTTTGAACTTTTACATTTGGAGTTCAGAGATTTTAAAGCTTTACATTTGGATTTCAAGGATTTTGAACTTTTACATTTGGATTTCAAGGATTTTGAACTTCTACATTTAGATTTCAACGATTTTGAACTTTTACATCTAGACATTGGAAATCAGGAAATTTTGTAATTTAGAATTTAGGACATATGACAATTTTGAGAATTTGAGAATTTGAGAATTTGTAAGCTTGGTACTTTGGAATCTTGCAAAGTTGTAAATTTGGTCATTTGCAAACTTGGAACTTTGGAATCTTGCAAAGTTGTAAATTTGGTAATTTGCAAACTTGGGACTTTGGAATCTTGCAAAGTTGGAAATTTGGTAATTTGCAAACTTGGAACTTTGGAATCTTGCAAAGTGAGAATTTGGAAATTTGCAAACTTGGAACTTTGGAATTTTGCAAAGTTGTAAATTTGGTAATTTAAAAATTTGGAACTTTGGAATCTTGCAAAGTTGTAAATTTGGTAATTTGCAAACTTGGAACTTTGGAATTTTTCAAAGTGAGAAATTGGTAATGTGCAAACTTGGAACTTTGGAATCTTGCAAAGTTGGAAATTTGGTAATTTGAAAATTTGGAACTTTGGAATCTTGCAAAGTTGTAAATTTGGTAGTGTACAAACTTGGAACTTTGGAATGTTGCAAAGTTATAAATTTGGTCATTTGCAAACTTGGAACTTTGGAATCTTGCAAAGTTGGAAATTTGGTAATTTGAAAATTTGAATCTTTGGAATCTTGCAAAGTTATAAATTTGGTCATTTGCAAACTTGGAACTTTGGAATTTTGCAAAGTGGGAAATTTGGTAATTTACAAACTTGGTACTTTTGTATCTTGCAAAGTTGAAAATGTGATAATTTGCAAACTTGGAACTTTGGAATCTCGCAAAATTGAAAATTTGGTAATTTGCAAACTTGGAACTTTGAAATCATGCAAAGTTGGAAATTTGGTAATTTACAAACTTGGTACTTTTGGATTTTGCAAAGTTGGAAATTTGGTAATTTGAAAATTTTGAACTTTGGAATCTTGCAAAGTTGGAAATTTGGTAATTTACAAACTTGGTACTTTTGGATTTTGCAAAGTTGGAAATTTGGTAATTTACAAACTTGGTACTTTTGGATTTTGCAAAGTTGGAAATTTGGTAATTTACAAACTTGGAACTTTGGAATCTTGCAAAGTTGGAAATTTGGTAATTTGCAAACTTGGAACTTTGGAATCTTGCAAAGTTGGAAATTTGGTCATTTGAAAATTTGAATCTTTGGAATCTTGCAAAGTTATAAATTTGGTCACTTGCAAACTTGGAACTTTGGAATGTTGCAATGTTGGAAATTTGGTAATTTGCAAACTTGGAACTTTGGAATCTTGCAAAGTTGTAAATTTGGTAGTGTGCAAACTTGGAACTTTGGAATCTTGCAAAGTTGTAAATTTGGTCATTTGCAAACTTGGAACTTTGGAATCTTGCAAAGTTGGAAATTTGGTAATTTGCAAACTTGGAATTTTTGAATTGTGCAAAGTTGGAAATCTGGTAATTTTAAACCTTAGAGCTTTAGAATGTTGCAAAGTTGGAAATTTGGTAATTTGTAAATTTGGTAATTTGCAAACTTGGAATTTTTGAATCTGCAAAGCTGTAAATTTGGAAATTTGCAAACTTGGAAGTTTGGACTCTTGTAAAGTTGGAAATCTGGTAATTTTAAAACTTAGATATTTCATAATTTAAAAGTTTGGAATTTTGGAAAATTAAAAACTTGGTAATTTCACAATTTAAACATAGGGAAAGTTGAAGACTAAGTAATTTCCCAATTTAAATATTGGAACATCCAGAAATTTGGTAATTTAAGAAAGGTGTACGTGTCGAAAAATCATAATTTATCCAAGTGAAAATTTGTAAATTTTATAAAAAGGAAGCTTGAAAACATGAAAACTTGGCAAAATATGCTCTTAAAAATTTAGTAATTTGTAAATTTCAATATATATTATTCTGGAACTTGAAAAATCTTCCAATTAAAAGACTGTCTGTCCATCAGTGCCCGCAGCACTTGCCATCTACTACTTGAAGCAAAAAAATTTTCTCTTCATTTATATTTCCTTACACTTACATTTAATGAACTCGAGATAATCTTAAATAATTGCTAATAATACTGTCAGTGGTAATTTAGAGAATGTATTAACCTTGTATAACCAAGCAAAATGTCCACGATTCGTTCTTCTCATCTCTCTCCTATTTCGCATAATGATAAATTTGATATGCTATCTGGATCAATATCTTGCCATAACATCGTACAATTTGACCGTTCGTGGTACTTTAATTAAACGACTCAAATGTTCATAATAAAATCATTATTTGTAAAGCAACTTCTCTATAAAGTTTCATCGAAAATCTGGACTGTTTTCAAGAATATCGAACATTTGACTGCCACTTCTGATACAACTTCGTGTCACTGGAAAAAGGATTACTGTTCCTGGAACATCAAAAGATTCTCAAGGGCCTGGGAAAATTCATGTTTAATATGTTTCATTTTAGGCTAGTGTTAGATATTTACAAGGTGCGAAAATTCGTGGTTATTTTTAAGCTGATTAAACTTACGTTCGTGCTATTTTAATTATTTCTTAAATTCAGTAGCGAATGGTCGTAAAGAGCTTTATATTTACATTAACTCTTTATAAATTTAATAGTAATTTTTCTCATTTTTAATTTTAAATTGACCATCTACGTTGTCTGTTTTTAATTTATTTACTGTTTACGTTAAATATCTCTAATGACCGCATTAACTGCATCCAACACGTGTCTCTTAAAATTTAATCGTTATTTAAAGCATATCCTGTGAAGTCAAAGTGTAATCATATGTACATCTATGTAGACTTAGCATAGTAACATTAATAAATGGGACTTACTCTCAAGAACCAGGAAATTCCGATTAATTGCCCTCCAAATCAATTTTTAACGTGTGCTGCGTTTCGATTTCTCTTTTAACTTTTCCTTTCGTTAAAATGCAAAATATTCGATAATAACGTTGAATAGATAAATTCTTGGCAATCTTTTCTTTCTCTTTCAAACAAAATTTTAGCAATAGAATCTCCAAAAGCTTGAATTTTTTCTGCTTCTTAATTTTACAAACAAAATCTCCAAAATCGCAAGCTTAAATTTTGTTCAAATAGGAAGTAAGATCGCTCCATGCTAGTTTCAATAGCAAAATTACCAGAATCTATCTAACCTTAATCTCTTTCGAACACATAACACGTACGACTTACTTATCTCCCCACTAATTTCAGCAACGGTATTACCAGAATACATGCAAATTATCTTTTCTCTCTAATAAGACATAAGATGACTTACTCATTTTTGCCTCCCATTTTAATCTCAGCCAATCGCCAATATCTGCGTTATTTCCTTTCGAGTAAACAAGATGGAAGATGACTTACGTACTTGGACCTCCATTTTAATTACAGCGACGGTATTTGTAAAATCCACAATTTTAATCTCTTTACTTTCATCAGCAAAATGCACAGAACTGTATTTTCTTTTTAATAAAATAAACGATTCACTGACTTGGTCTTTCTGATTCCAGCGACACAGTCACCAAAATACAACTTTAGACTTTCCGAACGATTACTTTGATCCTCCTTTATAATTTCAACATATCTCCAAAATACACACAACGTTTCGTTCGAACAGATAATCTACTTTCTAATTTCAACAACGGATCGGTAAAATGCACACAACATTAAATCTTTCGCTTTCGAACGAATAAAGATATAAAATGACTCACTGACTTCCTTTTTTAATCGCAGCAATCACCAAAATGCACACAACTTTTTCTTTCAAATTCAAGTCAAATATAAGGTGACTTACTTATTTGGATCTCCTGTTTAATTTCAGCAACAGTCTGCACTTTATTTCGAATATGTATAAGATATTTAAAGTTTCTTTGTAATATTAGCAACAGAGTCACTAACATGCACACAACATTTATCTTTCCCTTTCAAACGACTAAAATATGACATACTTCCTTTGTGATCTCAGCAACACCACCAATCTATACACAGCTTTAATCTTTCCTTTTTTAAATGAATATAAAATGACTTACTCATTTCGACTCCCTTTTTTATTTCAGCAGCAGCGCGTCCATTTTAAATCCCTTTTCTACCTCTCTTTGCGTAATGGCGGATCCTAAGTTCTTTGAGATATTCACTTGGCCACATTTCGAATTTTAAGTACCTATTTCGAAGGGTTCTTTAAGCGAAAAATAAGGGGTGGAAAATAAAAGTTTCTCTGTTTGTAAAAAAAAATTCGTTACTACCCTATGGTTAGATTAATTGATATGTTATATGTTAATAAATTATAATAGTAATAAAGAGTACATACTGTTTATTTATTTCATCATTTTTATTTTAAGTATTTTTATTTATATTTAACATTTTGATATCGTGTAAATGTATCTTGTTCATAATCTTCACTGTTGTTCATGTTCGATCTTCTTATTAATCATCGTGTACTTAATTGTCCTTAATTATAATTAGGAACATTCCCGATATATTTTAGTTTATAATTATAATGTGTTAGTAGCATAATTTTTATAAGCATTTGGGTACACAGTATTTATTATATATATTTGCAGATCAGGTATTTTGCTAATTAAATTTTTTTTATCAGTGAGTTTAAATTATATTTCGATAGAGTTATCGTTCAATTAAATTATATTTATATTAACGAGTTATACCTCGGTTACTTGTTCAGTTATTTAATTACAAATACTATTTGTTCAGCTATTATTTCATTACAAATACCATTTGTTTAGTTATTTAATTAGAAATACCATATGTTCAGTTATTTAATTACAAATACTATTTGTTCAGCTATTATTTCATTACAAATACCATTTGTTTAGTTATTTAATTAGAAATACCATATGTTCAGTTATTTAATTACAAATACTATTTGTTCAGCTATTATTTCATTACAAATATTATTTGTTCAGTTATTATTTAATTACAAATACCATTTATTTAGTTATTAATAACTTACAAATAAAGTTTATCGTGTACAGGTTATCGTCCATAACAATTACTTTCATTAGGACTTATACCGTGGTATTTTACTGTGGGTAGGTTTATAAAACTTTATTCTTTAATTTAAACTTACTTCCATGGGTCAAAGCTGCTCGATTATAAAAATCTTCAACGAATTCCAATTGCAAAACGATTCCTCGTGCAAAAATATCTTTAGTCCAAAGATCAAAGTATTTTTATAAACTGAATGCTAAAAATTCTCCTCGACTCTGCATGGCCCAATAAAATGTTTGCGTGCATACCAACTATTTTTAAATTTCAATCCTGCATCTTTTTTTTTAATATTTCACATTTCTTCAAAATAAACTATTTTAGTAGGTAATTATTTTAGACGTTAGTGTCAAACGTTAAATAAAAGCATAAGCGAGAAAGTAAAAATTAATCGATAATTGTTCGCAATACATCGGTGCATCTAAAAGGGGAATTAATTGGGATGACATGTGCAAGATACAGTTCCACCTGAGGTGCAACGAGCGAAACAATGGTGTACAATGAGACCCACAGGTAAAGATAATTTCCGTCAAGGAAACTTTTAAAGCATCCCTAGACAAATAATCGCTTTTGTGCCACCGCGGGTCTGTCTAAGCGCTATGCAAACTAGCAATAACAACTTTAAGACCAACCTGCCTAATACATATTTGCCAGGTGCAAATTCGAGATGATTATGTTCTCTGTTCGACTATCAGCTAACGTTACAATGTATTCCCAATAAAAAATCTTTTATTTCCGTGTTAACTCGTTCGTTTATTCCGTCGAAAGGGGAGAATTTAGGAGATCGTTTTCTTCTCAATAGGAATCAAGATTTTTCTTATTAATACCTGGGGGAGTTGGATAACAGATGATAAATATTATTTTCTATAATTCTCCAGCTCGCAACTGAGTATTTATTGTGTACTTTTATCGAGTATTTGGGGAATTTTACTAATTTTATTTGTAAGGGGGAGGGTTTGTTACCATTTTACAAAGGGAGATATTTTACTTCTATTTCTTTTTGGGATTTCGAAATATTTCAGAGTAATTTTACCACTTAATGTTTTACATTTTAACAAAAAAAATTTGTGATATACTCAGGGGTATAATTTCATTTTTTAGGGGGAGGGTTTGTTACCATTTTACAAAGGGAAATTTTTACTTTCATTTCTTTTTGGGATTTCGAGATATTTCACAGTAATTTTAATACTCTTTGGTTTACACTTTAACAAAATAAATTTTTTTATATACTCAGGGGTATAATTTCATTTTTAAGGGGGAGGGTTTGTTACCATTTTACAAACGGAGATTTTTACTTTCATTTCTTTTTGGAACTAAAAGACATTTCAAAGTAATTTTACCACTCTATGTTTTACATTTTAACAAAACTAATTTTGTGATATACTCAGGGGTATAATTTCATTTGTAAGGGGGAGGGTTTGTTACCATTTAACAAAAGGAGATTTTTACTTTTATTTCTTTTTGGGATTTCGAAATATTTCAGAGTAATTTTACCACTCAATGTTTTACATTTTAACAAAACTAATTTTGTGATATACTCAGGGGTATAATTTCATTTTTAAAGGGGAGGGTTTGTTACCATTTAACAAAAGGAGATTTTTACTTTTATTTCTTTTTGGGATTTCGAAATATTTCAGAGTAATTTTACCACTCAATGTTTTACATTTTAACAAAATAAATTTTGTGATATACTCAGGGGTATAATTTCATTTTTAAGAGGGAGGGTTTGTTACCATCCAAAGGGAGATTTTTACTTTCATTTCTTTTTGGGATTTCGAGATATTTCAGAGTAATTTTACCACTCTATGTTTTACATTTTAACAAAACTAATTTTGTGATATACTCAGGGGTATAATTTCATTTTTAAGACGGAGGGTTTGTTACCATCCAAAGGGAGATATTTTACTTTTATTTCTTTTTGGGATTTCGAAATATTTCAGAGTAATTTTACCACTCTATGTTTTACATTTTAACAAAACTAATTTTGTGATATACTCAGGGGTATAATTTCATTTTTAAGGGGGAGAGTTTGTTACCATTTTACCAAGGGAGATTTTTACTTTTATTTCTTTTTGGGATTTCGAGATATTTCAGAGTAATTTTATCACTCAATGTTTTACACTTTAACAAAACAAATTTTTTGATATACTCAGGGGTATAATTTCATTTTTAAGAGGGAGGGTTTGTTACCATTTAACAAAAGGAGATTTTTACTTTTATTTCTTTTTGGGACTTCAAAGATATTTTACAGTAATTTTTCCACTTTTTCTTTCACACTCTAACAAAACTTTTGTGATATACTCAGGGTATTTTTCGTTAAATGTTTAGAAGTTTTAGTTTTATTTTTCAATTTCATAATTTTGTTGTCATTGATTTTTAAAGTCTTTTCAATATCCTAAGTTCAACATATATTCACAAATTCTGTAACAAATATATCAGTTATTAAAAATAATATGTCACAAAGGAACAAATTATTTTTATTAATATTTTATTTAATATTACTATCGATTTTTGTTGATTCTAACCTCTTTCACGTGCAAAGTATACATTTCCTAAATGGCGGGAAAGGTTCCATGAAAAGTGTCGAAATAATTTGCACCTAGAATTTTGTAGCTTTTGCGAAATTAACCAGGTCGTGATGTGCAATTGCTATTTATCATTCAAAGAGTGTAAGACATTATTAGCCTTTCAAATCGAATAATACTCTCAAGGAGAATCTGTTATATGTTTCGTAACATGTCTGTTCACTCTATCTGCAAACTTATCGCACTTTATTGCATGTTCCTGCCTCTAATACATCGTTATTCGTTCAGAACACGGTTTAAAACAATTGTATTATATTTTATTGGACAACGTGTATCAAATATTCAATGCATCACCACAGTTTATTTATCGAGCAACACTTTAGTACTTTCAAGATCTTTTATCATTAAATTTATGGAGCTTAATTTGAATAGGTATCGAATATCAATTATTTGATCTGTTACCACAATTAATTTATCTGAACATTTTAATATTTTCAAGATCTTTTATTATCAAATTTGTTAAGAATAATTTTAGTGGATACTGTGTATCAATTATTCAATCTATCATCACAATTAATTTATCTGAACATTTTAATATTTTCAAGATCTTTTATTATTAAATTTATCAAGCATAATTTTAATGGATATCAATTATTCATTGTGTTATAATTAATTCATCTGAACACTATAATATTTTCAATGTATTTTACTATTAAATTTTTTTACAGTTTTGCTGAACAATATACACTTTAATATCTGCAATATCTTTTCAAATTTAGTCAAGTTAATTTTGTTGAAGATTTTGTATCAATTCTTCAAGGTATGATCAATTTAGTTGAACACACTCTCATATTTTTAACACCATGATTAATTTCCATGAATGCACACTAATGTTTTCAATATTCTTTTAAATTTATGAAATTTATTTTTCCCAGGTATCTGTACCAATTCTTCAAGGTCTCATCACTAACTTAGCTCAATCTACACCTCTATATTTTCGACACTGATCAATTTATCTGAAAAATACACATTTTGATATTTGGAATACCTTTCTAAATTTATTAAACTGAATTTTGCTGAGGATTTTATATCAATTCTGTAACATCATCACTAACTTAGCTCAATCTACACCTCTATATTTTCGACACTGAATAATTTATCTGAAAAATACACACTTTGATAGTTTGAATACCTTTCTAAATTTTCGTAAATTTAATTTTGCTGAAGGTACTATATCAATTCTATAACATCATCACTAACTTAGCTGAACAATCTGCACCTCTATACTTTTGACACTGATCAATTTATCTGAATAATACACACTTTGATATTTTGAACACCTTTCTAAATTTTAGTAAATTTAATTTTGCTGAAGGTACTATATCAATTCTATAACATCATCACTAACTTAGCTCAATCTACACCTCCATATTTTTAACACTGATCAATTTATCTGAACAATACACACTTTGATATTTTGAGTACCTTTCTAAATTTATTAAACTGAATTTTGCTGAGGATTTTGTATCAATTCTATAACATCATCACTAACTTAGCTGAACAATCTGCACCTCTATATTTCTAACACTAATCAACTTATCTGAAAAATACACACTTTGAAACTTTGAATACCTTTCTAAATTTTAGTACATTTAATTTTGCTGAAGGTACTATATCAATTCTATAACATCATCACTAACTTAGCTGAACAATCTGCACCTCTATATTTTGGACACTGATCAATTTATATGAAAAATACACACTTTGAAATTTGGAATACCTTTCTAAATTTATTAAACTCAATTTTGCTGAGGATTTTGTATCAATTCTATAATATCATCACTAACTTAGCTGAATAATCTGCACCTCTATATTTTTGACACTGATCAATTCATCTGAACAATACACATTTTGATATTTGGAATACCTTTCTAAATTTATTAAACTGAATTTTGCTGAAGATTTTGTATCAATTCTATAACATCATAACTAACTTAGCTGAACAATCTACACCTCTATATTTTTGACACTGATCAATTTATCTGAAAAATACACACTTTGACATTTTTAATACCTTTCTAAATTTTAGTAAATTTAATTTTGCTGAAGGTACTATATCAATTCTGTAACATCATCACTAACTTAGCTGAACAATCTGCACCTCTATATTTTTGACACTGATCAATTCATCTGAACAATACACACTTTGACATTTTTAATACCTTTCTAAATTTGAGTACGTTTAATTTTGCTGAAGGTACTATATCAATTCTATAACATCATCACTAACTTAGGTGAACAATCTGCACCTCCATATTTTTAACACTAATCAACTTATCTGAAAAATACACACTTTGAAATTTGGAATACCTTTCTAAATTTATTAAACTCAATTTTGCTGAAGATTTTGTATCAATTCTGTAACATCACCACTAACTTAGCTGAACAATCTGCACCTCTATTTTGTTGACACTGATCAATTCATCTGAACAATACACACTTTGACATTTTTAATACCTTTCTAAATTTGAGTACATTTAATTTTGCTGAAGGTACTATGTCAATTCTATAACATCATCACTAACTTAGCTGAACAATCTGCACCTCTATATTCTTAACACTAATCAATTAATCCAAATAGTACACACTCTGATATTTTTCATATCTTTCTAAATTATATCTAATTTTGTTCAAGCACAGATTCTGCAACATATTCCAATCAACTTATCCGAACAATCTACCTCACATCTTTCCCACCATAATTGACACGAATAACGTCCACATATCTTCAATATCTTTATCTCATTAAGCTTAATTCTGCTATTCTACATGCTCTATATTTTCGTTACAAAATTTATTCAAATGTACCTTAAATACCACTGAAATTTGAACGAACAACCGTTCTTGATTCTGCCTCAAGGAAAATACTGATTTTGTTTAAATATTCGTAACATACCTTGCTGCCTATCAGCCCGAGGTTGAATAACAAGAACCGTGGCCACGTCACGTAACGCTATCGTGCCCTGAACGAACAATCTACACATCGACGTGCTGCCGAGAGTGCAAATAAAATATTTGGCTAGGTGCTCGAAAGAAGAGGGGCGATGGTATCCCAACGATCTGTTGTCTCCCCTCGACTCGTCCTCGTGGAATCGCAAACTTTAGTCAGTGAATTCGAGGCCACCATGCGGTCTACAACTGGGTCTAACATTAACGTCGCGCACATCTCGGAACAGCGTGTCGCTTAACAATGGCTCCTCTATTTATCTCTCTATCAAATTGAACTCTCCGGCCGATTTTCATCAATTCTAAAAGAAATTTTGAAGAAAATCTGGAACGCTCTAAGGTTACAACATTCAGATTGTGTCGAGGGTATAATTGAGGCAAGGAACGACCTCGAGGCTCGTTCTCTACAAAGGTTTTGACTGATGTAACCAAAGATTTCGCAAGTTGATCCGCTTCCAAACGGATTCGGTCATTGATTGCATCGCAGCAAACGATGCCTTTCGTCGATTCGTCGTTCGCTTCTATCTCCCCGGCGAATGGAATGTAAATTTCCGTGGGACGTGTTTACATTTAAACGAGCCGTAATCTCAGATACATTGCTCAAGGTAATCAGAGAAATTACGCGCGAAACGATCTCGGCGAGATCGAGCGGTTCCTCGAGATGAACGCGACGACAATTCTCTAACAACATCCAGCAAAAAAGGAGAAACCTTGTGAACAACTGCGTCCTTCTGCTACTTCAAACTTGGCCTTCGTGCGGGTCGACGCGAATGCACAATTTTTATACATGCCGGAAGTAATTAGTGCTTTTTTACACGCTGACATAATCGTTTGGAAGTTTAACGGACCGTTCGGGATGTTGATTGATGCTGATAGGAACATTCGTGCTTCTGTTTAGTGATTTTACTGACTTGCTGGTCAATTTTACGTGAATGGACTTGGTATTTGTCGTGCTGCGTTCAAGCTTTTCAAACACTGTTTTAACTTGTGAAGTTTTATAGTTTTTAGCTAGCAAGTTGTGAAGTGTTTCAAATGCTGTGAAGGGAGTTGTGAAGCTTTTAAAACAATTTTGTAGAGGGACTTGTGAGGCTTTTGTAATATTGTTATAGACTTGTAGTTTTTCAAATACTGTTATAAAGAGACTTTTGAAGTTTTTCAAGTGTTATAATAAAGACTTGTGAGGTTTTGCAAATATTTTTCTCAAGCAACTTGTGAAGTTTTTTAAATGTTGTTATAAAGGGACTTGTGAAGTTTTTGAAATAATTTTACGAAGGGACTTGTAAAGCTTCTGAAATAATTTTAGAAAGGGACTTAAAGTTTTTCAAATATTATATAAAGAGATTTTTGAGGTTTTTCAAATATTGTTATATAAAGACTTGAAGTTTTTCAAATATTTTACTCAAGCAACTTGTGAAGTTTTTTAAATATTGTTATAAAGGGACTTGTGAAGTTTTTGAACTAATTTTATGAAGGGACTTGTAAAGCTTCTGAAATAATTTTAGAAAGGGACTTAAAGTTTTTCAAATATTATATAAAGATTTTGGGGATTTTTCAAATATTGTTATACAAAGACTTGTGAAGTTCTTTAAATATTGCTACAAAGGGACTTGTGAATTATTTAAAATATTATCTGATTAAAAAACTTGTGAAATATTTAGAATACTGTTATAAAGAGACTTGTGAAATATTTAGAATACTGTTATAAAGAGACTTGTGAAATTTTTCAAATATTGTTACAAAGGGACTTGTCAAATATTTCAAACACCATTTTTAAAGAACTTGTGAAGTATAACAAATAAATACATCTAGACATATAAAGAGTCTGAAGTTTTATAAAATATTATTATAAAGGGACAAAGTTTTTGAAATATTATAGTGATTTGTGAAGTTTCCAAAATACTGTTGTGAAGAAAGCTGTATAGTGCGTGTTTTGAAACTTGCTGTTTTGAAAAGGCTCGTGTTCTCTGCAGGCATGTCTTAAGGTTAATAATTCAATTTTCGAAATACTGTAATAGAGTGATTTGTTCTGTTGTGAAATTGTCAATTGTTAAATAATTGTAATCGTGAATCTGTATTGTCCTTAACTTTCCATGAAGTCTGTTTCATAAATACAGACACTTGACATCTTGCAATCTCATGTTTAATTGTACAAAGCGTAAATGTTCAAGCAACAATGAGAAATTAAATTGTGTAATATATCTACTCAATATGGGGACGATTTTTTAATGTTTCCTTGTTTCGTTAACATCTAATGTTAATCTTGTTTTATTTCAGATATAATTGTTATTGTTATACAATTTTGTAATTTTAAATGTTCAATTCATTTTTAAATGTTGCAACAATGAGAAATTAAATTGTGTAATCTATCTACTCAATATGGGGACGATTTTTTAATGTTTCCTTGTTTCATTAACATCTAACGTTAATCTTGTTTCCTTTCAGATATAATTGTTATTGTTATATAATTTTTGCGGGGGGATTCTCGTAATGTAATATAATTTTTAGTGTCTCAAATTAATTTTTTTAACCTAAATATTTTCTAGATACAAATATTTCAGATTTGACTGAATTTTATGAAGATTTTCCTGAACTTGCTGCACCTGATTTTTTCTGCTAAAGAACTAACACTTCTGAAAATATCATTAACTTCTCCGTGCTTTTAACTGCTCCAGCTATTACTTTTCCAAATGCAATTTAAAAAAAAAATACAAATATCCTCTTAAGTATCAAGTTCTTTCCTCTCAAACTAATCATTATCTTAATTATCATTCTTTTATATTAACCTCCTCCATTTTCATCACATAATTACAGAAAAGTCTCTCGAGCTTCTATAATTGTTCCTGCTATAAAAAAATAACCGGATTTCATAAATTTGAATAAACTCGAGTTCACACCTCAGTGTATCGATATTTCAATGATATTCTAATCGACGTGAAACAGCGTTAAAACGATCGAGTGCTAAAATTATGCGAGAACATGTCGTGCACTGATCACGTGAATGCCATCGAGAAGCATGGAAATCGGGATCGCTTCGCACATTTTTATAATTGGTAAACTGTGTGTCCTCATAAATTTACAAACACACTTTGCCGCGTTCTTTTTTTTTCAATATTAAACGGAACTGTTGACCCTCATTAATATTTATAAACTCGCGTTATATATTGTCGCTTTTCCTCGACGCTTCCTGCACTAACAGCATCATCGGTGTGGAACTCGTTTTATGACATTGAGCTGGGACATTCAACCTCTTTGCGCTTCGGCGTCTTTAGAATTAATTGTATGTACGCTACAGTGTACCAGATCTATTTCTTGACACTTCGTTTACGTAGAACTAAATTTGTTGCGCGAACGGGGCGACGTTAGAATGCTCGTGACTGATGACGCACCGTTTGCGTCGTAGGGTGTTACGTAATATGATCGTGACGTACGGGCATGGTACAGGTTTTGGTAGGGGAAGTGATTTTTGAGGGGCATAGTTGTGTTTGGGAATTTGGGGATTTGGGAGTTTAGAATGTTAGGAGTAGTTATTTAATATTTGGAAATTAGATTTAGGGATTTAGAGATTTGGAGATTTGAGAATTTAGAGATTTGGGGATTTGAGAATTTGGGGACTGAGAATCTAGAGATTTGATAATTTGGGGACTTGAGAAGTTTGGGTATTTGAGAATTTTGAGTACTTGAAAATTTGGGGACTCGAGAATTTGGGGACTTGAGAAGTTTGGGTATTTGAGAATTTTGAGTACTTGAGAATTTGGGTATTTGAGAATTTGGGGACTTGAGAATCTAGAGATTTGATAATTTGGGGACTTGAGAAGTTTGGGTATTTGATAATTTTGAGTACTTGAAAATTTGGAGACTCGAGAATTTGGGGACTTGAGAAGTTTGGGTATTTGAGAATTTTGAGTACTTGAGAATTTGCAGATTTGAGAATTTGGGGACTTGAGAAAGTTGGGTATTTGATAATTTTGAGTACTTGAAAATTTGGGGACTCGAGAATTTGGGGACTTGAGAAGTTTGGGTATTTGAGAATTTTGAGTACTTGAGAATTTGGGGACTCGAGAATTTGGGGACTTGAGAAGTTTGGGTATTTGAGAATTTTAAGTACTTGAGAATTTGCAGATTTGAGAATTTGGGGTCTTGAGAATCTAGAGATTTGATAATTTGGGGACTTGAGAAGTTTGGGTATTTGAGAATTTTGAGTACTTGAGAATTTGGGGACTCAAGAATTTGGGGACTTGAGAAGTTTGGGTATTTGAGAATTTTGAGTACTTGAGAATTTGGGTATTTGAGAATTTGGGGACTTGAGAATCTAGAGATTTGATAATTTGGGGACTTGAGAAGTTTGGGTATTTGAGAATTTTGAGTACTTGAGAATTTGGGTATTTGAGAATTTGGGGACTTGAGAATCTAGAGATTTGATAATTTGGGGACTTGAGAAGTTTGGGTATTTGATAATTTTGAGTACTTGAAAATTTGGAGACTCGAGAATTTGGGGACTTGAGAAGTTTGGGTATTTGAGAATTTTGAGTACTTGAGAATTTGCAGATTTGAGAATTTGGGGACTTGAGAAAGTTGGGTATTTGATAATTTTGAGTACTTGAAAATTTGGGGACTCGAGAATTTGGGGACTTGAGAAGTTTGGGTATTTGAGAATTTTGAGTACTTGAGAATTTGGGGACTCGAGAATTTGGGGACTTGAGAAGTTTGGGTATTTGAGAATTTTAAGTACTTGAGAATTTGCAGATTTGAGAATTTGGGGTCTTGAGAATCTAGAGATTTGATAATTTGGGGACTTGAGAAGTTTGGGTATTTGAGAATTTTGAGTACTTGAGAATTTGGGGACTCAAGAATTTGGGGACTTGAGAAGTTTGGGTATTTGAGAATTTTGAGTACTTGAGAATTTGGGTATTTGAGAATTTGGGGACTTGAGAATCTAGAGATTTGATAATTTGGGGACTTGAGAAGTTTGGGTATTTGATAATTATGAGTACTTGAAAATTTGGGGACTCGAGAATTTGGGGACTTGAGAATTTTGAATATTTGAGAATTTGGAGATTTGACAATTCAGAGTTTTGACAATTTGAAAATATGAGAATTTGGAGACTTGAGAATTTAGGGACATGAGAAGTTTGGGTACCTGAGAATTTGTGGATTTTGGAATTCGAAAACTAGGGTATATGAAAACTAGGGTATTTGCAAATCTAAGTAGTTGGAAATTTGAGAATTTGGGTTCTTGAAAATGTTAAAATCTAAGACTTCACAAATTTGAGAATTTGAATACTAGGAAATTTAGAAATCTATTTACTTAAAAATTTGAAAACCTGGGGAAAAGTGAAGATTTGAGGATTACAAGATTTACAAAAGTAAGAAGGGACACAGAAATTTTTAGACATGAACCTTGCGTAATTGAAGATTCACAAATTTGAAAATTCAATAATTCGCTATATAGAAATATAAAAAAATAAAAACAAATATTTAGAGATTTTTAAATTCCTGACTTTGAAAAGTAAATTATAGAATTTATAGATTTGAATCTTTTTTTTCTAGAATCTTATTAACCAAGTTTGAAGGATGTGGAAGAGGATTAAAGGATCTTACAGGAGGTGAGATTCTGCTTCAAGGATGGGATGCAGGTCCAGCATGTTGGAGTGCATGGAGGACAAAAGGGACACAGAGAAGAGGAAACAGTCGGACTCGCTGGATCAAGGATCTCTAGTCGACATAGGTAATTTCGTGTTTCTTCTCCTCAAGGACATTCAACTATAGTTTGTGCTCGTGGACTATTTAAAGTTGCCTGATCTCGTTTCTAGTTCTACTTCTTTTTACTATTACAGTTTCAAGTCGTTTTATTATTATTTGTGTAACGAAACCTACAGACTTTGATTCAATCTTATAAAATTGTTAGAAGCTTCTATTTTTCATTTTTTATAATAAACTATTGTTAAATGTAATTGTTCTCAAATTAAAAATGGGGCCTTTACGTTTTTATTAAGTTTCTGATGTTAAATTTTACTAATCTAAATTGTTTTTCATTTGTGAAGTTAATTCTTAGTATTTTGATTTTAGTATCTTTTCTGATGATAATTTTCTACTGTTCTCTTTTATCAAACTAAATAAACTAATAGCCGTATTATGTTTTACTTTAATATCGTTTTTTGTTGAATTAATTGTTAAAAATTTTTATTCGACTTTTATGAAACTAAATTGTTACTGACTCTCAAATAAACTAATTGCTACACTAATTTTTTATTTTCATATCTTTTCTGCAATTAATTACTAAAGGTTTTCATCTGACTTTTATGAAATTAAATGATTCGACTTCCAAATAAACTAATAACCTCACTACTTATTTTCATATTCTTGCAAAGTTAATTGTTAAAATTTTGCATCGTTGATTTTTATGAAACTAAATAGTTACTCTCAAATAAACTAATTGCTACACTAATTTTTTATTTTCATATCTTTTCTGCACTTAATTGTTAAATGTTTTCATGTGACTTTTATGAAATTAAATGATTCGACTTCCAAATAAACTAATAACCTCACTACTTATTTTCATATTCTTTCTGTGTTAATTGTTAAAATTTTGCATCGTTGATTTTTATGAAACTAAATAGTTACTCTCAAATAAACTAATGGCTGCACTAATTTTTTATTTTCATATCTTTTCTGCAATTAATTGTTAAATGTTTTCATCTGACTTTTATGAAATTAAATGATTTTTGACTTTCAAATAAACTAATAACCTCACTACTTATTTTCATATTCTTTCTATGTTAATTGTTAAAATTTTCTATCGTTCATTTTTCTGAAACTAAATAGTTACTGACTCTCAAGTGAACTAATTAACAAATGAATTACACTACTTTTTTAGTTTTATACTCTCTCTCTGTTAATATAATTTTTTTAATTTTCTATCATTGACTTTTATGAAACTAAATAGTTATTGGCTCTCAAATGAACTAATGGACGAATAAATTACACTACTTCTTTAGTTTCATACTCTTACTCTGTTAATATAATTTTTTACATTTTCTATCATTGACTTTTATGAAACTAAATAGTTATTGGCTCTCAAATGAACTAATTGACAAATGAATTACACTACGTCTTTGGTTTCATACTCTCTCTCTGTTAATATAATTTTTTAAATTTTCCATGGTTGTCTTTTATAAAAATAAATATTTTAGACTCGCAAATAAATTACTGTGCACAGCACGTTTCTCCTAATCATTTCTCCTCAAATTATAAGAAGTTTCCATAAATCATTTCCAGCATAAAAATGATCGATCTCCCAATAGTTTCATTAATTTCATAGCATTCGACTCTAAATTCAAGGGCGTATACAGTCGAAAAAAAAAAATAAATCGCAAGAAGCTGGGGGCATTTCTGCGTCACTGATGCGTACCTTTCGCAAAAGTATGCTTCGAGAGTATTATACCTCGAGTGATTCTCCTTGACCTAGTCTCTATATTGACCACGTTGTATTCTTGTCTGGAAGCTACGATCGAGATGTGAATTAATCAGTCTCGATACACGGTTTCACAAAGTTGTCTGCACTGTTTTCTTAACTTTCGACTGGGGAGGGTGTCGTAAATCATTGTCATTCAACAACCGTAGCGTTAGAAATTGACTACAGGAATATCGTTAGATATTAATTTCTATTTATTTGCATATTCTCAAATCAGCTAGAAAGTATAGACTGATACAAAACTTATTTACTTCATTTTTATATAGTTTAACCTTTTTGTGCAAATTTGGACTTTGACAAATAATTTGTTACTTGTTTTGCTCTACCGAAACAAATTTTCTATTTTTTACAGAGCTAAAATTAATCAGAATTAGGGTACATAAATTTTTACTCTACGGGGTAATTTTTACTCTTTGATCTACAGGGTTTTTCAAAATTAATGCATCAAATTTTTTCCCTTTTTTATTCTTCTATTTATTATTAAAATATTATTTAGAAATCGTGTAGCAAATATTTAATTTTTAAACGCAATGATTCTTCGATTCTAAAATTTATTTGTTTCTAGATTGCTTTTTATGTAGGTTACGATTGAAAAAGGGGATGTTTTTTGAATAGTATAATTTGTTACTACTTCTGTTCTGCTGGGACTAATATCGTTCTCTTAACAGTGTTTCATGTTTAAAATTATCAGAGTTATTGTATAAAATTTGTATCTCTTCTAATCTACAATTTATTATTAAATACTTTTACTCAACAATCATGTTGCAAACATTTAATCTTCAAACACAATCATACTTCGATTTAAAATTTATTTATTCCTACTCTGCTTTTCATATATGTTGCATTTGAAGAAGGGGATGTTTTTAAAAAAATATAATTTGTTACTACTTCTGTTCTGCTGGGACTAATATCGTTCTCTTAACAGTGTTTCATGTTTAAAATTATCAGAGTTATTGTATAAAATTTGTACCTCTTCTAATCTACAATTTCTTATGAAATTACTTTTACTCAACAATCATGTTGCAAACATTTAATCTTCAAACACAATGATACTTCGATTTAAAATTTATTTATTCCTAGTCTGCTTTTCATATATGTTGCATCTGAAGAAGGGGATGTTTTTTAAAAAATATAATTTTGTCACTAGTACTGTTTTACTGAAACCAGTATTTTTTACAGTGGTTAAAATTTGTAGTAAAAATTGTACCTCTTTTAACCTACAATTTATTGTTATATTATTTCTACTCAACAATCATGTTGCAAACATTTAAATTTCAGAAAAAATGGTACTTTGATTCGAAATTTATTTCTAGTCCAATTTATTCATTTCTAGTCTAAGTAAGTCAAAAGTTGTAAAAGAGAATGTCTTTTAAAAAGCATAACTTGTTACTATCATTATTTTGATGGGACTAGTTGTATTTTCCATAAAGAAGTCTAAAAACTTTCTAACAAATCATTACTAGTGCTATCACTATCTTCTTTTACTGATATTACTACCGAAAAGCAAAACTGAAACTCGTGAATTAAATACACTACAAAATTCAATCTTCTAAATTGTCTATAATGTTCTTTATCATAAATTTTTATTCTCTGGAAATACTTCCAAAAGGGCACAGTATCATCAAGAAATTCCTCACATTCCAAATTCCCTTGAAAAATTATAGTTCTCGAAACAATTTTAACGAGTATTTTAACTCGAAATATTTCATCCGCCTTTCGATCTTAATCTCCATTGAATACACGAACATAACCGGAATAATTTCAACACCTCTCTCTTTTTAATTTGTGTATCGCGATAAAGCCAGCGCGTTAAAGCCTCTCTCGAAAGGAATATAATTTGCCATTCAACATGTTATTGGTAAGCAAGAGTGCCATGGGTACAATGCCGAAACGCTGTATTGATTCTTTGATAAGGACACAGTATATTTGGGTCGATGGTTATGAATGCAAATCAGATACAGATAATAGCAATTCCATTCGGACCTTCGCGAATGTGCAAGTAAATTAGTTGCTCAATTCGATTCGTTATTCTGCCTGCGTCGATTCTCAATAACAATCGAGATTCTGCAATATCGACCGTTTCAAACATTAACAAGGCAGTGATTATTTACACTTCGAAATACAGTAGAGAAAATCGTGCTTTGAAAATACATAGAAAGAGAAATATCCTCGATGCTTCTCCTTTGCTGCGACAGTTGAAAGCGTGGCTAGCGGAAAACATACTTGCTTACATATACAAAAGCTTGTATACCTTTGTTTAACGTTCTATTCTTCGGTTCAGCATTGTAAGCTTTGTACATGAGCTGTTCAGAATGGAAACAAACGCAAACACAGCTAGGGGATATTTGATATAAAAAGTACACACAGAATTGTTATTGCGATTAGAAAAGATATACTTGATTCTATTTGGATCATTAACTAAATCTAACAGTATTCATTATATCGTAACTTATTTAAATTTATAATCGTTCGTGTAAATTTGAATAGAAATTTTATTTTTAAGATTTGTTCTCGATCTTCGTTGCAAAATGGCGTAATTTATTCGGAATTATCTTCATGAATTCGTTTAATAATGCTCCGAGTATTCAAGTATTTCATTTTCTAATATTCATGAATCAAGCGTAATATTTATAGACATGTTACAACACCATGTTCATTTCTATGCAACAACGATCCATTAGCGGGCACCTTTGATGTCAAACTTATTCAAACACAAGAAGTTTCATTAACCTTATTCTCATTGACCGATTCAACAAGCAACTCAACTACAGAATTACACATTCTACAGGCAATCCAAGACAAAATTGTCAACTATAAACGATCACGTTCCTTCCTTAAACAATTAACAATTCAAGTTTCCCAATTCCAAATATTATACATGTCGCCAGACAAAGCCAGTCTTTTGGTAACATTTACTCGTACAAAGAAAGCAGGAGTATTTCAATCAAGTATTTCTAACAGCCACAAAAAGACATTAGTACATTAATTTGCGCTAATTCTCCATAGTTTTTGGCAACTACTTTCTTTTGGAATTTATTATTCGTTTAATTTGTAAGAACATTATTATTATGAGAATATGAGAATTTGGGGATATAAGGGCATAGGTGTAGATTTTAGAAATATACAAATTTCATATGGCGATTTTGAAATTTGAAAATGTAGAGATATATTTGGGGACATAGAGATTTTATGTGGAGATCTAAAAATTTAGAGAGATTGGTATGGGGATTTAAAAGTACATGGGCGTCTAAAGATGTAGAAATATAATTATTCAAAAATATGAATATTATTTAGAAGTGTAGGAATTTAGATGTTTAGAAATGGTAGAGGAATTTAAGAGTACAAAAATCTAGAGATATAGAAATTTAAAATTATATAAATCTTGAGAATCCATGAATTTGAGAATCTAAATGGTAGAGGAATTTAAGAGTACAAAAATCTAGAGATATAGAAATGGTATAGAAATTTAAAATTATATTGATCTTGAGGATTTATGAATTTGAGAATCTAAATGGTAGAGGAATTTAAGATTATAAAAATCTAGAGATATAGAAATGGTTTACAAATTTAAAATTATATAGATCTTGAGGATTTATGAATTTGAGAATCTAAATGGTATAGGAATTTAAGAGTACAAAAATCTAGAGATGTAGAAATGGTGTACAAATTTAAAATTATATAGATCTTAAGGATTCATGAATTTGAGAATCTAAATGGTATAGGAATTTAAGAGTACAAAAATCTAGAGATATAGAAATGGTATAGAAATTTAAAATTATGTAGATCTTGAGGATTCATGAATTTGAGAATCTAAATGGTATAGGAATTTAAGAGTACAAAAATCTAGAGATATAGAAATGGTTTACAAATTTTAAATTATATTGATCTTGAGGACTTATGAATTTGAGAATCTAAATGGTAGAGGAATTTAAGATTATAAAAATGATAGAAGAATTAAAAATTGTAGAAATCTAGAGAATTTATGAATTTGAGAATCTAAATAGAGCTCTAAAAATATAAATATTGAGAAATATAAAAATTTAGAGATATAGGTAACTAGTCATGTAGGAATGTGAGGATGTGGAGATGGTGTAGAAATCTAGAGAAATGGAAATCTAGGATCATAGGGATTTACTGGTATGAAGATTGAGGAATATATGGATACAGGAATATAGTAATATAGAAATATAGGAAATAAATATGTCAGAATCAAAGAATATACCTAGAATCTACAAGGCGTTAGACATACGTAAATCTAGGAATATATGGATTAAGTATAAAAATCCAGAGATAAAGAAAAAGGAGCATAGGAATAAAAATGTAAAAAGACTGTAAATATTTAGAGACAGTATATCTAGTATAGGCGTTTAAGGCTGTAGCAAAAAGAATGAATATCTAAGGATACAAAAATCCAGACATCTCGAAGCAGATATAAAAAGTCCAGTACAGTCTAGTAATTTCGAAATATCTTCTCGATGTTACACGTGTTTTCATAGAACAGTCATAATATTCTTCACCAATCACTATAACTCACAGTCAACTAAAACGTGTCCCATACAATTTAAACCTTCATATTTCAACACTTAACTCATTTGCACTAATTACTGAATTTTGTCCTATTAATTTCCACTAATTCACGTTACATCGATCAACTACAATTGTCACTAAAAAAAAAAAAAAAAACTTGTGAACATTTCTTTCGTCACGTTAATTTGTTCGAAATTGAACTTCCGAATCGAACACGACTTTCTTCGTATTCCCGTTTAAAGAGCATGTACGGCTATTGTACAACGAGTTTCTCCGACCACCCTGAGGCCACTCACTCACGAGTAGAATTTTAACCCGAAGAATTTGCTTGTGCTGGTCAGTCGTTGTCTTTGAGTCGCTTGCTACGCGTCGCACACGGTTTCGAACGCAAGGATTCTTTATTCTCCGAATGCTTTCGCCGGTGATTTCAATGCCGGGAAACGCGTGTCTCTCGTCCGCAGTGTCGATCTCGTTTCGCTCTCCGAAGTGATCCGCGATATTTAATTGACATGAACGGAGCGTATCGGAATATCAATTTGGGTCGAAACACCGTGGATTTCGGGGAACCTCAAGTGTATCGGTCCTTCTTTCTGTTTGATTTTGTGTTACGGTGAAAGTTTCTTTTTGATGCTCGGTGCGAACGAGATGGTGCCGGTTTGGTTTTTCTTCTCGGTTGATTTAGTAAACGTTTATTTAACTGATTTAAACAAACTTATTTTTGTACACTAGTTTAAAAAGTTCTGAAGTTTTATTCAAATTTCACTTGGATTTTCGATATATTTATTTTTTAACGCGTACATCTATCTATTAAAGATGAACTTTTACGATTTCTATTACTATTTAGTTTTTATTTAATTTGTAAGTCGGTTTTTAAATAATTCTTCATTTTTATTACCATATTAATTGCACGTGCAAAAAGTGGCTTCTTTTCACTTAGATTTTTAGTACTGCTCTCGCCTTAATTTTTAAACAATTCATTTTGATATTACATCAACTGCAAATGTTTCTATTATTTCGAACTAGATTTTCTACAAGTCTGAGTGTCTTTCGATAAATGAATTGATCCGAATAACGTGAGAAGATTAACGAAATATCAATGTGTATCTACGATATAAGTTGTCGAGTTATAAATTCATATGGCATCCCCATCGAATGAATGTTTCTTCGCAAACGAAGACGAGACTCTGGATGACATACTCAACAACGGTAAACACAAACTATCAAACTTTTCCCACTTTATCAAAACTTCATCACAGAATTTACAAATATTTTTTCACTCGAATCTTCAAAGTAGTTTTAAGATTTTAATTTTGTCTTCTCTACTTGAAAATAAAAATACGCATGCTCGTGCAATTAGTGAAGGTGTTTGCTAAATATAGTAGGTCATTCAAACTTGAAGGATAATAAGTTGATTATCGGGAGGGTAAGATTGGAAATCGACACTGAAAGGATCGATCGTAAAGTGCCGGTTGCAGAATCAAGCACACTTCTCCAGAGACCACTCCAATACACATTTCGATCAAAAACAGCCTTATTTTGTCCCAACAGTGTTGCTCGCTATGTCCAATTAAGGTGCCCTACTTTCGATCAATTATCTTTTAAACTCGAATCACACACGATAAATGCTGAATTATCCTGCCATAAAAGGTGGAGATAAGTCTTTACATTCGGCCTTGTTCAAGCACCCTTCGGCAGCTTAATCATTTCTTTCCAATATCGATTACATTCCTCGATACCAATTATCCAATTGCAGCTTGACAAACAATTAATTCGTCACCAAGCGTTTAATGGCAAAAATTTTATAAAATGCAGGACGTGATTGAAACTGCAAACTTTTATAATTTAAGTCAGCCATCTTTGGTATCTCGTATTTATTAAAAATGTCAAATTATTCTAATTGCTCCCCTTCAATAAGAATGTTTTATCAATGAAATATGTAAATGCATAAATATCGATTTGATCAAATAAAAATTTCAGACTGCAAAAAAAAATGAGAAATTATCTTTCATTTTTCTTTTCAAGGAAAATCGGAGTACGATATTCTGGAAAAGCCACCATTCAAAGATGTCTCAACTGGAGATGAAGCAGTGGATCATTCTACAGTGGTAAGTAAAATTATTTGTCAAAATTACGCTTAAAATATTTAGCAATGCCCATGTGCTCATTCGTCGAATCGACAAAAGCAATTAGTGCGATAATAAAACTAGACTTCTCGTTTTTATTGTACATTGCGTCGAATGCAACGCTTTAACGATAAATAACGTTAAAATATTTTTGTTGTATCGATATCTCGTTGCTCCAATCAGAGATAACAGCGAACAAGCAATGTTCCACTTCGTATTTTTAATGATCAACAAGTGGCAATTGAATCTACGTATTTGTTACTACATATCTCCTCTTGTAAAAGATTATGTTACTGTATTATGGCCATAATTGCTATATATAGACACATAATCTGTTTGAAATATGGATGTGTAATTGTAACATTCTTTCTACTACCACCTTTAATCTATACACGAATTATTTTCACATTGTTCTTTCAAATTATTGTTCTACATCTTTTATTTTTTACCTTAATATAATTGTGTATATTATTGAAACTGTGCCCTTTAATGTGCCTTTTCAAACTTTTTTAATCTTAATTTTGTTCTTTATCTATTCTTTATCTTCATGATTTATTTTTTCTTTATCCTTGATCACCTTTTTTCAATAAATTTTATAAAATATAAACTACAATTATCTACGGTATTTAGAAGATGCACCATCATTAACTGTTCCGTTAATTTTTCTACCTCCAACAATTTTATAAATAAAAAAATAAAATGGTACGTGCTCTAAGTTATTAAGTGGATGGGCTCCATTAATTTTCAAGATACAAACAAAGGGGAAAAATATATACTGGTATCTCAGCTTATATATCAATTTAATTTTTCTAGGATACTATCAGTTTTTTATTAAGGTACCTTTCATAACATCTAGAAAAATCTATTTATTCCTACACGTGGCTTAATTTTCTCAAAACTGTAATCTTTGATTATTGCTATCTAACCTGTCTTTTTATCTGTAGCCCTTTGATTAGTTTTATCTAAACCCTTTTACTATTTTTATAAGCAATTTCTAGAATTTCTATATTGTTCAAACTGTATTCTTGATTGTCTTAAATTGATACCCGTATTTTTGTCGAACAAATTTTATATTATTAAGGTTTCTTCCGTTCGGAATTTTTACCTTTCAATCTTTATCGATGCATATCTACATTCTACAGGTATGAATCACTCTGTTATCATTGTTCAAGGGTGAACCCTTCTTTGATGCAGTTCCGCATTTATCTCGAAAGAATTAATTCTTTATAACACGTACTTTTCAAAAATTCTGAATTTCGAAGTTGCGATTATCAAAATTTTAATTTTAATGAGATATCGCACTTTTCAAATAAATCAGCCTCCCTATACATACTCTATTTCTGACATACATCAGAAATATGTCAATATCCGGAGAAACGATTAAAATTAGCAAATTAGAAGAGGGGTAAAGTTCTCTCAAATTCAAAGTCGCGTTTATTGATTACCACAGAGGGGTGGCTCATAGCGGCTAAAAAGAACCGTGTAAAAAATCGAAGCTCCCCTAGTCAGACTTTCCTTTCTCACGAGGCTTCGACCAGTAATTAACCCTTTCCCGCAATAACGTGATCGGCTTTTGAACACCTGTTCGTTTCACAGAATGTCGCGTGCGCTCGTGAAAATTGCATCGGACATTCTCATGGAAGTTGCAAAGGTTGAAACATGAGGACGAGCAACTAAACAGCCTGTTAAATATTTCATTAACCCGCTGAGCTTCGATTGCCAGCCCTTGAAAGCTTCTCACTAATTATTCATTCGATTTCTCTCTCGTTGTACCACTCGCTTCGAGCTTCTCCGGCTGCTACGTCGACGGACCGTCCATGGACAGGGTATAAGCTGTCTATAGACAGTCTATAGACCTGCAAAAAAACAGCCGGAGAAGCCGAACGGTCGGAACTGGTGTCTTGCACAATTTCGTGGGTCCAAGGATTCGGGGAGTTTCGCTAAAAGTCCTCGGGAACAGGTGACTTCTTTCGCTACAAGGATTAGTGCTGGAATTTCTGCGGAGCTATTCACCGAAACGATAAGGTTTTATTCTCCTCTTGACTTCTTTAAATATTTATACTAACATTTAAAGTTTAAGGTCCTTCTTGCGTACGTTATAAATTCTGTCGACTAATGATCCAGAGTTAAGGGTGAAACTTTGCGAATTTTGCGAAGTGAACTTGCAAAGTGTTTGTCAAATGTAACTTTTTTAACGGGAAGGTTCTGGCAAAAACTAAAATTCGTACGAGTGTACAGAACTTGTGAACTCCGTCTGGCAACTTTGTTGCATTCGACGCCTGCAATTATACGATTGAAAGGGGTGGTTTTTTGTTTCTCGTGAGCCGCTCGATAGTCACACCGTCACCGTCGGTTTCGTTGGTCCTTTCCATTGCAAGGTGTTTTGTCGCGATCCCGGTGATATCGGTGCATCAAAAAAATTTGATATATCATTTATTTGTAATCGCTGTCCGTGACGTACGCGTCTTTTATCGACTGTTTATACAATACACTATCGATAACTTGCAACGAAGACGATTTAGTTCTCTGGAGGAGCTTCCTTATCGAAGATAGGCTTCTGGCCTGATAGTGCAAAAAGGATAATCTCGATGACGACGGGGCTCAGTATTGCGACGAACGTTTTCTACGAACGTGTTTCTCGAACTATAAATTTTGGTGTTGGTGTAAATTGTCAAATAATGAAATTTTTCGACGATGTGGATCGGTGGAACTAGATCTTTGCAGAGTGATTCTGGATTAAATTATGCGTTGATTGTTAATCGATCGAATGTTAAGTCGTTCGTTAATTAATGTCTTGCGGACACGTTAGCGAGAATGAACGAGATGAGACGATCGACTCAGCCGGCGATCTACGTCTGTCACGCGGTAGACGATGCTGAGATTCACGTAGATTCGTCCAGATCGTGGTACGGCACGATTTTTGATGCGTTATGTGGCAGTGTGGAAAAAAAATGGAAGGCGAACACCAAGAGAATATACATGAACGAGACGCTTGCTAATCTTGTAGCGCCAGACAAGGTATTCAAAAAATGATGTAACAAAATATTTATAGAAGTCACATTTTGTACAATTGATTTATAGATGGTATACGATTTAACTGTTTGATAGAGTTTATACGTACTATCGTTTTTTATGTGTTATCGTTTCTTCAACTGATGCTCGTTCGAGTGACACTCCTAGAATAACTTTGTTCTTGTCTCTAAAATAACGTTTGTTCTTGTTCTAGGCGAAATAAATGAGATGTCGATCTGGAATTAATTTTATTGCGATCAAGGGGGTACATATTCATTGTTGTGTATTACAGAATTGTTGGAGAGTCTTTTTTATGATTTGTGTCTTGTTTTCTTCTTTTCTGTAAGAATTGATTAGGGGTGTTTAAGAGTGGTTTTTGTTGCAATTGTTCGATAAGATTTGCTTATTGTATATTAATAATGCGATTAACGGAGTAAGATTTTTCCTTGTTTTGCAAGAAAAAATTATAAAACCTTTGAGAATTGTTTTCACTGCGAATATACAATTGTTCAAAGAATTTGCTTATTGTGTATGAATTATTTATGCACTCGGCAAAAATTCTTCTTTCTTCAAAAATAAATTATGGAATCTTCAAAAGTTATTTTCGTTGCAATTATGAAGATGCACAATTGTCCAAAGAATACTATATGTATACAAATAATTATGCATTTACCTGAATTTCTTTTTGCAAAAATTAAAAATGATCTCCAGAATTTATTGCAATTTTTAAAGTATACAATTCCATTTGATTTGAATTGATGAAAGTCCGAGTATCTCTCTGAAATGTTGCTTCATTTTTCATCACTGCACACGCATACTCCGTATTCGAGACGCGTTTCACAAACAATCCTGAAAGCGATAATCGTTCCAGTATCGTTTAATTATCGCGTCTCATATTTGGAACGTTTCATGCGCTCAGAATAAAAATCTGCCTCGGAACAAACGAGAGATACTCAAAGAAAAAAAGAGATTACTATAAATAGAAAAAAAAAAATATTAAGTAATCGAAAATTAATATCGAACTTTGTTCTATCCCCTCCCGTATTAAAATGATCAACTTCACTTTTCTGCATACTTCTCGAGTATAGATTCGTTCTCTGTTTGTCATGTGTGTAACATGCATAGGTTACGCCAGAATCCCGTGAAAATCAAGCAGCACGTAGCCAACACGAATGAAAAACGTCGTATCTCATCATGGAAGTGATGTAAACATAAAGGAATCAGCACGTGCACGGCGCAGGGCTAAAGTTACCAAAGCACCCGCGCCGAAAACTGTTCATTACGAGAGTAAAATACGAGTACGTGGGAGTATGCCATGAGAAAATTTAAGGAGAGATAGAAAAGTGTCCTGAGAGAATTTGGGGATGGGCAAGAATAGTTAGAATTTGGGGAGAGCTGAAATAGTATCTTGAAAATTTAGGGAGAGGCGAATGAGTATCTTGATAATTTTTGGGAGAGACGAAGGGTTATCTTAAGAATTTTGGGGAGAGTAGAAAGAGTATCTTAAGAATTTTGGGGAGAGACGAAGGACTATCTTAATAATTTGGGGAGAGCCGAAAGAGTATCTTAAGAATTTTGGGGAGAGCTAAAGGGGTATCTTGATAATATGGGGAGAGTCGAAATGGTATTTTGATAATGTGGGGACAGCCGAAAGGACATCTTGATAATTTGGGGAGAGCCGAAAGAGTATCTTAATAATTTTTAGGAAGAGTCGAAAGGGTATCTTACGAATTTTGGGGAAAGCTGAAAGAGTATCTTAAGAATTTTGGGGAGAGACGAAGGACTATCTTAATAATTTGGGGAGAGCAGAAAGAGTATCTTAAGAATTTTGGGGAGAGACGAAGGACTATCTTAATAATTTGGGGAGAGCCGGAAGAGTATCTTAACAATTTTGAGGAGAGCCGAAAGAATATCTTAATAATTTTGGGGAGAGTCAATAGAATATCTTGAAAATTTGGAAATAATCAAAAGAAGATATCTTAATAATTTTGGGGAGAGCCGAAAGAGTATCTTAAGAATTTTGGGGAGAGCAGAAAGAGTATCTTAAGAATTTGGGGAGAGCCAATACAATATCTTGAGAATTTGGAAATAATCAAAAGAGGATATCTTGAAAATTTGTGAAGAGCCGAAAGAGGATCTAAAAATTTAGAGAGAGCCAATAGAATGTCTTGAGAATTTGGAAATAATCAGAAAGGGATATCTTGAGAATTTGGGGGGTGCCGAAAGAATATCTTGAGAAAATTTTGCAAAAGCCTAGAAAGTGTCTTAAAAGAATTTGGAGTGACCCTAGGGACAAATTTAAGAGAATTTGGGGAGAGCTTAGAAAGAAACTTGAGAGAATTTTTGGGAGACCTAGGGAGTATCTTGAGAAGATTTGGGGGAGACCTAGGTACTATTTTGAGAAGATTTGGGGAGAACCGAAACACTTCCTTGAGAGAATTTTGGGGGAGTCTGGGAATAACCTTGAGAGAATTTAGAGTGTGTCTAGGAATAACCTTGAGAGAATTTGGGGTGAGTTTAGGACTACCTTGAGAGAATTTGATAAGGGTCTAGAAATAACCTTGAGAGAATTTGGGGTGCGTCTAGGAATAATCTTGAGAGAATTTGGGGTGAGTCTAGGAATAATCTTGAGAGAATTTGGGGTAAGACTAGGAATAACTTGATAGAATTTGCAAAGAGCCTAGGAACTATCTCGAGAGAGTTTGGGGTGAATCTAGAAATAACCTTGAGAGAATTTGGGGTGAGTCTAGGAACAATCTTGAGAGAATTTGGGGTAAGTCTAGCAATAACCTTGAAAAAATTTGGGGTGAATCTAGGAATAACCTTGAGAGAATTTGAGGTGAGACTAGGAATAACCTTGAGAGAATTTGGGGCGAGTCCAGGAACAATCTTGAGAGAATTTGGGGTAAGACTAGGAATAACTTGATAGAATTTGTAAAGAGCCTAGGAACTATCTCGAGAGAATTTGGGGTGAATCTAGAAATAACCTTGAGAGAATTTGGGATGAGACTAGGAACAATCTTGAGAAAATTTGGGGTAAGTCTGGCAATAACCTTGAAAAAATTTGGGGTGAATCTAGGAATAACCTTGAGAGAATTTGAGGTGAGACTAGGAATAACCTTGCGAGAATTTGGGAAAAACCTAGGACTATCTTGAAAGAATTTGGGGTGAGTCTAGAACTACCTTGAGAGAATTTAGCAAAGTTCTAGAAATAACCTCGAGAGAATTTGGGTTAGTCTAGGAATAACCTCAGAGAATTTAGGAAGAGCTTAGGGACTACCTTGAAAGAATTTGGGACAAACTTTAAAAAAATTTAGGTAGGGCTCAGTAATAACCTTGAGACTTGCGGTAGAGCCTAGGAACCTTGAGAAAATTTGGGGAGAGCCTAAAGGCAACCTTGAGAGAATTTCGAGTGGGCTGAGTACTACCTTGAGAATTTAGAGCAGGTTAGAAAGTGACAAACAATTTAGAAAGAGGAAGTGTCTCGAAATAATCTTAGAAACAGTATCCGCCATTTGCTTTCGATTTCGTAAAAGCCTACCAAGAACAAATAAATACAATCACTCCGCTTATCACATACAGTTCTCGAAAGTCTACATTTAAACTCGAGTTCAGAAAATAAATTGCAAATTAAATGTGGATGAAAGGAATTTTTTTACGTAATTTATTCTCTGTTCCAGAAAGGGGCGCCAGATATTGAAACATACCCGTTAACGAACAGTGTTCCTGATCTCATTAAGGTGAGCAGTTTTGAGTAATTTATCGCGTAACAATGTTTCCTCGGTTGTATCTATCTATTGCAATTAAATGACCGACAGATAACGGTGTGTTTACATTGCACGATTAATCGAACGATCGGCTTACGAGACAATGATTGATTTACCTCGAATCGCATTCCTCGAACGTGTCAGATATTACTGGTCTTCCCGAAAGATGACCAGCAGATGGACATACTTGCCACCACTTCCAGAAGACTGGGGTGGAGCGTGTCGGTGGCGAAAGATGCGGAAGAAGCTGTCGAGTTCTTCCAAAATCGAGGTCACGAGCTAGTGATCATCGATCATCGGGGGCAACGTGGTACCCAGGCCGATGCGATTTGTAGGTACGTTATTTTTCATCACAAAATCACTCCAACCATTTGTCGCTAAACTGTTTTAAAAATTTCAATATATTACTAAATTTCTGGTTAATAGAAGAGTTTTAAAAATTTCAATATATTACTAAATTTCTGGTTAATAGAAGAGTTTTAAAAATTTCAATATATTACTAATTAATTTCTGGTTAATAGAAGAGTTTTAAAAATTTCAATATAGTACTAATTAATTTCTGGTCAATTGCAGAACCGCTAGTGTGCATATTTTAACTCGTGAAAATTAGTACTGTATTTAAAAGGTTGATTAATTTTTCTGTTTACCTCAGGAGAATTATGTACGATATTTTATCGTCGCTGTTTCAGCTTGTCAAAATTAACATCGAAATTTAAGGGGTGACCTTACTAACTATTTACCTCGAGAGAATTATGTATTTTTGCTATCCTAGTTTATGAAAATTATCAGAAATTAATCACCTAATTTTCTACTCGTTATATTTGAGAATTTTCTACTCATTGTGGATAATTATTAAAGTAATTAATTTCTTGGACATATAAAAGGAATTAAATATTTTTGTTATAATTGTCGTTACCCTTTATAAGAGTGATGAATTCTTGAACACTTGCACTGGTCAAAAATATTTCAAAATCTGAAGACATTGAAATAATTGTTAAATTTTTATTGGTTTCAGGGCGATTAGGTCTAGTCCAGTTTACCATAATACCGTTGTCATAGCTCTTGTAAAAAAATCGTAAGTTCAATCTTTATACACATTCACCCACATATTGTATACTAAACTTACACAAATTTCCACAGGTATTTTATGCATACCGAAAAAGATAAAATCGTGTCACTGGATTTGTTAGAAATAGGATTCACCAGAGTAAGTTCTTACTTTTTTTATGATTTACAAAATCATGATATCATGTTTTACAAAATAATGATGTCATTATGTTTTACAGGATGATAATTATTATGATTTGCAAAATCATCGTTAATTGCAGAAATTTATCTTCAGTTGGAAGACTTTGATTTAATTCTTAATAGAATATTTGAAAAAGTACCTTTATCGGAATTTTCTTTGTTCTAGGCTTTAATGGAGTGCTCCCACGAGGGGATATTAATTAACGAATTAGTGGGAATTTATACCAGCACTTTGCTACCAAGAACACAACTAGCGGCCGCTGACGCGTTGTATGTGGCTCTTGACAAATGCCGTGATATGGTACACGTGACAAATGATAAACACATTGTACAGGTAATGTGAGTAACTCTTGTGTCATCCACATGTAACGAACAGATGTCCATTTTACACTTAAAGTGCTCGGACGTGATTGTTGAAACACTTTTCGATTAGTATTTTGGTTCGCAAATATATGTAACTTGAAATTACTGAAATGTACATAAATATACGTAAATTAACATTTTAATTTTGTTAACTAATTACAGTTGTATTATAGTTGCGCTGAATTATAAAGTATAGAATTTATCGTACATTATAGAAGCTCCCATAATTGTCACGATATTTAGTTTCTTTTCTTAAACTTCGAACTTAAACCCCTTAAACTTTAAGACACTTAAATTTCCTAGAAGATCATAAAACGTTAAGTGTTTAATGATTGAAATTATACAGAAATCGATATTATTTTTAAAATCTTGTTTTTATTCGTTCAAACAGTTTTAATACAGAATGTTTATCTTCTTGCAGTTTGTTAATAAAATTAGCGAGAAGTTGTTAGGCTATACGGTCAAAGAAATGTTAGGGAAAAACATCAATGAGATAGTTCTCTACGAAAATTTCATAGTGATGGAGCAGCAGATCAGCAAAGGTCACGAATTCGAGGGGAACATGAACTGCAAACGAAAAAATAATCAAATGCTCACTCTCAACTGCAGGATAGTACCTTTCAGTATCACTTTGAAGTTAGTATCAAACTTAAATTAAAACAACGTTCAAGTAATTTTAATTATTTAACTTTTAATGATTATGTTCTGTTCGTCAGGAAACCAACTCATTACATATACGTGTACGATACGATGTACCTGTCAGAAAATATCGATCCATCGATCGATCAAGCTCAACAACCGGGTCCTCCAAAACAGAGTGCAGTTGTGACACAAAGGCGGACATCTGATATGAAATCAGGCACCAGCGACAGTAATTATTGAATTTTTTAATTATTCGTGCTTCTATTTTGTAAATGTTGCATGGTGTTTTATTGAGGTGACTCTGGAAATTGTATAGTAGATTTTTTGTTATATCTGGTCAAGTTTTAAATTTCCACGCGTTCATCTATCGTGCGGTCAATTATCACGCGGTCGATTACCACGCGTTCAGCTATCGTGCGGTCAATTATCACACGTTCGATCGCTATGCGTTCTACTATCGTGTATTTAATTATCACACATCAAATCATCACGCGTTGTATCGTTACGTACTATATTGGCACGATATCAATTATCAACTGTTAGATCCCCACGCATTCGATATTCATGTGTTCGATTACCACACGTTCCTATTTACCACACGTTCGATTTACCACGTTTTCAATATCCACGCGTTCAACTTGCCACGTATTCGATATCCACGTGTTCAATTTACCACGTATTTAATATCCACGTGTTCCATTTACCACGCGTTTAATTTGTCACTTATTCGATATCCACGCGTTCGATTTCCACGTGTTCAATTTACCACGTATTTAATATCCACGTGTTCCATTTACCACGCGTTCAACTTGCCACGTATTCGATATCCACGCCTTCGATTTCCACGTGTTCAATTTACCACGTATTTAATATCCACGTGTTCCATTTACCACGCGTTTAATTTGTCACTTATTCGATATCCACGCGTTCGATTTCCACGTGTTCAATTTACCACGTATTC
Organism: Megachile willughbiella; assembly: GCA_945859595.2. Classification (NCBI taxonomy): domain Eukaryota; kingdom Metazoa; phylum Arthropoda; class Insecta; order Hymenoptera; family Megachilidae; genus Megachile; species Megachile willughbiella. The sequence continues at coordinate 9,512,635 of OX243803.1, read as the reverse complement.
GATTTACCACGCGTTCAACTTGCCACGTATTCGATATCCACGCGTTCGATTTCCAGATGTCCAATTTACCACGTTTTTAATAACCACGTGTTCGATTTACCACGCGTTCAACTTGCCACGTATTCGATATCCACGCGTTCGATTTCCACATGTTCGATTACCACCCGTTCGATGACCACGTGCTCGATACCCACGCGTTCGATATCTATGCGTTCCATTACCACCCGTTCGATTACTACACGTTCAATTACCACAAAATGCAATTTCCAAGCGTTCGATTACTACATTTCCAATTACCACAAGTTGGATTACCACGCGTTCGACATCTATGCGTTCCATTACCACCCGTTCGATTACCACCCGTTCGATTACCACGCGTTCGACATTTATACGTTCGATTACTACGTGTATAAATTACCACTCGTTCGATTTATCACGCGTTCGATTACTACACGTTCAATTACCACAAAATGCAATTTCCAAGCGTTCGATTACTACATTTCCAATTACCACAAGTTGGATTACCACCCGTTCGACATCTATGCGTTCCATTACCACCCGTTCGATTACCACGCGTTCGACATTTGTACGTTCGATTATCACCCGTTCGATTACTACGTGTATAAATTACCACTCGTTCGATTTATCACGCGTTCGATTACTATACGTTCAATTACCACAAAATGCAATTTCTAAGCGTTCGATTACTACATTTCCAATTACCACAAGTTGGATTACCACCCGTTCGATTACCACGCGTTCGACATTTATACGTTCGATTACCACACGTTCAATTACCACAAAATGCGATTTCCACGCGTTCGATTATTACATTTCCAATTACCACAAGTTGGATTACCACGCGTTCGACATCTATGCGTTCCATTACCACCCGTTCGATTACTACGTGTTCGATTACCAAGCGTTCGACATTTATACGTTCGATTACCACAAGTTGGATTACCACGCGTTCGATTACTACACGTTCAATTACCACGCGTTCAATTACTACACGTCCAATTACCACGCGTTCGATTACTACACGTCCAACTACCACGCGTTCGATTACTACATGTCCAATTACCACAAGTTGGATTCCCACGCGTTCGATTACTATACGTCCAATTACCACAAGTCGGATTCCCACGCGTTCGATTACTATACGTCCAATTACCACAAGTTGGATTCCCACGCGTTCGATTACTACACGTCCAAATACCACAAGTTGGATTACCACGCGTTAAATCACAACACATAGGATCACCACGAGTTGAATCACCATATATAGAATCACCACGCGCCCAATTACCATACGACAAATCACCACGCGTCAAATCACCACAAGTTTCATCCTCCACGCGTCTAATCACCCCACGTTATATTTCCACGCATCATCTCCCACATTGCATATTTTCAATCTTTTTAAACTGTCCTCCTTCTCAATGACAATGTAACTAGAACCCACTGTATTCGACTCTATTAAATTTCAACACAAAATGAAAACCAAGGTGAGGTAACAGCAAACAGCGTGATCGAGATTAAGTTCCTAGTCACGTCTCACCCAATATCTCTATCGCTTCTGAGAATAAGTTAAACAGAAAACTAGAATTTGTGTCACGTTAACCTTTGTCATAAAATTATTCATAATTTTTGTTTAGGTCGAAGGCGGTCTAGTCTGCGCAAACTGTACAGTTTACAATTGGAAGCACCAATTACGAAAGTGATCACACTTCTTTCTAACGCGATCACGGATTCGACGAGTCCTGAAACAGCAGCACAGATAGACAAGGTATACATGGCTCTAAACAAATTGTTTTTTAATAGTTATATTTGTTAAATATCATAAACCAGTAAATTTAAGTGCAGCTCTATTTTTTGCAATTAAATTAAATTAACGTTGAGAAGTGTATGATTTAGGTGAATGATTCCAGATTTGCTCATAACAACATTGATGAAATAAGATTTGTAGAATTCGTTCAATCATGAACTTGATGTAAATCACTTTTCAATCGATAAATGTTTAATGATTCAGGCAATAGAAATGCTGAGAACTACCGAACTGTACGTGCCACATCTAAAGGAAGATAGAACCTATACTGACCCCGTAGCGACTGACCTCGTCGGAGCCTTGTTAGCCGTAAGTAATTTCATCTGCTTTGTTAACCTCTTCAGGGACCAATTGATCAAAGCAATTCTCTTCGTCTAATGTTATTCGAAGTGACAGTAATGTATCTGACAGTGTTCGGAATATCTTAGTAAATGTTTTTCGTACGTTTCGGGAACTGGGGATTTGAGAAGTTGAGGATTGGCAAATTTGAGAAATTGAGATATAGAGATTTGTGGAATTGGGGAATTAGGTATTTGGGAAATTGTGAAATTGGGGAATTAAGTATTTGAAATGTTGTGGAATTGGGGGATTAGGTATTGGAAGCTTGTGGAATCGGGGAATTAGGTATTGGAAGCTTGTGGAATTGGGGAATTAGGTATTGAAAACTTGTGGAATTGGGGGATTAGGTATTGGGGAATTAGATATTTGATATGTTGTGGAATCGGAAAGTTAGGTATTTGGGAAACTGTGGAATTGGGGAATTAGGTATTTGGGAAATTGTGAAATTGGGGAATTAAGTATTTGAAATGTTGTGGAATTGGGGGATTAGGTATTGGAAGCTTGTGGAATTGGGGAATTAAGTATTTGAAATGTTGTGGAATTGGGAGATTAGGTATTTGGGAATTTGTGGAATTGGGGAATTAGATATTTGCTATGTTATGGAATTGGTAAGTTAGGTATTTGGGAAATTGTGAAATTGGGGAATTAGGTATTAGGAATCTTGTGGAATTGGGGAATTAGGTATTAGGAATCTTGTGGAATTGGGTAATTAAGTATTGGAAACTTGTGGAATTGGGAAATTAGATATTTGAAATGTTGTGGAATTGGGGCCTTAAATATTTTGAGAATTGAGTAATAGAAGGTTTATAGATTTAGGAAATTGAGGAATTGGAGATTCAGAAATTTGAGAATTTAGAGAAGTGAAAATTCAGAGATTTGGGCAATTAAAGAATTGAAGATTGTGAATTTGGAGACATTGAGACTCAGGGAATTTAAAAATTGAATACATAAGAAATTTACGAAATTCAAAAACTGAGCACATAAAAATCTAAAAAACCTCAGAATTGATTTAAAAATTTGAAAAATTCGACAAAGATTTGGGGATTCAAACATTTGAAGATTTAAAGAATTAGTGTATTAAACTAATAAATTCATAAAGCATAGACTTGAGAAATTAGGAAATAAAAGATATTTCTAATTTAGATGATTCAATAGTCTATCTAAAACTGAACTTAACTTCGTCAAAACTGTTTATGTTCATAAATATTATTTTTAAATAAAGTCGCCGCGGAAACCATGGGAATCGAGAAGATCGTCGGCGGAATCAGCACGGTTGTCTACGTTCAAAGCTGTCGCTCTAACCTCAGGTTCCTCGCGAATGCAGATCAAAGGATTCAGAGGGCCTCAGGAAATCGCAGAAATATTAGACAAGTGTTTAGAATGGAATTTCGATGTATTCAAACTCGAAGTTCTCACAGAAAAGAGGTAACTTAAAATATACAAAGAATTATTTGTCTCTTCCATCTTGAAATTCAAAGTTTAACTTCTCCCTTGCCATATGAAGTATATCACATATGAAGCTAACTCATTGGTGTCCATTTTTAGAAACTAAACATACTATCCGTTCTACAAGATTAATTATATTATATATATTATACTATCCACATTTGTCTTTTTTAGAAATAAATATTTTCTATTTATACATTTTCACGTATGAAACTAACATATTGATGTCCATTCAATATTTTCTATTTAAACATTTTCACGTATGAAACTAACACATTGGTGTTCATTCAATATTTTCTATTTATACATTTTCACGTATGAAACTAACATATTGATGTTCATTCAATATTTTCTATTTATACATTTTCACATATGAAACTAACATATTGGTGTTCATTCAATATTTTCTATTTATACATTTTCACATATGAAACTAACATATTGGTGTCCATTCAATTTTTTCTATTTATAGATTTTCACGTATGAAACTAACACATTGGTGTTCATGTTTTTACTACCTGTTCAACAAGATAAATTATATTATATATATTATACTATCCACATTTGCCTTTTTTAGAAATAAATATATTTTCTATTTGTTTCTGTCCGATCACAGGCCACTTTTATTCCTTGGGATGACAATCATGAATCTGTATCGTGTACCAGCTAGACTAGGCTGCGACGAGAAAGTCGTGCAAAATTGGCTAACACTGATCGAAATGAATTATCGAGCTTCTAATTGTTATCACAATTCGACCCATGCTGCTGACGTATTGCAAGCCACTGCTAGATTTATGCAGTCCGAAACATTGAAGCAGATTTTGGAACCCCTGGACGAAGTTGCGGCTTTGATTGCTTCTGCTGCGCATGATCTTGATCATCCCGGTAGATCAAGGTAATTAATACGTACTAATATCCTGTTTTAAATTCATTGTGAATAATTATGATTACAAGAAGTGCAGTTTCTGTATATTCGAATTTTTAATTGTTCTGGATATTCGAATTTTTAATTGTTCGGTTTCACGAATTTCTAAATTGGTAAATTGTTTAAATTTTACGAATTTTAAAAATTTCTAAATGGCTATATTTATTGATTTATAGATTCTGTAATTCTGAGATTATCTACATTTCTGATTCACCACGTTTTAAATTCTCTGTAATTCCAAGTCCCTACAATTACAATTTCCTGTAATTCCACAATTCTGTACGTTTCCCATTTCCTATAATTCCAATTTCTAATATTCTAATTTCTTACAATTCAAATTCTCTACAATTGCAATTTCCTACAGTTTCAATTCCCTACAGTTCCAATTCCCCATGGTTGCAATTGCCTACAGTTCGAATTCCCTATAATTCCAATTCCTTACAATTCCAATCCCCTACAATTCCAATCCCCTACAATTTCAACTCCTTACATTTCCATTTCCCTGCAGTTCCAATTCCTTATAGTTCCAAATCCCTACAGTTTCAATTCTCTACAATTCCAATTCCTTACTTTTCAAGTTCCCTATATTTCCAATTCCCTACAGTTCCAGATCTTAATTTTCTAATTGTCTAAATTCCTAATTCCCCAAACCCCCAATAACCTAAATCCCCAAATCCTCAAGTTCCCAAAATCTCAAATCCCCAAATCGCAAAACCCCAAATCCACAAGTTTCCAAATTCTAATCCAAAACTTTAGAATCACCAAATTTACATGTTCCCAAATTTTGAAACCCCCATACCCTCAAATCCCCAAAACCTCAAATCCTCAAATTCACAAATTCTAATCCAAAACTCTAGAATCACCAAATTTATATGTTCCCAAATTGTGAAATCCCCATACCCACAAATCCCCCGAATCTCAAATCCTCAAATCCTCAAATCCTTAAACCCCAAATCCTCAAATCCTCAAATCCTTAAACCCCAAATCCTCAAATTCCCAAATTCTAATCCAAAACTCTAGAATCACCAAATTCTGAAACCCCTATATTCTCAAACCCCAAAACCACAAGTCCCCAAATCTTCAAATCCCCAAATCCCCAAATCCTAAAACCTCACATCCTCAAATCCTCAAATTCTGAAACCCCAAATTCTAATCCAAAACTATAGAATCACCAAATTTATATGTTTCCAAATTCTGAAACCTCCATATTCTTAAACCCTAAAACCTCAAGTTCCCAAATCCTCAAATCTCCAAATCCTAAAACCTCAAATCCCCAAATCATCAAATCCTCAAATTCTGAAACCCCAAATTCTAATCCAAAACTCTAGAATCACCAAATTTAAATGTTCCCAAATTCTGAAACCCCCATATTCTCAAACCCCAAAACCCCAAATCCCCAAATCCTAAAACTTCAAATCCTCAAATCCTCAAATCCTCAAATCCTCAAATTCTGAAACCCCAGATTCTAATCTAAAACTCTAGAATCACCAAATTTAAATGTTCCCAAATTCTGAAACCCCCATATCCTTAAACCCCCAAAACCTCAAGTCCCCAAATCCTCAAATCCCCAAATTCTAATCTAAAACTTTAGAATCACCAAATTTAAATGTTCCCAAATTCTGAAACCCCCATATCCTTAAACCCCCAAAACCCCAAATCCCCAAATCCTAAAACCTCAAATCCTCAAATCCTCAAATTCTGAAACCCCAGATTCTAATCTAAAACTCTAGAATCACCAAATTTAAATGTTCCCAAATTCTGAAACCCCCATATCCTTAAACCCCCAAAACCTCAAGTCCCCAAATCCTCAAGTCCCCAAATCCTAAAACCTCAATTCCCCAAATCCTCAAATCCTGAAACCCCAAATTCTAATCTAAAACTCTAGAACCACCAAATTTAAATGTTCCCAAATTCTGAAACGCCCATATCCTTAAACTCCAAAACCTTAAGTCCCCAAATCCTCAAATCCTGAAAGCCCAAATTCTAATCCAAAACTCTAGAATCACCAAATTTAAATGTTCCCAAATTCTGAAACCCCCATATCCTTAAACCCCCAAAACCCCAAATCCCCAAATCCTAAAACCTCAAATCCTCAAATCCTCAAATTCTGAAACCCCAGATTCTAATCTAAAACTCTAGAATCACCAAATTTAAATGTTCCCAAATTCTGAAACCCCCATATCCTTAAACCCCCAAAACCTCAAGTCCCCAAATCCTCAAGTCCCCAAATCCTAAAACCTCAATTCCCCAAATCCTCAAATCCTGAAACCCCAAATTCTAATCTAAAACTCTAGAACCACCAAATTTAAATGTTCCCAAATTCTGAAACGCCCATATCCTTAAACTCCAAAACCTTAAGTCCCCAAATCCTCAAATCCTGAAAGCCCAAATTCTAATCCAAAACTCTAGAATCACCAAATTTAAATGTTCCCAAATTCTGAAACCCCCATATTCTCAAACCCCAAAACCCCAAATCCTCAAATCCTAAAACCTCAAATCCTCAAATCCTCAAATTCTGAAACCCCAAATTCTAATCTAAAACTCTAGAATCACTAAATTTAAATGTTCCCAAATTCTGAAACCCCCATATCCTTAAACCCCAAAACCTCAAGTCCCCAAATCCTCAAATCCCCAAATCCTAAAACCTCAATTCCCCAAATCCTCAAATCCTGAAACCCCAAATTCTAATCTAAAACTCTAGAACCACCAAATTTAAATGTTCCTAAATTCTGGAACCCCCATATTCTCAAACCCCAAAACCCCAAATCCCCAAATCCCCAAATCCTAAAACCTCAAATCCTCAAATCCTCAAATTCTGAAACCCCAAATTCTAATCTAAAACTCTAGAACCACCAAATTTAAATGTTCCCAAATTCTGAAACGCCCATATCCTTAAACTCCAAAACCTTAAGTCCCCAAATCCTCAAATCCTCAAATCCCAAATTCTAATCCAAAACTCTAGAATCACCAAATTTATATGTTCCCAAATTCTCCTTCTAATTCTCCTATTCCGTAAATCCCCCACATACACCCTCAAAATCTCCCAATCTTCCCAAATTGTTATATTTCTAAAGCGCACAAATTTAACAACCCAAGCTCATCAGATATCAAAAGAATATGTTTAACACACACCAAATATTTAAACCGATTTCAGCCAATTTCTCTGCAACGCCGACAGCAAGTTAGCGATCCTTTACAATGATTTATCCGTGCTTGAGTCACACCATGCAGCATTAACGTTCAAGCTATCCTTAGCAGAAGACAGTGCGAACATTTTCAAAGTAAGCCCCCAATGAAAATACACGGTATCATAATCATAATCTTTTCATATTATTTTTTTTATAATACATTGAACAAATTTTCTATGGTTGCAGAACTTGGAAAGAGACACGTACAAGCTAGTCAGGCAGATAGTCATCGATATGATTCTGGCCACCGAAATGACCAAACATTTTGAACATCTGGCGAGGTTCATGAACGTCTGCAGCTCTAGAATTACGGATAATCACATGGATGTATGAATTATCAATTTATTATTAACTACCAGTTTTTTCTTTTTGTATATTAACTAGTTATTAATACGTATATACTAAGGAACTTGTGGTCACTGATGTACATTTCAGGTTATAGATGTACATTTCAGGTTACTGATGTACATTTCAGGTCACTGATGTACATTTCAGGTCACTGATGTACATTTCAGATTACTGATGTACATTTCAAGTTACTGATGTACATCTCAGGTCACTGATGTACATTTCAAGTTACTGATGTACATTTCAGGTTACTGATGTACTTTTCAAGTTACTGATGTACATTTCAAGTTACTGATGTACATTTCAGGTTACTGATGTACTTTTCAAGTTACTGATGTACATTTCAAGTCACTGATGTAGACTTCAAGTCAATTGTAGGTGAACGTATTAAAAGATGGTTGTCTATTTAATTATTAACGCCTTTCGTGGATTTAGACGTTTTATCGATATTGATTTATGATGGACTTTTGAAATTTGTAGGCTTACGATTGATTTTTGAAATTTGTAGGTTCCCGATGAATTCTTGAAATTTGTAGATGCACGATGGTTTGTTGAAATTTGTAGACTTATATTTAATTTTTGAAGTTTCCAGGTTTGCAATGAATTTTTGAAATATATAGACTTATGACGAACTTTTGAAGTTTGTAGGCTTATATTTGATTGTTGATGTTTGCAGGATTACAATGAATTTTTAAAATTTGCGGACATACGCTGAACTTTTGAAATTTGTAGACTTACGATGAACTTTTGGAATTTGTGGGCTTCTATCTGATTTTTGAAGTTTGCAGGGTTACAATGAATTTTTTAAATTTATAGTCATACGATGAACTTTTGAAATTTGTAGACATACGATGAACTTTTGAAATTTGTAGACGTATATTTGATTTTTGAAGTTTGCAGGATTGCAATGAATTTTTGAAATATATAGACTTATGACGAACTTTTGAAGTTTGTAGGCTTATATTTGATTTCTGATGTTTACAGGATTACAATGAATTTTGAAAATTTGTAGACATACGATGAACTTTTGAAATTTGTAGACGTATATTTGATTTTTGAAGTTTGTAGGATTACAATGAATTTTTTAAATTTATAGTCATACGATGAACTTTTGAAATTTGTAGACATACGATGAACTTTTGAAATTTGTAGACTTACGATGAACTTTTGAAATTAGTGGGCTTCTATCTGATTTTTGAAGTTTGCAGGGTTACGATGAATTTTTGAAATTTGTAGACATACGATGAATTTTTGAAATTTGTGGGCTTCTATCTGATTTTTGACGTTTGCAGGATTAGAATGAATTTTTGAAATTTGTAGACATACGATGAATTTTTGAAATTTGTAGACTTACGATGAACTTTTGAAATTTGTAGGTTTCTATATGATTTTTTAAGTTTGCAGGATTAGAATGAATTTTTGAAATTTGTAGACATACGATTGATTTTTGAAATTTGTAGACTTACGACAGATTGTTGAAATTTGTAGGCTGACGATGGATTGTTGATAGTTTGTAGAGTCATGATGGATTGTTGAAATTTGTAGGCTTACTCGGGTAATCTGGACATGTCAGTGGTACTACAACCGGAAAACGTGGTGCTGGTGAAGAGAATGATGATCAAATGTGCGGATGTGTCGAATCCAACGCGACCATTAAAATATTGCATAGAATGGGCCAGACGAATCGCCGAAGAGTATTTTAGTCAGGTACAGTTTCTATTTATGATTCTCAAATAATTGGAATTCTTGGAAATATCCCAGAAAGCTTTCTCCCATTCTCTTCCTAACTATGAAAATATTTCTAATTTTAAATATATCTTCTCTAATTTTAAATATCTTAAATTGTTCTAGATCGTGAACAATTAATTTCATTCTGAGGTTTTTAAAAGTTTACTATCAAGATAATTATTGAATAACGGATAAATGTTGAATATTAAGTGTTTGTTACTACAATTCGGTATCTATGAATTGCAATTTATCCTGAAGTTAACACTTCTACTTAGCATATAAATTTTACTGTATTTTATCGATTTTTCAATTTTATATCTTTTATCAATTTTTAGTGGTTAGAACCTTACATCGATTTTTCATACCTTACGTCGACTTTTAATGTTTATAACAAATGGAGACCTTCTAATTTGTTTAATTCTTATAGTAACTTATATCAAATCATATAAGTTTACAGCACCTTACATTGATTTTTCATTTTTATAGAACCTTACGTCGACTTCTAATGTTTATAGCAAATAGAAATCTTCTAATTTGTTTAATTCTTATAGTAACTTATATCAAATCATATAAGTTTACAGAACCTTACATTGATTTTTCATTTTTATAGAACCTTACGTCGACTTCTAATGTTTATAGCAAATAGAAATCTTCTAATTTGTTTAATTCTTATAGTAACTTATATCAAATCATATAAGTTTACAGAACCTTACATTGATTTTTCATTTTTATAGAACCTTACGTCGACTTTTAATGTTTATAACAAATGGAGATCTAGTTCGTTTAATTTTTATAGTAACTTATATCAATTCTTAATATTTATACTTATATCAAATCAAAATATTTACAGTACCTTATATCGATTTTTACTGCTTATAATACCAAAAATGATGTTTTACCTTTCTCGATACTTTGAAACGTATATGAAGTTTAAATAGTATCATTTCTAAATGGTATAATTTACTATTTATTTCTAAAATAGCATAATTTCAGAAATTCCGTTTCACGCTCTTTTGCAGACCGACGAAGAAAAGAAATTGAAGCTGCCGGTATTGATGCCAATGTTCGATAGACAAACATGTTCGATACCAAAATCGCAGATCGCTTTTGTCGATTACATCATCAACGACATGATCGAAACGTGGGATGGTCAGTACACGCTTTTACGACTTTGTTATTCCTTCACAGTTCATTTACAAAATACCCTTTATTTTTCAGCATTTATCGACATGCCAGAATTGGTGGGATACATGAGACACAATTACGAGAAATGGAAAGAATATAGCGTAAGAATCTTTTTTCAACAATTTCATCACATTCCGATACTAAAATCACATATGCTTTGCTATTTCTCAAAATTCAGTCTTTCGATTCTTGTAGATTCATTAAAATACGGTTATGCTTTTATTAAAGAGAATTTATTAAAACAGTCTGTGCTAAAATAATCAAAACTGATACGTTTCAAAAATTACATTCGTTAACGTTACATTATATGAAGTATCTTTATTTTTGTAATAGTTGAAAATCTGAGTAACAATTTTTAACAGGAACAAGAAATATCGACTATAAAAGAGAATTTATTAAAACAATCTATATTAAAATAATGAAAAATAATACGTTTCAAAAATGACATTCGTTAACGTCACATTATATGAAGTATCTTTATTTTTGTAATAGTTGAAAATCTAAGTTACAATTTTTGACAGGAACAAGAAATATCGACTATAAAAGAGAATTTATTAAAATAGTCTATATTAAAATAATGAAAAATGATACATTTCAAAACTTACATTATTTAACGTCACATCAAATGAAGTATCTTTATTTTTGTAATAGTTGAAAATCTGAGTAACAATTTATAGTTTTCTATTTTTACCAGGAACAAGAGTATTGACTATAAAAGAGAATTTATTAAAATAATCTATATTAAAATAAATAAAAATACGTTTCAAAAATGACATTCGTTAACGTCACATCAAATGAAGTATGTTTATTTTTGTAATGGTTGAAAATCTGAATAACAATTTGTAGTTTTCTATTTTTTATAGGAACAAGAATATTGACTATAAAAGAGAATTTATTAAAATAATCTATATCAAAATAATTAAAAATACGTTTCAAAAATGACATTCGTTAACGTCACATCAAATGAAGTATGTTTATTTTTGCAATAGTTGAAAATCTGAGTAACAATTTGTAGTTTTCTATTTTTGACAGGAACTAGAAATATCGACTATAAAAGAGAATTTATTAAAACAATCTATATTAAAATAATGAAAAATGATACATTTAAAAAATAACATTCATTAACATCACATCATATGAAGTATGTTTATTTTTGTAATAGTTGAAAATCTGAGTAACAATTTGTAGTTTTCTATTTTTGATAGGAACAAGAATATTGACTATAAAAGAGAATTTATTAAAATAATCTATATTAAAATAAATAAAAATACGTTTCAAAAATGACATTCGTTAACGTCACATCAAATGAAGTATCTTTATTTCTGTAATAGTTGAAAATCTGAGTAACAATTTGTAGTTTTCTATTTTTAACAGGAACTAGAAATATCGACTATAAAAGAGAATTTATTAAAATAATCTATTAAAATAATGAAAAATGATACGTTTCAAAAATGACACTCCTTAATGTCGCATAAAACAAAGTACCTGTAATAGCTGAAGATCAGTTTGTAAAGTTTTCTATTTTTTTTTTTTTTTAGGAACAAGGAATATCGACTTTGCAGGACATCGAAAAGTTGCAACAGCTTCCCGAGTTTTTCGTGCACCGATTCGCGTGACCCATGGAGAAAAATCGAGATATTCACGTCCGTCCCAAACAAAGTTCACGAAGCGAGCTCTGTACAATCTAATTTGTAACATATTCGTAACTCTTAAGTAAATAGAAGTGACATGTCGTAAAATTGTAAATCTTTTTTTAGAATATACACGTAATTCATTCAGTTTCTTGTTCTTGATTCCTACCCACTTTTCACGAAAGTCGATCATCTATTTTAAGCTGCTGACACACCACGGACTCATCCTGGTACACAAATATTTAGCTGTTTACTCATTTTTCTTTTCTTGACTCTGAGAATAATGCATCCATTGTTGATCATAAAAACCTACGATGATTGTAATAAATATTTTACTCACGTTTCACCTTTGAAATATCTAAAAATCTTAAGTTATCTCCCTCCACCATTTTCAAATAAAACTCACCGTCTTTAATTTTACCTGATTTACGGTTTTATAATTTCCAGGAAGGACTGTGGATTATTAAAAAAAGCACTGTATTTTTACGTCGGGTTTCACTTTATTGTTTCTCTCAGCCAATAATAGTTTATGGACCTATATCGCTAGGCGATTGCGGACTGTTACACAAGTATGGGAACAAGTTTTCGTTAGATCAGCAAGAGAATTTTGAACGTATATATGATATAATTTCGAGTATGTATACGTGTGTTTACAATAGAGTGTGTTGTTCAATTAGTAATTTCATAACGCGAAGGAAAAAATCTAAATATTCTTTGTTGCCATAAAACGTCGAGTATAATAATAGTAATAATAATAATAATGATGTATATATTAAATACACGCGTCTTTGTAATTCGGTATCAATTTACAGAGCATTTTTTCGTAGAACAATTGTAACGGTTAAGCAGCAAAGAATAAAATAGCGCAATCGGTGAAAGCCATTATTTTACCACGAATAGTTTACAAGAGAATTTAGATACAATAACGTTTGTTGATGATTGTTACTAAGTCACAAAAAAAAAAGTATTACAAATCACGCTATTAATATCGTCTGAAGTAACACATTTGTGTGTATGTGGATACCACACGCGCATTGAATTCCCAAGATTATATTTTTTTTTTCTCTCTCTCTCTCTTTTCTCTCTCTCCCTCTTTCTTCGATTAACACACGAATAATCGTAGTCGTTTTATCCAGTACTAAATAGGGACACGTAGTTCGTTATCTTGTATCAAGCCTAACAATAATTATAAACGAGTGAAAGGATTTTATCGCGCATATACTTCGTTATGCTTAATTCAAAATTATGGATTCCGTTAGTCGTTTGAAAATCTGACGTGTAGGACTTTACACACAGCGATGCCTGACCACATTTAAAAACACGAAAATACGACGAATATTATAGAGTTTGGAATCATATACAACATATATATATGTATCGATTATCATAATAATATTTGGTCGATTACCTAAATCATTTAATCGTTAAGCCTACTAGTATATATTTATCGCCTATAATGCCGCACAGTAGGTTTTATTACTTATATCTTCCAAGTGTAGTTTTTTCTTGATCCTTTTAAATCAACTTAAAAATTAAAACAATTACATAAAACGTATCCTGAAGTATGCTTCCTCTATTCACCCGCTAAACAAGCGCTCTCACGGTATTGTATTTTCTCGTGCAATCGATTTACAGATGTTCGCTCTCGTAATTTTATTTTGTAAATTCTCTCTGATTACTGTTTACAATCATATCGAGATTATTAAAAGAAAAATGTCAAACTTGTTGTAGAATAATATTTTAAGTATTTACTCGCACTTGTTTGCTAAGTAGGAAGGAGCCGAATAACATAATCCTAGCGAGTATCGTACACGCTAATTATATAGCAGAGTATCGATAAATAGTTCATACTCGATGATATTTAAAACACATTACTCTAATGTATAATCGAATTATTGTTCGTATTTTGTTCGTATTTTTTTTTTGGTCGACGAGTTTACTCGTCGGTTTTTTATATATTTTTTTTACGTTTATTAAGGAAAATTAACGTTTAAATGTTTCTTAATTTAAACCCACACCCTAGACATAAATATGTATATCTCGTATGTAATGTATATGTATATACATACATATATATATATATATATATATATCAATACGCAACTCCTGGGCAAGGCTACCTTCGTTTTCAGAAGTGCGGACACACACCTCGATCTCGTTGGAAAATCGAACGATGCGTGCTTTAAAAGCAAGGTACGTTGTTATTGTTCGTTATTAATATACATTCCTTACGAAGACATTATATTTAATATATCGAGGGTGATGATAAATAGTGTAACATGCTGAAAGATTGCTCGGAGCGTTTTCATTGCAAAACTTGCAAGCAGACATCGAGAAGATGAAACAGCTCAGAAGCTAAAGAATAAAAATAAAAGGTCCACCAGAAATATACTACTCCATCTTTTCAAATATTCGGAAAAATAAGACAAGCTTATGGGTGTGCAATTATTATCAAAAGGTGTGGGCACCCTAATACGTACGCACAATTAATATTACAGGCTCTCAAACGGATATCTTCTAACGAATAGTTAGGACAAAATTGATATTGCAGCAGTAATCACGAGGTATACTTTAGTCAGGCTTGACACTGATCAAATTGTCGAGAGGGTAAAGTTTGCTCCTCAGGATTCGTCTCTCGAAGCGAGAGATTTGTGCCCACCTTTTGGTGGGTCCTCGAAGCTTGCCGAGTCTTTGAAGCATTGCAACGTGATGAGTCCAGGCGAAAAATCGGGATGTTCCACATACGGCACACACGAATTGTGCCAAAACGATCGAAACTGAATCACGTCGGTTTCTGCCCCCCTTTTCGCGGTTACCGTCAAACGCATCGGGGTGAAATATTTTTAGACAAGAGTCAGTGGAAACGTCACGTGGACCACGTCGTGGGTGTATCGAAAATCTCGGTGGTGGATCGCGTGGGCGTCAAAGACGCACCTCGAAGGCCTATTTAAGCTTCTAGCGTTTTCGCAGCTGAATCAGAAAGTGAATCGTTTTTCGGAAGTGTTCTCCAATTTGCTCGAGTTTCGAACCGCATCAAGTCCGTTTCCGCAATCACGGTAGTACCTCAATGTTCCACGTTATTCTTTGTCGTCGTTTTATCTGTCGTGATCGTGTGTGCTCTTTCTCGTCGGTGTTCTTACTTTCGGACGGACCGAAAACAAAATGGGAACGCGTGTAGCACAACGCTTGGAATAGTAAACAGTAACCTAACGTTAGTGGAAATCCTAAAGAGCTGTTGTTAAACCTTAAGGACTAGTTACATATTTACTACTACGCAAATTTGATTGGATCTCGTTCCGAAAAGTGTCCGTGGCGTTAAATGTCGCAATCGAAGTGTTCTCGAAACACCTTAAACCTACTTGATAAAACACGCGGTTGTGGAGTCTTTCCCCGCCGGGTATACTTCTTGATCGTCGTTCGATATGCGTTCGAAAAGTATCGAAATCTCGTGTTCGTTAACGAAGCGCGCGAAAATAGGTGGACAATGGCGCACGCGGTGCTGAAAATCTTCGAGAAAGACCAAACACGCGCGTTCGATTAATGATAAGCTTTCCCTCTATCGTATCACGCGCATATATTAACCATACACGCTTTTTCCCCTTACTAAGCAACTAACAAAGGAAAGTTTTCTCTTGCGAGTAAGTATATCGAGGATACATATGTAAAGTTCGTCTCGTAATTCGAATGTTTAGTAGCGTAAAGCACGTCAGTGCCGGAAACTTAGCGAACTAACTTATTTATTAAAAGTACTCGTCGAAAAGCATAATGAAACCTTTTTTTTTTATTTTTTCCCTAGCCTGGTTTCGTGATAAACACCGGTTTTCTCTCTACCAACGTGATCTTCACTCTTCACACCCTTTTTTTTTCTCGTTTTTCGAGTTGTTATATGTCGACTGTTTCGATCGTAAAATGGCGTTCACGTTTCTGTCACTAAATGGAGGATCGCATGATCCGTTCTCAAAACGCGCGTTCGCGCAATGCACGGTGTGGACAGAGAAGGTGTACCCCCTCTGCCACCCTTAGCTATCTCCTGATTAGGGTGTGGTTAGGTTAGGTTAGGTTTTTATCGTTAAACTTTGCCCTTCTTCCTAATAATACCTAAACTCCTAAAACACGTAACCTACATAGCCCTACAGCGACAATTAATTATGCGCATTCGATGGAAAATTCATAACACGTTTTTAACCCTCCCTTTCGTTAATCTAACAAACGCGCAGCTCCCCCTCCTTCCCGTCGCAAAAACAGTACGTCCACGTTATTTTTTTTTGTTGTTTTTTTTTTTTTTTTTATTTCGTGATCGACACGATTCTCTTTCCGTGATAGACAAATTTTCCCCCGACCGTGATCGTTCTACACGAATCTAGTTATTGATGAAGTTCGTCGTTTTCAATGCCGGGTTTCGCTCGAAAAAAGGAATTTCAATATACGTACACGTTAAGTGTTCAAAGGAAAAGATCGATTAATCGGACTTGAAAACAAATCGCTACGAGCTTTATTCGATCGTCTGTTGTGCGTATAAGAGAATTATTATCGTTGAATGCCCTCGAGGAAACGCGTAAACGATTTTCCAGCAAAGTTAGTATTTATTCCGTTTTTTTCTCTACGCTACACTGGTTATATAAATCGTAGCAAGAACTCGTTCGCACGATGTCTCAGCGATTAAATATTGCTCTCGCGGATCGTGAAATCCTTGTACTCCCATCTTTCCTACTCCGTCTATATCTTCAGGACACAATTATAATAATCACCCGAGATCTACGGATCTGCAGGATCGTGTCCCTTATTCACAGTTAAAAACGACAGACGGGCGAGTAACACACGTTAACGCGCTTACAAAAGCTCAATAAACTTGGACCTAGCACGACTTGTAGTAAAACCTTAGCCCTAAAGACGCTTCTCTCCTAATCCGACATCCGTCGTCGCTTGTACTAAAACGTTATCTCTAATCCAACGTGTCACGCGTTTTACACCCTTCTCTAAGAACTGCGTCCTGAAAAGCAAGAACTTCACCGACACAACGTTTGACAATTTATCTCCCCATTATTCTCATCGGTGTTTCGTATCCACGCAGATGTCCGTGGTACCTCTGGTGTTTCGCGACTGGTGGGACGATTTCGATCGACCGGTGTCCAGGTTGATGGACCAACATTTCGGCAGAGGACTCGATCGAGACGATCTGATATCAAGGTTCTCCGATCTAAGCCTCGACAGACCCCTACGCTCGATTTTCCGCGATAGGTACTACCGTCCATGGAGGAACGTGACGCGCCATCACTCGAGCGGATCGAGCACGATTCAGATCGACAGCAAGGACAACTTCCAGGTAAAACGATGTTTGATCGTGTGTGGTGTGTGTGATACAAGGTGAAGAGCAATACACGAACCCGTGAAAATTGTGCTGGCCCTCGTAGAGAGCTCATGAATGACCTGTTAGCTTTCTTTCGTGACTCTACTTCGCGGTTCAACCTTGCGTAACTTTTAAAACGTCGAGACTCACGAATGGATGCCTCGGAAATGCACGAGGATCGTTGAGTGATTCGATCACGAGATATTTCGTTGTGCTGAGTGGAGAACAGGATTATTATTGCAATTATAGATGGTCATTTCGCCGGTTTCAAAGATCGGTAATTGTGTATTGCTTTGATCAGAGAACCACGAGCCATATCCATAGTTATCACTCGACGGTACGAATCACACCTATTGTCCGGATGGAGACAATAGATCTGATTACGATTACCTTTTACTTCGAGTGGTAACTATGGATACGGGCTTAAGAATGATCGATTGGAAGACTACGGTCTGATGTATTTACTCTGATTACCGAACTTGAAAATCCTCAATAATAATCGATCGAGATTTGTGTATTTTCGGCTTTATATAATCAGTGAAATCTGAATTGCCGCGGTGCTTGAATTTTTATCTCGGGTGGAACTTTTAGGTGGCACGCGTTCTCTGTATTCGAAATCGAGAAATGCTTGCAAAAATTTATGATCTGCACACTCGTTTTATTCGAGGGCTAAGCAAGCCTATAATCAGATGTTCGTCGATGTGTTCACTCGTCAAGTGACTGGAAGTTGTCTATCGGTGACGAAGAAGGGCAATTTATGGCACGATCTCGTATTTAGCTCACAAATTTTTACTCGAGTATATGGACTCCGATGACTCTGCGTTGCAATAGACCTCTTGAATCGTCGAAAGATTAGCGCACGGTTTCTCGACAATTAGTGGAGCCTATGGTCTCTCTATGAAGCTTGTTCTCGCAAGCGTTCAAAGCTTAAAACGTTAATTAGATTGAAAGGGTACTGCTGCAAGGGGTCTCGTCTTCTGCAGGATCCCACCGAGGTGGAATCCCACAGAAGAGGAGGGGAAACCTGAGAATTTAGTCTGTAAAGAAAAGGAGAAACGAAGGCCGAAATGTGACAATAAAATGAACAAAGCCAACAGGTACTCGTGCTAAACTATACACAGCTCAAAAGTTTTAATATTACGCTTCTCACTTATCGTCGAAAAGAAATTACTGATCACCTAAGATCTCTAAACCTGAAGGAAGCTTCTTGCGCGATTTTAAGCCAACTCTTCTCGCGTAAATGTTAATAAACCACGACTTCGAGCAACTCGAAACGCGCACAACACGTGTAGAATGTGTTTATAGAAATTTTGTCGAAGTTCAAACACGTATTGCTGGTGAAGCTTGTGAAACGTTAGCACCATGAAAACGTTCACAACGACTATCCCATAACTTTCGGACGTGAATCGGAAAGTCATGGGATAGCCGTTGCTGTGTAGTTTACCGTACGTAGAAAAACGACTTTTTGATACAAGAAATGTGCCCCCGGTGAAAAATTCGGAACTATTTAATTATTGCTGATCGTATATAGCCAAAAGATTAAAAAAGTTGCTGCGAATCGAGGGTGAAAAGTTGCTGCGAGAGGGTTAAAAAGTTGTAAAAAAGGGACGAGCAAAAATTTCGACGAAGAGTGTTACTCTAGGATTAAACTTTTAAGAGAATGCAAAGAAAATAATCGCGGAAGAAGCGAACTTCGAAAATTAATTTTACAAAAAGGCACTATACACACACACTTTCTCCTTGAGAGATTTCAAGGTTTTAGGAAAACCCTTATTTCCTCGACTACGTGTCAGATACTGGAAGATTTGAGAACTGGATAAAACGCCAGGAATATGTTCGACCTCTTTGATACTAGAATCCTAAACTCTAACGTACGCTCTGTGTAGACACTTGTCTTGCTTTCTAAATTGAACTTTACACCAAGTATATACGGGGTTTTGTTTTATTTATATATCGTTGGTTTTTTGAAGTACGGTGTAACTTAGTAACTCCATAAACGTGATTCGTAGGGAGTAAACGCTATATCGCCGCAAGCTGATGCGTTTTTTTTTTTCAAACAATCGAGAACTGGCTAAACATTTACTGACCCATATATAGAATATTTTTCAACGTTTTGTTGGAGTTTCTTGATACAGTGAGCGAAATGTTTGAAACTATTTCGCGGGCTAACACGGTCGACTAACTTAGGCTGAGATAGAATCTAAAGTGAACCTTTTTTCGATCGTGTGTGACACCATATAGAGTCTACGAAACGTTTATATCGTCAACGCGTGTCTAGAATAAAGAAAACGTGAAACCGAAATTTCGACGATATTTTCAAGACCTAAAAAACCCGATCGATGGATACAAGAAAGGATAAATGGGAATGTATAAGGTTCGCATTCGTAAAAGGAGAAATATTACAGTTTACGCAAAGGAAGGAAGTTTACGAGAGAACGGAAATCCTATAAAACTGAGAAAAAAAAAATATTAAAAAAAAAAAGAAACTGTAACTAAACCTGTTAAAACTAAGCTGCTAAATATTTTATATCAACGCAAACGTTTGAGATTATTGTAACGAAATCGTTTAATCATTAAAGAACCGTTATCGTAACCGAATGAACGGAATGATAAAAAAAAAAGAAGTAAATAGGACAATGTAATTTTCAGGGGATAAAACTGGAACACCAGAAGGCCCGAAAACCGATTTCTCTGTTTCTGCCACTACTGCTACTGCTACTGCTGCTACTACTGCTTCGTCTGTTTCTTGGCATTTTCTTTTTTTCTCGCTGCATAGTTTACCGTGCTTCTAACACTCTCCTCCCTTTCGCCTTGCTCCTACAGCACTGTACGTTTGTAGTGGTTTAGAAAAGAAATTGGAAAAACACGTTCCGGGACTGTATTTTCGAACGGGAACCCCCCTCCCTCGGTGAAGAGGGGGTGGAAGGGTCGGTGGGATGAAAGTCAGGTCTCGAAAACTACTCTGTTATTTCTTTTATTTTTCCTTGTTTTCCCGAAATGACTCGAGTAGCTAGAAAATGTTCGAAAAATCGTAGAAAAGAAAAATTGTACACTCCGATCTTGCAACGCGATATTTATGTTTTCTGTCAGACACGCTCTTTTTTTTAAACGCCAGGAAATTCCTTGCTTTGAAATCACAGTTTAATCGGCATTCGCCATTTTTTTGTTTTTTGTCGACGACTCAAAGAGCCCAAACCCTTTTTTTCTCCGAAAGAATCTCTCTCTCTCTTCTTTATACTCTTTTTAATACGAACAATACCAAATATAATAATATATATCAAGAGGACGTGGTTTTTATTTCCTTTTTCAAAATCCGAAAAATGGATCGTGTCACGCGAGAATCAGTCTTCTTTTTTGTTTTTTAGCAGAAAGAACCGAGAAAGTGTGAGGTGTGTGTCGAAGCACCCCCCCGAAACGGGGGCGCCGCTCTCGGGACTAAAAAACTGAGTTTCCTTGAAACTT
The DNA here is from genome assembly GCA_945859595.2 of Megachile willughbiella. NCBI lineage: Eukaryota > Metazoa > Arthropoda > Insecta > Hymenoptera > Megachilidae > Megachile > Megachile willughbiella. The sequence continues at coordinate 9,491,208 of OX243803.1, read as the reverse complement.
TCGGATCTCTCTTTGTTCGCTATATATAAATAATCTCTATATAAAAATAAATGCTTCTCGAATCATTAACGATAAGACCGTATATAGAAAACGATTCAATACGAAATTTCTATATATACAAAAATGCAGGCGCGCGTATGTCGTTTCTCTGTTTAGCAGCACTCGAGATTTTTAAAAAAATCCTCGACTTGGTCTAACTCTGCTCGAGGTACATAAAGGAGTAAAAGATAGTTTTCACAATGGTATTCTCACTATTTTCTTTTTCGTCGTGTTCTTAAGCCGTTGAAATAGGGACGTCGCTTACCGGGTTTTCAGGATCACGAAGGATCACCCGAAAAACCACGGCTCGCTCCTTCCTACTCTCTTCGAATGTTGTTTTCTCTCTTCGTTCGTTAATGTCAAGCCGCTAACCACTGCGAGATGAAGCAATCCATCAAACGAGGAAAAGCGCGCGTGTAGCGCGAAAAATAAAAAGCAAATGCGTTAAAGTTTGGCTCGTTTTAGCGATGAAACGTGTGATGTCTGTATCATATACGGTTTGCTTGATCTTCTCTACGAACGAAAAAAAACTATCACGCAAACAGGTAAGCCACATTTCACAACTACATCTTTCCTGTGTTGCTTTTCCTGAGATCGCTACAAAAAACGCTGCTGGGCTACACGATCATCGTCGAGGTTGCACGGACGTTACATATGAAGGACGAAACGGAAACGAAACCACGAAAGGGAGAGAAATATTTGATGTCCCCTACATTTTCCTGTCTGTCGCCTTTTTAACGCCAAAAACAACTGGCTCTCGCAATTTCGAAAAAGCTAAATTTGATCGGGAAACCGATTTTGTTCTCTTGTCGAGTGGTTAGCTGCTAGCAACAGTTGTGCGTACGGTAGCAAAGATAATTTACACAATTTGATCGTTATCAGACCTGGATCTTCTTCCGGAAGAGAAGAGAAACCTGGTGGTATTTTTATTGCGAAGGAGACAGGCTAAACATGTATGACAACGGTTAGGTTTTTCTATCGCAGGCGAAGTTGCGCCTTCGCCCGCTTTGGAGCGGCGCGTTTAATTTAAGCGTACGAGGCTTCTCTCTCTGGATGTGTGGTTTAACAAAGGAAAACTTTCGCTACAAAACAAGATGGTAAAAACGATGTTACAAAAAACAAATGGTGCCCAAGAGAGTTTGAATTCAATGATCGTTTAGATCCCTTTTATAGCCTCTGTACATCATCGTAACAATGACAGGCATCGTCGCGTGGTTCGCGAGGAAGATATCGCTTTTATGACGAATATGGCGACTGCTCTCTCTAATCGCCCGTTTCTCTGTATGGTTTTACTAACGCTTCGCTCTCTGTCTGATCTGTGGCAGGTAATACTGGACGTTCAACAATTCTCACCGGAAGAGATCACGGTGAAGACGGTCGGTAACCAAGTTATTGTCGAAGCCAAACACGAAGAGAGGCAAGACGAGCACGGATTTGTCAGTAGACACTTTGTACGGAGATACGTCTTGCCAGCATCGCACGACGTGATCAATATTACCTCGAGCCTTTCTTCGGATGGTGTTCTAACTATCACGGCCCCCAAAAAGGTAAGAGACGAAGAGGAGGAAGAGGTTCTCTGGCCGGCGAATCTAAGGATGGATTCGCGAAGCTAGGAGCGCTTAGCAAAATTGTGATCCTCTCTCTTTTCCCCTTTTTCTTTCTTTTTTTTTAACGTATGCTTTTTTGTTTCAATTCCAACTGTTCCGTGTGTGCCCCCTCTCTCGTAGTAGTAGTATGCGTTTAGAGAAGATGGTGTGCCGACGATTAATCTCGATCTCAAACTACGAGTCTGCTCTAAACTATAAAAAGAACGTCTTGTTGGATTAAACCCGCTTTCACACGGATGAGGCACATTCGTTCATTTTTCTAGCGTTTATCGACTTTAACTCCATTTTTAACGAAATATACAATAGAATAGCTCGTATGCAATTAACGTTTAGGAAATATACAGAATAGCTTGTATGGAAGAATTCTTACACAATATTTTTTGGGATTAAAATCGATAATCTAGCGAGTGTTCCCCATCTGTATATTCTTTTAGCGGTACTTTCCGATTCTCTCAACACTGAGCAGACATCGTGAAAATACACTAGAATCTAATTGCTAGATTCTTCGAACAAGTACTAGCAGCGACATCTATTAGAGTGCGGTGTAAAAGGCTGGAGTGACGCTACGTTCGATCCATTTACTCTACATAGATTTACTACTTCAATATTCTCTATATATTTTATAAACTTTTTTATTTATCATTCGATGCCAAATATTTGGTCAAGTCAAAAGTATTTATTCAAGTTATAAATATTTGTTCAAGTTAAAATTATTTGTTCAAGTTAAAAATATTAATTCGATTAAAAGTATTTGTTCAAGGTAAAATTATTTATTGAAGTTTAAAGAATTTGTTAAAGTTAAAAGTATCAAGTAGCGACACTGAGCCCTAATATTTCTAAGTAGTGTTAAGTTTCAGACATGTCTTATGTAATAAGGTTAAAAATTGAAAGAGAGTTGAGAAATACGTCGGTACAATGACCGCTTACCTAATTGCATGTATCTCGAAGTGCTCTTCTCAAATTGTTCGAAATGTGAGGAAATTTCAAACTCTAATCAGACCAGTTTATGGTTGCGTACGGATTGTTCAAGCACCGACCCCGTAGGGTTCACTATAAAAACACAAATAAGAAAAAGCCTCGTTGATTTGCTTTATAAACCGTTTAAAAGCTTCTAAGAAAATTATTAACTATTTTCTTTGTCTCATAGGGACAGACGCCGAGCGAAGGGGAACGCGTCATCGAAATCGTCAAGACTGGAGAACCCGCAAGTAAACCGGTTAAAATAGAAACGACTACCGAATAATTTTTCCAAATATTTTCTAATTTCGTCACTTTTTATATCAGAATTTTTATGCTATATATTGTATATAATATTAAACGGTTCTTATAATGTTGATATTAAAAATATAGTTGAAATTGTAAAATATAGTTGAGATTATAAATTATGGTTGAAATCGTAAAATATAAAATCGAAATTCAGAATATGTAGAATGTACAGATTGTCAAAATATGGTAAATACATAGGCATTTTCAATCGTTGATAAAAATGAATTACTTACAACCTAACACATATATTCACAATTTATTATAAATACCAAGCACACCCTCATCGTTATTACTTTTGTTTTACTATACGCAATTACGTATTAGCAGTAAACTAGAGAACTAGGTTTAGAAAGTATGAACGGAGATTCCCAAAATGGCTCCGAAGCGTCCCAACTGTCCCGACAGTTAAATATCAAACGAGAGCAATATCCAACAAATTTTAAAGTAATAAAAATATTTGCAATTCAACTTCTATGCAAGCGGGCCCCAAAAACTGATGAAAAGTTAGAATAGTTTGGGAATCCCTAGAATAGGTTCCTAGATACTGCTAAGGTATCAAATGTTCATTAAAAAGCAATCAATAATAACAGTTCATCAAGCAGTAATCGATTAGTAAGCATTAAATTGATCGGTAAGCATACATTTCATCATCGCTAAAATTTCATTGCAATTTCATTATCATTGCTAACCACGAAAAATATCATCAGTAAGCATGAAAGAATTGATCCAGTATGAACTATGTAAAACAAAAGTAATACCATTGAAGCGAAAGCTTAAAATCAAACGAAAAAATGTTAAAAATATCAAAAAGATACCCACGGTAAACTGTCGCGCTCCGCACCGAATCCGTCTCGTCTACATTTTCACGTCGTGTTGTTCAGCAGCCTCATGGACCACGTAAAAGAAGTAGAGGTAATGTTCACTGGTTGGTGGGTCTTCGGGTGTTCGCTGCGTCCGAACTGAACGAAACTGTGTTTACGAATGCACCGAGCCAGACCGGCCGGCCCTCTTATATAGGCACGCGGCGACGCAGCGTCGAAGGTTCGAGAACATGCACCGGCACCCGGCACATAATGCGCACTTTCCTTCCATGCCCAATTTCCATTCTTTTATCGCGATTTCATAACCGGTTACCTATATCATCGTAATCCTTGGATCACGACCTACACATTGATATCCATATCTTCACGATTTTTTATCGCTACGAGGAAAAATTAAGCAAAAACAAAGTATTGATCGATGGAGGTAGGACGAGATTTCTGGCACGTTCTCCCACCTAAAGACCCCACCATAACCTAACTCACACAAGCGTAACTTCCTCTTTCTCTGGCTCGAACGGTAAAACGGTTAGGCTTTGTGCGTGTTATAAACGAACGGCGTAACCTCGCCAGAGATTCGTATGTTTGTTTTGATCGTTATGCTTAGGGGAAAGGGCCCATTCCCTGTTGGGAAGACGTAGTTTCTGAAATCAAGGACAACGGAAGGTTGCCCTTAACAGCCGGTGGGCTTCGACGCCATATTCTCTGGGAAACGTACGTTTCTAGAACATCTCGCGTTTTACCATCGTTACCTTGGCAGTATGGCAACCGCGGGTGTATTGAGAGACATTTTTAGAAGCTCTCTTGCTGCGAGCCTGTTTGACGGGAATCTAACTTCTGACCAAGCGTTCCCTGCTTCTTATAGATTTCGATAGATAAGATTGCATTGCTAGATAGAGTGGGAGAGGTGTAAATTCTAAATAACTGGTAACGAGTTTTGATGGCGTCGTTCGTGAAAAATCGTTACTCGTCCGTGGAATCCATAAGGGACGCCTTGTTGCGACGCAGTTTTTCGTGACACGTGGCTCCCAATTCTGCGCAGTTTACTCAAACCACCTATCGTTGCCGAATACCTTTACGAGGAAAACAACCGGATCATCAGTTTAAAAGATCGCTGGAAGGTGCGGTCGTGACATGACGCAACCGGTGACATCGTGTTTGCGAATACACGTGAGTCATGCACGAGCTGGCAAACCTGGGGTCAATATTCTCAGGTTTTAACGCGGCTGACCACGCACGAAAAAGTAACCGCGTACAATCGTGCGATAAGCTGTTTATCGCGTGGCCTTATCGCCCATAGACGACCCGAAACGAACCAAAAACTATGTACGCAGTTTCTCTGCGACATTGTTGCGCAACACAGGATCCGCGCGACAGCTGTAGCTCTATCGATTTTCCTTATACGTCTTCCGGTCTGCCCGCCGGGATCTGGGAGATACGTTATAATTAATGCAACTTTATTCACGGGGAATAAAAAGGGTCACAAGACACCCGGGTATCCTTTGTGCGTTATTCGAGCGCATAATGGACAAGTACGCCGAAACGGGATCAACTCGAGGCCAAGAAGGGAGCCGCGTTCTTAGAAACCGGCACAATGATGTGCAGATGTTTCGATAGATCGTGCGAGGATAGAGCATGTCGGTTGACAGGCAGATGCAGACTGCGTGTCTGTTACATGCTAATGATCTCGTATGCTTTTCGCCGATGGACTTTCTGGAACAAGGCGTACCGTGGAACGTCGATACGCTCAGATTATGCAGCTTACGGTTGTAAATATAGCGATGCGGTTGATGCAACCGCGAGGTCAAGGGATAAATTTAGAAGCTCGAATGCAGTAGGTAGCGATGCATATCTTCGAACGACTGGACGCGTTCTGACATTTATAGCGTTCGTCCACCTTGTCGTAAACGCTCGTCTGGCTAAATTGTTATCTTATCAAGCACCGTCACGTGCAGTGACATGTTTCGAATGCCTTTTTCAACGATCGAGTATAGACACGTCGAGTTATCGCGATTAAAGGCAAATTGAATCGGTATGAACACGTACCCAGATTCGTTATCGTTTAACAGAATATGAGAAGAGCAGAAAAAACGAATTTAAATCGTGGCCAGAACGTTTTCCTACGTAGAAAATGTACGTGGTTCGAATGGCTCGGTCTCTCGTCTTTCGGGAACGTTCTACAGTCGGATGCAGCAGGTAATCAATAGTTGCAGCGGTCGAGTTTTATACTATGTATATATATGGGTGCTTCGACTATATAGTAAACAAAAAGTGGAGCTTTCCATTTTTACGCGATGACGTGCTTTTGGTCACGTACTCCACTCCTTACGAATGTAGAAAAATACGTGTGTGTATGAACCTTCGCAGTGAATGTCATTGTAACGAATGTACGCATTGTCTATCAACTCCGCTAGGAATAATGGGTATTTCAATTAAACTATGGAAAACACGAGCAACCATGTACTAAAGAGGCCTGGAATGCGACTAATGTTCTGCTGCGGTTGCAGGTAGCTTGAGAACCGTTCTCCTGTTTTATATTTCATTTTATTTAGTGAACAGGCTGCGGTTAAGGTTCCTGTATCGCTTACGGCCAAATACCGGCGCAAATAAAATTAACTGTTTCAAAATAATTAATAATTTTCGTTAAACTCGAATGACATAACTCTTAAACAACACTGATAAGATTTTAGGATACGTTAAATCGTATGAGTCATTGTTATCAATTATGAATCGATACACCTTAATAATTCTCTCTATCAACAGTTTCGTGGCATCGTGCAATTCGTGCGACGTACACACGATTTGTTCGATGAACTTCGATGTTTTTTCACGACATTCAAAGTTTCGAGCAATTATTTGCAACGTATGTAACAGACAACCCATTAGGTACAGATAATGATAGGCTTAAGTCCTACGTGTATTTCTCTTCGGCCGTATTACGCAATAAAACGAAACTCTGGCATAAACTTTTGTTTGCCGCTGGATCAGAATCGTAACTTTGTTCTCTTTGCGTAAAAAACAATGTTATAAATTCTAGACTATTTCCATGCAATTTTTAATACAGTTAACGCTGAAATTATATTTTAGTTCCTTAATAACAAACAAGGGCCATTTAAATTTATTAAATCAATCAAGTATTATCCACCATGCACAATTTACTGATACAACAATGATTTTAACACAAATTTTCATTATTAAACCTAATGGAAGTCTCTATGATGGGAAGAACATTAACTGTACTGTAATGTTTGCATTCATTAAAGCGTAATACTCTTATGAAATGATTTACAAAGACTGGAATGCCTTGTTACGATTTACTGCGTAAATTGGCAGATATTTCCCAGGCAATTTGGTTTCAAAGGGTAGTACGCAGAAGCTTAAAATTCTAGAAGCATCTACGAACCGCCCTATTATCGATTCAGACTGTAATCAAGCCGTTCCTGCGGAATATCATCTGCGCAGCATTCTCACGACGGTATAAATGTTCTGTTGTTACGTGACTATGTATGTTTAAGGGTATCAGCTTTCTGGTGATAAATTTGTTAATTGAAAGAACCAGACTTGGCATCGGCACACTGGTCACATAACGATTTTCATACGTTACGTAAACTTGCCAATATGTATTCAGATATAATTATCTCCATTATGCATATACACAATATACGCATATGCATAATGTAGGATATTTATACTACCGTAGAAAGATCTTTTGTTTAGTGTTGTAAACATCTTGAAAACAATTGTATACAACAAAATTTCTTATAGTCCTGCAATGAGTAGATCAAGGAAGAGAAACGTTCAAGCAACGTTTAACCAGCGACATATAATGTTAATAACACAAAATCCTATCAGTTAATAGTTAACATTTTAAATAATGATATAAACTGAATAATAGATACGGAAAATATGTATATTTTCATAAATTAACAATACAAATTATACAGAATTTTCATAAGTTATTACAAGTTTGTTCATTAACGATAAATAGCCCTAAAGGTATAACATGTAATTAAATACTAACGAAGTAACGCAACTGAACATGTATAATATAAGAATAAAAGATATCATTTTAAAGTAAGACGTAAAATGCACGAGATGAACGTAGTAGAGAAATGAAATGCGCGCCATTTTGTGGAGTACAACACCATCTGGTGGTAGCGTCTTCAACTAACCGAAGCATCATGGAAGACCATTATTGGCGGATGATAAAGATGATCATACCTTAAACGATAATCATGCGGCGTTGTCGTCTTTTTCCGGAATCAATTCGAGTGCCTCGCATTTGGTATTATTTTCTTTGGAACGAATGCCGTCACATTCCTGTGTCGCAATCGCTTTCAATTCCATGAACTCGAGACGTTTGCGCTCCACGTCCTCTTTTTCCGCAAAAAGCAATTGATAGGTGTACGTTCCGAGGAAGGCGCCTGCAGTCGGTCCGAACCAGTAAATCTAAAGAAATTGCCATGGAAAAAATGTGATTATCGTCGCTCCCGATGCAATCTAATCTACGCAATAGATAGCAAATATTTGTACACCTCTCTTCTTGAACGTATGAAGAAACAACGGTGAACCGATAACGGTCGACACGGAAACTCAAAAAAGGCCTCGTGTCGCTTATCGACATTATTTACAGATTAATGGAAAGAATCATGGAATGGTATTACGTAGCTGGGATTTATTGAATCTCGGGGCAAATAGATGATTTACAATAATGTCACACTCACCCATTGGTTCGTCCAGTTCCCGTTCCAGAACGCAGGACCAAAAGTACGCGCAGGATTCATGCTGCAACCGGTATAAGGACTCTGAAACCGATTAAATATTTTTATGACACATGTAATTTACACATTTTTTCACATATTTGATTTATACATTTTAACGCGTAATTTTAGATGGCTCGACAAGATTGAGTGAAAATGACATAATCGGAGCGATTACTTACCGCAGCCAGTGAAACTCCTACAACGGAGAAACCAAACCTAATCGCCGTAGAATCCGACATATGTGCACACCTTGGGTCCCAGGTTGCACAAGCTGCGCAAAGTATGAAGGACGTGCAAAGCGTTTCGATCAGGATAGCCTGCACGGTGCTGATCCCTGGATGAACAACCGTCACACAAAGACCCGCAGTCGAATTCGATATTCCGTCGTTGAACAACTCTGGTGGAGTTATCATCTGTACAAGAATTGTATAATAAATGTTCATGTTTAAACACCGTTTAGAATCGTACCATTAACATTCCGTATCCTAGAGTGGCCCCTATGAATTGAGCTATTACGTAAGCAATGGCTGTAGGGATGGTTTTAAGTCCGACGATCACAGCTCCGATCGTCACTGCTGGGTTCATGTGTGCCCCGCTTATGTGACCTAACATCTGCAACAAAAATTTCGCGATTAAATATAGCGAGATTAGTTTATCTTACGGAAATTTACACTTGTAGGGATTTAGGATTAGGTTTGGGGATATGGAGGTATGGGAATGTAGGAGTCTTGGAATTTAGAAATCTACTGATGGTAATTCTGATTTAGGGATGTGTATAATCCTTGATTTAGGGATGTGGACATGTGGAAGTCAAGGCACATAGAAATCTGAAGATATAGGAACCTGAGATATATGGGGATTTGAAACATAGAAGTTTGATTTGTAGAGAGCTGAAGTATTGAAATTTGGAATGTACAAGTTTGAGATATAGAAATGGAATATAGAAATTTGGGGTGCAGAGATGGAATATAGAAATTTTGGACATAGCGATTTGAAATGTAGAGATCTAGATATATGTAAGTATAAGGATACAAATGAATCGAAATGTAGAGATCTAGTTATCTAAAGATCTAGAAACCCATGTATCTAGAAATGTGGAGATCTGAATATTTAAAGATCGAGGGACCTAGGAATTGTCAGGACTTGAATTTGACCCAAAATCATTCATTTTCCTGGTAAATACCCTTCCAATTGAGCTATTAATGTCCTCCACAACTATTCTTCCTCTAACTATTAACATATCGCGTTCTAAAGCTGTAAATCCACACCCTTGCACGTAAATCTACCCCCTTTCAGTCTGCATGTAAAATACAATCTGAGATCACTTGAGTAACAGCAAGCTTCGAAAAATATTTAAATGTGTCCATCTACATATAACAGTGATATATAAATAAAATTAAGTATACTTGCCATAATCAGAAGATTGACGGTCATACCGAACGCCATGGAGGACTGCAATGGCGGCGGTGGGGCTACTCCCATAGTTCCAATGCCCCCCATGCACCCAATGAATATAAGTATTCCAGTGCCCACTATTTCCGCGATGAACATCGTGGTTGTACCCTTCTGCATGGTCCACAACGTACCTGGAAATCACCATAACGTTCGAAGGATCTCATATTTCTTCCTAAATTTATGTAACTCACTTTGAGAATCCATGCTTCGTGTATCAGGCTCCATGGTAGACGCACAACAAACCTTTCGTCGAAAGCAACGGCTACCGTTACGGTACTGTTTGCCGTAATCAGCACTCGAATTACTTTGACAATTTTAATCGATAGTTATCGTTCTTCGCAATATTAGTTAAAAAGAAGCTGCCTTATCGATGAGTGTAACGATACGTTGCATTCTTCGACGAATTAGTGTGTTCGGCCGATTGTGCTCGCTCAAGAGGAAATACATGTTTCTGACATTAAAATATCATCAAGGCCGATATCGTTCGTCGGAATACTGATTCATATCGTAGTCATGTTCAAAATCGATGAAAACTCGTATAGTGACCCTTCTTAGAATGTTGTATTGCTCTCTTTGGGACGGAATACGTGGATCCCGTAGAATCTTCCGTGCTAAAATTGCGGCGGAAATGGGACAACAAAATTGCGAAATTTGCATATTCTTAATTATATACTTTTTCATGTTTTTGTATTTGCACATTTTTAAACTACTAAATTCAGATTGTCGGGCTTCTAAATTTTCAAATTTTCAAATTAACTAATTTCTAAATCACCCTTATCTCATTGATCTAATCTTCCAAATACCAAATTCCTTGGTTCCTAAATTTCTAAGTTCCTAAATTCCTAAATTCCTAAATTCCTAAATTCCCAAATTCCTCAAATCTCAAATTCCTAAATTCCAAAATTCCTAAATTTCCCAACTCCTACATTTTCCAATTACCACATTTCCAAATTTCCCAATTCCCACATTTCCCAATTCCCACATTTCCCAATTCTCAAATTCCCAAATTCCTAAATTTCCCAACTTCTATATTTTCCAATTATCAAATTTCCCAATTCCCACATTTCCCAATTCCTACATTTCCCAAATCCCAAATTTCCCAATTCCACATTTCCCAATTCCCACATTTCCCAATTCTCACATTTCCCAAATCCCAAATTTCCCAATTCCCACATTTCCCAATTCCCACATTTCCCAATTCCCACATTTCCCAATTCCTACATTTCCCAATTTCCAAATTTCCCAATTCCCAAATTTCCAAATTCCTAAATTTCCCAAATCCCAAATTTCCCAATTCCACATTTCCCAATTCCCACATTTCCCAATTCTCACATTTCCCAAATCCCAAATTTCCCAATTTCCACATTTCCCAATTCCCACATTTCCCAATTCCTACATTTCCCAATTTCCAAATTTCCCAATTCCCAAATTTCCAAACTCCTAAATTTCCCAACTTCTATATTTTCCAATTATCAAATTTCCCAATTCCCACATTTCCCAAATCCCAAATTTCCCAATTCCACATTTCCCAATTCCCACATTTCCCAATTCTCACATTTTCCAATTCCCAAATTTCCCAATTCCCAAATTTCCCAATTCCCACATTTTCCAATTCACAAATTTCCCAATTCCCACATTTCCCCATTCCAAAGCTTCCAAATTCCTAAATTTCCCAATTCTCAAATGTCCCAATTTACAAATATCCCAATTCCCAAATTCCCAAATTCCCAAATTCCCAAATTCCCAAATTCCCAAATTTCCAAATTCTCAAATTCCTAAATTCTCACATTACCAAATTCTTCAATCCCCAAATAACCAAACATTTGTTTCTCACATCACCCTCACAAAATGGCGTCTCTACCATCCTCTACCCCTATGTTCTCCACGCATCACATTCTGCACAGAAAATTTTCCACAAAACCTCAACTTATGCTTCGAAAAATTTCCATAACTTTCCCCCTGTATTGCAATCACCAAACCGTTTGGTCTACCCCTATCAAACACAAATAGCCACATTAAATGCAACGCTCGTAAAACAGGAAGCGCAACATTGAAACTTCCATCATTGCGAACATAATGATATAAAATCACCAAAATGGCAATATAAACGTCCGACGAATCTTTGAGTCGTGATTTAGTCATGCATCCACTTCGGAGTTACCATAGATTTGTGCAATTTATCCATCGATAACTCGGTTTATTCCAGTAGCTAGAATGCTTTCTAATGTTTTAAGATTGCTACAAATTGCTTATGGAAAATTGGTGGTCTTCACGCAGGCGCCATAGGCCGTGTCATCCGCGATGATTCACGATCCTCTTCAGTTGTTCAAAGTATCTCCGACGCATCAGAAGCACTATATCAAACGCTATGGTTTATCGAAATGTCAGTTACAAATTGGACACCGAATACGCCATACGTTTCCCCAAAGCTTTGTTAACACCGATCGGGATTTGGCCGTTGTACCAAGACGACACCTTTTTGCGTAAAACGAGGAGGCAGGTCCAAATAGCGATCATTTTCTGCTCCATGTGTTTTCTGCTAATACCCCATGCGATTTACACATACCACGACTGCGAGGACCTGAAGAGGTACATGAAGGTGATCGCTGCGCAAGTGTTCAGCCTTTTAGGAATCGTCAAATTTTGGACGATAATTATCAACAAGAACGAGATCAGCTTTTGTCTGACGGAGTTGGAGCTGCAATACAGAGACGTGGAGTGCGAGGAGGATCGAAAGCTGATCAGAGAAAGCGCGAAAATCGGTCGATTTTTTGCGATATTGTATCTGGGACTTTCGTACGGAGGTGCATTGCCTTATCATCTGATTTTGCCTCTGTTATCGGAGAAAGTTGTGAAATCTGACAACACCACTCAAATTCCTCTACCTTATTTGAGTAACTATGTGTTCTTCGTCATCGAGGATTCGCCGTTCTATGAGATGACGATCGTCTTTCAAATGACCATCAGCATCATTATTTTGTCCACTAATTGTGGTATCTACATTCTGATCGCCGGTATTACCATGCACTGTTCCGGCTTATTCGAAGTGATCAATCGAAAGATCAATTTATTTATGAAAGAGACCGACGGGAAATTGCGTGATCGTCTTCGGTTCATCATTGAACGTCACGTACAGGCGACCGAGTAAGATAATCCGATGAAAAATACAAGTACTTTATACTAAACGACTCCTTCAATGACACTCGAACAAGTGTTCCCTGCATGTTCCCCGATGTTTTATGTGTAAATTCATCGATCGTACTTAACGATATAAATTAATTGTAGATACGCTGCGATGATCGAGAAAACTTTCAACATCGTATTTTTATCGGAAATGCTTGGAAATACCGTGATTATATGTTTCCTGGAATATGGAGTGCTTGTGGTATAATATCAAACGTTTAGTCTAGCAATAATCAATTGATTAGCAAATTGATTTTTGCTGATGCTTTTAGGAATGGGAGGATCACAAGACACTTAGTACAATGACGTATTTTATATTGATGACGTCTATTCTTTCGAACGTATTTATTATATCATTTATCGGGGATCGTCTGAAACAAGTGGTAACATTCTCTTAGTAAACCCCTATGTTATATATAATAGACTCTCGTTATATTGCCATCGATGCGGTAAAGATACAGGGATTTGAAATTGCAGTTGAAAATTGATATAACTGTGATAGAATATGACTATGTAGCATGCAATGCAATATATATGGGTATATGGATACTGCTAACGGCGATATAACGTGCTGTGGTACCACTCACGGTGGTACAACGCATCGTCATATAACGCGTGGTAACTCAATGTGTGATGATATAACGTATAACAATTCAACGCATAGAAACTCGACAAGTGGAAATTCAACATGCGAGAATTTTATGCGTGGATATCTGATATAGTACAATATAACGTGGGAGAATTCGATACGTAGCAATGTAACGACCAGAAACTCGGCACGTGGAAATACGATGCGTTAAAACTTGACCTGTGGCAATATAACACGTGGAAATTTGGCACCTAGGTTCATAGCGCTTGACAACATAATGCGTTCAAATTCGATGCTTAGCAATTTTCAACGTCGAAATTTGATACGTGGCAATATAACGCGGGGAAATTCGGCGCGTTGAAATTCGACGCGTGGTAATTTGATGCGTGGATAATTCTACGCGTGGTAATTCGTGGTAATGCGTGGTGATTCAACGCGTGGGTGATTCGACGGGTGGTAATTTGATGCGTGGATAATTCTACGCGTGGTAATTCGATGCGTCGGTAATTCGACACGTGGGTAATTCGACGCGTGGTAATTCCACGCGTGGGTAATTCGACGCGTGGTAATTCGATACGTGGTAATTCGATGCGTGGTAATTCGATGCGTGGTAATTGAATCCGTGGCAATTCGACGCGTGGATAATTCGATGCGTGGTAATTCGATGCGTTGGTAATTCGACGCGTGGTAATTCGATCCTTGGCAATTCGACGCGTGCGTAATTCGATGCGAAGGTAATTCGACGCGTGCTAATTCGGCGTGTTGGTAACTCGGCGCGTGGGTAATTCGACGCGTGATAATTCGGCGCGTGGGTAATTCGACGCGTAGGTAATTCAACGCGTGGGTAATTCGACGCGTGGTAATTCGATGCGTGGTAATTCGGCGCATGGTAATTCAATGCGTGGTAATTGAATCCGTGGCAATTTGACGCGTGGATAATTCGATGCGTGGTAATTCGATGCGTTGGCAATTCGACGCGTGGGTAATTCGATCCTTGGCAATTCAACGCGTGGTTAATTCGATGCGTAGTAATTCCACACGTGGGTAATTCGACGCATGGTAACTCGATGCGTCGATAATTCGACACGTAATAATTCGATGCGTGGGTAATTCGACGCGTGGATTATTCGACGCGTGGTAATTCGATGCGTGGTAACTCGATGCGTCGATAATTCGACACGTAATAATTCGATGCGTGGGTAATTCGACGGGTGGTAATTCGATGCGTAGAAATTTGACGCGTAGAAATTTGATATCTAGAAATTTGACGCATAGATATTTAACAAGTGGCAATATAACGCGTAACAATGCATCACGCAGAAAAACACCATGAATGAAAGTCCTCATAAAAGTGGCAATATAACAAGAGTCTACTCTAATCAACTAAATAATCACCACGAAAATTACTTTAATTGGAATTGTTATTTCTCCTCTTACAATGAAGAGTACAAGAGTGGGAGAAACAGTATATTTTTTACCGTGGTTCGAACTTCCGGTGGACATAATGAAAGATGTAAGAATGATGATCCTTCGAACCAGTCGTTCATCAAGTTTGTCCGCAGGAAAACTCTTTGATCTTTCGCTTCAAGGATTTTCCGACGTGAGTTCTTGAAGTATCTGTAAAAGAAATATTTCAATATAAATTTAAATATGTCGCAGGTTTTCAAAACCTCTGCAGCGTATCTGAACTTCCTGCGAACGATGACAGCATGAAGAATCATGAAGATTATATCAGGGAAGTTTATGGCTGATTTAACTTCAGAATCACGGACACACAATTTCCCCTTGCGTATACATCCTTTATCTTCTGCTGAATATTGCAGATAACTATTAAGCGAAGTAAACTTCGAATGATCAAAAATAACGGAGATATCGAACGATACTGACAATACTCACTAACATTTTCTATAGACACATTATTCCATCATTTTCTACAAATATTCCAAACGTATTATATAACGTGTTTAAAATGCATCTACATGAATGTTGTAAGCGATATAGTCATTGTGAGCATATTTTAATAAAGAGTTTTGTTGCACAGATAGCAAGCAACTATGTTAACAAAAGTTATCCATGGTAAACTGTGTAGCACAAATGGTCGTAATGGCTCGTGACGTTGATTTCTCCCATGAAACTTGGAAACATATCGAAACTCCTTTCCGTATTAAAATTGTTCGGATGATTGCTATTCGATATGAAATTACCGTCTATTCGATGCCAATTTACCACATCGCGAACGCAGGCGCAATGGTGTTCCTCAAACGAAACCTGCTTCGTCACGAGTCAGTTTCGCTCAAACGTTCAAATCAACCTCCACCATGAAAAGTGACAATAGCATATCCCGACCGACGAGCGTGGAGGACGATTTGAATTACACCATGAGATTTGTGCGACTGAATCTGAAGGTGGTCGGTGCCTGGCCCCTTCCGAACACCTCACCCATCTACTCGAAGATCCTGAAGACTATCCCTATCCTCGTCGCCTACTTTCTCTACTTCCTGGTGATAGTACCAGGCTTCCTGTACATGTTCCTCAAAACGAAAAGTGGTCAGGTTAGATTAAAGGTGTTTGGACCAATCCTCAACTGCTGCATGCAGTTCATCAAATACACGATTCTTCTGATTCGATCCAAACAGATCAGAAACTGTTTGGATATGATCAGACAGGACTGGATTGGTGCTACCGAAGAGGATCGATCGATATTACATTCGAGGGCAATACTTGGACGAAAATTAATACTGACAGTGATGTTTACTTTGTACGGTGGTGGTTTATGTTACCGTACTATCATACCCCTTATGAGGGGACCCATTACACTACCGAACAACGTCACCATAAGACCGATGGCTTGTGCGGGCTACTTCGTCTTCATAAACGAACAACAAACACCGACTTATGAGATTGTCTTTACCTTGCAGTTCTTCAGTGGAATTATTACCTATGCCACGTCTAGCGGATCGTATGGTATTTTCACGGTGTTCGTTCTGCACGTGTGCAGTTTGTTGAGGATGCTGACGAAGAAGATGAAGAGTCTTGATGAAGGGACGGATTTGAGCGAGAGAACGGTGAATCGCAAAATTGCGGATATTGTGGAACATGAGGGGAAGATAAAGAGGTGAGTAGAAGTTTGCGTGGACTATGATAAGATTCGATGTGGCTGCGTAATTGCATAATGGCGATACTATGCGTGGTACTTTGTTGCGATGGCATACATGTGCATAATTGGTACTATTTGATGCGTGACAGTTCATCATCGGATACGTGGTAATTCGGCTTGTGATAATTCAACGTGTGGTAACTTAGCATGGGACACTTTGGCGCGTGGGAATTCGATGCGTGGTGATTCGGCGCGTGGGAAATTCAGCGTGTGGTAATTCGGCGCGTGGGTAATTTAACGCGTGGTAATTCGGCACATAGGTGATTCAGTGCGTGGTAATTCGATGCGTAGGTAATTCGATGCGTGGATAATTCGGTGCGTAGTAATTCGATGCGTGGGTAATTCGGCACGTGGTAATTCGAAGCGTGGTAATTCGATGCGTGGGTAATTCGGCACGTAGTAATTCGACGCGTGGTAATTCGGCACGTGGGTAATTCGATGCGTGGTAATTCAGCGCATAGGTGGTTCAGCGCGTAGGTAATTCGATGCGTAGGTAATTCGACGCGTGGTAATTCGATGCGTGGTAATTCGTCGCGTGGATAATTCGGTGCGTAGTAATTCGACGCGTGGTAATTCGATGCGTGGGTAATTCAACGCGTGGTAATTCGGCACATGGGTAATTCGACGCGTGGTAATTCAGCGCATAGGTGATTCAGCGCGTAGGTAATTCAATGCGTAGATAATTCGACGCGTGGTAATTCGATGCGTGGTAATTCCATACGTGACAATACAGCGTGTGGTAATTCACCATGCGACAATTTGCCACGTTACAGTTTACTGCGTAATAAGTCGGCACATATTCGATTACATGCCGATTCTACGACTGGAAATTTGTCACGTGATAATTCATTGCGTAGTAACAGAATATGAGCAAATATAATACATGATAAACCACCACATGGTTATCGAATACGTGATGAAACCTAAATTCTACCCTTTGCTAAGTTATACCTTTTCCTCCACCGTAGCTCTTCCATTTGATAATTCATAATTTCTTTCCAGATTTTTAGAAAACGTCGAAGCAATCACGCAGTACATCTGTTTCGTGGACATCATGGGCAACACATGCCTCATATGTCTAATGGGTTACCGCATCATCACGGTAGGACAACATAAGCGCTGCAAGTTGTCACAATATAAAAAAGGTCATGTTTTAGGAACCGCAGAAGAGTGACCCTATGTTTATAATCATCTGCATCATTTTGCAAACATCTTTTATCTTTTGCTCGTTCATATTGTGTTACGTTGGCCAACTACTTGTGGATGAAGTACGTCGTTCATTACGTTGTTTCAGTATATCTCTGTTATTTTTCAACGTTCTTTATTATGAAGTTTAAATCCGGTTATGGATAGAATAACGTTGTTGGTATGACATCCATCACGATAGATTGGTACCGTCTTCCAATAAAAAAAGCTCGTTGCTTAGTTCTGATCATCGCCATGTCGAATTACCCGATGCAGCTCACGGCGGGCAAAATTGTTGAAATATCTTTAGTCACTTTTACCGACGTAAGTTTGAAAAAATCGTTTTCAATTTTGTATCATATACCTGAAAATTATCATATAATTTGCAGATAATGAAAATGTCAATGGCATACTTGAACATCCTGCGAGAGGTTGTATAAAATAATATATTGCATATCACAAATTCAGTAGAAGACTTTAGAAATATTATAGCACATTTGTTTCTTAATAAAACGAAAATCATGGATGCTCTAAGACACGTTTCGTTTCAGTCTCGGTTTTCAGTTATTTGCGCAGTACTTTTTCTTCAACTTTTTCACAATTCACGATTTATTTTTGGAACCTCAACCTCAAAAACTTCCGTGTCGAACTGAATCATAGTCAACTTATCAGTCAACAGGTTTGATAATATAAGCGATTTACAATTACATTAATCGTATGATTATGATCATTACACTTCTTTATCAACTTTTACTCTTAATAAAATTATTTATCAAATGATACATCAATTCGTATCGCCATAAGAATTGTACCATAATAAAACTTATCTGCAACTTTCGAACAACGATATAGCAGCAGAGCAAACGTTACAAATCAACCGATCTATAAATTATCGTCAGCAAAACTTATACGTCGCAGCAGTTTCAATAATTTACCGATGTCACCGTCATTATGCCGTCTACCGCGTGTAGTAATAATGCATCGAGTAAAAAAAACTCGCAGAAGAGTACAACCCTTTGAAATATATTCCCTTCCCCGAATAATCAGAGGACGCATGCGTGACGTACGCCTTCCTGTAAATCTGTCATCAGATATAGCTGCAATCAGTATCAGGCCAACTATCGAGCACCAAGGATGCAAGAATCAATCGAACAATCCCGTAAAGACGAGAGAAACGTGAACAAGAGTATCCAGCTGAGTCGTTGGATCTTGAAGCCGATGGGTCTGTGGCCGACCTCGTCGGACACATCGTGTCTGGATAAATTTCTTCATGGATTGATAAACGCCGCCTATTATTTGTTGACCTCCTACCTGATAATACCCTGCGGACTGTACATATTGCTCGACATGGAGAACCTGTACAAGGATATCAAAATGTTCGGTCCGCTGTTCTTCTGCATGGCTGCGTTCTTCAAGTACCATTGGCTGATACTCCACGGCGACGACATTCGCGAATGCATGGAACACATCAAATGGGACTGGAAGAACCTCGAGGACTTCAAAGACAAGGACATTATGTCCGTCAACGTGGATTTCACGAAGAGACTAGTGACAGTTTGCGCACTCTTCATGTTCACCGCCTGCACCTTTTTTTTCCTCATCATACCGCTCAATCTGAGGAGAATCGCGGCGGCCACCGATAACGTTACCTTCATCCCTGTCATGTATCCCTTCTCCAAATACATTGTAGACATACGGTATTCACCTGCCAACGAAATCGTCTTTACCATGCAGTTCGTTGCTGGTGTATTGATCAACGCTATCACGGTTGGAAGTTGCAGTTTGGCAGCCGTGTTAGCTGTGCACGCTTGCGGCCAAATGGAGGTGCTGATGCGATGGCTGGAACACCTGGTCGATGGCAGGTCAGATATGAGCAAAAGTGTGGATCATAGAATTGCCAAGGTCGTTAGCCAACATGTGAGGATACTGAAGTATGTACAAATGTAAAGATGTCACTTTGATGTAGAGAAATTTGAAGTATGGTAGAGTCTCGTTATATGGTGTAGTGGGAGCAAAATTAGCAATGAAGTATATTTTGATATTTGATGACAACATTGTAACTGGCTGAGGTTATTCAAGTTACTGTGTTGGTCATAAGAGGTTGGTATGCAAGTCTCATTTACTGATACTCGCATAATATTCCGAGAGATTGTGTTAAAATTGGCATATGGAAAGTTCCTTGCAACTTTTGGTTGTATAATGGGGGATAGTGCGTGTTATTCAACGCGTAGTTATTCAACTTCTGGATATCCATCGCGTAGTTATCTAGCTTGTGGATATCCAACGTGTAATTATCGAACTTGTGAATATCTATCGCATAGTTACCAAACTTGTGTATACCTGACGCGTGGTTATTCACCGCGTAATTATTGAACTTATGGATATCCAGTGCGTAGTTATCCAGTTTATAGGTATCTATCGTGTTATTATACACCTTGTGGATACCCAACGCGTAGAAACCTGACGCGTAGTTATTCACCGCGTAATTTTTGATCTTATGGATATCCAATGTGTAGTTATCCAGCTTATAGGTACCCAACGCGTGGTTATATAACTTGTGGATATCTAACGCGTGGTTATCCACTTTATGGATATCTAAAGCGTAGTTATACAACTTATAGACATCAAACGCGCACTTATCCAACTTGTCGATATCCAACCCGTACTTATCCAACTTGTGGATATCCAACATAAAGATGAAACATAAAAATAAGCCTACACCCGCAATACATATACATGACAACGATATAACGAGAGTCTACTGCATTTTACCACATAATTAGCTAAAATTGCAACAGAGGTATTAAAATTATGTCGAATTTGAAATATGATTATCTACAATTTTTTTACTATTATCATCTCATCTGCATATGCAAATATTGCATATATATTGAGAGTGTTAAAAACGAAAATACTAGCTGATTTATCTCCAAATTTTTCAGATTTTTAGCATTAACGGAGAAAACTTTCAAACAGATATCTTTCGCCGAATTTTTAACGTGTGTACTGAATCTCTGTTTCGTTGGATATTATATTTTAATGGTACGCGAATGAAGTGCAAATAAATTAAACAGAAGAATATTAGTATAAAAATTGAAATTGTTTTAATATTGTAGGAATGGAATTCAAAGAACATAACGATTACTTTAGGTTACGTGATACTGTACATATCAGTTACATTCAATATTTTCATAATTTGTTATATAGGCGAGCTTGTGGCTGAACAGGTATGATCACAAACATTAATTAACCTCGTATCGCATGGTTTTTTGTTCTTTTTTTAAACAACTATTCTAACTGCATAATTTAGAAATAATTATCATAATTTTAAGAAAATTGTTGGCAAATTTTTAAGATTATTAAAATACCTATTTATGAAAAATCCTTGAACACATCGCATATGGCATGTAGCACATCATAACACACAACTAACATGACTCCCCATGCAGCGAGTAGTGAAGATATGTCAAATATTATGAATAATTATTTTCCTTTTCCATTAAGTAACGATGGAATAATTAAGAACTCAAAGCATCTCGTATCAGTGCAGAAAAGTTGGCCAAACGTCATACATGATCGAGTGGTACCGATTACGAGGCAACAAGAAGCTGTTTTGCATTTTGATAATGGCAATGTCCAACTGCTCCATCAAACTCACAGCTGGAAACATGATTGAATTATCAGTTGGCACCTTCACAGACGTAAGCAAAAATACTACTCACACAATACAATTAAACTACTATTACTCAAAATATTCAGTTTGCGAACCGAAATCGACAAATGTTTCAAATACAAACAGGTTATGAAGACATCGGTCGCGTATCTAAACGTGTTGCGCACACTTGCGTGAACGCTCCACAAAATACAACCATATTGCTTTACGACTAAGTAGTACAACATTTAAACGCAAACTTTCTCCGTATTTAACGAATTTTTAAGCTTTTTCTACACCAGCTACCATAATTAAGATTTCACGTCTGGTAATAATGTTAAATAAATAAATTTACTGATAAAACGCCGGAGTTAAAAATATCCTAACCGATTCTTCGTTTCCTGCACGCGTGAATAATTGTATCACATATGTCGAACTTATGAAGTTGCAAGCATTGCATACAAAACAGTGTTCACAATCATTCATTCCTTAAATTATTCGTACTGCACGTCTGCAGTAGCATCGACAAATATTGTACAGGGCGGAAATCGATTTATCAATCCCGAACTATTATCCTGCGGTCTACAGAGCTCATAAATGCGTAAGACGAAAATAGCGCAATCACAGAAGGGTAAAAAACCTTTGCATAACCTAAACTTCCGAGTACTTAAAAAAAATGAGCGCAAGCGCTCGTGTTCCTTTTCAATCTCCGCGAGCTTTTAGTTTTCAGCAAGCTTTCGAACGTTAACCATGCAAAATTCTCGAATTGACTACGAATATGAGAAACACGTCAACCTCAGCATGCAGTTGAACCGTTGGATGTTGAAACCGATCGGTATATGGCCTCGTTCCGATATTTCGCGAACGAAGAAATATTACCACTGGTTGACGAACATTGTTTGCTACGGTTTGATCAGCTTCTTGTTCGTTCCATGCAGCGTGTACGTGTTCCTCGAGGTAGAGGATCTATACAACAAGATTAAACTGTTTGGACCGTTAATCTTCTGTCTGATGGCGTTCACGAAATACTACTCGTTCATCTATCACGAAAACGATATACGCGAGTGCATCGAACGAATCAAATGGGACTGGAGGAACATCACATACCATGACGATAAAAATATCATGCTGGAGAACGCAAACTTTGGGAGAAGATTGGTGACCATTTGCACCTTCTTCATGTACAGCGGTTTCGCGTTCTATTATATCGCTATACCGATCAGTGTGGGTAAAATACAGGCTGAGGATGCGAATCTGACCTTCATACCACTGGTGTTTCCATTCTCGAGGCTGATAATAGATACGAGATACAGTCCGACGAACGAGATCGTCTTCTTTCTTCAATTGATGGCTGGGGCTCTGATGCATGGCGTCACGTCAGCCGCTTGCGGGTTAGCCGCCATGCTTGCAGTTCATGCTTGCGGACAGATGGAGGTTTTGATGAACTGGCTGAAACATTTGATCGACGGTAGATCAGATATGGGTGACACTGTGGACGCCAGGATTGCGAGCATCGTGAATCAACATGTTCGAATTTTGAAGTGTGTACATATATTTCTACATTGTAATCTGAGTTTTTAGTTGTTTGATTTCGAAAAATGTATGTACAGGGTAAGTGTCTTCCACCACTTTGTAAATTATGGAATTAGGGACGGAATTATCTGGGGAATCTGGGCAAAAATTTGTTAATTGCATATTGTAGACTGTGTAGCGTGCAACTTTTGTTTAATATCGTTTTTCTGGCTTTCATGGCTTGGAAGATACTTAGGGTGAATGTTAGTCACTTACTTTAAATGTGCAATGAGATATTTGTTGCTGTACTGAATTCTCATTATATTACCATGGATGGAAGTGTAGGACGAATTCAACATGTGGAGAATTCAACGCGTGACAAACCTAACACGTAGAAAAACCAACGTGCGAAAAATTCATTTTGTTGAAAATTCGACGCGTGGAAAATTCAGCGCGTAGAAAATTCGACGCATGGAAACTTCTACGTGTAGCAAATTCGACACGTGAAAAATTTAACGCGTTGCATATTTAACGTGTAGCAAATTTAACGCGTAGCAAATTCTGTGCTTATAAAGTACAACGCGTAGTAGTTTGACGTGTGGTAATCTAACGCGTAGTATCCGACGTGTGGTAATCGAATGCGTAGTAGTCCGACGTGTGGTAATCGAACGCGTAGTAGTCCGACGTGTGGTAGTCTAACTTGTGATTTGAATAATTGTTGATTGGCACGGTGAAAATGTCCCGGGAAGAGTAAATCGTGTTGATAAAGATATTTAGCAGGAAACATTTTATTGAGGTTCAGAATTTATTTATCTATTTCATTCATCCCTTAATAAATAATTATTACATGCAAAATTATTTATTAATATATATGAAATTATCACAGTAGTGAATTTGTTGATATTTATTGTTGAATTTAAATGAACCCTGAATTTTGTTATAATTTTTTGTTTTAAGAAGTTTGCATATGCTCTGATTTACTCTTTACTATTTTTTTAGCTTGATATCTGTAAAAATATTGCTATAACACGTATACCAGCAAAATATTATTGAACAAGTTTTACATTTCACATTGGAAACTTTGATTTCAGATATTTGACTCTCACTGAGAGAACCCTTCAGATAATATCTATGGCCGAGTTCTTGGGATGTACATTGGATATATGTCTTGTTGGGTATTACGTTATAATGGTATGCACTATATAACAAAAATGTTGTAATGATTTCATTACACAAACGCTATATAATAACTATATTTGTCTACTATCTTGATATTATAGGAGTCGAAATCGAACGATATAACAAGTACAGTAACTTATGTCATTTTGCTAACATCCCTCACGTTTAATATATTTATATTTTGTTACATAGGAGATCTTGTTGCTGAGCAGGTACAATTCTGTTTATTTTATCTCTTAGTTAATTAACTTTTTAATCGAATACGAGCATCTTTAAATAATGAACATATCACAGTGAACTTTGTTATGCTTAATAACCTTCTGCTACATTATTAATTCATATTTTGTTTCATAATAGTGCAGGAAAATTGGGAAAATTACGTATATGATTGAATGGTACCGATTACCTGGAAACAAAAAGCTCTGCTGCGTCATGATAATCGCGATGTCTAATTCATCCATGAAATTGACAGCCGGGAATATGGTTGAATTGTCTATTGAGACATTCACCAACGTAAGTACTATTGACATTGATTCAATCTGAAAATTAATAAAATGTTTGTTATATGTAGGTTGTTAAAACAGCAGTTGCATTCTTAAACGTTTTACGTACAACGACGTAAATGTTCCTCGAAGTGCAATATTATTTATAAAAATGAATGTGTTTATACTCGAAAACATGTTTGCATGGTTTGTACTGGTGTCTGTTTATTATCTTTGTATGCTTACAAATATTAAGATTTTTGGTGTAAACTTTTTTAAATAAATGCTAAATATTTAATGAATTATTTATTTTTTGTTTGTGTAGTTTTACATGTGTTGTTCAAAATGCAGTATTATTATTCTACGTCGCTGGTAAAATACTGACAGTTTTGTTAGAAACATTTTATTTAATAAAATTCGATAATTCTAATGCAAAATATTTTCGTGACACCACAAAAGTGAAGTGTATAATGGTATATAAAATTAGTGAGATGTCGTATACGTTTGACTGATATCGAGTGCCAAAGAAAGGAAACTTGTCGACATTTTCATCATCGAAATGCAAATCATTAATAAAATTGGAAAACCAAATATATCATAATATTGTTTTACGGCAATTTTGATGATGTCCATATCGAATAAACACAATTACCCTCCTAAATTAAATCATGAATTAATGTATCTTCTATAAACAGATAGCTAATTAGCGAACTTTCAAGCTTTCTGTTCTGCGACACCATCTGCCATAATTAAGACTACACTTTTACTAATTTTTAATAAATAAAATCTAAATACCAACAAACCATCCCAGTTACCGATACTTCCTCTTCTGTAACAAGTAATAGTATCACACATGTTCAACACTTGAAACTGTACCAACCTACAAAGCAACTATCAGTTCGTCTAATTTATACGTACTGCACGTCGGCAGTAGCATCAATAAATATTGTGCAATACAGAAATCGATTTATCAGTCGTACAATTATCTCGCAGGTTACAGAGTTCATAAATGTAAAATGAAAGCCGCGCAATAACGGAAGGGTAGAACCCTCCGCAAAACTTACATTACCAGTGGTCCAATAAACAATTAGCGCAAGCGCGTGCCGTGTCTTTACAATCTTGATACTGCCAGCTTTTAGTCCTCGACAAGCTTTCAAGCACTAACCATGCAGAAATCCGAAAAATTTGACGAGTACGAGAGACACGTCAATCTGAGCATCCAATTGAACCGTTGGCTGTTGAAGCCGATCGGTATATGGCCTTCCGACATATCACGAACCAAGACGTTGTATCAATGGTTGACGTACATCGTCTGCTACGGTTTGATCAGCTTCCTGTTCGTCCCATGCAGCATGTACGTGTTCCTCGAGGTAGAGGACCTGTACAACAAGATCAAACTGTTTGGACCTTTAATCTTCTTTCTGATGGCGTTCGCGAAATATTACTTGCTGATCTACCACGGAAATGACATCCGCGAGTGCATCGAACGGATCAAATGGGACTGGAAGAACATCACGTACCATGACGATAGAAATATCATGCTGGAGAACGCGAACTTCGGGAGAAGATTGGTGACCGTTTGCACCTTCTTCATGTACAGCGGTTTCGCGTCCTACTATATCATCATACCGATCACTATCGGCAAAGTGAAATCCGAGGATGGAAATCTGACGTTCATACCACTGGCGTTCCCGTTTTCGAGTCTGATAGTCGATACACGGTATAGTCCGACGAACGAGATCGTCTACTCTGTTCAGTTGATAGCTGGAGCTTTGATGCACGGCATCACGTCGGCTGCTTGCAGTCTGGGCGCCATGCTTGCTGTTCATGCTTGCGGGCAGATGCAGGTTTTGATAAACTGGCTGAAACATTTGATCGACGGTAGATCAGATATGAGTGAGACTGTGGACGCCAGGATTGCCAGCATCGTGAGTCAACACGTTCGTATTTTGAAGTATGTACACATATTTCTATGGAATCTTAATTAGCGTGATGAAAATATCGTGGGAAGAGAAAATCGTATCGATAAAAACTTCTAAAAGGGAACATTGTATGAAGATTCAGATTTAATCATTTATCTGACTACTTCATATACATTTCCTCTAATAAGTAATTGTTAATTGCGAAATTAATTATGTATTAAGTCGAATATTCAGAAAGTTTCTGCTGAAATGAATTATGTGAATCTTCGTTGTTGACTATGATTGAACCATAAATTTTGTTAGAACCTTTTAAAAAGATTGTATATGATCTGATTGCAAAACATTTAATAATGCAGTGAACTCCCGTTATATGCCATGCATGGAATTGTGGGGTTGTAGATTAACCCTTTGCACTATGAAAATACGAGTAATAATAGTGCAGGGGGTTACCGTATAAAATGAGTACTAATACAACGCGTAGTGATCTACTATGTAGTAACTTTAATGAATGGTGAATAACGTGACCATAAAACACGTAGAGATTTATTGCTTAATAATTCAATGCGTGAAAATATCAACGTGTGATGTTTTAATACATAGCAATATCTAATATATAACCTATCAACCTATATAACCTAACCTAATTTAATTTAACCTAACCAAATCTAACCTAGCCTAGCCTAACCCCTAAATATAATCTAACCTAACCTAACCTAATCTAATCTAGCTTATCCTAACCCCATACGGCAATATAATCTAACCTAATCCAACCTAGCCTACCTTAACCTCATGCGGCAATATAACGGGAGTCCGCTACATACGTGAAAATAATACATATATGACCAATAACAAATCTACTATTTTACTTATCTGATATATGGAAACATATTGCTATAATACATGCAATGCCAGTAAATGAAGTGACCAAATATTGTACAACTTTCACATTCAATTTGAAATATTTTGAAAAATTTTGCTTTCAGATATCTGACCCATACCGAAAGAACCCTTCAGCTAATATCATTTACTGAGTTCTTAGGATGTACAGTGGATATATGTCTTCTGGGATATTATGTTATAATGGTATGCGAATCGTGAACAAAATCAGATGTTCGTTATGTGAACGCTATATAATAACTATATGAATACACTATCTTCATATTATAGGAATCGAAATCGAACGATATAACAAGTACAGTAACTTATGTTATTTTGCTTACGTCCCTTACGTTTAATATATTTATATTTTGTTACATAGGAGAACTTGTTGCTGAGCAGGTACAATTTTGTTTATTTTGTCCTTTAGTTAATTAGTCTTTTAATTGAATACGAGTATCGTTGTATAATGAACACAGTGATTATATAATTTTGTTATAGTTAATAAACTTCTGCTAAATTATTAATTAATATTTTCTTTTTATAATAGTGCAAGAGAATTGGTGAAATGACGTATATGACTGAATGGTACCGATTGCCTGGAAACAAAAAACTCTGCTGCATCATGATAATTGCGATGTCTAATTCATCCATCAAATTGACAGCAGGGAGTATGGTCGAGTTGTCTATTGAGACATTCACCAATGTAAGTACCATGCAATGTACACTGACCGAATATAACTATTAAGAAAAGCTTTTCAACACGTAGGTCGTTAAAACGGCATTTGGATTTTTGAATGTGCTACGTACGATGACGTAAGTGTTCCCTGTAATGCAATATCATTTACAAAAACAAATCTGTTCGTATTTTAGAACTTGTTTCTATGGTTTGTATTGCTGTCTCAGTATATCTTTGCATGCTCACAGATTTTTTTAGCAAACATGCATAAATAAATGAAGATTTAGTGCTGAATATTTCATTGATTATTGATCTTTTCAATTATTTTTTTGTTAAATGTGTTGCTTGTCGTGTGAGACAATCGTATACCGTTTTATATTGTGTTAATGGAAAAGTTACTTGGTGACATTACTCGAACGTAAAAATACACAGGACTAACACACTTCTGAATCTTTCGTAAATAAAGACATGAACACCACAAATATACTTAGGAAATTATATAAATCACTGTATAATTTATCGAATACAAAAATAAACAGAATTTAAACATCCTGCGTGAGGTTGTGCAAAATAATATATCGCATATCACAAATTCAGTAGAAGACTTTAGAAATATTATAGCACACTTGTTTCTTAACAAAACGAAAATCATGGATGCTCTAACACACGTTTCGTTGCAGTCTAAGTTTTCAGTTATTCGTGCAGTAATTTTTCTCCAACTTTTTCACAATTCACGATTTATTTTTGGAACCTCAACCTCAAAAACTTCCGTGTCGAACTCAATCATAGTCAACTTATCAGTCAACAGATTTGATAACATAAGCGATTTACAATTACATTAATCGTATGATTATGATAATTACACTTCTTTATCAACTTTTACTCTTAATAAAATTATTTATCAAATGATACATCAATTCGCATCGCCATAAGAATTGTACCATAATAAAACTTATCTGCAACTTTCGAACAACGATGTAGCAGCAGAGCAAACGTTACAAATCAACCGATCTATAAATTATCGTCAGCAGAACTTCTACGTCGCAGCAGTTTCAATAATTTACCGATGTCACCGTCATTATGCCGTCTATCGCGTGCAGTAATAATGCATCGAGTAAAAAAAACTCGCAGAAGAGTACAACCCTTTGAAATATATTCCCTTCCCAGAATAATCAGAGGACGCATGCGTGACGTGCGCCTTCCTGTAGATCTGTCATCAGATACAGCTGCAATCAGTATCAGGCCAACTATCGAGCACCAAGGATGCAAGAATCAATCGAACAATTCCGTAAAGACGAGAGAAACGTGAACAAGAGTATCCAGCTGAGTCGTTGGATCTTGAAGCCGATGGGTCTGTGGCCGAACTCGTCGGACACATCGTGTCTGGAGAAATATCTTTACCGGTTGATAAACGTCGCCTGTTACTTGTTGATCTTCTACCTGATAATACCCTGCGGACTGTACATGTTACTCGACATGGAGAACCTGTACAAGGAGATCAAACTGTTCGGCCCGATGATCTTCTGCGTGGCTGCGTTCGTCAAGTACCATTGGCTGATACTCCACGGCGACGACATTCGCGAATGCATGGAACACATCAGATGGGATTGGAAGAACGTCGAGTACTTCAAGGACAAGGACATCATGTCCGTCAACGCGAATTTCGGGAAGAGAATAGTGACAGTTTGCGCACTCTTCATGTTCACCGCCTGCACCTTTTATTTCCTCATCATACCGCTCAATCTGAGGAGAATCGCGGTGGCCACCGATAACGTTACCTTCATCCCCGTCATGTATCCCTTCTCCAAATACATTGTAGACATACGGTATTCTCCTGTCAACGAGATCGTCTTCTCCATGCAGTTCCTTGCTGGTGTATTGATCAACGCTATCACGGTTGGAAGTTGCAGTTTGGCAGCCGTGTTAGCTGTGCACGCTTGCGGCCAAATGGAGGTTCTGATGCGATGGCTGGAACACCTGGTCGATGGCAGGTCAGATATGAGCAAAAGTGTGGATCATAGAATTGCCAAGGTCATTAGCCAACATGTGAGGATACTGAAGTATGTACAAATGTTAAGATGTCACTTTGATGTAGAGAAATTTGAAGTATGGTAGAGTCTCGTTATATGGTGTAGTGGGAGCAAAATTAGCAGTGAAGTATATTTTGATATTTGATGACAACATTGTAAATAGCTGAGGTTATTCAAGTTACTATGTTGGTCATAAGAGGTTGGTATGCAAGTCTCATTTACTGACACTCGCATAATATTCCGAGAGATTGTGTTGAAATTGGCATATGGAAAGTTCCTTGCAACTTTTGGTTGTATAATGGGGGATAATTGCGTGTTATTCAACGCGTAGTTATTCAACTTCTGGATATCCACCGCGTAGTTATCTAGCTTGCGGATATCCAACGTGTAATTATCGAACTTGTGAATATCTAACGCATAGTTACCAAACTTGTGTATACCTGACGCGTGGTTATTCACCGCGCAATTTTTGATCTTATGGATATCCAATGTGTAGTTATCCAGCTTATAGGTATCTAACACGTACTTATCCAACTTGTCGATATCCAACACGTACTTATCCAACTTGTCGATATCCAACACGTACTAATCCAACTTGTGGATATCCAACATAAAGATGAAACATAAAAATTAACTTACACCCGCAATACATATATATGACAGCGATATAACGAGAGTCTACTGCATTTTACCACATAATTATCTAAAATTGCAACAGAGGTATTCAAGTTATCTCGAATTTGAAATATGATCTTCTACAATTTTTTAACAATTATCATCTCATCTGCATATGCGAATAATGCATATATATTGAGAGTGTTAAAAACGAAAATACTAGCTGATTTATCTCCAAATTTTTCAGATTTTTAGCATTAACGGAGAAGACTTTCAAACAGATATCTTTCGCCGAATTTTTAGCGTGTGTATTGAATCTCTGTCTTGTTGGATATTATATTTTAACGGTATGCGAATGAAGTACGAATAAGTTAAACAGAAGAAAATTAATATAAAAATTAAAATTGTTTTAATATTGTAGGAATGGAATTCAAAGAACATAACGATTACTTTAGGTTACGTGATACTGTACACATCACTTACATTCAATATTTTCATATTTTGTTACATAGGCGAGCTTGTGGCTGAACAGGTATGATCATAAACATTAATTAACCTCGTATCGCATGGTTTTTTGTTCTTTTTTTAAACAACTATTCTAACTGCATAATTTAGAAATAATTATCATAATTTTAAGAAAATTGTTAGCAAATTTTTAAGATTATTAAAATATCTATTTATGAAAAATCTTTGAACACATCACATATGGCACGTAGCACATCATAACACATAACTAACATGACTCCCCATACAGCGAGTAGTGAAGATATGTCAAATATTATGAATTATTATTTTCCTTTTCCATTAATTAACGATGGAATAATTAAGAACTCAAAGCATCTCGTATCAGTGCAGAAAAGTTGGCCAAATGTCATATATGATCGATTGGTACCGATTACGAGGCAACAAGAAGCTGTTCTGCATTTTGATAATGGCAATGTCCAACTCCTCCATCAAACTAACAGCTGGAAACATGATTGAACTATCAATTGGCACCTTCACAGACGTAAGCAAAAATACTACTCACGCAATACAATTAAACTAGTATTACTCAAAATATTCACTTTGCGAATCGAAATCGACGAATGTTTCAAATACAAACAGGTTGTGAAGACATCGGTCGCGTTTCTAAACGTGTTGCGCAAACTTGCGTGAACGCTCCACAAGATACGACCATGTTGCTTTACGACTGAAATCGTACAACATTTAAACGCGAACTTGCTCCGTATTTAACGAATTTTTAAGCTTTTTGTACAGCCGCACTAGCTACCATAATTAAGATTCCACGATTTTTAATAATTTTTAATAAATAAAATTACTGACAAAACGCCGGAGTTAAAAATATCCTTACCGATTCTTCGTTTCCTGCACGAGTGAATAATTGTATCACATATGTCGAACATATGAAGTTGCAAGCATTGCATACAAAACAATACAAAACAATAAAAAAAACACAGTCTCCTTAAAGATTCTCAGCTCACAAATTGTTTAGTACAATCAGTTGAACCAGTAGTCACATAAATTGCACCCTTGCGACCGCGCAAAAAAGATCAATGTATCGATACACAAGCAACATAATCTCCTCGTCCCTCGCTCATAATGCATAAAGCAAAAAAAACAGATGTGAAGGGTAGAATTCGATTAAAAAGAAGTAATATTCCCCACGATGTTACAAAAAAACCGGAACAAAGCGCAAGCGCTGATGCATTTTCCCTGGAACCATTATCAAACAACCCTTCAGTATCAATTGAACTTTCGCCATGAAAAAAACAAGCGTGTACCAGAAAACAATCGACGACTACGAGAAAAACGTGAATCTGAGCATTCAATGGTGTCGTTGGATTTTAAAACCGATAGGTGTCTGGCCAACATCCGACGTTACAGGAACGCAGAAATACATGTACCGATTGATAAATGTTATGTGCTATGCCTGTCTCAGTTTCTTGTGTGCACCGTGCAGTTTGTACGTGATCCTAGAAGTCGAGGACGTTTACAACCAGATAAAATTTTTCGGGCCATCGAGTTTCTGCGTGATGGCGTTCATGAAGTATTATTTATTGCTTCTCCACGAAAACGACATACGCAATTGTGTGAAACGCATCGAATTAGACTGGAAGGATATCAGTCACCATGACGACAAAGAGATCATGGTGAAGAACGCGAATTTTGGAAGGCAACTAATAGCTCTTTGCACTTTCTTCATGTACAGCGGTTTCGCGTTCTATTATATCGCCTTACCGATCAGTGTTGGTAAAATACAAGCTGAGGATGCAAATCTGACCTTCATACCTCTGGTATTTCCATTCTCGAGGCTGATAATAGATACGAGATACAGTCCGACGAACGAGATCGTCTTCTTTCTTCAGTTGGTAGCCGGTGCTGTGATGCACGGCATCACGTCAGCCGCTTGCGGGTTAGCCGCCATGCTTGCAGTTCATGCTTGCGGACAGATGGAGGTTTTGATGAACTGGCTGAAACATTTGATCGACGGTAGATCAGATATGGGTGACACTGTGGACGCCAGGATTGCGAGCATCGTGAATCAACATGTTCGAATTTTGAAGTGTGTACATATATTTCTACATTGTAATTTGAGTTTTTAGTTGTTTGATTTCGAAAAATGTATGTATAGGGTAAGTGTCTTCCACCACTTTGTAAATTATGGAATCAGGGAAGGAATTATCTGGAGAATATGGACAAAAATTTGTTAATTGCATATTGTCAACTGTGTAGCGTGTAACTTTTGTTTAATATCGTTTTTCTGGCTTTCATGGCTTGGAAGATACTTAGGGTGAATGTTAGTCGCTTACTTTAAATGTGCAATGAGATATTTGTTGCTGTACTGAACTCTCATTATATTGCCATGGATGGGAGTGTAGGACAAATTCAACATGTGGAGAATTCAACGCGTGACAAAACTAACACGTTGCAATCAACGTGTGAAAAATTCAATTTATTGAAAATTCGACGCGTGGAAAATTCAATGCCTAGAAATTTCAACGCGCAGCATATTCGATGCGTGGAAAATTCTAAGTGTACCAAATTCGACACATCACAAATTTAACGCGTTGCATATTCAACGTGTCACAAATTCAACGGGTAGCAAATTCAGTGCTTATAAAATTCAACGCGTAGTAATTAGACGTGTGGTAATCGAACGCTTAGTAGTCTAACGTGTGGTAATCGAACGTGTAGTAGTCCGACGTGTGGTAATTGAACGCGTAGTAGTCTAACGTGTGGTAGTCTAACTTGTGATTTGAATAATTGTTAATTGGCACGGTGAAAATGACCCGGGAAGAGTAAATCGTGTTGATAAAGATATTTAGAAGGGAACATTTTAGTGAGGTTCAGAATTTATTTATCTATTTCATACATCCCTTAATAAATAATTATTACGTGCAAAATTATTTATTAATATATATGATCTTATCACAGTAGTAAATTTGTGGATCTTTGTTATTGAATTTAAATGAACCTAGAATTTTGTTATATTCTCTTGTTTTCAAAATTTTGTACATGTTCTGACTTTACACTTTACTTTCTTAACTTGATGGTAAGAATAGTTATATTATATGCTATGCTTGATGTTATACTATAACACGTATAACAGCAAATTGAGCGCCTAAATATTATTGTTATAACTAAATATTATGTTTGTTTAACTAAATATTAGAATTTTACATGTCATGTAAATTTTATTTTCAGATATTTAACTTGCACTCAGAGTACTCTTCAGTTAATATCATTTGTCGAGTTCTTAGGATGTACATTGGACATATGTCTTCTGGGATATTACGTTATAATGGTATGCAAATCATATAAAAAAATGAAACGATGTTTCTGCCATATAAACGCTATTTAATAACTATATTTGTGTACTATCTTGACATTATAGGAGTCGAAATCGAACGATATAACAAGTACAGTAACTTATGTCATTTTGCTAACATCCCTTACGTTTAATATATTTATATTTTGTTACATAGGAGAACTTGTTGCTGAGCAGGTACAATTCTGTTTATTTTATCTCTTAGTTAATTAACTTTTTAATCGAATACGAGCATCTTTAAATAATGAACATATCACAGTGAACTTTGGTATATTTAATAACCTTCTGCTACATTATTAATTCATATTTTGTTTTATAATAGTGCAGGAAAATTGGCGAAATGACGTATATGATTGAATGGTACCGATTGCCTGGAAACAAAAAGCTCTGCTGCGTCATGATAATCGCGATGTCTAATTCATCCATCAAATTGACAGCCGGGAATATGGTTGAATTGTCTATTGAGACATTCACAAACGTAAGTACCATTTAATGAACACTGAGTCACCATAAAAATTAATAAAAGCTGTTTGTAGGTTGTTAAAACAGCGTTTGCATTTTTGAACGTGTTACGTACAATGACGTAAGTGATACTCGTAGTGCAATAGTGTTTATACAAATTAATGTTAGTATTCGGAAACATGTTTGAACGATTTGTACTTATGTATGACTCCATATATTATTTTTGTTCACTATCATTAAGATTGTGGGAAACATAAACAAATCAACGTTCAGTGGTAAATATGTAATTGACTATTAACCTCTTTACGATTCAACTATTTTTTTAATTAAATGTACATTGTTGTTCGACGTTTAAAACAAACTTTCATTATTGTATGCTGTTTTGCGGATAAGTTTAAATTTTTTAGTGACATCACTTCTTCGTAGGAGATAACTCATTTATACTCCTCTAGACTATATGGTAATAAAAAATGTAACACCATAAAAGAAAATTGTGTGTAATCGCCTTATCGGAATTAAAAACAAATATAATTTGGAAGACACATAATGCACTCACAAATTTCGATCAGATGTAATAGAAGCACAATCATGTTAATGACTCTCGGACCACAGATAAAATCGCTCGAACCTGCATTGACGTAAATTGCACCCTTGCGGCCGCGCAAAGGAAATCAATGCAGATACCCGCGCATATTATCTTATCCTCGTTTATAATACATAAACCTAAAATTGCAGAAGGGTAGAACTCGATTAGAAATTTTTTTCCCCATGTATTTGCAAGTGAAATCAGGACCGGAGCACTGATTCCCTGGGACCATTATCAACCCCTCAGTTTCAATAGAGCTTTCATCATGAAAAAAACACGAGTGTCGAAGGAAACAATCGACGAGCACGAGAGGAACGTGAACCTGAGCATTAAATGGTGCCGCCGGATCTTAACGATCATAGCTGTCTGGCCGCAACCCTCCGACATTACACTAGCGCAGAAATGTTTTTACCGATTTAGAAATGTCATGATCTTTTCATTTCTCAGTTTCCTCTGTGTACCATGCACCGTGTACATGATCGTGGAAGTCGAGGACCTTTACAACAAGATCAAAGTGTTCGGACCGACAAGTTTCTGCGTGATGGCGGTCATCAAGTATTATTTACTGCTCCTTCACAAGAACGACATACGCAAATGTATCAGACTCATCGAATTAAGCTGGAAGGACATAACTCACCAGGATGACAGGAAAATCATGATGAAGAACGCGAAATATGGAAGGCAACTAATAGGTCTTTGCACGTTGATCATGTACAGCGGTCTGACGTTCTATTATGTCTCCATACCGATCGGTTCTGGAAGAATAGAAGATCCGGAGGAAAACGTCACCTTTATACCACTGATGTTCCCATTTCCGAAGCTGATAGTCGACACGCGATTTAGTCCAGTGAACGAGATCATCTTCTCTTTTCAGATGATGTCTGATGCAACGTTACATGGCGTTTCATCAGCTTCTTGCAGTTTAGCCGCCATGCTTGCCGTTCATATTTGCGGACAAATGGAGGTTATGGTTAACTGGATGAAACATTTGATCGATGGGAGAGCAGATATGCATAAATCGGTAGACAGGAGGATCAGATGCATTGTGGATCACCATATCCGTATATTGGAGTGTGTAAATATACTTCATTGTTAGAATTTGATTTTTTAATTTTTCAATTCTGCAGGGTGCTAGTTTTAAGTTAATCTTTATTCTGGTTTTTAAGATTTGGAATATACTTAGGGTGAATGCTTATAGTTATTCTGAATACGATATGATATATTTGTTGTCCATATTTGAGATCTCTCATTATATTGCCATGGGTAGTAGGAGGGAAACGCATTTGTAATTATTGATATAGGAAGATTCAATGCGGGTTACGTAACGTGCGATGAATTCAGCACATTGAGAATTCGATAAGGTGTAAATTCAGCTTGTAGCAAATTCAACGCGCAGCAAAATCGACGCGTGGGAAATACAAAGCGTACAAAATTCAATACGTAGACAATTCGATGTGTAGAAAATTCGACGCATAGCAAAACCAACGGGCAGCAAATTGAACGCGCAGCAAATTCGACGCGTAGAAAATTCAATACATAGAAAATTTAACGCGTGGAAAAATCGAAGCGTACAAAATTCAATACATAGAAAATGCAATGTGTGGCAATTTAATGCGCAGCAAATTCAACGCATAGAAAATTGAATGCGTCTCTAACTCAACGCATGGAGAATTCAACGCGTGGTGAACAACACGTGGAGAATTCAATGCGTGGTGAACACAACGCGTGACAAGTTCAATGCCCGGTAAAGGTAACGCGTCGTAATCCAACGTGTAGTAATCTAACGCGTAGAAATCGAACCTGGCAATGTAACGCGTCGTAATCCAACGTATAGTAATCTATCGCGTAGAAATCGAACCTCTGGCAATGTAACGCGTTGTAATCCAACGTGTGGTAATCTAACGCGTGGCAACATAACGCATACTAGTCTAATACATACGAATTTAATGCATTATAATTTAACACAAACTGAAGTAAAGTACGTCCAACAATATGTACATGAAAGCTTGTTTGTATGTTTTACAGATTCTTAGAGCTAACAGAGAAAACACTTCGATACATATCCCTGGTGGAGTTCTTGGGGTGTACATTGAATTTGTGTTTGCTTAGTTATTACGTTCTCATGGTACGCACGTGGCACAAAAGAGGCACTCAATCGGTTTTCAATAGATCTGAATGGGGTTTTGTACAAATTTTTAGGAATGGAGTACGAACGATAAGATAAGCTCTGCGACCTACGCCGTTCTTCTTATGTCTCTTACCTTCAATATATTCATATATTGTTACATAGGAGAACTTGTTGCCGAGGGGGTATTGTTCACATCTTCTGATTGTTAAATGCACTCCACTTAAATGATCTTGAATATTTATAATAAAAATTAGCACAATTTTCTTTATATTATCGTTAAAAGCACATCTGCTCAAATAATTTTGAACATTCTCGAGTAAAATACTAGCACATTTAACATAATCCATTCGTATACGAAGAAATGTATTTTCGTGTTAAGAATTAAAAATATGTGTTATAACAGTGTAGACAAATTGCTGAGATATCGTACATGATCGACTGGTATCGATTACTAGGGAAGAGGAAACTCAACATCATTTTGATCATCCAAATGTCCAATTCGACAATTAAACTGACAGCAGGGAACATCGTGATATTGTGTTACAGCAAGTTCGGTGACGTAAGTATCAAACGCAATTATCCTCACGAATCTAATCACTAATTAATATATCTTGAACAAATAGGTCGTTAAAAGTGCGTTCGCCTTTCTGAATGTATTACGAACGGTAACTTGAACATTCTCTAAGATAATGTGCAGTATGAAGACTCGTTGGTAAGTGTAACGGGTCTATAATAGCAACCTATTAGTATCGATATTTAAACTTCTAGAAACATAATAAAAATAGTGCTTCAAATGTAAATTAGTTGCTCATCTCATATGCTGGAGTATAGAATTTATTATAGAATTCACGTGTAAGTTCATCAATGTACTCTGTTGCTTGTAGTACAAAATAAAGTGTTATTGTTGTACTGGTAAGTTAAAATTTTCTGGCGACGTCACTCGACCTATGATTATTTACATTGCTAGATCTTTGGTAGAAATTGAAATAATATAAAACTACTTAGAAAATTCTATGTAATTGGTAGATTTATAAAATTCAAAAATATACAAAACTTGAAAGATTCAGTGTCATAATTACCCATTTTATATCAAAAGCAAGAAAAACACAGACAATCTCCCCTAATGATTCGCAACCCACAAATTGTTTAGGAAAACCTGTTGAACCAACATTTACACAAATTGTACCCTTGCGGTCGCGCAAAAAAATCAATGTATCTACCCCAGCAACATTATCTTATCGCAGCTCGCTCATAATGCATAAGAAAAAAACGTAAAATTGCAGAAGGGTCGAGCTCGATTACAAAAGTAGTATTTTTATTCCCCATGTTTTTGCGAAGTTCAGAACCAAGCGCAAGCGCTGCTGCATTTTCCTTGAAACCGTCATCAAGCACGACCCCTCAGTATCAACCGAGCATTTAACATGAAAAGACCATTGGCATACAAGAAACCCTCCGTGATCGATGACTACGAGAGAAATGTGAAGCTTAGCATTCAATTGTGCTACTGGATTTTAAAACCATTGGGTGTCTGGCCAAGATCGACCAACGTTACAGTACCACAGATATGCTTGTACACGTTGAACAACGTCTTGTGTTATGGTTTTCTCAGTTTTCTGTTAGTACCGTGCATTTTGTACGTGATTCTAGAAGTCGAAAACGTTTACAACCAAATCAGATTATTCGGACCATCAAGTTTCTGCTTGATGGCGCTCATGAAGTATTATCTATTGCTTCTACACGAAAACGACATACGCAATTGCGTGAAACGCATCGAATTAGACTGGAAGGACATAAGTCACCATGACGACAAGGAGACCATGGTGAAGAACGCGAATTTTGGAAGGCAACTAATAGCTCTTTGCACCTTCTTCATGTACAGCGGTTTCGCGTTCTATTATATCGCCTTACCGATCAGTGTTGGTAAAATACAAGCTGAGGATACAAATGTGACTTTCATACCGCTGGTGTTTCCATTCTCGAGGCTGATAATAGATACGAGATACAGTCCGACGAACGAGATCGTCTTCTTTCTTCAGTTGATAGCTGGGGCTTTGATGCATGGCGTCACGTCAGCCGCTTGCGGGTTAGCCGCCATGCTTGCAGTTCATGCTTGCGGACAGATGGAGGTTTTGATGAACTGGCTGAAACATTTGATCGACGGTAGATCAGATATGGGTGACACTGTGGACGCCAGAATTGCGAGCATCGTGAATCAACATGTTCGAATTTTGAAGTGTGTACATATATTCCTATATTGTAATCTGAGTTTTTAGATGTTTGATTTCGAAAAATGTATGTACAGGGTAAGTGTCTTCCACCATTTTGTAAATAATGGAATTAGGAATAAATTCTCTGGAGAATCTGGACAAAAATTTATTAAATGCATATTGTAGACTGTGTAGCGTGCAACTTTTGTTTAATATTGTTTTCCTGGTTTTCATGGCTTGGAAGATACTTAGACAGCATGTTAGTCACTTGCTTTAAATGTGCAATGAGGTACTTGTTGGTGAAATAAACTCTCGTTATATTGCCATCGATGCCAGTATTGGACGAATTCAACGTGTGGAGAATTCAACGCGTGACAAACCTAATACGTAGCAAAACCAACGTATGAAACATTCAATTTGTTGAAAATTCGACGCGTGAAAAATTGAATGACTAGAAAATTTAACGCGCAGCAAATTCGACGCGTGGAAAATTCTACGTGTACCAAATTCGACACGTGACAAATTTAACGCGTTGCATATTCATCGTGTAGCAAATTCAACGCATAGCAAATTCAGTGCTTATAAAATCCACCGCGCAGTAATCTGGCGTATGGCAATCTAACGCGTAGAAATCCGACGTGTAGTAATCTATCGCGTTGTAATCTGACGTGCGGTAACCTAATGCGGTGTAGTTCGACGTGTGGTTATCTAACGCGTAGTAGTCCGACGTGTAGTGAGCTAACGTGGAATAGTCCGACGTGTGGTAATCTAACGCGTAGTTGTCTGGCGTGTGCTAATGTAACATGTAGTAGTCCACCGTGTTATAATCTAACGCGTGGTAATATAACGCATAGTAGCCTAGCGCACGATAGTTTGAACTAAAGTGAAAGTACGTCCTACAATAAATGAATACGTGTTTGTATGTTTTACAGATTCTTAGAGCTAACAGAAAAAACACTTCGGCACATATCCCTGGTGGAGTTCTTGGGGTGTACATTGAATTTATGTCTGCTTAGTTATTACATTCTTACGGTACGCAAGTGGCACATAAAACAGGAATTCAATTGGTTTGTCGATAGATTTGAAAGGGGTTTTTTTGTACAAATTTTTAGGAATGGGGTACGAACGATATGATGAGCTCTGTGACTTACGCCATTCTTCTTATGTCTCTTACCTTCAATATATTCATATTTTGTTACATAGGAGAGCTTGTTGCTGAAGAGGTATTGTTTTCGTCGTCTTATTGTTAAATGCACTTTTACTCAAATAATTTTGAATATTTGAAAATAAAAATTAGCACTACCATTTTCTTTATCTTATCTTTAAAAGCACATCTACAGAAGTACTTGTGTATATTCTGTAGTAAAATACTAGCACTTTTATCATAATCAATTCATATCTGATAGAACATTTTCATGTTAAGAATTGAAAATGTACTATAGTGTAGAAAAATTGGTGAGGTGTCGTACATGATCGACTGGTATCGATTACCAGGGAAGAAGAAACTTAGCGTCATTTTGATAATCGAAATGTCCAATTCGTCAATTAAACTGACAGCAGGGAACATCGTGATATTGTGTTACAGCAAGTTCGGTGATGTAAGTATCAAACGCAATTATCCTCATGAATTTAATCACTAATTAATGTACATTGATCGAATAGGTCGTTAAAAGTGCGTTCGCCTTTCTGAATGTGTTAAGAACGGTAACTTGAACATTCTTTAAAATAACGTACAGTATGAAGACTCGGTAAGTGTAACGGGTCTATAACTGCAATATGTTAGTATCGTTATTTGAACTTCTAGAAATATAATAAAAATAGTGCTCCAAATACAAATTGGTTGCTCATCTTATATGCTGGAGTATAGAATTTATTATATAATTCACGTATAAGTTCATCAATGTACACTGTTGCTTGTAGTACAAAATAAAGTGTTATTGTTGTACTGGTAAGTTAAAATTTTCTGGTGACGCCATTCGACATGTGATTAATTCACATCGTTAGATCTTTCATAGAAATTGAAACACTATATAGTTACTACGAGAGAAATGTAAAGCTTAGCATTTAATTGTGCCACTGGATTTTAAAACCGTTGTGTGTCTATCCAAGATTGACCAACGTTACAGTAGCACAGATATGCTTGTACACATTCATATACGTTTTGCGCTATGGTTTCATCAGTTTTCTGTTAGTACCGTGCAGTTTGTAGTTAAGATTTTATGATAATAAAAAATGTAACACTATATAGTACTCAGAAAATTGTATGCAAACGCCAAATTATCGAAATTAAATAGAAATATAATTTGGAAGTCATATAATGTACTCACGAATTTCTATCAGAGGTAATAGAAGCACAATCACCTTAATGACTCTCGAACCACTGATAAAATCGCCCGAACCCGCATTGACGGGAATTGCACCGTTGCGGCCGCGCAAAGGAAATCAATCTAGATACCCCCGCATATTATCTTATCCTCGTTTATAATACATAAAAGTAAAATTGCAGAAGGGTAGAACTCGATTAGAAAAGTTTTTCCCCATGTATTTGCAAGTGAAATCAGGACCGGAGCACTGATTCCCTGGGACCATTATCAACCCCTCAGTTTCAAAAGAGCTTTCATCATGAAAAAAACACGTGTCTCGAAAGAAACAATCGACGAGTACGAGAGGAACGTGAACCTGAGCATTAGCTGGTGCCGCCGGATCTTAACGATCATAGCTGTCTGGCCGCAACCCTCTAACATGACACTACCACAGAAATGCTTCTACCGCTTTCGAAATGTCATGATCTTTTCATTTCTCAGTTACCTCAGTGTACCGTGCATTGTGTACATGATCGTGGAAGTCAAGGACGTTTACACCAAGCTCAAAGTGTTAGGACCGACAGTTTTCTGCTTGGTGGCGATGTTGAAGTATTATTTCCTGCTCCTTCACAACAGCGACATACGCAGATGTATCAGGCTCATCGAATTAAGCTGGAAGGACATAACTCACCAGGATGACAGGAAAATCATGATGAAGAACGCGAAATATGGAAGGCAACTGATAGTTATTTGCACGATAATCATGTACAGCGGTCTGACGTTCTATTATATCTCCATACCGATCGGTTCCGGAAGAATAGAAGATCCTGAGGAAAACGTCTCCTATATACCACTGATGTTTCCATTTCCGAAGCTGATAGTCGATACGCGATTTAGTCCAGTGAACGAGATCATCTTCTCTTTTCAGATGATGTCTGATGCAACGTTACATGGCGTTTCATCAGCTTCTTGTAGTTTAGCCGCCATGCTTGCCGTTCATATTTGCGGACAAATGGAGGTTATGGTTAACTGGATGAAACATTTGATCGATGGGAGATCAGATATGCATAAATCGGTAGACAGGAGGATCGGCTGCATTGTGGAGCACCATATCCGAATATTGGAGTGTGTAAATATACTTCATTGTGGGAATTTGAATTTTTAATTTTTTAATTCTGCACGGTGCTAGTTTCAAGTTAATCTTTATTCTGGTTTCTAAGATTTGGAATATACTTAGGGTGAATGCTTATAGTTATTCTGAATACGATATGATATATTTGTTGTCCATATTTGAGATCTCTCGTTATATTGCCATGGACAGCAGGAGGGAAACGCATTTGTAATTATTGATATAGGAAGATTCATTGCGGGGCTATGTAACGTATGATGAACTTAGCAGATTGAGAATTTGATGGGTGGTAAATTTAGCTC
The DNA here is from genome assembly GCA_945859595.2 of Megachile willughbiella. Classification (NCBI taxonomy): domain Eukaryota; kingdom Metazoa; phylum Arthropoda; class Insecta; order Hymenoptera; family Megachilidae; genus Megachile; species Megachile willughbiella. The sequence goes on along the minus strand of OX243803.1, from coordinate 9,447,253 downwards.
GTAGCAAATCCAACGCGCGCCATATTCAACGCGCAGCAAATTTGACGCGTAGCAAATTCAATGTGTACCAAATTCAACGCGTCGCTAATTCAACACGTGGAGAATTTAACACGTGGCGAACAACACGTGGAGAATTCAACGCGTGGTGAGCACAACGCGTGGCAGGTACAATGTATGGTAAAGATAATGCGTCGTAATCTAACGTGTTACAATCTAACGCGTGGTAATATAACGCATAGTAGCCTAGAGCACGATAGTTTAATGCGTGTTAATTCAACGCGAATTAAAGTGAAGTCCGACAATAAATAAATACTTGTTTGTATGTTTTACAGATTCTTAGAGCTAACAGAGAAAACACTTCGATACATATCCCTGGTGGAGTTCTTAGGGTGTACATTGAATTTGTGTTTGCTTAGTTATTACGTTCTCATGGTACGCACGTGGCACAAAAGAGGCACTCAATCGGTTTTCCATAGATCTGAAAGGCGTTCTGTACAAATTTTTAGGAATGGAGTATGAACGATAGGATAAGCTCTGCGACCTATGCTGTTCTTTATGTGTCTCTTACCTTCAATATATTCATATATTGTTACATAGGAGAACTTGTTGCCGATGGGGTATTGTTCACATCATCTGTTTGTTAAATGCACTCCACTTAAATGATCTTGAATATTTATAAATAAAAATTAGCACAATTTTCTTTATATTATTGTTAAAAGCACATCTGCTCAAATAATTTTGAACATTCTGGAGTAAAAGCACTTTTGACATAATCCATTCGTATATGAAGAATATTTTCATATTAAGAATTAAAAATATGTGTTATAAAAGTGTAGGCAAATTGCTGAGATATCGTACATGATCGACTGGTATCGATTACTAGGGAAGAGGAAACTCAGCATCATTTTGATCATCCAAATGTCCAATTCGACAATTAAACTGACAGCCGGGAACATCGTGATATTGAGTTACAGCAAGTTCGGTGACGTAAGTATCAAACGCAATTATCTTCAAGAATGTAATCATTAATTAATATATCTTGAACAAATAGGTCGTTAAAAGTGCGTTCGCTTTTCTGAATGTATTACGAACGGTAACTTGAACATTCTTTAAAATAACGTACGGTATGAAGACTCGGTAAGTGTAACGGGTCTATAATAGCAACATGTTAGTATCGACATTTAAACTTTTAGAAACATAATAAAAATAGTGCTTCAAATGCAAATTGGTTGCTCATCTCATATGCTGAAGTATAGAACATATAATATATAGAATTCACGTGTAAGTTAATCGATGTACACTGTTGCTTACGGTACAAAATAAAGTGTTATTGTTGTACGGTGGTAAGTTCAAATTTTCTGGCGACGTCACTCGGCATGTGATTAATTCACATCATTAGATCTTTGATAGAAGTTGAAACACTATAAAACTACTTAGAAAATTCTGTGTAATAGGTAGATTTATGAAATTCAAAAATATACAGCACTTAAAAGATTCAGTATCATAATTATGCACAAAAAATCAAAAGTAATAAAAGTACAGGCAAGCTCCCCTAAAGCTTCGCAACCCACAAATTGTTTAGAAAAACCTGTTGAACCAGCATTTACACAAATTGCACCCTTGCGGTCGCGCAAAAAAAATCAATGTATCTACCCCAGCAACATTATCTTATCGCAGCTCGCTCATAATGCATAAGAAAAAAACGTAAAATTGCAGAAGGGTCGAGCTCGATTACAAAAGTAGTATTTTTATTCCCCATGTTTTTGCGAAGTTCAGAACCAAGCGCAAGCGCGGCTGAATTTTCCTTGAAACCGTCATCAAACACGACCCCTCAGTATCAACCGAGCATTTAACATGAAAAGACCAGTCGCATACAAGAAACCCTCTGTGATCGATGACTACGAGAGAAATGTAAAGCTTAGCATTCAATTGTGCCACTGGATTTTAAAGCCGTTGGGCGTCTGGCCAAAATCGACCAACGTTACAGTACCACAGATATGCTTGTACACGTTGATCAACGTCTTATGTTATGGTTTCATCAGTTTTCTGTTAGTACCGTGCAGTTTGTACGTGATCCTAGAAGTCGAGGACGTTTACAACCAGATCAAATTTTTCGGGCCATCGAGTTTCTGCGTGATGGCGCTCATGAAGTATTATTTAATGATTCTTTACGAGAACGACATACGCAATTGTATCAGACGCATCGAATTGGACTGGAAAAACATCAGTCACGATGATGACAAGAAAATCATGGTGAAGAACGCGAAATTTGGAAGGCAACTAATAGCACTCTGCACCTTCTTTATGTACAGCGGTTTCGCGTTCTATTATATCGTCTTACCGATGAGTATTGGTAAAATACAAGCTGAGGATGCAAATGTGACCTTCATCCCACTGGTGTTTCCATTCTCGAGGCTGATAATAGATACGAGATACAGTCCGACGAACGAGATCGTCTTCTTTCTTCAGTTGATAGCTGGGGCTTTGATGCATGGCGTCACGTCAGCCGCTTGCGGGTTAGCCGCCATGCTTGCAGTTCATGCTTGCGGACAGATGGAGGTTTTGATGAACTGGCTGAAACATTTGATCGACGGTAGATCAGATATGGGCGACACTGTGGACGCCAGGATTGCCAGAGTCGTGAATCAACATGTTCGAATTTTGAAGTGTGTACATATATTTCTACATTGTAATCTGTGTTTTTAGTTGTTTGATTTCGAAAAATGTATGTACAGGGTAAGTGTCTTCCACCACTTTGTAAATAATGGAATTAGGAAGAAATTCTCTGGAGAATCTGGACAAAAATTTGTTAATTGCATATTGTAGACTGTGTAGCGTGCACCTTTTGTTTAATATCGTTATATTGCCATGGGTGGAAGTGTAAGGCGAATTCAACGTGTGAAGAATTCAGCGCGTAACAAACCTAACACGTAGCAAAACCAACGTGTGAAAAATTCAATTTGTTGAAAATTTGCCGCGTGGAAAATTCAATGCATAGAGAATTCAACGCACACCAAATTCGACGCAGGGAAAATTGTACTTATACCAAATTCGATACGTGAAAAATTTAACGCGTTGCATATTCAACGTGAAGCAAATTCAGTGCTTATAAAATTCAACGCCCAGTAGTTTGACGCGTGGTAATCTAACGCGTAGTAGTCCGACGTGTAGTAATCGAACGCGTGGCAATATAACGCATAATAGCCTAATACATACTTATTGAATGCATGATAATAATGCATGATAACACAAACTAAAATAAAGTACATCCTACAATAAATAAATACGTGTTTGTATGTTTAACAGATTCTTAGAGCTAACAGAGAAAACACTTCGGCACATATCCCTGGTGGAGTTCTTGGGGTGTACATTGAATTTATGTCTGCTTAGTTATTACGTTCTGATGGTACGCAAGTGGCACATAAAACAGGAATTCAATTGGTTTGTCGATAGATTTGAAAGGGGTTTTCTTGTACAAATTTTTAGGAATGGGGTACGAACGATATAATGAGCTCTGCGACTTACGCCGTTCTTCTTATGTCACTTACCTTCAATATATTCATATTTTGTTACATAGGAGAGCTTGTTGCTGAAGAGGTATTGCTTCCATCGTCTTATTGTTACATGCACTTTTAATCAAATAATCTTGAATATTTGCAAATAAAAATTAGTACTGCCATTTTTTTTATGTTATCCTTAAAAGCACATGTACACAAATATTTGTGAATATTCTGTAGTAAAATACTAGCATTTTTGTCATAATCAATTCATACCTGACAAAACATTTCCATGTTAAGAATTGAAAATATTATAACAGTGTAGAAAAATTGGTGAGATGTCGTACATGATCGACTGGTATCGATTACCAGGGAAGAGGAAACTTAGCGTCATTTTGATCATCGAAATGTCCAATTCGTCAATTAAACTGACAGCAGGAAACATAGTAATTTTGTCTTACAGCAAGTTCGGTGATGTGAGTATCGAACAAACGCAAATCCTCATAAATTGAATCATTAATTAATATATCTTAAATAGGTTGTTAAAACTGCGGTCGCCTTTCTGAATGTGTTACGAACGGTAACTTGATCATTTTTTAAAATGACGCGGTATGAAGACTTGTTGGTAAGAGTAATGTGTCTATATTTTATTGCAATTTGTTTGTATCGTTGTTTGTTTGAACTTCTAGGAACATAATAAAAATAGTTTTTCAACTTATAAATGAATACCCATTTTATATATTGAAGTAATTTATTATAGATGAGTAATTTATTATAGTTCGACTAATACCAATTTGTTCTGCTGCACACATAATTAGTATAGCCAAACAGAATGTAGCAGAATAATTATTACAAACTAGTTAAACGCACGTATAAAGTGCATGACTGGATGTAAATTTAGGTTATGTTCACCAACCAAATTTGCCTTTCACCACGTTTTCTCACTAATAGTCATTGATTAATTTGCATGAAAAACATCCACACGATTACTAGGAATTTCACTTATTTATTTGGTAACACTCATTCAGTAATTATTGTGAAAATAATAGATACAATTTGTTAAAAATGAAAACTTTCGACAGCTTCAATATGGCCGCCATATGTGTCAAAAGTACACATTTAAAATTGAATAACAAACAGCAGCGACAATTTAACGTTAAGTTACAATTATTAAAAAAGAGTAAATAATCTCTATATTACAAACCTAAATAAATAACCTCCATGTTTCAAACAGACATGGACGTAAGATAATCGCGTGGGTACAAAAATGATTAATCTACCGTCGAACTTGATCAGGGTGAACGTGAGCGTTCTACTGCGTTTAAAAAATCAATTTCCCTATGTTCCTGCAATCATCATTCTACCCTCCCTACTAATAATGCATAAAGCAAAGACCGCAGAAGGGTCGAACCCTTTGAAAAAAGACTCGCTTAAATTCTTCATCCTCGCGAGAACAAGAAGATCAGCGCAAGCGCAATATTGTTTCTCCGCAAAAAATCAAATCGCGTTCGTTCAGTATCAACCTAACCATGAAGAAGACAGTCACGCAAGACACGACTCCACTCGATACACAACACGATTACACGAAAAACGTGAACCTGAGTATTCAATTCAGCCGCTGGTTGCTGCGACCCATAGGCGTTTGGCCAAAATCAGAAAAAGTCACACGAATCGAGAAATATTTTACCTGGCTCGTGAACACGCTGTGCTATTCGTTGCTGAGTTTTCTCTTCGTGCCCTGTTTGGTTTTTCTGATCCTCGACGTGAGCGACACCTACAACAGGATCAAGCTCATCGGTCCTCTCAGCTTCTTCCTGATGTCGTACATGAAGTATTACCTGATGCTGCTGCACAAGAGCAACATCCTGAAGTGCGTGGAGCAGGTCCAGAGGGACTGGAGCAACGTCAGACACCTGAACGACAGAAATATCATGGGGATGAACGCGAATTATGGGCGAAAATTGGTGGTCGTCTCCGCCTTCTTCATGTCCAGCTCTTACGTCTTCTTTTATATCGCCATGCCGATCAGCGTGGGGAGGATCCCAGCAGTTGATGGAAACTTCACGTTCGTCGTATTGCCGTTCCCTTCGTCGACGCGTATTTTCGACTATCGTCACAGCCCCTTCAACGAGATCTTCTTCCTTCTTCAATGTCTAGCTGGTACTACGTTGCATATGATCACGGTCGGTGCGTGCAGTTTGGCTGCAACGTTCGCGGTGCATGCGTGTGGACAGATGGAGGTCTTGATGAACTGGTTGGAACATTTGATTAATGGCCGGGTGGACATGAACGAAACTGTAGACGGTAGAATTGCTAGCATCGTGGAACAACATGTTCGGATACTGAGGTACGTGTTTATTTCGAGGAAATATTTTAATATTGTAGCAATTACTGATACCTTGTCCAGATACCTTGGCAGCAAGGTAAGTCTTCTGCTCCGAGTCTTTTATGGACAACTCAATATTTGAAGGATGTTTTATTTTATGTGAATTGTATGGGGGATACGTTTATGTTGTATAAATTATAGGATGGTTATATTTATGTTATGTGAATTATGTGAGGAATATAGGCATACATTATATACGGAGGATATTAGATGACTTATATGGAGAATTTGATGCATCGTATGAAGCATATGTTCATATTATGTAAAATGAATGGAGGATATGTTTACATTATATGCATCATATGAAGGATTTGAGCACGTATAAATTATATGATAGATTTGGAAATGGAAATTTTGAGTTGTAAAAATTTGGAACTGGACTTGTGGAACTTTACAAATTTGAAAGTTTGGGAATCTAAATTTTGGAAACTTGGGAACTTGGGAAGTTGAGAATTTGGAGATTTGAGAATTTGGGGACATGAGAAGTTGGGGATTTGAGAATTTGGGGGCGTGAAAAATTGGGGATGTGAGAATTTGGGGATATGAGAATTCGGGGATGTGAGAATTTGGAGAGTTGAAAATTCGGGGATGTGAGAATTTGGAGATATGAGAACTTGGGAGATTTAGGAATTCGAAAATTAGGGGATATGAAAATGTGAGAATTTGAAGTTTAGGAATTTGAAAATCTAAATATTCGAAAATTTGGAAATCGATGAATTTGGGAGCTTGTGATCTTGGGAACTTGCGAACTTGTAAATTTACGAATTTAAGAATTTCTGAATTTCTGAATTTCTGAATTTCTGAATTTCTGAATTTCTGAATTTCTGAATTTGAGAATTTGAAAATCTAAAAAGGTGAAAAATTAGAAATTTAGAAATTGAAAACTCTACAAACTCCGAAAAAACTCAAACATTCAAATGTTTATTATTTCCAGATTCCTGGAGCTCATGGAGAAACTGCTGCAGCAAATATCTTGCGTCGAATGTTTGGGATGCATGATGAATCTGTGTCTACTCGGATATTACTGTATCGTGGTACGTCAATTAAAAAACGCACTACATCATTACAACTTTCTTACATATTTCATCCCCTAGGAATGGAATCCAAAAGAACTAACCTTTTCTCTAACATACATATTATTAATCTCATACTTCGGCTTCAATATTTTCATATTCTGCTACATAGGAGAACTTGTGGCTGAACAGGTACAATTTCTCCTTCAAACTTAATAAAATTTCGCACTTTATTACTTTAACTATCTTTAAAACGAAAGAACATAAAAGTATTGCATGACAGTGTAAAAAAATTGGCGAAGTGTCGTACATGATCGAATGGTATCGACTGGCAGGGAAAAAGAAGCTCTGTTGCATTTTGATCATCGCGATGTCTAATTCGTCGATCAAACTCACGGCAGGAAACATGGTCGAATTATCTATCAGCACCTTCAGTGACGTGAGTACTATTAACTATTTTACGTATCTTGAGAAATAAAAATAATGGGTTGAACGTGTAGATTGTTAAAACAGCGGTGGCCTTCTTGAACATGTTGAGAGCATTAACATAAACGTTTCTCGTAATACAGGATCAAGTACCGTTCTCTGAACACTAGTATTATTGTATTCAAAGTTTAATGAAATGTTTAACAAAATACTTCCTTTTCTTTAATTACTGGCCCAAGTTCAATGTGTATAACACCAACAAAATAAAATGATTAATTTTTAAACCTCGTGTATTAAAAAATAGGGAGAATTTTCTCCTGAAAAAGAATTCAACAAAATGTACATAGAATAATTACTCTGCGTTACACAGAAATTAATCGAGAGAATAATAACGCGAAACCAGTACGTAAGATAATCGCTCGTCGAAAGTAGCAACTTCACCCGAAGAGAGCGAACGTTTACTGATGTTTGAAAATCAATTTATCGATGCACCGTCATCATTCTACCCCCGCACTAATAATGCATCGGGCGAAAAGGTACAAACGTAGAAGGGTTCGACCCTTCGAAAAAGTAGAAAATGATCGTTTAAATTGTTCATCGTCCCGGGAACGTGAATCAGCGCAAGCGCAATATCCTTTTTCGAGAGAGAATCAAATCGCGTTCGTTCAGTATCGAACAATCGACGATGCAAAAAGCAACGGCAAAGCCCCACAAAGCGGAAGAGGATTACCAGAAGAACGTGAACCTGAGCACTGAGCTCAATCGTTGGATACTGAAACCGATAGCTGCGTGGCCAGAATCGAGCAACGTTTCACCGATCAAAAAATACCTTAGCTGGTTCACCCACGTCGTGTGCTATTCTCTGCTGAGTTTCCTCTTCGTCCCCTGTTTGACCCTCCTGATCCTCGAGGCGAACGACACCTACAACAGGATCAAGTTGTTCGGCCCCCTCATCTTTTTCCTGATGTCGTACTTGAAGTACTACCTGTTGCTGCTGCACAAGAACGACTTCCTGAAGTGCCTGAAACTGATCGAGTGGGACTGGAAGAATATGAAACACCTGGACGAGAAGAAGATCATGGTGATGAACGCGAACTATGCACGAAGGATAGTGTTCGTTTGTACGTTCTTCATGTACAGTTCTTACATTTTCTTTTACATCGCCGTACCGATCAGCGTGGGGAGGATCCCGGTGGAGGACGGGAACTTCACCTTCATCTCATTGCCGTTCCCTTCCTCGATGCGTATCACCGACTACCGTCAGAGCCCCGTCAACGAAATCTTCTTCTTCCTTCAGTGTCTAGCCGGCACTGTGTTGCATATCGTCACGGTCGGTGCCTGTAGTTTGGTTGCGACGTTCGCGGTGCATGCGTGTGGTCAGATGAAGATCTTGATGAACTGGTTGGAGTACCTGATAAACGGTCGTCCGGATATGAGCAAGACGCTGGATGGCAGGGTTGCGAGTATCGTGGAACAACATGTTCGAATACTCAAGTAAAGTTCTTTGTAATCAAATACTTTTTAGTTTTGTGAGAACTTATTTTGGAAAATTGCCTTTAACATTTTTATTTGTGAACAGTTAGATTGTAGGTGGTAGAGGTATAGTCAATTCTGGTTATATTTGCACTTTTGTGCGGGCTGTATACTATTAACATTTCTTCGGCATCTGGGAATACGGAAATTAATACGATACCAGAGAGGTTAGGATATCAGAGTTGTTAAAGACCACGGTATATTGCAAATTTTGTATTGCGTTGATTAACGTGATTGCGTGACAAAGCTAAAACGTAGCAAAACCAACGTGTGAAAAATTCAATTTGTTGAAAATTCGACGCGTGGAAAATTTAACGCGTTACATACTCAACGTGTAACAAATTCAACGCGTAGCAAATTCGGAACTTATAGAATTCAACGCGTGGTAATTTGACGGGTGGCAATCCAACGCGTAGTAGTACGACGTCTGGTAATCGAACGCGTAGTAGTCCGACGTGTAATAATCTAACGCGTAGTAATACGACGTGTGGTAATCGAACGCGTAGTAGTCCGACGTGTAATAATCTAACGCGTAGTAATACGACGTGTGGTAATCGAACGCGTAGTAGTCCGACATGTAATAATCTAACGCGTAGTAATACGACGTGTGGTAATCGAACGCGTAGTAGTCCGACGTACAGTAATCTAACGCGTAGTAGTCCAACGTTTTACAATCTAACGCGTGGTAATATAACACATAGTAGCCTAGCGCACGATAGTTCAATGCGTGTTAATTCAACGCGAATTAAAGTGAAGTCCTATTATAAATGAATACGTGTTTGTTTTACAGATTCTTAAAGCTAACAGAGAAAGCACTTCGGGACATATCCCTGGTGGAGTTCTTGGGGTGTACAGTGGTTTTGTGTCTACTTAGTTATTACGTTCTTATGGTATGCAAGTGACATATAAACCAGAAATTCAATTGGTTTGTCGATAGATTTGAAAAGGGTTTTCTTGGAACAAATTTTTAGGAATGGGGTACGAACGACACGATGAGTTCTGTGACTTACGCCGTTCTTCTTATGTCTCTTACTTTCAATATATACGTATTTTGTTACATAGGAGAGCTTGTTGCTGGAGAGGTATTGCTTTCATCGTCTTATTGTTACATGCACTTTTACTCAAATAATCTTGAATATTTGAAAATAGAAATTGGCACTGCCATTTTTTTTATGTTATCCTTAAAAGCACATGTACACAAATACTTGTGAATATTCTGTAGTAAAATACTAGCGTTTTTATCATAATCAATTCATACCTGACAGAATATTTTCATGTTAAAAATTGAAAATGTTATAACAGTGTAGAAAAATTGGCGAGATGTCGTACATGATCGACTGGTATCGATTACCAGGGAAGAGGAAACTTAGTATCATTTTGATCATCGGAATGTCCAATTCGTCAATTAAACTGACAGCAGGAAACATCGTAATATTGTCTTACAGCAAGTTCGGTGATGTAAGTATCGAACAAACGCAAATCCTCATAAATTCATTCATTATTTAATATATCTTGAACAAACAGGTTGTTAAAACTGCGTTCGCCTTTCTGAATGTATTACGAACGGTAACTTGAACATTCTTTAAAATAACATGCGATGTGAAGACCTGTTAGTAAGAGTAATGTGTCTATATTTTATTGCAACTTGTTTGTATTGTTGTTCGTTTGAACTTCTAGAAACGTAATAGAAATAGTTTTTCAAATTAGAAATAAATGCCCATTTTATACACTGAAATAATTTATTATAGATGAGTAATTTATTATTGTTCAATAAATACCAACTTGTGCTGTTGCACACATAATTAGTATAACCAATCAGAATCTAGCAGAGTAATTATTACAAACACATTAATTAAATGGTAATATAGATTGCATGACTGGATGTAAATTTAGGTTGTTTTTTTTTACCATGTTTTCTCACTAGTGGTCGTCGATTAATTTGCATAAAAAACATGCACATTATTATTAGGAATTTCACTTATTTATTTGAGAACACTCGTTTGATGATTGTTATGAAAATATTAGGTATAAGTTGTTTAAGATGAAATCATTTAATGAAACTTTCAACAGCTTCAATATGGCCGTCATATGTGTCGAAAGGACACATTTAAAATTGAATAACAAACAGCAGCGACAATTTCACGTTAAGTTACAATTATTAAAAATGAGTAAATAATCTCTATATTACAAATCTAAACAAGTAGACGTGAGCGTTCTACTGCGTTTAAAACATCAATTTCCCTATGTTCCTGCAATTATCATTCACCCTCCCTACTAATAACGCATAAAGCAAAAACCGCAGAAGGGTCGAACCAAAAGTATTGCATGACGATGTAAAAAAATTGGCGAAGTGTCGTACATGATCGAATGGCATCGACTGGCAGGAAAAAAGAAGCTCTGCTGCATTTTGATCATCGCGATGTCTAATTCGTCGATCAAACTCACGGCAGGAAACATGGTCGAATTGTCTATCAGCACCTTCAGTGACGTGAGTACTATTAACTATATTATGTATCTTGAGAAATAAAAATAATGGGTAGAACGTGTAGATTGTTAAAAAAGCAGTGGCCTTCTTGAACATGCTGAGAACATTAACATAAACGTTTCTCGTAATACAGGATCAAGTACCGTTCTCTGAACACTAGTATTATTGTATTCGAAGTTTAATGAAATGTTTAACAAAATACTTCCTTTTCTTTAATTACTGGTCCAAGTTCAATGTGTGTAACACCGACAAAATAAAACGATTCATTTCTGAACCTCGTGTATTAAAAAATAGGGAGAATTTTCTCCTGAAAAAGATCCCAGCAAAATGTACATAGAATAATTACTCTGCGTTACACAGAAATTAAACGAGAGAATAATAACGCGAAACCAGTACGTAAGATAATCGCTCGTCGAAAGTAGCAACTTCACCCGAAGAGAGCGAACGTTTACTGATGTTTGAAAATCAATTTATCGATGCACCGTCATCATTCTACCCCCGCACTAATAATGCATCGGGCGAAAAGGTACAAACGTAGAAGGGTTCGACCCTTCGAAAAAGTAGAAAATGATCGTTTAAATTGTTCATCGTCCCGGGAACGTGAATCAACGCAAGCGCAATATCCTTTTTCGAGAGAGAATCAAATCGCGTTCGTTCAGTATCGAACAATCGACGATGCAAAAAGCAACGGCAAAGCCCCACAAAGCCGAAGAGGATTACCAGAGGAACGTGAACCTGAGCACTGAGCTCAATCGTTGGATACTGAAACCGATAGCTGCGTGGCCAGAATCGAGCAACGTTTCACCGATCAAGAAATACCTTGGTTGGTTCACCCACGTCGTGTGCTATTCGCTGCTTAGTTTCCTCTTCGTCCCCTGTTTGACCTTCCTCATCCTCGAGGTGAACGACACCTACAACAGGATCAAGTTGATCGGCCCCCTCAGCTTTTTCCTGATGTCATACTTGAAGTACTACCTGTTGCTGCTGCACAAGAACGACATCCTGAAGTGCGTGAAACAGATCGAGTGGGACTGGAAGAACATGAAACACCTGGACGAGAAGAAGATTATGGTGATGAACGCGAACTATGCACGAAGGATAGTGATCATTTGTACGTTCTTCATGTACAGTTCTTACATTTTCTTTTACATCGCTATGCCGATCAGCGTGGGGAGGATCCCGGCGGCGGACGGGAACTTCACCTTCATCTTATTGCCGTTTCCTTCCTCGATGCGTATCACCGACTACCGTCAGAGCCCCGTCAACGAAATCTTCTTCTTCCTTCAGTGTCTAGCTGGCACTGTGTTGCATATCATCACGGTCGGTGCTTGTAGTTTGGCTGCGACGTTCGCGGTGCATGCGTGTGGCCAGATGGAGATCTTGATGAACTGGTTGGAGTACCTGATAGACGGTCGTGCGGATATGAGCAAGACTCTGGATGGCAGGATTGCCAGTATCGTGGAACAACATGTTCGAATACTCAAGTAAAGTTATTTGTGATCAAATACTTTTTAGTTTTGTGAGAACTTATTTTGGAAAATTGCCTTTAACATTTTTATTTGTGAACAGTTAGATTGTAGGTGGTAGAGGTATTGTAAATTCTGGTTATATTTCCACGTTTGTGGGAACTGTATACTATTGACATTTCTCCGCCATCTTGGAATACCGAAATTAGTAGGATACTAGAGTGGTTAGGATATTAAAGTTGTTAAATATTACGGTATCTTAAAAATTTTCTGTTGCGCTGATTTTCTATTGCAACTATCAACTGTGATGTTGGATTTATTGCCCCCTATGGCAATTTAACGAGAGTGAAAATTACAATATTTTTTTTCCTTTTATATATGTTTAATATGATTAATTGCATCTTTTGTATGGTTATCTGCATCTTTAGTATTTCAGATTTGATTTATTTTACAAACTCATTAATCTCTTTGCATTATTTAAAATTGTTACTAATTGCTTCATATCTACGTTCTTATACCATACTAACAATTTTCATCATGTTTCAGGTTCCTGGCGCTGACCGAGAAGGCACTGCAACAGATATCTTTCGTAGAATTTTTAGGATGTACGATGAATCTCTGTCTGCTCGGATATTACAGTATCATGGTACGATAAACTAATAATAAAACATATCGTTACACATTTTCATATATCCTTCGTGTCGTAGGAATGGAATCCGAGAGATGTAACATTTTCCTTGACTTACATGGTGCTAGTGACGTCCTTCGGTTTCAACATCTTCATATTTTGTTACATAGGCGAACTCGTGGCCGAACAGGTACAATTTTTCCATATTTTCAAACTCAGTTTATTTTTTAACCATTGTAACATTTCCTAGTCAGTTAACTATTATAATTATTACGATCGAAAAAGAAGAAAATATTCTGATAGAATATATAATAGTGCAGAAAAATCGGTGAGGTATCGTACATGATCGACTGGTATCGATTATCAGGAAATAAGAAGCTTTGCTGCATTTTGTTCATCGCGATGTCCAATTCGTCCATCAAACTCACAGCTGGAAACATGGTCGAATTGTCTATTAGCACTTTCAGTGATGTAAGTATTAAATATTATATATTATCTTATAATAAATAACGTTATCTTACAGGTTGTCAAAACGGCGACGGGGTATTTAAACATGTTGAGAGCATTGACGTGAACGTACCTGTTAATACAATGTAGTTTGACAAATATTTTGTAGAAAATAGCACTGTTGTATTTGGGGTTTAATGAAAACTTGATGAAGTTTTAACTGTTTTTTTATCAGCGTAATTGCGATTTAAAAATATGTCCAAAATTAATCAATTAATTTTAGTAACGTTATTCTTAGATCTCTAAATCTCCAAATTTTTAGGAAGTCCATAGAAGCCTAGATTTTCGCGTCTTTAGATTAACAAAAAATCAGCAAGACTATTATAGTATCAACAAAAATCCAACAAGACTGAAATATCAACAAAAATCCAGCAACACATAGTATCAATAAAAGTCCAACAAAACCGTTATAATATCAAAAAAGTCCAACAAGATTGAAGTATCAACAAAAATCCACCTATCAAAATATTAAGAAAACTGCAACGACCTTGTTCAAAAGTACGTCACGCAACAATGTCTCTGAAGATCGATTACCAGACCGTAGCCGTCGAAAAACGCAACTGGTATCTCGCGCAACATTGATCGATCCGAGTGTCCCGAACAATTGCAGGGAATCAAAAAAAATGTGCGCACGCGCCATTTACCCTAAGATAGTCCTCTTCAGCAAACAACTCACTCGACGATCGTTCTCCGCGCAATAATGGTGAACTCGTCCGATAAACCGATAGCGAATACCACGTACGCTCAGGACTACGAGTACAACATCCAACTGAATCGGTGGTTTCTGAAACCCATCGGAGTTTGGCCAAGGGTGTCCACCGCCAGCACCGCCGAGAAAGTGTTGGCGAACGTGTTGAACGTAGCCTGTCACGTGTTGATCATCTTCACGTTCGTGCCATGTTTGCTGTACATACTGTTCGAGGAAGCGAGCTTTCAAACGAGAATAAAAGCGATCGGACCGATGAGTCATTGGCTGATGGGCGAACTGAATTACTGTTTCCTGACGATGAGAGGCCAGGATATCCTCCACTGCATCGAGCACATAGGAAACGACTGGCAGATAGTTAAACGAGCCAGCGATCGAGAGGTGATGCTGAAGAACGTCAAGTTTGGACGTTTGATCGCCTGCGTCGCCGCGGTCGGCATGAACCTGGGTGTCTTCTCCTACATCGTCATAGGGTTTCGTAAGATCGTGTTACACGTCGGCAACGAGAGTTTTCTGATGTATCGGTTACCTTGTCCCGTTTACACGAAGATGTTGAACGTGAAATTAAGCCCCGCCAACGAGATAGTGTTCGGTCTTCAAGTATTGTCGGGGTTCATCGTCAACTCCGTCACTGTCGGTGCCTGCGGTTTGGCCGCCATCTTGGCGATGCACGCTTGCGGGCAGTTGAACGTTATGATGTCCCGGATGGACGAGCTAGTTGGAACTAGAGAGGAAGAACAGAGGGTTGTTAAGAAAAAACTGGCTGCTATCGTGGAACATCATCTGAGAACACTGAGGTATATGGGGTTGTCGCGGATCGTGATTGTTGGAATATTGTCAGATATAAAGGAAGCGTGAAATTTATTTTTAGTAAATTTACACAGAACGTTCATTTCAGTTTTGTGTGGTATATAGAGAAAATTATGAATCTAATATGTCTGGTTGAATTAGTCGGATGTACGGTGAACATATGCGTACTGGAGTATTATTTTATCACGGTATGTTGTACACTATCAGTCGAGGGTCTTGGGACGCTTTTGTAATTTGTATTTGTAGTGTAGTTGTTGGTATCGGAATTGGTAAAGTACGAGGATGTAATAATTGCGGAGAATATATAATTGGTGACTATATGCATGGTATTATCATGCTTGGTATTAGTACATGTGGTAACTCTACGCGTGGGGAATACTACATGTGGTTCTATGCCTGAGAAACTATGCGTGGTGATTCTATGCGTAGGAAATCCAACGCGTGGAAATTCTACGTATAGTATATCCAATGCGTGGTGATTCTGCGCATCAGAAAGCCAACTCGTGGTGATTCTACGCATAGAAAATCCAACGCGTGGTAATTCTGCGCATAGGAAATCCAACGCGTGGTAATTCTGCGCGTAGAATACACAATGCGTGGTATTTCTACGCATAAGAAACCCTGCGCGTGGTAACTCTGCGCATTGGAAATTTAACGCGTGGTAATTCTACGCATAAGAAATCCAACGCGTGGTAACTCTGCGCATTGGAAATTTAACGCGTGGTAATTCTACGCATAGGAAATCCAACGCGTGGTAACTCTGCGCATTGGAAATTTAATGCGTGGTAATTCTACGCATCGGAAATCCAACGCGTGGTGATTCTGTGCGTAGGAAATCCAATGCGTGGTAATTCTACGCGTGGTAATTCTACGCGTGGTAATTCTACGCGTAAGAAATCCAACGCGTGGTAATTCTGCGCGTAGAACACACAATGCGTGGTATTTCTGCGCATAAGAAACCCTGCGCGTGGTAACTCTACGCATAACAAATCCAACGCGTGGTAATTCTGCGCGTAGAAAACCCAACGCGTGGTAATTCTACGTTTATAAATTCTACGCTACATTATTCTAAAATTCTTATACAATTCGAATATATAGTATTATATTACCGTATAAGATGTCCTATGACTTTTGAGTGATAGTGTTCCAATTATCATACCAACGTGATGATCACAGATTTTCTATGTCACATTGTAAGTTTAACCAAGTACCCAAATTGAACCATTAACCAACGCGAATCAAACCTGATGATTCTCAGGATTCATAAACATTTGTCACCAAATTCTATCACAATTTTATAAACCATATTACAACTCCTTAGGAGAAATCAAAGGATACGTTAGCATCATATGCAATCATATACGCATCCATGAGTTTCAATATATTTATATTTTGTTATATCGGTGAAACGCTGACGGAACAGGTAAGAAGATAATTATAAATAACACCTAACAAATCCCTATCAAAACGCGGGTCTCTTCCGGTAGTGTAAAAAGGTTGGGGAAAAAGCATACACGGTGGAATGGTATCGTTTATCCCACAGAACAGCTCTTAGCCTGGTGATGATAATCTCTAGATCCAGCATGGTGATAAAAATCACTGCTGGCAAATTCATACGGATCTCCCTAGCAACTTTCGGCGAGGTGAGTATCAAAACAATCACCTAAATGTTCAACTCACCTCTAGTCTACCTAACATTTAACTTAAACATTAAACATACCTTTACATTGTGTTTCAGGTGTTGAAGACATCTTTCACGTACTTTAACATGCTTCGAACAATCGCTGCTTGATACCGCTTGAAACCTCTGTACGACCTGATGTAAACTGAACGCAATAAAAGCAGAATAAACTTTCTTTACAGAGTTCAGGTACTTGGTGCACTTGACATTTCGCGATTACCGAGTCCACCCTCGCAACATCAGCATCGTTCCCCTGCAACAAGTTGCAAACGAATCGATGAACGTTCGTGCAGGCTCACCTGCGCAAGCGTAGAGCAACTCTATGTTCCTACCTTCCCCAATGTTGAACTCCCTGTTCAGTTGTCTCCGAGACTTCAATGAGTGGTCATGACAACCATCGCGTCCACCGTTGCACCTACGGATCTGGACAGTCTGAGCGATTACAGTCTGCAATTGAACAAATGGCTGCTGATAACGATAGGCGCCTGGCCCTCCACGTCGTCCACTTCGAAAATCGAGAAGATCGTTTCGTTGATCTTGATAGCCATTTGTTACTGCACCATACTGACCACCGTAGTTCCTAGCATATTATACGTGATCCTCGCCGACGAAGATCTTCAGCAGAAGCTGATGGTCATGGGTCCCCTGAGCCACTGGTTCATAGGAGGAATCAATTACACGACGCTGCTTTTGCGCGGCAAAGAAATTCAGTGCTGCATAAAACGCGTGCGAACCGATTGGCGAACAGTCACCAGGTTGAAGGATCAGAAAATTATGCTAAGAAACGCGGAGATCGGTCGGTACGTGGTTGTATGCTGCACTGCGTTCATGCAGGGCGGCGTTCTGTGCTACTGCGTGATAACAGGATTCACCACGGAGGTCGTTCAAGTCGGGAACGAGACCAGAACCATACGTTTGCTGCCCTGTGCCGCTTACAAGAAGCTGATACCCGTGGATACCAGTCCCACGAATGAGATCATTTTATTCGTGCAATTTTTGGCTGGTTTCGTTGTCAACTCCACCACTGTTGGGGCTTTTAGCTTGGCCATAGTGTTCGCGGCTCACGCTTATGGCCAGCTGAACGTGCTGATGACGTGGATCACGGAGTTTGTGAATCAGTCGAGGGAACCCGATAAGAATGCGTATTTGAACAGCATCGGACCTGCCGTGGAGAAACATCTGAACGTTCTGACGTAAGTTGCGTATTGTGTTATGCAAGTACTTCAAGTTGTTGGTATTGTTGTTTTAATTGCAGTTTTATATCGCACATCGAGGATATGTTGACTGAGATGTGCTTCTTGGAATTATTTCAGTGCACGTTTGGTATATGTCTACTTGGATACTATGTTCTTCTGGTACGTTGAAAATGTGTGTAATACATAAATATTTTATGGGATGATTAAAAATTTGATCTACTATATTGCAAAGTGAGCATGTATGAGTGTATGGAGATATGTTCCTTTTCTATGTTCGTATATTATTACATTCTAGAGTATCTTCAGATTTTGTAGGGCCTAGAAATTTAAGTATCTTGATTGCTAGATGTTTAAGTAGTTGGATACTCAAATTACCAGATACCTAGAGTCCCAGGTTCTTCATAAGATATATTTCTCAATACTCTGAGTCACAGATTTTTCAATCATCAGACATGCACCCATATTTGTAGGTACCTGGAGCCCTAGATACCTAGACATCTAGATACTTAGACACCTAGACATCTGGACACCTGGACACCTCATTCCCAAGTACCTAGATGCACAAATACAGATGTAGATCTACAAATACCTAAATTCCTAAATATCATATCGTCAAAAAGATCCCCAAATACCTAGCTCCTGAAATTGATCCCCAGATACAGGTGTTCCTAGGTATGTAAATGTCTAGACACCTCGACATCCAGATTCCTAGACACCCAGATTTCGACATCTTTACGTTCCTATATCCCCAGAAATCTAATTCCCCAAATACCTATACCCTCGTATCTCTATATTCCTGTACTCCTATGTGTACACATATGATCCTATGTCCCTCTATCCTTATATCTTAATATCCCTAAACATATTACTTAATCCTTGCCTCCCTCCATAAACATATCCCTATGTCCCAATTACATCCTAAATTATATCTACATGTCCCCATCATGGTCACATCTACATCCACATCAATTATATCTACATTGTCTTTTGCAGTATTGGGCCATTCACGATCTCCAAAATATGGTAACTTGTTCCATCATACTATTTTCCATGTCTGCCAACATATTTGTAGTGTGCTTTATCGGTGAGAAATTATCGGAACAGGTAAGTGATCAAACTAAACGACTTGTATATCTAATTAATCAATCACTAACATTCTTTTGTGTCAGTGCACGAAAGTTGGCGAAGCGGTGTATATGACCGAATGGTATCATTTACCTGGCAAAGACATCCTCGACCTGATACTGATCATTTCACGATCTAGTGTGGTGACTAAAATCACTGCTGGAAAAATTGTCCATATGTCCCTTTATACGTTTACTACTGTACGTTCGTATGATCTTTGCTGTCACACAAGCCGGATAAATCGTGTTGGACTTATGGCACTTTTTAACATTGTAGGTAATGAAAACTGCGTTCGCGTATATTAATGTGCTGCGACAAACGACGTGACAGAAATATCGACGAGTCTGTGGCTGAACAAATAATCTGTAAATAAATTTATTGTATTCAAACACAGACATTAAATTACAGCATAGAAAGATGGTATCCTTGCTCATATTCTATGTGCACCGCTGTTGAACGTTAGATATTCATTAAATATAGAATGATTCATTAAATTTTCTATATTCGGCATATATCTTACGCATATACGTACATATAATGCATATATACGAATTATAAATGATTTTTACATGTTTCAAATTTCAAGTCCTTAGAATCCTCTGCACTCCAGAGGCGACTCTGGCGCCATTCGATTTAATACAATAATTAGAAATAAGCATTTTTAACTAATTCTATAATACATATGTGATGTATAAACATAGGTGTTTCCCTATGTTTACAATATTGGACAATAATGGAAATTATTAGTAGAGATAACCTCAAAAGAATTCATTTAATTTTTTAACTAGTAAGTTTTAAGGTTGGTGCAAACAGTAATACCTTCGAGTGCAAAAGGATTGTAGCATTAATGATTGAAACATGTTGCACATCTTAAATTAATTCGAATTATTGAACTATAAATCTGTAATGATTGAAACATGTCGCACATCTTAAATTAATTCAAATTATTGAACTATAAATCTGTAACACTATTTTGTAAGTGCTACAGATCCAATACAAAATAACAGAAGCGCTCAAGTTCTAATCTTAGTCAAATAATAAAATTATTATTAATAGCACATACCTTTCTGATACCATTGATTAAACCGCGTCAGAAATTGTTCATAATCTCTTCAAGCCTGAAGAAAAGTATCTACTTCTCTTCAAAGTATCAACCCTCCATCTTCATTTTATTAGTAGCCGGAAACAACGACGAAATGAAATTGAAATGAAAGAAATGACCCAAAGAAATTGATCGTAGCAAATACCTTTCAACTGCCAGCAATCTCGCGAACGAATAGCCACAACAGTTCACTGCAACAAGTTGCACAGTCTAGACGAATCGATCGACGAGCGTTGTTCCAAAAGAAATCTGCGCAAGCGTTGCCCAACATACGTCTACCTTTTCCAATGCTCGATTCAGTAGTTTCTGCAACTTCGATACGTGATCACGATGAGCGTAGAACCCTCGATCATACGAGCGGACCTCGACAGTCTCTGCGACTACAGTCTGCAACTGAACAAATGGTTGCTGATACCAATCGGCGCGTGGCCGTCGTCAGTGACCACCTCAAAAATCGAGAGGATCGTTTCGTTAATTTTGGTCGTCGTTTCTTACTGCTCCATCCTGACAACCGTGGTCCCTTGCATATTGTACGTGATCCTCGACGACGACCTTCTCACACAGAAGCTGATGATGGTCGGTCCTCTGAGTCACTGGTTCATAGGGGGAATCAACTACACCACGTTGCTCTTGCGCAAGAAAGAGATTCAATGCTGCGTGAAACACATGCAAACCGATTGGCGATCGGTGATGAAATCGAAGGACCAAGAAATTATGCTGAAGGACGCGGAATTCGGTCGCTACGTGGTCATTTTTTGCACCGCGTTCATGCAGGGTGGCGTTCTGTGCTACTGCGTGATCACGGGATTCACCACGGAAGTCATTCAAGTAGGAAACGAGACCAGGACTATACGTATGCTGCCGTGTGCGGCTTACAAGAAGCTGATACCCGTCGACACCAGCCCCACGAATGAGATCATTTTATTCGTGCAGTTTTTGGCTGGTTTTATAGTGAACTCTAGCACTGTTGGGGCTTTTAGCTTGGCTATAGTGTTCGCGGCTCACGCTTATGGCCAGCTGAACGTGCTCATCGCGTGGATCAGGGAGCTCGTGAACCAATCGAGAGATCGAGATCGAAATATTTATTTGAAGGAAATTGGTGTCGTCGTGGAGAACCATTTGAGAGCTCTGAGGTAATTTTGGCGTATTCGAATGCGAGATCCGGTAATTCAGGGATTTTATTGCAGTTTTATATCGTATATTGAGGACATGATGACGGAGATATGCTTTTTGGAATTGTTCAAGTGCACGTTCAATATATGTATGCTTGGATACTACGTCCTCATGGTATGCTGCAAATATTTTTGTTAAACGTGTATTTCTAATATTATAGTTAAGATAAATGTTTCACTTCAGTATTATTACTCGTACAGAATGTTAGTATTATTACTTGTACACAATTATTTGTATCATCGAAACAATATGACTTTTATGAAAATCAAAAGTTCTTCAGCTTCTAAAATGCAAGAACGATTCTGGTTCTTCAAGATAATTGAAATGGTGTTAGTTAATAATAACACCTTACCGAATGAATATCTGAGTGTCTTTTTTATTGTATCGTGACGAAAGTTATAAAAATTTATTTATTCTAGCACTGGGCGAATCGCGACTTTCAAAATATGACCATTTGTGTCGTCATACTGTGTTCCATGGCTTTCAACATTTTCATAGTGTGCTACATCGGTGAGAAACTATCCGAGCAGGCAAGTGATCGCATAAGTAATTAATGAAAATTATAATGAACTCACCTTGCGGATTCTTGACAGTGTAAAAAGGTCGGTGACTCAGTTTACATGACGAACTGGTATTATTTACCCGATAAACACATTCTGGATTTGCTACTGATCATTTCACGATCCAGTACGGTGATCAAAATCACAGCTGGGAAATTTGTTACTATGTCTCTTTATACGTTCGCAAGTGTACGTATAATTCGTATAAAAAATCATGCTGAGTTTCCATTTTTTATTTCAGTTTTCATTTTTCACTTCATCATTATAGGTGGTGAAAACTGCTTTCGCTTATTTAAACGTGTTACGACAAACTACATAACAGAAACGGGTTTAACTTATAATTAATCTGGAAACAAATTTTTAAACAATAAATTGTAAGCAATTAATAAGGTTGGTCACGGAGTTTCTCACCTTGTATGCTCACTTATATCCGTAAGTGTTGTTCGATGATCTAATTTAAGGTTTTATATCTTCGGAGTATGTGCGAAAGAACTGATTATGTGTTTGATTAACAATGATATTTGTAATATTTAATAATATATGCCATGGAAAAGTTAAAGTCATATTCTGTATTCGTCCACGTGTTCTCCGTGCTGCGGCGGCCATCTTGGTAACAGAATTTTTCCTAAAATGGTTAGCGAGTCTTTATTTGTAATTACGTATTTAGTGTAGCTATTATGGTTGTCAACTGTTGGTTGCATTATATGAAAGGAGATATATGCATCTTAAAAATTTAATAAGAAAGATATAGTTTGCACATTTGATATTTTAAATTAATTTCAGCTATTAAACTGCTAATTTAGTCGGGATATACAAATTTATAAAGGATAATAAATTAAATTAAATTAGGACAAAGTGCTTGATCTGACATAGAAGAGCAAAAGTAAAAATGCCAAGTAATTCAATCAGATAATTATACAAAAATAGCTGTTATTATTACTAACGTAATAAGTAGCAATATATAAACATAACAATGAGCCTATATATAACGAACTATTTATCTAATCTTCTAATCTTTAGATGTGCACGATCTAAACCATAAAATAGTTGCAAACAAAAAATTTCAAATACCTCAAATTGTCTTTTCACACAAATAAATTCTTGCACCAAACACAACAGAAACCAACGCAAAGTGAAAGCAACCTTGTAAAAGGCAAACGCACCTTCAAAAGAGATGCAGGTCTACAATTCCAACTTCTCAGTATCCCGCGAGCGTAAATATAGTTACGTTTCGAATTATACTAAGTTGCACGGAGCAATCGATCGATGAACGAAATTTGCGCAAGCGTTGAGCGACCCTGCATCTTCGTCCATACAAAAACCACGATTCAGTACATTGTTGAACGTCGAGCAACATGGTGCACGGTAAACCCATCGCGGAGCAAACGGATCCCGAGATTCTGAGCGATTACAGCCTCCAGTTGAACAGATGGTTGCTGAAATCCATAGGCGCCTGGCCTAAATCATCCTCCAGCACCAAAATGGAGTTAACAGTTTCGCTAATTTTGACCGTGATTGGTTACACCACGATTTTGATCACCGTAGTTCCTGGCATTCTGCAGCTGATCTTAGGGGACATCGACTTGCATACAAAGGTGATACTGGTGGGTCCGATGTCCCACTGGTGTTTGGGCGGTATCGGATACACCATGTTGCTGATGCACGACCAGGAGATAAAATGGTGCGTGGAACGAGTGAAGAGTGATTGGCGAGCTATAATGAATCCGGAGTTGCAACAGAAGATGATCAAAGACGCGAAACTCGGTCGCTACGTGGTGACCTTGTGCGCGATTCTCATGCAAGGTGCAGTTTTGGGCTTCGGTGTCGAGAAAGCATTGTCCACGCAGGTCATCACCGTCGGGAACGAAACTAAGGTCGTACACATGCTACCATGTGCCACGTACAGGAAGCTGCTGCCGGTTGACACCAGTCCCACTTTTGAAATCGTTCTTGTCGCGCAATTTATCTCCGGATTTTTCGTGAACTGTACTTTCGCCGGTGCTTTCAGCTTGGCTAGCGCGTTCACCTTGCACGCTTACAGTCAGCTGAACATACTCTCCATGTGGATCACGGAAGCTGTGGATCAATCCAGAGAGAAGATGGCGAATTTGAACGACGTTGGTGCTATCGTTAGAAAACATTTGGCAATTTTGAAGTAAGTTTTAAGTCGTTTGTTTAACTGTTTCGGAGAATTTTTGTTAAATTAATACCTTGATTACAGCTTTATATCGCGTATCGAGGCTATACTGAACGAGATATGCTTCATGGAATTGTTCAAGTGCACCTTTAGTATATGCCTGCTTGGATACAATATTATTTTGGTACGCTGAAAATTGTGAGAAGCGTATAGTTTGACAATCATGCACTCATTTTTAATTAATGGTAGTTTTAAAATAATGTGTTCTCAGTGTAATCTAAGGAATTACGTCTGCGACTCATACTCTTTGTATAACGTTGATATTAAAGACGCAATTAAATGCAAATCAGATTTTCATACTTTTCGAATCATTTTATCATACAGATTTCCGTATTAGGTGGTCGCACATGAAGTTTCGGTTTAAAATAGTACTTCATTTGAACATGAAGTTAAATTGTTTTAATTTGAAACAGAAGTTGCGGTACATCAATTTTAAAATTAACCTCTTCGCTGGCTTTTGGATCAGCCAATTCTTTTTTGTATTTATTTATTTTTTATTTTCGTGTTTATTTTTTTGTACCTTGTATAGACTGCTCTTCGTGACAAAGATACGATTTTCCTTTCGAATAAAAATATGTAAAAACATTTGAAGGTATTCATCACTAGTCCCTCACTAGTCCAATTTCAAGTTGATTCTTCGTGAAAGAAGTTAAAGTTTGGTAAAAATATTATGTAGCTTAATATTAATGTTTTCGTTAAAGATGCCTAATTTATTATCTAAATATTTATTTATACATCTAAATATATTAGCAATCGACAAATTAGAGTGAAAGTTTGGTAAATAAGCGACTCCATTTGCTGCAACCTAGTAGTCAAGATGGCGGAGCACAAACGACTCCATCAACGCGTACAAATCATTAAAATTTCGAAAATTCCTATTTGTTTCTAGGAATGGACCAATCGGAATTATTCAAGTATGTTTAGTTATATCTGTGTTTCTATTTCCATGTTGTTCAACATTTTTCTCCTGTGTTTCATCGGTGAAACGATAACGGAACAGGCAAGTGAACGAAATCAGTGGGAATTGGCATACGATCGATCATAATCATAAAAAATTTTTCGAAACTCTTAACAGTGCAATAAAATTGGCGAGGCGGTCTATATGTCGAAATGGTACTATTTAGCCGACAAAGATATACTCGATCTAATGATGATCATTTCGAGATCCTGCCTGGAGACTAAAATCACTGCTGGGAAAATAGTTCACATGTCCTTCTATACGTTTGCTTCTGTACGTTTATCTAATCTTTATAGATTATAATTAGTCTATGATAATTTTTAACGTTCTAGGTGATCAAATCCAGCTTTGCTTACATGAATATATTGCTGCAAACGACATGACGCACACTGTATTACGAATTTGTAATTATGAGTAAAATATAGACACAAAGTTATAAGCAATCTTATCGATTATCTTATTTATTTTTTATGTAGTGTTTCATAAATGTTATAAAATTTCAGACAATTACGTTTTAATCATTTCGATCTGTAATTATCAGATAACTCGAGGTAAATTAAATCAGTTCATCAATACAGATAAATAATTTTAATTCACGAAATCTCACAAACTTCAAGCTTCACTTAATACTTACTTAAAGTTCAATACTTTGTATGTTCTGTTTGTTGCTATTTCTTCAAAGTTTCAACAAAATATTTTTTTTGTTTGCACATCTCGAATCACCAACTAAATTTTAAAGGACTGATTTTAGTTGTATTATAATTTATAATTAAATGAATGTATAACGAGTTATTACTAGACGTTCATACACCTAATATGTTTGCAATATACATGTAATATCCTCCTATGAATTATGTTCATACATGTGACATGTCTGCAATATGTAAATATATCGTGTATTTGCAGTATCCACCTATGGATTTAATAATTTATATTTATACAGACTTTGAAATGCATAAACATCTGTAAATTAGTAATTATCACTTAACAAGCTTAATAGTGAATATAATTATTCACTTAACAAGTTTACTGTCTAGATCGAAGCTATAATAAATTTTATCCACTACACGGCAACACTGAATCTATATAAAGTAAATCTAAAGTACAAAGATTCATATAGTGAACGTAGAAAATATGAAAAAGTTTCACTCATCAAAGCAGACAAAATGGAAAAGACATCGCAAGCGTTTCACGGAGCGCGCGTACATCGTCAATCGAGACAAATCGATCAAAGCACGTTTTCATCAAAGGATACGTTGTATTATACGCAGGCGTCGCACACCCCCGTACCTCCCTATTTCGATATAAAATCCTCATTCAGCAGTTCGTTGCTCGAGTGGTCACAATGGCCAGTGAACCCACTGCCATTGAGGCGGACCTCGACAATTTGAGCAACTACATTCTGCAGTACAACGAATGGTTGTTGAAACCAATCGGTGCATGGCCTAAATCGTCCGCCGCCACAACGATGGAGAAGATCGCTTCGTTAATTTTAATTTCTGTCTGTCAGTGCTGCATATTGATCACCGTGTTACCTTGTATATTGTACATCATCTTAGACGACGACGACATCGCGGAGAAGTTGATGGTCGTGGGTCCATTGTCTCACTGGTTCGTCGGAGGGTGCAATTACACCACGTTGTTACTGCACAGCAAAGAGATACGATTTTGTGCGCAACAGATGAAAAGCGATTGGTTAACAGTCACCAGGTTGAAGGACCTGCAAATTATGCTGAGGTACTCGAAATTGGGACGCTACGTGGTGGTATTTTGCGCGGCTTTCATGCAAGGCGGTGTTCTGTGCTTTTGTGCGCTGAGAGCGTTCACCGTCGAGACTGTTCAAATTGGAAACGACACCAAAAACGTGCACCTGGTCCCGTGTACACCTTCTAAGAAGTTCATATCGTTCGATACCAGCCCCACCAATGAGATATTCATCGCCCTGCAATTTTTGTCCGGTTTCATCGTCAACTCTACGGCCGCTGGAGCTTTTAGCTTCGCTGCTGTGTCCGCGGCTCACGCTTATGGCCAGCTGAGTGTTCTGACGGATTGGATCAAAGAGCTTCTGAATCGCTCGGGGAAATTTGATAGGAAAATTGATTCGAACAAAATTGGTATTATCGTGAATAATCATCTGAGGATTTTGACGTAAGTTATGTCGATTATGACTTTATTCTTTTGTCAAAGGTTTGTTGATTTCAAGCGTTGGTTGCAGCTTTATATCGAATATCGAGGATATTATGAATAAGATATGTTTGATGGAGCTGTTCAAGTGTACGGTCTGTATATGCACCCTCGAATATCACATTCTAATGGTACGCTAAAAATAATGTACACATTTAAAATGCATAAAACGTACAATTTTACTGAATGATAGTTCGTGTATTTATAATTCACTTTAACTACGTGCAATTTTAATTTTTGTAATTAATATATCTTACAAATTACTGTATCATATAATTAATATATCTTACTAAAATTATACCAATTTTTATAGAATATACAAATTTTTACGGACTTGAGTGATTTATAATCTTGATATAATCCCTTCAAGGATACAAATTTTGTGTACTCTTAAATACATCAATTCTTTACACTATTTTTTATACTATAAATTCTAGTATAATTTATTTATACAACTACATATTAAAAACGAATAAGGAATAACATTAAAAAACTCTTTTTAACCTTGAAGAGATTAACTTAATTGATTAAATGAACAAATAATTACAGTTTTATCTGTACCACTTTAACAAATAAATGGCACAGATAAAATTGTACTTATTTCATTTATTCAATTACAGACGAAACTGTACCACTTTCAGTTTTGTACATTTCCATATATCACTATAATTTAAGGAATTATTTTTGTAGGAGTGGGCCAATCACGATTATCAAAGTGTAACAAGTTTTGTACTCGTACTTTGCTCCATGTCCTTCAACATGTTCATAGTGTGCTACATCGGTGAGAAACTATCGGAACAAGTAAGTGAAATGATCTAATAAACTATAACGAACGTGTATCTGAATTTTGTGATGGTCTTGAATTTTTGACAGTGCAAAAGTATTGGTGAGACAGTGTACATGACGAACTGGTACTATTTACCCAATAAAGACATCCTCGATCTGATAATGATCATTTCAAGATCCCACGTGATGAGTAAAATCACCGCTGGAAAAGTAGTTCCCATGTCATTCGATACTTTCGCCAGCGTACGTTTGTATTTTTGTATCTACACAAAATCAATAACAAAACTCACGTATCATAATTTTAGATGATGAAAACCGCTTTCGCGTATCTGAACATATTACGCCAGACAGTATGACACAAATGCTCCGACGGTAAGTCTGTACATAGATGTAGCAGGTACAAAATATATTGAATTATTAACAATTTCGAACATGTGTCATCATATTCATTGTGGTTATTGTATATTATACAAAGTATTGTGAATTCTCTTTATTCTACACTTTTACAGCCATGTTATTGTAATTTAAGTTTCTTTTTATACGCAAGACCAGTGATATTTTAACACTGAACCTACCTCCAAACTTACTTTGAAATTAAAATCGAAATTGAGAAATAAATGAACAAATGATAAAACAAATTATTTTGCACATTAATTCATCTTCATGAAGATAAAAAATTCTGAAGAAATCGCCGTAATAAATTTTCTAACTGAAACTAAAGAACTTGTAAAACGGTCATTTGACCTCTTTGGTAGGTTTAGTGTTAAATCTCATGCTCACTGTGAAATCAACTTACAAATTGTAATTGACACAAACAATAAAGTAATCAAAATTCTCTGAATTGTTTAACATCAAAGTCACAAATATGAATTCGATAAAATAATGTGCAAGAAATAAGCAAATGCGCACGACACTCGGTTCACAACTAATAAACATAGTTGAATATACCGATGCAACAAGTTGTCCGTACGAATCGATCGACAACGATCGCAAAAAACCTGCGCAGGCGTCGTAAGCTCTGTTCTCGCAACTTTCCGTTCGAAGATTCAGTTGTTTCTTCATCCTCGAGGAGCGACCATGAGAACGAACAAACCTACGCAGACAGATCTCGACGTTCTGAGCGATTACAGTCTCCAATTGAACAGATGGATGCTGAAACCGATAGGCACCTGGCCTAACTCCGGTACAAAGCTAGATAGGATAATTTCGCTAGTTTCGATCGTAAGTTGTTACTTCTTCATTTTGATCACCCTAATCCCTTGCATACTGCACGTGGTCCTCGAAGACGACGATATGCAAACGAAGCTATCGTTGATGGGTCCCATGAGCTACTGGCTCTTCGGAGGAGTCGGTTACACCGCGTTGTTGGTTCACAACGAAGAAATAAGATGGTGCGTGGAACAGGTGAAAAGCGATTGGCGAGCCGTCACAGGGCCGAAGATGCAACAAACGATGCTGAAGGACGCGAAATTCGCTCGCAACGTGATCACCTTTTGCTTGATCTTCATGCAAGGCGTCGTCTTGTGTTTTAACGTGTCGCAAGCGTCCACCATGCAGGTCATCCAAGTCGAAAACGAGAGTAGAACCGTACACGTGCTACCGTGTGCCGTTTACAAGAAGCTCATACCGGTCGACAGCAGCCCCACCAACGAGATTTTTGTTGTCGTGCAGCTAGTGTCCGGTGTCATCGTCACTAGCACTATCGTTGGTGCTTTCTGCTTGACTACTGGCTTTACGGTTCACGTTTGTGGTCAGTTAAACTTACTAATGGAGCACATCGCAGAGGATGTTGATCGATCGAGCTTGAACAAGTGTAGAAGCTTGAACGATATTGGCGCTATCACTAGGAAGCACCTCACAATTCTAAGGTAACTGGTTTTTTTGCACAGTCTTTCAGGGCTGTTAATTCTGATTTGATTACAGTTTCATATCACGTATTGAGATTATTATGAGCGAGATATGTTTCATGCAATTCTTCCAATGTATATTCAGCATAGCCATGCTGGGATACTATATTCTTATGGTACGCTGAACGCTGTGAAAGTGTGTACATATGCATATTGTATTTTACGTATGTTGTTTTCTATATACTGTATAGCTGTGTAGTAATGTTCAACCCCTTGTCCTACAATTTATGTCAAAACTGTACATAGCTATAATGTTCAAACAAACTTACATATGCATATTGTATTTTATAAATGTTGTTTTCTACATACTGTATAGCTATGTAGTAGTGTTTAACCCTTTGCCCTATAATGTCAAAACTGTTCATAGCTGTAATATTAAAACAAAGAAAATTAAAATCATTAAACTCACTTGGCTACTGAAATTATAGTTAAACTTCAAGTTGAAGAGAATTAAAAATTTGAATCAGGTTTGTTATATTTGAACTGTAACGTAGTCACGAGTCTGACTCCATGTGTGCAAGGGGTGGAAACGTGTCTTTGCTAATTATTTATGCAGAGAAATACGAGTTTGCAAACATTTTATGGAACATTGATAAATACAAAGGTTATTTAAATCTCAAGTATATAATTCATCTGGATTTTTAAATAACTTCGAAATATAACATTTACCTAAGCAAGCTATTTATATTTTCTATTAATATAAAATGAATACTTGTCAATTATGACGACCTATAAATTCCAGCGAATCAGTGTGAAATTGTAAATATTTAATAAATTGCTATTTCTTACAGGAATGGGCCAATCAGGATTTTCAAAATATCGCCAATTATATTCTCATACTTGGTTCTGTAACTTTCAATATTTTTCTGCTGTGTTTCATAGGTGAAGTGATAACAGAACAGGTAACTAAAATTGTAATCGGATTATATTTAATTAAGCGTGATAGTAATATCTTTCTGGCAGTGCAATAGAGTAGCTGAGGCAGTGTACATGTCGAATTGGTACAACTTACCCCCAAAAGACGTTCTCGATCTAATGCTGATCATCATAAGGTCCAGTATAGAGACTAGACTCACTGCTGGGAAAATGGTTCACATGTCGTTCGACACTTTCGCTGGTGTACGTTTCTTTAACTTCAGATTAGAACTTTTAGATTAAACTTCAGAACTTTTAGATTAAATGTTTTTCAAAATTGCAGGTGATCAAGACTGGATTCGCGTATTTAAATGTGCTACGACAAACAATATAGTACGAATATTTTGACGATAGTTTTGTAGATAAATAACTGCTCTGTAAATAAATTTAGGTGACGTAAAACGTAGGTGCTAACAATCAACTTTAAATGCAATTATTTCATACCGTCTACATGTCATAATTTTGTTTTGAAAAACAAAAAATTGCAATTATAACAAAATGATAGCAAAATTTTAAGTCAAACAGTTCTATTATTAAATACGTATATATAAGAACATTTTAAGAAACGATTATTCATTGAAGTAATGGATAAGATACGTCTTAAATGATTTAAAATTTTGTTCATTGATAAATAAATCGATTTGCCATTTTTAACAGAACAAAAACAATTCAACGAGACAATCGAAAATGTCCCTTGAAACTTGCTAGCCTAAACGCTTCTGCAACAAGTTGTGCAGTGCAGCCGAATCGATCGTCGGAGAACAGATACAAAAAACCTGCGCAAGCGTTCTCAGCTCTGTTCTCCAAGCATTCTTACTATAATGTTGAACCAGACATTTCCTCGACTTCGAAGGATGACCATGAAGACCGGCAAACCCATCGTCGTCCACACAGATCTCGACGTCCTGGGCGACTACAGCCTCCAGTTAAACAGATGGATGCTGAAGGCGATCGGTGCCTGGCCAAAATCGCACTTCGCCACGAAATTCGAAAAGATCGTTTCGATACTTTTGATCATAACCTGTTACTTCTTCGTGTTGATCACCGTACTTCCTTGCATACTGCACCTGATCTTCGAAGACGACGATCTTCGTACGAAGGTGATAATTCTGGGTCCCCTGAGCCACTGGTTCTTCGGGGGTCTCGGTTACACCACGTTGCTCATTCACGACAAGGAAATAAAATGGTGCGTGGATCAGGTGAAGAGTGATTGGAGAAACGCGACCAAACCGGAAGTGCAACAACTGATGCTAAAGGACGCGAAGTTCGGTCGCTACGTGGTGGCCTTTTGCGCGACCCTCACAGAATTTTCGACCGCGTGCTTCACCGTGGTGAGGGCTTTGACCACAGAGATCATTGTGGTCGGAAACGAAACCAGGATCATGCGCATGTTGCCGTGTGTGGCCTACAGGGAACTGGTACCAGTTGACACCAGTCCCACATATGAACTCATGCTTATCGCGCAGTTCATTTCTGGTCTCGTCGTAAGCTGTGCTTTTGTTGGTGCTTTCAGCTTGGCTACTGTGTTCACGATTCATGCTCATAGTCAGTTGAACGTGCTCATGATGTCGATCACGGAGCTTGTTGATCAGTCCAGAGAGAAGAGCTTTGAGTTAAATATCGGTGCTGTCGTCAGCAAACACCTGTCAATTTTCAGGTAAGATT
This sequence comes from Megachile willughbiella, assembly GCA_945859595.2. NCBI lineage: Eukaryota > Metazoa > Arthropoda > Insecta > Hymenoptera > Megachilidae > Megachile > Megachile willughbiella. The sequence continues at coordinate 9,414,347 of OX243803.1, read as the reverse complement.
CACATCTACTTTTCAATCATGGTTTGAACAGGAAATCTTCACGAAAGTAATTTAATTTTACTTTTTACTCCCACGAAGTTTACACGGACGTTTACTTGTAAATTGTCTTTAACGTTCACGTATATTTTTTAAATGAAATAGACACCTATCTTGCTATTTTTATTAAACGGTGGTTCAACTATAATTCTTTTAAATTTGATTTAGACTAAGTTTGAACGAGGGTTGAAATGTTATTGAAAACCTGGCATTATCTGCAATATATCTTTTATTAACAAGCATGTTATTTGCAGTTTCATATCGCGTATAGAGGCTATAATGAACGAGATATGCTTCATGGAATTATTCAAGTGCACATTTAGTATATGCCTCCTCGGATATTACATACTTATGGTATGCTAAAAATTGTGAGAGTATTTCGAAAGTGTGTGCTGCATTTCACTATTAATTTATACGTTTTGAATATCGTCTTTCAATAAACGTGTTCTCTTTAACCGGAGAAGTTGTAGGTGTATCATTATTAAACACGTTATTAAATTTAGAAATTTTTCACACGTTTCATTTCATTGGTTCAATCTAGATTTTGGAAGACCGAAAATTGCACTAAATTCGAGTGTTTGACAGTGAAAAAATTATTGAGATATTAATTTAGAAAATTATTGTTCTAGGAATGGGCTGAACAAGATTTTCGAACTATGACTGGTTATATCTCTGTATTTAGTTCAATGACCTTCAATATTTTCATGTTATGTTTTATCGGTGAAACTATAACGGAACAGGCAAGTGAAGTACAATGACAATTTTCACGAATCTATATATAATTAATCGTGATCGTAATAAACAGTGCAATAAAGTCGGTGAAGCTGTCTACATGTCAAATTGGTATTATTTACGCGAGAAAGAGGTTCTTGATCTAATGTTGATCATTTCGAGATCGTGTGTGGAGACTAAAATCACTGCTGGAAAAGTAGTTCACATGTCGTTTTATACTTTTACTGGTGTACGTTTCCCTAATTTCTGTAGCGCACAAAATAAAAGGGTTCGTTTTAAATGATCCTTAACATTCTAGGTAATGAAATCTGCATTCGCTTATTTAAACATATTGCTACAAACGATATGACACGAGTGGTACTACTTTAAATTTGTAGTTAAATGATTCATTGAATGAGATGAAAGGGCCAAAATCTAGTTATTAAATAATTATGAACAATCTAAAATTGGTCTCTTTCTTATTCCTACTCATGTGCACTTATTCATTATTAGCATACTTGCAAAATTTTAGGTGAACCTTTAGACAAATAAAATTGGGCAAGCATAATATTCACCGTAAAAGTTAAATGAGGGTTATGTTTTATATTCTAAAAACAAACTTTTTAAATTGTTGCAGTATGTCGGTAATATTATGTATTAAACTGAGTATTAATATATTCAAATTGATTTATTTGAATTCCGTGAAACATATTTTGAACTGCCAATTAATTTAACATGTTGAAAAGGTATACAAAATAAACGCTCTAGCTAACAGATATTATGCTTTGATGATCTCTGTTATATTAGGTTGATAGCAAAACATAACCTAACACATAACTTGGCAAGATGGTGATTTTTCTAAAAAAGTGAGTGAACACAATTCAATTATATTCTTAAGCTATAAACCACTTTATCCTGTAAGCGTTGTTTTAATTTAAAAAAACTCAACTCAATGTTTCATGTTACGTATATACCCTAACCATATTCTTAAAGCACCAAAAGTTGTGCACCACCATCGAACATAATCACAAAAATTACATAACTGATACAAATAATGCGTATATTACTTCAAGCATAGTAATATACGTTGCAAACCCTTATGACACACAGTTGATCAAAGTTCTACCGTATTATGGAAATGTAGCTGAAAATAATAGCCAAAGAAGCTTTAGGACGGACAAATACGCTCCGTCTTACAACCTATAATCATTAACCCACCGTCATACACGCGATTGATAATCAGTATTTACTTCTGCTACAAGTTGCACAGTTCAGACATATTGATCGACACGTGTTAAACATCTGTGCAAATGTTATTTACCTACACAGATCAAAGTGTTTGGTTTCATGACACTATAGCATCAATTACATGATTTCGTGAAACACAGTAGTATCAATTACACCAAATATGTTGTACAAATATGTAGCCACGCGGCGAGATACGCCATTGCATGCAAATCCCAAATGACTGGTGAGCAATGTTTCAGCCTCAAATCGCTCCATTTGTCATTTTTAACAAAATAATAAACAACAATGAAACGTCATTGCTAAATGCTGTACTTACGCTTAAATTAAAATCTCTTCAGTATAACACCTAAAACTGCACTGAAACGGTCTATAAAATGTCGCATATACTTCTGTGATTCTGTGTAACTCAACGAGCAGAAACTAGTTGCAAACGCCACTGCAACAAGTTGCCCAGCCGAATCGATCGTGTAGATACAAAAAACCTGCGCAAGCGTTCCAAGTTCAGTTCTCCAAGCATTCGCGCAATAAAGTTGTCCATACAGTTCCATCTTCGACACCGAAGAGCGACCATGAAGACCGGCAAACCCGTCGTGGTACACACAGATCTCGACGTCCTGGGCGACTACAGCCTCCAGTTAAACAGATGGATGCTGAAGTCGATAGGTGTCTGGCCTAAATCGCACTTCACCACAAAAGTAGAGAAAATCGTTTCGCTACTTTTGATCATAACCTGTTACTTCTTCGTGTTGATCACCGTACTTCCTTGCATGCTGCATTTGATCTTCGAAGACGACGATCTTCGTACGAAAGTGATAATTCTGGGCCCCATGAGTCACTTTTTCTTCGGGGGTCTCGGGTACACCACGTTGCTCATTCACGACAAGGAAATAAAATGGTGCGTGGATCAGGTGAAGAGTGATTGGCAAAACGCGACCAGACCGGAAGTGCAACAACTGATGCTGAAGGACGCGAAGTTCGGTCGCTACGTGGTGGCCTTTTGCGCGACCCTCATGCAAATTGCTGTTGCGTGGTACAGCACGGGGAGAGCTTTGTCCACCGAGATCATTGTGGTCGGAAACGAAACCAGGATCATGCACATGTTACCGTGTACGGCCTACAGGAAACTGATACCAGTTGACACGAGTCCCACATATGAACTCATGCTTACCGCACAGTACATTTCTGGGGTCGTCGTAAACAATGCGTTTGCTGGCGCTTTTAGCTTAGCTACGGTGTTCACCATTCATGTTCATAGTCAGTTGAATGTGCTCATGATGTCGATTACGGAGCTTGTGGATCAGTCTAGAGGGCAGAAGAGTTTCAGGTTGAATGATATTGATGGTGTCGTGAAAAAACATCTCACAATTTACAGGTAATATTTCGTTCTGGAGGACCGGTCTTTCGATCGTGGTTGAAACAAATATTTGAAACTTGATTATTGTCACATAATTTATTCGTCGTTTGTTTTGTTACCTTTCTATTTTTTAGTCAGGCTACAAGGAATTTGTGAAATTATAATTAAATTGTAAAATTAAGTTTGGCGAGATTTTTTAAGACGAAACTAGTAGAATAAACTATTATCACGACTTCGGTACATTTACTAAACGATGGCAGAACATTTCTTAATTTTAAATCTTAAGCTTAAAATGTGTAAATTTGAGTTTAAACTTTGATCTAAATTATAATAGACTTAAGCTATTATTGAAAGACCGCTCCAGTGCTATATTACAGAACTTTTGTCAACAAGTTTATTAATTGCAGTTTTATATCGCGTATAGAGGCTATAATGAACGAGATATGCTTCATGGAATTATTCAAGTGTACATTTAGCGTATGCCTCCTGGGATATTACATACTTATGGTATGCTCAAATTTCGGGAAATTTCCATTCTGTATTTTTTCAATTATTTCTAAATGCAACGAGTTCTAAGAGACCGAAAACGTGTACGAAACACAATTGTAGAGAATAAAATTATCCACGTAGAATTCATGGATAAAATTTTTGCCCTGCTTTTCTAGGAATGGGCTCAACAGGATTTTCGAACAATGACCACATATATTTCTGTACTCAGTTCAATGACCTTCAATATTTTTATGTTATGTTTTATCGGTGAAACTATAACGGAACAGGCAAGTGAAGTACAATGACAATTTTCACGAATCTATATATAATTAATCGTGATCGTAATAAACAGTGCAATAAAGTCGGTGAAGCTGTCTACATGTCAAATTGGTATTATTTACGCGAGAAAGAGGTTCTTGATCTAATGTTGATCATTTCGAGATCGTGTGTGGAGACTAAAATCACTGCTGGAAAAGTAGTTCACATGTCGTTTTATACTTTTACTGGTGTACGTTTCCCTAATTTCTGTAGCGCACAAAATAAAAGGGTTCGTTTTAAATGATCCTTAACATTCTAGGTTATGAAATCTGCATTCGCTTATTTAAACATATTGCTACAAACGATATGACACAAGAGGTACTACGTTAAATTAGTAGTAAAATGATTTATTGAATGAGTTGAAAGGGCCAATATCTAGTTATTAAATAATTATGAACAATCTAAAATTGGTCTCGTTCTTATTTCCACTCATGTGCACTTATTCATTATTAGCATACTTGCAAAATTTTAGGTGAACCTTTAGACAGATAAAATTAGACAAGTGTAATATTCACCGTAAAAGTTAAATGAGGGTTATGTTTTATATTCTAAAACCAAATTTTTTAACTTGTTGCAGTATGTCGGTAATACTATGTATTAAACTGAGTATTAACATATTCAAATTGATTTATTTGAATTCCATAAAACGTATTTTGCACTGTCATTTAATTTAACCTGTTAAAAGGTATAAAAAATAAATGCTCTATCTAACAGATATACTTTGATGATCCCTGTTATAGGTAGTAGGTTGATAATAAACATAACCTAACACATAACTTTGCAAGATGATTTTTTTAAAAACGTGTAAACACAAATTTTTCCAATTGTACTCTTAAGCTATGTAGCACTTTATCCTTGTTTTAATTAAAAACAAAACCAACTAAATGATTCATGTCACGTATAAACCATATTCTTAACCTAACCATATTCTTAAAGCACCAATAGTCGTGTACCACCATCGAACATAATCACAAATAATTACATAACTGATACAAATAATGCGTATATTACTTCAAGCATAGTAATATACGTCGCAAACCCTTCTGACACACAGTTGATCAAAGTTCTACCGTATTATGGAAATGTAGCTGAAAATAATAGCCGATGAAGCTTTAGGACAGACAAATACCCTCTGTCCTACAACCTGTTATCATTAACTCACCGTCATACACGCGACTGATAACCAGTATTTACCTCTGCTACAAGTTGCACAGTTCAGACATATTGATCGACATGTGTTAAACATCTGTGCAAATGTTATTTACCTACACAGATCAAGGTGTTTGGTTTCATGACACTATAACATCAATTACATGATTTCATGAAACACAGTAGTATCAATTACATGTTTTCATGAAACACAGTAGTATCAATTACATAGTTTCATGACACACTGTAGTATCAATTACATGTTTTTATGAAACACAGTAGTATCAATTACATGGTTTCATGACACAGTAGTATCGATTACATGGTTTCATGACACACTGTAGTATCAATTACATGTTTTTATGAAACACAGTAGTATCAATTACATGGTTTCATGACACAGTAGTATCAATTACATGGTTTCATGACACACTGTAGTATCAATGACACCAAATATGTTGTACAAATATGTAGCCACGCGGCGAGATACGCCATTGCATGCAAATCCCAAATGACTGGCGAACAATGTTTTAGCGTCAAATCGCTCCATCTGTCATTTTTAACAAAATAATAAACAGGTCACTAGTAAAATGTCATCAATAAATGCTATACTTACGCTTGAATTAAAATTTCTTCAGTACAAAAACTAAAAGCACAATTAAACAATCTATAAAATGTGCAATACAGTTCTGTGTAACTCGACGAGCGGAAACTAGTTGCAAATGCCACTGCAACAAGTTGCACAGCCGAATCGATCGTGTGGATACAAAAAATCTGCGCAAGCGTTGACAGTTTAGTTCTCTAAGCATTCGCGCAACAAAGTTGTCCATTCAGTTCCATCTTCGACACCGAAGAGCGACCATGAAGACCGCCAAACCTGTCGTGGTACACACAGATCTCGACATCCTGGGCGACTACAGCCTCCAGTTAAACAGATGGATGCTGAAGGCGATCGGGGCTTGGCCAAAATCGCACTTCGCCACGAAATTCGAAAAAATCGTTTCGATACTTTTGATCATAACCTGTTACTTCTTCGTGTTGATCACCGTACTTCCTTGCATATTGCACCTGATCTTCGAAGACGACGATCTTCGTACAAAGGTGATAATTCTGGGTCCCCTGAGCCACTGGTTCTTGGGGGGTCTCGGTTACACCATGTTGCTCATTCATGACAAGGAAATAAAATGGTGCGTGGATCAGGTGAAAAGAGATTGGAGAAACGCGACCAGACCGGAAGTGCAACAACTGATGCTGAAGCATGCGAAGTTCGGTCGCTACGTGGTGGCCTTTTGCGCGACCCTCCTGCAAATTGCTATTGCGTGGTACAACACTGTGAGAGCTTTGTCCACCGAGATCATTGTGGTCGGAAACGAAACCAGGATCATGCACATGTTGCCGTGTACGGCCTACAGGAAACTGATACCAGTTGACACGAGTCCCACATATGAACTCATACTCACCGCACAGTACATTTCTGGGGTCGTTGTAAACAATGCGTTTACTGGCGCCTTTAGCTTAGCTACGGTGTTCACCATTCATGTTCATAGTCAGTTGAACGTGCTCATAATGTCGATCACGGAGCTTGTTGATCAGTCCAGAGAGAAAAGCTTTGAGTTAAATATCGGTGCTGTCGTCAACAAACACCTGTCAATTTTCAGGTAAGATTCACATCTACTTTTCAATCATGGTTTGAACAAGAAATCTTCACGAAAGTAATTTAATTTTACTTTTTACTCCCACGAAGTTTACACAGACGTTAACTTGTAAATTGACTTTAACGTTCACGTTTTTTTTTTTAATGAAATAGACACCTATCTTGCTATTTTTATTAAACGGTGGTTTAACCATAATTTTTTTAAATTTGATTTAGTCTAAGTTTGAACGAGGGTTGAAATGTTATTGAAAAGCCGGCATTATCTGCAATATATCTTTTATTAACAAGCATGTTATTTGCAGTTTCATATCGCGTATAGAGGCTATAATGAACGAGATATGCTTCATGGAATTATTCAAGTGTACATTTAGCGTATGCCTCCTGGGATATTACATACTTATGGTATGCTCAAATTTCGGGAAATTTCCATTCTGTATTTTTTCAATTGTTTCTAAATGCAACGAGTCCTATGTGACCGAAAACGCGCATGAAACACAATTATAGAGATAAAATTTTATGGATAAAATTTTTGTCCTGTTTTTCTAGGAATGGGCTCAACACGATTTTCGAACAATGACCACATATATTTCTGTACTCAGTTCAATGACCTTCAATATTTTTATGTTATGTTTTATCGGTGAAACTATAACGGAACAGGCAAGTGAAGTACAATGACAATTTTCACGAATCTATATATAATTAATCGTGATCGTAATAAACAGTGCAATAAAGTTGGTGAAGCTGTCTACATGTCAAATTGGTATTATTTACGCGAGAAAGAGATTCTTGATCTAATGTTGATCATTTCGAGATCGTGTATGGAGACTAAAATCACTGCTGGAAAAATAGTTCACATGTCGTTTTATACTTTTACTGCTGTACGTTTCCCTAATTTCTGTAACGCACAAAATAAAAGGGTTCGTTTTAAATGATCCTTAACATTCTAGGTTATGAAATCTGCATTCGCTTATTTAAACATATTGCTACAAACGATATGACACACAAGTTGCGTTGAATTTGCAGTAAAATAATGGTTGACTAAATAAAAGTGGCAAAATCTATTTATTAAATAATTATAAATAATATAACAGTCTTGTGCTTAGCCTTATTCACATATTGTTTGCATACACTTCGTTGCTGTTAGTATACTTACAAAATTTTTGATAAATAAAAGAAAATAGTATTGCCATAATACTCACCGTGGTAATTAAGTAAGAGTTCTGTAACAGGCAACCTTTTAACTTCTTGAAGTATGGCTGTAAGAAAAATATACATTTTAAGCTAATTATTAAGATGTTTGCAATTGATTCATTTGAATCCATAAAATACGAATAAAGCTACACTTTAACAAATGTTACACAGCTTTTGAGAGTTTCCACTAAAAATATTAGCTTGAGAGTAAACATAACCTAACACATAACTTTGCAAAATGGTGAAAAAATTAAAAATGTAAACCCAAAGTCGACTATATTCTTAAACCATTTTACACTCAGAACATTTAAATTAATAACAAAAAACTAACTAATCTTTCATGTTATGTCACCAACCTTATATTCTTCAGGGTAGCAAAAATTGTACCACAAAACATACGTTCAAATAATTGCATAATTTAGCTTCATAATGATACCAAACCTTTCAACAGTTAGAAGTATTATATCAAAACATAGACGAGAATAATAGTCGATAAAGCTTTAAAAGGCAAATAATTGCCCCACGTTTCAACCTATAATCTCCCTTCATCAGTTGATAACTACCAACATCTACCTCTGCAACAAGTTGCACAGTCCAGGAAAATCGATCGTACGCTAAACATCTGCGCAAGCGTTACTTGTCGCTGCAAATACATCGTTGATTCAGTAATTTCTTCGACTTCGATGAGTAGCCATGAGCAAGGAGCTTATGGCGAATCAGAAGGATCTCGATCGTCTGAGCGACTACAGTCTCCAGCTGAACCGCTGGATATTGAAGCCGATAGGTGTTTGGCCCAAATCGTTCTACACGTCTAACATCGAAAAAATCGTTTCGTTAATTTTGAACATGATCTGTTACTTTTCGATCGTGATCACGGTTGTTCCTTGCATAATGTATCTGACGTTCGGGGACATTGATATGCATACGAAGCTCAAGATGTTTGGTCCCTTGTCGCATTGGTTCGTCGGTGGCATTAATTATACCACGTTGTTAGTACGCGGCGAAGAGATCCGTCACTGCGTGAAACAAATGCAAAATGATTGGCGAACTGTGACCAGACCGGAAGTGCAGCAAGTGATGCTGAAGGACGCGAAATTTGGTCGCAACGTGGTTACGTTTTGCACCGTTTTCCTGCAGGGAGGTGTTCTGTGTTACTGCGCCGCCATGGCGTTCACCATGGAAATCGTTCAAGTCGGAAACGAAACCAGGACCGTACACATGTTACCATGTCCAGCTTACAGGAAGCTGATACCTGTGGATACTAGTCCCACCAACGAGATTATTCTTGGGGTGCAATTTTTGTCCGCCTTCTTCGTTAACTCTACCGTTGTTGGGGCTTTTAGCTTGGCCATAGTGTTCGCGGCACACGCTCATGGTCAGTTGAGTGTGCTATACATATGGATCACGGAATTTGTGAATAAATCGAGAAATTCGAGTAAGAATATACGTTGGGATGACATTGGAGTGTTCGTGGAGAACCATACCAACATTTTAAGGTAATTTTATATGCTATTTTATTGTGTTGGTTTGTTAAACTTTGATTGATTGCAGTTTTATAGCGCATATTGAGCATGTGATGAATCTGATATGCTTTACGGAATTGTGCCAGTGCACGTTGGCCATGTGCTTTCTTTCTTATTATATACTTACGGTAGGTTGAAGGGGGGTTGGAAATACAGTAGGCTCTTGGTATATTGCAGTTGATAAAATTGAAGCGTTGAGATCGGAACACGTAGCGAATACAACGCGTTGAAAATACAATGCATGCCAAATTTGATGTATATCAAATTCAATATGTATCGAATACGATGTATTCCAAATATAACACATGTCAAATACAACATGTGTCGAATACAACACGTGGCAAATATAACACATGCTAAATTCAGCACGTACTGAATACAGTGCATGTCGAATATGACACACTCCAAATACAACACGTGTCAAATACATACGTGCCAAATACAACATATGTCAAATACAACATGTGCCAAATACAATACATGCTATATTCAACACGTACTGAATACAGCGCATGTCGAATACGACACATTCCAAATATAACACGTGTCAAATACAACATATGTCAAATACAACATGTGCCAAACACAACACGTGGCAAATATAACACATGCTAAATTCAGCACGTTCTGAATACAGTGCATGTCGAATATGACACATTCCAAATACAACACGTGTCAAATACATACGTGCCAAATACAACATATGTCAAATACAACATGTGCCAAATACAATACATGCTATATTCAACACGTACTGAATACAGCGCATGTCGAATACGACACATTCCAAATATAACACGTGTCAAATACAACATATGTCAAATACAACATGTGCCAAACACAACACGTGCCAAATACAACACATGCTAAGTTCAACACGTACTGAATACAGTGCATGTCGAATACGACACATTTCAAATACAACACGTGTCGAATACAATAATGCCATGTACAACACAGGACCATATATTACATAGTAACAAGCCACTATAGTATTCAGATTTCAACACAGATAATTCGCAATTGCAATACAATGAGAGTGCCACAAGTGCGCATAAAGACCCCTTTAAAAATGGCAATATAACAAGAGTCTTCTACATACATGCTAATATTATAAGAACAAATATCAAGACATATTCAACGTTTCAGCAATAATCTTCAATTTTATTTTATCGATCCAAAATGAAATTGCATATTCTTTTAGGAATGGCATGAACACGATATTCATAATTTAACCACGTACGTAATTATACTTATATCCGTGATTTTCAACGTTTTCATAATGTGTTATGTCGGTGAATTGTTAACGAAACAGGTAACGTATTAGTAACATAAAATATGATTTAGAATATCGTCTCATACGGTGAATTTTTAATAGTGCAACAGAATTGCTGAGGTGGTTTATGCGACAAATTGGTACTATTTACCTTGTAAAAACGTTCTTGACCTAACAGTGATCATCACGAGGTCAAGCACGGTGACCAAAATCACAGCTGGGAAAATAATTTACATGTCTATGTACACTTTCGGTGTTGTAAGTCCTTTCATTTACGTAGACAGAGTACTTGAACAATTTTAAGAGATCACTTACTATTCCAGGTGATAAAAACAGCTTTCACGTATTTAAACTTACTTCGACAAATGACGTGACATAAATGTATGTACTGTAAGCTCTCCGTGAACAGCAATTAGCGATCTGTCGAATTTCAAATAAATCAAGTAGTCTCGAGCTTTTAGTTGTTCAAGATATTGCATAGAACATTCTGTATCACTCACACGATTGTCGAATGTTTAGAAACATTTGTCCACTATCTCGTATAGAATTCACCGTACTATTTACATTACAGTCACATTAAAAAAGTTCACACGTATAAATAAGTATTATATTTTTAATGTTGGAGGGTTCTTTACATCTGAATTTTTATATGGATTAAGTTTAAAATTAATCTTACAGTTTCGATATAACATTTGAATTTTTATACAAGTGAACATTGAAAATATACTAATGACATCAAATTTAAACCATTTGAGTTTACATTGTACCCACACAATTTCCTCAACACACCCAATATGCAAAGTATACTTACCTAACAAACACTCCTTAAACATAAATTCTGATTAACACAAAACCATTAAAAATTACACTTCCTCAACGCACCACGAATTACCATCAAATCTAAAAAGAACGAACAAATCCTGCGTCCCGCAATCATCGAGCGAACAATGTATACTGAAACGCAATTAAGTTCGCCACCGTATCTGCAACAAGTTGCAGAGCGCAAATCGATCGGCTGGCAGGAAATTCGCGCAGGCGTTGAACACTCCACATACTAATCATTCCCCGTATAAAATCCTCGATTCAGTGGTTTTGTAACTTCGATGTGCGACCATGATCGACGAGTCGACCGTCGAACCGAATCTCGTTGGTTTGAGCGACTACAGTCTTCAGCTGAACAGGTGGTTCCTGAAACCGATAGGTGTCTGGCCGGTTTTGACCTCTAAAAACGAGAAGATCGTTTCGTTAACTCTAAACGTAATTTGTTACTGCTCCATATTGGTCACTATAATTCCCTGCCTGCTGCGTATCCTGTTGGAGGACGATGAATTTCTCGAGAAGCTGAAGATGACGGGCGCCATGAGCCACTGTTTCGCAGGCGGTATCAATTACACCGCGTTGCTGTTGCGCAGGAAGGAGATACATTATTGCATTAAACAGATTAACAGTGATTGGATGACCGCGACGAGACCGGATGTGCAGCAGGTGATGCTGAAGGACGCGAAAGTTGGCCGCAACGTGGCGACCTTCTGCGCCATTTTCATGCAGGGCGGCGTCCTCTGCTTTTGCTTGGCCACCGCGTTCACCATGGAAATTGTTCAAATCGGAAACGAAACCAGGGCCGTGCACACCTTTCCGTGTCCAGCTTATAAAAAGCTGATACCGATTGATAATAATCTTGTAAGCGAAATCGTACTTGCTGTGCAATTTTTGTGCGTCCTCGTCGTGAATTCTACTATTATCGGAGCCTTCAGCTTGGCTGTAGTGTTCGCGTCACACGCGTACGGGCAGTTGGACATCCTCATGGTATGGATCACCGAGTATGTGAATAAATCGGAGACACATAAGAATCGGTGGAATCAGATTGGAGTGTTCGTGGAGAACCATGTGAAAATACTGAGGTAAAGACGGGGTTCATGGAGAGTTAACTTTTTTATTAAATTTTTGTTTTTTAATCGCAGCTTTATAGCGCATATTGAACAAGTGATGAGTCCTATTTGCCTCTCGGAACTGTGCCAATGTACGCTAAGCATGTGCACTCTTTGCTATTACATTATTATGGTACGTTGAATATATTTCAATATGTGTATTTTGTCGCTGCATTTTATTTTTGTTTATTTATGTCAGCTGTGATGTGAGCATTTTGAAGCATTTGCAGGGGGAGCTTTCTGTGTTTGTAAAGAGAGTTTGTTTCCACATTTTTATGTTTGTAAATTTGCAAATTAATGAGATTAAAATATCTACATTTTCAAAGTACCCAATTTTTAAGTTTCTAAATTTCCAAATTAACAAATTGCTAAGTCACCAAAATACTAAATTAGCAAATTAGCAAATTAACAAGTTATCAAGCTATCAGGTTATCAAGTTATTAAATTATCAAATTATTAAAAAACACGTGTCTCATAATGTTAAAAGCATAATAAACCCTCTTTCAACCAATTATAATTAAAATCGTACTTACCTACCCTTCCTGACATTCGCACATTTTGCAATCCTCGTCAAATCTGCTCCTATAAATATAAAATTGATCATGAAAATACGTAGGACTTTTAAATTATTTACCTAGTTATTTACACGATTTAAGACTACATACGACCTCCCCTCATTACACAAATACAAAATAAAATTGAACATCTTTTTTAGGAATGGGAGGAGCATGATGTTCAGAATTTAACTTCTTACGCCATGATACTAGTTTCCGTCACTTTCAACGTTTTTATAATGTGTTATATCGGTGAAGTACTAATGGAACAGGTAAAAAATACGATTAATATAAAAATTATTTGCAATAATTATCCGAAAGAAACTCTTAACAGTGCAACAGAATTGCTGATGTGGTTTACATGACAAACTGGTACTGTATGCCTTATAGAAGTATCCTTGACCTAATTCTGATCATTAGCAGATCAAATGTGGTGACTAAAATCACTGCTGGGAAAGTAATTTACATGTCTATATACACTTTCGGTGATGTGAGTATTTCTAGTAACAACTGCCACCTTTATGATAAACTGCAAATTACTTGAATAACATTTTATTTGTGCAAAGATAAAATGAGAATAATGTTGCAGGTGTTAAAGACAGCTTTCACGTATTTAAATATACTGCGACAAACGACGTGACGCGAATAAGTCACCATTTTATAACCTGTATAGAGTTCTGTAGAGATATGTAGAATTTTCATACACGTAAAGCAGTGATAGAAAAAGTAAATAAATAACTACGTTGAATTGTTGTATGAAATTGTATGTTGAATTTGTTACGATAGAAGAGGTAAATCTAGTCTTTTATAACAGATTTTTGTACGAAGATATGAAAGATATGTTTAAAATGGGCATACCTTTTCTTCTATCCACGGATACTTTTCAATTTAATAATTTGGAAGTTTAGAAATATAAAGCAAATTTTCAAACTCACACAAATGTCCAGAATTACAAATTTCAAAGATATAGAATATAAAAATTTCAAGGTTTCAAAATTTAATACTTATTTCAAATTCTGAAATTGAAAGACTTCAAGATATCGAAACTTCAAATCTTCAATACAAACATAGAAATTTGGAAGTGTGATAATATGCAAAGTTACAAACTTACTTACTTCAAATTATTTCAAGTGTCTTCAAATTCTGAAATTGATAGACTTCGAGATGTAGAAACTTCAAACTTTCAAATTTACAAACACAGAAATTTAGAAGTGTGATAATATGCAAAGTTACAAACTTACTTATTCCAAATTATTTCGACTTATTTCAAATTCTGAAATTGATAGACTTCAAGATGTAAAAACTTCAAACTTTCAAATTTACAAACACAGAAATTTAGAAGTGTGATAATATGCAAAGTTACAAACTTACTTATTTCAAATTATTTCGACTTATTTCAAATTCTGAAATTGATAGACTTCAAGATGTAAAAACTTCAAACTTTCAAATTTACAAACACAGAAATTTAGAAGTGTGATAATATGCAAAGTTACAAACTTACTTATTTCAAATTATTTCAAGTTATTTCAAATTCTGAAATTGATGGACTTCAAGATGTAGAAACTTTAAACCTTCAAATTTACAAACACAGAAATTTAGAAGTGTGATAATATGCAAAGTTACAAACTTACTTACTTCAAATTATTTCAACTTATTTCAAATTCTGAAATTGACAGACTTCAAGATATCGAAACTTCAAATCTTCAATACAAACATAGAAATTTGGAAGTGTGATATGTAAAGTTACAAATTTAGAAAACCCCGATCACCACTAGCATATTCACCTTCACAAAACACCCTCGCAGCCCCTCTACAACAAGATACTAAATAATACGAATCTTCCAAATGATATCCAGCTATCACTACAGTCTATAAGCAATCAATATTTCAAGCAACAAAACGATAAACGTATCTATCGCGTTGCACTTCGCACATTGCAACCATCCGCACCTCGCCGAAGAAAACTTCAACTGCACCCTCTGCGCCTAATTGCAACAGTGTGGGAGGATGAAGATAGCACATGCGCGATGCCGAGGTCCTTCGATAATCGATGTGTCGCTTGGCTGTCAGTTGTGCGTGCACTTTCGACAGCACAGTGTCATAATGAACGCACCCAGCGATATATCGTTGGAGAACGATTGGATGTACAGCGTCCAGATGAATCGTTGGTTCCTGAAACCGATCGGTGTCTGGCCTCTATCGTTGTCCTTGACCACCTTCGGAAAGATGAATTCCATTATTCTCGCGTTGATCAGCAGCTTCCTGATAGGATTTCTTCTGGTCCCGTGCGCGTTGTGCACCCTGCTCGACAAGACGGGCGACCTGGACACTAAAATAAAGATGATCGGTCCCCTCAGTTTCTGCGTGATGGCGGCCATTAAATATTACATCCTCGTTTCGAGGGGCGGGAAAATCAGCGAGTGCATCGGGAGTATGCGTTCGGATTGGGCTAGAACTCGTTCAACGCGATACGAAAAGGATAGGGAGATCATAATTGACAGCGCAAGGGTTGGCAGATCGTTCGCCATCTTGTGTGCCGGTTTCATGTACTCGGGTGGATTCTTTTATACCACCGTGATGCCTCTGTACTCCAAACGAACGGAGATTATTGACAACGAGACTGTGAGGTCTCAGGCGTTTCCGATTTATCGGGGGCTTCTTGATCCACGTACTACACCCTCCTTCGAGATCGTGCAGTTGATGCAATGTTTGGCTGGGTTTGTGATTTATTCCGTTACCGTTGGTTCTTGCAGTCTGGCTGCGGTTTTTGTCATGCACGCTTGCGGACAGTTTAGGATACTCGTGATGAAGTTGCAGAGATTGGTTGACGGGGCTGCGGGAAAGACTAGCTTTAGCACGTATGAACATCGACTGGGTGATATTGTCGAACATCATTTGCAGATACTTAGGTAATTATGTTGTTGCGATGCATTTTAATTTTATATAAGTGGATTATAATGTAAATATATTTTGCGTGAGGATTATAATATAATACATTATAATTTTACTTGCAAGTGGACTATAATATAATACATTATAATTTTACTTACAAGAGGATTATAATGTAATACATTGTAATTTTATTTGCAAGGGGATTATAATGTAATACATTATAATTTTACTTACAAGAGGATTATAATGTAATACATTGTAATTTTACTTGCAAGAGAAATATAATATAATACATTATAATTTTACTTACAAGAGGATTATAATGTAATACATTGTAATTTTACTTGCAAGAGGAATATAATATAATACATTATAATTTTACTTACAAGAGAATTATAATGTAATACATTATAATTTTACTTACAAGAGAATTATAATGTAATACAGTGTAATTTTATTTGCAAGAGAATTATAATATAATACGTTGTAATTTTATTTGCAAGAGGATTACAATGTAATACATTATAATTTTACTTGCAAAACCATTATAATGTAAAACATCATAGTTTTATCTGTGAGAAAATTATAATGTAACACGTTATAATTTTTTCTGTAAGAAGATTGTAATGTAATATATTCTTGTAGCTACTATACATGTATACAGTATATAGTAATGTTGTGCATTTTAATCTAAAATTATCTCCTGGAATACTTGTTGAAGTGGCTCGATCGAAATTTGATCTGTTGGTGAACGCCTAAAGGTCATGTGAAGGTCAACAAATTTTATTGTTCCATTTATAGATTAAAATGAATCACTGTATATACATATATACGTACATAATGGTACAAGATATACATATATGATATATATGTGTTGTTGTTCTCGTTTGTTTTATGCGTATGTTCACACATGTTGAATTATTTCGTGAATTTACACAAAGTTTCTTTAAATTAATTCGGCCGTTAATATTCCAAAACCTGCAATTATTAAAATAAAAAGTAAATATCTTGAATGACTTTCAGGTTCATATCTCAAGTCGAAGATCTTCTAAACGAGATCTGTTTGGTCGAATTAGTTGGTTGTACGATGAACATATGCTTTCTGGGTTATTATTTGCTTACGGTAACAAATTGAATTTACATGTTTCAATTTTATTCGACGTGTTTTGTTATCAATAATCTTTTCTTTAGGAATGGGAGCAAAGTGAAACTATAGGAACACTGACTTACTGTATTTTGCTGATATCTTTCATGTTCAATATTTTCATATTGTGTTACATCGGTGAAATTCTGTCAGAACAGGTATATTATTTCTATAATAAATAGTGAACATGGTGTTTTACCTGCATGGAGTGAAGAAATTTTTCCTGCTTCAATTTTATAGTGCCAAAAAGTCGGATTATCGGCTTACATGATCGACTGGTATCGTTTAACAGAGAAGAATGCACTGGGACTGATATTGATAATTGCTGTATCAAACTCTTCCACAAAATTAACGGCTGGAAAGCTCGTTGAATTATCGCTGAGCAGTTTCTGCAGTGTGAGTAGCCCAAGACAGATGCTCAAAAGCAAACATTCTTGATAAAATAACAATATATACCTCTTAAAGAACGGAAGAGATTATAAACATTTACTTAAAATATAAAAAATAAATATATACGTTCTAATAATCTGTCTGCAAAATAATTTTCGAAAAAGATCTACAACTGAATCAGTACAAGATTACAAAATCACAAAATCAGCAAATTCGTTGGCCACTTTTAAACGTCTTTAACGCAGTTTTAGATATCTTCAAATTACACGATTTAAATACCATATTTGATGAAAATATTTTTTCTCACAGGTATTAAAATCGTCGTTGGCGTACTTGAGCTTACTCCGCACTCTCACGACGTAAAAACAAATCTTATTTTATTAACTTCCTCAAGATCAAACATTTCGGAAATAAAAAATTTGCTGCGAATTATTAATTATTGAATGAATAAATTACTGACATTTTACACAGTCGAATCAGACATTTTAAAATCTGTTAGAATTATTTGAAGAAACAAGAGACCCAGAATAAACATATCCTTCCCATCAATAAAACGAGCAAACAATTAGCAATAACTAATAATAGAAGGCTAAATTACTAGTGCAAAATAAAAATTTCTGTTCTGCGCAACGATCTTTCAATTTCCGTACAATTCACGCGATATCGAGTGTAAGAGAATTAAAAGTGTATAGTTACCTTATCAACTTAAGAACTGATCTTAATTGAAGATCAGCTTAACAGAAGTTAAACACAGTCACCGCTTTTCATTCGAAATCATCATGAATGCACTGCAAACTACCCCTCGCTTCAACATCAAGAATTACATCGAAACGATCGTATCACCCCCGGCGAAGTTGTCTCTATTCGCACAGACCACAGCGAGACAAATGCAACACGTGATTTCCACAAGCTACTATTATCGATCGCGAATTGCAATTTCGTTCTACCAAGTGTCCTCAGCATCGCGCTTGCGTCGCGTCGTTCACTCGTCGCCGAGCGTCGGAGACGTCGAAATCATTACATACATAATACATAATATCGAGTTGAACAGAATGCTCACTTTTCTGTGTCCCATTTTCGCAACAGGCTAAGAAACCGTATCCTGTTAAATATTAACAGCCACAACCCTCCGTCCGTAGCTCGCGTGCTAAACTGGCGTTTGCGTTTTATCGTGCCGAGAATTTCAAGTCTTACGTTCATTCGATCGCGTGCGTTACAGCCGTCACGATGCGTGATCGATCCTCCGGTAACGTCCTGAAGAACTCTTATTATTCATCGGACATACGATACTCTCTAGAGATGTGCCAATGGACTCTGAAACTGATCGGAGTGTGGCCTTTGATTTACCGGCGCGTCACCAGATGGGAGAAACTGATTTCCGTCGTGCTTCTGGTCCTCGGTTTCTCGTCCTTGTTCTTCGTCCTAATTCCATCGGGACGTTTCATCTTCTTCGAGGGACACATCAGTACGAAAATGGTACACTTCGGCCGCGTCGGATTCTGTCTGTCCAACGCGGTCAAATACATTTATCTTGCTCTGAGAGCGTCCATCTTTGGACGCTGCATCGAACGCGTGGAACGAGATTGGAGAACGGTGCAGGATCAACGTCACCGTTCCATCATGCTGGAGTGCGCAGCGTTAAGCAGAAAACTGATCACGTTGTGTGCCGTTTTCCTGTACAGCGGCGGTATGTCGTATCACACGCTGTTGCAGTTCTTGTCCAAAGGCAAACACCAGAACAACCTCACCGTCAAACCGTTGGTCTATCCTGGATACGACGCGTTCTTCGACTCTCAGGCTAGCCCAGCTTACGAAATCGTCTTCTGCACTCATCTGGTCACCGCGATGGTTCTCTATACGATCACCACTGGGGCGTACAGCTTGCTCGTCATTTTTGTTACGCATATCTCCGGTCAAATTCAGATACAGATGGCGAGGTTGGAGAACTTAAAGAACACGCAGCCGGAAACGGGTCAACGTAACTCCTTGGCGATCATCGTTTATAATCATGTGGAGATTTTGAGGTAAGTTTGATCGATTAGAGAATATTGGGAATTGGATTGATTGGAGAAAATTGTACAATTCTGTAGATTTTCGGAGAATATGCAGGGGGCGCTGCAGGAGATATGCATTACGGAAGTTGTAGAGTGCACGACGATTATGTGTATGCTGCAGTATTATTGTATTATGGTAAATAATTGTATCAGTAACTGTTTTTGTTCATGATTCATTGGGATACTATTAACAGACGTGGTAAATTTAGACAATGAAATATTTAGTCTTTGATATTTTTATTAACCCAAGACTTACGTACGTCTTTGATAGCAATTACAGTCTAGTTAATATAGCAATTGATAGTTAACTCCTTAACCTACAATTTTCTGGAACGTTCACACGCAACCAGGTAACTAAACGTACAACTTGAAAACAGCTGAAGAAAATTAGAATGTGAGGTACCTCATGCATTCAGAGATCCTTGATTATGCGGATTATAATCAGAATCGAACACAATATTTAGTTGTAATAAAAATACAAGTTTGATTTATCACATTTGAACTGTAATGTGCGTTACGAGTGCAACCCGATATTGTAGGTCAAAGGGTTAATTGAAAGTCTGCTAGTTAAATATGGAAATTTGCATGCATATTATATTTTCAGACGTGGAAAACATCAGACGGTATTAGGATAATTACTTATATTGTTTTGTTAACTTCCTTCACTTTCAATATATTCATATTCTGCTACATCGGAGAATTTTTAACTGAACAGGTACCATTTTTTAAACAATTACTTGTTCGACAATAAATCTTTCTCTAAGTACCACTTATTGTTACAATAAATTGTAACAATCGTTTCAGTGCAGCCAAATCGGTAAAGCTTCCTATGAAATCGATTGGTACAATTTACCAGCGAAGAGTGCTCACGATCTCATTCTGCTGAACATCATATCACAAAATCCTCCTAAGCTGTTAGCCGGGGGAATAATCGAGTTGTCATTGAACACCTTTAGTGCTGTAAGTGAATCGTATTTTGAAATAAGAAATCGAAAGTTTAATAACGAATATAAATTTCAGGTAGTTAAAACGTCTGTATCTTACATGAATTTACTTCGAACTGTTATAGACTGATATACACAGTTATTTGTTATTGCCACTGGAAGACAGTCCGTCGGTTTAACTAATTCTTCGTTAAAAATGACCTATTTTAACTTTCAGAAATTATTAACACTTGTTGAAATTTATGGTAACTTTTGTCAAGAAATGCTAATTTTCATCGCCCAGTTTTGGAATTTCAAAATAAATACTTATTTATAGATAAGAAGATAATTGATCCCCCGTGGAATTATCGAGTATAGTTTCTTGATAAATGTTGTTGTATATAAGTGTAGTTTCTTTCTTCTTCAACCGCATGTAGATATGTTTCTCTTTGAACAATTCTCACATTTTACTTTGGGTATGCAACAATAAAGCTTGTGAAATTAATTTTAATACTTATTTCGAGAAGCATGCAGTCACTTTCTTATAACTGGATACAACGCATGCGCACAACAGCGACCAATAAATGAAAAGCCAACCCCCCAGGGGGTGGGCTGCGTCTGCGTGGTGGCCGTAGACGCCCTTACACCAGATTCTTTATGTATTAATTTTAAACTGCGAATTAACCAATCAAACTTATATTTTAATTGGGTGCACTTAAGAGCACTTAACACTTTGATAGTCAGACATGTGTTAGTCGTGTCATATTTATTACGTTCGTTTTTCTATCGATTTCTGTATCAAGCATTGATTGCAATTGATACAGTAGGTAGTACAATAAATGTACTATCAAATATTTTAGCTCGTAGGGAATTCTAATGAAAATATATGTAAACTTGAAGTCATATGTGGGTTCAGATATCTCGAAGTCATGTTGCACCATTCAAAAATTCATACGTTGAATAAGAGCTTCATTTTTAATTGTCCTTAATCACTACTTTTGCAGCTATTGTCTAAATAATCAGCTATTTACAAGTATTCCTAATTAGCTGATCGCAAACAACTTTTAATGGTATGGAACATATTAATATAACTTCTAATATAAAACAATGTATTAACAAAAATTCTAACACGAAAAATGAAACATTACCCGCACATAATTTTGTCAGAGTCAACATACTGATAAAAAAAATACACTTGCTCATATGTCTAAGTACACAAAATACACGAAGCAAGTTTCAAAGAGCAATAACGCATAATCGTGCACCAGTCATTATGCACCCTCATAGCACTATTCTACAGAACCAGTGGTTAGCCTCTGCTTCGACTACACACGAACGCCCATCTAAGAGCAGTAATCGATTATTCCCTGTCTGCCCACAATGCACGCACATAATATTATTGCGCCAATTCGCAATCGATGTTTCGTGAACAATCGGACTCTCAACGATCCTGAATGTCTTCGTTCAAGATCAGAGCTTGCAGCCGTATCAGAATTATAAGAATGATATTGTTCACGTGAGGAAGTACAGCAGATCTTGATATTCATAGAGATTTCTCCTGCATCTTTTGGATTCGCGATGTTTTTATAAAAAATTAGTGATCGGTCACAAGTTACTCTTCTTTGGTACAAATCCGTCCATTCTGCATATTTTACTGCAGCAAAAGGATACAGTGAATTGTTCTGACATCAATTGGTATCGATGACCAGCCGATATGTGGGTTTTTGCAGATTGTTGCTTTATCAAATAATCCTGCAAGTGTCGGTGGAATAGTTACATTATCCTTGTCTACTTTTGCGAACGTAAGTTTTCAAGTCTATATTATAATGACATAAATATCGCGTAACTAATCACATTTCACTTGATCATGAAAAGTAATCTTATTGTTACAGATGCTTAAATCATCATTGGAACATCTATGTTTCTTTCAAACAGTTGCATGCTTAATTAATTAGCAAATTAGTCTGTAATTTATGTCACTGTTCGTATAACACATAATTAGTATATTGTAATGCATACAATCCACAATGTTAATTGTATGTATGTTCCGTATAATTAAAATAAACTTTATAGATAGTAGTACAAAATGTATAAAATGTTACAACTACTTGAGTGCGTTATTATTATTATAATATACTGCTGCAAATTTACTAGTACAAAAAAGAACATTTTATTTATGGAATTGAAAAGTAAATGCGACGACTCTGAATTGATTTAAAATAAGTCACCCAATTTATAATATATTTAAGAAACAATTTAAAAGTGTATAGTTACCACAACTTAACGAAAGAACTGATCTTAATTGATGATCATCAGCTTAAAAGAAGTTAAACACGGTCATCCCTCCGCATTCGAAATCATCATGAATGCACTGCACACTACCCCTCGCTTCAACATCAAGAATTACATTAAAACGATCGAATTCACCCCCTGCAAAGTTGCCTGTATTCACACAGACCGCGGCGAGACAAATGCAACATGTGATTTCCACCCGCTACTATTATCGATCAGGAAGTGCAACTTCGTTCTTCCAAGTTTCCTCAACATCGCGCTTGCGTCGCGTCGTTCACTCGTCGCCGAGCGTCGGAGGCGTTGAAATCATTACATACATAATACATAATATCGAGTTGAACAGAATGCTCACTTTTCTGCGTCCCAGACTGTCCATTTTCGCAACAAGCTAAAAAACTGTATCCTGTTAAAGATTGACAACCCTCCGTCCGTAGCATGCAACGCTAAACATTAAAACGGCGTTTGCGTTTCGTCAAGCCTTTCGTTCATTCGATCGCGTGCGTTACAGCCGTCACGATGCGTGATCGATCCTTCGGTAACGTCCTGAAGAACTCTTATTATTCATCGGACATACGATACTCTCTAGAGATGTGTCAATGGACTCTGAAACCCATCGGAGTGTGGCCTTTGATTTACCGCCGCGTCACCAGACGGGAGAAACTGATTTCCGTCGTGCTTCTGGTCCTTGGTTTCTCGTCCTTGTTCTTCGTCCTGATTCCATCGGGACGTTTCATCTTCTTCGAGGGACCCATCAGCACGAAAGTGGCTCTCTTCGGCCCTGTAGGGTTCTGCTTCTCCAACACGGTCAAGTACGTTTACCTTGCCCTGAGAGCGTCCATCTTTGGACGCTGCATCGAATACGTGGAACGAGATTGGAGAACGGTACAGGATCAACGTCACCGTTCCATCATGCTGGAGTGCGCAGCGTTCAGCAGAAAACTGATCACGTTGTGTGCCGTTTTCCTGTACAGCGGCGGTATGTCGTATCACACGCTGTTGCAGTTCTTGTCCAAAGACAAACACCAGAACAACAGCACCGTGAAACCGTTGACCTACCCTGGATACGACGCGTTCTTCGACTCTCAGGCCAGCCCAGCTTACGAAATCGTCTTCTGCATTCATCTGGTCACCGCGATGGTTCTCTATACGATCACCACTGGGGCGTACAGCTTGGTCGTCATTTTTGTTACGCATATCTCCGGACAAATTCAGATACAGATGGCGAGGTTGGAGAACTTGAAGAACACGCAGCCGGAAATGGGTCAACGTAACTCCTTGGCGATCATCGTTTGTAATCATGTGGAAATTTTGAGGTAAGTGTGATCGATTAGAGAATATTGGGAATTCGATTGATTGGAGAATATTATACAATTCTGTAGATTTTCGGAGCATATGCAGGGGGCGCTGCAGGAAATATGCTTTACGGAAGTTGTGGAGTGCACGACGATTATGTGTATGCTGCAGTATTACTGTATTATGGTAAATAATTGTATCCGTAACTGTTTTTGTTCATAATTCTTTGGGATACTATTAACAGACGTGGTAAATTTAGACAATGAAATATTTAGTCATTGATATTTTTATTAACCCAAGTCTTACGTACGTCTTTGATAGCACTTACAGTCTAGTTAATATAGCAATTGATAGTTAACTCCTTAACCTACAATTTCCTGGAAAGTTCACACGCAACCAGTTAACTAAACGTACAACTTGAAAACAACTGAAGAAAATTAGAATGTGAGGTACCTCATGCATTCAGAGATCCTTGATTATGCAGATTATAATCGGAATCGAACACAATATTTAGTTCTAGTGAAAATACAAGTCTGACTTATCACATTTGAACTGTAATGTGCGTCACGAGTGTAACACGATATTGTAGGTCAAAGGGTTAATTGAAAGTCTGCTAGTTAAATATGGAAATTTGCATGCATATTATATTTTCAGTCGTGGAAAGCATCAGACGGTATTAAGATAATTACGTATTTTGTTTTGTTAATTTCCTTCACTTTCAATATATTCATATTCTGCTACATCGGAGAAGTTTTAACTGAACAGGTACCCTTTTTTAAACAATTACTTTTACGACAATAAATCCTTCTCTAAGTACCACTTATTGTTACAATAAATTGTAATAATCGTTTCAGTGCAGCCAAATCGGTAAAGCTTCCTATGAAATCGATTGGTACAATTTACCAGCGAAGAGTGCTCACGATCTCATTCTGTTGAACATCATATCGCAAAATCCTCCTAAGCTGTTAGCCGGGAGAATGATCGAGTTGTCATTGAACACCTTTAATGCTGTAAGTGAATCGTGTTTTGAAATAAGTATTCGAAAGTTTGATAACGAATATAAATTTCAGGTAGTTAAAACGTCTGTAGCTTACATGAATTTACTTCGAACTGTTACAGACTGATATACACAGATATTTTTTATTGGCACTGGAAGACAGTCCGTCGGTTTAACTAATTCTTCGTTGAAAATTTCCTATTTTAACTTTCAGAAATTATTACCTCTTATTAAAATTTATGGTAATTTTTGTCAAGAAATGCTAATTTTCATCGCCCAGTTTTGGAAGTTCAAAATAAATACTTATTTATAGATAAGAAGTTAATTTATCCCCCATGGAATGATCAAGTGTTGTTTCTTGATAAATTTTGTTGTTATATAAGTGTAGTTTCTTTCTTCTTCAACCGTATGTAGATATGTTTCTCTTTGAACAATTCTCACATTTTACTTTGGGTATGCAACAATGGAGTTTTTGAAATTAATTTTAATACATATTTCGAGCAGCATGCAGTCACTTTCTTCTAACTGGATACAACGCATGCGCACAACAGCGACCAATAAATGAAAAGCCAACCCCCAGGTGGTTGGCTGCGCCTGCCCGATGGCCGTAGACACCCTTACACCAAATGATTCTTTATGTATCAATTTTAAACTGCGAATTAACCAATCAAACTTATATTTTAATTGGGTGCACTTAAGAGCACTTAACACTTTCATAGTCAGACATGTGTTAGTCGTGTCATATTTATTACGTTCGTATTTCTATCGATTTCTGTATCAAGCATTGATTGCAATTGATACAGTCGGTAGTACAAAAAATGTACTATCAAATATTTTGGCTCGTAGGGAATTTTAATGAGAATATATGTAAACTTGAAGTCATATGTGGGTTCAGATATCTCGAAGTCATATTGCACAATTCAAGAATTCACACGTTGAATAAGAGCTTTATTTTTAATTGTCCCTAACCACTACTTTTGCAGCTATTATCTAAATAATCAAGTATTTACAAGTATTCCTAATAAGCTAATTTCAAACAACTTTTAATGGTATGGAACATATTAATGTAACTTCTAATATGAACAACGTATTAACAAAAATTCTAACACGAAAAATGAAACATTACCCGCACATGATTTTGTCAGAGTCAACATACTGATAAAAAAATACTCTTGCACATATGCCTAAGTACACATAATGCACGAAGCAAGTTTCAAAGAGCAATAACGCATAATCGTGCACCAGTCATTATGCACCCTCATAGCAACATTCTACAGAACCAGTGGTTAGCTTCCGCTTCGATTGCACACGATCGCCCATCTAAGAGCAGTAACCGATTATTCCCTGTCTGTCCACAATGCAAGGGGATGCACGCACATAATATTATTGCGCCAACTCGCAATCGATGTTTCATAAACAATTGGATTCTCAACGGTCGGTCTTCGTTCAAGATCAGAGCTTGCAGCCGAATCAGAATTATGAGAACGATTTGTTTACGTGAGGATGTACAGCAGATCTTCATGTTCATCGAGATTTGACCTACATCTTTTGGATTCGCGATGGTTTTATAAAAAATAGTGATCGGTCACAAATTGCTCATCTTCGCTACAATTCCGTTCATTCTGCATATTTTACTGAAACAAAAGGATACAATGAATTGTTGTGACATCGGTTGGTATCGATTACCAAGACAATATGTGGGTTTTTTCAGATTGTTGCTTTATCAAATAATCCTGCAAGTGCCGGTAGAATAGTTACTTTATCTTTGTCTACTTTTGTAAACGTAAGTTTTCAAGTCTATATTATAATGACTAAAATATCACGTAACTAATCACTTTTCTCTTGATCATGGAAAGTAATCTAATTGTTACAGATCCTTAAATCATCATTGGATCATCTAAGTTTCTTTCGAACAGTTGCATGATTAATTAATTAGCAAATTAGTCTGTAATTTATGTCACTGTTCGTATAACACATAATTAGCATATTGTAATGTGCACAATCCATAACGTTAATTGTATGTATGTTTCGTATAATTAAAATAAAATGTATAGATACTTTACAAAATGTATAATATTGTACAGTTATGTGAGTTACTGTTGTCGTATGATACTACTGCAAATTTACTAGAACAGAAAAGTACATTTTATTTATGGAATATAAAAGTAATTATAACGACTCTGAATTTATTTGAAATAAGTCACCCTATATAAATCAATTTAAAAGGATTACATAAAAGTGTATAGTTACCACAACTTAACTGATCTTAATTGAAGATCATCAGCTTAACAGAAGTTAAACGCAGTCATCCCTCCTCATTCGAAATCATCATGAATGCACTGCAAACTACCCATCGCTTCAACATCAAGAATTACATCCAGACGATCGTTTCACCCCCTGCGAAGTTGTTTGTATTCGCACAGACTGCAGCGAGACAAATGCAACATGTGATTTCCACCCGCTACTATTATCGATCACGAAGTGCAACTTCGTTCCACCAAGTGTCCTCAGCATCGCGCTTGCGTCGCGTCGTTCACTCGTCGCCGTGCATTGGAGGCGTCCAAATCATTACATACATAATACATAATATCGAGTTGAACAGAATGCTCACTTTTCTGCATCCCAGACGCACCATTTTCACAACATGCTAAAAAACCGTACCCTATTAAAGATTAACAACCACAACCCTCCGTCCGTAGCATGCAACGCTAAACATTAAAACGGCGCTTGCGTTTCGTCAACTCTTTCGTTCATTCGATCGCGTGCGTTACGGCCGTCACGATGCGTGACCGATCCTTCGATAACGCTGTCCTGAACTCTTATTATTCATCGGACATACGATACTCTCTAGAGATGTGTCAATGGACTCTGAAACCTATCGGAGTGTGGCCTTTGATTTACCGGCGCGTCACCAGACGGGAGAAACTGATTTCCGTCGTGCTTCTGGTCCTCGGTTTCTCGTCCTTGTTCTTCGTCCTGATTCCATCGGGACGTTTCATCTTCTTCGAGGGACACATCAGCACGAAAGTGCCTCTCTTCGGTCCCGTCGGATTCTGTCTGTCCACCACGGTCAAGTACGTTTACCTTGCTCTGAGAGCGTCCATCTTCCGTCGCTGCATCGAACACGTGGAACGAGATTGGAGAACGGTGCAGGATCAACGTCACCGTTCCATCATGCTGGAGTGCGCAGCGTTCAGCAGAAAACTGATTACGTTGTGTGCCGTTTTCCTGTACAGCGGCGGTATGTCGTATCACACGCTGTTGCAGTTCTTGTCTAAAGACAAACACCAGAACAACAGCACCGTGAAACCGTTGACCTACCCTGGATACGACGCGTTCTTCGACTCTCAGGCCAGCCCAGCTTACGAAATCGTCTTCTGCATTCATCTGGTCACCGCGATGGTTCTCTATACGATTACCACTGGGGCGTACAGCTTGATCGCCATTTTTGTTACGCATATCTCCGGGCAAATTCAGATACAGATGGCGAGGTTGGAGAACTTGAAGAACACGCAGCCGGAAACGGGTCAACGTAACTCCTTGGCGATCATCGTTTATAATCATGTGGAGATTTTGAGGTAAGTTTGATCGATTAGAGAATATTGGGAATTGGATTGAATGGAGAATGTTGTACAATTCTGTAGATTTTCGGAGAATATGCAGGGGGCGCTGCAGGAGATATGCTTTACGGAAGTTGTGGAATGCACGATGAATATGTGTATGCTGCAGTATTACTGTATTATGGTAAATAATTGTATCAGTAACTGTTTTTGTTCATGATTCTTTGGGATACTATTAACAGACGTGGTAAATTTAGACAATGAAATATATAGTCCTTGATATTTTTATTAACCCAAGACTTACGAACGTCTTTGATAGAAATTAGAGTCTAGTTAATATAGCGATTGATAGTTAACCCCTTAACCTACAATTTCCTGGAATGTTCACACACAACCAGCTAACTAAACTTGAAATTGTATAACTTGATAATTACTGTGAAAGTTAGAATGTGGGGTACTTGATTATGCAGATTATGATCGGAATCGAACGCAAAATTTAGTTGCAGTGAAAATTCAAGTCTGGTTTGTCACATACGAACTGTAATGTGCGTCAAAAATATAACACGATATCGTAGGTCAAAGGGTTAATTGAAAGTCTGCTAGTTAAATATGGAAATTTGCATGCATATTATATTTTCAGTCGTGGAAAGCATCAGACGGTATTAAGATAATTACGTATTTTGCTTTATTAATTTCCTTCACTTTCAATATATTCATATTCTGCTACATCGGAGAAGTTTTAACTGAACAGGTACCCTTTTTTAAACAATTACTTTTTCGACAATAAATCCTTCTCTAAGTACCACTTATTGTTACAATAAATTGTAATAATCGTTTCAGTGCAGCCAAATCGGTAAAGCTTCCTATGAAATCGATTGGTACAATTTACCAGCGAAGAATGCTCACGATCTCATTCTGTTGAACATCGTATCGCAAAATCCACCTAAGCTGTTAGCCGGGAGAATAATCGAGTTGTCATTGAACACCTTTAGTGCTGTAAGTGGATCGTGTTTCGAAATAAGTATTCGCAATTTTGATAACGAACATAAATTTCAGGTAGTTAAAACGTCTGTAGCTTACATGAATTTACTTCGAACTGTTACAGACTGATATACACAGTTATTTGTTATTGGCACTGGAAGACAGTCCTTGGGTTTAACTAATTCTTCGTCGAAAATTAGTTATTTTAACTTTCAGAAATTATTAACTCTTGTTGAAATTTATGGTAACTTTTCTCAAGAAATGCTAATTTTCATCGCCCAGTTTTGGAATTTCAAAATACATACTTATTTATAGATAAGAAGATAATTTATCCACTGTGGAATTATCAAGTGTAGTTTCTTGATAAATGTTGTTGTATATAAGTGTTGTTTCTTTCTTCTTCAACCGTATGTAGATATGTTTCTCTTTGAACAATTCTCACATTTTACTTTGGGTATGCAACAATGGAGTTTTTGAAATTAATTTTAATACATATTTCGAGCAGCATGCAGTCACTTTCTTATAACTGGATACAACGCATGCGTACAACAGCGACCAATAAATGAAAAGGCAACCCCCCAGGGGGTGGGCTGCGTCTGCGTGGTGGCCGTAGACGCCCTTACACCAGATTCTTTATGTATTAATTTTAAACTGCGAATTAACTAATCAAACTTATATTTTAATTGGGTGCACTTAAGAACACTCAACACTTTGATAGCCAGACATGTGTTAGACGTGTCATATTTATTACATTCGTTTTTGTTTCGATTTCTGTATCAAGCATTGATTGCAATTGATACAGTCGGTAGTGCAAAAAATGTACTATCAAATATTTTAGCTCGTAGGGAATTTTAATGAGAATATATGTAAACTTGAAGTCATATGTGGGTTCAGATATCTCGAAGTCATGTTGCACCATTCAAAAATTCACACGTGGAATAAGAGCTTCATTTTTAATTGTCCTTAATCACTACTTTTGCAGCTATTGTCTAAATAATCAGTTATTTACAAGTATTCCTAGTTAGCTGATTTCAAACAACTTTTAATGGTATGGAGCATATTAATATAACTTCTAATATGAAGAACGTATTAACAAAGTTTCTAACACGAAAAATGAAACATTATCCGCACATGATTTTGTCAGAGTCAACATACTGATAAAAAAATACGCTTGCACATATGCCTAAGTACACATAATACACGAAGCAAGTTTCAAAGAGCAATAACGCATAATCCTGCACCAGTCATTATGCACCCTCATAGCAATATTCTACAGAACCAGTGGTTAGCTTCCGCTTCGATTGCACACGATCGCCCATCTAACAATAAGAGCAGTAACCGCTTATTCCCTGTCTGCCCACAATCCAATGGGATGCACGCACATAATATTATTGCGCCAACTCACAATCGATGTTTCGTGAAGAATCGGACTTTCAGAGATCATGAATGTCTTCGTTCAAGATCAGAGCTTGCAGCCGTATCAGAATTGTGAGATCGATATCGTTTACGTGAGGATGTACAGCAGATCTTCATGTTCATCGAGATTTGGCCTGCATCTTTTGGATTCGCGATGTTTTTATAAAAAATTGTGATGAGTCACAAGTTACTCTTCTTCGCTACAATTCCGTTCATTCTGCATATTTTACTGAAACAAAAGGATACAGTGAATTCTTCTGACATCGGTTGGTATCGATTACCAAGACAATATGTGGGTTTTCTCAGATTGATGCCTTATCAAATAATCCTGCAAGTGCCGGTGGAATAGTTACATTATCTTTGTCTGCTTTTGTGAACGTAAGTTTTCAAGTCTATATTAGAATGACATAAATATCACGTAACTAATCACTTTTCACTTGATCATGAAACGTAATCTTATTGTTACAGATGCTTAAATCATCATTGGATCATCTAAGTTTCTTTCGAACAGTTGCATGATCAATTAATTAGCAAATTAGCCTATAATTTATGTCACTGTTCGTATGATACATAATTAGCATATTGTAATGTTTACAATTCATAATGTTAATTGTATGTATGTTTCGTATAATTAAAATATAATTTATAGACGATATTACAAAATGTATAAAATAGTACAACTACTTGAGTGCATTATTGTTATTATTACATACTGCTGCAAATTTACTAGTACATAAAAGAATATTTTATTTATGGAATTGAAAAGTAAATGCGACGACTCTGAATTGATTTAAAATAAGTCACCCTATTTATAAAATATTTATAAAACAATTTAAAAGGATTAAATAAAAGTGTATAGTTACCACAACTTAACAAAGGAACCGATCTTAATTGAAGATCATCAGCTTAACAGAAGTTAAACACAGTCATGCCTTCTCATTCGAAATCATCATGAATGCACTGCAAACTACCCCTTGCTTCAACGTCAAGAATTACTTTGAAACCATCGTTTCACCCCCTACAAAGTTGTCTGTATTGGCACAGACTGCACCGAGACAAATGCAACATGTGGTTTCCAGCCGCTACTATTATCGATCAGGAAGTGCAACTTCGTTCTACCAAGTGTCCTCAGCATCGCGCTTGCGTCGCGTCGTTCACTCGTCGCCGAGCATCGGAGGCGTGGAAATCATTACATACATAATACATAATATCGAGTTGAACAGAATGCTCACTTGTCATCTCAGACTGTCCATTTTCACAATAAGCTAAAAAACTGTATTCTGTTAAAGATTAACAACCCTCCGTCCGTAGCATGCAACGCTAAACATTAAAACGGCGCTTGCGTTTCGTCAAGTCTTTCGTTCATTCGATCGCGTGCGTTACAGCCGTCACGATGCGTGATCGATCCTTCGGTAACGTCCTGAAGAACTCTTATTATTCATCGGACATACGATACTCTCTAGAGATGTGTCAATGGACTCTGAAACCCATCGGAGTGTGGCCTTTGATTTACCGGCGCGTCACCAGACGGGAGAAACTGATTTCCGTCGTGCTTCTGGTCCTCGGTTTCTCATCCTTGTTCTTCGTCCTGATTCCATCGGGACGTTTCATCTTCTTCGAGGGACACATCAGCACGAAAGTGCCTCTTTTCGGCCCCGTCGGATTCTGTCTGTCCACCACTGTCAAGTACGTTTACCTTGCTCTGAGAGCGTCCATCTTCCGTCGCTGCATCGAACACGTGGAACGAGATTGGAGAACGGTGCAGGATCAACGTCACCGTTCCATCATGCTGGAGTGTGCAGCATTCAGCAGAAAACTGATCACGTTGTGTGCCGTTTTCCTGTACAGCGGCGGTATGTCGTATCACACGCTGTTGCAGTTCTTGTCCAAAGGCAAACACCGGAACAACCTCACCGTCAAACCGTTGGCCTACCCTGGATACGACGCGTTCTTCGACTCTCAGGCCAGCCCAGCTTACGAAATTGTCTTCTGCATTCATCTGATCACCGCGATGGTTCTCTATACGATCACCACTGGGGCGTACAGCTTAATCGCCATTTTTGTTACGCATATTTCCGGGCAAATTCAGATACAAATGGCGAGATTGGAGAACTTGAAGAACACGCAGCCGGAAACGGGTCATCGTAACTCCTTGGCGATCATTGTTTATAATCATGTGGAGATTTTGAGGTAAGCGGGATCGATTAGAGAATATTGGAAATCGAATTGATTGGAGAAAATTGTACAATTCTGTAGATTTTCGGCGAATATGCAGGGGGCGCTGCAGGAGATATGCTTTACGCAAGTTGTGGAATGTACGATGAATATGTGTATGCTGCAGTATTACAGTATTGTGGTAAATAATTGTAACTGTTTAACGTGTGATTATTTGGGATACCATTAACAGACTTGATAAATTTAGACAATGAAACATTAAGTCCCTCATATTTTTTATGATTATGACTTATGTACGTCTTTGATAGAAATTAGAGTCTAGTTAATATAGCCATTGATAGTTAACCCCTTAACCTACAATTTCCTGGAAAGTTCACACACAACCAGCTAACTAAACGTACAACTTGAAAACAACTGAAGAAAATTCGAATGTGAGGTATCTCATGCATTCAGAGGTCCTTGATTATGCAGATTATAATCGGAATCGCACGCAAAATTTAGTTGCAGCGAAGATACAAGTCTGGTTTATCACATTCGATCTGTAAAGTGCGTCAACACGATATCGTAGGTCGAAGGGTTAATTGAAAGCCTGCTAGTTGAATATGGAAATTTGCATGCATATTATATTTTCAGTCGTGGAAACCATCAGACGGTATTGTTGAGATAATTACGTATTTTGCTTTGTTAATTTCCTTCACTTTCAATATATTCATATTCTGCTACATCGGAGAAGTTTTAACTGAACAGGTACCTTTTTTTAAACAATTACTTGTTCGATAATAAATCATTCTCCAAGTACCACTTATTGTTACAATAAATTGTAATAATCCTTTCAGTGCAGCCAAATCGGTAAAGCTTCCTATGAAATCGATTGGTACAATTTACCAGCGAAGAATGCTCACGATCTCATTCTGTTGAACATCGTATCGCAAAATCCACCTAAGCTGTTAGCCGGGAGAATAATCGAGTTGTCATTGAACACCTTTAGTGCTGTAAGTGGATCGTGTTTCGAAATAAGTATTCGCAATTTTGATAACGAACATAAATTTCAGGTAGTTAAAACGTCTGTAGCTTACATGAATTTACTTCGAACTGTTACAGACTGATATACACAGTTATTTGTTATTGGCACTGGAAGACAGTCCGTCAGTTAGACTAATTCTTCGTTGGAAATGACCTATTTTAACTTTCAGAAATTATTAACCCTTGTTGAAATTTATGGTAACTTTTGACAAGAAATGCTAATCTTCATCGTCCAGTTTTGGAATTTCAAAATAGATACTTATTTATAGATAAGAAGACAATTTATCCACCGTGGAATTATCAAGTGTAGTTTCTTGATAAACGTTGTTGTATACAAGTGTTGTTTCCTTCTTCGTGGAACACAAAATACACAAAGCAAGTTTCAAAGAGCAATAACGCATAATCGTGCACCAGTCATTATGCACCCTCATAGCAACATTCTACAGAACCAGTGGTTAGCTTCCGCTTCGACTGCACACGATCGCCCATCTAAGAGCAGTAACCGATTATTCCCTGTCTGTCCACAATCCAAGGTAATGCACGCACATAATATTATTGCGCCAACTCGCAATCGATGTTTCGTGAACAATCGGACTCTCAGAGATCATGAAAATCTTCGTTCAAGATCAGAGCTTGCAGCCGTATCAGAATATTGAGAATGATGTCGTTTACGTGAGGAAGTACAGCAGATCTTCATGTTCATCGAGATTCGTATAATACATAATTAGCATATTGTAATGCATACAATCCATAACGTTAATTGTATGTATGCTTCCTTTAATTAAAATAAACTTTATAGATAGTAGTACAAAATGTATAAAATAGTACAACTACTTGAGTGCGTTATTGTTATTATAACATAGTGCTGCAAATTTACTAGTACATAAAAAAACATTTTATTTATGGAATTGAAAAGTAAATGCGACGACTCTGAATTGATTTAAAATAAGTCACCCTATTTATAAAATATTTGTAAAACAATTTAAAAGTGTATAGTTACCACAACTTAACGGAAGAACTGATCTTAATTGAAGATCATCAGCTTAACAGAAGTTAAACACAGTCATCCCTCCTCATTCAAAGCCATCGTGAATGCACTGCAAACTACCCCTCGCTTCAACATCAAGAATTACATCGAAACGATCGTTTCACCCCCTGCGAAATTGTCTGCACTCGCACAGACCGCAACGAGACAAATGCAACATGTGATTTCCACCCGCTCCCATTATCGATTACAAAGTGCAACTTCGTTCTTCCAAGTTTCCTCAGCAGCGCGCTTGCGTCGCGTCGTTCACTCGTCGCCGTGCATTGGAGGCGTCGAAATCATTACATACATAATACATAATATCGAGTTGAACAGAATGCTCACTTTTCTGCATCCCAGACGCACCATTTTCACAACAAGCTAAGAAACCGTATCCTGTTAAAGATTAACAACCACAACCCTCTCTAGCTGGCGTGCAAAACCAGCGCTTGCGTTTTATCGTGCCGAGTATTTCAAGTCTTACGTTCATTCGATCGAGTGCGTTACAGCCGTCACGATGCGTGATCGATCCTTCGATAACGTTGTCCTGAACCCTTATTATTCATCGGACATACGATACTCTCTAGAGATGTGTCAATGGACTCTGAAACCTATCGGAGTGTGGCCTTTGATTTACCGGCGCGTCACCAGACGGGAGAAACTGATTTCCGTCGTGCTTCTGGTCCTCGGTTTCTCGTCCTTGTTCTTCGTCCTGATTCCATCGGGACGTTTCATCTTCTTCGAGGGACACATCAGAACGAAAGTGCCTCTCTTTGGCCCCGTCGGATTCTGTCTGTCCAACATGGTCAAGTATGTTTACCTTGCTCTGAGAGCGTCCATCTTCGGACGCTGCATCGAACACGTGGAACAAGATTGGAGAACGGTGCAGGATCAACGTCACCGTTCCATCATGCTGGAGTGCGCAGCGTTCAGCAGAAAACTGATCACGTTGTGTGCCGTTTTCCTGTACAGCGGCGATATTTCATATCACACGCTGTTGCAGTTCTTGTCTAAAGACAAACACCAGAATAACAGCACCGTCAAACCGTTGGCCTACCCTGGATACGACGCGTTCTTCGACTCTCAGGCCAGCCCAGCTTACGAAATTGTCTTCTGCATTCATCTGATCACCGCGATGGTTCTTTATGCGATTACCACTGGGGCGTACAGCTTGATCGCCATTTTTGTTACGCATATCTCCGGGCAAATTCGGATACAGATGGCGAGATTAGAGAATTTGAAGAACACGCAGCCGGAAATGGGTCATCGTAACTCCTTGGCGATCATTGTTTATAATCATGTGGAGATTTTGAGGTAAGCGGAATCGATTAGAGAATATTGGGAATCGGATTGATTGGAGAAAATTGTACAATTCTGTAGATTTTCGGAGAATATGCAGGGGGCGCTGCAGGAGATATGCTTTACGCAAGTTGTGGAGTGCACGATGAATATGTGTATGCTGCAGTATTACTGTATTATGGTAAATAATTGTATCAGTAACTGTTTCTGTTCATGATTCTCTGAGATCCTATTAACAGACTTGATAAATTTAGACAATGAAACATTAAGTCCTTCATATTTTTATTAACCACTATGACTTATGTACGTCTTTGATAGAAATTAGGGTCTAGTTAATATAGCGATTGATAGTTAACCCCTTAACCTACAATTTCCTGGAAAGTTCATACACAACCAGCTAACTAAACGTACAGCTTGAAAACAACTGAAGAAAATTAGAATGTGAGGTACCTCATGCATTCAGAGATCCTTGATTACGCAGATTATAATCGGAATCGCACGCAAAATTTAGTTGCAGCGAAGATACAAGTCTGATTTATCACATTCGAACTGTAATGTGCGTCAACACGATATCGTAGGTCGAAGGGTTAATTGAAAGTCTGCTAGTTAAATATGGAAATTTGCATGCATATTATATTTTCAGTCGTGGAAAGCATCAGACGGTATTAAGATGATTACGTATTTTGTTTTGTTAATTTCCTTCACTTTCAATATATTCATATTCTGCTACATCGGAGAAGTTTTAACTGAACAGGTACCCTTTTTTAAACAATTACTTTTTCGACAATAAATCCTTCTCCAAGTACCACTTACTGTTACAATAAATTGTAATAATCGTTTCAGTGCAGCCAAATCGGTAAAGCTTCCTATGAAATCGATTGGTACAATTTACCAGCGAAGAATGCTCACGATCTCATTCTGTTGAACATCGTATCGCAAAATCCACCTAAGCTGTCAGCCGGGAGAATAATCGTATTATCACTGAACACCTTTAGTGCTGTAAGTGAATCGTGTTTTGAAATAAGTATTCGAAAGTTTGATAACGAATATAAATTTCAGGTAGTTAAAACGTCTGTAGCTTACATGAATTTACTTCGAACTATTACAGACTGATATACACAGTTATTTGTTATTGGCACTGGAAGATAGTCCGTCAGTTTAACTAATTCTTCGTTGAAAATGACCTATTTTAACTGTCAGAAATTATTAACCCTTGTTGAAATTTATGGTAACTTTTGTCAAGAAATGCTAATTTTCATCGTCCAGTTTTGGAATTTCAAAATAAATACTTATTTATAGATAAGAAGATAATTTATCCACCCTGGAATTATCAAGTGTAGTTTCTTGATAAATGTTGTTGTATATAAGTGTTGTTTCCTTCTTCTTCAACCGTATAGTCTTCTTCGCTTCAATTCCGTTCATTCTGCATATTTTACTGAAGCAAAAGGATACATGAATTGTTCTGACATTGATTGGTGTCGATTACCAAGACGATATGTAGGTTTTTTCAGATTGTTGCTTTATCAAATAATCCTGCAAGTGCCGGTAGAATAGTTACTTTATCTTTGTCTACTTTTGTAAACGTAAGTTTTCAAGTCTATATTATAATGACATAAATATCACGTAACTAATCACTTTTCACTTGATCATGAATAGTAATCTTATTGTTACAGATGCTTAAATCATCATTGGATCATCTAAGTTTCTTTCGAACAGTTGCATGATTAAATAATTAGCAAATTAACCTATAATTTATGTCACTGTTCGTATAATACATAATTAGCATATTGTAATGTATACAATCCATAACGTTAATTGTTTGTATGTTTGGTATAATTAAAATATAATTTATAGACGATATTACAAAATGTATAAAATAGTACAACTACTTGAATGCATTATTGTTATTATAACATATTGCTGCAAATTTACTAGTAGATAAAAGAACATTTTATTTATGGAATTGAAAAGTAAATGCGACGACTCTGAATTGATTTAAAATAAGTCACCCAATTTATAAAATATTTTAAAAACAATTTAAAAGTGTATAGTTACCACAACTTAACGAAAGAACTGATCTTAATTGAAGATCATCAGCTTAACAGAAGTTAAACACAGTCATCCCTTCTCATTCAAAACCATCGTGAATGCACTGCAAACTACCCCTCGCTTCAACATCAAGAATTACATCGAAACGATCGTTTCACCCCCTGCGAAATTGTCTGCACTCGCACAGACCGCAACGAGACAAATGCAACATGTGATTTCCACCCGCTCCCATTATCGATCACGAAGTGCAACTTCGTTCTTCCAAGTTTCCTCAGCATCGCGCTTGCGTCGGTCAGCGTCGTTCACTCGTCGCCGAGCGTCGGTGGCGTCGAGATGCACGCCCGTGTGTCCAATGGTGGTTTACTGAATAACCATTACGACACCGACATAAAATACACCTTCGAACTCTGTCAGTGGATCCTGAAGCCGCTCGGAATCTACCCCTTCGTCTACAGCAACGTGAGCAAACTCGAACGTGCGCTATCGATACTGCTTCTGATCACCTGCTGCTCCATCATTCAATTCGTGATCGTACCCTTCGGTCATTACGTGCTCTTCTACGAGAAGGACATAAACGCGAGGATCAAGTTCCTGGGTCCTCTTACATTTTGCTCAACAGCTCTGGTCAAGTACGTGTACCTCTGTCTGAAGGCACCTGCTTTTAAACGATGCATCAAACACGTCGAGAGGGACTGGAAGATGTTGCAGGACCAGGTTCATCGAGATGTCATGATCAATTATATATCCATGGGTCGTAACCTTATTACAGTGTGTGCTATGTTCTTTTACACCGGTGGGTTGTCCTATCATACGGTCATGCCTCTGTTGTCGAAAGTGAAGACCGAGAACATCACCATCAGACCGCTCACTTATCCTGGATACGAGGCCTTCTTCGACGTCCAACGAAGTCCCACGTACGAAATTGTTTACTGTATGCATTGCATCTATGTGATGGTTACAGGCAACATCACGATGGTTGCGTACAGTTTGGCGACCATTTTCACTAGTCACGCGTGTGGAGAGATGAAAATACTAATACTGCGGCTGGAAAATCTGACCAGCGAACGGATAACGGAGAAACGCGGAGAGGATCGGTTGACGATTATTGTGAAGGATCATGTGGAGATATTAAGGTAATATTGGTTTTTAGCATTTAGACTATCTGTACATTCGTATGTATGGTTATGAGGATATTTTGGTCAGAAGGGTAAAGAGAGTTTGCTATTATTTTAGCTAAAATTTAAGGTTTTGAAAATTCCAAGGTTCCAAAATTCTGTGAGCTGAATTTTTAAAGACAGTGAATCTGAAGGTCACAAAGTGACAAAGTACCAAGGTTCCGACACTTTCAATGTCCTAAGGTTTTAAGATCCCAAGGTCACAAGCTTTCAAGGTCCCAAGGTTTCAAGGTCTTAAGGTCCCAAAGTTTTACAACCCAAAATCTCAAGGTTTCAAAGATCTCTATATATTCTATGGACCTAAGATCTCTATAAGAGACCGAGATCCTAAAGTTCTAAAGCTCCAAGGTCCCAACAATTCCAAAGTCTCAAGGTTGCAAAGTGTTGAGGTCCAAAAACCCAAGAATCCTATAATCTCCAAATTTTAAAGTCACATGTCCCATAATTCAAAAGTGCCGAAGGTCCACAGTCAAAAAATTCAAAAATTTTAAAATTGTTAAACTCTTACAGTCTCAATTACTCATAGTCCTCAAAGCCCCAAAATCCCAAATTTTCGAAATTCTAAAATTTCGAAAATCCCAAAATCTCAAAGTGCCGAATACTAGATTTAATTATAACATTTCTATTAGAATAGACCTAAAATTCTGAAAGTAATAATCCCGACCTTGTCTCCCTATAATGACTACGAATATTGCAGTCCCATAGAAACGCTCTGTTATCAAATCACTTATTAACAAAACGTGTCCATAATTCTACATACATCAAACAAATATTGCAAGAAATATAGTAATATATTAATTATTAGGTAATATTACAAAATTGAATTTTACAGTGATTAACTATTTATAGATTTACAAAGCTCGTTGAAGGTGCGTTTCGCGAAATATGTTTAATCGAAGTGGTAGTTTCAACGATGCTAATATGCTTGGTGGAATATTACTGCCTGATGGTAAATACAAATTTGACCATAAATCTATTCAGAAAATACGAACACCGATATTTTTTAGGAATGGGAGACAAGCGATTCCGTCGCCATATTAACTTACGTGGTGCTCTTGATCTCCTTCATTTTCAACATACTGATGTTTTGTTACTTAGGGGAACTTCTTCTGGAACAGGTACTTTCGTCATGCTTCAGACTTCATCCACTCCATCTCATTTCTAGAACGTAGACAAGAGAAGACTTAATCGTCGAGATAATAGATCCGAGTGTTGTATCAGGGGAACAGAGTAGCGGCAGCTTCTTACGAGACACTATGGTACAATCTGCCAGCGAAAAAGGCACGTGACATGGTTCTGTTGCTCGCCATTTCGAAATATCCGCCGAAACTCACCGCTGGCAAGATCTTCGATCTCTCTTTGAACACCTTTGGCGTTGTATGTTATCAGTTAAAACAACCTGTAAAATGTCAAGCTTTTTATGATCGGAATTTTTATTACAGGTGTTGAAATCGTCGATGGTTTATCTGAACGTGCTGCAAACTATTATCGAATTGTAAAGTCGAGTTTAAAATTGTTGAACCTGTTTTGTAATAAATATTTATGAATTAGTTTCAATTTCCCGAAGGTCGCAAGATCCGAAATTTTCAAGGTCCCAAAATTCCAATGTCCTGAGGACTCTAAGTCAAACTCCTGCAGGATATAAGACGAATAAAATAGGATTAATGATAAAATAAACAGTTAGAATGTAAGTACTCCTTACAGGACTTGCTGTGACCGTTCTCTTACAAAACACATACGCCGGAACGCACTTCGTGATACAGAACGAATATCGTCAAAATGGCGGTGTGTTTGTATCACCCTTATAACACACACTTCTAATGTCCCAAAGTCATCGCAAAATTCCAAAGAACTAAACTCCGAAAATTGTAAGATCACAAAATTCCACAGTACCTAATAGTATAATATAACAGTAGTTATACATTGAGTCTCGCAATAAAATTAGCATATCAAATCACTACA
This sequence comes from Megachile willughbiella, assembly GCA_945859595.2. Lineage (NCBI taxonomy): Eukaryota > Metazoa > Arthropoda > Insecta > Hymenoptera > Megachilidae > Megachile > Megachile willughbiella. The sequence continues at coordinate 9,372,267 of OX243803.1, read as the reverse complement.
TGTACATATAACATCGAGTACATCGAGTATAACAGTGTTTCGTCGAATGATTTCAGTCCTCTACTTTTTGCATCCCAGATCTGACCCCTTTCGCAACGACGTAACAGCAACCGTATCTACTTAATTATTAACAATCGCAACCCTCCGTCGGTAGCATGCAACGCTAAACATTAAAACGGCGCTTGCGTTTCGTCAACTCTTTCGTTCATTCGATCGCGTGCGTTACAGCCGTCACGATGCGTGATCGATCCCACGATAACGTAGACCTGAAGAACTCTTATTATTCAACGGACATACAATACTCTCTGCAGATGTGTCAATGGACTCTGAAACCCATCGGAATATGGCCTTTGATCTACCACCGCGTCACCAGACGCGAACAACTGATATCCGTCGTCCTTTTAATCCTCGGTTTCTCGTTGTTGTTCTCCGTCCTGATTCCATCTTGTCGTTACTTATTTTTCGAGGGGAACATCAACACGAAAGTGACTCTTTTGGGCCCCGTCGGATACCGTATATCCACCACGGTCAAGTACATTTACCTTGCTCTGAGAGGATCGATTTTTGGACGTTGCATCGAACACGTGGAACGAGATTGGAGAACGGTGCAGGATCAACGTCACCGTTCCATCATGCTGGAGTGCGCAGGGTTAAGCAGAAAACTGATCACAATGTGTGCCGCTTTCCTGTACAGCGGCGGTATGTCGTATCACACGCTGTTCAAGTTCTTGTCCAAAGACAAACACCAGAACAACCTCACGGCCAAACAGTTGTCTTATCCTGGATACGACGCGTTCGTCGACACTCAAGCCAGTCCAGCATACGAAATCATCTTCTGCACGCAGTTGCTCACCTCCGTGGTCGTCTACACGGTCGGCACCGCCACGTACAGTTTGCTCGTCATTTTTGTTACGCATATCTCCGGGCAAATTCAGATACAGATGGCGAGGTTGGAGAACTTGAAGAACACGCAACTGGAAAAGGGTCAACGTAATCCCTTGTCGAGCATTGTTTATAATCATGTGGAGATTTTGAAGTAAGGGATGGATTAGAGAATATTGGAAATCGATTGATTGAAAAATATTGTGTGAATTTTGCAGATTTTCACAGAAGGTTCAGAAAGCCCTTGAAGAGATATGCTTTTCGACAGTTGTGGAGTGTACGACAAGTATGTGTCTGCTGCAGTACTACTGCATTAAGGTAAATAGCCGTATTAGTAGCTGTGTTATGTTAGTATTATATTATGTATTATGTATATGTTACCGTGAATGACCGAAATTGGAGAATGTTGACTTTCACCGGTGAATGTCAACAGATACCAAATACGTCGGTGAAAGATCGAATATTTCATTACATTGTTGTACATTCGGACCCTCTCCGGTGTGTGTCGACAATTAGTGCATGATGAATGTCAACATTTACCGGTATAAGTCAGAAATAAAGGTATTTAGCAAATATTTCGGACATACACCAAGCGACTATGTGAATGTTGACATTCACCGGTGAAAGTCGACATTCTCCAGATTTCGGAGTTTCGCTGTAACATATGTATACATAACATTATGTATTAAATATTATGTATACATAATATAATGTATTATGTTAGTGTTGTAATTGTATTAGCACCATCTTCTCGATTATTTGCGACACTGTTACAACTAACAATACATAAGTAATAATATATTGTCATTATAATGGTATGTCTTTGGTAGCAATTAAAGTATGATAATTAATTGAAAATTTGATAATTAATTATAGAAACAATGTGCATGCATATTTTCATATTTTCAGTCATGGAAAGCATCAGACACTGTACAGATAGTTACATATATTACTTTGTTAACTTCCTTCACTTTCAATATATTCGTATTCTGCTACATTGGAGAAGTTTTGACTGAACAGGTACCCTTTTTTTAATAATTACTTTTTACTATAAATTTTCATCTAAGTATCACTTATTGTTATATTAAATTGTGGCATCTTAATATCTTAAATAATCTTTTGAGATAATCTTGTAATAATCTTTTCAGTGCAGCCAAATCGGTATAGCTTCCTATGACATCGACTGGTACAATTTACCTGCGAAGAATGCTCACGATCTCGTTCTATTGAACATTATATCGCAAAATCCTCCAAAATTGTTGGCCGGGAGAATAATCGAGTTATCATTGAACACCTTCACCGTTGTAAGTGAAAATTTTAAAATAAATATTCGAACGTTTGATAACGAATATAAATTTCAGGTAGTTAAAACGTCTGTCGCTTACATGAACTTGCTCCGAACTGTTACAGACTGATATACAGTTTATTATTGGACCTGGAACAACAGTTAGTGTAACTAACTTCTCATTGAAAATTACCTATTTATATTAATTATTTATAGATAAGAAAGTTTATCCCGCGTGGGATTATCAAATTTAATTTCTTAATTATAAATGTAATGTGAAAGACGCGAATATGGTAAATAATAAAATATATGACGATACATTGATTATGTGTTTTTCTTTTCTCAACTTTTACTTTGAATATGCAATAATGCATGTTATTTCTTTGTAATTAATTTTAGTATTTCTATCAATCAATCGCTCTCTCGTAATTGGACACAATGCAACTATTTGAACTTAAAGTCATACGTTGGCTCAAACATCTCGAAATTACATATGTATCTAAGTCACAAAATACACAATGCAAGTTTCAAAGAGCAACAAAGCATAATCGTGCACCAGTATATTTACAAGTATTTCTAATCAGCTGATTTCATACAACTTTTAATGGTATGGAACATATTAATATAACTTCTAATATGAACAAAGTATTAACAAAAATTCTAACACGAAAAATGAAACATTACCCACACATGATTTTGTCAGAGTCAACATACTGATAAAAAAATACACTTGCACATATGTCTAAGTACACAAAATACACGAAGCAAGTTTCAAAGAGCAATAACGCATAATCGTGCACCAGTCATTATGCACCCTCATAGCAACATTCTACAGAACCAGTGGTTAGCTTTTGCTTCGATTGCACACGATCGCCCATCTAAGAGCAGTAACCGATTATTCCCTGTCTGTCCACAATCCAGGGGATGCACGCACATGATATTATTGCGCCAACTCGCAATCGATGTTTCGTAAACAATCGAACTCTCAACGATCATGAATGTCTTCGTTCAAGATTAGAGCTTGCAGCCGTATCAGAATTATGAGAACAATATTCACGTGCGAAAGTGCAGCAGATCTTCATGTTTATCGAGATTTGGCTTGCATTATGAAATGTTCCGCAATGTTTTTATTAACCCTTTGCTCTCGAAGTTTTTATTCGTTCATATTACCAGCCACTATTTTCAGAAAAAAAATCATATTCACGTATAAGTAAATGATATGTGCATTAAAAGGAAAGTCATTGTCCTTAGATTCATTTGTCCTTACATTATGAACTAAAAATTATATGCATTTCCGTAGCGGAGACCTCGAGTTTGAAGACAAAATGGCGCCGCTCCGGAGCCCTCGAGTGCAAAGGGCTAAAAATAGTAATTGGCCTCGGCAAGTTCGTACTCTTTTCGTATTCTAATTGTTCGTATACGTAACTAGTACATAATAACAATGTATACAATCCAGAGTGTTAATTGTACGTATGTTTCGTATAGTTAAAATATAATTTGTAGAGGGTATTATAAAATGTGCAAAATTGTAGAAGTATTTGTGTGCGTTACTGTTATTGTATGATACTGCTAGTAATAAAAAAAGTATTTCATTTATGGAATTGAAATATTAATAACTGTTGAATTGATTTAAAATAAATTGTCCTATTTATAACATTATCTGTATTTTGTAAAAATGTAATACGAAGTTTTGAATAAAACAATTTGTTACAAATTTGTAGTTCTATATCGACGCTCTGTACGTTATCAAATTACCTATTAACGAAACTTTGTTCTAAATTAATATTATAGTAGAGTAATATTACTAAATTAAATAACAATGAATTTCACAATAATTAACTATTTATAGATTTGTAAAACTCTTTGAAGTTGCATTTCGTGAGATATGTTTAGTCAAAGTGATAGTTCAAACGATTTTTGCAGGAATATTACTGCATGACGATAAATACAAATTTGATTATATAAATCTGTTCAGAAAATACAAACATTGATATTTTTTAGGAACAGGGGACAAGCTATTTTGTCGCTATATTAACTTACGTGGTTCTCTTGATCTTCGTTTTCAACATACTGATTTGTTGCTTTGGGGAACTTCAGGAACAGGCACTTTCGTCACATTCATATATCGAGCTTCAGACTTCATCCACACTTGTGCAGCTCATTTCGAAAAATGCAGACAAGAGAAGACTTAATCGCCGAAATCATAGATGCGAACGTTGTATCAGAGAACAGGGTAGCTCCTTACGGGACATTATGGTTCAATCTGCCAGCAAAAGAGGCACGTTCGATCTCTCTTTGAACACTTCTGACGTTGTATGTTATCTCATCAGTTAAACCACTATGACCTGTAAAATGTGAAATTAATGATCGGAATTTTTATTACAGGTTGAAATCGTCGATGGTTTACCTGAACGTGCAAACAATTATCGAATTGTAATGTTGAGTTGAAAATTGTTGAGATTGCTCTGTAATAAATATTTATTAATTAGTTTCAATACCCAGAGGTTTCAAGATCCGCAGGGCATAAAATTCAAAATTTTCAAGGTTCTAAAATTCCAAAGTCCCGAGGACTCTACACTCCTGTAGGATATGAGACGAATGGGAAAATAAAATGGGATTAATAATAAAATAAACAATTATTTAAACGTAAATATAAGAACTCCAGACGGGACTTGCCATTCTTTTACAAAACAGGATGACGAAAACACCTACGCAGCAACGCACTTCTTGAAAAAGAGTATCGTCAAAATGGCGGTACGGTCTTGTTACCTTTATAATGCACACTTCTAGAAATGAACTCGACATTGTCCACCTTCTCAATATTTCCAAATTCTACCAAACTAGTATCTCAAAATTCCAAGATCTCAAAGTCCCACAATCACAAAATCCCATACCGATCGAATTTTACAATAAATCGCGCACGTTAACAATGGAGTCTCACGATAAAATTTGCGTATTTAGTCACCGCATGCACCGTCTAGCACCGAGTACGTCCAGTTCAACAGCTTTTCATCGAATGATGACTGCCCTCCACCTTTCTGCATCCCAGACCCTGTCCCCTTCCGCAAGAAACTAACGGAAACCGTACCCTGTAAATTATTAACAACCACAACCCTTCGTATCGTCCGTACCTCGCATGCAGTGTAACAAATTAAAACGGCGCTTGCGTTTCAAACATCGTGTCGACAATTTCAAGCCTTTTGTTCACTCGATCGCGTGCGTTACAATCATCAAGATGCATGATCGATCCCACGATAACGTAGTCCTGAAGAACTCTTATTATTCATCAGACATACAATACGCTTTGCAGATGTGTCAATGGACACTGAAACCCATCGGAATATGGCCTGTGATCTACCACCGCGTCACCAGACGAGAACAACTGATGTCCGTCGTTCTTATGATCTTCGGCTTCTCGGCGTTGTGCTTCGTCCTGATTCCATCGGGTCATTTCATATTCTTCACCGGACGCATCAGCACGAAAGTGAGTCTTTTCGGCCCCGTCGGATTCTGTCTGTCCACCACGGTCAAGTACGTTTACCTCGCTCTGAGGGCGTCCATCTTCGGACGCTGCATCGAACACGTAGAACGAGATTGGAAAGCGGTGCAGGATCAACGTCACCGTTCCATCATGCTCGAGTGCGCAGCGTTCAGCAGAAAGTTGATCACAATGTGCGCCGCTTTCTTGTACACCGGCGGGTTGTCGCATCACACCCTGTTTCCGTTCTTGTCCAAAGACAAACACCAGAACAACCTCACCGTCAAACCGCTGATCTACCCCGGGTACGACGTGTACTTCGACTCTCAGGCCAGCCCAGCGTACGAAATCATTTTCTGCCTTCATCTGGTCACCGCCCTGGTTATATACACGATCAGTACCGGCGCGTACAGTTTGCTCGTCATTTTCGTTACGCATATCTCCGGGCAAATTCAGATACAAATTGCGAGGTTGCAGAACTTGAAGAACGCGCAACTGGAGAAGGGTCAACGTAATCCCTTGTCGATCATCGTTTATAATCATGTGGAGATTCTGAAGTAAGGGATGGATTAGAGAATAGTGGAAATCAATTGTTTGAAAAATAATGTGTGAATTTTTGCAGATTTTCGGAGAAGGTTCAGGCTGCGCTGGAAGAGATATGCTTTACGGAAGTTGTGGAATGTACGATAAATATGTGTATGCTGCAGTACTACTGTATTATGGTAAATCATTTTTATTAGCAAATATTTAATATGGTCACGATTATTTGGGATACTATTAGAATAGTAACTAGTATTCGTTGAATAGTATTCATAATTATAACAGACATGGTAAATTTAAATAATCCTTGATGTCTTTATTAACACTAGGTTTACGGACGTTTGATGGTCACTTATATTTAAATTTGAACTAAAGTAGAAAAATAAATAATTTGAGGATATGTGATCTGCCTAAGATTCTTTAGCTTGACGAAAGTTGACATACAATTTTACAAAAATTTCTTAATAAGTTTTGTCATTTAACACTAGGTTTACAGACGTTTGATGGTCACTTATATTTAAATTTGAACTGAAGTAGAAAAATAAATAAATTAGGGATATGTGATCTGCCTAAGATTCTTTAGCTTGGCAAAAGTTGACGTACAATTTTACAAAAATTTCTTAATAAGTTTTGTCATTTAACACTAGGTTTACAGACGTTTGATGGTCACTTATATTTAAATTTGAACTAAAGTAGAAAAATAAATAAATTAGGGATATGTGATCTGCCTAAGATTCTTTAGCTTGGCAAAAGTTGACGTACAATTTTACAAAAATTTCTTAATAAGTTTTGTCATTTAACACTAGGTTTACAGACGTTTGATGGTCACTTATATTTAAATTTGAACTGAAGTAGAAAAACAAATAGATTGGGGATGATATGTGAACTGCCTGTTTCTTTAGCTTGACAAAAGTTGACATACATTTTTACAAAACTTTCTTAACCCCTTGCACTATTTTGACAAGTCTGACTCGTGACGCACTGGTACTTCAGTTGAGATCAATTTTACTCGAATTTTGAATATGTTTCAATTTGGAGTTCAAGTCCAATTATAATTTGCATAGTCAACGACTGTATAATACCATGTTGCCATAACATTTCAACATTCTTTGTCTGTTTTAATATTGTAGCTGTGTTTAATTAGTTCTGACTGACGCACCTGACAAATAGGTCATAGTGCAAGGGGTTAATAAGTTTTGTCATTTAAAATAAGAAAGATATGATCCGCCATTTTGACGGATGCCGTAAATCTAGTGTTAACCACTATAATCGATGTACGTCTTTGATAGCAATTAGAGTCTGATATTTAAATGGAAGTCTGATAATTGATGGAAACAATGTTATATTTTCAGTCGTGGAGAGCGTCAGATGGTGTCAAGATAATTACTTATTTTACTTTGTTAATTTCCTTCACTTCCAATATATTCATATTCTGCTACATCGGAGAAGTTTTAACTGAACAGGTACCGTTTTTTAAATAATTACTCGTTCGACAATAAATCTTCATCTACGTACAAGTTACTGTTATAATAAATTGTAACATCTCAATATCTCAAATTGTAATAATCCTTTCAGTGCAGCCAAATCGGTATAGCTTCCTATGAAATTGATTGGTACAATTTACCACCGAAGAATGCTCACGATCTCATTCTGTTGAATCTCATATCGCAAAATCCTCCTAAGCTGTTAGCCGGAAGAATAATCGAGTTGTCATTGAACACCTTCAGCTCTGTAAGTGAACATCGTGTTTTGAAATAAGTATTCGAAAGTTTGATAACGAATATGTATTTCAGGTAGTTAAAACATCAGTCGCTTACATGAACTTGCTTCGAACTGTTACAGAATGATATATACAGTTGTTTATTATCAGCGCTGGAACAACACTGTCTGTTAGCATAACTCGTCAAAAATTACCAATTCTGGCTTTCAGAAATTATTAACCTTTGTTGAAAATGGTAACTTTTATCGCCGTTAAGAACTATAAATTCCCACACTTCCTAAGTTCAAGATAATAATTATTTATTGAGAAGGAAATTTATCCCTCGTGGAATTATCAGGTTTAGTTTCTTAATTATAAATGTAATGTGAAAGATACGAATATAATAAATAATTATAAATGTGGCTGCATGTAGATTATGAGTTTCTCTTTGGACAATTCTTTTCACTTTGAGTATGCAACAATGCATTGTAGTGTTTTGAAATTTTATTTCGATTAGCATGCTTTCTCAATTTGATGATACAACGCATGTGCACAGCAGCAACCAATAAATGAAAAGCCAACGCCCAGGGGGTTGGCTACGCCTGCGTAGTGGTTGTAGACACCCTTACCCAGATGATTCTCTGAAATTGATACAGAATCATCTGGTGTAAGGGTGTCTACCTAGGGGTTGACTTTTAATTTATTGGTCGCTGTTGTGCTCATGCGTTGAGTGATTGCATGCTGATCAGTAAATGCGAATTAATTAATCAAACTTGTAAAATCTTAATTGACACTTAAAAGCACTCGGTACATTAATAGCCAAACATGTGTTTGTCGTGCATGTATTACATTCGTTGTTTCAATTTCTGTATCACGCATTGATTACAATTAATAATGTAAATAGTACAATAAATATACTGTCAAATAATCTAAATTTTAATAAACTTGTATGAAAATACATTTAAAGTCATATGTTGGTTTCACCAGTCAAGAATTAACACGTTTGTGATATCGTGAAAACAAGAGCTTTAACAGCCCTTAATTAGTACTTTCATGTAATAATATATTACTATTATAATTATAATGACTATACATTATAATAGTTTATATATAAATTACATCATAATAATAATTTTATTATCTAAAATATCAAGTACCTGCATTTCTAATTAGATTTAAAACAACTGCTGATGTGATTAAACATATAACATCTTCTAATCAAACGTATTAAAATTCTAACACGAGAAATGGAACATTACCCACACATGATTTCATCGGAGTCAACATGTTGATAACAGTTTACACTTGCACGCACTCGGATATATCCAAGTACACAGCACATTTCTAGTTTCAAAGAGCAATCAAGCATAATCATGCACAGTCATTATGCACCCTCGAAGCGACATTCTATAGAGCCAGTGGTTAGCTTCTGCTTCGATTGCACACGATCACCCGTCTAAGAGCAGTAATCGATCATTCCCTGTCTGCCCACAATCCAAGGGGATGCACGCACACAATATTACCCCAACTCGCAATCGATGTCTCGTGAACAGTCGTGTTCAGACTCTCAGCGAACATGAGTGCCTTCGTCCAAGATCAGAGCTTGCAGCCGAATCAGAATTACGAGAACGATATTGTTTACGTGACGAAGTACAGCAGATGGATCCTCATGTCCATCGGGATTTGGCCAGCATCCTTGAAAGGATCCGCGAAATTTTTCTCAAAAATCGCGATCGGCCTCGGTAACTTGGTACTCTTCTTCGCCATAATACCGTTCATTCTGCACATCGCACTGGAGCAGAAGGATACAGTGATTATGCTGAAAATGCTCGGCTTCCTTAGCTTCTGTTTGACTTCGTTGTTCAAGTACTGGGCACTCGCCATGCGAAAACCGAAGATCGAACAGTGCATCGAGCAAATGCAAACGGATTGGAAACAGGTCGGTAAAAATTGCGAAGCTCACATGTTCTAGTACAAGTCTCTGCTAAATTTTGCTATATTACAATTTTCTGTAATTCTGTCGTTTCTGTAACTATCATCGATTGTCCTCTTATGGGACGTTGCCACATATGTGCGACCAGTGACCACATGTGGACATTCTAATTTCACCCTTACAATTATTTTCATCTTACAGATTTAAAATAAGATTATAACTCATATTTTATAAAGTAAGAATTTTATAAAACAAAATTAAATCGTTCTTATTCCAAGAGAAAATCCCCGAGTAGGTTAAAATTTTTTACATCGCCATGTTTCTAATCTGCCTTTCTTATAAAACCCAACATTCAGTATTCGATGTGTAATCAAATCGGACAAATCGGGAACCAAATGTGGCAGGTGGAATTTCGTAGGAACCGCAATATGATGCTGAAATACGGGAAAGTGGGTCGTGAACTGACGATCCTCTGCATCGTCTTCATGTACAGCGGCGGCACGATTTATCACACGATCATGCAATACGCGATCGGATCGTTCATCGACGAACATAATCGCACGATCAAACCGTTGGTTTATCCAACTTACAGCGCTTTGTACGACGTCCAGAAAATTCCCGTTTACGTGCTGGTCTACACGGTGCACTGCATGTGTGGATATGTGATTTATTCCGTGACGGCTGGTGCGTGTGGATTAGCTGCACTCTTCGCGACCCACACTTGTGGACAGATCGACATCGTCCTGTCTCGTTTGAACGGTCTTGTGGATGGTAAATTAACGAAACAGAAGTCTGATCTGAACGCGAGATTGATAGAGATCGTCGAACAACATCTGAGAACTTTGAGGTATATGTTGCACGTGATTTTAAAAAAAATGGTAACTATTGAATGATGATTTGTAGATTTTCTGCGATGATGGAGACTGTTCTTCAGGAAGTATGCTTCTTGGAATTTGTTGGATCTACTTTTATGATATGCCTTCTGGAATATTATACTATGGTGGTGCGGATATTGCTATTTTTCTTTTGTATATAGAGGAAATTATTATTTCTGCAATTTTTGTAAACGTGTGCACGTTTTCTGTGTTATTTGTATGGTGTGGTTCATTATTTTGAATGGGTGGGACTTTGAAAATTATTTTGAAAAATTGGGAATTTGAAGATTGAGAAAATGGAAATTTGAGAGTTTGCGAATTTGAAAATTCAGAAATTTAGGGATTAGGAAAGTGAAATTTTATGTATTTAGAAATTAGAAAATTTGGGCGAATTTAAAGAAATTGGGAAAATTTAGAAACGTAAAAATTCGGAAACTAGAAAAATTAGAATTAAAGTTTAGAAATTTAAAAGTTTGCAAAGTTTCATTTATTACAGGACTGGAAACAAAATAATACAATAGGAGTTACAACTTATACTTTGCTGTTGATATCTTTGACGTTTAATATATTCATATTATGCTACATAGGAGATCTCCTGATGGAAAAGGTAAATTTTCAACATTTTTCAATTATCCACACGACAAATATACAGCAACATTCAGAATAAATTACATATAGGAAATTAGTGGTATAAATAAAAATGCACACGTTGTTAATAACAATTTTTCTGTTTCATTCATTATTTTATGTATTTTATACATTATCATGTATTTATATACATTACAGAGTACAAGTATTGGGACATCCACTTTTGAGATCGACTGGTATCGATTACCAACCAAAACGATACGTGGACTTATTCTAATAATTGCTATGTCAAATAATCCAGTGAAAATTAGTGCCGGTGGAATAGTTACTTTATCTTTGTCTTCTTTTGTAAACGTAAGCTTTCAAGTCTATATTATAATCACATAAATATCATGTAACTAATTACTTTTATCTTGATCATGAAATGTAATCTTATTGTTACAGGTGCTTAAATCATCATTGGGATATCTAAGTTTTCTTCGAACAGTTGTTGTATGAATAACTAATTAGAAAATTAACCTATGATTTATGTAATTGTTCGTATAATACGTAATTGGCATATCATAACAATGTATACAATCGAGTGTGTTAAACGTATGCATGTTTCGTATAATTAAAATATAATTTATAAACGGTATTATAAAAAGTATAAAATTGTACAACTATTTGAGTTATTTGTGTGATACTGCTGCATATTTACTAGTAATTAAAAAAGTATTATATTTATGGAATTGAAAAGTAAATGCAACGACTTTGCGTGTGAACTGATTTAAAAAAAATCACCCTACTTATAAAATATTTATAAATGTAATACGAAGTTTTGAATAAACAATTTGATACAAATTTATAGTTTCTTATGAAATGAAAGAAACCTCTGTTCCTCGATATTCCTACAATACAACGTATACAGCTTCACAGAATAAAATACTGTACATATAAATTATAATAATTAACAAAAAATCTGTAATATATTCCTACATATAAGTTAATAAAAATAAACATGTTTACATATGTTATTACACATACTATATGTTTAATTAACAAGAGAATTTTGCAATATACCAACGCTTCATACAATAATAATAACAATTCAGTTAATAAACAATTGTAAAATTAAAAATTGTAATAAAATAAATCTCAATATAATAATCAACAAATGTCTTGTCACATGTACGCACAAGAATGTTATAAAACAGTAACTGAACAAATTTCAATTTGTAATTATCGTTAAATATAAAGGTAGCTATAGGTAACGTTGCGTGATGTTTGATTGGGTATCAAGGGTTACCTATCATGTTATCGGTTCGTACTTGAACAGGTCATAGGCAGTCAGTGTTACTGTACTTGCCAAGAAGTTAGGATCAACCTCATCATCGCATACCGGTACGAGTCAAGGACTCAATTAATGGATTATGTGTTCATGTTAGTGTTACTTAGTGTATTAGTGTCTAGTGTATTTTATCAAGTGTTTCTTCGTATATACGAGGGTGTATTAGTACGTTTTATGATGTGGTTCCCCGTGCACTTACAAGTGTACTACTGTGTTTCTCCATGTATTTTGACAAGTGTATACGGATATATTAATCTGTTTTATAATGTGGTCATCCATGTGTTTTAGCATATTTTTGTAAACCTTTTAGTCTGTTTTATGGTGTGATTACCTATGTGTTTTTCATACTTCTGCAAATGTTTTAGTAAATTTTATAGAGTAGTTACCTTAGTGTATTAGATTACTTATACATTTTTACACGCGTTTATTACTATATTTTGTGATGTAGTTATTCCTACATACTTTTGCATGCATCTTTTCGTATCTGTTTTTTTTTTCGTTCAATATTTGTAAAGTTATGAACTTGTTCATTGCATGACTGCACGAAAAATTGTGAATATATCGGAAAAGAATATATGTTGCTCAAAATGTGAATCGATTAGAAGAGTTTATTAATTCTTGCGATCCTTTTATGATTTCAGAAGGCCACCTTTTTGCCAACCTGGACAAACTGTCTAATTCTGATGATACGAAAGCAGCCGACCGACATTGGATCACTTTCTGAGATGCGTTGACTCTGAGACGAGTGGTGTAAGTCAGCGATCGGTGAGTCCATGCATTATGGTTCCTCTGGTTCCCATCATGTCGCAGGACGAATGGTCCGAAACGGCACGAGAACTGGTTGTATTTTTTATTTTGAAGCGAACATAGTGACCACGAATATTGTTGTACAATTGTGCGACGATATTCTCATAAATTGTTTCCTTGTTTTCATTTCTTAGATGAGGCTATGGTTTTCTTTTTCATCGCGCTTCAATCTTTTTACGAATCGAAAACTACATAGAAGTCGGATGACTCTCCAATTTCATGGTAGTTTAATTATCGAATCACTTCCAATTTTTCCGTACGCGTACTGTAAACTCTTTTTAAACGTACACATATGTACAAGAAAGTTTCACGAGCTTACTATCATCGATTCGCGATTTTATTTAGCGTTTTAAGATTTTTGTATTACTTTGAGATTTTCATTGCAATTTCTATTTTTCTGTATTTTTACTTCGACTAAAGAAAAATTTCATACCTTCTCCCTCAATTTCCTATGTTAATCACATTTTTCTGTTTCAGGTTTCAATTTTAAGTAATTACATTATTTTCATTTCTTGAATCCGCAATTTTCATTGTTTTCTTGTCTTCAAGAGTTTTCAAATAAAATGTCATTTGATTCCTTAAAGAATAAGTGTTATATTGTAATACGCGTGAATGTATGAGTGAAATGTAACTACATAATGTAATATACAGGATCTATTCATACCACCGTAGGATTTTCATGGGATCATCAAGGTTTCAAAACTCTGAAATTTTTTGAAGTTTGCAAATCTTATTGTAATTTTATTTCAAGTTCTGAAGGTTTCAATCCCCTTCACGATTTTGTTTTTAGTTCTGAGATTCTCGTATTCCTCGGTATTGCGTACTTTGAGATTTTGATATCTCTTCAAGGTTTTATTGTGAGTTTTGAAATTTCTTATTATAAACCCTTCTCGATTTTAATTTGATGAATGAGCTGATTGTAAATGGAGGGTGGTTGGGATTTGGAGATCGGGGTGGGTCACAATCGTAGCTACCTCCACGTGGTGTGACCTGGTAATCGATATCGTTCTCTAAAGATTTTACAGAAGATAATCATTAGAAAACGATATCGAGCTAAGTGCTACGCGTCGCGTTTAAGTTAAAACTTCGTTTATTTTCTAACATTTTCTTTTCCAGCAATATTTATTTTGCTGAGTGAAAACATTGTTTCATATTTTAACAATTATAATAAATTATAATTAAATGCTGGAATTCTTTTACTTACAAAATATTTATGAATGACGATTGTTGTATATTACAGAATTTATAAAAGAATAGACAATCTCTCTGTAGAGCTTAGCCTAAAATAATACAGTTTTAAAAAGTTGTATTACATTGTACGATAATGTATCATACATTTAATGATTAGTAGCTGAAATTATTATAATTTTTTATATCTATAACATTTCCTCACAAAGGAAAAGTAATTTTTACAAATAAAATATTGAATAGGAAATTGTGTTTTATAAGTTCATAGACACTTTTGTGCGTATTAATGTTATGTTTGTTTGGACCTTTTTATTTTCCATGCTCCAATTCTATACTTATACCAAATAAAAAATAAGTCTCTACCCATTTGTAACCAACTCCAGAAGGGTACTATTTTAGATCCTTCTATTTCTGTCCAATGAACAGGAATTTCAGTAATGGGAATGTTTAAAACTCTTGCAATATATAACATTTCTACATCAAAAGCCCATCGTTCAACGTGTAAGGCTTGAAATATAGCCTGTGCAGCATTTCTTGTTATAAGTTTAAAACCGCACTGTGTATCTCTGATACCTCTTACACCCCAAAACCATACTAAGAAATGAAATCCATGCATTAGTAACAATCGAAAAAATGTTCGCTTGGCGGTTTCTTCTTTCTCTAGATGAGCTCTAGATCCACATACAACTGCATAAGAGGAGCTAACTTCGTCTGGCTTGTTTATGTAATCAACTAAAAAAAAAATAATTAGATTTTACATATTGTACTATATGTTTATGTCAAATTTCAGCTTAAAAAATAACTTACATCCTAAAATACTTCTCAAACTTTCATCTAACTTTTCTAAGTCTCTAAATTTGGTAGCACCATCTGCGTCTGCAAATAGTATTGCACTTCCTCTTGCATTTAATATACCCTTAAATAAAAATAATTGTGATAAAAAATAACAAAATATAAAATATGCAAAAAAGATTTAAACAGTTGTTCATTACTAACTAGTCTTACTGCACCACCCTTTCCTCTATTTTTAACCAGTTCTAATACTCTGATATTTTCATGTTCTAATGCATATTTATGTGCAATATCCACAGTGTTATCTTTGCTTCCATCACTAACTATGATTATTTCATAAGTACATCCATTTTTCAACCGTTGATCTAAATATTCCAAACATTCGTTCAACATCACAGGCACTGTAAAATAAAAGTAATATTATATTCTGTATAGTGATTGTTAATAAATCAATATTTACATCTTTTTTCTTCATTGTATGCTGGTATTATGACGCTCAGATGTACACTCCAATTATCATATAGCGAAGGAAAAGCTTCTGTGTTTTGTGTCTTTGGATTGAAAAAATATTTTTCCTTTTCATCTCGCCATATTTTTGGATATGGTTCTGTTATTACATATAGTATCACTGAAAACTAAAAGTATATGACATTAATTATATCACTGTAATAGAAATAATATTAACAATTGCAAGTGTTTAAAAAAATTTAGTATTTTTCAAAGTATACTTTTAGAACTGCCACGTTTATACAACTTTAAGTGACATATAAATTGTAATATAACCTGAAAACGTACCAGAATCAAACATATTACTGCAAATACAATAGCATAAAGAAGTAAAAGACCTAAAGATATCATCTTAACTTTATAGCACGATTAAATATTAAAATATACTTTATAAAAGACGTCAAACAATGCGTATACTTTCATAGTTTCTTTCACGTGCCGCCACACACTGCCACACACGCCTTTTAGAAATATAATAAATTTGCATATACTTTATAAGTTGGTTGCGCTAAATGTAAACATTGTCTATCGTTTTATTAAGAGAAAAAATATTATATTTAAATAAAGAGAAATTATCAACTTGAATGTTTATTAATATTTTTATATAGTTCTTCTTATTAATTTTATAAAATAAATTGATATGTTCACACATTTAACAATAAAAGAGGGCGCTGCATTTGTGCAACCTAATATCTGCAAACTTATCAAATTTCAAAAATTTGAATTATCCTAACATAATAAAACTGCGGTATAAATAATTTTATATTAAATCATTCTTTTACACGCAAAGATAAGACTACAAATTTAAAAAATAATGGCCTCAAGTAATGGAACAGACGAAAGTAAAGGAACGAAAAAGAAAATACTTATAGAAGTCGATGAAGACGATCCATGTTTAAAGAAAGATGAACCAGAAGTACCTGCTGCAAAGGAAATTCAAATTTTTGTTCCCGGTGAAGATCCGAGGTGGCTTTATGTTCTACTATACATAAAACTAAACATTTTAATACTCTTGATCAGAATAATGTTAAATGTTGTTTAGATTTCAACAACAAAATCAAACGATACGCTGTTGGGTAATGTATACAGATTTCTACCGATGCGAGCATATTTTAGGGGAAGGAGCAAACGCGTGCACTTGGTTCAAACAAGTCTTCACGTCAATATGTCCAATGAGTTGGATTCAGAATTTCGACAATCTAAGAGAAGCAAATAAATTACCCTGGCATAAATACAGAACTCAGGGTAAATTTCCTGGGAATAAATACGGAGATTAGATCATTACATTTTTAATGAACTTGGAAAATAAATAAACTCATTATTAGAAAAAAATATCAATCTTTTATTATACAGGTACAAGATTTTTTTATGAGGTAACTTATATAGAAGTACGAAATGAATATTTGTTGCAATGCCCGACGTTGGCCTGTTGTACGGCTGTCTTCAACAATCGGTCAACAATTTCTTCTTTTTACTTTTATATTAACCACACTAATTACTTACAGTTTATATATGACACTTTATATACATATGTAAAAAATAAACACTTGCAGAAATTCTTCTTTAAACTTTCGTTAGAATAGAAGCTTGAAATAGCACGGTATTAAAAATTTTGTTTTGTTTAAAATTTAAGATTCTTACATAATAAAATGGTTATTTTAATTTGTGCACAAACTCCTGCCATGATGAAGACAACTTACCATCTTCAGACGTTACTTCTGGTTAGCAGGGTTCTTCCATCTATATGAAATATTGGTTCATCAGAAACAGTACCTGTAATTATAAAAGTGGTAATATTTATTTACAACAAAATTTAGCATTTCACATTGTTTCTAATTACAGAAACATTTGATCACTTTCAATGATTATTTTTGAGTCTTATTTTGTTAACTCCTTCTGAATCTTATGATTAAAGATTAAAACCACCTTACATATAAGTTAACAATGCCACTTTAGTAGCTAAATGCTACTTGGCTTGACTGTCTGTTTGATGAATAAATTGACAATCGCCATCACTGCAAGTCCCCATCAACTCGTATGGACAAAGAACGCCATTGGGATTCGTGTTCCTAGTGAAGAATGACAAAAAACACAAAAAAAATGCTCAACATTTTTATAGCTTTTAAATAAAAACAATTTCGCGTCATTAACAAATAAGTAAACGAAAGTTACTGAGATATATTTAAAAAGAGAAACCCACCTTGGCACTTTAAAGTGCACCAATATTGATTCATAAGGTAAAAGTATCTTTTTTGTTTGTTGCTCTTTGTCGAACTTTTTAGGACTTAGTTTCTTGTTACAATCTTCCAGTGATCCAGGGTTGATTACGTTAGTTTCCAGCGTTTCTTTAGAATCTGGATCTTGAACATCTTTTGAATTAGAAGTACTAGCCACAGCAACAGGAATATCATCCAATTTTGTTTGAACCGAAAATACTTCCTTTTCAGTATTATTCTGTTCAGGTGTACTTTTATCATCATTAGTTAGAATTAAATTATTTAATTCCACATTTTCTTGTTCGCTTGGTTCTTCATTTACATTTGCATTTATTGTAGTTACTTCTAATGACGTAGTATTTTCAGCTTCGGTTGATTTTGCTGAACATTCAATTTCATGCGAAATTGTTGTATCAACATTATTTACATTGTACTCTTCTAATAATAAATTTTCATTTTGTGAAATTTCCGTGTACGTAGTAAATACAGTTTCGTCTTCTAATTTCGATGAATCATATATTTCAGGAATGTCAATGGATGGTACTTTTTTCCGTGAAAGCTGCCAAGTATGATTGGCAAGTTCTTTCAGTCTATTAACTAAAAGTTGTGCTCCAGCTTCAGGTACCCTGAAGGAGATTAATGAATTTTTATGATTTTGTTTAATAATTGATAATAACTCAGTATATTATTTACCTGTATTCTTTTCCTACAATCCTATTTCCCAGAGTTGAACAAATTGTTACAAGTTTAAAACATTCTTTTCGACCAGCAGTGATCTTTCCATGTGCTGCTACTACTTTTGGACTTATGTTATTGATACGATCACGTTGCAACTGTAATCTCTCTTCAGCAACTTTGAGCTGCTCTCTAAGTTTCTTCACTTCAGCTGCTAGGGTTGCCTGTAGATCACGTTCCATGTGCCACTGACGAATGTTACTTGACATTTCCGCCAAGTCATCCAAAATTGTATACCTATTAACATGCAAATATATTTTTATGCTCATATATGTATATCTAATGCTATAAAGTAATATTTATAATTACCGTTTCATAACTAATTTTTGTTCTGTATCCATTAAACGTCTCTCTTGTTCCTCTCGTGAGAGACTAATAAGAGTATTCAGTTCCATTTTAGCATCTATTTTAATAGCTTCCCAATTTCCCTCTATACTCATTTTATTAGTTGTTGCTTTATTTTTGGATAGCGGAGATTGACTGTCATCTTTATTTTCTGTACTTGTTGATGTATTGTTTTGATAATCCGATAGTCGGACTGTAGATTCGGATGTATCATTACTTTCTCTTCCTATAGTTTGATTTCCTCTTGGTAAAATAACAGTTGATGCTTCCGAATCCACTGAATTATTGTTACTGGATGGAGTATCATTAGTACGAACTTCTTTTCCAATGGACTGTACAACTTGGTTTGCATCATTTTTATTACTATCATTAATTTTAGAAATATTTTCATCTCGATTAGTTACCGTTTTATTATTTAAGGTCACTTTATCTTTTATTGTTACTACTCGTTCCATTGTATCATTTTTCACTTGTACTTGTACATATTTTCGATTTACTTCATCTGTGGACAGAATTTTTAAACCGGATGAAATTTTCGCTTTTGCTTGAGATTTATGAATAGGTGCTTCAAAAATTTTGCGCGATGTATTTTTTAATTGAGGAAAATTACCAGTTATTTTATTTCCGATAGTATTTAAATTATTTTCGGTGGTCACACGCAGATTTGTTATTGTTTTTGTTTGTTTTAGATTTACGTTTTCTTGTTTATCCACGTTGCACACTTTATTAATGCTTAATTGATTATTATTTGTACTTGTTATAGGTGTATTTTTTATTGAGTCTGAATTTTTAGAACAGTTTTCCTTATTTAGTTGTTGTGCATTTATAACCTGATTTTTGGTCAAGGTCGCCTGATTTACTTTTGAGTACAATTTTTTATTTGGACTATTGGATAGTACGGATTTTGGAGATACTTCTATATTCATATTTTTTGTCGAACTATTATTTTCTATAGTTTTATGTAATTTCAATTTTTCACGTTCTAAAATTTGTTGTTTTAATCGGCGATATTCCTCTTGCTGTGATACTGGTAGATGACGTACAGCCTGTAAAAATATTAAATAATTAAATGTTTCAATATGTAATAATAAATTATGCGATTCTTACCAATGGTGTATGTAGATTGGATGAATTTAATTGTTCTGATTTGGTATTTAATACTGTATCTTTTTTGGGTACTTGTGACATTGAAGTTGGTCTTGCAGCTGCCATAGATTCTTGTTTTTTTCGTACATCTCGTAAAAATTGTTCTACATTTTTTTCAAATTCTGCTGTGGTATTTGCTGATTCAGATTTTTCTACTGTGGGTGAATTGGTTGCAGATGCAATTTTGTTCTTTCGTCGTTCTGATTCAGAATCACTTTCTGAATCAGATTCCAAATTGATAACAATTCTTTGAGTATCAGATAATATTTTTGTATTGGTAGACCATTTATTATCAGTAGATTGTATTTTAGATGTAATTTTATTTTCTGCTACCTTCTGTTTGTTATAGACTGCTTTTTGTAAATTTAATTTCTTTTGAAGCATTGAATTTTGATACTTTTTTGCATTATTTACAACTTTTGTACTTGCAGGAATTGCAATTCTTTTTATAAGTTTCTTTTGTGGACCCTTAGGTGCAATAAGTGATCTTTTCCTCCCAGAAGTTATTGGTTGTCCTAAAGTTTTTACTGTTTCAGCAGGTAAATTTCCTTGTGGAATTGTATTATTTATCTGGTCTTTTGAATTTGGTTGATTCTTATCATTTTCAGAGGTGCATGAGTTTATCAAACATGTTGCATTATTAGTAATTATTGTATTAACTGTATTAACCACAGGTGTTGTTTTTAGTTCAGTTTGATTAGTAAATATTTGAGTTGATGTAGTAACTGTAACTGATCCTGTTGTAATGGTAGTTGTTGAGTTTGTAACACTGTTGACAGATTTTGTTCTTTTTGGTAAAGAAGCTAATAAAATTGCTCTTAATGCTTCTTCATCTTCATCTAAACTTTCTCTCCTATTTTCTGTGTTTTTAATTTCGTGTAATGTCTTATTAGATGAAGCATCTTCAGTTTGTATGGTTTCATCTTTTTCTGAAGAAATTATATTTTTATGAATAGTAACATTTTGTGAAGCTTCTGAAACAGATGCAACTGTACTGTCCTTTGCATTAGAATGAGTCATACAAAGTGCCTCATGTTGTGTTTTATCTGCGATATTTGTATTGTCATTATTTGAATATGATGCAATTTTTTTACTAGCCAATGGAGTCGAATTGATACTTTTTCTCTTTTGGCCCTTTTTTATATGTTTCCTTTTCTTCTGGGCTGAATTTTTATTATCACAAATTTTATTTAAGTCTTCTGTATTTGTAGTTATATTATCATGTACCAGCATTAAATTATGATCATCTTTTATCAAGGAGGTACTTTTATTTGTAACTGCATTATCAAGAATTGGCTCTTCATGTAATGTATCATGAAACACAGTAGGTATTGCTAGAACAGAATGGGATTTTTGTGGGATAGACATTAGTTTCATTGGTTTAAAGGCAGTATTTGATTTTGTAGGTTCTTCATTAATAATGACTGGTTGCATTTCTGCACTTTTAAATGTAGGTTCTTGTTGTGTGACACACTTCTTTGTAGATAATGGTTGCTGTAATTTTTTATTTGTTTTCAGGATTGGTGCTGGAACAAGTGTCCTATTAATTAATGTTGGTATTTTGTTTGCATCTTTGGTAATATCTGGTATTCCTTTCATATAAAGTGGTTCTGGCACTATTTCTTTAATATTGTTTAAATTATTTGGAATGTTCTCTGCACTTTTAGCCTGTGTAATAGAATCAGTCAGTGGGCATGCATTTGCATTAGTTTCTGGAAAGTCATCAGTTGTTATCATTGAACTACTAGGTGATACTGATTCCATAAGGGAAGTTGTTATAGAACCAATAACTGGTTCTAGAGGGAGTGTTTCTGCACTATTTAATTGTCCATCTTCAATTACACTGTTAATTTGTTTTGTAGTTTGTATTTGTTGTGCTTTCAACATATGGCTACATTGATTACTACTTCCATGTGCATCAGGATTATAAGATTCCAAAGCGGCTAAGGAAGAATTTGAGGTAGTAATTGGACCAAGAGTTTGTGGAAGTGCATGTGATAAATCAGGGTCATATACAGGAGTATCAGTTGGAGAATAAGGCATTTCTTGACTTGAATTGATATCGGTAAATTCAGAAATATTTTTTAGCACATTACATGTATTTCCATACTGGGGCTCATTTAAATGAGATTTCATAAAATCTGGTTTAGAAGGTTGTACTTGATCAGTTGGAGAATACTGTATGTTGGTATTTGTTGTTGGACATATTGAATTTTGCAAGGGTGTATAATATACAACATTTGGCAAGTAACTTCGGTTTTCAATAATTTTCCCTTGGTAAGGTGATTGATTATCCTGATTAGGTGTCATAGATACATTAAAGCCTGGACTATTATTTACTGAATTAAGATTAATGAATGATACATCAGATGGTTGGATACCTAATAATTCTGTATCCATAGGTATATTGGTAGTAATTTTATCAGTAGGAGAATATGGCAACTTTTCTTTTTCTCTTTCTACATCTGTATCTAATTCCATGTCTTCTGTATGATTATCTTCATTCATAGGAAGAGGTGTATGAGGTGGTGATGCAAAACTTAACAATTCTTCTCCAGGTATGGGAATACTATCTAAAAAGCTTTGAGTGAATGGACTTTCACTTCGAGAAATATTAGATTTCTTATACATTCTAGATTTGATGCCCTTCTGAACTCTATTCTGATGTTTTTTCAACACTGCAGAACGCAGCGCAATCATTCTCAATTCTAAATCCTCCTCATCTTGATCATCATTTACATTCGCTTTTTTTGTAATCTCAGTCTTTGGTTGATCATTAGATTTATTTGATTTGTTTTGTTTAGTTTCAAGTGCTTTCTGTCTTAATAATGCTAAATCCTCTTCATCGTCTGCATCATTAAGTTCCTGCTTATTCATATAGTTAGCAGATTTTTCTTTTGAGGAGTTTGATATATCACTATTATTGTCAGAAACTTTTTTCATCATGTTTAACTTTTCCTTTAACGAAGATGCATGTTCCTTATTTTTACTTAACATCGCTTGGAGAGAATGTGTTCCTATCGAATCTAATTTTCTGACTTTTTTAAGGAGTTTATGCGTCTCTGTGTAGTTATGAGACGAAGACATCAACTCAGAATGTGATGTTTTCCGAGGAATTGTTTTTCCCGATGATTTGTACGGTGATCGTTTAGGAGACTTTAGTCTTCTTGGAGATCTCCTCGTTGGTGATCTAGCACGAATAATTGGAGATTTTGATCTTCTAAATGGAGAACGTGCTCTTATAAGAGATTTATGTCTTCTGGGAGGTGATCTTGAAATCATTCTTGTCCTACTAGTTTTACGAATAGGACTTATTTCTCTATGATGAGATCTTGAAGAATTATTTTTTATCGCATCATGTTTTAGTATACTGATATCTTCAGTTACAGCTACATCCACAGTAGACGAAGAAACTAAATCATCCATTGACATTACAGTTACATGATTTCTTTTCTTCTTTTTTTTCTTTTTTACTCTATTTTTCGAGGAAGAATATATTATTATTTGTTTAGAATTATCTGCAAGACCAACAATTTCCATATCACTGTCACTCGATATAGGCACAAGGTCATCATTTTTTTCTTGAAGAGTGGAAACTGCATGTTTTGTTCCAATGCATCCTGATTCTTTGATCTGATGACGGTTTTCTTTTCCCTGGACTGCATCTTGTAGAATAAGGTCAACTTCTACTTGGTTAGAACACGATATGTCGAAAATGATAATAAATTGTGCACAAAAATTCAATGTATTGCAAATAATATTTATAGAATATAAGAATATATAAATAAAAAAAAATAATTTCTTATAATCAGGTTTCATTAATAAATCAAAAATCATGAAAGAATATTGAAAGCAGGTAAGACAAAATATACAAAATAATATTTATTTTAAAAACTAAAGCATATTAAGTTCTCGAAATCGACGTATCATTAATTGCAATATTTAAAAATGCCAAAAAAAACTTTGTGTTAAATTTACCTCTTCTATTAGAAGAGCCTTTGGAAGGATAAAATTTGGCAGAAGTGCGCCACGTTGCATTATGTTGCGTTGATAAACAGTCAGAATATTGAGGAACCCTACTTCCGTATCCATAATTTAAATGTCCTTCCTCGGAAGAACTTACATCTTCCAAGGATATTTCACCTTCTTCTTTCTCATCCAGCACTCCAATTGTTTCGGTACACTCACTCGATAAATCGCTAGCCATTCTTAGACTTACCCTCAAAACGATAATTAATCGCGTCCATTCGAAATAATAAAAATAGATTTTTGCAATTTCGATAATATCGTTACATAAAATTTAGGGTTAATTACGCGTTACAGATAATTCCGATTTCCCACTGAACCAAATGTGACACACGCACACTCCTATTTCTAACGAATCAATTTATGTGAAAAACCTTCTTTTTTATCCGAATACAAAATCAACTAAAATTTAATCAAGTGCAAAAACTGATTCCGATATAAAATACAAATGACTTATCCGCCACAATGTCTGCTTTCAAAGTACTTCTATCCTCACGATGAGATGCATGCAACAACTCCGCCATGCTATGTCGTATTCAACATATGACATGAGACGGCTGGTATTCACTATTACGGACATGTTCTAAAATTAGACGATCATTTTCATAGAAAAAATACGCGACTATTGTCTTGATACATTTAACGTTATTTTTTAACATTAGATACGAATTTTTTATTATGTCTTTTTTTATCCACGTCTACTATTAATAATTTTTTATTAATATACAGCCTTATAAAGTTTTCGAAGAACGATATTTTATTACACTTCAATTTTTAATTTACACTTCATATATTATGAAATTCTTTGTTACATGTACTTTATTAAACTTATACTTTTACTTGTATTCAATCAAAGAAACGACTGAAATAACAAAGATTACAATATACGTTACTAAAACGATTGCACATTCCCGCCTAATTTTACATGGAAACGGAAGCGCCATTTGTTTTGATTACATGCAATTTTGTGCGTATAACGTTGAATTTCGGTACAACATAATTATTTAGTAAATCTTTATCGAATATAAAACGTGCTAATGCTTGATCACCAATCCCAGATAAAACAGCCACGAATCTCCCCATTTCATTTACGCTTTTCATTTGCTCTTCCATGAAGCCAGTAACAATAAAATCGCTTGCATTTAAATCGCCATGCTTTTCCGCCACAGTATTTACAGCTACCAGTTTCTCGGCTACTTCAATCTCTAATTCCAAAGCCGTCTAAAAACATGTTCATATATAATAACATTGTAATATTGATATTTAATCAAAGAATTTAGAAATTTAAAAACTTGCAAATTGCAAAATTTGCTCATTGTTCCTAATCTCTACACTTGAGTGAATAACAATGTAGAGGATGGTACTGAAATGTGACTCATGAGTCCTCAATGACTCATGCTTACCGTAGAAAATAAAATATTATTATCTAAAAGTTATTCTATTTCTCTCATACTCGCAGTAGCCTCATTAAAAAATTTAAAAAGAGGATGACAAAAAGTGGTTTTGTTCAGTATTGTGTTTACTGTCAATCTAGCCCTGGGTTATTAGAGGCTAGAGACACTCGATATATTTACTTTAAACGCATGCAGTGGACATTTCCAATCTTGGTCATTGGGGGGCAGTACTGGACATAAATTTACACGCCCCCCGCGCATTTGAACGTAATTTAGAAACCTGAGAGCATGCTCGTGCTCTTCGTGATGCATCTGTATGAAAAATGATTCGCAACCGGGCAACGCTACGTCGGCACGTCCGAAATATGCAGCCTATGAAAAATAATTTGTTCGTACATAAAATAATTACAATTGAACACAAATTTTTTGAATCTTACCATGGACAAATAATGATAGCAAGCTTTTAATTCAACGTTTATCTGTTCATTTAGGATGTTCTCGGTATCCTCGTGAAATTTGTATTTCGCTAAGTTTCCACTTGGCCATTTCATCGGTTTGTCGATGCAAAATTGATCGGATTTTTTGTCCGTGCATGACGACAAAAATCGGTATTCCTTTTTGTTGAATTTACGTCGACAGATTAATTTATGCGCGATCGGCGCATATGCAGGATACTGTGAGTTGCATGTTCTCAAAAAAATATTAGTAATTTTGTTTCAGATTATTATGTTGTGCCAATAAATTCGTTTAATTGATTATGCAGAAACTTACTTCGTATTACATAAACGTCGAAAATGTGGATACGATACGTTAACAAAAATTTTTCTGCAATACGATTTGAACATGTTTGCTTTCGATTTACGTACAATTTATATACATATTTTATAAATAGCGCTGTTAATTACAAATAAAATATGCACGTCACATAGTATCTGTTCGCAATTGTTTTTGCTTTCGATATAACATCGTAATTGCACATAGTATCGAAGTTTTCTTAATTTACGAGTTCAGCTTGAGCATTTTATCGATATTGTTGCGAGCGAGTGCAAGTAAACACATCTTAATCAGAATTATCAACTTTTATTGCGAATAAAGTTAACACAACGTTGCGCAGTACATCGCAGTATTCATTACAGCTAATAACACGTTAAAAGCTACTGATTTTATTTGGAATTGACAGTTTGTAATGGCATTCGAGGAAGTATGTAGTAACTTGTCGGAAATGTCCTTATCAGAATTATGTAAGTGTACCTATACCATCGATAGAAACTGTTCAAATGCAATATTCTTTCGCTCTTCTAAACTGTATTAATCTTTTGATTTCATTATTATAAATTGCATCCGTAAGTACATTTTTCCGTTTGTGCAAAGTATATTAATTATTTCAAAATAATGTTTTCTATTCCTTTCTTCAATAACATCTTAATCCTTGAGTTCCCTGTCGAAAATGTATACTCCGAGACCTTCGCCAACTCGTTCCAAATTTGTTACGTGATCGGCAATTTCTTTGATGGAGTCCACTTGTTCTTGCAGGTATTCCGTTTCTAAGAAATCTAGAAAATTCGGGTCGTTGTGTGATGATGCAAGGGCGTGCAATTCCAAGAGACTCTGAAACAGAACAAAATTATTAATTAAAAAATTCTTGATTAAAAAGTTCAAGGCTTTATATGCAACAAATAGCTTTTGACCGTCTATTTGTGCTATATATAAAAGTCACATTTACATCTACTTTATAAATTTGTGAAAGAATGTTCCTTTTTGTTGTATGTCCTTAAATCTGTTTTTCATTAAGTAGCTTGTAGTTATATACATAACAAATATTTGTTAAATAAATGGATTTAACAAATATTTAATAAATACTTTATAACTCGTAATAATAAATAGTACACTTTATATTTATAATTAATAAATAAAGTATCACTAAATCATATTTTGAACTAAAGATACTAAAAGTGCATAAATAATATTTGCGCGCTCTGCTATGTTTGTTTAAAAATATTATGTTGCTATTTTAAACATTTCTGTCGTTGAGCAATCGAAGAAAAGAGAGAAAAAAGAAAAAAAATTATTTTGGAGGAGCTGGGATTTGAACCCAGGACTTTCCGCATGCGAAGCGGACACTCTACCACTGAGTTACACCCCCGGTTGAGATATTACTCTCTAAAATCGTATAAAGCTGATACTAAAATATTACAGGATAGTTATGAAACGTATGTTAATTGAATTAACAGACGAGGCAAAATTAAAAATACGTACTGTAACGTACAGAATTTAGTTACAAAAATAGAATATGTACATCATTTTAACCTTAAATGATTACAGTATTAAATAAAAAAAAATAATCGTCATTTAAATCATAAACGTTTGTATTTTATAATATTTTTTAAGGAATACACATACCTCGTTAACTTTTTTCTCCAGATCTAATGCATCTGACATAGCATCTTTAGCTGTATTCCAGTTATTTTTGGACGGGCTTTCGATGGTTGTCAAAATGATGTTGCCGCCTCTTTTATTCTGATAAGCCATAAATTTCATGGCATGTTCCCTTTCCTCGTCGGACGCTTTTTTGAAATATTTGTAAAGACCCGGCAGAGCGACATCGCTTCTATCGAAATAATAAGCCTGAAATAAAATAACAACCGTCACGAAATCGAAGGATACGTTTGGGGAAGTGTCTGAAAGGACGAAAAGACGGGAATAAGTCGGATGTTTATTTCATTTTCTTTTTTATTTTTATTTAAATACCAATGCAAGATGCAAACGTTAAAAATAACCATTCAATCGATACGTCGACTAACCATAGATAGATAGACGTAACTGGCGTACAGTTCCATATTGATTTGCTTGTTGAGGCCTAATTCGCAGTCCTCGTGAAAATTTTGCCTAACCAAACTCATGATGTTTTGTGCTAAGCTGGACTTTTGACAAGATAAAACACAAAAAAGCACCAGGCGATCGAATGACACTCCTCTCGTTCTGCTCTTTCAAAACATACTGCATCAAGTGCAGACAATGCCGAACGCCAGCTATTCACGCAAGCGCGGGTGCGCATCATTTATCGAAATCACAAGTTCAGAATTTACGACCGTGAATACGAACGTAATGTCAGCAAATAGGAAAATTTAATTAAGACGAACAATCGTTTTATTTGATAAAGCACATGTTTTGTCTATATTTCCTTCCTCTTGAGTAACAGGCTTTTTTTATTTGAATTAGTAGAATTTTATTTACGCTTTATGAACCGACAAGTTTTACCGTGCATGGATTCCCAAGTTTTCGCGTAAAAAATGATTTTGAATAATATACAATGTCGTTTGAGTCGTATTTATTAGATCTAATCTTACGTAGTTATCTTAATTTCGAATGTTAATTTGAATAATGTGCGTTCTAAAAATATTCTTTTCTGATTCTCGTTTATTCGATTTTTGAACTAATAGGAAAGAGCGCTTCAGCGCCATTCAATTTGGACAGATTCAAGAACACGCATAAAGTTGAATGCAATTTAATGTATATCAGCTTCGGGATAAATTTTGATAATTATGCGATGTAATAATAATTTAGATGTACGTAATTATGTCTGTAATTATCTTTTTGTTTTTATTTTAATTTTAATTTATGTTAATTTCATTCATGTCTATATTTCATTAAATTACGAGTATCAGTTCACTGCTATTGAGGTTAGGTTATCACTCATATGAAACGTGTCATACTCTTGAAATTGCTTGACACTGGTATTGTATTTGAAATTATGTATCGTTTTTAATGTTTCAGAGATAACTTGTCAATCATACTGATATAACTCATTGACTTATTACAGAAAATGAAAAAATTCAACATGAAGCAACAAAGTTATGTGTGTGTTGAAAGTGCATATGCTTTTTCTGTGTATGCTATTTTGTATGATTATTACATTAATTTTTAATGTTTCTGAATGATAGAAAGTCTGAACGAGATACATTAGTAAAAAATGTAATTAATATGAATGCTATGGTATAATTTGAGTGAAAGAATGAACGAATGGATGATCGATGAAAGAATGAGAGCCTTTCTGCAAGCAAACTTGTATTTTGCATTAATATTTATGATATTGTAATAGGAAAGAAGATTAAATAAGATATATCTAAACATGATTATTGAATGTTAACATGTTTGTTACCGATATTCCATTAGAAATTTGTTCAATAGGAATCACTTTCTGTGTTACAAAATAACATAATTTTAGACTATTGTAAATTGCTCTATATTATACTGTTTTGAAGATTACGTGACAGAATTTGATCTTTATTATCTTAAAACATATTGAATATTTATGATTTTACATGTGAAATTAAAGACATGTGTTGATAGCAAACATGTTAAATTTGTACAATACAGTACATAAAATATTCAGGGTAAAAAAGTATACAACAAACAAAAGTTCAATTCAAACTTTATTCTCATATTAAACAAAGCATTCAGATAAATAATATAGGTACTTAAGTGTTACTTCTGCTAGATTATATTACAGTGAAACACTCATTGCTTCATCAATATTCCAACATAATTTGAAAAGCTGAAAATACATAGTACCTTAATTTTATATATTCATGTAACATCAGAAACATGCATTCCACCACAACTGTTTTCATATCACCAAGGAATAACGCTTACAATTAAGAGTACAGAACATTCTTACATATTTAAGTTATACTAAACTGTACCAAGTACCATTTTTGGAAACTTTTTTACAACCCATTAATGATTTGAAATGGAGAATAGAAGGGTTGAATAAACGATTTTGCTATACTACTTTAAAACATTTTATATTTAAATGTTTAACGACCCAACTAAAATCAAGTCGAGTCCCACACTTTGGGAACCTCTGATATCGACGGATATTGATGAAACGAGTTGTCGCATTCGTTTCGAAGTTTCAGTTGTCGCCTCGTAAGGACATAGGTCTCATCGTTACGTCGAAGCCTCGTGGAAGCCCCATCATAGCCGCTGTCACACGCACAAGAGTCTTATGTCTAATCTTGTGCAGTGGCCAGCAGCTGCACTGGGGTCCATTATTCCTTTCTTCTCTTTACGCGGATAGTTTCCTTTTAGACCGTAGCTCTTTTTGAATTTTCACGTCAGACTGATGAAAGACTTTCTATCAAGAAAATTCTCATCAAATTGTTACCTATGACTTCATTTACCTCATCGAGTTTAATAGCAAAGATAATTCCCTTTTAACTTCATTCTCCTCGCAAATATTAACGAAACTACGAAAGTGGGGTACGAAGGTGCATATTCTTCTGAAATCACTAAAAGATCTAATCGATAAAGTTAGTGCTATCTTGCCTTTGTTTGCGAGATTAAAAGAGGAGAACAGCAGTAAAATATATAAAATATTAAGTACGTCGGCAAAACTAATTTTTTCTTTGTACAGAAAGTTTAGCCAATAGTGTCAGCACTACTCTTTCTATTACCGCTACCTAATTTCGTTTCTCTTACAGCCATTAGCGTATTTATGAAAGTAGGATACGAAGTAGTAAAGAATGTATGAGCGTGAACGATTGACTAAAGTCATAACTTGGCGTTGTCTTTTACCACAATAATATTTCCTTTTGCATTCTCTGTCAACGACGTTTTCGTTATTTTCAAAAAATCAACCTCGGTCCTCCAAGCTCTTTTTATCACCTCGGTACTTGTCCTCCCAGAAATTCTTGAACATCGTACCTGGCAGAGCTTTTCATGAAACTCGATAAAAGCGTTCGACGAAAGTTGTACCGAAGATTGTGACCAGTTACAAGAATTAGTTCGAAACAATTCTTCTAAAAATCGATCGTTTCTACTGACATATTTCCACACAAAGTCCACGCGAACACACAGCAAGTATATGCGTTCTAACTTGTGGGGACCGGACATATGGCGGCTCTATAGACCGATAGAATACCTCGGTTCCCATACAAAATTCATCGCCTTCGATCTCTTTATCCGTGCATTTCTACGATGAACTTACCACGGTTTCTACACATCATAGCTACGTCCTCTTCCATTCGTTATCCTCTGGAATTTACTTCTCCATCAAGTTCAATTTTCCCTACGATCCCAAAAAGTTCGATCGAGATCTTTTCCCGATCAGAAGCTATTCTCCTAATCGAGGCTAAAGGGTATACAACACAGTGCAATTTACATGAAACTTCCCCTTGCCAGATTATTAGAACTTGGTATAGAAATCTAAAAATCGACATAGATTTTTTTCAATCGAGCCCAATTTTTGCTCGAATATACACTCAGCAATTCTGATGCTACGAAAACTTCAGTATAGCTTTGGTATTTGATTCTATGTTGAATGTCCTCTTCGAGATATCTTGGATTCACACAGTCGCGTCGGTTTACACGTTGGTCCAGTCGGTACCGCTCCACTCACTTCGGTCATTTACGTTTAATCCACGTAAACTATGAAAATTCGAGTCGTTCCAGACTCGTAGATATGAATTCGATGAAGAATCTTCGGGTAAAGGCACTTGATCGTTCCTCGTTGAATTGTATCGTTATCACTACGCGATCGAAGGTGGACGCAGGTTAATGAAAACATGCTCGCACTTTTCTGTCCATGTTTCGTGCACAACTGCCGATACCTTCTTAGTTCACCCTTGGTTATATACCAGGACACCACGTGGTCATCTAATCCATCGACCAATCAGGGGGTAGCTTTAGGTTACATCGACCAATGGACGTTTTGCTTTAAGGCCACAAGACACGTGTTTCTTGGGAAATAAGGGCACAGGCATTACGAACAAAATCGTATTTGCGGTGCCGAAGTTGGACGATCGAATACCGAACGATTGTTCTATTTTTTAATGAAATAATCATGTGTTACGTGAGACGCTTGATCTAAACCACGACCTTTAGAATGTCTGAAATTTCTTTTCGATGGTGTTTTTTGTCCCATTTGCAGGGGTACACCTGCTAGTTTTAAAGTTCATCTTGTTATAAACGTCAGGGAAGTTTCGGCCTTCTTGAGGTCCAGTTTTCGTTGATTACATAAACCTTCCTATTTCGTTATGTAACTTCTGTTCACCCTGTGACCTGGCTATTGTCTGTTAGCAGCGCGGCTGTTTGTAGTAGTGTTTAATGATATTGTGAAGAGGTGAATCCTTAAAATGTATCCCGCATACATACTAACGCAAAGCAGGCTGCCCGTTCGTTAAATAGCGGGATTCGGCATTAAGATGACCTAATTTTTATGCTTTGCTTTGAACCGTTGCTATCGTGCTCAATTCAGGGCCTGTGGCCACTAAAATGGTACTTGTACTTGTTACCATTACTGTTCTTGCTCTGTTTTCTATGTACATTCTCTCCAATTTAATTCACCTATCCGAAGTTATTCTCAAGACCATGCGGACAATTTCTCGAATCTAATTTCGATTTCATTTTCTTCTGATACGATTTCGTGGAACGGGGCAGTGTACCATTAAGAAAATTGTCCATTTTGATTGCTGACACAAGTCGACGTAATAAGGAGTATACAGTACAATTAACGTATTATCAACACATACTTCTGCGGCTTCCCACAAAATAGATCGCATAAAAATTTTCAGTGCTCTAGAAAATACTGCACAGTTCGATAATTAATCCTCGGGGTGATGGCAACGTTAACGCAATTCGAACATTTATACCTTACTTCCAACATATCATTTCTTTAAAAACTTGAACAACTGATTTCTCGAGCAACTATATCGTCATATAATAAATTCCAGAGGTCCAGGTCACGATCGACGCGCCATTCGTGGGGGTTAGATCGATCATAAGTCATTTTTTATTCGCTCTGCTGCTATAATTCGAAAACAAAGGGAGAGAAGGGCGGTAGGGGGTAACAGTTTTTTTCAAGCGAAGTTACTCGGCTCGTAATAAGGGTGGAATGCGAGAAGCGGATGAAGATGAGGAGCCATCTTAGCCAACCTTTACGCCCCTGCCGTGCGTTCCCTCTGCTCGAGGAGACACAATATGGAGGAGAAAGAAAAAGAGGACGGTGGCGGCGTGGAGGGTAACACTAGCCGAGTAAGCTCTGAACACTTTTCAGGATTCAGGGCTTAGCACCCCCTGGATCCTCAGGCTTCACGTCTGCCTGGCCCAACCTGCGACTCCTCCACTGACTCTGCAGATATCCGCTGTCCCGTTTCTTTCCTTTCTATCGCGTTCTAATTATTAGCTTCGATACTAATGGCCATTACCTTCTCCAATAATCGTCATTTGTGCACCTGTGCGGCTTAGATTCACCGTGTGCATGGTATTTGAAATTATTAGTACAAATTTCGTGCAATAGTAGTTAACAATATTATCAATTTAACCCCTTGCACTATGATTTATTTGTAAGGTGCGTCAGTCAGAACTAACCAATCGCAGCTACAATATTTAAACAGACAAAGAAAGCTGAAATGTTATTTCAGTCCTGTATTCAGAAATTCTTGACTATGCAAATTATAACTGGACTTGGACACCAGATTGAAGTGTATTCAAAATTCGAGTAAGATTTGTCACAATTGAAGTGCGAGTGCGTCACGAGTCAGACTCGTCAAAATAGTGCAAAGGGTTAATAAAATAAATTTGACAGTAATAACTTAACATGCCTGTTTGGATGCAGCTTAGGGAAGTGTAAGTGGAATAACTTGGTTCAAATTTTGTGCAATTGTTGAAAGATAGTTCCCAGTAATAATTATTATAAATTTAATAAAATAAAGGTTCAGTTAATAAAACAAACATAACAATAATTTCATACACCTATGTGTTTGGGGAGTGCATATTTAGAATATTAATTTGGTCCAAATCTTGTGCAGTTGTTGAAACTTGACAGTAATTGCAATTGTATTCATACTCAAAAACTGATATCCTACAAATCCATAAATCCTTAGTTTCGTACAACTAATACCTGATAGCTGATCTACAGAAGATTTTATATTCGATCTTAAGCAATTACCTAAAATTATTACTCTCAGTTTCGATAATCGCACAAGGGACAAAAGTGTCGACATTCGATTTATTCATACACATTTATTTATACATAATCTGCACATGCAGTTCTTCCAAATTACAATTCTGACGTTTTCCATGCAAATGTACAAAACATGCAGAAGCATGCAATTTTTAAAAACAGTATTGATTTGTACGACATTTTGACTCACATACTTTGATAAAAATTCTTCTTTCCTCTTCTGTCCTCTTCTCTTCTTGGCGTTGGAGAATGGACGCATTTCTCACGATCATATAGGTACCCACCTTAAGTTTATGTCATATTTCATATCGAAATTCTACAATGAAATAAGACAGAAACATAAGACGGCTTTGCTATGTTACATTGTGTCCTCTTCGTCGCCATCGTAGAAATTGAAGGATAAACGTGGCTGCCGTTAGCGTCGAGTATTTTATTTATACAGAAATGACGCCATTGTGTAGAAAAGAAGAAATTTGTTATGCGATATAGTGCGTGGGTAACCGGCGGTCGCAGTATCAGATTGGTATTACGTGTCAGAAGGGTGGACATCAGTTTGGATTTCACACCGAGCCACTCTTTCTGATTTAAACAATCTTTGCTAGAATTGGACTCATTCTCAGAATATTCAGAACTGCAATTTTTCCAGAAATACACTAATTCATTTGTTCCTGTATTTTTAATCTTAATACCCTCGTGCTAATTATATTAATACTCCTGTGTTAATAATACTTATATTTAGATTAAATTATGCTTTCTATTGAAACTGAGTTGTTCCAGATTTGGAGCGTTTCTTCGAATATTCCGTTTATGATGCTCAGACGCATAAGTTAGTTACGGCGATTAGTTTGATTAGATTAAGAGAAACATATTTTTGGAAGGAAAATACTGCACACGGGTACATGGACAGTTGCATACGAATGTACGGGCGTGAAGTTGCATAAGAAGCCTTAAATCTGCTTGAGGTAAACGGGATTAATCTCATCCGCCCCACGCGAAGCCTTGCCAATCTCATTGGCGTAGAAAAATAGAGTTCTTCTGTGAATTGCAACTTTTTTTTTTTGGCTCTAACGAGATTTCGTACTTCGATTTTTTACGACTTCCAGCTTTTCAAAATATCGGAACACTGGCCTACATTAGACAATCGTTCGCCTATCAATTATTCAACGACGGTGCATCGTTTTTGTTAAATATTGATTGTTAATATTTGATTGTACTCGGGAAGAGATTATTTATGTCCACTGTTTAATTCTTACATGTTACCAAGCGAAATATTTCAACTGGTGTTTGTTATGATGTGTTACAAAATTCGTATTACAATAAAATGTTTATGTACTTTACATTATTTTTAATTTTATTCGAAGATTATCTTAACACACTGACTGTCATCAATGATTAGCTTAACAATTTTTTAACGAATATTAGTTGTACAATATTATGTTATATTAGTAAATGTGTTAGTAACATAAAATGTGTGCTACGTTATCACTGTCACAGTCAATGCGTTAATTAACATATTGATATTGAACAAGTTAGTAGGTAAAGCCTAGTTGATTATAAAAGTTTCATTTCACATTAATATAAAGACAGTTTTGAGTCAATAATATAAGATAGTGTATAATCAAACGCAGTAACAAAATTCATTACAGAGATTTATATTACATTGATGTAAATATTTGTTGTACTTGCATAATATTCAGTTTGAAACAAACTTATGTATTTTACAAACATGGAATTCTTTTATGAATTATATGAAGTATGTATAAAAAGAAATGTTATGAAGTATATATAAAAAGAAATGTTTTAAAGTTAATAGTCCCCATTTTAATTTCAATGTTACACAAATACAACAAACCTTTTGAGCTTAAATTGTCAAGTAATAACAATTCAAGCTCCTCATCATTGGAACAATCGAAGACAAAGAAAGTTATAAATAGAAGTATACTCTAAATTGAAAAAATTAATAAATAAATAATGGGAAATAAATTGATATACTTAATCAATCTTGATCTGAAATCTACAATTTATCTCGATGAATTTCTCTGATTTGAGAAGCTTTTTATAAGTTCTTGACTTATTCAATTGTTCCAATGTTAAACATGTAATTAACTAATCTACTACAAAGTGTATACAAAACGAGAGATTTTCGTATAAGGTTAATGAGTTCTACCTGCAATTTTTAAGCTAAAATTTTTTTGTTAAAATAAATACGATTATCGGGATTTTCTTAAATGTTTTGTTTATACCGGTACGATAGCCTCGATCTTTAGCGATGGCACTCGTCCGACGGCACTTGGCGTCACGACGTCTCAATTCACGATATCTCAGACAAATCTTGATCTACTTTTTTTTCACTCACGCATCCGTCACATTTTGGAAGCTTTCGTAATAATAAAGAAACATTTGTGGGACACCGACGTTTCACGAGCTTCTCTGCCAAAATAACCCGTCGGTTTCTCAAAGTTTAACCTGACATCTGGTATGCGCCAGAAACACTAATCGGGTCGTTTGATTTTTCGAAATTTTAATCGAGATTTTGATGAAATTGTACGAATTCACATATGACTCTTTCTCAGAAACTTTTTGGAATATTCTATTTCTTTCTTACATTTAACGTAATTTTAATTTGATACACAATTTTAAACATAATGTTTGATTTTTCAAAATTTTAATCGAGATTTTGATGAAATTGTACGAATTCACATATGACTCTTTCTTAGAAACTTTTTGGAATGTTCTATTTCTTTCTGACATATAACCTAATTTTAATTTGATACACAATTTTAAACATAATGTTGATATACAATTTTTAACTAAATTCGATTAAAATTCATTTCTAAATTAATATTAACATGTCAGTATACGATAGTAAAAGTAGTGCATAGCACTTAACATTACATACACATTGCAGCTACATTTAATTTTGATTTTATTTTGCACTTACAATACAGAGTTTATATAAATTTTTCTCAACAAGTTAAAATATTATTACAAAGTGTACCACAATATTTTTGTTTTCTATGTTTATAACTTCTGAGAAAATACAAGTTTCAGTAAACAGTGTATGGCAGTAGAAGTGTCTCGTGATCAGACATTTGGACAAACTAACAACTAAACTACAAATATCAACTTTAAGTATTAACTTAAAGTTAAGGTGTTGACTTAAACTTAAGTTAAAGTTAAACTTAAGTCATTTTACAATTTTTATGTATTTTAAAAAATTTATTTCGTTTTCTTAAGCGCTCCATTGTTTCTATTTTCTGGTTCGTTACAAATGAATAAATATTAGAAAATTATTAATAATTAAACACTTGCAGTTTCGACGGGAAACTAGCCTAATGTTCCTAACCCACCTTTACCAATAGTCACCAAACCACCTGTTCCCCTTATCAACCCTTGCACCAGGGTTACCGATATGCCATGTTGTTATCGACCTACCTCGGTACTGCAGTTTGTTGCCTCGCCGTTTTTCAGCTGCAGTTTCCTATCATTCTAACATTTTATTGTTCAACAAAATTTTTGTTTTTTCTCTGACGTCAATTCCGAGATTTCAGTAAAACTTCGGAAGATTCAATTTCAGAAAAAACGATGTAAAAATTCAGTGACGATTTCTTTTTATATATCGAACAATTAACAGTATCATATTTCTTTTTTTTAACAAAAAGAATTGAATGTGTATATTTAATTGATTAATTGCACCCATAATCAGTGTCTCATAAATATCCATTACTGTTTTTTAATTTTCTTAATTTTCACTGTTTTTTAATTTTTATGCTTTCTAAAAATTTATAACCTTGTGGTAATTTTATTTTTCAACTAAAATATTGTCATTTATCTTTATAATGAATGTGAAAGTATACTAAATATTTTTTGTAACATTTTGTTCTTTCGATTAGATATTATATAAGAGGGTTGGTTAATAACGATCACGGTATTTAACATGTTAGTAAATGTCAATGGACAAAATAGATGGGCAGAAACATCGTGTACCGATGAAAAATCTTGAACAAGCCGCCCTTGGCTTGCCTTCTAGTGACCCGAATACCTATATATCAGGTGGCAAGCTATTTATAGAACCACCCCCGATGAACGACCCCGACGACGAACGCGACGTGAAGAAGCTCTGCTCTAAATGCGAAGAAGAAAATAATTGCTTCTTCTTTTGTTATCGT
The DNA here is from genome assembly GCA_945859595.2 of Megachile willughbiella. Lineage (NCBI taxonomy): Eukaryota > Metazoa > Arthropoda > Insecta > Hymenoptera > Megachilidae > Megachile > Megachile willughbiella. The sequence goes on along the minus strand of OX243803.1, from coordinate 9,333,367 downwards.
TAGAACGCGGATGTTTATGCATTTATCACACATTGAACTATGGACAATATACATAAATCACTCGGTGGTGAAAATTTAAGAAGCAAAATACCGTTTTGAACAGCTTTTATTCACCAGTAACTGCGTTGCGATATTTTAATATAATTACGAAAATCAGTAAACAGGTTAGAGAAAATTTGTATGAGAGACTTTGGAATTTGGGTATTTCTAAATTTCTAGTTTCATATATTCTTAGACTTTTGTATCTCGGAATTCTTATATTTTTTGATGTATTAGTATTAGGTATGTAGATTGCTAAATTTTTAAATACATAAACTAGATACTTAGATTTCTGCAATTTCATATTTATACACTCTTGTTCTACGAATTTATATCCCTAAATTATTGTATTATAAAATTTCTGTATCTTTAAATCTAGGTGACTATGTCCCTAGAGCCCTCTATGTTTCTAGATCTCTATATCCCTCGATTCCTATATGCCTATGTCCCTAAATTTCTAAATTCTTACATTTATAAATTCCTGCATCCCTAAATTTCTACATTTCTAAATACCTACATCTCTAAATTCCTACATTTCTAAATTTTTACATCCCCAAATTCCTACATCCCTAAATCCCTATATCCCTAAATTCCTATATTTCTAAATATTAACATCCCCTAATCTCTAAATCCCTAAATCCCCACATCCCCAAATTCCTACATCCCAAAATCCTTACATCTCCAAATCCCTACATCCCCAAATCCCTACATCTCCACATCTCTACATCCCCAAATTCCTACATCCCTAAATCCCTATATCCCTAAATTCCTATATTTCTAAATTCCTATATTTCTAAATATTAACATCCCCTAATCCCTAAATCCTTAAATCCCTACATCCCCAACTTCCTACATCCCAAAATCCTTACATCTCCAAATCCCTACATCCCCAAATCCCTAGATCCCCAAATCCCTACATCTCCACATCTCTACATCCCTAAATTTCTACATCCCCAAATCCCTACATCCGAAAATCCCTATATCCCAAAATCCTTACATCCCCAAATCCCTACATCTTCACATCTCTACATCCCCAAATTTCTACATCCCCAAATCCCTACATCCCAAAATCCCTATATCCAAAATCCTTACATCCCCAAATCCCTATATCCCAAAATCCCTAGATCCCCAAATCCCTACATCTCCACATCTCTACATCCCTAAATTTCTACATCCCCAAATCCCTACATCCGAAAATCCCTATATCCCAAAATCCTTACATCCCCAAATCCCTACATCTTCACATCTCTACATCCCCAAATTTCTACATCCCCAAATCCCTACATCCCAAAATCCCTATATCCAAAATCCTTACATCCCCAAATCCCTATATCCCAAAATCCCTAGATCCCCAAATCCCTACATCTCTACATCCCTAAATTTCTACATCCCCAAATCCCTACATCCCAAAATCCCTATATCCAAAATCCTTACATCCCCAAATCCCTATATCCCAAAATCCCTAGATCCCCAAATCCCTACATCTCTACATCCCTAAATTTCTACATCCCCAAATCCCTACATCCCAAAATCCATACATCCCCTAATCCCTACATCCCCAAATCCCTATATCCCCAAATCTCTACATTCCCAAATCCCTATATCCCAAAATCCCTACATCCCTAAATAATAAAAATTGTACGAACAAAAAAGGAACGTGATGAAATGAGCGTTTAGACATCAGCGAAGTGTGAGTTTGCGTTAAAAAGAGCTGGAAATTTGCCGTCACTTCTATGTTTTCAACGTGCTAGTTGACCTTTAAAATACGGCAGTGGCCTCGAATTATTTATAACAAGTTAGAAATTTCACGATTCGATATATCGTTAGCGAACTAGCAAAAGGGCACTTCTCTCGAATGTTACCCAGTTTTCTTCGTATTCAATTCCAGCCAACGATACGTGCCCATTAATTTTTACGATTAGAACACGAAAATTGCTGTTTTCACCCTCCGGTCCCTTACGCCTCGTTTGTCCCAGTTTCTCTTTGTGATCGTTGAAACGGGTTCAATGTCCTGCTACAGTTGACTTTTCCAATACAGTGAAATGTTCCAGTAATGTATTATAAGAAACTTATATTTTTTTATACAAGAAGTTCATTTACAACAATTTTTACATTAGTAACATTACAAAAAATAACATTTTCAAATGATATAAAAATAAATTTTCAAGGCATAGTATAATTGCAGCAAGTAAAAAGTCATTTGAATAATTTTGAACAAAATACAGGAATTTGATAGTATATTACTTTATGCAGCATTTTTGCAGCTGAATGAAGAGTTAATATTATAATCTCAATAAAAATAAATTTAGAGAATTTCACAATCTTGGCAAGTTAATTTCTTAACAGCAATTTTGTTATACACGAAAGTATTAGTTCTGCCAATAAATAAAGTATTAGTTATGCCAATAAACTCAAGAATAAAATAATTTGTAGATCTTGAGTTTCAAGGTATCATGAAAAATAAAAAGAATGCGAATATCGTGAAGCGTCTACTCACCTCTGACAAGAGCATCGAAACATAGGCAATTTCGGGCCATAAAGCGGGAAAATCGAAAGCTCGTTGATCGAAAGAACGAAGAGCCGCGTGTCTCTTCGCCGGAAGAACTCGAGGAGACACCTGGAACATCTCGTGGGTTGACCCAGTTTCTCCCATGAACGCGTATTCCATTGACCCAAGATGGTTGCCAGGCAACAGCACACCATGAGCCTCGAACATTTTGGCAAAAGTGCAACGGACTTCGATCCTCCGAATGATTTATATTTTCCCCATCTACTCACATTATCAAAATATGAAACTAAAAAAAAGTATAAGCACTGGAACACTTTCCATCAACCGATCACATTCACAGAATCAATTCGATATCCACGTTGTCGAATGCAACTGTATGTCCTTGAAAGAAGACCGAAAGTGGTTACCGAAATCGGTGGCTGCTCGGCAAGAATATGCACCCTCTGTTCGCAATCGGTCTGATCTCATCCCTTTTCACTCATTCTCTCTCTCTCGCACTCTCTTTCTCTCTCTCTCTGTATTTTAGATGCGTGTCGTTGCCGTAGTACATGGTGGGGAGAGATTGTGAATGACGCAAGTCATGGTAAATCTAGGTCACCGGGTCATGCTACTCCATCCCCTGTGAGCTCCTCTTCAATGGGACTTTATTTATGAAACTCGATGTCGCACAATCGAAGATACACACCTGCTTTAGCGAGCTATGTTAACAAGTTCTTCAGGGATACTTTCCTTCTTGCCACTCGCGATTTCAACCCCTAGCACGCATTGTAACGAACACTATAAGTGGAAATATAAATCTATACTCTGACTAAATTTCTTGTATCCACGTCACTTTTTCGTTATACTCTCCCACAATTAATTAATCTGATTCGAAGAAACTAAAACCCAGGGGTGTCTCGAAAGAATTAAGTTGCAAAAATTCTGATATTATAAAAGATTTAAGGATTTTCCTGTTAGCATTTATGGCGCCGTGTTGGTCCACCCCTTGTATAAAACTAGACAGATGCATTTATTTTTAATGCTAAAACGTTCAAATCCAGTAAGTAAACTATTAGTGTTAATAATGTAACGAAACGAATGTTTCCCTAATATCGAACAAATATCTTACAGAATTATATTCCGGAATATAATTGCGAATTCGACAAAATGTTACGAATGAATTCAGTGTCACGTTTTGTTCGCGAGATAAAATGAAGAAGGGAACTACGTAAGAAGCATAGGGTGAAAAAGGAAGAAGAAGAAGAAGCGGGAAAAAAGGAAGAACTACAGGGTGGCGAAGAAGGTGAAACGTACGGCGACCTCACGGTTCGCACAGCCTTGGAAAACTGGGGCTTTGAACTGTCATGCACCATTTCTCGATGCCTATTGCAGCCAGCATTGAGGAGGGTTAAGGGGTAGGGGGTGAAAGCGCATATATAGAGTCAGCCCGTATGACGTCAGTTGAGCTACCAGCCAATCCGGCATCCGCATTCTACTGACGTCACAACCTCCCCCCGAGGTGACGTGCATTCCCAAGGAAAAGAGGGGAACGAGAAGGGGTCGTGGCACACAGGATTGTCGAGGGACAAACGGGGTTTCTGGAAGGTGCAGGATGACGAGGATAAGTAGTGCACCATATTTTGATCCAATTAACAATCAACTAAACGATGGTCATTCAACATTTCTTCTTTAATCTCCAATTGCATTTTCAACCCTAACATTGCTTTTCGATCTTTAAAAGCGTAACATGATTCTATGATATGGTATCTCCAAGTTTTGTACCTCCACATTTCTGTGTGGACCTTGCATAGATCCCTAGATATACCCCCCGATATTATTTTTCTAAGTACATACTTAGATTTGCTATATCCCTAAATTCCAAATCTGTATGTCTCCAAATTGCTACAACTCCAAATCTCTATATTCTTGGGTTCTTAGGTTCCTAAATCTCTATATCTTCCAATTCCTACCCTCTTAAATTCCTGTGTTCCTATCATCTTTTTCCAAATTATATCCTCGAACATCCCCAAATCCCTATATCCTGGGATCCTAATACTCCCAAATCTCTATATTCCCAGATTCTCGTATTCTTAGGTCCCCATATCCCTAAATCCTTAAATCTCCAAATCTCTATACCCCTAATTTGCTATATTCCCAAATCCCTCGATCATCAGATACCCCTGGTTCCCACATCCCAAATCCGTATATCTAAAATCTCTGAATTCCCATATCCCCAAATTTTCACACCCCCAGGTATCCCCAAATTCCCATACTTGTCCCACATTCCTGAAAGATCCTCATCTTTCTGGATCCCATTATCCCTAGTAAAATTTAAAGCACCTATGTGAACTATATTCACATTCTTTATTTATCCACCCTGGGACAGCAGTTCCTATGGTGGCAATCAACCCGTTAATTCTCGAATTTCGAGAAGTTTACATTGCGCCATGAAAACGGTGACCAGTTCGCTCAATCGAATGCACCGGCTGAAAACTAGGACAATGACGTTACCTGCTAGAGCTGCGTCACGCTTGCAGGTCTGTTAAATTTTTTATGAATAAACCGGTAAATCGATCATCGAAAAAAAAGAGCCGAGGAGAAGAGCGGTAAATTGTTTTTCGATGACGTTGTTGAAAATGTTACGGAGGACGCGTTTATTAAATAAAATGACCTTTACGTTCTCCACGGGAGAAAATGTTCAAAGTTCTCGGCAAAGTGCCACCGGGGGAAACAAAATGAAAGTTTACCGATCGCCGCGCATAATTAGGACGCGTTTATTAACATTTCTTTTTATCGCTTTCAATTTGGCGTCAGCGGATTGTGCGGGGAACGAAAGAAAGCTGGTCGGCTCTTTTGTTTCCAAGTGAAAGGGAGAATTGTGCGCGATTTTCTAGCCACGGGTGTTGTTTGTCGAGAATTTTGCGTGGGTGTGTGTTTGGGTTTCGCTTGGACCACGTGCTCCTTTATGAGAACACCCGTGTATTCCCGTCCAAATAATCCGATCCGATTCTCCACCCGTACCTACACGTTTTTTATCGAATATGTCCCCAATCTCTGCGTTACTGTTCGCTCGAAAACGGTCCATACAAAAAATTCTACCATCTTGAAACAAGTACCACAATTCATTTACTTGTCTGATACTCTCAATTCAAGGACGCACTAATTACTTACTAAAATCTGCATCGGACGATTCACCAGCCACCACTCCGATATCCCGGACGACGTACACTTGAAACTTTTAAACGACGTCCGCGACGATCCCTCGAAAGCTCCGTTAATCTTTCTGCGGGTAGTCGCGGTTCCCTTGGACCTCTGTTAAGAGAAATTCGTATTTTTCCCGAGGTGCTCCGGTACCAGAGGCTGTCGGGGATATTCTCGAGTCGATTCTCACCGATGTTCGAACGAAACTCGAATGTTTTCTGTGATGAAATCGCAACGGGGACGGAGAGTACGGAGGAGCGGGTCCAGCCTCGAATTCGCGCGTCTCAGTGATCGAGGCCGAACTGTAGTCGGGCGAAAGTCCGATGGAACTCGACGAGTTTCCACTGGGAGGCCGAGGCTGCCAGGTTTGAATGGAGCTATCCTGCGATTGGTCAGGAACACAGTGACGTCACTGCATTGATTGTCCCGCGCACGCCGCACCACGTGGCCCATCGAACATACACTCCCGCTCAAAAGTCATACTTGCTAAAATTTCACCAAGGCCTAAGAAATTTATCCTGCAATTATTTCGTCGAACGATACTGGACGGGTCAGTCGAGACCCACGGATCTACAACTCCCGATCTCCAATTTTTGGCAATTTTGTACTTTAAAAAATTTAATTTATGCGTGTTACGAAGTTAAAGCTTAATTTGAAGTCAAGGTCAGATCAGGTCTGCAGAGATACTTTGGGATAGAGAAAAATTGTATTTGTGTATTTTATTCAATCGATGGTATTCGAGGTACTAGTGGAACGTCGAACAGTATCAATATTTTATGCACTTGGTATCAATTTTTGATCTCAACTGGAGTTATTATTGAAGTCGAGTATTTGTTTGTTTTAATTTATTTCTTGTTATTACGTCATGACCACTTTCATTCAGCACGTTTAAGTATTTTCCGTAAATAAACGTTTCGACCCTCCACTGCGTACCTCTTCAATTTTAAAAGGTATATTTTAAAATCTCGGAGGTAATAATAACAAAAATATCAGCAAATAAACCTTTTATATCGCGTATTTATTTAAAGGAAAATTATACAATCTTACAAATTAATCTTCAGGGATGATGTAGTCATTGAATTCAAAACGAAGAGTTAGTAAGGGGTTGAAAACACCAAGACCATAGGTAATTTTATTATACTCAATCGATGTTGAACATACATAATAAATGATAGTAAAGTTATCTAATACAATTAAAGATTGTTAGTGTCTTATGATTTTTGAGCGACAGTGTATTTTCCTTTCTCTCTTATTTCCCCTTTTAGCATCCATCTTCCTCATTTTCTTTAGCCTCGTTCTTTTCCTCATCTTTCGTCCGGTTAAAAACTGCTTAGATGAGGGTTGCTTTGCCAAGGGGGCGAGATCCCAGCAAGAATCTGCGTCTGGCCTACAGTACCGACCACTTAAGGTCTGCCTTAAGTCTTCCTATTTCCCTTAGGGTTACCCGCCTCGAGAGCACGCGTCTATCTTTTGAGATCCTCTTCAGGGGACGCGCGAAACCGTGGTTTACCTTTCACCCTCTATTTATTCCTTTTTTCAACGAATTAACGATACTTAAATAACGCTGAAAGAGCAAACTGAACGAAAACCCTTTCGAAGAAAAATATAACTCCACGTAGAAGATATTTTAGCTCTTAAATGTTTTCGCGAGAAGTTTTGCTGAAACGAAGGTCAGTGTCGCCGTCGATTTTTCTAAATAATTTCCAATCGATAATCGGTTACCTTGTAACTATCTTAGTCGCCGGATAAAGATTAAGGTCATATCGACCCGCACCGCGTTTCGATCGAGAACGCTTCTTACGCGAGAGCATCCTCGTACGAGAACCTAGTACACCTAGTTGACGCTTGTCCTGAATGCCTAATTCGACGATTCCAAAAATATCTTCGTCGGGGATGCAGCCACGGTGGCGGCGGCGACAAAACCACCACCACCACCACCGACGTTGGTGCTCTTCTCCAGGAACCTCATTCACCCAGTTTTCTCCCTTGCTGCACTCTGTGCGCTGACCCTTCCTGGTGGGAGAGTCTGACGTTTTTCTTCGATACAGCTGTTTTTCTCTAACCTTCGTCATTTGCAAATCTCACCCTTGCCTTTCATTTCACACTTTATCTCTCAAGCTCTTGTAATTAGCGTGATGCTAATAATCGTTTATCGTTGATCATCATCCACATGTCTTCACTCTTGATTGATGGGATCAGGAGTATTCACGTATCGTCTGTTGCTCAATGGGATAAGGAAGAAGTAGGATCCTGTGATTGGTAACAGTAAATATGTTCAGTAAATATAATCGTTATTTATTAGTACATTGACTATCATGTCATCTACACATTGTCACCCTTGAGATAGAATAAGGAACATTTGTTAATACGTTGACTCATCATCCACATATCGTCACCCTCACTCGACAGGATCAGGAAGTAGACTTCTGTAATCAATATGAAACAAGTGTATTTAATAAAAACATTCACAAATATTTAATACGTTGACTCATCATCCACATATCGTCACCCCTATTCGACAGGACCAGGAAGAAGTAGACTTCTGTAATCAATATGAAACAGTAACTGTATTTAATAAAAACAATCATAATTTTGTTAGTACGTTGACTACCTCATCATTCACATATCACCCCTATTCGACAGGACCAGGAAGAAGTAGACTTCTGTAATCAATATGAAACAACTGTATTTAATAAAAACAATCATAATTTTGTTAGTACGTTGACTACCTCATCATCCACATATCACCTCTATTCGACAGGATCAGGAAGTATACTGTAACTAGTATAAAACAGTAACTGTGTAGTAACTGAAACAGTAAAAATCGTAATTTATTAACACGTTGACTACCACGTCATCCACATATCTACCTTAATGTAAAAATGGAAGATATTAGTTGAAATATTAGTAATGAAATTTTTACCATCGAATTCTCGCAGACCTTCGATTTTCGCGCGACATGTACGAACGAGACAAAGATGAAGTATTGAAATTTTCAATTATCCTGCGTCTCAGCAGGCGCACGTTCTTTTCCTCTCGTATCAGCGAAGCGGAGATGCTGGGATCCGCTCGCGAGAGAAAAGGACGAACAGACACCCAGCCAGCAACTGCTGGGGGTTTCAGGTCGATGCACCCCTTCGCTCGCTTGCCAACGAGGGTTCGACGCCCTGCGTCGTCCCCTGACGTCATTCGAGCGACCTGACCCCGCACCCCTCGCCCTTCTGCTTCGCCGACACCGATGAAATGCCGAGAGCTCGGCCAGACCAAGTTTTCGTCCTTCGACAAACTGCATCCTCCAGCTTCTTCCTTTCGTTGCGTTCATTCGGCCTTTGTTTTTTAGGTCAAATTTTAGGATCCTCGGAGAGATACGATTTTTAATTGGTCCCGTGTCTCTTATTACACGGATCCCATCTACACCGACTCGATTTTCTTTCTTCGGCTATCTTTTTTTGCAATTTCTTCTTCTGTCTTTTTGGTGAAATTTTCACGTTTTCTTTCTTCGTAGATCAAAATCGTGTTCATTTTATCACACCATGATATACTTATTGACCAAAGCCTACAATTTTAGTTACCATCTTCAAGGAATCTTTAACCCCTTGTACTATGACCTATTTGTCAGGTGCGTCAGTCAGAACTAACTAAACACAGCTACAATATTGAAACAGACAAAGAATGTTGAAATGTTATGACAACATGGTATTATGCAATCGTTGACTATGCAAATTATAATTGGACTTGAACTCCAAATTGAAGGATATTCAAAATTCGAGTAAAATTGATCCCAACTGAAGTACCAGTGCGTCACGAGTCAGACTCGTCAAAATACACAAGGGGTTAAGTATCTTCAATGTTCAGTTTTTAAATTCATCAACCAAAAGTCACATATGTTCCTACTGTTTTTGTATACTTGAAATCTTCTTAAGATTTGTTTCATGATACAGATTTACAACGAATAAAATACAAATATATCAGTACACCATTTGTACGAATTTCTAGCACGAAGGCAAATTTTATCGTAGATGTCGACTCGAGGGTAAAATTCGCTTCTTGATCGAGAGTTCCTCTAGCGAGTGAACATTATCACTCGAGATTGACTCTGAATATGTTTCACAAAAAATATTCTTAATTTCTACTCCGTTACTCCACATATTTCGCAAGGTTCTCGATTGGACAAATACACAGAGTGTACGCGGAAATGGAGTAAGACGTTCGTAAAAAATGCACAAGTTTCTTGCGACACGAAGCATCGTTAATTGGTGGATCGGTGTGAGCTTAGTCGTTCGAATCATTTCAATCGATGTAGTGAATTAATATTCGCGGTGATGCAGTCGATAACCTGTCCCTGACGTAACGCCTACGCGGGTGGCATGGTGGTGGGAATCAAGGGGGTTGCAAGAGGGTGGGGAAGGCGGTCAACAAAACTGGGTCACTGGAGCTTCATTCACATTACGCGGCCATTCATGAGATTTGCCAACCGTTCGGCTTTCATGCTTTCGACGGCGTTTCTTGTCTTTTTCCGAAAACCTTTCACCCCCGTCCCGAGGGTTTTTCGTTTTCGTTTATCAAACATCGGCTCAATTTGCGCCGTTATTTTCTTATCGGGCTAATGCATCGGATCTGCACCTTCTTAAGTTTCACGGCTTTCTATAGTTCAATACGTTTACTAACATTTTCACGTTTCATGCTTCACCCTACATCTTTAATACCGTTTTATAATTCACGAAGTACTTTACTAAATTATATAGGGTGTCATATTTATTAAATTTCTAACAAATGAAAGTACAAAGTACATCTGTATTTTAATATTTTCGTATTTATTGTTTGAAGTACTTCTGAAATTGTCTTGTATACCATGTTCAGTACAATAACGGTATGATCCATAATACCGATAGAAATAAATACGGATAATCTGATTAATTTTTAATCACATCTACATCGTACATCTGCAACAACCATATCTGTGTACAAATCATACCTGTACCTATGAATTCAAATTTAATTCGTGATCTAAATAATTCAACATATGTAATACAGAGGAAATATCTTCAATTAAAAAATATTTCAAACTTTTCATCCGTGTTAAAATAATAACTTGGAGACAAAATTTCGGTAAACTTGAGATAGGTCAATGACGACACAGCGGACCCTCGATTTCTTTGGACCCTTCTGGTTCGATCAGGTTGAAATCGAAGCCTGTTATATCGGTAATAAGTCCGCTACGAAGGGAGGCGCGAACAGGTTCGAGCTCGACCGGGGAATTTCTCAATAAACTTTCGAAAGCGTCTTGAAGCGGTCCGGCTGGGTTCGCCCGACCTACTTTTGCCCGGGCAATGACGTTGAATATGACGTCACGGGAGCAGAAAGTGGGTCGCGAGGTCGAAGCACCTCGTCGATTTTCCCGTGGATGCTTACCCCCTTGCTCGATGGCTCGATTCATTGAAAAAACCGACTGGGATTTAATATTGTTATCTCCGTCGAGAAACAGCCATTGCTAGGCACTTTTATGTTCCAATTCGCGACCATTTGCACATTTTCCGTTTTCATCTTTTTTTTCGTCGCGTTAAATATGCATGTAGGAATGTATAAATAGAAGGATGTAGGGATGTAGGCATTGTGGGTTTGGATATGACTGAGGAGGTAATATGATTCAAGAAATAATGTGACTCGGGAGATAATAGGACTTCGGTGAGAATATGACGCATTTAGGTATCTATAGATATAGGTATTTATACATGAGGGTATCTATGCATGTAGGTATCTATGCATGTAGATATCTACTCTTGTAGGTATCTATCCATGTAGGTTTCTACGCATGTAAGTATCTACGCATGTAGGTATCTACGTATGTAGGTATCTACCCATATAGGTATCTACGTATGTAGGTATCTATCCATGTAGGTATCTACGCATGTAGGTATCTATCCATGTAGGTATCTATCCATGTAGCTATCTACACGTGTAGGTATCTATCCATGTAGGTATCTACGCATGTAGGTATCTATCCATGTAGGTATCTACGCATGTAGGTATCTACCCATGTAGGTATCTACGCATGTAGGTAGCTACGCATGGAGGCATCTACGCATGTAGGGAGCTACACATGTAGGTAGCTACGCATGTGGGTATCAACGCATGTGGGCATCAACGCATGTAGATAGCTACGCATGTGGGTATCAATGCATGTAGGTATCTACACATATAGGTATCTACGCATGTAGATAGCTACGCATGTAAGGAACTACGGACCTAGATATCTATGTACCTAGGTATCTATGGACCTGTACCTACAAATCTAGATATCTACAGATCCTACTAGGAACTTAAGAACACACATCTCGATGTATCATACGCACACATGTTTGATTCTAACAGTACACTACAACTTCAAAAGCTTCTTAGAATAGTAGCTAACAGTACTAGCACCATAAAAATTATAAACTAATTTAAATAATAGTGAACGGTATCTACACATATAGGTATCTACACATATGTTTCGCCAGAATACTGAAATTATAGACTAATACAATATTAGTCGTACGTGATGAGGAAGTAATACGATAGGAATATACGGAAATGACGAAGGTAGTGCAATCCAATAGCAAGATGATAAGATGTTAAACGTATTAGTGTCAGAAATTGTTCGCGAAAAGCGACATCCGGATAATCTTATAGACGATTCGAGAAAATAACGCGTTTCACAGAAATCGTGAGGTAGAACCGCGGCGGAAATAGAGAAATAGTTTACTTAGCGTGGATCATGGAGAAGAAGAGGGATTTACTGTTTCGCGATATATATTTCGATGCATGTACGTAAGGATAAGCCGTGACGAAGATATATGGCGAGGTAGATTTCCGTACGATAAGAAATTGATTCACGAGTATATAATTTCTGGCAATAAGGATAATGCGATTCGTTTTCTTCCGTCGGCCATTTCTTTTTTTCACGACGCGGTAACTCGCAATAGAAACGGCCGTGCATAACGAGGCACGCGATAATATGCACTGCTAAGAAGCACGGTATTTCATTGTTTTTAATCCGACACTTCAATCTACGTTACAAGGTGCATTATCGTATCGTTCGTTAAAGACAAGTTTCAATTTTCCATTTGCTATTCGATCAGAATCATCCATTTCTTTGATATTAAATCAGTGGTGTCGGTCACTGGTAACCTTCATGGCAATCAACGTCTGAACGCGTTTATCAGAAAAGCTCGAATGTCTAGACACGACCTCGTTTGACTTGCAGAACCGCGATGCGGTCGTCACATCTGTATCGGGCTTTTTTCGTCAAAATTTATCGGATAACCGCATTGCGGTCAATCAAATTTTTTTCCGTTCTCCCAATACATGAGGAAGATCTCTGGATATCTAGAAGAGCATTATCCGAGAGAGAATATAATAGACTTGGAGATATAACTATCTAGGAATATTAGCATAGGGATATCGGTACATGAAATCTGTTTAGGATTCTTGGAACGTAAGAATCTAGGGATATATACACTCTATAGGGATCTTGAAATGTGAGAATCTAGGGATAAATACATTCTATAGGGATCTTCGAATGTGAGAATCTAGGGATAAATACATTCTATAGGGATCTTCGAATGTGAGAATCTAGGGATAAATGAATTGTGTGGGGATCTATTAATGTAAGAATCTAGGGATATTTTCATTCTATAGGGATCTTGGAGTGTAAGAATCTAGATATACATGAATTGTGTGGGAATCTTTTAATGTAAGAATATAGAGATATATGAACTGTATAAGGATCTTGAATGTAAGAATCTAGGGATATATGAACTGTATGGAAATCTTTTAATGTAGGAGTCTAGGGATATATGAACTGTATAGGGATCTTGGAATGTAACAATCTAGGAATATATGAATTGTATGGATATCTTTTAATGTAAGAGTCTAGGGATATATGAACTGTATAGGAATCTTTTAATGTAAGAGTCTAGAGATATATGAGCTATATTGGAATCTTGGAATGTAAGAATCTAGGGATATATGAATTGTATGGAAATATTTTCATGTAATAGTCTAGGGATATATGGTAATGTAAGATTATAATGTAAGGTAATGTGAGATTCTAGGGATATATGAACTGTATAAGGATCTTGGAATATAAGAATCTAGGGATATACATATGTATTGTCTAAGGATCGTGAAATGTAAGAATCTAGGGATATATCAATTGTCTAAGGATCTTGGAATGTAAGAATCTAGGGACATATGAATTGTCTAAGAATCTTGGAATGGAAGAATCTAGGGATATATGAATTGCATCGAAATCTTTTAATGTAAGAGTCTAGGGATATATGAACTGTATGAGGATCTTGGAATGTAAGTGTCTAGGGATATATGATAATGTAAGATTATAATGTAAGATAATGTAAGAGTCTAGGGAATAAATTCAAAGATACACTATATGCATAGAGGAATTTATGTATGTACAGAATTGGAGAAATACAGGAATTTAGGGGTATAAGGATGTGTGAGTATAAGAATCTAGAAACGTATGGTATTAGTGATACAAAATTACAAAATCTAGGAACAATGGTCTCTACAAAGAATCCAAAAGTTCCTCTTAACAACATAAATTTAATTAATTAAATAATTTCGAACGAGCCTGACAATTACCGCCTTCGTATATTTTCATCCCATGAACGACGCAACAATTAAAAGCGACGTTCGTATTAATTTAACGATATCGTTTTAATTGTCAATTAAAACTTGAAGATACTAATTAATATCCGTGGAGAAACTCGACGAATTCAGCGTGTTATTTCGAGCGTTAATTCGGTAGCACCCTGTATAATTCGCGATGTTGCGACAAGTAGAAAAGCAAGGAAGAAAACAGAATGGCTGGATATAGGCAGGAATAAGGGGGATGGAAAGGGGGGTGAGCCGAGGCGGGTGCGACTGGACGGTGTCGGTGGTTCAGCAGGCGACAGTGTTTGGTGGAAGGGAGGGGTGGAAACAGGGAGGGAAGGGGTAGGTCGGCGATGGCTATTTTTGGAATGTAGGTCACCCATAAACCCCGGCTTGTCCCGTGACGTCACGGGATCGTCGTCGTGGCAACAGGGACGCCGGGTTAATCACTCTTGGCTCAGAACTACCTACCACCCTCTCGCACCTATACCACCCCCTCGCAGACCCAGCCGTTTCACCCCCTACCGAACATACCTGTGCTGTTACGTCCAAATGAAACGGTATACAAATTCCTGCGTTAATTAATTCATTGTTTCTGTTTTTAATTGATTAAATTGCGATCGTAATCAAACATTACACGTTAAGTACCGTGAAATGTTTTTCCTTGGTAAGGGTAGATTTTTTAACATTATTTCTCTAATTTTGTGTCTGACTATTTTTGCATCTTAGAATAATTAGGAAGAATCACAGAAGTTTACTTACATATTTTAAAAATTTACAAAAACTGTAAAAAATGGAAACAATATTAGGGGTTGACAAGTCAATTATTTTCCTAGGGTTTAATACAAAGTTTGAGCTTTTTGCTCCCTAATGGTGTACCGAAAATTTGTATACGAAGGAAAAAGTTAAGGTGTATTAAAAAAAATTGTCTTAAATTGACGTTGAGATTCCAAGGACAAAAATTCAAAGTTCCGCACCGTGTTATCTCGAATCAATTATTTTTATCAGGGAAACCTTCCGCCATCTTTCGTGGATAGTCTGCATCGAAGATCGTGGTTGAATCATTAAAACGAGCGCAGAGTTCTGCGTTATCAACGTTGTTCGTTGTTTGTCTGACTAAACGTCGATACGTACTACTTGCTCGAAGAAACATTCTACCTGACCTACCGTCACTACTTGCATTTTGATCGTAAAATTTCAACCCTTTTGTGTATGTAGCTACAGCAGCATATCAAGGAAACTTTTCTGAAATTGAAGGTTTGCTTTGATTTTAACTCTTCTTTTAAAAGTTGTTCTGTTCCAAATTTCAGAGCCCCAAAATTTCAAGGTTTCCAAATCTCAAGGTTGAACACCAATGTCTTCAAATTCCTATACCCTCAATTTCTAGATCTAAAAATATGTTCCCAAATAAATTCACAAGTTTCTGGATGTTTATATTTCTAGATACTCAAATCTCTCAATCTCTGAATTACTATAACCCCAAAGACCTACATCCCCAAATTCTTATATCTACATCTACAAATATACATGTCCCTAAATTTCTACATCCACAAATCTCTGAATCTCCAAATTTCAAATTCCTCAAATGCCAAAATTCCTAAGTTACAAGATTCAAATCTCAAAATTCCCAAAATTGCCAAAGTTCTAAAAGTCCTCAAAGTCCCTAAATCTCTAAATTTCTAAATTCCACTATATTCAAATACCTATATCCCAAATTTCTAAATTTACTTTCTGGATGCCTGTGTCCCTAGGTACCCTAATCTCTCAATCTCTGAATCACTATAACCCCAAAGACCTACATCCCCAAATTCTTATATCTACATCTTTAAATATACATGTCCCTAAATTTCTATATCCAGAAATCTCTGAATCTCCAAATTTCAAAGTCCCCAAATTCCAAAATTCCTAAGTTGAAAAATTCTCAAATCCCAAAGTTCCCAAAATTTCCAAAGTTCCAAAAGTCCTCAAAGTCCCTAAATCCCTAGGTTCCTAAATCCTATTATCCTCAAATACCTATATCCCAAATTTCTTGCTCTCCAAATCCCTAGATGCAGAAATTCCTACGTTCCTACATTTCTAACACCCCAAATGTTTAAAGTCCAACTCCCTAGTCTCCCTAAATCCCATCTGTAAATACCAGAACTCCCCAAACTCCAAATTCTTATATCTACATCTTTAAATATAAATGTCCCTAAATTCCTACATCCACAGATCTCTAAATCTCTAAATTTCAAAGTCCCCAAATGCCAAAATTCCTAAGTTGAAAAATTCTCAAATCCCAAAGTTCCAAAAGTCCTCAAAGTCCCTAAATCCCTAGATTCCTAAATCCCATTATCCTCAAATACCTATATCCCAAATTTCTTGCTCTCCAAATCCCTAGATCCAGAAATTCCTACGTTCCTACATTTCTAACACCTCAAATTCTCAAAGTCCAACTCCCTAGTCTCCCTAAATCCCATCTGTAAATACCAGAATTCCCCAAACTCCAAAGTTCCTAAGTTCCTACGTCCCCAAATTCTTATATCTACATCTACAAATATACATGTCCCTAAATTTCTACATCCACAAATCTCTGAATCTCTAAATTTCAAAGTCCCCAAATTCCAAAATTCCTAAGTTGAAAAATTCTCAAATCCCAAAGTTCCAAAAATTTGCAAAGTTCCAAAAGTCCTCAAAGTCCCTAAATCCCTAGATTCCTAAATCCCATTATCCCCAAATACCTATATCCCAAATTTCTTGCTCTCCAAATCCCTAGATCCAGAAATTCCTACGTTCCTACATTTCTAACACCCCAAATTTTCAAAGTCCAACTCCCTAGTCTCCCCAAATCCCATCTGTAAATACCAGAACTCCCCAAACTCCAAATTCTTATATCTACATCTTTAAATATACATGTCCCTAAATTCCTACATCCAGAAATCTCTGAATCTCCAAATTTCAAAGTCCCCAAATTCCAAAATTCCTAAGTTGAAAAATTCTCAAATCCCAAAGTTCCAAAAATTTGCAAAGTTCCAAAAGTCCTCAAAGTCCCTAAATCCCTAGATTCCTAAATCCCATTATCCCCAAATACCTATATCCCAAATTTCTTGCTCTCCAAATCCCTAGATCCAGAAATTCCTACGTTCCTACATTTCTAACACCCCAAATTTTCAAAGTCCAACTCCCTAGTCTCCCCAAATCCCATCTGTAAATACCAGAACTCCCCAAACTCCAAATTCTTATATCTACATCTTTAAATATACATGTCCCTAAATTCCTACATCCAGAAATCTCTGAATCTCCAAATTTCAAAGTCCCCAAATTCCAAAATTCCTAAGTTGAAAAATTCTCAAATCCCAAAGTTCCAAAAATTTGCAAAATTCCAAAAGTCCTCAAAGTCCCTAAATCCCTAGATTCCTAAATCCCATTATCCCCAAATACCTATATCCCAAATTTCTTGCTCTCCAAATCCCTAGATCCAGAAATTCCTACGTTCCTACATTTCTAACACCCCAAATTTTCAAAGTCCAACTCCCTAGTCTCCCCAAATCCCATCTGTAAATACCAGAACTCCCCAAACTCCAAATTCTTATATCTACATCTTTAAATATACATGTCCCTAAATTCCTACATCCAGAAATCTCTGAATCTCCAAATTTCAAAGTCCCCAAATTCCAAAATTCCTAAGTTGAAAAATTCTCAAATCCCAAAGTTCCCAAAGTTCCAAAAGTCCTCAAAGTCCCTAAATCCCTAGATTCCTAAATCCCATTATCCTCAAATACCTATATTCCAAATTTCTTGCTCTCCAAATCCCTAGATCCAGAAATTCCTACGTTCCTACATTTCTAACACCCCAAATTCTCAAAGTCCAACTCCCTAGTCTCCCTAAATCCCATCTGTAAATACCAGAATTCCCCAAACTCCAAATTCTTATATCTACATCTTTAAATATAAATGTCCCTAAATTCCTACATCCACAAATCTCTAAATCTACAAATTTCAAAGTCCCCAAATGCCAACATTCCTAAGTTGAAAAATTCTCAAATCCCAAAGTTCCAAAAGTCCTCAAAGTCCCTACATCCCTAGATTCCTAAATTTCACTATCCTCAAATACCTATATCCCAAATTTCTTGCTCTCCAAATCCCTAGATCCAGAAATTCCTACGTTCCTACATTTCTAACACCCCAAATTCTCAAAGTCCAACTCCCTAGTCTCCCTAAATCCCATCTGTAAATACCAGAACTCCCCAAAGCTCCAAAGTTCCTACGTCCCCAAATCCAATTCCCAAATTTTGAAATCTTCAAGAATTTCTAAAAATCCCAAAAATATCGTGGATGTCTTCTGCGTTTGGGTGTCATATTTTTCTCAGAGAAGTATTTGGTGTTGAGTGTACTTCTGCACGGTAAGGTTCGACAAAAAATTCGTATGAGATATTATATCGAATGCAGGTCGTAAGTGTTACGTTTAAGCCACGATGTTTCCGTCAGCGTTACCACGTTTAGTGCCAAACAGCTGCCGCACACGAAATCCAGAACGGTCCGTTAATAATATCTTCGTTCTGCCCCGACGCGTTTCAAGATACTCCTACGATCGTGCTTCTACATTCCGATTGTACTCTTTCTTCGGGCCGTGTATTCGCTAGACTAATTCATCACTATTAACGCTTACACAGTGCTGTTCATGTCAGCGCGTGTTCGCTGAAAACCACTTCATAATTCTTTCATAATTAACTCGGCTATCATTTAGGCAATTTGCTTTTTGCAAATTTGATTTAGGTACTGTTAGACTACTAACGAGACTGAGAGATTGAGACAATATTTTATTAATTCCAAGTTAACTTTATTGAAATACAGGGTTTTAATAAAGCGTTTGATATTTACACTTTCGTTGCGTCAAACAATGTTTCGTTATATTTATATTAATTATTTTGAACATCTTTAAAAAAGTATAGTTCATTTTCGAGTCTTCATTCTCAATTATAGTTCCGTTTTGTATCGATTAATAAATTGTATAGGTGAAGTTTCTCCATGAATGAAAGTCGAACGCAGCCATCTTGCTGCTATAAATATGGAAAATACGAACTTGTCTAGTTCCTCTGTTCTTATATGCAGAAGACTAAAATGCATGGAATGTTTTCATCCCCTGCGATCTAGGTTATCTTCATTGTTTCGTCCACTTCGGAATAGTGTAACGTACATTGAGTTTATTTTAACGCTTCTTCTCAAAATAGATAGTATGTATAAAGAACGAAACGAAGTCCGCTAGGAACTTTATAAAATCCTTGAATTTCTACGATCGCTGCTCAAATTGAACCTAATGCAACAATTTTACTTGTGATTTAATTTGTTACTGTATCAATTTTAAGTAGGCTAGCTTCCAAGTTTTATTTGTTGAAATTATAATTTGGGTTTTGTGGATGTGGGGATGTAGGAATCTGGAGATAGGGATATAGAGATGTGAAGATGGGAATATGGGGATATAGGGATATGAAGATGGGGATATAGAGATCTAGGGGTCTAGGAGTCTATGGATATAGGGATCTACGTGTCTAGGAATATAGGAGTCCACAAATTTAGGATGCAATATCTGTTGAGATCTACAGGTGTAGAAACCAGTGGGTTCAGATATCCACGATCTAGAAATTTACAGAACTAAAGATCTGTAGATCTAGTAATCTACGAGTGTAGAACTCTACAAATGGTTCTACGGATTTAGGGATCCACAGACCTATCTGAGACTCTAGACATCTACGAGTGTAGAGATCTACAAATCTAGTGTTCTATGGATTTAGAAATCTACGAATCTAGGAATTTGAGAGTCCATGAGTGTAGATCTACAAATTTAATAACCTATGGATGTGTTTAGGAGTTCTGAAACCAGGAATCTAGGGACCTACCAATCTAAATATATAAAAATATTGAAATCTACGAGTACAGGAAACTGGAAGTATAAAAATCTAGGAATATTTTTACCTAGTAATTTAAGAATATATATCTCGACACACATAGACCAAAAACCGAATAAAAAATTTTTCTTTAATCCCAGTCGATGTTCATCGAAAGGAAGATTGCAAGTCCCCGCTCCTTGTGCGGTCAATCAGGTATCCATTTCGCGGAATAAAAAAATGTTGAATGGATAGCCGGTTGCCTACAGAAGGATTAAAATGAAGTCGTTTCGTAGCCAAGAGAGAGAGAGAGAGTCTCCGAACGAAGCGCAAGCTCCTCGGCTCCGTTTTCAGTTTCCGATTATTTTTGGCAGCAAGGCAGAAGCGGGCAGAGCTCTCGCCTAAAAATGCTTACGACCAATGGCGGGCGTTGATTGGTCGATTTCTGGCCACGTGAACAGCCTACGAAGAAGAGGCTGACGACGTCGACCACGGATCCACGATGGCACAGTCAGCTGCCTAAGGTCCGGTTGGCCAGTCGTAGCCAGCAAATAGTTCTCTCTCTTCAAGGTAAGCCTTAATCTACGCGCCGACCTACTGGAATCGTGATCCTCTTCGGGATCTGTCACCGACAGCGGACAAGGCCCCTCCATTTCGAGCCTGCCTCTTCTGGCCTGGAGTATTCGCTCTTTTCGTCGTATCCGAGTGTCAAGTGCTTCACACAGATAGTAACGCTGCTTCAAGGTCACGTGTGTTAGTACATCCAGGAATTGTGACGTTCCAGAAGACTGGAACGCGTCCTAGTGCGATTCCGTGTGTGACAGATACGAAGTGACACCATCTTCTCGATTCTCCTCGACTTTTATTTTGTTATTTATCTTTTTTTCCCGTATTTTCGTAAACTCTTTCACAACAACGCTGTGATGTAAATGATAACCCGTTCGTTGGGAAATTCGCGTCTTTTCGCGGCAAAGAAAGCTGGCAGTGATCGTCGCGGTTGCGTTCGGATCGCGACGCGAATACACGCGGTTCTACGTAAACAGCCTTGTACCAGTATTCATTCTCGATCTCCCTCGACAAATATAACTTCGCAGACACGAGAGTTACGAGTCTGTTGATTTTGTATCGGGTTACGAGTCTCTTGATTTCCATACGAACGCAACGTACGCGCGTCAAGGACGAGAAAACGCGAGGGAAAACGTTGGACAGGAAACGGAGGAAAGATCGGGTCGGGGATTTATTCGATTTTTTTCGCTTTCGATCGTCGGTGGATCGTTCGCGAGAGCTATCGTAGATCATCCGTGGTAGACTCTGCGTGTTTTCTATTTTTACGGTGCCGGGATCCTCTTTGACATCGGAGACGAGACACACATCGGAGTCGCGGTGGGACGTGTCTTGGAATGGTTCGAGCGAGAGGGAATCTATACTTAGCGAAGGCGATCGGTCCATTACAAATATAAAGCGGTTGCCAGTGATCATATGAAATTTCTGTCTAACGATGATCTTCCAATTTTAGTAATGAACAGATATAGGGACATGGGCGCGTAGCAATATGGGATATAGCGATTTGGATATGTAGGCATATAGGAATATTGGAAGTATAGAGAACATGGGGGATAAAGAGATTATAGGGACGTAGGAATATTGCAAATATGGGAACATAGGTGTATAGGGACATATGAGTGCAGAGGCATATGAGTGTAGGGACATAGGAGTATAGACACATAGGTATGTAGAGACATATGAGTGTAGGGGCATAGGAGTACGGGCACATAGGGATGTAAAGCCATAGGAATATGGGGACATAGGAATGTAGGGTCATATGGGTGTAGGGACATAGGAGTATAGACACATAGGTATGTAGGGACATATGAGTGTAGGGGCATAGAAGTACGGGCACATAGGGATGTAAAGCCATAGAAATATGGGGACATAGGAATG
Organism: Megachile willughbiella; assembly: GCA_945859595.2. Classification (NCBI taxonomy): domain Eukaryota; kingdom Metazoa; phylum Arthropoda; class Insecta; order Hymenoptera; family Megachilidae; genus Megachile; species Megachile willughbiella. The sequence continues at coordinate 9,311,179 of OX243803.1, read as the reverse complement.
TAGGGTCATATGGGTGTAGGGATATAGGAGTATAGGCACATAGGAATGTAGAGTCATAGGAATATGTGGACATAGGAATATAGGGACATAGGAATGTAGGGGCATATGAATGTAGGGATATAGGAGTATAGGCACATAGGAATGTAGAGATATATGAATGTAAGGACATAGGAGTATAGGGACATATGGGTATAGGGACGTATGAGTGTAGGCACATAGAAATGCAGAGTCATAAGAGTATAGGGACATAGGAATGTAAGGACATAGAAATGCAAGGACATAAGAATATAGAGACATATGAGTCTCGATACATAGGTGTGTAGGGAGATAGGAATAAAAAAGTATAGAGACATGGTTATCCAGAAATACAAGGATCTACAAATTTGGAGATTTGGGAACACAGTGTCAAAATATCTTCGATTGTAGGGATGTACTATCTGAGAATATGTAGATATGGGGTTTAGAAATGTAGCATAGTAATATAAGAATGTAGCGATGTAAATATACAGGGACGTGAGTCACTAAATTATTTGTGCATCTAAACATTTGAAATATATAACACAAATAAACAATATTTCAACACTGTCCATTTACGAACATACAGTTCATACCTCAGATCAATAAAACTACTAAAAATATATATATGAAGATACATAATATCAATTTCTGTGATGTAGATCTTCGGAGGAATAGAAATCTGGGATTATAAAACTACAGATATAGAAATCTAGGGGTTCATAGATCTAGAAATATAAGAATACAGGAGATATAGGGATCTAACTATAGAAATTTGAAGATACAGAGATTTAGGAGTCTCTAATCGAGTGATTTACAGAGATCCAGGAATCTGATTTAGAAATCTAGCCATGTACCTGAGGCATATCTACAAATCTAATGATAAAATGCAAATAAAAATAGTTGATCTATCAACTTAGTATGTCTAGAAAATGAAGATTTTAATTATGTTATAACAAGTTTGAGAACAATGTACTTAACCTCTTGAAGTGTCATCATCCTGCTAGCAGACACTAGAGTTTTGAGTAGGAACAATTATAACTCTGTTTCGAGTAATTTTGAGATGTTAGAGATGTTACACAAACAGGTTACACAATTCATGCATGCAATAAATTTGGAATCTATTTTGAAACGTCGCTTGTGACTCATTGCCGTCGTTTCAACGTCAGTACGTAAGATGTTCGCCAAGAAAATGAATTACTTCGAACCTTCAGACCTTATACCCGTACTCGTTCATCATCCGTTAGATCTTTAATGTTTCATCAGTTTCATTCTACCATTTACTCTCTTCACTTTCCCTGTCTGTAGCTCTTCAATTTTCCTTTTATAAATGTAACTTGTCTGCTACATACTTTAAGGCATCCATAACGTTTTTTGGTAATAACTTCCGACACGAAAGTTACTGTGGACCTTTGGGAATTTCAAATCTGGGGATTTGAGGAGTTGGAAATTTTAGAATTTTGGAATTGTGGATTTGGGAAATTGGCTATGGAGATTTGGAAATTTGGGATATAGGGATTTTGGGATACAGATATTTCGGGGTATAGGGATTTGGGGTCATGTGTATTGGGAAATAAGGAGATTTGGGATATAGGGATTTTGGGATACAGAGATTTCGGGATATAGGGATTTGGGGTCATGTGTATTGGGAAATAAAGAGATTTGGGGATATAGGGATTTTGGGATACAGATATTTCGGGATATAGGGATTTAGGGTCATGTGTTTTGGGAAATAAAGAGATTTGGGGATATAGGGATTTTGGGATACAGATATTTCGGGATATAGGGATTTAGGGTCATGTGTATTGGGAAATAAAGAGATTTGGATGTATAGAAATTTGGGACTATATAGATTATGGAATATAGCGATTCTGGGATATAGGAATTCTAGGATATAGGGATTTGAGGGCATAGAAATTTGGGAATATAGAGATTAGGGGACATAAGGATATGAGGGCATAGCAATTTGGGCATATGGAGTTTTGGGGATATATCGATTCCCAGATATATGGTTTTAGGAACGTAAGAATTTGAACATATAGGAATTTGGAAATGTAGGGATTTGGAGATAGATATTTAAAGACGTAGATATTTAGAGAGATATAGTTGCAGGAACATCAGAAAATTTGGTGCTACATAAAAGGAATCTGTATTTGTTGAATCCCCAAGAGGGTTAAAGAAGTATAATTTTGTACATAAATGTAATTTTATCAATTACAATAATATGTGTTCGAACCAATATTCGTCAAAATGTATCAACAGCTCCAAAACAGTTTCATGAATTAATCAGTCGTTTCACCGACAGCAACATAGAGTATATCCATGAAAGCGATCGTCCGGTATCGATAACAATTTTCCAAGAGAACGATTTTGCTTCCAGTCGAATCTCGTTTTCCGCTTTCGACACATCGGATCGAGTCGAGAGGAGACGAGAGATCTACCGTTTGGGTCGTTGCATCCAAATTTGGATCGTCGACGTAGCGACGTCTCCGGCTCGACGGTTCGAAAAGTGGGGACGCACGGCGTCTATTTTCGAGCACCGGATATTCTATACCGTTGCGGTGCGTCGGTGAGGCGAAAATTTACGTGCAGAACAGTGGATTTATCGCGCAGAACCAACCACTGTCATTGACCGGCGTAAAAGGAAGGAAAAAACGAAACGATTTATCCGATGACGCAACATGGACGATCCTCCATCTTCGCGGTTTTATATTTAAACCTTTCTCTACCGTGCGATGTTTTGCAGTTTAAACGAAATTCGCTTCGATGACATAAGCACGGTTATTGTTATTTTGCCACGGATACGTGAAATGTCCCTTTTTATGCTTTATTTTTAGGTAGACGGGTGTAGCAGCCAGGTACCAAGATGGCGGACGATGAGGTTAGGTGGGTACCGCAACAATTCTTTCTTTCTCGGTCTTTTAAATAAAGCTCGCATAAAATTATTATATTAATAATTCAAAGCTTCAAATACAATTAATTTTGTTGATTCAAAGCTTCAAATACTATTATTATATAAGAAATTCAATTGCTCGATACATGTTGAAGATTCAAAGGTTCAAACACAATTTATATATTAATTAGTCAAAGGTTTACAATTTATATATTAAATGGTTATAAGCTGAAATACAATTTATATATTAATTGTTCAAAGGTTTACAATTTATATATTAAATGTTTATAAGATCAAATACAATTTATATAATAAAAATTAAATCGTTCAAGTAAAATTAATATACACATTAAAATCTGCAAGGTTCACATCAAATTGATAAAAACAAAATATGAAATGACAAATATAAAGAAATAGAGTATGGATTTAAAATCTGAGAAATTTTTTTATCTTATATTAAATTGATACTGTGCACATCTTTCTTGTAATACATTTACCATTTATTGTTTTTAAGCAAATATATATTATAACTTGTTTAAAGAACATTTTGTTTAATTATAAATAATTGGTGCACAAAGGTAAATGAACATTGCAACGTACATCTATAAGCGTATCTTAATATGTTTTATTTCTTCTTTTCATGTCCCATCGTTCGCGAATACTCGACATATTTGAATTTTGATTTCACTCGAAAATGGCGAACAATGGATCTCCCGCTTACCTTGGACCGAGCAGTGAAATTAAAATCTTTAAAAGGTATGCATCGTTTGTGCTCTTTGTGCTTGCGAAATTCCCCTTGAAGAGATCCCTACAGAAGTCGTACAAACGAGCAAAAATATAATTAATCCTATAAACGAATATTATACGTCCGAGCATACACTTCGTGGACGTCGAACCAGTGATTTTTTCAATTTTTTGATTTTTGCGTTCGGATTAATTATTTTTTGCCTAGACTTAGTCACGTAGACATTTTTTTTAATAAAAGGCTCCATACCGACTGAGCTTTTGTACCTTTTTTACCAGTAGAGAAGTGGTTAATGACCACACATTTTAACAACAGTTTTTTTACAATATTTTATCACAATTACGTGATAACGAGGAAACAAAATATCCTCGTAGTTTTTCCTTTAACAAGAAACTGTACAGAACGTCCATTTTTCCGTTTCCACGAAACATCGATACACAGCGACTAAAAATTAAATCCATCCCCTCTGTTTCTCCCGCGATAACTTTATCGGCGTATCTTTCGTCAATTGAAAAGGGAAGAAGAATTTTCGCCGAAAAATTGTCGAAGTCGATAAAATATTTCACTTTTACGATAGCAGGCGTATATTTCTGAAAGTATAAACGTAACATCTCGTCCACCCCGGGAAGTAAGAGATAGATCCGGAAGTATTACGACCGACAACGTCGGTTGCCTCCATGGGGTTGGACTTTTCGTCTGATTTATCGCCATACTCTCCTTCTTGCTTCAACATTATTTACCACCGCGGGTTATGTTCCTTCGTCTTCTCCTCTACTTTCATCCCACGAATCTCGTAACTTTTCGGGATTGTAAAAACATTTCATCGATATATCTGTGACTTGCATTTTTCAGCTTCCTTCCCTTATTCCTGCACGTCCGCGAATTGACACGGGAGTTATTGCCGTTGATCAGAATATTGGGTTAAAAAGAGCTGTAGTAATATGAAAGTATTAATTTATACCTTTATTCAATGATTTTTTCAATTTTGGAAAAAGATAAAACATTGTTTCGTGTTGTATATTTGCAATATGGTGTGATGGTTAATATTATTTTAATTTTGCATTTGAGAAAATGTTAAACATTCAAGAATGATAATTTACAAATAGTTAATCTGCAATATAGTTGACGATCTTGATTTTGTTAAAAAACTCATGTGCAATGTCGCGACGTGTAAATTCCTAGATCTTTGTATTCCAAGGAATTTGAAAATCTATATCCCTAGATTTCTAGATTCGTTCATTTATAAAAGCCAATATCTATTTTCTCAGAATATATAAAACACGTTCTATTTCTCCAAGTCCCCATATTCTCTGATTCTAGTAGTCTCAAATTCCTATATTTCTAGATCCCTATATCTCCAAATCTCCATAACCCCGATTCTAACACTTCCAAATCTCTATATTCCTAGTTTCCTACAGCCCCAAATTCCTATCTCCCCAGTTCAAGTTCTCCCAAATCCCTATATTCTCAGAATCTCATATTCTTAGATCCATACATCCCCAAATCCCTATATTCCCAGAATCTTATATTCCTAGATCTCTACATCCCCAAATTCCTATATTTCCAAATTCTTATATTCCTAGTTCCCTACACCCCCAAATCTCTATCTCCCCAATTTGAGTTCTCCCAAATCCCTATATTCCCAGAATTTTACATTCCTAAATCCCTACATCCCCAAATCCCTATCTCCCCGATCCAAATTCTCCCAAATCGCTCTATTCCCAGAATCTTATATTCCTAGATTCCTACGTCCCCAAATCTCTATCTCCCCCTACTCAAGTACTCCTAAATCCCTATATTCCCAGAATTTTACATTCCTAAATCCCTACATCCCCAAATTCCTATCTCCCCGATCCAAATTCTCCCAAATCTCTCTATTCCCAGAATCTCATATTCCTAGATTCCTACGTCCCCAAATCTCTATCTCCCCCTACTCAAGTACTCCTAAATCCCTATATTCCCAGAATTTTACATTCCTAAATCCCTACATCCCCAAATTCCTATCTCCCCGATCCAAATTCTCCCAAATCTCTCTATTCCCAGAATCTCATATTCCTAGATTCCTACGTCCCCAAATCCCTATCTCCCCCTACTCAAGTACTCCCAAGTTCCTATATTCCCAGAATTTTATATTCCTAAATTCCTACATCCCCAAATTTCTATCTCCCCCGATCCTAGTTCTCCCAAATCCCTCTATTCCCAGAATCTCATATTCCTAGATTCCTACGTCCCCAAATCCCTATCTCACCCGACCCAAGTTCTCCCAAATCCCTATCTCCCCCTACTCAAGTACTCCCAAGTCCCTATATTCCCAGATCTCTACATCCCCGAATCCCTACATCTCCAAATACCCATGTATGTCCTCATATCCCTACATATCGGTATGTCAACATTCTTAGATAAATTTCTACCGTCCACCCAAAGTAGATTTGTCTGACCACAATTTGATTTCACTAACAATCAAGAACACTCGACACACTGAAACTGTATAGCAGTAGAATAAAACTCCAAGCACGAGCACACCTAGTAGTACAAAATCTGGGTAACGTAGACATTCTATAGTCGCATTTAAAGACAACATATATCTGTGTCTTGCGACACCGATGTCCTAGCGTGTCCGCTGCATGCCACTCATGCTTGTTTCTCAGTTTTCTACCTGATTAATGTAACCTTATTATTAATGAAAATAGTTTTATACGAAATACACGAGGAATTGGGATTGTACACTTACTGCATATTTTCACTGCCACGTTGCACATATGTGGATCACATATGAGTACATGCAATACACGTAAAATTGGTAAATGTAAAATGGTGAATTGGTAAATGGTTATACACTCAGTTAGAGATATTACCGTGTTTTTGTTAGAAATAAATTATACAGGTTTCTGAATTCAACGTGGCAGTAAAAGTGTTACATTGTTGCAGAACACTCACATATTGCTGCACACACGCTTTGCGCTTATTTGAAAAACGGAACACGAAACGAATATGAAACATTCCTCGAAGTCTATACAAAAGATTCATAACACTGAACAAAACTATACATACCACGATATTTTTACAACGTATTCAACCCTTAAAGGACAGTTTGCTCATCCATCGCACAGAAGTGAATTAATTATAAACATGAAAAGACAATTTCTAAACTCGAAAAAATATCTGAAGTACTAGTATTTATTATTCTATAAGGTATCCATAGTATTTCGAAGGAGCGAAGGAAAAATTTAAGATTAAATTTAAACTTCGAATCTTACGTGAAATAAAGGAAGACCTGCGTTGTCTGATGGTTGAGTACACGATAAACCTTTTTACACATCAACTTCAAACGTTTCGTTTTCCGTTCACCGCAGAATCTTCGAGGAAGATTTTCTCACGAACGTTGTGTTTCTTTTCCATTGCAGAGGAAACGTCTCGAGGATGTACGTAAGATGAGGGCGAAAAAAACGAGCATTCGTGAAAGTTAAAGTCGAGAGGAGGAAAGGATGGGTCACCCGAACTTTTTCAATAAGTTGTCGAGTCTCGTTAATCGAATGGCTTTTGTAACAGTTTTCATATTAGGGGCTGGTTATGTACCGCGTTGAAACTTTCCAGATTATTTCTGCTTTACTTCTTTTTCCGCGAGATTCGCTAACGAGTAAACGGTTTACCATTTTTCTTTTCTCTTATTTTTCATCCGAAAGGGAACGAACGTACAAAGTTTCTGCGCGGGTGGGGGGGGGAATTTCTCCGGGGGATTTCCTTTCGTAGCATTGTCAGATAAGACATTTTAAGGGAGTTTCACACGGAAAATGTAGGAAAAGAAGAGGAAACAGGCGGAGACCGATAGGAAGAGGGCGGAGGTCCGCGCCCGCCTCGAAGAGGCTTCCAAAGCCAAGAAGGCGAAGAAGGGTTTCATGACCCCTGACAGGAAGAAGAAGCTTAGGGTAAGTTTACATTCCTTTGCTAATTTCTCCATGCGTTAATGCGATTTTAATTAGTATTTCTGCCAACTTCGAAATATCTTCCGTCTCGAATAATTTTAAATTACACACTTTCAATTATTTATGGAAAAATTATTAAGAGATCTTAGTTCTTCGAAGAGGAAGACTTATTCAAATTATCTTTGCGTGTAGAGAAGTTAAATATTGTTTAAATAACAATTTCAGTAATAATGTTACAAAGAATTGCATTCTATTTTTTGAGAAAAATTTCCTTTCAAGCAATTATGTTTAAAGACTGAAATGTTCAGTATCATGAAGGATTAAAAGTTTTAAAACTCTCGAACATTTGTAACCTTAAAATTTTCTGTACATTTCAATCTTGATTCAACCTTTCATCTTGAAATATCAAAATAAATCTTCCAAAGTTATTCGATGATACTCTCCGATAAAAAATGAAGAATTATCATTTGTAACCGCAAATTTTTTAGAATATTCAACACCTCGAAATAAATGTAAATTTTTATTCGAGTCGATTCGAATTTACTGTCTCTTACCACCGCTTCAAAACCTTTTGGCAAACTTAAATTTTGTAACAAGGATTTGTATTTCGGTGTAGCTGTTGCTGCGTAAGAAAGCCGCCGAGGAGTTGAAGAAAGAACAGGAGAGAAAAGCCGCCGAGAGGAGACGCATCATCGAAGAACGTTGCGGAAAACCGAAGAACACCGACGACGCGAGCGAAGGTAAATTCAGACTTTCCACAAATCTTTGTCCTAACATTTAGCTCGCGTTGTAGTCGATTCACGATCGCGGATTAGATAATAACCAATCAGGATCGCAGGAACCCTCACGGGTTCGCAGATATGTCGATTTTTTTTATTTTAACAGTGACAAGAAGCTACATGTATCGTCGTCGCACATCAGATTTTCGTCCACTTCTTTGCAGACAATCCGGTCGTGTTTTCGATCATGGAAATGGATTCGTAACTCGAGTTCTTGATCTTATTTACGTGTATAGAATCACACAGGAAGAACAGCGGGCACAAACTCACATCATATCGATACACGTTTTTCATTTCTTCGTACAATTTTTGGAAACTTTGTAGGATTTTTTAAGACCTCTTCGTACAATTTTTGAAAACTTCTTTATACGATTTTTGAAAACTTCTTCATACGATTTCTGAAAACTGTATACAATTTTTGTACAATTCGTACGATTTTTTAAAACTTCTTCGTACAATTTTTACACGATCTCTTCGTATAATTTTTGTGAGCTTTCTAAGATTTTGACAACGATTTTGCTTTTGTTCAATGGTTGATGTTTTTTGCAAGCAGGGGTACGTACAGCGTAAACCGTACATCGTTTATCGAACATTAAAACGCTTCGTTCGTTGAACAACGATTGCTGCTTCTTCGTGTTTCATTTCAATTTCAATTCTGATGATAAATTCTGTCCGATCTTTTTTTTTCACCTTGCTCCACACAGATACCGTGAAGCGCGTGCTACGCGAGTACCACAATAGGATCACAGCATTGGAGGATCAAAAGTTCGACCTCGAATATGTCGTAAAGAAGAAGGACTTCGAGGTACTTTTGAGGAACACGATAGAGCAAAAACACTGTTGCGAGTACATAATATACGGGACACGCGTGCATAATAACGAGGCGTTCGATACAACACACAGTAACGATGCTCAACAATGTTGTCGCAATTGAGTTATGTTACCGCGGCTTGCCCGGTTGCGTTCAATTTTCATTCATACATAAAATAGTACCACCATTTTGTTTTTATAAATATACAAATACATGAAATGATTGAATTCAACAGACACTTGCAACCATTTGCTATAGGATTAGAGTAACAAGGATAAAAATTTATGTCCTGAAAATTTGAAGAAGTAAATAGAATTACTGTTTTATTTTTATTGTTGAGAAAGATAGAATAATGTGAACTTTTGTTATATTGCCATCTTTTATATGGATTGTTCAATTAAGCAGATTTCGCGTTGGATTACTATACCCGAGATTATTATATGTTAAATTATTGCACAGATAACTACACGTTGGATTACCGCGCGTTAAATTATCACCTGTGGGATTACTACGTGTTGAGTTGACCAGGTGTAGAATCACTACGCGTTAGATTAATCACATGTAGAACCGCCACGTGTGGAATCAATACACGTTAGATTAACCACTTGTAGAATTACTACGTGTTAGATTAACCACGTGTAGAATCAAAACGCGTTAGATTAATTATGCGTAGAATCATCAAGCGTGAGATCCCAACGTATTAATATTACCACGCTCTGAAATTACCAAGTGCTGAAATTACCACGCGCTAAAATTACCACGTGCTGAAATTACCACGCGTTAATACTACTAGGCGTCGTATCTCTACATGTGAGATTACCATGTGTTAAATTAACCACGCGCTGAAATTACGTCGTGAAGAATTACCAAACGTAGAATTAACAGCACGTGGAATTACTACGTTTTAAATTACCAATCGTCGAATCACCACGCGTTAAAATTACCACGCGTAGGATTACCACGCGCTGAAATTACTACGCGTAGAATTACCACGACCTGAAATTACTACGCGCAGAATTACCACGCATGGGATTACCACGCGCTGAAATTACCACGCGTAGAATTACCACGCGTAGGATTACCACGCGCTGAAATTACTACGCGTAGAATTACCACGCGTTGAAATTACCACACGTAGAATTACCACGCGTAGGGTTACCACGCGCTGAAATTACTACGCGTAGAATTACCACGCGTAGGATTACCACGCGTTGAAACTACTACGCGTAGAATTACCACTCGCTGAAATTACTACGCGTAGAATTACCACGTGCTGAAATTACTACGCGTAGAATTACCACTCGCTGAAATTACTACGCGTAGAATTACCACGCGATGAAATTACTACGCGTAGAATTACCACGCGTTGAAATTACTACGCGTAGAATTACCAAGCGCTGAAATTACTACCCGTAGAATTACTACGCGCTGAAATTACCACGCGTAGAATTACCACGCGGTCAAATTACTTCGCGCAGAATTACCACGCATAAAATCGCTACACATTAAAATTACCACGCGTAGAATTACTAGGTGTAGGATTACCACGTACAGGATTACCATGCGTAGAATTACTACGCATAGAATCACCACACATTATTATTGCCACTCGTTATATAACGTCTTCAACCCCCACGCATATAATAGTAAAAATACACTCTTTTAGTACAAGGGAAATTCCACATAAAAATTGCAATATAACAAGAGTCTGCTACACTTCCCTCCATTAATTTCACGAAATTTCCACTATGTTTCTTCGCAATCCGGGCAAGCGTCGCGAGCTTCGCATTTCGTCTCGTCGTTTTTTTTTCTCTCTTTTTTTCGTCTACTTGTTTATTCAATTTTCTTTCACATACATAACACGGCTATTCTCTCTGTCTCTACAGCTCTCTATCTTTCTGTCTACTTCTCTTTGTTCACTTTTGTCGCATACACTTTTCTGTTTCGCATTTTCACATCGTTTTTCTGTTCTTGTGCGCGCGGTCTGTTCAACGATTTCAAGTATTTTTACGCTCTTCGTTGCAATGCTAATTCGTCGTTCTTTATTTTTTTTTTTTGTTTTACATTGACGATCTGATAATCGTGAGGCGATTCGCGTTGATTAACTGTTGTGTTCTCACACGTTGTCGCAAAAGCGCTATTCTTGTGGTAATGGAGCAATACTGATATTTGGTATACGTGATAACCGATTGGTTTCGAAACACACGTGCTTCTATTTGAGGTTTTTCTTTGTTTTTCGAACAAGTGTCACAAGTGTATAATCAATCACTTTGCTTTCAATGTTCTCTCATGCCTTTCACTATCTGACGGCGTTCTAATTAGTTTGGTTTAAATGAATTACCAAAGATTTGTGAACGTTTACATCGCTAAAAGACTCTTATTAATTTATTCAAATGTGTACTTCCTTTTTATTACCAAACTCGGAAGCACATAATTTCTAGAAATTGCACAAATGTAATTTCTACGATACAATATAATTTCTCACATTTCAGAAGAAAATCCGTAATTAATTTTGCATTGATCAAATATGAAGACAATGTTTACTCGAAGTAAAGAATAACAAGATTCTGGATCAATTTGATCCGAAGTATAATTATGTATACGAAGTTTGCACGAAGATAATTATGTTCTTTGTTCATTGTATGATACATCTTGTACGATAGGGTATATCGCGGAGTGAAAATGTAGAAAATAAATTGGTCGGATAGAATCGTTCGTGTTGCACGAAAAACAGTAGCATATTTTCAAGGTGACTTGGAATTTTGACAGCTAGCGTGAAGTCCATTCTGACCCAGTATCATAAGAGGATCATCGCTCTCGAGGGGGAAAAGTACGACCTAGAGTACGAAGTCGCCAAGAAGGATTTCGAGGTCGACAAATTTTCGGTTCCAAAAACGAACAAACCCAAAAATAAAAGAGAACAGAATACAACAGACGCTGCAATTAACAATAATTTTGTTTCCGGAGAAATGACTTCGTCTACTATATTTTATTTTCTTTTGTTGTTGTTTTCTCTACCAAGTTTTTCTTGACTTTTGATTCTAAATCTTTTGGGTTTTCTCTTTCTTCATTAGAACGCAAGGAATTGTTGCTAGCGCAGCGCTGTACCATTTTATTTTTCATTTTGTTTATCGACTCTTTCGTACAATTATTTTTCGTTATTTAACGACGTTAGGCTGAATCGAGGCTGATATCATCTAATCGCACCAACTCTAACGTGTAGTTACTCGCAACTACTATAATAGTTTTAGACACTCTTCGTAGATAATTCGTAGGAACAATTAAAAAAAAAAAAAAAAATACCAAAAAGCGAAAAGAAATAAAAAATGTACAGGCACCACGTGAGTTCGTAGAATCGCAGCAAAGTAGATGTGAAGTTAATATCGTAACGCTGATACTTATTTAGATCTTTTCTTAAGCGATTTCAAGTAGCATCATCAACGTTCTTTTTTTTCATTTGTGCCTAAAAACAAAAATCACTAAGACCTTGTTCCGTAGAAAATATTTCCTTTTAGAGATTCCATTCTCGTGGCAGGTTCACGTTCACGCAGTTGTCAGCTTCGTGCTTCTTGCTTCTATACACGAGAATCTCATTCTCTTCCTTTTATCTTTTCTCCTCAATAACCTTATCAGTTCTGCGATTTTACTGGTTTTTAACACGTAAAATTTTGAACGTTTGATCAGTGCAACGGGATCTCGATTGCATTTTATTTATTATCGCTGGATTACTGACCGTTCGATAAGTGTCCGCTCGATAGCTGGCCGTTAGATTGCTAACCGTTAGATTACTAGCCGTTACAGTACTAGCTGTTAGATCACGGTACGTAGAAGTACTAAGTGTTAGATTATTAATGATTGATTAAATAACTGCTGCAATATCACGCGAAGAATTAATACGTGTTAGATTAACCACGCGTAGAATCATCATAAGGAAAAATTACCACGCGTAGAACTACCACGCATGCGGATTACCACACGTAGAATTATTACGCATACGAATTACCACGCGTAGAATTACTACGCATACGAATTTCCACGCGTAGAGCTACCACGCGTAGAATTATCACGCATGCAGATTACCACACGTAGAATTATTACGCATACGAATTACCACGCGTAGAATTACTACGCATACGAATTACCACGCGTAGAATTATCACCCATACGAATTACCACGCGTAGAATTATCACGCATACGAATTACCACGCGTAGAATTATCACCCATACGAATTACCACGCGTAGAATTACTACGCATATCAATTATCATACATACGAATTATCACGCGTAGAATTACCACGCGTAGAATTTCCACGCGCAGAATTACTACGTGTTTGACTGCTATACATAAGATCACTACGTGTGTAATAACCACGTGTTGCATCACTACGTATTACATTACCACGCGTTCTACCACCACCCGTTATTCAACCAAGTATTACTTCCAACACCGAAACAGTCTTTACAAACGTTCCATTAACATTTAACTTCCATCATCTTTCACAATTATTTCGCCATAATTGGTCAAATAGCATAATTATTTCAATATTACTTTGCATAGTCGAGATCCCGCTGTTGCAACGATAGAAACGATAATCCTATATAGAGAAACATATATTTTCTCTTTGAATAAACAGTTCGCTAAATCGATAGAGTATAATCGTAAAGCGAAGGATGACCGAAAGCATCCATCTTTTAAGTTTCATTATTGCTCCTCCTTCTGTGAAGCTTTTGTTCTTCTAGCCGAGCTCCAGACGATCTGTTCGGCATATTGGAAAAGACTATACGCGCTCGAGGGCGATAAGTATGACCTCGAGAGGCAAATTAGGTTGAAAGAATTCGAGGTAAATACGATCGTGTCGTCTGAAGATAGCCTAACGTGTCTCCTGCATACAGATCACTCTTATCCGACCTCCTACGTCATTCATTTTCGATTTCACTTATCTTTGCGGTATCTTTTGGATACTCCAGATAAACGTACCTTCGAAATTTCATCTAACATGATAAAACTTTAATGTAGAAAACTAAGTTCATTATGTGTTATTTACTTATGTGGATTAATGTGGTTCTCATGTTGGGAAGCTTACATTAGGTTTGGGTTACAATTTTACTATTTCAGGGTGGGAATTTGTACCAAATTGATATAGTAATATATCTATTGTTAGTAATTTTTACGATTTTTAATATTCAAAGTAAATAGAATTGTCTATTGAAAATATACTTCTTTAATGTTTCAAAATGTAATATAGATTTTTCGTAATACTTCTGATCGAAATTTCGAAGGGTAGCAAGGAGTGCACCCTTGTATCGATAGCGATGGAGGTCGATTTCCATCCGAAAAGGAGATATTTCAGAGCAGGTCATATTCGTGTCATCCAACGCGATTAGGCGTTTTTCACGTGATTTTTTCATGCCGATCGAGCAGAGCGAGAGACAGAAGCAACATTTTCCCTCATTTTTGACATTTACAAACCAAAGAATATCGAAACAAAAATGCGAAATAAGCTTGCTGTCTCTCTTTCTGTCACGTTGCCTCCTGGCTATTTAGTGAACAATTGTTTCACGAATTAGAAGATATCTGAGAGACACTCCATGTTCTTTGTAGACGATTTGAAGGAGATTTGCCAAATGTATTACGACCGCGTCTACCTTTGTGAGGGTCAGAAGTGGGATTTGGAGCGTGAAGTTCGGAAAAGGGACTATGAGGTACAGGAGAATATCAAAGAAAGCAGCAAAAAAGCATACAACAACAACAACGATCGAAAAAGAGATACAAAAACACGATGAACAATGCAAGGAGAAAGCGAACGGGCCCTGTCAGTGGCACGTTACTTTTGTGCAACCCCCTTTTTTTGATACCGACTTTCTCTCTTGGCATTGTATCTCGTTGTTCCCTCTTTTTGTACATAATTTTCTCTTTCTCTCTTTCACGATGTTTCTCTTGGAGAACACGTTCAGTGGCTTTGTTCCCGTCTTCGAACAAAGACAATTATTATCTCTCTTTTTTGTCACAATCTACTGTATAATCTTGGTCAGTCCTGTCTCGGTAATTTACCCCGTTTTGTTTTTTTTTCTTTCAAGAAAAGCAACATCGAATTTTTTTCTTTTTTCGCGTGGATATGAAGTGCCGCAATTGAAGAAAACAAAAGATCAAACTATTTTTTGTCCCTCGTCCGCTCTTTTTTCCGTTTCAACTTTTTGCCATCTTTTTTTTCCTCGACGATATCGTCAATCTGCCTATTTTTATTTTTCTAATTTTTCCCGCCTTTTTTCTTCTCGTCTATGAGCATCCGTTCTTTTCCAAACAACGAATCTTTCTCTTCTGAACGTCTATCTATCTGTCTCTATTTTTTCACTTTCTGTATCTCTTTAACCACGTAACGCAGACAGAGGCTTTCTGAGCTTTCTACTAACGATCGCCAAGAAGAGTAAAAAGGAAAAAAAGCTTTCCGCGAGATTCGAATCAGGGCTGGGCAAGCTTATGGAGGAGACGTATATCGAATCGATTCACATCGATTCCCGACACTTCCGTGCGCGTTTTTTCTTCTTTCTTCTTTCGCCAGACGCGTTCTCGCGGAGAACAAGTATCGTGAAACGAGAAGAAAACGCGTTCTCCCAAACGATACAAACAATCTCTTTTCACCCTGCACTCTTTTTCTTGTTACTTGGTTTTCCTTTTTTTTTTTCTTTCATTTTTTTTCCTCTCTTCTTTGTATATCGAAAAGCTAAAGAAAGTACGTTGTACATACACAAGTTAAGGGGAAGAGAACACATCGAAGAACGGGGTCAAAGAGAACCCTTGAAGTCTCACGCCGTGACTCAAAACGTGTGCGTGAGAGTAGTGTGTGCGAGTGCGAGTGTGTGTACGTGTTCGGTGCAAAATCGCTGAGAAGTCCGATGAATGAAGTTCGGCCATGGAAACCGAGGAGCCGAGAAAAGAAGGGGGAAAAAATGAAAGCGAAAAAAACATTCGTATCGCCACTTTGTACATTTCACGTATTCTTCCGTGTTTTAGTCCGTCGCTCGCCATTTTTATACGGTTTCTCTTCCGCGACTTTCACGTCTCTCTGTTTTTTATTTTTCTGTTTCTCTCTATTCTCTATTATCTTTCTCTCTGTCTAGCGAATTCTATCTCTATCTCTGTTGCCACCCGTTTATTTGCCTCCCTGCGAGCTTGATTTCTGAAACATGTTGCTAAAGCGATTGCTGTTTGCTTTCTTTATTTTATCTTGCACTTTAACCCGGCGTGCATGGCTTGCTGTATCTACTAACACTTTCAGGACATTCGTCGAATCTACGTATCGGTTTTCGAGTACTTACTGTTGCGCACAAAATGGCCGATTCATTTTTCGTTCAATCAAAATTTAGTTCGTTCTAAAATATTTACGTTTTCTTTTGTTATTTAATAATAGAATTAACAATAGCAATGTTTAATTTTGTGTTAAGATATCAACGAAACGTTTATATAGTATTTTTTGTCAAGGTTTGAACTTTAATTTGACGTGTCACGAGCGCCATTTTGTAATACTTTTATCAAATCTTGTTAGACTTTCGATGTTTCAAAATTCATCGTTTGCTACATATGACGACCAGTCAGTTCGTGTTACAAACATCAATGAAACATTTAAGTAGCCACTTTTGTCAAGTTTTGAACTTTAATTTGACGTGTCACGAGCGCCATTTTGTAATACTTTTATCAAATCTTGTTAGACTTTCGATGTTTCAAAATTCATCGTTTGCTACATATGACGACTAGTCAGTTCATGTTACAAATATCAATGAAACATTTAAGTAGCCACTTTTGTCAAGTTTTTAACTTTAATTTGACGTGTCACAAGCGCCATTTTGTAATACTTTTATCAAATCTTGTTAGACTTTCGATGTTTCAAAATTCATCGTTTGCTACATATGACGACCAGTCAGTTCATGTTACAAATATCAATGAAACATTTACATAGTCTTTTTTATTAAGGTCTGAACTTTAATTTGACGTATCACAAGCGCCATTTTGTAATACTTTTATATTATCAAATCTCGTTAGATTTTTGATGTTTCAAAATTCGTCATTGTTTGCTATACATGATAGTCAGTCACTTTGTGTAATAAATATCAATAAAACATTTACGTAGTCTTTTTTGTCATGCTTTAAACTTTAATTTCATATATCATAAGTGCCATTTTGCAATACTTTTATGTCATCAAATTATATCAGACTTTCTAAGTTTCGAAATTAGTCATTATTTGCCAGAACTGACGATCAGCCATTTTGTCTTAAGAATATGGAGAAAGTATTCATATAATAATTTTCGTCAAACTGTAATCTTTAATTTAACGTATCACAAGTGTTGGTTGATACCATTGATGACGTCAGAAATCGGCCATTTTATACGCAATAATTTACCAACGCGTTGATTGTCACAGGAGTTTAACAAAATAACAAAAAAAGTATAAAAAAGAAAATTTAATAAACATTGCTGCTGTGTCAATGAACATACTGAAAGATCTTTTTGATCCTACGGTAAGAGGATCGATTGAATATATTTTCTCGTCGAAACGCGATCGTGTTTTCGTTATAAAGCTCTTCGTATTATCTCGAAATAATTCTCACAGTCGAATACTCGTGTTTACATTTTTTAACTGGTCACGTTCGACCATATTTCTAAGCAAATCGATCTCAAAATTAACAGCATGAATCAGTTAATTTCACGCTGCAGCAAAAGCCACCACGCATCGAAGCTTTTCTATTAACTTCGCGGATCAGGAGAATCAAAACGAGCTTATTCAAGTGGCTCAATCTGTTTTCAATTTGAGTTTCGTCGCGAGAGGGAAGTATGGCACTTCATATTCCCCGCGAGGGAAGAAAATGCTAAACGCTTTGCTGCTCGATCGATACCTTCTCTCTTTTATCGATGGCAATTGAAGCAAGGATACCTTGAAAACTCTATTTATTAAGCGTAAAACTATCGATAAACGTTCGGAACGTACATTCAGGTTTTGAAGTAACAAGAACACGAATACCGTAGGTACGTAGAACGAGAACCCGCCTAATAAAAATTTTTGCTGCCCCACCCCCCTGTTTTTCTGGTATCTACCCTCTTGTCCCCCTCTTGGATTTTGATCACGTGTTTGAACACAATTCTATCGTTTATTATCTCTCGTTTATATTTCTACCCCTGATACGCGTCGGTTACATTCAGATTATCGTTTCATCGACGACATTTTATCGACAATAGCTTCCATTGTTTGCTAATGCATGTTAAAAGTGCAATATTCGTGGCCGTATTCACGACTGATGCATAGTAAATATTCTGTTTAATTTTCGATGGGGAATAATTTGGTGGAATAATATTTCAGAGAGCCTTGTACCGTGTTATTCGAGGATTAATATTGATATAAATTTATGTCATACAAACGTATAAATTTATGTCATATAAATGTATAAATTTAATACATTTATCAAATTTCTTTATTTATATAGATTCTAGAGAGTAACAAAATTATTGTCTATAAAATTTTTAATATTAATCGAGAATTATTTAATTGATTTCTACATATGTTTGTTATTGAATAGAAGGATATATTGAAATAAAAATAATTACAGTCACTCTCGGTGCAATTGAAATAAAAACGATAAAACTCACCCCCAGTGTACATTGAAATAAAAATAGTTATATTCGCCCTCGCTGTAATTGAAATAAAAACAATATCTTCAAATCTCGACAGAATCACAAAAATGTTGTCGATGAAATTTTTCCAATAAATCGGAAGTAACCAAAAACGCGTACTGGTTGTCTGTAACCCCCTTTTCCACCACGCTTTTCTATCTCTATTTTCCACTGTTAACTCTCACGAAGGTGTACCGTCTCGAGACCGGATTGAAAAGATCACGAGACCGAAGTGCCATGCTGTGAAATTCTCCGGGCCTTGCCACACCCCCTCTTCACCCCTGTGTCTCAGAAAACACCCCTTGTACCCCTGTTTTCGTCTGATCAACGCATCTTTGTAAATTACCCCCCGAGTGCGTATGTACAGAGAACGAAATAGCACGTTGTTTGACCGTCGAACGACGGACGTGGGTCAATGGTGTCCTCTACCATCACGTTTGCTGTGGATTGTAAATATTCTTTGCAGCGAACGTGAGAGATGTGAGCAATACTTGGAAAAATTATAAAATCACATTTAACACTTTATTGCGAGTAATTCTCGTACTTTTGCATTTTATATAATTTGAGAATATAATGGGACAAGTGAGAAATTTTCGGTTTGAAGGGAGATGCAAAATTCCGTAAAATATGCGGTTGTCAAAGTGTTAAATTGTCTCATCGGTCCGTCGTCCGAGGGTTAATCGTTACACCCCGTCCAACCCCCTTGTCTTTCCCCGTGATAGAGACGTGAAAGTGAAACACGTACACGCGTCTACGGTGTCGATATTGGAAACGATCGAAATTGATTTTGCACCGATTCGCACGCACCACCGACCCTCTGTCAGTGTCCTCTTGTCATGGTGTTCAAATTGGGCCTGTAAATAGCGGAACCTTTCTGGTGGAAGTCTGTTCCTTCTCTCTGAACACCATCATACTTACCATAATCAAATCTTAATCTTACAATTATAGTTTGACTATATAATTCAATATATTTCTTCGGTATACAATTTTAAATGTAAAGTCATAATGGGATAAATTTTTAATAATTAAAGAATCATAGGAGTGGAACAGAATTCCAAGGGACCAGAAAAGGGATTGTAGTGGATTTTTTTATTCTTCTTTAATTTTTGTTCTTTCTCTTCACCCCCTTGTGAACAAAGAGCTGATCGTGACCGGCTCACCAACCTGATTGGCCAGAATTCACATCCTATCGTATCTGATCCCATCTTTCTTCCCATTTTGTTTCATTTGTACGTGTAACTTGTCTATTTCTATCTACCCCTCTCTCCGTCCCTCTCTATTTCGGATCGTCGTTTTGTCCTTCTCGTCGACGAGAACGAACAAAGTGGAAGTCTTTCAAAGAGAGGGATGAGAGAGAATCCGACAAGTGGCTTCCGGAGGAAGTTTCACCTGGAGAAGCTATTTAAAGACACTAGAAAATCAATTTGCTTGAAAGACTGTTGGAATAAGCGGCCAACCTTTTCGAGGGGTAAAAACCTTCGTGGTAAGATTGTATTGGAACACGATTGAATGGGGAAAAAAGACTCGAACCTTCGTTTTTATCTTAACCCTTTGTCTTGCTGTTATAAATTCTACAATCAAATTTCATCGTTTTCGCTCTGATTATAATTCAGAAAATTCTGAAGGATTCAAATTATGCGATTATCGGGATGTAAGGCAAAGGGTTAAATCGCAGCTACGATTCTTGTGTAACTGCCAATCGTCAAGTTGACAAATTCAAATAATAAATTCTCGAATAAATTCAACGACATACTTTAGATCATTAACGATAAATTTTCTTCTGTAGCTTCACATGTTTCGTCTTAACTCACCCTGTCTGGGAGGGGCGCTATACGTATACACTGATTTTGTATATTTGTTCATCTTATTGACACTGTTCTGATTCTTTAAAAAATACAATTAAAATACATGTTCTCCAAAATGGAGTTTTCAAAACAATTTTTCAGAAAACGAAGGGATGATTAAAATTATGTGAGGAGAAAATGCATTGTCTTTTTATGTCGAAGTACCACATATGAACTATACTATACTGTATAATTATTAGTATGAACTAATAACTACCCTCTTTAACATTGATTAACTGATAAATTTAACATTGATAAATACATTAATTAATTAATGGAATAAATTTTTGCAGAATATATCTGAACAAATATACAAATGAACGATGTAGCAAAAATATTTTGATTGTCCACGTTTTGTGCATCAATCAGCCTCTATGTAATCCATGCCTCCCTCCATTCTTTGACCATGAACATTTTTTCCCATCGATCCATACTCCAATCACCGTTACCTGGCATTGCAGTTAATCAGCAAGCCAATTTACTGTCAATCTCGACTCATCGTGAATGGCCAACTAACTAAATATCTTGTCTGTATTCAGCTGCAAATCTCTATGTAACTTTTTTCCGCCTGCTTCTGGCACGCAGGACGCATGCTAATCATTCTCGTTCGCCAATCGATCGTTAAGCTTAATCGTTTTGCAATGTTTCATGTGTTCGTTCGAGCTTTCGTGATTTTTTGAATGTTGAATGTTTTTGTTGTTTGTGAAGAGAATATTTGTCGCTTTGTCTGTAGCATTTGTCTTTGGAAATAGAGGGGAGATCCCTATCGCGAGCACGAGTCCCATTTTGATGTATAGTAGAACGATTGTCTTTTGGAAACGTTAATTGCAAATTTTTATTAAGATATTTTACTGTTTTGTTATTTGGAATTTATTGAAATTGTTGGGAATTTATTACAGTTGGAAGTTATGTTTGGAAATTTGTGAAAGTGGGATTTGAAGTTTTCTGAAGTTCAAACTCAGAATTTACAAAAATTTAAACTCAGAATTTTCCTAAATTGAAATTTAGAATTTTCTAAAATTTTAACTCAGAACTTTCAAAAATTGAAATTTGGAATTTTCTAAAATTTAAACTCAGAATTTTCCTGAATTGTAATTTGGAATTTACAAAAATTTAAACTCAGAATTTTCCTGAATTGAAATTTGGAATTTTCTAAAATTTTAACTCAGAACTTTCAAAAATTGAAATTTGTAATTTTCTAAAATTTTAACTCAGAATTTTCCTAAATTGAAATTTGGAATTTACAAAAATTTAAACTCAGAATTTTCTTGAATTGAAATTTGGAATTTTCTAAAATTTTAACTCAGAACTTTCTTAAATTGAAATTTTAAATTTTCTAAAATTTTAACTCAGAATTTTCCTAAATTGAAATTTGGAATTTTCTAAAATCTAAACTTACAACTTTCAAGAATTGAAATTTGGAATTAAATAGGCAGCGTTTCCAACGGATATCGTTTTCTAGTTTCCCTAGTTCTTTCGCGGTGAAAGTTCGATGGAAGACTCGCATGATATTAGTTAGTTTGAAGATGAAAACACAAAACACTAATTTAAATTTCGATCGGTGCAGATCGCGGACTTGAACAGCCAAGTGAACGACCTCCGAGGTAAATTGTAAGTAACCCTTTCACATTCATATTTTATTTAAATATTAGGATTGCATTCAACTTAGACAACAGTCACTTACGAAAAGTTTGCAACTTTTCCCAAATTTTTTAGCTCCCGATTTTCCAGATCCCCGAGTTCCAAAATTCTTAATTTATCAAATTTTGTAAATTTTGAAGTCTTCAAATTTGTCATGTCTCCAAATTTTGAAATCCCCTTTGTCACATGTTCAGATTCAAAAATTTTCAAATTTATCATATCTCTAAATTCTGAAATCTTCAAATTTCTCATGTCTCCAAATTCTGAAATCTTGAAATTTGTCACATCTCCAAATTCTAAAATTCTCAAATTTGTTACGTCTCCAAATTCTAAAATTTTCAAATTTGTCAGGTCACCAATTTTGAAATTCTCCAATTTGTCATGTTTCCAAATTCTAAAATCCCCAAATTCCTAAATTCCCGAATTCCCAAATCCCCAAATTCCTAAATCTTAGAATTCCTAAATTCTCGAATTCTAAAATTCCCGAATTCCTAAATCCGTAAATTCCTAAATCACCAAGTTCCTAAATTCCCAAATTATAAAATTCCTGAATTCCTAAATCCCCAAAATTCTAAATCTTAGAATTCCTAAATTCCGGAATTCCTAAATCTTAGAATTCCTAAATTCCCGAATTCCTAAATTCCTAAATTCCTAAATCCCCAAGTTCCTAAATTCCCGAATTCTAAAATTCCCGAATTCCTAAATCCCTAAATTCCTAAATCCCCAAATTCCTAAATTCCCGAATTCTAATATTCCCGAATTCCTAAATCCCCAAATTCCTAAATTCCCGAATTCCAAAATCACCAAATTCCTAAATCCCCAAATTCCCAAATTTCCGAATTCCTAAATCCCCAAATTCCCAAATTTCCGAATTCCTAAATTCCCATATTCCTAAATCTCCAAATTTCCCACATCCCCAATTCTAAATTCCCTTTCCCTGCAAATTCTCAACCCATCCCCAACATTCAAATCTCCAAAAGTCCCTAAAAGCCCTTTCTCCCCCTTCCTCCTACATCACTCCTAAAAAACTAAAATTTGTTCTCGACTGTACTATAAATTCCCAGTGCAACATTATATATAACCTTCATTATCTCTAAATCGTACTTAAGACAAAATTTGCGAAATGTTCAGTAGTTAGAATGCAATGAAAAGATTGAAGGCACTCTTGAGTGAATAATAACATTGTTTTAATGCTATCAGCATGAAACCTACGCTGAAGAAGGTCTCGAAGTACGAGAACAAGTTTGCCAAGCTCCAGAAGAAGGCAGCCGAGTTCAACTTCCGTAACCAACTTAAGCAGGTCAAGAAGAAGGAGTTCACCCTTGAAGAGGAGGACAAGGAGGTAAGGATGATCGTTTTCGATCACATCGATCATACTAATTTTTTTTCTTCTCTATATTTTTATGTACACGAATCAATTTTTCCTTCCCGTCGATGGTTAGCCCCATTTTGTATTTTTGGGCTTTCTATAGTTTTTTTTCCGTGGAAATACAAAATTCCGTTTGAAACTTTGATTCACTATCTTACAAGATACTTTTGTATTTCTGCAAATTTTTCTCGAAATGAACATCATTTTTTTTTCACCATACGACGGGTGGGCATGTATTCACGTTTTTTTACAGCCATTGAGAAAGACGTTTTTGTGGCTCTGGTTTTCTTTTTTCCGTGTAGTAAACCCCACTGGCAGGTTTTTTCCTTGTATCAGTAGTATCACGTTTGGCAACCTTCTATGGAGATCTTTTATACTTGACCTCTTCAGGGATGAGTTTTCGAGGTTAGAATTTTTAGAAGTTAATTTTCTTGTTGTTTTACTTGGTTTAGTATTATACAAATCAATTTTAAAAGAATTTATATAAAAACAGCGATGAATGTCCACATACGTGATCTTTGGTGGACTTTAAAAGCTACATATACGTGTACATATACATGTGTAATCCTTGAAGAGTTTACAGAATCACTTTTCACTTTTCCAAAGTTTGTCTTTTCGTCACAGTCTACTAAAAAATAGCAAAATATATAAACAATACCTAATTTAATCTTGTATTATTATATTTTATTTTACGAAAAAGAAGCGATATACAAAAAAATTTGTAACCGTTTAAAATTTAGACTAAGAAATTTTCAATATGAAAAAAGTAGTATCGATCTCCGTAGAGGTGGCTAATTTTTTTGGCTCCTTTTCTCTATGTACGTACAACCCCTCCCCCTAGTAGTAGATAGTTGACTAGGCAATTGTGTTGTTCTCCACAGCCCAAGAAGTCCGAGAAGGCAGAGTGGCAGACGAAGAAGTAGTTTTAAAAAAAAGAAAGAAAACAGAAAACCTTAAAGCATACATAAATTTACGAGAAAATAAAACCAAAGCAACTCACGCGTACACAGGCAAAAAGATAATAATCATACCAACCAAAGAGTACTTCGATACGTTACACACGAGATTATAATTATTTATAATAATGTACACTGTTCCGGCAACGGGAGAAAACAGTTGATAAAAGCTGAATTTATTTATCTCTTTCAGTTATATTTATTTCGCGCGACATTTTTCCTCGTGTTTCCGATTCGTTTACTTTTTTTTAGCTCTCTCGTACATCGTTTATCTCACGATTACGAAATGTTAAATATATGCATACGTATGTTGATTAATCGTACCGAGTATTAGGTTCAAAGTCAACTTTTATTTTCGACTCGATGTCGATTGAGTTCTCGCGAGTCCAACGACAGGGGAATACGAAAGCTGTATCAATAAACGATGAACAAATATGTGCATGAGGAGGCGAATCACTTTTCTTGGTCATCATTTCGTTTTCTTCTTCATTTCATTTCATTTGTTTCTTTAATTATGTCTCGTCGCGATGTACACTTGTGGGCATGGTAGACTTCTCTGGGGGAAAATGGAGGATTGGGGCGAGGAGTGAACTTTAATATATTTTTAGAATGTTGAAATTTGGGAACATAGGGAAATGGCAGATTTAGGAATTTTAGGAAATTTGGGAAATTGGGAAAATTGGGAAATTTGGGAAATTAGGAAAATTATGGAAATTAGAGATATTAGGGAAATTATGGAAATTTGGGAAATTTAGGAAATTTAGGAAATTTGGGAAATTAGGGAAATTAGGAAAATTATGGAAATTAGAGATATTATGGAAATTTCGGAAATTTAGGAAATTTAGGAAATTTGGGACATTTGGGAAATTTGGGAAATTAGGGAAATTAGAGAAATTAGGATAATTATGCAAAATTAAAGATATTAGGGAAATTATGGAAATTTGTAAAATGAGGGAAATTAGCGATATTAGGGATATTAGGGAAATTTGGGAAAATTCGGGAAATTCGGGAAATTAGGAGAATTTGGAAATTTTGGGAAGTTTGGAGAATTATGGAAATTTATGGATTTAGGAATTTGAAAACTTGGGAATTAGATAACTTGAATCGTTAGAAATCTAGGAACTTGGGAATTTAGGATTCGGAAATTTACTAATTGGGAGACTTGGAAATTCGGGAATTTAGGGATTTGGGAATTTGAGAATTTGTAAAATTAAAATACGAAAATTTGGGAATTTGGAAATTTGGGAATTGGGGAATTTGGGAATTAGGAAATGTGGGAATTGGGAAATGTGGAAATTGGGAAATTTAGAAATTGGGAAATTTAGAATTTGGGAAATGTGGAAATTAGGAAATGTGGGAATTGAGAAATTAGGAAATTGGGGCATTTAGAAATTGGGAAATTTGAGAATAGGGGAATTTAGAAATTGGAAATTTGAGAATTGGAGAATTTAGAAATTGGGAAATTTGGTAATTAGGAAATGTGGAATTGAGAAATTTGGGAACTAGGGAATTTGAGAATTGGAGAATTTAGAAATTGGGAAATTAGGGAATTAGGAAATGTGGGAATTGGGAAATGTGGAAATTGGGAAATGTGGGAATTGGGAAATGTGGAAATTGGGAAATGTTGAAATGGAAAAACGTGGAAATTGGGAAATTTGGGAACTGGGGAATTTAGAAACTGAGAAATTTGAAAACTGGAAAATGTGGAAATTGGGAAATGTGGAAATTAGGAAATGTGAGAATTGGGAAATTTTGGAATTGGAAAATGTGGAAATTGAGAAATGTAGAAATTAGAAAATGTGGAAATTGGGAAATGTGGAAATTGGAAAATTTGGGAATTGGGGAATTTAGAAATTGGGAAATTTCGCAATTGAAGATGTAGAAATTTGGGAATTTGGAAATTTAGAAATTTAGAAATATTAAAAATTTAGAAGTCTAATAATTTATTTTATAAATGAATATTTGTAGATTTGAAAATCGAAGTTAAACAGTGAGGATCTCCTCCCCCTTCGTCACCATGTTTCCGGAGTATGTCTCCACTGCACTCTAGTGTACATTTCTGTTCTTCCGCTCATTCATTATTTTGGCACGCGAAACGATGCTCGATGATGATGATGTATGGT
Organism: Megachile willughbiella; assembly: GCA_945859595.2. Classification (NCBI taxonomy): domain Eukaryota; kingdom Metazoa; phylum Arthropoda; class Insecta; order Hymenoptera; family Megachilidae; genus Megachile; species Megachile willughbiella. The sequence goes on along the minus strand of OX243803.1, from coordinate 9,284,415 downwards.
CTCATTAGCCGTGTAAGTTAAAAATCGAGAGAACAAACTTTCTAAAAAGGGGTCGTTCCAGCATCGTTCAATCATCCTATAAAAATGAATGTATCGTTATCGAGAATCGTTCCGTTCTGCTTCACTAATTTTTGTTCCTCTCGGTCTTACGCTCGTCGACGATACTGAAGATTATTAAACGTCGTCTTTAATTTGCTTGAAACGCGTTTACTCTGATCTCTTCTCTTTCTCTTTCACTTCTAACGCCATTTCACCATGACCTCGGTAACCGCGTTAAAGAGGCAATACTCGGTAAAATAATAAAAAAAAAAAAAAAGAAACGAAATACGTAACGATTAAAATATAAAAGAAGCGAGAAAAAGGTGAGCATGGCTTACAAAGTATATTTAAAACTCACAGACTTTCTTCCTCGTTTCGTACGTAATAGCAGAAGCGCTTTACTCACAAGTGCCTTTTCATTCTTCTCTCTCTGTCTCTCTATCTCTTTCACTTTTTTTCGCTGCTCTCTCTCTCTTTAATCATTCATTCATTGTCCGTTTTCTGCATTCATTTCGTTTATCTTCTGAACCCGTTAATCGCTCAAAGAGGCTCGTTAAAGCTCTCTGAATAGAAAAATGAAAAGAAAACACTTTTCGTTAGGAAATGATACGCAAACACATACGTACATTGATACTAGACATATGATCATTTGTAATGAATAATTCTTTTCAACACGCGATGAAAACACTTTTGCAGCTTGCCTTTTACCGCCATCGTCCGGCTGCCATGCTTCCAGGCTGTACATGTGTAGGATTGTTGTCCCGTCTCATGTTTTTCGTTTTTATTACGGTTTGAAAATGAGCATCGATCGACACGTTTCATGGCTTTTTTAGTTTTGGGGATTTGGGAGTTTAGGGACGGAATTCGGAAATTTGGGAAATTATGAATTTAGGAATTTGGAAATTTGGGAATTTGGGAATTTGGGAATTTGGGAATTTGGGAATTTGGAAATTTAGGAATTTAGGGATTTAGGAATTTAGGGATTTAGGGATTTAGGAATTTGGGGATTTAGAAATTTGGGAATTTAGGAATTCGGGAATTTAGGAATTTGGGGATTTAGGAATTCGGTAATTAGGGAATTTGGGGATTTAGGGATTTGGAGACATAGGAATTTGGGGACGTAGGAATTTGGGGTTTTAGGAATTCTGAAATTTGGGAATTTGGGGATTTAGGAATTTGGAGATATAGGAATTTCGGGATTTAGGAATTTGGAGATTTAGGAATTCAGGAATTTTGGAATTTGGGGATTTAGGAATTCAGGAATTTTGGAATTTGGGGATATAGAAATTCTGAAATTTGGGAATTTGGGGATTTAGGAATTTGGAGATATAGGAATTTCGGGATTTAGGAATTTGGAGATTTAGGAATTCAGGAATTTTGGAATTTGGGGATTTAGGAATTCAGGAATTTTGGAATTTGGGGATATAGAAATTCGGAAATTTGGGAATTCGGTAATTAGGGAATTTGAAGATTTAGGAATTCTGAAATTTGGGAATTTGGGGATTTAGGAATTTGGAGATATAGGAATTTCGGGATTTAGGAATTTGGGGATTTAGGAATTTGGGGATTTAGGAATTCAGGAATTTTGGAATTTGGGGATATAGAAATTCGGAAATTTGGGAATTCGGTAATTAGGGAATTTGAAGATTTAGGAATTTGGGGATTTAGGAATTTGGAGATTTAGGAATTTGGGGATTTAGGAATTCGGGAATTTTAGAATTCGGGAATTTAAGAATTCTAAGATTTAGGAATTTGGGGATTTAGGGATTCTAAGATTCAGGAATTTGGGTATTTCGGAATTCGGCAATTTGGGAATTCGGAAATTTAGGAATTCGGTGATTTGGGAATTTGGAAATTGAGGAATTTGGCGATTTGAGAATTCGGGAATTTAGGAATTCGGAAATTTAGGAATTTGGAAACGAGAATTTGTAAGGATAAAAATTTGGTATATTAGAATTTGGAAATTTGTGAATATCGAAAATATAGGAATTTGACGATTTGAAAATTTGGAAACTTGTAGATTTAGAAGTATAGGTATTCGAAAATATGGGAATATATCAATTTGCGAATAAAAAAATTTACGAAATCGTGAAATATAAAAATTGAGAAATGTAGGAAAAATTCGATCGATGCTCAATCGAATCGCTCCACCATCGAACGCGAATCAAACGGCGATCAAGGTCTCCCAGAAATAAACCGCAGAGACATTGATGGCCGATGAATCGCGTTCGACACTTTAATCGTTAAGTTATTAATTAGTAATGTACGCTCTAATAATTGTCCATGTCTTATCTGTTGACTAATGATGTTGCTCTTGCATTATGTTCGCAGAACGCGTCAAAAGATAAGGTAAAGCTTTTTAAACGATCAACTCGTAGATCGGCATGCTTCTTTAGGGAAGAGTGTGCGTGTGTTAGAAAGATAAATAGATCGCAGAGGTGTGAACGACCGAAGCAGAAACGATAGGATAGAAATAGAAAAAGCTTTTACTCCTTAACGATTATAGTCCGTTTCTAGATCACATTTCTTCTTCTCTTTTTTTCAATATTTTGTTCTTTCATGAGTTTACGTATCTATTTTGACGCACAACTTTTGACATTCGTAAAAGAGTACTTTAAAATTATATTCGTAAGGATATTTTTGAATTATATTCGTAATGGAACATCTATTTTAAAATTATATTTGGTAAAAGAATTCTTATTTTAAAATTATATTTGGTAAAAGAATTCTTATTTCAAAATTATATTTGGTAAAAGAATTCTTGTTTTTAAAAATTATACTTGGTAAAAGAATTCGAGTTTTAAAATTATATTTGGTAAAAGAACATCAATTTCAAAGTTATGTTCGTAAAGGAATATCTACTTCAAAGTAACGTTTTTAATAAAATATTACAAAACGTTGGTAATACTCGAGGAATCTTTATTTTTACTTTTTTCTTCGAACTTCTCTCGCCTACTTTTTCACTAACAGTCTGCACGGCTTCTTAGATGACTATAAAGAGAGAGGATCTATATACTCGCTGAAAATTCGATCAGGAAATATGAAAAGTAAACAGACTCGATTTTCGATAACTCAACGCACACGAAGCGCCATCTACGACGAAGATACACGAGGTTTTCAATCCTTTCGCTGCTATAGCTCTCTTTAAATTATTTTTACTTACTTGCAAATCGTGTTATGATTGTATATCTTGTAACCATTTGATATTTGTCGAATTAATTGTCAGAATTATTTGAATTATTATCCTGAAATAATTTCCAATTTATAATAAATGATTTTTACGATGTTATCCAAAAAAATCATCGCGAAAATAGACAGTAAGAAAAATCGAAAGAATTCAGTAAAATCGACTAATAACTGTAGTAGTATACCGTACTGTATACTAGTGCCGTAGTCACGTGATAGTGCAATTTAAAGATGGCTGCCAAACGCGCCATCTTGAATCGCTCTTATTTCAAGACTAAAACTTAAAATTATAAAATAGTGGAACTTCGATTTCTTTTGCAACAAGGAATTCGCAGTTTTCGCGACGTGCATCAATTTTGAAAGAGGTGATACAGCGAAAGGGTTGCTAACTCGACGCGTTGAATAATTTAGTTGGACCCTGGCCCTTCGGAGAAAATTTCCTCGCGGAATATCGCCTACGTGTTGGCCTGCTTTGCGAGACGTTCCCCTGACGCTAACCCAGACGTGGCGTGTGCAAATTTGATCGAACGACGGCTATGAATTACCAGTATCTCACGTGTGTTTTCTGAACTTTGCAGAAGAAACCCGATTGGTCGAAGAAGGGCGAGGAAAAGAAGGTAAAGGAAGAAGAGGTGGAGGCATGAAGAGAAACACAGTTTCGACGCTTTCCGAGAATGGTCGTCCATCCTACCAATTGTCAACGCAACGACTCGAAACTTCCTTCATTATTATTCTCTTTTGTTTCTTTTTTTTTTCTCTTCGTCGTCGATTAATTGACTTACAATATTTGCACGCAAAAATCACGTTGTCTCGTCCTCGATCCGTTTTCTTGACAACGAAAGTCTTTCCAAGTTTTCACAGATACATACACATACGTCGGATTGTGACTGACAAATCACGTTATGTATATACACGCATACACATATATATATTTTTTTAAAAGGAAACAAAAACACCCTCTGTACCGTTCTCTGTTCTCCGTTTCCGTCGATGTTTTATCTTCTTCTTTGTTTCGTTTCTTTTTTTTACTTGTGAATCCCGCTGTACGTGTTACGTAATTATCTGTGAAGGGAGATACACGTAATGGTAACAAGAATAAACAGAAAAATCGTTACACATGATTTATTGTAAAGAAAAATATTTAACATTGAAGTACATTACACCTGTGTGTTCATTCTCTTGTTGTACCCTCTGTGAATCCTTTGTGAATTTTTTTCATCGTCTATGTTTGAAAGGCAACCATTTTGAAAGATGAACAATGAAACTGTTATAAAGTGAATTTAACGTTCTCCTGCTGGATTCGATTCAACCTTTAGTCGAGAAATTGAATGTTTTCGTATTGTTCGTGACATGAATGGTTCAATTATTCGATACGATTCGCAATATTTGTTTGAAAAGTTTAACGCGTTTATTGCTGTGGTGAAAATGGACGTGATAAGACGTGTTTGAAACTTTAGTTATTGGGGATATCGATCGTTTTTAAATTATATTTGGAGGATGTAGAAAGTAGGATATTTTATTCCTCATATCAGAAATTTGGAAATTTGAAAATTTGAAATCTTTTAACCCCTTGCAGTATTTTGACGAGTCTGACTCGTGACGCACTCGCACCGCAATTGTGACAAATCTTACTCGAATTTTGAATACACTTCAATCTGGTGTCCAAGTCCAGTTATAATTTGCATAGTCAAGAATTGCTGAATACAGGACTGACATAATATTTCAACTTTCTTTGTCTGTTTTAATATTATGCTGTATTAGTTAGTTCTGACTGACGCACCTTACAAATAAATCATTGTGCAAGGGATTAAATCTTGGAATTTCCACATCCTTCTATCTTCAAATCCCCAAGTCTCCAAACCCTGAAATTCCCAATTTTCATATTTCCAAATTTTGAAATTTCCAAATCTCTATATACCAAAATCAATAAGTCCCCAAATTCTTAAATTTCCAATTCTCATATTTCAAAATCTCTATATCCCTAAATCTTCAAGTTCCCAAACTCCTAAATTACCAATTCTCATATTTCTAAGTCTCCATATCCCCAAATCTTCAAATCCCCAAACTCCTAAATTATCAATTCTCATATTTGCACATTTTTACACCCCTAAATCCTCAAATTCTTAAACACCTAAATTATCAATTCTCATATTTGCAAATCTTTGCATCCCCAAATCCTCAAATCTCCAAATTTTCAAACACCAAATCCCAATTTCCCCAATTCCTTAATTCCCAAATTCGTAAATCCCCAAATACCAAAATTTCCAAATTCTCAAATGTCGAAGTCCTAGCAAATTTCCAAATTTTCAAACCCCAAATGCCAATTTCCCCAATTCCTAAATTCCCAAATTCGTAAATCCCCAAATACCAAAATTTCCAAATTCTCAAATGTCAAAGTCCCAGCAAATTTCCAAATTTTCAAACCCCAAATGCCAATTTCCCCAATTCCTCAATTCCCAAATTTGCAAATACCCAAATACCAAAATTTCCAAATTCCCAAATGTCGAAGTCCTAGCAAAATCCCAAATTTTCAAACCTCAAATGCCAATTTCTCCAATTCCTCAGTTCCCAAATTCGTAAATCCCCAAATACAAAAATTTACAAATTCCCAAATGTCGAAGTCCCAGCAAATTTCCTAATTTTCAAACCTAAAATCCCAATTTTCCTAATTCCTCAATTCCCAAATTTTCAAATTCCCAAATGTTGCAGCAAATTTCCAAATTTTCAAACCCCAAATCCCAACTTCCCCAATTCCTCAATTCCCAAATTCGCAAATCCCCAGATACAAAAATTTACAAATTCCCAAATGTCGCTGCAAATTTCCAAATTTTTAAATTATAAAATTTAAAAATCTACAAAGTAGTGTCGCTATTAGCAACAGACAAAAATCCTAGTTACGCCACTGCACCCTTGTCACCAGCAACTCCCACGGCAATCAGCGAGTTAATGACGTTTCAACCTTGAAGAGATGACAACCCTGTTGAATACTCAATGAAGCGTCTCCTGAGAACGACTGCATGCCAGATAGTTGTCGATTCACATTCAGTTTCTCGTACTTGTCCATATCTTTTGCAAAAAGAACAGTCAAAAATTGTTGTTTCGTTAAAGTAAGGTTATCCGGGCTTCAGGTGGAAGACATGTACGGTAGGTCCATCGTTAATCACATTTCGCTTAATTACGATTCGCTATAGAGTGATACTTTCGTTATATAGCTTCTTTACATTCGTTCGCTATTTCTACCTTATTTCATTTACATTTTGATGTAAATAATCGATGTTGCAGACAAAATTTAAAACTCCTCTAGCACTTTTATACTCAGGATAATCCTTTACTTGTAGTGTCAGAAGTTCCATTTATTCTTTCTGTCCGCCATTTTGTATACAAGGTTTAGTAGAAATAATGGTATACAAGTAAATTAGAAAAATAGCTTTTAGAAAGATGAAAGATTTCAGTACTTTCTGTTCTACAATTGTCTCCTCTTGTACATAATTTTCATACACTTTGTGCAAGATCTGTGATTAATTATATTACATATTTCATTAATATATTACGTACTAATTTCAGTACAGTTTTGCCGTCAATAATCCTTATATTAACAACGTCAGAAACTCTCAAAGTTCTTAGTTAGAACTTCAAGTACAAAGGGTTGGTTACGTATATCTGTTGGTATAAATGAACATCACTGTATTTGTGGGATCAATAACAACCAGACAGCAGATGTTCATAGATTTATAACAAGGTCTACAAACTCTACACAAATCATGAAATCTACATCCGTGGTTTATAAATTGCATCAGTTATGTTCACCTTGCGGTCCTTGATATAAGTCTAAACATTCGCTGTGTTTATGCACTTATACTAGTGACTAGTATGTTGTATATGTAGTGACTAGTATGTTGTGTATGTAGTGACTAGTATGTTGTATATGTAGTACTACATCGTGTGTGTACTGACTAGTATGTTTTAAAATAGCATACATCCATTTTACATCAAAATGTGAATAATACCCTACGTCCATAAATGTAAGAACTCTACCAAGCAACTAACAAAATAAAGTAGAATAAAATCTAACAAAAAGATACGAACCTCGTGTTTGCGTGTTGATATCAATTAACTTGCATGAAGAGTTTCAATGGTTACTCCTGTACGTAGGATGAACCTGCACCACCACCTCCAGAACCTCCAGCAGCAGCCCCAGCTCCAACCCCATCGCCACAACCGGAGCCAGCACCAGCACCAGCACCAGAACCCGCACCACCAGCTCCAACACCATCGCCAGAACCAACGGCAGCAGCACCCCCTGCTGAAGGAGCTCCTCCAGCAGAGGGTGCTCCACCTGCAGAGGGTGCACCTGCACCTCCAGCCGAGGGCGCCGCACCCCCAGCCGGTCAGTACAATTCAAACACCTAAAATCCACATTTATTGCATTTTACAGCGCAATGACCTCAAAATATGATTCAAGGTTTCACACGCTTCAAAGTTTGAAACGTCTTGGAATTCTTGCCAGATGAAACTTTAAAGAGGAACGTTTCTAAAAGATTTAGAGATGCAACATCATAACTGTTAAGAATCTTCATCAGTATAATTAATTATTGATTGATTATACGATGATCATATGTTTCTCATGATAAGAATCTGAGGAAGTTCCTTCTTTACTTCTAAACAAGTAGAGATTTTCAGCATAGTCTGTGTGCAAATCGCAATAATAAAAATTTGCAATTTCAAAAATAAAGGTTGCAAGTCTTCTAAGAGTATCAAATCATGAGACACAACAAACAAATTTTCTTAAATCTCACAAGAATTCCAAGAGTTTCATTTACAAATTACAGCGAAATCAAACCTTCTACAGAATGGTCGACATAATAAAATTAATGATTAATCATCATATGTATACGTTTTTCATGATAACCGAGGGTGTCCTCGAACGAAGAAGAGGTATCCAGCAGAGAAGACAAGACACTCTCTCGTATCACAGTCCGTCCTTTCATGGTAGATAGTAGTAAAGTAAGCTGCATGTGGTTGTTCAGAAGGTGCACCGGCGGCTGCACCTGCAGAAGGAGCGGCACCACCAGCGGAAGGTGAAGCACCACCAGCTGCTCCTGCGGATGGAACAGCGCCGCCTCCAGCGGAAGGCGCGCCTGCAGCACCTCCTGCCGAAGGTGCACCTCCCGCTGAAGGTGCACCACCCGCTGAGGGTGCGCCAGCGGCACCACCTGCTGAAGGTGCACCTCCAGCGGAAGGTGCGCCAGCGGCACCACCGGCAGAAGGTGCGCCACCCGCGGAAGGCGCGCCTGCGGCACCACCGGCAGAAGGTGACATTGTCATAACACTTCTCACAAATTTTGGGGACGAAATATGGAAATTCGGAAATGTGGGAGTTTGAGGATTGGGGATATTTGCAAACTGAAATTTTGGGATGGAAAAATTTGGCAGTGATCTTGGAGATTTTGGGGATTTAGGAATTTGGTAGTAATCGTAGAGATTTTGGGGATTTAAGAGTTTGATAACTTGAAGATGTAGGGATTTGGAAAATTGGGGTTTGAGAAGTTTGGAACTTGGAGATTTATGGACGTAGAAATTTCAGAATTTTGAAACTAGGGGATCTGAAAATTTAGGAATTAGGGAATCTAAGAATTTGGGTACCATGAGATTTGGAAATTTGGGAACTAGATTTGAAATGTTAAGTTCTAATATCTGAGAATGTGGAAATTTGTGAAATGGGAAACTTAAAGATCAGATTTGGAAATTTGAGATTTTGGGGATTTAGGAATTTGGCAGTAATCTCGGAGATTTTGGGGATTTGGGAGTTTCATAGTTTGAAGATGTGGGACATTTAGAGATTCAAGAGGTTGAGAGTTTGGGTACTTGAAGATTTAGGGATTTGGAAAATTGGTGTTTGAGAACTTTGGAACTTGGAGATTTATGGACGTAGAAATTTCAGAATTTTGGAACTAGGGGATCTGAAAATTTGGGACTAGGAGATCTAAGAATTCGGGTACCATGAGATTTGGGAATTTGGGAACTAGATTTGAAATGTTAAGTTCTAATATTTGAGAATCTGAAAATTAGTGAAATGGAAAACTTAAAGATCAGATTTAAAAATTTGAGAATTTGGGGATTTGAGAGTTTAGGAATTTGGGAACTTAAAAATTTGAAAATTTGGGAACTTGAGAATTTCGAAATTTAACAACTTGGATGCATAAATATCTAAGTACAATGACCTGTTCATGCAAAATGACCATAAACCAAAAATGTACAAATCAGAAAGTGCCAAAAGACCCACGTTTAACAATCCATAATAAATTGAACCATAAATGTCCATTACACCATTACACCATAAATGTCTATGGTGAACTATCCATAACAAATTACACCATAAATGTCTAGTCTAAATTAATCCAGATAACGCTAGTAAATCCAAAGCACAAGTGACGATAAGAATTTGATGAAATGCTGATGTGAATAAAGGCGCACCAGCACCAGCGGAAGGAGCTCCAGCAGCAGCTCCAGCGGAAGGAGCTCCAGCAGCACCTCCAGCGGAAGGAGCTGCACCAGCACCAGCAGAAGGAGCTGCACCTGCCCCAGCTGAAGGAGCTGCGCCCCCAGCAGAGGCTGCGCCCGCACCCGCGCCCGCTGACGGTAATTTTTAATCCTTCCATCATCGACTACATTTTCTCGCTTCTGCAGGATATATCATGTTCTCCTACTTTCTTTAAACTTATTATTCTTTTTAAAGCGATCAACGATCTGTGTCCTTCCAGATAAATGGAAAGGCAACATGCTCGTATCGATCATCCACATTTTCGTTTCGTCAATGATCGACGAGCTGGTTTGTTATATTAATTTCGTTGTTTTGACGTGATTTCTAGCTAAGGTAGTTATGCTAGTGAGACTCACGTTGTCCTTCAAGCCCAAACGGCCGTTAACGGGCTCGAAATTCATCACGTACGGTATGTCCATATGAAGGTTCACGATTCTAGTGTGCAGGACTAAAAACGTATCTGCTCATCGGTCACGATACAGTCGACTAATCGCATCATCGATCATGCACGATACGTGCGACGACATTTAATGCGATCGACGAGAAACACAATCGATACTCGTCACCTTCCTAACGATCACGTTTATCATTAGTCAGATGAGCACTTTAGCTTCCAACGCTTAGTTGTACGTCTACTTTCAAGGCTATCGAAACGGCTGATGAATAGCTGCTGATAAATCGATAGTAACCGACGTATAGTGGTTGTAATGTAGTAACATTGAGGATTGAAATGATAGAAATCCTTGAAATAATGATTGTAATATAGTGATGCGAGGGTAGAATTGATAGACATTCTCGAAAGTGTGTTGAGAACAAAAGAGGACGAGGGGTGCCAACGATGTCCTCTTCGAGAACATGATCTAAAAGGACTAAATATCATTAACCCTTCGATGGCTGGGAATTACTAAACTTATCAATTTGTTTTTATTTATGCTTTGTTTTGATGTTATTTTTCGAGTATAGCTAGCTCTTGTTATATTGCTACATTTGAATCTTGGTGAATAACAAGAAAACAACAATACTGTAGATTTGTAGCAATATTTATTAGATTACAATGTGTAGATTACTACGCGTAGAATCACCACGCATTAGATTACCATACATAGAGTCACATTAAATCACCATGTGTGGAATCTCCACGCATTAGATTATCACGCGTGGAATTACCACGCATTGAATTACCACGTATTGAGTTACCACGCACTGAATTACCACGTATTCAGTTACCACGCGTGGAATTACCATGCACTGGATTACCACGCGCTGAAATTATTACGCGTAGAATTACCACGCGCTGAAATTACTACGCGCAGAATTACCACGGGCTGAAATTACTACGCGCAGAATTATCACGCGCTGAAATTACTACGCGTAGAATTATCACGCGCTGAAATTACTAAGCGTAGAATTATCACGCGCTGAAATTACTACGCGTAGAATTACCACGCGCTGAAATTACTACGCGTAGAATTACTACCTATTGGATTACTACGCGTGGAATTACCACGCGCTGAAATTACTACGCGTAGAATTACCATGCGCTGAAATTACTACGCGTAGAATAACCACGCGCTGAAATTACTACGCGTAGAATTACCACGCGCTGAAATTACTACGCGTAGAATCACTACCTATTAGATTACTACGTGTAGAATTACCACGCGTTGAAATTGCTATGCGTAGAATTACTACGCGCTGAAATTACTACGCGTAGAATTATCACGCGCTGAAATTACTACGCGTAGAATTACTACCTATTGGATTACTACGCGTGGAATTACCACGCGCTGAAATTACTACGCGTAGAATTACCACGCGCTGAAATTGCTATGCGTAGAATTACCACGCGCTGAAATTACTACACGTAGAATTACCACGCACTGAAGTTACTACGCGTAGAATTGTCACGCGCTGAAATTACTACGCGTAGAATTACCACGCGGTGAAATTACTACGCGTAGAATTACTACGCGTGGTATTACCACGCGTTGAATCACTACTTGTTGGATTACCACGCGTAGAATCACTACCTATTGGGTTACCACGCATTGAATTACCACGCATGGAATTTCCACGCATTGGATTTGGTAGAACCGCCTATTGTATATCCACACCTTAAATCGCTACCTGATACATTATCACGCGTGCGATTACTACACATTATATAACCATATGTAAAATCATCAGTTACATCGCTACACATTCCAAAACCAATCCTTCTAAATCTACGCATTGACCAACCTAATAATATTGTCAGTTTCAATAATTTCGCTCCATCTCCATCAGCGGCAATATAACGAGAGTGTACTATATACGAAAGTATTTCATCTACTTTGAATAAGTAGTATTTATCAATATACCATTGCACATATTCTAAAAGTTTGAGCCATAAATGAATCACCTAACCATTTGAGGGTTAACATCGACAATTCTCTCGACGGGAGAAGTTAACAAAATAATAATAAAATGAAAGTTTTGTTTCGTTCTTAATGAAAGATTATTTCTGTTTTTATTTGCAGCACCGCCATCGTAACTTCGTCGAAGTTGGAACGGACGAAGGGTCACCTCGCCATATGATTTCCACTCGTTAACGTCTGAATTTGCATAAAATCGTACACGGATAATCATAGAGTACGGATACACACGCGTCGAGCCGTACGATTCTCGGCTTGATGGTTCATACGTTGCTTGTCATCGTCTTCATTCATCGTCATCATCATCGTCGTCATCGTAATCATTGTTTCTCGTCATGTTATGCGTCATGCTGTACCTCGAGGAACGAAGGCAAAAAATAGCGGCGCGATAAAGAAATCCGGAAAGAAAAGAAATATAGAAATGAACGTTTGTGCGATTACGTGTTTTGCCTCGTTCCTCCATTGTCGTTCAAAGTAAATCGAGAATCATCACGGGGTGCCTGACCAGTTTCGCTCGTTTTACCTAATTATAGGAAAAACTAATAATAGGCCAGTGTTGAAAGTAAAGAAAAAAAAAAAGAAAAAATGCAAAAGGATCGAAAGGGCCTTGATCGTGATAAAAAGCGTTCGTCTCATTACTTCTCTTTTTCTATCGACCGAAATCGAACGATCCGAATCGACATGAAATTATTCTTTTTATTGTAAATAATTCACGACGCGTTTTATCGAACACGAATGCAGATATCATGAACACAATTGGATTTCGTAATAAAAGATAACTTTTCTGCGAACTGTAGTAACATTTCACCCGATCTATCAATCCTTTCCAGGTTATTGCGTTATATCGCCTCGCGTTATATCGCCGCACGTTATTGTTGCGACGAACTGTATATTCTCGTATTTGTATCACCATGTATTGGTATCGCGGCGCGTTTAATAACACCACGCGTTATATCGTCGTTCGTTATATCACCACGCGTTATATTGCCATTCGTTATATCGCCACGCGTTGTTATCACGACGTATTAATATTGCTGTGCATTAAACCATCACGCTTTAGTATTTCAACGCGTTAATTTTGCCACGCGTTATATTACCACGCGTTATATCGCCACGCATTATATTGCCACGCGTTGGTTCACGACACATTCATACTGCTGTGCATTAGACTATCACGCGTTAGTATTTCGGTGCGTTAATTTTACCACACGTTATATTACCACGCGTTATATCGCCACGCGTTATGTTACCACGCGTTATATCGCCACGCGTTATGTTACCACGCGTTATATCGCTACGTGTTATATCGTCACACGTTATACTACCAAACGTCGAATCAGCACGCATTTTACCGCCATGATTCGAGTTGCTAATCGTTGCTGTCTCCACCCACTACTTAGCCATGAATCATATGTAGTTACATAATATATCGCCACGCGTCATATATCCGCATCCCGGTCCACAACTCCCCTACCAATTATACCCTAGATTGGAGTACATATTTCCGCCGTGCCGCGTTCGAGTACTTCCGTCATCGAGAGTTCCTTAATTAATATTCAAAGACAGGGGACTCCGATTTTCTATCGTTACGTGGGCCATATTTGGAAACGCCTGGACGTTGTCCATCGCGGTGGCATGGAGCTGATAGGAATCATTTGTTTACGTTGCTCAGCGTTGTGTCACGTGCTTTCGCTAATCCCTTTGTCGCTTTGTTTCGCCGCACAGTACACAGTTAACCCCGGGAACAATAGACGTTCCTACCTATATAATGGATTCATGTAGGTTGGTCTTGCCGTGGACGGTCATCTTCGTCTGCTGTCCCGTTTGCCAGTGCAATCGATCTTCCCAGCCATCAAACTGAATTGCCACCATTAAGCCTATGGAGATTTAATGACATCGTGGCGATTGAAAGAACCGGTAGTAATTTCTTTCAATCAGATATTCGCGAACGGACGATCAGTGGCAAATAATGATGATGCGCTATATTCAAATAAATTGCCATTTTTTATTAAACTATTCTGCGATTCTGTGCGATTGAAAAAAGACTGGCAACATTACGAGCGAGAAAATCACTTGCCTCTGACTGATGAACACAAAATGTTTCTTAAAACGTTGATGATCGTAGATACCATTGATGAGTAATAATATAAGTTGTATGTAATCAACCAACTAAATGATTCTGATACAAAGAAACATTAATATCAATATCAATACACCAATGTCAATATCAACATCAATACATCAATATCAGTACATCAATAGCAACACATCAATATCACTACACCATTATCAATACATCAATATTAATACATCAATATCCATGCATCAATATTAATTCATCAATATTAACACATCAATTTCAATACATCAATAGCAACACATCAATATCACTACACCATTATCAATACATCAATATTAATACATCAATATCCATGCATCAATATTAATTCATCAATATTAACACATCAGTATCAATACATCAATATCAGTACATCAATTATAATACATCAATAGCAACACATCAATATCACTACACCATTATCAATACATCAATATTAATATATCAATATCAATACACCAATAGCAACACATTAATATCAATACATCAATATCGTACACCAATATTAATACATCAATATCAATGCATCAGTATCAATACGTCAATATTAATATATCAATATCAATACATCTATATCAACACATTAAAATCAATACATCAATAGCAACACATCAATATCAGTACATCAATATCAGTACATCAATATTAATACATCAATATCAGTGCATCGATATCAATACATCAATACATCAATATCAATGCATCAATATCCATATACCAATGACAGTACCAATACACCAATATCAATATGTGTATACCAATCTCAATGTCAGTATATAAATATACCAATATCGTTATCAGTATACTAATATCACTATCTATATATCAATATCGTTATTAGTATACCAACATAACTATCAATATACCAATATCAACGTACCAATACAAGTATATATAACAATACCACATCACCAATACAGATATAGCAACAACAGAGTACCAATATCCGAATACGAATATCAACACTGGCACCAATATCCGAATACGAATAACTCCAATAAATGCTCCCAATACGTCAATATAAATCAGTAGCACTATTCATGCCAATCAGCAAAGCATTAGCTGTCATCCATCAGTCGAAGGTCTAAACGAAGAAATCCTTCGAAATTGAGACACAAAGGTGCAATATAACAAACAGGTTCATTTTCTCCGAGGGAGCGGGTGCGTGAAGCCGCGCGTAATTCGAAACTCGAGGCCGCGCTTGTAGCGGTAAGCCGGCTCGGTCAGTCAGTCGCGCTCCAGCCGTCGTAGCGGAAGGTCTATCGTCGCGCTCTCGTTTTTTTCAAGTCTTGTCCGCGATCACAGTTCGTTAACGAATGGATTGTTTTCCCCGGTGTTTCGTGACACCTTGTGCACGCGAATCAGTGGTCCGCCTTGTGTCCGATCGATAAATCGAGTGTTACCTCGCCAACAATCGAGAGCACGTTGTGCGGAACAAGTTGCCGCGTTACGCAACGTGGCGTTGCGATTCGCAGCAGGCGGGAAACGATCGCGACGCATCCTTTCTACTCCGTTTTTTTTTTCTATCTGTCACTGCAATCTTCGTGATTTCCCGGTAAGTAAGACATCATTCGATACGCGTATAATTTGAACGTGTCAGCGTTTTAAGAGACCCGTGTTTTGCGCACAATTATACGCTATTTTATCGGAGATACTGTTTTAATTTACTGTTCCGTCGCGTGGAATATTCTGCGCTCTCGTGTCCGTTCATACTTTTGAATTAATTGAAATGGAGCGTGAAGAATCTTGGTCGCGATAATAGCTCGTAGCGGAGCGGCGGTTCCTATAAATTATTCTGAAAATACGGTGTCCGCGATAAAGGAGCGTTTTTATGAATTTAAAGCATAACAGCCGTTTGAAATTTTCACCGATTTCACCGGTATCGCGTGTACGGCAGGCAAAAATCCGGCCGGACACGCGACGAAATGTAGTACAACCTGTGTATGATTAATTAGAGCGGACGAGACGAGTTTGTTAAATCGTCGAATCGCGTCGTTGGACTTGTTTTGACAGTCATAGAAAGAATTCCGCCTGTTCCGGTCATACCGGTTCCCATCGTGTAAAGCCTACGAAGGAGGCGTAGGATACGACAACGTGGAAAAGAACGAGGTAAAGAAAAGTAAATAAAAAAAGAGACCGGTAGAGGATCTCTTAGAGAACGGGTCACTCGACGACAAGAAATCCGACGTGCGACACCATAGATGCTCTCTCCGCCTCTCGTCCCTTGGGATGTTCGTTTTATATTGGCCATTGTGCCCGCTGAATTTCATGTTAATCCTTTTTAGTTTGTTTGCCCGTCGACAAACACGTGTTCCACCATTTTGTTACGTTGTTACTCTGCGAATTTAATTAACGATGTTGCTATCCACTTTGCTTCCGGTACACTCCCATTTTATTATTACGCTTGTTATATTTTTATAATACATGTCATTTATAAATATATAATATATAATAATTTATAAATAATATATAACATAGTATATAATAATTTATTAATAATGTATAATACGGTATATAATAATTTTTAAATAATATTTAACGTATTATATAATTTGTAATATAGTACATACCCTCAATAATATCGAAGTTCTTTAGAGTTTAAATTGAATTTGTACAAGAGACACAGTTTGTTATGGACTTTTTATGACTTTTTATGTTCTGACTTTTATCGCCATCACCCGAAATACCTATGATCCGCCATTGCAAGGTAGAAATTCGAAATTCGAGAAAGGCAATTGGATATCAGTAACACATCAAACGATAACAGAATATAGTCAGCTTTCAGATGAATTGATTCGATAGTCGATTATACCATACGCTTTGATGTGTCCCGATATGATCTGCGTTGATTAAAAACGTAAAGTTGGTAGCCCGATCAGTTACAGATAAAAATTTATAGCGTAAAGTCAGTTACTCGATTATTGTAATTATTGTATTTATAATTCTTTGACGACCGTGAGCTTCAATAAATCTATCATCGTTTTATTCCATCGATGTATAATCACAGGATTATTAATTTTAAACAATAACCATAATTCTCTATAGAACTGAATTAAAGGATATGTGGCTTCTCTCATAAATAGGAATGTTACAATATTAACACGATTGTATGATAACGTATGCATCATATAAAGATGATATTAATAAATGACTCAGAACTGTGAAAAAATTTAGCAAAACTGTGAATAAAAAAATTGAGAAAAAATGTGGATGAAAAAATTGAGAAAAAATGTGAACGAAAAAGTTATGAGAAATTGTAAATGAAACAATCTATAAGGTAATTAGTGAATATATTATCATAACTACAAGAAGATATTCACAACACAACATTTTATAAGATCACAGTTTGAAATAGGTTAACCTTTCGCGCGCTTTATTCAAACCGACATACTCCTTCTCAAATTCGAATGCTATCATAATTTGAATATTGGTAATGTATTTGAAAGTTCATATACCGGAAATGAATGAAATAATCAAAAAGGAAATAGAATGTCTACAGCAAACGTTAAAAGCGTTGTCCGGTAGTATCTTTTGCCGGGAGTTTTGCATAAGCATCGGAACGCTCGGTCTCTCGTTTGCTCAAAGGAAAAACTTCGGACCGTTGCTTTAACCGAGGATTCTTCCTAGGTCCCTGGCTAGTTTGAATTCCAGACGGATAGTTGTGGTTCCGCGACGCGGAGCTAAGTGAATCGCGACGTGGAGTGGTTCAGTCAAGGTTGAAGTAGTTTACTCGTTGCTAAAAGTACCAACCGGTGCTCGTCGTCGAAGGATTTTAACGCGAACCAGTCCGTTTTTTTTCCCTTCCTGCTTTCGTATGCGAGTAAACTCGTCGGAAAGAGGTGCTCGCACGCATGGATATTTCCGCGTTTCGAGCAGGAGCAACAGATTAAGAGGAATGAATCAAAGTTGACTCCTGATGCATGGTAATGCTTGTCTTTGCATTGAGAACGGTGATATAGCGCGTAGCGATATAACGCGTGGTTACTTCACATTGAAATCCTACTTTTATTGATCTTATGCGTAGATAATTCAACACGTGGTAATCACATGCTTTAAAATTTCACGCGTGGGAATTGCGTAGCTAACTACATATGTGATAATCCCACGCGCTGAAATTCCACATGTGGTGATCTAATGCGTTGAATTTTCACGCGTGGTGATTCGACGCGCCGAATTTTGTGCGTGGTGATTTAACGCGTTGAAACTCCACGCGTGGTGACTACATATGGGTAATTTAACACGTAGTAATTCCACACGTGGTGATTCTACGCGTAGGAAATTTGATATGTGGTAGTCTCACGTGTGGTGATGCGTAGGTTATGTAACGTGTGGTAGTTCCACGCGCGAGAAATTCTACATGTAGGGATTTTAACACGTGGGAGTACCATGTGTGGGGATTCTACGCGTGGTATTTCCACGTGTTGAGATTCTACGTGCGATACTTCCACGCGTCGAACTTCTACGCGTGGTAATACGATGCGTGGTAACTCTATGCGTGGTACTTGTATATGTAGTAATCTAACGCGTGGTAATCTAACGCGTAGTAATTTAATGTGTTGTAATCTAACGTGTAGGAATCTAACGCGTGGTAATCTAACGCGTGGTAATCCAACGCATACTAATCCAGCGCGTAGTAATCTAACGTGTGGTAATCCAGCGCGCAGTAATTTAACGCGTAGTAATCCAGTGCGTAGTAATCTAACGCGTGGTAATCCAACGCGAACTAATCCAGCGCGTAGTAACCTAACGTGTAGTAATCCAACGCGCACTAATCCAGCGCGTAGTAACCTAACGTGTAGTAATCCAACGCGCACTAATCCAGCGTGTAGTAATCTAACGTGTGGTAATCCAACGCGCACTAATTCAGCGCGCAGTAATTTAACGCGTGGTAATCCAGCGCGTAGTAATCTAACACGCACTAATCGAGCGCGCAGTAGTCCAACGTGTACTAATCCAGCGCGTACTAATCTAACGCGTGACTAACTCATCCATCAGCAAAATATTTCCCATCGCATCATCCATTTCCACAGCGACAACGTACTATCAGGGATGACTTAATTTCCAGCAAACAATCCTCTAAAGTGTCTCACTGCTTATTTTACACGCATAACACAAACGCGTTCTTATCGACCGTTTCAATTGTACAAAACTATGCTAATGTTTTCGTCTGATACTCATCCACGTTAAACAAAGCGACAAGGCAAATACAACTATCTCTCAACGATAAAATACGTTGTATTATTTTCGCATAAAGCAGCTTCTGCCTGTCTTGACTCAGCATGACAGTCACGAAATACCAAATGTCGTGCGTTTCTACAAGAATAAAAATACTGCATGGAATAGAGTTACGGATCGGAGTTTCTGAATTTAGAATAAAGAGTATTCTTCGTTATTGGCGGTTAGCGATGGGGAGTGTCCCGACCGAGTTTTCAGCTTTCGATGGTTCTCCAATTACTTGAAGCACAGAAACGAATGTCTTTCATGCTGAACATGTATTGACGATTGTTGGCAGCAATGGAATTGGTAGACGAGTAATTAGATTCAGTTATTTCCCTTTGTATCGATTTATTTGGATCGCAATAAAGCACGGATATTATTGAAATTGGTTTTGTCATTCCTTTTGATGTGGAGGACGTATATATACGTTCTTGAATGCTTGTTCCAAATTTTCCGAATTCGTAAACTTTACAATTTATAATTTTACAAATTTAAGAATAAATTTAACTTATTAATATAAACTTAATAATATAAAGGTATCAATATAAACTTATTAATATAAGCTTCTTATACTCGAGCTTCAACATTCGTAAATTTGCAAATTCATACATTTTCATTGTTCACAAATTTCTAATTCTTCCAACTTCATAATTCTCAAATTTCCAAATCTTCAAACTTCAAATTTTTCAAATTTCCAAATCCTTAACCTAAAAATTTCTCAAATTTCCAAACCCTCAAGCTTCAACATTCGGAAATTTGGTAATTCTTACATTTTTAATGTTCATAAATTTCTAATTCTTCAAACTTCCTAATTCTTAAATTTCCCACTTCTCAAATCCCCAAATTCTCAAATTCCGAAATTTTCAGATCCCCAACTTCTCAAATCCCCAATTTCAGAAATTCCCAAATTCTTAAATTTCCAAGTTCTCAAATCCCCAAATTCCCAAATTCTCAAATTTCCAACTTCTCAAAACCCCAAATTCTCAAATTTCCAACCTCTCAAATCCCCAAATTCTCAAATTCCCAAATTCTTAAATTTCCAAATTCACAAATCCCCAAATGCTCAAATTCCCAAGTTCTCAAATCCCCAAATACTCATATTCCCAAGTTCTCAAATCCTCAAATTCTCAAATTTTCAAATTCTCAAATCCCCAAATTTTCAAATCCCCAAGTTCTCCAATCCCCAAATTCTCAAATCCCCAAATTCTCATATTTCCAACTTCTCAAATCCCCAAATTCTTAACTTCCCAAATTCTCAAATTCCCAAATTCTCAAATTTCCAAACTCTCAAATACCCAAATTCTCATATTGCCAACTTCGCAAACCCCAAATTCTCAAATTCCCATATTCTCAAATCCCCAAATTCTCAAATCCCCAAATTCTCATATTGCCAACTTCTCAAATTCCCAAATTCTCAAATTCTCAAATTCTCAAATTCCCAAATTCTCAAATTTTCAAATTCCCAAATCCCCAAATTCTCAAATCCCCAAATTCTCATATTGCCAACTTCTCAAATCCCCAAATTCTTAACTTCCCAAATTCTCAAATTCCCAAATTCTCAAATTTCCAAATTCTCAAATACCCAAATTCTCATATTGCCAACTTCGCAAACCCCAAATTCTCAAATTCCCATATTCTCAAATCCCCAAATTCTCAAATCCCCAAATTCTCATATTGCCAACTTCTCAAATCCCCAAATTCTCAAATTCTCAAATTCTCAAATTCTCAAATTCCCAAATTCTCAAATTTCCAAATTCCCAAATCCCCAACTTCTCAAATCCCCAAATTCTCATATTGCCAACTTCTCAAATCCCCAAATTCTCAAATTCCCAACTTCTCAAATCCCCAAATCCTCAAATCGAAAAATTCTCAAATATCCAAATTCCCAAATTTCCATCTCCAATAACACCCAAAGTCCATAAATTTCCAAATTCTCCTAAATGTCAAAATTCTCGAGTGTACCAACTCCCATATTCTCAAAAAAAAGCAATAACGTCGAACTCCCGCTGGAACTACCAACGTCAATACAATCCATAATCGATAATTGTTTTACATCGACGATATTGAATTTTTGCGTTCGACAAACAAACCTTTTGCGCAGAACAATCAGTTCGTCGCAAAGTAAATTTGATCATTTTTCGAAAAATTCGCCGATAACCGTCCGTGTCGACGTATCGCAAGAAAGGACGCGGCAGAGTCCAACGATCGTTTCATGAATACACAACCAGAGGTTTTTCTACGTCGAACCGCGTCCAATCGAAGATTACATCACCGCTCGATGTTTCTCGCGTAGCAAGCGTTAAATTATGCATCGTTCGCTGACTGATTGACTGACTTCCTATGGCGGGCACACGGTTGTCGACGGCACGGTTAAACGAGCGATCTAATAACCCGGAAAATCGCGAAATCGGAGGGCAATTCGAAAAGGGAAAATTTCAACAGTTTCCCAGAGAGCCAACCGACTGTAATTTCGCTGTGCAAACGCGTGCACGCGATGCAGGAATTCAACCTTCTCGAGGCCTAGACGTTCTCAATTTTAATGCTTTCTTTGAGAAACCACCCTTGGTTTACCCTTTTTTTTACCCTTTTCGTGTCGTGCTCGTAAAACCCTTGCGAAACAAGCACTGGAGTTTTCAAACTTTTCGAGAAAGTCAACTAATAGGTGCATTTATTACATGTGAATCTACTAATCATAGGTGCATTACTTTAGTAGATGTTTATGCATTTACACGTCGAGGTCAACGTATGAATAAATCATGTAATTTACGAGATAGTTTATGGATTATATGATTTAGTTTACTTTGAAGACTTTGATGTATCGTAAATGCATACACGGTGTAATTATAATTTATTATTGTAACAGGTGATATATTCATTATATTAACGAAGTGTAAAGGTCGTAAGTAAATAATTACAGTCAAGATCATAAATAAACAGTTACCGTTAAGATTGTAAATAAATAGTTACTGTTAGAATCGTCGATAAATAATTACCGTTAAAATTATAAATAAATAATTACAATTAAGCTTATAAGTAAATAATTGCAGTTAAAATTGTAACTAAATAATTGCAGTTAAAATTGTAAGTAAATAATCTGTCCAAAAAAAAATGTCCATAAGTGCAAGTAAAGTTTTTGATTAATTTAAAAATGGATACGGTGTTGATATAAAAATGAACACGTTGAAGTGCAAAAAGTAAACGCGAATGGCGCGTAAGTAAAGGCGCGTACGCACATAGTAAGCGATAACGGTGATAACGAAACACTCGACCGCCAGAACGGGAACGTTTCGTGTGTGCTCGTAGAAATCGTTAACATACGTGCATACGTAACATCGGACCCCTTGCTTCTCGTTCACTTCGTGCCATCAAACACGATATCGCCTTGACTTCATTTTCAAACGTAAAACAACCACGATAGCTAATCGCGCTGCTTACTAAATTAAAATTTGTCACGCTAATCCATTTAGTACGGTTTCTGCTTAATCGTAATAAATTGCTGCTGTCGTTTCTGAAGCAATCGTTTCTACGATTTAATTTTTACGACAGTATTTTTGGGCGTTGACTTGAAAAGTAGCATTTTTTTCACTTTTTAATGTTGTAATGGTAAAATGTTCGTATGTGTAAATGTTCATGTATGTAAATGTTTAAAACTATAAATTTTCATATGTGTAAATGTTCATATATGTAAATGTTCATATATGTAAATGTTCATATGTGTAAAATGTTCATATGTGTTCATATGTTGAAATGTATACATAAATTTTCACATGTGTAAATGTTCATATGTGTTCATATGTTGAAATGTATAAATGTTCGTATGTGTAAATGTTCATATATGTAAATGTTCAAAAATATAAATTTCCAAATGTATAAATGTTCATATGTGTAAATATTCATATATGTAAATGTTCATATGTATTCATATGTTCAAATGTATACATGTTCATATGTGTAAATGTTCAGAAGTATGAATGTTCATATATGTAAATGTTCAAAAATATAAATTTCCAAATGTATAAATGTTCACATGTGTAAATATTCGTATATGTAAATGTTCCTATGTATTCATATGTTCAAATGTATACATGTCCATATGTGTAAATGTTCAGAAGTATGAATGTTCACATATGTAAATGTTCAAAAGTATAAATATTCATATATGTAAATGTCCAAAAATATAAATGATCATATGTGAAAATGTTCATATGTACAAATGTTCAAATATACAAATCTTCAAACATACAAATGTTCAAATCTTCAAACATTTAAATGGTTTAAAAGTCTCAGAACACAGAAACTTGAGATCTTGAAATAATTAAGCGAATTAGTAAATTATCTCTCGGTCAACACTGTTTTAAACGCAATTTATCGTACTCTACTAAACTAATTTCTAACTTTAAATGATATCATTAACCTCCAGCTGTTTATACATTTATCGAGGTCTGTGAAGTATAAACAAATTATGTAACTTAGGCAATCCATAATCTGTGGATTACATGGTTTATCTTTGCTTCACTCACTTTCGATGTATCATAAATGTATAAACCGCAGTCTGTCACATTTTATCAAACTTTCTTCTAGTTATATAACTCTCAAAAGTATAACTATTATAAATAACTCTCAAAAGTTTAACTTACATAACTCTCAAAGGTGTATATAATATAAATAACTCTCAAAAGTGTAACTAATATAAAAATCTCTAAAATGTAGACCTCATATAAATGACTCTCAAAAGTATAAATAATATAAATAATTCTCAAAAGTATACCTAATATAAATAATTCTTAAAAGTGTAACTAATATAAAATACTGTAAAATGTATACCTAATGTAAAAACACTCAAAAGTTTAATTTACATAAATAACTCTCAAGGGTGCAAATAATATAACTCTTAAAAATGTAACTAATATAAAAATGTCCAAAATGTGTACCTAATATAAATAACCCTCAAAAGTATAAATAATATAAATGATTCTCAAAAGTGTACCTAATATAAAAAACTCCGAAATGTATACCTAATGTAAATAACTCTCAAAAGTTTAATTTACATAAATAACTCTCAAGGGTGCAAATAATATAACTCTTAAAAATGTAACTAATATAAAAAACTCTAAAAAATGATAACTACTACAAATAACACTCAAGAAGGATACCTTCCATTTTCCCTCCTCTTAACTCTCATCAAACAAATTTATACTCATAAAAAATAGCATAGACACAAAAGATGTGGGGTGGTTTCGGCATGTTTGGTAAACGTGGTTAAGTCCCGTTATAAAAGCAACATTCTGTGTTTCTCTTTGGTTTTTTATATCCCGGTAAGCAACGAAGCTCAGTGTTTTCATGGTGCAGGCCGAATCCGAATTTTTGCTTGCCTTTTGCTTGAAAAGGAGCGTTTTAATTGGCGGCATAGGCAGAAGGGATCTGGTCCGCTCGTTCGTGCGGCAAATTTGCATTCAAGGAAAAGGCGAGAGTGGTTCGGTAAATGGAGGGAAAAAGGAGAGTGCACCACTAACCAACAGCTTTTTAAGGCAATGCTCGTCGAATCGGCGAGATTTAAGGTTGAAATGTCTCCCGTGCCCGGTGTACCTAACAAGTCTTATATTAGCGTAATTAACGAACCGTCGTGATATTTCCACACGGTTCATCTGATATTCGTGAAACGACCGGTTTAATGATGCGCGAACGTTCGCGTAATTAAATTAATTGATCTACACGACGAAACTCGAGTTACGAGGACGGCTTGGAAAAATAAATTAATATCGATGCTCTTTCAATGGCCGTCGTCGAGAAAAAGTGCTCGTTTTAATTTTCGCTTCGAGACAGGACATGAAAAATACAGACTATACCGATTTAATCGGTTAATGCAGTTCGAATTGCGCCGGGAAATTGATGCCACTCTTCGAGACCATACCAACCATTTTATTCGAAACTTCAACCTTTTTATTGATCGTATTCCAGTTTTAAATGCTCGTTTTTGTAATTAATCTATTCCAATGGATATTTATACCTTGCTGGGGAACGATACCATTACAGTAACTGCTCTCTGTTTTATTACTGTGAAATATTTATGGAATTATTTTGTTATTCTACCTAAGAGTAATTTTTGTTCTTTATTGAGTTCGATTATTTACTACATTGTTTTTTTTGGTACATCTGGTTTATTGCACTGACGAGTTTTTTTAATTTTCTAATGCCCAAAGAGAAATTTTCCAAATTTCTCAAATATTCAGGTTACTTTTTCCTAATTTCTCAAATGTAGAATTTTCAAATTTTTCAATTTCTCAAATATATAATTTTCAAATTTTTCAATTTCTCAAATATCGAATTTCCCAATTTTCCAATTTCTCAAATATCGAATTTCCCAATTTTCCAATTTCTCAGATATCGAATTTCCCAATTTTCTATCTCTTAAATTCTCCAATTTCTCATATATCAAATTTCCCAATTTTCTAATTTTTAGATCTCCCAATTTCTCAAATGACAAATTTTCCAATTTTCTAATTCCTAAACTTTCCAATTTCTCAAATATCGAATTTTCCAATTTCTCAAATATCGAATTTCCCAATTTTCTATCTTTTAAATTCCCCAATTTCTCAAATATTGAATTATCCAATTTTCTAACTCCTAAATTCCTCAATTTCTCATATATCAAATTTCCTAATTTTCTAATTACTATATCTCCCAATTTCTCAAATGGCGAAGTTTCCAATTTTCTAATTCCTAAATTCCCCAATTTCTCAAATATTGAATTTTCCAATTTTCTAACTCTTAAATTTCCCAATTTCTCATATATCAAATTTCCTAATTTTCTAATTACTAGATTTCCCAATTTCTCAAATGTCGAATTTTCCAATTTTCTAACTCTTAAATTTCCCAATTTCTCATATATAAAATTTCCTAATTTTCGAACTCCTAAATTCCCCAATTTCTCATATATCAAATTTCCTAATTTTCTAATTCTTAAATTGCCCAATTTCACAAATATCGAATTTTCCAATTTTCTAATTCCTAAATTCCCCAATTTCTCAAATATCGAATTTTCCAATTTTGTAACTCCTTAATTCCCCAGTTTCTCATATATCAAATTTCTTAATTTTCTAATTCCTAGATCTCCCAATTTCTCAAATGTCAAATTAACCAATTTTCTAATTCCTAAATTCCCCAATTTCTCAAATATTGATTTTTCCAATTTTCTAACTCCTAAATTCCCCAATTTCTCATATATCAAATTTCCTAATTTTCTAATTACTAGATCTCCCAATTTCACAAATGTCGAATTTTCCAATTTTCTAACTCTTAAATCTCCCAGTTCCTCATATATCAAATTTCCTAATTTTCTAATTACTAGATCTCCCAATTTCACAAATGTCGAATTTTCCAATTTTCTAACTCTTAAATTTCCCAATTTCTCATATATAAAATTTCCCAATTTTCTAATTCCTAAATTCCCCAATTTCTCAAATACCGAACTTTCCAATTGACTGCCCCCTGTATTCCCCAATTTCTCAAATATCAAATTCCCTAACTTTCTAATTTTTAAATTCCCTAAAATTCGTAATTCCTAGTTTCCATAATTCTCAAATTTCTAACCTCCAAATCTTCCAATTCCCAACACCCCAATTTTCTACCCCCAACTTCTTAAATCCATTCCCAAAATTCTCCAATATCCAACCAACAAATCTCCCAATTCCCAAACTCCCAACAGCCCAATTGTCTACCTCCCCTAAAATCCTTCCCCATTTTTCCATCTCCGAAACGCTGCCGAATTTTCCTAGTCCCGTTGATTGGAACATGGCGACTTGTTTTTTAAAGCGAAGATAAACCGGAACTTTCCACCGGAGTTTTATCCAGATTTCACGATAGGTAAACCGTTCAACGGCGCATCGAATCAATTTTCTCGACTCGCAACACGGGATCGTCTACCTGTGATTACCGTCAACTACCTGTAATTTCCGGGCCGATACGATCCCCGCGAAAACGCGTGACGGTAAAAATCAAACTCTCCAGCTTTGCACCGAAATTCTCGCTCGACGTTCGACCGAACGTTGATTTACGACGGCGGTAAAAGTGCTCGTTTAAAATTCACAGCCCGCACAGGTGACAAAGAGAGATCCTCCTCTGGTGTTGCGTTATTTATGGCGATTATTACGCGAGAAGCTGCAGTCTCTCGGCCAAATACACGGGGTGCAATTTAAGGTGGAAACTGTACTGCCAGAAAGAGATTTGTACCTGAGACCGGGGAAATAAAACCTGCTGGGATTTCTTTGAAAGGACGGAGAATTACGTGCTCTCGGGCAGATTCGGACACGGGTGCCATAATCTGCAGGTAACGGCCATGGAACCGTGGGATTGTTCCTGAAGAGCGGTTACGAAACTATCATACTGATACGTTTTTTAGAGAATATTAAATCGACGATTTTAATCAGTGTGTAATTTTCGGCCGGTTTTAATTCCTCCATTGTAGGAACGTGCATTGTGCTTAAGTGCTTCAATTAAATGTTAGATAATTTCGAAAACGTATTGTACTCTTCTAAACTGTTACAATATTCTTTTGGTCGAACGATGCACAATGGGTAATAAAATTCTACGGAATTTTGATGCGATGAATTATTCATTATTTGTTCATGAATTTTGAAGAATTATTGAAACAAGAATTATGGAGAATTCGGTGATGTATTTATTGTAGCATTTATCATAGGATTTATTATAGAATTTTTTATAAAATTTATTGTACAGTCTGTTAGAGAATTTATTATAAAATTTATTGTACAGTCTGTTATAGAATTTATTATAAAATTTATTATACAGTTTATTATAAAATTTAATTAATTTAATTTAATTTAATTTAATTTAATTTATTTATTATAATCTTTCAGTTACACAAACTAAAGTAAATGAATAATTAAATACAGAACGAGACAAATAATACACTCTTATATACAATAAAAAAGCAAATCATTTACTGTTAATCATTACAGCGATCTCCCCAAGATGGCCGCCAAAGAGGCCTCGTAGAGTTTGATGGATTTTAGTATTTCAAAAAATTGTCCAAAGAAGGCCAGATTTGCTACTGAGTTTAAATGTTCTTTCGCCATAATCCGTCGTATGTTTCTGTGAATTATTCGAGTCGCGTAAAGCAACGCCAGTTTTCCGAATCGGATATATTTAATGAGTTAGCCCGAGTTTCTATGAGCGCCTTAAAAGGTGCACAAGCACGCGCCCACGCACGTGCGTGACTACGAACTACCACATCTTTGGAAACGTTTTACAATTCCTTTTCAACAACATATTTTTTCGAATGAAAGTTGTAGGTAAAAATATCCATACTTGAGAGTCAGAACACATATCATTTTTGTCATTTTACAAACAAGGTTTATAAGTGCATTTTATCATCTTTCTTAAAAATTAATTAAAAGAAACATTAGACACTCATATAGAGATGTATATCTACTATGAACTATTTACAGAGAAAAAGTACGAAAGCAAAAGTAAATCCATTTACTCAAAAAAAAATTAGTACATTGTCCGCCATGTTGGTCATACATGAACGTCGTTGCAGAACGTCAATTAGAGATGTATATCTACTGTGAACAATTTACAAAGAAAACGTACAAAAGTAAATCCATTTACTCAAAAAAATTAATACATTGTCCGCCATGTTGGTCATACATGAACGTTGCCAAACGCCAATTAATGAATAATTTATAGGAACAGCAAATAAAAGAACCTTTCGAGAGCTCTCGACAATGAGATAATGATACACACTATCAGATTAAGAGATGAGATAGAAAGATTAAGTAGCCTTGTTAATCTTTATTATAGCATGTCTGACCACAAACGTCAGTTTTTACTGCGGCAGTGAACGCGTTAATGTTTCGTGATTTATGGTAACGAAGTAATATGTGGCTGTAGAAATGAACTGCGTATTATCTTATTGCTAAAATCTCCAAGAAGCATTATGCAATCCCTGGACGAAATTATTCTGCAGCGTTCGACGATGTCATATCTATCTAGCGAATCAATTACAATAGCGTTCCTTGTCTCCGCGTGAATGAGAGCAGCGTGGCCTTTGCTTTCATTCAAAGCACCTACGCACGTCCCTGCATTCCCCGGCCTCCACATGTGGCCCCTTCCAATTACATACACGAATTATTTAAGAGCTTTTTTCAGCTCGAATATACAAATATCGCTTTACGACAGCGACAATTCATTGCTCGATTCTTGTACTATCATCGATAACCAGTTAACGGGAACTGGCGATTTTTCTTCTCGTTAATTGGAACACGTGTGTTTGGGGTTGTGGTTAGCGGAGGTGTTGCAAAATGTGAGGTGATACGAATACTGCGAATTGGCACTTCGTTATTAGCGCGATGCGGGATAGTAGAATGGGAAGTTTAAACTTTGGAAATTTTTGGTTTTGGGATTTGGGCTTTTGGAAGTTTGGGAGTTTTTAGTTTGGGGAAGTTAGGGTGAAAGATTGGAAAGGGGTGTAAGAAGTTTGGAGTTTGGGAGTTGGGGAGTTGGGGATTTGAGAAGTTGGGAATTTGGGAATTTCAGAGTTTGGGGATTTGAGAAGTTGGAAATTTGAGAAGTTGGGGATCTGAGAATTTCGGAATTTGAGAATTTGGGGATGTGAGAAGTTGGGGATTTGAGAATTTGGGGATTTGAGAAGAAGGAAATATGAGAATTTGGGGATTTTAGAAGTTGGGGATTTGAGAATTTGGGGCGTTGAGAATTTGGAAATTTTAGAATTTGGGGATTTGAGAAGTGGGAAATTTTAGAGGTTGGGGATTTGAGAATTTGGAAATTTGAGAAGTTGGGAATTTTAGAATTTGGGGATTTGAGAAGTGGGAAATTTGTGAATTTGGGACTTTGAGAACTTGGGAATTTGTGAATTTAGTAACTTGAGAATTTGGGAATTGTTGACCTTTGTAAATTTAAGAAATTGGAAATGTAAAGATTACAAGATATAAGAAAGTAAAATTTAGAATCTCGAAATTTGGAAATTTGAACCTCAGAAATCTAGAAATTTAGGACCTTAAAATTTGCTAAGTTATGAACCATAAAATTTGAGAAATTAAAATTTGATAATTTTAAAGACTTATACAATACGTATCATTGGCAAAGAAATAAAGTTCGAAAACTTCCGAAGCAAACAGTGAGTGAATAGTCCAAGTACCATTGTTTTGGCGGTATTTTTCTCTCTTTGTTTCGGAACCGGACGAAACTCGGGAAATTGGCCTTATTGTCAGCGAAAATGTCGATTTTGCGTCCGACTGCACTTTACGCTCGCGTGATCGTATTCTCGTTCAGAGATGCAACCATGTTGCTTCGTAATGGGTAACGTTGACGTAGTCGCAGCCAAATCCGGCTACGTATGGACACGTGCGTCCGTCACGTGCTCGTTTCTCTTTGTCTTGATCCATCGTTGCAACGATTACATCGGGCTGTCGTCCAATGGACATTAATCGTGGCCGGAAATACAGCTAAATTCCCACAATACCGTATCTTCACATAACTAACTTCTTGCAAACTCAAATTCCTACATTCTCAAATTTTTACAATCACTTTATGTACTTACTAATTTTTACAAACAAATTCACATTTGTAATTACTCACATTTGTAATTCACATTTGTAATTACTAATTTTTACAAACAAATTCACATTTACAACAAATTCACATTTGTTTGTACAACAAATTCACATATTCTCAAATTTCAGCATCTGCAAGTTCCTACATCCATTTCAATATTCTCAGAAATCTTACATCCTCCAAATTATTATATTCCCAAATTTTCATATCCTCAAGTTTCTACACACCCAAATTCCTATATCCCAAATTCCCACATTCCCAAACTCTCACATCCCCAAATTTCTACATCACCAAATTCCTATATCCCAAATTCCCACATTCCCAAACTCTCACATCCCCAAATTTCTACAAACCCAAATTCTCACATGTCCCAGTTTCTACATACCCAAATTCCTACATGTCCAAATTCTCACATCCCCAAATTCCTATATCCCAAATTCCCATATTCCCAAATTCTCACATCCCCAAATTTCTACATCATCAAATTCCTATATCCCCAAATTCCCACATTCCCAAACTCTTACATCCCCAAATTTCTACAAACCCAAATTCTCACATTTCCCAATTCCCACATTCCCAAATTCTCACATCCCCAAATTCTCACATCCCCAAATTCCTATATCCCAAATTCCCACATTCCCAAATTCTCACATCCCCAAATTTCTACATCATCAAATTCCTATATCCCCAAATTCCCACATTCCCAAACTCTCACATCCCCAAATTTCTACAAACCCAAATTCTCACATTTCCCAATTTCTACATCCCCAAATTTCAAAATTTCCATATCCCCACACCTACATTCCCAAATCTCCAACTTCACAAACGCCTAAACTTGAACATCACAAATTTCAAAATGTGCTAATCAAACATCGATTCAGAAATCTACCTCCGCCATTTTTCCATAGAAATCTTGTTCCCATTCCTACACGACTTTCTGAACCCACAATATCGTTTCTTCTCCATAAATTCCATTCTCCGCCCATTCGCATAGCAAGCGTCCCCAAGATACAAATGATATCAACTGGTAGCATCCCGACGTAATTACAACGAGACATCGTGTCAAGACGTTCTCAGCACGAGACCGTTTTCCTCGTCTTTCGATACGAAGAGAAAACTAGCTTAGTTCTGCCAGTTTCCGTTTATAGACGCTCGTTAGCTTCGTTAGCTCTGTTGCATACGTTAAATCCTAATTAGCCCAATTTAGCTCGATGTGGTAGCCGGGGGGCTTCCGATGGATCATGAATTGCTGTAACAACATTCTGATGTTGTTCCTACGGTGTTTGTGAACCGTTTTCGAGCGATTGTTTTGCTTCCGTCGGTAGTTTGTTTTGAACCAACAACGTGATTTAATACGGTACACTGATTTTTATGGTCGAATCGGCGTTGAAAAGATAATATCAAAAGATCGATACTTTTGACCAGATAAAACGGTTGTTCCGGATCAATTTTCTAAACGGTGCTCATCCTTGATACACGGCCACTCAAGAAACTTTCTGCTCTCTAATTAGTGTAACGAGACAGCATACCAGGCTAAAATGTCGACTAACTACAGCCGACAAGGATCTTTCGCTTGTCCTCGTATCGCTCGGATCGGAATGATACCTGTTACCGCCGTGTATTAAGTGAACCCATGTCGAGGAATTAATTTAATCGACCATTTTTCCTGTTCGCCGCCTGCTCGCTATCGTTTTAACGAAATCATTTACAGCTGCGGTGTGTACACGGTATTTACAGACGAATGTACGCTTCCATTAACCGTGATCACGTTGACAACTATATCTCGAATAACTTTGGCAAATAAATCCGTTTATTTGCATCAGGTAGCTTAATCGTTTTGTACCGTTCTCTGCATGGTCGCGTTGTATCAATTTATCGGATGTGCTTTGCTGCAAAATTCGTATATACCCTTATTTCTTACGTGACTTCTGGTATTTTTACTTATCTACACTTATTTTTTACTTGAAGATATTTTTATCATTTTTATTTGTATTTACTCTCATTTCTTGCATAAAGGCATTTTGGTACTTTTAAAATTTTTATGGGTTCATGTATGTATGTTATACATTACACTGTATAAATTATCTGTTGTACATTGTACATTACATATTGTGTACTAAACTTCATGTATATCATATATCAAGTAGTATACATGTGTATATTAAACATTATACATTGTACTTCATATGCATACATCATATATTAAACATTATACATCACATATGTATATTAAACATTATACATTGTACTTCATATACATATATCATATGTTAAACATTATACACCACACATGTATATTAAACATTATACACTGTACTTCATATGCATACATCATATGTTAAACATTATGCACCACATATGTATATTAAACATTATACACTGTACTTCATATGCATACATCATATGTTAAACATTATGCACCACATATGTACATTAAACATTATACATTGTACTTCATATACATACATCATATGTTAAACATTATGCACCACATATGTACATTAAACATTAAACATTGTACTTCATATGCATATATCATATATTGAACATTATGCACCACACATGTATATTAAACATTATACATTGTACTTCATATACTTACATCATACGTTAAACATTATGCACCACATATTATACATTATACAATGAACAGTATACACTGAACATTAAACAATACAAATTAAACATTAAACATTAGACATTAAATATTAAGTATTATATACTGAAAATTAGACATTAGACATTAAATATTCCTCATTAGACATGAAACATTAAACATTATACATAAAGTGCTAAATTCTAAAGATTCATACTAAAAACACATAAAAAGAGAAAGAACCATAGGTTGTAAAGAGCATTGAAACTATCAGCGTTCGATTTACCGACACCGCCACGATGCAAGAGTCAAGATAATGGTGCTTCCGCCTACGCGGCAATATAGCAGAGAACGACGACTGATTATTTGTTGTCGAGGCTGCTCGCAGGCTCTAATATTTTACAAGGTATCCCGCGAAGTCGACAAGAAATCGCGTAGGTGCACGTGAGAAAGGGAAAAGCAAAGGGTCGGTAGATCGACGAAAGAAGAGAGACGGAACATCGGAGAAGAGGACTTAGGATATTCGAGGTTATGTCACGGTTCACATCGTGACTCACGATGTATTATTAGTCACCGTTCGTTCTCGTGACTCCCAGGACGAGTAGAAACGACTTCCAATTGGCTGGTGCCGCTTCTCCGGAGGACCTCGTCCTCAGACCCGAAGATACGGGATCTTTTCTTGCTGAAAAATTTGTCGGCAGAACTCACCTTCGGGTACTCGAACAAATTATCGTGTCGCTTGTGATTTCACAATTTTTTAGTTGTCTCATTTTTATGGGACTCGCATCAATATTGTATGTTATGGATCTTCTTTACAATCTGTAAAATTTTAGGAGAAAAAAGTCTGGAGAGAATTCAAAAGTTAGGAAGAATTTAGAACTGAGGGAGAGCCTAGAACTTAGGGAGAATCTAGAAATTAAGAAGAGTCTAAAGTTTGAAGAGAACCTAGGAAAAATTAAAAAATTTTGGAGAAATCTAGGGAGAGACCCCAACACCTTGAAGCAGCATTGAAAGAATTTAGGATCTAGGGAGATTCTAAAGTTTGGAGAGTTCCGAACTTAGGGAGGAACAAGAACCTTGGAAGAACCTATGCCTCCAACACCTTGAAACAATCTAGGGAGAGCCTATAGTCTGAAGAGTTCGGAACCTGAGAAGAGCCCAACACCTAGAACAACTTAGAATCTAGGGAATGCCTAAAATCTGAAAAGAACTTAAGAGGACACCTAAAGAGATCTTAAGAAGACCCCAAAGTATGTGAAAGGGAATCTAGAAATATAAAAAACCTAGAGAAATTTGAAAGTAAACAGTGAGGGTTAACCTAGCAAGCAACATAACCTCTTATATTAACTAAAAGTATAATTGTGATTATTTTGGAATGTTTAATTATGAATTTCGTTACGTGAATTTAAAATTTGCAATATTCACCACGGAAGCTGTACGTAAAAATAAATCAAAAATGTGTAGTATTAAAATTATTGAAGAATGTACATGAGGGAGTATCGAATATCTGCCGTTAGTTACATATTTTCGTTCGCCGAAATAACATTCAACTGATCGAGATCGCGTTTCCTGTTCAGAACATTCATCGTAACATATTAAATTCAGGATATTATTATCGATCTAACCGGTGAAAATAAACGACTTGAAGCGAGCATTAATTAGCCGTTTATTTGTACGGTATATGATATGCCCCTTCGGGCAACATGAATATTTATTCATTCAAATTTTGTCGTCGGCAGTATGGGACAATAAATTTATTCGTGTGATATTAATTAATCAAACCAACTGCCACGTTTTCCGACCGAACTACCAATTAGTAATTCAACGATTTATCTCGATTCCGAGCAAGAGGACAGCATTGGAAAATTCTTCGGAACAGTTTAGCATGTTCATATTCTTCGAGGGGTTTGCTAATAAAATAGAACGTATTGCGTACAGGGAAACGTCTAAGTGTGTCAACCGAGGGTGAACGAAACACGGTTAACGGTGCCGTTTCTTCGCAGTTACCGGCTGAAGAAAAGGAAATTAAACTACCTCCTCCGTTTTCTGTTCCATACATTTCAACCTGGAACGTGTTCCAGCAATGACGTTAATTTAAACGCGTCTCTCCTTTCACATCCGTCTGATTTTCTACTCTTCTCCTACCACTTCGAATTTCTACCGTGTTAATACTCTTCCACTGACGTAGTCAAATTGAACTAACTTCTAACTGCACTCCATCATAATTATTTTAAACACGCTCGATTAATTCTCTGCTCGTTTCATTATTTGTTCTTCGTATTTTCGTTTGTGACCATTTGGTTATGGTAGATTGAGTCATTCGTGATCCACGTTCTACCTGTGGTGATATTCACCTTGGGGTACTTCTAAATGTCGTAATTCTGTGGGTGGTTGTCCCACGTGTGGTAATTGCAGTATATCTGCTCGTGGTGATTCTATGTATGATAATCTAAAGCGTAGTTATTCTACGTGTGGTGATTTTATGTGTGGTGATCTTACGCGTGGTAATTCTACATATAGGTAATTCCACGCATGGTAATTCTACGTATAGGTAATTGCACGCATGGTAATTCTACGTATAGGCAATTCCACGCATGGTAATTCTACGTATAGGTAATTCCACGCATGGTAATTCTACGTATAGGTAATTCTACGCATGGTAATTCTACGTGTAGGTAATTCCACGCATGGTAATTCCACGCGTGGTAATCTCACGCGTAGCAATTCCACGCGTAGTAAATCCCCGCGTAGTAATTCCACCCGTAGTAGTACCATGCGTAGTAATTCCATGCGTGGTAATTCTACGCGTAGTAACTCCATGCGTGGTAATCTCACGTGTAGTAATTCCACGCGTGGTAATTCCACGCGTAGCAATTCCACGCGTAGTAAATCCCCGTGTAGTAATTCCACCCGTAGTAGTACCATGCGTAGTAATTCCATGCGTGGTAATTCTACGCGTAGTAATTCCATGCGTGGTAATTCTACGCGTAGTAATTCCGTGCGAGGTAATCTCACGCGTAGTAATTCCACGCGTGGTAATTCCACGCGTAGTAAATCCCCGCGTAGTAATTCCACCCGTAGTAGTACCATGCGTAGTAATTCCATGCGTCGTAATCTCCCACATAGTAATTCCACACGTAATAATTCATGTCACTCTATCGCGTGATAATCTAACAAGGAGTAATCTAACATACAATAATATGACATCTAATAACCCTAAAGCGAATACGCGTGACAAGTTACCATTTCGTCCCGCAAAGATTTTCTTGACAAGTCCCGTAGTTACACAGATTTTCCTCGGTAAGTTGAATCAGAAAATGTCCAATTATAAGAGATTGCATGACGATTTCACGAGCGAGACGGTTAACGGCGCTTCAATTGGCCTAATCGCAGTCACTTGGCCAGGCAAGTCCCCGCCGGGCACCGACGTTCACGACCCGTTTATTAAATAAGAGCAAAGGCCACGAACTATTTGCAAAGTGGGACGAATGGATTAGATTTCCTGTTGCGATTCTAGTCGAGCACACGTCCGCCTTCAACGGCGACGACGACGACGACGATTGATGAATGCACCGATGGAAATCGTTTCAATGACGATTGCGGGCAGGGTCGTTTCTTAGTGGCCGTGAGATCGTTCCACCCTTCTCGGACACAGAAATATTATTGAACATAATGGAAATGATTGCTCGTCAAGTGCGATGCGGGTGAATAAACTTTACACGATATCTGTGAGTGTCAAAAGACACTTTTGTACTATGATAATTTAAAAGATCTTTGTACGATGATTGATGTTTCAATATTTTTACTATCTTCAATGATATCACGTATTGTGATACGTATATGGTATCAGCATATTAAAGTATTATTATAACATTGTGGTTTAAAATATTGTAACCCTATAGTTGTAGAATTTTCTTGTTTAAAATTGAAGGAAACTTTTCTGGGTTTTGTCGAGGCAATTGTACGCTCTTTGAAAGGGTATTAATTTAACAATTTCCAGTGCGGAATGTAATGAACGTTTCAGTACTAATTAAATCGGGATGTAATTGCGTATAATTATGCCACGGTATATTAACCCCTCAGTAGCTCATTAGCTGTCCCAGGAAAATCTGACTTCCCTCTGAATTTTCATTTTTATTCAAAAGTAACCATCAGTAGTCTACAAAATGAAGGACTAATTATGTATTTAATTTCGTCGTGTCATACTGAATCAAATAACCTTAACAAAATAGTGTCAAATATAATTAATTCCTTGGTACAAAATGAAATTTGAAGATAATGTACCAGAGTGGAAAGTAAATTGAAACCTTTCTTAAGGTATCATATTTTTCCCATAATTTCAAGATGCAAGGAAGTTGATGCATTTACCTGCTGAAGTAACGACGTAAATATTCAATTTACCGATGAATTTCATCAAATATCGGAACATTGCGTGTCCAAGTGGAGATTTTGCTAGCTATCCCGAGGGAATAGCAGCTGATAAGATGGTCGTTCCTTAATAGAATCTCCCCTTGTTGTCGATGTTGGGCCAACGGCGCTGGATATTAGCTTTGTAAGTAGATTGTACCCTATGGACTCCTCAAATTTCCCTGCCCGGAGGGCTGATACCTTGAAATCCTGTGTAATACAGTTATCTACCATCCGTTGCTCGGATATCTATCACGTTGTTTTGATCCCGACCACGTAGCACGAATTTTCCAAATTGATTTACCCTTTGTGCCGCTGCCACAATTAGCGGTGGGTCCACGTCGCATTCACAACGGAAAATAAAAATAATTCACATACAACGAACAAATTATATGGACGTATATTATGGCGAAGCGAATGCTTGAATGCAACGGACTTCACTTTCACCTTTAAGGTTATGGTTAAAGATCATTTGCATTAGTAGCTTTAGGTAAACCTTGAGGCAATCAGAACAGGAAGAGTATAATTAATACTGTAGATTCATTGGAGGTTTGCCAGATGTAGAATTGCTTCACGTGTACAATTACTGAACGCGAAGTACCATTCATACAACTACTATGGACAATTTCCAACTCTGAAGCCGTAGGCTTCACAGACGTATAATTTCTATCCGTAGGATTTCCACATGTAGAATTACCATGCGTAGAATTACTGCATGTGTAGAATCACCGCGTGTAGAATTACTACGCATAGAATTACTACACGCAAGATTTCCATGCGTGGAATTACTATCCCTACTTCCACGCGTTGAATTTCTACTCTTAGGAGTACCACGCGAAAAATTACTCCACGCGTAGGATTTCTATGCATAGGAGTACCACGTGTAGCATTACTTCACGTGCGTAATTTCCATCTATAGGATTTCTATGCATAGGAGTACCACGTGTAGGAATACATCACGCGTATAATTTCCATCTATAAGATTACCATGCGTAGAATTACTCCACGCGAAGAATTACTACACGTGTAGAGTTACCACGCGCAGAATTACTCCACGCGTAGAATTTCTACCCATAGTAGTACCACGCGTAGAATTACTTCTCCCGTCAAATCACTACGCATAGAATTATTCCACGCGTAGAGTCACTACGCAAAGAATTACCACGCGTAGAATTACTCGACGTGTGGAATTACCACGCGTGGAATTACCAGGCGTAGAATTACCACGCGTAGAATTACCACGTGTAGAATTATCACGTGTAGAATTACCACGCATAGAATTACTCAACGCGTAGAATTACCACGCGTAGAATTACCATGTGTAGAATTACCACGCGTAGAATTACCAGGCGTAGAATTACCACGTGTAGAAGTACCACGCGTAGAATTACTCAACGTGTAGAATTACCACGCGTGGAATTACTAGGCGTAGAATTACCATATGTAGAATTACCATATGTAGAATTACCACGTGTAGAATTACCACGCGTAGAATTACCACGCGTAAAATTACCACGCGTAGAATTACCACGTGTAGAATTACCTCGCGTAGAATTATCACGCGTAGAATTACCACGTATAGAATTACCACGCGTAGAATTACCATGTGTAGTATTACCACGCGTAGAATTACTCGACGCGTAGAATTGCCACGTGTAGAATTACCACGCATAGAATTACTCCACGCGTAGATACACCACGCATAGTATCGCCACATGCAAAATTACCACGCATAGAATTACTACTCGCAAGATTATCACAATTTCCTCCTACAAAATTATTATTCATAGAATTATGCCACACGTAGAATTACCACCTGTAGAATTGCCACGCATACAATAACCGTGTATCAGACCCCCCACATGAATTCTTTTTACATAAAATTGCCATCTATTAGATACCCAGGTGTAGAATTGTACCGGTAGAATTTTCAAGCACAGACTTACCATACATTACATCTCCACACGTATAATTATCCACTGCATCGTCACGTATCATTTCACCCATTAAATATCTTTGTAAAACTTGTTATTTAAGATATAACGGATGCAAAATATTGAACATGATCCCTAATTCATTACCGATATCGATATTATTACTAACATTACCACCCAGCTCACGTATCAATATTTAATTATCTACGCGGCGTAGAAAGAAGTCCATTAATGGTAAAATCGATGAAAAATGGAGATCTCCATGGAGCCTGATACGAAAGGACGAATTAAAACGTAACGGCTCCGCGTAAATTCACCGCCGAGGCGAAAAACGAGCAGGAACGGAGAAACGGAGCTAAAAATTTGCGAGTTATAATTCCCTTTGTTTCGAAACTCGCGGAATTCTTTTTTGCTCGTTTTTGAAGGGGGAGAGAGATCGTCGCGACAAAAAGTGGTTCTCGAAGAGAATGCTGGAAGCAAATTACCCCAGTTGGCTGGCTAATGAAACACGACTTAGCGACTTTAAAATAGAAAACATCTCCACGAGGTTCGATCGATCAACTTCTGGCGATACGGAGAAAAAATATGCGAAAACGTAAGGAAAATCGGGTCGTCGAAACGGGGGAAATTCGCGGAGAAGAAACGTGCATAAAATTGTAAGGTTGTTGGAAATTAAATGGCTGAAAGAAGAGGATCCATTTAGCGAGCGAAAGAAATAAAGAAGGTAAAGGGTGTTTGGAAAAAGGCGTCGGTAAATAGTCCCAAGGGGCGTTCTTTCAATCGACCGAACGAGATTCGTGGATAGAGAAAAGCTTTGATCGAAAAACACGGATATTGTTGACGACTGACGGACAAGAGGCGGCTTCGTGAGCTTTAGAACGTCGCTAGGGAGAGAAAAAACATTTCAGACTCTTTTATCTTCTCCTTCGTCTACTATTTTCTACCACTTCCCTTCCCGAGCTTCCGTGTAAGCTGCGTCTCCGTGATATTCGATTTCAACTTCTGAAGAGCTGAAAATTCGCGTCCCGCCGTTCTTCGAGTGAATATCGGGGATCAAATATCTACGTGATATTATATCGTACAATAAATTCAGAATATCGTTTTAATATGTGACCGTTGAGATCGATAAAATTGCGATGAGCAATAAAAGTTTCGTCTAATTAACGTGGAATTCCAATTAAAATTCCGTAGCAGTGATCTTATAGAACTTCTTCTATAAAAAACTATATTAAGAAAAATTAAAATTGCATCGGTGCAAAAAATTAACGTATAATTTAAAGACACAAATATCTGTATTTAAATTCCAATTAAAATTCCAAGGATATCCTGGATCTTACATAACTTCTGTGAAAAAGACTGTATTAATAAATATATAAAATTGCTTGAATAATTGTATAAAAAGTTTAACATATACCTTCAATGATACATATATTCAATGTTATAAATATAATTAAATGCAATTAAGTATACAATACATAACACAAAATTAATTAAACATTTGAACATGAAATTTTTCTGTCAAATAAATATTGTGATCCGAAGCGTAG
Organism: Megachile willughbiella; assembly: GCA_945859595.2. NCBI lineage: Eukaryota > Metazoa > Arthropoda > Insecta > Hymenoptera > Megachilidae > Megachile > Megachile willughbiella. Next base: position 9,242,820 of record OX243803.1, on the reverse strand, counting down.
TAATCCTATATGTGAGGGTTTCATACGTGGTGATCTTACATGTAGTGATTCTACGCGTGGTAATTCTATGTATAGGTGATTCCATGCATGATAATTCCACGCGTGGTAATTCCATGCGTGGTAATCTCACGCGTAGTAGTTCCATGCGTAAACATTCCATGCGTGGTAATTCTACGCATAGTGGTCCCACGCATGGTAAGTCATCGCGTAGTAATTCCACGCGTAGTAATTCCACGCGTGGTAATCTCACGCGTAGTAATTCCACGCGTGGTAATTTCACGTATAGCAGTTCCACGCGTAGTAATTCCACGCGTAGTAATTCCATGCGTGGTAAACTCACGCGTAGTAATTCCACGCGTAGTAATTCCATGCGTGGTAATCTCACGCGTTGTAACTCCACGCGTAGTAAGTCCACGCGCAGTAATTCCACGTGTAGTAATTCCACGTGTAGTAACTCCACGCGTATTAATTCCACGCGTAGTAATTCCATGCGTGGTAATCTCACGCGTTGTAACTCCACGCGTAATAAGTCCACGCGCAGTAATTCCACGCGTAGTAATTCCACGTGTAGTAACTCCACGCTTAGTAATTCCACCCGTAGTAATTCCTTGCATAGTAATTCCACGCATAATAATTCTACGCGCAGTAAATATGATATAAATACAATTAAGTACACATTACCTAACACAAAATTAATTAATCATTTGTACACGAAATTTTCCTGTCAAATAAATATTAAAAATCATTATTCTTTAAAAAATTGTCACCCGTGTCGTCATTAAAATAGTTGAAAGTTCTCTTCTGGTCATCATAAATTCAATTTTGTCGATAAGTTTCGCCATAATCGAACGTTGAAAAGTTTCGAAAATCGTAACAAGTTTCCACCGGAAGCGACGTCCACGGTCATCGTTCGCCAGCAATTTCGCGAGCGAAGAAAAGTTCGGAGAAACGTGTGGCGTGCTTTAAACGCTCGAATCCCGGTGCAATTGCAGACGGTTCGCATTAACGGCTCGTCGTGGCTTATCGCGGTAAATGCCTCGCTCGTAAATCTGATCGCGTTTACACGCGTGCGGTTGTTTACGCTATTCCGAAACGGAAATCGCAGCGAGTCCCGAAATCGGCAATTCGAGTTAAGGCTGGCTTATCGCTCGTTGGCGAACCGGATAAAGGATCGCTGAACGTTAATTCGAAGAGGAATTCGATGCACATCTTCGTGAAACTAGTTCTAAATTCACTTTCTTTGTTTCGAATTTAAATTCCTTGCAATGTAGTGCTGTTAGGGAATGTTTAGAGCAGTGATGGGCAGAGTGATCTCTGGAAAGTTTGTGGGTATTGGGCAAGGTGAGATGATGTAAGGAGGTTTATGGACATTTCAGGATTTAGAAATTTAGATGTTTGGGGATATGAAAATTTAGAATTTTCAAGTCGTCAGATTTGGAAAATAAGAAATTGGAGATGGTGCCTCAGAATTTTAAAAGTTTGAAATTCAGAAATTTATAGACGTAGAAATGTGAGATTTAGGGATCTAGGTATCTATCTCGAAATCTCGAAATCTCGAAATCTAGAAATCTAGAAATCTCAAAATCTAAAAATCTAAAAATCTAAATATCTAGAAATATTGAAATCCAAAAATTAAAAAATCCAAAAATCCAAAAAGCCAAAAAGCCAAAAAGCCAAAATCCAAAAATCTAAGAATCTAAAAATCTAAGTATCTAAAAATCTGAGAATCTAAGAATCTAAGAATCTAAGAATCTAAAAATCTGAAAATCCAAACACCTAAAAATCTAAAAGTCTCCAAATTTAAAAATCTAAAAACGTAAAATTCAGAAAAAAAACGCACCCTTAAGAACAGGATATTGCATTTGAGTTCGTGCTGAAAAAATCGCAAGTTCATTTGAGCGGACGTCAGAACTGATAGATGTAAATTTCGTCAAAGAATATTTGACGTGAAAATATATCGTGGATAACGTTCGATGAACGGACAGATATTTCACGGGGATTCGACGGGATAGAAAAATTCTATTACATCGAGAGCGGTTCAATCGCTCGGGGAATACGTTCTTATTTCGTCCATGGTGGCTGCGTGCTTCGAGTACGTTTGTCGAATGGACCTGGCGGCTCGCAATTGCCAGACCATCCTCTCGACATTCGGCGAAAAATAGTGGACAGGTTGGGGAATATAAGGGGAGAACGAGAATGAACTCGTACCTCGAGACCTGAAGAAAAAAAAAGAAAAGAACGGGTCGGAAGGAATAAACCTTTTTCGCTCTTTTCACGCGAACCTTTGAAGAAAGAAAAGTCGATGAAGAAAAATATCTTCGGGACTCGAGAGATTTTATTATACTAATTTATTTACATATTATGAATACATCGCATGGATTAATTACTTTTAACTTATATGATATAAATTAAATTTATTGCATCTTGATGATGTGAATTCAATTTATTAAATCTAACTTGCATAACATAAATTAAATTAATTGTATCTGACTTGCATAATATAAATTAAATTAAGTGCATTTAACTTACATCATGTAAATTGAATTCATTGTATCTAACTTATATAATGTACATTAAATTTATTGAATCTGACTTGCATAACATAAATTCAATTAATTGTATCTGACTTACATAATGTAAATTAAATTAAGTACATTTAACTTATATCATGTAAATTGAGTTCATTGTATCTAACTTATATAATGTACATTAAATTTATTGAATCTAACTTGCATAACATAAATTAAATTAATTGTATCTGACTTGCATAGTATAAATTAAATTAAGTACATTTAATTTACATCATGTAAATTGAGTTCATTGCATCTAACTTATATAATGTAAATTAAATTAATTATATCTAACTTGCATAACATAAATTAAATTAGTTGTATCTAACTTACATAATGTAAATTAAATGAACAGCATCTAACTTATATAACATAAATTAAATTAATGACATCTAACTTGTATAACATAAATTAAATTAATTGCATCTAACTTGCATAACATAAATTAATTGCATCTAACGTTCATAACATAAATTACATAAACACCTAACTTCTATCATATAAATTGTTACAACGAAATCTATAATATTAAATTGTAATTTCTTGATTAAATAACTAAGAAAAATAAGCAGTTAAACGCGAAAATTAGGAAGATTGTCAAGTATAAATTAAAAGCAATATATCCTTAATTTCATCGATCTATATTTTAGTAAAAATTTATTAATTCCTGTTCTAAAGTATATTTGATCAATTTGTATTTTGTATGTTTCAGGATATACCGTGCGCTATTAGCAGGGGAGAATTAGAAAAATTTTAAAGTGGACATGCGTGTCAGGAATTGGCTTGAATCTACACACCGATGACGCAGGGTAAGTGCGAATAGCATGTTTTAAAGATGATTTACATTAGCACCTTCCATGTATAGAACTCGTCAAATAAAAGATAATCAAAGAATCTTCCCTTAAACTTACAATCACCAATACTATCAACAGCAACGTTAATAATCAATAACAATTAATTCTCAAGAATTAAAATTCTTTACGTCCCGTGTATAAAACAAGTTAATTTTTTGTCCCGATAAAAAACTTGCTCAACAAAGTTATTCACTAAAATTGTAATTGGTTAAAGTGCTGTATTAAAACAGTTATTAATACAACTATTATTAGTACAATATATAATATAATTGTTATTAATATAACAAAAGCTATGAACGAAGAAAATGTAATATAAATACTAAGAACCGTGATTATAAAATCAGTATGAAAATAATATAAGTGATATACCTATATGTATGTACGTATGTATGTACCTATATTATAGGTATGAGAATTACTTGTTTATAAAAAGAAAATTCCAGTAATGTTTTATCGGAAGAAAGAAGCCCGCGAACACCTCAGAAAAGTTCAATTAAAATTAACAATGACAGTCGGATCGAGTGGAGGTCGCGGTAGCAATTAACGGCTGCGGCAATAATCGTGCCGTTTGCGAGAGAAGGCGAAGGAGGTGGAAATTAATTGGGCCATTTTTCATGTAACGTAGAATGGAGGACGCGTACGAAGCAGGAAGCACCACGCGAGGTTTGTTATACCACGAGAGGTATCGGGCAATCAAGTTAATGAGGAAAGAGGAACTTGGCCGATGAGGAGAGCGAAAAAGAGACACAAAGAGGAGGGGTCCTTTCACCTAATGGTTTGAGAAACGTGCTCGTTGGCCCGCGCCATGCCATTTATGGTAACACCGTACGAACCTTGCGACGATTTTCGTTGACCCTTTGCTTGTATTCCGTTTCCTTCCTTTTGCCCTCGATAAAGATCAATTTATACAGGATGTCGGGTAAAAAGCTCCGAAACCTACCGTTTAGATAGCGCTCGTTAACCCTCCACGAGAATCTAGGGTATTTCGTGAACCTGGGAAAGGTCCCATATTCGAATTTAAGATTCTGATCTGATACTTTGATATTTAAATCACAAAGATTCTTCTAAGAGTAATTTTTGAATTTCAAACTTCGGATGTGCAAATTTATTTCTGAATAATTGGATATTTGAATTTTAACCCTTCGAATAATCAAATATTCAAGGTTTTATCCTCTGATATTCAGAATAGAAATTTTCGAAGACTAAGTATTCAAATTTGAATCTTCTAAGCGGTCAAATATTCGAATTTTAACACTCTGGACAACATAATATTCGAAATAGAAATTTTTTAATATTAGAACGTTCTAATTTCAACCCTCTGAATAGTCAAATATTTTATTTCAACCCTTTAAACACTCAGACATTGAATTAGAAATTTTCCAATACCAGAATAATTTAATTCCAACTCTTTGAATACTCAAATATTCAATTTCAACCCTTCGCACACTCACATATTCTATTTCAACCCTTTGAACACTCAGACTTCGAATTAGAAATTTTCCAATACCAGAATAATTTAATTCCAACTCTTTGAATACTCAAATATTCAATTTCAACCCTTTGAACACTCAGACTTCGAATTAGAAATTTTCTACTACTAAAACATTTTAATTCCAACATTTTGAATATTTAAATATCCGAATTTCAACCCTCTGCACACTCACATATTCTATTTCAACCTTTTGAACACTCAGACTTCGAATTAGAAATTTTCTAATACTACAATATTTTAATTCCAACATTTTGAATATTTAAATATCCGAATTTCAACCCTCTGCACACTCAAATATTTTATTTCAACCCTTGGAACACTCAGACATCAAATTAGAAATTTTCAAATACTAGAATATTTTAATTCCAACATTTTGAATACTGAAATATTAGAATTTCAACCCTTTGCACACTCACATATTTTATTTCAACCCTTTGAACACTCAGACTTCGAATTAGAAATTTTCTACTACTAAAACATTTTAATTCCAACATTTTGAATATTTAAATATCCGAATTTCAACCCTCTGCACACTCACATATTTTATTTCAACCCTTGGAACACTCAGACATCGAATTAGAAATTTTCTAATACTACAATATTTTAATTCCAACATTTTGAATATTTAAATATTCGAATTTCAACCCTCTGCACACTCAAATATTCCAATTTCAAATTTTTTAATACTCAAATATTTAAATATAAGTAATACTAAGCTACTATTTTAGTATTCCAGAAATCTTTTAAATCAAATATTATAGTTCCAATAATTAACGATTACGTCTATATATCACTAGATCCCTATATTCCTCTATCCGTAGCATCCCTAGTTTCCTACCCCTCTACTTCCCTAATTCCCTCCTCCCCAATATTTCTACCCGTTCATACACCCCCGCTTCCGATAATAATAAAATCAATCAAAAGTTCAGATTTGAAAATTAATTAACGAAACAGAATTAATCTCGAATCCCGTTGCACAAAACAAACACCTCTGGCAATCAGGAAACTTCCGTTTCCTAAATGTTCAAAAGGAATTCCCCAAGTAATTAAGCGGCTATCACCCGAGCCAACCTTTCGTTTTCTCTTGGCAAACAAAGAGACGACTCGTGTTTCGTCCTCTTTCTTCAGCTTCCCCGAAGAAAGGGGCTGCTCGATGAGGTGTCGGGGTTCCTTATTGGCTGTCGACCTTCCTGAGAAACAGCGAACGGAAAAAAGAAACTGGTTGAGAAGAGAAAGAAACAATCTCCAGGGTATCGAGGAATCTCTGACACCTTGCGATCCTTCTTCCCTGACGTTTCTCTTTCTCTCTATACATCTTGCTCTCTCTTTGTCCCTCTCTTTCATTACCTCCGTTCCGTCCTTTTGTATCCGGGAAATAGAATGGGGGTAGGTTCTACGATCTTTGTCCTCGGAGACGACACTTTTGTTTAGCATCGCGTAAAGTCACCAGACTTGTCCGTAAAGTTTTAAACGCCTTCTCATTCTTCCTTTCTTCCTGTTCAATGGATACCTTCTCTGATGCTCGACGCTTTCATCACGCGATTAAATCTTCCTAAGCTTTCTGTCGATATCCTTGAATTGTTTAACGGGATGCCTCTTGTCATATCGCATAGCGCGATCCGACCTTCTGATTTCAATTTTATCGTTGTCGAGATTTTTTGGGTTTGGATTTTGGGGATTTTTAGTTTTTGGGACTGTAGGATTTTTTGGTTTTTGTATTTTGGGTCTTTGGGACTTTGGAATTTTTTAAATTTGGGAACTTGGAACTTTGGTACTTCTAGAATTTGGGACTTTGGGATTTTTTCATTTTGGAAGGGGTGGAATTTGGGGGCCTGGGGACTTTGGAATTTCTGTGCTTTGAGTACTTGGTACTTTGGAAATTTTGAATTTTTCAGATTTAGAATTTTGGGAATTTTTAATTTTGGAATTTTTACATTTTGGGACCTTGAGACTTTGGAATTTTTGTACTTTGCGTGCTTGGGACTTTGGGATTTTTGCAATTTGGAAACTTGGAAATTTGAAATTTTTCAGATTTAGAATTTTGGGATTTTTTAATTTTGGAATTTTTATACTTTGTGTACTTGAGACTTTGGAATTTTCGCACTTTGGGAACTTTGAAATTTAGAATTTTTTCAGATTTAGAATTTTGGAATTTTTATACTTTGAGACCTTGGGATTTTGAAATTTTGGTACTTTGGATGCTTGATACTTTGGAATTTTTACACTTTGGGAACGTGGAAATTTAGAATTTTTCAGATTTAGAATTTTAGGAATTTTTAATATTGGAATTTTTGCATTTTGGGACCTTAGGACTTTGGAATTTTGATACTTTGTGTACTTGGTACTTTGGAATTTTTGCACTTTGGATGTTTGAAATTTTTAAACTTTGGGATTTTTTTATTTTTTAATTTCTGCACTTAGGGATCTTAGTACTTCAAATTTTTTGCACCTTGGGACCTTGAGACTCTGAAATTTTTGTACTTTGGTACTTGAAACCTTGGAATTTTTTTTTAGAATTGTATTTGTAATACGTGTATGGGAGAAGAGGATCGTTGATATGGTTCAGTTTAATGACAATTTTATTATATCGCACGTTTTAACGAGTTACCGTGTTACACGATTTCTATTATTATTAATTGTGCATTTCTTGTATTCGTGCAGCTCTTTTGCTTCTTCTTTATTCACTGAACGCAATAATAGCTTCGGTAACATTTTTACACTTTGGCAACTTGTCACTTTGAAATTTTTACAATGGAGGACTTCAAACCTTTGAAATTCTAACCCTTAACGCTCCAAGTGTACCTCTCAGGCGTTACATTACATTACTCAATTATAATTAATATAAATATTGTAATCAAAATTATATTACTTCTGAGAGGAATAAAGATTGTTTGACTTTACTATTATTATTTACACGTCATTGTAGCATTTAAAATCTGACACTTAAAAACTTGCAAGCGATGAGAACAAGTTTTCAATTTTCACAATTAAAAGTTGGAGCATTAAGGGTTAATACTTTCAAGCTTCTACACATTGAAGCTTTAAAATTTCGAAGCAGCTAAGCTTTTGCCTTTTACATCCACCAACGTTCAAACTTAAAATATTCATGTCTTAAGTACATGTTAAGTGCATGTTATCATACTCTATTTACATCGAATTTTTGACTATCAAATCTACATTTCACTGTCTCTGTTTTCACTGTCTATGAATCTTCCTGTAGAACTATATTATTAAAAGATATCTTTGCCGAAGAACGGTCGAATAATATCGAAGTAAAAAGCAGAAAAGTGAACGGCAGAGTTGAAAAGCATTCCGAGTTGAATGGGTATCCACTTGCACCGATGAACCTGTTGGCAGACGGATTTACGAAGGGTCTACAGGAGGAAGGCATTTCATTTAAAATCTGGGAAGGATTATTTTCTTACAGTTTATCCTACCTTCCCTATAGGAGGGTTGAAACCTTCGTCCCTTTATTCCTCGAATCCGGAGTAGGTCAATCCCTCAAGTGTTTCTTTTTACATCGAAGATTTTCAATTTTACATTCATGGTATAGAGTAACAATAAACGTGAAAGGTTTACCAGTGCTCTTTATACAAATTTGCTAATTTTTCATTCAAACATTAAGCTGTAATTTATTCATGCATTTTCTATCACTTATCTATTCTTTCCCTGTCATTTATTTCTATAATTTATATATACATTTTCTATAATTTACTTGTTCAATTTATTTATAAATTTTATATAATTTATTTGTTTGACTTGTTTGTACATTTTCTACTATTTATTTCTGTAATTTATCCATGCATTTTTTGTCATTTATTTTTGTACTTCCTCTATAAATTTTCTATAATTTATTTGTACAGTTTATTTATACATTTTTTATAATTGTTTAATTTGTTTGAATATTTTCTACAATTTATTTCTGTAATTTATCCATACATTTTTTGTAATTTATTTTGATAAATTATCTAATCATTTTCTATAATTTATTTGATCAATTTATACATACTCTATAATTTATCCCTATAACTCATCTACGCATTTCCTATAATTTATTTACACACTTTTTGCAATTTATGCCCATAATTTGTCTATATATTTTCTGCAATTTATGCCCATAATTTACCTATAAATTTCCCGTAATTGATCCTCTCTTTTTGTCATTTAATATATCATCGCGTTTATTGCAGTTTGAAGCAAGTTTACCAATATTTATCAGAGCAGCCATATTACACAAGACAAGACTTAACGAGTCGACTAACCTGAAAGGGTGAAAGATAATTTCCATCTTGCCCTTTTTCTTCACGCTACATTGGCATATAACCCTCGTCCCTTCTATTCCCGTTTTCTTACACCTTTAAAGCGTAATTTTCTCGTTGTCGATCAAGAGAACCTACTCTTTTTTACATCCCTTCGGCGAGATAGGGTGTTTTCTTCTTTTTACCTCGATTAACATCTTCCTTCCTGCCATGTTTATTCGTGGAAATAATTTCTTCATGCCTCTATTGTTCCTTTATTCTGCAGGCAGCTTGATCTAAACAAAAGCCTTGCAACGTTGGATATTTAACACCGTGGAATATTGCGATTTTGGAATTTATAATATTGAAATTTTGGGATTTTGGAATTTTAGAATATTGGAATTTTGGGTCATTGGAATTTTAGAACTTTTTACTGTATTAGAACTTCAAGATTTTGAGCCTTTGAAATTTGGAAATTCTGAAATTTTCGCAATGTTAACTTTGGGATTTTAGGACTTTGTAATTGTGCAATTTTGAAATTTTGACACTTTGGAATTTTAGAACTTTGCAATATTGAAACTTTGAAATTTTAGGCCTTTGAAGATTTGGAATTTTTTAATTTTGGGGCTGTGGGATTTTGGGACCTTTTTGCAGTGTTAGAACTTTAGGAGTTTGGGGCTTTGAAGTTTTGGAGTTTTTAAATTTTTGAACTTTGCAATTTTAGGACTTTTTGCACTATTAGAGTTTTGAGATTTTGGGCCTTTGAAATTTTTGAGTCTTTGAAATTTTGGGGCTGTGGGATTTTGGGACCTTTTTGCAATGTTAGAACGTTGGGAGTTTGTGATTTTGAAGTTTTACAGTTTTGAAATTTTAGAACTTTTTACAATATTGAAACTTTGAGATTTTGCGATTTTGGAGGTGTAAAATTGTGGAGTTTCAAAATTTTGAACTATAAAATATTGTAACTTTAGGATTACAAGATTTTAGAACATTGGAACTTCAAGAGCTTAGAACTTTAACACTAAAACTACCAGAAACGTCAAATGACCCATTTACAAGTTTTTCATTTTAACTTTATTAAGACAAACTCTTTAGAATCTCTGCTAATCTTCATGAAGATAAAGAATATTAATTTATGTTTTATAATTTGCTTATTTATTTTTCAACTTCATTTTTAATTTCAGAGTAACTTTTGCACACCGGTAGGTTTAGTGTTAAAGTTTTGAAACATTGCAATTTTCAAATGGATCTTTGGGACTTCAGGAAATTGGAACTTTGAATCCTTACAGTTACCAAATATTTTAATATTGAAATTTTAATCATGCAATTAATTTATGCAACTATTTATCACAATTATTATCTTCATAAATTGAATCTCATCCCCAAAAGTTAAAAACAGTCCTTCTCTATTCCTTCAACTATTCCTACTCCCCCAAAATCGAAATTACTCCAATCCAAATAAAACCACCATGGCAGTCAATTTCACCCGGTCACGAACACACAACCGAAAGGAACAAATGCCGATTACAAAGCAGAACCGTTCGAAATTACGATGACAACGCGAAATGTTACATTCGAAAGCCGCAAGAATCTCCTCGACATCGAGCATTGAATTTCTTTGATTTTTTATCTCTCCTTTTTTATTTAACGATTCTCTGGTCTCATCTGTCACGAAGCAAAGCAAGGTTTGTCGTTTCTTCTCGCTTCTGCGAGCCGAACAAATTGCACCTGACAGCGGGACACGGTCGGTGAGTAATGGCCTTTGGATGGCGAGAGGCGGGGTAAAGGGTGGTTTCACCCTGTTGTTCGTCGAAAGTCAACGCAAGATTACTCTTCTGTTTCTACCACCGGCCGTGCCGGCACGCCTCTTCAATGAATACACACGCTGCACGCGTTTTATTGTTGCGACCATTGTACCGCGTCCAGCAGTTAAATGGAAATATCAGCATTTGAATAAAAAGGACCATGGTTATTTATTCTCTCTCGCGGTAATGGCTGGCGATGGGGGACGAATGGACCAATGACGGAGCAGAATTGCACGATTAAATGTCTTGATTGGTATCGTACGGATTAAGGTCTACTTACAAGCTGTTCGGAAAATTTCAAGATTTTGGTCCCTTTAGGTATATTTTGTTCGGAATACTCGAGACATCATTTTATTTTTCGAAGTTCGTCTTTGGGAAATATTGAACTTTAGGACTTTGGGGTTTTTTAATTTTAAAATTCGGGATGTAGAAATTGTCGAGCTGTTCTGGGACTTTGGGAAATATTGAATTTTAGAAATTTGGGACTTTGGGATTTTGGGGTTTTGGGGTATTGGGGTATTGAGGTTTTGGGGTTTTGGGGTTTTGGGGTTTTTCAAAGTTAAAATTCGGAATATAGAAGTTGTCGAGCTGTTCTGGGACTTTGGGAAAGTTGGTCTTTAGGAAATATTGAATTTTAGGACTTTGGAATTTTGGGGTTTTTCAAGATTAAAACTTGGGATGTAGAAATTGTAGAGCTGTTCTGGAATTTTGGACAAGTTGGTCTTTGGGAAATATTGAATTTTAGGACTTTAAATTTGAAAAACCCCAAAATTCCAAAATTTGGGATATAGAAATTGTCGAGCTGTTTTGGGAATTTGGGAAAGTTGATCTTTGGGAAATATTGAACTTTTTGATTTTGAAGTTTTTTAACTTTAAAATTCGGGATATAGAAATTGTTGAGCTATTCTGTATCTTTGGAGTTTTGGGACTTCGAAGTTTTGAAAATTTGGGATGTTCTGATTTTTTAATTTTGGGGCTTGAGGCTTTGGAATTTTTTAAACTTGCGATTTGGGGTTTAGGAGTTTTGGAATTTTTTATTTTTACGACTTAGTATTTAAGGTTTCGAGAGTTTGATATTTTGGAGTTTTCAAACTTTGTGACATTAGAATTTCAACAATTTATAATTTTGAAAATTTGAGATTTTTTTAATTTTTCAACTGCAGGGTTCTAAGACTTTACAGTATTAAAATCTTGTAATTTTGAAACTTATCTAAAAGTTTCCTTTCTGGAGATCTCAGACCTTCAGAACTTCAAAAGAATAAAACTTCACAACTCCAAAAACTTGAGACATAATTTCGCAAATCTGAGACTCCACAAAATTTCCCTATTTTTTTATCTTACAAAATAATCGCACCCTTTCGTATATTTGTTTTTCGAAATTTTAATAAATTCATATCGACAGAATTGTACGAACGGTTCAAATAAATCTGCCACAATCCATCAGCGTTTTTCGTGAAATATCCGCTAACATTACACAATTGAATATGTTACAAAAATATTTCAAATACTACAAAATTCGCAAAAATCCAGCGTTCGTCGTAAAATTAATTCACCGATATACTTCATTTAAATCAATTTTATTAACCACCGGATCGATCGAAGAAATTAATCAAAAAACACGTGCGTACGAGACTCGTTCATTTTTCTAATTGAATGGGTCGCCGCGAGAGATACATCCCGAGTAGATTAAAAACGTGTACGAGATTACAAGTAAAATTGTTATCCTTACGAGTGTAATTACTAAATGATGACAATTATTTAGCAGGTATTACCGGTACATACTCGGTAGGTTTTAATTAAATTATAGCGGTCGCTGTATCCTGTGGCAAACTCCTGCTAGTTTAAACTTGTCGAAAACTACGATATTACCGGACTCGGGATTTAGTCGCAAATACTGTTTGTGGTTTGTCGTTTCAATCCACTTTAGGTCCCTTCAGGGATCGTTATATCGATTTCAGTTGCTGGTTATTGAACTAATTGGTATATTCATGCTCGGAGTTAGCAAGCTTTTTCCTAGACATTTAGCACAATCTCATAAATATTTTGTAGGCTTATTCGATTTAGGTTTAGGTTTTCAAGCTTTGAGGTTATATTCTCAAACTCTCGAGTTCACAAGCTTTTAAAGTTATGTTTTCAAATTTTCAAGTTTATAGGTTCATAAGCTTTTAAGGTTATGTTTTCAAATTTTTAAATTCACAAGCTTTTAAGGTTATGTTTTAAAATTTTCAAGTTTACAAGCTTTTAAGGTTATGTTTGTAAATTTTCGAATTCACAAGCTTTTAAGGTTATGTTATCAAATTTTCAAGTTCACAAGTTTACAGGTTTGAGAACTTTCGTTTTCAAGTTTCTAAGGTTATAAGTTCTTAAGGTTTGAAATTCTCAAGGGTACGAGTTTCCAAGCTTCCAAGATGCTGGATTTTCAAGGTTACAAGTACCGAAGTTCAATATCACCTACAATTGCAAATACCCTAGTCCCTTATTTCCCAACTTATCAATCTTTCAAGACTACAATTTCGCAAGTTTCTAGTCTTCCAAATTTACAACTTCTTAAGTTCCAAATCTACCCAACATCCTAAGCTCCTATGTTCCAAATCTCCCAAACATCCTAATCTCCTAAGTTTCAATTCTCCCCAAAATCCTAAGCATCCAAGTTCCAAACCTCCTCAAATCTTAGATATCCAAGTTCCAAATCTCCCAAAATTCCAGGTATCCGAGTTCCAAATCTCCCAAAATCCCAGGTACCCAAGTTCCAAATCTTCCAAAACCCAACCCTCCAACTCTCAATCTCTCAAGTTCAAAATCTCCCTAAAATCCCAAGCTCCCAAGTTTCCAATCTCCACGAAATCCCTAGCTCCCAAGTTGTTCAGTTTTCAAATTCCAAATCTCCCAAAATCCTAAGCATCCAAACCTCCTCAAATCCCAGGTATCCAAGTTCCAAATCTCCCAAAATCCTAAGCATCTAAGTTCCAAACCTCCTCAAATCCCAGGTATCCAAGTTCCAAATCTCCCAAAATCCCAGGTATCCAAATTCCAAATCTCCTAAAATCCTAGGTACCCAAGTCCCAGATCTCCCCAAAATCCCAAACTTTCAAGTATCCAATCTCCCAAGTGCCCAACCCTTCAGATTTCCAAACTCCCAAATTCCCAATCATCCAAATTTCTTATCTCCCAAGTTTCTAATCCCTCAACCTCTCAATCTCTCCCGTGTCCAATCTCCCAAAGCACCAAATCTCCGAAGTTCAAAAATTTCCCAATTTCCAAACTCCCAAGTCCCTAAACTCCACAATACCCGATCCTCCACATCTCCAAACTCTGACGTCCCCAATTTTCCAAGTTCCTCATCCTCAACTTCCCAATCTCTCAAATTGCCGATCTCCCAAAACACCAAATCTCCCAAGTTCCAAAATGACCAAATGCAAACAGCCCAACACCCAATCCTCCAAGTACCCAAATCCAGCGAAAAGCCATCTCCCATTCAAATAAAAGATTCTTGACCAATACTTTCCGTTCCTTTGTTCTCCACGGAGTTGCCTAGTGAATAGACACCCCTAAAAAATGGCGATAGAGAAGAATGCCCTCAGCATATGCATTTCCCCTAGGGAAGCCTAGCACGTACCGCAGAACAAACGAAAGGAGTCTTAACGAAATGCCAGAGAAAGGCTAGTCCGGCGACGAGTTGTCACCTGGAGTGGTAGAAGCCTTTAGAGAAGCCTTTAACCGAGAGAAGCAATAGTATATATTCCTGGGCAGTGGCATTATCCAATTTTCCACGGTGCGACGCGATTGTGAGCGCAGAGGCGGATGGCGTGGGTCGTGCCGGGTACATACTCGTTCGTTGCACATTTCCCCGTGCTCCCAGCTGGTGCACGCTGCAACCTGCGGTAAATCGAGCGCGGCAATAAAATCGATACCGTGTCGATCCGGATTTTTCGTTACTGCCAGCGCGGTCGTAAATGATACCTGTAACGTAGAACGTCATTATGGTCGAGCGTTTAATTGAAATGGGAACAGTGCGACGTGTCGGCGCAGGAAAATAGAAAAGACACACCGGTGGAAAGTTTAACGAGCGAGCGTGGTTATCGATAAATCGAGCCGGATAGAATGTGAACAGAAAACGGAAGAGGAAGGTACACGGCCAGAGAGTGTCATTGATAGAAACAGGATGCTGAGAGGAGGTCGATATCGATGACTCTTTCGATGCTGTGCCGTTAAAACGCACGCAATTGCGAGCCATTGAACAGGTAAAATTCCTTCTAAAGATCCGTTTCTTTTGTGTGCCGATGGACTACGCTTTTTCCTTCTTTCCGGCTCCGATGGAGAATTTTCAGCGAACGAATTTCGATGTCGGATATCTTATTCGCCTGTTTCATCTTCGACGAATGAACTTTATGGGGCGGAATTTACGGGATAAAGGGTGCATATAATTGTGCCTCGCAGGTATTTCAGCACGATCTGTTGGGGAATTTTTTAATTATTTCAATGCTTATTTCGTGTCAAATAAGGTTGAATTTCTTGAAATTGTTCGAAATTAATAATTTGATGTGAGTACATATGTTAGAATTTTTTGGGTGTTATTTCAAGTATTACTGCTTTTTAAAATATTACAATATTTCTACACGTTATATTACATCGCGTTATATTGTTACATGTTAATTTGTCACATGTTGGATCACATATTAGATCGCCATGTGTTACAATTTCTACGCATTGTATTACTATACGTTAGATTGCCACATGTTGTATGATCATATGTTAGTTCACCTCGTGTTATATTGCCACTCGTTATATCACCACACGTTACTGTTGGTACGAGTTATATCACTATGCGTTACATCGCCATACGTTATATTGCAACACGTCGCATCTCCACGCATTATATCACTAGACACTCTATTTCCACGCATGATATCGCCACGCGCTATAATTGTCATGTACCGCATTTCCACGCGTTATATCACCACGCACTCCATTTCCACGCATTATATTGCTATGTGTTATTATCGTCATTTGCCGTATTTCCACGCGTTATATCACCACATACCGTATTTCCATATATTATTATCGTCATTTGCCGTATTTCCACGCGTTATATCACCACATACCGTATTTCCACACATTATTATCGTCATTTGCCATATTTCCACGCGTTATATCACCACAAACCGTATTTTTAACGCCACGCATTCATACCCCAACGCGTTGTATCACCATACTGATGTATTAACTTGTAACATTCACTAACCATTGTCATAAATATTGCAGCTATTTTTTTCAGATACCAATTTAAAAATCGTGAAACTTCTCCAAAATGAAGCAGTAATAAAAAGACCATAATTGTATATTTTTCACTAATTTATCCGTAAGAAATATTCACCCTGCATACTAAGCACCGTAAAACTAACCTAACCAAAGATTCTCACATTCCAAAGAAAAAATAAGCTCAGTACAGTTTGCGTATCGATCGATAAAACATAGATAGCGATACGAAGGACAACGAAACACCCTTTCGTTACACCTTGACGACCACCCTGGTGTATATTGCTAACGCGAAAAAGTAGTCGCAGGAACCATCCAATAAAATAGAGACCGGGGTCTCTGAATGGCCAGCAAGGTTAATGCGATTGGATGATTGGCTCGATTAGCAAATTGGCTAGCTTGGTGTAGGACATTGGGATAAATGAGGATATGTCTATGCTGGGAACATGGCACTGCGGCAGATTGATGGGAAGGGATCGAAACGACAGGCCCCCCCGATGTCGTTGCTGATATATTATGAGACATGGTTTTCGATGGAGTCGACTGCAACGTGTGCGTGTAGTGTTGGCAATTAACGCGAGCCTTCGTTGTGTCGTGACAAAGAGGGGGCCGATTTAAAAAATTCGATCGTGCATTTTTTTCTATCAACTCCTCTTCTGTTCCGGTGAGACCCAGTGTTCGACGATGACATCTCGTGCAATTCAATGGATTATCTTCGAATCGACGATCTCATCGATAAAACTTACATCACGTGACAGATATTTTTGTTTTTATACGCTCTTTTTATTGGTGTTTCGATTGGAGTGCTTATTGACACATGTATCATTGATGGATTCATTCCTGTGATTCGTTGAGACCGAATTTTGCAATGTGTGCAGTTTTCAGATATTTGCTGTTCGAAATTTATACATTTTTTAAAAACAAAGCAAGTTTCTAAAAGTTTTACTGTGTCATATTTCCAATCTAGATTTTCGTGATTTCTTTTCCTAATTCCTTTTGTAAATGTTTATGTATCTAAAAATCTAAATCTCCACATCTTCAAGTTTCAAGATCCCCAAGTTTAGAGATCCCCAAAATTTCCAAACATCTCCACATTTCCAACTTTTTAGGTTTCCAAGATTCAAGGTCTCCAAAGTGTCCAAACCGCCAAGTCTCCACATTTCCAATTTTCTAGATCCCCAAAATTGTCGAACCTCCAAGTCTCTACATTTGCAACTTTTTAGATCTCCAAAATTTTCAAACCTCAAGTCCTCACATTTCCAAGTTTCTAGGTCCCCAAAATTCTTAAACCCCCAAATCCACATATTTCCGACTCTCTACGTTCCCAAACTTCTAGATCCCCAAAATGTCCAAACCCCAAATCTCACATCTCCAACTCTTTACATCCCCAAAATGTTCAAAC
The DNA here is from genome assembly GCA_945859595.2 of Megachile willughbiella. Classification (NCBI taxonomy): domain Eukaryota; kingdom Metazoa; phylum Arthropoda; class Insecta; order Hymenoptera; family Megachilidae; genus Megachile; species Megachile willughbiella. The sequence goes on along the minus strand of OX243803.1, from coordinate 9,225,203 downwards.
CCCAAGTCCCCACATTTCCAACTCCCCACACCCCCAAATTTCTATATCTCCAAAATGTCACAAACCCCAAGTCCCCACATTTCTAACTCTCTACACCCCCCAATTTCTAGATTCCCAAAATATCCTAACCCCAAATCACTACATTTCCAACTCTCTACACCCCCAAATTTCTAGATCTCCAAAATATCCAAACCCCAAATCCCCACATCTCCAATTCCCTACACCCCCAAATTTCTATATTCCCAAAATGTCGCAAACCCCAAGTCCCTACAGTTCCAACTCTCTACACCCCCAAATTTCTAGATCCCCAAAATGTACAAGCTCCAAATCCCCACATCTCCAACTCTCTACACCCCCCAATTTCTAGATCCCCAAAATGTCCAAACCCCAAATCCCCACATCTCCAACTCCCTACACCCCCAAATTTCTATATCCCCAAAATGTCACAAACCCCAAGTCCCCACATTTCTAACTCTCTACACACCCCAATTTCTAGATTCCCAAAATATCCAAACCCCAAATCCCCACATCTCCAACTCCCTACACCCCCATATTTCTAGATCCTCAAAATGTCCTAACCCCAAATCCTCACATCTCCAACTCTCTACACCCCCAAATTTCTAGATCCCCCAAATGTCTAAACCTCCAAATCTCCACATCTCCAACTCTCTACGCCCCCCAATTTCTAGATTCCCAAAATGTCCTAACCCCAAATCCCAACATCTTCAACCCTCTACACCCCCAAATTTCTAGATCCTCAAAATGTCCTAACCCCAAATCCTCACATCTCCAACTCTCTACACCTCCAAATTTCTAGATCCCCCAAATGTCTAAACCTCCAAATCTCCACATTTTCAACTCTCTACACCCCCAAATTTCTAGATCCCCCAAATCTCCACATTTTCAATTTACCAGATCTCCAAGTCTCCTCCAAATACACGTACGTAGACCAAATTCTCCGTCGATAAAACAGGATGGATGTAAGGTTTGTCGATGAAATCTTCCGTAACGACGCGTGTGGTTGATTTAAACCGGGCGTTCGTGACCGCAGCACAAAATGGAGAGAGTTTTCGGCGGAAGAGAGGAAAACTGGAGTGGATTTAATTGGCTCGTACCTAAATCAAGCATGGAAAGAGAGATCGTGGATGCGTACGGTGTCTCCTCGTCCGAAGACGGCTGGCCCATCAATATGCCACGGTTTGTTTCCTCTGGATCGTCTGTAAAAACAGGACTTCGAGATGCATATCGATGCGTCATCATGGAACGTGGGCTGTAAATTTGAACGTGGGCGTTTAGACGTGGCCAACGTCTTTGTGGCACGTGGGTTACACGCTCTCGAGTGAGAGGCGCGTGGCGAACGAATTTTTTTCTTGTCACGAAACATCGATTATTTTCACGTCCATTATCGTCGGTGAAACCACGTCCCGTTAAAACAGCTATTTCAACGGTTACGTTCGAACCTCTAACTCGTGCTAGAACTTTACTAAATTGTACCTCGTTAACCTTTTGTCTCGTAATATTTCATGTTGTCATAGACTGTATTTATATTACGTTGCTGTCGTAAATTCAGTAAATCTCGATTAGTAGTTCGAAGTATTCGGGTGCAGGCTTTTGGATGAGGATACGTATGCAATCTTGACAATTTTTTAATTCGAGTATTTTCATAGTTTTAATTTTGAAATATTCTAGATCCCTAAATTTTTCAAATTCCTAGGTTGCCAAATTATAATCTGACAAATTTCTACACGTCCAAATTTCTAGATTTCCAAATTACTACAATCCCATATTCCTAGATCTCAAAATATCTACAATCCCAAATACGTACGTTCTCAAATACCTACATCCCCAAATGCCTACGTCCCCAAATACTTACGTTCACAAATACCTATATCCCCAAATACCTACATCCCCAAATACCTACATCCCCAAATACCTACATCCCCGAATACCTACATCTCTAAATATCTGTAACCCCCAAATTCCTACATCCCCAATTACCTAAATCTCTAAATATCTGTAACCCCCAAATTCCTACATCCCCAAATACCTACATCTCTAAATATTTATACCCCCCAAATTCCTACGTCCCCAAATACCTACGTCCCCAAATACCTAAATCCTCAAATACCTACATCTCTAAATATCTATAACCCCCAATTACCTACATCCCCAAATATCTACAACCCCCAACCACCTACGTCCCCAAATACCTATGTCTCCAAATTTCTAATTCCTCAAATTCCTACACTACCAAATCCCTAAATCCCAAAACCCTATATTTCCAAATTTCCAACTCCCAAAGTCCTGATATCACAAGGTCCCCAAACCCTCAACGCATCCCCAAATTGTTAAATCCGTCAAAATCTTTAAAAATCACCTACTGTCTGCCTTTCTTCCCCCTCAATTTTCCTATTTTTCCAAAGCAAACTAAATTTATCCTTCACTTTATACATTCAAATATTTTGCAGAAGATAGTTTGTTAGAACAGAGTAGACGATGTTCCTGTTTGAACCGGAAGCCCGTTGAAACGGAAGCAGTCTGTTTTCTCCGTTCAAGATTTCCCCTCGTGACCATCTTTTCTGTCGTTGATCTATTACAGTTTTTCGTCCGGAAAACTGCCTTGTTTACCACGTTGTTCCACGATCCGTATCTTCGTTCCGCGCCTCTGTCCACCGGCAACGTCGCTGTAATGAACGGAACTTGCGGGTAAACTTTGCTACCCAGCCTCTTTCTTTCTTGTTGGACGGTCCCTGATTTAATGACGGTGAAAGTGCTATCACGAAATTTTCTGGTACTCTGAACAAGGAACAGTGTCCGCAAAATTAACGTGATTACAAACAACGTAAATCAACGTGACGTGTAGTGTAAATTTATTTTGCACGAATAGAATTGTTACTGTAAAGAAAACATCGATGTATATTTCTATATCCATGCACAGGTAACTAGTGAATAACTTTAGTGATTGCGTTAAAATTGATGGACCGATAGATCAAATATTTGTTCTATAATAACAGGAATTTTTCCCAGAACCCGATCGAAATGAAATGCGTACGTAAACTCGAAATTTGTCAAACAACAGAACGCCGAAATCGATAAATACACCTTCGCTATTTGCGCGCCATTCGTTGAAAGGTATTTGCCTGGCGCGCTGAAAATGTTGAAAAAGAAAAAATAGCCAATAACCGGCGGAAAGTTATCCAGCTAAGCGTGCACATATTAAACGTTTCGGCCTCTCGCAGTTCGGGAACAAAATGAAAACAAAAAAATTGCACGCGTCCAGTAGATCCGGACGAGAAGTTCCCTTTATGCTCGGGCGCCCGTGGTCGAAACTACTTCGCCCACACGTAGCAGACGGGTCACACCCATTTAATTTCGCGGTTTCTTTTATTTCATCGTCTCCGTTCAGGTTTCTCCTAACCGTCGTCCTCTCCATTCGTTCTCATTATCCTGGTGTCCATCCTTCTTCCGATCCGGACCAAATACGACCCGCGACGAATAATACCTACGTTACGTCTTCGTCGAGCTACCTGGAGCCGATTGTTTCTCGATCGAATACGCTCTAATTGCGGAAACACAATTAGTGCGAGTAAATAACCGACCGCCTGGCATGGTTCCTAATTAATTCGCGCTCGTTATCGCGAACAAACGAATTGTTCCTCGATTTTAAGCGGCAACCACTACCATTTTCGTCGTTAGCTTCAAACTCTAAGTCTCTTGACCTTTTTTTTAGTTGCGACGTATATATACGTTGTTCAGGGCCGAGGGAAATACAGGATGTTACAGGAACGGTACACGCGTTCATTTCCAGCGATAAAGTCAATGGACTTGGTCTTTTGACTTCTGGGACCTTTTAATTTTCACGGATTGAGACAAGTTTTTAATCCATTCTTCGTCCACTTTTGATCCACCCTGTAGAAATTTTTTTCTCTTATTTCTTCAACAAAAAAAGTCTCTCAATGTAAATGGAGAAAATCTTTTGGACCAGGAAGCAGTTCATCCACTGCCCATCCACTTTCGATCCGGTACCCATCCACTCCTGATCCGCTGTCCATCCGCATTTGATCCGGTACCTGTTCACTTCTGATCCATTTCTCATCCATCGTCGGTCCGCATCGAGTCCACTATCTGATTCAGTATTTATCCAATATCGAATTCAAGTCGAATCCACATTTCATCCACCATTTCATATTATGCTTCAAATCCCTTCATTTGATAACCGTTTGATACTGAATTTCATTCGCATTTGAAGCATTTGCAATTGTTTCTCCCTGGATTTTCAACTATTCTCGTCCACCCGCATTTTCCGCAAGAACGGCATTCGAATCAAATATGCGAACGATTGTATCAGTCGGCGGAAATGCAACGATGCGTGATGTCCATTGGCCGATGACCAGAAACCGGTGCTCGAAGATAGATTTACTCGCGTTTCGAGCGAAGCACCGTCCCGGAAGTGTTTCAGTGCCGAAAAATAGTACGAAATGGGATTTCGACGGCAGCGAGATCGAATCGTCTCGTTTCTTTCTCTTTTTTCCTTTCCTCGTTCGTGTTCGAGAAATCTCTGAAACGCTTGAAATTTCGCGTGCTTGCAGAGTCGGTGACGAGGTGACGACCACGACAACGAGCACAACGGGCACGCAAGAAGAAACGAATCAAGCAATCATGGCTAAAAGCGCTGAGAGGCTTCCGGGTACTTCCGGCAGGTCGAGGACCAGAGACGACGGATGCTGTTCGGTGAATTTCCTGAAATACGTGCTTCACATCTACAACATGGTGTTATTCGTAAGTAATCGCACGAATTTCAGATGTTTTTCGACGAGACTTTTTTACTAATGTCACACTTTCAGCATTTGTAAACATTTGAAAACTTTCGCATTTACAAATATTAATATCTGAAAACTTTAACATTTAAACATTTTATTATTCAAAAATTGTAACATTTGAAGGCTTGATAATTTAGAATATGAAAACTTGAGTATCTGGAAATTAAACAATTCAGGAACATGGAAGTTTAGAAAGGTTTCATAGAGATGATAAAGTGGAATTGTAAAATGATTCTCTTTTTTTATAATCACACCTACCTTAGCTTGTTCTTTTAAGAACCTCTCGGTTCGAGAGAGGTGTTGCAAAAATGAATGAGGCAATTTTTGCGACAGCTCGACATTTAAATCGTGAATACATTCGCTCTCTTCCCCTCGAGGTGGACGTTGTAAAACAGCCGGTCGAACATAGTGACCCATGCGATGATACATCCCATAAAATGCTAATGAAGTTCGCGTTGTGAGTCTCGCACGATAAAAAAGAGGAACAGACCCGGGGATGGGAAGCAAAAGGACGAAGCGGGTAAATCGATCGGTAGCCCTTGCCAATTTAATGCAAAAAACTTCGTCGCCTTGTTGAGTAACAGCATCGACAAGAATGTTCACGAGATTAAAAATAAGCAAGAAACTCGATCTCGGGTCTTGTACCCTGTTATTGCCACCGCCGTTCCACGAAGAGTCATTTTTCATCATTTCCTCGTTTCCTTTTTATTCTTGTCCGAAGTACGACAATTTTGCATAAACAATAAACAACAACACCGTGAAAAGCAATCGAGTACAAGGTAAAAAAGCGACGAAAATGTTCTTCGAGGGTAATATCGAGGAAGTCGAAGTTGAAAGTTTGCTCGTTTCTTCGAAGCCATAACGCTCGACGAAACGTTCAAGCAGATTACGAAATCGCCGCGATCATCGTTGGATTCATCCTCGCGGTCTGAATGGCTGACTTTAAGCTCGCCTCGTAATAAGGCTCGATAATGCCGGGGATAATGCAACAATAACCTGCAGGGAACAATGGCTGCACCACAATACTTGTCGGTTAACGCGTGCGGTTTTACTTGCGTCGACTTGCGTTTCAGAGTACAATCACCCCTCCAGATCGGAATCTGGGAATTCGATGTTACTCGCTAAGCATTCGATCACTACATTCTTTCGTCACTGTCTCTCTTTGCTGGAAATTCCCGATTCAGCTCCTGTTTCGATGCTAGGCGCGTTAAACCGAAACGTTAGGTGAATAGGGGATCAGTGCACGTGTTGCGCGAGGAACGGTGATCTCGATAATGGTTTATTTATGGTTTTAATTCTTGATTTGCGACAATAGTTCTGGTTATTTTGTTGGGAAAGTATGTAACTATTGTAGTTGGTAGTTATTGTTAGTTTTTGTTAGTTTTTGTTAGTTGGATTAAGTGGGGATTAGACCAAGAATACCCCTAAAATGGGGATTTACTCAGGGATGATATTTTAAAGTTAGAGGAAGATTACGCAATTTCTTTCCACGGTAGTGTGAGGGATACTGGGTGAGGGATTAGTCTTCTGCAAAATTTAAAAACTTTCAAATTTTAAAGTTCCCAGTTCCTATGTTTCCATATCCCGAAATACTGAAATACCTAAATTTACAAATCCCCAAATCCACCAATCCTCAGATCTCCAAGTTCTCAAATCCTTAAATTGTCAAGTTTCCAGATGCTTAAATCCCCAAATTCTCAAATTCCCAAATTGTCAAATCCCCAAATTCTTAAGTTTCCAAATGCTTAAGTTCCCAAATTCTCACATCCCCAAATCTTCGAATCCCCCAAACCTTAGATCTCCAAATTCGTAAATCTCCAAATTTTCAAATCCCTAAGTTCTCAAATCCCCAAATTCTCATACACCTAAATCCTCAAATCCCTAAATTCTCAAGTTTCCAAATTCTCAAACGCTCAAATCCTCAAATCCCCAAATCCTAAAATTCACAAATTTTCAAATCCCCAAATTCTCAAATCTCCAAATTCTCAAACCCCCAAATCCTCAAATCCCCAAATTCTAAAGTTCCCAAATTTTCAAATCCCCAAATACTCAGGTCCCCCAATCTTCAGATCTCCAAGTTCTCAAATTCCCAAATTCTCAAATCCCTAAATTGTCAAATCCCCAAATCCTCAAGCCTCCAAATCCTCAAATCTCTAAATTTTCACATCCCCAAACGCCCATATTGTCAAATACCTAAATCCCCAAATCTCCAAATTCCCAAAAACCACTCCCCAATCAGCAAAACTATAAACTAGCCCACCCCATAAGAAATCCCCGATAAACCAACAACCGCTATTATTGCACAATTCCAAATTTTCATGTTGAACAGTACATCCCGAAACAGTAATAGTGAAATAGTAAAAGCTACTGCACGATAACGTTTGGAGTACCTTGATATTCTAAGCCAAGAGATTAAAGCAAAGTTAGAGCGATGGTTGATTGCCCGCAAACTGTTCGCAGTCGAGATTGAAAGCTAGATTGAGTTACTCGGGGAAAACGGTTCTACTCGACTGATTCTACCAGCGATAGGACTAAAAGAGAAACCGGCAAAAAGAGAATCAATAAAGAGAGAGAATTAAGTGATTACAAGATACAATGAAGCAAAGTTATTGCGTGCACTCGGTTTATCATCGGTCGGTAATTATGGAGGTGCAAGAAGCAATCACGTTCCTTTCCCCGGCTTTTTCATTCCCTTCGTTAATTGACCGTTTTATGATTCATTCAGTTATATTACCACATTGAAATATCTCTAATCATCTGTTAATCTTACGAACATCAATTTTCTAAACTTTGACTCTCCTCAAGTTGTACGTCCCCAAGTACCTACATCCCCAAATACCTACATCTCCAAATATCTATAACCCCCAAATACCTACATCCCCAAAATACCTACGTCCCCAAATATTTACATCACCAAATACCTACATCTCTAAATGTCTATAACCCCCAAATAACTACGTCCCCAAATACCTACATCCCCAAATACCTACATCTCCAAATATCTATAACCCCCAAATACCTACGTCTCCAAATACCTACATCCCCAAATACTTACATCTCCAAATACCTACATCTCAAAATATCTACATCCCCCAAATACCTACATCCCCAAATATTTACATCCCCAAATACTTACATCCCCAAATACCTACATCTCTAAATATCTATAACCCCCAAATACCTACGTCCCCAAATATCTATAACCCCCAAATACCTACATCTCCAAAATACCTACGTCCCCAAATATTTACATCACCAAATACCTACATCTCTAAATGTCTATAACCCCCAAATAACTACGTCCCCAAATACCTACATCCCCAAATACCTACATCTCCAAATATCTATAACCCCCAAATACCTACGTCTCCAAATACCTACATCCCCAAATACTTACATCTCCAAATACCTACATCTCAAAATATCTATAACCCCCAAATACCTACGTCCCCAAATACCTACATCTCTAAATATCTATAACCCCCAAATACCTACGTCCCCAAATACCTACGTCCCCAAATACCTGCGTCCCCAAATACCTACATCCCCAAATACCTACATCTCAAAATATCTATAACCCCCAAATACCTACGTCCCCAAATACCTACGTCCCCAAATACCTGCGTCCCCAAATACTTACATCCCCAAATACCTACATCTCAAAATATCTATAACCCCCAAATACCTGCGTCCCCAAATACCTACATCCCCAAATTCCTACATCTCTAAATACCTATATCCCCCAAGTACCTACATCCCCAAATACCTACATCTCAAAATATCTATAACCCCCAAATACCTACGTCCCCAAATACCTACATCCTCAAATACCTACATCTCTAAATACCTATATCCCCCAAATACCCACATCCCCAAATACCTACATCTCCAAATATCTATAACCCCCAAATACCTACACCCAAAATTTCTAATTCCTCAAATCTTACGAACATCAATTTTCTAAACAGTGACTCTCATCAAGTGTCCTTAACATTTCTTAATTCCTTTTAGAATCTTTTTAAATGTGACCTTCTCCATGTCGCCGTTCTCTAGAATTGCCCTCCAATAAACACCACATTGTTTAAAAAATAAATAAGAATTCAAAGGATTAAAACGGAAAAGTTTTCGTTTAACTGTTATTGGTTGGAATCAAGGGTAGTTCCGTCGCAATTTCAGGAATCTTTTTATCCCTCCCTCCGTCGCGAAGTTTGCTCGTTAAAGGGAAGAAGAAAAAAGAGTAGCACCAAAGAAAATTGCCGCTTGTCCCGATCCTCTTAGCAGTCCCTTAAGCCGGATTAATTTTAACGATCGCTAATAACGAATATCAAGGCACTTCCTTCGGTGAACATCGGTGCCGTTGGGTGGTGGTTCGCGTAATAAAATACGATTATCTCACCGCGTGGTCCAATCGTATTACCGGCGCTCTCATTATAGTTATAATTCCCGCGTTCCATCGTTGCCTGTTCAAGCTCATCGTCGGAAGTTCCGTGCTAGATATTGCGCGTTTAATGTCGTTGTAATTTGCAGTTCAAAAACACCGAAGGGAACCGTGATCCCTTCGACGAAACCTGGCAACGTTAATCCTTTGATTGATGTCGATACCCAGAACTTTCTGTTAATCGCGTGCTTGCACCACCACTGTGGTTAACCGATGCCATCAAACATATGTGGCAGGATATGCACTAACGATATTAAACACACGCTCATTAATTTTCTTGATTAGGCTAAGTCCGAGGTGTTCGTTGAGTTGCACATTTGTACATTCGCGAAAATTATGTTTTGCAACAGAAGTTAGGTCAGAAGTTGGGTCAGAAGTTAGGGTCAAAAATTGTGCATCAGATTCACACGGTACAATATACTCATTATTCGCTGTTAAATCCATGTGAATTATTTCTTTTACATTCATATTGCCTATCAGTAATCTCCTTGATGTTAATTTAACAATTTAATAAACTCAATATAACTGAACGATAGATTAAACCTCCGATGAGTCTCCATGATGTTACTCTAACAATTAAATAAACTTGAAATTAATGAAATACTTGAATGTCCAAAATGTAATGATTGTATCCAACATTATAAATTTTGTGCCACCACTTTTGAGTTCTCCTGTACATGTATATCGTCCGTCTGCGAAAGGATAAGAAGAAAATCGACTGCAATTGCAGCGTCCAGTAACGGACCTCTTAAACGAACGAAACGATCGTCATCCGGCTTGGTTCGCGATGAACGGGTCCAGTGTCCGCCAGAGGTAAATGGTCGTCCGTTTGATCGTACAGTCGTGTGCATAGATAGCTTCGTGGGTATAGATTACTATATTCACGTAAACGATTGAATAAGTACTGTTCACCGATGGGAAATTGACCTGGGTTAGGTCTGACTTAGGTTACCATTTACTCTCACAATGTAACCTAACAGGAACAATTCATTCACGATATTCATGTAAACAGTTAAGTAGATACATAGAGATAGAAAGTTGATCTGAATTACATATGATTTAGGTATGGTTAGCTTGATCTGAGGTATGATTTAGACCTCGGTTTGATTTGATGTTGAAGCTGAATGGTAGGTTTGTGACCGAATTGAATGTGAGTTAGATAGGGATTGAATCTGAGTTGGATATGGATTAGATTTGAAATAGATTGGGTCTAAATTAGATATGGAGTGGATCTGAATTAGATATGGATAGGATTTGAATTAGACATGGATCAGACCAGAATTAGATATGGACTAGGTGGGTTTGATTTGGATTTTGTCTGAGTTGGATCTGTCTTACATGTGGATTAGGTTGGAACCTAGGTTTCGTCTGAATTAAATATGGATTAGGTGTGGGTTTGATTTGAATTTTGTCTGAGTAGGATTTGAATTACATGTGGATTGGGTTGGAACCTAAGTTTCGTCTGAATTAAATATGGATTAAGTGTGGGTTTGACTTGGATTCTGTCTGAGTCGGATCTGAATTGTATGTGAACTGGTTTGGAACCTAGGTTTCATTTAAGTTAAATATGGATCATGTCTACGTTTGATCTGAATTAAGTATGGGTCAGATTTAGCTTTGATCTAAATTGGTACAGATTAAGTTTATCTTTGATCTGAATTACGAATGCGTCAGGTTCAGATTAGGACCATCTGGATCATATCAGCATTGGATCTTGATCGCATGATCTAGGTTTGCACAGAGTTAGATTACTCTATCTCCTTTACCACTTCACCTAGGCTAGCAGAAAAAACCCTATACATCTACGATTGAACAAGTACCATGAAGATATCAAAAATGGTCCTCTGAGTTAGATATAATATCTGAAGTGTCAATACATCAGTGTACTATAGACCTACAAAAAGCTACAAAAGTACTCGTCTCTTCAGCAGCACATACCAGTTGATAAAGTGAAACACCAAAAATACATAACAGTCACACATAAATCACTCGCGTACACCTTGCCATTCATCCACCCAAATTAGATTCCGCGCGAAAAGTCAGCGTGCATGTTCCGCGAACCAAAATTGGAAAAATGAGTTAGGTGAGGCATCCATGTACAGGAGTGTACGGGACACCTAGTGCATTCCCGGGAGTACTTGCATTTCCGTGCAGGCAACGTGCACGCGTGACTGCACGAACTCGTGCATGCCGGTGCATCGTCCGGCGACAGATCGCACTTGACGCGTTTGTCGATCGTGAAACATGGACTGCGAAGCAATGGGAATTCGCCCAGCTCTCTGCTGGAAATCCATTTCACGCGTTTACGACGATCTTGCGTCGAATTACCTGCCGTTGCATCGCGTTTAACGCGTTCAACACATTTTTGCCAGTAACAAACGATTCGTCCTTTCACCTCTGCTTTTCATTCGAATTGTCTCGTCTTAAATTGTCCAGAAGTTTAAACGTTTCCTTTCGTCGTCCAAGTTAACTGCGGTACAGGAAGTTCGTCCGTGCTTTATTAGAACGACAGTGCCACTCGGAGAGGTGGACATCTTGCCACTTCCAATTAGGGAAGTACTGTAGCTACTAGTTAATTTGCAGCAACAGGGTAAATCTGCATTCACGCGTCGCGTGTCAAACGCAATTTGCTGGCTCTTCGCTTTCCTTATTACCTCTGCGAGAAGAAACGCGAAGAAACGTGGCTTCTACACGATGAAACGCGCCGGAAAACGCGCACTTTTCAAGAATTCAGAGGGTTTTACGCACTGGATGCTAATTATTCTAATTTCCGGAAGACGCAACGGGTATAGAATCTTCCGATGCTAGCGCAGAGGAAGATGGCGGATGTGGGACACCTTCGCTGAGAAATTTTCGATTCAGAAAGTTAGGAATTTTATAAATTAAAAATTTGGAATTTTGAAAGTCTTAGAATTTGGGAATCTTCAGATTTAGACACAGAAATTTCAAGTTCTAATTTAGAAATTTTGTAAGTCGCCAATGTGAACATTTGGGAATTTAAATATTTGTTAATTTGCTAGGGAGGAAATTTAGAAACTACTGTTAACTCCTTAATATGGAAATTTGAAAATTTAAGAAATTAATATCTTCTTAATAAAAAAATTCACAAATTTGCAGATTTAGAAATTCAATAACTTGCCAATTTAACACTTCAAAAACTTGACAACATAAAAATTAAAAACTTTGAAAATACAGTAATATAAAATTTAAAGAACCTAGAAATTTGTCAATATTAACATTTTAAAATTGAGTAAACAATTGAAAAATGAATTCAACGCAGCAGTGTAATAGAAACGCGCAAAGGTGTCTGGGTTAAGTGATAATCAGAAAGGTGAAACCGCGAACGATTTCGTTAAATTAGTAAACTCGTCTGTGAGTGCGTTCGCGGTTAGGGCTCGAAAATGTTTATCACTAATGCTATTATGCAGTGGCGCCGGTGGCCTTAAAACGCCTGCTATAAATCATGTAAGCCCGCTGTGTTGTACGTATATATAGTACATAAGTATTATGCCAAGAGAGTGGAACAAACACGCTGGTGTACCGATGATATCTCGTGGCAGCTGCAGCTGCAGCAAAGAATGCACCGAGACGAAGCTACACCAGTCATTCAGTATGTTACATTTGCATTTTTCCTGCTTTTTATCGCGATCTTCCTTCGAATCAGTGCAACATTTTACGTAATGCAAGGGAATCGTAAATGTTCAACGATATTGATGCACAAAGCGGAGTAGGTTCAGTCTGTGCGCTCGAAATATTCTACATATCGGGTGTCAAGAAATTTTTACATTATAAGAAACTTTTTATGAACAGGAAGTATGTGTATATGTTCTTCTTTGCAAATCTTTTGGAAAATTTCTCGTTTATAAGTGGATGAGAATTTCTTTTAGATGTGGAGTCATGTGGATTCGTATGTAAATTTGATTATTTTTCAATTTCCACGTTTTTTACATTTGCAAGTTTTTATATTTCTTAATTCCCGAATTAGCAAATTCTTAATTTCTAGACTTCTTAATTTTTAAATTCTGTGATTTTACTATTCCAAAATCTGTAGAACCCAAATTCCTTGGTCCCCAAATTGCTAAATCGCCAAATTCTTACGCCCCTAAATTCCTAGGTCTCCAAATCCCTAAGTCCCCAAAATCCTGTGTCCCCAAATTACTAGCTCTCCAAATTTCTAGCTCCTCAAATTCCTATGTCCCCACAACCCTAACTCCCCAAAATTCCTAGGACCCCAAATTCCTATGTCTTCACATCCCTAAATCCCCAAATTCCTACGTCCCCAAATTCCTAGGTCTTCAAATTCCAACGTCCCCAAATTCCTATGTCCGCACAAGCTTAACTCCCCAAAATTCCTAGGACCCCAAATTCTTATGTCCCCACATCCCTAAATCCCCAAATTCCTACGTCCCCAAATTCCTAGGTCCTCAAATTCCAACGTTCCCAAATTCCTACGTCCCCAAATTCTTATGTCCCCAAATTCCTAACTTCCCAAAATTCCTATGTCTCCAAATTCCTAACTCCCCCATTCCTATGTCCCCAAATTCCTAGCTCCCCAAATTCCTATGTCCCCAAATTTCTACATCCCCCAAATTCCTATGTCCCCAAATTCCTACATCCCCAAATTCCTATGTCCCAAAATCCCTAACTCCCCAAAATCCCTAACTCCCCAAAATTCCTATGTCCCCAAATCCCTAACTCCCCAAATTTCTACATCCCCCAAATTCCTATGTCCCCAAATTCCTACATCCCCAAATTCCTATGTCCCAAAATCCCTAACTCCCCAAAATTCCTATGTCCCCAAATTCCTATGTCCCCAAATTCCTATGTCCCCAAATTCCTATGTCCCCAAATCCCTAACTCCCCAAATTTCTACATCCCCCAAATTCCTATGTCCCCAATTTCCTACATCCCCAAATTCCTATGTCCCAAAATCCCTAACTCCCCAAAATTCCTATGTCCCCAAATCCCTAACTCCCCAAATTTCTACATCCCCCAAATTCCTATGTCCCCAAATTCCTACATCCCCAAATTCCTATGTCCCAAAATCCCTAACTCCCCAAAATTCCTATGTCCCCAAATCCCTAACTCCCCAAATTTCTACATCCCCCAAGTTCCTATGTCCCCAAATTCCTACATCCCCAAATTCCTATGTCCCAAAATCCCTAACTCCCCAAAATTCCTATGTCCCCAAATTTCTATGTCCCCAAATTCCTAATTCCCCAAAATTCACGATCCCAAATTCTTAGGTTCTTCAAATCTTGTTATCCCAAATCCCTAAATATCCAAATTCCTAGAATTCCAAAAACCTATATTCCCATATCCCCAGATCCCCAAATTCCAAACACTTCTTCAAAGTGGAACTATTCAACAACAAAAATTGCCTTGTTCTAAATATCTAAGTGATTTTGAAATTCGGTCGCAACAATATGGCGTTTGTTTATGTGGATATTTAGGAAATGCCAATCTATATTTTCTGCGTTTTCACTTGCGCCATCGGATACGCACCCTATGTAGGTCGTGCTGCAGGCGTGCAATTTCTTATTTATGCGAAACTCGCGGACACAGCGGGGACCGTTCGCGTACAAGATGTAAAATTAGACGCATCCCCGACATACTTTGAGACGGTACGTGATCCAACGCGAGAAGCTCACATTACGTAACCGCGAATATTTCGTTTCAATTAAAACGCGCCCCACATTTTGTTTCGTATGAAAACACCGGTTCGTGTTCATTTTACGCTCATCAAATTATAAAAGCAAATCAATAATGACCACGGAGATAGAGACGAATTCAGGTTGAGTGGTTAATTAATTATCTCGTGTTTTTTCTTGCGTTTCTGAACAATTTTTTGATACATTAATTTCCAATTTTCCGAATCATTTTCATAAAATGACTGTAAAAATGTGTAGGGTTCATAAATTTTATCTTACAGAGTCATTAACACTAGGTTTACGGACGTTTGATGGTCACTTATATTTCAATTTAAACTAAAGTAGAAAAATTAATAAATTGGGGATATGTGATCTACCTAAGATATTGATTCTTTAGTTTGAAGAAAGTTGACATACATTTTTACAAAAATTTCTTAATAAGGTTTGTCATTTACAATAAGAAATCTACGATCCGATTTTGACGGGTTCCGTAAATAAAATGTTAAAGACATATTTGCACTTGAAAAGAGCAACCATTTAGTACAATCTGAGATAAGTATTTTTGAATCAAATGTATAATATTATACGCGTGATTTATGGACATAGTGAAACAGACATAGACATAGTACAGTACAAGATATACATAGACATAGTACAGACATAGTAACAGTAGTAGAGTAAAGAGATAATAATTTCAATTTATCAAACTTCTTAACTGAAACAATGTAAAACTGGCTACCTGCCAGTAGCAGAAATTCAGAAAGGATTAAAAATGGTATTCAAGCTTCTTGTGTTCTTAACCCTTTCCCGTTACTTATCAGATGCGTCAGTCAAGACTAACTATTCAGGGCTATAACATTAAAACGAACAAAGAAAATTAAAATGCTGTGAGTATTTTATATTCAGGGATCCTTGATAATGCAACTTATAGTTGTACCTAAATTTCAAGTTAAAGGGTATTCAAAATTTGAGTAAGGTTTGTCACATTTCAGCTGTAAGTGCGTCACGAGCGAGACTCGCCAAAGTACGGGAAGGGGTTAAGCGTTAACGCATTAGGTTTTGTAAGGTCGAGTAAAATTGGCCATCTTGCCGATGGCAGCCATCGAGTTGATTTTTCAAACGGTCACGTAGATGAAACGAATTTTCTGTGCCATCGAGCAACGCGCAAGGTGGCGCATAAAACGCGGATAAAAGGATGACCGTGAAGGACCGTTAGAGACCGTCGAGTCTTTATTTGCTCTCTGAATTCATAACCTTGCCGGAAGATAAGCCACGGTCGTGTCTGGAGAAACGAGTCGCATCGAGATGGAAGCCAGCGGAGAAGAAAAGAAAAGGGATGCGGGGGCGTTCGTTGAAGACGGCCCTCGTCCCTTATGGAATTCCAGAAAAACCTGTCCAAACGAGCCTTTTAGCCTCCGTCGCGAGCAGACAGCCGAGAAACAGACGAATGCCGACGATCCTAATTGAGAAGACTAGATAAAAACTACTCGGCCATGCCTCGTTTTATTTTCGGTTCGACGATAAAACGATGGGCTGGCCTGGTTACTGTAATACACGGAAGGGACCACGTTCGTTTGATGCCGTTCGATCCATTGTTCTAGCCAACTAAAGCGCGTCTAGGGCTTTGTATTTTTGATGAACAGCCCGCGGGAGCCATTTCGCGACTCCTCGACACTAATGGACCATCCGAGTTCTGTTTGGCGCGAAACGCGCCAAAGAATTGCTACAGAATTCAATGCGTTATATAACTCCTTCGGCTTTATATTATTGTGGTACTTTTGTTTTTGTTGAACTTGTGGGAATTTTGAGGGAGGGTGCTTCAGGGCGTGGTTGGCTAATTAATTGTCGTATAGTGCGATGTAGGATAGTATAGATGCAGATTGTAGGATACTTTATGTGTGCACATTTCCAAATTCACAAGATTTTGTATCTTCCAAGTTTCGGAATTTTTGAGCTATTTTATTCGAATAAATTCCAATTCTCGAATTATCCAATTATGAAGGTTTTAGGATTTCAAGATGCCAAAATTTTGTAGGATAGAAGGTTATGAAATTCCAAGGTCACAGAGAATTCTCAAATTCTTTAATTTTTAAATTCTCAAATTTCTAATCCTCCAATTCTCAAATTGTCAAGCCTCACAACTCCAAATTCCGAAAATCGCAATTCCAAATTTTTGACTATTCAATTCTCAAATCTCCCCATCCCAAATTTACAAATTCTCAAATTCCGAATTTCTGATTCCCCAATTCTCAGATCCTCAAATTTCCAATTTTCAAGATTTCCAATTCCCAAGGTTCCTGATTTCCTAGATTCCCAATTCCCAAGATTCCTAATTCCCTAGATCTCAAATTTCCTGGATCTCTAATTCCCAAGATTCCTAATTTCCAAATTTCCCAGTTCCCTGGACCCTCAATTCCCTAGATCTTCAATTCTCTGGACACCCAATTCCACAGACTCCTAGTTCCCTGGACACCCAATTCCCTAGATCCCCAGCTCCCAAATTTCCCAATTCCTAATGTTTTCAATTCCCTAGATCCCCAGTTCCCAAAATTGCCAATTCCATAAATCCCCAATTTCCAAAATTTCCAATTCCATAGATCTCCAGTTCCCAAAATTCCCAATTCCTAATGTTCCCAATTCCCTAGATCCCCAGTTCCCAAAATTACCAATTCCATAAATCCCCAATTCCCAAAATTTCCAATTCCTAAAGTTTCCAACTTTCTATATCCCCAGTTCCCTAGATCCCCAATTCCCTAGTACCCCAGTTTCCAAAATTCCCAATTCCCAAGATCCCCAGTTCCCTAGATCCTAATTCCATAAATCCCCAATTCCCAAAATTTCCAATTCCTAAAGTTTCCGATTCCCTAGATTCCCAATTCCCTAGTACCCCAGTTCCCAAAATTCCCAATTCCTAATGTTCCCAATTCCCTAGATCTCCAGTTCCCAAAATTCCCAATTCCCTAGATCACCAGTTCCCAAAATTCCCAATTCACAACATACCCAATTCCCTAGATCCCCAGTTCCTTAGATTCCAATTCCCTAAATCCCCAATTCCCAAAATTTCCAATTTCCAAAGTTCCCAATTCCCTAGATCCCCTGTTTCCTAGATCTCAATGCCCTAAATCCCCAATTTCCAAAATTCTCAATTCCCAAGATTTCAAAATCCCAAGATCCCAAAGTCCCAAATTTCTCAAATTCCAAATCCGAAATTCCCTAAATCTTACATTACCCAAATCCTAAAATATCCTTAATCCAAAGTTTTCAAGTCTCCAAATTTCCAAATCTCCAATTCCCAAAATTCCTAAATAGCCAATATCTCCTCTTTAAAAACCCAGTATAATCACGCTATAAACCCGATATTATCCCGCGACAGGGGCTCCAAAGGCCGTTCGGGTAATTACAAAAGTATTCCAATAACCGTCGTAGAATTCCTGAAACCGTTTTTCCCCGGGCCAATAAAAAATGGCCAATTTCCCCGGAATGTCGACGAGGTCCATAGAGTATTTACATCATTCCCGCAGGCGATCGATATTCTTTTATCAGCGTCGTTCGTCGAGCGCAACGCGATCGTTTCGACGACGCAACGAAAAAAAGAGCATAGCCACGCGATAGACCGTATATCTCCGACGGAAGAATCCGGCCAGGAATGTTCGTAGTCCAAGTCGATACGACCCGGGACGTATTTCTCCGTTGGTGCACTGGAATCGAGGTGGTTCGTGCACGGGGGCGATTCACCGCGAACGCGATATCCCGGCTCGAAGAGGGCAGCAATTTATTATTTTATCATTCTACCGATGCTGACGGGAGCCACCTATCGCGACTACAACCTCATAAATCCTCCTGTATCGTCTCGATATTCTTTGCATCCTGTCTGCGTCCGAAATGACTTATTCGATGCAACCGATTTGCCTTCCGACACGTACCATATTTTAATAACTATTCTCCGCGTGACTAGAATTTTTGGCGGGAATGAATTGATAGTTCGATTGTGTCAATGTGTCACACGATGTGCGATGTGGCATGTTAACAAAAATATAACTTTTGTACTCTGTCAATTTTAACCCTTGTCAGTTTTTAATGTACATTGACAATTTTTAACACTAGATTTACGAAACCCGTCAAAATGACGGATCATAGATGTCCTATTTTAAATGACAAAATTTATTAAAAAATTGTAAAAGTGTATGTCAACTTTCGTCGAGCTAAAGAATCAATGTCTTATACAATTCACATATCATCCCCTACTGTAGTTCAAATTTAAATATAAGTGACCATCAAACGTCAGCAAACCTAGTGTTAATATACATTGCCAGTTTTTAATGTACATGGTCAGTCTTTAATGTACATCGCCAGTTTTTAATGCACATGACATATATTTTGTTTCGAATGCAAAATGATAATGAAAGTTGTCCTACATTCTAAAAGAATTGAACCTTCCACTAATTACATCACCTTAATTTACTACCACATAATTGACCTATTACCAATTCCGTTTTCAAGGACTCCATTACGATTAATCGATATAGTAACAAGTGAAAAGTTCCCTCTGGATTTTTTATACCACTTGCACGTATAACAAAACTAATTCCAGCTGAACGTTGTCAATGCACATCCAAAATCGAGTGTCACCAGCAAACCCGTTCACTTCGAAATTCCGTATCAATCTGCTTTTTATACGAACAGTTTGACGTGCTTCAATTAAGAACTCTGAAAGGGTAAAAGCCTGACAAATACCGTTCCGTTCCAATTAATTCGTCCGATTCGAAACACGTGTCATCTTCGTCTGACACGAACAGAACCATACTCTCTATAATCGTCTAACCATGCCGTCTTTGATATCATCTCTGTAGACAGTACACATTTTATTCAACGCGATATCGAAGCCACCAGGACCAGACGCATCAGCAACGCCCACCAGACAGCTGGGTACCCGGTGAGCAACGAGCATCGTTGATAACCGTGCATGTTCTTCGATGTCCATTTTTCAGAGGACGTTTTTTTTTCTTCGCGTACTATTCATTTTGTAATATATCTACGTACCCGAAATTTCTGCTAAATCCATGACACAACCGCGACGCAGGAATCACCTCCCATGGGAACGCGTACGCAAGCGAAATATACGAGCAAAGCCGACGTAAATATCGGTCGACGGATATTTACGGTCGTACAATGAGCGATATACGTTTGTGAGTATTTGAATGGACTTCACTTTTTTAGTTTTCGGAGGTTTTCATTTTACGTAAATAAATTCGGTTGCTGGACTTTTGTGCATCTGGATGCACAGATTTAAAAATTGTGCAATTTCTGACTAGATATTCAGTTTTCAAGTTTTATGTATTGGCACATATATGAAATGAAAGAATTTAAATCTACTTATTTACAAATTTTCGATTTCCAATTACAAGATTTCCAAAAGTCTCTTCAAATTGTTACATTTACAAATTCTGATATTTCTGAGTTCTTAAACTTCAAAATCTTCAAATTCCAGAATCTTCAAGACCCTGAATCCACAAATTCTTAATTATCAAATCTCCAGTTCCCTAATCTCCAAAGTTTCAAACCTTTAATTCCTGAATTTTCAGATTTCGAAACATCCAAATCTCCAAATCTCAAAATCTCAAAATCTCCAATCTCCAAATTCCCAAGTCCCCAAATCTCCACATCTCCAAATTCCCAGTTCTCAAATTCCAAATCTCCAAATCCTCAATTCCCAAATTCCAAATCTCTAAATCTCCAATTACCAAACTCCCAAATCCCCAAGTCCCCAAATTCCCAAATCTCCACATCTCCAAAACCCCGATTCCCAAATTCCAAATTTCCAAATCCCCAAATCTCCAAATCTCCGATTTCCAAATTCCCAAATCTCTAATTTCTCAACCCCCCAATCCCCAAATCCACAGTTCCCAAATTCCTAATCCCCAAATTTCCAATTACTAAACCCCCAAATCTCTAATTTCTGAACCCCCAAATCCCCAAATCCACAGTTCCCAAATTCCTAATCTCCAAATCCCCAAATCTCCAATTTCTACACCCTCAAATCCACAGTTCTCAAATGCCTAATCCCCAAATATCCAATTACCAAACCCCCAAACCCCCAAATCCTCAAATCCCCAAATCTCCAAATTTCCAAATCTCCAAATCTCCACATCTCGAAACCCCAATTCCCAAATTCCAAATCTCCAAATCCCCAAATCTCCAGTTTCCAAATCCCCAAATCCACAGTTCTCAAATGCCTAATCCCCAAATCTCCAATTACCAAACCCCCAAACCCCCAAATCCTCAAATCCCCAAATCTCCAAATTTCCAAATCTTCAAATCCCCAAATTCCTAAATCTCCACATCTCGAAACCCCAATTCCCAAATTCCAAATCTCCAGTTTCCAAATCCCCAAATCCGCAGTTCCCAAATTCCAAATCTCCAAATCTCCAAATCCCCAAATCCCCAAATCCGCTGTTCCCAAATTCCAAATCTCCAATTTCCAAAGCCCCAAATCCTCAAATCTCCAATTTCTAAATTCTGAAATCCCCAAATCTCCAATTTCCGAACCCCTAAATCCACAGTTCCCAAATCTCCAATTCCCCAAATCCCAAATCTTCAATTTCCAAGTCCCTAAATCACAATTCCCCTAACAATACACCACGAACGTTACACAATGCTGTTAACACATCAGCAAAGTGAAAACAACACGTGTACCAAAGATAAAAATACGAAAGACCGTTCCACGAACTTTCTCCAGCATCTAATTAGAATAGTTCATCGATCTGTATCTATGCTGTTGCGTGGTTTAAAAGATGGAAAGTACACGGGGAGCTAGTTCTTATCCTGATATACGGCTGGTAATTAAAGAGTGTAACAGAGGCGTATACAAATGTGTATGTTCTTTTTGTTTCAGTTGTCTGGACTAGTGGTAGGCGGGATCGGTATCTGGACGGTGATCTCGAAGCACTTCTACGTGTCCCTGATGACGACCTCCACGTATCCAACCCTTGCCTATGCTTTGATCGTTGCAGGTGTCCTGGCCGTGATCGGTAGCTGGCTCGGATGTGGCGGTGTTGCTTCTGAAAATAGATGCGTTCTTCTCATAGTAAGTAATCTTTATTTATGCTCATCTACCTTTCATCTATAGTCGTTGCTATCCAACAGTGTTCCATTCCACTTGCAATTTTCTAAACATCGACTCGTTTGCTTTGTTCAGAATTATCCTTTTAGATTCGTCTATTCATCATTTGAATTTCTGCTTGTTATTATAATTGTAATTATAATGATATTGTAATGAAATTGTAATGAAGTTATAATGAACTAGTCATGAAATTATAATGAGCTTGTAATGAAACTGTAATGTAATTGTGGAACAAAATTAACTTCCTGTAATTTCCTGAAGATCGCGTCTTTTTTGTAGATACTAGATTATTATTAGATTTGTTCATGCACGATCTTTTTGTCGGTACACATGTTTTTGTCACGATCGATGAGCAATTATGCCAAGGATCTTCAAGTAAAAACACGCGATAAATACGTACTCCGTTACAAGGTTGATTTCGTCTTAAACACTACAGTGTATGGCCTGCGGTGTATTCGCCTGAACTCCTCGTCAAAGTTTCCCCTTGTGGCTCATGGTGGAACAGCTCCGTTGAAAAATAGCCCTATAGCGATTACATATCAAAGTCAGTACGTCAAAACCTGAAGATTACCAGCTGAAAACAGATGGGCTGGGTTCTTATTCCTGTCGAGGAATAATAATCAAGCAATTTGGGCCGATGATTTTTTATTTCGAGAACTAACGATTAGCCCGATCAAGTTAAGGCTGGGTGAAACACAGACGTTCGTTTTTTATCTTAAGAAGTGTTACAAAATTTACGTTCAATTATCTTTCTATTTTGCGTTATAATTCCTTTATGTTAATTTGTTATGCGATAGATTTCTGTTAGTACGTTAAGTGGCCATCTGTTAAATTACTATACGTTGTAGTACCATGTGCTTCATTGTTACGCGTTGCATCACCAAGCATTGTATCGGCACGCATTATATTGCCACCTGTAGAATCAAGTATTATCTTCGTTAGATTTCTACCGTCACGCGTTGTATCTCTATGCGTTATATCACCACGTGTAGTATCACCACGTGTTACTGTCACTACGCGTTGCACTGCCATTCGTTATTATAACCACTCGTTGCTTTTTCCACGCATTATATCGCCTCGCGTTATATCGCCACGTGTTATATCGCCAAGCGTAGCATAACCACACGTTACTATCACTACGCATTCTATTGTTACTTATTATCATTACGCGTTGCATCTCCACGCGTTATATCGCCTCGCGTTATATCGCCACGTGTTATATCGCCAAGCGTAGCATAACCACACGTTACTATCACTACGCATTCTATTGTTACTTATTATCATCACGCGTTGCATCTCCACGCGTTATATCGCCTCGCGTTATATCGCCACGTGTTATATTGCCACGCGTAGCATTACCACATGTTACTATCACTACGCATTCTATTGCTACTTATTATCAATACGCGTTGCATCTCCACGCGTTATATCACCTCGCGTTATATCGCCACGTGTTATATTGCCACGCGTAGCATTACACATGTTACTATCACTACACATTCTACTGCTACTTATTATCAATACGCGTTGCATCTCCACGCGTTATATCGCCTCGCGTTATATCGCCACGTGTTATATCGCCTCGTGT
Source organism: Megachile willughbiella (assembly GCA_945859595.2). NCBI lineage: Eukaryota > Metazoa > Arthropoda > Insecta > Hymenoptera > Megachilidae > Megachile > Megachile willughbiella. The sequence continues at coordinate 9,201,586 of OX243803.1, read as the reverse complement.
TATATCGCCACGTGTTATATTGCCACGCGTGGCATTACACATGTTACTATCACTACACATTCTACTGCTACTTATTATCATTACGCGTTGCGTCTCCACGCGTTATATCGCCACGTGGTATATTACCAAACGTTATTCGCCATGTGTAGAATCAACACGAGTTATTATCACCACAGAATACTATCACTGTGCGTTATATTGCCACTTACTATCATCATGCGTTGTATCTCCACGCGTCATATTTCCATGCGTTATATTGCCACATGCACAACCTTACTTTATCACCACACGTAGAATCATCACGAGTGAAACTGTCACGCACAGAATCGGCACTACACTTTTCCGCATTACATAGTCAAGGGACCAAATTCGCCACGCATTAAATCAGCCACTCATGAATATTCAAACGCGGTCTAAAAAAAATAGACGACACAGTTGGTCGATATGGAACAGGAAGCGAGTCGAACCTCGTTAAAGTTCGTCCGACGAACGTACGGACGTAAAAGGAGATTCCTTGGAGGATCATCGAGGACGATATCTCCTTGTTAAAACGTGTCCACGTCGCGAACGTAACGAGCCGTATCCTGATAGCGAATCTCAAGGATCGGCTGGTCCGCTCCATTTACCCTTCTTAGACTCTCGAAACGGCGATATCCGTGATTACGGTTACGCCATGCATAAAATAAGGACCGTATATGGATAGGAAATATATCAAGCTGCTTATCGGGCCACCTTTTTATATTTATTTGCATCAAATACGCTCATCAGGATAAACGCGGTTCACAATGCACCACGGAAAGCTAAGAAACAAAAGGTGCAGGATATCCTTACGAAGGATAAAGGGCTCATTACCGGCGATTGTTTCGCGGGAAAAAGACGTAGAAAAGGAAGATATCGCTTTGTTCTGCACTAGTGGACTTGTCAACGGTCTAGATTCGCCTCGAAATCATTGAATCATCGAGATCGTTCGCGACTTTATTGCATTGTTATCGAAAGTCTCGATGATTCTTGAGAAAGGTTAATTTAAAATATTTCAAATGTTGCAATTTTTTAATTTGGGGACTTGGGAAGATGGAAGTTTGAGAATGTTGGGACTTGGGAGTGTGGAGATTTAGGAAGGTGGGGTTTTGAGAATGTTGGGATTTGTGAAGATGGTGATTTGAGAATGTTGAGATTTGTGAAGATGGTGATTTGAGAATGTAGGGATTTGTGAAGATGGAGGTTAGAGAATGTTGGGATTTGTAAAGATGGACATTTGAGAATATTGGGACTTGGGAGTGTGGAGATTTGAGAATGTTGGGATTTGTGAAGATGGAGATTTGAGAATGTAGGGATTTGTGAAAATGGAGGTTAGAGAATGTTGCGATTTGTGAAGATGGACATTTGAGAATATTGGGACTTGGGAGTGTGGAGACTTGAGAATGTTGGATTTTGTGAAGATGGAGATTTGAGAATGTTAAGATTTGTGAAGATAGACCTTCAGGAATGTAAGGAATTAGGAAATATTTGAATTCGTAAATGTAGGACTTGAGAATGATATCTGTAAAGGTGGAATTCGGAAATGTAATAAATTTGAAAATATGGGGATTCGTAAATATAAAGATTTGTCCCAATATGCAAATATTAAAATTTTTGAATTTTGAGATTTGTAAAGATGGTGATTCAGATATGTAACTTGAAATTTCTGAAGGTGGAGATTCGTAAGTGAAATTGAGAAATCTGTAAATCAATTTGAAAGATAAAAAACTATCAAGCTCCCCAAAATGAAAATCAAATGGTAGGAGACTCCACCCCTAGGTGGTTATCCTAAGGAAGCCTGCACCCAAGTGTTCGCGACCGAGCGGGCATAAATTGGATGTAAGTGGCGTGATCGAGCCTCGGATACTTAGGAAGTAATGCGGTCTCGCCCGGAGCGGTCGGATCGGTGGTGCTTCGATCGTTGAAACTGATTCGAAACCAGTCCGAGGCGTCGAGACCTGTCCGCCGATCCCAGTCTCGCGATACGTCATTCAACGATGTGAAAAAATCGAGATGCAACGTTCGACCCCGCTTCAAAACTAATTGGAACTCAGCCACACCGACGTCTCTAATATTTACGTTCGCTAATTACAGTCGAATCTGTTGGTACGCTCGTTTGAATACACCTGTAACGAAACGGGGCGGGACAGCTGCCCCAACAAGACACAACATAATTCTTTATGCAAAAATAAACGCGATGGGTCGAATAACAGCTTTTCGAAGCGTCGTTTCTGATAACATGAAGAGTCAATTTGTTAAAGTGTCAATAAAGCTATACTAAACTTAATGTTCGTAAAAGTTTCATCTTTCAGATTTATCTAATAGATCTTTGGAGATTCTCTGTCATAAATTCCTGTTCGTTTTTGCCACAGGCCACTTTAAATGAAACGTCTACCTTAATTGCAGACTGAAACTGAACGGAGACAATTAGTACAATCAGTGGTAGACAACTACAAATGTTGTAAATTTGTAGACAATCAGTACCTCAATTAAAAATTTCTCAATAATTTAACTAGAAATTTAAAAAATTAATATGAAATTCCTGAATATGGATCACAATGTCGGTAAGCTCGTTGACGATCTGTCTTCATCACTGATTTATTATCATAATTAATCACCATCAATCGCAGCCAAAACCACTAACGACCTATCAACTTCAAAGAAAGCAATCGCAGTGGTGAATGAGAAAAACGAAATGTGGATGGCGTGTAACCAGTGTAGCGGTTTAATTTTTCGTTTCATCGAACATAATGAATTTTTGTGCGTTCGTTATCGCACGATCGCGAAACGGCAATATCGATGTTCATTTCCCTCGTTGTCTACGCGATTCAACGATGCTGAAAGTCGAAAGGCCAATTTTGAATCGTTCAAATCGCGTAAACGAAGTTGTAGAGTGAACGACCTTTTTTGGAATACCACGGAAAATTGTGCTTCTAGGAAAGTTATGGATCGAGTGTACGGTGCGAAGTTTTACGCGGCATCTTTCAGCGAGAAAGAACCTTTTGCCTTTCCATTCCCATGGGTCTTTTGCTCCCTTTCACCACCAACGATGGCACGAGCGAATCGTCTCATTAGCCGAGCCCATATACGGTGGTCAATTAAAATTTTTGCTGGCACGACTGTGGGTAGGTAAATCCGGGTAATGAACAAGCTGCAGATTTTCAAGGAAAGAAAAGACTTTAGCGGAAAATGTAAAAGATTAACTGGACAGTTGATGATTGTTTAACTGCGAAGCGAATGGACTTTTCGTAAGAATGAAAGTTGTAATGGGTTAAGAATTTGAGAATATAGGAATTTGGGGATCTAGGGACTTGAGGGTCTAGGTATTTGGGGGTGTAGAAATTTGGGGGTCTAGGAATTTCAAGGTTTATAAATTTGGGAGTTTAGAAATTTTGGGGTTTAGAAATTTGGAGATTTAGAAATTTGGGGGTTTAGAAATTTGGTAGTCTAGGAATTTGGGAGTTTAGAAATTTGGGAGTTTAGAAATTTGGAGGTTTAGAAATTTGGAGGTGTAGAAATTTGGGGGTCTAGGAATTTCAAGGTTTAAAAATTTGAGAGTTTAGGAATTTGGGGGTTTAGAAATTTGAAGATTTAGAAATTTGGGGGTTTAGAAATTTTGGAGTCTAGGAATTTGGGAGTTTAGAAATTTGGGGGTTTAGAAATTTGAAGATTTAGAAATTTGGGGGTTTAGAAATTTTGGAGTCTAGGAATTTGGGAGTTTAGAAATTTGGGGGTTTAGAAATTTGGGAGTCTTGGAATTTGGGGGTTTAAAAATTTGGGGGTGCAGAAATTGGGGGGTCTAGGAATTTGAAGGTTTCGAAATTTGGGGATCTAGGGACTTGGGGGTTTAGAAATTTCGGGGTGTAGAAATTTGTTGGACTAGGAATTTCAAGGTTTATAAATTTGGGGGTGTAGAAATTTGGGGAGATGTAGAAATTTGGGGGTGTAGAAATTTGGGGAGATGTAGAAATTTGGGGATCTAGGAATTTGAAGGTTTAGAAATTTGGGGGTCTAGGAATTTGGGAATCTAGGAATTTGGGGACATAGAAATTTGGAGACTGGAAAATTTTGGGTCTCCAGGGACATGATAACATAGAAATTTGAGAATCTAGAGACTTGGATGTCTAAAAATTTGGGGATCAAGAAATTTTAGAATCCAGAAATTGAAGGGTTTAAAAATTAAAAAATTTTAGGGGGTCTAAAAGTTTGTGAATCTAGGGATTTAGTGGTCTACAAATTTGTGAATCTAGGGATTTAGGGGTCCAGAAACAAGACTTAGAAATTTGATAGTCTATACAATCTGTACAATACAATTGTAGTCTATACAATATACTAGTCTGTAGAATTAGTGATAAAAAAACTCTAGAAAATCTAGAAATTTAATGATTTCAAAATGTGCAAATTTGAAAACTTAAAAGTTTGCATGAAATTTATTTAAAAATAGAATTAAAGAATATGTGAAGTTCTCACATGTGTACTTTTTTAATAAGAACGTTTGTATGTGGCATGTACGCTCAAACGTAACGGAAGATCTGACATACGATGTGTCAATTTTGAATAGAATCGAAGTCCGATAGACGCAGACGTTTCTTGCATATAACATCGATTTGCGCGCATCGTCGATGGATATCGACTGTGATTGCCGCGACCGCAACTGGTGTTCATGATCGACCGTCTCCAGTTGCTGTCAGCGGTCCTGTCCAATTCTAAACTGTCAATTGCCGTTCCTACACGGATGTTGTGGCCGGTGTAATGCACGTGTCAACCTCGCGTGCATTGAATTTAAATCGGAACGCGCGTGCACCGACATTTCAATGTGTCGACTCTTGTAATCTCCAAGAAAATTACGACAGTCATGCTATTTGATGGGACTTAATTACACATCTTGCGTATATTTTACGATGCATACATTTTACAAATTTGCATATATATTAATTTGCAGATTTAATTTTTGAAATTTTCAAATTTCTCAAATTTTTAATGTAGTAATTATTTAAAGAAACTTTTAATGAAAATTATTGAAATGTTTATTACTTTAATTATTACACTTTAAATAAGGATTATTCAATTCTTTGTTATTATTTTTAATTAACTATATTTTAACAGAATATATTTAATGATGTGCACAATACAACATCTGATAACCGACTCTTCATTTTTATTTTCGTTTCCTCGTTACGGAAAAACTATCGAACAAAAGATTATGCAATATATCGAATGATCAAAGAGACGCCAGTATCAGCGACTTTACCCATGTACCCTGTGACCCTATCCCACATTAATTAACCTAGTCCTTAATTTTCCGAATTTCTGAACTTCCAAATTCTGGAATTTCCAAATTTCCAATTTACCTACTGCGTTTTCAGAAATCTAAATTCTCAAATTTGTATAATTCCAATTCTCTAAATTGCAAAATACGTAGTTTCCCAACCTACCAAACTCCCAAATACTTCAATCCCTCAATTGTTAAGTTAGCAAACTCTAAATTCCCGAATTCCCAAATCCCAGAATTTCCAAGATTCCCAATTCCCTAGATCTCAATTCCTTAGACCCCAATTCCCTAGATCCCAATTCCCCTAATCCACGATTCCCAAGATTTCCAATTCCCTAGATCCCCAGCTCCTTAGATCCCAATTCCCTAAATACCCAATTCCCAAAATGCCCAATTCCTAATGTTACTAATTCCCAAAATTCCCAATTCCCAAGATTCCCAATACCCTAGATCCCTAGTTACATAGATTCCAATTCCATTAATCCCCAATTCCCAAAATTCCAAAATCCCGAAATTGCCAAATCCCTAGATCCCCAGTTCCCAAAATTCCCAATTCCCAAGATTCCCAATTCCTTAGATCCCAATTCCATTAGTCCCCAATTCCCAAAATTCCAAAATCCCGAAATTGCCAAATCCCTAGATCCCCAGTTCCCAAAATTCCCAATTCCCAAGATTCCCAATTCCTTAGATCCCTATTCCCTAGATCTCAATTCCCCTAATCCACGATTCCCAAGATTTCCAATTCCCTAGATCCCCAGCTCCTTAGATCCCAATTCCCTAAATCCTCAATTCCCAAAATGCCCAATTCCTAATGTTACCAATTCCTAAATTCCCAATTCCCAAGATTCCCAATACCCTAGATCCCTAGTTACTTAGATTCCAATTCCATTAATCCCCAATTCCCAAAATTCCAAAATCCCGAAATTGCCAAATCCCTAGATCCCCAGTTCCCAAAATTCCCAATTCCCAAGATTCCCAATTCCATTAGTCCCCAATTCCCAAAATTCCAAAATCCCGAAATTGCCAAATCCCTAGATCCCCAGTTCCCAAAATTCCCAATTCCCAAGATTCCCAATTCCTTAGATCCCTATTCCCTAGATCCCAATTCCTCTAATCCCCAATTCCCAAGATTTTCAATTCCCTAGATCCCCAGATCCTTAAATCCCAATTCCCTAAATCCCCAATTCCCAAGTCCCAAAATTCCCAAATCTCAAAAATCCCCAAATCCTAGAATTCCCAAATCCCAAAAATCCCAAAATTTTCAAATACTTGAATCTCTCCAATTTCCAACATAACAACTCCTAAATTCCCAAATCTTCAAACCCACAAATTCCTAAATCCTCAAACCTCGAACTTCCTGAATTCTGACATCTCTAAATTCTCAGAGCAAGAACTATTCATATTCAAATAACTAAACTTCCTGCGTAATAAACTTAGCACATAACTTTCTTCACAAAAAGACCTCTTGATCCCTGATCCTCCGAGCACTCAGTGCAAACGATCGGCGGCCATCTTGAATATTCATGGACAGTGGACGCTTTCCAGATTTATATTCATGAAAGTTCCAAAACGTTACGCTTACGATTTTGCTGAAACCACTTTCTTCGAGGAAACTATCCCCTATTATTTCGTTGCTCCTCGAAATATAAAATCGCATCGAACTCGGCGAGTCTTCGCGAAACGCGAGAGAAAGTTCGGAAAGAGGACCCCTTTATTCGATGAAATGGGACCGGGTAGCGAAACGAAGCGACAGACGAGAAAATTGCACGAAAGCGCTTGTTTGCAGGGAAATTAGGGAAACTCAATTTACCCGCCGCGTAGGAGCACGCTGTCGACGAGAGTCGCGTAATTCAGCAGCGTGCCGCGGTACACGATGAAAAGGAAACAGGTTGCCGAACGTGTTTTCGACCACTTGACGAGCTGTCGCTGTTGTTAATACCTTGTTCATTGCGGTTAACAATATGTGGATTATTTCTGTCTCGTATTAACGAAGAGAGCTATTGTGCTTTGATAAATCTCCCCTATGTGTTCGATTCTGTCATTTCAAATTACCCATTCGGAAACATAGATAGTTCCATACAATTTGATCGTTTAAAAGCATCTCAAAATTCCACATATGATATATTTAAAGTTTATAGCCAATTACAGAACTTAATGATCAATTTCGAAACGTGGAATGTCGTGTACAATTTCATGACATAAAATAATATCAAAATGGAGCTCGTGGTATATCAACTTAAAGCTTGAAGACTAAACAAAATGGCTGCGCAAATCTTTCATAAGTACACTTGGTATAAATGGATAGATTATTAATGTAATCTATATTAAACACTTAAAATTATTTACATTGCAAAATATAGACTTTTCGTTATTCTTTATTCTATAAAGAATGCAGATTCATTTTCTTTGTACCTAATCTTGTATTCGTTTCTTGTGTTACAGTACGTGTTCGTGGTGATGCTGGTATTCGTACTGGAAGCTGGTGTCGGTGCTCTGGCACGACTTTACGAGGAACAAGTCGGTCCTGAATTGAAAATGAATCTTAATCGTACTTTCCTTGAGAACTATTCGGTTAGGAGCAGGGAAACTTACGCGATCGATCAAATGCAAACGGAGGTGAGTGTTGACACGAGATGAAACAAGGTTTTAGATTTCACACTTTGCCTAGGATAATTGACATATCCTATATCAAGCATGACTATTTGGAAATTTGAGGATTCTGCAGTTTCAGGATTCTTGAATTTCGAAATTTGGAAATTTAAGAAATCAGACCTTTAGAAATTTGAAAGTTTGAAAATTCAGACTTTTAAAAATTTGGATTCTCACAAATTAAAGAAATGGCTCTAGAAGGAAATTCGGATCTTTGAAAGTACCTAACAAACCCAACAGTCTTCTAATAACAAACCTATTTAGAATCAATTAGAACCCAGACTTGTAAAATGTACAACGCTACTTCAACCACGAATTCACTTCATAAAAAGAAAATAAAAATGAGAAAGATAAAATTCAATTTCAGTTACTATTATCTAACAAAATGAAGACGGAATCGACTCCGATAAAATTCAACAGAGTAATTAGCAACGTGTGAAATGGAACACATTAATCAAGATATCCAGAGCAAGTACGATCTTGCTGAAACGTCTCTTCTTTTTCCGCGGCGTCTTTCGACGCAAAAGACGTCGTTAAATTTCGTTCTACGCGAAATGGCTAGCTCACGTGGCCACGATATCTCTTCACCATTTTTCATTGCGCCGTACCAAGACCACCGATGCCACTGTTACGAGTACTTTACGACGGCAAATCATCGTTATCGTGTCGGAGAGCGTTCCTGGTTCGTCCTACACGAATCGATTAATGTCCCCGCGGCTCCTTTCATCGACCCGTTTTCTCCTGTTGTGTCGTCCACGTTCCAGGAACTCGGATGTTCCTCTCAAGATGCATCGAGTGCATCCACTTGACGTGGCCGTTTCTGATTACTGAAATAGAGATTTCTCTTTAAACCGTCCGTCGTATTCGCAAACGATCCATCTAATTCCTCTTTTCGTTCGAATCTGCTGCTAGATCATAGATGTTTATGCATTTGAAATACATCTAAGTTCACGATGTATAATTGTATCATCTAAATCAAGTTGTTAAACATTTTCACCTCGTAATTTAACTCGAACCCACAGCATCGTTCATCTTCGTTTTACGGGACTAAACGACAAGGATTACCGTTCACGATTTCGAGAGGGTTAATCTGACATCTCACTTAATGTTTCAGTATATCTGATATCTCTGGAAAACATGATCTCTCGTTGAATTTCCAGTTCAAGTGCTGCGGAGCCCTGAGATTCGAGGACTGGCTGGTGAGCGAATGGCACAAGGACGAGGAAGTCCTTCGGGAGGGGAGGCTTGTTCCCGATAGCTGTTGCAAAACGCAAACGTTCCATTGCGGGAAACGGGATCATCCGTCGAACATCCATTATACGGTATTTATTTATTGACACTTCGATGCCCTCAAAATTTATGAAATGTGCATTGAGGATGTGGAGATGTGTAGGTCTAGGAATTAACCATCTATGAATATAGTTTAGGGACATAGAGAGCTAAGGATATTTGGGGTAAGACAATTTAAAATTTAAAAATTTTTTGGGTATTGAGATCTAAGGGTATAGAAATTTTGAGGGTGGAAGATTTTAAGAATGTAGGAATTTTGAGGGTGTAAATATTAGGTGTGTAGGAATTTTAAGGGTGTAGATATCAAGTATGTAGGAATTTGGCGAGTATAGAGATCCAGAAATATAGGAATCTAAGGAAGAAATAGAAGTATAGGAATTTAGGAGTATAAGAATCTAGGAGTATAGTAATCTTGGAGTATACAAATTTAGGAGTATAGGAATCTAGATGTGTAAGACCTTCAAAGACATAACCTAGAGATATAGAGATGAAATCTAAAAATCTAAAATAATAGAAATCTCCAAATTTTGAAATAATCTCAATATAGTATACACAAATGTTCCTTTTCGCATAAAAATACCACTTTATCCTAAGAATCGATTTATCCCAGCAAGAAGCTTACAATGACATGAATTAATCAGTAACCGAAAACCAATTTGTTTAGGGTTGCATCTACAAGTTCCTGGAAACAACAAAGGATCATTTGATCATCGTGGGCGCAGTGGGGCTTGGTCTGTCAGTGCTTGAATTATTCGGTATCGTGCTTGGATCCTGCCTTTACATCAAGCTCAGACACGATTTCGACGACTGAGGATTGCTTGAAATTCGCGAGAGCAACAACAACGGCCGTTCCTGGTGCAGATACATGCAGAACGACACGGGAACCGTTTGATCGTTAGAGCGGAAGCGAAGAGGAGCAGCCATCCAAAGGGATCCACGTCTTCCGTCGTTCGCCGTTCAGGATTTCCTCCGTTTCTGATTCTCCTGCAGCCGCTCTCAAAGGATTACTGCAGCATTCCTGCCCCGATTCTTTTCCTTCGATGAATTTTACAGAGCACGGTCGAAGAACGTGATACGAACGGACACCGGTTACCCATCGAATATTAAAACGTTTTATTAATATTTTTAACCCGTTGCCATGCTATTTCAATTCTTCGTCTATCGATTTAGATTGATACTATTGTAACAATCAACTCTTCGTACGTTGCAAATAAGTGTGCAATTCGTGTATCTAGTCGAACGTAAATGCACTTCATAATTTATTATCATTCTCGAGAACATCTCGGTATCTTTAAGGGGGGAAAATTGAAATTTGTTAAAATCTGTAAAATCTTTTCAGAATTATGAACATTCGAATTGTATTCCTTTGATACTCCAGCTACATTTCATAGCTTGCTTTCACCTGCATTTATCGTGTGCCATATTGCGTTTATTGTAATTATCGAAATTTAGCGAGTATTTTTGGAATACTTCAACTCGAGGAATCGCCTTTTGTATCGCGTTCTTCGCCGCATCCTGTACGAGGGTCCCGCAGAAAGGAAACACTTGGAGAGAAAAGAAAAAAAAGGAGATCGTGCGTGAATTCGAGTCACCGCAACGATTATTCCTACAATGGGTTCAAAGGGTCTCTCTTTTCTTCCTGGCATCCTTGCAGGAATCAAAGGGAGGTACGAGTTAACAAGCGAAAAAAAAGAAACTAGAGCCAAGTTACCAAGATATTGAGATTCGAGGAGAAACGGGGATGAATGAGAACCCGTTTCTGTCGCGCAGGGCACAGGACTTCCTTCTTTCGTCTCTTTGATCGGTCGAGGAAAAGCGGAGAGACGATGAAAAGTGTCCGGATGAATTTCAATGAATCCTCGACCACTGCCCCGAGAAGGGACGCCTCCATTGTGCTCGTTATTGTACCCATGACGATTTTAGAGAAAACGTTTTTAACGAAGATCCTTTTTGATCGATTCCGGGAGCTTGTCAGCTCCTCTCCGCGGTTGAAACGATCGGTCGAGCAATACTTGATCCATGATCGAGTATCTTACCGCGTATCTTCTTTCGTTTGGAAAGAGGAAAGCTTCGTCTTCGATCGAAGACGTTCGCTCGCGACAGATGATCTCTGCTATGTTAAACATACTCGGTTTCACTGTCGACGACGTTTCACCCGTACAAATCGCGCTGTCTCTTTGTATACTGCCGTTATAAAACCGCACAAATGTTTCTACAAATATATTTCGACGTACAGTGGGGTATTTGTTCAGATGAGATGGTACTTTTGGAGATAGAAAATAATATTGTTTACGCGATACTTTTTGCGGGAGTTTAATGGAACAATTTACAATTTTGGAAATAAAAAAATACAGCGGACACTCACTGTATCGACAAGTATTAGATTATCGCGTGTTAAACTGCCATACACTTTATCACTACACGTATTTCCGAAAAAGTTCAACAAATTTTCACGAATTTATCTTCAAAATATTTAACATACGATAATTCCGATCTATACGGGACAGTACATCTGTAACTAATATTATTTCATCCTTCCAAAAAATTACAGAAATATCTTGGATGAACGGAGTTATTTCGCCACGCTGTGCAACAGAAACAAAGTTAGCATTGTAAGTCTGTAAAATCACGATGACGTTCCAGTGGTAAAAGCCAAACACACCCCATTTGTCGATTAAAACGGACCACTCGATCGTCCTGAATTTTCAAAGAAAAAGAAAAAACGAGGAAATATTAAAAAAGATTCGAGTAGCCACAGGAGGATCGCGTTCACGAGCCATTTTTTATACTCTATTCAACAAAATGAAGGTGAACCTTACGCGTCGTTTGCAAAACGGGAGAAAAAAAGGATTACAACATTGACAAGAGTTGAACTCGAACAGAACTGTAAAAACAGTGCCTTGATGACTAGCGTTAAGTCAAGAGATATTTTAAATTATGAACGGTGTAAAGAGAAGATGCATTAACATTGTAAATGTACGTACAGTATTTATCTATTTATCTATTGCTTCGCTGATCGACACGATCTTTTCGCGCATTATTTATGAACAATCGCTACGTTTGTCGTACAACGAAAGAAATAATTATAAACGTGTGCGTTGCCTCGACGATTGCACGCGTATTGCATGTACAAATTCTACTGTTCGTTAACTTCGTCGATTTTTACCTAACAATTATTTTCCGCGATCGTCGGATCAATGTTACACACACCAGACAAAGTTTAAGGGACACATATTTTACTATCACGCCACGGCGTTATACATGTTATTTTATTCTTAACGTTATTGTCTTCTTTATTGATATCACGTGTACATGTACTGTCTGTTAGAGTTTAGAAACTTTATAAATATTGTACATATCAGACACACCCTATTCTGTTACGAATAAAGAACTGAAATCGTACCGTGATGTATTCCCCGAGTCAAAAGAAACGAAGAAAATCGTACAAAAATAACTGAACATCAATTGAAGGAACGAGTGGATAAAGATGACATATCACATTTTAAACAAGAAAGTCTTTACATCAACTTAATTCCAAATAATGTACTTGTAGTATAACACCTTTATTCGCTCGTTTCTTCAATTTTGTACTTTCTCTTATTGTCCGGATTCGACGTCGTGCGCATACTTCTCCATGGACAGTAAGTACATCAGAAACGAATCGTCTTTGGTGCCAAGAGAAACGAACAACCAGGAGAATACTGCGAGCATATCTTTCGACATCGATATCTTATGCCAACTGTTCAAATCATCTAGAATAGTCTGAATGTCGGTGACCTAAAATAAAATTAGTTAACTCCACAAGATGAGAAGAAGCTTTGTTTCTGCTTACGTTTTCCCAAAGGCTGTCATTTGAATTATAATAGCGTGCCAAGCTTAGTTGATTGTCGGTCTTCGCGCAGACTTGATGAAGACAGAATGTAATCAAGTACAAAGGAACTGCGATTACGGCTTTGCTGTAGTCCAGATAGATCTCGCGTAGATGCTCCATGTCGAATCGAGCCAGATCGAATCTAAATTATTAGTGAAAATTTAAATTATCTTCATAATCACAATTAAAAGTTGATCAAGATGCATGTAGAAGGGTCTTAAATGGATTGCAAATTTGACAATTTAATGTAATAAAAGTCTACGGTACTTAACCCTAATATTCTTTATTATTTTATTAAGTCTGACACGCATAAATTTAACATAAAACATAATCATACTTATCAAAACTCGACACGATACACAATGTGACGAGAAGGGAAAAGATACTCGCATAAATCTCACTGATCATCGAATATTCAGCAACGAATTCCATGGAAGCATCAAAGAATATATGCAACTGAAAGATAAAATTGTGTAAGAGAAATAAACAAACGTATAAAGAAAATTAACGTGAAGATGTACCATTATAAAATGCATGAGAGCCATACCACCCAGAAGACCTTGATACACAAGACCAGTTTTTTTCCAGAACTTTTGAATCAACACAGCTATCCTTATAGGCGGAGAACCTTGATTTTCAACGATATCTACGCTTCCTGCTATATCTTGTTTCTCTCTTCCTTGAGAATCTCTTGATTGATTGATTTTCATCGCACTGAAACCATCCCTATGTTGTACATAAATCTTATCCGTCGTTAGTACTGGAAATGGTGGTTGCTGCTCGTATTTCGTTCGAGCATTTTCCTGGGATCTTCGCAGAATCTCCGTAATTGGCAGTTCATTGTCCTCTGTGTAACGAAGCGGTGTTTTAAAGAAGAAAAATAGTTCACGACAAATTTGGCAGTGGAAAATTTCTATTGTCCTTTCTTATTTTATTTAATGTTTGAACCAGCCCATTATATCCTTGTTAACAGATAACTTTACCTCGGAATCTTCGTTGCTTTCGTTTCGAATGTTCTCCGTCTCCTTCATCATTATCCTGCTCAGTCGATTCTGAAGTAGACGTTTCCTTCTGTTTCTCATTTTCCGACTCTTCAGAATATCCATCGCTCTTCCGTTTCGCATGCCGGTCATATCTTTCTTTCTTCTTTTCAGCTCTTCTACAACTATTCTGAGACTTGTCTCGACCAGCTTTATGTCTCTGTAATCTTCTTTCATCCGGAGACGTTGGTTCTACGTCGTCAATCTTTCCTCGAGCATGTCGCGTCTGCGGAGACCTGTTGATTTGCTCCAAATCCGACCACCTGCTTCTCAAAGGTGTGCTGGTACTTTTCGCAGGTGGCGAATACTCGATGCTGTTGGTAGGCGACGAAGATTCTTCGGAACTGGAGGGATCGTTTCTCTTAGAAATCGTTTCCATAGTACTCCATCGCCTGGAGAGCCTTTCGCGAGGACGACTCATTTTACCGTCTCACCAATCACGTAAAAACATTTAATCGTTTCTATACCGCGATTACACAATGTCATATTTAACGCATCCACCCTTTGCATTGCATTTGATGAGACGGTGAAAATAACAGTCGCTCGAGACAGTTCTGTCGTGCATAAATAGAGGAACGTATCCATAGTAACGCTTTGTTGTCAGTCTGTAATCCACCGCAGGCGAGTGTTTCGGGTAGATCGATAATTCGTAATAGTACAAAGTGCTGGGCTATTGTCTGTGACCGTTTGAAATAGTTATACCTCTACCAATTGTTGAGCAATACACAACTGTTTGATTGCGCTTGGTGCAATTGTGTTTGCATTTTATATTCGTAGGATTACAAAGAAGAGAACACAGTAATCGTTTTATAAATAGGACATTCGAACTGTACTTTATTTCTCTTTTTGATCTATAAATGAAAGCACATGTACTACACCTATGTATATAAATAGTAAGCTTGCGGTGCTATATATATTAAATATATATGTATGTATTTACATCGTATATCACGTTTACCTTTGTACTTTGTACAAAAGTGTTTACAATATTTCCAAGTCGCAATGTCGAATCTCTGGAAACTTCTTCTGCAATGTTAAAAAAGTGTTAAGAAGCGAAAATATCAGAATATAACATATCGATATATTTTAAATAAAAAACTTGACAGCACCTTTAATTTTCGTTCTATTCGATCTATTTCTCCACCTACGGTATCAACGATACCTTCACCATGTTTCAACACAAACACTTCCACCTCATCAATGTTTTTCATTTCCTTTATGTGCTGCAAATAAAAGTTTCGTTAATATCATGTATTACCCTTTCTGTTTCATTTTTAGCTCACTTCGTTACCTTCAACATCTCATTTAGGTCATGCTTCTCCAAATAAAATCTCGTCAATTCTCTTCCATCGATATCTATTTCAGCTTTGTATCGAACTAAATTATTGCCCATATCAATACCTTTAACATCGTGAATTGCTCGGACCTAGTATAATGCATGGTATAACCTAATATATGATCAATTGCAAAGAAAATGTTCACTTTCATAATAACAATCATGCAACTGAATAACTACCATTATGTCTGATTCTAATTCCATATTGATCTTATCAAGACTATCCTGAGGTATACTTCTTCCAATTAAAGCAGTAACGTTTGTATAAATTATGAAAACTGCTACACCACCAAGAAGACCACCCACTAAAAGAGATCCAATGGCATCATACATTTGATTTCCGAGGAGAGAAGTTAAACTCATACAGCTACCAGCGAGACCAATACTAAGTACCTATTAAATTTTTAATAGTCTTCAATTTTTAACAAAATCACTATCCATTTCTTTATTAAATACATACAGCTGCAAAATCTTCCATGAGGACGACATTTACAGAAGGATCTAGCCCTCCAAATACGTATTCCTTAAGCGACAGTTGCTTCTCATCTGCCCCTTTTTTAATCGACTGTATTGCTACTAATAACGTCGCTCCCTCGGATACCAAGGAACCCAATAAGGTGTAATACGCCCAATAGAAAGAATCTATATTATCCGTGGGATAAATAAGACCGTGAATACCATGGTAAAACGATAAACCAGTACCCACACAAAAGATACCAACACCAGATATTAAAGAAGAAACATATCTCATATTTGTATAACCATATGGATGATCAGGATTAGGAGTCTGAAATATTTTGAATAAATATTAGAATCCAGATATTTCTTTTTCATTTTAAAATTACACACCTGTACTGATTTATAAATACCATACGCTAGTATTAATTGATTCACTGTGTCCGCTGCCGAGTGTATGCACTCAGAGAACATACTATGTGATCCTGTATATAGCCACGCACATAATTTGAACAAGAAATTACTGCCATTTCTACAGAGATTCAAAGAGAGATTTTAGTACATGGACAAGAAAGTTTCTCCAAACAAATATCGAAAATAAAACTTACATAACAATAGCAGTTAAAACTACTTTACCAGACCTTCCAAAAAGGCCCTCTTTTGGAACGACATCTGCTTTGCTGCCCATTTCTCGTCTGTAATCTCTCAGTCTTCGTTTAACAGTAAATATGTCTATAAAGTAATTAACAAAAAAGTGTTAGGAACAATTATTCTGAGTTTCATGTAACAATAAAAAGCTATTATTTTTACTCTGCTGATGAGCTTTTTGTTCAAGTTCATTCCTCAGACGTTCTTTAAGTAGCGCTTCCCTTGATCCCCAAACTTCCAATGCTCTAAAAAGAAATGAAACTTATTAAGCATTATTATTATGAATTTTATCGATCTTATTTTAGTTATCTTGTTTCATTTAAAATGCTTTACTTTGCTTCAACATCCTTTCTCCAATATACAGTAATTGGTGGTTCAAATTCATACGGAGATCTTCTTTTAGTTTTTGGTAAATCCTCAAGATCAGAGGGTTTCAGTAAAAAATCAGACATAGCTCTAACAGGAGTAATAAAGTTACGTTCTAGAGAAGATGCACTTTTATCCATTTTGCTTCTCTTTTTGGCTAAAAATAAAAAAAAACTTAAATTCATGTATCATTATATCAACACAAAGTGTGGAACCTGTGTTAACACAAAGTTATATATACCTGTTGGTGGTTTTTCTTTCTTACTCTGATTATCATCGGGGGAAGCACTAGAATTAACATCTAATGTTCTCTCTTTCAATTGTCCTAAGTTTTCTGCTTTCAATTCTATTATTGTTTGTACTTCACCGCTTGTTTTGTCACTTGCATTTCCTGACTCTTCTTTTTGTACTTTTGTAATAACAGAAATTGACCTCGACATTGCAAGGGACAACCATTTCAATTCATTTAGATTATCTATTTTGCATTTACTCAAAACTTTCAGAGAATTTGCAGCTACGTGTAACTTGCATCTTGCACCATGACTGCACGTTATTAAGGTTCTGGCATGTCTCCTTGTATATACTTCTTGAAAAATGTGTAAATAGTCTTTATTATTGTGGCTAATATTTCGAAGAAATCTCGAAAGGTATAGAGTTCTATGTAACATATTTCAATACTTTTTCGCCGGTAGATGTGGACGAGGACACAATGTTATTAAGAGCTATGTACCGTTTAACCTATCCAAAAACAAACATCATTTAAATATTTCAGTAAATAATAATTATCTCACAGATTTTATTGTAGCAGATATTTTTTAATGAAATATAAGCCTCGAATTGTTATAAAATGAAAGTACTTTGAAAAACGATGTACAAAATTAAAAACATATTCTTCGAAAATTTTCTTTACCTTCTTCAATGTTCGTTTAGCTTATAAAATAGTATACATTGTTTAGCTTATAAAATAATATATTCAATATTAAACTATATTATAAATTATATTCCGATAATCCTTCGAGCTGTCAAAATACTCAATTACTGGCCGGCATTAGTAAGGTAATAGAACTATCAGTATCGCCATCGATAAAAGTATTCTACTTTTATCGACGCAGTCGTACGTGTTGATACCTTAGAATCTTACAATCTCCCAGTAGGAGATCTAAGTAGCGTATATACTTTTATGAAGTATAAGGCATCATTAGACCTCAATAAGAAAAAAAATCTGAAGGAAATTGCAGGAAGAAAAAAAGGGTTAAATAAAAAAACAGATTGTATTTAATAAAAATGTTATTAAATTTATTTATTACTATTACTATTTTTTGCGTCTGCAGTCGATTTGTTTATTTATTTATATTTATTTATTACATGAATATCTCACCACTGCGTGTACCGGCTAGATACGGTAATGGTAGCAGACGATGTTTAGCTGTGACGTCAGCTGACGCATTACTATGTATCTTTGAAAGTTTATCGGTATATTTAAATAAATACTTTTATGCAATGCATATATGTGTATAAAATTATTAATATGTTCCACAACAAAACAGTCACCAGTTAATAATGTAATAATTTAAATATGGTAACATAGTATTTTGGTGTCATCTAACGAGAGATTTTATTATTATTGATATTGTTAGGACCTCATTATGACCATTGGCCCAATGTGCAAGTGCTCTTTCTGAAAATGAAATGCAACTGTCAGAATGCAGAACTATCATGAAACAGGGCACTTTTATGTCTTACTGAACATCGCAAATTGTTCTACAGTCATAATAAATTTTAAAAAATGGCTTAGGTTGAAGATTTATACTGGAAAATTAAAGTAAAGTGAATTTTATAGATCATGCAACACTATAGCCATATAGCGGTAGAATATTAGTACTAATGGACAAAATTGTACTGATATATCGATTGTAAAATATCAAGCCATTTTTTAAATTGACCGCTTGGTGCAGCACTGTAGTGAAATCCCCCTAACAATCTGGTTTGAGCGCCCCCTGTTCCTCTTTGCTAATATGCATCAAACCTTATTAGTCCATCAGATTATGAATTCGATGGCGTCTATATTTTTTAAACTTAAATACTGAATGGATCATCATGATTCCAATAATAGAAATCAGTATTACTTCTAAAAACTTAAATATTATAGGATAGTCCTACCAAATGGAAATGTAGAAATTTTTAAATTGAGAATTTTAGAATTTCAAAAATGTTTACTTGGTAAATTTAGATTTTTAGAATTGTGCAGAATATTATATGAAAAGGAGTCCCATTCGTACAGCCCATTACACGATTTTTATTTCTACGACTCTGTTTAGGGCCATATAACGAAACTACACCGTATTTATGTCAAGAAGATAAAAAATAGAAATCTGAAATTATATTGTATCGACAACCAATTTCAATTGTATATAAAATCTTGTATAAAAAATAATGCATTGTTATTCTTTATTAAAGTTATAAATTAACACTGTACCTCTCCATGCGAAAACATAAGGAAATAGACGATGGTTTATAATTTTGTTAATTATAATAAAAAAAAATATTACGGTAAATTATTTTCATAGATTTTGTGTACGACATATACTTGATTCTGATTTTGTTTAATAACATGTCAAATTAGCATTTAAAAATGGCTGCAAGTCACGAAGCAACTAAACAGTGATTTCGGGATTACAATCGATACACTCTTGTAATCATCGTAATAAATGCGTCAATGGCCTAACTTATTTATAGTATCTAATTCTTTTTATTAACTTGCCAAGTATTTTGACGTAAGAGTCTCGTGGATACCGATTCATACTTTTACATTTGTTCCTTGTTCGTAAAGTACGTCGGAACGATTACTGATTCAGTTGGTACATTATTTATTTAAAATGCAACATTTCGAACGATCGACTCTGTAATACTTGCAGGTAATTAGCATTTTTCTGTCTTTATAAAATTATGTTTATTTAATAATGACGTATCGTGATAGTTGTGCAGCGAGGTTAACTGTGAGAAAGTCAACGAACAGAGAATATTTTTTCAACGGTGTAAAAATATTTTATACAAAGAACATGTCGCCGGGTGTTAACGATGGTCCTCGCAATACAGGCACACTTCCAAAAAGCAATAGAAGAAATGATAGAAACAGAGAACGGTCAGCAGCTAATCAATTTGCAAACTGTTCTTCTTATCATGGACATGCACACCATTCTAACAATTTGGTAAAATAATTACAAAATTTGAATGTTTTTTATTATTTTTTTTTACATTAAAATATGTAACAGTATGTATCAAATAATACTTTTTAAAGAATCAAAAATTTCATTTCTTATAAAACTTGATTCATTTTTTTATGATTTGACCTGTATGTTGTTATTTAAAAATGTAAGAAATATTTTATTGTTCCACGGTATTCAGTATTTTATACATCTAAGTATATTACTAAATTTAATGTAATTTGAACTTTCTAAATGAAAACTATATACAGCATTCTGTATATAGTAGTTCAAAAGATAATCTATTAATAGGTAGCTGAATAGTGGGGAAGTTCTCTCTAAGAATACGTATCCAGATACAATTCTACCTTGAAGCAGTAGAGTGTTGCAGTGTTTCACTCATTATTTCTCTATAAAGTAATGTTATTTTCCTGTGTATCCACTAATTGTTTTTGTTTTATAAATTACATGGAATAGTGTCAATTGGATTGGAAACCAGTTGGTGAACGAAAACATCTAAGGATAACAAAAAACAGTAACACAAGATCAGTTGCATTGATCCCATCTACATCTTATCAAGATATATCTGAATTTTGTATGTATTAAATTATTAATATTTTTATATATTTAAAATGTTCTAATTATTAACTTAAAAATGTTACCATAATAGCAACATATAGTTGTGGGCAACCATATAATTACCGTTTAGAGGAATTTCCATATTGGCAAAAAATGGTCCCTCCTACTGATTCCCAAACTGAACCTCCTACACGAATTCAAGGAACTAAACCTTCTAATGTTGATAAAATGGTATTACACTGTATTAAATTTGATATTTGTTATTGTGCTTCGTGTTCCATTAAATAATTTTTTAATGAAATTTTTGTATGATTCTTGCAGCCTGATAGAAGTCAAGTAGAATCTCGTTTAAATCAAATTAGAGACTATATCAGAGTTACATCAACAATGATGGATTCCCTTAATCAATCTAGTGATCCAGTAAGTGTATAAAATATTAATTATAATATCTAATATTCTTCCTTTTCATGTAATTGAATTCTTTCCATATTTATATATCTATGTAATTACAATGTAGCGTGCACAAGCTCAAAATGAGAAGTTAAGTAGAATGGTGGAGGATCTTCATGACAGTGAGAGAAAACTAACCAAACTGTTGGAACAATATCAAAATAGTGGAATATTTTATGAGGTTATTGAACTTACAAAATTTTAGTATATTTAACTGGTTTGAAATTGTTGCATATAATAACTTTTTTTGCATGTTTTTATAATTTATGGCCTGCATGTCAAATTTTGTATACATGAATTAGTACACACCCAATCGTGGTTTTTCTTTGATACTAATAAACTAAAATATTACTTTTTTAGAATGGAGAAAGTAGTAGAGAGGATACAGAAGAAAATGGTGATGTGAATAGAGAGATGCAGTTACGAAAGAAAATGGAAGAATCACAGAGAAAACTTGCACAACTACAGGAACATCAAGCTAGTTTAGTTGGAATGCAGTTACGTGTTAGAGAAAGATTAAACGAAGCTCGACAAGCTCAACAAGCTCTTCTACAGCAAGATAATCAGAATTCAGTTGGTATAGCTGTGCCATTACCTGTAAATGTTGAGCAACTTGAATCTGAAACAGCTGCATTGAGAGGAAAGTTAGCTCAGCTTCAAACCAAGAAGAAGAATATGGATCACCTTGTAGCAGAATTGCAAGCTGTAGAAATATCTGACAGAGGCAGTTGTGTTAGTATATTAGTTATTTTAATAAACACTATCTTTACATTTAAATGATTTTCGACGTATATCATGATTATTTTAGAGTTCTGACGGATCGAGAAACTTTGGAAGAGATAAAGCTGCTGAATTGGAAGCTATGAAAGCACAGCTTGTACACTTAAAATCTCTAATGGAAGAAGCAACGAGAGTTCGCGAATGTCTCGATTCTAATTCTGATGCTGAACCTGAAGTAGACGTAAATGGTGACGCTGCGGCTGAAGTAGATGCAAATGAAGAAGAAAACGGCCCAAATATTTCATTTGAACGTCAAAGCGATACCGATGAAATAAATCACGAAAAAACCAGAAACACCGGAGAACGACCAACAGTTGAGGAAATTCAGGTAGTGTATAATCTAAATGTGATTGTTAATTACTTGTTGCATACTGTACATGCATAAAATATATATATATATATATATATATTTCATAGGCTGTGACGCGGGAACTTCGAGAACAATCAGCTTTGTTACAATCAACCAGAGCAGAATTGCAGCGATTGAAACAACCATTATCTGGAGCTAATTCAAATTCTACATCAATAATTCCTACTTCAACCCCTCCTCCATCACTCACAGCATCAGTCTGTTCTGAGAAAAAACAAAGTAACAACAGTAATTCAGAAGTTCAACCTATGCAAGGAAAACGACGACAAATCGAAGATATTATGCGAAAGGTATTTAATAAAATGTTTCAGTACAAATGTTGGTCATATTTATAATATATTATCAAAAAATAGGAATCATCTCAAGCATCTAGCATCAATCGCGACATGGCAGGACCAACTGACTTAAATAGCCATAGAAGCTCTAGTTCACAGATTAGTCATAGCAGTACTCCTGCTAACATCTGGCCTCCTCCTACAGTAATAGGTAAATCAAATATCTGTAGTTACTTGTTACCTCACTGATTCTAAAATTATATTTTAACGTTCAGGAGGATCTAACGATCAAAGCGTTGATGGTGTATCTTCAGAAAATTTAATGGATATCGGTCCTCACACCACAGCAATTGAAAATGGATTTACTGGAAACTGGTGGGCATATCCGCCACCTCCGTTAAATCAGTTACAACATGGTAAAATTAAATACGCAATAAAAAATACTGATAGCTTTAGGCGATAGCTATAGAAGGAAGTAAATTATGAATGTTACTTCCAGGTTCGGCTGAGTATTATCGTCAATTATTATTGGGTTCTCAAACTCAACAGCTTCAAATGATGGGTACAACAATACAACAATGTTGTCAATTACTATGGTCTCAACAACGTGAATTACAAGCTATGCGCGCCGCTATTACTCAATTACAACAACATTTGAGACAACCACAGATACAACAGCGAAGTAATAATGAAAACAACGATGAATATTCCAATTTAGGCCGTAACATCCATCATCTTAGCGAAACACTAGACTCCGCGTTACCACCAAGTTCATCCCTACCAAATTTGGTGTCATTACCGAATTCTTCTCCTGCTGCAGTGACTTCCGTTAATTCTCAACATCAACAACAACAATTGAATAATCAAGTACCTCCTGGAAATAGGGCAAACAACTACTGGGATAATTTCAGAAGGTAATGGAATATATCTATACGTTTATTGACATGATTATATTCATTGACATGTCCTACTACAGTGGAAATGTTGTTTCCATTGGCACAACAATATCACGTATCGAAAACGAGTTTCTGAATCGTATAATCATTTTAATGGAAAAATGTATTCGATAAAAGTATAAAGTATGATTTGTTTTGTGATTTATAAAAGTTGATTTTACAGATATTGGATTACTTAAAACAATCAATGTTTTCTTTTTAATTAGTTGGTATTTAAAAAAAAAGTTTTCTGTCAATTTAGGTATTTTATAATTGGTAGATCGTGCACATCCATCTTGCATTTTTGTGTAAACCTAATGTATCATTTCATAAAGTAATAAACTTCACGGTCTATCTGTGCACTATTTTGTCTTGTACTTGTTACTTTATTGCTACCCTTGTTTAAGCCATTTCGCACATAAAATCTGTATTCATTTAGTTCTATAGACCAATGGTTAATGAATATGAATCTAAATGAGGATAGTATTTTGGTACGTAAATCAAGGGTATGTAGCACAATATATTTGAAACAGTTTGATTTTGACTAACACGTTATAGAATCAGCAATAACCGCAGCTTTAGCTTTTTGTGCGATTTGAATTTTTTTTTTACGAAATGAGCCTCGTATTAAACAAAATCCCATTACTTCATCTTTCACTTCACTACCTTCAGCATGGTATGAATACTTTAAAAATAGCATTGCGTTACAATTGATTAATTTTTTTTTGCATTTTCAGTTACTCCAGACAAAACTTACTCTCGGGAAATGTAAAAACAATGACCGATATTACTTCAGGAGCTATTGCAAATGCATCTGGAAATTCTGTGTCCAGTGTTAATACTACACTTATGTATGTAATTTTATTAACTGTTTAGTGAATTCGTAAAAAGTAGGTTTATACTTTAATATGTTACACATTTGAACCGAAGGAAAGATAAACGCAACAGGGATCAAGGAACTGATAATGTACCTTTACCCTCATTGAGTACAGTGGAAACACAGTATTCTTCGAACTTGCAACTACAATCAAATTTACAGCAGCAAGAAAGGGAAAATACGGGTATGCGTAGCAATATCTTAACAAACGAGGTATCTCAGCAACAAGCGGATAATCTTTGGGAAGAAGCTCATTCATCGTTTCGACTATCATCTGTAATAAACGATGATCATCTATTTCAAAATTTAAGGTTCACTTCTTTTCTAAACATAATCAATTGATTTTGAAAAGTATATAATTAAGAACAGTTGTTTTACATATTATACAGCCCTGAAATGAGAGAAGTTTTGAGTTCGCTCATTTCTATAAATAAAAAACGACCCGACTATTTAGTTATCATACTAAGAGAAATTAAGGCAATAAGCGAGGATCATAGATTACGACCTCGTCTTTTAAGATCACTGCGTGCTTTACAAGATACACAATCGTTAAGCAATCCATTGGTTTGTATAACATTTAAATATGTTAAACAATACATGTGCGTAATTTTTATTATGTTAAATTGTTTACAGAATGAAATAACTGATCAAACAGCAAGTGAAAGTTGTCAATCCAGTGATGAGGATTCTGAAATAGATGTAGTTTTAGGTTTAAGTACAGAAAATCAGTCATCTATGGGAGAATTAGTTGCATCATCTCAAGCAGGAACTTCATCTCC
Source organism: Megachile willughbiella (assembly GCA_945859595.2). NCBI lineage: Eukaryota > Metazoa > Arthropoda > Insecta > Hymenoptera > Megachilidae > Megachile > Megachile willughbiella. The sequence continues at coordinate 9,176,392 of OX243803.1, read as the reverse complement.
TACTGTGCATATACCATTAATAGATCACTTGGATATGCAGGTAAATGTCGTTAATCAATAATATAACATTAAATATTTAATGAAAGTATTATTCAACATTTTATATGCTTTTCATAGGGAGCATCTTCAATCGATTCTGCAAGTGCTTTACCTTCAACATCTACTATAAAACCAGGTTACAATGAAGATCTTGCAGAAGCAGATCAGTCAAGACCTGAATCTTCTGGTAATCAACAGGTACTTGATATACATACCTTCCCTAGTTTAATAGTGAAAGAAAACAAACTTCATTAAAATATTTTTGTTCAGTCTTTTGACAATGAAGAAGAACAAGCCTATGGAGAAGCAGCTGGTCAAATTTTACCTGTACAAGTAATATTTAACGGCGATGGAGATTTAGAAAGTTTAGCTGCAAAAGCTGAAGATGAGAGAAATGAAAATAATTCATTGATATTTTGATATTGAGTTTTTCTAAAAATAATCTCGAATTGCATATGTTCAACAATTCAATGAACAAATGTATTATACAAGGTTTCATAGTTGTTACGTATGTCTTGCTTAGTTAAAGTGGAATATGTAAAAACTTGCCTTTCTTATTGTTCAATGTTCTTTTTGTTTCAAAACAATAATTTTATTAACATATTGTTGAATTGTTAATAATTTAATTGTAAGTGTGGAAGTTTTGATAAAGAAAACTTTTTTTTTACTTGTAAACGCGTATTATTTAGATTATAATAAAAGCTGTAACTTAGAAAAGTAAGTTATTTATTTTTAACTATTATAATACAGTGCAATGACATACTTATGTAAACGTGCATAATGAATGTACGCTTTGCAATACAAATACAAAAAATATAAACATTAAAAATGATTGTCAATTATCTTACTTAAAATTCTGTCTCAGTACAGTCATTGTCAGTCAGTTGTAACCGATGAAATTGATATACAGAACATCCATGTGTTTCAAATAAAATCTTCTCATATTCAACACTGTTTTCAACCGATTTATGTCCATTATTGGACGATAAATGCTTATAATCTGAATTATTTAACAGATTATGACTACCTGTTGCCCAGCAGCAACTGTTTACAATCATGGATTGCTCCAGATTTTTATTGTTGGTTGTATTTACATGTAATGCCCTTGAGTCATCGAACATCATGGCTGATCCATAGTCCTTTATACTTGGTGTACCACAGTGTACATGGTTGTTACCACCGCCTCTGAAAGGAAACCCATTGCCTTATCAACTAATTTAACTGGATATCTCCTATGTCATCCATTTTGTCAGCAAATTGTGTCCTTACCATTTAAAAAAAGACCAAACTTACTAAGTGTCATTAGTTTATGAAAAAATATTAGCATCCATGCTTTCCATTGCATACCATTATCCATGGTACAGAAGATGACAGGATGCATTAAGCTTCAAAATAAATTTAATGCCAGGACTGGATGAAAATCTCTGTGGTCACATGTAAATATACAACCTTTTTCCCCGTAGGAGGGGAAAATTCAATGCTCATATATATTTTCATATTGATTATTAACAAGTACCATATTGAGGTGATTTTAAAAAAATGTCTTTACTATTTCTAAATTCCGATTTGTTTGACATCTTATGATTATATATCTTACTTATTTTGAGTATATGTAAAAAAGTTCTCATATATTTGAATGCAATGTAGGCTTCCTTTGAATAAAAACGAATGTGAAGGAAAGATCATATCATGTTGTACCTTCAATTTTGACAAATCTAATATGTAAACTTGAAACTTTCCAAACCCCAAAATTTTGATTAAAAAATTGTCAAATCTCTAAATCCTAAAATTACTAAATTCTGAAATGGTCAAATTTCAATACTTTTAATTTAAAAAATTTCAAATTTCTAACGTTTCTAAATTTAAAAATTAACAAATACAAGAATCTCTCCCCCCTACATCGCCACTTGCATTAGAGAAGCCTATAATGCTTGGCTAATGCAATAAATTTTCTACTATTCGGCATAAGTACATTGGTCTTGTTACAATAAATACTTTTCCGTGCACAAAAATTCTCCCGCTCAAACGAGAAGAGGGAAGAAAACAACGACCTCTAACAAGATCTATTTGAAGCACATACAAATATGAATTGATGAGGTCGCATTTTTGAGTTACATTTCCACGAACAGAGAATGTAAACAGTTTTATTCATTGCGTATGTAAACGAATTGAAAAAAAGAAATTATAAATCCTCTCCTACCTGCCCGAAACTTTTTCAATTCGCTGGCAGGGTTGAGATCACTGTTGCATCGTTTCCGGTTCCTGCGTCGAAGCGTATCCACGCCGTGGTTTGTCTGTTGTTGATGTTGTTGCTGCCTCTCGGCAACTTTTAGCCGATTCTCAGCGGATGATTCTGGAATCACGGAATCATTATTCGCGTAGCGAGATGCCATGGAATAATCGTATCCGTCGTCATCGGTTTCCATAGCTGTATCATAGGAACAGCGATTGAATACCGGCGATTTCATAATTTCTGAATGTTCAATAGTAGCGTTAAGTTGATTTTCTTTTCTATAAAGCGGCACATAACCATAATACATATTTGACGACAAGAACGACGGAACGACGTTTTTTGCATTATACATAGCATTGCTCGCTACGGCCATATTTACTGCTTTTTTTGTTTAATAAACGATTTTCGATATGAAATTAGATAATATAAAAGTATATAGGTAATTATCACTTGAATATGCGAATTTAATCACGCGATAGAAAGAAAAACATGCAACACTATAGAACGAACACGATGTTGACACTTTCCAAGTAGAGCAACGAATGGAGTTCGGGTCATAAGCCGAATACTCTCGAGCGATGAATCGGCGACGTTCGGCTTTACTCGCTCGATTTACTTCGTTTCTTCAAATCCCCACCAACTTTTATTTCCAACAATCGACCCACACGTGAAAATTTATATCGATTGTGTCAGAATCTGACTCAATCTTCTAAAAATATTTTCGACGGATGATTTTATTTTAAATGAAATCGCAGACTGATGGAAACGAAATCGAAATGTTTCCTTATGGTTATTGGTACTATGTTGTAATTGGTTCACGCGTTGCATAACAAACGCGAATGAAACAATTCTTTTTTCTAAAAATATCCAATATATTTGCACAATTTAATTTAGTTTTATACAAAGATAAACTGTGCAGTGTTTGGAAAACATTTTAGAAGTTGTACTTTGAATAAACAAGCGAAGTAAAGCAAGTAGAATATTACAAAAAGAATACTTTATTCAATTAGCATCCTCAACGAAGTAATATTAGTGCCATCTTTTCAACAATTGTATTTCATTTTTTATTGAAATAAATTATTAGCGTGAAAATTAATTGCGCGATTAGACATAAACTTTTTCATTATTTTTTTATCTACTGCTCAATTTTACAAAATTATAGAATTTGATATAATCAACTGCTGTAAAATTAACTTCTTAAACCGTCGATAACTGTGATGCTGTTATCGACGATACACTAGGATTTAATTATCGACCTCGTTTCGATTCATAACACTTTATAGTCAGTAAAATGTCAGATAATGTTTATCACTGAATAATAGCACACAAAAATGGTGCATTTTTATGTGTCATACAGTTCTATTGTATTCATGCAATAATAAGTGTTACACTTTTTTTTAACTTGAATTATATGTAACTAATTATTTAATCTTACGTTTGAAAACAAAAATATTCTAAATTTTATAACATAGTAACAAGGTTATGAATTTTCAAAAATACATTGATAAAAACGTATTACTGCAGTAAGTAACATTATTGACTAAATAGCTTATTATTTAGTATTTAAAAATTATATATTTTTAGCAAAATATTATAATATATTGTGAAAACAGGTAAAATGGCAGAAAAATCAGTTGTGGGAGGAATTCCAGTTGAGTGTTTAACTGGAGAATCTGCTGTCATTTGGTCTGGTTGGCGTACATTAGGAGATAGAGAAGTTGTCAGAGAAGCATCTGCAAAAGGCACTCATATTAACCTTGCTCATAAACATTTAGCATATAGGAGAAACTGTTCTGTCGATGATGCTCAACAATATTTTAACAACGAAGTAGAAATCTGGATTATAGAACTTTTGAAGAAACGCCAGATTTATAGAGCTTCCCATGTTTTAAATAATATGGTACCTTAAATTTATGTTATTGGCTTATGTTATTTGTTATTTATTTTTAACGTTGTTCTTTTTATAGAAAAAGGACCCAATTGAATATATATTTAATATTTGTATAAGCTGTAAAGATTCTATGTTAAGGAATTATTTAGCTGAATACTTAATAAGTGTAGAACACTTTGAAACTGAGTATATAAATTCATGGAATATTATAAAAAGTATTACAGAATTTGAACAAAAGTACATGTAAGAGTTTCTATAGATATACTTTGTTAATTTAAACAGGATTAAAAAGTAATAAATATAATTTTTACAGGATTGAAAATGGTATAAGCACTTCTTTATCTATACAAAATGTTATAACATTGCCAGAAATTGTAAAGCAATCATTATGCACTGAATTATATTTTTCTATCACTAACCATACTCTTTCTACAAACATCACTAATAATGCGTTATGGGATTATTTGCTGTCAAATAATAAAATTGAGATGATACAGTTCTGGATTGACAGTTTTTATGGTGATAATGTGATGTCGGAATCAAATGAAATCAATGATGATTTAAAATCTTTGTTTACTTCTTTGAATATTACATCAAGTATGATTGAGATGATTGATGCCTCAAGTGCTAGCTCTCTTGTGAAAGATTTAACTAAAAACCATTTGTGTAGGTATGTCTATTTGTAAAATTCTGAGAGAACTCTATATGTTTATATAAGAATTTATTTATTTGTATTCTAAATTTATTAGGTATGGAATATTTGTAGAAAAAGAACAGCAAGATATAAAACTGATGTTAAGTCGTATCTTTAGCAATGCAATGACACTATCAGAATTTAACAAGATATTGTTGCATAAATCATGTAACATTAATAAAACTGAATTTATGCGAAATGTTGAAAAAGAGTTGTGTCTTGCACATTGTTTAAATGAAACAAGCACTCAAGAAGATAAAGTAAAAATCGGAGAATTATATGATGCATTGACAAAAATGTGTGAAGGACAAGAACAATGTGAAGATATGTTGATAGAAGGCATTTTTAAGACAATCCATTATTTCACTGATGATGTTGATGAATATTTAAAACAAAATTATTTGATAGTTTTGGTATTAATATTTTCGTATTTATCCAAGGAAAGCAAAATGAGTCAAAATAAAAATACAAAAATGAAGGAAAGTATCTTAGAAGATATTTTTCTGAGTAAAAATAATTTACAATTGGGCAGTTATAGTGTTTCAAATAATGTTCTTCAAAACACATTAAAACACGTTCCAATTCTTGAACGCGTTGTAGAAAATAAACCCAAAAAGGAAACCACGATGTATGAATTATTGGATGGTTATAAAAATTTAAATACGAAGCAACTATTTAAATGGCGTTTTAATAATGATCCAATGCCTCACTTTTCGAATGATGCTCTAATTAAAAAATATGGATGTACCGAATCGTTAACATATGAATATTATCTGAAAGAAGCTCGTCCTGCTATGGCCATATTCAGTTTAAAATACTCTCAAGGGAAACTAATTGGAAATATATCTTCCAGAAGGTAAAGAAGATTATGTTGTAATTTATATTTTTGCTGTTGGAAAACATAAGTATGTAACATACCGATTTCAGGAAGTATAAAGCAGCTCTGTATGCCCATATTTTTGCTTTGCAAAATTTAGATAAATCAGAAATATTATGCACTTGTGTCTCTTTTATTGAAATGTTAGGTGTTGACTCAGAAAATTTGAGGCTTCATATAACGGCAGCTAATTACGTGCAGAGAGAGATGAACATTTCCATTGGTAATTTTGTATATCACAAATTTAACATATATGAGACTTATAAATATTGTTGTTTATTGTTTAATTTGCAGGAAATTTATTAGAGAACATAGTATATAAGAACGAAGATGATTTGAAAACTGTTATGTCACATCTTGAAAATAGTTTTAAAACTAATTTTACTGAAAATATAATTGAAAATAGTCAGCAATTTATAAAGATACTAAAAATATGGGACGTTATTGTGCGATTTGCAAGAGCACATAATTTTCCTTTGCCAGTCAGTTTATTAACATTGTTAGCAAATCATAATTACTGGTTCGAATTTACTTTAGTTTGTGATGTTTTCGCTTACCCTTTAAATCAGGTAATAATATCACTTATAAGCAATTTAAATTTTAGATTAAAAAGAAATCCTATATAATGCTGATTTTAGGTAGTGGAAAATGCAAAATATGTAGAAGACACAATTTTAAGAGAGCATCTGTTAACTTGTTTAAGCAATACACATCTTACAAAATGTCAATCAACTGTTTGTAGTGAACATAAAGTGAAATCACGGGATGTTAGACAATCATTGTATTATAAAATTGGTCTTAAGCAAAGTGTAAGTAGCCAATACAATATGTGCATAATATGTATATTCAATGAGATGTAATAATGTGTTCTTGACTACAGGGATCCTCTATTTCTGATTCTTCAGCATCAATAGATTCTTTAAGTACTTCTGATTCGCATAGTTTAACTGAATATCCCTTGCATGATAACATTTGTGCTCCAAATGATGATTTATGGTTAATTATTCTTAAATGTCATCAAAGTCCAGATCCGCCAGGTGCTTTAATAAATGCTTCACGATTAACATCACGACCTTTTCTTACCGTTTTAGCAACTTGTTATGAGGTATATCTTATGTTAAAATGAATGTTTGATACGTATATTTTTGTAGAAAACTTCGTGCTATTTATATAGTTAAAATTCATTTTAGCCGTCATCAACAGCAGCATTCTGTTATTCATGGATGGTAATATCCACCGCAGATGATGATATACTCTCTAAATACAAAGAATGTCTAGAACAACAAATATGGACTGCCAATCAAGTATTTTACTTGTTAATTAAAATGTTAACATGTGGATATATTAGTACTCTTAGTAGGGCTTATAAAATTTTTATGCCGGTAAGTGTGTTTTTTCTGTATTAATAACAAAAATTTTGTATTAATAATTTTATTGACATTATTCAATTATAGGAAAGTCCTTTCAATTTATTGTTTGAATTTCTTGTACAATGTACAGATTATGGTAATTTTGAAGGATATCAGCAAAACTTATTGGAATTTAAAACTCAGTGTTTAAATTTAAAATGCAATGTATGTTTAAAACAATATTAACATATTTCATAGTTATATGATTAGATAAAACAATATAATAATGACATATTTTTTAGAAAGCCATGGATTGGGATTGTTCTGATACCACCTACTTAAATAATTTGCATTGGGTTGCCAGTGTTGCAATTAACTGTGTTGTTACAGTACTCGCCTACGGTCTTAGAAGTACACATTTGCAAATCAAATTTCTTGAAATATTAATTAAGTCTAATTTTTACGCAGAGTTTCCAGGTACTAGCAATTTATTTACCACCGTTAATTTATTGTAGAGACTAGTACTAATTGTGACAAAATTATTTTGTACTTTATAGTTCCCATTCCAAATTTTCAATGTTTACTACGTATTATAAAAATCCTTCAAAAAACTAACATGGTCTTAAATTTTACGGCATTTACCATGTCAAATGATGCATATAACTTTAATGTAGACGTTCAAAGATGTATCGATGATTTATTAAGAATTGAAGATTATAACAGTGCTTTGGAATTATCAAATGTAGTAGGATTTAATTCCTCTGATATAATTTTAGCTCAGGTATTGTCTTGGTATATATATTTTGCTTCATGCAAAATAATGCATTAATAATATGTATTTACAGTATCGAAGTAAATTTAAATACTGTGTCCAAAAGAATGACAACATTGATGATAAATTTTGGAGCGAGTGTGCGCAAAATTTTGAAAAGTATAATGTACCTTGTGAAAAATCAGCAGAGTTTTTTATTGAGCACGCCGAGAAAGTTATTTCTCATAAAGAGAGGTACATATATCTTTTTGATAAACTACGGTCATTATTATAAAAAAGTAATTGGTATACACTTCTTAATAGATATGAAATACTAAAGCTAGCTTTTGAAACATTAAAGAACGTTGAAACAGAACAGCAAAATATCGATGCCCTAGAAGCGGCAATGTGGAAATCATGTATATTAGCTGGACCTGAAAACATACAACTAGACAACGAATCTCATAGCTTCAATAAACTGAAAACAGAGTTATTATCAGGATTAAATAAGTTGAAGCTTAATTGCGTTTTAAGTAATTCGCATGAAAAGACTGCCGCGAAGGATCTAATTGATAAATTAATTGATTTAGGAAAATTAGATACTGCGTTGAGAATAAGTACTATTTTTAATTATAAACATAAAGTAAGTTTTGCTAAAATTTATGTAATAAACATTTATGTTGATAACGCCTTAAATATTTTACTATCTACAGGATTTACAAAATCTCATGCTATGTTTGAGATTGGCAGAAGGTGAAATTTCACCAAATGAGTTAACTGCTGAACAAAAAGATTTTTTGAAAGATATTAATAAAAATAAACAACAAAAATACGGTGCCTTAAAAAATCGTGGTTTGCAAAGATTATCTTCATCTTCTTCATGTAATTATTATGTTTATACTTTTGCTACAACGAATTATAGAGTAACTACATCATATTAATAAATAAAATTTTTACTGTAGTGACTACTTCAACCAGTACAAGCGAAATAAATAAAATAAAAGATGAAAACATCTATAAAGTACAAATAGAATGTTTATCAACTTTACAAAAATTACTTGAAACTTTAGAACATGGAGCAAACATATGTCTTAAAGTTGTATTATGTTATAAACTAGCAATGCAGCTGGGAAAAAGTTACCAATTGTTGTTAAAGTTAAATAATCCCATTCAATTTTTACAAGAGGTTGCAGAAAGTGATATTGAAGATAAATCTGAGGTTATTAGTGATATAATTACTGCATATAAAATAAGCAATAATACTATCGCAAAATTTTTAGCTGAAAATATTACAATGAAAATTAGTCGTGGTGTGGAAGGTGTGTAAATATTGAACTCATTATAATTTTATATACAATGATTGTTATAAGTTTTCGATTGTTATAGGTGGATATGAAGACAATATTTGTTTATGGGGATATTCTTTATATACAAATTTTCGAATAATTATGGAATTATGCAGTGATGTCTCACTTCTTGGTTGGCAACTTTTAAAATCTGCAAACAAATTACTCGCGTATTTTCATAATGAAATACGAAACGGTATTGCAATAAGCCTAATTGTCATGCATTACCGTGATGTTTAGTCTCATGATTTTTCTTTATTGCCTAGAGTCAACTTTAAAAACAACAGTGGAATTATTAATACGGGTTCATGACTGTTTTACAACTTCCTGCAATATGGAGGGAATAGCATCAGTATTACGTAAATGTCAAAATCTTGCAAATGTTTTACAGAATCTCAAATACTGGACGTTATTGGTATGCCCTTATTCTATAAAAATAAAGAACAAGATTATGATTATCTAATAATATTTAGCATGCAATTTTAGGTACGTCTTGTAACAGGTGTTGGCCGTTATACAGAAATGAGTTACGTATTTCAAATATTAAAAGAAAACGACCAGTTTGAATTCTTGCTTGGAAAAGGATTAGATAAAGTATATTTCATCGTATATTATTTGTATGATAATGTATATATAGCATGCATTATAATTCTCATTACAGGGAACTGGTTTAAAAACGGCACTTTTGGAGTTTTTAAAACGTCATTGTCCTGAAAATAAAGATCTTTTTACTCTAGTGGCACTGCATTTTCAATTGTATCACGAAATTGCACTTATGTGGGAGAACGAAGCAAAAGATGTAATTAAATCGTTAATAGTAGATGCAACAAAAGATCATGGGAAATTACAAAGTACTGTTCAACATGAAATAAAATTCACTAGAACTGAAACTGTTCAAAAACAGCTACAGTTAGCAGTCACTAATTATACTCATGCGACACAATATTATTTACAAGTAAGTTATTCACTATAATGATGTATTAAAAAAAATTCTCAATATTATTATATATTTACATAGGCTAACAAATTAAATTTTGCTGGTCAATGTTCTGATCAAGAACAACTTGTTGCTCTCCAACTTTCATTACTTAATTCAGTGTCTTACAATCAACAAGTAATTTCGATACTTAACTTGAAGTCTGAAGATATTGATAAAGTATTATGTCATATCTTAAGTTTTTCTCAAGCTCTTATTGTTATACGCGCCTATAATCATCATGTAGATTGGGTGAATCTAATTTACAATCATTCCATATTAAATGGGGAAACTAAATATTTAAAAGATTTTATAGCCGTAAATAAATTAACTACTGGTCTCGTGCAAGATTGTACTCGTAGGTAAGATACTTGTTTATTTTTAAAAAATTGCACAAAATAATTTTTTAATTAATTTCAATTCATTATAGGTATAGATTGGAGAAAAGCATTACTCATACTATGATGGATAATATGAAAATATTAATTTCTGAATTATCAGATGTGGAATGTAAATATGTGCTAGCCAGTCAGTTAGGATTTAAAGATATTGTAGAAACAATGCTTAATAATCCTATGATAGAGGCATACCTTAAAGATACTGTGTGGAAAAGGAAATATAATGCTACCTAATTAGTTTATATTTAAATAAAATCATAAATATTTAAAAAAATAAATTCCAAAATGTATATATATTTTTATTTTTATATAAATAAATTTGTTTTTGTAATATGCTATTAATGTATTGGTCTGATTTATGCATTCAAAACTATATTTGATATATTAATACATATTTTGTTCATTTATGTGCATACATAAAAACAAAAGAAGTATTTTTGCAACTTCATAGATTAATACCATATAAGATATAAATATAAAGTGATATACCTAAAAAATATGTGTTATAAAAAAGTCGAATGTCATGGTAAATCTGAAAAAGACGCGATTTCAAAATTAGATACATATATAAAAAAATATGAACAAAAATTTGGAAAAATATCCTTGTCCACAGTTCTATCGCAGAAGCAATTAAAATTATTAAAACTTATACGTAAATTAATAGAAGCTATAGAGCAAGAGCAAATCGATAAACATCAAGGTACCGCTCTATAATTCGATCGAACGTTATTTAACTTTCTAATTTGATTTCTTATATTATAGCCTTACAAATATTAAAAACATCTAATGAAGCAATAAAAGAAACGATTGTCACGTTTCAAAATTCAATGAAAATGTACAAAGAAAGTATGAAGTTGGAATTTGCAAAAGTGGATTGTTTAAGTACAAATCGACTTTTGAATATTAATTATGCATATATATAACTTGGAAGTTAAAAATACAAATAGCTCTATTTATTGTATCATTTTCTATGAACAAAATGATTTAACAATTTGTTTACAACTTTATGTACAAAATACAAGTTGTTCGACACATTTTTAAAAACATATAGGTTAACAATTATTTTACAGATCTTTATCTTTTCAAATATTATAAAAGGAATGATGTAAGTGTATGATTTTTATGAGATTCTGAAGTATCTTTATTCGGTCGGCGTTTGATCGAATTTGTGCTTATATCACTTGCGCTACCTTTCCTTTTTATATTTGCCGTTTGTAATGCAGGATTATTTATTTCCTTTTGTAAATTTTCAGCCACATGAAAATCACAATGTTCCTGATACCTTAACAAAGGAATCATTTGACAACATTCCGTGCATTGTTTAGACGGAATTTCAAAAACATTAGACGATTCTTTCTTGACTAAAAAGCTATAAATATTATTGACTTTTTTTACTTTTGAAACATTTTTTTTAGATCTATTTTTTCCCTTTGTATTTTTTTCTACAATTACTTTTTTGTTATCACTCTTATTTTGTGCTTTTATATACAATTTGGCTTCTTCTTGTAATTCTGAAGGCAACAATGCAAGTACGCTAAGGTCAATATTATTCAAGTCAGGAAATATTTCTTCTAGTTTTATAGTACTCTGCAAATTATTTACATTATCATTTATGCCTATATTTATGTTCGAGGAAAGTTGCTCTGCTTTACTCTTACTGTTCTCAGATTCATTATGTTCTTCAGTACTCGGATCTGAAACGTCCTCAAAATCATTTTTTTGTGCATTATTTTTATTTGAATTTCCAGATTCAAAATTAGCACCAGTATCTTCATTTACGTCAATCAATTCAATGTCACATGTGTGTGCATCTTCTAATTTAGTTTCTTTTGACTTAAGAGCATTCATAAAAAATGAATCTTTAAAGTCATTTTGATCCAATGAATTGCTAAAATTATAATTATTGACCTTTTTTACATAAAATATGTTTTTTTTATTTCGCTCGTTTAATGACTGAATTAAATTATTCAATTTATTAGAAGTAGGTGAACAATCTGATTTCTCGTTAGAAATTTGTTGATTTAATTGTATACTATTAATGTTTTTTACTTTACTATTTGATGCATTTTTCATTTCATCAATCTTAGAATTACTAACCAATTCATTTAACTGTACATTGTTTACTATTTCAGTAGTATTATCTACCGTGTCAACAGATTTTAATTTTATATTTTTTGTTTGAGTATTTATTTCCCGAGTGTGTTTCATCTTGCTTAACTTGAAAAAATTCTTAAGATTTTGATTATCTTTAGCTGGCACAAATTTTCCAGCGGATATTCCCAAATATGCTATTGGACATTGCGTTGATTTACGTATAATTTCTACACAGCGATCTGCCATCTTTTCTGGTTTGTACGAATTCAAAGTACATGAACGCGATTGGGTCACGGTACTCTTATTTTGATAATAGTGATAGCATACTGTAAGTAATGTTGCACGCCGTTCATTTTCTTGAAGATCTTGGTCAAGTCGTTCACAAACTTCTGCTGACAATTCACCAGCCCAACATCTTAACTGTAAATAAAATATATGTTTTATATGTATATACATATTTCGTGAATTTTGTTTATATAAACTTCATTATGTAATTTACCACATCTAATGAAGTAATTGCTTGTTTCCCTGGGAACTTTTTACATACTCCAATTGATTTTGATACAAGTCGTGTAGTGACAGGCTCAGTGTCTACACCCCGAGCAATATTATACAACCATAATCTACATAAAGACATTAATTAATATACTTGATTATAAATTATGAACATAAAATAACAATAATAATTTGTTAATTATTATGATTTAGAAAGTATACCCTGTTTTGTCATCAAAACGTTTTTGTAGATATTGCAGTGAATACTGCAATAAGTCACCCATAACATTACAATTAAGAGATTCAATAACAACATCTCCAAACTTCCCACCGAGATTCCTAACTTTTTTAACAGGTAATGTCGAATAAAGCTCTGACACTGCATTTGGTGGTAAAATTGTCTGCCGATTTGGTTTATGCAATCCACATGCTAATTTGGCTAATATCTAAAAAACCAAATTTTCTAAATTAGTGATAACATTATGATTTAGAACAGAATTATTCGATCTGAGAAGATATTAATGTTTAATCTCACTTTATTGTGTGAAATACCAGCAGAACATTGAAATCCTGTTTCATTAAATATATCTTGTCTTAGTTCTTCAACTATTACACCAGCTAAAGCAAGTTCCTGAGCTTGTACATCCTCCAATTCTTCAAAGATATTTGTGAGCCAAGCACTTACTCCTTTACTTCTTTGTTCTAATATCAAATACTACATCATGTACTCAAACTTACTCACAACTTAGTTGTATAATTATAATTTAAGATAATTTACTTTACCTTCATCGTTCTTTCCAATTTCTGAATATCCTACTACAAATGTATTTGAAAGCTGTGTTACCAAATATTCTTGAGAAAGAGAGCTTGTAGACATTCTTTTAGCAACAATATCAGTAATATCTAAATAAGCTTCATCTACACTAGCTCGTTCTATAATATTACAATGTTTCTTTATGACATCAAGAACTTCACGTCCGGCACTTCTGTACCTATATAAATATACATCAAATTTAAAAATAATATGAATATCAGAAAGTATTTTTATTGCTTATATGTACCTGGATGTATCTGCTTTTCCACGCGCACATGGCACACTAGCTAAAATCAAATCTGAGCATTTTTGTTTGGCTTCTTCACCTCTCATATGACGAGTAACACCATATTCTCTTGCTTCGTAATTAACAGCAATTATTCTGAATAAGAAAAGTTAATAAGCTAATAATCTAACTATATAATTGTAGCACACATTAATTTAAACTTTACCCTCCTAATTTCCACTGATTGTACTGTACAACAGCAAGTGGTTTTCCAGCATATTCTGGTTGAAGTTTTGTTTCAACTTGACAGAAGAAACAGTCCATGTCAATTAGTACTACAATTCTACTATTACTTGCATTTGCCATTATCAGCAAATTTATATATTAATTTTTTATTATAAACCAATAGGTTAGAAATGTTTACAATTTCCCAATAATTTTAATCATAGATATACAGGCATTTCCTTTTATTTGTGCAAATTTTGTCTACATTTTTTAAACAGTCGAACTTCAAACGTAACACAGTTATGTTATAAAATAAGTAATTGCTAGAACATAAACAAACAACATGATTACCGGCGCGAGTTCTTGAAGAGTACATTCAGATGCCGCCAAAGCAAATCTGACTTTTCTATAGGAAATGAGGGGCAAGGGGAAGCAGTCCCCACCATACACCTCACACAAGGCATTGGCAAATATTATGCCTAATTCACAGCAGGCATTTTCGAAGTTGATAAATTAGTAAAATAAAATTTGGATAAAAGTAATACTGTACTCGATTTGAAACTCAGAAATTAACTAACATGTATCATGTACTCCTCCTCAATTCCAATCAAATGTACAAAATCGCAAGGGAATTCAGAATTGCTCTCGAATGTACATATATATGTGTACGGATACATACATGTATTTAAAATTGCACATGATAACAGCAGTATTAGACAGAGTCATATTATCGTACATGACTTTTAATTTTGATTAGACCTGTATAGGCATTTGTATTCGCCATAAGTATTACCTGCAATAGTATTTTGGTGTCAAGTTTTTTTATTTATAATACTAATATTTTACTGGTGTTACAATATTCAATGATTATTTATTACATTGAGGTTAGGTAACAGACCGCATTATAAAATATACATGCTTAATATTTATTGTTACATACTTGATTATAAAGAAATAAATATTATATTCTTAAGATGATATGTTGAAAATAGAAGAAAAATATATATCATGTTATAAAAAATTGTCCTTCCTTTTTAGTATGGTAGAAGATAAAAAATATGAAATTGGTAGCCGAATTGAGTGTGATGGACATCGAGGTACATTAAAATACTGCGGCCCTGTTGGTGATACTAAAGGTTTGTGGCTTGGTATAGATTGGGATGATCCAACTCGTGGCAAACATAATGGCACATATGAAGGAATAGAATATTTTAAAGCTAGGTAAAACTGTATAAAAATACTATATTGTATCATGTGTCATGCTTTATTAACATTTTATTAATAAATAAAATGTTCTATATGTCACAGGCATCCTACATCTGGTTCGTTTATACGTCCAGGTAAAGCAAAATTTGGAATCTCTTGCCCGGAAGCTATAAAAATGCGGTATG
This sequence comes from Megachile willughbiella, assembly GCA_945859595.2. Classification (NCBI taxonomy): domain Eukaryota; kingdom Metazoa; phylum Arthropoda; class Insecta; order Hymenoptera; family Megachilidae; genus Megachile; species Megachile willughbiella. The sequence goes on along the minus strand of OX243803.1, from coordinate 9,160,593 downwards.
GTCTTATCAACGATGAACTAGCAGGAATTGATAGAGACACATTAACAAGTTTGCAAAAAGAGATCAATGCTCCCTTTCTGGAAGTTGTTGGTTTCTCCAAAGTAAATAAAAAACAAAGCAGGTTTGATCAATTAAAAATTGTGGGGTTGCGAGAACAATGTGTTAGTAATGCTGGTAAGCCTGATGAATTGAAAGTGTTATGTCCGAACATAGAAGAGTTAGATATATCTAGAAATTTAATAAATAGTTGGCACATTGTGGCAGATATCTGCTGTCAGCTTAATTCTCTTGAACGTCTTGATGTTAGGTAAATTAATCTTTTATCAAACTTGTTATTATGAAATAATTCTTTTATGTTATAACACTGTTTTTATTACTCTGTTTAGTGAAAATTATTTACCGACTGAAAATGATATGAAAGTATTAAATAATTCATTTTCAACTGTCAAATCTTTAACAATGGCAAAAATGAATTATAATTGGTTTGATATTCAACAATGTATGTGTATGTTTCCATCTCTTGAAGAACTTTCACTTTCTTTCAATATTGTCGATATTATACAGAAACCAATAGAGGATGATAATTTAATGAAAATAAATAACTTAACACTTGAAGGAAATTTGATATCCAGTTGGGATGAAGTTCTTAAATTAGGTTCACTTCCATGGCAAGTCATTTGAATATGTATAAATAATTATAATTTTTTTTTATCATACTTGACAGTATATTGATCTATTTAAAGTTACATAAAATATAATAATCTGATGTTGGAAAATTTTACTTTACAGCTTAGAATACCTTAATTTAAGTTCGAATAAAATACACAAAATAAGATTTCCATCTGTTGATTCAACAGGAAAAACTTCGGATTTTCCTAATTTACGACAATTGCATATATCGCGAAACAACATATCAGAGGTAAAAATGAGTATTTATATAAATATTTGAACGTTTTAAAAAAAATAACTTTATTGAAATTTATAGTGGAGATCTATATCAGAATTAGAAAAACTTAATAATTTAGAAGATTTAAAATTTAGAGAAAATCCAATTTTGACAAATGAAAATATGGAAACTACTCGTCAGTTAGTAATAGCAAGAATTTCAAAATTACGAATTTTAAATGGTACTGAAATTTTGCAAGATGAAAGACGAGGCGCGGAATATGATTATATGAAACTATATTTCCCAAGATGGATCGAAACGGAAAATAATCCTGAAAAGAGGAAACAATTTATAATTGAACATCCTCGTTATCCATCATTAGTTAAAAGTATGTAAAAATATATAAAATTAGTTAAAAGTTTAAAAATTGAATTTCTTAATATTACTTTTAGAACACGGAATTTCCGATATTCCTTCAGCTGAATCAAAAGCGGAAATGATTTCTAATGTCATAACGGTAGAATTTGTATGTCCTGATCATCCGAACCAGCCTAAAGGAATTAAAAGAAAGCTTTTAAAAGATATGGAAGTTCAAAAAGTAATTGGAATTGCACAGCGACTTTTCAAAACTGGAGGAAAAATTTTATCACTCTCATTCATACAAAAAAATGTAATTATATATTTGTTTATACTATATATGTAGTGTACTACTTTATAACTTTTATTTTAGCTTTCGAAAGATGAAATTCCTTTGGATAAACCGCTTCAAGAACTTAGTTATTATTCCATACAAGACGGAGATCAAGTTATTGTGAGGTGGTGATATTAATGAATTGTTTATAGATATAATTGTATTTTTTACACTGTTAAAACTTCATCACCATACTTTGTTATTAAACTTTTTTAATTGTAAAGATATATTTTTTATACCCTAGTAATAGTTTATTGAATTTGACAATTTTTTGTATTTGACAGAAAATCTTTTTAATTTTTTAAAACTGTAATTTAAAAAGTTTACAAAACTTATTTTTAAAAAATTATTTTTTTTACAATATTTGATAATCATTCCTTTTTTCTTGCTATAATATAAAGTGAAGTACAAATTATGTTTCTACACATCATATTTAAGAATGGCACAAACAAATTCTTATAAATATAATATTAAAATACTTAATTTTGTTGTGCTTTTTGTTCAATTTTACCATATTCTTCTTTCTCCAGTTGTTCTCGTGTCAATAATGATAATCCTAATTGATTTTCACGTGTGAACGGTTGAGCCATTTGTCGTAACCAACGTTTACTTATCTAAAAATTATAATAAAGATTTCTTAATGCTTATTTCGTAACTTTTAAGTCTTGAAATTTACCTGTACAGCTTCCTCGGTTGATAAATTACATAAATTATCAGTTAAATGTTCCTGTATCCATTTTGGTAATTTACTTCGTTTGTCTATTCTTGAAAATCTCTTATCTGCAAACACCATTATACCATAATCAGTTTTGCCTCTAATTGCTCTCCCAACACATTGTGCTGCATGTCTCATTGCGTCGAATGTTAAAAAATCATTTTCTCTAATCTAAAAGAATAAACATATTATTAGTATTATCAAGATTAATATATATGTTATAACACACTATTTAAAAACTCACTTGAAATTGATCACGAAGATACTCTAATCGCGCTTTTAAAATACGTGATTGTGTGTATACATAAGGTATTCCAAACATAAGAACAGCTCTTCCTAAATGATGATCAAAATCAACTCCTTCTGATACCTTTCCACGAGCTACGGAAAGAAGTACGGCACCTCTTCCGTTTTCACAAGCCTTTATGTAGTTAATTAGAGCCAAACTCGTTTCTGCAGAATCTTGAGTTTCAATAAATAATAATTTATGCCTTTGAAGCTGATCTACTACACCTTGGTCATACCTACAAAAATGTGAATAAAGATGCGATTCTAAAAGTATAATAAAATAAATACACACCATGCTGCTACAACAGATTCCATGTAAAAATAAGAGGTGAAAAAGCAAACTAAACCATCAGGAACAGTAGCCGCAAATTCAACTAACAGCTGGCCGTAATTTCTTATAACAGCAACATCTTCTCTCGTTTCATATTTTGATGAAATTGTAACTTGATCATTACCTTTTGCTACAATCTGAATTTAAAATAATATAAATTTTGTTGATAACATTATCGTTTTAGTAGAATTAATATAGCTTACCATAGGCAAAAGACATGGTCTAGCTAATGTCATTGTAAACGATGACATTATAACTGGATGAAAATTCAAAATTTTGGGATACATATCTAATGGAGACAATGTCCCTGAAGTAATAACTACTGATTGAAACCTATCAAATATAGGTTTCATCGCAATTGACGAATCTAAACAACTAAAATGAAGAATGGGATTCAAAACTGTAGGCGATTTATCGTCGAATGGTTCTACTATAATGGTAAATCCTCTTGTATAGGTAGAAACTAATGTTGCAAGATGAGTCACCAAAATTATTGGTGAAAAATCAGTTAAATCTGTTATTTCCATGGTACGTAAAAAAGAACCCAATCGTTCAGCGCAAAACCTTAGAAGTTTACGTTCTATCGAAACTTTTGCTTGCACATCTCGCAAAAATGCAGCAGGTGATTCTTGAACAACATGCTGTACGCGTAAACGCGTTTTCAAGTACTCTACGAATCGTTTCAAGAAACAGATAAAATGTTCTGCATTTCTTATATTGCCAGGGATTACCTCTGTAAAATATGTGAAGTATAAATTTCAAGTTATAAATATTCTAAGATTAAAGATATTTAAAATACCTTGTAAAACTTCATCTGGTAAAACAGGATTAGCTAAGATAATATCAGTTTCCCTTGCAACGCGTGCATCTTTTAATCCTTCTACTAATCTATCATATTCCTCTTTTAATTTATTTACATCATCTTCTCTCATTCTAAGTTACAGGCATTAACAAATTAATGTTATGTAATTGTATGGAATATATTTATAAATTTAACTTACTCTGCCACTGTCTTTTCAAGAAGTTGTATATTAGCAGAACTCTTTTCTAAAATTCTTCTGTTTATCTTTACACTCATTGAATCGATACATACATTATCTACAATGAACAAAATAGTTAAATTTCTAACATTTTAATAATCTAAAATATGAGATACATTGTACCTATATTATGGGCTTCATCAAAAACTACCACAGAACTTTTACTTAATTCTTTTGATACACTTTCTGCAATTTTAGGGTCTAGTAAATAATGATAACTGTATACCACAATTTGAGCATGTAGAATCTGAAATTATACATAAAAGTTAGTGGCTTATTTAGTATGAAAGTATATAACTTGCTAAACAGATTGCTTACTGTGAACCTTGCAAGAAAATATGGACACCAATTACGATCTCTCCCATAGTCTTTTAAGTCATCAATAGAATATATACCAGGTGGCATCATTTGTTCTTTGCCTTCCATGTCAAATCCTTCATAAAAGTTACAAATTGGTGTTGATTCATCGTAATTATGTCTTTCACGAATATACGATGCTGTTAAAGCATGGCAACGTCCATCAACAATTTTGCCTTCACGTTCTCTGCTTACCTAATTTATACATAATAACAATATTATAATGAATGCTTAAAAATTGAACAAATTTTATGTAAAGTACCTCAGGATGAATACACATATTCTTTCGTGAACTAAGCACTAGCCCAACAATCTTTGGTTTACTTCCAGTTTCTTTTTCATAATAGTCCATAAGCTTTTTTAATTCTTCTATAACTTTTTCTATTTCTGGTACTGTACGAGAACAATAAATTAACTTTGTTATATCTAATGGATTTTCCAGCATATAAGCTACAATTAACGATAAAAGAGTTATTGTTTTGCCAGTGCCTGAGGGCATTTCCAATAAACAGTGCCCCTAAAATTTATGAAGGAAATTTTTGTCAATCACAAATAAAAATTTATTACATTGTTATAAGAATAACCATATAGGAGAGTAATATATTTAATAAATACTTTTGCATCCAAGCCACGCTTGAGCTCAAGCATATACGCATATTGCTCTGGATAAATATAATCATATGGGAAATAAACAAGTAAACCGTCAACGCTGATTCTGTAAACAAACATGTGATAAATATTTATTTATGAAACTAGACCGTTCTATTAACTGAACATTCATATTTACATCATATTTTAATATTATCTATCGCATAAAAAATAGACTTATACTTAATAACTTCATTTATTTAGACGTATAAAGTTACATAAATATTACAACGTGATACAACGTTATTACAGTGAATCATAACGCGTCAAAGTGAGCGCAACAGTTTAGGTCACCTTACGCGCTCCAACAATCACGCACAAACCACACACAATTGCGCATTATGGCTAACTTCAACAAGTTCCCCGCCACTAGGTATTATCACAAAACTCCAGAATATTTTTGAAACAAAGTTTCTGAAACTTAAAACATAAATTTTAACTTATTATTTAAAAATAATAATTACAATTAAACATTTCGTGATTTCAAAGAATGTTCGAAGACTTTTCTCGACGTACTAATCGATCTGTTACATATCGATATAAACTCAACTGCGATTACCGGCCTAAACCGGAAGATGTTCGAAGAATCGTCGTTTCCGTAATAATTTAGCGTCTTTGATACACGTGTATGGAGAGTTGAGTTGAAATATAATTTAGGGCTAACATTTAAATATTATACATTAAAATGGGGAAACCAGGTATTTAATAAAATATATTTGCATCTTATTTTTTATACAAATTCAAGTATTCATTGTTAGAATAAACCTTTCCGCATCTTAACATAAAACTAGTATTTATTTTTTGCCGATGTGATGTATTTATGTTAATTTTATAATATATATACCCTTATTAAAGCGTAATAATTTATTTTTGATTTAATTATATGCATCATTCAGTCAAATAAACAACAATTTTTATGTTTACGTTTATACCATGTTCTAACCTAACATTGTATACGTGCATACGTTTATAAAAGTAGCAGATAAAAAGTGTAATATGTATTAAACGTTTATGTAGATACAACATAAGTTGTTTTAGAAAATATTTTTGTTTATTGTTTATTTTATGAAATTACAGGGTTTTCACCAGGTGGAGGTGGTGGATTCAAGGGTAGAGGAGGAGGTGGAGGATTCGGCGGTGGCGGTGGCGGTGGCGGTGGAGGCGGAGGATTCGGCGGTGGCGGCCGTGGTGGTGGTGGTGGTGGATTTAAAGGGGGACGAGGTGGAGGAGGCGGAGGTGGCAGAGGAGGAAGTTTTGGTGGTAGAGGAGGTGGTGGCAGAGGAGGCGGAAGAGGTGGAGGTACTCCACGTGGACGAGGTGGTGGTGGCCGTGGAGGAAGAGGACGTGGAGGTGGAGGTTTCAAAGGGGGCAAAACTGTTGTCATAGAACCACATCGTCATGAGGGAGTTTTTATAGCCAGAGGAAAAGAAGATGCATTAGTTACATTAAATTTAGTACCAGGTTCTGAAGTATATGGTGAGAAGAGAATTAGTGTTGAGGTACATAAAGAAATTAAAGTAATTTATTTTATATAATTTATTCAGTTAAATGTATACTAATTAAGCATACAAATACTGCAGGGTCAAAATGGAGAAAAGATTGAATACAGAGTATGGAATCCCTTTAGATCAAAATTAGCTGCAGCCATACTTGGAGGTGTAGACCAAATTCACATGCCTCCTGGAAGCAAAGTCTTATATTTAGGTGCTGCATCTGGAACTACAGTATCACACGTAGCAGATGTTGTTGGACCAGTAAGTTTCTTTAAAAATTTTTATAATATATAGGGAAATTACAGTGCATACATTAGAGCCAATTTAGTGCATCATTACTAATTTGGTGTCGAAGTTATGCTATAAAATTTACATGCTCGTTTTTTTCATTGAATTAAATTTGTATTTAATTTAAAAAAGAACGAGTGTACAAATGCAAATACCTTAATATTTTAATTCATATATATTTTTGTTCTATACAAGCATGAAATTTCTACATTTATGTTGTCTTTAACTTCAGGAAGGATTAGTATATGCTGTGGAATTCTCTCACAGATCTGGTAGAGATCTCATAAATGTTGCTAAGAAACGGACAAATATCATTCCTATAATTGAAGATGCAAGGCATCCACACAAATACAGAATGCTAGTTAGTATGGTGGATACAATATTTGCAGATGTAGCACAACCAGATCAGGCCAGAATAGTAGCATTAAATGCTCAATACTTCTTGAAAAATGGTGGTCACTTTGTTATTTCTATTAAGGTAATTATTGTGAAACAAACTAATATTTCTGTTACAAATTTGAGTTATATGTTTTTTTCAAATACGTTTTTTAGGCAAGTTGTATAGACTCCACAGCTCAACCCGAAGCAGTATTCGCGGCAGAAGTAAAGAAACTTATCGCGGATAAATTAAAACCACAAGAACAAATTACATTAGAACCATACGAAAGAGACCATGCTGTAGTAGTTGGTGTCTTCAGGCCATCACCTAAAAAAGCAACTTAAAATTATATATATATGTATATATGTTTTATCTAATCATTAAGATCACTTTAATTGACCACGGTTTTTTAGAATGTACGCAATAAGCTTTGTTTACCTACAAGTGAAACTTCGAAATGTTTACTCACATTTGTTAACGGAAAACTAAAAACAGTATGTAATATAATGTAAAGAAGATGCTTGTGCAGACAACTTAGACGTTTTCTATAAAAAGCAATTTAACTCGTCCTTGTACCTGTACAGTTGGTACATCAAATGAAATGTACGCGTATGATTGTCTAATATAAAAGTTTATATTTTGAATATCCTCAATTATGACTTATACTTTAATTAAAATAAACAATTTTTATTAATCTGTTACTTGTGTTTAATTGTAGAAATATAAAACTACAACATCAAATATAAAATTTATTTCTTTGAACATATTATAACTTTAAAAACAAGTGAAAGTTAGAGTAATATTCAACATCATTTTTTTAATTCAACTCGTCAAAAATATATTCAAAATTTATATACAAATTAACCAGTTAATTTATTCTTTTATAACTATGTTTCATTGTCATTATGTTACATATACATAAAAATGTCTCGACCTTCGTTAAATTCACCTAAAACCGGTAAGATACGTTGAATTTAATGCTTTCTTTTTCATAAAATGGTTAAACTGTAGCTGATGTGTTGTAATTACTTCTAGGACTTATTATTGGCGAAAGTCGTAAAGCATCAAACAAATCGCTTAAATTTAAAAAGTCAATATCTGCGGCAAGTGGCAAATGTAATTCAAATACAAAAAGTCCAGATCGATTAGTGGGAGGAGCAGATGCCCCCGTAGAAACTGAAGATGCAACAGAAGAAGTTACACAAGAAACTACTGCAGAGGAAACAGTTACCGAAACAACTATCACGACAGCAGAAAATGGACAAGTTACATTTCCTACAAGTGGACCATGTTGCTCTTGTCTTGCACAAGAACCAGGATCGACTGGGTACAAATATTTGTCTACGTTTTATACAAAAATTAACTAAGAAAAAGAAATACTTATGCGTATATTATTTGTTAAAAATAATATGCTTGATTCATATGATTAACATAATATTCTTTATGATATCTTTTGTATAATATGAACTAAAATATTATTTTGTAAACACAGAGATAAGAAGGTGGATGAAATGATCGACTATGTGCACCAAAATTTACAAGAAGCTGGTAAAGCATTGGCCACCTTAAGCGAGAACTTTGAGCACGAAACAAAGGTTGAGCCCTGTACGCAAGTAGAATCATCATGAAATTGGGAAAACTCGGGGGAGTATTTAGCGAGGGATACAGCAAACACAGTTGCTCTATACAGTCGAATATGTAAACATATACAAGAATGAATCAATGCAATTACCGTTAAAAACTCCCAATTTCGTAAAACTAATACATCATACGGAAATGTAAATAAACGTAAAGTAATACTTCATTTTCCATTGCAAAAGTTGATGTTCGTCGATATACTGGGCAAAATACAACAGTGGACTAGTCTAGTACAGAACAAGTTGGACCTTTGTAAAGCGGATATCGAAGCTTTGCGTAAAGAACTAATGGCACGAGCTTGTGAAATTGCCAATCTCAGAAAATTATTGGCAGAATGCAGGGAGCGTGAAGCAGCTGCAGTAATCATATAGAAATTAAATTCAAGTATTTATTGTATGCGCATTCTTAAAAAATAAACCAATTATTTTGTTATAGAAGCAAGTTGTCCAAACGCCTGTAATCGTACATGAAGAAGTTAAGCACACACCGGAAGTTCAGCCAATAGAAACAGTTCCTGAACCAATAGTACACGAAAAGAAAGAAGAAGAGAAAACTCCTGTTGTTGTAGAGAAAGTAGTAGAGAAAGAAGAGCCTAAAGTGGAAAAAGAAGTTGAAGAAAAGACCGATACGAAAATAGAAATTATTTGTACAGATGCAGCTATTCAGTCGATGATGAAAGACAAAGATAGAATGAGGCGTGAAATGGAGGTACAATAAATATTTCTTCCGCCATCGAATAGATTCTTATTTTAAAATATTTTAATGCTTTAATCAAATAGCTGGAAGCTGAAATATCGAGGCTTCGCAAGGAGAATGAGCGTATCATAAAAGAACGTGCGGAATATGAAAACGCGATACAAAGAGCATTGTTGAGAGGCGTTTCTTCTTTGAATGTCGAAGCATTGAGAGTTCTACGTTGTCCACCGATTCCATGTTGCAGTCCTTGTGCACCTTGTCCTGCCACTGCTATGTAAGATTTCATGTTTTACATACTGTAATGAGATTGTTACTTTATGTATTTAATTCGTTGTGGTTTATTTACAATAATTACAGAAGGTTAATATTAACTTGGGGATTAAGAATTTCGGAATTGTTTAATTTAGAAATTTGGAAATAGGTTAAATTAGAATAAAGAACACCTGCATGATATCAAAATACAAATCAAGTATCTCTCATCAGGAGTCCTTCATGTTGAAATAAAAAAGATTGTTTGCACTGATTAATATCTAAGCAAGGCCACTCTTGACTCACCGAAATTTCACTTGCAGGAAACCATCGGTTTGCAAGAAGGACAGTCGGTCTACGTCCAAAGGTCACGGCATGCAACAACGTAGTTGTAACAGAAAAAATGTTACTCAGGAAGTTTGTTCTCACACTATAAAGCGACCTTGCGACAGTCCTTGTTGTTTCGGAAAAAACCGGAAATCTGTATCTAATAATAGTATGATCTTACTTCTTCATCGAGATGACACGGAGAATATCTGCAGTACGAAGAACAACATGCCACCAGTTTGTGGATCACCATTCATGAAGAAAATCGAAATACCACCGTGTCCTAGATTCATTTGATAATTATAACATTTATTCCTTGTTACATTTTGATACCAAACTTCGATTATGTTATTTTCAGACAGATGATCTATTGTATGTAATTTATGGTTAAAATTTAAATTTTCTTTTGTACTGTATATGATCGTAAGTGCTAACTAAACTCGTTTGAGGCCTATATTTTTGTCAGAATTTTCCAAACAATCAATCTGCGTAAAAAATAATATAGCAAAAGTTGTAAATAATTTTCATGTGATGATGTAAGTGTACATTCTCATGGAATTTTTTATCGTTATGAAAAATTAATTTGAACGCGCGTGAACACGACGGTATGAATTTTCACACGATCGCTAATAAACATGATCATTCGTAACTTGATTGGTTTGAATTGTTCGTACTGCGGGGAAGGGAATAAAAAGCAGGGCGTTGAAAGTATAAATATAACTTTATATAACATCATCAGAAAAATATTATAAATATTAAATATTCGTTCTCATAAATAACATTAAGATTTCGTTTCGTGGTTTAATGCAAAATAGAACTGGAAGATGACGTCTCAAACTTCACGGAAGTTCAATGAATGCATAATGAAAATTAGAACGTTCGATTTGTCCAATTGCAAATTTACAAAATTTCGATTAAAACTGAATTTTGAGACGGCATATTATTAATGTAGAATGTTTAAAATAAAAACATGTTCCATACCTACAATTGTTAACAGTGACTTTGCTTTTAAAATATTTGTCTGGAATGTTTTAACATTAACAAAAAAATATTTTCGAACAGAAGAACTTTCAATGATCACTTAATGCAATGAAATTTTCACAGAAATTAAAGTAATATCAACTTTCAGTCGCACTTTAGACGTACAGTGTATGGCTGAAACACTGTGCGTCAAGATTTCTTTTCTTCATAAAATTTTGTACGTGTTATTTTAAAAGTTACGAATACAAATATTGTCCTTTCGTTATGACCGTTTAAATTAATAGTAATTGTACTCGTGTGGTAAAATGTTTAAAAAATTACTGTAGAATCACATTCGGATAATAGAATGGAAAATAAGGTTGCAAACGTTTCGTTTTGTAAAACGCATGGCTGTTACGTTTTACAAATTAGAAACAATAACGAAATTAAAAATATTTCTGGTATATAGGGTGTCCTAAAGTTAAATGATTAGACTATATTGATATATCCTGTAAGTTATCCTTAAATTCTCAAGCTTCTAAATTTTCTTCTTTTTTCAAATCACTATATTTCCAAATTCGTAAATGTATAAATTTCAAAATCACCTACTTTGACCAATATCTATGTATTAGATGACATTCTTCTATTTATTTTTGTGGAACATATCAATGTTTAGTCATTTAACCTTAGGACACCCTGTTTATTATAAACTTTCGTTTTCAAAATATGACATAGAATTTACACCGTATTTTTCGATCGACATGACGGATTGCAACGCGAACACTTCAGTCTAATATACGTATACATAGTCTAAAATGTGTATTGTCAGGATTCATGAGGCCATTGTCGAAAAGTGTCCAGGCAATACGTTAACAATTGATGTCGATCAAAAAATCTGCGGTCGATATCTTAATTAGATTTCATTTCACGACGCAATTGCCCGATCAGAAGACGCTTCCAAATGTTTCACGCGTTCTCCAAATATATTAATAACATTACAGAAGTATTCGCAAGGTACATGTACAACAATCAAACGGATAATTATAGCTGGTCCAGCAGCAGCGGTAAATGTTGTTAATATATTTTAAGAAGTCTCGAATCGGTACATCTATAGTAAACATGTACATCATGCTTTCACAAGCATATGCGTCGTCGATTACGTTTGCGAAACGATTCGTACGTGTTCCATAACAAAAAGAGACACCTCTTCTTATTATAGAATGTCAATAACAATTTCTGGAACTTGTATAAAGTTTCAACGAGTAACTACCATATTGTCTCAGTGTCATTCGATCAGCAGTTTATGAACATTCCAGTTTCAAAGACGTCTTGGACAACGTTGTCCTCCATAATCGTTCCGTTTTGCGATAATCATCAGGATTATCTTGGCCACACAGTCGACCAACGTCAATAAAGTATTTTTATGGGATAAAATAGGAATGTTGTAAAGAAGCACGCCTTTGAAATCAACTTCTTTTCTTTTTTGGACGCCTTTTGCAGTGAGGTAGCAGTCAGACAAAAACGTTGGAAGAAGAATCGTGCCGGGGGCTCTGCGTATCCCTTCGTCAATACGTTGCTTGTAGATCGGAGTGGTTTTACTTGTTGTGCACCAGATTAAGAAATTCTTCGCGGGTTTTCGGATCATCTCGAAACACGCCAAGCATCGTTGACGTAACCGTCTTGCTGTTTATCTTCTGCACTCCTCTCATCACCATACACATGTGCCTGCAACGTAAAGATATTGTTTATTCTGTTATTCCACGAGTATGCGTTGAATAATTAATTGAATATCACCGTTAGAATGGAATAATAAAATCGTACGTGTTGATATCACTTTGAATCTTTCTATGTTAACAAGGATACTGTTATCTAATGCATAGGAGTGATACATTATTGTGATTAAGATGCGTTATGTGACTTTTAAATTACACTCGTCACGAATTCATGGAGAAGAAAAAAAATGATATTAGCATTAAGGTCGTATTTCCGGCCATTATTAGTCCTTAGTTTTTGTACGTTGAGTACATTCTTGAGGTATCATTTATGAAACAACATGAGTCCACTTTTTTTCGCTGAACCTGTTTTCTGTTTCGATCGTGCACAAGGTTTTGAAGTATTGAATGCGAAGGAAATGATTAATGATCGAGATAACTGTTATTTATCTTGACTTGTCATCGATTTGTTGCCTAAATACTTTGTGGATAATTAAATACCAATCTGTTATTAATTTATTTAGTTTAATATGGACGGTATTTTTGAGAGTCGGAGATTTAGATATTTGAGAATTTGATGTCACAAAATGATTTCGTACAGTATCACGTATTAGCTAGTCTTCCCTATCTACTTATTTACACCAGTGTTTGTAAATTACGTGATCAAATTATTATACATATGATTAGATGTACTAATTATATCTCTGTATTTAGTAACCGAGATTGAAGTGTTTTATGTCTAGTAAATGCAGCTTAATTCTTTACCGAGATAGCACCTTATTAGCACAAGGTTACATTCTTACATGCGATTAGTCCTTGCGAAAACCGTTGCTCAAGAACTGTGTGTATTGAAATGAAACCAAGGGAGGTGCAAAATGGCAGCCTTTGATTCGCATTAAAATTAAATTATCAAATTACCAACTAAATTCATAATTTTTTCTATGCATATTCTACTTCAAAATCTATTTTATGACAAATGACTTATCCTTTTATGAATGTTGATGCGTAAAATTACCACAAATCTGGCAAAAGCTTGATTATCAAGCTGATGTTTACTTTACTTGAGTTATTGAATTGTAAAAATGTGAAGATCACGAAATTATTATTCTAATGTTTATGAAATACTTACACTCCTTCAACAACCACAGCTACTCCCGCTGGCTGTACAGCCTTTGTTACTGCTATTGCTATTTGCTTGGTAAGACGTTCTTGAACCTGAAGGCGTCGACTGAAGATCTCCACGATTCTGTAAAGAAACAAGAATACGTTACAATATATTTTCTACCAGAACACGAATCCATATGAAATGAAGTTGTAAAATTTGAAACTATCCTCTAATACATATTTGAGTTTTGTTCTAATTATTGCTTAAGCGACCGTCATTGCTATATCGTATAAACAAAAAAGGAAGTTTCTCTGAAACGTTCGAAAATCTACAGGTTTCTTATCGTTTGAAGGCTAATGTTAAGTTCATAACATTTAAACGAGTAAATGGACAGTCGCCAATCGAACGTGGCGGTGCGTGAAAGTGGTTGGTGTGCCAATGCGATCAGAAACCGCCGTATTCTTTTCTTCCCGCTTCAATATTCCTCGAATCAAGGCCGCGACAACTGCCGATGCAATTTGTTATCTGCAAGTTGTGAAACGTAGTATATCAATATGTCCAGCGATTACACTCCGTCCATGACTATTATAACGGATTTTATTTTCATCGCACGACCAACTGGGTGCATAGATAATTTTAATTAACTGAATTATTAATCCGAACCATGACTTAAATCAAGCGGAAGAAAAGTTTCGATAACACTCGTCTAATTGCTCCTATGCAACGCATTGATTTTATTGCGTTGAAATCGTTTGCGTCAATGTGTGTAAGCGTAAATAAGAGAAGTCTGGGACGATTGGTGAAACAGCGGGGTATCCGATAAGGCAGCGTGAATGATGACAACTCAATCAACGAGCTAATTGAGCTCCAGCTAATATCTCGATCCAATTAATCCATTCCTTTGCCAGAGGATATCACTCCGCTGAATTTTTCGACGATATAGACTCTTGGAATTTAATCGTACTCGTTGTTCTTAAAACTCATTCGTTTAAAGCGTTTTAAACGTGGAGAGCATTCAAAACTTGAACCGTCACAAACTTAAATTCTAAACTTGAAGCATTTTAAGCTAAAAACGTTTCAAATTTGAAGCGTTACCTTGAAGCATTCCGAACTTGAAGCAGTCCTATAAAGTCTCTCCATTTTTAAAAAATTTCACAAATTGCAGCTTTGAATAATTTCAATCTTGTAGCACTTGTAGTTTCAAACGTTCCAAATGTTCTGTGCTAAAAGCTTCTAATCGATTAAATTCTTCATTACCTGGCCAATTTGCTGAGACCCAGTATCTTCTTACAGGGTAGGTAACCGATCGAGACTTTCCCATAAAACGGCACCAAATGGTGTTCGCACATGGAGAACATCTCGATGTCTTTCACCACAACCATCTCGTCATGGTCTTCGTCGAACACGGCATCGTTTATAACATCTGCAAACAAACATAAACATCGAACAATGAAACAACGATACTTTCTCCGTGCGAAGTTTTCTCATCGGAGGCCAATTGTTGCTCAATATTGCTTTTTCTGATGGCCGTCCTATCAATGATAGAGGTCGTCGTTGTACAAACTGCATTGTACGTAGAATCGTGCTGACGTTATCGTTTAAATTGTTCCTGCACGTGGGTTAAGGTCCTCACGATCCTGGCTGTGATTTACTCGATATTGACCTACTTACTACAGTCACGACGTTCGTGCTGGTGTATATAGGTGTTGGTAGATATACAGTGGTTGGTAGGTGTCGGTGGATAGGTAATGGAGGGTGCTCTCCACGGTTTCCACGGCAACCTTAACAAGAAACACCTTCACAATGACCGTCAATAATGAAACGAATTCATGTCTCGGTTAACCTTCTGTATTTTTCTACTCTTCCCGCGGATATTCTAACCAGGGGACTTGATTTTGGAGGGGAGGTGACTGAATAAAGATATTACAATGTCAACAAAGTTCATGAGATTATCAAAAATTTAAGGAATCTTGGTTTCTTTTTAGAACCTTGAATTATATCATAAGTGATTAATTCATAATAGCTCGTTCATGAGTTATACCTAATTCATTAATAGTGTAGAAGTAATAAAAATCAGTAGTTGAATAAAATAAAATCTTTGGAAGATTTTCCTGTAATTTTTGTGCTGGTTCTTTGAGGGGAGCTTCATCCCCTTTAAGTGCATCACTGTCACTAAATAAAAAGAAAATACGACCCGTCGTTTCAACAATGGGAGATTCTGGAGTATAATTCGACAATTTATTTCCTACCTTTCAACGAAGGTCCAGTTGCTTTTACGTGTCTGTATGTTAGAGTCAGGCAATTTCCTCTCCTTTGATGCTCGAAGTGTGGGACTTAATTTTTCGACCCGATGATCTAAATCTAATGCCAACCTTCGATCGAAAACTCAGGGTCGAATACAAAGGAAGAAATACTTCGGGATCCAAAAATTTCTCAGCAGCAAAAAAGCGTAGTTTTCACGAAATTAAATAAGTATGCAAATTAATTCGAAATAGAATAGAGGAAGAAAGTTAACACATTGACATATTGAAACATATTTCTTTCTTCTTTCTCATTTTCCATGGCCTCTACATAGTCCACAACCCTCTGTAGACTGTACTTTTAATCAACGTGAAAAAGAAAGAACTGTAAATCTATGGCATAGAGAACCAGTATCGATCGCCTGATATCATATGTGCTGAATAAAAGATCTTTTAAAGTACAACATTTTGTTGAAGCTACTCAAAACGAACTTCACATTCTACGATAACAAAATGTGATTTAATAAAATTGTGTTATGAAGGTTTTTGGGATATTTAGAAATTTGTGGATGTGATTTGTCATTAAATATTTGGGGTTTGTATTTTTAGAAATTTGGAAACTGGAAAAGTTGCATTGTAACACGATGAATGATTGCCTGGAGGAATAATGTCGAGTATCAGCTACAGGTGGCGGAGAGAGTTTAATTCACTTTGACTTAACCCTCCCATGAGTGCTCAACTGGAACTGCCCCCGAGATAAGTCTGGTTAACCGTAGTTTCTACTCGCCCCAGTGAATCTGAAACGAGTCAGAAGCACTTTCCTATGAAAGCTCAACCCACACCCTCTTTTTGTAGCCACCCATCGTCATTCTCGTGAAACCCTCCGACAATTTCTCCTCGCCTTTTATTCTTGTCGATAAACCTGGCCGAATTCTATCCCATTACGTAGACATCTTGTTGGTGTTGAAGCATCGTTTTACGAAGATCTGGCTATTAAACCTCTCTACATCTTTGAATTTTTGAACAGTAAAAGTAGAACACTGTGCTTTCATTATTAAACTGATTCATGTTGGTTCTTTAATTTGAATGTCTGGATTTATGCTTCTGAATTTCTATATTTCTGCTACATTTAAAGATTTGTGTATTTCTACTCTTCTAAATTATTAAATTAATATACAAAGTAAGTCCAAGTCTCCAAACATGGAAGCTATTACTCTGTCGCGAATTCGATTCCCTCCGAAATAAAATGGCGAATTTGTAACAGCAAACGAATAATTGACACGAAATCGATTCCGAGTATTGCGTGACCGTGCTGTCTCGTTAATAAAATTAAGCTCCATGAGACGGTTAATTAAGGTTTCAAGCATCGGGAAATCAAATCGTTAATGGATGTATCGTGTCGACATTCCACTTCGTTTCGCTGTTCGTCAACTTATAATTACCACGGGACAATGGTAGTTCCGACTTGATACAAGACAAATGGAAGGAAAAGGTGAAAGGCATTATTCTCGAGGTACGTCCCTGAGACCCATTTATATCATGAGCTTTACGGTCTCTTTTTTGAATCGTAAGTACTTAAGTCTTCCTCTCTTTTCCCTCGTGACGGATCTCGAGTAGCTTGACGTAGAGAAAGAAAGAAACGGCATTTTCCTAAAGTGGGTGTATTCATGCCTTCGCATCGATCTTATCGCTTAAATAAAATCGCCGGAGACCAACTATAATGTTCCTCATTTATAGCAATTAATTTAATAACTTATTCAGAAGCCTTTCCTTTTGTAAACAGACGTTTCGATCGTTTCTGATGGTAGATGTATTTTATAAACGAAGACTTTGAAGAAACTTAGACAAGTACAAAATTCGTAAAATTAATTATTCATTAGCTATCATCTTTTTCTTGTACACTAATAAAGTTTCTAATATTCTATTTATTTAATTGTTAATTTAGAATAGGTGAAATATAGCAAACAAAATGTTAAAAATTAGATCATTTCTTTCCATAAAGTAAAGAAAAGTCTTCAAAATGTAGGAAAATAAACCGTGACAGAACACGTCAGCTCCATAATTTCGATACCGATGTTTTACACATTCTTTAAGTTATACGCGTCTAAAATATTCTAAAGATACTAAATAGCGTAGTATAGTCTCCGCTGATTCCAATGGAACCTGTCCTTTTTCCTTCTCTCTTTCGCGGCTAACCCAGTGTCCTCCAACATAAGGACCATTCTCTTTTCATAAATTAAGGTAAGCTAGACAATTTACCGTCGATGTTTTGATCGTAGCCTTTCGTAAAGAACAGCATGGCCTTTGCAGCACGTTCAGGCGTCTTCAGGAGACCTGGTCGATCAGGATCCTCACCCAAGGAGCCCAAAAGTAGCCTGTAACTTCGTGACATTTCCGGAAGAAGAGCCTCCCGCGTAGGTGGCCTATGATCCAGCTCCAGATCATGGTGGAACGTGCATTTTTCGTGTCCTGGAAGAAACAAGATTAGTATTATGATTGATATTTATCGCACTACAAGGTCTGAATTTATTATAAGGATAGGGGTAGTTGAGTTCTTGCTGATATCTATAATAGCTTTGATACATCATGGTTTGAATATATTTTTCTTTACTGATTAATGTGATATTAGACTTAATTATACATCTTTTATTGCTGATTTTTGAGTTGTGTAAGACTGTGGACTTTTTGGAATTTTTGGAAGCCAGTTGCAACTTTGGAACAGTGGAATCTTGGGAATTTGAAATTGTAGAAATTTGGAATTAGAAGTTGGGACTGTGGGAAGTTGCGACAATGAAAATTTGGATCTGGAGGAATTTGGAAGTGTGGGAACTTGGGGCAGTGAAAATTTGGATCTGGAGGAATTTGGAACTGTGGGAACTTGGGACTATGTGTAGGAATTTAGGATTATAGGAATTTGGAACTTTGAGACCTTGGGACTATAGAAATTTGGAACTTTGAGACCTTGGGACTATAGAAATTTGGAATTATAAAAATTTGGAACTTTCAGACCTTGGGACTATAGAAATTTGGAATTATTGAAATTTGGAACTTTGAGACCTTGGGACTATAGAAATTTGGAATTATAGAAATTTGGAACTTTGAGACCTTGGGACTACAGAAATTTGGAACCTTGAGACCTTGGGACTATAGAAATTTGGAACTTTGAGTCCTTGGGACTATAGAAATTTGGAATTATAGAAATTTGGAACCTTGAGGCCTTGGGACTATAGAAATTTGGAACCTTGAGACCTTGGGACTATAGAAATTTGGAACGTTGAGACCTTGGGACCATAGAAATTTGGAATTATAAAAATTTGGAACTTTCAGACCTTGGGACTATAGAAATTTGGAATTATTGAAATTTGGAACCTTGAGACCTTGGGACTATAGAAATTTGGAATTATAGAAATTTGGAACGTTGAGACCTTGGGACTACAGAAATTTGGAACCTTGAGACCTTGGCACTATAGAAATTTGGAATCTTGAGACCTTGGCACTATAGAAATTTGGAATTATAGAAATTTGGAACCTTGAGGCCTTGGGACTATAGAAATTTGGAACTTTGAGACCTTGGGACTATACAAATTTGGAATTTTGAGACCTTGGAACCATAGAAATTTGTAACTTCGAAACTTTAAAAAATAAAATTTCCTTGGTCCCCAAACTCTGAAAATCGTCAAAATTGTCAAAACATGAAGATTCGTCGCATCTCATTTCTATCAATTTAACTAAAACAATCCTTCAATCCAAAACGAAACAAGATACATATAAAGATCGTCGTTATCACTTGCAGTGACCCCCAACTGCAATATAGTATATTCATAAACAAAAATGGAACTTTTCTCTTTTTTCTTATTACACAATACACGTTCATCCAGTATCTTATGTCTTCCGTAACATGTGCTTGCAAATATCTTTAAAAATACACGCTCCGTACCATCAACTTCCGCCAATTCTTTATACTGTCAGAGATGAGTTACGAAACGTAGCATTTCAAGATTGCATGGTAACTTTAGAACAAAGTTACGTATCTGATATTTCTATGCATTGTAAAACATTATAGAATTAGATTGAACAATTTGAATTTGTGGAATTTTGCAAATTGTATTAAAATTTAATATCACTCATTTAATATTAAAAATATCACATTTAAATCATCATGATGTAAGTCATTTTACTAAAGCTCAATTAAATCATTTATACAATTACGATATATTATATTTAATATTACCCTATTATATATTTAACCCTTTGCACTATTTCCACGAGTCTGACTCGTGACGCACTCGTACTTCAGTTGTGATCAATTTTACTGGAATTTTCAATACGCTTCAGTTTGGAGTTCAAGTCCAATTATAATTTGCATAGTCAACGATTGCATAATACCAAATTGCCATAACATTTAAACTTTCTTTGTTTTTATATTGTGACCGTATTAGTTATTTCTGACTGACGCACCTGACAAATTAATCATAGGCCAAGGGTTTAATATACACTGTTTTTTCATCCGTTCTATTGTACGTAAAATTTTGTCAAGTTAAAAATTGAATTTTTGCATAAGGAAGAATACAGCAATGGTGGTTATTATCAGTATCGAAGTGTCCAAGACGTGTAATTATGTTTAATATTATTTAAATTGCAAAGAAAGAGAATAGTATTAAATTGGTACTAAATGCAGTTCCTCTAAATATCCAAAACACGTACATTCTATAAAAAAAATAAATTATTGAATTTTATCTATATATAATCTTGAAGTATACACAAATTGTCTGCGTTTCAAACACTTATGTGGACCAGTTCGTCCCCCTTCCTTCTTTCAAGGTGTGGGAACAATCAGTAATTCCATTCAGGATTAACATAACGTTTTAATTAACGTGCACGAGGCGGATCGATCGAAATCTCCGCGTGGCGATTATGATTCAAAGACGACGCGATTCGCATGGAAGTTCACCAACGATTTCTCGAAGCATTCGTTGCCGAACTTGTTGCATAACGATTAAAGACAACTACGCGTGAACCCGAGATTTCGATCGATCGGGAATAATTTATATCACTTGTATAACGCTCTGTTCGAGCAATCTAGAACGTATTAAAGCGAAACGGGACTTCGCTGCATAGATTTATTCGTGGAAGGCGTAAGGATCTAACGTTGTTGGAACTGACGTATTCACGATGGAAAACTAAGTTAAAGCTATATCTTTACGATGAAACTGCATCGCCTAATTGAACCGAGGACGTTGCTACGTTGTATCGGCAGTATCAAGGTTCTCCATTTTGCACGGGCAATTTGTGCACGTAGTACGAATTAGCAGATCATTTGCAATCAAACTGATCGTATCACAATTGCTGAAGTTATAGCCAGGTATACATGTCTCATTTCAACATATTTTTTAATTACAGAAACCTGTTTCACGTGTTATTGGTACTAGTAAATCGATGTTAACATCACTGAAAAATGAACATATTTGTAATTTTATAATAAAAACAGATATTCGGGAGTTTAACACTAAACCTACCAGTGTGCAATACATACTCTGAAATTAAAAATGAAGTTGAAAAATAAATAAGCAAATTATAAAACAGAAATTAATTCTTTACCTTCATGGAGATTAGCAGAGACTCTAAACAAATTGTCTTAATAAATTTTCTAAGGTAAAAACTTGTAAAAGTGTCATTTGACCTGTTTGGTAGTTTTAGTGTTAAATGAGACACCGTATATTAAGTTTATTTTTTTGTGTTTCACAAAGTTGCACAACTTTGTTCCTAACCCTCCGCATCCCAGAAATGTGATACACAACGTATTTGATATTGGTACTAATCTACGGTATTAGTATTTTTTACAAATATTCACAAATATTTTTAATATATTTTTATTATCAAAGTAGTCTCATGTTAAAGAATATACCATTGTCTCTTTCCCAGTAGAGAAAGTACAAGTTTAACTTTGACAAGGTCAAATCTGACCCTACCACAAGATTTAGTGTACTTTCAAAAATAACAATGATATTTAAGATGTGAACATTGAGTGACTCATTTCGTGAAATGGCAACAAATATTTTCTTCTCTAAGGCCATTCTCTTAATTTGTGTTTTTTGAACATATTGTTATTGCAGTAGAAATGAATATGTATGAGTTGTTCGATAACGTGGATTCTTAGGAACATTAAAAAGTAATTTTTCAATAGAACTGCAGTATAATTATTAATGTTTCAGTGCCTTATTATATATGTTCTTTCCTACTGTACCAGTGAACGCATGACTGGCAAAAGATGCAACCATAATCAGTAAGATGATAATATAAAATATAATACACATATAGATTGTGAAGTATTAATTTTGCAGTCTAATGTTTCTGTTTAATATTAATTAATTACAAACCACTATTGTGATAATATTCAAAATAATCTTTGACAGTGGTCTCTACGATAGCAGGCTTCATAAAATCTAACAAAGACATGATTTTTATATATAATACGCCTTATGAGACTTGTGAAACAACCTAATTACTGAATACAAGAGAACGTACTCCTTAGGCTAAAAATGAACATTTATGATGAAACTCCCTCAATCTGATATGAAATTATCAACTTTCCCATCGAGAAATACAACTTCGATATTTCCAAAGTCATCATTCTCAAAATGAAACATTTCCCAAAAACACGAAAAATATTCTTTGAAAAAATAATGTTCCGAGGATCGTAACGTTACAGTTACACGTTACGTACGATCATAACTGTACGCCACAGTTCCCAGGCTTCTTATCATTTTAAGATCAGCAGGTACGATTAACCTGAAAACGAGAACTATGGCGAGCGTTCTCTAAATCTTTTTCAGGGGCCGTGATCAGTGATAGCGATCCGAGATTATAAAAATTAACAAGGACGTGTGATTCTCGTTCCTGAGAACGATGAAAGTAACGAAGTACGATAGAAAGTTCATTGTGATCCGTAATAAGTAAACAGCAGGGGATTTTACGGGGGAAACTACAGCTGCAGTTTCGAAGCAGAGTTACGTGCCACTTGTTACGCCTAAGCGATCGATAATCGAGAAGCTACGGGGAACAGTGCAAGGATTTTGTTAACGTTTGTCAATCTAAGCACACTTTATGTAATTTAACGTTGGGGAAAGTTATTGGGACTTTCGCATTTTGGAATTTTTAGTGATGGGACTTAGATTTTTGGATCTTGGGTACTGAGATTTTGGGATCTTGGGATTTTAGAATGTTGGGACTTAGGAGTGTTGGGATTTAGGAGTATTAGGACCTAGAAGTGTTGGGACTTAGGAGTGTTGGGACTTAGGACTGTTGGGACTTTGAAATATTGGGACTTAGGAATGTTGGGATATTGGAATATTGGGATCTAGGAGCGTTGAGACCTTGGAGTATTGGGACTTAGGAATGTTGGGATCTAGGAGTGTTGGGACTTAGGAGTGTTGGGATCTAGGAGTGTTGGGACCTATGAGTGTTGGGATCTTGGAATATTGGGACTTAGGAATGTTGGGATCTTGGAATATTGGGATCTAGGAGTGTTGGGACTTAGGAGTGTTGGGATCTTGGAATATTGGGACTTAGGAATGTTGGGATCTTGGAATATTGGGATCTAGGAGTGTTGGGACTTAGGAGTGTTGGGATCTAGGAGTGTTGGGACCTATGAGTGTTGGGATCTAGGAGTATTGGCACCTATGAGCGTTGGGACCTTGGAGTATTGGGACTTAGGAATGTTGGGACTTAGGAGTATTAGGACCTAGAAGTGTTGGGACTTAGGAGTGTTGGGACTTTGAAATATTGGGACTTAGGAATATTGGGATCTTGGAGTATTGGGACTTTGGAATATTGGGACTTAGGAATGTTGGGATCTAGGAGTGTTGGGATCTAGGAGTGTTGGGACCTATGAGTGTTAGGATCTTGGAATATTGGGACTTTGGAATATTGGGACTTAGGAATGTTGGGATCTTGGAATATTTGGACCATGAAATATTGGAATCTAGGAGTGTTGAGATCTTAGAATATTGTGACCAAAGAGTGTTGGGACCTTAAAATATTGGGATTTTGGAATATTTGGATCTTGGAATATTGGATCTTTGCGATCTTCCGATGTTAGGATCTTAGAACCTTGATATTTTGAGATCTTAGGAATTGAGTACTTTAAGACTTCCAAGTTCCAGAACTTTAAGATTTCGAAATTTTACAACTTTGACCCTCTGAAATTTTAGAGTTGTGCTTCGGATTACGAAACCTTGAAACCTTCTGATTTTACAACTTTAGGTCTTTAAACAATCCTAACATTAAATCAGACTTCGAGCCATCATAAATTTACAAATGTGATATTTTTATATTATTGAAATTTACAACCTTGATACTTTTGAACTATAGAACCTTCAGATTGTAAGACATTAGAAGTTTGGAATTTTAGGACCTTGGAACGTAAAAATGATTTGTAAGGAAAGATCACTGATCATGTTACTCTGTTAGAATTTGATACGACATCCCTAGAAACGATACCTGGGGTGGTGGAAGTTCTCGGAGTCCTGGGAGTCCCCGGAATATCCAGGTTGCTCTCCTCGACGTTGTCCAACCAAGAAACGG
Source organism: Megachile willughbiella (assembly GCA_945859595.2). Lineage (NCBI taxonomy): Eukaryota > Metazoa > Arthropoda > Insecta > Hymenoptera > Megachilidae > Megachile > Megachile willughbiella. The sequence goes on along the minus strand of OX243803.1, from coordinate 9,135,967 downwards.
TCCTCAAGGGGCCAGGTTTTTTTATCACCATCGCGTGATCATCCTCACCGTCGTAAATGTTCAGATCCTTAATTTCCTTCATTTTACATTGACTGGAAATCCCGTTCATGACTGTGCGCCCCGGGCTTGTTTGTTTCTTATACCAACGAACTGTGCGCCGCTTCTGAATTCAAGGTAATCGGACGAAGGAAAATAGAAATCGTTCTAACAAAATAGATTTGATATACGAGAAGAACGACGACGGGCAAGGTAACGAATCGAAGTGAAAGTGGTGGTATTAAAAACGAGCTAAATTAAAATTTATAATGAACATAATAAGATTATTATCTTTCAGTTTCAAAATTTTGTAAAATTGCGTGTGTTATGAGCGTTAGAAGTGAAACTTCTGTCTTTGTTGTGGACAGAAATTTGGGGGTTTAGGGATTTGGAAGTTGGTTTTGGGAATTTGGAAATTAGGAATTCTGGGATTTGAAAATTGGAGGTTTTGGAGAAGAGGAAATTTAGAGATTTTAGGATCCGGAAGTTGAGGATTTTGGAGATTATGAAATTCGAGAATTTGATCACTTGAAAATTGGATATTTTAGAGATTTGATAATTTGAAAATTTAAAAATTTGGGAATATGCAAACTTGGGAGTTTCGAAATTTTACAAATTTAAGAACTAGCAAATTTACAAAATTTGTTTGCACATCTTGGTACTCAAATCTGACACCCCAAATTGCGCCCCTAGAAGTTTCACTTCAATACACCTTTCGCCTACACGTTGATAAGAACCATATTTAACATTCGAAAAACTGCCAGCCAAGAAAATGATGCATTTATCACAGCGTTACTAAACCCGACACGCGAATCCCTGTTTATCCCTAACGCAGTACCACGTGATCCCCATTCAAGTACATCGTGTCCACAGAACCGCGCATCAATCAATTTGTCAACTTACTATCAATCGTATTCAATCACAGTTCACGTGTACCCAGGTCGATAATCAGCCAAAAACCCTCTGCTCTTTGTTTTCCCAACTTGAACTCCCGACGCGTAAATGTATATCGAAGCGACTCGAGGACAAAAGAGTAACCAGTTGCAAGTTTATCGAGGAAAGAAAACAATGAAAGGGATAGCAGTGAATGTGTCCGAAAGAAAGATTGGACCGCGAAGTTGCTCGGTCGAGTGACGCAGTGTGACTGAACCGACTAAACCGTGCAGAGTGCGAATGTCCCTTATGGTTCTTCTGTCTCTCTTTCTATCTCTCTCGCTCGTTTCGTCACGCTCTTTTTGCCTCCGTTCTCCAAACAATTTTTCTCTTCTGTACCGTTTCTTTTATCTAGAATCGTAGCACACGTCGCGGTGTCACTCGGTCCCCGAAAAAGCAAGGTCCGCGACTGACGAGCAACACGTTGTGCCAGGTTCGGTATATATCGGGAGAATGCGAGCGCGAGGTGAGAGTGACAGATAGGAGATGGTAGAGTGTAAGCACTCCCTCCAGTGCAGATCCTCCCGCTACAGTGTTCCAGAGGGAAATACCCAGCTTTTGCACGGACCACAACGCGGGAAGCACGCTCTACTGTGACAAGTAGCGCCTCGTATGGCGGAAAATGTCGAGATATCCCGTGAGGTCACAGATGCGTGATCATCACTTTATATCGGTATTTTATGCGTGGATGGTTTTCGGGTACGATAAAGGTGATGGATGCGACTGGACTTTGGGATTTTGCGAGGATTTTGGGTTTGGAGTTCTGCAAGCTGGGGGCAGTTTGGAGATTTTGGGACTTTAAGGATTTGGATGTTGGAATTTTTTTTATTTTGGGACTTTGGTTTTGGATTTTGAGGACTTTGAGATGTTGACATCTTCGAGTTTTGGGACTTTGAGGATTTGCAAGTTTGGAATTTTTTAATTTTGGGACTTTGGTTTAGGATTTTGAGAGATGGGGACTTTGAGGATTTGCAAGTTTGGAATCTTGGAATTTTTTAATTTTGGGACTTTGGTTTAGGATTTTGAGAGATGGGGACTTTGAGGATTTGCAAGTTTGGAATTTTTACATTTTGGGACTTTGGTTTAGGATTTTGAGAGATGGGGACTTTGAGACGTTGGGAGCTTCGAATTTTGGGACTTTGAGGATTTGTAAGTTTGGGATCTTGGAATTTTTTAATTTTGGGACTTTGGTTTAGGATTTTGAGAGATGGGGACTTTGAGATGTTGGAATGTTTGAATTTTGGGACTTTGAGAATTTGGCACTTTGAGATCTTGGAATTATTTAATTTTGGGACTTTGGTTTAGGATTTGGAGGTATGGGGACTTTGAGATGTTGGCATCTTCGAATTTTGGGACTTTAAGGATTTGCAACTTTGGGATCTTGGAATTTTTACATTTTGGGAATTTGATTTAGGATTTTGAGAGATGGGGACTTTGAGATGTTGACATCTTCGAATTTCAGGACTTTGAGGACTAGCAACTTTGAGATCTTGGAATTTTTTAATTTTGAGACTTTGGTTTAGGATTTTGAGGTATGGGGACTTTGAGACATTGGGACCTTCGAATTTTGGGACTTTGAAGATTTTCAACTTTGGGATCTTTTGCTTAGATTTGAGGATGCAACATTTTGGGCCTGTGGTGCTTTAGAATTTTGAGATATTGAGACTTAGTGTTGGTATCTTCAAATTTTGGGACTTTGATATATTGTCACTTTGGAAGTTTGGAATTTTGAAATATTAGAACTCTGATGCTTTGGGACCTTTGAATTTTAAAATTCTTAGTAAGACATTTGATCAATTAGAATTCTTGAATTTTAAGACTGACATTAAAATTTTCAGATTTTGGACTTTGGGATTCTGGAACCTTGCAGATCATTAAATTTTTGAATCTTTAGATTTTGGAATCGTAGTTTGGAACTTTGAATTGTTTTTAAAATCCCTCTAAGTACTACAATCACAAACATCACAAAAGTCCATATGAAGATATAAGTGCCATATAGAGGGACAATGCAAACATCACAAAAGTCCATATGAAGATCTTATTAGAAGTGTCATATACAATGCTTTCTAAAAAGAAATATATCAATACATATTTCTACACACCGATATCTTTATCAAGTTACAGTTAATTGTCGAATCAAGGGGTCGAAGGAGACACCGTTCTTTTTCTAATCAGTACTCGCGAGTTATAAATAAATGCTACGTCTAGCGGTAATAATTGCATATCCACGTAAGTGCATACGAAAGATTTGGCACGTTGCATAGGAAAGTACAGAAATTTCATCCTTATTTGGTTTACAGTACGTCAGAACCTACGTCATCGTGATTTCCAAGAGACCGGTTTACCTACTGAAACTTCCCTTTTCCTTCTATTCGCAAACTCCTTAACCCAACACCGCGTATACGTGTTCTCGATGCACTTTAGAGAGACCTTTCCTAGTATGCACTCAATGCATACGTCAAACGTTAATTTTACACATTTTCAACCTTTTGAATTCTTTCTTCATTTCGAATGCATTGAATTCTTTCTTCTTTTGTACGCAGATATCTACTTCGGAAGGTGTGAAGGGGTTGACGTCATGGGGTTTTTGTTCAGGAAAGTGAATATAATGCTCTTAGCCTCTTAACTGTGCCACTCTTCAACAATAACACAATTATTTATCTTTTAGAAAGACCTCGGACGATCAATACACATTTTCAATACAATATTGCCGATATTCGTTGATAAAATGCATTTTCTTTTCGTGTTCACTATTTCTTGACAAACTACATTTTCCTTATGTCCGATATTTCCTTCCTAGAGCGTTTCCTTAAAATTGCATTTTCCTCGTATGTGCAATATTCGCTGGCAATGCTGAAGTATTTACAATATTCCATCGAAAATATGTATACATAAATATTTATAATTGTATATTGATCGCGTAAGATTATACATGCAATAAAAACTTAACGAAGAAGATATTTCTATCGTTCCTGTACAAAATATATTCGAATTGCAAAATAATATAATTGAAAGCAAAAGTCTGTACGTAAATGCATTGCACGTTTTATTCGAGGAACGAGTTAACTCGTCGCTATGTACGAAGACACGTGGCTGTTGGTTACACGTTCTCAAAGGACGTGTCCTTGAAAATAACCCTATCGATAACGGTAGACTATGAGTAGTATTATTAAACGATAATTAATAGTGACAATAATAATTAAAGTGACCGTGGCAGCATGCAACTGGCTATTCGCAGTTTCAGTAATGAAGTTTAAACGTCGATGAGGCTATTACGATATCCTGACGACGTTATTAAACTACAAGAGACTGAAGGATGCTACGAATAGTGGAAGTTATGTATAAAGGATACATCTACGTTTGTATCAGTTTCTTAAAAATATTAAATAGAATAATAAGACGAGTTACAAATTGCAGCTAAAACATTTATATTGGACATGGTTGATTGAAGAAGCTAACTCCAGTGTCATGATGGTTGTATATCTCAGGGGCACATTGCAAACTTTAAATATAACATGTTAATTTATAATATACCATATAAGGATATTAATCATTGTAAACACTAATATGATTATTAAATACACGAAAGGAAATTAAATATCGTTAGTGTCAAAGATAATAGTAATAAGGTATAAATTTGGAACTTAACTATTACACTTTCACTGCAGCATTAGTATTAGCACAGTTAAAATATGATATTAATATTATACAATTTACGTATGGTATAACGATCTATTAACACCATTTTCAGCTATCAATCATAGTATGAAGATACCATATGTAATTAGTGTAATAATATTATACCTCAACGTTATTATTAACAGATTAACAACCACGCTGAAAATATCTTTAATATTATCGACACCATACGTATAATGTTAATATTACATTTTATATTATTAACACCTTCATCACACCCGAAATATACATTAACTTTTAAATGTAAACTTTCAATCCTCTATTAAATATTAATAACCCATATTATCGTGTGCCATAATAAACACTACTGTTCCTACAGCGGCACTCGACGCGTCGTTGAAAGGCTCTGCGAAATAAATGAATGGACGCGAATGTAAATCCTTTGTCTTATCTACGCGATCTGCAAAGAAGAATAGTCTATTGAATTGTGTTACTTTCTATCGCAGGGTAACACGATATTTTCATCGAACTGTATGTACAAAAGAGCGTAAAGCTGCATCGTTGTTTCTTCTCCGTATTCATAGTTGCACTACTGAAACTGGTCTGAATTCAACTGACCTTCACTACTTGCAATCAATACAAAGCTGCTGTTGGTACATCGTGAAGTATTCGATACCATGGATGAACACGTTGCCACACAGAAGATGAACAAACATAGCGACACGTATTAAAATTACAATTAACGCATTGGTTGCCGATATCACAAATTCGGTTCGATAAAAAAAAAATTATAATGGTAGAATTGTTACTTGTTCCTGATTGATTAAGGAAGACGCAAAATTGATTTGAAAGTAAAGAACACTCATGACAATGTGGATTGTATGACTCGAGACTTAACAAGCGTGAAGAAGTTTTTACGCTGGTTTAGCGGTCGAGTTGAAAAGGGAGAAAAACTGAAGGAAAGGCAACACGTAGGCAATCGAAGTATATTGGCGAAGAATTCGAGGCCATTCTCACGTAACAGCAGCAGCGGCAGAATTAATGCCGCAAGAATGTATGATGATGGACGGCCGAAGAATGATACCACCCCGAATTCGAGATTGAATAGATGATACTGTGATATTACTTGCGAGCAACCGTGAAAAGTAATTAGAGCGTACGTATTTCGATCAAGATAGGTCTAGGTAGTGAAACCAGAAGTATCCGGTAAAATTTACAATGACTCACTGATTTGTTCACGTAAGTACACTTCTCAATTCTAAGAAAGGTGTAAATACCAATTTTTTGCTTAGAACAGAGATTCCCAATGCGTTAATAATGTCATAAATATATGTACAAACAATTTTATGTGAACGATTGTGAGAATCACTATATGATCTAGACTGCATGTTTTGAAAATAATATACGAATAACATTTATTTTGTATATATTGCAAATAAATTATGCTATAATAACATTGCTATTAACGTCAAGTTGCATTTGTAGATTAGAAGTTTATAAATTATTATAAATGATGATCCACATTTTATACGTATGACATATCTACGGATTTTACTGTTTTACCCTAATACAAACACATGATACAATCCCGTATGTTTTACCCTACACGGACACTCGATACTGTTTCTTAATATCATTTCATCGACACCTAATATGATTGGGACATATAAATTTACGATATCGAGACGTATGAAAAAAGAAATGTAACAGACCTGAAACGATATGAAAGTACACATCGTTCTAATCTAATTATCAAAGACAACATTCAAGCGATGTTTATTTAATCAATAATAACTGTTATTTCGTTCATGGTCGCAAGATCTCATCTTCCCCAGATAATAAAATACTTAATCAATGAAGTCTTAGATCGTCAGTTTTATCATTAAAACATAGAAATGATATCTAGAAACAATGAACATTTTTGTTAAATAAGTTTACTATTAGTTGAATTAAATTGTAATGTCGGTTACGTTAATTTTACAGGTGTAAATGAATACAAGTGAGAAACGCAAAAGTAGACTTACCGCCCTCCACTATGCGATCCATTTTGTACTATAATTCTACTTCCGCGTGTCTCCAAGTAGAAACGCGACCAAGATCGTAGAAAAGTGTATCTTGTACTGATGACTAGGTTTCGAACCACAGTTTTATATATCTACCATGATCAAAAAACCTTTGTCAAGCTAAATCCCCTTCCAACACGTCAATTTGGTATGGCGTTATAGATCGTAGAATACTTGGTAACGTTGTTACTTCGAAATGAATAATACGGGAAATAAAATACGTCATACTTTGGAAACTGTGAAGGAAGAAACGCTTCACATTATCACAAATTAAGTTTATATCTGGAATGATGCTTGAAGCGTAATACGATTTATTCCAGACCTTAAACGCAATAATAAATATGAACCATTGATAACGATTTTGAAAAATATCGCAAATTGTATGGGTAATATGTTACGTAAATCTCGTTTTGATTCTCTGCAAAATCAATGCTGCAATCAAGATCTTGTGCAACGTTGTTAATAAATTAATATTTAATAGTTCAGTTATGTAAACCAATCGCATTGAAACGTCACCCGCGTTTAAAAATGGGATAATTGTTACTGTATTTTTATTACAGATAACTATCGGTTACTTAAATAGAAAAAGTTATCATATAATAGTATTCTTTTAAAATAAGAGAATTGGATTTAAATATAAATATAATTTTGTTTATGATGAAAAGCACTTTTATTGTAATACAAGTGGTTAACATGTACTAAATATATGAAACAATAACAATGCGTTGAATAATAACATATTTATAAATTAAAAATATGAAAATGCACGTTAATGGAACGCATATAATCTTAGATACTAATGGATATACATATTTTTATTTTATTTTGTGCCATAACATGTTAGCCATCAAAACATGCGGATTTTATATTATTATTCTTGTTAGGAAAAGTTATTTGTGCACAGTTATGAATTCTTATAACTGTAAGAATATAAATTAAATTAATTCCATTGTCAATTAATTTCTGCGTCAGCGTTTACAATTCGATAATATAGATCAATATATTATTCGGAAATGCTTCTACTACTGAATGCTACGTTACAAAATTGAAAGAAATGCTGAAACATTCCATAGAATAACAAAATTAAGTCCATTACTCCCACTTACCAGTTTCTGACATTACTTAAAAAAATATGAGTTTTTCATAACTTGCTTTTAAATGCATCTATACACGTAAAAATAGTTCTATAAAAAATATTTTTCTTGACTGTCAATATCACTTACAAAATTGAAAATATCGATATCAATTTAAATCGTAGTTATAAAGCAAGAAATGCAAAACTCCTTGTTCTTACAGTTTTATTTATTTTGAAGAAGAATTTTATATGTAAGAGTAGATCAAAGATCTTATGATACTTCGCTGGAAGAAATAACCTCGAATCTTATATCCTTTTTATTTAATTCTTCAATTAGGGATGTCTTACCAAATGCAGCACCAGGAGATAAAACACCACCGCTAAAATAATAATATAAATTTTGTATTCACGTATTTATAAGCAAAGATTTAAAATGTAATTAGAAACATACTTAGTAGGAATTTTATCAGATTCTTTGAGAATTGTTATAGCAGAAAGTAATAACATAATACATGTAGCACCATATCCAGGATTTTTGCCCTTGACTTCAGTAATTAATACTTGATTTGGTGGCTCTTTGCGTACATCGGTGGGCTCTGCTAATTTTTCAGTCCAACCTACTGCTCTAAATGTAATACAAAAATGAGTATTCTCTAATTCTTCTGGTTTTCCACCTTCACGACTTATAAACCCTCCGGAAAAGAATGATGGATACTACAAATTAAAACAAATAGGTTCATAAAAGAATTAGTACTATCATTTAATTAAATAAACAGTGAATAAGGTATACCTTCAACAACAAGTTTCGACCAAAACTAAATTTAGAGAACAATGCAAAGACTAAACCAAAGAACAAAACTGCCACTACTTGAAGAAAAGACCTGTTAGTAAAAAATAAAATCATTTAGTATTAATTATTATTCTTAATTTCAAGGAAGTTAATAAAATCTTAAATACAAAACTTACCTAAATGTAACATATGTTTGAATCTGCGCAGGTCTTTGTTGGTATTTTTCATATAAAAATCGTTGAGTGTATAAAGCTATGGAACGATCAGAACCAGGAAATATCGTAGACCAATTCCCTGATATAGGTGATTTATGAATTATGCCTCTGAAATGATTAATAATAGAAAATATAATAAAGAATGTATGTTTCAGAATCAATTACAAAATATCGTATTGCTTCAAACCTTGATTGAAGTTTTGGCTTAAAAGTAGGTAACTTTTCAGGATAAAGTTTTCTACGTAAGATTTTCAATTCATGAGAATTTGCAACACCATAAACCAATGATTCATAAGTTCCATAATGTAAAACAGCACCAGTAACTTTTGCAGTTACCCAAGTTTTTAAATAAGTTTCGATAGAATTAATTTCGCCATTAAATTTTTGCTGGGTAAAGATGACACCAAGATCGCAGGGTATACTATCAAATCCACATGCACTTATAATGTAAATACCAGCTTCTTCAGCTTCCTTATGATACTTTAATCGCATACTTTCTATGTACTGTTGTAAATAAAAGAAAAGATCATTAATTTGGCTGTAATACTATTCTGAAATTTTTTAATTTAGTAGATTACCTGTGGTTCACCGCTAACATCAACTTGATGAGTACGTGTTGCAATACATGCTTTAATAACTGGCTCCCCATAAAATCTATATGGACCACAACAATTCACAAGTACCTTAGCTTGCTCAGTCATTTTCTTCAATGATTCTTCATCTTTTAAATCAGCAACTATGATCGGTACATTTTCTAAAGAATGTAAATAAGTATTAAATTACAAACATTAATATTTTAGCAAAAAAATCTTGTACTGGGTCTATAGCAGGTCTATAGGAAATTAAAATTTTACCAATATCGGGAGCAAACTCTTTAACAACTGCTTCTAAAGCTTGCTTGCGACGTCCAGAAACTCCAAACTTTAATTGTTTCTCCTTAGCTAATTCCACTGCCACTTTTACAGCATATTTTCCAGTAAATCCAGTTGCTCCAAATATCACAAGATCTAATCGTTCGCTTGCCATGATGATAATATCTATATATTTACAAACTTTACACATAAATTACACATATATTTATTAATATTTTACCACTTATAATAAGATAAAATTTATAACATGATATACATTAATAAATGTTTATAATTTATAAAACAATATAATTTGAACATTATTAGTAACATAGATGGACTTTAGAAGTACGTATAATGATAAAAAATACGTTATACATTAATAAAGATCTTAATTTATTGTAATGCATTCAAGTAGGACATTTTTTTGCGCATACGTCATGCTGCAAAATCGTTTATGAATATTACGTATATATAATATTACAAATATTATCTGACAAAATAAGAACTGTTGAATAAACTGTGCAGATAAAAATATTTATCAAATAAGTTCATCTATAAGCATAATATATCTTTCATATATTTCGCTGAAATCTAATTATCATTTTACCGGTTGTCATACGCAATTGCTATTCTTAAATAATTATTATATTTCAATATAATATTCATAAAAAATGTATTCATAAGATTATTTTTATAAAATGCGTACCTTATTATGGACAAAGAACAAGACTGCAACTGTTTTTCAATGCTAAAATTAGCGAAGTTAATCTCCTCCTGAATTGCGTCTGTTCACTAACGTGTTGCTGGAATTAAATGCGCGGCTGTCTGTCAGGATCGTTAGAGAGGGGGGTTTGCTATTTTATTATCATAGAATTTCTGATTATAGATTTTGTAAATGTTTGATTTTGATTAAATATTGAAGATCCTTTCCTTAGATTATTTATGTTTAATTTATATTCTTTGTTGTTATGACAACATTTTTAATTTTTTCTTCCATGAAATTGTGTATGAAAAATAGCAAGTAATGTAAGGATACATACATTGCGGTTCTCAATGAGTATTAGCATAAGCAATGAAAAATTACCGTTTCTGAAAATTTAATCTTTGAATTATTGATTCTTGCATTTTGGAAGTTTAGGACCACAGGATATTGGAGTATCAGGATAATGTAATTTTTAAACTTCGACAGTTCGAGTTCTGAAATTTTAAGATTTTATGATTTTGGAATTTGGAACTTAAAAACTGCGATTTTTAAGGTTTGAGATTCTAAAATTTCTAAAAATAAAGCATTACAAACATCTTGAAAAACTACCGTTTCTAAAAGTGAATCTCAATAAATGTTTGAGAACCTGTATTATATTTATGAAGGATATTATGCAAATTTAAATGCTTCCGTACATAGTTTAATCCTGTATATATTACGAGCGCTATGACTTGCAAAACTACCAAGTACAAAAAAAAGTAAATAGTAAAACATTAATAAATATTACCGTAGTCTTTTTATTATATACATATTTCAAGCGATTTGGTTTATTAGGTATATGGATAATTGATTAAATAGCGATTTTAGTGAACGGTTGAATGAGTTTGATTTTAAGAGTCATTCATACTAATATGATATCTGTGACGTACATGTATGACGAAAAAGTAGTTTTTATTTATATTCTTATAAGTAATAAAATATGTTATTGTAATTGTCCTATTGTAATTATACAGTATTAAATTATTTCACTACATTATTTATTTTATTTCTTACTTTATATTTACAACATATTTGTTTTTTTTATTACGCGCAGTCTGTATTTGGCTAGTAATAAATTATAAATAGCTCACTGTTTAGAATATCACTTTGCAATTAAAATCTTAAACTAGCAGATTTCTAATAGTGGTATAATTTCCATGTACTTTTTGTTTCGTACATATGTAAGGACACAAAATAACGTAGTATACAATTCCGCGTTGATCTGGCCAGATGCATACAACATGTATACACTATTATTTACAGAAATGCACGCTAAAAATTGTAAAGTTTTACTAGTCATAAATTCACTTTTCACGAATAAAATGATCTACAAAATAATTTTTTTTCTTTGATAACTTAATAAAGGTATATTATTTAAGCAAGTAATTTTAGGTAATAAAAAATAAGTAATGCTACAATGAAACATTTGTAGCGCTCGTACGATCGTAGGTTTATGAAAATTAATGCGTAAATATAAAAAGCTTGTGACTTTCAGTTTTTGGATGAATATAAAATTCGCAGGTATCTATTACGAAAATATAACGCAATTTATATTGCTCGTGACATCCCACTAGATAAACCATGAAATACAAATTATAAATCCTCACTAAAATTTAGTCCAGAAATATTTTAATACTTTTTTGGATAATAATTGTTGAATAATTAAAAACCAATTACTCTTCTTTCTACTTACAATATCATAGTTATATTCAAATGTTTTTAACTGAAGCAAAACTAAGGGAGCTAGTCTTTTTATTTTTTCTTCTACATGAAAGCAGAATACTATGTGAGTTATTCGGGAGTTAAATATACATCGAATATAACTATCACCTTATACTAATATTTACAATATCTCACATTGTCTCGGATAGAATACAAAACTATGGTACTTTAAAAGAATGAACGCAAAAATATAATTCTTATCTACTTCTCAATTGCGAAAGTATAAATTCTATAAAAGAGGAGAAAGTTAATATTTTTTTTCTCTTTTAAGAATGTAATTATCTTGTTGGCAAATACCATATTTGTCATTTTGTTCCTAATTTTACAATAAATACACGTGTATTCCGTTACTCTACATGGTTTCTTTTGATGTAAAATTTTGTGGATGTTCAGTTAATAGAAAATTTATATAACATTCACTAATTTGTACAATTTTACAGATATCATTGTATGAAGTAAAACAGTCGATGATTGATGTATCTATTGCAATGCAATGAGATATCGATCAATGTGTAGATGAATTATTAAACTATAAATCAATCATAAAAATCTGAAGACATATGTTGAAAGATTACATAGCTTAAAATAGTGAATAACTGTATAGAAGTTAAACATCTATTGAACATATATCATCAGTATTGAAAATGCAAAATATATTACATATGATTTAGGAAGGCATACACTTCAGATTACGAATTTTAACACTGTACGTAATAGTATACACTACAAACACATTCACTGATTTTTAGTTCATTATCAAATGTTACTGTAATTGCACTGTAATCAAACAGATTTACGGATAGAAACATAATTGTTCGTGTATGAAAAAAGATTGGTGAATATAAACTTAAAAATTCAATACCATTATTTTGCAAAAGATGACACATATGAAAAAAAATATTAATTATAATACCAATAATATGTAGCAGCTTGTTTTCTGTGCACAACCTCTCCTGAAAAGTCTTAAAAAAAAAGACCATTCGATCATAGTACAATCGTTTTGCATATTAAGTAAGCATTGGAATAGATTTTATACATAGATACAAGTCACGAGTGGTACTAAATCACAGAATAAACTGTGTAAAGAAGTTAGCATATAGCCACGTTTAAGCGAGCATAGTGTACAATGCTCAGTCAGGTAAAACAATAATGGCTCCATTAAATTTGCAGCCGTTCAACGACACATTTGAGAGTGATAACAAGAAAAAGGAGCACTAGGAGTTAGCATTTGGAGGAGGTGGTCTTCTGTCGTAATCTCTTCTATAATCTTTGTTCGGTCGCCAATCACTACTAGGATAATTGTCTCCGGGGTAACCACGGCCCCTAAAATGGCTTGGTGGAATATCAGATTGAGGATAACCACCACCACCTCCGCCCCCATATCCTCCTGGACCATATCCGTAACTTGGTGGTCCCGATGGATATCTGTAATAATCACTGAACACCAATTTCATGAATTTTATTTTTAATGTATAGCGTTTTTAACCCATTTATAATCTTACCTTCGTTTATCATTTATGTGCATATTACGGTCACGTTCCCTGTCTCTGTCTCGGTGATATCCACTAGACATTCGTCCATAAGAATCAAAACGATCACGTTTATGGTCTCCAAATCTATGAATTAAAATTATATTGTAATATATACGGCTTTTTAATATTTCTACGAATGTATATCAATAGTACCTTCCATCCCGAATATCTCTTCCGTCGCGAGATACCCAATGGTCATCTTCCCTACTACCACTATAATGTCCACCTATGCTGTAACCTCCACTGTCTCTTCTAATCCTTTCATCTTTTCCTCCGCTCATTCTGTCCATATTTCGATCGCTATGAGTTCGATCTCTGTCCCTATCGCGTTCCCTGTCCCTCTTTATGTCTTTGTGTTTTGATTCCTTTTCTTTGTGCCGTGGCGTATCCACGCTATTAGTGGTACTTGATGTAGAATTTGGAGTTGACGTAATAGGAGTTATAGTGATAGCACCGATAGTAACTGTAGAGGCACTGCCAATGTTGCTAACAGCAGATATAGCTGACAGGTGTTTTTTACTTGGCGTACTACTGTTTGAATTTTCTTCCGTCTCTTCGATTCTGCGTTTTGGTAATCTACTTTCTTTACTACTTTCTACTTGTTGCTTTTCGATATGTTTTTCATTATATTTCTATGAAACAAAAATTAGAAGAATGAAATATTTATACTTAATAAAAATTAGATGATTGTTAATGACATATAATTATAAAAAGTTATCACTATACCTTTGTACTACTCGGCTCGTCTTTCTTTTCAGGACTGGATGTAGCACTCGTATTACTTTCACCTCCTTTTTTCGTCGCGTGTTTGTATAACTTGTAAAGTTTCTTTGCATCGAACTCCGTAAATTTCGACACAAAATACCATAGATTGCTTCTCCATTCTTTAATCTGTTCTGGATCTCTGTATTCCTCTAAACACGTATTAATTTGGTTTCCAATTTGTACAAGACACTGTCTCGTATGGGCAACTTGTTCTGCTTCACTTAATGATTGATCAGGTCTGTCTAAAGCTTTAAGTGCTTTTTTCACTGGTCTCATCTTTTCTTTACACTGTGGAATAAGAAAGGTATAATTAGAGTATAATTACTGTTTATACTCGATACTTATAATACACAATATTAATACAGAAATTCGTAATAACCTCGTTAAATATAGAAGGATCTAAATCGCCAAGGACGTCCAAAGCTCTTGGTTCATTGTTAGCAGTGAAATGCATTGGACCTGCAGCTTGTTTGCTAGCCTTTTTAGCCTTTTTATTTTCTTTTCTTTCCTTTTTAGTCTTCTTCTCCTTTTTCCTTTCTTCAATTACATCTTCACTATCCTCCTTAATTTCTTTTTTTATTACATTTTCATCTTCTTTCTTTACAAGTGGCTTTTGTTAACAAAATATTAAATATTTTAAGTAAGTACTTTTCTCAAATTGAGTATGCATAAATAAATATTAAATTCACCTTGTCAAGTTTATTTTTTGATTTACCACTTTCTTCACCTGAGCTATCATTTTCTTCTATGATCTCTTTTGTGATAGCACTTTTAACTTCTTTCGGTTTTCGCGGCTTTCTTGCTTTAGTCTAAAATTATGAAATGTATACAAATATATCAAACTGTCAATAAACTTACATTTACGGCAATTTATGTTCATTAAAATGTAAATTTGATGGAAAGGAATATGTTAGGCATAAAAACAGGATGGGAAATTAAGGATTTGGAAATTACCTTCGACTGAAATTCTGATTGGGGAATGAACACGTAACCCTGTTAAGATGAAATAAAGGCGTAAAGGAATTTTTGAAAGAGTACTGTACAAATAAAATAATGTTTTCTTACCACTCCTAATTTTGAATCAATTTGTTTCTTCAGGACTTTTAAGAGGTATTCAGCGCGAGCATTTATTTTTTTTAAATGAAGTTTACTACCATTTGGGAAAATTTTATCACCAAGCTTCAGACTGCTATCCATCTTTATCGCTTCCCATGAACCCATTCCATGCTGATATATACCTTTCAAGAGTCTAGTGTCATCTTCAGAACTCCAATCGCAATCGAAATTTGCAGGTTTTAATCTAAAATGTAATTGTACGTAGAAAATTAATACATATATTTGGTTATACAAATTTTAAAGAGAAGATATTTACTTAATATCAAGATGCCAATTAGATCGTTGTTCGGAGTCAGATGGCAAAGCTTGTTCCAGAGGTTCTAATTCTTTTACAGCAGCTGAGAAAGACTTTGCATTAACCATAACACCGCCAATTTTAAACGTAGGTCCCCTGCCTCTTTTACGACCAGGGCCTTTACCCTCTTCTTCTCCTTTATTTTCTTTCGCGGTACTTTCAAATTCAGATAAACAAGCATCGCATCTAGATATCAATTGATCTCCTAAGAAACGCAATTCTGACATTGGTTTTTCTTGTAATTCAGCATCCGCAGCTATATCATCTAATCGCTTCAACGGTGCCGGGAATTTCTTATAACTTTTAACAAATCTTCGTATCTATGTATTAAAACGCAATAATTTTTAAACATATGCGAATTAATTATTGTAATATAATTAAGAGATTAAAAATACCTCTGCATCGGTGAAACTTTTTATATTCTCTCGAGGTGTAACTCTTGGTCTACCTCGTTTCTTAGGACGTTCATCGTCACTACCTTCAGCCTCACTGCCAGTTTCTTCACCTTCGTCAGACTCATCGCCAGATAGTTTCTTTCGCTTTCTGCCCCTTCCTGAATATCAAAGCAAATACAAAGATACATTATAACGTGACACGTGATAAATATTAACCTTCAAAGGAACATACCTTCACCTTGATTAATTTGCTGCAATGTTTTCCGACTTCTCGGTGGTAAGTACAAATCTTCCATTTCTTTTGATTTTTCTTCCTCTTCAACTTTCTTTCTGAAATTTTCTGGTATGATTTCCGCCTACAATCAATTTCCAAAGTATAAGATTTAAGAAAATATTAAGATACCATAAGCAATATTAAAACTTACCCAATCTTTGCTTTCATCATCATTGTCATTAAGCTGATTAACGGGTTCAGATTCTTCTTCAAACGCAGCAAAACTAGCTACTTTGAAAGCAGATAATAATTCATCTCCCACTGTTGAAGGGCCTTCATCTCTTGTTTCCGCTCTCCTCAGAATTTCGTCGATATCGCACTAATTGTACAAAAATAATAAAACCTTATTGTTCGTATTTTTAGACAGATTTTGTTGTATAATATTTGAAATCCTTTAGAAAAATTACAGTCGGTTCTTCGTCCCCGTCTTCTTCATCTTTAAATAAATCTTCAGCTCCAAATTTTAAAATAGCATTCAGATCTTCTTTATTAAATGGATTGTTATTGGTCCCTGCATTTTTTTTATCTAATACTGTTCGACCAGTTGTGTCCATTCGTTGAATTACAAGATGATCCAGAACCATTTTCTGCTTTGCCCTTTCTACTATTTCTTCTTCTACAGAATTTTTTGTTACTAAGCGATAAATATTAACCTACATAACGAAATATTTTTTTTTTATAAAGAACGTTTAATGTATAAAATGATGACTATAAAGTCAACACAAAATATTTAATAAACACCTGATTCTTTTGTCCAATACGATGCGCTCTGGCTTGTGCCTGTAAATCATTTTGTGGATTCCAATCTGAATCAAAAATAATGACTGTATCGGCAGTGGCTAGATTAATACCAAGACCACCTGCTCTTGTTGATAATAAAAAACAGAAATCTTGTGAACCTTCGGCGTTAAAATGATCTAACGCCTGTTTTCTTAATTCTCCTTTTATACTTCCGTCTAATCTTTGGAATGGAAAATGCCTCTTTTGTAGATATTCGCCGAGAATATCTAACATTCTGACCATTTGACTAAATATTAATACCCTATGACCAGTTTCACGTAATCTCACCAGCAGTTTATCGAGAAGAACTAATTTCCCAGAACCACGAATTATCTGTTGCAAGTAATCTTCATTACTTTCTTTTCTCTCATTTTCAGTCGGTTTTGTGAGAAAGGCATGATTACAGCACTTTTTTAATTCGATAACGATATTTAGGAACGTCATGGTAGAACCTTTAACACCTTTTCGTAATGCATTATAGTTTTTGGTTAATATCCATTTATAATATTGTTTTTGTAAAGATGTCATTTCTACTCGTAAAATTTGTTCAACTTTAGCGGGTAAAGACTTTTCTACGTCTTTTTTAACGCGTCGTAAAATAAATGGTTCTAACTGTTTGTGTAACTTAGAATATCCTTTTTGAGCGGCATTGTCATGTTCTTTTTCAAATTCTTCCCACGAATTAAATCTATTAGATAGAAAAGATTAACATAAAGTGATTGCAAATACAAAAATGGCAGTATAGAATTATAAAAGTTATACATTTTATAAGAATTTATAAATGATGTAGTTATGATATTATTTTAAAATCAACTAACTTAGCAGGCATTATGAAGTGTAGTAAGGCCCATAATTCTTTTAAGCTGTTTTGTAGTGGAGTACCAGTTATCAATAGGCGGTGATTTGTATGAAATTCAGCAAGCGCTTTGTACAAAAGCGAATCATCGTTCTTCAATCGATGTGCTTCATCCACCAACAACACCGCCCAATTTAAGGCACCCAAAAATGCTTTATCTTTAAGTACTATTTCATATGTTGTAAGTATGGCATTAAATTTTAGTCTCTTTGAACTGTAACACCATTCATATTCTCTAATCTAAAATATAATAAACACATGCACAATATATTTGAAACGTCTTATTTATAGAAAAATTTGTAAGAACACAATTTTTGTAAATAACAATAATACATACAACATTACGAGAAGTAACATCGCCCAAATATGTGACGAAATTCATATCTGGAGCCCACTGTGACATCTCTCTTTGCCAGGAAGTCATTGTTGAAAGAGGAACAACCAATAAAAATGGCCCGTGCAATTGATGCGTGTGAAACAAATAATAAAGGAAGCATATTGTTTGTATAGTTTTACCAAGACCCATTTCATCTGCTAAAATAACACTGTAAATAAACAACATTCATCACAATATAGAATACATCAAATGTAACACTGATAAAGATATCAGTGTTTTGTAAAAAATTCTTATTTGTTAATTAGGTACCTATTCTCTTTACACCAAGAATGAATCATCCAGTTTAATCCATCCATCTGATAATCTCTAAGAGTTAAGTCTCGCCCTTTTCCCATATACTCTGGTTGTCCTTTCAGTTGATGAAATTTGGGTCTTGATTTGAGGACTTTGCAATGTTTGCTGGGTGTCCTTTTCGAGTCTTCTCTTTCACGAAATTCTTTAATTTTTTCTGGCCATTTTTTAACAATCAATGCTCCATCTTCCCAGGTAGCATCAGCATACGGCAAACTTTCCCATTTGCAATAATAATCAGGATGTTCTGAATCGGGTTTATTGTACTCAGCAATAATTCTTTCAACATTGTTATAACTCTTTAAAAGATCTTGTTGAAGTTCTAATTGACATTCAAAATAATCTATATCTTCAGGTCCAGCATAATCTCTCCATTGTTTAATTTCTCGTTCTTTTTTAATAAAATTATCTAATTTTTTTAATCCTTTTACTTTCTGTGCTTTTAAAGATTCTTCCGATTCCCACGTATTATGTATATGAGACCATCCTTTCCACTTTATTAAATACTGCATTTCAGTTTCTTCATTAGATAAGTTTTCCGGATTTGGGTCTCCATTTTCTTCAACAGCATATATTGTCGTAACATTCCCTGTTACTGAAGAGAAAGATACGTAAAATGACGCTTAAACACACGTGTACACACATATATGCTTACGTATCTAAACTGTAATATTTAAATGAAGTTACTTTGAAAACGAACCTCCTTTTTTACCAAGTCTTTGACCTAAAATTCGTTCAATTGTTTCTGCATTATCTGGTTCTGCAGTTGCAGTGCTACCTTCATCAACTTCTACTAAATCTTCACTATCAGTTCTTTCTTCACTTTCTTCCTTGTAACTAATTGCGGTACCAGTTCTTCTTGTAACTTGTCTGTAATACATGAATTTTTACCGTAATAATTTTGCTAGCGCTAATATTAAATTTACTATCTTTTTTAATAATTGGTAGTGTTATTTAGACATGTAAAACAATATTGAATACCTTCTATTGTCATCACTATCGAAAGACGAATTTTCAGATGATTCTGAAATTCGTTTTTTTCGTGACCTAGCTTTCTCTTTTGCTTTTTGTGCTGCACGTCTATTTAACGATTTACTAGGGGGAGGTCTTCTGTTTTCAACATCCTCAGATTCGGAATCTGAACTTTCAGAGTTCCACGAATTATGTGAACTGTAAAAAACCACGTAAACGAACACAATTTATATAAGCAACAATTATCTGTGTATATAAATGATATCAAGGAATTGACTAAATCAGGTGAATCGTATAGAAATATCTTTATACATAAATTTAACTTTGTGTAGTATTGCAATAAAGTATTTCAATATTATACACTAAAATTTTATTGTTTCATTTATGCAATAGATAAAAATTAAATCAAAGAACATTTACATGCATAATATAAAAATTAATTTGTTAATGAACAAAGTAAAAGATTTAATAAAATCAAAAAGAAATCATGTCTGTTTTGTTATAATCATTATTATTTATTCAAAATAATAAGTTTTTTCTGCTAACTACATTCCTTGCATGCATATAATTTAACATAAATTTAAATAAAATATTTCACATTCATTGAATATTTCCTTTCTGTAGATGTATTAACTGAATTGAATAGATATGTGAATACATACATGACTACATAGGTGTTAAAGAATATAGTAAATATGTGATATACCGAAACATTTTAGTTAACAAAAATGGAAAATATACAAACATATATAAAGCAAAAACACTGCAATGGTATATAACTATTTTCAACAAACATTAAGCTTCAGATTTTAAGATTAAAAAAGAAATGAAGGTATGCGTACAGAAATATACAAATTACACAAGATATAGAAATACATTAACACATAACATTTGTAATACCAAATATGATGCATATATGAATATGAAGCATTGAAAAATTGTTATCGCTACTGCAATTGCAAAATACAGACCTATTATATAGTGTAAAATGCAAAAGTGGTTATATAATATTCAATGCAACTATTTTACTTTTTTCTCAGTAGTAAAGATAAAAATTTATAGTGAATACTGTTGCTACTGTTGTTATTATTATCATCATACATATTATGAAGTATATGTTTCCTATTTTAATACATATTTCATCATGTTAAAAATGTAAAGAGCAAATTTTATTTCATACTGCAAACCTATCAATTACAATTTTAAATGTAAACGCAAATTCTATGTATAATTTGAAATCTAGTATGAGTAACATGAATGTATGTTTATTTGTACAATACCTATTCAATCTACAATAAGTAATAGGGTTTATAACTTGAGTTTCTGATGATTACTTGATTGAGTTTGCATATTACTTACCCCTTTTTTTTAAATTTCTTGCGACTATCGCTATCGCTTTCACGTTGTGGAGCAAGCCTTTCAGGCTCTTTTCTAGAACGCCCAGATCTCCTGATGCCATATATGTCAGGATTTTCATCCCATTCGCGACTAGACTCATTCTTAAGCCTAACTTTTGTTTCTGTGCTGTGATTTGAACTTTTGCTCTGGAAGCTATCACTTTGTGCAGGTGCATCCGACTTCTCAGATTTATCAGAATCAGAACCTGATCCAGACCCGGAACCACTTGAGGAGCTAGAGTCACTGCATTAGCAGTCAGGCAACGTTTCACCAACATTATTATAGACTACACATTTGTATATTTTGAAATATATTTAACAGCAACACATAGTATAAGTACCATATATTTCTAATTTAAAATACTGACTGCTAACTTAAAATAATTGTTTGTAAACCCAAATTCTATCAATTATTCAAACATATATTATACATCTTTCACGAGAACAAATCTTTTATTTATAGTAAATGTATAAATAACTATTATGTAGTTTCATGTTTCCATCTTTTCTTTTCACTAAATAATGATTTGGACTAAAAGGTATACACATTAGTTATATAAGTGTTGCATCTAAAGGCATGAATATTTGCTTTGTATTGATTGATTAGATAATACATGTTTAAATGATAATTGATGTATTTCAATATTTCAAAAGACATCATTGAATAGACAGTTCAAAATATTGTGTGAAAATATTCTTTGTGACCTTGTACAATCTATATTAATACACACTGTGTATAATTTATGGGAATAAATGAATTATAAGTGAAATGAGTAAAAGCAGTAAAATACTAGCTTACCTAACAGTTGTTTAAAAAAGAAATAAGTACTGTTGCATGAATAACAGAAAATTGAAGATTGTGCTTATATAAAATTTAAGGGACACATTAAATTAGCATGATTATTAAAGCAATGTTAATACTATAAAAAGCTATAGCAATACACAATCTCAAGAACCCTTCATACCTCAGAAAGTCAAATACCTAGTTATTAATTCCAGTATTTCAGCAGAAAATATGCAATTCTTTCTAGACAGAGATAATGTAATTACAAAAGAACAAAATTAAATAACATACAAAACATAATGTAGCATCTTAATTTGTCATGTATTAGACTTTCTGAAAAAAGGGATTAGATAACAGTGATCTTGATACCCACCTTTCTGATCCTGAACCAGACCCTGTATTGCTTCCTGAGGAAGAGCTATCACTCTTACTTTCATTTTCAGAATCGGATCCAGATTCCTTACCAGACTCAGATTCTAATGTTTTCTGTAATTTAATCAGAGTAATCTAGTATTGTTTAACTTTGAAATGTGTTTAATACGCAGCGTGTTGTTTGGAATAGTTTTTAATCATTAATATTCATATAAAGATCCTTTTTGAGTATATTATTTTTACTTCTTATAACAGCAGCTATTTTATTATATTTTATCTCTAAATTAGTAACATTGCATAGTAATGCATCATTAAATGTTTGGTACCCCTTTAATATTGAAAGTTCAACTTATACATAAAATAGTAGTGCCATCTACTAAAACTGCTTTTCCTCCATTTTATAACTCTTGACCACCATTTTGTAGTTCAAAAGCAGTCAGTTTTCAGGCCCTTTCATGTATTGTAACAGATACATTTTAATATGTTATTGGGAATATATAACTTCTAGTTTCACATTGCCATAGTTTGAAGCAAATACAATAATTTAAATACAATATTCTTAATACAGGGGTATTAAAGTAACAGTTATTGGGAATATATTTGTGAGACTGGAATAAGTTCATCAAAACTCTGAACTTTTATTTTATCTCCTAAACGACTTTATGAGTAGTAGTTTAATAAACTAAAACTGGAACTTCTGCTGTACTGCATCCACTAAATGACTGTATGTTTCAAGTAGTAGCTTCATGAATTAGAACTGGAACATTTACCGTATGCTGCATGTGATCATTCTTGAGAATGAAATAGTAAAATATTTATAAAATTTCCTGTGAATGATTAATGCAAGATGAAAAAACTTCCTGTAAATAACCAGCATCAGGTATAATGGGAGTTTTAAAAGAATAATATAATTCAGCGTTCAAGTACTTTTCATATTTATTGACCAACTTAGCAAGTACATCATAAGTAGAACCTGACTGAACTTAGAGATTTACATTTCTTCAATAATTTACAAGTATCGATTAACAAGGAAAAGAAAACTTATCTATAATTCTGTATTAGCTAATATCAAGATTAATTTTGGAATACTGCAGATACATTTAAGTTCAAATATCTTTGATATTTAAATACAGAAGCGGGTAATTATCTTATTGATGAAAAGATAATATATAATATAAATCTGTTACATAAAGCACATATTATTTGAAAGAAAAGACCAAGTTATACCAAAAACAATTCATTATCAAAATTGTGATATGTGCTTCATATAACATAAATAACATTTTTATGCTTGAGAAGTTACTTCTTCAATATACTCTTTGAAACTTAATTTTCTATAAGAATTACTAAGCCATATTGATATGGTCATTTTAAAATAATGTACGGTTGCCTCAGATTATTATTATTATTAATACTAAATAGCTAATATTTTATATATAATTAGTACTTTTAATAATTGTTTATTGTGTAACTTAAGAAAAATTAATGAACTATGACCTCTTACATTCACAGAAGATATTTTAAAGATAAGTTAGTCACAATGTTAAAGAATTACTTCTTACTTTCCAAAGAGTTAGTATTTATTTTTGATACTGACAGATATCGATAAAAAATATTACACATTTCATGATATTAAGTATTCTATTATCATAAGAAATATTCGGACAGGAATATTTTTTATATTACTCCATACATCAACATGATTCGAACAAAAACTTCATTTGAAGCATTTTGTTTTATATGAATCATTTTTCTCTCCTATTTATACTTTGGTTTTACAAAAATCTATTTAAATAGATATTAAAAATTACAAATGTATAACGTTTTTGTTAATTACAAACATAAAATTGTCTATCAGATTATGTACAAATCCAACTTTCATCAAAAGCATAAAGAATAAGTCAAGAATAATTTTGAAGAAAAATGTAATTTCAAATCTTTTACTTTCTACGAATCATTTTTCTCTTCAATTTGTACTTTGATTTTATAGAATTCTATGAAAAATGATATTCAAAATCAGAAATATATAACTGTTTTTGTTATTTACAAACATAAAATTGCCCATCAGATTGCGTTCAATCTCAAGTTTAAGTTAAATCATGAATAATCCTTAATTTGCCATGTAAAAATTGTTGAAATATTAGAGGAACCTTTGCTTCTTTCTGATGGAAAAACTTTGAACATTTTACACGTGAAAAGCATTAATTGTTATAGCTTTCACAAGCGATTGTGTTACACAGTCTCAACTGTAATACAGAGAGTGTGCATCATAATCTTTAAGCTAAATTTGCAAAAATGGGTCTATGAAAAATTTTTGAATAAGTATGGGTCTAAGGTGAAGGAAAATGCAAGGAATCATTTTTTATAAAAATCAGGGTGGAACAACGATATTTTAAGTGATGAATGTCAAATTGAATGGATGTAAACAAACTTATAGGTTATTAAGAGGCTGGAAATTATGTAAAATTGCAGAAAATTGTGATTTAGTAGAGACAAGTCTCTGAGCTCTTAAGGTCAATAGGACCCCACCCTACACGCAGGAACCTTTTAAACAAAATTATAACAATTTTTTTCATTTTTACAAGGATTTTTCTAGTAGTAGTTCCCTGAAACGCATGTGACAACGCGATTTTTCCCTACTCCAAACAACACCGCGGCCGTATCATATAAAATCGTCTTCGAAAAGACACCGACACTCATACAGTAACAAAAACAAACAATAATCCCTTGAATAAATCCGGGAAAAGCTGAAAATTGAACTATTTTCGAACCTGACCACTCACCTGCATCGTTCAGTCTGCGCGTCGCACTGAAATCTCAATCGTACACACACTACGCACAAAACCACGTTAATTTAATAATTAAACTACCGCGTATACACGTATTCGCAATATTAAACGACTATTGATGTATAGAGTCGCGACATCGTGCAAAATTATCGAATTTTCACGTACTATATGGTCACGGGCCTGAGCTTGGCCGCCATTTTGTGAACTCGACTCGTTCTTTCGCCCTCCCCGTACGTCCTCCCGACCGCCGACCCATCATGCAACGCGCGCGCGCTTCCCCCGCCCCTCCTTTCATCTACACCCCTCGCAAAACGAACGCCCTGTAAATGTAATAAAAATTAATATCTTTTGTAAACAATATTGCAAACAATCTGGAAAAAACATATATAATATAAAATACATATCTACTCGCTTCAACTTCGTTCGACCAAACTTATCCCAAAGTAAAATTTTTACGAATTCCGTTGAAACGTAGTTACAAAACGGAAATCGTTCTGCGACAGCCATTTTGATTACTCACAGAAATTTTACCCAGAATGCCTGGCGATGGTTTTTCGATTGCTTTGTGTATGCGCAATTACAACGATCAAGCAAATCATGCAGTGCAGTTCATTATGATAGATTTCACGTTCTGTACTTATGATGCGCAAATTTTTACGTTAAACCCTCAAAAGAGTTGAATTATTTAAGTAGAATATTATACTGATAAAATTTGAACTTTCAATGTGATATGTACAAAAGTGTAATTTTTATAAATATCGTAAATAGACATCCTATTTGAGCTCAGAGACATTATCTCGTTTTTCACCATGTAACTATAAATCCGCAATGATGAATTGAAACTGAACAGTGCGTAACTACACGACTGTTAACAGTGTCACCATGCAAAACGAATACAAATTTTTATAAAGCAACTTAGTATCTAGAAGCTGTCGTTTTCCATCAGATTGGGTAGAGACAAAAGAGAAAATGTATTCAATTGAGATATTAGAGTACTTAATGTTTTATATGTAGAAAAATGATTTCTAATAAAAGAAACGAATTTACCCGGTCCAATGAAAAGCAGCTTGTATTTTTGCAGACGTTGAAACTAATGTATTATACAGAGAATGAAAGACGCAAAATATTACCCAAACACCCGTGGCACGTCATACCGGAAAAGGAAGAAAAACCTCGCACTTCGATATATCATGATTCAGTTTCCGGTCGAAAGTCGATTTCTCGCCACATCGCACATCGATATGTCGTTCGAGTATAGCGCGTAAAACGAATAGTGTTTTAAGATTAGAGCTTAAATCTTAGTTTATTATAATTTAAGTTTTCGATATACTTAATCATCTTGAAAATAATTAAATCATTTTATTTATCAAACTTAGGCAAATTATGTGAACTTTAATAAAAAAATTAGTGCTTATCCTTAAAAGTTTGAATTAATGTCTGAAAAATAACAGTTTATTGAAAAAGATTGCAATTAAAATTAACTTCTAATTTTTAAAATCAGTTTGAATTAAGAATTAAACTTCAATTCTCAATATAAATTCTTTATTTACATTATAATTTCAGTTTAATTTTTTAATGTACATATGAAAGAACGGAGGTTAAAGATATGGTGTTTACGGAACGTGTACACAACAGATCAAATTTATATATTTATAGGTGTTCTATATGTATTACTTAGCACATACATACAAATATTAATGTTTTGTAAATATTTCCATCATAAGAAATTCCCAAATATTCCACTTCAACAAAACAGGCCAAATGTATCACATTTTAATAGAAAATTGATCAAATCTAATTAACAATTTTAAAAATAACGCAAAAGTATGCGGTAATTCAGTCTTAAAATAATTCAAAACATAATGTAACGATATGATATTACAATAAAAAATTCGTTAGAGGTAAGAATTTCATGTTCATTGCCTAATGACAATATTTTATTTTAACACATTTGTGATATTAAAGGATACTCGCATAAATGAGTTGTCAACATTAACATAAGTAATTTACAGATTCAGGTTATTCAGGATCAGGTGTTCCATCTACATCTTCTAAAGATTCATCTTCATCCTTCTTATCCTTGGATTTCGCATCAGGTACCCAGAGACCAGAGTCAACGCATCGTTTCATATGATATGATGCTACTTCTCGTGGCATTTCTGCTATTGTTTGATGTAACAAAGGAAGATCTTGTGTTTCAAAACATTTCTTCAGAGGCTAAAAACAACATAACAAGGTAAGTACATAGTATCTAACAGTAGTACTTTTTACAATAATACATAAATAGATGATTTATAATACATAAATTTATTTGTACCTCTGGAAGAGTTTCAAATACTTCAAGGGGATCAAGACCACCAGGACCAAGACGTGCTTTTCTTTCTTCTTCCTCTGCTTCTTTAAGAGCATCCGCTACTTTTTCTGCAGCTCTCTTACGTATTCTTTCTTTAAATGCTCTAAGTTCCTCATCAAAGGAAGTTTTAAATTCTACTTCAGCATATTGAATGCGACTGAAAAAGGAACCGATACATGCTCTTGGATCAACATCTAATTGTTTTGATAATTCTAAAATATATTGCATACATATACATTGGTGAGAAACATGTTCCATTAAATCGTGTTTCTGAAATTAATAATAGGTTAATGATATTAATTTAGGTAACAATTAAAAAAAGTTTTTATAAATATTTAAATATATGCTTACTTCTTCCATTTCTAAATTAATACACCAAATCACCAAATAATTTGCAGTATTTTCACAAACTAATTGAGGATTATCAGTCAAAAATTTTTTACTATCCTCGTATTTTCTTAGCATACCAAACTCTTTCAATTGTTTTTCATTTTCCTTAACAAATTGTTTCATTCTTTTTTCTTTTTCTTCATCTGTTAAACCAGTGTCATCTTCCCTACGAGGTGGCCTTGTGTTGATTACAGTTTTTGTAAAACCATCTTGCCCAATAGTGTCAACATTCCATGGTGTTAATTTTTCTTTCCTCTTCATCTCTTCTTCTTTTTCTTTAATCTTTTTCTGTTCTTCTTCAAGATCTTGCAATACTTTCTTCAATGCAGTTAAATCACTTGAATCTTCCATTTTGTTTTCTAATTTTGTAAGTTTTTCCTTTGTATCTTTTAGCTTTTGTAATGTCCTGAATATAAATATCAATTTTAAAATTTATAATTAAAAATTGTAACTCTAATAATAGGAATATGTAATAAATATTATATCGAACATACTCTGCCTTTTTTCTTTCATGTTCTTCCTGCTCTCGCCTTCGTTCTTCCATTCTTTCAACCCTTGCCTGATGACGCCATCTGAATAACGAGGGTGTATCAATGTTTGGATGAGTATCATCTTCATCATCTGAAATCTGGTAAACATAAATTTTAGCACCTTATTCATAATTAGTAATAAAATAATTGAAATACTCTTTTAAAGTTATAAACACACTAAAAAATTATCTGTATTAAATAGCAGTAGGCATAAATAAGCAATACTGATTATAACAAGGAAACATTGAAATAAGTTATTTCGATTTTAATTGAAAAAAAAAAAACAGTATTCTTTTTCTATGACTTATGATCAACAAACATACATAAACAAAATCTTATAAGAACTAAATTTAATGTGTTTTAGATTTGGTAAACGTATCAGTGTCTTTTGATAAAGTGCAATTTAAAAGTATCCTCGAAATTTCTACTGCAACTCTAGAATATTCTATAAGCATACTGGACCAAAACTGAAATTCTTACCTCAATATCTTTCCATTTGCTGTAGTCCACCATTGTTTGATTAGCTAAATATAACCTTTATTTAAATAATATACTTTTATGTAATTGATTATTCTGTAAATATAATTTGTGTATCAACTATCTCTTTATTTTTGCAAATGTGAAAATGCAACACCCACACTTGCTGAAGTTTAATTGTCAACTGCATCGACGTCAATGTAGGACTTGTATGTACGGCGTATATCGCTATTCGCTATCTTCGCGAGAACGAGATTCGATATATCGCATCAGTGTCGCTCAACTTTAAAAATGTTTCAATTTTGTTGAATGAAAAGAATATTATATAAATAAAATATATAATGCATAATAACTATATATTGACTTATATAAGTACACACTCGATTAAAAATAAATATTATTTCTTATACCTACCCCTTAATTTAGTTAGAAAGTATTAAACGAGTTCTATATAAATACTATACATTATAATTCAATAAATGTATAGAAATGTAATTGAGCAAAATAACTTTATTATATTTGTTTTCTAATATTGTATATACGTTTGTGTAACATTTATATACATATATAAATATAAGTACATGAATTACACTTCTATTCATGATAGCTTTGGTGTTTACCACAGAATAGATCGTGGCGTTTATGAAAGCTCCAGTAGTTACTAAATGTTATTTTTCTTTTATTCAATGAATTAATGTGCCAAAAATAATGATTGGAATGCGAATGAATGCATTTAACGATACTGGACTTGGTGAACCGGAGCAAGATGCAAATACAGCACTTATAGAATTAGATAAAGGTGTGTTTTATGATATTCTCTAACCTAACTTTATTCTGTCGTCTTTGCGGTATATTAAGTTTGTTGAATTAAGTTTTATATCCATAATATTTTAAAGCGTACTATTTTTAATCTCCTACTCTAAAATTTAAATTTCATAAATATTTATTAAACATATTTTTCAGGTTTACGATCAGCAAAGATTGGTGAACAGTGCGAAGCCATAGTGAGATTCCCAAGATTATTTGAGAAATATCCATTTCCTATACTCATAAATTCTTCTCTATTAAAATTAGCCGAGGTTTTCCGAACTGGTAGTAATTTTTTACGTGTTTGGGTTCTTAGAGTATGTCAGCAAAGTGAAAAGCATTTAGATAAAATTTTAAATGTTGACGAATTTGTAAGACGTATTTATAGCGTGATACATTCGAATGATCCAGTTGCCAGAGCTTTGACATTACGTACATTGGGTAGTGTAGCCGGTATTATACCAGAAAGACAACAGGTACAGAATTACCAAATTATTAAATTTAATTACATTTCATAATTTAATGATTTTATAAAGGTGCACCATAGCATAAGAAGATCACTAGATTCTCATGATTCAGTTGAAGTTGAAGCTGCAATATATGCAGCACAAATGTTTGCTGCACAATCAAAACTTTTTGCTGTTTCCATGTGTAGCAAAATATCTGATATGATTAGAGGTCAAGCAACACCAGCATCAATGAAATTACAACTTATACCAATTTTACAATACATGCATCATGATACTTTTACAGCTTCAATGGTATGTTCACATTACAACAGCTTTCATTTTTTTCTTAAAATATTTGACTTTCAATTTTATAGTATAAATTTCTAATAGGTAAATAAATTATGTATGGAGCTCCTTGCTAGTTATCCAGCGGTGGAATTTGTTAGAGTTACACTAAGTGCTTTAAGCACATTAGCTTCTGCAACATTAATTGATATTCCACAACAAGTTGTGCTTTTGTTACGTTATTTACAAGATGATCCAAGATTAACTATTAAACGTCATGCTTTACACTTACTACATTCTTTAGCTAGGAGAGGAGCACATTTGTGGCCACAAGGTGCTCTTAATAATTTAATAGGTAAATATGCTGTGCTTATAATTTGATATATTTAATGGAAATGTTTAATGAATATAATATTTTAGAGAGTACTACAACACTTCTACAGGATGGTGCTGGAAATAAAGATCTCCTTATTCGAACATTAGATGTGATCGAGGTTACCACTTATTTATGAAGTAATAGTGAGAAATTTTTGTAGATATGAAAATTTATGAGTAAATTTAAAAAATTATTCAATCTAGGTACTTAGTCAGAGTGCAGTTACATGTGACGCAAACAGAGAGGAAGGAAACCCTCTGTTATCTTTATGTGTAAATGCTTGTTACTCTCCAGATCCCTTTATCGCGGTAAAAGCAATTACTATATTAGCACGAGTTGCGTGTTATTGGTATGTATGAAATAATTATTTATTGTTATAGTTTTATTTCGAAGAAAATGAGATAGATGGCATATTTATAAATGATATACTTATAGCTATGAAGAAGGTTTACCAGCTTATGGAATACAAGATGTTGTATCTTGTCTTGAATCACTAATTGTATTATTAGCTTTGGATGATAAGTATTTACGTCAATTAAAAGTCTGTTTACGTTCAACGGTAAAATTGTGTAGAGCACAACCTAGTCATTGTTCAGTATTCGTTGACGTTATTGGCAGTACACTGTTTAATACAAACACAGAAAATACTCAGAGTGAAAAGCAATCAGTTGCTTTATGTGAAGCTTTAGGTGCCATTGGAAGTTTGGAGGAAAATACGTTGCTTTCACTTTTACCAGATATATTGGCAAAGCTGAGACAGACTGTTCATATCCACACAAAGGTAGACATACAAACAGAAGATACATACATAATTTATTAGACTTATACAATATAAAGTTTTTTCTTGAAGGTGATGTTATGTACGTTATTATTTCAAATGGTAGCAGGGGGTTATGAATGGAATACAGAATGTTTGGAAGCAGTAGAAGAAGTTATTAAAAATGTCGATGGTTGGGCCAAGTATCGTATTGCACGAAGCGCTGCTAGATACGGTCACCATACAATAGCAACACAAATATTTCGGAACTTGAAAGAAACAGTAGCGTCCGAACAATTACACTTCTGGCTATCTGGTTTGGAATTAGTTACAAAAGCTGAGAGTCATCTTATGTTCGTATAATTTATTTACAATAAGCATTGTCCTTTACAAAAATAAGCGATTTTTGTACTTATTCTGTGTTCGCAGGGATAAAACAGAAGAAACAGAAAACAAATCGAGAGTGCTCACGGTGGAAAAGTTAAACGGTGCTATTGCACGTTACGCAAGCGCGTGTGCATCGTTAAAAGCTGCCAGTACACCTTTACGAAGTTTACAATTCGCTAGCGAATATTCAAAACTTCGTTGCGAATTTCTTCAAGCTATTGTACAACTATTGCATTCATGCAGGTACTAAATAAAATCATTTATTTCTTACAAATTTTAGAGATTACATAACCAAATAAATATTGTCATGCTTTAGGTCTCTTTGTACAGCTCCACCACCTGCTATTACAATTACAGTGATTCTCGCAACGAAAGATGATCTTCAACGTTATGGACGCGTTACTAATCAAGTAATTCACTTTTTTTAACACTTAATTGTATTTCAAAATATTATTAGTGTTAAAATAATATGTTTCTTAGTTGAGGAAATCGGCTCAAGAGTTGAAGAATTGTGCTGATAACTATCAGAAACTTTACCAATCGGCTTTCGATGCTGATCCTGGATCATTGGCAAACATACGAGCGTATCCTTTACTATGATATATAGTAGTTTTGTTAATTGACAGAGAGATGTTTTCAATAAGAGTCCCGAACTGCAAATAGCAAAATTTAGCATATTGTTCCTTTACTTATTATCTGCAGATTGCAGGAAATTTGTCGATTGTTGGCAAGCAGCGTCGAACGGGTTTGCGGTGGAACTGGAATTCGTACATATTATCAAAGTGAAGTTAATTTTGATTTCGGTGATACTGTAGAAATGCGTCAATTGGCACGTTGCTGTGCCGAATTGCGTCGACTCGCGCCTAGCTATATAGGAGAAAATAAAGCAGCGGCTCTTAGTCACTCAAGAATAAACTGTTTAGTATCACAAGTGATGTTATTAGCTGGAACAAAAATGAGATTACCAATGCCTCGATATTACTTCCAAGCTTTACAAGCAACTAGTGTTAAGTTATCCGTTTCACCACAGCCACGGGTTCTCGGTGAGCCAGTATCTGTTCCTCAGGGTAGCCAGCTAGCGTTAAAAGTCGAAGGAGTGCTACGGCACGGCCGTCGCGCGTCTCTTTATCGTTCCGTTGCTGCTGTTTGCATTTCTATTTCAACTACCCCTCCGTCAAAAATCAATTCAGATCAAAAGGTACAAATTAATATTAATAAAAATAAATTTCCTTCGCGTATATTTATTTTTTATTCATCATTTACAGGATTCTAATACGAACGAATTACAACAAACTGTCACACCACACCGAGATTTCTTCGCCTGCGAATTTTTACTTTCATTAGGAAGTCCGGGAACAAGTACCACAGCGTGTGCAAGTAACACCGCTAATGTAAATAACAATATCAATTCTGGTGGTGGACAGTATCAAGTCACGGCTAGTGCTAGTATACTTGACAAAGATGGCAACGTGTGGAAATGTGGACCGCGTTCTACTCTGCAAGTTAGGGTACATGAGGAACCTGCCAAAAGGAAGTTACCATAACAAAGTCTGTCTATAGTTTTTATACCATGTTGTTTGTACTCATGCAAACTTTATGCAATAAAAATTCGTCTCCTTTCATTAATTATGTGTTATCCTTCTTAATCCTTTATGTAGAATAAAGTTTCAGTATGTGATCCAGGATGGCGCTGTAGAGGCGGAAAATATTGTAGACACGGAACTTCTCTGCGGTTTCGATATAATGCTTGATTATGTATGTCGTGGCGATACAACTCGTGGCGATAGAATAGAGGTAAAACACGTGGCCAATATAGCACACGCTGAATACAATACATGACAAACAGCGCGTAGCGAATACGAAGCGTGACAAATACAACGCGTGGCAAATGCAATGCGTGTTGAATGTAACGCAAACTGATATAACGTGTGAAAAATACAAGTCGTAATGAATACTACGCATGGGAAATATGAAGTATAGCGAATGCAACGCGTGGATAGCGCGTAGTGATCTAATACGTAGATAGCATGTAGTGGCAGAATGCGATCTAATATGTGGATATACAGTTAGCGATTGAAAATTTTTGTTTCTTTTGGGACCTAGAAATTATTTCCTAAACTTGAAAATTTACGTTCAACAATGGATCTATAGCCTTACTACCCTATCAGAAGTAAGATTCCTCCATTGAAACTGTAGCGATTTCCGCGGATCGCAATGCGTTACAACAGCGAGGGTACCCTTAGCGTGCGTGAAACATGATTATGTAGCCGGGTCATGTAAAGGGGTGCCATATAGCAGGACTGTACTGTAAGTACATAAATAACAATTTCGCAGTGTGTGCAGAGATTCATGAATGAAATCGAACTTTTTTAAATCGTACATGCAATCCAACTTGACGGAAAGCAATTTCGCGTGCACGATATGATATACCACCGCAAAATCTACTATTTGATGGGGGTTAAAGGGTCGAATATACGAGTAACGAGAGTCGATGTACGGGTGGACGCGCCGTGAGAAAGCCCATAAAAGGGAGATTGCGAGGGTGTTCGGCGCACAGTCGCGCACCGTCTGTCCGTTAGTACGGTACGCGGGCAACTCCTCGACATTCGTGCTGCACTTGATCCAAGCATCATCTCGAGAAGAGCAACAGTTATGCCCTCAGATCATCGCGTCATTGGCTGACACGGTCTAATATCAAATTTCGTCACGCGTCTTTACGCGGTAAGTGACGCCTTTTCTTTCAATTTTAAACACTGTTTCATATAATTATTACGGGTAACAGCTATCTTTTGCAATTACTACACATAACAATTATCTTTTACAATTACCACGGATAATAGTTATTTTTTACAGCCACTATGAATTACAGTTGCAATTATTTTGCATAAGTCATTTTTTTTGTGTCGCGTTAAGTAACGCTAAGAAATTTTATGAGTTTTATGGAATATTTTTAAACGGTTGTAAAATATTCTTGAAATTACAATAATTGCGTCGGACAATTATTCGTAGCTGTTAAGGCGGCGTGAAATACTTTATGCTGAATTTAAACTAACTTGCAATCTCGCGAGAAATGTAAAATACCACAAAGGAGGAACCGAAATGCGATTCTTTGCAAGAATTTATATCTCCCGAGTAATTTCTTGCTGCCGCTTTTGAACTCCGCGAAAATGAAGAACTTGTACAACTCGGGCATCGTTTAATACCGTTAATTGAACCGAAAGAAATACAAAGAACTTTTTGTTTTCGTTCGCAATGTAAGATTTGCCATGGATAGTATCTCGGATATTAATTGTTCGTTGCATCGCGTTGCAAATATGCTACGTAAAGCATTACAGTATGTAATTCGTGTACTTCGTTAAATACAAATAAACATGTTTTGAGATTATTGAAATTACCGAGAATAATGGCTTCGCTTTCGATACATGTAATTATCGCTATCGCCAAAATTGTTTGTAGCCAGAATATTTTATGATATTATTACTTATGTGTGTACTTATCACATTTCCAACTAAAATTAAACATTAATAATGTATATATTATAATATTTTAGTAATACTAAAAAATTAAACCTACATTTGCAAAGTTGGTTCTGTATGATATTAATGAAAAATTTGTTGATATTTACCGTACACAAATATTTGAATAAATCTCTAAATACAGCTTTTTTAAAAAACAAAGGTAAACACGAAGAAATTGAATTCCATATTTTGTAGAATTATCTCATTCTCGGTTGTACCATTAATACTGGATTATAGTACAAATATTTTTAATAATTTCTAATGTTTTTTAGAGCAGAAACGTTTCAATATAATTTTTTATTCTAGTAACTCTTAATAATAGTTCCTTAAAATATTGTTCATAATAATTTTGTTGGCATATATGTTTAATATCAGATAAATATTTCTAAAAAAATAAAATATATTTTGGGAATCATAAATAAATCGTAATATTTCTAGCGTTTATAATATACGATCTGAGTGTTTAGTTCGTGGTGAAAAATAATCGTAACAAGTGTTAAATCCAAAATCGATGTAAATGCTCGTAAAGATGATATTAAACGTCAAATAAATGTTTCTAATAATTTTTGAAAAACCGCAATTTTTCTAATGAAATTATCGGAGCATCGATTTTTAGGTTCTCCTTTTTCCGAAATTCTCTAATTATTTCGAGCAGCGTGGTAGTTTTAAACGAACGAAAATTCGCTTCCGCAAAGGTGCTTTCAATTTGTTTCGACCCGGTTGAAGAGGTGTCTCGCGGTCGTTATTTTTTCCAATTATCTTCGCACATGTCTCGGGAATGCCGTAGTACGCTTTTAGAAAGGGATGAAGATCCGCGAAGCATAATGTACAATGAGCATAGTACGAGTGCTGTGGTACTAAGCATTGCGGTTTAAGCTGTATGGCGATGTATGCGCTGTGATTCGAGCTACGCTCGCCGGGACCGACTAGTAGTTGTGCTAAATGGTTCGCAAACTAATGTTCAAAATTCGGGCAATGTCGCGATGATAGTGTAGGTGCGAGTTCGGGTTTCGGGATAGGGATGAAAGAGAACAGAACAGAATAGAACGAACAGAGGGTGAGAGAGAAAGTGTTGGAAGAGGGAGTGGGACAGAGAGTGGCAGTAAGCGATGTCTGCGAAGTCTTCCTTAGTTAAAAGTTTTCAAGATTGAATTAAATAAAACTGCTACGACGTTTCCGTTATCCTGTTTTACCTCCACCGATCCTTTTTTTCCCCTCTCTCACCCTAGTTCCTGGGTACCGTTGCAACGAAACGACTTTCGAAATAATTAGTTCAGGAATTCAAGAACCTGTGAAATACAGTAATCGGTATTGGCGCGTACGTTTTCTCTCCTCGTCTTTTTTCTCTCTTTTTTTTTATTTATTTCTTTTTTGTTTTGTTTAATTACAAAACGTTTCGTGCGGCAGGTAGAAAAGAGTTTCGCGTGTCCACGCAATTGGATAAAATCCCTTTTCTCGAATCTTGTTACGTACCCTGTTGAACGCCTATTGGATTTTATACAGTTGTAACGGGAAATGGAAACAAGGTTCAGTTTATTTCTCTATGCATAGCAAATCTCATTTCCTTCGTAGGTATGTACACATATACACGAAACAGATATCTTATTCCTCTCCGTGCGATCAAAATCGAAGATTTTCAGATATTTCTTCGGGAAATCTGACCTCGATTTACATTGTTGTTGGGTCTGGGTAATCTATAAATACAGCTAGAGCTGGTCGAATGCAAATGCAACGAATGTATTAAATTGTTAAGTACATATCAAGCCGTCGATTTTGATATGTATCGGGTTTAATATGATTTGGTAACGTAAAATTATTAGCAATTGGGGTAATGTAAAATATTATGCACGTGTCACGTTATACGTATAGCATGTTTCATTCGATTGGCTAAAAAGTTTCCTCCTTTTTCTCTCTGAGGATTTAACGTCAATTAGAATTTTTAATTTTAACAATTTAAAAACACTCAATATTTAAACTGAAATTCGAAGTTGGAGAAACCTTCCATACTTTCTCCAAAAATTAGTCATTTTCATACCTACACTAGTTTACAATTGTACGCTTGCATTATTCTTTTTACTTAACCCGCCTTCTGTCCGGTAATTGCTTTTGAATTTAAGCCAGCGTATCTTTATAATACGCGCAGCAAATTGTGCTTACTTTATTAACAATATAGCGTATTGAAGCTCTTTCTAACAAAGGAATACGTCAAGAAGATATATTAGAAAGCAGATGTGTATTCGGAAAATGGGATAACAGCATTGACTGGTGCTATATTTCATTTGTATGAGTGAAACAGATATACAAATGAATCGTAACTATTAACGTAACTAGCTAAGGACTAGGGTGAGTTTGCAACCCTCAAAATATGGATTCACCCTCGGGGGTAGCATCAGGGACGTAGGAATTACAATAGTTCACATATTTCATATTGTAAAGTATTAAATATTTAAATTAGCAAATTTTTATTATTTACATTTACAAATTCCAAAACTTAAAATTTTCAAATGTTCTTGACATAGGACGTTGACGTTGCTAAATATAAATTCACCCTAAACAAGAACCCTAGTTACGGTACTCATAACGAAAAATGGTCAACCGTTAAAACAAGAACAAACTAAAAATTAAAAATAAATGAAAAAAAAGAGAAACAAATTTAAACGAGTGACGTAAAAAAGCTTCGAAAACATTGTAAAAGAGATAAACCGTTTTTATTTTTCCTCCCTCTTTTTGTTTTAACTCTACAATTGGCTACTCTACGTGCACTGTTATTCCCCAATTAAAAGGTACTTTAATTTCATCGAGTTTTACGATGTTTGATTCGACGCGATCACGACTCGCCGGCGCACGAAAACAAAGCCTCTCAAAGGTTTCGAATCGTATAACGATGCAACGGATAAAGAGAATTTGTAAACGATGAGAAACGAAATTCGTCTGGTTAAACAAACATTTCACGATGATCCTCGCCTAATTAACGACATCCACCCTCTAACTCCTGCAACGAGGAATATTGAAAATTTCCCTTATAATCCAGGAAAAATTTTCATTTTTCTGCGGAATAATTCCCTGTTGATTAAGTACACTTTTGTTTGGGGATTTAGCCCGTTCCTTTAGACAATAAATCAAAAGCCCTATCGATTCTTGTAAAACGTTTGACAGAGTTTCAATGGAAAAAGAGACAATTATTCGCGAATATCTCGTTATCCATCAATTGTATGACAGAAATGGTTATTATATAATTTATAGCTTGAGAAATTGTCTATAAAAAAGGTTATATAAGCTTCTTTCGTAGGAGTGACGATGGCTTATTTGAAGAAGATTGAAGATAAACTTGTAAAAGGAAGAGTGCAAATTTAAATATTATCTCGATAAGGGTTACGTCTGTGAAAAAATCTTATAGAACACTTTTTGTAGAGAATTATCCAAGGTAAAAATTTGGTAATAACTATTTTTGTCGTACAATCGATAGATACCGAGATATTCGCGAACTCCGTTTATGTTTAACCCCCTGTAAAATTATTAACAACGGTCATAGAGACTTTTAACATATCGTCCAAAGTTCCATACAACAATTTAGCTAGCTGGAAATCTTCGTGCAAATTGGTTATATTTTTGTGAAATTTCTGTGGAGCTATTAAAACAGAGGTCCCTTCTAATTTTCACCGCAGTTTCCCAACCCTTTCATTGCACCCGTTGCATCGCCGTGACGAGGGACGGTGGTTATATAGAGGAAGTGACGAAAGTGAACGACAGGAATAATGGACAGGTTTGGGTAGAGTGGCTTCCCGTTCGGTAGGGGCATTTGTTCCACCGACAGTAACTCGTGCCCGTAATAAACATGCCGTGCTAGCAGATTGACTGATGATACCGTTCTCCATTAGATGTTATTGCTGAGCTCCTATAACCTTTCAACATTGTCGGTATTCAATACATCGACGGTAAACGGTAATTATAGCAATGACGCCCCAAAAAGTGTAGCGTCGAAAGATACATCCTCGCGATCCTTCAGGGGTTGAAGGGAAAAAATAGAAAGCAAAGAAATTACGAAGCTGAACGTGAATGAAGTGACGATAGTTGAGCGGAAGTTGAAACGCGAGAGTAACTAGTCGAATTCAATTTCACCACGAAACAGGTGAAAATTTCGTATCGCGGAAGCGTCTGATTAAATAAGAACTACACGGGTATAATTACGCTAACTAACTGGATATAAAATCCTTCAATTAAATTGCCTCCAGGACGATGGGTCAGATTTTTGTAGTCGGAGTCCATTTTGGTATAAACTCTGATATTTTTACCTTTGTATTTTTCAATGTACGTTTCATAGTAGGGACAGTTTGTAGACAGTCACGTACGGAATCGTCTTCGATCGTAAACATCCGTGTCTGAAGTACTGCTCGGATTTTCCGAAGGATCAGACACGAACGAGGAGGCAGAAAACGCGAGAAACGAAAAAAAAAAAGAAAGAAATAGGAAGAAAGAGCAAGAGACGCGAGTTATGCGCGCTACAAGCGGAACCAACGCAGGAAGCTCATTAAGTTGCACCCCGCGGCTGGGCTCTGTGCAGAGAGAGATACACCAGGGTGCCCCTTTCACCCCCTTCGCTCGGTAAGACCCCACCTGTTTGGCCTAGCCCGTTGTTTGCCCCGATACGCGACGCACGACTTCTACGCATTCAGTATCACCTTCGTTAGGCAACATTGAGAAAAAATTATGATAATGACGATCTCGCCTGAGGGGATTCCCGTGCTGCGCTTTCTCCGCTTCTTTTCTACTCTCTCTGTTTCCCCTTAATGCCGACTCTTACGAGAACGAGCCAAGCCACGACGCGCCATTCAAGCGTATTCGGTTTAAATAAAATCTTCAACAGCCAGAAACACAATTAATTCGCTATTCATTGCGGTTATAAATAAGCTTCGATAAATTATTCGAGGGATGAAGATCTGGAGGAGCCGTGATGAGAGTTATTTTTTGTTGCTCGAGATACCTGCGCTGTTTGAATATAAATTAAAATTACGAAATTTAAGGATTTAGGAATTCGGGAACTGAAGATTTGCAAATTTAAGAATTTGTAGAATTAAAAATGAAAAATTTGAGAATTTTTTTCTATTTTCCATGGCGTTGGCCATACTTCCCGCGCCAAATAGCGCGAGCGCTATTAAAATGTTCCCTACGAAAAATCCGATGTTTTCTTTACTATTTTATCGATTGTGCCGGAAATTTCAAACCAGCTTCAAAAACAACAGCAATCCTCTGTTATCCTTACCGACATGTTAAATCAGGGCAGAAAGAGGATAATCAGAATCAAAGATCGGGGAATCAGGTTAATCCTCTAAAAGCCAACGAAACCTGTTCACTGGAAATTAGCATGAAAAAACGTACATACCTAAAGAGACTTAGAGCAGACAAATCTGGCATATGGTACTAATTCCTTCTGTACCTTTTGATAAAAACAATGCGAAGCGATTCATACAATATTTGACCATCAAATATGTTTTCATCAATATCGTTTTTGAAGAAAAACGTCCAATAAATCGAAGACAAATAACAATTAGAAAAATACCTATACAGGAAATTCGCTGTCAGTAAATATTTTGAAATAGAGAGCAGCTGAAGGCAGAGGATATCGATCGATTGAATTTTCATACGAACAACGCACAAGCAAATTGATTGTACGATCAACCGTAGCAACACATCAGGAAATAGTCCATTATGGATTCTAATACAATAATATGTCAAGTACGGGAGCAAATTATCGGCGAACCTGCCGCACACATAATACACTGTCGAAGCAGACAAGTTGCGCTGGCGGTATCCACCAATAATTGCCATACAGAATCCTTGACCGAAAATCCGTACCGACGAGTACCCCGATTGTATTTTAGCGTTATACTAGTGTTCCAAAGTATGGCACGCAGAACTTGCGGCCTTTGAACAGAGATCTAAATGTGGATTACCGAGTCGTGAATCGCGAAAGACTATACTGCAGTTGTGCAACTTCTGAATTTCTTTAATTTAAAAAATTTGTCAGAAGTTTGGAGTTTTTTAGACTTTTCTGCTTTCTAGATTTTTTTAATTTTATGATTTTCAAGTTTTGAAATTTATACATTTTCATATTTACAAGGTCCCAATTTCCCAAATCCCTAAACTTCTGATTCTTTAATTTTCTAATTCCCTAATTTCCTAATTTCCTAATTTACTAATTTCCTAATTTCCTGATTTCCTCACTTCCTAACTTTCTAACTTCCTAATTTCCTAATTTCCTAACTTCCTAACTTCCTAACTTCCTAACTTCCTAACTTCTTAATTCCCTAATTTTCTAATTTCTTAATTTCCTAAAATTATAAATTTCTAGATTCCTAGAATCCTAAATTTCTAAATATCTAAATGTCCATATCCACAAATCGCAAATTCCGAAATTTGTGAAATCCCAAATCTCTACTATCCCCAAATCCCCAAATCCCTAAATCCCTAAACTTCTAAAGTTCCAAATGTCCACTATCCCCAAATCCCTAAACTTGTAATGGTCCACATCCCTACATCCCCAAATCCCTAAATTTGTAAAGTCCCAAATGTCCATATCCCTAAATCCCCAAATCCCTAAATCCCTAAACTTCTAAAAGTTCCAAATGTCCACATTCCCCAAACTCTACATTTATAAAGTCGCAAATATCCAAATTCCCAAATGTCCAAATCCCTAAATCCCTAAACTTCTAAAGTTCCAAATGTCCACTATCCCCAAATCCCTAAACT
Source organism: Megachile willughbiella (assembly GCA_945859595.2). Classification (NCBI taxonomy): domain Eukaryota; kingdom Metazoa; phylum Arthropoda; class Insecta; order Hymenoptera; family Megachilidae; genus Megachile; species Megachile willughbiella. Next base: position 9,093,807 of record OX243803.1, on the reverse strand, counting down.
TGTAATGGTCCACATCCCTACATCCCCAAATCCCTAAATTTGTAAAGTCCCAAATGTCCATATCCCTAAATCCCTAAACTTCTAAAGTTCCAAATGTCCACATCCCCAAATCCCTAAATTTGTAAAGTTCCAAATGTCCACATCCCTACATCCCCAAGTCCCTAAATCCCTAAATCCCTAAACTTGTAAAATTCCAAATGTCCACATCCCCAAATCCCCAAATCCCTAAATTTGTGACGTCCCAGATGTCCATATCTTCAAATCCCCAAAGCGCTAATTTTTCAAATCCGTAAATTTTCGAATTTCTAACCCTCCGAATTCCCAAATTCTCAAATTCCAAAATTCCCCAATCAGCAAACTTCCGAGTCCCCAAATCACCTCGCTCGCGAATTCTCAAACGATTGATCCCTCTGTTTACATATGGATTCCTCCACCTAAATAGACCCACCGATATGTTTCAATTACGCGGTGCTTTCATTGATTTGCCAAGTGTAATTGAAGATAATATATGGTATTAAATTGTTAGTTCGGTTACAGTTGGTGCATTACGTAATGCACATTTATTACGATGAACGAGGAACAATAACCGCAAGAATTCTGGTACATACTGATATAATTTTCGTGAAACTATTTCTGCACTTAAAACTCGTCTGCAACCTGCGTGATACAACGAGAGATATAGCATGTACTAAATTATTCGTTACAACGGGCATATTGTATCGTTTCCGTATGTACGTTTAATATGTTATATTAATCAATCGAATTTATTTGAACGAATGCCGATATTAAATAATTAATGCAACCACGAGTACAAATATTTTCTGTGCAACGTATTACCATCGAAAATATTTATTGCTCAATCGAATTGTCCTTTCATTATATGATCGTATATAAATTAATCCTTTTTTCTTCCTTTATTCAAACAGTCTGATTCAACAAATACAGAACGATGCACGATACGACGGTGTTAACAATTTCAATCGATTTTTGTTTCAAAATATAACGTTGCTTTCTCGACACGTGTATACAAAGTTTTAATTACATGGTCAATTTCGTTGGGCGTTTTTGTGTAGTAGGGTGCATCGAACCTGCCAATTAAATGTAGCAAACACGATATACTGCCATCTTTTTAAAAAAAAATATCCGTAAATCTTTGGAATGTCAAGGTAAAACACAACTGCGATTTCAAGATAAAGTTCAATCTGATGAACGTCGAAGTTCAAAAATGTTCCTGCAGACAACAGAGATTCCGGTGGCGATATAACGAGAGTGAGCTGTAATTGAAACTTCAAATTGAATCTGTATTCCGAGAAATTAATATGCAATCGATGCTTTTGATGCGTTAGTAGTGAAATATTCGTATTCCAGGGCTAATCTCGTGTTTATCGAAGAACAGTTTCCAAAGTGCTGCGTACAGGGGTGTTCAACGATGCCCGTGTAAAGCACGTGAGCAGTCAAGATGTACCAAAACTATCGCGCGGCTTCTAATCTCACTTGCAGTATGTTTCTCACAGATTCAATTATGACACTGGTTAGGTTACCGTGCATGCATAGCGCTGCAAATTCTCCGAGAGTTCGAAGATCCTACGGTTCTATGAGAATCCGAGTTATCTCGGCCGTGAGAAGCTTGTGGTCATTGTTAAAGGATCGTCCGGCAGAAGAAAATATTTACTCGTGCCCATCGACGTCGTGGATCGACGAAAATTTACGCGTGCTTTCACCCAATAACTCTCTCATGATCTGGGACATAACTTCACTCGATAAACAATATCAATTTTCCATAAATATTGATAGGTTCATCACATCGCATCGTAGCTCTCATGATCATGTTCATGACTATAGTTTGAACAGTGTCAATTACTATACTTCTTAATTATAGTTTAAACAACGTCAATTACTATATTCTCTGATTATAGTTCAGTGTCAGTTACTATACTTAATTATAGTTTAAACAATGTCAATTACAATATTTCCTGATTATAGTTCAAACAGTGTCAATTCCTATATTTCTTAAATTTTAGTTCAAACAACGGCAATTAATATATTTTCTGATTATAGTTCAGTGTCAATTACTATACTTAATTATAGTTTAAACAATGTCAATTACAATATTTTTTGATTATAGTTCAAACAGTGTCAATTTCTATATTTCTTAAATTTTAGTTTAAACAACGGCAATTAATATATTTTCTGATTATAGTTCAGTGTCAATTACTATACTTAATTATAGTTTAAACAATGTCAATTACAATATTTCCTTATTATGGTTCAAACAGTGTCAATTACTATATTTCTTACTTATAGTTTAAGCAACGTCAATTACTATATTTTTTATTATAGTTTGAACACTGTCAATTACTATACTTCCTAATTATAGTTTAAACAACGTCAACTACTATATTTTCTGATTATAGTCCAGTGTCAATTACTATACATAATTATAGTCTAAACAATGTCAATTACAATATTTCCTCATTATAGTTCAAACAGAATTAATTACAATATTTCCTAATTATAGTTTAAACAATGTCAATTACAACAATTTCTAATTACAGTTAAAACTGTGTTAATTACCACATCTCTGATCACAGTTTAAACAGTGTCCATTATTATATTTCCTGATTACAGTTTAAAAAGTGTGAACAATTAACAGGAGAACCTAGACGTCTTCCTTGCTATAGTCAGGCTGCTGATGTTTATGCAATTATGGTATATTAAAATATGTAAAATGTATGCGACAATGTGATGAATCATTTATTGCAGAATGCGCCATTAATCATAGCATAACGGGACGGGTTGATTCCTCTTGAGAAAATAAATCAGAAATATTGAATAAAATTTGTTTATATTCGGCTCTGTTTTCGATCAAATTGAATTTGAAAGCCCTTCGTAACATTAAAACATTATTTATGACAAACGATATATTTTATCAACGAACACAGCTTTTCGACATATTTTATCATAACGGTGATTCTGTGATTCATTACAAAATGTGAAAATGAAAATATTTCCGAATGCTGGTAAACGCATTAAACAAACATCAACGTATCAACGCAAAAAATGTACAATACATTGGTATTTAATGCAGAAAATAATGTAACCTATGTTCTATGTAACTATTGCTAAAAGTGTCTAGTATCGATACTTTCATCAGTTTCGTACGTTGTAACCGTGTAATTTTTTTCGCCAACAAATTTGTAGCAGGGTAGAAAATGGCGGATAAAAGTCGATTTGTTGAATTCGCGTGACGGGGACAAGTTCGTCAGTCTGTTCGAAATTCCAAGGGAAATTCCACAGCAGACAGGATGAGATTCGAGCAACTCGTGGCAAGCTATCAGGGCTTCATAAGGCTCTAAATCTCGCTGGTAATTCTATCAATCTTGTTTGACTTACTTTTATATCGACCTTGATCGGTGGACGCGTCTCATGCATCGATGAAACTCTTCCGCACCGTTGCCGGTGATCGTGTGCCTCATTTCCCGCGATTCAATTTATGGCGTGACGGAAGTGCATAAGTGAATTTTCGTCCCTGTCCAGGCTTGGCTGCCGTAATATTTTCCGCGTTACGTAGCCGACGATATCTGTGACAGTACTTGGTGTAACTTGCAGTTTTGTCCGGGACGGCCCGTCTACTCTACCGTCACTAATAGCATCAAACTTCTGCATCAGGGATGATCTAGTGGTTTACACATATTTGGTGATTTTGGAATTTGAGAATTTAGGAAGTTGGAAATTGGGAAAGTAGGGAAATTGAATATTTGGATGGTTGATAGTGTGGACAATAGGGGACATAGGAATTTGGGGATATGGGGACTTTGAAATGTGGATTTGGAAGGTTGAGAATTTGGGATTTGTGAAATTAGGGAATTTGGAAATTTAGGATTTAGGGAATTAGGAAAGTGCGAAATTAGGGAATTGGGGGATTAGGGAATTAGGGAAATAGGGAATTAGGAAATTAGGGAATTAGGGAATTAGGGAATTAGGGAATTAGGGAATTAGGGAATTAGGGAATTAGGAAATTTGAGAATTTGGGGATTTGGGAATTTGGGATTTTGGGATTTGGGAATTTGGGAATTTGGGATTTGTGGAATTACATAATGTGGAAATTTAGGATTTAGGGAACTAGGAAAGTAGGAAAGTAGGAAATTAGGAAATTAGGGAATTAGGTAATTAGGAAATTTGAGAATTTGGGAATTTTAGAATTTGGAAATTTGGAAATTTGGGAATATGAGAATTTGGGATTTATGGAATTAGATAATGTGGAGATTTAGGATTTAGGGAATTAGGAAAGTACGAAATTAGGGAATTAGGGAGTTAGGAAATTAGGGAATTAGGGAGTTAGGAAATTAGGGAATTAGGTAATTAGGAAATTTGAGAATTTGGGAATTTGGGAATTTGGAAATTTGGAAATTTGGGAATATGAGAATTTGGGATTTGTGGAATTAGATAATGTGGAGATTTAGGATTTAGGGAATTAGGAAAGTACGAAATTAGGGAATTAGGGCGTTAGGAAATTAGGGAATTAGGGAATTAGGAAATTTGAGAATTTGGGAATTTGGGAATTTGGGAATTTGGAAATTTGGAAATTTGGGAATATGAGAATTTGGGATTTGTGGAATTAGATAATGTGGAGATTTAGGATTTAGGGAATTAGGAAAGTACGAAATTAGGGAATTAGGGAGTTAAGGAATTAGGGAATTAGGGAATTAGGAAATTTGGGAATTTGGAAATTTGGAAATTTGGGAATTTAGGAATTTGGGATTTGTAGAATTAGATAATGTGGAAATTTAGGATTTAGGAAATTAAGACAGTAGGAAATTAGGAGATTAAGACAGTAGGAAATTAGGAAATTATGGAATTTTGGAATTTGGGAATTTTGGAACTTGAAAACTTGGGAGTTTGGGAGTTTGGAAATTTGGGATTTACGAAATTAGGGAGTTAAAGAATTAGAGACTTAGAGAAGTAGGTAATTAAAGAATTTGGAAATTTCAGATTTAGGGAATTAGCGAACTATTAGGAAAGAATTAGGGAATTAGGGAACTTGGAAACCTAAGATCTAAAAAATTAAGGATTTTGAAAGCTTGTGCTCTTAAAAATTTATAAATCTACGATCTATTTCTTTGAATATATAAAGTTTATCTACAAATGATTTGAAAATTTAACTAAAAATTAAAAAATGACTCATAAAGTTTGAAAGCGTAGCTAGAAAATTTGTGACCGCATAACTCCGTGAATTTGGAGACTCACAACCTTAAGTCTCCCTGTCCCTCAGCTTGCATTGTTAGAAGCCGTGGCCTACCCCGATCATCCGCGAGTCATACGAACGGTGACAGCAGCATAGCAAATGCGCGCTGGTAGGATCGTTTCTGAAAGTCAAGAGAGAACCCGTTGAGAAAGTACGGTTTGTCGGGTGTTCCAGAGAAGCTAGTAGGCGAAGTCAAGGTGGAGGCAACTTTACAGACAGTTTAAACCACAATCCTTAAGTTCCATCGTTCCGGGGAGTAAGCGAGCAGCACACGGACCGAGTTCCCTTTCCCGTGCAAACCTAACTGCGGCTATTACTCGGCTGGCACAGTCTCTGCTCATCGATAGTCAATTTGCCATTTCGTGGTATGTTACGTGTACCTCTTCGTTTCGTCGAACGATACACGGGATACCGGAAGTTCAAGAAGTTCAATCGATATCATCCCCGCCGTACAGTTACCTTACGACGCTGTGACCGATTCCGAGATCCAATTTCAGATGGGAAAAATCATTTTTATCCTACCGCGGATCTTTCATTTCTTCCATGAATCGCTCGAATTAGGCCTATAATCGATCTTACAATCGGATTTATTAATACGAACATAATCAGGGTTAGTTTTCAATACATATGAAAACCTTTATACAAAAATCAGGGTGATATTCGTTAAAAGACGAAAATTATTTAAATCGTGTTAATTTAGATTGTAGTATTATAATTTGAGGTTATAGAAATATATAAAATGAGAGAAGTCAATGGATATTTTCGAGAATTGAAATCTGAAGGCGCCATTTAGGGTAGATACGTTCCTGGGGACAGATGTATGATAGAATGAAATATTATCGTGTAGCTATTAGTTTACGTCGTATAATAACGAGGATGAAGATAAAATTGCTTTTGAATACCCCATCGGATCAACGGTCTCGAGGAAAATTTAATAAAGCGAGAATTTTCTCTGTGCGTTGGAAGTTAGGAGCCCCGGGTTCTCCCTTTTTGTACTTGTACAGGGTGCTAATTATTACTTTTCGCGTGTGAGGAGGGCACTACGATACACGATACGCGTTGAAATTTTAACGATACACATCACCGAGCCCAGTGTTTCGTTAACAAAGGAAGGACCGCAACCGATTCACGTTCTCCCAGAATGCGCCCACGAGAGTTTGAATTATCGAAGTTTAAGGGATGCGAAGGGTCTGACGGTTCAAACGATACAACGCTACCCTTCGTTTATACGAAAAAGAGAATTATTTCTGGACGAGGATGTGCGTTATATTCACTTTCGCGATTAAAGGGTATATCAAATTGACGTCGAAGTCCTTTCTTTCGGAGCACGACGGTCGCACTATCGTCGAACGACTCCGCATCATTGAACTAAACTTTCTTCCCATTGACTAAACTACCCTTAATGGCTTATAGAAACTTTCGCGATATCACCGTACGGGAAATTTCAAACGTTCTTTTAAGTGACCGAACTTTTATCGTGACCGGCCCGCTAATAGACGATAAAGTTGCACGACTTTAGAAAATCTGAGTGGCCACAGTACCATTCAAACGGATGACTGATATTGATATCGTGTCGTATGGTATAATGACGTGGAACTGGCTGACGACAGGTTGTCACCAGATCTATTAGTAACGTTATTCATACGTTCACTACGTTGGCCCCTTCACCTTTTATTTATGTATGGAGACCCTTGTTATGGAACCTACTTTTCGCGTAATTGGAAGAGCTGGGGATTTCGGAATTTGGTTTTAGGATCTCGAAGCTTAACGATTTAGAGATTCGGGAATTTTAGGACTTTAGGAATTTGGGAATTGGGGATTTGGGGATTTAGGGAATTGGTAGTTTAATAGTTTATACATTTGGGAATTTAATAATTTCCTGAACTTTGGGTTTTTGGAATTTGGGGATTTAGGAAATTGGAAGTTTAATGGTTTACAGATTTGGGAATTTAAGGATTTCTTGATCTTGGGTTTTTTGGAATTTGGGGATGAGGGTTCTGAAGATTTGGGAATAGGAGATTTGGAGATTTAGGGAATTGGAAATTTTAATAATTCAGAGATTTGGAAATTTAAGTATTTCTTGAACTTTGGGTTTTTGGAATTTGGGGATGAGGGTTGTGAGGATTTGGGTATAGGAGATTTGGGGATTCAGGGAATTGGAAGTTTAATAATTCAGAGATTTGGGAATTTAAGGATTTCTTGTACTTGAGGTTTTTGGAATTTGGGGTTAAGGGTTGTGAGGATTTAGGGATTTGTAGAGATTTGGAAGTGTAAAAATTTGGTGATTTAGGGAATTGATTTAGGGAGTGCGAGATTGTGGAGATTTAGGGATTTGAGTATTTTAGGGATGTGGAAGTGCGAGAATTTGGGGATTAAAGTTCTGTGTATTTACGGATTTGGACATACGAGAGTTTTGATATATAGGAACTTGGGTATTTGATAATTTGGGGATTTGGTAGTACGGAAAGTTGGACAGTTGAAGATTTAGGACCTTGGATATTTGGAAATTTTAAATACTGAAAACTTGGAAATATTGCACTTTGAGGATCCTTTAAAGAATTTAGGAATCATGAAATTTCGAAATTTGGAAAATTTTTTGGAAACTTGAAATTTAAAAAATCTGCAAATATAAAAATGAGGAAATTTTTAAATATGAAAATTTAGAAATATAAATTTCATCTGATACACTGGTAATATTCGTCACGTTGTTTATTTTAACAAAAGAAGAAAGACAAACATTTCTAGTAGCATGTTGAAATATTTGTGGGATGATGTGAACCAGAGGAACCAAAAATATGTCACTCACCGATCGTTGAATGCGCCGCTGTATCCACAATTCAGCTTGGAATGCAACCAAGGTTGACCAGTGCTTGATCAATTCTACTGTCCACGATGTAACTTGTGACCAACTTCGCAACAGGAAGATCCTCTTTCACCAATTACTGCGCTGTTCTCAAACAAGTTTCTCGTAAACCTAAGAACAATGCAATTTCGTACGGTATTATTATTATTAATTAATTTTGATAATGATCGGCGTCTCTTTTGTATCAGAACTATGGAAGTGAGGTTTGATTAACTTGGAAAATTCAGAGCTCCGACATTTTCGTTGTATTGATTGATGTTTGGCGATTTGAAGAATTGAGAATTAGGCATTTTGGGATTTTAGGATTTGGAGACTTTGGGATTTAGGGATTGTTGGATTTGGGGATTTGGGACTTGGGGATTGTGGGATTTGGGGACTTGGGGATTTGGGACTTGGGGATTTCAAGAATTGGAGATTTGGAGATTTGGGAATTTGAAAATTTGGAGATTTGGGGGTTTGAAGAATTGGAGATTTGAGAATTTGAGGATTTGGGGATTTGAGGATGTGAAGATTTGGGGGTTTGAGCATTTAGAGATTTAAAAATTTGGATAGTTGGGGAATTGGGGGATTGGAGATTTGGAAATTTGGGGAATTGAAGATTTGGAGATTTGGGGGTTTGAAGAATTGGGGAATTGGAGAATTGGAGAATTGGAAATTTGGGGAATTGAAGATTTGGAGATTTGGGGGTTTGAGGATTTGGATATTTAAGAATGTGGGGATTTGGGAATTTGAAGATTTGGAGATTTGGGGGTTTGAGGATTTAGAGATTTGGAGATTTGGAGATTTGAACATTTGAACATTTGAACATTGATTATTTGAACATTTGGAGATTTGGAGATGTAAATTGATGGAGATGCAAATCTATGAACTGTCAATTCAGAAATTTCTGAATTTCACTATTTAGGAATTTGAGCATGTGAATATTTGCAAGGTTAAAATTTTGACTATTTGTCACACTACTAACATTTGGAAATGAGAATTGAAAAATTTTGTAAAACGTTCAATTTGAAAACTAACTCTGAAAATGTCAAAATTTTTAATTCCTAATATTTGGTATCCTACATTGTCTACAATATATTCTACATATACAATCGAAGAATATCGATGCACATTTTGGAACGTACAAATACATTATCCCTAAGGGAAACGGCTATATAACAGAAGTAAGTTCTACGATTCATCGCAACGGTATTAATCTCGGCCAGATTTAATAGCGATCGAAGTAACATTAAACCATCGTGTGTATCCAGTTGGTTCTAAACTCCTGAAAGTTGTTGCTTTCGCTATGGCCGTGCACGTCGATAGTCAATCGTTATTTCCTGCCTTTCGGTGCGTTAACGAAGAGGAAGGAGTATAGAAGCATGGAAATGGGGGATAAAAGGAATGGGGAAGGAAACGGGAAAGTGAACTGCAGTTGCACTTTCCCAGATCACTGAAAGCAGCCAAATGAATATGCTACAAAGAACCTTCCTAACTGGCATAAAGTTAAATTTTGTGCACTGTAGAAAACAAAATTTCCTTTTAACATTTAGCTGCCAGCCGCGTTGGAATAACTATCCTCTCGTCTTTTGTTTCTGAAGTATAATATATAACATATTCATCGTATGAGTGTTTTTTTGGAAAGAAGACTATATTTCTTTTTTAGGAGTTTAGGTAAATTTGAAAATTTGAGTGTTTGGGGATTATGGAAATTTGGGAATTGGGGAGTATGGGAAGTTGAGAATTTGGGGATTTGGGGATGTGGAGATTTAGGGATTTGGGGATTTGGTGATTTGAGGATTTAGGGATTTGGTGATTTGAGGATTTAGGGATTTGGTGATTTGGGCTTGTGGGAATTTGAGGATATGGGGATATGAGGATGTGGAGACTTAGGAATATGGGGATGTGAGGATGTGGAGATTTGGGAATTTGGAGATGTGAGGATGTGGGGATGTGGGGATTGGGAGATGATGGGAATTTGGGGATGTGGGGATGTGGAGATTTGGGAATTTGGGGATGTGAGGATGTGAGGATGTGGAGATTTGGGGATGTGAGGATGTGGAGATTTGGGAATTTGGGAATTTGAGGATATGGAAATTTGGAGACGTGGGGATTTATATATATAAACTTAGGAATTTAAGAGTTTCGGAATTTAGGAATTTAAGGGTTTAGAGATTTTGAGATTTAGGAATTTGTAAATCTGTAAATTTAGCAATTTAGAAATTTAGAGATCTCGTAATTTGGTGTTTGGAGAGTTGGGTATTTGGCAATGTAAGAATTAGGAAATTTACGAAGTTGGGAAGTAGGGAATTTGCAAATTTGAGAAATTTTGAATTAGGAAATTTGAAAGTTTGTAAATTTAAGAACTTAAGGATATCGGAATTTGAGAATTCCTAAATTTGGGAATTATAGAAATTAAAAAGCTTAGGAATTTGGAAATTGGGAAGTTTTAGACTTTTCATCGTTGGAATCGGAATAATAATTCTTACGTCTTTATTCAAGAAATTGTTCACATTATGCCAGTATTTTTAGATGAATTCAGAACATTTCGTAAGGCAGAGAAACGATTCCATATTCCATTTTCAATTTTCATTTAGGAAGAAAAATGCCACAACCCGTAACTTTCGCGTTCATTAAACTGTCTGCCTTACTCGTAATTAAAAGAAACACAAATTGCGCGAGGTGTTCAACAGGTACCAAGAGTTTCTTTTATATATATAATTTCGTCTGTATGTATATTTAAATGAAACGAGAAGTGTAGTGCATTGCTGTTGTAAACAGTCACTCATATTTTGATGTATAATTAACTATGGAAGTTAGAGAACTAGAAATGTTAGAATGTGGAGATCTAAGATATTGGGATATTGGGATGTAAGGATATTAATGTTTTGGAAGTTGGGAATATGGTGATCTAAAATTGTAGAGATCCGAAATGTGGTGATCTGCAAGTGTAGGGACCTGACATGTGATGGTCTAGAATTATAGGGATCTGGCATGTGGTAATCTATAATTGTAGGGATCTACAGATGTGGGGATCTAGGAATGTGACGATCTAGGAATGTCATAATCTACAATTACAGGGACCTAGTATGTGGTGATCTATAATTACAGAGATCGGAGATGTGGTAATCTGAAATTGTGGGAAACTGGGATGTGGTGATCTACAGTTGTAGAAATCTGGCTTGTGGTGATCTACAAATGTAGAGATCTGGCATGTGGTAATCTAGAATTATAGGGATCTACGGATGTGGGAATCTAGGAATGTGAGAATCTAGGAATGTGATAATCTACAATTATAGGGATCTAATATGTGGTGATCTATAATTATAGGAATCGGAGATGTGGTAATCTAAAATTGTGGGAAACTGGGATGTGGTAATCTAGATCGAATTGACTTACATACATGGAAATGTACGAATATGATACAGGGATGTGTGGATCTACATATGTAAGGAAACAGAGATGTGGTTAACCAGTCATGTGGAGGTACAACAGTATAAAAATATACAAAACATTGCAAATATACGTATAAGTAAAAGACCTAAACATGCTTCTATAAATAGATGTTATCGATAAATGTTACTGATGTAAAAAAATGCAAGTTTGGATTATACATTGGCAACAGAACAATGATACATTCGCCAGAATGATATGAATACCATAGGCTGTAAAGTCTAGACTATAGACGCACATACATACATATGTACCTATAGTATCCAGCTCCTCTACATTAAACCACGTTTTCCATTCGAGAGCGTTGTGGTGGTCGACTATCGCAGACAGTGTTAAAATCGATCGAGATACCTACTTAAGTCGTATTAACCGAATGCCTGATTCGCTAGATAGTTTGAATGTGGTATTTAGCCGCGGCTGCAGCAAGTGTACCATGTAAACTGGCCTAATGGAGGTGTGCTACGGTCCTGGAGAAGTGTGTAGGCATTATCCATCGGTCGGTGTTCGAATTGCAGTCGAATCGAATTACGAGTTAGTAACAGTTTGTCACGGGTTTTGCTGGGGCACGCTTGCCCATCTGCTCTTTGACCCATTTGCTAATTTCGAACAGGCTACGTTCTGGCCATCTCCGTGCCGCGGAAGATCGATCCCCTAATACCCGGACAAACTTAAAAAAAACCGTCGAGCTGTCTCTGTTAAGTCGAAAGATTTGTGTTGCTTAGTTAGGGCGGAGGTTGCTTGTTCTTGCGGGGCAGAAACGAGCAGCTCGACGGAGGTAAATCCGGTGAGAAGATTAGCTGAATGCAAAAGAACTGGCGAACTAAGAAGCTTCCGACAGTCGGAGGGATTCGATCAGAGTGCTCTCCTCGAATGTGTACACTGCGGGGCATGAGAAACTTTTCTAGGGAAAATGGCGACGTGTGAGGACATTCTCTACTATTCGTTTCTGAGTGCAACATTTTCAGATTTAAATATTTTGGGCATTTGGGGAACTTGGGGGATGGAAGGATTTAGATATTTGGGAATTCGGGCAATTTGTAGAGTTGAACATTTGGGAAGTTGAAAGTTTGATGAAGTTATGGGAATTGGAGACTGGGGAATTGGGGAACTTGTATATTATGGACTTCGGGACATTTAGAAATTTGGGGATTTGGGGATTTGAGGATATGGGAATTTGGGAATTTCAGGATTTGGGTATTTGGGAACTTAGGGATCTGGGTTTTTGAGGATTTGGGAATTACGGAAGTTGGGAAATCAAGGATTTGGAAATTTGGGAATTTGGGGATGTGCGGATTTGGGGATGTGGGGATTTGGGGATGTGGCGATGTGGGGATTTGGGGATTTGGAGATGTGGGGATGTGGGGATTTGGGGGTTTTGGGGATGTGAGTATTTGGAGATGTGCAGATTTGGGGATTTGAGGATGTCGAAATTTAAGGATTTGGGGATTTGGTGATTTAGGGGTTTGGTAATTTAGGGTTGTGGGAATTTGAGAATATGGGGATATGGAGATTTGAGAATTCGGGGTTGTGAGGATGTGGGGATTTGAGGATGTGAGGATGTGGAGATTTGGGAATGCGGGAATGTGAGAATATGGGGATTTAGGGACCTAGTGATTTGAGGATTTGGGAATTAAGGAATTTGAAGGTTTGAGAATTGGGAACTTTAGGAATTTTGAAAATTTAAAGGATGCAAACGCAAATTTGCGAAGTTTAGCTTGATAAAAATTAGAAAAAAGTCTAACTAGAAAAATTAGAAGATTTGGAAAATGGGGAATTTAGGGAGTAAGAGTAAGAAATTTATGGAATTTGGGAGTAGGGACTATGTAGAAATCTAAGGAACCTAGGGAATTTGAAAGTAACAAAAACGTGGAACTCTAGAGAATCTAGGGAGATTTTAATAATTATTGAGTTTTTAATATTTTTCAAATCTGCAAGTCAAAAAAATTGAAAGTTTAAATATATCACAATTTGAACAACAGAATTTGAATACTTCAAACATACAAATTACTAAAAAGAGAATTTCTAGTTCGACTAAAAATTTGAAAATTTCAAATGCGCAAATTATATCTTCCAAAATGGGAAGCAAGTGGTCCCGCTGTCGCACAATTGTGTTTAACCAAAGGCAGTCTACATTTCCCCGGAGTGTCCCGTTTTTAAGTGAACGTGTCAGGGATAGGAGGCAGTACGGAACAAGGCGTAAAGACACAGAGGCAGAAGCCAGAAGAAGGTGGAAACTCGTAAGTAATAGCTCCGACAGCAAACCTGGTAAAATGAACGGATAGACGATGCCATGGAACGACTCTTATTTCCTTTCGCGCTTCAGAAGTCAGGATAGCGAAGAAAAAAGAGCCAGAAAGTAGAACGGAGATAGATATAGAGGTAAAAAAAGGAAGAGAAGGACGTACGTTGGGTATAGTATGGTATATCCATACGAGACAGCGTGCACGCGTGTGTGTGTGTGTAGAAGAGAGGAGTTACGTTTTTCCTTTTTTCTTTTACTTTCTTTTTCGCCTACATATCTTCGTACCCTCTTACCGGGGCGTTCCCTGTTGTACTGCTGTGGGGTGTCGGTTAAGCTTCAACGTTTAAGACCTTCCAAACAGACTTCGAAGCTTTCTAGACGCACTTTACGTGCACTGGAACAACCGTTCCCACGTGTAAAACGCTATTTCTTTCTTTTATTTTTTTGTTTTATTCGACCCGATAACGTTAGCGAGCTTAGGGGGGTATTCCCGTTTAGTGGGACTGTTACGTTTCCTACAATTAAAAATTGATCGACCAAGAAGTTTGGAATTTGTTTTACTGCTTTGTTCGCTTTCCGTGAAAGCGCAGTGAAAAGTGTATGCAATTACCTTTATTCTACGTCGACTAACAAAGTTATGGGACTTTACGACTATGTAGCGGATCTTCATCGGAATATAATTCTAGGGATATTAAACTGTAGGTATATTAGGACACTGAGTAATTAGAATATATCGGGATATAAGGCTATAAGAATACGAGAATATAAAGATACTAGGATATAGGGATAAAAAGGTAAGGATATTAAAATCAAGGGATCTTCAGATATTAGAATCTAGGAATCAAGATATCTTTACAGGACATTGCGATCTACAGAGATACTAGAATCTAGGATTATTGGGATATAGGGATATCGGGGTCTAATATTTTACTTGATCGAGATCAGGATCTAGAGATTTGCGAACAGAGGATATCAGGGTTCAAGGATATTGGGTCTTAGGAATATCGTGGTCTAGGGATATCGGGATAATTGAAATCTAGGGATTTCTGGATGTAAAGATGTCAATGTGTATCGGGGTTTTGGAATATCTGCATCTAGAAATATCAAAGTTTGAGAAATATTCTTAATATTAGGATCTAAGAATATTGGGGTCGCAAGAATATTCGCCTATAGGGATATTGTGATCTAGGGACATTAGTGCTTAGAATTAGTAGGATCTAATGGTATTAGGGATCAGTCTTAGTAGGATCTAGGGGTTTTGGTATATTAAGATTTAGAGACATGAGGTTATAGAGATGAGGTTAAGGGATGAAGTGATATAGGATCATGAGTATTAAGATTTAGAGACTAGGATTTAGTTACATAGAGTCGTAGGTATCAGGAGGTTTAGAGATATAGAGTAGGTATCAAGAGATTCGGAGATACAGGGACCATAAGCACCTAGGGATTTAGAGACGTGGAAACAAAGATATTTAACCTAATATATTATCTTGAAAATCTATAAATCTTATAAAGTTTCGCCATAATAAAAATCAATGTGACCTCAATTTTATAAAAGATACAGGGACCATAAGCACCTAGGGATTTAGAGACGTAGAAACAAAGATATCTGATCTAATATATTATCTTGAAAATCTATAAATCTAATAAAGTTCAGCCATAAAATCAATTTGACCTTAATTGTACAAAATTACATCAGATTCTTGAGTGTTCTCGCATATATTATTTAAAACGTGCTCGCTGAATATGCGGTACAAAGTATCGATCAAATACCCTACCGAAATATTGTGCGGAATTACCGAAAATGATCAGAAAATTTCAGCGCATTAAACCGAGCAACTTTTGGAACAGGAATATGTGTTTCGTATATTCCGTTCGTGTAGTTCCACGTCGAGTGCAGCAGAATATCGGTAAGCGGCCGGTAATTATTCATGGAGAGTTCATTTTACACGATATTCAGACGAGCCGAGTTTATGCTGAATCAAAGACGCTTTTGGTACTCAAACCATGTCCAGTTTCCTTCGTGTCAGAAGTGACCAACAGAACGGCTCATTGGATGCCTCTTAGGGGCTGAGAGCGAAAGACAGAGAGCGAGAGAGAGACAAGGTACTCGTTGTCTGTTATTCTCTCGGTAATACAGCATGCAATTCTCGTTGCACGCGTTTATAATACTCTGTGCATACACTTTGGATAGACGTGCAAATGTATGCTTGCCGCGGAAATTGGTGTTTCGATGTTTAATTTGCTATAGTACAGTTAATGACGGATATTCAAAAGATCGTGCGATACCCTGTTTTGCTGTTTAATTATATTCACGTTCCTGATAAATGGTACCGTTCAAAATATCCGCGTTTACACATTGATCACAATGCCGGCAGGAAGTTTAGAAATTCTTCGTCGAATAATAGTTAATTACCGTATGAAACGCGATTATATTATTAGGTTGATGTACATATTAAATCGCCTGATTTCGAAGCCGTCCAAACTTTGACATGATTCGATGACATGCTGGTATTGTGAAATAACAATGATACATTAATTTGATACTCGAAGTTTGCTGCAGGCAACCTTATTCATTAATCAAATCATTTTATGTTCTTTAATTAGTCAGTATTAAAAATATTCATCGAAAATGATTTTCTGCAAACTTTAAACTTTATATCTAATATTATACTTGACAGGTATGTATGTATTTGAAATTTTTTCGATGTCAAGCTGTCCTGGAATTTTTATATCGGTCAAGCAGACATTTTTTATCTAGAATATCGATTAAACATGTACGATGTTATTTTATGTATTTTCTCATACAATATACACGGGTGTTTTGATTTACAGGGTAAATTAATTTTCTGTCATAAAGATTTTTTTATAAGGAGAATCGGGACTTCAAACTTGTCCTAAAGAATTTAGGTCAAATCACCCATGTCTCAGTGTTTTGCAGACTACGAATTATTTACAAAGATATTAAATAGGTTAAACAAGTCCATTAAAATAACGTTATTTTAATAAATTAGTGCTTTTGTACTTACATAAATGTATTTTGTTTGCAATAGCAATACTTCATATTAAATTGTACATATTCTAATAAACGAATAATGAATACAATTAAAAAAATATAGAATACTGTTTCAAAAAGATAAACAAGGTTATAAAGAAAAAGGGGAAAAGTGCATGAAAAGTAGGAACAAAAAAAAAATAAAAGAATTTTAACCATAACAGGATTTGAACACTCGAAATTTTCGTTCCTTGGTTCGAGTGCGAATCCGTTACGTATTTCATGAATATTCAACATTATTCTTTAAAAATGCATAAAACGATTAAAAATTGCAAAAAGATTCGAGTAAACTAATTAGAAAACAGATCGATTGCCAACGATATTTAATCAAACGTAGACACAATAGTGTAACCACCTGCATGACGATGAAACGTGTATTTACCAACGGGTCAGCTGTTGCAATTTCCACTAGGATTAATTGTACCACTTTGTAGCCTAAACAGTTCCCTTTCTTTTCTTTCTTTCCATCCGCGAAACCGTGGTAACGTCACAAATTACAGCCCTCGGTCCACGCGAAATATTTCCCGCAACAATTTCCTTTCTCGGATTCGCTGCGCGAAAGTGTAATCGCTAAAAGCTTTTTCCCCGTACCTTGTCGCCGTTACGACGTTGCCCTTCTGTAAATATTGTAAAAACAACGAAAAAAAAAAAAAGAAGAGGTAATAAAAAGGTGGCTACCGGCTCTGATGGCCACCACTCGACTGTCCCGTATATTCGGCTAAAAAGCGGGAGTTCCAGTGAAACGCGATGCACTTTTCGCGGGACTGTTTAACGCGAATATGTATGCATGTCGGGCGTCGTGGTTCACAGCGTAGATGGTGTGGTAATTTTCCTACAACGCGATACACGTACACAGGAGAGAGAGGCACGGGCAAATTTTTAAAGGTTTATATAACTTCGTAGCTGGCCGTGCACTTTCATTTTGTACGGTCTCGTCCGACACACGATGCGAATCCGTCACTGTCATCGGCCTACACCCTGTTTATCATACGCGAATATAAATTGTTTTTAGCATTTCAAACGATTTTAATCGATTCGTGCGAGGCTTTTTAATATCTTGCCACGGGGATGGAATTTATGAACTTATCATTTTAAATGTACATTTCCACCTCCGTATATTTTGCTATAATTAAACGTATTTAAATAAAGTGCAGTTTTTGATTTGTATAGAATTTCGAAACCCCGAGGTGCTATATCAAAGTACAAAATTCCTCGGCTCCAAAGTTCTTTCAGTCTTAAAATCCATAACTTGCGAAAGTCCCAAAATTCCTCTACCGCCATTTTGTTTACCTTAACGGTGCTCCTTACTCACAGGCACGCAAGATTAATTTAAAAGAAATCAGTAAGAATTAATATAGTACTAACAGTGTCTCCTCTATCGCCATTTTGTTTACCTTAATGGTGCTCCTTATTCCCACACACGCAAGATTAATTTAGAAGAAATCAGTAAGAATACACTACTAACAGTGTCCCCTCTACCGCCATTTTGTTTACGGTACTCCTTTTTCCCACGCACAAGCAGCCAATTACAAGTCTTACGATCCAGTTTCATCTGAAACAAAATAATCATCGATCGGTAAACATGAAATACCCTAACTCCGAGTTTACATTCGTCCCTTCGCGATGTCTGAGGGGGTTATTTAACTTAAATGCGTCAGTTGCAGCGCAATTTTCGGCAACGCAAAGAGAACGTGGCTCGAAGTCATAAAGGGCAGACTTCGGACCGAGTGAAATTTTCATTTGACGACTGGCCGTGTACATATACACGTGCATACATACGATACATAGATGGAAACGTTTAGGCTAGTGCAGGTATGTCGTGGTGTGATTCGCGAGTGTGCGTATCGCATGAGTTCGGTTGAGGTGGGGTGTCGGTGAGAATACTCGGCGGAGGGTTGAAACTGAAAAGGGAAGAGCAGAGGCAGGAGGCACCCACTATTCGAGTATTATTGCGGTGCTGGCTGCACGAGGGTGAGGATGGGATATATCAACGGTTGGCGTTTATGTGGCGACCAACTGTCGAGTTAATATTCACGTGATTCGGGTTTGACCCCTTCTCCGTGCCCGTTTCCGTAGAAG
Organism: Megachile willughbiella; assembly: GCA_945859595.2. Classification (NCBI taxonomy): domain Eukaryota; kingdom Metazoa; phylum Arthropoda; class Insecta; order Hymenoptera; family Megachilidae; genus Megachile; species Megachile willughbiella. Next base: position 9,074,891 of record OX243803.1, on the reverse strand, counting down.
ACGTCGCGAAACTCTTGACCTCCTGCTCTCTCTTTACCTTCTGACAAAGCCCCACTCTCATCCCCTTCACTTTAATGAGCTTTTGCACTTCGACAGATCATGATATTACACATTTCTCCTCTTTTATTATGAACACAAATTTTACTCGAACATCTTCAAGATTTCCTCGAAAAAGGACGCTGCATTTCGATTACTGTGCAAATATTGTATGCTCGCCTTGAATGTTCTCGACAAAGACGGCTTTAAAGATTTCATGGTGTTCTATCCTCTACTAAACACCTTTGAAATATTTTCAACTTTATTATAAAATATTATCTTGATCGTTAAATTGTAATAGTTTTTAATATTTAAAAATAGGTATTTCATTTTGTAATACTGTCTTATGTTTTTATACAAAAGACGGATGTTATAAAATGTAACCCATGGAGTATAAAGCGAGAAATCCCAGCCTGCGTCTAATGCGCTTTATGGTAAATACAGCCCTGTTTGAATAAAGCAAAAGGTAAAATACGCTGGCGTAAAAGTTACGTATAAAAACGTACGAACACGTTGCAGCAACTGTTAAGTTATTTACAAACGGAATGAAAAATAGGATGGTTCTAAATAGGACAATCCAGAATAGAGTAAACATTAATAAAGAATTTTTATGTGACTCTAAATAAGAATTGGTAAATGATGTAAATAATTCTAGATAGAATGATTCTAACTAGAGTAAGTAATACTGAACAGAGTAAACATTAATAAAGAATTTTTATGTGACTCTAAATAAGAATTGCTAAATGATGTAAATAATTCTAGATAGAATGATTGTAACTAGAGTAAGTAATACTAAACAAAGTAAACAATAATAAAGAATTTTTATGTGACTCTAAATAAGAATTGCTAAATGACGTAAATAATTCTAGATACAATGATTGTAACTAGAGTAAGTAATACTAAACAAAGTAAACATTAATAAAGAATTTTTATGTGACTTTAAATAAGAATTGGTAAATGATGTAAATAATTCTAGATAGAATGATTCTAACTAGAGTAAGTAATATTAAACAGAGTAAACATTAATAAAGAATTTTTATGTGACTCTAAATAAGAATTGCTAAATGATGTAAATAATTCTAGATAGAATGATTCTAACTGGAGTAAGTAACACTAAATAGAGTAATTCTAAATACAATAATTCTAAACATAGTAACACTAAATATAGTAATTCTGAATATAGAATTCTAAATAGAGTAACACTAAAAACAGAACAATTCTAGATATAGTAATCCTAAATATAGAATTAGAAATAGTGTAAATAATTCTGAATGGAGTAATATAGAATTTTAAATAGTGAAAATAATTCTAAGTAGAGTGATTGTAAATAGTATAAGAAATTGTGAATAGAGTGAATCTAAATAGAATATTATTAAAAGATGGTATTAAAAATTCTGTTACAGTACGTATGGCGTATGGCTTGTTCTGTGGTATGGCATCGCGGGACATCGTTCTGTGCTTCTTCCTCGCCGCCTTCCTGTATTCGAGTTTTGGTAAGAAATCAAATGAGATATTGCCATCTCCCGAGGACCCTTCAACTCGATCGCGAGAAGTGGATGCAAGTGAAACAAGTTTGAATCGTTCGGAACACGGACGGATAAAAGTTACAAGTTTTTTAATCCCTGCAAAATGATAGGAATGAATCTCACCCGTTGTATCCGTAATAGCATCGTGCCCAGTACACCTTTTCTCTCCACGCCACGTTTCTTTGCTCCACTTTTCGGGAAGAATCAAATAAAACGCCCCTGAAAGCACTATCGGAAGTATCCAGCTTCCGTAAAAGCATTCCCGCGTGCAGCTACCAGGCCAGAAATTACAACAGCGTACACGGCTAAACATTACAACCGACTTTTTCTCTCGAAATATATTTGATATCCAATTTCTTTCTCTCCGTTCTCGTACGGTTACGTGCAACAAAATGGTATAATGTTTCTCTCGATTACACTCTGACTTCTTTTTTTTCTGCATACACCACTATGGTTATTTAACCTTTCTGACCCGACATCGCACTGTGAAAAGACAGTGTCAAAAATAAACATTTACGAAGAAACTTTATGCATACTTATAGTACGAGTGGATAAATTACTATTGGTTTTCGATTGTACAGATAAATATTGTTATGTACTTTCTTGATAAATATATAACGCTGTATTTGTGGTCAAAATGTATTCCTATAAAAGTAAGCTAACTATAACTTCTCATATCGAATGGTTTAAAATTCAAATAAAATGTTAGTCACACAAAATAAGTTATTTTTTTAATAAATACATTAGTTGAAACAATTTATTATTTCAAATTATTTTTTATTTGGTGAAATGTCCCCAAATCTGGCACATGTATTCAAACATTTAAGTGCTATAAATTGTTATCCTTTATTTTTATTATATTTCATATTCGTTATTTTATTTGATCCACAAAAAATGTCTATGCTATATGTGATTAAAACAGTAATAAGAAAAATGTGGATAAAAATGTATAATTATTTAGGAGGTTAATATAATTTATACGTACATAACAAGATTTCTATTAACCGCATAAAGCTTTGGGTCAGAATGGTTAATAAGGCGCCGTAGTTCGCGTCGCTCATGGTGATACGGTTAATAAACACCCTGGTTACGGGAGAGCTCTTTTTCTTTTCTCTTTTTTCCACCCCCGAGGTCCACGTGCCGCGCGACAAAAAGCGCATCAACGAGGAACAGAAACGAATCTGAACGGCTGACAGGGAAAAAAGAAATATTACCCCATAACTTTGCTCGCGAACAGTTACCATGAATCTCTATAAAGCAACACGCGCGCTACTACCGACTAGATTAACCTACGCGTTAAGAGAGATGTAAAGATTAAAAAATAAGGGAAATAAAAAACCAGAATAAATCAATACATAACCGAATAAATCAATATACGGACGAATACGTGTGAAATGAAAACGTATGTCTTTTTCCGGCGAGTCCGCGTAAGTTGTGGATGTTTTTAGAGGAAATAGAGGTTAAACTGATTAAATGCAAAGTTGCCGGATCATTAATCGTGGAATCGTTAATTACACTGGCATAGGTCAAGCGATGCCAAAGTCCGAGGTCCAGCCCGAATTTCTAGCACCTCTGGAGAACCATACGGTCACTCAAGGTCGTGACGTCTCCTTCACCTGCGTCGTTAATCATCTTCAATCTTACAAGGTAATTGCATCTACGTGTTGCCGTAATTAGTAAGTCGATTAAGGGCAACGCTTCGGAAATCGTAAGTAGTGGACCGGAATCGTATTTTCCTAAATATAATCGTTAATATTGTTGCAACAGGTCATTAACACCTGCACTTTGTTGCATGTGGAAATTTCTTGTTTTGCTACGGAGACCTCTGACGATCAATATGTTTTCATTTCGGGGTTATCAAAATATTCAGAAACATATTGTCATGTTCTGATACACATATTGATGATACAGAAATATTATTAATGGTACTGACAAAAACATGTTGATTTGAGAATTTAAGACTTTGAGAATTTGAGAATTTAAGACTTTAAGAATTTGAAAATCTAAAAACTTTGTGATCAATCTATATTGATAATACTAAAATATTGAGAATCAGTATTGATCTCTTGAGGTGTCCATAAATAAATTGCAAATTTTACAAACAATAAAATTAAAATCTTTCTATGATCTTAAAATATTGCAAAGTTGCAATATTATATCATGTAACAATAAGCAAACTAAAAGAATTTGATTGCTATCACAACATCAAAGCCCAAAACCATTTTTTCCAAACTCAAAAAAAATTGTGCAACAAAGAGTTAAGGTTATGAAATAACAAGGTTATACAAAATAACAAGGTTCTACAAAACTATCGTAACAATTATCAAGTATTGATTTTGTACGAAAAAGGGAAAATAATCCATGTCGCACATGCGGCACCCTACACACAATTTTTTACACAGCAAAACGTTCCGTGCAACAATTCACGGCAATCCCTTTTGATTATATTCGTCATAACGGAAAAAAGAAACACAAGAATTAGTTCGTTAAAATGCATATTTCTGAGTCCTTCCAGGCACGTACAATTTTTCTTTAGCTCAGACAGTTTGAGAGATATTCTAGCTTGTAAGTTTTAATTGTCTACACTGCTGAATCACATTTGGACAATTAATGAGTGGCAACCGTGGTTAATTAATAAGCAGAGTAATCGATGCTGTCATAACCAAGAACATAATTAGTTCAATAATCATTAATCACGGAATAACTACATCTTCGATTGTAATTGAACTAATACACTGTAGCCCATAATTCATGACTCAGTAAAATTGCTTCCATACAATTTTTTTATTTACTATTTAATTGACTAACAATTAAATCGCTTATAATAATCAGTTATAATCACAAGATAATCAACTTGAATTTTGTCCGATGAAAATTTACAAGATCCACTAACAAGGGATACAACCGATTACGTAATAAATTCAATAAATTTTTCGTACCTATCTTTACAAACATCAATAAAATTTCATAAATACACAGGCAAGGTTCTGTAGATTTCGCGTTAAAAATGCACGGGGTGCAATACACCTCTATAAACATTTAACGCTAAAATATTTATAAACAGAGAGAAGGTTAATTGGATACATAAAACATTCAGCTCTCGCAGTGTTTATTTATTTAATTATTGCATGGACAACGCCCTTTGTGCGATATATTAATACGAGTTCAATATACAACAGGGTATATTGACAACGGATAATGTCCCCGGTTCGCGTTTAATAAAATTATTAAAAAGAGGATATGGTGAAACAGACGTGGCATGTCGATTATGAAAGTACATACGTGTGCACTTTCATCGGTTCACACCCAGTTTCTGTCCAGAACTCCTTGTGGGACAGACCTGCCGAGTAATTCACTTTCGAGAAGAAGTCCAAGTTTGATTGCGCGCTCGAATCGACAATCGCTTCTATCGCGAGATGAAACGTTCTTGGCGCGTGTTCAGAGGATTTCGTCCTGGTGGATTCAAAGGATGGAGAAGGAGTACGTAGAAGTGACAGAAGAAGAAGAAGTAGTGGTGGTAGTGGTAGATGAAGAAGTGGGAAAAGTGGAAGCATGGCGAACCGAATGTTACACCGAGCAAGAGAATATCCGGGGGAAAGAAAGGAAGTCCGAAAGAAGGGACATAAATCAGAGACGCTAATATAACGTGTAGCATGAATGGGCCTGATTTTACCATTCCGCCATCCTTCTGTCTTCCTTCGAAGAATCTTATGATTTTTCTCCGCTGCTTAGCATTTGGTCTCTCTTTAAATTCAGGGGTTGTATGCAGGCTTACCGGGGAAAAATGAACAATTTTAGGACTGAAATATTTTTTCATAATTTTTTGATAAAATTTTGTGTTTTGTTAGGTATTGCATGCTGGTTCAACTGGGACGATTTAACTTTTATTTTTACTTTCACAATTTTCGGTAGCGGAAATAGGGAGTTTGAAATTTTTTAATTTGAGGTGGAATTTTGATGTTTTATGGCTTTGGGACTTTGGGAAATTGGGATTATGAGATATTGAAAGTTTGGAGTAGTAGCATTTTGGGATATTGAGTATTTGGAGTATTGGGACTTTGTGATATTGGGATACTGGGACTTTGCGATGTTAGGACTATGGGATATTGGGACTGTCGTATATTAGGATTTTGGAATATTGGAACTTTGAGAAACAGAATTCCAAGATAACTGGATTTTGGAACATTGAATCTTTAAAATATTAGAACTTTGGAATAATGGCCTCAGAAAATCTAGGGCATTGGGATTTATAGATATTACAACGTTGGTGTATTCAGATTTAAAGGCAATGGAACCAGGCTAGAATTGCACGATCGAACTTAAAAGTTTGTTCATTTTCAGGCTATTGATTTTCATAGATCTATCACTAGATCTATTACCTTACTATTACTTCATCTTAAATGCTCATCCTTATTCCTAAATAATTTTCACCTGATTTATCATACCTGTTAAAATAATTTCTTTGTTTACTTCCAAGGTAGCACCTCGTCTAAGACATTTTCTCCTATAAGTCTTAATCCAAAACACTACTAGTTTATCATAAATACTCATCCTACATATTTCCAAGCAATTTCTGATTTGTCCCATTAATTTGTCAAAATAGTTTCCGTTGTCCCGCGTAGCATGACACTGAACGATTTAAACGTAACAAACTAAGAGAATGCTGGAGGTTTTCGCTTGCCTGGGTGCCAAGACTCCATTATGCTCGCGTCATATTCGCGGAGGAATTTCACGGTGGCGGACCAAGATTTCGCGAAATTTCCTCGACGGTAATCGTTTTAAACGTTTCGCAAAATCGATCGGTGTTCGCGCGGAACAATTCACATAGACGCGTCGATTCAATGTCACCTAACGTGAGAGATATAACAGATGCCGGGACACCCGTGGTGCTCGATTCGAGTCTGATTGTTTGCCCAAAGATTATTCCGCCAACAGGTATGCAGAATGATTCTGACGACTGAAGCGGCGAGCAGTCCATCAGCGTTATTTATGCACACCTTAAATTCCATTGCCGTTGGATCAAAAACCCCGCTTTTGTTCGTGATTTAAAAGCCCTTTCACCGGTTCAATAGAACCGTCGTTTGAAATACGACAGATCGACCGGGCAGGAAGTATGTTCGTACAAACGAGACCGAGCCAGGAGGGAGGTGGTAAAGCACAAACCCGATTGGAATTTGAATCCTGGAATCCAATAACAGTGTTCATTGACTTGTGCCACGATTCTCAAGTAAACAATTACGTTTCAGGTACCAACCTACAAACGAATGTTCACATTTAACGTAATGAGCGTCCGTCATGGACGCTTTTTATCATAAGGAGCATTAGCTGCAACCTGGCACCTCCTATCGCACCCTTCTTCAAAATACCTCTCTTTCTTATCACGATATAAATAATTGTACAACAACGCCCTTGTGTTCCGCGTTAAATTTACGTACATTCTGCTGATTGAATTACGTTGTAATTTAATTATCTTACGTAGTTATCTAACCGTGTTGCAGTTTGGATTGTAGAACTCTGTCTTCTTCATTACTTTCGTTGCTAATTTTGAATTATGCGGATCAAACTTTTTAATGGATTCAATTATTTGGAATTATGTAATTCAAGCTTTTTAATTAATTTGTTAATTATGAATTATATAATTGAAACTTTTGAAATAGCCAATTTTGAGTGTAAGAGAATTTACGTTTATTTTTGTTAGATATTATTTTATATTTAGATATTATATTATTATTTTGTAGATATTATTTAACAGTTACTAACATGGTTCCTCCACCTCTTGTTACCGTTCAGTTTGGTTACCTGTTGATTAGTAATTCTGATTTAATTACACTGTACTGTGCTATCTCCATTGTAATTGCAAAGTGCATTGTTATTCGATTGAACGAGAAATCCGAATTATGAATTACAATGTAAGTGAATACTCTATGTTATTAAATTACTTGGTAATTATAATTTAGTAAACGTTTCAATTGAAACTCTACACGATTCAGTTCATAATACATATAATACATGTATTATTTTAGATAATTGCAAAACTTCTTACTGTTTTTAAAACAATTTTATTCATGAGTAGTTTAACACAATAATTTTAATCAAGACAGTTTAATATCTTGACATTTGAGATTTATAATTAAATCACAGTCATTAACAAATCTTATAATACAATTATTATTAACTAAAATGAAGTTGTTTGGTACCGCATTTATCATGTTCAACGTCTTCAAAATGGCGACCGCAAATATAATCCCGCCACAATCGAAGCTCACTTAAATAAGAAAACTCCGTAAACCTTTTATCTTACAAATTGTAACATTACATTGCCTTTTCTTCCCCTTTTATATCCAAGTAATGATAGTCTATTTTCCGTTATCTTCGACGAAACATATTTCGTTTCAAGCAAGAAGACAACGAAATTACATGCACCGTAACCTGAATCCGTTCTTCCCTCCATTTGTTTCCGCTGTTACGGAATAACATTTACATTCCGAGATTTAACAGTTGCATTTACCGTGAAATTCATGAACGCACGGGAGGAGAGAAAAATCACGGTGAAAAGAAATCTCGTGCAATCGTTTAAGGCACATAATACGCACGCGTAATTAATTCAGTGTTTATATTAGACTTGCGTTCGTAATATACGATGCATTCCTCTTTAATGCGCGTGCAGTAGCGTAGTAATGCTTCTGGAGATAAATGATGGTTAATCTTTTTAAACTGTGGGGTTTTGTAAATTTGGGGACTTTTGAGTTTTGAGAGTTTTGTGGTTTTGGGATTTTGAGAAATTGTGACCATATAATTTTTGAATTTTGGGGCTTTGAGACTTTGGGGTTTTAATACATTAGGGTTTTTTGGGACTTTGAGGTTTTGCAATATTAAAATTTCGTAATTTTAGAACCCAACAAGTTTTGTAGCTAGGGACTTTTTAAAATTTTGTACTTTGGAACAAATTTAATTTTTTCATTGACAAATCAGAGATTTCAAAAATCTAAAGCAATAGAATTCCACAACTTTTGTCAAATTTTTGGATTTCAAGTTAGAACTTCAAACATTAAGACATCAGAAGCTAGAAATTTCAGAACTTCAAGATTGCAGGGTTTCGGGAATTTCAGAAGTTTAGAACTTTATACTCTGAGAAATAGTTAACGATAAATCAGGCAACGGAAAAGAATAGCACCGTCTTTAAACAGATACTAATCTCAGCTAACGGTTAATCCCCCGTACACGAGTAATATCCTCGGCAAAAAAGAGACGGTAAGAGTTAAATATTCAATTTGTCGGAAGTTCGCGCCTTAAAGGTGAAAATTTCATCGAACGAAACGTTTCTTTCGAGATTTATTATTCATATCCGGTAACGACCGTACGGCCCGAGGGAAACCCGAAGAGGAAGAGTGTAATAAGAAGGGTGCCTTAACCGGATGGAGGTGTTCCTCAGGGAAGGTTTAACTGCTAGCTAATCAGGAAAGTAACCAAGGTACTAGAAACGTTCAATAGACACTAAAGCACGAACCTCAACGATCAAGACGATCGGTCTCAGTACATTCGAGCTTGCAAGCGTATTATTCTTATTGTGCCTTCTGCCATTTGTGGACTTGGTTGATCTTGTAAGCGACCGTAATAGAGATATTTCGCTATCTATACATTTTTAAACATATCTTCTTTATTTATTATTCAATAACTTGCAAGTTGAGTTTATGTATATTTGAGCAGTTTCAATTTGTATGTGTCCATAGGGTGAATTGATAGATCAACAGGTTATATGGCCACGAGCTATATAGTTGTAATGGCGAAAATGATGTAGAGGGAGGATTTGTTACATGGTGGTTTTTGATTGGTAGAGATAGAATTTCGAATTTTAGATATTGGGGAATTTGGGACTTTCAAGATTTGGGGTTTGGAAATTAGGGGAATTTGGAATTTGGAGAAATTAGATTTTGGGGAGTTTGGAATTTGGGGTAGTTGGAATTAGGGGAATTTGGAATTTGGGAGATTTAGAATTTGGGGGAATTGGAACTAGGGGAATTTGAAATTTGGGATAATTGGAATTTGGAGAAATTGAAACTAGGGGAAATTGACATTTGGGGAATTTGGAATATGGGGAAGTTGGAATTTGGGGAAATTGAAACTAGGGGAATTTGAAATTTGGGTAATTGGAATTTGGAGAAATTGGAACTAGGGGAATTTGGAATATGGGGAAGTTGGAATTTGGGGGTACTAGGAATTTGGGGAAATTGGAACTAGGGGAATTTGAAATTTGGGTAATTGGAATTTGGAGAAATTGGAACTAGGGGAATTTGGAATATGGGGAAGTTGGAATTTAGGGTACTAGGAATTTGGGGAAATTGAAACTAGGGGAATTTGAAATTTGGGGAAATTGGAATTTGGGGTAATTGGAACTTGGAGAAATTGGAACTAGGGGAATTTGAAATTTGGGGAAATTGGAATTTGGGGAAGTTGGAATTTGAGGTAGTTGGAATCTGGGGAAATTGGAACTAGGGGAATTTGGAATATGGAGAAATTGGAATAGGGGAATTTGAAATTTGGGGATATTGGAATTTGGAGAAGTTGGAATTTGGGGATGTTGGAATTTGGGAAATTTGGAACTCGGGAAAGATGAAATTTGGGAAATTTGGAATTTGAGAAATTTAGAACTTGAGAAATTAGAATTTAGGAAAATTGGAATTTGTGGAACTTGGAATTTGGGATATTTGAAACTCGGGAAAGACGAAACTTGGGTATTTGAAATTTAGGAAAGATGGAACTTGGAGAATCCAGAATTTGAGAAAAATAGAACTTTGGAAATTTAGAATTTGTGAAAGAAAAGTTGGAGAATTTAAAAATTTGTGATTTTAGGTTTTTGAAAAACATAGAACCTTGAAATGTTAAAAGTTAAGAAATTCGAAAACCGTAAAAATTCTGAAAATTGTACAAACTGTATCCTGACCTTACACAAAATAAATGCAGCACATATTTTACACCTATCCAAAAACAATTTCTAGAATACGTATACCTGCATCTAAATTTGAAACGTTCGAGCGCACACACGCCATGTAATTGTCCTAATACTCCGGCTACAGCAGTAGCATATTCCAGACAGAATACGAAACATCATTCGTAACGAACTAATTCTAAAACATGTATTATAAACGTACGGTGTAAGTAATACAGAGAGACATGTCCGAGTCGCGGTTTATAATCAGTTGCTGAAATGGCGAAACGTTCATGTTCGTGATTGTATTATGCAGGTTGCCTGGATAAAGTCGGACTCCAAAGCTATTCTGGCCATTCATACACACATGGTCGCTCATAACCCACGGCTGTCTGTCACTCATAACGGACATAACACGTGGAAACTGCACGTGACCAACGTTCAACCGAACGACTCTGGCACGTACATGTGTCAAGTTAATACGGATCCTATGAGGAGTCAGGTTGGTACGGTCTTCGTCAACTTAAACACGTTCTATAATATGATTTTCCATGTCAACTCGACGTAATTACATACTCTTAGTTGTATAAGTATCTACCCTCTCAATTAGCGAATGTAGTGGTCCAAATATGGGCTATCTCTTAGAATGTATTGCCAAGTCTATTGAATACATTTAAGATGCAACATGTATATCTAATTTTTAGCTCATACCTAATTCTTCAATTTAATGCTTTCTCTATAATATAAAATCAGCTGAACAAAATGATTGCTATGAATTATGTATTTAAAATAAAAGTGACAATGTTTATTCTTAAAAGTGTCTAAGTATGGCTACTCTTAAAGTAACCTAAAAGAAAAGAAAAAATATTTTCGGACTGATATAAATATGTTCGAAAAATTTAATTTAATGCTTGGTCTGTAATATAGAGTTAAAATCAGCTGAACAAAATGTTTGCTATGAATTATTTAAAATAAAAGTGACAATGTTTATTCTCAGAAGTGTCTAAGTATGGCTACTCTTAAAGTAACCTAAAAGAAAAGTAAAAATATTTCCAGGTTGATATAAATATGTTCGATAAGCTTATAAAGTAATTACTGATGGTTAATTTACGTTAAATAAATTTGAATGAAACGTTTTATGAAGCTTCGGAATGAAAAACAGTGGGTGTTTAAATTTTGTAATTACTTCGCGGAAATAAATAAATTGACTGTGTAATAAATATTTGAACGCTGTAAATTACGAAAGATATGTATTAATAGACTGCGGTGTATTTTATAACAGCGCGCTTCGATTTTTGCAATCGACCAATTTTTTCGCGACTCTCATTCGTTGCCACTATGGAGCAATTTTATCTTTCGCGTTAAACGTTTCAATATTAAACGGCAATACAATGCAAACGAAACGGCGTGAGTTAATAGGTAACTGGTTGTTGTGCATTACCGACTGGATTTAAACGTATGACGCGTCAAAAATATTGCTATCGAGGCAAGATAACATCGACAAAATTTCACTAAAGGGCGTGTGAAAGCACGGAAAATCTATTCTCCCTCTTAAAATAAAAAAATATACATACAATAAAATGACATGTTATTCGTTTTGCGTTCGATAATACAGTATTGTGTTGTATCAAATGGACGTATTTGAAATGTGGACTGTGAGACATGATTTGGTGAGACAAGTGTGCAAAATGAGAGTTACGGTGTTTTACTATTCCTCGGGGTATATGGACATGTGATAGTCACACGTTAGATTACTACTCGTTAGATTACGCACGCTATTTACCATTTTGTCAGGTGCCACATTCGTTTTATTCGAAACGGACGCGTCTAATTTGCCACGTATAAATTCACTATGCGTCATATTTGCCACGCAACAAATTCACTATGCGTCATATTTGCCACGCAACAAATTTACTACACGCCAAATTTGCCACGCAACAAAACGTGCCCCATTCACCGCAAGTTTCATACCCTATGCGTTGTATAGCCACGTGCTGAATTTACTACGTGTATTTTACACGCAACGCATTCACCACGTGTTCCATTCACTATAAGTTCCATTTTCTACGTGTTATATTGCCGCGTACTGAATTTACTACGTGTTGAATTCGCGTTGTGTCACCACGTGTCGAATTTACTATGTGCTGAGTTCACCACGTGAGTTCATCACGCGTTGTGTCGCCACGTGTCAAAGTTACTACGCGCCGAAATCACCACGTGTCAAATTTACTACACGTCGAATTCACCACGCGTCAAATTTACTACGCGCTGAATTCACCACGGGTTGTATCGCCACGTGTCAAAGTTACTACACGCCGAAATCACCACGCATCAAATTTACTACACGTCGAATTCACCACGCGCCAAAATTTACTACGCGCCGAATTCACCACGTGTTGTATCGCCAAACGTCAAATTTACTACGTGCCGAATTCACCACGCGTCAAATTTACTACGCGTCGAATTCACCGCGCGTCGAATTTACTACGCGCGGAATTCACCACGCGTCGAATTTACTACGCACCGTATTTACCACGCGTGGAATTCACCATGCATCAAATTCACCACGCGTTGTATCGCCACGCGTCAAATTTATTACGCGCTGAATTCACTACGTGTTGTATCGCCACGCGTTAAATTTACGACGCGCCGAATTCACCACGCGTCAAATTTACTACGCGTCGAATTTACTACGCGCGAAATTCACCACGCGTCGAATGTACTACACACCGTATTTACCACGCGTGGAATTCACCACGCATCAAATTCACTACGTGTTGTATCGCCACGCGTCAAATTTACTACGCGCTGAATTCACCACGCGTTGTATCGCCACGCGTCAAATTTACGACGCGCCGAGATCACCACGCGTTGTATCGCCAGTCGTTGAATTTACTACGTGCCGAACTCAGCGCGTGTTGTATCACTACGCGTCGAATTTACTACGCGCCGAATTCACCACGTCTTGTATAACCACGCATCAAATTTACTACGCGCTGAGTTCACCACGCGTTCTATCGCCACACATGCAATTCTCCACGCGTTATATCACCATATGCCCCACTCACCACGCGTTCTATACATCATACGTTATATTAGCATATACTCTATCATCTACACTCAATCTAAAATTGTTGTACAAAAATCATTTATCCAGCACCAAGAATTCACGTAATCTATCAATTTCCCATAAAACAACGTTTCCAATACACCGCGGGTATCAGTTGGTGATCCCCGCACGTCACCAAATCACCTCAGATTTTGTACGTTCCAAAGTCAGCCATTTGATACGATTCACCTTAATGGTAACTAGTGAGCCCCTGTCTGTGTATTTTTTCGATGCCCAAAGCCAGATTAAAAACAAGTCTCCGCTGAGCAATCGCATTTGTTGAGGTTTGAATCCGGGTGCTAAGCTTGATTTAAATGTCCATGGGAATAGTAGGTTGGTCCACGAGGTCTGGCGGATCTTTTTCCAGCGAAAAGATAAATGATAGTATATGGTAGCTTGTAACGATCTTTACACAGACGGGACACATGAAGGTAGTGATACCACCCGATATCGAGGATTTGGACGACTCGGCTGATCTAACGGCTAAAGAGAACAGTGATCTGCAATTACAATGTCATGCCACAGGGACACCGAAACCAGTGGTCACCTGGCGACGAGAAGATGGCCGGAATATTACTCTTCGAACGGAGCATGGTGTTCAACGAGGTAATACTAACTCAAATCACGATTTTCATAGCGAATTTTAATACAAACATTCGTTCGGAAAATTTGTTAAATTAATACCGTAGTGAAGGTAGTTCATTTCTGAAAAAATATTGGATGAACAAATGTTTTTTTTAGCAATTCTAGATTAATTTATACGATTTTCTTGCCCTACAATGTCGTGACGCACTCGTGACGCACAGTACAGTTCATATGTGATAAACCAGAATGGTAGTTTCATTAGAATTGAATTTTAATTATAATCTTCATAATGTAGGATCGAATGCAAAATATGTCTAACTTTCTTTATTCGTCTGTACATTGTAGTAATAATTAATTATTTATAAATGCACTGTTTAGAAAATTGTAGGTTAAGTGGTTAAACATTAAATTTTCGTTGCTCCTCGATTACAAGTGAATAAATAAGGAAATTAAATAAGTGAACATTCATGATTCTTAAACTACCTTAACGATTCTTTATCTCGATAAAAGTTAACCTGCACTTCAACAAAAGCTCCTCAATAATTTCTCTAATTTAATATAAGAGAGTAAAGAGAGTAAATTCAATGTTAAATGCGAACAATGAAATGAAAGATCGCGAGATCTGTCACAGTTTTTTAAATCATTAAGAAAATAACAGTTCGAAAGTTTGGTAAAATGGCGGAGGCTTTTGTTGAACGTAGGAGAACGCGAGAGCGTGATCCGGCTGGGTCCATCGCGTTCCGTGGAAAATCAGCCAGCCGATTAGCCTTTCTAACAGTGAGTGATGGATGTTGACTTTACATATATTTCCTCTTCGCCGACCCCATCGATTCGCATACCCGATTGCAATATTCACTGTGTACACTGCACCGCGAAAGTGTCTACCACTCAGAATCTATATCGTGCCAGTGATTCTGCCCTAAAATGTATATCTTTCCCTAAAACACACCACACCGGGCTACGCCCGTTGTTTCCTGGCTCCTTAATGAATCGCATTCGTTTCCTGTCATTTACCGTGACGTTTGTCCCAAATTCCGAAACGCGTATATTAAAATGGAATACGTACCGGTATAAAATGAAATCGATGCGAGAATTAAAAAAAAAAGGAACGAAACGGTGAAGTAGAATAGAAATGTAGTAAAATCTATACGCTCGCGAATTAGCCCCTGTTAATTCCTGGTGTATTGTTCTCCGAATTTTATCCACCCAAATATTTTTTAATTTAAGCTGATAAATTGATTATGGGTATTGGGGTTAATGGGAATTTACGATTATTCGAATTAAGGGGTTGAAAATTAGGGGGTACAGGAATCTAGGATTGTTGGAATCTAGGGATACTGGGAGTAGGGTAGAGATCAAGGAGTATAGGGATCTAGGGATATATAGGAATGTAGGAATATAGGGATGTGCACATGTAGGGTACTAGTGGTATAGAGATATAGAAATATAGGAATCTAGGAATCTAGGAATCTAAAAACCTCGAAATTGAGGAATTTAAAAATGTAAAAATATAGAAATTTAGAAATTTGAAAATTTGGAAATCTAAGAATTTAGGAATCTAGAGATCTAGGGATCTAGAGATCTAGGGATCTCGGAATCTAGGGATCTAGGGATCTAGGAATCTAGGAATCTCGAAATTGAGGAATTTAAAAATTTAGAATCTTGGGAATCTAGAGATCTAGGGATCTAGGGATCTAGGGATCTAGGGATCTAGGGATCTAGGAATCTAGAGATCTAGGGATCTAGGGATGTAGGAATCTAAAAATCTAGAAATTGAGGAATTTAAAAATTTAGAAATTTAGAAATTTGGGAATCTAGAGATCTAGGGATCTACGAATTTAGGAATCTCGGGATCTAGGGATCTAGGGATCTAGGAATCTAGAGATCTAGGTATCTAGGAATATAGAAATCCATAAACCCAGACATCTAGGAATATAAGAATAAATTTCTTAATATAAGAAGCACAAATATTATACTTGCATTATCTGAAATAACCTCTGATATTAAATTTCCTTAAATTTATCAACATCCCCGTGCATTAACAGAGAACTACGACTTACAAACAACGAAACATTGTTATGCTAGCGCAACTAAAATTGAGGAACATACATTCCATTTACAAAGATCTTACTAGGTCCATAAACATATTACAGCTCGGCAAAGTACTAGAACAATGATATTAAGTTTAACAAAAACACAATTACGATATAATTAATATGAAGCTACGCAGCTCGAGTTTGGCTGTAATTACAGCTCTGAGATGATGTTCTATACAATGCACTAATTCTGCCTTATTAGCCTCAATAGATTGTCGACATGAATTATTTGATTTTAGATATAATTACACACTTTATGTAGACATACATTTTCTATAAAAGTATTGTATATTATTTATAAGTAATTATGACATATTTTGAATGCTATCTGGAACATGTATCTATCCCATATACACTGAATTCTCGAATTAAAAATTTTTTAATTTACAAATTTCCAGATTCCTGAATCTCCAAATTCTCGATTTCCAAATACTTAAGTTTCAAGATTCAATTTTCAAAGTCTCAAATATTCAAATTTCCGTATTTCCAAATCCTCAAATTCCTGAATCTCACATTCCTAGATTATTAAATCGAATTCTTAAGCTTCCGATTTCCTAAAGTCCCCAATTTCTAAATCATCAAACTCTCAAGTTACTGATTTCTCAATTCCCAACTTAATGTGTCCTAAATCCAAAAAATCCCCAAGTTCTCAGATGTGTAAGTACTCAAATTCTAAAATAAAAATATTCCCAAACTAAGAAAGATCTCAAAACTTTCGTGACAATCCGCCATCTTCCATGCAATCTACACAAGAACATCCCATATTTCCACTTCCAGTTCTCTGACAAATCCACTCGCGCCAAAATAACTCCGCAACTATACACATATACTCGTTGCCACTGTATTCAATACCGAACTGACGAATTCTTTGATACAGTGAAATCGTACGAGGGGGAACAGCTTCATTTGAAGGGTATTCTACGACAGGAGATGGGTTCGTACCTTTGCATCGCGTCCAACGGCGTTCCACCGACAGTCAGCAAACGATATTACGCGAACGTCCGTTGTAAGTGGCGGAGTCACTCCCGGACCTTTTCGAGCAAACTTACATAATTAATAATAGTTTTCTCGGTGCAGTTAAACCGCTGATTAAAGTCTCGAACCAATTAGTTGCGGCCCCGGCTAACAGCGACGTCGTTCTTCATTGTTACGTCGAGTCGTCGCCGAAAGCGCTGAACACATGGTACAGGGACGACGGTAAGGATCAGGCGAGTAATATCGAATCGCAAGGGTTATTTCTCAGTGTCGCGGCTCCATTTCGCTATAATGATTGCCCTACGTGTAACGTAACGTAAACTGTTCCTTGCGCCACGATATTCCTCTGGACGTTGCAGGTATAAAATTATTGCCGGATGAGAAACACGATCTGTCGGAGGTTACGTTGAACGACTACGCGTATCAGTTAAATCTGACCATCAGGAGATTGAACAGGGACGACTTTGGTAGCTACACGTGTTCCGCGGAAAATCTACTTGGCAAGGCTGACGGGACGATAAGGCTTCAAGGTAACTTATCGTAAATTCCTCTGTTCTTCTCAATCATATACACTACCGCTCAAAAGTATCCGGACACTTGCTTTTGTTCAATAAAACATAGTTTAACTTTGTACGAAAGCTATTTAGGGCTATTATATCAATTGTGATTATTATTATTATCTTTCTTGATGTAGCATAACATAATAGAATTAATTTTTAAGTACAAATTATACAATGAGTGTGCGTAAGTCAAATTCCTGCCCAAAAATACGGAATCTAATGGAACGGTTTCGATGCTTAAAAGAGTCTTAATTTCTTTTTGTTTCATTTCTATGGTACAGAACAAATTCAGAGAGTTCTTCGATATGTATCAAGTGTCTGTAAACTGTTGATGAGATGTTTATGTTCTCTCAATGGAGATACGAATGGAGGTAACGCTATGCACTCGTCAGCTTCGGTTTAGTTTGTCTGTAGCTTCTTTTCCATCGAGACATGAGTTCCAAACGAGAATTATCAATAGAAAAACGTTCCAGTATTCTGATTCTTACAGAAGAAGGATATGCAGTTAGGGAAATTGAAAAAATTCTGAAATCAACAGTGCATGACACTATTAAATAGTATGCAACTAGCAGTGGTTGCTTATAAAAAAAGGACAGGACGACCAGTGAAGACAACTAAATTCGAAGACTGATGTATTGAAACACTAAGCAAACGTAACAGACATCTTAGAGCACCACACAGAAACAATCAGAAAATTTGTAGAAAGATTGCTGAGATTAGTGCAAGCGGTAATATCTAACCGCGGTGGATACATTGATGAATCTCGTTATTCCCCAAATTTCAACTTTGTTTATTTGTCTTAACAAATTGAAGGTTAAGCCTCCTTCAATCGTGCATCTTCTTCATAAAAATCCATGTAATTCTAAATAATTAAAAAAAAATTATCGTGAGTTCTGTTCTTGTGAGTCATATTTTTCATGTACCCTCAAGATGTAGCTCTTTCTTCAATGACCAGATAATTTGAAGAATTTTTACATAGAAAGACGAGGGTTAAATTGGGGTAATTTTGGCCAGATTAGAATACGTATGACGGAATGATTGCAGAGTTACATTTAACGAGGACGACGTCGGTGCCACTGCGCAACACGGAATTCACGGGCAAACACGGGACGAAAAAGCAGATCGACAGAAAAGGGAAGCTGCATTCGTTCGGGCGAGAAGGAACCGGTTCGTTGTCGAAAAATAGTGGAAATATGGGTCACACAACGCCTATGCTCAGGAGGAACAGTTCGAACGCTTTGACGGACAGCAACGCGAAAAAATCGAAAGTTTCATCATATCCGGCACCCGCACCTGCGCCAGCGAATTTCGCACCGACCCAACTGAATGTTCAGAACAGCGTGACATCGTCGCGACACTCGCGATTAAACTGCGTAGGATTAATGCTCGCTTTCATAGTGATAGTGATCTGTAGCTCGTAAAGTTCACCGTTTCGTATGTACGGAAGAGTACAAATCACCTTTTTTTCCTGTAGGATAAACGGAAGCTCCTATCGCGTGTACTCTGCCTACTCTTACGTACCAACGAACTACCTTACAAACGGTTATTCTTGCGTTCACACCTTGTCCTCGTACGTTATCGTTGACTTTTATACCGTCTGTACAGTTATCTTTATGTTTAGATGAAGTTTTGAAGAATTAGAGTTTCATTTAGATTACGGTCAACGGAGGTTCTTTGCGTTCGGGTTGTTGGAGATGTACAGGGTGTCTAATCCTTCTTCGGATTATGGGGACTCCGACAGCATTTCGAAGTTTTGAACTAAATACGTTATGTTGGTCCTTGTACTGCCACGTACTGGGTGAAACAAATAGTGTTATAGTCTAAAGCCACAGACTGATGAAATTGCAATGTCTCAAAGTGTCATGGTTTAAAGTTATACTCTTAAGATTTAATAAACCTACAATTTCAATGTTACACAGTGAAGTTCAAAAACTTAAAAAATTCCAAGGTCACAAAATAGCGAAGTTAAAAAATTGTCAAGGTTCTGAGGTCCTCAAGTAAAATTCCAAAATTATAACATCCTGAAGTTCATAGTTAAAAAATCGAAAAATTCATGAGACTTAATTGACCTTGAACAGTTACTGTAAAATTATAAAATTCCAAAAATCCCAAAATTGCACTCGAGGTCTTAAAATCCTGATGTTCCTAGCAAACTTCTAAAAGTCCCAGTTGTAAACGAAGTAATAAAACTCATCTCCGAAGAAGGATTAAAAAGGAATCAAAGACTTTAGGTTTCATTTGATTAAAAAGGGTCTAATCAACATAGGTCCCAAAGCCAGTCCCCACAAAAAGACTCAGAAACAGAATGCACAATATTTACACGTTGGTATAATTTCTATAATAGATAAAGTTTATACAAAATGAGACCTATGTTCATATAGCCCTTTAGGAGTATAATATCTTTTGATAACTAATTTTCCTGTCACCCTGTATAAAAGGATTCGTAATAGCACGATCAATCAGCATACGAAAGCTCATTAAAGTTCGAGGAGGACACTCGAGGAGTTATCCTTGTTAGATAGCGACTTCATGCAAGAAGATGGTCAAAGGACATCTTCGACTGGAAAGACTATATAGGTGTTGTGCGACACATCAAACGCATCGATGTATCATTCTATGGTGTAAATAACGAACGGTTTCTATGACAATAACTATAGCTGTATACGATCGATCGGTGGAACAGCAATATTGATCACCGATTGCCCTGATAAACCGTCATCGTTAACCGAATCTACCGGGTCCCATAATGATCGCGATGATTTATGGGAACATCCTTGGAACGGGTGTACAATTATTTTCGAAAGAACTGAACGGACACTATTGTGAGTTATTTAGTGCGGGTGCATATTGAGACAAACTTATGAAGCAAATGCGGAAGTATTGATTTGTTGTTGATTTTTGGCGACGCCATTTTACACGGTCGATCATCGACTCTCGTCAAACGTTGTCGATAACATACATGGATGTATTATTTATCGATGTTAACGTCTCGGTTGTGTATTCGTGTATATAATCTACGACAATAAATGTTGTTTTTACCATAAGGTTTTTTGTTGTTGGCTTTTGCTATTTTCAAATTTCCAGACGTTTGCAAATTTTTACAATTACAAATTCCCTATTCTATGAATTTGCAATTTTTAGAATTCTCAAATTCCTACATTCACAAAATTCCAATTTCCTAAATTTCTAATTCTCCATATTACAAATTCCTCAAGTTCTAATGTCCCCAAATTTCAAATTTCCCAAATTCCAAATTCTCCAAATTCTAATTTCCCCAAATTTCAAATTCCCCAAATTCTAATTTCCCCAAATTCCAACTCTCCCAAATTCTAATTTCCCCATATTCCAAATTCCCCAAATTTCAAATTTCCCAAATTCTAATTCCCCCAAATTCCAACTTTCCCAAATTCTCATTTCCCCAAATTCCAACTTTCCCATATTCCAAATTCCTCAAATTCTAATTTCCCCAAATTCCAATTTTCCATATTCCAAATTCCCCAAATTTCAAATTTCCCAAATTCTAATTCCCCCAAATTCCAACTTTCCCAAATTCTCATTTCCCCAAATTCCAACTTTCCCATATTCCAAATTCCTCAAATTCTAATTTCCCCAAATTCCAATTTTCCATATTCCAAATTCCCCAAATTTCAAATTTCCCAAATTCTAATTCCCCCAAATTCCAACTTTCCCAAATTCTCATTTCCCCAAATTCCAACTTTCCCATATTCCAAATTCCTCAAATTCTAATTTCCCCAAATTCCAATTTTCCATATTCCAAATTCCCCAAATTTCAAATTTCCCAAATTCTAATTCCCCCAAATTCCAACTTTCCCAAATTCTCATTTCCCCAAATTCCAACTTTCCCATATTCCAAATTCCTCAAATTCTAATTTCCCCAAATTCCAATTTTCCATATTCTAAGTTCCCCAAATTCTAATTTTCCCAAATTTCAAATTTCCCCAAATTCCAACTTTCCCAAATTCTAAATTCCCCAAATTCCAACTTTCCCATATTCCAAATTCCCCAAATTCTAATTTCCCCAAATCCCAATTTTCCCATATTCCAAATTCCCCAAATTCTAATTTGCCCAAATTTCAAATTTCCCAAATTCTAATTTCCCCAAATTCCAAATTCCCCAAATTCCCACTACCTCAAATTCCAAATCTCCCAAATTCCAATTTCCTCAAATTTGCCCAAATTCCCAAATTCCCAAATCCCCAAATTTCTAAATCTCCAAATCCCCATCTTCCATTTTACTTTCCTTTAAATTACAAATTTGACTATTGTAGAGAAATAAATTAAACTTCGTAATACACAGCATCGTGGCAATTAAGCTATTGCTTCCACGTGCCTACCGATTTTAGGAATTCATTCCCGAATTTCTCTTTTATGGGACTTTCCAGTTACATTCCCACTTCTTTCTGCATGTTCTCTCCAAGGCTCCGAGCGTGTCTGGTCAACGTCAATTCGCACATTTGGCGTCCAGACTTCACACTTGCGAACTTTCTATCGTTTTCACTACTTTTTAAATTTCTATTCTCATTTCTTTCTGCTTTTCTTATTTTCTCTTTCGAAAAACATCTATAAAGAACAAGACCTGAAACTGATCTTTCGTTCCATATACAACTTCAAACATTTTTAACAATCACATCTTGATTTATCTTTGCAATGTTACATTTATACCATAAATTATCTCTGATATTTTGTAATATCCGACTTTATTTAATTAACAACATTTTGTGTGAACATAAAACACAAACAAATAAAAGTAACGATAAAATAATTTTATATGGCTTTTAATATAAAATGAAGTAATTAATATGAAGTAAATTAATTTGCACACGCGAAAAATACAAATATTTAAAAGCATCGATGAATGAAACAATTTTTACTGAACGTTTAACCACATTTGTTTAAAGAATTATTTGTATACATACAAAATACGAGTATGAAAAATTACAAAAAAATGTTTTCTTAACTTTTTCATCTGATTAAGAAATTATTGATCTGAACATAAAATGCAAATATATAGAAATAAAGAGAAAAGAAGTGATTTTTTTTCAATCAACGACGCAAACCGATTTCTTATCGAAAGAGGAAAACGTAACAAGAAACGAAGGATACGCCACCCACGCGATTCAGTTGCGCATCACACGAGCTATCAGAAGAGCGTTCAGTTATTAAATGCTCGTTCTCGACGCTGCTCTTTGTTCGACGTGAATCATGATGTATCTGTTAGTAGCGTTTTTCGTGTTCAATTTATTGGCAAGTGTCACGACCACATCGAACAAATGTCGAACTATTATCAACGAGCGGGCTGTTAACACCGTGGAGTTCCAGTGTACGGAGTTAACGGACCTGACCAAATTGGACGATGCCAGGAGCAACACTACCTACATTGAAATTTCAGAGTCAAAAATACTTTATCTACATGGGTAAGAGGAAAGTAATATTACAGAATGTTACATGGTTTATAAAACTATTGAATATAGTTGAACATTGATTATATTACAGGAAATACAAAGGTTTGAATTCAGGATGATTTTATAATTTTACTTCTTTGTTCGATGGTGGTTTTACTGGAAGAGAGAATTTCGGGGTTTGAGCAATTGGATGTTGAGAATTTTTGAATTTGGGAAATTGGAGACTTGAGAATTTGGGGTTTGAGAAATTAGGGCTTGAGAAATTGGAATTTGAGATTTTTGGGATGTAGTTAATTGGGGTTTGAAAAATTGGGATTTGAGAATTTTGAAATTTGAGATTTTTGGGATGTAAATAATTGGGATTTGAGAAATTGGGACTTGAGAATTTTGAAATTTGAGAATTTAGGATTTGAGAATTTTGGAATTTGGACAATTGGAATTTGAGAATTTTAAGAATTGAGATATTGGAGATTTGAGAATTTGGGGCTTGAGAAATTAGAATTTGAGAATTTTGGGATTTTAGAATTTGGGGTTTGAGAAATTGGAACTTGAGAATTTTGGAATTGAGGATATTGGAGATTTGGGAATTTAGGATTTGAGAAATTGGAATTTGAGAATTTTGGGATTTGGACAATTGGAATTTGAGAATTTTAGGAACTGAGAAATTGGAGATTTGAGAATTTGGGGCTTGAGAAATTAGAATTTGAGAATTTTGGAATTGAGGATATTGGAGATTTGGGAATTTAGGATTTGAGAAATTGGAATTTGAGAATTTTGGGATTTGGACAATTGGAATTTGAGAATTTTAGGAATTGAGAATTTGGGGCTTGAGAAATTGGAATTTGAGAATTTGAGGAATTGGGAATTTGAGAATTTGACAATTTGAGGAATTGGGAATTTGAGGATTTGTGAATTTAAGGATATCCAAAAGTTGTGGAATTTAAAAATTTCCAATCAGTCCTACAAGTCTTGTAAAAATGAATTAGTAGTTAATCGTGTACCATTTTCCAATAAAAAATACAATAACTAACGCAGAAAGAATAAACTACAATAAAACTACTACCCCTACAATCTTACCATTATCATCACAAAGAACAATTATCTACCTCAATGTTCAAAACTAAAAAAAATCTAAAAATGTAATGTTTATGTTCGCAGTCATGCTTTCGCAAGATTCGGTGCAACACTAATCACGTTGGATTTACATAAATCGAATATAGAAGCGATAGATTCCCTAGCATTCATAGGGCTCACCAAACTCCAGAAATTAATACTATGGGGTAACCGATTGAGATCTGTACCGAGCGATTGGTTCGTGAACATGTACAGCTTGAAGACTCTCGATCTATCTTTCAACAACATCGAATGGATCGATTATAGAGTGTTCCAATTACTTCCCAATTTGGAGAACTTCTATTTCGATTACAACCAAATCAAATCTATCGAATACAATATGTTCGCGTACCTAAAAAGCCTTAAAAATGTGAAGTTTGAAAAGAATCCGCTCAGTTGGGGGTAAGTATCGCTCGATTTCCTTTTTCTTCGACAACTTTGGACGAATTGCGGGGAAACATGAGAAATGACGTTTTTTTTCGTTCTGGAACTTCTTTACGAACCACCCTTAAATTTGCTTTCTTCAAAATTCGTCGAGGGTCCTATAATAAGGGTGGCTATTATTATGGGGTGTTTGCATTTAAAAGTTTGGACATTTTTTAATTGAATATTTTAGAAATTTAAGTGAGAAATTTTGCATTTGGTCTTCTGGAAATTTGGGGGTTCTGAAAATGGGATATTTTGGAATTTAATTTGGGTATTTAAGAAATTGGGGGTTTGAGTATTTAAGAATTTAAAAATTCGTGGATTTGAGAATTTAAGGAGTTAAAAATTTGGGGGTTTGAGTATTTAAGAATTTAAGAATTTGTGGGTTTGAGAATTTATGAATTTGGGGGTTTGAGAGTTTTGTGATTTGAGAAATTATGGGTTGAAGAATTTGAGGGTTTGAAAATTCTGGAATTTGAAGGTCTGAAAAAGGAGATTAAAAAACTTGAGAATTTTGAATATCCGAAAAATTAATAATATAAACACTGTGAAAGAAGGAATTTGTATTCTTCTTTTGAACGATATTCTTATAATTCATAGATACCGTGCTCATCTGACATGGCAATTGGAAAATCAGCACGTAAGATACAACGAGGACTGGGAGGATTGGGGGTGGATGAGCGCCGTCATCAAAGATTGCTCGGAAAGCGGCCAGGGTGAAATACCGAAAGACACTATTCTCGATTGTGCCGTTGGAAAACTGCTCGACTTCGCGCTGCAAATATTTTCTACTCCGGCGACACATCAAAATGTCGAATGCACTATGAAAGCACGACAGTTGGTTCGTTGTATGAGACCAAAGAATTCTACCGGAAATACGGATAACGAATCTGTGCGAAGAGTGCTCGAGGATTACACGATGATCTTGAAACCAATGTCAAGATCGTTGGCTCGATTTTCACCACCGACCAAATAATTATTTCAAAGACGTTCACTCAGATCATTAATCCTTAAAGGACAGGTTTTTCAGACAGACAAAACAGTTTAAAAAGTTGCCTTGGCACTCAAGGATTAAATATGTAACTATTTATTCATATATTTCTTTGAACTTTAATATACACATGCGAACTATGTTTATAATTATTATAATCCTTAGATATAGTACAGAGTATTAGACCAATGAAAGATAATTATTTTAACGTAAATAAATATTCAGATTGTGTAAATATAATAAATTTGTGAGTCACTGTATGTATTGTACTGAGAAGTTATTTCTAAAATGAAAAAAATGAAAGAGGAATTGTTTTCTACATATTCTAACCCCAATGAAATTTATATGAGATAAATGGAAAATTGAAATAAAAATGTATGATTACAAAATTGTAACGAACAGGATGATAAAATTATTGAAAGTAGTATACATTTATTGAGGATGAAATATTGTCATGGAAGATTAATTTGTTATAAAAATGAAATGTAATTGTGAACGAACTGTAACGATATACAGGCTCGACGGTCCACGTATAAAATTACGAATTTCTTATTCTGAGACAATTGAGTATCTAAAGCGAAAGCTTTCGAAACTATTATGCGAAAGAAATAACGAAACGTGGAAGCCGGAGAGAATGAAACTTTGGAATCAAGGTTATTATTTGGAGGATAATCGCACCCTTTCCGATTATAAATTAACTTCAGAGGATCGAATAATGTTACTTCTAAAAGATCGTTATTAACCCTATGATGGTGAAATCGGAGAATAGATTGCGAGGTTCGTGGAATTAGGGTTAAACTTTTAATAAAAGTCATAATTTATAACTGAAACAGTTTATTGCTAGAAAAATATGAAAATAAACATTTGATTTTGGTACAAAACATTCTGTTTCACATCTAATTTTAATTTAATACTTATATCTGATTCTTACATCTAAAGATTACACTTCACGAGTTCAGGCATTAAATGATTGAATATGATAATTTATTTTAACTTTTACGTAAGCTATACTTTTGTAAAACAATCATAAATAACTAAACATAACGTGTTTCTTATATAATTTATATATATACTACAAACATAAATAAAAAAGGAGATGTTTAACTTCTAAACGTTACTTGAGATTCAATTGACAATGATTGAAAACTATACTAATCTTTGATTGATTACGCTTCACTCGCGGTAGTTAATTGATGGTAAATAGTGTATACTTTATATAAAAACTATATTATAATCACATTAAGATTGTTAATAGGAACGCTTAAAGTACATTGTTTAACGTAGAGAACCTGTGATCATCAGATTTTCTCAATTTCATTTTCAATCCATCTATTTTTCAAAAACTTTGAAAATTTAAAAGATAGAATTTGCATTGCCGTCTATTTTTCGTAAAAATTCTTGTCAAAATTCAATTCCATTCCGTAAAATATTGCACGACATTTCATCAAGTTTATGATTAATAAAAACATATTTGATCTCAATTATTTAAGATATAAAATTCAGATCATTCGTTTCTAAAATTCGGTTAAGATCGCCAACTGTAAGTGTAAAAATAAAATCTCATTCTTATTTTATTATAAATGCAAACACGAATTTAAGTTTTTTTTTTCTATGTTCCTTTCCTCATGCTATCGGATCTCTACGTTATAAATAATTATCAATAATCTTTTCACTCGTCACATTAAAATATTCGCCTTAAAAAATGATCTATATTCAGTTCTGTTCTATGCCGTTAGTCCAGTCGTTGATTGGTGATCCTACTGCAGGGTTAATTCCTAATTTTTGTTGCATGTAATATTGATCATTGTTCTGCAATACTGTAAAGAAATACATATAAATTATGTACATTTAAACGATCAATGATTTATTTTTAAACGCCACACGCACAAATCAGTGACGGATCCGAAACGGGTTTTAGGGTGTAGAATTAAATAACCTCGACGAACTTTTAACTTTATTATAAAATGTAACTGCATTATAAAATAAAATTATTTTCACTACTCTTAATTTTATTAGATTTTAATACTTTCCATTATCTAATAAAAATATGATATAAAACTTGAAATACAAAAGGATTCAAAAATATAGTCTGACGTATTTCGCCCTCCAAATAGGAACGATCCGTCCGTGAAAGAAGTTCCTTCATTATGGCAAAATCCGTGATTTGCTTTTTAAACAAGTTATAACATAAAACCATTGGAATGGGCACAGCGTGCTGGAAATTTCCAGAATAATAGAAGTGAAAGAATTCATCTGATTGAGAGGAACGGCCTGGCAT
The DNA here is from genome assembly GCA_945859595.2 of Megachile willughbiella. Lineage (NCBI taxonomy): Eukaryota > Metazoa > Arthropoda > Insecta > Hymenoptera > Megachilidae > Megachile > Megachile willughbiella. Next base: position 9,046,847 of record OX243803.1, on the reverse strand, counting down.
TGTGCTCGTCAAAACAGACCACGTATCAAATTACATTCATCGGTTTCTACACGGATCTGAACGCAGGATTTCGATCCGTTTGGCGAGGGTTAAAAAATACTGTCTCTTATCGTTAAACTTACCGCAAGTGTGGAATCTCGTAGCAACAAATTGGTACATTTTCGTACATGCAGCAATTATTGCATTCTGTTTAGTAGGCATTAACTCTCCGTGATATTCGAATAAAACACAGTTCTCTTGAAAAATAGTCACCTGAACAAACAAGTATAAATAAAACATGAGTAAGTACGGAAGATGAATATCATGTAGCAAGAAGTGAATATAAAATGAAGATATAAACGGAGCTAAAAATTGTTGAACCTCAACTTTTTGTTCTTAAATTTCCAAATTTGGCATGAAAATAAATTAAATTACAATTGTATGAATATTCTGATATTATAAATTGCAAATGAAGATGCATAGAATTGAATTCTTGAAGTTTTCTTATAAATGAAATTGGTGAAGTAATTTACCTTGCACGCAAAACCTGGCGTGCCAGCTACAGGAAAGCAGTTAAAAGAACACGAAGCATTGAACTTCGTTTTAACGAAGTTATGCAAAGCATCCATGTACATTGCTGTCACGTCGACGACCTCGTTATCATTGCAATCCAAATTAGTTTTCGCGTTGTTTTTTTTAGCTAATACGCGTTTACCCCGCGTATTTTGAGTCGTTTTTTGCTGATTCGACTTTGCCACCGCTTCGTTGATGCATCGTTGCCTCTCCAAAATTTTTGTCGCTCCAATCGGTTTCGCCCAACGTATTTCCCAGCCTTCCTTTTCAGCGATGCCATTGGATTCTAATTTTATTTATTTTTATTCGTTAATAAATGTATATGACAGTGCGCCAACAATCAAATGACTAAGAGAAATATTATAATATACGTACTCGTCATAATGTCCATTACGGTCTGCGCTGCTTGTCGGCTTTCATAATGTATGAACGCGAAATGATTAATTTTTTTCAACTTCAGTATTGGTATTTTTGTGCTCTTCTGAAATATTTCGCGAATTTTTTGCTGTTGCACGTCCAAACTTAAATTTCGCACGAAAAGAGCGGTTACCTGAGAACAATTATAAATATTAAATAACTTTCGATTAGCTCTCTTACAACTGAGTCGCGAAAAAATAGTTCATTTTAAAACGCTGATACTTTGAATATTTGAAATTTTGTTAAAAATATAAAACAATAGTTTACCCGCCGGCAATTGAGACGGTGGTAATTTAAATTTCATTTTCTCATTTTCTAAATTCCACGCTGTTCGATTAGATTCTATTTTCCAATAAACAAAATATTTTTATATACTATTGAATAATTTCGTAGCTTCGTGTTCTAATTGGCACAGTATCGTATTTATACGATTCGTTGAATTTTATATTTGCATGCAATTTAGCTATTTCATTTGAAATTTTCAATGTATCTAACCATAGCGAAAATACGATGAGAATAATGTATATACAATATGTCTGGGTCATGGTGGACCCGATTGTATGGTTTGAACGTTAAATAAATTGCCAATTAAGTTCAATATTTCGCTTGCATTTTAATTCAAACCCGTTTGAATTCTATCATAGAGATATAAAAAAATTATCGTTAATCTAGTAAGGTATTACTGACTCCACTAATGCTGTATAATTGATATAAATTTTGATAAAAATAGGTAGCAATAAGTTGTACATCAAACATTAAGAGTTTTGTATAAATATAAATTGATCTACGCAATTTTACATACTTTAATGTAATATAAGTTTATATTTAAAAAAATATATGAAATCTTATGTAAGATTAACAAGTTTCAATGGATTTCGAAAAACTGCAAAGATCAAAAATTTCCTTATAAAGTTAATAAAAAGAGGACCAAACAATTGCAATAATCTAGAACTTACGTTTTCCATGACCTCCTCATCGATAGGATCTCCAGGTTCAGGATCTGCCCAGTCGACCGCAATTTCATGGTCCCACAACATAACTCTTCCAGGTATCAATTTTCGTCTAGCCATTGCGGCGGCCCTGTGATCTTTGAATTCGACGAAGATGAAACCGCGGTTCAACGACTTGTCGTGTGAGCTCGGGTATAGATAAATGTCTGTGATGCCTTCAAGTATCTTATTGAGTTCCGTCATGAATTCCTCTTTGCTTTTGTTTTTCGGCACTCCGCCGAAAAAGAGCCGGCAATTGTCAACGGATTTCACGACACCGATACGATGGCCGGGTCTGACTTCGTAACCGTCGAGTTGCGCGCACGCGTTTCTCGCAGTTTTCGAATCTTCGTACAAAGCGAATGCGTAACCGCGTGTCGAGCCAGAAAAATCGAGCATCAACCTTAATTCCATCAAACGGCCAACCTTCTCGAGCATCGGCATCAACTCGTCCTCGTAACAATCGCGCGGAAGACGACCGAGAAAAATCTCCGCGCCTTTTACGCGTTGCTTTTCGCCGCGAACGATTTCCGGCGCGGTCAAACGACGTTGTCCATTTTCTTGCACTAATTCGTACTTCGTTCTCTGCAGCAACTCTAACAATCTGATTGTCAATTGATACTCTACGGCGACATTCTCGATCGACCTGGTGCACGTCTTTTTCACGATATCCATACTGTCGCACGACGCGTGTCAACCTCCACGAAAACTGCAAACGTACTGTGTCGACTGCTAAGTTGATCCTTCCAGCCTTTTTTCTTCGTTCCCTTCTTCCTCCCCCTTCCCCCACAAACGCACAGAATTCGTTGGAATATTTGCAATGTATTCTACACGGGTGGACCAATCGTGGTGATCCGGTGTCATCGCCGATACAATGACACTGTCTCGAACGAAGGATAACAAACACTCGAGGGCCCACTTTACTTCGCTGTAAAGCCAGTTAGGCACGTGCGTACCATATTAGGTTTCATACCTTCAAGTGGGGGCTATAAATAGTGGGCCTTGTAAATTTCTTTATCTTTTCAAACGAGAGGTACCATAATAAAGATCCTTGTTTTGTGAAGATTTACATACAATTTCGAGACTCGTGCAAGAGGGGCACATCTACATCGTCTGGTGCCATTTTACGAGTACATCATTAATCAGTTGAAGATGCAAGCGGATGATGTTATGTAATATTTCGTCATAAATTGATTTTTGGATAAAATACATACTCATGAAGTAGCATTACGTCTTCTTAATATCCTTATTATCTTTCATTGTTATTTTAACTTAATCTCCCTATTGTATTTTATTTCTTACTTGTGTTGCCTATCAGTAAGGAAGAGTCTTATTGTTGGAGGTTTAATTTTTATTGCATCATTAATATTTTACTATTATTTGTAAATAAATGGTGTATGACTTCAGCTGCGAGAACTTCTAAATGATTAATTATTTATCAAATATAATATGGCTATCTCTTACATAGATTCATATTCAATTCATTGGGATATGAATACTGTAGTGTTCGAAAATTTGAAATTCGCAGATTTGCAATTTAAATATTTAAGTATTCGAAAATTTGTTATACGAGAATCTGAAAATAGAAATCATACGTTGTACTTTATACTATCGAGTATTACACGCTGAAATATAGAATGCATACGCATAAATCAAGGATATATTTTACCGACATTGTTATTTACGATACAGCAGTAGATACAAATGTTCTACAGCTATTGCACCTGCATCGGCAAGGTATTAAAGCTTCTATATCTATTTAATTTGACTGATAGTAAGACAAAACATTATATTAATGTAAAGCAATTAATTCATTAATTTAGTAATCCTGTATAAGTTTTATTCTTATTTTAATAATTTTTATGTCTGCGCTGAAAAACAGTACCGGTGGCACCGCAAGGCGATGAACGCCGGAACTACCAGAACACAAAATTCCGTTTTTTCCCAAAATAAAGTATTTTTATGTTTTATCGGTGCAAATTATTTTACAGTTACGATAATATAAGGAAAATAGTTTTACAACAAGCTCCAAGACTTTTATCAAAAATTTAAAAAAAAATTAATTTTATGGACATAAAAAAGCTTAGCCATCTAGCGGTAGAAAATAGAAACTAATGCAACTAAATATGGAAAGCAATTTTTAAATTTATTGATTATTTATACTTGCTAACAATTGGAAAATAATTCTAATTGCATCTTATGTTGCTATTTGAAGCATGTTATTGTCTACTACGTCAAAAAAGCCAACATTTCTTGAGATCATTTAGTATCATTAGTACCCACATTTTACTGTTAGATGATAAAGCATTTCGACGTCCATAAAGTGCAATGGATGAAACTTTGGAAAAGCGTCATGATCTGATACCGACCTTTTGCAAATAAGCTCTCGTTTGCAAGAGGAAATATCTGTGAGAATGGTTTTCGGCGACTCGAAAGAAAATTTTTTACCATTCTTATGTCATTTCCTATTTTAACGACGAGATACAGTATCGTGTACGAATTGTTCTGAATATGTATAATCCGCATTTTCGGACCCACGGAATATATTGCAAACAGCACAAAGTCAATATTAACAAATATATAATAAATATATAGCATATTAATCAATAAAATCAATATTAATTGAATTTTTATAAAAATGAACCAAGTGACGCCATCTCTCCGGCGAACAGGGTGAACTACACACTTTTGAAACGGTAGTTTCATTAGTTCGCATCTTCTACCGCTAGATGGCGGAATATAAAACAGAAACCCTTCGGATAATTAGGATTAGCCTTAGAATGGTTAAAAATTGATAATAGTTTAAGTTAAAACAATTCGAAGTTAATTCTTGCACTCTGATGTAATTCGATTCATATTATAGTCAATTAAGCTAATAAAATCAACTATATTGATTGAATTGAACCGAAAAGGATATACGTGGCGCCATGTAGCGTCAGAGTGTGGGAACTAATGAAACTGCAGTTTCAAACACGCGTAGTTCACCCTGTTCGCCGGAGAGATGGAGCCACTTGCACCATTTTCGAAAAAGGCCAATTAATATTAATTTTATTGGCTTAATTAACTTTATTATGCATTAAATTACATCAGAGTGCAAGACTAATTAACTTTGAAGTGTTTTTACATTTCCAAACCATTATCAATTTTACATTCTTAGGCTAATTAGGGTTTCCGTCTTATGCGCTGGAACCTAGTTTTCCGAAGTTTTGCATTTTATTATAAGATTTGTAAATCTTCTAGACTTGGATAAAGGAATAACTTATAGTATATACTTACTTGATCCATGCACGTTTAATGCACGATTCTTGGAACTCCGAATGGTGCATTTAGCAAGTGCACATATCATCAGTCCAAAACATTTTCGTAAAAGAAAATGAATAAATGAAATTATAATTTAATAGTAAATCGTAGCTCTTAGCTCGATATCGTTTTCTAAAGTTCATTTCGTGAAAAATATTTAGAAAACGATATCGATTACCAGGTCACACCACGTGGAGGTGGCTACGACAGTGACCCACCCTAACACCAAATCCCAACCACCCTCCAAATGCAACTACCTCATTTATCGGAAGGATAAATGAGTTCTGACTCTACTTAGCCCATAGGCTCGCATGTACAAGTTCTTTACCATAAAATAGCAAAGAACTTGCACCGCACGCACGCTGTACATCTTAAAATCTAATACACTTATAAACTTAATACTAATTTCATGGGATCCCACGTACATACTGTTTTCAAATTGCACTCGCATCATGTAAAATAAAACGCTAAACGAGAGAGGCAGAGAAGAAGAAAGGAACTAATACTATGATCTAACGCGGAAGAAGTTCATGAATTAAAATGAGTGCAATTTAAAACAGGAATCGCACACGCACACGCTTATTAACTTATTCTAAACGCCGCACGCGTACCTCTAATTCTAAGATTGCACTCAAATGATCTATAACGAAGTAAAAAAGCAAGGGGAAAGGAAGAAAGTTAGAAGAACTTTCTACTAGAAGGAAAGAAAGTTAGAAGAACTTTCTGCTAAAAGGTGGATCAGCATTTCCTGCCAAGTGATCCTCGCCCTCATGGGTCAAAGGGTAGTCGCATCGTGACTTACGTGAACCACGAGACAGAAATGAACCAAGAATACTGGCAAGAACGAGTGACACATCCGCGAAGGGTTTCCCATTTCTCCCCGCTCCCGTTGAAAGGGAGTCTGACAGCAGAGAGGATACCCACGCCGTGAGGCGGCAGATCGAGATGGACCATCAATCAAAATGCCTCGCAGAGATGTGTCCCTGGCGCTACACCAGCATTTTCAGCTCACAACTGCCGCGTGTTCACTGCATTATGTACCCCCAATGATCCACTTGGGTTCGGACCAATTGACAAAAAATAGCTGGTTATACTACAATCTAACGCGTAAAAAGTTCACGAATTGTGAAAATGAGTGCAAGTTAGAACTAGAGGCACTTACAATGGCCCACCCGCCCTCCCACGAGATTACAACTAACTTAAAACTAACGCACGCATCCCTCGATGATCCCACGATGATTTCACGATGCTCCCTCGATGATATCTTCAAGTTTCGTATATATGCATTTCACACATGCACTCATGCATACTACAATATTACAGTATCTTGTACGCAACTTAAAATTAGCGGATCCATCGGTGAAATCTCTCTATGTCAGTCTTGGATGATTACCTATGCTGTAACAATAAAAAGCAATATGCGAAAGAAGAAAAAAGATGCAAAACAAGTAGTATATAAATAAATAAGACGAATGTTTAATGTTTTCGGACAAAAATAAAATAAAATTCGAGTCGACTCGATGAAAATATACAAATGAATAACAATATATTTGTGAAATATTCATTACTTATATAAAATCAACACCTGAAACATACAAATGTAATTCAGACAAATATGAACCATTTAATTACTTACTTAAAATCAAAATCTGAAACATACAAGTGTAATTTAGACAAATATGAACCATTTGATTACTTACTTAAAATCAAAACCTGAAACATACAAGTGTAATTTAGACAAATATGAACCTTTTAATTACTTACTTAAAATCAAAACCTGAAACATACAATTTTTAATTAAGACAAATTTGAATAATTACTTACTTGAAATAAAAATCTGGAATATAAAAATATAATTAAGGTAGAAAATTGGAAAAGAATGAATAAAATCTTTCTTTATTCGAAATAAAACTCTTGAAAAATCAAAATCGCTGAGTTTGAAAACCACAAAATCCGAAAAAAAGTCACAAAGAGATTCAGAAATCTCAAAACTGGAAATAAAATCACGATATGGTTTTGAAAACCTCAAATCCGAACAAAAAATCACAAAAAGATTCAAAAGTCCCAAGATTCGAAATAAAATAATCACGATGAGGTTTGCAAATCTCAAATCCGAAATAAAATCTTGAAGAGCTTAAAAACTTGAAAACCAAATTAAAATTACGGAGGTCCAAAAACCTTGAAACTCGAAATAAAATTCACGCATAAAATGAAAGTAACGAGTATTGAATATCTATCAAATAATAAAATAATACAGAAAAAGAAACAAAATAGTGAAGATGCCTGAAAACTTCGAAGCTAGAAATAAAAATCTTTAGAGACATAAAAACTCTATGATCCCACGATGATATGAATAGGTCCTGTATCCTGTATACTGTACTCACATTTCATTCACGCACTCACGCATACTAAAATACAATACTTATTTTAAAAACTCTACATGTACCTCTTGTTCTAAAATTGCACTCTTATAATCTAAAACTTTGTAAAGAAAAAAGGGGATAGGAAAGAAAGTTGGAAGAACTTTCTATTAAGTATGGGGCAATTGACAAAAAATGACAGGCTATTACTACAATCTAATATGTAAGACGTTAAAAAATTATTGCAAAGATGAGTGCAAGTTAGAACAAAAGGCACTTACAATTTGCGCAAGCTTTTCGCCACGTATCGTGACGAAAAACTTGCGCCCGAGCCCACCCTTCCTCCCACAAGCTCGGAATTAATGTTAAATTAATGCACTGAATATCATACCTTCTTTAAGATCAAACCCTGAAAATAAGGAACATAGTTAAGATAGGGAATTGTGGGGAGAGGAATGAAATTGTACTTTATTTGAGAAAAATTTTTGAAACATAGGAAACGCAATGAAAATTGCAGATATAAGAAGAGTGAGCAGTGTAATAACTTACCAAAAATCAAAAGCTAAAACATACAAAGCTTTATTAACATAGAAAATTGTAGGAAGGGGAGTAAAATTTTATTTTATTTGATACGACAACTTTCAAAGAATACAAAACGCAATGAAAATTGCGGATTTGAGAAGAGAGAACAACGTAACAACTTACCAAAAATCGAAAGCTGAAACATACAAAAATTTATTAACATAGAAAATTGTAGGAAGGGGGGTAAAATTTTATTTTATTTGATATGACAACTTTCAAAGAATACAAAACGCAATGAAAATTGCGGATTTGAGAAGAGAGAACAACATAATAACTTACCAAAAATTAAAAGCTGAAACATACAAAACTTTATTAACACAGAAAATTGTGGGAGGAAGTGCAAAATTTTACTTTATTTCAGACGAGAATTTCGAAAAACAGAGAACGCAATGAAAATTGCAGATTCGAGAAGAGAGAACAACACACTAACGTACCAAAGAACAAACACTGAAACATACAAAACTTTATTAACATAGAAAATTGTGAAAAGGGGAGTGAAGCGTTACTTTATTTCATGCAAAACTTTCATAAAATAGAAAATGCAATGAATAGAGCTGAAAAATCGAAATAAAATCGCGGTTTGATGATCGTAAGCTCGTCAAAATTCGAGCAAAACGCGTTTGACGATACTTTTCGTACCGTTTAAAAAAAACACATGTAAAATACAAAAAAATAATAGCGAGCATAGTGACAAAATGACTCTCCATCCTAAGATGGACAGCCATTAATAGTTCCCCTCTTCTTTGGCAAATTTTGCCGGGGCTCTTCGGCATATAGCCTCTTCTCTCTTCGGCACAGCCTCACAAAAATCACTCGCGAAATTTTACGATTGCTCGGACATTCTTAGCTTTCACATTAATTACATTTACTTTCAATTTCGCTATCGATCTCCACAAACAGATAGCAGACAGTTTTATAGAAATAAAATTGTACCACTATCCATTTATTTCGGTCGATAACAAAATTTTCTATAATATATCAAAAATGTATTAATAAGAAAGAAAAAGAATTCTTAAAATCAAGAAGTATACGACCAGCGATTCTCAGAATGCGCTGTCCGTAAAAGAATATCCGAGCAGAATATTTATTTAAAACACTGCACTTCACTTCACTGCACTGTATACTTCATTTTTGCAATCGGGTCTAGTACCACGACTGCGACTTATAAACTAAAAGGCCTGGCCTTACGAACAATCGAGTTCAAGAGAATATTAAATAGAATAAATTCATATTTAGATTTTCTCTTCTCGATTTTTCGTTTTTAACACCCCAGATGCAAGCATCTCACGTATGTTTTACGGAGGACAGAGAAACATGAAAGCTTGCTCTGGCCCTACCTACTTAAAACTAACTCAATCACACCAGAAGTAAGCTACCTGCCTGCCTAACGCTATATTTAAAAAATTGCAAAGACCATTCTCACAAAAACACACTCCACGATTCTCACACACGCCACCCGGGTGCAAAAAAGCCTACTCCTAGGGAGTACGTCCCGGGACGTCTCCGACACCCGAGTTCAATACAACATTCACACTCTAATTTCATACCTTTTTGCTGAAATCGACCGACAATCGACAGTGAATATTAATTGAACATATTTCATTTTCTTATTCTTTTGAATATTCAATGCAATATGTGCTGGTAAGAATTTTGTAATTACTCTACTTCTACAATTTTGTAATTCAATCTTACTAATTTTGAAATTAAATCTTATTTTGTAACTTTCGATAGTAATTTGAAAATTTTTCATGTTTGTATAAAAAATTGATATAGTTTTTAATCGACACAAGGTCCACGACCTAACCACACACACACACGTGTAACTTGTGTCGATAATTCACTGCCGAATTGTCAGTCGCCAAAAAAACTTAAAACTAAACCGTGTCCACCTGCCCGAACTCATGCGAGTAGCATCTAAGCACGCGTATGAGTTTCGAGCATAAAAATGAACACGGCCACATGTATTTTCACCTACCAGTTTTCTTCATGTGTGCTGAAAATCCTGAGCTAAGAAACATGATTAGTAACATGCTAATAAAGCGTTCTCTCCAAAAGAAAATTTACTTTAAATTTTAAAATGAAAAGTGGAGGAACACTTTGCAAAAATCTAAGTATATCGATTGTTTCATTCTTCACAGATTTTTAATATCAAAGTAAATTCACTAAATGACTCAAACATTCATAATTAACTATGATATCAAAATCTGTTTCTCGCGATACTTTCTTGTACATATGTATATTTAAAAAGAGTTCACGCGTACATAAAAATTGCAAGTGAATCGATAATTGAACTAGCACGAAATCGGAGGGTCATCCGACTTCTATGTATTAATTTTAATTTTAATTCGATTCGTAAGGAAGTTAAAACGCGATGTACAAGAAAACCCTATCCTGATCTAATAAAATACATATATAAACAGTTTGTACGATTATTGCACGATCGTACAGTCGTGTGTCACTATGCTCGCTCAAAAATATAAAAATACAACCAGTTCCCGTGCCGTTTCGGACCATTCGTCCTACGACATGATGGGAACCGGAGGAACCGTAAAGCATGCGACTCACCGATCGCTGATTTACACCACTGCGATCGTTTTACCGGCATCTGGGAGGCATCTGAGAGACAGCCGATTTCAGAGATTGACCCATGATTGACTGCTTTGATTGGCTGCTTTCGTCAGACTTGGAGGCTTGTCCATTAAGTTGGTGACCTTCTGAAATCATAAAAGGATCATGACGATTAATAAACAGTTCATCGGTTTGCATTTCGAGTAACATTTTTGTTGACATATTCAAATTTATTCATTCAATCGTGCATTAAACAAGGTTTCCGTGCAAATATCCAATATAAAGCACATACAAAATGCATGCAAAATTATGGAGAAGTACACTACAATTTCTGATAATGCATTTGCAAACGTGTATCAAAACGTGTGGGTGACGGAACAGTTAAAAAAAAATAAAAATTAGAAAACGTATGCAAAAACACTTGGGTAATTACTGTATAAAAGGTATTAACACATTTGCAAATTTATGCGAAAGCACTTAGGTAACCACACCATAAAATACAGTAAAACACTTGCAAAAGTATGTCAAAATACGTAGGTGAATACACCGTAAAACGCGTTAAAACATTTGAAAAAGTATGCTAAAACACTTAGGTAACTACACCACAAACCACATTAAAACACTTGCAAAAGTATGCTAAAACACATAGGTAACTACACCATAAACCACATTAAAACACTTGCAAAAGTATCCCAAAACACTTAGGTAACCACACCATAAACCATACTAAAACACTGGTAAAAGTATCCCAAAACACATAGGTAAATACACCATAATCCACACTAAAACACTTGCAAAAGTATCCCAAAACGCTTAGGTAAATACACCATAAACCACATTAAAACACTTGCAAAAGTATGCCACAACACATCAGTTACTAAGTAAAAAACACTAAAAAATTGGTAAAAATATCCCAAAACACATAGATAAATACACCATAAAACACAGTAATATATCCAGGTATGTATGCACAATCACATGTAGTAATGCACTAGTTAACACTTTGACACTTGAAGAACCACACCATAAAATGTGTTAATACACCCGCATATATATGCACAAATATTTGATAAAACACACTAAACACTTGCACTAGTACACTAGGTAACACTGAGATGAACACATAATCCATTAATTGAATTCTTGACTTGTACCAGTATGTGTTGATGAGGCTGATCCGAACTCCTTGGCAGGCACAGTAATACTGACTGTCTATGACCTGTTCAAGTACGAACCGATAACATGATAGGTAATCCGCGATACCCAATCAACTATCGCGAAGTCGTCTCTACCTATAGCTATCTTTATATTTAATGATATTTACGAATTTAAATTTGTTCAGTTATTGTTTTCCAGTTTGCCATTGTTTATCGACTAAATTATTATTATAAATATTAGAATTTGAGGTTTTTATAACTTTCTCGAACGGATATGTTACAAGATATTTCTTAATTATTGTATTGAGATTAATTCTTTCATAATTTTTATTTTTACAATTGTTTATAGACTAAATTATTATTATAAATATTAAAATTTGAAGTTTTTATAACTTTCTCGAAGGGATATGTTACAAAATATTGTTTAATTATTGTATTGAGATTAATTCTTTCATAATTTTTAATTTTACAATTGTTTATAGACTAAATTATTATTATAAATATTAAAATTTGAGGTTTTTATAACTTTCTCGAAGGGATATGTTACAGGATATTTCTTAATTATTGTATTGAGATTAATTCTTTTATAATTTTTAATTTTATAATTGTTTATAGACTAAATTATTATTATAAATATTAAAATTAGAGGTTTTTATAACTTTCTCGAACGGATATGTTACAAGATATTTGTTAATTATTGTGTTGAGATGTATTTTATTACAATTTTTAATTTTACAATTGTTCATTAACTGAATTATTATTATAAATATTAGAATTTGAGGTTTTTGTAACTTTCTCGCGCGAATAAGCTACAAGATATTTATTAATTATTACATTAAGTATATTATCATTTATTTTATCATGATTTTTAATTTTTCATGATTTATTTATTAAATTCTTGTTGTACCTATTAGTTATTTTCATACGTGTATCTATTGCAAAATATCTATTAACCATTATATTTAACTTAATTTTTTAATAATTTTTAATTTCACTGGCAGTTCATTGAAAGAAAATATTTAATTATTATACTTTCATATGATGTTAGCAAATAATTATAAATTATATGCTCCTTCTCTATCACTATGTTTAATTATAATTTCAACCATTAATAAACCAGTTCCACAATTGATATGATAGAATGAAAATATTTAGATTATCTTATGCACTCTACACCCCATGAAACCATAGAATCTATGGTTTCACATAACATCAACTCGATGGCGCCTATAGTATACTTCTCGAGGTAGATATTGCAGTTATCTTTCCTGCTTCGTCAAAGCAATACAGACATTTATTTTGTCGACTATGTTGCAATTTTATCAACTAAGTTTATCATTTAATTTTTTGCTTCTGAATCGATTAAGAAACTACTAACGCATTTACTTTATTAAATAATGAAGTAACAAGTTACCTCATTGTGCATCTTAAATTCTAAGTGAAGGAAATCTTCAATTTATTTCTTGCATCACATTCTGTTGTTTATGTTTCAAACTTTGTAAATTTTTTAATTTCTCAAACTTCCAAATTCCTATAACATTAATTTTGTAAATAATTTGTTAATTTCAAAATTTGAAATTTGTCTATTTCCAAATTTTTGAAGTTCCAATATTTCAATTTTTCGATGTAAAGTCGAAATTTTTATATTTCTGTATTTTTAAGTTTGTGAATACTCGAACACCCAAATTACTAAATTTCCAAATTTGAAAATTTAATTTCCAAATACTTGAATTTCCAATGCTTCAATTTTCCAAGTGCATGAAGTTGAAATTTCTATATTTCAAGATTTCTAAATTTGTGAATACTCGAACACCCAAATTACTAAATTTCCAAATTTGAAAATTTCATTTCCAAATACTTGAATTTCCAATGCTTCAATTTTCCAAGTGCATGAAGTTGAAATTTCTATATTTCTAGATTTCTAAATTTGTGAATACTCGAACACCCAAATTACTAAATTTCCAAATTTGAAAATTTAATTTCCAAATACTTGAATTTCCAATGCTTCAATTTTCCAAGTGCATGAAGTTGAAATTTCTATATTTCTAGATTTCTAAATTTGTGAATAATCGAACACCCAAATTACTAAATTTCCAAATTTGAAAATTTCATTTCCAAATACTTGAATTTCCAATGCTTCAATTTTCCAAGTGCATGAAGTTGAAATTTCTATATTTTTAAATTTGTGAATACTCGAACACTCAAATTACAAAATTTCCAAATTTAAAAATTTCAGATTTACGTAAGTCTTCCATACGCCATCACTCGCCGTGCTATACACACCTGCACCCATATGCTCATCGACGGGCACTTGATATGCCCATCAATCTTATAAGCTATCCACCCCTAAAATCAATGTATTAATAGTGTTGATGCTCCAAAATCAAGCATTATGTAATAGCTCCGATTAATTCCGGTTGCACCGTTAAGCCTATCCTTATAAGCATAACACAACTAATAATATACGTTTCTGGTGACATCATCGCAATTTTTTGTACAAGCATGACTCATTTTGTAGATAAGTCATGCAGTTACAACAGCTAACTATTTTTAAATACCGTAAGTATAACCACAACATCAGTCATTTTTTCTTCCTAAAAAGTTAATCATGTTCTGTGATGAAAATACTAAATTTATTCGGACACGCATTGATACGATAAAGCCGCACAATTATCATTTATATGACTTGTTTCCTGTTTAATTCATCGTTTCGTGGCAAATATGCTGATTAAGATTATAGAGGGAATACCATGTTTCAACTATTTTACTGCATGACCTAATATCTGTTGCAGTACAAAAAATAATACAAATGTAGAAATCATACAATTTATACATGCACTCATACATACTTTTTCGTACCTAACCTAAAATTCAGCACAATTCTTTGGTTCCATTTTGTGTCAAGCTATGCGACAAAATGGACACCAATCTAAAACCAACAGTTGCAAAATAAGAATTAATGAACTAGTTTGAATTCCTTCGATGGATTTAATTATCCTTTAAACGAGGAAACGAATAATTCCTTGAAATGAATTTATCAGGTATCCATTTATAAGTGGTTAAACGAGGAAACGAATAATTTTCTTGAAATAAATTTGTTTAATATCAGGTATCTATTTATAAATGATTAAACGAGGAAACGAATAATTAACTTGAAATGAATTTATTTAACATCAGGTTTGTATTTATAATATTGAAAAATATGTATCTTTCAGAAATGACAAAGCAGTTCGATAAAACGTGTTTGTTCACTATTATGTTTACATTCTGGCCGGAGTTAAGAATGTATTTTTCCGCTTACGGAATTAAAAAGATCACGCAACCGAAGGGTGAATTTGCATAGAAGAAAAGGAATGCGGAGAAGTGAACGCTCTTAGTTGTTCATTTTCTGCACAATGACAAAGTGAACGGATGAATCGAAAGAGGTAAGCGGCTGACGAAAGTAATGTGCAAATACATGCTTATCACGTGCTCAGGTACGATCGTGTGAGGTTAACTTTACGCGTTCGGAACTCTCCACACATATAAATTCGACATTCGATACGTATTCTTGCTTTTGTCCATCCGCGGGCATGAATTTATGCTTTGCCGCGGCTTCGCGTGAAATATTTATTGCTCTCCTATTTTCATTCCCCGCGATTCGTAGCTGCTAAACTATGCATTCAACGAATTATGTATGTGCTCGACACGTGTGTTCAAAGCGAATTTTTTGCGTTTATTGCGAATACAAATTTTAAGATTTTAAGAAATTTTTGGGAATTTAGGGGATTTGGAAAGTTTGGAGAAATTAAAGGATTTTGGGAATTTGGAAAATTTAGGAAATTTGGGAAACTTCAGAAATTTGGGGAATTTATAGGATGTAAGGTATTTGGAGAATTTGCGGAATTTGGACATTTTGGGGAATTTAGGGAATTCGGAATATTTGGAGAATTTAGGGAATTTGGAATATTTGCAGAATTTAGAAAATTTGAGTAGTTTGGAAAATTGGAAAAATTTAAAGGATTTTAAGTGTTTGTGGAATTTAGGAATTTTAAAGAATTTGGGGAATTTAGAAGATTTTGGAAGTTTAAAAATTTGAAGATTTAAGAAATCAGAAATTTTGGGATTTAAGGATTTGGAAATTGGGAGTTTGAAAATTGTTAATTTTGAGAATATACTTTGACAATTTGAATGTAAATAAATTTGAGATCTTGAAAATTTCAATATTCATTATCTAAAATTATTTCTGATTATACAGGGATTCTGACACTTAGAAAGTCTACAATTCTAAAAGATCGACGATTGAAACATACGATTGGAAAGTTCCTTTCCAAATTTCATAAATTCGGTTACGTCAACAGAATGAATTAAAATTTCAATTTTCCAAGATTCCGATGAAAAGTGAACGACGGAATTTGCTCAACAAGGAAGGAAGATAAGCAGTAGGCATTCAATTTTCTTAACCAGTACACAGAAATTCGTGCAGCATGCTCACACGATATTGCGCCATTGAATACACGCTCACTTTTGTAGAAGCGCGCGCTCACACCAGCTCGCTGGCGCCGCACACACTAAAGCGTTTTCCGTGGTGTGCGTGCATTTGTATAGAAATGCAGGCGCGTGTCGAGTTTGTTCGGCGACCAGTGCGCAACCGGTCGGCGCAGGTCCCCGTAAAAAGCCGGGGGCGCGATTCCGTCGCCGCTCTTCGGATACCACGCGCGTTCGTTCTCTCAGTTTGTATTCAGTATCCACCTCGTGTCGGTGGATATGTTCGGTTCTTTAAATTCTATCTGAACGAACATTTGTTTTAAATCGCAAACATACCCGTCCGATCGTACGAGCACGTTGCCATTAGTCCAAGTTTGTCGCAAACGGATAGTGCCATTTGTGCCATTTTTGTTGTCAAGTGTTTTTCAATTGAGGATCAGACAATATGCCGACTTTCAAATTTCTCGATCTACTGGTGATACTTCTCGTTACGCAGGGTAAGTACACTTTGCGTTTTTAATTTCTTTATTTGGGACAAGTGGATTGATTGATTTAATTGGTCCGATAATTGGGTGCGACAATTAGGAACTTGACATTGGTAACTGGGCACAGAGCTGATCTAGATTTGGAGATTTGATGTATAGGGATTTAACGAGTAGGGACTTGTTGTAGAGGAATTTAACGCGTATGAATCTATCGAGTGGAGATTTAACCCGTAGAGATTCGACGCTTTGAAAGATTCAAAATTTAGAGGTTCAAAACGTATAATAATGATTTAACGCGAGAAGATCCGACGTGTGGAGATCCAGCGCGCGGCGATATATCGCGTGATAATCTAACGCACGAAAATCTAACGTGTAGAGGTCCAACGCATGGAAATTCAATACATAGTGATATCTCGCCTAGGGATGCAACGTGTGGAAATCCAACGCGCAGAATTTCAACGCATGGCAATATATCGCGAAGAAATTCAACGCGTAGAGATTCAACGCGTGGTGATCTAACGCGTAGAGATCTAACACGTAGATATTCAACGCGTCGAAATCCAAGGTTTAGAGTTTCGGCACGGGGCAATACATCGCGAAGAAATTCAACGCGTGGCAATATATCGCGAAGAAATTCAACGCGTAGAGATTCAACGCGTGGTGATCTAACGCGTAGAGATCTAACACGTAGATATTCAACGCGTCGAAATCCAATGTTTAGAGATTCGGCACGGGGCAATATATCGCGAAGAAATTCAACGCGTGGCAATATATCGCGAAGAAATTCAACGCGTAGAGATTCAACGCGTGGTGATCTAACGCGTAGAGATCCAACACGTAGATATGAAACGCGTCGAAATCCAACGCTTAGAAATTCGGCACGTGGCAATATATCGCGAGGTGATCTAATGTGTAGAGATTCAACGCGTAGAGATCTAACTTGTCGAAATTTAACGCGTGAGGATCTAATGCGTAGAAATCTAACCCATAGTGACGCAATGGGATTCAATGGTTGGCTATATATCGCGTGGTGATCTGTCACGTGTAACAATAAGTAGAAATCAATACGTGGCAATATATCGCGAGGTTTTCTGTCACCTTGCAATCCACCATGTACAGATCTAATATGTGGTGATATGGCTCGTGTGTATCTAATTTTTAATTTAATACAATATAACGCGTGGCCATATAACGCGTGGATGTCCGCAAACAAAAGTCTAAGTTACGCCAATGCTTGTCAAGCGATTTTGAACGCTTGTTGAAGTTGATTGGTGCATCGTGTATTGTGGGAAGGTGACTCGGAGAGTTCGATCAGTTAATTAAATTTCGATTTATGGCACTGGCGATAGAACGAACGCGTTATAGCGTGGGTGAGCAGAGATGCGTGCTAGGTAACGCGAAAGCCGCAGGATCGTATCGACTCGGACGATAATTTCGCATGCATCACGGATAGTTAACAGTTACTTCACCGTCCGCTCCCTATAAGCAGTTGCAACAATAGTTACCATTGTGGGTAGCATCGGCGAGCAAGTTGTAATCGTTGTCGCGGAAGGAACAATTACGTGTCTTAAAAATGCTTAATTACTCTTCCTTGTTAGTTTAGCGAGAGGCGCGTCTATTATACGATAAACCCATAATTGCACGTATGTACTTTTAATTGCGTATTAACTCAAGAAAGATGAACCGCAGAACCACTTTAATATCGAGTTGCGATTTGCGTACAATTCTATTCCTTTTTTTATACTTCAGTTTAAACATCCTTTATTTACATATTTTCTGTTAAATGTATTTAGTTCAGTTTAATGATCGGTACAGATAATTGATTGCAGATATGTAATTAAAACGTTTATGAAATAACAAAAGGAAAGAATCCTCACAGTACCTATTTGCAAATTTAACAGAAATATATTTTCTAATTAAAAGATTTCAAGATTCCTCCCTCCACATCCTCCCACACCCCTAATTACATATACAACCATTCGAAAGCATAATTTTATTCCAACTATTTTGCATGTTCTATACATTTTGTATTTGCTTTCTTTTATGTGGGACATTATTTGCATACATTCTGCATACATCTACACCTATGTCATAATATCCGCGATACGTAACGATATAAAGCATTTATCATATTTTGCGTATTTCATTTCTTTTTCTCCTCTTTGATATAATAACCGAATGCATAAATAAGGTGGACGATTGTCAGAGTCCGCAGTCTAATTTTGTCCACGCGTTACTCACCACGCAGTTCAATTTAATTCACAACCTACACAGCTGTATAGTATTGAAATCAATTACTGGTATGAAAGGAGAAGTATCCAGCTGGCTACGTTTAGGTTCACGCTTAAATTGTAACTTAAATCATTCGAACTGTTTCGTATCTAACAAGCACGTAATTATACAGGGTGTGGCAGTAACTTGGCAATCGCAATTACGCGCCTTTCTTTTTTTCAGTTGATTAGTTTTACTAATCAAGTAATAGAGCTGAACTATCGTAAAATGTTCGACCTTGACGTTCAAGAACACGTAGAATGGATAGTACACTCTCGTTATATTGCCGCAGTTGTAGAGAACTTTTTAAAATGATCATACATGTTCTTGTGATCAATGATTTTCGTGAAAGTTTATACAAAGATGACAATATAAGATGTCTACTGTGTTATCAAAATTCGAGTATCATGAGTGATAATCAGTAAAAATTGTATCTACACCATCGTCAGCTTAGAACGAAGAAAATATATTTTATCATCCCAAATATTAAGGCAGTTGACATTAATAACATTTAACGAGGTGTACTGTTTTATTATGCAATAAAATGTAAGAAAACCTACGAAAGAAATGTTTTTAAAAAAAATTGAACTGTTACATCAAGTGTAAAATATAATAAGTATATTACAGTATACTGCTTAACATTAAAATTGTGCAACAGTATTTTTATTAAAATTATATGAAGTATAAAATTGTGGATTAAATAAATAGAAATTCTAAATAGTCTCAACGCAGTAATGATCGCGTTGAAAAGTATTTAATTTTAAACGAAAGTTAATTTTCGAAGGAACTATGCAAACTCTATTTCTCGCACGATCACCAAGCATAATGGACGCCGATCGAGCGTTAAATTCGCGCTCTTAAATATGCACAGGAATGTAGTTTGCGAGGAACGTTAATAAAACAATTAGTCAGCGTTGCACTGCAATCGAGAACGCTCTAAAAAGAGTGAAATCTGGCGGAGCAAGAAGTTAGGTGCTCGATCAAATTCACGTATCATCAGAAATCGTGTCCGACTTGAATGCGTTGAGCCACTCAAAATACCAATGTTTCGCCGCTCTCGACGTTCAACCTTTTCAACGGCCGAACAAATCGAACGTTCCATCAAACGAGAAACTTATTTCGAAGGCTTATCGTTTCTATCATCTAAAAGAGCACGTTGCTGCCAATATTTTCCTAGAATCTGCATTATACCGAAAGGTCTTTGATTTTTATCGAGTGGAAACTTGTTAGCTTATTTGTCCATTGAAAGATTTGTTCGAATGCTTTATAAATATCACTCACCACGATGTACACTGTTGTTCAAAAGTTTGAAATATTTTGGTTGTTTTATTACAAATTTTGTTTGCATATTTTAAGTTATAGTGAACAGTTTGAGAGGACTTTCCTGAAATAAAATCACACGTGCAGTGGTTAACCGTGCATAATTCATAATTCGCAATAAAATTATTACACTTTACTTTAACCTACTGATTATATAAACTTTACTGCGCATTATCGACATATGTTTGATGTCCAAAGTCACAATCACGCCATTAATAAATATTTTGCATTTGTATAGACTAAGAATAACCTTAGTGACCTGGAGAGCTAAGGTGACACACAATCAGTGATTTCATCTACTCTTTTATTAAATTATTATACAATATAGTTTGATAACATATAACATTCATCAGATTTTTACGTGTATCGACTTTCAACAAAATTATCTCAATGAATTTTTTAATTTAAAATGAAATGATCCGATCGTTTCACCAGTTTAGTGTTAGATAAATGATTTCAACTCTCAAATTCCTGCCCCAACCGATTCGTGGAATCTAAATGTCATTTGTTGACACCGTGTGAACTCGCTTACCAGGTATTTTAATGCTATCAGGTATACTTTATCAGTATTTATCCGAGAGATCGTTGAACCTAGATTTTACCATACACAGATGGAGACATTTTGTATATACCAATATTGAATGAAATATTATTTCAACCTAACCTAATCTACTATGTCTTATCTTTAATATTAAAAATATTATCAAATAGGTTTGTGTTGCATATATTAATTTTCACGCTGCGTTCTTATCCCCGATTTTTAAAATAAGGGATTTAAAAAAACTGATACAAGTAAACCCTTGATAATGAAATATGCAAGGATGGAACTTATATATTTTTATTCTTTTCGTTATGAAATTTTTACCAACAAATTTTGAAGATTTTACTAGTTAAAACAGGACCGAAATTTATTACATTTACTAGTTTAATTAAGTGTAATTTAGATTTATACGATTTTGATGATTTGCTATACGATGTTTAAACACAGTGAAAATAGTGGCAATTAATAATGGAGAAACTAGTTTTGGCGTCCCTGAGCCTGCAGGGGTGCTCAGGGTCTCCACATCAAAGCATCAAAGTTACAACGCTCTACGTGGTTGAATTGCTACATTGATATAGTCAAAATGGCAAACTTGGGATGAATACATAAAGTATAAGTTAGAGGTCCACATCACCGTTGGTCCAGAAAACAATTTGGACATTAACATCCCCAACTTGTCTCTTCTATTTAAATAACTCCTTCAATAAAAATCCTACATGGTCTTACCGTATTTCTTGTTACTATTAACTACACAATGATTAGTAAAAGTTTAATTAATTGCACGGGGTGTATGTAGTTCAGTCCTCGGTATAAGAACCCCTGACCTAAACGATTTCGTGACTCACACAGCGCTTTAATAAATAACGTAAGAAACTTTTCAATCAGAAAGTATTAAACCATCGAATGCACGGGGTTAATTAAAATCCAATATCGTTATAGGATTGCACGGGTCTCGTTGCGTCGTCGACGTAATATCGTTTTTCCCCCATGTCGGTTTCGTAGTATTCCCACAACCGGACGCTGCGTCGTCTACTCGGAATGTTCGTCACGTACGAAACGAGTTGGTGCCTCGGTGAGCATCGGGGCTAAGAAGAAGCCGCTCCTATTATTAAGGAAAAAATGGAACATCGTGGGGCTCGTTCCGATGTTCACCAAAAATCTGGGTATACTGGACACGACTAAAGCGTCCCAGGAAACCATCTGCCCCCGGTCATTCTCCTACCTGAATCTTCTGTTCACCTGGCGTCCTTTCCACCTTGCCCCTCGCTGCCCCTCGTCTCCTGCCGTGTTACTTTCGTTTATCTTATTTTCGGAGCCATTCAGCAGTCGTCCGCCAACTACTGCCACCGGTTCTTTGTGAACCAGCCTGTTTCTTCGCGATACCGGCCCCCGTACGTCTCTCTCGCTCGCATACTTTTCTCAATGGAATTTGCCAACAGCTGGACCACCGATGCAAGAAACGGATCTTCCCGTTGATCTTGCAGACTTATGCTAAACGATCGTGTAATCGCTAACGATACGCTGTAAAAGCGAAATTGTTACATTTTTTGGCAGTTACTGTACACGAGGATCTGATATTTATCCAAATGGCGATTTTTGTTGTCTGAGTTTTAAATCTTGCGGTTTTAAGTTCAGTGTTCTTGAACTTTTTGTGAGATTTGTTTGAAGCTGTAGAGTTTGATATTTGCCGAAGTAGATATGATATCTCTGGAGAATATCTCGGAGAAATATCTTGATGATATTAGGTTTTCGATGGATTATATAGGTTTTTATTCATTTGTCGAATTGTATGATTTAGACAGAAATAACGGAACCAGCAGGAAATATATTGAATTATGCAAGTTAGGGTAAGCAAGTTCTGAATTATTGTTTCAAGCTTTTGATTTTGGGGTATTGGAACTTTGGACGTTCAGGATTTTGAAATTTTTGATGTTTGGGACTTTGGGACTTCAAGACCTTGAAAGTTTAAAAATTTTTAAGAATGTTAAGTTTAGAGGATTTTGAAACTTGTGAACTTTTAAATTGTCGGAGTTTAATTCTCAAGTTTCAGAACTTTTAAATTTGTAAATTTTTAAATTGTGGGAGTTTGAAATCCTTGAGTCTCTGAATTGCAGGATTTTGAAATTTTTGCATTATCGAATCGTAGAACCTAAATAACGCATTACAAACAAATAGATGATCAAAAGTTACAATTTTCGAAATCTCCACTTCAACCCACTACAATAATTTTCCCTAGAGCGCCCAAGTGTCTAAGCATTAACCAAAGGTATCCAACACAATATACGCATTAGAAAAGGTATCCAGCAGTATGCAACAACCAACGCTATCGTAGCAAATGGTATCAGTCCATAATTACAGCACAATTAGTCATCGATAATTCGTCATTATACGTGACCATGCACGGGCCTCATTGTAACGCAATTATTCCATATACTTCTTGCAGCTATTACAATTCAAAGTTTCTAGTTTCTCTATTTATCTACAGCAACAGTGTAGCGAAGAATAAAAAACATTTCCGTCGCAGTTCTCTACATTTTGCCCATGCAAGCCCATTCTAATTGCGTAATTTACGAGACTCCGCAAGGACCATCGCGTCCCTGCTTCGCCGCGTTTCTCTGTGGCTACAATTAATGCAAATTTTATAACCAACGTGATATGACAGCTCGATGAAGTAGCGTTCTTCCTGATCGCGTAACAAGGTGTTTTGCAATTCTTGAATTCCTTGGTGTGTACGCGACGACAGACTAATATGTTTGTTCTCCTATTAGGATGCTGAAGTTCTTGTTAGATGGACAAGCTGGATATGATTAAATATTGACTTTATGCTTATATCATTTGAATCTGTCACTTTCTCTGATTTACTTCGTCTTAATGTATTTACTTTATATTCCTTTTATTGTAGATTATTTTATATCAAGTTGAAAAATAATAGGTACTTATTGTAACATGTTTAACCGAGATTATACAGCAAAATAAGAACTTTTAGTATATACATTTTTATTTATGTGTACAATACTGATTGAAGGTGTACAGAATATAAACATGCTACCCTGCTATGAACACCCTACCTTTAGCATTAATAGTGTACTTCATTGTAAAACTAACTAATGGAAAATAATTTATATGTTCCAAAAATGTCGATTATTAACCATCTTCAGAAATATTCTTTCATTCTGTTTTGGTGTAAAATCCACTCTAACCCTTGCATCTTCATCTAACAAGCTGCAAGGATGAATATGACTATTGATCTAGCTGTATCTATTTGATGAAAAAGATGAATATGCTTTGTTCAACATCAGTTGCAAGCCTTAAGTCTTTATCTAAGAGGTTGCAAGGATGAATATGACTATTGATCAAGCTGTATCTACTTTCTGAGAAAGATGAATACCATTGCTCAAAATTTGCAAGCCTTAAGTCCTAACAGGTTGCAAAGATAAATATGGTTACTGATCAAATTGTATTTTCTGAAAAGATAAACATCTTAACATCAATGTCAGGAGTCTTTATCTAACAGGTTGCAAGGACGAATATGTCTACTGATCAAACAGTATTTACTTTTCGATAAAACTGAATATACACACTTTCTTCTAGGTAACAAGAACCTCAGAAAGTTGGATAACCTAATAGAAACGTAATACGGCGTCGCGCGATGGTAACACGCTATAACGGGTCAAGATATGCACATACATATGAGGCAAGTCGTGCTGTTTTGAATCGCGTACGATTTAATCGCACGGTTTAAATACGCGATCATCGGAAATTAACGGGGCCAGTGGCGTGCGTATAAGTAGTACACCACGACTTATCAAAGATTACGTCACGTTACATCCCGGTTTATCCGAGTAATTAACTAATTGAGCTTCATTGGACGACGGCCGGGAGAGGTGGCTGACAGAAGAGGTCAGGCCCGCATGAGAAAACGCTTTTGGACGTCTACCTTTTGAGGAAAAGATCTTCGGAGTTTCTCAGAAATTTTCCCAAGGAAGATCGACCACAGACGAAGCGAAAAGAGAAGAAGAAGAAGAAGTATTAATCGCTATACCTGCATCGCCCACTCGCGCAGCCAGAGAAACGCGATACCTTGACGCCAGATTGTCGTTCGTGTATATACGTATCTACCTTTTTTCACGGGAAAAAAGGTTTCGTGATTTCAGCCGGTAGAACGGGACGCGAGCACGTTTCTTCGACAGGATTTTCTTTTTTTCTGGTTGGAACTCGCCAGTTTTTAAATTTCGAGTTTTTAGACTTAGTTTGGAATTTTGGAGTTTTGGGAATTTGGACTTTTGGAATTTTGGAGTTGTAGAGTTTTGGCAATTTTGGATTTTGGGCTCTTGGAATTTTCTGATTTAAAGAATTTGGAGTTTTGGGAATTTTTGGAGTTTTGGACTTTGGGATCTTGGAATTTTCTGATTTAGGGAATTTGGGGTTTTGGGAATTTTGGAACTTGGAATCTTGGAATTTTCTGATTTAGAGAATTTGGAGTTTTTGGAGTTTTGGGCTTTGGGATCTTGGAATTTTCTGATTTAGGGAATTTGGGGTTTTGGGAGTTTTGGAACTTGGGATCTTGGAATTTTCTGATTTATAGAATTTGGAGTATTGGCAATTTTGGAATTTGGGATCTTGGAATTTTCTGATTTAGAGAATTTGGAAGCTTGGAATCTTGGAGTTTTAGAATTTTGGGAATTTTGCACCTCGGATTTTGGAATTTGCTGATTTAGAGAATTTGGAGTTTTGGGAATTTTAGGAGTTTTGGACCTTGGTATCTAGGCATTTTTAGATTTAGAGAATTTGGACTTGTAGAACCTTGGAGTCTTGGAATTATAGGAATTTTAGACCTTGAGATCTTAGAATTTTCAGTTTTAAAGAATTTGAAAGCTTGGAATCTTGGAGTGTTACAATTTTGGGAATTTTGGACCTTGGAATCTTAGAATTTTCAGATTTGGAGAACTTGGAAGCTTGGAATATTTGAATTTTTAATATTTCGAAGATGTAAAAATTTAGAACATTGAGTCTTAGGTAATTTTGCAATTTTTGAATTTTGCTAACAAAGACATTGGTATCTTAAAATTGTTTAATTCAGAGAGTTTGAACTTCTGGAATCTTGAAGTCTTGGGATTTAGAAAATTTTTGACCTTGAGATCTTGAAATTTTAGAATCTTTATTTTGAAGATTTAGAATTTTAAAACTTAGGTGCTATTGCAATTTTTCAATTTAGAAATTTTAACAATCAATAAGATATCACTTATCAATAATGTACCTTAACCTAACCTACATCTTCTCCATAACCCATAATTACTCCAACAATGTCTCCTTTTTCACACCATAGCACCTGGGTCAAAAGTACCCCACTGCACATGTAAATCCTTCATATTATACAGTTATCAAATATAATAACCTTGGTAGTTTTCGTCCAATAATTAGCTGTACCCTGTTTCTTTTCAGTCGTTTCGTTTAAACGCCATGCTTTTTCCAGTTCATGAATAGAAACACGATAAGCCGTTCTTGTACTACATATTTACATAAGAATCTTATCTGGTCGTACGTTGAACGCGTTCTAAAAGTACGTACGAGTTCTGATACAATGGAGAAATTAGCGGATTCGTGATTATACGGCTACAAGTACTACGCGGTCCTAATTCATCGAAGTAGAAGATAGAAATCGTTCAAGGAACTACGGGTCCTACTTCCATCGTAGATAACGAGAATCTTTTCTTATTATTGCCCTTGACTCGTTGCTTAAAAACAGTCAGATAATATGTATCTTATGAAATTTCCGCTATAATTACGCAACGAAGCGTTTCGTGGAGTTCTAACCTACTCACGAAACGTTTGACCTAATTCCGGTAGTTTGGAGTACTAATATTCAATTATCGATATACAAATGATTTTTTTAATTTTACTGGGTCTTTGAAATTATCAGGGTTGTAAAATATCTTAAAGGTAGCTTTAGTGCACCAGTTTGCTTTGAGGATCTGATAGTGCAGAGTTCTAACCTCTTCACAAAATGGTTGACCCAATATTATTAGTTTGAAGCAACATTAAAATTACGTTATTCATACACAAATGTTTAACGATGATTTTTTAAATTTTACTAGGTCTTAGAATTTGTTAGAAAGCACGTTTCAAAATATCTTGAAGGTTGCTTTAGTGCAGCAGTTTGCTTTGAGGATCTGATAGTGCAGAGTTCTAACCTCTTCACAAAATGGTTGACCCAATATTATTAGTTTGAAGCAACATTAAAATTACGTTATTCATACACAAATGTTCAACTATGATTTTTTAATTTTACTAGGTCTTAGAATTTGTTAAAAAGCACGTTTCAAAATATCTTGAAGGTAGCTTTAGTGCACCAGTTTGCTTTGAGGATCTGATAGTGCAGAGTTCTAACCTCTTCACAAAATGGTTGACCCAATATTATTAGTTTGAAGCAATACTAAAATTCAATTATTGATACACGAAAGTTCAACTATGATTTTCTAATTTTACTAGGTCTTAGAATTTATCAGAAAGCACATTACAAAATATTTTAAAGATAATTTTAGTTTTCATGTATGAGTGCTTTAAATATCTTTAATAGTGAAACTTCAGTATCTTCGAGTTTACAGTATTTTCACTCAATCACAATCATAATTACCCTACATGAAAGTTTATAATATACCTCCATAATCGAACCTAAATTGTTACATGAAGCTAATTTTCCAGGTGAAAAGTTTAAAAAATTTATTTCATTAACGTTTGCCACATCTTGAACGTTTAATCTGAAGCTACCGAGAGATGTATATTTTTCCTGTCTCATATTATCCCAACGTGTGCTTATACGCATTTCATGTTTAATTGGATAATTATTCAAGAATGATTAATTTCGTGCATGTCCTTGAATTCACTGGTCAATATTTTCGACATTCCTCCATCTAAATCAGAGTTCGTGGGTACGTTTCCACGAAGAGCTCCGCGTTTATTTCGGTTATCTTGCTCGAATAACATTTCCCGGTAATTAAACAATTCACCGTGGGTACACAATGAATCAGAAAGATTCCCTCCGGTTATTCCGGTTTCCGTTGACGGATTTCGATGAATCCCGTGTTTATTCCGAGCTGAAGCATGTAGCCGGCGAGACACGATTTCGGCGTTCCCGATTCGTATTTAGGCCGCACGGTGGATCCGTGCCTCGTAATTCTTCGTCTCGAACCGAAAGAGAGAGAAAAACAGAGAGAGAAGGGGTCTTTTCAATCCTTCCGTTTTATTTATCGCCGAATACCGCTAGCGGTCTCGAAATTTGAACAGCTGTGAGCGCGTTTCCTATCCGCCACACACGCCGTCGACCATTGTGACACCTTGAGGACATCTTCAATTTCCTAATTTCGAAAAATTTGAATCTTCAGATTTCCTCATTTCTATAGTCTCAAATTTCCCGAATGTTCAATTTTGGATATTTACAAACCCTATCTCTCTAGATACCCAAACTTTTAAATTCCCAAATTGTCATGAACCTTTTGGAACTATTAAATTTGGAATTTTCCAAATTCCTGACTTTGCAATTCTTAAAAACCCAGATTCTTGGATTCCCTAATTTTTAAAGTCTTAAATATTCAATTTTCCAAGTGTCTAAACCTTAAAATTTTGAAATCCCAACTCCTTAAATCCACAAATTCCAAAATTTACAAGAACCACAATTTTCAACTTTCAAACCTTCGAGATCTGAAATTCATAGCTTTCTAATTTCTGAAATCCCCAAATTACTAAAGTCCCCAAATTTCTAGATTCTCAAATTTTCAAAGTCTTAAATCCTGAAGTGTCAACTCCCTAGATTCTCAAATTTCCAAATTTCCAACTTCTAAATCTCCCAAGTTCTCAAATTGTCAACTTCCTTCCTCAAATTTCCTATCCCAAAATTCCTTAATTTCCAAACCCCCAAAATCCCTAAATTCTTAAAGATCCAAAATCCGACTCCCCAAATTGCAAATCACCAAATTTCTAATTTCTAAATTTCTAACTGCTCAAATTTCCATCTCTCCATTTCCCTAAATCCCCTATCTCAAAATTCCTTAATTTCCAAACCTCTAAATCCCTAAATTCCTAAAGATCCAAAATCCAACTCCCCAAATTCCAAATTACCAAATCTCTAATTTCTAAATCCCCAACTCCCCAAATTTCCATCTTTCCAACTCCCTAAATGCCCCATTACAAAATTCCTTAATTTTCAAAGCCCAAATCCCCAAATCTCCAAATTCCTAAAGATCCTAAATCCAACTCCCCAAATTCCAAATTACCAAATCTCTAATTTCTAAATCCCCAACTCCCCAAATTTCCATCTTTCCAACTCCCTAAATCCCCTACCTCAAAATTCCTTAATTTCCAAATCCCCAAATCCTCAAATCTCCAAATTCCTAAAGATCCTAAATCCAACTCCCCAAATTCCAAATTACCAAATCTCTAATTTCTAAATCCCCAACTCCCCAAATTTCCATCTTTCCAGCTTCCTAAATCCCCCATCACAAAATTCCTTAATTTCCAAACCCCAAATCTCCAAATTCCCAAAGTTTCGAACCCCAAAACTCCACAAATCCCCAGATACCCAACAATCCAAAGCCCTCCACTTCTCAGAATTTTGTTGTCATGCTCGAAATTACTGGAAATTTTATGGAAACCCCAAAGGTATCGAAAGACTGTCCGAAAATCGTCAAAGGGTAACCAGAAAGTATTTATTATCGGTCCTGCGAAGGATTCGTCGAGCGTAAAGGGAGCAAGGACCATTAACGACCCTATCCAGCTGTTGTCCTGGAATCTTAATAGGCTGGACCCGTTGAAAAGTCCCTTCTGACGCTCGATTTACGAGCGTCGGTTTATTTGCAAGGACAACAGATAGAACGAAGATCGTCCATGGGAGGATGTTGAAAATATACACGACACACGCGATTTAAACGAGAATGAATCATAAACGGGATACGGAATTGTTCAAATAAACTCCGTTGCGAATATCGTGGCATGCTATGACGTCGTTGCAATATTATGTAAGTGTTAGCCGCGAAAATATCCTGCTTTGACAAGCTGATGATACAGTCGTCCGGATTTTATTTTTCTTTCTCACCGTTCGGTCGACGGATGGCAAGGAAACCTTCCTCTTTGCTGACTTTCACACTCGACGACATTTGTATTCAAAAACATTTTTATTTTTAGAGTTACATTCTCTATTTTTGGAGTGATAAATAGTTTAGCTTCGGACACACATATTATTGCTAATTTTTTTCTTTTCAGATCTTTTAATTTTTTGACTTGGATTACTTTTTAATATTCAAGGTTTGAAACTTTTTAGCCTTCAGGTTTCAAACTCTGACATCTTTCTGAAAATTTTGAAATTCTGGAAATTTGGATCTTAGAAAAATTAGGTCACTGTAAAGTTCTGAGCTCTCAAAATTTGCACTCTTCCAAATAAAGTAACATTTGGAATTTTAAAAACTTCACAAACTATCAAATTTACAAGTAAATCATTCCAAAATCCTAAACTTTAGTCGATAAAATTCTATATACTAATTCAAAGGCTACTGTTCCGACGTTTCTATGCTTGATACAATAATCAAAAAAAGAATTGAAATAGAAACGTGTCCCACAATTTCAGGTTGATAGCATCTATAAAAAAGGGAGAGTGGGAGAGGAGAAAAACGCCCACGATAATTTTGATTTCTAGTAATCCACCTCCATTAATAAACCGCCCACCAGACACCATCGTTTAAGGCACGGAACTTATCTCGACCATTTCGGGTATTTTTAGTCGTGTTTCTTCGTTCATGCGTACCATGTTCGACCATCGACGTGTGCTTTACGCGTGCTGCACATATGTGAACAAGTTTTCTCTCCACCCTCTCGTTCTAGCCTAGATCAGTACACATGTGTGTACTTGAGCGAACATAATATCTTATAAATAGGGATTAGCTAATGGTATGCGAAACAGTGATGCAGGTTTTATTTTGGTTTTCCGGTCGCACAACCATCCATGAGATTCTGCTCTGCTCGGTCTGTCTTTTGCAGACTTTTTTATTTTGCGGTTAAATTTAGTTATTTGTCGTTTGGGTGACGGATATTACATGTGAGATTTAGGAGAATATGTAATATATTACATGTGAGAATATACATACATATGTGGGAATATATATACATATATGTATATAGATGTATAATAGTTAGAAGTGTAGGTTGGATTATGGAGGGGTTAGGTTAGGTTACTTAGGTTAGATTTTAAGTTACTGGCTGTTCTAGTTTACTAGATATTTTATATTGTAATTCTACTGAGATTTTCACGGTCTCAAATCCTTAGATCTCTAAATCTTCAAAGTTTGTAATTTTCAAAGTCGCATATTAGATAATTTTCAAATTTATAAATTATCACATTCCCAATTTGCAAGTTTCCAAATTTCCAAATTGCCAAATTGCCAAATTCTAAAGTTCAGAACCCTAAACTTTCAAATCCCTATATCTTCAAATTTCTACATTCTCAAATCCTTGCATTCCCAAATCCTTGAATCTCTAAACCTCTACATCCCCAAATCTCTATATCCCCAAATTCTCACATCCCCAAATCCGTACACCCCCAAATCTCTATATTCCCAAATTCTCACATTCTCAAATCCCTACATTCCCAAATCCTTGCATTCCCAAATCCCTATACCTCCCAATCCCTACATCCCCAGATCCCTACATCCCCAAATCCGTACACCCCCAAATCTCTATATCTCCAAATTCTCACATCCCCAAATCCGTACACCTCCAAATCTCTATATTCCCAAATTCTCACATTTTCAAATCCCTACGTCCCCAAATCCTTGCATTCCCAAATCCCTATACCCCCCAATCCCTACATCCCCAGATCCCTACATCCCCAAATCCGTACACCCCCAAATCTCTATATTCCCAAATTCTCACATTCTCAAATCCCTACATCCCCAAATCCCTATACCCCCAAATCCCACATCCCCAAATCCCTATATCCCAAAATCTCTATATCCCCAAATCCCTACATCCCTGTTTCCTATACTACCAAATTCCTATATCCCAAATTCCTACCTCTTCAAATCCCTATATCCCCAAATTTCCAACTCCCCGAATACCCCAGAAACGCTCGCACACTCCTCAACACCCATTTCGCCAGTTATGAAACACTCTGTACGCCACGACTTAACAATAATTCAACATGAAAGTACAAAACCGTCTTTCTACACGATCGATCACCATCGATAGCCACTTTTTATCGAGCCATAATTGCTTGATCTTAACGTTGCCAGAAGGGCGCGAAACGTGTATATCGATTTGAATAATTCTGGACTGGTTTCTCTCGACTAGGATTATTCGATCGGCCAAGCGAAAGTTGTCGAAATATTTTTCCTCGTTGATTTACGCGATCGTTTGTAATGAGTCACCGGACTTCGTAACATAACCCGGACAAAAGGGATGATTTGTGACTCGTAACCACGGTTTTTTCTCGACCCAAAGGTAATGTCGATATCGTAGAAAGGAGCTTTGAACCCACGCACCGTATTATACAGTAGAGAGCGTCGGTAAAGGTGTAGTTTCTTTCCATAATTCAACGAATCCATAATCAATCCTTTCGTGGACGTATTCTGCACTGTTGTAGATCGCTGCTCGATATTTCGGTCGTCGGCGGTTTTTTAAATTTATTCGTTTAGGATAAGCAGATTATACTGGTTCGAAGAATCGTTTGGATGGATGGATACACGCCACTTTTCAATTGATCTTATGAAATTACGTACGAGGGCTCAAGGCGAAACAAAGGTTAAATCGCTTGTTTGCGATAGCGAAGTTTACGTTCCATCTTTGGTTTCCATCTGCTACGATCCAGAGGCGAAACGTGCTCGCATTTTTATTCGACTTGAACCTCGATATCTGTTTCCGGTCTATCGTTGTTTATACAGCTCTTTAAGCTCGGACAGTCTCGTGGAGGATATTATTAGCACTGCTTTGTTCGAAAGTGATGTTGACATTTATTTTTCAACCAGGAAGACTAATTTCTGTATTGCTGTATTTATACATTTTTTAATTCTCAAATTCTCAAGTTTCTAAATTATTGAATTTTTACATTCTCAAATTCTCAAATTTCTATATTTCAAATGGGACAGTAATTTCTTAAATTCATCAATTTCTACATTTCTAAAGACATAAATCTCTAGATTCAAAATTCTTAAATCTTGAACAACCAAGATTTCCAACTTCCAAATCTTCAAGTTCTCAAATTCCTAACACTTGAACTTCTAAAATCCCCAAATTCCTAGTTTTCCAAATTTTCAGAGTCTGTAGTTACAAAAATCTTAAAGACGTAAGTCTCAAAATTCTCACATTTCTAAATCCCAACTCCCTAGATCCCAAAATTCTCAAATTTTCAAGAACTCAGACTTCCAAATATCCAAGTCCTCAATTGTCCAATTCCCCAAATCCCCTATATCAAAATTCCTAAATTTCTAAACCTCCAAATCCCCAAATGTCCAAATCCTAACTCCTCAGCTTCCCAAATTCTCAAATTTTCAATAACCCAAATTTTTAACTTCTAAATCTCCAACTCTCCAAATTTCGAACTATCCAGTTCTCCAATTTCCAAATTTTCAATATTTAAATCCCTAACTCTAAAAATGTCCAACTCCTGAATCTCTGAAATTCCCTATCTCAAATTTCCATACTACCAAATTCCTAAATCTTCAAATTCCCAAATCCCTAAATTCCCAAATGTCTAAGTACCCAAGTCCCTAAATTCCCAAACTTCCAACTTCTAATTCCCCAAATCCCCTATTCCACAATCCGTAATTATCCAAACCCCGAAATCCCTAAATTTCCAAAGGTCTAAATTCCAACTCCCCAGATTCCCCAATTTCTAAATTTTCAATAACCCTTTCCAACTTCTAAATCTCTAACTCTGTAAATTTCCAATTATTCAGTTCCCCAAATCCCCCATCTCAAAATCTTTACATTTCCAAACCCCGAAATCCCCATATCCCTATATCTCCAAATCTCCAAAATCCTCATATCCCCAAAGTCCCAAATCCCCAAATCTCCAACTCCCCATATCGCCAAATTCCTATATCCCCAAATCCCCATATCGTCATATCCCCAAATCCCCAAATCCTCATATCCCTAAATCCTCATATCTTTTAATCCCGATGTCTCCAAATTCCCATATCCCCAAATCCCCATATCCCCAAATCCCCATATCCCCAAATCCCCATATCTCCAAATCACCATATTTCCGTATCCTGAAATCCCCAAATCTCCAAATCCCCAAATCCCCAAATTCCCATATCGCCATATCCCCAAATCCCCATATCTCCAAATCACCATATTTCCGTATCCTGAAATCCCCAAATCTCCAAATCCCCAAATCCCCAAATTCCCATATCACCAAATTGCCATATCGCTATATCCCCATATCCCCGTATCCTCAAATCCCCAAATTCCCAAATCCCCATATCTCCAAATCCCCGAATCTCCATATCTCCAATATCCTCAAATTCCAAAATTCCTAAATGTCCAAACCCCGAAACTCCGCAAATCCCCAGACCCTCAAGCCAGTGCCCTCCACAACTTCCAAGAATTTTAATGATAATTATCCTGCTCGAAATTGCTGTTCGTTAGAGAGCCAGTAGGAAACAATAGTTCTAACCGTCGCTGGTTTGTTGCAACTAGAACGAGAGCACGGCATTTGAAATTCTGGTCGAGGAAGAAACAGGACGGAAATAGAGAAGGAAGACGATGAGACGTATCATTAGTAGTCCGACGACTTAGCCGGTGACTGGCATTCCTTTCCCTAGCGGTGAAAATCATGCTGCAGCCTATATGCTTCTTCATCTTCTTCTCGTTTCTCCGCTCTTAATTTTTCTTTTTTCTTTCTTCGCCGGGGAGATCGGGTCAAAACGCTTCGAGTGACCTATTCTTTCGGCCGAGCGAAGGGGGAAAAAAAGGAACACGAGTTGTGGGATCGTGGCTGCTCGACTCGAGAACGATTTATAATAAATGCGGCGTGCGGGCCTCCTTTGCCGCTACACAATATCGATTGTGTAACCCATTCTTGTCGAACTAACCACGAGGTAGATCGTTTCGAGTCGTTGGAACGTCTTCGCGACCTGCCTCCCCTTTTGTACCTCGGAAGAACGAATTTGTCAACGTCCGAGGCTT
Organism: Megachile willughbiella; assembly: GCA_945859595.2. NCBI lineage: Eukaryota > Metazoa > Arthropoda > Insecta > Hymenoptera > Megachilidae > Megachile > Megachile willughbiella. Next base: position 9,011,666 of record OX243803.1, on the reverse strand, counting down.
GTGTGCACTGCGCTTCAGATCCTGTGACGTAAATAGACTTTGTTCTTGAAAGGAGACGCGACGGAAAATGGAAAAAGATGCCTGTGTATTTTTGAGACCATCCTTGATCTCGATAGTACCATAATGTTTTCACATGGTCCATTGGTAGCCTTCAGAATACCTTCTGTCATTGTTTTATTTATTTCGGTATCAAGGTTTTTGGTTAGGTTCACGTTAATTGGAGTAGCATCATCTTTTAGAACGAGTGTAAGTAGAAGTCATCACTCAAACTTGATATTTTCAATAGCTACACCTGATTGTTACTCAAACCTTCCCATCTTACCACGTATGTATGAGATGAAAGTGCAAGAGCTTTAGAAAGTGCAGTTTCGAATGATCAAGTGTAGCCAATTCCTGCTGAAAATTTGTATAAATTTTTGATCATGTAGATGCAATGAATTGCAGCTGCCAGAGCATCTTGCAGTGGAATGAAGAGCAATTAAGAGGTTCACCGCACTAATCGATTTCTGATCGAAACTATAATACTTGTGAACGGAACGAAGAGTGAGTCAACGATGTATTCCTTGAATGCAACGGTTTCATTGAGAGTTGAACGTCTCGAGATACCGCTGAAGCTGTCGTAAGGTTTCTCGGTCCGAGTGAACGTTTCTCGTTCGCGGAACAGAAAGTCGTAACGAATCGGTTAGGTTAGCTACTCGTGTTCCATCGTCTGCGAACGATAAGCGTTACAGAGTGGAGAGATATCGTTCAAGTAGTTCGTGTAATTAGACTCATGCATCATTCCTCGCGGCGACCCCTCGAACCTCTAATGAACGGCTAAAAATGCGTCCCCTTCGGGGAAAAGAAGAAAAATGACCGTGGATAGTATTTATACCGATGACACGAATACTCTATCGTATTGTCGATAACCAGGGAACATCGAATGTAATCGCTCATTCTTCTTTGACAGAGTCAAACGGATATCTGTAGGGGACGCTCGTTATCTGAGAAAGGCGCGGATCGATGAAGGGAAACGTAATTACGATTAATTGGAGCGTCTTCTTCGCTCAAATTTATTTCGACTCGTTACACGTTCTCGTACCGGTGGATTAAAATAAATGGACCGTTCTAATAGGGTTAACGGATAAAATTATCTGTGAATGTTCGCCTTATCATGCTACGGTCACGTGCGCTTAGGTTGACACCTAACACGGTTAGAGTTTGCTTACGAATCTTAATTTAATTATTGTGGCGGGTAAGAAAATGTCTCTTTATTTTGGATGTGGCAATTTGTACATTTATTTGTCAAAATGACAACCTTAACGTTTAACAATCTTACAATTAACGTTTGACAACCTTACTATTATCGTTTGACAACATTACAATTATCGTTTGACGTTACAATTAAGATTTGTTAACCGTGCAATTAACGTCTGATTTAATTACATTAAACTTGTTACGCTGACGCATGTTATTAGAGGCACTCTGTTGATTTAACCTGAAAATGGACTTCCTTCATACTCCATTGCAAAGGTATGATTTGCGTATTTTGTAGTTTTAAATCAAACTCAGAGCACTACACGATACACAGAGCAGATGGAGAACTTCAAACAAAGCCGCCATGTTTTATTAACAAAAGTGGGAGTTCCTTTCACGTCTACTTGTCTGTAGATCACACAAATTACCGTAATTCCACAAAAATCACTATCAAGCATCAATAACGCTAATAAAAATATTTTAATAAAGAACTCCAAAAAGTACTCAAAGTAGAACTAATTTAACTTACTTTCCTAACATCCTTCATACTAACTTAACCTAATATCTCTTTCAAATTAACCTTTTTTAAACTACCTTAATCTATTTCAACTTCTAACCTTCAACTATGCTAATTCAACCTCGAACCTTCTTCAAACTACCCTAACATAACTCAACCTCTAACCTTTTTCAAACTACCCTAACCTAGTTCAGCCTCTAACCTCCACCTAACCTAATACCGAAATAGATAAATATCAAAGTTAACGTTTCAACATTGAAGTTTCACACTCAAGGACCTAACGAGTGACCTGAGGTAGAATAGTAATTAATTTCAGACAGATTAAGCTGTGAATAATTTTAGACGACCGCCTTATGGTGCACAGCACTTGAAGGAGCACTTGGACCAGGCTGAAGGGCCAACAATATTATGTAATATCAAATTGGCCGTAAAGTTCTTCAACTATAACGCTTTACGAGAGACAACCTTCCACGTCCTTGGCATTACCGTAACGTTGTAGTGGCCTTGTTCACATATTAACGGTCGCTGCATAAACATTTGCATACATATGTATAAAGAGCGCCAACGAGTCGGGCTATTTTTCCGCATGGTTGAATGATATTGAACGAAGTACGAATTCCTGGGGAAAATGGCGGTGGGGGGAAGGTTTCGCTGGTTGAAAACTTGCATTTCACATTTGTGAAATATTATTTTTAGAGATCTCGAAATATTAGGTTTAGTGATCTCGTAATTGGGTTAAGTTTGTGATTTTTGTGGGATAATTTGGGTGGAGTCTTGGGAAGTCGAGAATTTTGGGAATTTAAGGAAGTGAAGAACTTGGGGATTTGGGGAGTTGAGAATCTGGGAAATTGGTGAGCTGAGAATTTTGGGGATTTGGGAAGTTGAGAATTTAGGGAATTGGTGAATTGAGAATTTGGAGGATTTGGGAGATTGAGGGATTTGGAAATTTGGAGAATTGGATTTTTGAGGGGTTGGAAATTTGCAAACTTGAGAATTTTAGGGATTTGGGGAGTTGAGAATTTGGGGAATTGGTGAATCAAGAATTTGGAGGATTTGAGAGATTGAGGGATTTGGAAATTTGGAGAATTGGATTTTTGAGGGGTTGAAAATTTGCAAACTTGAGAATTTGGGAAATTGGAAATTAGTGGTGAAAATTGAAGAAGTAGCAATTTAGGGACTTAGAAATGTAAAGTATTGAAATTTTGGGGTATTGGAAACTTGGAGAACTGAAAATGAATTGAAAATTTGAAGAGTTGGTTTGGGGAATAGGAAATTTGGGAAACTGAGAACTTGGGGGGTTAAAAATGTGGAGAAGTAAGAATTTGGGAAATCAGTAGATTTGAAGAACTGAGAATTTGGGAAATTGTGAATTTGGTAAAGGGAAGTTTGGAATTCTGTAAATTTGATGAAGTGACAATTTAAAAATTACAAAATCTGAGAATTTAAAAACTGTTATTTATAATGTAAAATATTTATACCATAAACTAATGAAAAAACTCTGGTAATATCACATGTGTAGTAACTAAAATGGCAGACCTACCCTAAAGTATCAATCTCTAATTAAACTAACCTCTATAAATCTCACATATCATCAACAAAATAATTAAAACTCATTTTCTAATCAACAAAACAATCCTCATTTTCAACCACAGCAACCTTATCAGCAACCACACTAATTTTACAAAAATTCCATTTACACAAATATATTCTGATTACTCGCAGAAACGTTACATTTCGTACTTGACGTCGCACGATGATTTCCTAGAAATTATACACCAACCGTGGCCGTCCAAAAAATCCATACTTGACCGAACCGTGAAGGTTCATTATCTTGTTGTGGAAATTAAAAAATCATGCAGGAAACGCCAAATACAGGTGCGGCTCGTAAGGACGTTGGTCTTAATTAAGTCGAATCAGCTTCGAGAAGGAAACGAGTCTCTGTTACAAAGATCCTTTTCCTTTACTATATCCTGTCTGTAACCAGTTAGAAGCCACCGGTATACATCAAGTTGGAATGCGTAATGCTTGTCGGATTATGCCGTATGTTGCTGGGTCATTGTGTCCCGCAACGGCATGCCCGTTCAGGTGTGTAAATTACGCCAGAAGTGTACTTTGCAAAGGGCAAATTTGCTCGAACAATTTCGTTATGGCCCACGGCAAGAGGGCTTTCGAGAGAAATTTGTAGTGGCAGGCAGAGCTGATACTTTTAGGGGAATTTTAGGATATTTTATATTATCGGATTTGTGGATCTGAGAATTTCGGGACTTGAAGAGTTCGAGATTTGAAAATTTGGGGTGTGAGAAGTTGGGGTGCAAGAATTTGAGGTGTGAGAATTTGCAGATTGGAAATTGGGGGATTTGAGAATTTGGGGTGTAAAAATTTGGGGTGTGAGAATTTGGGGCGCAAGAATTTGGGGTATGAGAATTTGGGAATTTGAGAATTTGGGGTGCAAGAATTTGAGGTGTGAAAATTTGGAGATTGGAAAATTCGGGGATTTGAGAATTTGGGATGTAAAAATTTGGGGTGTGAGAATTTGGGGTATGAGAATTTGGGAATTTGAGAATTTGGGAATTTGAGAATTTGGGGACTTGAAGAGTTGAAGATTGGAAAATTTGGGAACTTGAAAATTTGGGGTGCAAGAATTTGGGAATTTGAAAATTTGGGGTGTGAGAATTTAGGAATTTGAGAATTTGGGGTGTGAGAATTTGGGGTGTGAGAATTTGGGGTGCAAGAATTTGGGGTATGAGAATTTGGGAATTTGAGAATGTGGGATGTAAGAATTTGGGGTGTGAGAATTTAGGAATTTGAGAATTTAGGATGTAAGAATTTGGGGTGTGAGAATTTGGGGTGTGAAAATTTGGGGTGTGAGAATTTGGGGTATGAGAATTTGGGGTATGAGAATTTGGGAATTTGAGAATTTGGGGACTTGAAGAGTTGAAGATTGGAAAATTTGGGAACTTGAAAATTTAGGGTTTGAGAATTTGGGGTGCAAGAATTTAGGAATTTGAGAATTTGGGGTGCAAGAATTTGGGGTGTGAGAATTTGGGATGTAAGAATTTGGGGATCTGAAAATTTGGAAATTTGAGAATTTGGGGTGTGATAATTAAGTGACCTGTTAATTCAAAGTGTAAGAATTTGGGGTGTGATAATCTAGTGACCTGTTAATTCAGAGTGTTAGAATTTGGGGCGTGATAATTTAGTGACCTGTTAATTCAGAGTGTAAGAATTTGGGGTGTACGCATTTAAGAACTTGAGAATTTGGGGTTTGAGAGTTTGGTAATTTCAGAAATTGTAGATGCGAGTATTTAGAATCTTTCCGAATTAGATTGAAAAGTTACTTTTACAATTTATTCTTGAAATTGTAGAACCTACAAATTCCACTACATGCATATTTAAAAATTCCATTAATTAAAAAATACTTGCAAATCATCAAACGTACACAAGTATATTTAATCTCTCAAAACTTTTAACCAAATAATGGAACGCCCTTCCCCCACATATCTTCCAAAGGAAGTCTAATCCGCGTCTACATGCATTAGGTAATGGTTCGCGAGAAAACTACACGCCATTGTTTTTAGTTTGAAGCGCCTACACCATTTACAGATTATTAGCTATAGCTTCCCTCCCTTGTTTCTTATAGTGTCTCTACAAGCCTTGAGTTAGTTTACATAAAACGTTCCACTTTTTTTTTGTTACCTTGATGACAATGGCCGACGTCCTCGATTAAACGCACTCGAAAGGCTGTTTCCAACGATGCAAACCTCGTCACTTTCACGCAATTTCCTAAAGAGCTTTCGTATGTATGAACTCGGTAAGAGGTGTTGCTAGGTTATGTATTAAATGGTTGATCTGCAAGCACGTCTGACACAGATGCTCGATAAAGGTCCAGAATTGAGAACATTTAATTGGACTTCGGTGAAATTTCCAGGGAATCGAAGTAACTGAAATTTCATATAGTGAGTTTCACAGTTGATGTCACTTGGGAGGAATTTTTACGCGGTTGAATGGTGCATAATCTCTGTGAATTGCATGACGTTGCCTGACTAATATATCATGGCAACAATGTGTGAAGGCAGCGAGAAACTATCTATGCATGTCATGGTGTCCCGGGTGACATCAAGTGTGAAAGCCACGGTATACTCGATAAGCGTCCACGCGTAGTTGCATCCTATGAATGCTTAACTAAACTTCACGGTAACTTCAAGGAACCGAAATTGAAGTTGTATTAGAGTTAGCTTCACACGTGATGTCATTTGGAACCTTCAGTTGTGCTTTATAGAGACATGGTACAATCTTATCAATTGAATTGTTTGACGTTAAAGGTTAATATAGGACTAACAATTATGTTAGCAAGAAGTATCGATAGTAATGACAGTGAAGATCTGAAGTTAGCAAGAAATTTGTACATGTCAAAGGTGCCGTCCCAGGTGACATCAAGTGAGCTACGGTATCGATAAGCGTCCAGATATGGTCCCATCCTATGAATGCTGAACGAAACTTCACTGTAACTTCAAGGAACCGAAATTGAAATTGCACTACAGTTTCATACGTGATGTCACTTGGAACCTACAGTTGCTTTATAGAGACATTGTACAATCTTATCAATAGAATTGATTGACGTTAAAGGTTAATATAGGACTAACAGTTATATTAGCAAGAAATACCGATAGCAATGACAGTGAAGATCTGAAGTTAGCAAGAAATTTGTACATGTCAAAGGTACCGCCCCAGGTGACATCAAGTGAGCTACGGTATCGATAAGCGTCCAGATATGGTCCCATCCTATGAATGCTGAACGAAACTTCACTGTAACTTCAAGGAACCGAAATTGAAATTGCACTACAGTTTCACACGTGATGTCACTTGGAACCTACAGTTGCTTTATAGAGACATTGTACAATCTTGTCAATAGAATTGATTGACGTTAAAAGTTAATGTAGGACTAACAGTTATGTTAGCAAGAAGTATCGATAGTAATGACAGTGAAGATCTGAAGTTAGCAAGAAATTTGTACATGTCAAAGGTGCCGTCCCAGGTGACATCAAGTGAGCTACGGTATCGATAAGCGTCACATGGTCCCACCCTATGAATGCTTAAACAGACTTCGCTGCAACTTCAAGAAAGTTCCGAAATTGAAACTCACCAGTTGATGTCACTAGAAAAGAACCTTCAATTGTATCCCTCGGGAATGGTGTACAATCTTATCAGCATGAATTGTATGACATTAAATGGTAATATATTATGCTGATAGCAGTAACAATGGAGATACGTGCAGTTAGCAAGATACATAGTGGCAATGCATGTCAGAAGTATCTACTACGCATGTGATTGTATGTACTATCGTGTATGTGATTGTAGTTCCAGGTGACATCAAGTGTGAACGATACTTCACGATAAGTTCAGATAGTCTCAATTGTGAACGCTTGACCAAAGTGGTAATTTGTCGGGAATGCGCTTACGAAGGAGTGTAATAACCGAAATAGTGTTATAAAACGAACGGTGGACCAATGAGGGAATGTCGGACAGAATTCGGCATTGCATCTAATCGAGAGTTGAATAGGTCAACTGGTGGAAACGTACGCGAGCAATTGCTGCCGCAGTACCCTTTCATCTCGCCGTCTTCTCTCCGCTGTTCACCCAGCAGGCTTTCTCGATTACTACGCCTGCCAGGGCTGCTCTGTGCTGGCTTTGAAATCACGAAGCACCGAGGCTGCTTGCTTTGACGCTAGAACCGTTATTAGGCGAGACGATGAGACCATTTTCTTGTTCCCCCAGGCTCCAGGGAGAGAGAGTGGTTCTTGGGACTGCTCCTCCATTTCTACTGACGTATAACAAATCGAACACTCGGATAACGCGCCGATTGGGCACTCGGCACACCTCTCTCAGGGAAATTTTTTATTTAGCACGTTCATGAGTTTGGCAATCTTGTTTCAGAATTGGGTTATTTGGCAGTTTGAGGATTTAGGATTTTGGGAATTTTAGGACTTGGGAGATTTTAGAGTTTGGGTACTTGGAAATTTGGGAGAGTGGAAATTTGGATATTTGGAAATTTTAGGACTTACCGAGCGGAAATGTGGAGATTTGGGAATATGTGGATTTGGATATGTAGGGATTTGAGAATGGGTGGATCTGAGAATATGTGGATTCGGAAATGTGGAGATTGGGGGATGTAGGGATTTGAGAATATGTAGATTTGGGTATGTGAGAAATTGGGGACGTGAGTATTCGGAAATGTGGAGATTTGGGGATGTAGGGATTTGGGAATAAGTAGATTTGGGTATGTGTGGAATTGGGGACGTGAGTATTCGGAAATGTGGAGTTGGATATGAAGGGATTCGAATACGGGTGGATCTGAAATATTTGGATTCGGAAATGTGAAGATTTGGGGATGTGGGGATTTGAGAATATGTGGATCTGTGAATAGTTTGAGAATGCAATTTAAAAACCTAAGAATTTGAGAATGCACGAATTTGGTAATTTACCGATTTCTGAACGTAGAGTTATTTAGAAATCTGTGAAAATTTAGAAATTCGAGTGGAAATTTAGAAATTTAAAAACGTCAGAAGTGTTATATTCTAATTATATTAATACTAGCCCAGGTTCTATCATATGCAGGTATTAAAGACAGTATTTGCGATGATTTCACGCAATTAATCACTCACAGATGAGAATGTTAGATTGCCAGGTTAAACATACACTCAAAACTGTCACGTTTTTGCAGATAGATTAATCATTCGAACGTGACTGTTCGAAGAAACTGCTTCTCACGGAAGTGTTAGTACATGTAGGTTTCAACTAACCTAGTCAGCGAATAGAATGAATTTCAAGTTCCCTGTTACGCAAAACAGATAGCAGCTGCAGCTGCATGCTTGCACGGATTGTTAACAAAATTCTATAAAAAGGAAATAAAATTGCTGTTACATTAGGATCTAATTGAATCTCCCGCCATGTTGTAAATACAGGGTGAAGCAAGAAATTCGTTCATTTTTAACGTGTTCATATTGTGTATGAAATACTTGTAATATGGAAAATTGTATGGAGACTGATTGCATAGGAAATTATTGTGTGTAATAACAGGGGAATTGTACTTAAATGTAATTTGTGTGTTTAATGTATACATACAATTAATTATGTATAATTAATATTATACCAGGACGGAGAAGTATACGAGATCTTAAGGTCCTCATCTTTTTCAAGCTTATTTTGAAACTTTAAAACCTTGTATTTTGGGTTTTTGAGACCAGAATGTCTCAAAGAATCACATAAATTTTAAATATGACAAAAGACCTTCCATTTTATAAAAAGCACAGAATATGAAATCACGAAAGATATAACCTTGAGAAGACCTTCGCCTTCACGATTCAAACTTTCCTTTAAAATACGATAAACTTTTGTTAAAATTTTTGTATCTTATCAAATATTAAATTAATTGTACCTGAAACAACCTGTATAACAAGGAATGTGGAAACCATAGTTTGCTCAATATCCTCAGAGCCACGAACAGCGCAATTAATATTATTTTCTCCGTCACGTTTTTAGCTGTCCACGAAAAAACGTGTACTAAATACACGCAACGTTTCTCTCCAATCAGAATCATCCACTGATGACAAGTTAATTGAGGGTAAAGTTACGGTTCACCCCGTATTTCCTGTTGTTTTTGCTCAATCATTACAACAAAATGTATTAGAGAAGTTAGTGGAGGATTTCGCAATTAAATCGATCGAGTGAAAACTTAACGGTTCACTTGGCTGCGATCCGAGAAACAAAACTGGGCCGTGGATTCGTTTCAGTGACAGTCTGGGGAATTAGGGATTTGGGAAATTGAGGATTTGGGGAATTTGGAGATTTTGGGAATAGAAATTTGGAGAATTAGGAAATTAGGGATTTGGGAATTTAGGGATTTGGGAAATGGGAGTTTTGGGAATTTAGGGATATGGTAATCTAGGGACTTGGGAATTTGGGGATTTGGGAAATGGGGGATTTGGTAATCTAGGGATTTGAGAATTTAGGGATTTGGTAATCTAGAGATTTGAGAATTTAGGGATTTGTGAAATGGGGGTTTTGGGAATTTAGGGATTTGAGAATCTAGGGATTTCGAAAATGGGGGTTTTGGGAATTTAGGGATTTGGTAATCTAGGGATTTGGGAATTTAGGAATTTGCAAAATGGGGGTTTTGGGAATTTAGGGATTTGAGAATTTAGAGATTTGAAAAATGGGGTTTTGGGAATTTAGGGATTTGTTACCCTGGGATTTGGGAATTTAGGGATTTCGAAAATGAGGGTTTTGGGAATATAAAGATTTGGTAATCTAGAGATTTGAGAATTTAGGGATTTGGGAAATGGGAGTTTCTGCGATTTAGGAATTTGGGAATGTAGTGATTTGGAATTTAAGAAATTGCGAGATTTAGGCATTTGGAGATTTGGAAATTTGCAACTTTTGAAATTTGGGGACTTGGAAATTTTTGAATTTAGGTATTTGGAAGTTTAAAGATTCAAGAATTTAAGGATTTGGGAATTCAGGAAGTTTGATGTTGTGATAATTTGGTAATTTAGGAATTTGGGAACTTCTGAATTTAACAATTTGGAGATTTGAGAATTTGAAAATCTGGAAAACTGAAAATTTGGGGATTCAGTAATGTGGGACCTTAAGAATCGGAGGTTTCAGAATTTGAGGAACAAGGACTTGAATCGCAACAATGCGAATTTGAAAAATACAAAATACGAACGATTAATTTATAAAATTAGAAAAGAGAACCACAAATTTGAATAATAATAAATTTGAAGGTTCACAAATGTGAAATCACGCTCCCAGCAAGTGGCAGTAATAGCAGCATAATTTCTCGCAAAAAGAAGAGCAAAAGCAGTGAATCCATCGAGCCACAGATGTCGTCCAAGTGATGTCATTCCATAAACTTGACGATCGTCCGTCCAAATGTTATTTTCACCCGCGTCCGAAAATTTACAGTTTCCGTTTAAACCACCATCGAACGTCACCGCCACCATGATCGTCACCGTTGCCACCCTGTCCTCGCATTATGTAGGTCGATTGTATTGTCGTGAACTGCTAACACGAAACGGTTCGCTTCACTTCCGTTCCGTACGTACCTTGCCTTTTGACGTGTAACGAACCATCGCGATAAAAATGTCATCGTTAAACCATCCCACCAGAGGTCCTCTGCTCGTCATCGATCCTTGGGTCTTTTTTTTTTTCTAATATTAGAAACTAACGGCCCATTGTCCTGTATACCTTGATTGCCGACCATTTGCTGGATTATCAGATTTACCGGGCGGCTTAAGTGTGAACATCCTCGTTCCGATGCTAAGCGTGAACATCCTCATTCACTTGCAACGCACCGTCAAGTGGGTCAAGTATACTTGAACCAACATATGAGGCTGTTTAATGTTAACCTAATTGCGGCAACAACAGTCATGGACGAGATGGTTTAATGTTTTTTGGGAAAATAGAGCTTTCGAGGTTGAATTATTTCGGGGATGATTTCATGGATTTCGGGGTAAATAGGGTAAGTGGGTCAAATGGGTGTTATTGTTCCTTCGTGATGATTGATGTAATATGTGGATAACGCTTGGTGTTAGATTTAGATCGTACGTTTTGGTATTAATACATTGGGTGCAGTGAGATGAACTGCATGTTGTAATCATTAGGTTTTTCAATTTAAATTACTCACTTATTACTGATAGTATAATGGTAAAGTGTCATACAACTATTATAACTGAAGTTTCTTCGAAATTTCAGTGTTAGACAAAGTCACGAGTAATTAGACCAAACACCACAATGTTTATCTGATAAAATAAAACAGTCTTCATATAACACGATCTGTCTATATTAACGTCAAAATTATTTTCACATAGGTGCATAGTCCTAACAATTATTTACAACTTATTTTCTGTGACTAAAAGTGCAGCTATCAGAAGTATCCTAACACAATTTACAGTTATAAATAAACATTTACCCTATGTACAGGTCAAAGGGAGACAATATTGAGTTCTGTCTGACAATTTCTAGTGTCCTTCGGTTAATATCTCTTTTAAACAAAAAGTGTAAAGTTAAGAATGATAGCGATATTTATCTGAGTAGAGATTATCGGTGTCGAGTTACAAATTCGCCACGGTCCGTAAGACAAATCTATTTTCGAAGGACGCTTGTAATCATCGATCAAACGGACCAGTCGAACCCCTTGTTGGTGATGATGTCACTGGGGACGGTTGTGCATATACACACATGTATACGCTGGGAGCAAGTAATAATGAGCATTGGAATGATGATGTCACGGAGCATGGATGTGCCCTAAAATTACGAACCCGTCCCCAGTTCACTGTCGCTCTTAAAAGCTAATTTTAAGCGCGTGTCCTTGGTTAATTAGACGGAACCAGAAGCTTCTCCGACTATCGTCGCTTATCGTATTACGCGAGTGAAAGTGTGCGCTAGTCTTTTCTAGCTAGAATATTCAGAAGCATTTCTCAGCTGTGCGTTTTTTTTTTGAGAACACATATGTGAACGTTTATATGAACACACATATGTGAACATTTATATGAACACACATATGTGAACGTTCTTATGAATCAATATGTGGATATCACCATTGGTTTACCATGAAGAATCTTTTAGGATTCACTATAAAAATTTTTTTGGGATGATCTAAGATGAGACACATCAATTTAATAGCTTCTTTTTCTAACCTAAAATTGGTCCTGAAGGGGTTAAGTTAGGGCATTTGTAGAATGTATTTCAATATTATTTGATTTATTTTGTAATGATGTAGGGAATATAAATCTTGTTAATCTTGTATGCATGATAAATATGTTGATACTTGAATATTTTACATATGACCCTCACAAGTTACTTTTGTAACTACTCTAATGTGACTATACCAAAATATGGACAAAGTTAATAAACGGAATAAAAATATTTGCTAATGTCACACTCTAATGTCACTATTAAATATTAGATACTTATTAGCTATTTATTTGTTCTTAATGCTAGTCACTGAAATCCCATTACAAATACATGCCCTTAAATTGAGTGCACATAACCTTCAAATTTACTGTAACTAATTTTGTAAGAGTATAAAATAGAAATGAAGATGAAATATAATGTATAAAATAGTAATTTAATTTAGTGATAATTGAAACTTCTAAAATGGTATTCTATGTTTACCAAACTTCATAAAGAAAGCTACCGTACATTATAAAAAATCAAAGAAACACTTCATTGTATCCCGCAGAGATATCCGTGAGCATTAAAATACTTGCAATAAGAGACATTCTCGATAAACAGTTAATTACAGCCGTTGAAAAATGAGCTCACCGCTATGGAATTCGAAAAAAAACACACGTATGTACAACCGCGAACAATTTTTATGCATACCTGTACACCGTAACACAATAATTGGGACCATTACTTAGGAACACGTAATCTTGTGCAGCTCTGAAAATATTTTTGCACCTGTTATTACATTTCTTCGACAATTTTAATATTATCTGTCTTTCATGTAAATACAGGTACTAAAAGTTTACAAACGCTATGTTGTAAACTGTTATACTTGTTAAGCAGTTATCGAGCTGGACATTTATCTTTGAAGTAATAGGAAATTATTGCAAAATTCAGACAAGTTTAAAAATTAACATAAAATTCCATTAAGTATACATAACTTGATATATGTACATGTCAATAAAATTGTTTGTGTGTAAAATAAAATTGTACATATATCATACAAATTATACTGATTATAGGAATATATAATTTATAGAATAATTTATGAAACAATTCATAAAATAATTTATAAAATAATTCATACAATACTCTTTGAAACAACTTAAAGTGCAATTTATGAAATAATTCATAAACGATTTAAAAAATAATATATAATGAAGTGATAAACGTATAAAACCATCAGTAAATAATTTACGTTCCAACGAAATGTCTGTAATCACTGACGTAACCTGCAGGAACAATTCAATCACGTGTCTCGATAAAAGACACTGCAGTATATTGCAACGAACCGTTAATCTGCAAAGTAAAGGAAGTACGGGACGGTTGGTTTATCAGTTGGTTTATGCGTTGATCGTTCGCTGGTAACCCATTGCCACTAACGAATCAATATCGTTCTAAACACTGGCATTATCCGAGGAGACAAGACCAGTCAACCGTTCAATGCCCCGTAAAGTGTGCGTTGTGGTTTAATTAATACGTAACCACCAGTAAATATACGTTTGCATCGTTTCGTCGTGTTATCAGAAACGATTGCGTTACGTTAGTTTCACTTCTGGCCTGCCGATAATATTCTATAATTAATCGCTCTTTTACTTTTTTCCTCTCGTCGAATACACCGCGTACAATCGAGTCTGACGACGCGTTTTCTATGCTGAGATTGCAAAATTGGGTTAGATACGTGATTACTCGTACACGAATCGTTCGATCGGGGAAAACATTTTGTGGGGATTATTATCGTGGATTATAGGGTTTTTTTTTGGTGCAACGTGGTGTTTGATATAATTGAGTATTTGAATATGTAGAAATTTGGGGAATTTAGGAAATTGGAAATTGGGAATTTTGAGATTTGCAGAGGGAAATTAGAGGATTTTGGGATTTTGGAATTTTGAAGATCTGAATTTGGGAATCTAGGGATTTGGGGATTTGGGAATCTAGAGATTTGGGAATCTAGGGATTTGGGGATCTAGGGATTTGGGGATCTAGGGATTTGGGGATCTAGGGATTTGGAGATCTAGGGATTTGGGAATCTAGGGATTTGGAGATTTGGGGATTTGAGGATCTAAGGATTTGGAAATCTAGGGATTTGGAAATGTAGAGATTTGGGGATCTAGGGATTCTGGAATCGAAGGATTTGGGGATCTAGGGATTCTGGAATCGAAGGATTTGGGAATCTAGGGATTTGGGGATCCAAGAATTTGGAAATTTAGGAATTTCGAAATGTAGAGATTTGAGGATCTAGGGATTTTGGAATCTAGTGATTTGGAGACCTAGGGCTTTGAGGATCTAAGTATTTGGAAATGTAGAGATTTGGGGATCTAGGGATTCTGGAATCGAAGGATTTGGGAATCTAGGGATTTTGGAATCTAAGGATTTGGGGATCTAGGGATTTGGGGATCCAAGGTTTTGGAAATCTAGGAATTTCGGAATGTAGAGATTTGGGGATATAGGGATTTTGGAATCTAAGGATTTGGGAATCTAGGGATTTGGGAGTCTTGGGATTTGGGAATCTGGGGATTTGGGGATCTACGGATTTGGGAATTTAGGGATTTGGGGATGTAGAGATTTGAGAATTTTTGAATTCGATAAACTGAGAATTAGAGGACTTGTAAAATTGGTAATCTGAGAATTTGAAAAATTTGAATTTAGGTAACTAAGAATTCTGGGAATTGAAAATTTGATAAATTGAAAATATAGATATTTAGGTATATTGAAATTGGGTGAACTAGTTATTTGACTGGTTCTGAAATATGTAAGTTCGGTGGTTTGGGAATTTGAAGATTTAAAAATTTCAAATTTTGAAAGTTTCAGATTTGTATTTTTAAAAATTTGAAAATTTGAAAATTCAGAAACCTGAATATTTGAACATTTAAAGAACTTGAAAATTCGGGAAACCGAATAATTCGATATTCACCTAATTAATCCCCCAAAATCATGAATAACAAATCGAATACCTAACTGATCAATCCTCCAAGTGTGATCATTAGAGCAACAAACGTGAATTCCATGAAACATGCAACCGTCAAGGTATCAATGAATAATTCATTTAGAAAAAAGATGTGAAGGTCCCTGGTTTAATTACTACCGTAACAGTTTCAGAATAGTAAAAAGTGAATAGGAAGTGTCCTTTTCAATGGCGCGTTACTATTTAGATCACACGATAGAGATTACAAGCTGTTAGTTCGCAGAAGTGTATCAACCGTGCTTAACCGCAGGAGAATCGAGGGTGGAACAACTGCTTAGATACATACTCCATATATCTTCATGGGTCGTAGCCTGGAAACCCCTAGGTTAGATAAGTGAATAGCTTGTGAGTCATACATTATTAGAGACAAGTTTTTAGGTCGTTTTTTCACTACGTTTTCTTCAACGTACGGCATTAAACAAAGTCGGTGCCTTTTCACTTATATCTGACGATTACGTCTTGTAGAGCGGCTTAACACTTTTGTGGATATGCTTTCATTCGGTTGCTTTATTTCAGATAAATCAAATCTATATTTTCTGTATTCTGTTTTTTAGGAAACAAGGATTTTCAAGTTTATCATTGCGTAAGAGAAAGTTTGAGAAATGAAATGTACAATTTTGGTATTTGATCATTTTTGTGTTTATGGACTGTCAAGTTTCTTTATTTGTAAATTTGTAAGTTCGTGGATTTTATTAAATTTTAAGTCTTCAAATTTCTGAGATTTCTACTCTTTCAAATTTTGCGATCTTGTAATTTTACAGTTTTTACATTTTGTAATTTATGTTCACAGGGTCCGAAATTCACGCTTCTGATTCCCCAAATTCTCGCGCTTCTAATTCCCCAAATACTCGTTTTTCTAATTCCCCAAATACACAAATCTCCAATTCCCCAAATTCATACGCCTCCCAATCCGCAAATTCACTAATCTCCAATTCCGCAAATTCTCAATTTTCTAATTCCGAAAATTCACAAACCGCCAATTCCCCACATACACAAATGTCCAGTTCCTCAAATTCAAAAACTTCTAATTCCGCACATTCACATACCATCAATTCCCCAAATTCTCAAATTGCGAATTCCGCAAATGCTCAAATTGTTGATTCCCCAAATTCAGTGACTCTTAATTCCCCAAATGCACAGACTTTTAATTCCCCAAATTCAGTGACTCTTAATTCCCCAAATTCACGAACCGCTAATTCCGCAAATTCTAAAACTGTTAATGCCCCAAATTTACAGACCATCAATTCCCCAAAGTAACAAACCTCCAATTCCCCAAATTAACAATGCCCCAAATTAACAAACCACCCATTCCCCTAATTAACAAACCTCAAATTCCCCAAATTAACAAACCTCAAATTAACAAACCTCCAATGCCCCTAATTAACAAACCTCCAATTCCCTAAATTAACAAACCTCAAATTCCCCAAATTAACAAACCTCCAATTCCCCAAATTAACAAACCTCCAATTCCCCAAATTAACAAACCCCCAATTCCACAAATTAACAAACTTCCAATCCTCCAAATTAACAAACCTTCAATTCCCCAAACTCTCAAACTTCTAATTCCCCAAATTCTCAAACTTTTGATTCCCCAAATTCACGAACCTTCAATTCCCCAAATTCGTGAACCTCCAATTCCCCAAATCAACAAACCTCCAATTCCCCAAATTCACAAACCTCCAATTCCCCAAATTCACAAACCTCCAATTCCCCAAATTCGCAAGCTCCTAATTCCCCAAATTTTCAAACTCCCAAATTCCTAAATCTTCGAACACCAAAACCCCCAATGTTCAATCACCTAATTCCCTAATCCCCTTTCTACAACCCCAAATTTCCATGTCATCAAATCCCTACACGCCCACATCCCTATCTCCCCAAATTCCATACTCCCCGAATCTCACAGCCCCCTAAATTCCCCAAACCTCCAAATTCCCAAATCTCCCAAAGAATCTTAAAACCAAATTCAACTTTTTGCTAAATACCTTCGCACTTGAAACCCGACACAGAAACTTAAAGGAAACCTTAAACGATTAATACCTTACATAAGAACTTCCATGTACTATTAAAAACCGGTTGCTTTCAAGCGATCACGTTCTGATCCCATAATTCGATCACTTACCTTAATCAATTATAACAAGAAATACCAGTAAATACCTCCAAATATATCGCCATTCAGCTCCACGTGTTCAGGTCGAAAATAATCTCTCTCAAGCTACTATTAATAAAGGGCACCAGGAAATGGAGCAGAACGGCAATCCCTTGACGAACAACACCTCGTCCCTCGTACCGTAGCAATGAAAAAAGAATTGTTAAACACGATTTCGGAATTCCAATCAGTCCCTTATCGTCCCTTTTGAAGCTAACTAAAAAAAAAAAAAAAGCGGTTCGAAACGTCAGGAACCATGCACCTGGGTCGCCGATAACGGAGTTGAGCGTCCGACGGTAGAAAAATCTGGCTGATGCAGTCAGCTTTACGAGAAAGAAAAGACGTGGCTCGAGCTTTTTTCTTCGAGTCCGTAGAGCACCATGTGCGGGTGCTGCGGCTGTGGACCTTGATGGGCTTGGCAACCATGGCAACCATGGTACGAGGCAGCGTTGCCACGAGGTGAACGTACACGTGAATGCAAAAGAGCTGTTGGGTTTATTGGTCCTTGGGTTGGTAACAAACAAATGGTCCAGTGTTTTGTATCGCCGTGTCGGAGATAACACTAGCCTCTTTTTTTCTGTCCGCGCGAGCATGTGTACCGGTATCGATAACAGTTTTCGGTCAACGGGATGGCCTTGAACTTGACAGCCTTGACCCCTGCGGTATGCCAGGATAGAAGTATCGCGGAGGGAAAAAAAGGACGAATCCTTCGCAGAAGGATAAGAATACTATCATCCTCGCCGGTAGAGAGATTTACTCGCAACATTCTCGTCCGTGTACCGCACGCTGCGAACCGACGAACAGGTTCGCGAAACAAGAGCAAAATTCAACGCGAGATAAGATCTTAGCCGGTTAAAAGCTGATTTCTATGTAAAGCACGCGAACGATCTCGTCGGTTACGAACGAATCGCTTGCGACACCGTTTCTGGCAGGGCCCGATGAGGACGTTGTCCAATTTAAGGCTGCGCCAGACGATACACCGATATCCGGTTTGAAAACGTCACGCCCTGAAGATCTTGGAAAGTTCGATTCGTAGACAGTGGGGTTTGATGGTGCGGACATATTTTTCTTTGCCGATTCGTCAGTCGGGGTATTTTGGATGACCAGATCATTTTGCCAGATGCGGACGTTTTAATAAACGTGATGAAACAGATTCTCGGAGTGTGGGCTTCGGCCCTGTGGCGGGGCGCCGGCAGTTTTAAGATAGCGTTACAAATTTTTATGTGTTGGAGATACGGTAACGGTTCTTTCCGTGTTTTTATAGTTTCTGTTTGTTTTTGTATGCTCAGATATTAGGGCGAGGTATATGGTAATTTTTAGTGTGATTGTAAATGACTTTCATGATTTTGTTTCTTTAGTTTCACTTTCATGTTTGTATATATTATAATCTTAATATTTTTGATGTCGCTAGATAGTCAAGGAATAATTTTCAGTGGAAGGTTTGACAAAGTGTAAAAATGCACAGGTCCCAAATTGTCAAATATCACAAAATTACCGAGTCCTAAATTCTCAGGTGTTCCAAAACTACAACCTCCCAATATGCAAATATTCCGAAATTTTTAAATTATCAACTATACTCTTGTTCCCATGTTTCAAGTTCTCAAATACTTCAAAACCACCCAATTCCAAGTTCTGAAATGTCTCAAAAGTCCCACGTCTCAAATTCTGAAATATTCTGAAATCCCAACGTTTCAAATTCTTAAGTGCCCCAAAAGTCCCACGTCCTAAATTTCTAAATATTCAGAAATCCTCATGTTTCAAATTCGAAAATGTCCCAAAACTCTCACGTCCCAAATTCTCATATATTCTGGAATCCCCAGTCCCAAATTTACAAATGTCCAAAAAGTTCCACGTCCCAAATTTCTAAATATTCAGAAATCCTCATGTTTCAAATTCGAAAATGTCCCAAAACTTTCACGTCCCGAATTCTCATATATTCTGGAATCCCCAAGTTCCAAATTCGCAAATGTTCCAAAGGTCCCACGTCCCAAAGTTACAAAGCCCATATCCCAAAGTTCTAAGTCCCAAAATTCTACGTTCCAAAGTACCACGTTTCGAAGTCCCACGTCCCAAATTTTCAAATATTCCAAAATCTCAAAGTTCAAAATTTGTAAATGTCCCAAAACTCTCACGTCCCAAGTTCTCATATATTCTGGAATCCGCAAGTGCCAAATTTACAAATGTCCCAAAGTTCCACGTCCCAAAGTCCCACGTCTTAAAGTCTCACATCCCAAAGTTTCACGTCCAAAGTCCCACATCCCAAAATCTCACGTCCCAAAGTCCTACGTCTTAAAGTCTCACATCCCAAAGTCCAAAATATACCAAAATATTCAAAAATTCCCAAATATTCAAAAATCCTCAAGTCCCAAATTCTCAAATACCCCAAACGTCCCACATCCCAAGTTCTCAAATATCCCAGAAGTCCCATGTGTTAAACTCCCAACTATTCCAAAATCTGGTCCCAAATTCGCAAACGTCCCAGAAACTCCCACGTCCCGAACATCCCTCCTTCTCCCGAATACAAAAAACAAACATTGGAACAAGGCAATCCCGAAAGTAAAGATACAATCGGTGCCACCGAAGCGGGACCACCTTCCTGACGGATTATCGGTTTGACGAACGACGGTGTATCCCCATCGATTATCAGGCGTTCGTTTCACTTTCATTGCTTCCCCGACAGTTATTAATTCGCTCTAGCACGAGGAACACGTATCCTCTCTTTCGAGCCATTTTCTGTCTGGCCGTCTATAAATACAGTACCAAACCGTTTCGCTCGGCGCAAAATCGTGTTCCCTCCCCTGTTGCTTCCCTCGTTTCCAACATGGACGCGAATAATCTCGTGTAATTGCCCCCATAGACGTTCGTTATTCCAACTGCGGAAGCTGGCTTATAACTCATAAAATATCGAGCCACTGTTTTCCTCGCTCGAAGTCTGCTTGATATTTCCATTTTCCACGCCCGGCCATTGTGGCCGTCCACGTTCACGGTTATGGTGTCGTCGAACTCTGTGTGCCAGCACCATGGGAGGCTCACCAGAGGGTTTTTTTTGTTAACGAGACTTGGATAGCTAGGGTACACGTAGGTACAGGAGAGAAGGAGACGGACGGAGAACAGACTCGTGGTATAGAACGCTGTTACCAATGCCAGCTTTGATTAGAACGATCTAAGTTGGACGGTTAAGATGCTATGGAATGATGATGATGATGATGATGTGCATTCCTTTGGGCGACACGTAGGGAGGGCGGAAAGGATACACGAGAGATATTATTGCGTTGAAACTGTGTACGGCCAGGAGCAAATCTGAATACCCTAGGAAAATATAATCTTGGGAGAATAAAACTGCTTGTTTTAGATTTTTTGGGATTTTTGAACTTCTCAATATTTGGGGGTTGGTTATGTCTTAATTGTTAATAATTTAGGGACAGAAATTTAAAGGCAATGAATTTTGGAAAATATTGGATTTGAAGATTTTAGGATTTGGGGAAAGAAGAATAAGGAAATGTAGAAGTGTAGGAATTAAGAGATCTCAAAATTTGGAGATGTAGGTCCTTGTAAACTTTGAAATTTGAACACTGAAATCAGAAAATCTAGGGATTTGGAAGTCTAGGAATTTGGAGACGAATTTGAAGATATATAGGTATTTAATAACCTTGAGATTAGAGTGTTTTGAAATTTAGAAGTCTAAAAATACTGAAATCAGATTTGAAGATATAGGGAAATCAAATTTGGAGATCTAGGAACTCCCGAACGAGGACATCTAAGAATATTCAGAAATTTAAGTGTATATCCAAATTTATAAAATTCAAAACTTGTGAACCAAACAAAATTACACCCTAATTTAACAAAATTACGATTCTTCACCCTAATTTATGAAGATAATTGTAACCTTCTCTTCGGAGTTTAATATTGAATCCTTGACTCGACAATTTTTATAGTACCATAAAGTATTTAATTAAAAATTAACAATCTCACAGTCCATATAAGTACACCGAATCAGATCCTTGGCCCGATTCCGATGCTCGTAATTTTCGCGGTATTCATTCAGCAACGTGGATGAACCGTCGCTAACAATTCATCCTTGGAGTTCCTCGATAATTTGGTCGGATAGCCCGATTTGAATTTCAATGTGTCTTCATGGTAAAAGGAAATTGAGATGCAAGGTGATCGCGAGGTATCGTTAAACCGAAGAAACGTTTCGACCTCGGAGCACAAGTAACCCGCGCAATTTGACGCTATTTGCCTGTTAACTTTCATTGAAATATTCGCGAGCCACTCGTTCTTCACCAATAAATCCACACAGTCCGGTATCTGTGGCTCGTTCACCCATTACCACATACACACGATTCTCTTTTACCATTTGAATATTACGAAATGTCTGTGAAACAGTGTACGCCTTTGTGAAAGTCATCCGTTGTTGGTATTGCGCCGCAGAATCATACTGTCAGAAAGGATCGGTTAATAAATACGGTGAATGCATAATAGTCTCGACTTTCTTCTCCCTTCGCCCTCATCGACTTACCCTCATCCGACTCGGACTGTTTAATACCTAGATTAAGCCTATAACGGTCCTGTGCTGGTAGCCTTCGACCACCCACAGACAAATCTATTTGCTCGACTTTCGAATTAATCTCGAAAGGTACTCAGACTTCATATTTTGTATACAGTATAAAGAGTAGGACACATTTAATAGATACATCGTAGTTATTATTTATTCGATGATATACGGTAGACGCTCGTTATATTGCCGTGGGATGTAGCAGTCATGGTTGACATTTTAACGTGGATAAAATAACTCTACTCTGATGTGTCTTTGTACTCTATTCGATTGGAGACTGCATGATAATGAAAGTGGCGATATAACACGCAAAGAATGGTGATACAACGCGAAGAAATATCGTGGGAATAAAGCTTGTAGTGGCATTGTCGTGTAGTCACCTCACGTGTGACGATACAATGCGTGATTATTTAACGCGTAGTACAGCTAGTTATCTAACTTGTGGACATCCAACGTGTGATAATATATCACATAAAGGCTTAATACGTTGTAATCTATTGGGTAATTTTAACGCTTAGAGATCAAATAGAAATCCAACTCATAGAAATCAAATTCATAGAACTCCAAAACGTGGTAATATATCGTATAATTATCTTATGCGTGGAAATCTAACGCGTAGAACTCCAAGATTAGTAATATAACGCGTAGAGATCGAACGTGTAGATATCTAACGCGTAGTAATATAATGTGTGAAGATGCTACGCGTAAAGATTCAACGCGTGATTATCTAATACGTGGAAATCTATTGCGTGAGATACCAATGCGGGGTAATATATCGTGTAGAGATCTAACGTGTAGATATCCAACACATGGTAATATACTGCGTGGTAATGTAACGTGTGAAAATCCTATGCGGAGAGATTCAACGCGTACTTATCTAATACGTGGAAATAACGTGGAAATACAAAAGCGTAGTAATATATCGCGTAGGTATCCAACGTGTAGATATCCAACGCGTAGATATCCAACGCGTGGTAATATAATGCGTGAAAATCTATCACGTGAAATATCAAATAGCAGTAACATATCGCGTAGTAATCCAACGCGTAGATATCCAACGTGTAGATATCCAACGTGTAGATATCCAACGCGCAGATATCCAACGCGTGGTAATATAATGCGTGGAAATCTATCACATGAAATATCAAATAATAGTAATGTATCGCGTAGTAATCCAACGCGTAGATATCCAACGTACAGATATCTAACGCGTAGATATCCAACGTACAGATATCTAACGCGTAGCTATCCAACGCGTAGATATCCAACGTGTAGATATCCAACGCGTGGTAATATAATGCGTGGAAATCTATCACATGAAATATCAAATAGTAGTAATGTATCCCGTAGTAATCCAACGCGTAGATATCCAACGTACAGATATCTAACGCGTAGCTATCCAACGCGTAGATATCCAACGTGTAGATATCCAACGCGTGGTAATATAATGCGAGAAAATTTATCACATGAAATACCAAATAGTAGTAATGTATCGCGTAGTAATCCAACGCGTATATATCCAACGTACATATATCTAACGTGTAGCTATCCAACGCGTGGTTATCTAATACATGGAAATCAATCGTGTGAAATACCAAAGCGTAGTACTCCATCGCATTCTAATACACCACATACCTACAAAATACCTAACCTAACACTTCATTCCCTAAAATACTCCAAAGTCTCACCCAACATCCAATTTCAAACCATCATTCTCTCCCTACATAAAGTTCCTCTAGAAGCTTACTAAAAATTTCGAACAATTTTCTCCATCTGTCTGTCCTCATCCCATCTGACAAACTCGCGCTGGAGAAAGAAATGCAAGTTGCGACAAAAGGACGAAGAGTCTCCTTTGTAGAAAGATTTAACGATCGCGGTAACTCTTGCTGGCCTGACGCATCCACAAGAAGCAATTTATACTTAATTAGCGAGAGTGGCAATAAGGGTACAGTGGCGATCTGTTGGTTGGCCTCGGGCTTCGAGCGGAACAGAAGCGAGCACGAAGCGTGATGTGCGTCAAATCACATGCTAAGGGACAGTCTGATTAAGTGCCAGCCGTGGAATCCTCTTACTCAACCGGTTCATGAATGAGACACGTTTTCTCGACGGAGGTGTGTCGGCCGAGGGTGACGACAAAAAGCACGGAACATCTGGCTTCGAATTTCGAGCTTTACTTTACTTTGACTGATAAAACCGCCCCGATGAAAGAACACCGTTCCTAGACGAGTTTCCGGGCTGCGCTTTCCCGGAACTCGTAGGAGATACTCGGCTGCAGTGTACACTTTATTTTGGGAAGGGGAGATATCTTAGTTTTGACATTCTGTAATATATAGGTTTGTAGATTTGCAAGTACAAACTGAGTTTGAAAATTTCTAAATTTCTTACATTCATATTCTCACATTTTTCAGTTTCTAATTTGCTAAAATTCATAAATTGCTAAATTTTCCAAATTCTCGAACTGCTAGATTTCTTAAATTTTCAAATCCCATTTTTAAATCTCTAAATCTCTATTTCCTACATTTAAAATTTTCCAAACTCCCAACCTCTGAATCCTTGCAATTACCTGAATGTATATAAAAAATATATGTAATAATACATTCTATATAAGTTTTATATTTTATATACATTACTACATCAATTTTATTAATACATAAATTATACATAACTCAAGTTCGCCATCCTATCAAACGAAAATCCGCGAATGTTGAACCGCTCCGTTTATCGTGAAATTTTTCCCTAGGGAACGTAGATTAGATCTCGACGTATACGAGAGTGGCGTCTATATCGCAGAAAAGTTTTCGAATCAGTTCATTCAATAGCTTCGAACATGCGACCTCTTGGCCTTATTGTCTCTCATCGATTGACGTTCCGATAGACGCATGAATCATTCCTGTGTCGTAATATATAACCGCGAACGCAATACGCTGCATGGCCGATAAGTCGTCGGAAACAATGGAAGAACGAAAAGTAGAATCGGCAACGGCGTCACGATAATGCGCGATATACAATTGTACACTCGTAAATGGAATTTTATATTGATATACAGACGCCGACGAAACCCATTCATAAGCTCGTTGAAATGTTAAATGATTCACGTTTAACCGTGAAAAGCTTAAGCAGACGTTCGTTCATCGAGCAGAGCCATCGTGACGCAACTAACGGACACGCTTTTGTCTCTATCTGATCATCTTCCTTTTATCGATCGCTCGATCCAAGTCCAACGATTACACGTTCCACGATGAGCTGTGCACAGTGTCGTAGCGTTGCTAGGGAAAAGCGGGACATGAGTAAAAAGGAAAGTACACTTGGTCAGGTTAGGTTGCAAAGTTTTTAATTTAGATATGCGTGGTGGCTGTTGAGGATTTAGGGATTTGGGAATTAAAGATTTGGGGACTTTGGATTTACAGAGTTTGAGGATTTGGGGGATTTGGAACTACGAGAATTTAGGGATTTGGGGATTTAGGGATACGGGATTTAGGGATACGGGATTTAGGGATACGGGATTTAGGGATACGGGATTTAGGGATACGGGATTTAGGGATACGGGATTTAGGGATACGGGATTTAGGGATACGGGATTTAGGGATACGGGATTTAGGGATACGGGATTTAGGGATACGGGATTTAGGGATACGGGATTTAGGGATATGGGATTTAGGGAGTTGGAAATTTAGGAATCTGGGGTTTGAGAAACTGGGCATTTGTGAATTTGGTGTTTCAACAATTTGACGGTTTGAGAATTTGGAGATTTGAAAATTTAGGGATTTGAGAGTTTGAGAGTTAAGGGATTGGGGATCTAGGGATATGGGAATTTAGGGATTTAGGGATAGTTAGGTAGAGAGTTAGGGATTTAGGAATTTAGGGTTTAAGAAACTGAGAATTTGCAAATTTAGGCATTTCAGAATTCGGGGATTTGAGAAATTGAGAATTTGCGTATTTGGGGATTTGAGAGTTATAGTATTTAGAGGTTTGGGAATTTGAGAATTTGGAAGTTTAGGGATTTGGGGATTTGTGAAACTGAGAAATTGTGAATTGGAAGTTGTAATGTTTTTTGGGTTTCAGAAATTGGGAGTTTGACAAGCTGGGAATTTGTAAATTTTGAAATTTAGGATAATTTGGGAATATAAAAATTTTGTAATTCAAGAGTTTGAGAATCTAGAAATTTTGTAAACTTGAAAACACAAAAACTCCAGAACTCAAAACTTCATAAACCTAAGGACCAATAAGCTCTACCTCGTTAACTGCAATATTTACCAATATCACGAAATATCCCCATATCGCCATTTTCCACGCGTCACCTAACCCCAATCCTCCCTAGCTACATCCAAAGCCTATAAGAGAATCGTAATTACGCCAATGTGAGAAAGTCAAACGCGCCACGCAAACGAAAGTAAAATCAACAGATAAAAATCGTGGTACGTGTACGTTTCCTCGGTATCCATGTTTGGCCAAACTTTGCAGTTAATCACCGTTGGTACGAGGTTAGCTTATATAAAAATTTCATACCGTACAATGTCGCGATGCACCGTACGTATGCATCAGGGACACGTTATCTCGTAGCCAAGCCGGCTCGTGTAAACATCTTACACCTGAAATTTCCTGGATCCACGATAATCAAGGTAAACAACGGCGCGACGAGGCGAAAACCTTTTGATATCTCGACTTCTCCTTCACCTTTTCGGCTCCGAAACGACGTACCCTCGGCCGTGTATGTACATTACAACGAGACGCTTGTGAACGATGTTCAAGGTGCATGTTGCGCTTTTTGTATGGCCATAAATTTCGCGGAAAGATACGCCTAAAGATCGAGCCAGTAGATGTTCATGACCGAGCAACGAGGACACACGTGTACGCCGTTGGACGCAATTGTAAAACCATCTCGTGTAGGATTTAATTCTAATGTATGGTGGAGTCGTGAAAATTGTTCTCTTACGTAGTTTGAAAATTGTGGGTGGTGGGGGGTAAGATTGTAATATGAAGGAGAGAGGTTATGTTGACTATAGGTGCATGTTTTCGGATACAGTTTCATATTATTCCTAAAATTTTGTGAAAATTAAAAATTAAAAAATTTAATTGGAATTCCCAAATTCTTAAAACTTTTCACTACTATATTTATTGATTCCCAAGGTCTCTTAAGTTTCTATGTCTCTAAGTTTCTACGTCAAGTCCCAACGTTCCTAAGTCCCTATGTTCCTGTGTCCCTACGTCATTAGATCCCTACATCCCTAAGTACCTAAGTCCCTAGGTCCCCAAGTCCTCAAATCCCTAAGTCTCTAAATTCCCTAATCCACAAATTCTGATCCCCAAATTCCCAAATCCCCAAATCCTCAAATCCACAAATCCTTAATTCCACGAACCCCCAAATCCCCAAATCCCCAAATTCCCAAATTACAAAATACGGAAATCTCAAAATCTCCAAATCCACAACTCCTCAGATCCGAAATATGCAAATCTTGCAACCCCTCAAGTCATCCAAATCCCCAAATCCCCAAATTCTCAAATTACAAAATACGGAAATCCCAAAATCTCCAAATCCACAACTCCTCAGATCCCAAATATGCAAATCTTGCAACCCGTCAAGTCATCCAAATCCCCAAATCCCTAAATTCCCAAATTACAAAATACGGAAATCCCAAAATCTCCAAATCCACAACTCCTCAGATCCCAAATATGCAAACCTTGCAACTCGTTAAGTCACCCAAATCCCCAAATCCCCAAATTCGCAAATTACAAAATACGGAAATCCCAAAATCTCCAAATCCACAACACCTCAGATCCCAAATATCAAAATCTTGCAACCCATCAAGTCACGAGATCCCCAAATCCTAATTACGCCAATGACTATCTCGTGACACGGTACCCCGAACGAAGGATTCCCGGCTTGAAATTCACCTGATCCCTGATTAATCGCCTACTATTTGTCGCGAACACCTGATGAGGAAGCCGGTGAACAACCGAAGACGAGGATCATGGCCAGATCTCACGACCAGATTGGAATCGTGATTAACCTCCGAAGGAAAAGTATCAAGCGTCGAGAGGAGTTTCCTGGAAAGCTGTTAGATACGATCTTTCTTGTTCGTTTAAACGGTCATGCTTGATTGAGGTAACTTAATAACTTTATTGGGATAATGGATTCCTTCGTATAATGCTTGTAATACGATATCATTAACTTTTCGCTATCGAGATTCCTGTTAAATCTTTGCCAGTGGGTTTTCTACACACTCTTATTAGTTGCACCTTCGGGTTTCCGGGTTCTTATACATCCAATGGAGCAATTTTTAGGTTAGGTTCGTGATTTTTGCAGTTATATGCATTTCAATCTTATGCTAATCATAATGATGCCTAATAATATTAACACTTTAATGGCCGCCCACATGTGTGTGACGATTGATGAACGTAGGCGGTGCTTTAATAATTATCACACAAAGAAATATATGTTTGTTGTATTAAATGTGTCATAATTATTGTTTTCTGTGTGTGTTCGCACACGTTGAATTATTTCGTGAAATTACATAAAGTTTTTTTAAATTAATTCTTCAAAAATATTGCCTGGCGACATTTGACTGCGTAGGCGGCCATTAAAGTGTTAAAACAAATTAAATTCATTATTAAACTTGAATGTTTGTCGAAAACAGACTTCAAGTTTTGATCTGATACAATAAATGTTAGTTTGATTTAATTTGTTCCTTTCACTGTTTATTTATGAAATGACTTGAGTTATTTCGAAATACAGCACTGTTTATCGTAACTGTCAATCAGTCACTTTTAAAGTTGTCAATGGAAAATTTAAATGGTCATTTTTGTTGAACTTTAAACTTTGATATCAATTATTGATTTGATCAAGTGTTGTTTTGCAATAATTCACATCATGTTAGAACTTTATATAATTATTAAGCAATAATCTAATGGTAAAATCGTGATGCAAGGCACGAACTTTAAAATATTTTTCATATCTCAATTTACATTATTTTATGTACGAAAATATTTATAATGGTATGGATGCTTTTGTTCGAAATAAAAACTCATTCAAATCATCGTTCAAATTATCATTCGACTTATAATTCAAATTAATGTTCAAATTATCATTCAAACTATCATTCAAATTGTCATTCATAAGATCAAACTATCATTCAAATTGTCATTCATAAGATCGAATTATCATTCAAAATATTCAAATTAACATTAAAAATATCATTCAAAATATTGAAATTATCATTAAAAATAGACTTCTATTAAATAATAAATCTGTCACTAAATAAAATTGCAATTTATTAGAATATGAGAAGATTCTGAACACGAACCAGTACCTGCAGTAAGTTTTAAAAATTTCAACGAAAAGTACTGAAATTCCATTACTGAATTCGAACCTGCACATTTTGCATACTAAGTGACCGCAGCATCGGTGCAAACCCGCCGCGTGCAATAAAGCGGAATAAATAATGCGAAGGTGCGAAGAGATGTTCGCGCCTGGGGATTCGTGGGAAGCGAGACTAGGAAATTCTCGGCTTGGTACTTTTCTTTCGTTCAATTCGCGAAAGATATCGTTATGCAATCTAACGAAACGTCGAGCGATGCAGTTATCCGTTGGTATTCGTGTCATCGAGTGTGCGAGCCAACCTTTGGTCACACGCGGAGAGTCACGAAACAAGAAGAGGCCAGTCGTTTTCAAAGATTCTCCGTCATTTATCGATACCTACAGCTTACGAAATTATGTCGAATATCGTATATGTCTGTGACCGTTTCGGGCGATCGAGGTGCACGACCCACTTTTCAGCCATTCGTCCACCGACGATCTAAACTTTCAACGGTATTTCTGGCTCGCGTGATTCACGGACAGGAATATGGTGTCGTGCAAATAACGCGATAAAATTTCAAATATTCGCGCCACTGTCCGATAATTAGGGGACAACGTTCGTGCGATCACGTTATGTTACGTTCAACTCTGCTGCCAGTAGCTTTTGGAGATCGATGCTGCATTAATTTTCTTACGAAGTATTGATTAGTGCTTAGTAGGGAAAATTGGGGGTTTGCCTAGGGAAAATTATGGTGTGGGTACATTGATAAATTTTGGAATTTATAGTTTGAATTGAAGAGATTTGGGGATTTGGGGATTTGGGAGATTTGAGAATTTGGTGACGTGGAAATTTGGGGTTTGAGAGATTTATAGATTTGGTGATTTGGGGATTTCAGGATTGGGAGACTTGGGAGATTTGGGGATTTGGGGATTGAGAGATTGGGAGTTTGGAAATTTGGGGATTTGAGGGTTGGGAGATTTGGAAGTTTGGAGATTTGAGGATTTGGTGACGTGGAAATTTGGAAATTGAGAGATTGGGAGTTTGGAAATTTGGGGATTTGGGTGTTGAGAGATTTGGAAGTTTGGAGACTCGGGGATTAGCTGATGTGGGAATTTGGAGAGTTGAAAATTTGATGATGTGGGATTTGTGGATTTGGGGCGTTAGAAAGTTGGGAATTATCAGATGTGAGTACGTGGAGATCTGGTGCTTTGCAAAGTTGGACATTTGAATAACTTGGAAAATGGAGATTTGGAAATTTGAGAGCTTGGGAATTTGTTGTGGATATTCAGTAACCTTGAGAGTTTGGTAAATTTGGGAATTGGAAGGTTGGTAATTTGGAAATATTGAAATTTAGACGGTTGGGAATTTGGAAATTTGAAAACTTACAAACAATTTTGAACTTTAGAAATTTAAAGATTAAAAATGTAGAAATTCGAATACATGAAAATTAAAAAATGTACGGAAATTCAAAGTCCAACAGAATTTACCTCCATTTAAGAACTGTGCATGCAAGCATCCACGCTTATCAGCCATCGAACTCCTGAACCCGTTTCTTAAACCACCCTATACTTAACACGTACTATACTTACGCTTTATAGATTGACGGATTACCCGAGCAATGTTGTTTCTGGTGCGATAACTTTTAACTTCTTAAATCGTACGTTAAAACGAAAGAATACCGCATGAACGTGAATCATTAATAACGTGAATCGCCCCATTTCATTAACGCAAATAACAGACGAGACGCACTTTTCTTTGCCCGGACCATTAATTATATTTGCCGCTCAGTGAAGCGAGTCACTTTCTTCGTGGAAACAAGCCCTTGGACGGCAAACCGCATACTCGAACATGTCGCGTTGACAACGCAAACTGCAATGCATGTCTGTTGTATACAAATGAATCTATACGAAGATCAGTTTTTACATTTTTTAGATAACTTTACATTTTGTCAGGGTTAAATTTCATTTTTAGTTAATCATTTCCTGTTTGTGGTTAAGTTATGTTTTATAGCGGTAATTTCTACTTTGAGGTTATAATTTACATTTTTCAGAGTTAGTTCACATTTTATAGGGGTTAGTTTCCATTTTGGGAGACTTAGGTATCGTTGTGGGGGTCCAGATTTCGTATTTAGAGGTTATGTTATATTTTGTGATAGTCAAATCCTACTTTGAGATTATAATATGCAATTTTGGGGGTTAGTTCACATTTTAGAGGTTACTTTACATTTTATAAGGGTTAGTTTTCATTTAGGAAGACTTAGGTATCGTTGTGGGGGTCCAGATTTCATATTTAGAAGTTATGTCACATTTTGTGATAGTTAATTCCTACTTTCGGATTATAATATGCAATTTTGGGGGTTAATTCACATTTTAGAGGTTAGTTCACATTTTATAAGGGTCAGTTTCAATTTTGGAACATTTAGTTATCGTTGTGGGGTCCAGATTTCATATTTAGAGGTTATGGCATATTTCGTGATAGTTAAATCCTACTTTAGGATTATAATATACATTTTTGAGGGTTAGTTCACATTTTATAAGGTTCAGTTTCCATTTTGGGCGACTTAATTATCACTGTGAAGGTTCAGATTTCATTTTTATGGTTTATCTTACGTTTTGTTGGTTGCCATTTTAGGAAGTGTAATTTCCATTTTGAAATGAGAAGATAAACTACATAATAATTAATCAAGGAATTAAACAACTACATCCAGACATTGAATAAACTACAATTCGCTGTAATAAATGTTGAAAGTAGAACAATTTGCAGATAACGAAATTTGTATTCGCTACCCGAAGCGTTAGATCAAAGGGGCTGGAATTGCCGTTTTAACCAACAACCCTTTGACGATCCTGAGCAAACGTACGTTTGTAAACACGGCTTGGCAACCTCGCCCGTAGTCCTTTTCTACCCTGAACAAACCATCTCCGTTTCTCCTGTCTCTCTTTCTTTCCTGTCGATGCACCGACTGCGGCTGTAACGTCAGCCGGTTGCATGTGCAGCGATCCAAAGATTCTTCGGTCTGTGTGTCGTTAAAAAGGCCAGAATGCGAGACAGAGGTAAGCAGCCGACACCAGAAAATTACTATGATTACATGGGCGAGATTCTCGAGTTCTTATACGCGTTGAACGCCGGTTCAATCGACCGGCCTAAGTTTATCGATACTTCATACGCTCGCCACGAGCTTCCATTATGTGCTAACGACGTGGAAATAACACTGGAATTAAAAGGTGCGTAAACGGTAAAGTCGTTTCTTTTTGAACGAGAACTTTTCCTACTTCCCGGCGTCAATAACTGTACGGGTTGCAGCGGTTACTGGAGCGATCGATTACAAGAAGACTATTACGGGGCAAATAAGTTAACTATCGGGGACGATTAAAACGAGACGGGGAATTACTTGACCGGTTATCGCTGTACATTTTCTCCGCTAGCCACACTTCTGCTCTCTTATCTACAATTATAGCTAGAAAGCCATCAGGTACCTTTAAGAACTTGCATTCGAAACGGGTTTCAATTTTCCATATGACGTACAAAATGTGTATCTACCAAATAGTAGTACTATCAAAATGGTACATATGGTACATAGAGTGATAAATGTCTATCATGTACGTGTACCAAAATGATAAATGTCTATTACAGACATACTATCCACATATGTATTATGTCCACATGCACCAAGTGTATACAAAAATTTTAAACTTTCTTTTCACTTTCATATCGAAATGCTCCACTGTTGATGTACAATATTGCTTGCAAACGTGATTCAACGAATAACCTTCCAGATATGAAGAATCGTAGCTTTTATAAAACATCCATCGAAGATTTCACAAAACATTCATCAAAGATGAAGAACTAGTTGAGTGGTGAACATTCATAGAGTGTTAAACATTTCATGAACGTTCATCAAAGATGTCAAACGTCAATTTCATAAAACCTCCATTTCATGAAGTCCCTTTGCACTTTCTTTGAGGAGACATTGAAAGGTAAAACAAAGTCTCGAAGTGCAAGTTTGCGAAGGCGGTCGCAAGACACGATAACCTCGAGACGGTATGGCAATAGAACGGCTGCATGTTCATAATGCTTCATCGTGGAGCACGTGGCGGTAAAAGCACTACTCCAGACAGTCAGTAATGTGCCCGGCGAGCATCCCAAGGTGTATCGTAATGCACGCTGAAGTGCAGCGAAAAACAAGGAGGAAAAAGTTCCGAGAAGGATATTCAGACCGAACACCTTCGAGACCTCATTTGTCTGCAGCTCGTCGTCGATTACGACGAACCCTTATACCTTTCTTCTTACCCTTTTTATCTTGGCCACCAACTGGCAGACCAGCGGGGACTTTCGAACATTTCACGCCCGTTACTATCGCGTTTTAGACAGGTACACGTATTGGACAGCTGAGAAATCTTGATATGTTCCAGATTTTGGGAATTCGAAAAATTTTTAGAGTAGGATTTGGAAATTTAGGATTTTGGAATCTGTAAATTTTCACGTTTCCAAGTTTGAAATTTTACAATTCCTAAATGTATGTTCCTAAATTCCATGTGGAAATTTGAAGATGTGTAAATTTAAGGATGTAGAAATTTAGAACTGAGGGTTGAAGGTTACCTGTAATGAATAATCTAGACCATAAACTAGTTAAGTTTCCAAATTCCAAATTTGTCCAATTGCTAAATTTACAAATCCCTACATTCCACGTGTAAATTTGAGGATATGTAAATTTAAGGATTTAGAAATTTAGAACTGAGGGTTGAAGGTTAACTTTCGTTAACAACCTAGACCATAAACTAGTTAAGTCCCCAACTTCCCAATTGCTCCAACTCCTAAATTTACAAATCCCTAAATTCCATGTGTAAATTTAGGAATTTAGAAATTTAGAACTGAGGGTTGAAGGTTACCTGTAATTAACAACCTAGACCATAACCTAGTTAAGTTCCCAACTTCCCAATTTCTCCAACTCCTAAATTTACAACTCCCTAAATTCCATGTGTAAATTTAGGGATTTCAAAATTTAGAAATAAGGGTTGAACCTTAATTGGCAACCCAAACCCCAAACTTGTTACGGTTCGGTCTACGTTAATTAATTTTCATGTGTTAGAAATATAGTTCCATCTCTCCCACAACAAACGATTTGCATCAAAATTTTCTCGCACCATAAGTCGATTCCAACTATTGCAAATAAAAACCTTGAGAGATAAGACACGACACATGAACTCGTCAGATCTACGGAATACAACGAAACTGCATTCTCGCGAATTTAAAATGCACATCGCAGTTCGATAGGAATACACGCTTCGGGTATAGCATCGTTCGCTGTATTCCTGTACTTTCACTCGTACACTCGAGTACAATGTGGTCTTCCTCTGGATAAGATCATACGTGTAAACTCGGCAGTTTATAAATTCCTAAAGTCTCATAGTCATAGATACTTAGATATACAAATTTTCTAGTTTACATTCAAAAATTTCTAAGTCCATGAATTCTTATATTCAGGGTTCCTAGATCCATTTTCTGGGTCGCCATATTGATGCTCCTAAGTTCCCAAAATTCTTGGCTAAGTTCTTAGATTGACAAATTTTTGTCTTCAAAGTAGATCTTCAAATCGATAGCCAAATTCCTAGATTTCCATGTTCTTTGATCCTCAAATTATAGTATTTCCAAATGTGCAGATTCTCAAATGGCCAATTTCCTATATTCCCATGATTCTCGATCCCCAAACACTAATATCCTTAAATTTGTTGACCCCTAAATCAGTAGATGGTCAAATTCCTATATTCCCATGATTCTCGATCCCTAAACACTAATATCCTTAAATTTGTTGATCCCCAAATCAGTAGATGGTCAAATTCCTATATACCCATGATTCTTGATCCGCAAACTCTAATATCCCCAAATTTGTAGATCCCCAAATCGTAAAATTTCTATATTCCTAAGTCCTCAAAATCCTAAACCCCCAAATCCCTATATTAACAAATTTCTATATTCCCAAATTTGTGCATGCCCAAATCACAATATTCCCAAATTCTTAAATCCCCAAATTCATAAGCCCTCAAATTCTTAGATCTACAAATTTCGATGTCCCCAAATTTTTACACCTACAAATTGCGATATTTACAAGTTCTTAAATCCCCAAAATCCTAAGCCCCCAAATTCTTAGATTTACAAATTCCTATGCCTCCAAATTTTTACACCCCCAAATTCTTAGATTTACAAATTCCTATGCCCCCAAATTTTTACACCCCCAAATTCTTAGATTTACAAATTCCTGTGCCCCCAAATTTTTACACCCCAAATTCTTAGATTTACAAATTCCTATGCCCCCAAATTTTTACACCCCCAAATTCTTAGATTTACAAATTCCTGTGCCCCCAAATTTTTACACCCCAAATTCTTAGATTTACAAATTCCTATGTTCCCAAATTTTTACACCCCCAAAACGCGATATTTACAAGTTGCTAAACCCCCAAAATCCTAAGCCCCCAAATTCTTAGAGTTACAAATTATTATACCCCCAAATTTTTACACCCCCAAATTCTTAGATTTACAAATTCCTATGCCCCCAAATTTTTACACCCCCAAATTCTTAGATTTACAAATTCCTGTGCCCCCAAATTTTTACACCCCAAATTCTTAGATTTACAAATTCCTATGCCCCCAAATTTTTACACCCCCAAATTCTTAGATTTACAAATTCCTGTGCCCCCAAATTTTTACACCCCAAATTCTTAGATTTACAAATTCCTATGTTCCCAAATTTTTACACCCCCAAAACGCGATATTTACAAGTTGCTAAACCCCCAAAATCCTAAGCCCCCAAATTCTTAGAGTTACAAATTATTATACCCCCAAATTTTTACACCCCCAAATTCTTAGATTTACAAATTCCTATGCCCCCAAATTTTTACATCCCAAATTCTTAGATTTACAAATTCCTATGTTCCCAAATTTTTACACCCCCAAATCGCAATATTTACAAGTTGCTAAATCCCCAAAATCCTAAGCCTCCAAATTCTTAGAGTTACAAATTATTATACCCCCAAATTTTTACACCCCCAAATTCTTAGATTTACAAATTCCTATGTACCCAAATTTTTACACCCCCAAATCGCAATATTCCCAAATTCTCAAATCCCCAAAATCCTAGACCCCCAAATTCTTAGACATACAAATTCCTATGTCCCCAAATTTATACACCCTCTAAACTCTTAAATCACGAAATTCCTAGATTCCCACGTTGACCCCCAAATTCTAATATTCCCAAACTCGTATGCCTCCAAAATTCTTCACCCATCCTAAACTTGTCCAATCTCCAAATTCTCTAAAAATCAACAACCACGTCGGCTGCCATATTTTCCCTAGACAACGCAGATTTGCTCTCTGACTGTACAGCCGACAACGTCGTACGTACAATCGTTTCATGGTGTATCGTTGTCTCGATAACGATGTAGATCGTGGTGGCCGAGTGGTTCTTTTTGCGGCGTCGCTGTTATTCCGCTGTTCGTCTGTCGCATTGTAACGTTTAACAAATGACGCGACGCAACAATAGATGGACGGAATGCGCGGCTAGATCTTATCTGGTACACGGCTGCAAGTGAAACGTTTTCTTCCAATGCTTTCGCATCCTAAGTGGCCGTTTCCAGCCTCCTCCGTTTATATTCGAGCATATCGTTTTTCGGAACGTTCATTTTTGGAATGTTCATCGGGGTGTCTTTCATCGTTATCGAAAGTCCTTTTAAACGAGGAGAATTCGGGGTGAGTATCGACACTCGCATTAGTCAGGATTCGATCTCACTGCACGATACACATTTTCCGTCGCTGCGTCACGAGGGACATTATCTTTATGGCGACGGCAGGTGAGGTTAGGATAACGAGAAAATGGCTGATCTTATTACTAGAAGAAACAGAAGGTTTTCTGTACTTATCACACTAGGTGTACAAGGTGTGTGTATTTTATGGACAACCTGAGTTTTTGCTGCTATATTCATATCGTAAGTGCAGTTTAATAGCTGAAGTTGCATATCAAGTATAAGTTGTCGCAATTAGGAGACATCGTGATTTCATGACAGAAAGGTATCATAAAATATACCATTTATATTGCTCTCATATCACTGATATACCACTTAAATTATATTACATCAAATTAAAGGTTGAGATTTAAGAAAAATGACCACATAAAAATTTCGTTAATGTTCTTCATACAAAATGGCTGACTATTTTCACGAGTTACATCAAATTAAAGGTTGAGATTTAAGAAAAGTGACCACATGAAAATTTCGTTAAAGTTCTTCACACAAAATGGCTGACTATTTTCACGAGTTACATCAAATTAAAGGTTGAGATTTAAGAAAAATGACCACATGAAAATTTCGTTAAAGTTCTTCACACAAAATGGCTGACTATTATCATGAGTTACATCAAATTAAAGGTTGAGATTTAAGAAAAATGACCACATGAAAATTTCGTTAAAGTTTTTCACACAAAATGGCTGACTATTATCATGAGTTACATCAAATTAAAGGTTGAGATTTAAGAAAAATGACCACATAAAAATTTCGTTAATGTTCTTCGCACAAAATGGCTGACTATTATCATGAGTTACATCAAATTAAAGGTTGAGATTTAAGAAAAATGACCACATAAAAATTTCGTTAATGTTCTTCACACAAAATGGCTGACTATTATCATGAGTTACATCAAATTAAAGGTCGAGATTTAAGAAAAATGACAACATAAAAATTTCGTTAATGTTCTTCACACAAAATGGCTATTATCATGAGTTACAGTAAAATTTCTAATAGACCTTTTTCGAAGAATTTTTATTTTAATATTCATAACAGAAAAGTAGCACTTACATCAAATTAAAATTCGAAGTTCAACAAAAATGGCTACATAAACGTTTTCTTAATTTTCTTAATATAAATCACTTATAACGACGCAGCATAATTCTTATTCTTCTTTGATTTCAAGTAGGATACAAATATCTTAAGGAAATGTCTGAGGGACTACCAAGATGGAGCATTTTCATTATCCTTCTGTAAACCGCCACCCTTTTAGTCTTGGAATAACTCTGGAAAAAGGGTGTGCTTCCTTTCCCGAATCCCGCTACGTTGTTTGTAGACTTTTCACGGTGTTCCGTCTATGGGTGTTTTCTGTGTAGCCGTAATCGTTAAAACAGTCCCGAGCAAGGGTCTACATCACCTACGTCCGTTGACAAGCAGTCTTTCGTTTACTCACATGCTGTGGGATTTATTATCAGTGTCAGAAGGGTGGGAGACTAATTATCTTTCGAGGGATGAATGCTGACTGAGAGAAACGGTTTACACGTCTCGCAAGATGGTTTCCTGTCACGGCCGTGATCATGGCGGAAGCGCTCGATCGGAATTTAATCGAGGGTACAACGTTCGACACATTTTCCGCGACAAATATTTGCGTGTCGCGGAATCAGGTCACGGGTAGAACCACGTTGTCAGAGTGCTTTGACCGTTTCGCACTTGGACTTTAATTACCCGCATTCGACGCCTGTTTATCGCCGTAATCGTACTTTTAACCGAGAACCATTCGACTGAGCAATGAAGACGTACGTTTGACATAAGTGTGCACTTACGCGTCACGCGTTCTGCATCGCAATTTTGTGCACAAGGAGACTGTAATTTGAATTCATTGATCGAGACACTAGTTTGGGTTCAGGAATCTAATTCAAGTAGATTCTAAGGTCAATTGGAACTGTAATTTGTGTTATTGGGATTCTAATTTGGATTCAAATGATTAACATTCTAATTTCCATTCAATTAATTTCTAGATTCTGAATCAAATTTCTACATTTCACAATTTCTAAGGCCTCCTTGCATTACAAGATCGCTATATTCCTAGATTCCTACGTCCCTAAATTTCTACGTTTCTAGAACCATATATCTTGTATCCTAAACTTCTATATAATTCTTAAATCTCTATACCTACATTACTGTAATTTTACAGTCTACGACTCCTATATCCCTAGATCCCTGCACTCTACGATCCCTATATCCTTAGATTCCTATACCTTGTATAGGAATGTAACTTGTATCCCTAAATTTCTATACAATTCCTAAATCTCTATACCTAAATTACTATAATTTTACAGTCTACGACTCCTGTGTCCCTAGATCCCGCACTCCAAGATTCCTATATCCCTAGATCCCTGCATTCTTCGATCCCTATATCCCTAGATTCCTATATCCATCAATGTCGACGTTCCTAGAAGCTTATAACCTAAACTCCTAAATTTTTTAATTTCAATTACCTCAATTCCTAAATTTCTAAATCTTTATACCCCTATATCCCTATATTCCTGTCCCTATAATCCTGTATATCCCTAAATCCCCACATACGAAATATATGCAAGATTTATGTCGCCAAAAGACAGCAAT
This sequence comes from Megachile willughbiella, assembly GCA_945859595.2. Classification (NCBI taxonomy): domain Eukaryota; kingdom Metazoa; phylum Arthropoda; class Insecta; order Hymenoptera; family Megachilidae; genus Megachile; species Megachile willughbiella. Next base: position 8,971,827 of record OX243803.1, on the reverse strand, counting down.
TTGTACCATGGAAACACCAGAAGCTTCGAAAGTGTTGTGATCGGCGAACAGTAATTAATTAGACCAAGAGGATGTACCTAACTGGACCCTATGTTCTTCGGACAGGTATGGTTCAGGTACGTTTTAACCTGCCGAGACACCTGTCCGAAAGAATGCGTTCCCTTCTCCAAGCCTCGGATTTACCAACCACCTGACCGCACTCTTGTCATCGAACAGAGAACCGTATACCTCTCTAGTTTACACTTTCCTGGCGGCATTTAATAATCCATCTTCCACCTTTCGTGCCTCTTAGGCTTTGTGTCCTGAGAAGCGTGGCTGCTTTAGGGAAAATTATAGGTTGAGGAAAAGAGGGATATTCGTTGGTTTTTGGTTGAAGAATTTTTGGAGTTTTTGGTCTGCAAACTTTATAATTTTGAAATTGACAAGTTTTTTAATTTGGGAATTGTATGTAGGTGTTGACGTTTGGGGATGTAGGGGTGTATGCAATTTATAAATTTGAGAATTTGGGGATTTGAGGGTTTGGGAATTGGAGGAGTCGCAAACTTGGAAAGGGAGTATGAATATTTTGAAATTTGGAAATTTAGGAAATGGGGAAATGGAGAAATGGGGAAATGGGGAAATTGGAAAATTGGGAAATTTGGGAAATTTGGGAATGGGAAAATTGTGAAATTTGGGAATGGGAAAATTGGGAAGTGGGGAAATTGGGAAATGGGGAAATTGGGAAATGGGAAAATTGGGAAGTGGGGAAATTGGGAAATGGGAAAATAGGGAAATGGGGAAATTGGGAAATGGGGAAATGGGGAAATTGGGAAATTAGGAAATTTGGATATTGGAAAATTGGGAAATTTGGGAATTGTGAAATTGGGCAATTGGAAAATTTGGAAATTGGAAAATTGAGAAATTGGGAAATTTGGAAATTAGGAAACTTGGGAAATTGGGAAATTTGGAAATAGGGAAATTGGAAAATTGGGAAATGGGAAAACTTGTAATTTGGAAATTAAAAATTGGAAGAAATGGAATTTGTAATTCAGAAATTAAAATGTTTGATATTTAACAATTTAGAAATTGTAAGGTGTAAAAATCAAAAGCGTTGAAAATTTCTAAATATGAATAAATCACTAATTAAAAAACTTTGATAATCAGATCTTAAAATTAGAATACTTAATTTAAGAAATTTGAGAGGATATAAAAAATCTCCTAAAATTAAATTAAATTGGTGGTAGTTCCCCCAAGTATGCTCGACAATAAAGATCATAAGATAGGTAAAATCAAATAACTCTTGCCAACAGAAAATATCTAAAAATCTAAAGAATTCAACTTGAAGAAAATGTAGAAACATTAAAGAACCGGTCTTTTGTGTCTCTAGAATCTAAGCTCTTAAGAGTTAGAAGGTATGGTTCGTGACACGAATTTTGCGATTACCTACCAGCTCGTATTGTAAATCCGTCTTCGGTGCGGTATTAAAATTAGCACGCCATAATTTCAACCTGTTCCGCTTATTATGTAAGGGACAACGCGTATTTTGCTGTTAATTATTCAAATTTAACATCAGTATTCTTGATCTCTCGCTGTTGCGGCACCGTTATATTTCATTCGGCTTTATAAACGTGATCACGCGGACCAAAATACCGGCGATCTATGATAATTGTTATGATATACGCGCACATGTAACGGACTAGTGAATTGTATTGCGAATATCGTTAATAGATTTTAATATGGTGGCGCCACCCAAGTTTATTCGAATTGTTCCACGTTTAGGTTTGCAGAAAGTGGGTGTTTGAATTCGTAAGATTTCGAGTTTTCAGGATTCTAGGATCTCTAAATTTTCAAGCTTTTTAGTATTTAAATTTTCGGGTTGTTAGGTATCTAAATATTTAAAATTTTCAATTTTCGAAATTTCATACTACCAAATCTCCAATTTTCAAATTGTCAAATTTGCAAACTTCCATATTCCTAATTTCTAAACTTCTTAATTCCCGAATTTTCAAAATTTCTAAATTTCTAAATGTCCAACTTTGCAAATTTTCAAACACTACAAGTTTTGGATATTTCAAATTCCCAAATGTCTCAGTTTCCAAGTTAGGAAATTTCCAAGTTGCTATTTTCTGAATTTCCAAATCTTTACATTCCCAACTTCCTAAACCTCAACTCCGCAAATTCCTATTTCCTAAATCCACTGTCCAAGTCCCAAATCCCCGCATACCAAATTCTCCCAAATCACCGTACCTAGCATCGCAACCGCACAAAAATCCTGCATGCACCTCCCTGCACCAACATCATCTCCGGTTCACGAAATCCCCATCGGCAGATACAAAAGCAGGGGTCACACTCATCCCCACCCATCATCCGCAGTCCTCTAATTCCGTAAAACGGAAATTGAATTTTTCCAGTCTGATGGTACCGCATTCTCGTCACACAATCCAACGTATCGACTTTTGTTGGTGGAAACTCTTGAACGGAAAATAACAGGCAAGCCGTGTTTCGAGTATCGATGCCGCGTTACAAATGTAGCCCACGAAAAGTCATTAAGAACTCGATGGCCAAGGCTCGATGCAACTCCATAAATCATCGACGATCTCGGTCTCGCACTTGACTCGGTTGTCCGCCTACTTGTTCCTTTCCCCTAAGTCGGAGACTCGACGAGTCTCGGTCGGTTTGGCGACAGTGCGGCCATTATTTCCAAGACGGCATACTGCAACAGGAGGATGCGGTGCATTGGGATCACGGGAAGACACCCAGGGCGTTGAACTGCCCGCGGCATTCCGTCCGCGCTGCCTCTTCCACTCCTCTTTGCCCCGGGGGAACGCATAGATGAATTTTTAGGCGTAGACGATGGATCACCGTACGAATACAGAGCAGCCATCCTCTAACCGGTGCGTGTGTACACGCACACACGCCGCACGCACGTGCTGTTAGCTGACCACGTGATACTAGGAAATGCTTCAAGATGCGTGGAACTTTGGCACACGATGCTAGGACGCTGTGCGACGCTTCTCTTCGCGGATCATTCGTCAACGCATCGTTTTAATCGAATTATTAACGTTGGCATAACTGTCATTTTTATTTGGTATTTAACGAACAACGAATCGTTGGTATTTATTGCTGGAATCAAATTAATTGCGGTGTAGGACATGGTCGTAACTAGGTGGGATCTGAGAGACACTAGATGACAGGAAGGGGCACTATAGGTATAAGGGACATTAGGAGACACTAGGTGACAAGAAGGGGCACTATAGGTATAGGGGACACTAGGAGACACTAGGAAACAGGAAGGGGCACTATAGGTATAGGGGGAACTAGGAGACACTAGGAAACAGGAAGGGCCACTATAGGTATAGGGGACACTAGGGAGACACTAGGAGACGAGAACTGGCACTATAGGTATAGGAGCACTAGGAGACACTAGGAAACAGGAAGGGGCACTATAGGTATAGGGGGCACTAGGAGACACTAGGAAACAGGAAGGGGCACTATAGGTATAGGGGACACTAGGGAGACACTAGGAGACGAGAACTGGCACTATAGGTATAGGGGGCACTAGGAGACACTAGGTGACAAGAAGGGGCACTATAAGTATAGGGGGCACTAGGAGACACTAGGAAACAGGAAGGGGCACTATAGGTATAGGGGACACTAGGAGACACTAGGTGACAAGAACTGGCACTATAGGTATAGGGGGCACTAGGAGACACTAGGAAACAGGAAGGGGCACTATAGGTATAGGGGACACTAGGAAACACTAGGTGACAAGAACTGCCACTATAGGTATAGGGGGCACTAGGAGACACTAAGAGACAGGAAGTGGCACTATAGGTATACGGGACATTAGGGAGATACTAGGAGATAGGAAGAGGCACTATAGGTATAGGGGATACTAGGAGACACTAGGAGACAGGAAAGGGCACTATAACCATAGAGGACAAGAAGGAACACTATAATCGGAGGAGTCAGAAAGGGACACTATAGCCATAGGGTGCACTAGAGAATACTAGAAAACACCAGAGGAGGCATGGAAGGACACCATAGATACTAGGGTACTAAAGGTTACTACAAGACACCGTATGGTACTACAACATATGGTATAACGCTAGACGGTATCAGAGGACAGTAGAGGGTTCCAGAGGACACTAGACAATATCAGAGGAGGATATGGATGTACTAGGTAAAAGGAGACAGAAGGTAGTATAGGACACGAGAGAACACTAAAGTACACCATAGAGCATTAGAGGATGCTATAGAACTCCAGAGGGCACTATAGGGCACTAGGAGTCTTTAGTTTGATAGTGTCTTTTGCCTCCTCCAAATGGAAAATGCATCCTATCCTTCAACAAATAAATTTCCATACTTAATTATTAAGAATAAATCCACAATGCATATAAGGTAATATAATGAAATTTACCTGAAGACAAATTTGACCCGATAGCTTGAAAATACTAGGAGAAAGGATAAATTGAATCATCTATATGAATCATGATTTCGAACGATTTTTTGTTCATATTAAACGTATCGTGTATTTCCACGTTTATGAAACGTGTTCCTTTCACCGTAGCAAGTTCGATCGGAAAGTGGTAGAGACTTTCTTTGCAATCTCACTAGATGCGACACAGTACGGAAAAGATCAGCATAAATTTTCGTGAGGTAAAAAGGTATCAAAGGATCCGTAACGCCGAGTGCAATTAAATATTTCAAGCATGCCTCGAAAGGAATACTCGGAAAATGGTGACATGCTGGCACGAAGAGGGTCGCCGGCACATTGAATATTTTAGCTGTTTCTGGGTCAGGGAAAATTATGTCAGCAGTGAATTAAAGCCGCTTTCGTTCTCGTATACTCAATCGTGTCGAAGTTAAATAGTAAACACGCGATCTTCTATGGATATAACACATATTCCTGTTAACTAAACTGGAGATATAGAGATCTAGCAATATATAGTGAGGTAAATATCTAGGTCTATAGAAATGTATGCAATATAAGGATATAAGTGCATACAGGGTATAAATAGGAATTTAGGAATATAGGAATCGGAGAAATGGGGATATTGGAGTATAGGGATTTTGGGATATACAAAGGAGGTATAGAGATATAAGGATGTGAAGATTTAGGGATATGGAAGTATTAGTGATTTGAGAATATAGAAACTTAGGAATATTTTGGGTTATAGCAATTTAGGAATTTAGGGATTTAGGGAATAGATATATGAATATACAAATGTAGAAATTTCGAGGAAGAAATTTGGGAAATTTTGATATGTGGAAATTGGAAAATTGGGACATGGGGAATTTGGGAAATTGGGGAATGGGGAAATTGGGAACTGAGAAATTGGGAATTGAGAAATTTGGAAATTGGAAAATTGGGAAATTGGGAAATTGGGAATTGAGAAATTGAGATATTGGAAATTTGAAGATTTGGAAAATTGGGAAATTTGGGATATTTGGAAATTGGAAAATTGGGAAATCGGGAAATTGGAAATTGGGAAATTGAGAAATTGAGATATTGGAAATTTGAAGATTTGGAAAATTGGGAAATTTGGAAATTGGAAAATTGGGAAATTGGGAAATTGGGAAATTGGAAATTGAGAAATTGAGAAATTGAGATATTGGAAATTTGAAGATTTGGAAAATTGGAAAATTTGGGAAATTTGGAAATTGGAAAATTGGGAAATTGGGGAAATTTGGAAATGTGGAAGTATGGAATCAGAGGTATGGGCATATTGGAGTATACGGATTTTGGGATATAGATATTTACGAGGTATAGAGATATATGTATAGGGATTTAATGATATAATGATCTAAGAATATATGAATATAAAAATTGTTGGGATAGGGAGAAATATAAAAATACAGGAATGTAGGGATACAGGAAGTTTTATAGATTTAGAGACATACGAATCTAAAAATACGAAGGTTTAAAAACACATGAAAGAATGTAAAAATTTGAAATTATAAGAATTTGCAATTTTTTCAGTAATATAGAGATACGGTAACTGTCCAGTAAAATTCCTCTAAAACTCAATTTTCCCGAATACCCGCAGAATGTCGAATAATTTACTATCTCGTGCCCGATTCCAATCTGGAAGAAGAGTGATAGCGCGAAACTGCGAATTCGTGATTCAATTTAATCCTTCGCCACGAAATACGGAAATTAACTGTCGCGCGAGAGAGCCGTTAGGTCGAGTCCGATGTAGAGAAAAAAAAAATGGGCCACCGTTGAAACAGATACGAAAAGGCCAGATCGATCGTCGATGTGGTCAACACAGATTTCTGATAAGATTTATCATAGGACAACACGATAACCCTGTTTCGTGCACGACCGGGAAAAAAAAGAGACAAGAGCTTCTCAAAGGGAATTAAAACTCGCGTGTTGACGTTCCGGATACAATAATTCACTCATTAACACCGAGCATACCCGTCTCTGCCCACACCGACCACACGAATTAGGCCACAGCTGAATAAAGGGCGATCTTTATGAAGGAACAGTGGGTTCCTGTGTTGCCTTCGGTCACCTGCCTGATCATTTCTCCGCACAACGCTCCTCATTTAACGCCATATTTTTTTCTCTTCTACATAGTTTGTTAGTACTGCACGTGGAACTTCCGTGTGCTTGAAGTTTCTGGACTCGTCGAGCCATTGTACCGAGAAACTTTTGTTAAGCCGGTATAGAATCTTCGCGCTGTGAAACGATAGAGAAGCACGTACGGATAGTAAAGTGCTCGGATAATAAAAATTCTTCTGCCTTCTCACTCCTCTGTGGCCTTTGTGCCGATTTGACACATTTTTCTTACGGGAATTTTATGTTATGTCACCAGATGAATTATAAATTTTTTCATTTTCTACTCTTGCTAAGTTTTGTCCCACATTTGCTGTGTACGGTGCACTCGGTTTGAACATTTGCAATTTTTTTACATTTCTGAATGTACGTATTTGTAAATCTCTACGGTTGCATCTAGCAAATTATCAAATTTCATAAACTTCCAATTTTGGAAATTATAATATTTCTAAATTTATGTACTTCCAATTTATTATTTACAATATTCTTAAACTTCTAATGTTCCAAATCATCCTATTTTGTACCTCCTAAGTTCCCAAATCACTAAATTACTAAATTTCTTCATTTCTGTGTATCCAAATACCTCAATTATTTATCGCTACTTTAAAATTATAAAACCAAGAAAATTCAAATTTCTAAATTCCCAAATTTCCGAAATTTACAAAAATTCCCGACTGTGTTCGAAAATTTCAGACCTTGATCTACGATGCGAGTACATCGTGCACTTGATCTGCCATCACTGTCACAGATAATCAGATCATTCGCTTATGCTATTTCATTCACTCGATTACTCATCCACATTCACAAAAACCTCATCAAGCTAATACATTGCCATCAACGACGTAATAATTCTAACCTAAAAGTGGGTTAACATTAACGTGTGCAAAGATTCGATGTCTGCTAACAAATACGTGTAACAATATGTACTTACACTCGATTCAGGATAATATTAACGGAGTTAGCCTCGGGGATGCATTTGCGATAATACGTGGAACTATTACGGCTACTGAATTCCGGCATTGGCTACGCAAGCATGCTCCCATTTGCATTATCGCCAGAGGTCTAAGTGCGCGCATAATTTATATAGAATTATGTACACGCAATACCGAGCTGCTATTTTTCTGGATAAAACCTCTGCTTAGTTTGTCGCCTACGCATCGATACTTCAATTAACTACTTTAACGTCCAACTTCAATTTCTATTCGTGGTCTTAAGTGAAATGTACCGAGTACATTTTTAGTCTCATACTTTCATTTTTATAATTTTATTTTACTAAAATATTTACATGTTTAATATAAAGTTTTATTTAAGGACTTTATAGAAAAATTCTGTGAAAGGTACCCTTAACTTTTTGAACATTTTTTTAGCAATCTTTTTTAAATTTTTATTGTCATTAAACAGAGTCATTAAAATTTTTGATTATGTTCAAGTGTGGTATCTTTACGTTATGATAATACGTGACATGAACATGAAATGTCTGAACATAATTAAACACTTTAAACATCTAGTAATAAAAAGAATCAACCCTGCAGAAACTCTGTCTTTAACAAAAGAGAGTTCTAACAAATCAGCGATTTTACCAAACAAAGAAAAGTGCAAAAGGATTTTCGTTGCTGGAGATTCGGAGCAAATAACATCCGGTGTACCGTGCAAACCTAATTAACGACCCGGGTGATCAATTACCGCCTCTCTCATCAATCTCAGATACCAATCGGAACCACTCTCGTGTGGACGATTCACAAGAATTAATTGCAAAATCAACATCGACGACTGCCCATGCAAGAAGGTTGAACAGTTCGATTTGATTCGATCGTTTTTACGATCTCGAGCCTCCAATTATTCATCGAAGAAATGTACATACATACATATGTAACTAATGATGAATTATGAAGTGCAAACATCTGCAATTTACTCGTTAACTGTAGGATACATTTCGATTCAGATTTTTAATTCATTTACATTTTCTTCAATTTCGAGGATCATTAATATTTTCAGTGGATGAAATCTTAAGCAATTTTAAAATAATTTATTTCAAATCGTGAAATCATTCATTTTGAAATAATAAATTGGTAATCGTTATAACTCACATAACGAAGCCAATTTGCATACGTCATAAATTATTTACATATGTCATTGATTATTTAATCCCAAGAGTTTTCTACAATTCACAAATAGTATATTTGAATATTTATGATACAAAAAAGAAACTTATGTAATTTACTTATTAAAATTCTTATCTGGTTGTTGAATGTCTGGTAAATCAGTTTCATTTTTGAAACTTCAGTCTTGCAGAGAAAGTTTCAAAAATATAAACTTATTTTGCTAGATCGCATTAAAAGTATATTTCATCCCCCAAACAAGGTTTCCATATCTGAATAAAATTCGAATGACTTTAATACCGAAACAAATTTTTTTAAAACATAAGAAGGAATTTGAACTATCCTACATACACTACCATAGGTTCTTTCTTTCGCAGGAAATTTTTCCCCAAACGAAATAACACGTAGCACCAGAGGGGGTGCTTCCACTTCCTTTGTTGTGAATTCTACCGGTTCTAATAATAGGGCCTATTTCCACGAGGCCGCTACTCGCGTGGCGGGTGTTAAAAATGCAACGAACCTCCATGATACACATATACGTAGGAAGAAAAAGAAGATAAATGAAACGAGAGAGATAGAGAAGTTGTGTAGGGCGTCACGCACCGCGGGCTTTTCGGCGTGCTTATTCGTGGGTGGAACACAACCGCCACGTGAAAACAAGGAAATCGACTATGAAAGGGTCTGTTGTTCGGATCGTTCCATATCCGATTGGTTGCGTTGAATCGTTTGATACCGGTGTGCATGACCGTGTTTTAACGGTTTCCCTCGTGTACGTTCCTAGGCCGATCAATTAAGGCCACCGTGCGCTCATTGTGTCCTTTATTTTCTATCCTGACGTTTCGTCAAATTATAATCGGCTTTCTGTGACAGATACGTCACTTCGAGTTTCGTCTCTCGTGGCAAAGCCTCTCCCATATTTGATGACTCACTAATTATCGACTACGTTTTGAATCCGTGTATACTAATTAGCCTTATCGATCTTAATCTTAATTACCGCGTAGAAGATAACACGGATCTAATAGTAAGTGAAAATTAGTGGAAGTAGTACATAAATTTTATTTTACGTTGCATTTTCACTCGGCTGAACATATTTCTTTTTTTAATATATCCACGTTCTCGTAACATGTTTTCAACGTTGTCTTAATTGCGCTGTTTGCATATTTTATAATTTTGAAGCGATTTGCTCAGTGTTTTTCATATTTATGTATTTCAGTGGATCGTAAATAATCCACCGTCAAACATTACGTGATTCAATCGTCGAGAACCCCTATCAAAAATTTCATTCCTCTACAAGGTACAAAAAAGATCTAATTAGTAGATGCGGAAGTAGCGGAGAAAAAGAAGTTGACCAACGATCGTTTGAAACTTTGTCGTTACCAGCTTGTTACTGGTAACTTTCTCGGTGTCGGGTCGATGGCCCCAGGAACAACGAGCCGCTGCGCTTAACATCGAAAATAACGTACAACCCCCTATCCCAGATATAGCTAGCGTTATTATGCCAGTCCTTTTTGTCCCGTAAACGTTTCTGCGGACTTCCATTTTCACTTTGAACGGTCGGACGCGTCAATTTGTGCCTTCCGTGCGTTTCGCCCTCCTAATTTTCCCGGCCTCACGAAAATGCTGGCACGTGGTCGCAGGACTACCAACATAAAGCAAAACGGGGGATGCGCGTCACCGTGAAAATCGTCGGCGAACCACTCGAAAGTTTCTACGAAGAAACTTCCTCGAGCGTTGACAGGTTTAATTGGTGACGCGAGCATATGCTTAAGTAGTTTTGTCACAAATTCTTAACGCCTCTATCAATTAAGGCCAGATAGACGCGGAGCGAAAGGGTATACTCGAGAACTCAATTTCATGCCGCGCGATGATCGACGATATTCATGACGTCCTTTTTTATTTGTCTTTTAAACGTTAATCGTATGTATACGTCGATAACATTATCCTGTTTCATAAACCATCTGCGTGTGTATCATGTGGCGGTGTTGATTTTAGCTTTGATTAGTGGATAACACTTCTGAGAATTTATATTTGATTAATTGAGGAGTGGTATGAGGAAATGAACTGTATGAGTTTTAAACAACTTTATGTTTGTGAAAGAAATGTTTGTGTAAAAGGCACTGTCTATAAATATGGAGGTAAACATGTGGAAATGTTAGGTAAATCTTTCATTATATTCTACATATGGTTATACTATGTTACATTCATAATTATACATAATTTGCATGCAAATTATTTGGATAACATAGAATATGCAAGTTGTAGAAAATTTTAACGATTAAAGAATATTAGAAGTTTTGATAAAACTTTGCTGAGTGTTCACTTTATGGAACCAATAGCGTAAGTATACTGAACGAAGATGACACTGCGTGAATGCAAAGGAATGACATGAAATCTTATTGTGATGCGTGACCTGTGCCAGTGAGTAATAGACAGAGCTATGAAGAGAAAGAGAGTGCGGAACTGCGAATTCCATCACCGCTCACAAAGATTACAGATGCGAACTTGAATAGATGTATCTGTTAGCGAGGAGTAATTCTATTATGTTGCTGACGATGAAATGTCCGATTTTTAATAGCGTTTTAATTAACATACAATCATTCTATGCATAAGTATTAATGAAATTTTTATACAGCCATTTTCATTGAGATTTAAGCTTTAAATGGAGTTGTTACATGTGTTATTTGATGATACTTTTCTGTCATGAAATTGTATCGCAACCTGCTAAAAGTTGTGCAGTTCATTGCATATCAGTTTGCTATAATCGATAATTAACCATTGTTAAGAATATGACCGGGGCATTTACATAGTGCTTTTTATCAAGCTTTAAGCTTTAAATCGACACAGCACATTTGCTATTTGGCAATACTTTTCTATCATGATTTTATATCCTTTTGAACATAATCAGCTGAAATACGATATCCAAATTCGTCAAAATTCATAATCTGCTTGATCATCAGACATACTATAAATATCAATGAAATTTATGCAGTTACTTTTATTAAGCTCTAAGCTTAAAATTTATGTGCCACATGTGCTATTTCATAATACTTTTCTGTCATGAAATTCAGTCCTTCAGATCTCGTACATAGCTTCACAAAATCCATCTCGAGAAAAACTATAACAGAACCCAAGGATATTAACAGTGGCGCATCTCTTGGATTACCAATGATAAATACAGAAGTGTATCAGTTTCTAAATCTGTAAAGAACGTAGAAACCTTATCCTCGCCGGTCGATACGAAAGCATACCGAGCTTTTTCCTGTCGGAACAGTATTGCCAAGAGAGCCTTCTATCATAGTTGGACCAATTAATCCGCGTCTAAATCCAAGTATCATCGGAGTTATATACTGCGGATGTGTTTTTTGCAGTATCGGATATCAGGATGACGCGACCCTCTATTCCGAGAGCACATAACTTTCCCCCTGTGGTTTATGGATACCGTACCAATGCTCGCCAGCCGATACGCGTTCATCGCAACGGCATGGCATGCACGTTTACTGCAGCTTTACGAGAGCGTCGTGCGTGGGATCGAAATAATTACGTCACTATTATAAACGATACCCTCGAAGCTGACGATGACGATCGTCGCCGGTTCGATGGGATGAAAAACAAATATATGCGAGGTAGACGCTCGGTTCGAGTCGGAGTGCCTTGTGTAACCGTCTTGCCAATATCTCTCTTTGGGATCTTCACATTTTGAGACTTTGAGAGATTTGGGACCTCAGGAGGTTTGGAACTTGGGAAATTTGGAACTTTGAGAGATTTGGACCCTGAGAGATTTGGAACCTTGAGAGGTTTGGACCCTGAGAAATTTGGAACCTTGAGAGGTTTGGACCTTGAGAAATTTGGAACTTTAAAAGATTTGGTCCCTGAGAAATTTGGGACTGTGAGAGATATGGACCCTGACAAATTTGGAACCTTGAGAGGTTTGGACCCTGAGAAATTTGGAACCTTGAGAGATTTGGAACTCGAGAAATTTGGAACCTTGAGAAATTTCGGACCTTGAGAGGTTTGGACCCTGAGAAATTTGGGACTTGGAGAGATATGGACCCTCACAAATTTGGAACCTTGAGAGATTTGGACCCTGAGAAATTTGGAACCTTGAGAGGTTTGGAACTCGAGAAATTTCGGACCTTGAGAGATGTGGACCTTGAGAAATTTTAAACCTTGAGAGATTGGGGCCCTCACAAATTTGGGACCTTGAGAGGTTTGAACCCTGAGAAATTTGGAACCTTGAGAAATTTGTAACTTTGAAAGATTTGCACCCTGAGAAATTTGGAACCTTGAGAGATTTGGACCCTGAAAAATTTTGGACCATGAGTGGATTTTTGAGAAATTTAGAACCTTGAGAGATTTGTAACTTAGGAAATTTGGAACCTTGAGTTTCAGAACTTGGAAAATATTGGGAACTTTGAAAATTTGGAACCTCAGAAATCCTACAACTTTGAAAAATATGATATTCCAAGTTTTTGCATCTAATCTTATAACTCACCAAAATTATTATTCTGAAATATACAAATCCCCAAAAGTGAATCTACCATACAATCCCTAAAATCGCCATACCAACCAACGACACCATTTGCAAATAAAAACCAAGCACTTCTTCCTCTCGATATGCATCCTCATCATTATACCTCTCGATATATCCCTGTGTGCGGGGCCACGGACATCAACAGCACGATGAATAACAAACGTGTTTTCGAACAAGCGAGAGTCTGTTTGATTTGGTGACTTAGCTACTTGGAAGTCTGAGATCATTTCTTATTTACCGTTTCTTTACCTGACCGGGCCACGACGTTAACAGATACGAGTATAAAGAGCACTTAAAAGCGACTGGCAAATATTTGTCCGCTTTTAATGGCAAACCTTATCCGTGGTTCGAGAGGTTATGTACGCGGGTGGGGAGAGTAGGACCGAATATTAGCGCGGTTAAATTTGAAGAGGCAGGATGTCGCGTACGAAAGTCGTTCCGGGTTTCCAAATTATTTACAGAACACTTTGCTTCCATGACTTTCGTTTGACGGGATATTTAAATGGCTACCGTACGGTTCTTACGCTGCAAGAAAAGTCTTTGACGCGGAGAAAATTATAGGAAGCAGGCAGTTAAAGATTTCTTAGATAACATGGTTGCGAGAAATCCACTAGGTTGATTGGAAATTAATTGCTCGGGTATTCTTGTAATTAGTGTGACTTATAACTGTATCTGTAATTATATATGACTTACAATTGAGCTTGTAATTGCACATCATGAATCATACGGTTGTACGATCGATATTTATTCAGTTTTCTGTCGTCACAAGGTTAATTACTTTCGTGAAAAATTTTTAAAATGTTTTGCTAAATACATTGTAGCACTGTTTTTGAAGATACTTATATCCACTGCTTTTAAAATAAAATTTGTTTACTTGCATTGTTTATAAACTTCAGCACCAATTGTGCGAAGTCAAAGACTTTAGTTGACAAATCAGTCAAATGTAAAATCAGAATACAAAGATAAGTAAAACAATAAGAATTTGACATTTTTAAACGGACCATTTAATTCCAACCTGACCTCACCATCTTTCTCTTCATCCACTTTCTTCTCTGAAGAAGATAAACGAGTAAGATACATCCAATGCATCTCACAATGCTCTTAATTCTTTCAACAGATTATAATCAGAGCTTTGAAACAATTTTGCAATGCATCGTCCATTTTGATTTTACGTATTCACGATAATCCGAAGATTTTCAAGGAGTCTCCCATACGTAACGAGAAGATTAAAAAATCATCAAGTGTATGCAGTCATAAAGGAAGCCAGGAGAGGAAGTAGTCTCGCGTTCTTCCATAATTCAAGGACACACTGGCGTAAATCTTGAGCATATTAGGAAAGCGTAATCCATGAATGCGGTTCGTTTGTGTCGTCCCGTGAATGAGCTGGAAACTACGAGCAAATTCTCAAGATGTAAATGTGAACGACGGCACAATGGTTCGCCGTGTAAAGAGCAACTGGTTGCATAAGCGGAAGCGTATTCGGCTGTGGCTGCATAATATATGCGGTGGAGTACGCCGAGGGTGATTTATAGCGGCGATGGAGTACAGCAGGGGGAACAAAGAGGCTGCCCGGAGATCTTTTTGGTTACGTGGCTGCACGAAAAACTGAACAAGCCACCGGAGATTAAGATTTAAACGAAGGAAACCGGCTTCCACGTTCGAATATGGCGCCTCTTCCTTACGCGAACCGGAGGGTAATGGAGGAAGCGATTAACCCTTTGCACTTCGCGGTTCACTGTCGCTCGCTGCTTTATTTAATTCAGTAATTTGAATGCCGACCGAGAAACAATCAGACGGGAAATTAGAATTGACGTGTTGTTTTTCTGCGAGTGTTCGGCCTTCGATATTATGCAAATCTTTCTGTTTGCTTTCTTCGCTTCGGTTTTGTTCATTGTGTTCGCTGCGAGGTAAGGTTCGTTCAAATGGTTGGGACTTGCTTTGGTTTTAGGGAAATTCCGAGAGAATATAGGGAGATTGGTAGGAAAAACTAGGGAAGACTATTGGGAGTTTGGAATTTTTGGACTTCGGGAGTTTGGGACTTTGGGATTTTAGGATTTTGGGATTTTGGGACGTTGGAACTTTGGGACTTTGGGATTTTGGGATTTTGGAATTTTTGGACTTTGGGATTTTGGGATTTTGGGATTTTGGGATTTTGGGACGTTGGAACTTTGGGATTTTGGGACTTTGGGATTTTGGAACTTTGGGACTTTAAGACTTTGCAACTTTGGAACTTTGGGACTTTGGGACTTTGGTACTTTTGGACTTTGGGATCTTGGGACTTTGGGACTTTGGGACTTTGGGACTTTGGTACTTTTGGACTTTGGGACTTTGGGACTTTGGGACTTTGGGACTTTGGGACTTTGGGACTTTGGGACTTTGGGACTTTGGGACTTTGGAATTTTTCAACTCTGACACTGAAATTTTTTAATTTCTTGATTTCTTGAAACTTTAGAAACTTTAGAGATATTGGGTCGTGGAATTTTTAGAATCACAGTGAATTTGAGAATCTTCGGTTTTGAAATTTTTGAATTTTAGATCTTTGAAAACGTGGGATCTTGAAATTTTGCGACTTTGGTGATGAATTGAAATTTTTCAATTTTGGGACTTTAGGACTTTGAGAAATAATATAAAACCTTAGAAAAATCGTGAAGGAAGCATAAAAAGAGTTCAGAAAGACCCCAGAAACCTAACCTACACAGAGTCCCTCAAACTCCCATCATCCACATCGCCATTTGTCCTATGAAAACTCTAATGTTCGAACTAGTAATTTTATAACCAAGATAGCAAAAGTTGTCTAAGACAATAGTGTATAATTCTCGATAATCTGAAGGTAAAAATGTAAATTGATTGCATGACAAATATTAAAGTAATTAAATAATGAACTGATAGCGCTTATCCAATTGATACGCGGGCGTTAAGTAATGTTTTAAAACTGTTCAAGGATAATATTTTCTGCTGCTTCGTCGAAATGTGCTAGTTTATTGCTTTGCATTTATTATCGGACTCTCGTCCTTGAAACAAAAAAAGCGTTATCATTACAGTTACTTGTTTAGGAAATTGTAAGTATTTAGACTTTTAGATTATCGGTTTATCGCCTGCAATAAACCTTGTTATCGACAAATTACCATATTTTTTATCACCGAGATACAGAAATATGTATTTTCTTGCCTGTGTACGCTGGAACTGTATCTCATTGTACAAATAATTCTAAAGTTCTGTTGGCACATTTTTTATAGCAAAGTCTGTTACACAACAAAAATGTACTTTTTAATTTGTGCGTTCGTTTCAAATGAAGTCGAATTTAACTTCTTAAATATTTTAAAATTTTTATATCTCAATTCTCAAATTTATGCATTTTATAAATTTTACTTTTTATCATTTCTGTGCTTGGATGTTCTACATTTTCAGATTTTTATATTTTTAAATTTTTACGTTTGGACAATTTTACATTCCTTAGTTCTACATTTGTACATTTTTATATTTCTACATTTCTACATTTCCATATTTTTATATATCCAAATTTTCAAACTTCACTTCCCAAATTTCCAAATCACCACATAATCAAATTCCCAAAAGTTCCTAGATCATGTCAAATATACTCCACCATTACCATTCATAAATCTAAACAATCTATCCCAATCAAAACTACTTACACCAATAATGCTAAATGTAACAGAAATTCAATAATAGACTTAACACATAAAACAATTCTGATTAAAAATAAAAATATTATCCGATAAGACATAGCTTGAACATAAATGATGAAACCTTTAAATAAACTATTTACAATTGCATAGTATATATTTGAAGAGGCAGATGTATCACGGAAACATGTGATGCACGTCTGTCTAGACACACGGAGGAAATAATCTTGATTCTCGAAGTAGACCGTAAAGATTCGTGGCGATAGTGGTAAAGGTCAATGTTAGCTCACGATCGTAAATCGATGGAGGCGCTGGTATTTCTTCTCGTGGTTTGCTCGTATATAGCCTCGCGTTATGCCATATACGTAACCCGGCTGACTAGTCAATTAATACGGTCCACACCGACGGCCACTGAATAGTTTGGCGCCGTAACGAGTTCAATGGATCAATAAGATTCACGAGTTATTCTCATGTTCGAGTAACCAAGAACCGTTCGCAAAATCAAGTTCAAAGCTTTTGCCAGTGCAACCGTGCACTCGGAAAGGTCAATGGAACTCTTTACGATCGGTATCGGGACATCTCTTTATCCTTCCAGGCAGGCTAACCAATAAGGCTTGCTTCTCCATATACGAAACTCGACAAACTGGTCGATTGAGTCTTTGTGGAAGTGTTCGTGTAACAGTCCTGCTACCTGAATGAAGAAAAAAATCTGTCACCCGGCTCTCGATAAGAGAGCCCATCGAGATTTATGGGAACAGTAAAAGACCGCTTTCGCGTTCAACCTTTCCACCCGGGCTCCATTCAACGGCCACGATTTACGCTGATGTCCGGATATATGACCGCGGATCTGCCCGGTTATATGACCTCGACATGTCCCAGACAATTCTTGGAACTACTCTCCCGGGGATGACTATCGAATTACTCAAATAACAGAGATGTTACGTCTTGGGATTTCTGTTTTGCCATCTCAGACGCATTTGGTGGCAATTCTACACTTTTCCAGATTGCAAGGTCCCAAGTTTTTTAATTTTTTAATTCTAAAATTTCCAACTTTCTATATACTCCAGTTTTCAAATCCCTAAATTCTGAAATTCCCAAAATGTTGAATCCCCACGAAAGCCAAGAAAATATTAGCATCCTTGAAAAATGAGATAATGTGAACGACCTTGACAACTAAAAAGATACCAATAACCTTCAAAGCTTTGAAACATCAATAACCTTGAAAACTCCAGAAACCTAGCCAAAGAAGTCGATAAAATGAGTCCAACAAAATGATCCACAAGAATACTGTTAGCATATTATCCACATTATGTGCAAAGTAAGCATTGAAAGGCTGAGGAAGATATTTAGCCTTGGGTGCACCACCCAACATAGTAACTCGATTGGTTAATTAATATGGTCCACAGCCACGGCGGGAAAGATAGGCATTAAACAGGATGGAGAACATTGATTTGCAGTGTCAAAGTAACCGACTGCTTATCGAAACGAGTCACGGCTCGTCGGCTTCATTGAGGATTCACGGAAATTCATCGCGTTCCTGGTGTCTACTCATGATTTACCGGAGACACTCGCAAGTGGGTCAACCGTGACTAACCGTGGGCTTATTGAGCCGTGGTCGACGCTTTTTACGATTTACATCTCGTTTATGCCCGAGAGAAAACTCACCTTCGTTCAGTATCCATCATACGGCCGCAGTGGGTCAAAGCTGTTTCCGGTTTTCTCGATAAACAATATGAAGTTTCATTTCTTCGGTGAATCCTGCCACTTTCCACGGTAAAATCGCTATATTTTAATATCAGTTGTTGTTAAAGTGTAATAGTAGTGGCAGATAACTGTTTCCTTGAAAAATTGGATGAATTTTTGATGAAATTGGGTTCTATGTATTATATAGCCACGCGTTATATGGCCGCATGTCATATAGATATTGGAAACGTAATTTTATATTACTGCGCGTTATATCGCCAGGTGTTTCAAATTTTCACTTGTTATATTGCCAGGTGTTTCAAATTTTCACTTGTTATATTGCCAGGTGTTTCAAATTTTCACTTGTTATATTGCCACGCATTATTATTGACAATCGTTATAAAGTTCCACGCGTTGTATCACCACGCGTTATATCACCACGCATTACAAATTTTTTAGCGTAGTATCGCTGTGCGTTACAAATTTCCACGCACTGTATTGCCACGCGTTATATTGCCACGCATTAGTATTGACAAACGTTATAAACTTCCACGCGCTGTATCACCACGCGTTATATCACCACGCATTACAAATTTCTCAGCGTTGTATCGCTGTGCGTTACAAATTTCCATGCATTGTATTGCCATGCGTTCTATCGCCACGTATTACAAATTTCCACGCACTGTATTGCCACGCGTTATATCGCCGCGCGTTACAAATTTCCATGCGCTATATCGCCCCGCGTTACAAATTTCTACGTGTTGTATCGCCACGCACTGTATCGTCATGCGTTACAAATTTCCGCGCGTTATATGGCCACGCACTATATCGCCATGCTACAGTCCAAAATTGAACTATATTACTGTCCTTGAAAGTTCACTGTCCGGAATAGAAAATAATGAACAATCGATGTAACAAGCGTATAAAAAGAATTATCTCGAGCAACAGGTGCGTCGCAATTTAATTACCAAGGTAATTACGTGTTCACCGTAATTAATTAAGCGGATAGACGTCGATTGCATAATGGCGTATAAAAACGTGGCACGTGGTCAAACTTCAGCAAGTTGGTGCGAATTAGTATAGGTACAATCTATCAATAACATCTAGCAAGGATCACACCATTTATTATCTCTCAGACCGACGCTAATTGCTTCTAATCGATGAAATAAATAAACCTACGGACTCTCATTATGTATTTATATATTGCAAGCATAGTAAAACTTGACGTTAGCGAAATCTGCACGTTTTATTCTTCGATCTTGATGACCTACTTCCTATTCAGGGAAATTGTACGACTTTGTTGATCCAACGAATTATCAAATTTCCACGGAGAGATATTATTTGCAGTAGCGAGATTTGCAATCTTGTGTATTTACGGATAATTTGCAAGGTTCGCGTAATGCCAGGTATTGAGTTTCGTTCAGGTAGGTGTAATCCAACGCCGTGGGTGGAAAGCAACGACAGATACACCTCACAATATATCACCACGCTGTTCTTCGAGGTCCTTTATATCGATGGTAATGACGGAGATAATGCCATTATACGGAACGTCAGCCGTGTCAGCGGAACGCACCTTTTCGGGTCCTTTACTATTCAAAAATATGTAAAGGACGCGTATCTGATGGTCAATTAATCGTATTCATGGTTCACGCCCTGATCTTACCAATATCCATGAAAATTCACCATGAAACCGTTTGTGCGCCGACTTTTTACTCCGTATGCATATCGAATTCGTTCAATTCTTAAATAATCAAACCTGAAAGATTTCGAATCATTGCAATTTCATATTTTTGAATACTTGAATCTTGCAATTCTTCAATTCTTCAATTCTTCAATTCTTCAATTCTTCAATTCTTCAATTCTTCAATTCTTCAATTCTTCAATTCTTCAATTCTTCAATTCTTCAATTCTTCAATTCTTCAATTCTTCAATTCTTCAATTCTTCAATTCTTCAATTCTTCAATTCTTCAATTCTTCAATTCTTCAATTCTTCAATTCTTCAATTCTTCAATTCTTCAATTCTTCAATTCTTCAATTCTTCAATTCTTCAATTCTTCAATTCTTCAATTCTTCAATTCTTCAATTCTTCAATTCTTCAATTCTTCAATTCTTCAATTCTTCAATTCTTCAATTCTTCAATTCTTCAATTCTTCAATTCTTCAATTCTTCAATTCTTCAATTCTTCAATTCTTCAATTCTTCAATTCTTCAATTCTTTACCTTTTCAATTTTTCCCATCGAAAATCCTAAAAATTCTCAAACTCCTAAAAAGTAAGAGACCTCTTTACGCATACTTGCTATACATATTTTCTTCAGATATTTTGTGGCTGATTAAACACAGATTACTCTTTTATCTAAGTTTCGTGATAACTATTTTACACGAGGATGTTTTAAGTTCTCCACATAAATTGTTATTCTGGAAACGTAAATCGATATAAAAGCGTCCATAGAATGGTAATCCGAGGCGAATTTACGATATTTTCACTGCGATATAAAGAATTGTTAAAGAACGCATGGAAATGGCTACCCAGATTCCACGTTGTCTACACAAGAGTTCAAGCAACGTGGATGCACGTCAAATTCACGTAGTTTATATGTACTTAAACCTTTATGCTTCCCGCAAAGATTCCTTCGCTTCGTTCGAACCATGAAAAGAACTGCCTTAACACAACACGATCACCTTATGCTCGAGCTTGTGACTCATCGTTTAACGAGTGTTTAACCCTGTACGCCAGACAGATCGTGTCTCAAAGCTTGCATTTTGTTCTCTGGTGATGAACGACGAAGATCGAAACTCGAGATACATGGCATCTCTAGCCTGAGACGGGAAGGTTCGAGATAGGTTTTGAATTTGATAGTATGATGTTACTTGGGAAGCTAAAGGTTTCATGGTGAATGAAGTTTTTCCTATTTTCTTATTTTTTAATTTTCCAATTTTTTATTTTTCTAATTTTCTAATTTTCTACTTTTTCAACTTTTCAATTTGGAAATTTTCCATTTTGAAAATTTTGTAATTTTTTATTTTCCTACTTTTCTATTATACTTCTGTAATTCTGTAATTTTGTAATTTCCTAATTTCCTAATTTTCTAATTTTTGAAAATTTTCTAATCTTCTAACTTACAAATTCTTAAATTTTTTAAATTTCTTAGTTTTCAAATTTTGAAATTCCTAAATTTCCAAGTTCCTATGTACCCAATTTTCTATATTTCCAAATTCCCAAGTTCTGAAATTTCTAAATCATCAAATTCCCAAATTCTCAAAATTCCAGATATTCCCAGGTTCTCAAATTTCTAAATGTTCAAATTTCCAAATATTAAAATCTCCAAGTTGTCAAATTTCCAATCTCCAAAATTACCAAATTCCTAAATTCTCCATTTCCCAAATCCCCAAGTTCTCACATTCCCAAATGCCACGTTCCAATTTCCAAATTCCAAATTCACAAATTTCCAACCTGAAAATTCAGAAGTTAATAAAATTCCTAAACCACAAAAAGAACTTAAAAATTTCAAAAACTGCCACTTAAGAATCTTACTAAAAAACTTAAAATTTCCAAGACCTCAAACTTGAAAATAAAACAACCTCCTAAACTTGAAATGCACGTGGCAATATATCAAGATCTCAACGCACACAGCTCCGATCTTTCCCGAAGTTCTTTCGGTGTTTCTCGTGGTAGGGATCCTCGCATGACCCGTGCACCTCTATTGCCATGCAACAAATCATACAAAGGCGTGATTTTTATAGGTTCACGGATGAACCATTGAAGTCGGACGCTTACGAGAGAGGTTCGAGATACGTGCGTAGGTTTCTTCGGTGTGTCCGCAACGATTCCGAGAAACATCCGTTCTGAACAAGGGAAAGTATTAGATGCTGCAAGGGGAACGTGCGTAGGGTTAAATGTCTACGTGACCGGATTACCATGATCGATTCCGTGGTTCAAGTTCGTTGTTCTGCAAGGGCGAAATGTCGCCAGTGGAGACCCTTGATTGGTTTCCCTCTCGTGTTTGCTGCTATCGTGTTACCAAATCTCGCGTTTTCGAAACACGAGGACCAACGAAACGTTTCCGCTGTCGACGCTCTGAACGTCCCTTAATTTGCGCTTACGAACGTATTCGATTTAACATACTGTCAGGAGTTCAGTAAAAACAGGATACTGAACAAAATTATCGAATGACAAATATTTTAAACTTGTCACATTTTAAGCAGTTGAATATAGAGAAATATAAAAATGTGCTGTATGAGAATTTGAAAACTTGAATTATAAAAATTGTGAAACTCGGTAAATTTCAGAGTTCGAAAAAATACAAAAATTGACTTCAAAAAGATTAAAAGTGTGAAAAATTAGAATCTGTGAAAGTAACAAAAATTAGATAATAGAATCTACAAAAACTTGAAAATCTCTGAATTTGTACTTGCTACATTGCAATAGTTGCTTTGATATCTGATTATAACTGTTGCAACGAGGATTCCATTATTTCTAGAAATCCTTGTAGTTCCATCTAGATCCTCTTTAAAACAGTATTAACAGTTTTGATTTAGTAATACCATCTGACCTCGTATGTATTCTTTAAATAGACGTCTACAAATGTAAATTCCAATTGATTCCCACTGATTATTCACCGTCCGCACGAATAAGGTAGTCACCGTTTACATAAAGAGTGATAAACTGTTGACATTCGCCTACTAGCGCAAGATGAGTACGCGGCCAGCAAATAATTACCACATCCTGTTTGCCGGCATGAGGGCCTTGAGAACCGAGCTCGTTTTAAGCTATTAAGAAAGTTTTTTACGCTTAACGCTCGAGCGAGACACAGCTTCCCGCAAATACGCTTCTTGCAGTTCCTTATTACACCCTCGTTGCTCCAAATCTCTTTCACTCTACGTTCTTTCTCTTCCTTCAAGGAAGAAAAAACTGGATATATTTGTTATCTTTTTTTACTAATTACACCGATGACCTTTGTACAATATTACCTTAAAAAGAACAAGCTGAAATGTGCAGAAAGAGGTGAAATAGTGCATGATACTGCCTCAGAAGTAAAATACTTTTAGAGTCATTAACTGTGGTCTTAACATTCATATTTTATGTCTAACCTGAATATTTCAGCATGTGTTCACGTCTATTTATTTGATTATAATTTTAGACGTAAGTGTGGTCCACATAAAGTACCCATCTGAAATTATTCGTAAAGTATATGTACATTTTATTATAGTACAGTCATTTAGGTTAAAGTATTCAGAAATTTTAGCAGTTTAGATGCGAAAGTTCAAACATTACCAAACTTCCAAACCTACTAAAGTTTCAAGGTTCTCAACACTTAAATATTCCAATAGCTTCAGAATTTTTCATAATCCCATATTTTCCAAAGTTCATAACTTCTCAAGACACCAGACGTCCTATAGTCCTTTTCTCACAGCCTTAAATTTCCCAAGTTCCAAATTTCTCAAGGTTCCAAATCTCTCAAAGTCCCAAATTTCCCAAGTTCCAAATCTCTTAAGGTTCCAAATTTCCCAAGTTCCAAATCTCTCAAGGTCCCAAATTTCCCAAGTTCCGAATCTCTCAAAGTCCCAAATTTCCCAAGTTCCAGATCTCTCCAGGTTCCAAATTTCTCAAGTTCCAAATCTCTCAAGGTTCCAAATTTCTCAGGGTCCAAATCTTTCAAGGTTCCAAATTTCTCATAGTTCCAAATTTCCCATAGTTCCAAATTTCTCAAAGTCTCAAAATCCCAGAGTCCCAGATTTCTAAAACCACCATATGTTCCAAAGTCCCAAGTGTCTGAAAGTCTCGAATGTCCACTATTTCAACCTGCCAAGATTTCAAGAGTGCCAAATACCAAAAGTCGCAAAGTCCCCCCAATCCTAGTCCAAAAATTCTGAAATGCCAATCTCGTGAACGCTTGTAGCATCGCTAGACGAAATCAATCTGCACGAAAAGAAATGTCCGTGGTTTCTATTCAGATTCCACGGAATGTATCTTTAGCCGGGCGGTGAATTATTTCCTAGGCTATTGCAAGCCGCGTGTACTAGGCGCGAGTCGAAATCGGAGCAGAGCTAACGCGGAGGTTCCTGGAGCGAGGGGCTAGGCAGTTGTGCACGAGCTGCGTCTAAATCAGGCGGCCTTTGGACTTGGTAAAAATCTCCGGGTGTGTAGAGCTCGCATCTTCGTGGTTCCGCTGCTGGGCAACCGTAACGCAAGTTCCTCCGATGTGATCCGAACCGAGAAGAGCATCTGCGATCCTATGTTATCTTCCCGTTTGGCAGCTAGCCAGCCTCAATGTCGTCCCTTTTGCTATTTCACCCGCGGCGTTATATCCCTTGCGCGTGGGTTATTTTCGCGTGTGGTGAACCGGCTGCAATCGTGGATTATTTTCAATCTGTTCTCTGTCTTCTGTCTGTTGCGCAATCTGTTAGCTTATAATGCGCGCCGGATGACGAATTTGGAAACTTGCGTTCTCTTTCGAAATCTCAATGATCGTATACTCATTGATCTCTTGTATTTTAGAACGTGATCAAGGTTAGATCAAAAGTTATTCGTTTAACGGTACTTTTACCTAGCAATTTGGTTGTGGTCAACTTTAGGTCATAGGTAGACACGTGTGATCATATGTGGGTACTTGCATTTTCTTTCACACTTCTTATGATCGTGAGGATTCGTTGATCTCTTGTATTTGCGAACGTGATCAAGGTTAGATCAAAAGTTGTTCGTTTATCGGTACTTTTACCTAGCAATTTGGTTGTGGTTAACTTTAGGTCATAGGTAGACGCGTGTGATCATATGTGGGTACTTGCATTTTTTTTCAAACTACTTATGATCGTATACTCATTGATCTCTTGTATTGTAGAACGTGATCAAGGTTAGATCAAAAGGTGTTCGTTTATCGGTATTCCTACCTAGCAATTTGGTTCTGGTTAACTTTAGGTCATAGGTAGACACGTGTGATCATATGTGGGTACTTGTATTTTTTTTCAAACTACTTATGATCGTATACTCATTGATTTCTTGTATTTTAGAACGTGATCAAGGTTAGATCAAAAGTTGTTCGTGTATCGGTGCTTTTACCTAGCAATTTGGTTGTGGTCAACTTTAGGTCATAGGTAGACGCGTGTGATCATATGTGGGTACTTGCATTTTCTTTCACACTTCTTATGATCGTGAGGATTCGTTGATCTCTTGTATTTGCGAACGTGATCAAGGTTAGATCAAAATTTGTTCGTTTATCGGTGCTTTTACCTAGCAATTTGGTTGTGGTTAACTTTAGGTCATAGGTAGACGCGTGTGATCATATGTGGGTACTTGCATTTTCTTTCACACTTCATATGATCGTGAGGTCTCATTGATCTCTTGTATTTGTGAACGTGATCAAGGTTAGATCAAAAGTTGTTCGTTTATTGGTATTTATACCTAGCAATTTGGTTGTGGTTAACTTTAGGTCATAGGTGGACGCGTGTGATCATATGTGGGTACTTGCATCTTCTTTCACACTTCTTATAATCGTGAGGACTCATTGATCTCTTGTATTTGCAAACATGATCAAGGGTAGATAAAAAATTGTTCTTCATCGTGGATTGTAATTTTAAGTAATAGTCGCATGTGATCAAATAATAAATTTTGAAACTTAAACCATACGATGTAAAATCTACTTTGCAATTTCTGTTTTTTCTTTTTCAAAGAAGTGTTTTAAAGAATAAATTTAACTTGATAAACAGTCTAATCTGTAAAAATTGAATTTAATAAATATGCCTGGAGTTTAACAAACAGCCATTATGTTTTAAAAATATTAATCAAACATATATGTAGTAATTGTTATCGAACTTTCAGCTAGAAATTGATCTATCATACGTGCTGTTTTATGACTTTACTGTCATAAAATTGTGTCACACTATATACGTTCGGAAGTAGTAATTTTATCTGCAATCACCTAATAGAACTCCATTGTTTGCTGCAGTTAGTAATCAATCATTTTATCGATGAAATACTTATGTATTTCAATAAACCTTCAGCTTTAAATTGAAGTGACGTACAAGCTATTGTGTACAATTTTTATGTCATCATATTGTGTCAGACTTTCTATGTGTAGAAATCTATCGTTTAATATTTTATTACCTATTAGAGCTCCATTGTTTGCCGCAGTTCATTACCAACCACTTTGTATTGAGAATATTAACGGAGAATATTCTTTATCAATAAACTTGAAACATTCAATTTATAAGCCGTGTGTGCCATTTTATGCTACTTATTGTTATGGAATCGTGTCAGACTTTCTACGTTTAGAAATCTGCCATTTTGTATGCAATAACCTAGAACCCTATTGTTCAGAAAATAATAAACCATTTTGTATTAAATGTACGGATGAAGCACTACCACAGTTCTTTTCAAACTTTCTAGGTTCGAAATAAATGAAAAGTACATTTTGTACTTTTCTATAAAATTGTGTGAAACTATTTATCTGCCATTTTATAATCCGCCATTGTCTGTTTAAAAATTCATTGTTTGCTGCGAAACTTCATTGATTCAGTTAACCGACCATTTTGTATTGAATATATGAAATAATCTGTAGTTATTTTCAACGAACTATAAATTAAAAATGTATAAACCAAAAGTATTGTGCAACGTTTCTATTATAAAGCTGTGTCAAACCATATCTAGAAATCTGATATTTTCCAATCTGCCATTTTGCTGTTTTAAAATTTATTGTTTGCTACAGTAGATAACCATCCATTTTGAATTAATATCACCCTTATGCATTTTCAACGACCCTTAATCTTAAAAATTCATCATTTCACTTTTCTGTCACGAAACTGTGTCATTTCAGAAAGAACGTTTCATAATCAACATTCTAATACCATCTCATATGTCTGCCAGTTCTAGAGGCTGCCTTAATTTAACAGCCGTTAAAAGAAGGGAAAAAGACACGTTGGATATGAAATATGATACCGTGAGAATTAGACCATTAGTCATTGGTAGAAACATTCAACGTTATCATACTGAACAGAATTATATTAATTACTAGTCCATTTCTGTTTCCGGTCGTGCATTATCAAGGATAGTTTTATGACGCTGCCAACGTTGAATATGCAACTGGCGCGAATAACACGACGTGAAACATTTTCTTGTCCCGTATGTGGGTGGAGGAACAGTAATACGGAAGTACGGTTGACGTTCCTTGGCTTTGGTGCTCGTTGAGGAAATCGTAAGCATTATGAAGAGAAAATACTCCAAGAACGCGTATAATGGCATTCATGGTACGATTTTGCTAGAGAAAATGGCGGCGTAAGGGAAAGAGCCGGTCATCAACCGTTGCGTTCCGGGTCGTGAGTTTTTTAATTTAGAACTTTAGGAATTTAGACGTCTGGGGAAATGTAGGAGGGATTCGAGAAATCTGGGATGTGAGGATTTATGATTTGGAGATCTAGAATTTAGGAATTTGGGAAATGAGGGAGTTGGGGAGTTTAGAAATTTGGGATTTAGGAATATGGGGATGTGAGGAATTTGGGATTTTGGGATTTAGGGAGTTGAGAAATTTGGGATTTAGGGATTCGAAAGTTTAGGATTCGGAACTTTAGGAATTTGGAGTTCGACGAATTTTGAATTTAGGGATTTGGTACTTTAGGAATTTGGGGATGTAAGGAATGTGGGGTTTAGGGATTTTGGGAGTTGAGAAATTTGGGATTTAGGAATATGAGGATGTGAGGCATTTGGGATTTAGGGATTTGATATTTTGGGAATTCGGGGTTTGACAAATTTGGGATTTAGGGATTTTGGGATGTAAGCAATGTGGGATTTAGGGATTTGGTACTTTGGAAATTTGGGGTTTGAGAAATTTGGGATTTAGGGATTCGGAACTTTGGGAATTTGGGGTTTTACAAATTTAAGATTTAGGGATTTGGTACTTTGGGAATTTGGGCTTTGAGAATTTTGGGATTTAGGGATTCGGAACTTTGGGAATTTGGGGTTTAGGAATTCGAAAATTTAGGAATTTGGGGTTTAGGGGTTCAGAACTGTAGGAATTTGATATGTGACAAATTTGGGATTTAGAGATTCAGACTTTTAGGAATTTGGGATGTAACAAATTTGGGATTTAGGGATTTGGTACTTGGGGAATTTGGGGTATGACAAATTTGGGATTTAGGGATTCGAAAGTTTAGGAATTTGGGATTTAGGGATTTAGAACTTTTGGACTTTCAGATGTGACAAATTTTGGATTTAGAGATTTGGTACTTTGGGAATTTTGGATTTGTGACAAATTTAGGATTTAGGATTTTTGAATTCTAGGAATTTGGGATCGGAACTTTAGGAATTTGGGGATTTGAGGAATTTGGAAGTCTAAAAATTTGGAATTTAGGAATTTATGTTTGATAAATTTAGTATCTGGAATTCGAATCTTCAGAAACTTGGGAATTCGACAAATTTAGGATTAGGTATTCGAACTTCGTACTTCGGAAATTTGAGAAACTTGCAATTTAGACATTCAGAAATTTATCAATTTTAATACTTGCGAAACGTAGTAATTTATGAGCTAATAAACACTAAGAACTTGAGAATTTGTATATTTGAGAATTTCAAGTACATATTTGCCCCCAGGTGTACAGAAGCAATTCTCGTCAAATGAATAGAAAGCTACGAACAGTTATATGTCACTATTTAACATCAGACAGCGAATGTAATTGATTGAAAACATTGATCATAGGAACTTGTAAAACCGCTTCTAAACTGCTGTTTCATTCGAATGTACAACAAATAATTTAACCTTTTGCAGATTCAGGAATGTCTTGGACAGGCCTAAGCTCAATTAAGTATTGCTACTTATAATATCCGTAAAATTTGAAAGTTACAACGAAATGCAGAATTATGAAGTCATGTATGACATTTGCGTTTAGAATATTCTTGGATCCATATATATGCAATGACAAATTTTGAATGATTAATACATCCGTTCTAAATTTGAGAATTGCAATAGTAAAACTTTCAACGACCACGCTTTGACATTTCGAATACTTTATGAGTAATTCTCATTTTTAGGTTTATGTTTATGTATTTCTTCGAAGGCTAAGATTGGAGAAGTGGAATCTTTTCATTTGATTTAGTGTAGTTACGTAACTTGAAAGATGTAATTTTCAAAGATCTAAATCCCTAAAATCCTATAAAAGTTGGAAATGAAAGTTCCAACCCCTAGAACTGAAGTTCCAAGGTCTAGAAGCCCCAAACCCTCAAAATTATAGAATTTACAAGTTCTATAATTTCGAAGTCAAAACGTTCCAAATCCTTAAGGCTCTAAATCCACGAAGTTCCAAATTTCTGAAGTCCCAAATCCCTAAAGTCTCAAATCTGTCAAGTTCCAAATCCTAAAACTTCCAAATCTCTAAAGTCTCAAATCCCTAAAGTATCAAATCTGTCAAGTTCAAAATCACAAATCTCTAAACTCTCAAATTTCTTAAGTCCCAATTCCCTGAAGTCTCAAACATGTCAAGTTTCAAATCCCAAAACTCCCAAATACCTAAACTCTCAAATCTCTAATGTTCCAAATCCCTAAGCTCCCAAATCCCTAAAGTTTTGAACTTGTCAAGTTTCAAATCCCAAAACTCCCAAATCCCTAAGGTCCAAAATCCCCAAAATTCCAAATCCCTAATGTCTCAAACTTGTCAAGTTCTAAATTCCAAAACTTCCAAATCCCTATACTCTCGAATCTCTAACGTTCCAAGTCCCTAAAGTCTCAAATCCCTAAAGTTCCAAATTCCTAAGGTCCCAAATCCCTAAAGTTCCAAGTCCCTAAAATTCCAAATCCTTAAAGTCTCAAACTTGTCAAGTTCCAAATCCCAAAACACCCAAATCTCTAATTTCCCAAATCCCTAAAGTCCCAAATCCTTGAAGTCTCAAACCCATCAAGTTCCAAATCCCAAAAGTCCCAAATCTCTAATGTCCCAAATCCCTAAGGTCCCAAACCCCTAAAGTTCCAAATCCCTAAAGCCCCAAATCCTTAAACTCTCCAAACTTGTCAAGTTCCAAATCCCAAAACACCCAAATCTCTAATGTCCCAAATCCCTAAAGTCCCAAATTCCTAAAGCCCAAATCTGTCAAGTTCCAAATCCCAAAACTCAAAAGCCTTTAAACTCTCAAATCTCTAATGTCCCAAATCCCTAAGGTCCTAAACGCCCAAATTCTCAAATCCCTCTAAACTCCCCTAATCTCCACTGTCCCTCTCAAAAGTCCAAAATCTCCAAATCCCAAAAGTCCCACCATATTTCCAACATCCTCCAGTCCCATCTCCTCAAGTCCCCAAATCACAACTACCTGCTATTCCCAAACTCTCAGTTCCAAAACAGCCAACTCCCAAAATCCCAAACTCCCCAAGTCCTATCGAGTCCATCGTATTTCTCGACTACCTCGCTTCCAGTGTCTATCGCGATGAACCATATACGGCAAAACCCGCAACGCTTTATCCGACAAAATTTCATTAAAGAACCATCTCATCGCTGTCCTCGATATTCACAGTTTCGTGAAAGCGTACGATATCGGTGACCTCGTAACTGTCCGCCCGTAAGGGACTTTTTAGGCGGTGGTCCGCGTGTAACCACGGGTCAATTCGGCCAAATGGCACTCCCCGTTTTATTATCCGTGTCCCGATACCCACCGTACGTTGAATATTCGACGAATACCCGTTGCATATACACGCATTGTCGCTCGCACACCCACCTCGTTACGACGGCATTTCACAGGCACCCACGAACACGCTCGACCACGGTCCCGGCGATGTTTACAGACGCACACGTGTTACCCGAGGCATCGGTGAAAACGAGAAGGTTCCCTCTCGGAATAAGAGTGCGTGCCTCTTAGCAATAATAACCATTAAGGCGTGAGGGAATGCGAGGGCTGACGTCACCCATTCAACGTTCGTGATCCATCGAACGCTGTCAACCTTCCAAGGATAAATTCTGAATCTCAATATCGATGACCTTTCGACAATTTTTTCCGTAGACTTCGAAAGAATTCCTCTTGATAACTTCCTCGTAGCAATCCCTTATATTGCCGCTGTGACTCCTGTTTTTACCACGACTTTGAGGTTAACTCGGAGTACGCCATTTTTATTTCAGGACATCTTGAGACTATCAAGGATTTTTAAGAACTTGCTGTATTTTAGATATAAAACGTATGTCTAAAGTATGTACAATACAATATACATGTGTATATTGCAATACAATTACTATATACATGTGTATATTGAAATACAGTTACAGTATACATGTGTGGAACATACTTTATGAGTTAAAAGAATGTTAAGTAACATGTTTACAACAAATTATGTATATGAGATAGAAGTAAAGTATTTTCATTAGTACTACAATTCTATCAACTTGTCCAACTATGGAAGTGTACATAGTAATTTTTTCTGCTGATGGAAACTAGGCTTTAAGGACGATAAAGTAGAAAATTAATTGCGGTGCTCAGACCTCATTTAGTCGATTGTTAATGTTCTTCCTAGGTCGTTATGTTGTTTGAGATATTTGTGAAAGTCAAGAACGTTTATGATAGGTTTCTCATTCTTAGCTATTTTGTTATTTCGAGTATGTAATATTTGTATATAGCTAATATAATGTTGTGTGTAGCTAATATATCAAGTGTAATTTATAGAGAATATCATAGTAAAATTAGTAAAGGCTGTCTAGACGTTGGCTGCCATAAATACTTCAGATTTCCCAACTCAAAACTTGCTTATTGCACATTCACAAATTTTTCAAGTACGTCTCTAAAATTTTATTCGGTCACAATTATAAAAATTTATTAAATGATCATGTGTGACTTATAGTTTGCAATTATTTTGTATAACAAAATCTTTAACTCTTATAAGAGTCTTCAACCCTTATAAGAGTCTTCCTAATTCTAAGAGTTGTTTTCACCCCATTAATATTTGTAGAAGTCTATGTAACTTGCATTAAAATGGACATGTCAATTGATGTCCCCAGCGAGTATCAATAAATAGCCTAAGAAAAGCGATGACTCCATGGAGCATGGGGTAACTTCCACTATGGGGTAACTTCCGTGGAAGGGAAGTTCGAGCAAACATCGTTCATGGGGGTCAGAGACCCGATCGATAAGTAGAGAACTTGAGCTCGTTATACCATGAATTCGACTCCCACTAAGCTCTTGCTTTCAAAGAATAAAATTATGCATGCATCGTTACATAAGTCATCGTGTAAACGATGACGAATTTTTATCGGTGATAAAATTTCAATATATCTTGAACAACCACGCTTTGGAATTTTTATGTGCCAGTTATTCATACTTGCTAATTTAGAGAAACATCCGCTGGTTTTCTTTTCACGGAAACGATGAGTAAAATAAACGTTTAACAATATCGATCACGTCATTCTTTTTTTTGCAACGTAAAAAAGTGAATGTTATCTGCACTCTTTGTAAGTTCGGTACAACGGTTTGTGTAATGTGTCACTAACGGTGTAAACGACTGAATTAATGAATGAAATCATCCGGCACGCGTAACTGTAAGTCTAATGAACAATAAAATTCATTGAATTACTGAATGAAGTCATCTAGTTAGTGACTACGAATTTTACAGTTAGGTATTGGTGTTTGGCGCTCATCTGAATTAGAGCTGCGAGGAATAATAAATATACATGATGTATAAACTCAATATTTCGGTTCCTAATTTTTTTCAATTTTTTAATCCTTAAATTTATTTTCTCAATTTTCATATTTACTTGTTTCCAAATCTAACTTTGCAATTTCCAAATTTTCTGAGTCTCAAATTCTCCAATTTTCAACTTTTGAAATTTTCCACTTTGCAAACTATTCTCTCATTTGAAAATTTTCAAATTGTCATACTTTTACAAACTTCTAAATTTATTTATCTACCCCATTTTCAACTTTCACATTTCCCCATTTGCAACTTTTTAATTTTCAAATTTCAAATTTTGCAAACTAGAACCTATAGTAAGAGAAATTACAATTCGAGTGAATCTAAACAAAGTAAAAATATCGCAAGGTATAGTAATGGGTGCAAACGAAAATTCTAGGAAGCCAATTAGGAAAATCATTGCTGCCAACAAGCAAGAAACCGTAATGCAATTACGGTCTAGCTACCAGTACTTAGACGCTGGTAAGGTGTTAGGAATGTTATTCACGGTGATAAATCTCAATCACTAGTTCCTCGTCGATAAGATTCTTGGCTGTAGAAAGGAAGGTTACGGCTGTAATCCCCATTCGTCTAGGTCTAGATCGTATCACTTCCCCAAGGGAACGACAGTTAACCCTTTCTCTGCGAATGACGGATATGTACGACCACGAACAATTATCTGTTACGGCTGTCAATTCGATTGAATTAATATCGAATCACAATAGACTTCAAGGCTCTTTGGAATATTCATAGTATTAATAAATGAATATCGAATGAAAATTAGTCATAATATTATATATCAATAATATTGTAGTTAACACTTTTAAATATTAGTTATAACATGTCTAACAACGTTTGAGGGTTCTTAGTGAAATAGCAATATTTAACGATGATAATTGCAATATTTTAGTATAGAAATTTAATGACACACGACAATAAATATCTTGTAACTACTGCATAATACATGCGAAACATTTACATACACATTAAACAACATAGACAAAATTATAGCAATAAATAGTTATAGGGTTGCTCTGAAAGTTTTGAAAATTTATAATCTATCGACGCAATTAGTTTAGGAAGAAACAGTATTCAATAATAATTGTTAATTTAATATTATAGAAACCTCTTTAGTAAAGAAAAGTAAGAACTCTCAGTTGAAAGTCCAGGCCAATGACCCAAGAAATAATACTTCATATCTAAGATTTTTAGCGCATGACCATAAAGGATTCAACTTTTGTACGTGACCGTAGTTCTAAAAACTTTCATCGTTTCTTACGTAATATTATTACTGCCTCTTAGATCGACACGTCCCAAAGAGAAATAATTTACACTCAAATGTTTCAACAAATAAAAAATTCAATAAATTTTATAAATTGTCAATATTATCGAAAAATTATTCGTGAACATCCCAAAAAGAAATTTGGGATTTAGGGATTTGGTACTTTGGGAATTTGGGATTTAGGGATTTGGCACTTTGGGAATTTGGGATTTAGGGATTTGGTACTTTGGGAATTTGGGATTTAGGGATTTGGCACTTTGGGAATTTGGGATTTAGGGATATGGTACTTTGGAAATTTAGGGTTTGAGAAATTTGGGATTTAAGGATTCGGAACTTTAGGAATTTGGGGGTTGACAAATTTGAGATTTAGGGACTCGAAAGTTTAAGAATTTGGGATTTTGCGATTCGGAACTTTAGGAATTTGGGATTTAGGGATTTGGTACTTTGGGAATTTGGGGTTTGAGAAATTTGGGATTTAAGGATTCGGAACTTTAGGAATTTGGGGGTTGACAAATTTGAGATTCAGGGACTCGAAAGTTTAAGAATTTGGGATTTTGCTATTCGGAACTTTAGGAATTTGGGATTTAGGGATTTGGTACTTTGAGAATTTGGGGTTTGAGAAATTTGAGATTTAAGGATTCGGAACTTTGGGAATTTGGGCTTTGACAAATTTGGGATTTAGGAGTTAGGAACTTTAGGAATTTGGGATCTGATAAATTTGGGATTTAGGAATTCGGAACTTTAGGAATTTGAGATGTGACAAATTTGGGATTTAGGAATTTTGTACTTTGGGAATTTGGGGTTTGAGAAATTTGGGATTTAGGGATTCTGAACTTTAGGAATTTGGGGTTTGACAAATTTGGGATTTAGGAGTCAGGAACCTTAGGAATTGGAGATCTGATAAATTTGAGGTTTACGGATTCGGAACTTCAGGAATTTGGGAACTTGAGAAATTTAGCGCTCTAGGAATTTGAGAGCTTGAGAAATTTGGGATTTAGGGATTCGGAACTTTAGGAATTTGAGATGTGACAAATTTGGGATTTAGGGATTTGGTACTTTGGGAATTTGGGGTTTGAGAAATTTGGGATTTAACCCCTTGCACTATTACCTATTTGTCAGGTGCGTCAGTCAGAACTAATTAAACACAGCTACAATAAAAACAGACAAAGAATGTTGAAATGTTATGATAACATGGTATTATGCAATCGTTGACTATGCAAATTATATTTGGACTTGAACTCCAAATTGAAGCATATTCAAAATTCGAGTAAAATTGATCCCAACTGACGTACCAGTGCGTCACGAGTCAGACTCGTCAAAATAGTGTAAGGGGTTAAGGATTCTGAACTTTAGGAATTTGGGGTTTGCAAAATTTGGGATTTAGGAGTCAGAACATTAGGAATTTGGGATCTGATAAATTTGAGGATTCGGAACTTTAGGAATTTGGGGACTTGAGAAATTTAGCGCTCTAGAAATTTGAGAGCTTGAGAAATTTGGGATTTAAATTTAATAAAGTTTCAAATTTTTCAAGAAATAAAAAGGGTACCTAATCTTCCTACGAAATTTAACAGAAAAATTACAAACAGTTTCGTTCAACTTCTCCAAGTGACAAAAAGTCGACTGACTTGACCATGACTCCGCTTTCATCGTAACTTACGTAAAACGCGGTAAATAACGTCTCCTAAGGACGATAAATTTCATTGTGTCCGTTAACCGAGCGTAATTGCACCCTGGCAGCAACACCCTGACATTTCGCAGACCGCATCGACGACCACCGATGGCGGTTTACCCGATCTCTACAGCCAATTTACGTTCTCTCCCTCCTGATTTGTTGAGGGATGCGGTTTTAATCCGTGCCACGGTCACGTTGACGATAAAACGCGAGGCGAGCTGACGTGTTAGGACGAAAACGCGAGCAACGAGGCAAGGCCCTTTTTTTGGACATGTCGTCAAGATGATATCATCGCTTCTTACGCGTGTGCCTAATGCAAAACGGTTTTGCGGTTTTTCAGGCACGTCCGTTATTCTTTCGTGTTCGTCACACGCGCCGCTTGAATCCTAATAGAACAGTCAGAACCGGAGAAACAACGAGAGGGGAGGATCAGGAGAGGGGAATCCCTGGATTTTTTCCATTTCGCAAGACCTCCCCGATGAGACTGCATCGGTTTGCCGGCGTCTTATTGCGTTTACACGAATGCCTGGTTTATGATGCATTGCGTATTGCGAGCTTCTCTTTAGTCACCTTGGATACCGGAT
This sequence comes from Megachile willughbiella, assembly GCA_945859595.2. Lineage (NCBI taxonomy): Eukaryota > Metazoa > Arthropoda > Insecta > Hymenoptera > Megachilidae > Megachile > Megachile willughbiella. The sequence continues at coordinate 8,935,167 of OX243803.1, read as the reverse complement.
GCTGGCGTCGTTGCACCTTTTTCTTTGCGAGGGAAATACGCAGAAAGTTACTCTTTAAAAATAAATTGATACGTTAAACACTTTGGAGTCTACATTCATTCTTGGGTTTCCATTTTGGAACTTGCAATTTCAGGAATCTGTTTTGGGTTATCAGAATCTGAAATTTTGCTTTCATCCGATCACCATTTGCAATATGTTACGAATAACAAAAGTTTTTCGAATTGTAACATCTTAATTTTAGTAATTTTAGTAATAAATTTAGTAAGTAATTTTCATGAAGCTTGTAAAAATTTTGGAGCATATATCAGACTCTCTACTAAATTATACAATAGTTCGTTAAAAACTTTGTTCAAGATAAAAATTAAGAGAAGTTACGCTTGTTCCAGCACGACCCAGATTGCCCTAAAAGGTTAAGTTATTCAGAAACTAAATAAAATTGGATTGTAATTAAATTATGTTTGCGTTAAAGTTTCAATATTGTTCATATAGGGATATTAAACACTGTGTTTATTACATTGACCATGTAAATGATGCAAGCTATCAAGTTGTACGATAAAATTGAATAGTTATGTGCAACCTTAATAACGTCGATTTTCAGCCAACTCGTTAACAATTAATTTCATGAATCTTACAATGAATTCTGTCGTCGGAAAGCATTCCGAATGAAGCTTGGTATTAATCCGACACGCGAGGTCGGTGAAAATGGTATCCATGGTGAGAGTAAATTGAGCAATGGGACATCGTGGCGTCTTTCTAGGCCGTTGCTAGGGAAGTCCAGCACGATGTCGTGGTTAGGGGTTGCAAGTTAAGTAGGAACAGAACCAGCGTGCAGTGGTTAGCCATTAACCTAGATTTACAGGTCATTCGCTCCTTAATCGCACTTTTTCTTGAAAAATAACACCGTTCGTTCGTTTCGCATAGTCCTAATAACTATTGATGCCTTTTTGAACGATTTTTAATACATTTTAGATGTCCTCTTTATTATACATAAACCATTTTCACTCTTCTGTATCGATAGTTTTGATGTCCTCGAATACGATTATTGTTATGATTGCATTAATAATAGCACAACTTTATCTAAAATAAAGATCACTTTTATTTATTTGTTAATATAGACTAGAATGAAAGTAATAAGTTGCATCAAAAGTAAATAATTTATTGTTATAATGATTGCATTAATAATAGCACAACTTTATCTAAAATAAAGATCACTTTTATTTATTTGTTAATATAGACTAGAATTAAAGTATACAAGTTGCATAAAAAGTAAACAATTTATTGTTATAACGATTGCATTAATAATAGCACAACTTTATCTAAAATAAAGATCACTTTTATTTATTTGTTAATATAGACTAGAATTAAAGTATACAAGTTGCATCAAAAGTAGAAAATTTATTGTTATAATGATTGCATTAATAATAGCACAACTTTATCTAAAATAAAGATCACTTTTATTTATTTGTTAATATAGACTAGAATTAAAGTATACACGTTGCATCAAAAGTAAAAAATTGAAACATGCATCCAATCTAGATTTCGTTTAAACTGTGATTCTTGTATCATATGCAAGTATGCTCATACAAATATTTTTTAGTATAAAACTTCACTCATAAAACCCAGCTTAACCCCTTGCACTATTTTGACGAGTCTGACTCGTGACGCACTGGTACTTCAGTTGGGATCAATTTTACTCGAATTTTGAATATGCTTCAATTTGGAGTTCAAGTCCAATTATAATTTGCATAGTCAACGATTGCACAATACCATGTTGTCATAACATTTCAACATTCTTTGTCTGTTTTAATATTGTAGCTGTGTTTAGTTAGTTCTGACTGACGCACCTGACAAATAGGTCATAGTGCAAGGGGTTAAAACGAATGAAACGTTAAATGTCCAGTTCTGCCCGGTTTCAAACGCCAAATTAAAGCTTACCAAAGAGCAATCGATGTTCTAAATCTGAGGGGTTTTCAGTGAAAAATTCGTGAACAACCCTCGAATCAGGCATACTATTCAAAAGGGCCGTAATAAAAGGGACAAGTAAGATCACGTGAATCGACCAGGTAGCGAATGGAAGTGGGTCAGATCGTGATTTAGCTCATCGACAAGAATTGTTCGTAACGATATCTGAAAGATCCAACGACACGTTCGAATTAGAGGTATATGCAAGAACGTTCCATTTCGCCCTTAATAAGGGTGTGGCGAGCCGAACCTCAAGTATATAGCCGTTCAACGATAAAGTCCAGCGTGTCTGAAGAAAACGGGGTAAACTGGGTGTAGACACGCAGTCAGAAGGGGTGTGGACCTGTTATTTCGTTCGCTCTACCGTATCAGCCGCTTTTCCCTTGCTTTTAACGATGCACTAACGATACTCGCGTCAAGCACGTGAAGTGGGAAATCATTGTTGGAAACAGTGGTACGGGGACGTGTATTATTAGAAAACGTTGTGCTTAGAACGCTGCTCTGAAATTGAACGTATGTCGTGCACTAGAAATCTAGTTTTATGTGCCTCTTTCGATCAGCGTTCGAGGTTAGTTAACAGAGGGGACTAGAACACACAAAAATGTGGTTACACATGTACACCTAGGATTAACCTGTCGAATTTGAAAATTTTATTTCCTTCTCTCATCAATTCAAATGTTCATACAACATACGTGAATATTCAAGACTGTATTTGTATTTTTCTACAATTCTTCTCTTTCACATTATGACTAATGTGTGAACGAAGTGTGAGAAAGTTGAGACTTGCTAACGAAAGGCCAACATTTCGAGAGGTCTCAAAGCGAAACGTGACTACCAATCTCTCTGCACCTTCGTACGGTTGCTAATTGAATTCAACTCTTTTGTTGCAGCTTGGTGCAAACCTGCGAAATCTTCCGATGGCGTGGATTACAGCGACGATGATCCAGCGGACTACAACGACGACGACACCATAGACGACGAAGACGACAGCAGTGTTTCTGAAGTACCTCCTCAAATCATGTCCAGGTCGGAAAGCATACGTGTCAGGAACGGTAGCACGATTTGGTTGCCTTGTAACACCAAAAATGCAGGTTCGTAAGAGATTCTCAAATTTACTTTACTGAATTATTCCTTTCGTCGACGAGATGGGTCCATTTTGTATACGTGCATAAAGATACACATACATAATTTATAATATTTATTACACTATTTATAGTATAACATAGATTTATAAATCTGTATGTATACATTACGATTATTTCTCAAAAATCTATCTAAAATTATTCATGATTCAAGGACCTTTCAATGACCTCCCTCTACAATAACTATGGATAATAAATTAATCGAATGTATTTATACAGACAATTTTACGGTGACATGGCAGAAGGGCGACGAGATTCTGTATTACGATTCGAACCCAATGACGATGGACAAAAACAGGATCGTCCGACTGTCAAATAACACACTGGTGATCTATAATGCCACGACCAACGACACGTCGAACGATTACAAGTGCAATATTCTACACACGCATCCCGTCACGATCAGACATCAGGTCCTAGTGGAATCTGGAAGAATGCCGGCACCCCAGCCTCACAGACCTCCTATACGTGTCACCCCTGGCAGAAAAGTGGAAGTCACTGCCGGTGAAAGCATTACCCTGGGCTGCGAAACGAGGATACAACCTACGCCTGTAATTAGATGGTACCACGAGGTATGGAAACGTGTTCGTTATATCGCGATTTTTTCACTCTCGTTATGTCGCCTCGTCGCTACCATAACGGCTATCTCGTTCGTTACTGTCTACTTTTATTTTGTACCTTGCTCTCTTCTCTCTGCACTTGTACGGAGAGCTGTTAATTAACGCCAGGGTCTTTTTGTGGGTTGAGACATATTTAGAACAATAGGAACTTTTCCTGCACTTGCGAACTATATGCAATATGAATGTTTCTTTCGTAGATATATATCAAACTTTTTGTGTATGTTAGTAAAAGTTCTAAAACAAAATCCCAAAGTTTCACAGTTCAAATGTGTCTCTCAAAGTTTCAGATAAAAGAGAAGAGTTTTAATCCGGTAATATTTTTTCTGCAATAGACCGAGAGAGTTCCGAACGACTTGATCACCGACAGCAATCATATCACTATCACGAACATCAGCAGACACAACGGTGGCCATTATCGATGTCTGGCCGACAACGGCTCGAATGATCCACCTGTGGAGTCTATCAACGTTGTCGTTAACTGTAAGAAACTCGGTGAACATACCTAAACCCCTCGGCGACCTACTATTCTATATTTAAAAGCGTTGCCTCACCGTGTAAATCAAACATTTAAAAAAGTATATTTGTTTTCGTAGACATTCCCGAAATAGAGACAAAAGGGAAATGGGTGCATACCGGGCTCGGCGTTGAATCGCAGTTAGCGTGTATCGTTCATGCTCATCCACACGCTAAGGTGACATGGTTGAAGGATCAGCAAGAAGTGATGCAGAAGAAAGGCAGCGTGGAGATGAAGAAAAATAAGACCCTACACGTATTGAATATTGTGCACACGGAAAAGGAGGACTTGGGCGACTACACGTGCGTGGCTGAAAACGCGTTAGGACGGAACCAGAAAACTATCTCCCTCACTGGTAATTTTATTGGCGATTTAGGTCCCCAGAATTTGGGACAGGTCACGAGGATGTACCATTTGCACAAGTGTGACAAAAGAGTGTGCCATTTGTACTAAATATTGACACTTTGCAGTGGTGGCACACCATTTGGTTTAATAGAACAATTTGAACTTGGTATTTTTTAACTAAATCATGTTGTGTTGATCAACAATAATCTTCAACACTGATTTGGTACAATACGGTTATTTTGCAGATTGTTTTCTTGCATTTTTTAGTTAGAAATTAATAACTAAAGATTAGATATAGTGCTCCTAGCATGTGTGTAATATCAGATACTTGTGGCCTTACAAATAAATTTTGGATTGAAGAAAATAACTTTTTGAGATGCAGATGATTAATTCATTGTTTTCCAGGTCTTCCATCTCGAGCAATTATTTTGGGAGGTGAAAGGACGAAGAGTGATACGGGATTGATTCTAAAATGGCAACTGGAAAGCTATTCGCCGATTACCGAATATACAGTAATTTCAAACTTTGTTATTTATATAAAAAGTGAATTGTACCTCACTCTAGGTATCTAACTATACCTAGTAATAGTTAACGTTGTTAACTTTGTTAACTATTACTAATTTTAATAGTTAATCTTATCTATTAATACTTGACTTTAATAGTTAACCTTAGTGCTAACACTTAATCAAAGATGAAGTCACTTAATAATTTAAATAGTAGATACAGAAGTAATAATCTATTTTATCAAGATCATTATAGCATATTATTAATTTAGCTAATATTAGCATAAAGAAAATGTGTTAATTAAATGATTTTAGCTGGAATATCGTCGTAAAGGCGAAGAAAAATGGAATGTTCTCAAACCAGCAGTGACAAACGGTAAAGGAAATATGTTCATTGTTGAACACCCGATCGAAGGACTTCAGTCGGGATCGTACGAAGCGATCCTTACGGCTAGAAACGATTTCGGATGGTCTCCAGCGTCTAAACCCCATGTGTTCACTGGTGGTACGATAAATACGATAACATAAAACTTATTTCATATTAATCTGACAATTTCAAAATGATATATAATTAATAAACTGTACAGTTCATTGTACAAATAATAGAATACAGTTCATTCAAGTTTTTCCTCCATTTTGTTACAGAATACGCAGACGAGCAAGCAGAACAGGGTAAGTGATTCTCACTCACGATATAACAATTCGTAGATAAATTTTAATAATCGTTTAATGAATGTTTAGTTAAAGGATCAACTGCATCTCACTTAGCGATAAACGTTGCAACGTTATTCCTAGTCGTCTCAACCTGTGCCTTCACAAGTCTGTAATTTACTTGAACTTCTTAAACTATGTAGGTAGGTGTACACCCTATAAATAATAATAATTTACCTTATTCCAAGAACTGTTATGGATAAAATAATTTTTTATTTACAGGTAATTTGCTACAGCCAAAGCGTACACCAGCAGAAGCCATGGTGGGTTTAGTAAAAGATGAATATCTAGGAGAACTATACGTTGCTGGTGTAATATATTTTTTAAAATAATGTATTAGTTATAATTGTTTAAGGTCATTATAATAAGCTGGTATTTTTGCTTCTCATTCGTTGGTAATGATACGAAAAATCACATTACCATTTATGTATATATTGAGTAACAAGTATGAGTACATTTTTTTCCTTTAACGCACGTGAAAATCTTTGAATTCAAAATTATTCGTGGGCATTCATTATAAGTTAAAGCAAAACTGGTATCGTTTTAACTGTAACTTATTCAATATAATTGTTACATTCTCCTAGATGTTCTGATATGTATTATTAAAAAGAAAGAGCATTTTAATTGTACTCTAAATCAGGAGTAACTGTAAGGGATACTGTACTTTAAAATATATTTATATATCTATATATATATTATATACATACGTATACATAATATAGTATTCATTGTATATGTAATAAGTTCAGAGATACATGATTATTATTATAATTTATTTTTGTATGCTTAAGATTATTAGATCAGTGTTCTATAAAGTTGCTTAGTGCCATGTACGCAAATTTATTTTCTCACGATCGTGTACAAATGAAATAACGGCACTGGTGAACCGTCCTTCGATTGCTAATGGAGGACATGTAGGTACCTAATGTGTAATAGTAAAGAAATAATGTTACTAAGGCTCGCCGTTACGATTTATGTAGTGAAGCGACTAAAATGCGTGGATCGAAAGCAAATATACTAAATTATATAAAAATTGATCATCGATTCTTTTTGAAGGGGAACTCCGAGCTGCGATTTAGCGCGGGAAATTTGAAAATTTGCAGGTTTCTGTGTTTTAAATTTCACAAACACTTAAATTGTCGAAATCATACACAAATCCCCAAATCCCTAAATTTTCAAACTCTTAAATCCTCAAATTCTCAGGTTCCCAAATTCTTAAATCTGCAAATCCATAAAATCCCAAATCCTTAAATCTCCAAATCTATAAAATCTCAAATTCTCAAATCTCTAAATCGTCAAGTCCCCAAATTCTCAGATCTCAAATCCCTAAATTCCTCTCCATAATAAATACAAAATTTTCACTTGTAAAACAATTGTTGTACGTATACGTGCTTTCGATCAGTATGACTATAATATTTTCATTTGAATTCGGTGTAGAATGATGTGCGTGGATACGAATGACTGTCGAGAGCGTAAGAGAGTGATAGATGTTTTCCAAAATAGCTTGGTAGCTTTAGTACAGACATGATCGTTACACAATCACTTGTAAGAATCGTTACAATCAATAGAATTAACAAATAAACGTGTTGTACAAAAAGAAAAACCGTCGATTACAAGAAATATAGGGCTGCGCAATTCTGTAAACGTTAATTATAGAAACTTCAGTCACGCTTACTACGATGCTCTGTACATGATACCTTTAATTTTGTATAGCGTTCGTTGCATTTATTCGATTAACAAATAAATCCGTTGCATAATTTTAGACACTTCACGAACACTTTCTCGAAACACAATTTCGCTATCTACTAAAACTAAAATAATTATTGCAGAAATATATTCAATGTTGAAAAGATTGTACATGTTTTAAACACCCTACTTGCAACATGATGTAGAAGTAAACTGGAAAAAATATTTTACAATAAATATGTTGTTGGTTATTCATCTATTCATTCCTCTAGGAAGGAAATCTATTCTTACTCGTTGATTTTTAAATCAAATTTAATTTTCCTAAGCGATTTAATAATTATTACATCTATTCATAAAATCTACAAATTTTCCTTTTATTTAAATTTACAGATTTAATTAGAATGACATTGCAATTTAATTTGCATAACAGGTATAAATGACGGTAGTTGCCTCTAAGCTAATTCATTTTTAAAATCTCGTTTGCGCGCGTTCTGTCTGATACAGACACCATTGGCATCATACAGCGGTGAACAATAGCACTAATTAAAAAGAAAATTGCGTTTTTCCTTATAATCAATGACTTTTGCGTTTCCTGAGATGAGTAAAATATTATACAATTTTAATGAAAGCAAAAAAATCTGTGAGAATTTTGGTGACTCCAACAAAAATTTTTTTGCCATTATGTCATTCCCTAATCATCGACAAAATACAGCATAGTTTGCGAACTGTTCTGAACACATAATCAGCATCTTGGGATTCACGGAATATATTGCAAACAGCATAAAGTCGATATTAATAAATATATAACATATTAATTAATAAAACCGATATTAATTGAATTTAAAAAAAAAATGGAACAAGTGGCGCCATCTCTCCAGCGAACGGGGTGAACTACACACTTCTGAAACTGTGGTTTAATTAGTTCTCATCTTCTACCGTTAGGTGGCAACACAAAAGACAGAAATGTGATGATAGTCAAAGTTCAAGCTGTCGGATAGGAAGATTGATGATTTAGAAACCGTCGATTAAGAAGAATTCTGTTTATCCTTGTAACAAATGATTGGTCTCGAATGCAATCGTTAATTAATTCGATTGCAATTTTTAAAATAACAGAATCATAAAATTTATTCATTCATTCTGCAATAAGACTACATTCAATAACACTTAAAAAACTTATATTATAATTTGTCCCAAGTCAATCCAAATAAAGTTAATAACTATTTTAAAACAATAAATAATTTGAATAATTAATATAGGAAATATAATTCCTATAAAAACGAGACGCGTGGCGCAATCTAACAGCTATATGTGTGAACTAATGAAACTGCAGTTTCAAAAGTGTGTAGTTCACCCTGTTCGCCGGAGAGATGGCGCCAATTGTTGAATTTTCGTGAAAATTCAATTAATATTGATTTTATTGGTTTAATTTACATATAATATGTATCAAATTACATCGGATTTCAAGCCTAATTCAGAATGTTTTGACTTTACCAAACCGTTATCAATTTGATTTTTCTTCGAAAAACCGTCATGCTCTGAATCACGTCAAATTTTGCATATAAGATTCTTTTTAAGAAAGGAAATATCTGTAAGAACGGTTTCCATGTCACAGATGTTTCAGAAGAAGGAGCTTGTTTACAAAATTTGGCCAGGATCGGAAAATGACGGTATTTCGATATTTCTCCAAAATTTATTTCTATTAGTTCTTCTCTTCCACCGCTAGATGGCTAAGCATTTTGTGGTCCAAAATGTGCAATATTTTTCATTTTTGTTTCTAACACTATTTGCGAATTATAATACCATTATTTCAGTTCCATTAGGATTATACAACAATTTATTAAACAAAGAAAAGCGCAAAAGTCCATAATTTTAAGGAAAAACGTAATTTTCTTCTGCACTAGTATAACTGTTCACTGCTAGATGACGCCAGCCATCGTTTTACAGAAATCGCGCTCGCCAAAGTTTAAATTTAAAAACAGTATCTAAGAATGAAGATTTCAGAACACTTTCTAGATTCCAAATTAATTATCTTGCAATAAAATACTGTCCTTTGCTTTTTTTAAAACGATTAAATCAAGTATATGTAAAAATCTCAAACTTTGTATCATAGACACTAGAAACTATCTTGCAAATAAAGTATCTTACAAGCATTTTATATCGTGTTATTAATCACGGTTAACAATAATTGATTGCAAAATAGTGATATTCATTTAAAAATTTTAATAAAAAATTTAACTTGGCAGCGGTGGGATTCGAACCCACGCCTCCGAAGAGACTGGTGCCTTAAACCAGCGCCTTAGACCGCTCGGCCACGCTACCAGATGAAAGCACCCTCCTTATCAAAATATTTATAGATTGACCATATAACTCCAATTCAAAATTGACAAATACACTTCTTTATACAACAGAAATACATCATTTTTAAGCACATTCACACACATAGTTAACTATTATACACTTAAATAGGTACTATCTATACAACTGTAGTCTATTTGTTAAGATCAAATCATACCATGTATAATTCATTGTCAGTTTGTATAAATACAGCATAGCAAACTTTTTTATGAGGAAAAGCTATTCAGTTATTTCAGTTTAAGGTTATATTAATAAAAATCATCTTCGAATCTTGTCAATAACAACTATTTTATCTAAGCTACACATTTTAACTATTTCATGCTTTACTTTTAACTGTTACTTTTCTATGACTTAAAATTTGCACAAAATGCAATCCATTTAATCTGCAGCATATACATTTCATTTCAGCAACATATTCATTTAATTCGCACCGTGCACAATTTATGAAGCAGTCTTCTATTCCAAGTGAGCTATTTTTATAAAAATGCGATTATAAGTTGAAAAGTGCCTCGGGTCAACAGTTACACTTTCCGACATCGAGCTTTCCTTCGGCAGCGTGCTTTCTGGCATCTGTGGCATAGCAATCCAAGATTAGGATCCCACCGGGAGGGAAATTCGTAGTTTGTTGGCCACATGTCGTGGGCGTTGGTGCCCGTAGATTAAACAAAGGCAGTCTCCGGGCGGAGCTTTCGATCCGTACAGTTGGCGCATGCGCGGCAACGCGATCTTTCAACCTCCCCCTACAGTAGATGTACAGTGTGCCAGCATGTGGTGTACATGGAAGCGAGAGGAACGCATCCCTATTTTTTCTCGTGCTTCGCGACGGCCATTTTGAACGACGACCTAATATATTCGCCTCTCATTTTCTCCCTTCGCATCTGTAACTTTATATCAGCACGATGAAGTTCAATTGTCACGCTGGTGGTCCTTTGTTCTCGACGGGCGCGAACTATAATCGAGTCAGTTAGCGCCTGTACGCTTCGAATACTAACGATTCCAGAGCGGATTAGTCATCGATCGGTAACAATCACCGATCCCCGACCACGTCGATAACAGGTGGATGATGGAAATCGAAAGTTAATCCAATCGGATCTCGTGCAGAGCGTCAACGCTGTTTTGACAAATTGCACAGGAGCTTTCTTAAGGTTTCCTCGTTGTCATTTACTCTTGTAGCTTGTACCTGGGTTAACTTTCTTTGAGAACATTGTGGAACAGTAGTATCAGAACTGGATTAAGATTTTAAGGATTTTGGGAATTTTTAGATTTTTGGTGTTGTTTGAGGGACACCTTGGTTGAAGGGAGCAAGTAGAGGGTTTATTACAATTTTTATAGTAAATTATACAGTAATATATATTGTAATGTGTAGAAGTCTTCGAAAGTCAAATTTCATTCTAAATAAAATTTAATGATACTAAAATCTGAGGCTAAAAATGACAAAACTCAAAAATCACTAGAGTACGACATTTTAAGATTTAGAGATTCATAAGATTTGAGATTTTAAGTTTCCCCATTCGTAGTTCTAAAGCTCTAAAATTTTAGACTCAAATTTCCAAAGTCCCTAAACTTTCAAAACGACAACTTCTCAGAGTTCCAAAGCTTTTTAAAGTTGGAAGTTTCCAAACTTTCAAATTCACAAATTCCCAAAATTCCTAAAGCTTCAAATCTAGTAATCCCAAAACTCCCAAGTCTCCAAATTCGAAAATTCCAACATTTTCAAGTTCCCAAGTTTTCAAATTCTAAAATCCTCAAATTCTTAGATTATCAGATCCTCACATTCTTTAATTTCTTAAATTTCCAAATTCTTAAAATTCCAAACCTCTAAATTCTCAAATTCCTAAATTTCCAAACTCCCAAACTCCCAAAATTCCCAAATCTCTAAATTCACAAATTTCTAAATCTGCAAAACACTACATTTCCAAATTCCTAAATACCCAAACCCCTAAATTCGCAAACTTCTAATTTCCCAAATCCCTAAATTCCCAAACTTCTAATTTCCCAAAGCCCTAAATTCCCAAACTTCTAATTTCCCAAATCCCTAAATTCCCAAATCCCTGAATTCCCAAATCCCTAAATTCCCAAATACCTAAATACGCAAACCTCTAAATTTTCAAACTCCTAATTTCCCAAATCTCTAAATTCCCAAATTTCTAAATTTGCAAATCACTATATTCCCAAATCCCTGAATTCCCAAATCTCTAAATTCCCAAATCCCTGAATTCCCAAATACCTAAATACGCAAACCTCTAAATTTTCAAACTCCTAATTTCCCAAATCTCTAAATTCCCAAATTCCTAATTTTGCAAAATCACTACATTTCCAAATTCCTAAATACCCAAATCCTTCAATCCCTAAATCCCTAAATTCCCAAATTTCCAAATCCCAAAATCCCCAAATTCCCCACTTGCAAAAATCCCAAAACATCAACCCTAAAATCTCAAAATCCCAAAATTCCAAAATCCCCCATAAAACCATCACCAACTCCCAATTTACCTACTCCACAATTCCTCCACTTCACCACCACATCACCCGGTACATCGCAGCAAATGAAGCACAGTTCCAATTTCATAATACTCGCGATACATTCGCAGCAAACATACGCTATCTCGAACACCGTTTAATTAAACATTCGACGGTATTTATAGCGAGGATAAGAGAGTTGATTAATTGAGATGGGGACCATAATGGAAAGTCGTAGTGTGACAGTCAGCGAACACACTCGCGAGCGCGCGCGCGCAGCAACGCGACCGCGTACGGTTGAACAAGGCGTAGGAGCATCCTCGCGGTGAATTAATCATTTCAACAGCTGCTGTCGCATTAGCGACAGCGGATAAGACAAATGAACGTCGTAGAGCTTGTTAAGACGTAATCCGAGAGATGTGTCTGCGTCGCCTCCCGCTTCCAGCTTCGCCTTCGTCATCCTCCGCTGCCACCGTCACATCCGTCGTCTCATCCGGGATTAGACGCTTGTGTATCGGGTCGCCATTTTGCTGCACGATCCTTCTTTGTTTACTACTAAACCTACGAACTATGTCAGTTTATTTGTACTTTAAATAAATTCATTTACTTTCTTCATTTTTACTTCTTTTCATATTGTTTCGGATTAAGTTGGCCAAAAAGATATCTCGTTTTTGTCAGTGGATGGCATTTATTTAATTTGTAAAACACTTTCAACACTTTCTTCTTCTAATTCATACGTGGTCTTGAAGAAGGAAGTTACATTTTAGTGTCGAGAGTAATGGTGTTCTTCATGTGTTACATGTGATTCAAAATGGAAGGCAGACTGAATTTATAAATATTATATTATACTAGTTTCATTAAGGTAAGAACGTTGTTTAAACTCTAAATTGTTTTGCAAAATTTTGTGTTAAAAATATTCCGACGAAGTCATTCATGTTCTCGAAGTAGACAGTACATCAGTAATCTTGATTAATAATCTTCCTCACACACTGAAACCACAATTAATATATAACAAGATTGTAGTTACATATATCAAATTTTAATTTTATTTAACATATATTAAATTTTGTTCAAGTTTTTTGCCTAAATCCGATGTAAAGCTTGAGGATGCTGTGATGCATCAGGAAGTAGACAGATAGGATCTTTGAATTTCCTGGTTGGATATTGTTAAACGTAGTGTCCTCTCCATGGTACCCATGGGCTGAGGGTGTCTGATGACAGATAGTGTCAATGTGGGCGATGTTCAATGGCGTTAACGCAAATTGTGCGGACACGATCGTCATCTCGGTTCCTTTTGTTATGGAGAAATACTGGACCAGTTACAATATGGCGGTGCGGTTCTGTTTGCAGAGGGTAGATGCGGACTGGCGATGTTTCATTTGTTGACTATTCAACTGATTCAATTTTCATGAGAATTGATCTTTTATATTTTTGTAATAATATTTGGTTTATTGTACTTTTTTATATGATCTGATGTAATAATGGATGTGGGGCAAATTTTTATTTTTGCAAGCTTTTGAGGTTATAAGTTTGTAGATTTTCTAGATTGTAAGATGGTACATTTCTGAATTATTAAATTTTGAAATTTCTAAATTCTCAAAGCCTCAAATTTCTAGTTTTCCAAATTCTAGAAGTCCCAGATTTCTACATCGCTAAATTCCTACATGAGGAAATTTGAACTTTCAATGCCTTAAGTTCTGGAATTTCTAAATTCCCAAATTCTCAGATTCCCAAATTCTCAAACATCCAAATTCAAAAATTCCCAAATTCTCAAATTCCCAAATTCCCAAATTCTCAAATTCCCAAATTCCCAAATTCCCAAATTCCTCTGATTTACAAATTCCCTATATCCCCAAATTCTACACCCCCAAGTTCCTACATGACTAAATTTGAACTTTCAAAGCTTTAAGTTCTAGAATTTCTAAATTCCCAAATTCTCAGATACCCAATTTCCAAAATTCCCAAATTCCCTAAATCTCCAAATTCTACAACCCCAATTTCCTAAATTCCCATCTCTCCAAATCTCTAAATCTCCAGATCCCCAAATCTTCAAATATCTAAATTTCCAAAGTTTCCAAATTTTTTTACCTCCACTCAACTCTCTATCTCGTGGCTCTCCACATGTGACAATCCAACGTACACGCGAGATTCTAACTAGCACCTATGCAACACATAACGATCTAACGCGTGATTTAACACTTAACCTCTCCAACCACCTAACACACTACAATAAACGATAAGTATGCGACTGGTAATACAATTCGTGGCCTTATACCTCTATCTCCCCTGAAGAACCCTGTTACTAGCTGTAAGTAATTTTAATCATGCCATTGGATGCATTAGCCCGAAACTTGTCGAGTTTCCTCGCCTGTCTCCGGTACACTTGTACTTTTCTGATACAAGCGCGTATCCAAAGGAGTTCTTCGATTCTACTTCGCTTTTGTCAGACCGAGCATTGCGCCTCTCCATTTTGTCATCCCCTAGCGGGGTTTCAATGTTGTAACCATGGAGACGTCGCGTTTCCGCAAGGGGAACGTATAAAGGGTGTCGGGGCGTACGTAGGCAAGTATGGTGAGTCTGCCATTGTTAAAATTCGTGGTCGCGCTACATGTTCAATCCGATGATAATGAAAACGCGATATGGTTGTAAGCGAAATGTGACTGACAACCTTGTAACTTCGTTTTCGAAACGATTTTTTAATTTCTTCCTAGCGTTAAATAGCGTAACCGCTTTCTATTTATCTTCCCGTCATAAATGCACCAAGTTGAATACGTGACATTTTTAAATTCGCTTCCGAGTTTGCTCCGTAAAACGCGTTTCCTCGGAACGAACGTAATCACGCTCGTAATCACTGCACTTTCCGGTATAATTTGTAAGTTTACGAGTGGAAGATGTCACGGGAGCGAAATGATTGACGAGAAAATTCGCACTCGAGCTCGTCAATCTTTCAGCGTTCCTCGGCGCGTCCTCGCCGTTAAATGGCCAATGAGTTTCATAGGAGCCATTAAGGGGTCCTTGATTCGTAATGAGACTCTCAACGAGAGTCTTACGATTATCCCCCATTAGGACAATAGAGCGAACAGTAGCAGCCAACCAGTAGTAGTCTATCGGACGCTTTATTTCAAAGGTAGCTATAATTTTCCTGCAGAATTAAGTCGATCTTCACAATATTTCACTAAATTATTACCCGATATGTCTTGTCATTTTTAACAAGACAGATCTTGTCATTTTTCATAGATATATCATCTATTATATCATAGATCTAACAGATGGAACTACAATATACAACAGCTTATTATACATGTTAATTGTTATTGATGTGTGAGGGAGATTGATCAAGATCATTGACTATTAATATGCTTATTATTCTATCATGATCTAGCATTATCTTCTAGATTGTAAGAATCATACATCATTCGCAAGAATATCTTCAACACAAAAGACACATCGAAACTGACATTTAGTGCAACCTCACATGTCTTTTACAAGTTTAAACGTTGTGTCAATGAAATGATCAGTCTCTGTATCATCAACTTTGAATCACATATAACACATGCACAGTTACTCTTCACATTTTTAATAAGATTTCTTAAAGTCACCTTCAAGGTCATGTGTGTCATTTGTCAAGGTCATTTGAAGATATGTAGCCATATTGAATAAATGTCATATATCGACGAAAACGAAATGACTCTTTGACTAAATCAAAAATTCCTACATGTGTCTTTTGATACATAGAGATGTTATATATGATACATTGTTAACTGAGTCAGATTTTGAACGTTTTTGCAAGGTGTGAAGATAGAGAGGGAGGGAGTCAGAGAAAAAAAATAATCGACACTTTCCAAGCGAAGAAACCATTTGTTAGTTCTGGGCCATGTCACGAACGCAATTAGTGAGTGATTCGTCAAGCACTGCAAAGTCCTCCACAGTAATAGCGAAGGGCTCTTCAACTCTGCTCGAGTACTCTTCCGGTAGCGACTGCATTTTGATTTGCGCTCCAATGTGCTTCCTTAAAGTGCAAGTTCGCTTTAATGCAAACCAACGAGCATTGCTTCAACGGTCATTCCTTTATCTCCCTCTATGGTTTGTCCCTTTTCACGCAGCGAACCGTGAAAAAATCTATACTTCTTCTTTCGTCAACAATTGCGCGATGTGGATGGAGATTTTGGGATTTGGAGAGTCACGATTTTGGAAACTTGAGAATTTTGGGATTTGAGGACTTGAGGATTTAGGGATTTTGGGAATTTGACAGTTTGGGGATTTGTGGATTTGGGGACTTGTGCATTTGGGGATTTGCGGATTTATGGATTTGGGGACTTGTGGATTTGGGGATTTGTAGATTTGTGGATTTGGGGATTTATAGATTTGTGGATTTGGGGATTTGTAGATATAGGGATTTGTGGATTAGGGATTTGAGGATTTGGGCATTTGTGGATTTGGAGACTTGTGGATATGGAGATTTGTAGATTTGTGGATTTGTGGATATGGGGATTTGTAGATTTAGGGATTTGTGGATTTGGGGACTTGCGGATTTGGAGACTTGTGGATATGGGGATTTGTAGATTTGTGGATTTGGGAATTTGTAGATTTAGGGATTTGGGGACTTGTGCATTTGGGGATTTGGGGATTTGGAGACTTGTGGATTTGGGCAATGTGGATTTGGAACTTGTGGATTTGGGCAATGTGGATTTGGAACTTGTGGAATTTGGGGATTTATGGATTTAGGATGTGGGAATTCGGAACACATGAATTTGGAAATTCATGAATTTGGGTATTTGAGGATCTGAAAGTTTAGCAATTTGGGGATTTGACCATTTGGAAATGTAGGAATTTGGGGATTTAAGGATCTGAAAGTTTAGCAATTTGGGGATTTGACCATTTGGAAATTTAGGACTTTGAGGATTTGAAGATTTGGAGGTTTAGTAATTTAGGGAAGTGACGATTTGGAAATTTAGGGATTCAATAATTTATGGAATTGGAAGTTAGAGAATTTCAAGGTTTAGAGATTTGGAAATTTAGAACTTGGGGATTTGAGAATCTGGAAATTTAAGGATTTACGAAAATGAACATTGTGGCGTTCAGACGTTTGGGAACTTAGGGATTTGAAAATTGAAGAATTTGGAGATTTAAAAATTGTGAAATCTGAAAATTTAGAACGTTGTGGATTTGGAGGTCTAGAAATTTAGAAACATGGAAATGTAAAAACTTAAAAATGTAGACATTCGAGAACATAACCTATTGAGAATTTATAAACTTAAGATGTCCAAAATATTTGAATTTCTACTAATCTCTCTAAACCAAACGACCAAATCTCTCTGACCCTAAAACAAATTCCCTAAAAAGAAACTAAATATTCGTGACGATTCAACGCGCAACGTTCACCATCCGACGGAAACTGTATCGACAGACTCCCTCGCCTCAATTTCAGTTCAAATTTCCCTTTTCCCAAACCGAAAGGTTCAATGCCTCCCAGATCGTATCAAGACACGGTTTATTCGAGCTACAGAATTTTTTCCGAACGATCGTTCCAAGATTTCCACTGCAACACTACTCCATTTTAAGTAGCCGATACATGTCGCGACCGTGTTGCAGATGGAAACGATACAAAATGTCGGAAACCGTCGTCTCTTGACCGCGCTGTGAACGAGAGATGTTTTTGAGAAAAGATCCTGATCATTCGTTGCTGCGGCTGTTTACACGCGGTGGAAATGCGACGACGATGGTTAAAAGGTTTCGTTGTAACCGGACTCCCATTAAAGCAACACCTTTTGTAGCGAGAAAACGGTATTGTGGAGACATTATTGTATGCGGCACGGAACGTATTATAATTCATTGTGTTCTCATAGCGTGGACCGTTCTTTGGCGCCTAGCATAACACCTGGTTGGTGTAACGTTGCCGCCATTTTCTATTATAAGGATAATTTGATACATATCGCGAACAGGGGCGAACAATGCTAACATTGCACTGGTATTCCCCTAAGTTCTCGGCGATGAAGCTGTGGCTATACTTTGTGGAGGTAAATTGCGGTTGTTATCTTGATTTCATGTTGTTGCGAATTTTCAAGCCATATCTTTTGTTAATTTATTACTGAGCTATTTTATTAACCACGTAGAAAAAATTGTTAAATTGATACTTATACAGATTGTAAACTATTGGACACGTATACAGATTCTTAAATATTAGTCACATGAATTGTTAAATAAAATAGACTCTAAGAGATTATTGTGTATACTTTTTGTTCATTTTTCCTCTTAATTGTATCTACATTAGGATATTACTGTATTAATACTACTGTATTTCTTCTTTTCCACAATATTTATAAGTATGTAAAGAATATTCCTCTTTGTTGTTTCATTCATCTGATACAACAGAAGTCTGATAAAATATTAACAAAGTACTTCTAGAGTGACATCTTCATAAAATAAAATATAGATAAACACATGTCTGAATATACTGTAAAAAGAAGTACATGCTTCATGTATAATAATATATGTTACATACGTAGTACATATTTAATCACTTTTTTCTGACCTCAATTAATTGTCCGCTAATTAGGCTAGTTAATCGAGGTCTTACTATTGTGCTTAAGTAAGTTTGCTGAATCTTACTTAAAAAGAATTTTAACCAAGCATATTTGAAGATGTGTTCCGAGAAATGTACCGAAGTTGAGTCGAATACATTAGCAGAAATATCTGACGCTATATATTTCTGAAACGCGTATCGTACGTATGCCAGTTCCATATCCAGCCGGATTTTGGTCACGTAGAAACCCCGTAACGAAGTTACCCTAGAAGCTCCTTCTACAGGCGGACCATCGTATAACGTGTCTCGATTCCAAGAGCCCTGTATACTCGAGAGCCCATAGAACCAAACTCAATATGGCGGAGTCAATTGGACGTTCCGTACTTTAGGGTTCTATCTATCTCCCTCTCTCTTTCGCTCTCCTCTCCGTCTCTCACTTTTTCCCCTTTCTCGCCCCCCTCGGTTTCTGTTCCGAGCATCCGGGTCCTCCGGCTTTCTCTCTCGCTTTCTTCCTCTCACAGTTGCGAACATAATGGAGACACAATCGACTTTGAAACACAATCGATAGTTACGGAGACCACCGACAGAAAAATTCATGGCTCACTCGTCGACTTTGAATGGCATACACGCCATGGGCCACCCCCATGGTTCTACCTACTCCCCTTACGATTACGGCCTACGCGTTGCGCTCCGAGGGTGCCCACCATTTTGTTTTCGTTGCGTAAGTGGATAACGACGCTCAGGTGGTAAGCGCACGCGATCGTTTTAATGACTAAATTGAATTATTATCGCGAAGCTTTATAAATACTGTTGTACTGCTCAGTTTGACGTGCTATAATTTCATGGATACTGGGGTATAGGGATATAGAAGATAAGGAGATAGGGAGATGGGAAGATAGGGACAAGGATTTACAGGGACATAAGAATATGTGGACATAGATGATATAGGGACACAGGGACATAGGGACATAGGGACATAGGGACATAGGGATATAGGGACATAAGGATATAGGGATATAGAGCTACATATATGTAGAAATCATAGGGATATAGGGATGTAGGTATGTAGAGATGTGGAGGTGCAAGGATGTAGGGATATAGAGATATAAGGACATAAGGTTACAGGGACATACGGATACAGGAACATAGAGATATGGGTACATAGGGATACAGGGACATAGGGATACAGGGACATAGGAATACAGGGACATATGGATACAGGGACGTAGGTATACAGAAATATAGAGATACAAGAATATGGAGACATAGGATTATAGAGATAAAGGAACGCAGGAATATAGAGATGTGTCGATGTAGGGACATAGGGTTGTAGGGATATAAGGATGTAGGAAAGCAAGGATATAGTGATATAGGAGTCCAAAGTTAGGGACATGGAGATGTAAGAATACAGACCCACAGGGGTCTAGAGATATAAGGTTATGGGAACGCAGGGATATAGGTGCTGTATGGATATAAGAATATAAACATCTAGAGACATACGGCTACAGGGACGTAGAGATATAGAAATGTCATATAAGCTACAACCAATCAGATCCATGTGCATTCTTCCTAGCTTCGAACAGTACTTAAATATTACCTACTTAAAATTAATACTACCCCTATTAAGTACTTGCTTGGAACTACATATAGCCCAATGTCATCCACGTGCACTGTTTCCAGCTTTAAATACTATTTGCAACAAATACCAACTTAGAATTGATACTACCCATACTCGGAACCATAGACATAACAAACTACCGTGAAAACAAATAAGATTTTCTAGAAATGAAACAAATTTTTCGATTCGGTAGTAGGATACCAAACAGCAAGTAGTAGATGAGGATGAAGGTTAGATGTAGCAGGCGACGAGTTAAAAACGCCGATCACGGGGTCGCATTGCCATGGCGACGAACGTAGACGTTATAGAGGCGCGGCGCTCATTTGTTTGTCATTTCCTCGCGGCGACTCGCGGAAACAAAGGACGAGGCACAAAGCACGAAACAAAAAGCAATCCGGCAGCGACGGGCGAGCAAGCGCGAGAACCATGGGGGTTGGTGTTGTAGGTCGATGCAAGAGGGTGGAGGGACGGCGTTGTTGTTGCCTGGCTAGGACAGAGGGATGAGGCGATGGAGTCGACCGCGACTGCTTGTGCAGGAGGCCAGAAGGGTAGGGAAATAGAGAAAGAGAGAGTGAAATACCGGGAATTACCTGCTCGGAAGAGAGCATTTCGTCGTCATTTTTATTTCATTTCCGCGGAAAACTCGCCGAGCGGCGGAACATCCTCTGGCGGATCCTCGCTGCCGCGGAACCGGTCTCGATGCCTCGGTTCCCGGGAGATTGAGGAAATGTTGAGGAATGTGCATTTTCCTGATCTCGTAGATAGATTTTTTATCTAAATACGTGAGACGTTCGCGACTACGCAAATTATGGTTATCGTTCACCGCAACCAACGACATTGACAAATTCACATTATATGTTGTCTTTAAAATACGTACAACTATGAGAATGCATTGAAGTTGATTCTGTGTGACAATGAACTAGAAATAACACCAAATAGATACCTAAAAATCTTAGTAATATATGTACTGTAAAAGTTATTGAATAAAATTAAAGTTTGGAAGAGGTTATGTAAGTCATTTTTATTAAATATCTCACTGCAAGAGATGTAAAGAGTCTATAAAAAACAGGATAAGCGTCTCAAATGATACTGATTTTTTTCAAAGGTGGTACAATTTCATTCCCCATGTATCATCCTTGATAGTTAGGACCTAACTTCAGTGCTCAGAATGTGTTCTCAACATAACCCTTAAGTAGCATTATTCTTTCTAACAAAATAAATTCTTATAATTACACAAATTTGTACGTTAAAATAACTGTAATACTTGCTATAGTAACTATAATACTTATAATAAAGGAGGCAATGACCACGAACAGTATAGGATCAACACATAACCTTTGAAGAACACTACGCGTCGCTATTTCATTCGCGACCACATTTCATACCTAATGAAAATCTCGTTTGTCAATGTACACATATAACATATCCCTCGATGACTGTTGGCAAACGAACAGTAAGGTGTTTGTTCATTCATGAGGCGATAAGATGGCGACGTATTGGTGATTTCGAAAGGTTGCGAGCAATTTAACGGTAACGATCGTCCTGTATTATGACACGATGATCTGCATCCAGGATTGACTACAATGGCGATAATGTCTGTCGCTAAGAACGAAGGTATTCTCGAAAGAAGAACGTCAATAATGACCTCGGGCTGTCCGCGTGTCTCGTTAGCGACGATGACTGTTCGACTTTCGAGATCCCGAGGCAACGTTTCAGACCACTTCTTTTCGTCTCACGGTAGCCGAGTGTCGATTACACGCACCGTGGATATAAATAAACCCACGTAGAAATTAGTTTATGGAGCGTTTGCAGGAGATTAGCCGTCAGCCTCGTCTGACAGGTACAGTTTTAAGTAGACGATTGTGCAACGATTTCTTCGTTAATTATATTTCGCGTTTCGTTTCCCTCGAGGTGTAAGAATAAAAAAAAAAACGACGAGGAATTCAATTTTAATACGACCATTAAGTAATTATTTTTTGCGCGTCTCTTACTTTCCAAGCCATTACCGCTCCACCGAGAGATCCGTGAACGTTCTCTCTCCTTCTTCGCCGTCGACAGTTGTCTATATAGAAAGAGAATTGTTTATTCTCAACCGTCCACTTTTTAACTGCCCGTTTACGAGGTGCCGTTACGCGTGCGTAAGCCTCGCAGCCTCGTCGATTGCTGTCAATTACACGATCGCTTCTTTCTTCTTTAGAAACGCTCCATTCGAACTTTTAAGCCGTTGTAACTTTCGTTCCGTAGTATTTCACAGTTTGTTATATATCGGAAACGTTACAGTAATTAGTGAAAACATTACGCTCGCCTGCAGGTACTCGCGGCGTTCATTAACGAGAACGATTTTCCGTCGCATTAGGGAAGAAAAAGAACGTCGCACAATTAAATAATCACTTCAGATTCGCGCGACTCGAACGACCAATAAACAGGATCACAACTTCGCGTTACATGGTCGAGCGAAATTTTTAATGATGCCTGCGTGAAATGGCGGACGATTTTAATGCAATTAAACACGACGCTCTTCTATTAACTCGTTGCTCTCATTTGGAAGTTTAACTAATAGGTTCATTTTATTGTGTTTTATTGTTCTGATAGGGAGGTGAAGTAAGTCGATTTTTTTTAGGGATGTTAGACATTTTTTTGAAAACTATTTGTTACAAATTAGTTACAATTTTGTAGAAATAAAATTCTAAATTTAGGAGAAATTTTTTAGAGATAACGTTCTCTATGGTGATTATTTATTGAGTTAGAGGATTTAGAAATTTTAGGACTTGGTTTGGGAAATTTGGGATTTGGGGATTATTAGTTATGAGGTTTGGGAACTTAGGAAAAGATATTTAGAGATATGGAATCTTGGATTTGGAATTTTAGAAATTTGAGATTTGAGGATTTGAAACTTTAGAACTTTAGAACTTCAGAACTTTAGGAAGTTTGATAATTTGTATACCCAAATGTCCCCATATATGGCCCTTATTGTCAGGGGTTAAACCAAATATTTCAAAACCAATAATCTCAACATGTCATCTCACATTACGACCCATACATCAATAAAATAATTATCCAAAAATTGTAACGATTCCAAAATATCTACTCTATCCGCTCATCGCTGGTTTTAAATGTCCAACCCCTCCGTTCCAAAATGTTAATTTCGATGGCGGCAAATTGATGGACGCGTCATCGACGTTGCCTATAATAATATCCAACGGGAACAGTCGTCCCGGCTGTTGGTAAACATCGACGCGATTTCCTTGCATTTTACCGAAACGCGACAGGGCCGCGGGGTGACTTCATTAAAAGTACGTGCCAGCCTGCAAGAGTGGAAACATCGATTAATCTTTTTTTTTCGCGCTCGATATAATCCTTGACGGAACACGGCACTAATCCGAGCTCCTGTCATCCGTCCTGGGGTTCCGCTGGTTCCATCCGACGGATGAGACGGATTACAGCTCGTACCAAATTAACCTTTGTCTCCTCTTGCTCCACCAGCGGCCACTCTGGCTCGTTCGGCCGATATGTCGAGTTTACACGAAAACTCACTCAGCCGGTCGCGATAACGCGAAACTAAAACTATCCTTGGCGACACAACAGGTGTCCATGGAGCCACGATATGGATCGACAAATCTTCCGGTTTACATGCTACGCTCCGTCGAGTCCATTTGCCGCCATCAATCCTGTCGTTTCACCACTTCCACGCGTGAAAGTGGATCCTTCTGGGTGATCTGGACGCATCGAGCAAGACAGCTATTCCTCTAATTTCTGAGGAAAATTATAAAACCAGAAACAAGTCATAGATATGTCTAAATGGTTAGATACGAAACCTCCCTTAACAGGAGCTTATCTTCATTACAGAACTCCTACACCCCCATGTAGGGCAGACTATACATATTCCTCTAATTTCTGAAGAAAATTATAAAACTAGAAACAAGCTTATCTTCATTACAGAACTCCTACACCCCCATGTAGGGCAGACTATACATATTCCTCTAATTTCTGAAGAAAATTATAAAACTAGAAACAAGACTTACATATGTCTAAATGGCTAGGTACGAAACCTCCCTTAATAGGAGCTTATCTTCATGTTGTATTCCGTAGGGATCAGGGTTATTATATTAAATAATCTTCGATTCCAAGCGGAATTTAGGCTAGTCTTTATTAATGCGTACAGTAAGACTGACTGATATCTTGTCGTACAGACGTACAAGAGTTCGCTTTGACTGACTGACTGACACATACTCTCATTTTAGAAAAATGAAGGAATATATATATATTTTGAAGAGTGGTGGAGGGAGTTGGAATTTGTAAGGACGGGGTTCAAAAATGACGCATAGGACAAGGTTGAGGATGATGTAGGGCTGATTGTTGACAGTGTGAATCGCAGTTAAGGATGAGGTCATCGGAGATATTGGATAGTTGGGTAGGATATCTATATTAGTTTAGGTAAGCATTCAAAATTCATTACAGAACTCCTAGACCCTCGTACATGTAGGGCAGACTACACATATTCCTCTAATTTCTGAAGAAAATTATAAAACCAGAAACAAGACTTAGATATAATGGCTAGATACGAAACCTCCCTTAACAGGAGCTTATCTTCATTACAGAACTCCTTGCACCCTCGTACATGTAGATTTGTCTTAATGATTATAAAATTAAATCGTAAAAATTGTAAGATTATAAAGAAGCGATGACTTCCTAAAGAGGCGATATATCAGAAGACTTTATTTGTAAGAACGGTTAACCGCTCGAATCGAGAGATCTTGACTCGGATAAAGCACACCATCGCGGCACGAAGGGTCGAGGATGCTGAATAGAAAAATGTCCGTCCAGTGTTCATCGTGAACATTCAAAATGGCGTAGGTACCCTGAAGGGGTGGTACGCGTGGTGTATTCCAACCCCTCGTACCAGCCCCTCCGATCCAAGGGTGACAAGCACGTAACGTTATGTAACCGTATACATGCCTAAGATCCTGGAGGGTTGGTAGAAAATCGGGCTTTGTCGCCTGGCCATGTGTCCCTAATGCGAATCCCGTGGGGGGTCATTTCTATTCTATTTCCCTTTCATGGGGTGTGTCGAGCAGCTCCCTAACCCATCCCATGCCACCCTTATCGTGTATGGTAAATGCATCACGGAGACCCCACAAGGGTGCTCTCTGCAGATTGACGTAAAATCAATGAACGAAGTCAATGGGTCTCCTGCTCGCTTATCCGAGGAGGAACGAGAGGGTGATGGAGTATTATAGGGGTTGTAACACTTCGTGTACCCTGGATAATATGCCTGTTAATTACTTCGTATCGTCGCTGGAAAGCATCGGTAAACGGCGCAAGGAATCGTTCTCACTGATTCAATCTTCTTAATTATCACGAAAATTTACTCTTCCTCCTATCTTTTACTTAACGTGTTAATTTTAACCCTATTAACTTTTTCAGGTATAGCTTCTACAGGTAAAATTTTTATTCGAGTTTCTATCTTGCAACTATTTCCAATTTAAATAAACGAGCCCGTGGATTGCGGATGTTCATTCATGATGAAGTCTCCGAAGTATAAATCATGTAATCACAGATCACCGATGTCATAGATTACTTGATTTATGCGTTGTGCAGACTTCGATCTATCATATGCATCTGAAGCTGCACATCCGTAGTCAGGCCATAAACAGGGATCCACTTAAATTCATCAGATATGTATTCAGCATGTCACGAATCCACTGTAAATAATTCATTTTTACTTGCTACCGTATAACTCAATTATCTAGAAACATAGTAACCCGAAATATAAAGTTCAACAAATTCTGAACTATCATGTAGCAGTTGCTGCGTGAATCCCAGCACCTGCCAACTTGTGACACGCATACAACTTGCAACTGTACAACTTAATTACCTAGAAACATAGTAACCTAAAATGTAAAGTTTAAAAAAGTCCTGAACGCTATACTACTGTAGTACCATGTCTGATAGGTTGCTGCGTGAATAGTTTTAGGATCTGCCAACTTATGAAACGCGTACAACTCAACCTTGCAAGCATACAACTTAATTACCTAGAAACATAGTAACCTAAAATGTAAAGTTTAAAAAAGATCCAGAATGCAACACTAGTATAGTACCATGTCTGATATGTTGCTGCGTGAATAGTCACAGCATCTGCCATCTTGTGAAATGCGTACAACTTAACCTTGCAACCGTACAACTTAATTATCTAGAGATATAGTAACCTAAAATGTAAAGTTTAAAAAAGATCCAGAATGCAACACTAGTATAGTACCATGTCTGATATGTTGCTGCGTGAATAGTCACAGCACCCAACTTGTGAAACGCGTGCAGTGTGAACTTAAACATTTGTTACGCAAACGTAAGAAAATAGAAATTCTTAAAAATCAGCTAGGCAATCGTGTGTAGAAGAAATTCATTTTTAGGTATGGTTATCGCAGGTAGGAAGATAGCCACCTAAAGTATGAAATTTGGAAAATGGTCGCCTTCCGCCGGACTTCAATTAACGAGGTACAGTGCAGCCACCGCCTCCTCCTCGATTTGCCTCGCCACGGGGTGGAAACGTGCCCTGGATCGCGATGTTACCATTGTTCGTCACGGTAACATTACGATACGCGTGTAACCATTGTGGGGCTGGGAAGTCGAGACTGGCGTGTTCGTCTCGTCGTTAATATAATGGCGAAAATGGTGAAACGGTCCGACATCACGTAGAGGTAATTCGGCACGCGTACACTCGTCTATCAAATTGATTTCCACACTCTGTGTCCTTACGGGCACGTTTATTTCGTCACGTTTGCCGGACGCTGGGCAATGCGGCGTCGATGATAAATAATGGCAACCATCGAACATTCCATATTCTTTTTACTGATCAAGTACGAATCTTTTATCAAAGGTCAAGAAAACGTTCTCTAATTTTCCATTCGTTATTTTACAATTATGTGACAAGGTTGAGATTTGGGTGAAGGTTTGGACACTCAACTGGTCTCAATAGAGTGACAAGCCCTCAATAGAGATTAGTTGGGTCAAATTGATCCTGTTCATAATTCTGCAGAAGTTTTTGTTACTGATAATTTGCGTTCGCATTGGTGTGAGGTAGTTGGATCATGTTTGAAGTCACTGCATGTGGAGTAATATTGAAGTATAAGATACATTAAAAGTACTATAATTTTGTTATATGATCAAAACAGAATTGGTATTGATGTGTGGATGATGTAGATGATGGACAACACGTGTGCTCAATGTGTATGTACAATTTAACTTATGAAGGTAGTGATGTCTCCTATATGTTTTATATTTTGAATCTATCTACAATAAATAATTTTACATTGAATGTATACTGTGATAAAAATCAGTTGAAATTTCATTCAGAGGTTTGAATGTCTTTTTGGATCAAGTGTAGACAAGTGTGTCCACATATATGTTTGAATAACAGCAAATGAACAGCAATATCAATAACAAAGACAATAAATCTACTAACAAATGTAAAAGATATAAACAATGCATAGAAATTTTATGAAAAAAATGTATGAAAGTAAATATGTAAAATTATCTACAGTTCTCAAAGACTAATCCAGATATGATCTTTTACAAGTCTTCATTTATATCATAAATTTTATACTTCCTTTTATACTTCTATAATTTGATATTCTATACACATTACATATATACACAGTAATTATTCAGAGCAAATGAACGTTGAAATAGATAAAAATAAACGTACTTAAAGGATAACAATTAACAAAATTATATACCTGAGTGAAAATGCCACAGGTGACTTTTAGGTTAGACCCTTCCACTGTCAACGGTGGAGCGTTTATGGCGATCGGAATCGAAGATAACGCTCGATTTTTCTACAAAAGTTAGAGAAACGGTAGCCAGAAGAGTCGAACAGGACGTGACGAGTCACTTTTGAAACAGTCGGCTGCGAAGATGGAGAAGTTAAAGCCATAACGGAGCCCGGAGTTCCGGAGTCTTCGTAATTGACTCGCGTTAGCAGTCAATTGGAAATAAAATTATAGCTCTTCGAGAAAAAGAGTGACGTCTATTAGTCAAACATAGAAGTATAAACAACAATAATGATCTTAAACTCCGGTAAATATTGAACGCTGACAATTTACGGCGCTATAGAGGGCGCTTTAACAACTTCCATATTGTTTAATCGTTTTAAATCTGCTTGTCATACTTGAACACTAAAATTTTAATAACTTTTTAAGGCGACCTTTTTATATTGATTACTTTTATAACAAAGTATGCATTTAATTGTATTCAATATGTATCTTAATACTCTTGATATGAAAATTACAAAAATTGTAGGCATAGAAAATTAGACTAATAGCATATGTGATAAAAACTGTTATAAAAGTAGCTATACAAAAAGTTCAGATTTTGTAAACAAGAAAATAGATAAGAAATTTATTTTTAAACACAGTATGACTAGTCTTACATAATAGTAGTATTTACATAGTCTTGACAAGTGATTTATAATGTATTTATGACAGGTATTACTTAAATATTATGTTTGTAAAGTTTGCCAGTCAGAAAATAATGTCCCGAATAGCATTTAGTCACAGTAAATGCAGATACATAAAGAATATCAACATATCAAAGTGCTAATTATCCATCAGATCCAGCACACTTGTTCCAAAAGAAAAGTCACTAGTCCGATCAAACGATGTGATAAAAGTAGACAAAATCGTTCATGGCGTAGTTGAAAATATATCGAGATAACGTGGTACACGCTTAACGGTCGATCAAAATCTTATCGATCGCGGAGATCATAGAGGCTGCGTGTCGCCCAGGAGTTGTCCGCTCAATTTATCGAGCGTGACGGTGTGGCTGCGATAATAACCGGCACGGGAACGATGACGATGACGATAATAACACCAGCAACGGTGGTAGCCGTAATAATAAAGTCCGTGGAGGGCACTCGTCGCGATTCGTATCCAGCGTGTGGTTATTCCAAAGGTCTACTTAGCATTCGGTGTCACGTAGAGACCACGGTTTAATACATCAAAAACTCCGGAATCCGACGTCTCCCTCTCGGTCCCTCCTTATCGTCGCGACACCCCCGGGGGGGTTTCACGGTATTCATTTGTTCAGACTTGCAACCCTCTCGAGGCCGGTGCGTGCCTTTTGTTTTGACCGACACGAATTCTGATTGGATCGTTCGCTGGGTTTTGCCGGCCATGGCAGCCTTTTCCCGGGCTAGGGTTATCGGGCCAATAGCCTCCTCGAGGGCGTTTCTGGGCGGAGATTCAAACGCGTCCTACATCTGTCGCTGTTGTCATCATTATTATTATTATCATCCTGGCTCGTTGGAAGCACACCTTTACCAGTTTCCGGTCGAACCCGCAACGTTGGTAACAGCAGCTCTGTCGTCCTGTTTGCGGCTTTTTCCGACAGATGGTGCCACTAGTGGCTTTCTGGGGGCATTTACCGCGAGACAGTTCATTAATAAACGCCAATTATTCATGTTTTTATGGCTGTCTGACTGGATCGTATGATTTTCAGATTTACTTTTTTTATTTACTTTTAGTTGTTTTAAATTTTTGTATTGTTTTGATGGGAATTTTTATTGTATAGAATTATCTCACCCTCCTACAGGGGTGGTTTTTAATTTTTTTATAAGGTGAATGGTTTGTGAAGCATTGATAGTTTTGTGAATTTTTGAGGATAGTTAAACTGTAATATTAAACGATAAATTTAGTAAATTGTCATAAGTTTGAGCTAATAAGTACAAAGAAAATGTGCATTATGTTGAATATTTATGAATTTAAATTTGTAGTACAAATTTTCTTTGGGGTGAGATAATCATTATGAACTACACTCTGTACAATCTGTTATAAGGATATTCAACATTTGAAACAAAGAAATAATACAATTGTTCAGTATATGAAATTATTATTATTTACAATAAGTACATATTTTCTACATCTTCAAATAACAATATTAAAAATAACGTAACAAAATATTATTTAGAGCGATCTTTAATTTCAAATAGTTTGCTCATGTCTCTTGTAATTACAGAATTTTCAGCTAATTATGGTTATAGAACCTGAAATATTTAATAAGAATTGTTTAAATTGCATTAACTTGATTGACGTCAGCCTTGATTTTGATTATTTTTGCAATCTTACATGTTCATTCGTCCTCCGTGTGTCACAGACATTTTGGCGGGAAAATATTTTTCAAAAATCCGTTCCATTTATGTCTCTCGAAAAGTATTGACAGTTCATCGTAAATCGTCGGAATTTATCAGGTAACAGTGCCACAGATGAAACTGCAAAAATGTTAATAAAAGAGCGATTTTCGACGGTTGTGCCATTCGAATAGCGGTGAATAACGCAGATGACTACGTTGCAGTACCAGTATCGTTTAACGGCGTCCAATTTCACATGGCACGGATATTCAGCGGTTCACAGCATCGCAATTTATCGACGTCGAAGGCTTCGATCTGCCTGTTGATCGTGGGAGCCGGGTGTTCTTAACGGTTAAGTATATAAATTTTCTCATACATATATTACCGGTCGAACGCAGCGCCATGTCATCGACTGTATTCAAGCGAACTTCGGCACGATTCATCCTGTCAAAGGTCAGAGGTTTTAATATCCTGTGCCGGACACCCACTTGGTAGCGATAATTCGAATTAATAAGCGCAAATTGGCGTGCCGTTGCTAATGTAAGCGCATTTCGGGGCTAACTCGTTGCCTGAGCATCGGATATTTTAACCTCAACGAAATGGATTCTCGGAACGTATCGAAACGACCGATCGTGACGGACAGCTTCCGTAGTCCTTGGAATCGCGTGTTCAGAAATTAATGTCCACGACACCGCCATATTGGAACCGAACGTATTAAGCGTTCGCTGTTGAAATTGCGTACGACGTGTAATTACATCGCTAAGTCAATTATGTATACATGGATACAGCATTCGGCATCGATTGATTACGATACTTCGTTTAATCGAATAATTAATCATTGCTATTAAAAGAAATTGATCAGAAGCGACTTAATCAATTCGTACAAAGAAATTATCAAATCGATTGTCATTTTTAAACGTTACTTGTAATCAGTAACCATTTGTAATCATTGTAATAACCATTGTAATCATTTTAAATTCATCTTTTAAATTAAAAGACTTCATTTAAAGGAAATTACTTGAAAGATGTATTTCGTAACTATAGAGGCAGCTTTGGGTCAGGTTTCAATTAATCTCTGCAAATGAGGCAGAAACACGTTTCAATCCCCTAATTTGGGGTTGTATGATAGGGTTTATCAGACCCCAGTGATCTTCAATGTTTGAAAAATGCAGCTGATTTAGTTTATGAACAGAAAAATAAATCTATAAACTTTTACATATTCTTTTAGTTGGCTGTAAATTTCTGATCTGTGAGTTGATCGATTGAGCAATCGATTAATTAATGATTACGGTAAAAAAACATATAATTGTCAAAGATCGTGATTGATTTAATTGACGGATAGAACTAATCGTTAATCACCGGTTGAGAAGGTTAATCTGTAATAATCAATCACTGACTTCAATCGCTAATTGATAGTTTTCAATTGAAGTAATTAAAATTATACTTGATACATGCGTTGTGTAAATTACAGGATGCAAAATTATTTTAATCACATTTTTTACTGGAATCAATTTTTTAATTGTAACGAAAATGTCAGCAAATATATTTTTCAGTGGGAATACGTTTATTTATAACAATTTATTATTCGTACATATTTGTTTATAACATTCTTTTATTTTTATTTAATTTTTCAAACGCCACACTGTTTGCAACATTGACATAAGATAATTTGTTTTTAAACTATAAATTATAACAGTAAATTTGTTTTGTTTAAATTTGCTGAGCTAACAAAAGGAGAGTATATTATATGCTATAAATACGTTTGAATTTCAATAATAAATTATTAAGCCAATCGATAACTAAATAACTAATCGTAAATTCGGTTGACGATTAAACTACTTTAATTGTTAATTACAATTACATGTCGTTCCAAAAAACTGCACCTATTCATCAATTGCGATTAATAATGAAATACTGCAATCGTGAGCGTCAATCGTTAATTGAATTAAATATTGTCCGACATTACACCGATACGTAAAACGCTTGAACATTTCGAGACGTCGATTTCAATGATAAAACAAGGGGTGAACTTTTACAAATATTATCACCGTTGTTCGCCGTTTTACCCGACATTATTAATATTTCCTTAATGATTTTCGATTAACGAGTATTCCGAGTGAAACGCATTTTCATTATTAATCGATACAGTCCGTCCCCAACAGCGTCAATATTTTCAACAACGGACTTTTAATTGTCCGCAAGTCGCCACGGTATATTGCGTTGCATTGTGCCCGGCTGAAAGAAAACGTGTCACGTGGCCGGCCCGAAATTAATATTTTCTATTTTCCCGTACAATGCGTTCCTTCTGTTCGCTATAATCGAGCTCTCGCATATTTTCTCGGCGACCATGCACGCGCGACTAAGGGCACGACAAATACAAAAAAAACACGTAACGAAAGATGGGAAAATATGAAATGTAGGAAAAAGGTTGCTCGTAAAGACGCGTTTACATCGTTGGATTGTATTGCGGGGCCATGTACAAATGACACTCATTTGTACCGATAGGGATCGGTGGTGGTGTTGCAAAAAGCGCGAGGCTTAATGACCGAGATGCGCCTACACGATATCTCGTTATAGATCCGTCAGCGATATTGAGCGTGGCTCAACAATGCGTTCATGTCGGAATTAAAAATGCAATATGCTAGGTGTCGTTCGTTTAATCGACTTGTTCCTCGTTGCAACGCGAAACTGGAAAATAGAAAACAACCTACTTCATCCTCTTGAATGTCGGGACGATATTACGTTACTTGATCCTCTGTTCCTGATTTAGGTCGCTCTTGTAATTTTCGCGTCGATAAGATTCTTCCTACCTCGATTCATTTTTGTTATTGGGATTCGATTAAAGACTTTGTACGATCTTTTGGGAGTCGAACGTGACTCTGCTCCGCCCCTAGAACCCCCAGCGCAGGAAAATATCGAGACGCATACAAATGACTGGAGACTGCATGTTAAATTTATGGACTTGTACAAATTACGTACAGATAAAGTATGCTTACTTATACAAAATATATTAATTTTTGTCAGATAAATGTTCACTTTATTAAACCAGTAATATTTACTTTCTTATATCGTTAATCTTCAGTATCTTGTGTTTCGTCAAAATTTGTTTAAAAAATAGAATTTTTGAAAGTAGTTATGAAAGAGCAAAAAGGCGTATCGAAAGGTTATCATGCACGGTTTCAGCAAAGATTAACGCGATGATTGTCGAACAGCGTTTGGGTTCGAATCGGCGCAAATATCGAGCGATTTAGCGATTCGCGCGGGCAAAGCCGATGATGTAAGCCGAAGATGATAATTAGCAGGATAATTCAAATGATTGCATAGACCGTGTTAATTATACGTTGGCTGATATCGCGGTACGCAGTACCGTGTATTATCCGATTTATCGTCGGCGAACATTTAGACGAATCCGCGCTGTTGTGCACGCTGCATAATGCATCGCTTTGCGGCGTGTTACGAGCTTTGTGGTTGAACGTGCTGATGCACGGTTGACTGTAATCTTGTTAGAAAAATCGTGGCCTCTACATTGTCTCGAATCTTTCAGCGATAAATCTTTCGTGCTGGTGTAGCCCCGCGTATGGGATAGCAGGGAGCAAGATTTATGATTTACTAATGGGTTTCGAAGTCGCGGTGATCTATGGTTACGTTAGTTGTATGGAGTAGCTGTTTAATTCCATTGTCTGGGAATGTTGCTTGTTTGCATGATTAAAACTTAGCCTTTGATACTGTGTTTCCCTTTTTCTGGGTACACTTGAGAAAATAATTATTCGATGTACGAACTTTTTTCGTATTTGAAAAGTTTCACGGTTTTTGTGGCTATTAGGAGGCATGGAAATGTGGGAACGCAGAGATTTGTGGGTATGGTGGTTTGAGAATACGAGAATTTGGGAATGTGAATAGAGATTTGAGATATGAGGGTTTGGGAAAATATGAATTTGGAAGGATAGGAATTTGGAAACATAGGGATTTGGGGATGTAGAAATTTAGGCAAATAGGGAGTTGGGATGCAGAGATTTGGGCATATAGGGACTTGTGGATTAGAGGATTTGGGGATGTAGAAATTTAGGAATATGAGGATTTGGAGATATAGATTTGGGGATACGTGGATTTGGGTCTATAGGAATTTGGAAACATAGGGATTTGGGGATGTAGAAATTTAGGCAAATAGGGAGTTGGTATGCAGAGATTTGGGTATATAGGGACTTGTGGATTAGAGGATTTGGGGATGTAGAAATTTAGGAATATGAGGATTTGGAGATATAGATTTGGGGATACGTGGATTTGGGTCTATAGGAATTTGGAAACATAGGGATTTGGGGATGTAGAAATTTAGGCAAATAGGGAGTTGGTATGCAGAGATTTGGGCATATAGGGACTTGTGGACTAGAGGATTTGGGGATGTAAAAATTTAGGAATATGAGGATTTGGAGATATAGAGATTTGAAGATATAGATTTGGGGATATGTGGATTTGGGTCTATAGGAATTTGGAAATATAGGTATTGGGGGATATAGAAATTTCAATATGTGACATGTGTGGATTTGGGACTATAGAAATTTGGAAATATAGGGATTTGGGGATATAGAGATTTGGGGATATAGAGATTTGGATAAATAGGAAGTTGGGATACAGAGATTTGAGTATTTGATTATAGAAGCCTACGTTGCACCCGAGTGTACGACGCTTTTCCTCCGCGAACCTGATCACCGCATCAAAAAACAAATAGTAATGCATTTCTGATGCGACAGAAAGTTACATAATTCAAATGGTAGTCCGGTAATTTGTTTTATCGTCGCGGAACAATGCCAGATGTTCCATTTACCATACGCGAATCCCGTCTCGATTGCGCAACGCTTAAGTTATTAGCGCGTCACGGAAAAAAGAAACATCGTTCGAGGTGTCCTTTAAAGGCGGCCATTAAATTGTGCCCACCGCGAACCGCAACGACGATCAACGATTTCATCAACATTTCGTAACGACCACGTTTCTAAAACGAAACACGAGGAAATACGGTTCGTCTCCAAGAACCGTGGAAAATCCTACTAGGCGTCGGCCATTTCTGTGCCTCGGAAACGCCAACAAACCGACACTCGATTTCTCCGACGAGAATCCTTCATTCCATCCAGCCAGTGCCCATTTGCTCTGCGGTCGGCATTTGCAATTGCATCGGCCATGCAACTGAGTCCCTGATGCGTCCTGCGGTCAAACATCATCACCGTAGCTCACGTGCCCTGACGCGGGATGCACCTACCCTACGGGACCTTCTAATATTCGAAATTGCGACTCCTGGCATGTTTATTTGACGTCGGGGCTGCCGTGCTCGACCTCCTTCCAATTTACCGGCTGACATTTTTCAACTCCTTCTGCCACGTCGCGACGTCATTGTCTTCCTTTTCTTTTTTCCACCCCTTTCTCGAGAAACATTTCTACGACCTTTGTGGTTGTTCATTTTGACGGGAACTTCTTGATTTTTCGCCTGAGAATACTTTGGTATGTTTCGGAGACTAAAGATTGATGATATGGGATCTTCTAATGAAGAGTTTGAGATTTTATGCATTTTACGTAGGGGAAGTTTTTGGGTAAATTAAAGTTTTTAGGTTTTGGGTAGTTGTTTTTGGAGTGATTCTGGGAGATGTGGATGCAATTGAAAATATATGCGATGGTTGGTAGTTATTAATCTATATTGTTATATGGGGACGCATATGTGTCATATAGGGACGTATGTAAAGATTCGATGATTCCTATGTCACTCATCTGCACATTCCTAGATCCCAATACTCCGTGATCTCCATGTCCCTAAATTAATTCTCAAATCCCTGTATTCCCAAATTTCTACGTCCTCAAATTTTTTCATCCCCAAATCTCTATATTTCCAAATATTCTCCAAATCTCTATTTCTAAATTTCTAAAGCCCCAAATCCACATATGCCCAAATTTCTACATGTTGAAATCTCTATATCTCCAAATCCCTATATTTCCTAATTCCTATAGTCCCAAATCCACATATCCCTAAATTTCTACATCCCCAAATCCCCAGATACCCAAATCCTTGCATCCCTAAATTGCTACATCCTCACATCCCTACATCTCCAAATCCCTACATTTCCAAATACCTACATACCTAAATCACTACATCCCAAAATCCCTATATCCCCAAATCTTTATATCCTCAAATCCCTATATCCCCAAATTCCTATATTCCCAAACCCATATATCCCTAAATCTCTATATCCCCAAATCCTTATATCCCCAAATCCTTATATCCCCAAATCCCTATATCCCCAAATCCCTTTATCCCGAAATCCCTTTATCCCCAAATCTCTATATCCTTAAATCATTCTATCCCCAAATCCCTATATCCAGAAATCCCTATGTCCCCAAATTCTTATATCCCCAAATTCTTATATCCCCAAATCCATATATCCCCAAATCCTTATATCCCCAAATTCCTATATCTCCAAATCCCTAAATCCCAAAATCCTTATGTCATTATAAAGCGCTCATGCAATTTGAAGGCACGAAATTGACGAGAACCGATATCGAACGAGTACCCATCGATCGACAGAACG
Organism: Megachile willughbiella; assembly: GCA_945859595.2. Classification (NCBI taxonomy): domain Eukaryota; kingdom Metazoa; phylum Arthropoda; class Insecta; order Hymenoptera; family Megachilidae; genus Megachile; species Megachile willughbiella. The sequence continues at coordinate 8,898,042 of OX243803.1, read as the reverse complement.
AAATAATCGTGGCCGCGGAAAGGGCGTATTACAGCGGCACCTAATTTAACGAACGCGAAATGCAGACGTCGCGGAAACATTTTCTCCGCGTAAAGTTTCCTTTGGAGGAACCGGTGCTTAAGTGGGTTCCGTGTTCGATCGCATGCAAATTAGATTTGGCGAATTGCAACTCGCGAGCACGGTTCGCTGCCGCTCGATTCCCTCGAACGCTTCGGGGGTTGCTCGTACAAGAAGAGAAAAAAAGAGAGGAAAACACGAAAAGAAGAAGGAAAACTCGTAGATCCGTGGCAGGTAAGAGCAAATCAATTTTCCACGACACGAACCGCGCGTTACACCCGTCCATTGTGTTACATTATTACAAACTCGTAGCACATTTCTATCGGAGATACTTATCGCGTCGTTCCTCGACTATCGACTCGTTCCTTCGACCGTTTGTTCTCGCAACTATTTTTCCCCTTCGATTGTCGATAGTGCACGTGGCCGAGATTACAGGGTGCGCAACCCTTGCAGACTCGATTCGACGACACGTTCGAAGATTACTTAAAATGGCCCTTGTGCTCAGAATTAATTCAAATTAACAATTTATTGATGAACTTATTCACTCATCGTTAGAAACATCATAGTGTATTATGAGTTACAATATTATGTTACAAGTTGCTGAGGCAATAAAGTTTATTAGCATAATTTTTATGTATGGTTAACTACGTATATGTTCTATATTTAAGGTCGTTTTATAAATATAGGTATTTTAGATATACTTGTTTAAATTGAAGATTCATTTAATCCATATATTTCTTGAATTTTATGTACTCATTTAATATATCATTTAATGTATATTGTTAGTATGAACAATAGCAAGTAGTAATGCCTGTCTGTTACCATAGCCACACTTTATGGCTATTGTCACATTGTGACTGAACGAAATTTCTTCTTGTAAAATGGTTTGTCAGCAGGATTTGTCCAATCTGCAATAAAAGAATTTTACTATTTCACACTGCATTTTCATACATTCCATCGAAGTCCAAAAAATTCCAATATTCTAACAGGGATGAAGAGTTGATTTAGGAACAGTAAGAGTATTACCACGCTGTCCCGCTAGATGTCATCGCGCAGAGGACAATGGCTCCGTACGGAAGACACCTCGTGATCCATTTAAATTATAACGTTGAACATTGTAGAGGCGAGCAAGCAAACACGAGGGCTCCGGGATCATTCAGATAGTATCGATAAATTCAAAGCCGACCAGAGGGTTCAGCGTTCGAAATGCCAGATCCATTTCGCGCCAGCTCGATCATCCCGTAGGGCACCGTTGAGGATGTTACTATCCCGAAGAGGGGAAGTGTCTCCTCTCTCTCTTTTCTCTGTCGACACACAGATTGCTCGTAGTTTCGATCGTGAAATAGCGTGCGGAAGGGTCGAAAGAAGGGGGCATGTAACGTGCCGACGACGTCCCGACGATGACTGGTGCATCCTTGCGTCTCGACGCGAACGAGAGACGCGTGATTCTCAGAAAAGGCCGGGGCCCCGACCGTCCGATAGAGTCATCACGTGTCGGCGCTAGGATAGTGCTTTTATTGTAACATATCGAACGTGGATACCAGTTGGGGGCCAGCCACGAAGAACAGAGAGGTTTCCGGGCACGTTCTTTCAGGCCAGCAGCCACGAAGAGAAACGAATTGCGGGGCTAGTTGTCCTGTATCGCAGCGGGGAGCCTGAATGCACGGTGTATGATTGATCTGACACGTAGTCGGGGCACCGTGGCCACGTACCACGTACCTGGGCACCACGAGACGACCGCAACCCCTGCATCTCCTTTTGTTCACGCGGCTTGTCCGTATCGCCAACTTGCGATACCGGACTGCAAATCTTACCTTATGTTGATAGAACTGATATAGTAACTACATAGTCAACTTGCCGTTACTATTGGGAGGTTTCAGATGGAGTTACCTTATGACGCCAGTCTACCAATGATTTAGGCCTAGGTTACGTCGAGCTGTTGGTATAACTGTACTGTACTGAAGTAAGTTAAGCAAAGGTAAGTATTCAAAAAGTCGTGGAGAGTTTATTTTGTGGTTGGGGACTTTGGACGTTGACAATTTGGAATTATGAAATTATAGGATATGGGACTTTGGAGTGATGGAAGTTTGGAACTTTGAAGTTTTGAGATATGAAGATATTAGAAGATTTGAAAAGGATGCAAATGATTAATCGTTTACGTGGGTGCACGATAGAAACGCCCCTCGCTAGGACACACAATTTACGCATGCGCGTGTACCCCACTAGCGTCTAGCACATCACGTGCAACCAATGAACAGTAGTTTTATCGGAAAGACGTGCTACGATTGGCTCTCATTTAATACACAGGAAATTTCGACGTCTCAAACAAATTTGTACTATGTATCAACTTGAGTTTACGGTCAATTGTCTATAAAGTATAGTACTCTGAAAATTACAAATAGGCAAGAGTATTAAAATACCTACGTTCTCCCTATAAGTACATTAAAAGAAGAGATCTTGACTAGTATATTGATTCCGAATTTGGAAAGAGAGTATGAAATAATGAGTGAAAGTATTTCCACGGTTCTTGGCGATCGTTTAATAACGTTGACAGTCGAAATTGGTTTCATCCCGCTCGCTAATGTCGGCCTCGGCGAGTTGCAATTGCGTCCGTTCGTTTTGATGAGTCTCGTGGCCACGGTGGAACGATAAAAACGCGAAACGTGTTAATTAGAAAAATTACGAAACGTGACGCGACACGCGGTGTTCTCGGTAACGCGAGGCTGGCCCTCGCGCGAGCAAACGCATTATCGTAAGCACGAGATTGCGTGTTTCAATTATGAGAGGGTTCGCTCCAAGGTATATTGGGATTGTGTATCCGTCCTTCTCGTCCCGCGTTATCTTCTTTGGTCCATACAGGGAGAATCGCTTCATCATAATCGGTCATCCAACGTTTTTCTACAGAGCGTGCCCCCCGCTGTCTCTACGCCCGGATATCTTAGCATCGAAATGCCGCGCTGACAGACAAAGAATTTGATATCGTGATTAGCTCGTTACGGTATTGTGCGTTAACGCGTTGCCACGAACCTCGGCCCACGATTGTTGTTTCGCTCGAAACGCAGCCGAACAGGCACCGGCGCCGCTTAGAAGATGCCGAGTAATTGATTTTCAACCGTGTATGCAAATAGGGGATGAAAGGTGTGTCGAATTTTATGTTCGATCGCTCGATTCTCTTTTTATGGCTGTGTCGAGAGAAGACAATGTAATTAACGCAACTTATTGTTAGCCCAAAATACATTATGTACACGATGTTCCATAACTGTATCGACACCCAATGTCTATCGAATTGGAAAATTTTGGGATTATGTTGAGAAATGGAAATTTTAGAATTGGGCATTTGAGCATCTGGAATTTGAAAAACTTGGAAGTGTTCCAATCTAGAAATTCGAAAATTACAATTGTGCTAAGTTTACCCTATGTACCAAAGCTTGCACACTTCTCTCACATTTGTAAGAATAAGTCTGCATTCTATCGTCTTGAACAGCAGTAAAATGTCCATATGGAAATTAAGATTTCGGATATGAAAGAAAGGTTCCCAAGCATTTATCAGATAAAGGTCAGAGTTTTAGACGCATATGCCTTGTTTGTCGAGAAGAGGCACGAAGAAGTTTCTTGGCAGGACTATCGGATAGATCGTTTCAGAGATTCTTGAAGTGTTCGAAGGTGTTACTGGAACTCAAACTGTGCACTCTTTTATTTGCCGTTCGAATCCCTCCTTTCGACAGGGGTGCAGCCACCCCGTTGCTGAACCATGGCCTCATTACCAAAGCAAATATTTTATAGACGAGCCCTCGGTGACGGTTCGAGGAAGAAGCCCTGAAGGAGACGAGATGCTGCCGGAATCGATGTAAAAAAAGGCCTCGAATAAAGCGCGAGTTCCTTTTTCCTGTCTTCCAATCTCTGTCTCCGACCATCATCCCCGCTCGCGATTCCGTAGGCAGCCGAGCGACAGGGGGAGAAAAATAAAAAAGAATCTCTTTTCACTGGCTCTTCCCGATTTACCTTTCAACTCGCTTGTTTTATATCCACCGTCGACCCCTTCTTGTCCTCTCGGCTCGTCGATATTCCGAGGTGAGACGATCGCCGTTAAAAATTAGATAGGTCGTGGCCTCTCTCTTCCCTCGACTCTCGTTTGTTTCTTTGCTTCGTGAAACGAGAAAAATGGAAACGAGAACTGTGGGGACGGAATGAATATTCTTCCCCTTTTAAACGTGAAGTCTTGCGCACCGGGGGTTGATATTACTCAGGAAATTTCAGGATAGATTATTTCTTTGTTTATGCACTTTGATTTCATGTAGGAATGTGGGGATTTGAGAATAGGGAATTTGGAGATATGTGAATGTGGAAATTTAGGGATTTGGGGATTTGGGGATTCGGGGATTCGGGGATTGGGGATTTGGAGATTTGAGGATCTGGGGACTTGGGGATTTGGGGATATGGGAATTTGGGGATTTGGGGATTTGGGGATTTGGGGATTTGAGAATTTGGGGATTTGGGAATTTGGAGATTTGGGGATTTGGAAACTTGGAGATTTGGAAATTTAGAGATTTGGGGAATTGGGGATTAAGAGATTTGGAAATTTGGAGATTTGGGGATTTGGAGATTTGGTGATTTGGGAATTTGGGATTTGGGATTTGGAAATTTCGAGATTTGGAGATTTGGGGAAGTGGGGATTGATAGATTTAGAGATTTGGAGATTTGGAGATTTGGACATTTGGACGTTTGAAAATTTGAAGATTTAGAGATTTCGGGAGTTGGGGATTGGGAAATTTGGAGATTTAGAGATTTAGAGAATTGGAGATTTGGAGATTTTGGAAATTGGGGATTGGGAGATTTGGAAATTTGGAGATTTCAAGATTTGGAGATTTGGAAATTTGGACATTTGAAAATTTGAAGATTTAGAAATTCGGGGAGTTGGGGATTGGGAAATTTGGAGATTTAGAGATTTAGAGAATTGGAGATTTGGGGATTTTGGAAATTGGGGATTGGGAGATTTGGAAATTTGGAAATTTGGAGATTTCAAGATTTGGAGATTTGGGGATTTAGAGATTTGGAGATTTGGACATTTGGGCATTTGAAAATTTGAAGATTTAGAAATTTGGGGAGTTGGGGATTGGGAAATTTGGAGATTTAGAGATTTAGAGAAATGGAGATTTGGATATTTAGAGATTTAGAGATTTAGAGAATTGGAGATTTGGGGATTTGGAGATTTGGAGATTTGGAGATTTGGAGATTTGGAGATTTGGAGATTTGGAGATTTGGAGATTTGGAGATTTGAAGATTTGGAGATTTGGAAATTTCAAGATTTGGAAAATTAGAAAGGGTATTTGAAAAATTTAGAAATTTGGAAATATGAGGAATAGAAAATTAAAAAATTTGAAACGTGTTATTCTCTATATATCACCGATTTCTCTAGCAAACTGTAACTTACATAGTACCTCTCTAATTACGTGTCCTACAACACACGTCCCTTTTTCTTGTTCCTTTTTTCTTTTTCCTTACGATCAACATGTTTTCGCCCTAATTAAACGTTGTTACCAAATACAATTGACAGAATCTAAGCTGAAACATTTTTCTAACCTTCAGCATCATAGTTAGGTTAGGTAGTTAAACGTCATTACCTAATACAATTGACAGAATCTAAGCTGTAACATCTTGTTAACCTTCAGCATTATGGTTCAAAGAAGAAAGTATCCCCCAACGTGTACGATGCACGACGTTCGATCGCCTATTTCCATAATACGCTTAAATTGATCCTTTGGGCGACGCTACGGTGGCATTGGCGCAGTGTATCCTTTAGTATTCGATTGAATCGTCAATTTGTCTAGCATTATCCAGGACGTAAGGAAAGGATGGGAGATCGTGGAGGGACCTTAGGCCAGGACGATCGTGATGGGCGACGGGGGGAAGGAAAGTCGAAGGCGGACCTAGCGTCTCCAAAGGATTTCGTGTATTTAGGATAACAAGCTGCTCCGCCCCTGAATTGGTATGCAGAGACCCACGAGTAACTCCTTTATATTGACATATCGTGGAACGTGATCCAAATACATGCGACATTATACCGAATTGCGAACAAAGCTGGTGGCGGTGCCGGTGCAACGGCAGCAGCCTCGTCAAATTGTCCATGAATAGAAAACAAATCGTCCGTAAGGCAAATTCCTGCCCTCGAATCGATTACGAATGCCAGTCGATAAAGCCGACGTCGATTTACTCCTCTATGTACATTGCCGTACACTGTACATAAGTAGAGGACGCTTAGAAAATCTGCCTGCGTCTGCACGTTTCAAATTTCGCGCCATGTACCCTCCAAACACTCTTCTATTGAACTTTTGCAAGTTTCTGCTGTGTACTGCACTTTGAACTTTTAACAAGGGTTTCTACGATGATACGTGTTGTCAAACTCCATCTTTATGAAATTACTTCATTCTTGTTACGTTGGGGCAAATTTTATTTTGGTGCGAAGTCTGCATTTCTGCAGTTAAATAAACTGTACATTTTATTCAGTACATAATTATTTAGTCCTATATTTAGAGACAGGTTTTATGGATTGCATACAATTTACAGCACATTTTTTCACAATTATATTTATTAAATATAAATATTTTCTAACCTAGAATTTTCTAACCTCTTCAGAAATAATCACATCTTACAATGATTTTAACCTAACGTAATTTGTTAACCTAACAGTAAATAAATCAGTATAACGGATAATTAATGATGCTTTAACAGACACACTACATGAATATTCAATAGGCTAAATCACATAAAGAATAAAAGGAGAGATGATAAATTAGTTATGGATATTTCAAACGAAACGAGCAGGGGAAAGTGATACCGATAGGTCACGAGACAGAGCAGGGCTGAAAAAATAATAATAGGAAACGAAGGTCCCTTTCCGCGATCCTATACCGGCCAAATAATAAAGTAACCGAAGATGGATATCCGTTTCAAATATTCACGCCCTTTTCGCGCCGCGGCGTGAAATTGATGCGTTTAGGAACCCCTTTACTGGTAGGCGGACAGTTACGCGGACATAAATATTGCCAAGAGCCCTGCTGACCACATGGCACAGATACGGCCCTGAATAATGTGCGTGCATGCGTACGTGTCCACAGGCAAAACGAAGGATTTAACAATAGACGAAACTTTAGAACGTGGAATTAAGATAATGAAACTTTGAAATTAAAATAATGCATGTTTCTCGATGGTGTTTATCTGTACTTACGTTTTTGGAGGATCTTGGTGACATCTTTGTGGATTTTAGGACTTTGGAAGTTTAGTAATTTGGAAGTTGGAAAGATTAGTAATTTGGGACTTAGGGTAGTTTGAGACTTTGGGTATTGTAAAACGTAGGGTAGTTTGAGACTGTAGGGGTTTAGAGACATTGAGAGCTTTGAATTAGGAGAATTTGATATTTGAGAGAGTAGGAACTTTAGAGAGTTTGGGGTCTTTTTGGGACTTTTAAACATTGGAAATTTGGAATTGTGGAATTTTGGTAATTTGGCAGTTTTGAATATTGGAAATTTGGAGTAATAGGATTTCAGAATATTGAATCTTGAGAACATTAGGACTTGGGAGTATTGGAATTTGGGAGTATTGGGACTTGGAAATATTGGGACTTGAGAATATTGGGACTTGGGAGTATTGGAACTTGGGAGTATTGGGACTTGAGAGTATTGGGACTTGGGAGTATTGGGACTTGGGAGTATTGGGACTTGAGAATATTGGGACCTGAGAGTATTGGGACTTGGGAGTATTTGCTACTTGGGTATATTGGGACTTGGGAGTATTGGGACTTGTAATATTGGTACTTGGAAATATTGGAACTTCGAAGTATTGGGACTTGGGAGTATTGGGACTTGGGAGTATTGGGACTTGGGAGTATTGGGACTTGGGAGTATTGGGACTTGAGAATATTGGGACTTGAGAGTATTGGGACTTGGAAGTATTTGCTACCTGGGAATATTGGGACTCGGGAGTATTGGGACTTGAGAATATTGGTACTTGGAAATATTGGAACTTGGAAGTGTTGGGACTTGAGGGTATTGGGACTTGGGAGTATTGGAACTTGAGAATATTGGAATTTGGAAATATTGGGACTTGGAAGTATTGGGACTTTGAAATATTGGAACTTGGGAATATTGGGATTTGGGAACATTGGGATTTGGAATGTTAGGACTTGGTAATGGGTTTGGGAAAATTGGGACTTGCTAATACTCAAACTTGGGAATGCTGTTACTTAAGAACATTAAAAATTTGGAACTATGGGACTATAAGACTTTCAACTTCCAAAATGGAAGTCTTGAAATGGGGATCTTTAAAACTCGGCAATGATAGACTATAACTAAAATTGAATCACTATGAACCTTCAAATCTCCGAACCGAAATTTTGTAATTTTGAAACTTCAACACTTTGAGACTCCAAAATGTCCTAATTTTGTAACCTAGATAACCTTCAATATTTCTATCTATCAAAATATTACACAAGAACGAATGAATCCCTAAAGTTCACCATTGACAACATTGGATTTGTATCCATAAACGTTTGAGAATCCCTGTCTTAAACGATTCCACGATTCTCGCAGACAAGTCACATTGCATCAGCGTGGATTTTAGGAACAATTGAAAACGTTTCGACGCGAGGAAAATCTGTACAATGGTAATACGAAGCGTCGCGTCGTGTTTACCTCGCCACGGTTACGTCGGGTCTTGCGAGGTAGGAAGCGATATTTGTTCAGGCATCCCGGTAGGAAATTCAAGGCGACTAAGGGATTATTCGCGGCACCCGTTGCGTGAATATATAATAGCCTGGCGTGTTTATGTATCCAGCTATGACAGGCACTTCCGTTTCCGTCGAGCGCTCTTGACTTCGTTTCGTTTCGGACCGCGTAAATGTGTTTACACCACACTGTCGTCTATCGTTCGTTCCTAGCAATCGACGAACATTTGTCATTCATACAACTATTTTTTTTTATATAATTACTCCAATTTTGATTCTTTTAATTTTATTTAAAAAAAGAATTATTATATTTTTTCAGAACAATTTGTCATAAATTTTAACAATTTTTTAGATGTCATAACTTTATATAAGTGGACAATGTGAAAGTATTCGTTGACAATCGAGTACATAACACATAATTTCAGTTATGTATCGTACTCTACAACCTAGGTTATGTGTAACCTAGAAATTATGTATCATAATCTTATGTATCATAAGCTAACACGTAGGTTAATTATCATAACCCAGAAGTTAGGTTATGTACCTAATTAGAGCTCATAACCTAACACATCACTTGAACTGAAAATACTTATTTAAATAATTCTCAAACTTTGACTGTCAACTTTGGAAATATGTGAAACGAATATGTGATATCAAAACATTACGTTACGAGTTCATAGAAATAATTGTATGGAATCTATACGGTAGTCCATATGATTTGACACAAGTCATATGTAATTCGAATTTAGAAAGATTAAAAGAAAAAGTACTATAAATTGTAAATAAACGTACATGTTAAATCGAGGAGGTTGAAACAACAGTATAATTGTATGTGTAGACATTTTAGTAATTGGTCAAAAATTTGGAAAAAAGACAAGTTCGACCACTCGAAACAGTAATAATTAACGTCCAGAGATTCGTCATAGTTCGGCAGTAATTTCAGCAATTATTTTCAAGCGGCTGTCCATTATAGAGCATCATTTATTTTTCATTTTCCTCTTACGGTCGGTCCTTCCGGCCATTTTCTTCACCAATTTATCAGTCCCTTCTCGTTCTCGTCCATTAACTTAATTAATTTTTCCCCTAATTAATCGTGCACCGCGAAACCAGCCAAGAAGCGTCGGATTAACGAACGTGTCCCGAAAAATAAAAATAAAATAGACGAAGCCTAGTCGTACGTATAGAAGAGCGGGAACGGGTGTTAATTGTTTCGTACACGAATACTGACGCGGGCCGAATGCCAACGGTTTGTACCGCCGCTAATCGCCATCTGTTCCGCCAAGTGACTCGACAACATTGCAATATTGTTAATTATTCAAATTTCACGCGGTAACGCCACGGTTCGTAGGAAGTTTGGTAAAGCTTATCGAGGCTGCGTTACCAACACGAGCGTCCACCGTGCATCGGCCACCTTATCCTCCGATCGTTAATTGAATTTTACAAAGCGAATTCCGTTAGCCGTCGATATCACGAAAGATACACTCCTCTTTCGAATCACTTCCTTCGCAATTTCAATTCATTATGCCGTTATCTGGAACTGAACGCGCCGCGTAATACCAGCAGTCGAGCCGTTTAAAAATTACAATTTCTAATCTGAATGAACATAAGTGGCTGAATTCTTGGAAAATTCTACACTACAGTACACAACATCTATCTCAATTCCAGGTAATGATTTACACTTACCGTTGCCTAGTCATTGCCGCCGCCAGGTTAAAGAAACCTCCTTCCTGTATCGTATTATACATCCGGTACGCAAATTTTCGAATTATTCACAAAAGTAATTAACACGTTCAATAAGGGATGTGCTCGTTCGCTTGGCCGAAGGAAACGAGATGTAATAATATGGTAGACTCGCGTTATATTGCCGCATTCATATGATTCACACTAGTGGTACTTAAAATGCAAAATGTTATTATGAGGTATTTTGAGGTGTATTGGGTGCACTGTGTTAGGATGCGCCACATTTTTACATACTGGTACGTATATTGCATTGTGCTAATTTGAAAAGTATTGTATTAGTAAACGCACTGAATTGCGATAAAATGTACCGATACATTTGGATACAGTGCATGATTTCTTTGGATATGACTTATGTGAATTTGACAATTTTTTAATTTTTAAACTTGTATCTTCTAATTCAGAAATCGTCAAGGTTTCAAACTTTTGAATTCTCAAGTTTTCAAGTTTTGGAAATTTTTAATTTTCAAATTTCCAAATCCGTAAATTTCAGTATTGCCATATTTAAAATCTGAAGAATCAAATTTTTATATCCACAAGTTCCTAGAGTCCAAATCTCTGGATCCACAAATTCACATGCTATCAAATTTCTACACTCCCAAATTTCTAGATCAAATTCCTAATTTCCTGCATTCGCAGATCCTCAATTCGCAAGGTTCCCACATACCTAAGTCCTCAAATTTCTACGTCCCCAAATCCATGGATTCAGAAATTCCTACGTCTCCAAATCCATAGGTTCACAAATGCTACCAAACCCCTAAATCACTAAACTCCTAAGCCTCCAAATGCCTAAACCACCAAATTCTTAAATTCCTGCATCCATATATTTCCTAATCCCAAAATCCCAAAATCCTTACCCCACCTTTCGACTCTTCTCAAAACCTGAAATCCCATGTCACACGCTCGACCTCCTCAAAAGTCCCTAAAGTCCATCAAGTAGATGACCTTTGTTGCTACTTACTGGTCCCACCAACATTTTACTTAAATATTAGAAAAATCGTGACGCAGTATCTACAACAAACGTTATCTTATCAGAACCATTGGTCGATTGATCGTCGCACGAGCTCCAAGAACCGGAGCCGTCGATCATAGCACGAAGTTGGCCAGCAGCAACGATAGCAACCGCAACAGCAGCAACAGCAGCCCAGAAACAAGAGCTGGCACTTCACTCGGAGCGTATGGTATATCATTGGCCGGGCCTGGGCGGAGTACGGCGTGAAGTTGGCGCCGCCAGCGATAGATACCGCTAATTATCGATCGTAAATAACGTCGCACGGCAGCCCGATCCTATCGGTCCTTCGGCCGGTTTCAACCCCCTCCTATCCTCCACGGCCTTTCGATGATATAGGTGCCGCGTCGCCTCTAAAACGGGGTTGACCGAACCTCCGGGAACAGGTCCCTCTGGACTCTAACGGCGTTCTTACGACGCGCTCGCTCGCAGGGTGGCTTGGATATATTACAAGCGGTGCTCGTGCACGGTTATTACAACGTGTACGCGGTTATAATTGCGGCCAACAGGCCCACCGGCTCGCAACCGTGTGATTTGTGCTCCCGCAACAGGCAAAACGGCTACCTCGTTCTACGGCGACACGTATATCCACGCTGAAACCCGTATCGATTCGTGCAGATAAAGATGGTGCTGCTCTTTTTGCAGGAAATCAGAGCTTCGCTGTTCAGGATCGAGAGCGGGCAATCGCTAGGGCGCGGCGCATGATGGGCTAGTGACGGATGCTCGCGGGCATTGATAGTTTTTCGGTTCGGAGATTTCAGTTAAAATTTTCAACTTCGAAATTTGCTGATTTCGTTATATGACGTAAATGAAGTGGTTCTTCCCACATTCACAAAGTCTCTGAACTCTCAAATTTTGTACTCTTCTAATTTCCTATATCTTCCAGTTCCTCAAACTCTACAACTTAACCCACTATGACCTATTTGTCAGGTGCGTCAGTCAGAACTAAACACAGCTACAATATTAAAACAGACAAAGAATGTTGAAATGTTATGACAACATGGTATTATGCAATCGTTGACTATGCAAATTATAATTGGACTTGAACTCCAAATTGAAGCATATTCAAAATTCGAGTAAAATTGATCCCAACTGAAGTACCAGTGCGTCACGAGTCAGACTCGTCAAAATAGTGCAAGGGGTTAAATGCCTCAACCTTGCAAACACTAAAGTTCTGTAACTTCTCAAATTTTTCAAACTCCCTCATTTTTAAAACTTAAAAGATCACCAAGGATCCAAAATCTCCAAATCTTAAAATGTAGGAGTCTTCCGTGGTACAGGGGACACGGATATCGATAAGTTTCATAGCTGGGTAGTTGACCCGTCCACGGACCTGAAAGCCTAGGTGTAAATACCTAAAGCTACCACCTGGAACGGGTCACACCTGGTGCAAATTGTCTTTTGGCGATATCTGATAGACTCCCTGGTCCATTGGTCTTGGCGAACGCATTCGGCGCAGATTTCAGACGGAGATTTCATAAAATCTAATCTGATCGCACGCCAGAGGAGACAGATTGAAAGAGAGCGCGCGTTGTTTCCTGCCGTTTAATCCTACTGATTGCTCCGTAGCGGTTTAATTTGCGAACTACGCTTCTAGGCGGCCGAGAGGTAGCCAGCGGGGAATGCGGTATCGATTTTTCAGCCGATACCGTTTCATGGTAGTTTCTTTGACCGCGTTCAAAGGACAACCTCGTCGAAGTTCGATGAACTTAAATGGAAACGTTGCTCCGTTCCGATACCACACTTTGGTTGATCTTTAATTACTCCGACTCCAGATATCGATCCGTATAGCGAGCGATATACACGAACGCAATTATTCCAACGAGTTCTAACGAGCTAGGAGAGCCCGGTGTTTTGATCGCGCGAACGAAACCAGATCCGCCTTATCGTTTGTCAAAGATCAAAAAACCGCTTCGCGCCTGTTCGACCGCGAATTCGCTTTGAGACCTCTCTAACGACAATTCTCCCTGCTTAATGCCGACGACTGGGAGTCTGTGCTGCAGTTGACACCTTTCCGGCAACGATATTTCCTTACGTTGCCCACCCATCGCCTTATAAACGGAGGAAGTGGCAGTTTCTCTGTCGCGAAAGAGCCGCTCGTGTAAAGGGGGTCGTAACAGGGCGCAGGGTAATTCGGGCCCTATCATGCGGGGGCGATATCGCGTTACTACAGCCGGCTTTGATCTCGCGACACTTACAATTTTCCCGACTGGCGATACACCCTTATTTCGCATCGCGCCACGCGAGTCCTAATGAGAGGCTATGTTCTCTGCACCCAGCACCGTCTCCTGCCCCCGTTACCGGGGGCCACCCGGTAATCACAAGGCATGATGGCTCGTTCCTGGTGCTGTGTAACCCGCCACCCCAACTACCGACCACCACCGCTCATCTCTGTCGCTCTCTGCACCCGAACCCCCAACGACGAACAACGCGCACACCGCTCCTCGCCATTACGCCGTGTGAAATGCTAATACGACGAAACTGGCTCGCGTTTACCTTGTCAGCTGATAGCACCATAATTCTAAACTAAGACTATCTCACATTCGAAAAGATTCATTAGCAATATTTCTGAAGAACATTGGTAATTTAATTCTTGATCCATCTCCTAACATTCCTAAAAATCCATAAAAATCAACTAGTGGAAGTCTTCTATCTGTCGTATTTACCTAAATATAAGAGATGCATTCTTGAATAAAATGATCTGAGAATCCGTCGAACGTCATCGATGTCAGAAATGTAATACTGCAATCGAAGGATTCACTATCGTTTCTGGCGACGCGGAACATCACCGTGGCACACGTGGCGAAGCCGTAGCTCGAAGCTCCGGTGTAAATACAATAACCCTTTATTTGTTCCCCTTTCCTCACGAGGCTGGCCGTGATTCAACAATACTCGACGTGTAGGCGGCAAACATTCGCCGCCTCGTCGAGCCACTCGGCCTCAGGCGATTTTCGCGAAATTCACCAACGAATCCACCTTATCGACGATTCGGGGATGAACGACCGGATCGTGCCGGGTGAGACTCGTACGCGTGGGCCACGTCGGGATGAACGAAGAGGGAAAAGCGTGTCGAGCATCCGCCCGTGCTGGAAGCAAGTGTGACGCGTGATGAGGTTCCAGGAAAGTTTCGGGATGAAGCCGAGAGAAAGGAAGGAAGGGAGACCGAATGGGAGCGTGAGCGTTGTTGGACACACAGAGTAAACACTTCAGGAGATTGCCGTTTCTGCGTTGCAACCTTCCACCACCTTCCACCCTGACGGAAATCCTTACTTTGCTCGAAATCCGTAATCTTCCTGAAGGGCGCGGATTAATTCTCTGGACTTGTCACGCGGCGCACCATGAAAGTAATCGCATGCTCTCCGTAGTTACTTTAATGAAAAATTCTTTCATCTTTTTGTATATGGAGTTGCATGCATTTTGTCGTCATTAGAGATTCATAACGCAAAACATTAATAATAGAATCTGAGGATATATGCTGGATCTGGATGTAGAGTTGCATGAATTTGGTTGTTGAGTAATGAAAAACATGTTTGCTTGACATGTGATTGAATTTGAGTACATGTGTTGGACCTGCATGACCAAGTTATTGTATGCATTTAGTTATTATTGTTGTTATTAATGAAAAACATGTTTGCTTGACATGTGATTGAAGCTGAGTACATGTGTTGGACCTGCATGACCAAGTTATTGTATGCATTTAGTTATTATTGTTGTTATTAATGAAAAACATGTTTGCTTCACATGTGATTGAATTTGAGTACATACGTTGGACCTGCATGACCAAGTTATTGTATGCATTTAGTTATTATTGTTGTTATTAATGAAAAACATGTTTGCTTGACATGTGATTGAAGTTGAGTACATGTGTTGGACTTGCATATCCAAGTTATTGTATGCATTTAGTTATTATTGTTGTTATTAATGAAAAACATGTTTGCTTGACATGTGATTGAAGTTGAGTACATGTGTTGGACTTGCATATCCAAGTTATTGTATGCATTTAGTTATTATTGTTGTTATTAATGAAAAACATGTTTGCTTGACATGTGATTGAAGCTGAGTACATGTGTTGGACCTGCATGACCAAGTTATTGTATGCATTTAGTTATTATTGTTGTTATTAATGAAAAACATGTTTGCTTGACATGTGATTGAAGCTGAGTACATGTGTTGGACCTGCATAACCAGGTTATTGTATGCATTTAGTTATTATTGTTGTTATTAATGGAAAACATGTTTGCTTCACATGTGATTGAAGTTGAGTACATGTGTTGGACCTGCATGACCAAGTTATTGTATGCATTTAGTTATTATTGTTGTTATTAATAAAAAACATGTTTGCTTGACATGTGATTAAATTTGAGTACATACGTTGGATCATAACCAAATTATTGTATGGATTTAGTTGTTATTGTGATAAATGATGAAAAATATTGACTGCTTGACATGTGATTGAATCTGAGTACATGTATTGGAGCTGCATAACCAAATTATTGCATGGATTTAATTCTGATTGTGCTAAATAATGGAAAACATTGACAGTCCAATATGATGAGTTCGAACTTGAGGTTTGATAGAGCCTCAACATACCAAGTCCAACCTTGTAAGTCAACACAGTATCAATTCAACAGTGATCAAAAACAAAATTGGACAAAGGCAATAAAAATGAAATGTCATGTAACAACTGTCATTAAAATGTCATATTAGAGCTATAAGGTTAAAAGTTCAGTTTGGTTGCAACAATATCTAAGTTTTCGGGATGTATATTCGAGAGTGAACGAAAGTTCGGTTTCGTGCAGGTGGAATGCTAAGAACTCGTTTGGATATATCGTTAGCCTCCGTGCTGATTCTGCGCTTCACGAACCGCCGGGGGAGGGTCCTGAAGGAGCAATTAAGCCTGAAGTGTTTCCTGCAAGGTGTGACTCGTAGAAACGGACAGACGGGAACGAGAACGCCAGCCACCTGACACGAGAGACGACTTCTCTCGCACGTCAAACGGTAGTAATTCAACTTTTATTCGAGGAGGATGCAATATATTCATCGATGGGACGGCTAGAGGCCGGCAACCGATGCTCCTCGACGCCATCATCAAACTTCGAACCGTAATTTCACGCGATACCGGGCAACATGGCGAATGTATAATGTTGCAACGTCAGAATAAATGAGAAAGGAAATTACAATTTAACTTGTTACACTTACCGTTATGTATGCATATTCACGTATATGACGTGAGTATTCCGGTCTATTAATTTACTTACGATAAATCAACTAAACGGAGGATAAATCGACGACTAATATTAATTGAATATACGTGTTTACCGAAACACCCTGTAAATATTTTCACGCACATATTGTATGCAATAATTACACGCGTACTGATCGTTCTATACCGTTAGACTAGTACCTTTAACACAAAATAAATAAGATTAATCGCATTGGTTAATTAAGACCCTTCCTGAGGAACAAAAAACTTTCCACTTCGTAGGAAAATAAAGCAAATTCATTGCTTCTTGGCTTGACGCGCAAAAAAGGTGTAACTTATAATTAGAAGAAAGGAAACGAGTATAAAAGACGTATTCATGAAGATACATAAAAGAATTTATTTAAGTGCACGCTTCTATTACAGCTGACCTTATACGGGTTCAATTTTTACGATCTCTTTGTGCCTATATATTTATACCACGTATAACTAGTATTTACGGAGAACGAAGTCTTTCATACTTCGCGGAACATCAAGGATGAATCCGGGAATCGCTGAAATCGTTGCACACCGAAGTAACATGACTCACAAGAAGCAGCCAGTTTTTTTTTCGAAGAGGAAGGAGTAGTTTTAACGAAGCGCGCCAAGATTGTTTCCTTCGGTCTCTTCTCACATATTTTACGGGCCACGGTTCTCCCCATTGTATGGATCTTCAGTTTTCCAGTAGAACGTCCAGCTATCGTGAGAAATCCAAGTCGCAACCGGGCTACGCTTTGTATCAGCGATTTCCTTGAGACGATGGTCACGCCGGATAATAAAACAAAACGTGTTCTTTCGAAAGGGAGAGAAAGGAAAGGAAGATCCTCTGACTTTGCCACCATTTTAGTTTCGCGACCGCTCATAACCTCCGATGACGGCTGAATTCGGACTTCAATTTATTATTTCTTACTGTTTTGTTGTAACTTTTAACTATTTCATCGGTAACATTGCAACGGGGTTAAATCGAATACGTTCTTAGATAAGTTTTTACCGTTTCTTTATTTTCTGTGCACTTTTTAAGTCAATGTGTTATGTATACCCTGTATATGGAACTGTGATATGAGTATGTGAATTTATTTTTATTATACAGGATGTATCAGTGACATGTACGTACTCTTAAATATCAATAGTGAAATATAAAAATGTTGGTAAAATTAGATGGTACTGATTTTGATAATCATTTTTAACATTTATAATTTTATTATAAGACGTGTGGTGTTTAATGTATTGCTTACACATGTATTTAAATTTGTGAATTTTGCAAATGTGCATCGATGTCTGCACACTGCAATGTCCATAAGCCCATGGGGCATGCGATCTGCCCACGAGTGATCCAACACACGAAAGAGGTCGCATCTGACTCCCATCACCTACATAGCCATTAGAACAATCGTTCGAAGGTTAATTGCAGGAATAATAATCCCGAAGTTGTCACGTTCTCCAAGTTGGCTACGCTGCCAGGAAAGATCCGTGTAAGAGAGAAAGGAAGCTGGCATAAAGGATAGAATTGAATGAAATTTTGGCTCGTCATGCCTCGGATAAATCTGAATTAATTAAGCGGTTTCAGGCTAGACTTTCAATCGTTTCGTTCCTTCTCCCGTTCTTTCTTTTCTCCTTATTTCATCCCTTTTCGATGGTTCACGGACTTGTCCCTCCTCTTTCCTGCCTTCCATTTTTTTTTCTCCTCCACACCTTTAGATTCCGTGGTAACTTAAACGCGGGAGCCATTCGGTAGCTGATGGGTTAATTGAGAGTCGAACTAGCCCTCAGACACAAAGGGCTTTCATGGACCAAGCCGTGAATGCGATGCCGAATTGCGTGATATTTTTATTTTCCGTGGTTTATTGTTCGAAACCGCTTCTCGTTTCACGAGTTCCTATTAATTTACGGTTATCTTTAACTTCGGCAACGCACAATGCTCACGAATATATTTACACCTATTGAAACAGCCAGACCTATTTTCGGTCGGCGTTAGGCGAAGCTGTAATAACAACATGAATATTTCATCCCATCGGTACGACTCTGAAAACCCTTTCTTAACCGGTCCCTGTTCCGACCTTTCCGGGTCATCAGGGACCGTTAATTGTCATCAATAGTGCCAAATTCTGGCGTCCTTGAGACTGGTCCGACCGGGGACCACTGTTTCCGCAGCTTGCGACAGCATCCGGTAATGAGATGTCTCGGCATCAGGTTCCTGGACCAGTTTGTCTTTGCTCCGCTGTTTTTCTTTCGCTTCTCTCTCGCCTCTTTTTTTTTTTCTTTCTCCTGCACTCGATGGACGATGGTCAGCCCCGTGGTTAAGTAACTGGTTCGTTAGAATGTTTATTTGCTTAGGGGTCTTTTGTCAGGCCTTCGACTAATGTTATGACGACCTGTTACCGGCCCCGGTTTGCTCCTCGCATATGTTGAATTTGTGAAGCACAACGGACGTCTTTCAACTACTCTACCAGTGTTTCTGAAAAATCTCACGTTTCCTCGGGGTACAGTCGGGAGCAAATCTGACTTCTGTTGAAAAAATACGAAGACCGAGTGGGAGGAATTTTACTCGTTGATTTTTAGGCATTTTTCAGGATTTGACAATTTGATGATGGATAGTTGAACGAATGTGGGGATTTAGACATTTGTTGGTCGAGGCTTTTGGGGAACTGGGGATTTGAGACATCAAAATTGTGGAATATAGGGATTTAGGTAATTAGGAAGTTGGATTAGGGATTTGGGAGATCAGGAATTTTGAAATTTTGAATTTTGGAGATTTTAGGATTTGAGATTTGGGGATTTGGGGATAAAGGAATGCTGTAATTTGGAAATTTGGGGATCTAGGGATTTGGGGATAAAGGGATGTGGTCATTTGGGAATTTGGGGATCTAGGGATTTGGGGATAAAGAGATGTGGTCATTTGGAAATTTGGGGATCTAGGGATTTGGGAATCTAGGGATTTGGTCATTTGGAAATTTGGGGCTTTAGAGATTCGGGCATGTAGGGATTTAAGAATGTAAAAATTTGGGCATGTAGGGATTTAGGAATGTAGAGATTTGAGAATGTAGGGAATTGGGCACGTAGGGATTTGGGAATGCAGGGATTTGGAAATGTAGGAATTTTCTAATATAAGAAATAGGGGATATAGGAATTTGAGGACATAAGAATTTGGTTATATAGCGATTTGGGGATGTAGGAATTTGGGGATGTAGGGATTTGTGGATGTAGGGATTTTGGAATATAGTAATTTGTGAATATAGGAATTTGAACATGTATGGATTTTAAAATATACGATTTTGAATACATAAGAATTTGAAGATGTAAGAATTTGTGATCTATGGATATAGTAATCTTCATCCTAACC
Source organism: Megachile willughbiella (assembly GCA_945859595.2). NCBI lineage: Eukaryota > Metazoa > Arthropoda > Insecta > Hymenoptera > Megachilidae > Megachile > Megachile willughbiella. The sequence goes on along the minus strand of OX243803.1, from coordinate 8,877,941 downwards.
TATACAAACCAGAATACCATTAAAAAACTATTTTTTCAGAAAGATATAATATGCTATGAATTAATAGCTACGAATACCATATGTAGCAGCTGATATATAGCCTCCATCTCGTGCACGGCTGCGATTAATTAAAAATCTCAGCAATTAGATAAAAAGATACGCGCGTATCATGCAAGGTAGTCAGAGTTACGATCGGAAATGAAGACATTTCGGTGATGGAAATTTCTTTCATCAATTATAATGGTCGACACTCGGGACAGTAGCCGTTCATTAAAAGCGTATATACGAGGTTGGTGCTCGTTGCTCGAAGAAAAATACGCTAACGATACCGCTGGTGAACGTGTTCTGAATACTTGGTTCGCGTTCTCTTCTGTATTCGTAATCCCCCGAGCGTTTGATTCCCGGCCGTGCAGGAATAATGCAAAGTGTGGAGTCACCCAGTGGATGGTAGTCAGGTATCGCTTCTGCTTCTTATTTATATAAATGACCAACGCATAACTCGCGCCGGTCGACGACTAACTCGGGCCTATTTCGACGCTGAATGCTCCGCTAACGTGTCGACTCGATGATAAATTAATTGTGGTACGGGGGCCGGTTGTTATTCTTAATGTCGAGATTCGGTTTCCAACGAATCCCATTCTTTGTCATTCGCAACAATCCAACTCTCGATTCGTACTGAATACAATATCCGTAACTGTTTCCTCTTCTCAGAATGCTACCTTCATTTTGAACTATTATACTGACAGAGATTTGGGGATATTGGATTTTAGGGACATAGGGATTTAGGGGTATAGCAATATCGGGATATATTACTGCAGGGGCATAGGGATTTAGGGGTATGGAAATATAGGGATATAGGGCTGCAGGGACATAGGGATTTAGGGGTATGGGAATATAGGGATATAACACTGCAGGGACATAGAGATTTAGGGGTATGGGAGTATAGGGATATAGGACTGCAGGCACATAAGGATTTAGGGGTATAGGAATATAGCGATATAGGACTGCAGGCACATAGGGATTTAGGGGTATATGAGTATGGGAATATAGGACTGTAGGGGCATAGGGACTTAAGGGTATAGAAATATGGGGATATAGGACTGTAGGGGCATAAGGAGTTAGAGGTATATGAATATGGGGATATAGGACTGTAGGGGCATAGAAATTTACCGATATAGGAATTGTAGAGACATAGCACTGCAGGAGTATAGAGATTCAGGAGTACAAGAATATAGGGACATAGGACTGTAGGGACATATGGATTTAGGGACATATAAGTATGGGGATATAGCACTGTAGGGACGTAAGGATTTAGGGGTATAGGAATAGAGGGATGTAGGAACACAAGCACACAGGAACGTGGAGGTACTCTGGATACCCACATATAAAATGGGAATCTATACATATAGGGAGATCCTCACATATGAATATAGAGGTATAGGAAGATCCTCAGATAGAAATATAAGAATCTAGGGACATTGGAAGATTCTCAAAGAGGGACATAGGAACCTATAAGTAGAGACCTCTATCTAGATCTCTAAATATGGGAATTTAGAAAAATAGGAATCGAATGTGGATCTGGAGACCCTGAGGTCTTAGGACATAGGAATCTATGTATCGACCTATGAATCTATAAATCTAGAAATATGCATCTCCCCATAACCCACACACATGATTCCCATTAATACAATAAACTTGTATCCTTCAGCAGTGCTCGCGCCACGAGGCGATAAGTTGTACTCGCCGTAGACATTGTAGACGGATCATCTATGGCGTTCATTGTTGACTCGTCACGGCTTTCAAGAGTCACCTTCCTGCTTCAAAGAACCATAAGTTGTCGTGTTGGATTCGCCGGACTACCGTGACTTCAGGATCACGTTCGCTCTTTTCATAACTCAACCTTTGATTAATTAGCGAGAACGAGTAGCGGCTAAAAATATATATACAAGTCTTTCCGCTTATTCATAGTTCATTTTCTTGTGTTTCTTCCTCGGCAACGGATATTCTACCTTTTGTATCGTTTAAAGGTAATATAGAACCGCTGCAGGCCACGTACACACGAAATTTCTCCCCGTTCACGTTTCCTTCCGCGAAGGTGCTCCTCATTGTGTGTATCCACCCCCGAAATAATAGGCCGCGGAACCATCGAGCTTGGTTAAACCCATTTACTTCTTATTCACCGAACGAATCCGCGTGTTTCTTTTGTAGAAAACAATCGTGCACGATGGGTGTACACGTGTGCTGAAACTCTTCCACGGGGTGGTTTTCGTGTACAATGCCTCTCATTCTTTTTGTGGTTGATATCGACATTTTGTGAGTTTACTGGTTATGTGATTTTGAGGAACATTCGACCTGCTGAAATAAAGTGACATCCAATCACATTGGATAGAGAACTCGTTAAAATGAAATGTAATGTTGAGACACATCCTTGTTGGAAAGAAGATGTGATTTCAAATCATATTTAACAAAGAACTTGCTAAAATGAAATGTGATTTTGAGTCACATCCTTACTGGAAATAACATGTGATTTTAAATCACATCCAACAAAGAACCGGTTAAAATGAAATGTGATGTTGAGACACATCCTTGTTGGAAAGAAGATGTGATTTCAAATCATATTTAACAAACAACTTGCTAAAATGAAATGTGATGTTGAGTCACATTCTTGCTGGAAATGACATGTGACTTCAAATCACATCCAACAAAGAACTGGTTAAAATGAAATGTGAGGTTGAGTCACATACTTACTGGAAACAAGATGTGATTTCAAATCACATCCAACAAGGAATATGCTAAAATGAAATGTGATGTCGAGTCACATCCTTGCTGAAAACAAGATATGATTCCAAATAACATCCAACAAAGAACTTCCTGAAATGGAATGTGATGTCGAACCACATCTTTGCTGAAAATATAACGTGATGTCGACTCACATTTGACATAAAACTTGCTAAAATGAAGTGTGATGTCGAGTCACATACCTGTTGGAAACAAGATGTGATTTTAAATCACATCCAACAAGGAAGTTGCTAAAATGAAATGTGATATCGAACCACATCCTTGCTAAAAACAAGATGTGATTCCAAATAACATCCAACAAAGAACTTGCTAAAATGGAATGTGATGTCGAGTCGCATCCTTGCTGAAAATATCCTTGATTTCAAATCACATCCAGCAAAGAATGTGTTAAAGAGAAACAGTCACATATGAACGCAAAGTACGAAAAGATAAAAAATACAATGGCAGTAGATAGTCCCCGGTTCGCGTTACGATCTTAACCGAGCGGCGATCAAATCGATTGTAATCAGAACCCATCGCAAAATCATCCAGTATCTGACTGGGTGTATGGCAGTAACCGATGAATATTAACCAGCAAACAGCGGTGCTGGTCTGGCTGCTGGAACGAAGCGTAGTCAGAGCGGTGAGAGTGGACCACGCTGGAGTATAGCGAGTGGCAGAGTAGGAGGGTACATATTCATGACGTTAACGAGCCTCCGTCGAACGTTTAATTCCGCCAACCGCCTGAGTTGGGTTAGGGTAACTCGCTCGGCAAACACGAGCCCTAACTAACCGTGCATCTCCTGGTTGTTCCCTTCTCGCTTCAATCCGTTCCTGCCCTATCCCTCTCCCTCTCCTTCCCCCGGCATTGTAACCCGGACATCTTTTCTCTCTGTCCTACCCTCTGCCCTATGTCCCCTATTTGTCTTTCGACACCGCGAAGGAATAACTCCAGCGGCGATAGCAAGTGCGGTTGCCGCCGCTTTTCACGTTCGTGAATGCAGGTATTGCGGATTTTCGGTTCGCAATGTTGGCAGAGGTGTTGTAATGGAGGATTCAACTCGAATTCTGATTAATTCTGCTTCGGATAGACGAGTTTCTAGGGTTATTATCTCGTTTAGCCGCCATTTTATGCAATTGGTAAGTGTACATTGAGATGGAGACCTTTACACACTGCGAACTCGGGTTATATTGCCTTATTTGGATGAATGATGCATGTGGTACTTTGTTGTAGATTTATGCAAATTGCTGTGTATTTTATTTTTTCGTGTTGATATTGTTCTGTGTTATGTTGTTACACATTGGCAATGCCATGAGTTGTATTGGTATCGGTTGTGTTACCATATATTGGTATCGGTATGTGTTATATATATCCGAGTTGGTATTGTTACTCGTAACACGGGTTTCATTGTCACATACAGGGAATTGCCACGCGTTATATCGCCATGCTTTGTATCACTACACGTTGGTATTTTCACCCGTTCTATCGCCACGTGTGGAATTGTTACGTGTTGATATTTGTACACGTTGATCGTTACGTGTTGATATTTCCACTCGTTGTATCGCCACATGTTGGTATCTCTACGCACAGTATCACCACGTGTTGTATTACCACGCGTTGGTACTTCTATCCATTATATCACCACGCGTTATTGTTGTGCGCTGTATCACCACATATTGGTATCGCTTTGCGTTATGCCATCACATACTAATATACGCTGTATCTCTACCCGTTCGTCCACACGTTAACATATAGCCCCATTTATGGCAATATAACGAGAGTCTACTATATTTCCATAAATATACTTTTTCCAACACACCAGAAACATTCCTCTAACTTTAATTCCTAACAAAAACAACCTATCTCCATCAATAATTGAAACAAAAAATAATTTGGAAGGACAAGTTCAATATAATTACCGTCTTCTCCCGATCAAGCGTTTACACTAAAAATGTGTTAAACGGTTCAACATCAGTGTCTACACATCCTTGTTATGATGTTATCGTAAAAACTTATTTGTTAAGGCGTTAAAACTCGTGTATATTTAGACGTAACATTCAGTTGAAAATATCGTGGAGCTAATGCGTTTTGCATAGGTAGATCGTGTCTTATTCTTGATATTGCGAGATAACAGGCAGCAGGTAACACGGGTAACAAGGGAACTGGAAACGAGCAGAAGAAACAGCACCAGCTTACGTACATTCCAGCGATCGGATATCTGGAGCCCACCTTCTTCCAGGACGTCTTACTTATAGTACAGGGGACTGGACGAGTCTCGGGTTAACGTGTTACAGGAGTGACTTGCGACTTGGTAATTTCATCCCTGGCGTGGTGCCTCCTTTTCTTTCCTTTTTTATTTTACGATCCACTACCTCCGTCGCCATCATCATTATTATCATTATCATCATCATCATCATCTTTGGTTTCCCTCTCCTCGATATTGCTCTTCGCAGTCATCGTCATCGTGACTATTGCATCTGGACGTTGGTATCAACCACGTTTTGACTAACACAACTTAGGGGTCTTCGGACTCGTGTTTGCCTACAAACAACCCACTTCAACATTTCCTAGGTCTCGCACAAGTTTCTTCCTCCTTTTCTGTTTTCATGGTTGTAGGTCGAAAAACCTTGGAAATCCTTGTATCCTTGTTTCCGATATAGTCATAACAGCTAATAAGAAATTGGTAGTACCTTCATCGTTGTCCACATTCTTGTGTATATTCAATTCAGTTAGGTATATTGAGATGGGACCATGATAAACTACCGAATACAAACTAATTTTTATATATACACACTTTGGTATAGTAGCAGTCGAAACTGACTTCAAAGTCGTCAAATTCTTCATTATCCATCCCCAGAGTTAGGTGTATACTTATAAAAATTCACGAGTCATTATCTTGAAAACGGTTACTCGTATGAGAAAATGTCATAAAACCTTTCTTGTAGAAAATTTCCTAGCCTACAAGTTTCGTAATAACCATTTTTCCATAGAATTAACAGATAACGAGATATTAACGAAAAACTGTTTTCCCTATTACGTTAGTAGCCTGGCTACCAGTGACATCGATGGCGACTTCCAGAATATTGCATAACAGAGGTTCATACAAAGACTCAGATTAATTTCTTTAGAGTACAGGAGCGATTGTAGAAGCATAGGAGACAAAAGGGAGCCGGTACACTCAAGAGATAACGATGGATCAGATAGTTTGAAGCTAGCTAACGTAACGCCTCGATCAACTCATCCATTATTAGGGGCTCTTTACAGATTATACGTGTCATACTTCGGTCGTGTAGGCGTAACATCGTTCCAGACGAGCTCTCTTTTAATGCGGATCAGTGTATCCGTGCAATGAGAGAGATCTCACCGATACCGGGGATCCATTTTGACAGCTAGCCTTTTGTTTTACTCGATGGATGATGACGATGACCGAAGTTGTTCCCCGAGCTGGGACCTCAGCATCCCTTGTTAGAATATAATATGAGAGAGAAGAGAAGTCTAGATCTCGTGGGCGTCCGTAGGTGGTGTTAGTGGCGCCAAAGATAATCCTCGCGATAGTTTCCCCTCTTCTTTGCCGCACGTCAATCAGGATTGGATTCGGTTTAGAGCTCTCTATAGCTGAACCAGTCGTATCAGAGGTGCTCAAATGGAATCCAATAACCACGCGGTGGAATATTAATACTACGATTGGAGATTTTGCTTTCAACGTTTTTAACAATGCATCGGATATACACTATCCGAGGGTGTATTGTATTTCGCAACTGAAAGAAATATACACTCGACGAAAACATTTTATTCGGTATGGGATAGTTTATGAAGCGGAACTCTCTGTATGCAATTCACGAGTGGTAAAATTTATAATTTTACGTTATAAGTTATTTTTAGGCCTGCTAGAAATAAAACCATTACCAAAACTACTAATCTAAAAAATAAGTCCTGACTAAATAGGTTAGAAAGTATTAAAAATGTTTAAGTCGTGTTCAAACAGTCCTGTAAAAAATGACACTCGTACAGCAAACAGTAAATCCGAATTGAGATTCCACTTTCGAAGTATTCGAGACATTTCACAACCTCCAGAAACCGTCCACCATTATCCACATTTCGTGCCACTAAATGGCGTAACAACGCGTAATGGCGTTTCTCGAAAACGAGTGTAAGTATATTTTGGAGTAATTCGCGGACGAAGCTCACTTCCGTGGAGAAAACTGTACACGTTGAAACGGTTTGTCGGTAGGGTCTGTTAGAGGGATACTTAATGGCTATTTAATTCCTAATCCAACCGCGGCGGCAGCAGCTTCGCCGACGGCGCTACTTTCGCATTAATCTGCAGCCAGTTGCCGTCTTGCTCGAAAACAGAAATACGGCAAAGACGGCTCTAATCCACCGCATCTGGGATTCATGAATCCCTCTGACTCTTCCACGCGTCGCACCTTCTGCCGCCTTTCCACCTTCACCACCTCTCGCCTCGTTTTCACGGGCGACGCCGTCGAGCTGCTCCCTACCCGTCTCGCCGGTCTACCCAATCGCCCGACGGCTCCCACTCTTCCACTTTGTAGAGAGCTACTTCCATATTTACATGGGAGGTAGTCGCAAAAGCGAAGTTAGCGCGGCTAAGCTGATTTAAGCATTCGTTATTATAATTCTTGGAGAAGCACCGCCGCTTTTCAGTTTGAGCCACGCTCAACTTCCGCCCCCGCCTCCCGCAGCCGCTGCGGATCCCACCTGCAAGGATGCCGGGAGACTCTTTGCCGCTTCATCACGCTAGAATTCTAATTTATCCTATGAATTATCAGAGAAATAAACTTCAACCGTTCCCCGTGATTACGTTCATTGTGGCTGCATCGTTCCTCTTGTTTCTACGTGGCCGACGCAACGCTTTCATTAGTTGCCGTTTCAACGAATCACCCGCGATTCTAGCGCGACATCTTAGAATCTTAGTTTTTTCTAGGTCCAAAATGCTCTACCTTAAAACTGTACAACGTTAGATGGTCTGAATCAAATTTCATCAGAATTCATATTTTATTGATCCTAGGCCACAAGTGTTTGCTTGATCTGGACACTATTGCTTCTAGTTCCAAGTTTAACTTTCATCAGATTAGACTTATTGCACCTGATTACTAAACGTATAATATTGATCAAATTAGGTACTTTCTAGTTGTAAATGATTTAACTTTGATCATGATACATTATTTGTAGTTCTAGTAGGTCCAACTTTGATCGAGTTAGATACATTGCTTCTAATTCCAAACGGTGCAACTTTGATCAGGATAGATACATTGTTTCTAATTCCAAAAGGTTCAACTTTGATCAGGATAGATATTGTATAGTCCCAAAATGTTCAGCAGGAATCTAATTGGATATACTATTCGTTCTAACTACAAAATGTCAAACCTTGATCTGGTTAGGTTGTTGCTCCACATTTTAATACGTCCCATCGTGATCTGGTTAGATGTCCTCCTACGTCTAATTCAAAAATGTTCACCCTTATTTAAAGTTGATATCCTGTTGCTTCTTAACTCCATGATATCCAACTTTGAGCTAGGTGTTCCATTATGTCCACTACAAAAATATTCCACTATGAAAATATCATCTTCTGATTAGATGAGATGTCCAGTTTCTTCTAACTCCACGTTCAACTCCGATGTAGCTATATGTTGCTTGAGATTCCAAAACATCCAACTATGATCAGGTTAGACATTGTATAGAAAAAAAAAGGTTGCTCAGAAGCGAGCAGTTCCGGCGAATTAGTGATGATTTTTTGATGAATATCGTCATTAGACGGTTTGGAAGTAATTAACATCTGTGAGACACCTTTCTTCGTGTCTCTTTCCATCGTGTTGGCTTCTGCGTGTTTCACGGCACGTAATTAAGTTCGGTGTTCCTAGCACGCGTAGATCCTAGCCGAAAGGTATTCCACGGTATCTTTGGCTGGCTCGTAACTTCGAAATCCATCGCGCACGATTAATTTCCCGGAGTCCCCTGGGCGAATTTCAGCCCGCACGATCACTTGGTCCGTTCGTCTGTCCGTATTCTTAATTAATAACCGAGGCAGCTGCCCTGACGCTGACGTCATTACCAGCCTTTTTGCCTTTCTTCCTCTTATTCGTATCCCTTGTGTGTTTTTTTTTTAATTCCCGTTCCCGCTTATGAGATATCGCTAATATACATCACTAGCGCCACCAACGGTGTACCATAGAAGGCCTTAATGAAGCCGTACACCGGCGTCCGCCATATTAAAGCTAACCTCCGATGCCGGCTACGAAAACGACCTGACGAGACGCGATCGTGCCCCGAGACGAAACGGACGCAGCGTGCACCGTGAAATTCGCTAAACAAATGTCGCTCGTTTACAAATGTTGCTTCGACCGCTATCGACATAGCGCTGGCTATATAGCCAGCGTTTCTCCACGGGATAAAAGAAGCTTACCGACTACCTGCGCGCCAACGCGCGTGGCTCTCGAATACAACCGACTGTTAGCGGATGCACGGTAATGGCGATAATGATGATGGTGATAGAGGCTTTATGGGACGTCAGAAAAACTGACGCACGGGTATACGTGCAAACGGATGAAGTTCGCTGCCTCCGGTTAACTTTGGTCCGCTCGATTGGTTCATATGTCACAATCTTTAATACAATGCAAATAACTGCAAGTTTGCAATATGGCGGTATCCACGAAGTTTTGCCGTGGTAACCAATGATTAGGTTCACTGTAAATGTAACTTTTCTAGGGAGAATATTGCTATGGAGAGGGAGGATGCTTTTCACTCGTGCAGTTCCCGAGAATTTGAGGATTCTATGGGTTGAGAATTCCGGGACTTGATTTGAGGATTTACTGATATGGGGTCTGATATGGGACTCGTGGTAACTGATATGGGATCTAGAAACTTGGGGACTTTAAAATTTAGGGGTGTAGGAATACGAGAATTTAGGAGTTTGTGAGAACTTTGGTATTTGAGGATTTAGACATATGGAAGTTTAGGAGTTGCGATATCTAGAAATTTTAAAATCTGGGAGCTTGAGGATACAGTTACTTGAGAATCTGGAGATTACAGTGTAGAGGAATTTGAAGACATAGGGATATTAACCCCTTGCACTATGATTTATTTGTAAGGTGCGTCAGTCAGAACTAACCAATCGCAGCTACAATATTAAAACATATAAAGAAAGTTGAAATGTTATGTCAGTCCTGTATTCAGCAATTCTTGACTATGCAAATTATAACTGGACTTGGACACCAGATTGAAGTGTATTCAAAACTCGAGTAAGATTTGTCATAATTGAAGTGCGAGTGCGTCACGAGTCAGACTCGTCAAAATAGTGCAAGGGGTTAAGGTTTAGGAATTTGAGAATCTAGAAATATTTGATTTTGAGACTCAGAAACGTTTGGACTTGAAAATTTATTTAGAAATTAAGGACTTGAAGATTCTGAAATTTGTCAATTTGAAAGTTTATAAATTAGAGAAATTACAAATTTCTAAATTGTGTGTAAAAAATTTGGAAACCAGAAAAGAGATATAAATTGGCAATCGGAAACAATGCAAGTCCCATTGAATTGTCCGCCAACTCACCAGACACGCACGATAGTTACATAACTGCATCCTACGTAGCACAGAAGTGTTCGTCGAACATTAGTAAAATCTTGGTTGGCTAACAACGCGGAAGCCAGAAATGGCGTGAAATGTACGAAACGTGAAAGGCGGAGGACTATCATTTGCTCGGTAAACTTTCTCAGCAGCCGGTCGCCAAACCGCGATTATCGTTTAATCAATTGCAACGCTCTTTCCGAACGATGAAACGAATTTCCGCGAGAGCGAAAGGATTGGTGATTGCGGAAGTTGTACAGGTCCTTTCACGAGAGCCAGCCAGCCATCGTCGGTTCGCGGCAAATTGCCTCATTCCGGTCGTGTAAGAAACGCAAGGAACGTTTTGTCCTGGCAGGCGTCTCTAGTCGATATTAACTCGAGCCACGGACGATCTGGAGCGTCCTGATGATTTCATCAGGCCCGTCTCCGCGGGATCATCATACTTTGTAACCGCGCGGCAAAAAGCAACCGGTCGTCCAGGACACGCCAGGAAATATATGCCCGTAATACGGCGTGGATTCAACGCGTTCGCGCGCAACGGGTGACGTATGATGATAGTGTGGCCCAGGAGAATCAAGATGGCCGTAATAATATCATTATCCCAGTGGTCTCCATCGGTCGTTCGGGCCCTCGAGTAAGACATTTACCGTAACGACCGGCCATTCGTTATCGAGCCCCGGCTTGCCTAACCTCTGTAGGAACCGCGACACCGACAGAATGCTCAACAGAAGGTCGTAGATACCATCTCCGCTGATGCCTTTCTCGATCTTCGATGCCTCCGCAAACGCTTACTCGTATCTTGTACTTGAAATTTCGAGATAAACGATCGGACAACCTGCTGCACGTTTTCGATTTAACGGCCTACGATTTACATATTAAAGACGTCACGATGAACACAATGTTCTTAACTCTGCGAAATCAGCGATATTTATGGCAAAATTATTTTTAATTAACGTAGATTTGTCGTAGATCTGAATTGGTCTGTAAACAAATGTGAAGGTGACCTTGAGATAGGAACTCAAGGTCAAATTTTGTAACCTGTGTTATTTGTGGAAAGGGTAGATAGGCTTGAAGGTATCTTTGGCTAGAACTCTTGCAAAATGTTAAAATTTTGTTAGTGCTTTTATGGACAAAGTCACCCTATGAAAAGGTGGCTGTCAAATCCCTCAAATCCCTAGATTTCCACATGTTCATACTTCCAAATTCCTAATTCCCTAAATCCCTAACTACGTTCCTGCAATCTGCAATCGTTTGAAATACAGCATGTACGGGTTTCAATCGGTGTCATATCGGTAAAAACATTGTAGCAGGAAGTATCGTGCAAGAATGTTATCGTTCAATCATCGTTTCAACGAGTGTCCGTGCACGTCAGTCCACGCGACCGAGTAATTTGCCAAAAATGACTGGTATTTTCCAGGAACAATTGCTCGTTGCCTTCCGCAGCCTGAAATTCACGAATTAGCGAACACGTGCCCGTTTCTGGTTCCTCGAACGCCGGCCATATAATTATCCGCACGAAATGTATCTTTCAAGGAGTCGGTTGTAAACGCGTGCTCTTCGCGTTCGTTCGCGAATGTGGGTCAGCCTGTTTGTCAATCAGTCCTTAATATAGCCAGCGCCCTCCCCTCTTATCGTTTAGGCTGCAGTCGGACGTGCTTCATGCGAACTACCTCTGATGAGGAACTCCCGATGTGCATTATTCTGCTCGGGAAAATTTCCGAACAATTAATACTAGTTTTATGCTCGATAAATCGTCGCGAATACCTGAGTTGGTCGAATTTTTGTTATCGGTCGAATCTTCGTTGGTCAGCAACGACTCGTTCGGAAAGAGGTGATTTTTAACGCCAGGACGAGAAAAGAAGGGACAAATTAACCACGGGCTGCGGCTTGACCTCGTTGCCCGACAGAATACAGCAGAGAAACAAGGACGAGAAACGATAGAAAACCTCGAAGAAGAGGCGGAGGTCTGCCAGTCCCAGCATCCTCTCTGATGAATTACTCTGCGATGCGATCAGCAGCTCCCAACTGTTCGTTCGTTTTGATTAAGAAGAACTATCGAGAAAATATCCAGGGAAACTCCGGATGTGAGAACCACTGGCATCCACTGATCCGGATAATAGAAATCCTAAGTCCTTCGAGGTGATGTTTCAGTCGTTCTGTTGTAGTGTACTGTTTCAAAACCTGAGCGTACATTTTAGTCCGATCCGGTGAAATGAGTTGAGAACTTCTGATTTGTTGTATATGGAACCATTAAAAATCTGAGTTTGAACACCTTGATGTTCGGAAAGTTGATGGGGTGCAAGATGTTTGTAATCGAACACTGGTGACCCATTTGCCAAAATCACTTTGGTAAATTGAAGTATGAAGCGTTCATTTGCCAGAGTGATTGAATAAGTGAACGTGTGAAGATGTGAAGATATGAACATATGAACATGCGAAGATATGAAGGCATAAACGTGTGGACGTATGAATACATGAACATATGAACACATGAACGCATGAACACATGAACATATGAACACATGAATACATGAACATATGAACATATGAACACATGAAGACGTATTAACATATGCACATATGAACAGACAAAGATATTAACATATGAAGATATTAACACGTGCATAACATATGAACGTATGAATATATGAAGATATTAACACATGCACAACATATGAAGGTATGAACATGTTCACATGTCAACATATGAACATATAAACCATATAAGCTAACACCTTAGTTCCAGAATGGCTCACATCAAATTATCTATTAATTTATTAATTTATTCATGTATTAATCGATTCATCTATCCATTTATTCATGTATTCACCTATTCATCAATTCATCTGCTAATCTATTAATCTACTAATCATTAAACGCTACATTTCTAATGATGGACAAAAACATGATAACCAAATACATTCAGATGTCAAAAATATAATAAATCAGAGTTATAACGTAAAAAATTGAAATTGAAAATTGTTATATATGACCTGACAGAATTCCGACAGGTTTATTTCGATACCTACGCATTATGCACACTAGTCCCGTTGAAATGCAACTTGTAAGCCGTCGACATGAGCATCGACGACATCATCGTCGACGTCCTCGAGCAACGATGCCGCACAATGAAACATGAAACGACGGAGTTAGACCCCTCGCCCCACCGGGGAGGAACTTACCGATTAACTCATCTATCAGAGGCATTGTTGCCCTCAATGAGAGGATACCGGTCGCGTTTATTATGGATATCGCGTTATTATACTAACCTACTCGCTTTTGTGCGGCGATATAAGTTTTCCGGTCGGTCGTTTGTCGACCTGCCATGGGGACACCATCGTACAACATCGACGGGATTTCTTCTAACATTGATAGCATTTTTATTCGTATCCTTTCATTAAACATAGCACTTAATTAATTATATTCTTTCAAAGATGTCAATGTTTATATAATTAGTGGACTGAAGTACTTTTGTACGTGTGAGTGATGTATTAGCGATTGAGGATAGGTAATTTGATGAGGTGTCTTGTTTTAAGTCTTTTAGGGGGGTTAATAATTATTGTGTAAATTTCTCTTCTATGGGTAGCGATATAACGCGTAGTGATACGGTATGGTTATACAACTTATGGTAATATTAACGCGTGACAATACAATGCGTGGTGATTTAATACGTGGCCATACGACGCGTAGCAATCTAAATGCATGGTGTTACGATATGTGGTGATCCAATACATGATGATAGGACGCATAGAATTCGAAAGGTATGGGGATACGGCGCGTGGAAATACGGCGCGTGGAAATACGGCGCGTGGAAATACGGCGCGTGGAAATACGGCGTGTGGAGAGATGGCAGGTGGAAATACGGCGCGTGGAATTATAAACGCTTGGTGATCTAACGCGTGGTGATACAACGCGTGGAAATACGGCGTATGGAATTCTAAACGCGTAGTAATACGACGCGTAGTTATCTAACGCGTGGAATTATAAACTCGTGGTAATTCGATGCGTGGCTATCTAATGCGTGGTGATCTAACGCGCAGTAGTATGGCACGTGGAATTCTAAATGTGTGGTAATACGACGCGTGGAATTTTAAGCGCGTGGTGACCTAACGCGTCGAATTTTAAATCGCGTGGCAATGTAACGCGTGGTAATACAACACGTGGCAATATAAACTCGCTGTAATCTAAACGTGTAGCGATATAAATGCATAGTAATCTAAACGCGTATCTATCCCAATTGCTGGCGATATAATGCGTGAGAGTACAACGAGAATCAACCCAATTCCCACAAAATATTTTACCTTCAATCTACCGGTACTGATATGCGATTCCCATTCATTTGCCATTGCAAATGGCGAGGTAATCGCAAGATTAATTTACAGTTTATATCAAGAAGGTCCCGGTATCATTAAGAAGATTTTAATCACCGACTATTAATGTCGCATTAAGAAATCAAGATTGATCATCGGCCGGCTCGTTCAGAGCTACCCTTTTTTCATACTCTATATTAGTGTACGGTGGTCGAGATTGCTCCATTCGATGATACAAACGCCTCTCTACGTAAAGAAACGCGTTCCTGCTCTAACCATCACCGGGATATAATAGTTTGAGAACTAATCGTCGTTAACGCAACGGACGCTCTTAAGTAAGATTAATAAAGACCACGCGATACAATAATAACCGTGCAATAAAAGAATACTCGATCACTTTCATGGAACGTTCAGGATTAACCCAATAGAAATTAATTATGGACACGATTAACATTGCGATGTATATATCGATCAACCAAATCATCTTCAAGTTGCTACTTAGCGTTGCTTAAAATTTCATCATTGCATGGTGATTGCAAGTTGATCAATCCTTTCATTGCTATTCATTATCATTAACATTAAACCTGACCTAAACATTAAGCAAGTATACTAATTTGATGGATTTTTAGTCATGTTCAAGTTTTTGAAGTTGATTATTAATTTAGTTATTTGGATTTTTGTAGTGACATTCAAGTTTGAAGTGAACTATGAATATACTAATTGGAATTTTTGTAGTCACACTCAAGTTTGAAGTCAAATACTAATATACTAATTTGAAGTTTTGTAGTCACATCTAAGTTTGAGGTAAAATATTAATATACTAATTTGAATTTTTATAGTCATATCCTAGTTTGAAGTGAATTATGAATATACTAGTTTGAATTTTTGTAGTCACATTCAAGTTTCAAGTAAAATATTAATATACTAATTTGAATTTTTATAGTCACATCTAAGTTTGAAGTAAATTATAAATATACTAATTTGAGTTTTTGTAGTCATATCCAAGTTTGAAGTGAATTATGAATATACTAGTTTCAATTTTTATAGTCACATCTAAGTTTGAAGTAAAATATTAATATACTAATTTGAATTTTTATAGTCATATCCAAGTTTGAAGTGAATTATGAATATACTAGTTTCAATTTTTATAGTCACATCTAAGTTTGAAGTAAAATATTAATATACTAATTTGAATTTTTATAGTCACATCTAAGTTTGAAGTGAATTATGAATATACTAATTTGAATTTTTATAATCATATCTAAATTTGAAGTAAATTATAAATATACTAATTTGAATTTTTATAATCACATCTAAATTTGAAGTAAATTATAAATATACTAATTTGAATTTTTATAATCACATCTAAGTTTGAAGTAAAATATTAATATACTAATTTGAATTTTTATAGTCACATCTAAGTTTCAAGTAAAATATTAATATACTAATTTGAATTTTTATAGTCACATCTAAGTTTGAAGTAAAATATTAATATACTAATTTGAATTTTTATAGTCACATCCAAGTTTGAAGTGAATTATGAATATACTAGTTTGAATTTTTATAATCATATCTAAATTTGAAGTAAGTTATAAATATACTAATTTGAGTTTTTGTAGTCACATCCAAGTTTGAAGTGAATTATGAATATACTAATTTGAATTTTTGTAGTCACATCTAAGTTTAAAGTAAATTATTAATATCCAAATTTGCATATTTGTAGTCGCAATCAAACTCACTACTAATCTACTTGCACCCTAAGTTTGAAACAACCTATTGATATAAAAATTTCAATTTTAATTATCACAACCTTCCCCTAATCTGACTTCAACCAACACCCCTCATCAAGCAATTAACATACCAATTTGCGTTTTATCAGACTAATTTCTCTCCCACCTTTTTAACATTCACCACATGTGCCCCACGTTCATCCATTTATCGAATACATAAACCATGTAACTATAAAACAATCTCATAAACTTATTTCATAATCAACCACATCGATAAACCACATAAGCGATTAGACAAGCCATGTAACAAACCACACAACAATGATTAGATAAGCCATGTAACAAACCACATGACAATGATTACAATAATATATGAACCAAATACGATTAATTTGAACCTTGCATATAAACACAATCTACACGTCCTAGTTAAAAGTAGTTAAATACGTGAAACAAATTTCGAAACACCTTGTTATCCCATTAATTCCCAGACTCGAACATAGAGGCTAACTTGCTTTGTCATTTGAGCGCGTGTTTCGAGTCCTTCGGCAGACACAGGATCGTCCGAGCATCTTCAGCCATTGAATCTTACCCTGTCGATCCTGGCAGCAAACACCTCCTCGAGATAGAGAGAAAAATAGATCCAGAGTGAGATCAGATGTACATACATACATACACGCTTGGCGGATAAGTATCAAGTATACAGGTCGGGCAGATATAGTCGGCCAGTATCGACCGGGTAGCCAAGTTCAACAGCCAATCCTCGGCTGCGCGTTAAAACCACGCCCTTTATTTCGCGGTTGTCTGTATTTAAGTCAAGCCGGGATACTTAAACTTTTTCCCTCGTCAACCGGCCGTGGAAAGACGGTAAAAAAGCGTCGAACCGACGTAGCCACAAGTCACGTACGTCGAATTAGGAATCCTTCGTTCGTCACGTTTCATTTCAGCCGCGATTCCGTGGATCGAAATCGTCTCCGCCGGAATCCGCGTTTCTCTAACGCAACGTATCGTCGAACGACATTACGAATTATTTTTCTGGTTTCTTGGTTTTTTTTGTTCGCGTTCTTCTTTGTACCCGACGTGATCGCACGGAATTAATAACGTTACGGGCAATTGTTCGTGGGAAGGCTGGTACGCGAGCATCGCAACGTGCGAGCATCGCAGAGACCAGACCGTTTAATTGGATTCGTTGGATGGTAACGAGCAGGAATAATTACCTTCGACGCGCCCCTATACTACTATTACAAATCACCGAAGAAAGTGACGGCAATCACGGTAACGTCGATCTCCTTTGTTCGATTGCGTTTATTGTTCGGGGGATTCCGAGAAAACGAGCGAACCGATCTACGCACGATTAATGATACGTTATGAGTTTCATTAAGCTCGTTTAATGAATGATTCGGTTAATGAAACGATCCGTACTCTGCTCAAATTACTGACCGACCGGGGCAATTTTTTACTCCGCTTCTATTTTTGTTTGGTTCTTTTATGTTACTGAATAACGATCTGCGTGATGTTAATATTAGGGACTTTTGTTAGTTATTTTATGAGAAATGTATGTATTCTAACTTAATATAATATAGGTAAGGTAATGTTCAAAGTTAAGTTTATATTAGGTTATGTTAAGTTAAAATATGTTTGTATGTTATGGTTAGGTTATGTTATAATGTCGGGGTCTATTATGGATAAGTTAGGTTATGTTAGGTTAGGTTATACTTCCATGTTAGTGTTAGGTTATGTTATGCTGCATTAGGTTATGTTACGTTAATAAGCTAAGTTAGGTTTGTTCATATTAGGTTATGATTTATTTTGCATTAATGATGTGGATAAAATAATGTACCAAGACTTTCATATTACTAAATTTTGGTATTTCAACATTTCTATATTTTAAAATTTCTATGTTCCTAAATTCTTACATCCCTCAATTTTTACATCCCCAAATTTCTATATTTCTAAATTTCTAAATCCCTAAATTTTTACATTTCTAAATTCCTAAATTCCTAAATTTCTACATTTCTTAATTTCTATATTCCTACACTCACAAATTCCAAATTTTCTACATTTCTACATTCTCAAATTCCTAAATTTTTACATTTCTAAATTCTTCAGGTCCTAAGTTCCTAAATCCCCAAACTTCTACATCCCCTTTCTAAATTCTCAAAGTCCTAATTTTCTAAATCCCTAAACTTCTACATCCCCTTTCTAATTTCTTAAATTACTAAGTTTGTCATATAATTACAATAATACATTGGTATATAGAGGTAATTTTAAATTGTCATATTATTACATAATATTGTAATACAATTACAATAAAAATAATTTTTAATAATTATAAATAAAAATTACCCCTTACTACGATCGACTACCTTAACACTAGGTTTACGGACGTTGATGGTCACTTATACATATTTAAATTTGAACTAAAGTAGAAAAATAAATAAATTGGGGATGATATGTGAACTGCCTAAGACATTGATTCTTTAGCTTGACGAAAGTTGACATATATTTTTACAAAAATTTCTTAATAAATTTTATCATTTAAAATAAGAGATCTATGATCCGTCATTTTTACGGGTTCCGTAAATCTAGTGTTAACACCATCAAACACATCCACAAATATTTTCCCCCAAAAGAACCAACATTCAAACGTTGCAATTTTTCGAAGCTTCTCAGCATTTGAATCAGTCGCGTTTGAAGACATATCCTCGAAACTAGCACACGTTACGTCGCGGTAAATTTACCGCAATTCACGGCTATTAAAGCTCTCGTATTTATGTAAATAAGGAATTCGGGTACCGAGGGTAGAAAGGAAACGGAAAAGGGTGGTGTGTTCGAACGAAGGATACCGAGCAGCGGATGGAAGAAGGTGCGTCGAAGTAACAGGCCCAAGAGACGAAGGAACAGAAAGCTCTCGTTAATGAGCTTCCTCACCCTCAAAGCTTTGAAAGCCGGTTACACTCGCCTCGCTCGCCCTCGCGGAGCGAGAGAGTTGTTCAATTCAAAGCTTCCAGGAAATTATACGTCTGTTACCGTTCTATCTTGAAGTAAAGGCTCAAACTCGAGGTCTAATAGCGGCAATAGCGTATTTTAATCTCGGCCCGAGGAAGTGCATTTGTCATTTTCCTGTCGTACAAAAGCTTCTCGCCTTAGAAGCTGCAATTTGCCGGCGAGATTATTCGTTCAGCGTGGTTTAACGGTGACACGTTGGATACTCGGCAACTTTCTACCGACTCTCTTTTCATGTTTATACGTTAACCATCTAATTCATTTTGCTCCACATATTCTGAGCACCTTCATCGATATGTTCATGAATGAATTATGCATCTATGAGACTTGAACATTCAAAGGACAGAAAGAAGTTCCCTAAGTACCATAAAAAGCAATATCTACCAAAAATAAAATGAGCTATCATTCAAAAAGACTTTTTATCATTTTGGTAGATGACATCAAGTTTCACAGAATTGAAAATGTGCAAGGTTTGTAGTAGAGATAGAGTTTTTAAGGACAGTAAGATGTGAACCGCAGGTAGTGAAGTTTTCCGATAGTTTGACGGAAGCTTCATCATGTATCATGACACGGTGTCTCGATTATGGCCACCCTAAAAACGAGAGGTATTAGGAGCCATCTGGACGGTAGACACCTCGATGCCAAAGTATTTCACCGAACGGAGTTTCGAGACTTGGCTGCAATGCCGTCACGGCAATTTCTCTAGGGGATGGTTACTTACAGTGTTGGCTTAAACAACATACTTAACCGGGCTACTTAGTACTCACGGGCGCAGACGTACCCCTTGCAATAATAACATTTCACCCCCTTTAATCCGCAGCCTGCTGTTAGTCCTCGGCTAAGTATCTGTCCTCCTCTTACCCTACACTTTCGTACCGTCGCTTTCCGAGGCGAAATCAAAACACGGAAAAGCCGATACAGTTTTGCGTAATACCTCTCGTCGGAAACTTGGTGAAAATGTTGTCGGGTTAGGTTGCCGAGGGGTCGAATCGCGGCTAGGGAAAAAAAGACGGAGAGAACGATTGTTTTCACTGCAAATTATCGACGCGAGCGATGAAAGTCTAATTAATTGGCTAACGTAACCTTCCTGCCACTCCTCAAACATTGGAATGTTTTTTTAATAATTCCTCCAGCGATATACAACCCCGTTAAGTTTGCAGATATTACGGTTTAAATTTTGTTATGTCAAATGATTATTGAATATATTATGCCAGGTATTAAATGTATTATTTAATCGAACAATTATTGTATTATTATATCGAACTATTAAATGCATTATTAAAGCGAGCAATAATTACATGGAATATTAAATCTAACGATTGTTGATTTTTGCATTGAATTTTTAAGTATTCAAGTATATTGAAAATTTTTTATGCAGGGTTTTATATATTTGTAAATAATGTTGATTAATATTCGTTGAAATTTCAGCAAGGATTGGCTGGACTTTGGAGAACATTACATCGGTACCATATGCACGGTCGAAGGATAAGATAACGTGCAGTAGGTGGGCTACGGATTCCCATATAAGTTCTACAGAGTTAGGAGATACCCCATCGAACATAATACAGCATAAACCCCATAGTGCTAAGCGGCTTAGTACCTCGGAAGGGCAGTGACGCCTGACATCCGTATATATTGGTTCGAGATACGTGACAGCTTTCGGACGGGGATATTCTGAATATTTTTCTCGCTATTCTGAAAATTTGTTTCTGACTGGAATTCGAAAATTTGGGGAATTTGGTGACTTGAGAAACTTTGGGAGTTGGGGAATTTTGAAATTTGGGAATTTAGGAAATGGGGATTTAGGAAGTTGGAAATTTAGAAAGTCGGGAATTTAGCAAGTTGGGGATTTAGGAAGTCGGGGATTTAGGAGTTCGGGAATTTTGGAAGTTGAGGTATTTAAGAATTTTGGGATTTAGGAATTCGGGGATTTAGGAAGTGGGGAATTTACGTAGTTGGGGATTTAGGAAGTGGGAGATTTAGGAATTCGAGGATTTAGGAATTCGGGGTTTTAGAAATACCGTCATTTAGGAATTCGAGGATTTAGGAATTCGGGGATTTAGGAAGTGGGGGATTTAGAAATTCGGGGATTTAGGAATTCGGGGATTTAGGAATTCTGGGTTTTAGGAATTCCGTGATTTAGGAATTCGGGAATTCAGGAATTCGGATATTTAGGAATTCGGGGATTTAGGAAGTGGGGGATTTAAGAAGTCGGGGCCTTAGGAATTCGGGGATTTACAAAGTCGGCGACTTAGGAATTTGGGAATTTAGAAATACGAATATTTAGTAATTCGGAAATTTAGTTTGGGACTTTAAAAATTCAGAAATCTACAAATTCGTCGACGTAGAAATTTGAAAATGTAGGAATACGAAAGTCTAGAAATTTGAGAATAAAGAAATCTAAAATGGTACAAATATAAAAATTTACAAATTTGAAAGTATAATAATCAAACTATAGTCCTAATATAAAAATATTCATCACAGTCCCGCTACATGAAGCATCCGTAACCCTCGAAATGAAAAGGGATTTTACTCTTCATTTCGATATTCACAATGTTTGCTACAAGAATTGTATAGAGACGAATCTGTTTCCCGGCCAGTTAGTGCAGTTAGCTAAATATTTTCTTTTTCCCATGAAGTTGTCGCGGGCCCATAGAAGGTAGCAAGGGGTGACGCGTGACACACCCCCATTGAAATCTTATGCACGGGATATACTTAAATTAAACGGTCGCCGGTGTCGCATTATGGGACAGAATGGCAAGTTATATCTAACCTCTCATTAACCCCGTGTGAACTCGAATATGAGACCCTCGTTGAAAACTGACACGTCGATTTTCGAATTCGAAATTCGCTATGGGGCTGGTTTATTATGGGTTACCGTTCATTGGAGGCTTAAACGACTATGAAGTATTGAGACGTTCGATAAAAACATTTTGGGTCCAGGAATTTATTACTAGAACTGTAATTCGATACAATATCCGACTAATACAAATATTTAAAAAGGTGACCGATAATATTAATTTTTTTTTTTAAGAAAAATATTGAAAGTATCTAGCTTCATTTGTGCATGTTCAGTGTTTTTTATATTCAATAACTAATTGTTATATATGAAGATTATTTATTCTTGAATATTATTAGTGCTTTTATCATTCTTTTTATTCAACCAAAATAAATGAAATGTATAAAGGAATTAATTAAAGTTGACAAAATTAACTTTTTTTTCAAGCTTTAAAGAAAAAATCGTTCTTGAAGAAGTAGAACAATGGTTAAATAATAACAAATATGTAAAATAATTAATAAATAATAAACAAGGTGTTTCAGGGAAATTAGAATATGGTTATACAGATGCTTTGTCATTATTTATACCGAGAGTAATTAGTTCGTAACAATTATTAATGCAAATCGAGTAACGTATCGTCGCAATTAATTACATATCAATTCATTACGTATAATAATATTGTAATAACGCGCGGTTGCTAATGGCCAATAAACTAATACAATATTGAGCAAATAAAATAAGAGGAATAATTTTATATCCCGTTAAAAATTACTGGTTATAAGATTGTTTACGTGCACAAAATTAAACGAAGCAAACTAATAATATATTAATAATGTAGTCACATGTGGTTGCTAATAAAAAATAATGCAACATTAAATAAATGAATAAAAAAGGAATTTTGCACTCACTTGAAAACTGACAAATGATAAAATTATTTATGTTATAAAAAATGAAGTGATGTAAAATAATAGTATAACAATAATGTAGTAGTTAATGGCTGCTAATGACAAATAAGCTAATGCAATATTAAATAAATGAATTAAAAAAGGAACAATTTTTCACTTGAAAACTGACAAATGATAAAATTATTTACGTTATAAAAAATGAAGAAAATCAAAGTAACAGTATGACAATAATATAGTAACAAATGGCTGCTAATGACAATATTAAATAAATGAATAAAAGAGGAACTTGTAAATCTTTAAAGAAAACTTTGCATTCACTTAAAAGCCGAGAAGAGTGTTCACGTTGCAGAAAAGTAAATAACAAAATATAACAGAATATAATAAATATAATAAATTATAGAAAAAATGGTAACAAATTATAGAAAATTATTATATAGAATGTAATAAATAAATCAATAATTATAGTGGATAATTCTGCGTCACCGTTGCGCCATTTTGCTCTTCAGGTCCGTTTCCTCCGCGACATCCTCCTCTTTTCGGCGCGAGTCCTTTTCGCGCCCTTAAGCAGCTAAGAGCCCATGATCGGTGCCCTTCCGGGCAGCTCGAGAATATAGAACGTGCACGAGACAGTGAAGCATGGGACATAAAGCCTGAAAAACTTCTTACCGCAACAATGGTGAGTAGTGATTTTAAAAAGATCCAACGAAGATTTACCATCACTTTCACACCTCTCGATGGCACCCCAGCGCCAATCCTAAGACCTACAACAAATACCTGGTGGGCATCGTAATCTCGCTAAGGCCTCCCATAGTGGGGTCCCTGTGGGCCCCCATTATGATTTTCGCGGCATTGTCACGGTGTCGAATCTGTCTACAAATAACCACTAGAGAAATGGTTACTCTGTCGATACTTTTTCTCCTCTCTTTTCACCGATCCTGCTGCACGTCTCTCTCGCTTTATCCTGCGTCGTCGACAACGAGTTTCGTCCTCGTCTCTCTCGTTAACCTCTCGCCCTCGCTCGTTCTGGCTCCACGCCATTCAGAATGGACTACATTATTTTGTTGTAAGGCCCCGACCACACCGTATTATCCTAACATCTAAATCCGGACAGCTGGATGTCTATCAGAGTCTCTCAACTACGATGTTTAAATGCCACGTTTCTATGGCTACGTCGGGTCGGTCCTGATAAAACAGCGAACGGATAAAGCACGCGGGCACCGATGATTCGATAACGCGAAAAAGAGGATTTTTGCGAGAACCAGCGTTTTACCCGACCGTTCTGCCCGATGGATTAAAACGGGGCAATGGTATTCAGATGGTGCGATATGGGAACTCCGGCAACTTTCCACCTGCGCGTAACATGCATTATTCATTATCGTTTTCGCTGAAATTTGGGTCGTTGTTTATGATGGGAGTATACCTGATCCGGATTGGGTATCTTGAGAATTAAAGCGGTAATGAAATAAACGGAGAGATGATTACATGGCTTGAAAAATTCGGGACTGATGGGAGTATTAAGTGGGATTTGCGATTTATGTTGGATTGGAATGCGAATTCATTTTTTAGCGGATATTGGCATTGGAATTTTGGGACGTGGGTGTTTGGTACTTGGGGTCTGGATATTTTAGCGTTGGAGGAAGGGTACTTTGGGGTTTGAAAGTTTTAGAATTTTGGGAGTTTGGTAGTTTGGGGTTTGCAAGTTTTAGTTTTGGGAATTTAGTAGTTTGGGGTTTGGGAATTTTAGAATTTGAGGAATTTGACACTTTGGGGTTTGCAAGTTTTAGAGTTTTGGGAGTTTGGTACTTTGGGGTTTGCAAGTTTTAGTTTTGGGAATTTGGTAGTTTGGGGTTTGGAAACTTTAGAATTTTGGAGGTTTAGTAGTTTGGGGTTTGCAAGTTTTAGTTTTGGGAATTTGGTAGTTTGGGGTTTGGAAACTTTAGAATTTTAGGAATTTGACACTTTGGGGTTTGCAAGTTTTAGAGTTATGGGAATATGGTACTTTGGGGTTTGGGAATTTTAAAATTTGGGAAAATTGACACTTTTGAGGTTTGCAAGTTTTAGAATTTTGGGAATTTGGTAGTTTGGGGTTTGGAAATTTTAGAATTTGGGGAATTTTGGTACTTTGCGCTTTGGAGATTTTGTAATTTTTGGGGTTTGATACTTTGGGATTTAGAAAATTTAGAATTTTGGATATTTGGTACCTTGAGGTTTACAAGTTTTAGAATTTTCGTAATTTGGTAATTTGGGGTTTGGAAATTTTAGAACTTTTGGAATTTGATACTTTGGGGTTTGGAAGATTTAGAATTCTGGACGTTTGGTGCTTTGGGGTTTGGAAATTTTAGAATTTTGGGAGTTTGATACTTTGGGGTTTGAAAGATTTAGAATTTTGAGAATTTGGTACTTTGGACGTTGGAAGTTTTAGGCTTTTGGGAATTTTGGTACTTTAAGCTTTGGAGATTTTGGAATTTTAGGAGTTTGATACTTCTCAAAGTATCATTTGGGAATTTCACATTTTTGGGAGTTTGAAAATTTTAGAGTTTTAGAAACTTAGTACTTTGGGGCTTGGCAAGTTTAGGATTTTAGAAATATGGTACTTTACCATTTGGAACTTTATTTTGGCATTAGTGTATTAGAATCTACAGCACCAACTAGCACTTTGAATTTTCTGAATTTTTGTATTTTGAGACGATAAAATTTTGAAAATACCAAATTTCAACATTTAAGAATTAAGAAAATTTCACATTAAAATTGTTTTAATACAAAATCCAACCTTGTACGTAAAATATAACCTCTCTAATTGTATTACAAATTGTTTAATATGAAATTTTTAGTTCCTGAAAACATTCGCATGTTGCAATTCGAAAACAGTAAAACTTCCAGACTTCAAAACTCTTTAATTCTATAATTCTTAACACGCTACAAATTTCTAAAATACCACATCCATCTCTAAAATTCTGCAAACCCAATATAATAATCTTTAAACCTTAATATTAATGTAACCGAAAAGGTTATGAAGAATGAATATCCTTCCATATAAAAACTCTTCCATTAAAAATGTCAACCCTTAAAGTACCACTCATTCCCACACGTCATCTCCAAATCCCGATTAAATTATAACCTAAATCTCCGAAAAGAAAAATATTCTAGAATTTATGGTTAGTTGAGATTGAGAACCACTTTCTAATGAACGATGCCCGAGGTGTCAGAGCAGCAACTGTCAAAACACGAGCGGCAAGACGAGACCGTGGCATCCGAGCGTGCGACGAAGAGGGCGAACGAATCCGGAACGAGAGCGGACCGGGACGACCCTTTTCACGGTATATTGGGGGATGGTATGCCTTGAAAACGGTACACGGAACCGATGTGTATCGATAATCGCGACATTCATCCTTTCATTCTCCCGTACGAAATTCTTTCGCGTCTATGTGCCAATCGGATACGATACACGTAGCAACGTTGAAACGAGAGGCATTGTTCACGGTGCGTGTTTGTTGCGCAACGGTTTGCCCGCCTTCCGCTCGTTGAATAGCAGACGATGCTTATCAAGAAGGCCAGGACGGTTGTTTTTTAAAGGAGAAGCCAGGAATTAATATCTCGTCATCGTTTAACGTTAGCTCGCGTTTCGAGAGAACCCGGTAAAAGCTGGCTTCTATTTCCGCTGGTGATACGGTCATTTAAGAATGATCCAACTGGACAGTTAAGGGTTGTAAAATTTACTTTTTTGATGTACTGATTGATTTTTAGTTTTGTCGCTTTTTGAATTATTTGAGAAACATTGGAAATTTAGTTTTATAGGGGTGGAGGATACAGGGATTTGGATGGAAGGGTCTAGGTAGTGGGACCTAGAGATTTGGGAATGTGATACAGGAATCTACGAGTATTGAAATCTGAGATCTAGGGATATCGAGATACAGAGATATAGAGATCTAGGGATATATGACAGTTTAGAGATACAGAGAGTTAGACGTATTTTGGGGTATAATCATATAGGAATCTAGGAATATAGAAATCCATGGTAGGATCTAGGTACATATAACAGTTTAGAGATACAGAGAGTTAGACGTATAGAGATTTAGGGATACAATGATATAGGAATCTAGGTATATAGAAATTTGTGAATAGAAGGATCTAGGATCATGTGACAGTTTAGAGATACAGTACTCTTAGAGTGTAACAATATAGTGGTACTTGAATATAGGAATATAGAGATATAGAGATGCAGGAATCTAGACAAATAGGAATTAGTGAAATTATATGTATCTATAAGTATAGCAATCTGAGAGTATAAGGGTATTTCAATCTAGAAATATAGTAATCTAGGATTTGAAGGATCTGTCTATAGAAATCTACAGGTATCGCAAACTAGAGCTACAAAGATCTATAATAGAGATTCATAATAAATAATAAATAAAGATTCAGGTATATAAGATAAATCCAAAAATCTGGATATTGTCAATATAAAATGCCAACACATATGACCTATCACATGTTTCCCTTCTGTATTAAATAAAGCTTGAGTTGACCAACCCTAGATATCTTCCAATATTTAATTATCATTCTAGCTAGTAATAGAACTCCATACGATCCGTCCGCGCTTCGTCCATTAGCACCATCGTTTCCCTCTAATAAAAACGAATCTCGAATCGTCCAATAGATTTTCGACCGTCCCGAATGCTCATCACGCAACATCCAGCATTACGCAAGTAGACAACGATTGGCTGTCTCGAGCTCCGTCCCTAAACACGTTTCTCCCAATGACTAGTTTCAATTACGTCCAACTTGATCGAAGTAATTTAGCAACTCGCCGGTGAAACTCGTTCCCTCGTCCGCGGCGAATATCTCCATTCTGGTGGCTCCCTAACGACTCCATCTTCCCGCGAAGAATCCACCCAGCTGTCGAGAAGTTTCGTCGCGAAACGTACGAGAGAAAGAGATCTCGCGGTGACAGAGAGAGAGGATGAGAAAGGGGGAAAAGAGGAAGTGGTCGCATGTGGAAGCATCAGGCAGGGTGGAGTCGGTGACGAGGACGGTTTTAGGCGTGCGCTCTGGGCATATCGGCTTTTTGGAGAGTCTTGGTCGATGTTCCTGGTTCCTGGTTAACCCACGGGATCGGTTACAAGGCAACCCAGTCAGCCGATTGGTCCATTTTGTCAGCGACACCCGCCCACGCCACGTTATCGCGCAACTACTCTCTTCCTACAGCTTCTGCACGCTGCTTCTCGCTCGCTCTTTGCTCTATCGTGTCTCTTGCTCTCTTTGCCCGCAGCCGTGTCGATAACCTTCCAGATCCCCCTCTTCCCGTCCCTCTATCCGCTCTTCTGCGCTGTCCCTCTACCAGGCTGGACGTTCGCGTTGACCTTCGACGAGAAAAGATCCGTATTTCGACGGCGACTTCTTTCGGGTTCGTTAACAGGGAGCCCCGTGACTCGACGGATTCGAGGCTGCACCTAAACCGTGGGGAAAGACAGCCGCTTAAATTGTGGGAAGGACGGGGCCACCACCTTCGATATTGCCTCGGCTCTTTCGAGAAGTTATTTTAATTGTTTCCTATGGTGACGCGCTCGACAGACCTGTCTGCAATCAAACGATGCCCGCGGATACAGAGACATTAATTGATAAATTCGATTGGCGCCGGATGGGAATAACGGGAGAGCGGGGGTAATTGTTGGGAATCAACTGTACGCGATTGCTACGTTTGTTGATGTTCGATGGGCTTGTATGAAGGATATGGGTGCTTGTGTCGTTTTGGACCACTGTGCAGAGATGAAAAGATGGCTAACGAAATATTTTAACATCTTTCAAAATGGCTACCTGCGTATAGTAATCAGATTTCATATTAGAGGTTTATGATCTAAGATGCCTCACTTTTGATTTCAAGTTTCCTCGAGTGTAAAAATAAAAATATTGGTAGATATGAGAAAACACCTCACAGATAAAATAATTAATAGCATTTCAACACATCCCAACCATAGCTAAATCTCCCTTTTGTTTTCAGTAAATAATTCATAGTAAACCTTTTCACAATTTTGCAATTTTTCACTCTCATGCAATTAATGTTGAAAATATCTCCATTATTGCTTAGAATTTATATCCATATTAACTTTCATTATTAAATATTCAATAAGGTTTTTATATTGTTTCATGTTTCACTTTAACACGTTCCAGAGTATCTGTGCAGACCTCTGCCACTCTGCAATTAGTAATATTACTCGCTCGAATCTGAACGTGTTAAAACTCTACCTACATCGATATCTTCCGTTTCTTTTATATATCATCCAATTAACAGTATTTTGAATGCTATAACCAGTTAATTAATCTTTCCATCTCCGCACAGTATTAGGGTGACGAATAGAAAACAATCAGTTTCTTGTAATGTCATAATAATCTGTTAATATATTTTCGCGTGAATGTATGTACAGCCGCAAATAATAATATTAATAATAATATCAATAATATTAATAATAATAATGCTTCATTTCTCCTCGTGTATGTATATTTATATATATATATAACTCCGTGTTAATAGTCTTTAGCAAGTAAGGTACCTATGTATACATAGATCGTAGTATGTTCATATTTATAAGGGGAGCCGATTACACTGTCCAACAAATTTTAACTTTTTGTCGACGTTTCTATTTTCGTTCAATGATTCTTATAGGTTTTTTCGCGCTGATTACGAATCTGCAACCCGTTTTTCTCCAGCACGTACAGTTTTTGAGAAATTTGAGTTTGAAAAAAAAACACATTTTTTAAATTTGAACCAATTTTGTGAGATAACTATAAAAGATACTAAGATTCTGTTTGTATCATAAGATTCTATAGACTTTCCTGAATACAACGATATCTGGCTTTTACGCATTCTGAATATGTAAACATGTTTAAACAATCATTGAACGCTGAGAGGCATGGATTTTGCACCAATTTTTAGGTATATTTTTCAATTTATCTTAAAAAGTAAGGGTCTAGCGGAAAATCGAACTATACTACGCGATAGAGCAGATTTTCACCTTTAAAAAGCACCCATACAAAGTTGTAACGTCGTTTTTTTTACGATGCTAGAAACAAAATAGCTGCGCGGGAAACGGAAAACGGACAGTGGTGCTCCGCGTCAGAGCGGCCGTTCCGTATCCTGCCCATATTCACGCGATGCAACTCTGGCGCGGAGCACCACCGTCTTTTTTCCGTCTCCCGCGCAGCTATTTTGCTTCTAGCATCGTAAAAAAAACGACGTTGCAACTTTGTATGGGTGCTTTTTAAAGGTGAAAATCTGCTCTATCGCGTAGTATAGTTTGATTTTCCGCTAGACCCTTACTTTTTAAGATAAATTGAAAAATATACCTAAAAATTGGTGCAAAATCCATGCCTCTCAGCGTTCAATGATTGTTTAAACATGTTTACATATTCAGAATGCGTAAAAGCCAGATATCGTTGTATTCAGGAAAGTCTATAGAATCTTATGATACAAACAGAATCTTAGTATCTTTTATAGTTATCTCACAAAATTGGTTCAAATTTAAAAAATGTGTTTTTTTTTCAAACTCAAATTTCTCAAAAACTGTACGTGCTGGAGAAAAACGGGTTGCAGATTCGTAATCAGCGCGAAAAAACCTATAAGAATCACTGAACGAAAATAGAAACGCCAATTGGCTGTTGGACAGTGTTATACAAGAAATTTCGCTAACTCGTACGCGTTTTGTATCTACAAAGATAGTCGGGGAGCACGGTTTCTGTCGTTTCAAACTGCAGAGAATCGATCGATCGGCTCCACGATGCTCGTATCTTCGAGATACCCTTTAACCTTCCAAGCGAAGATCGAATCGATTAGTAAAATTTACAAATCGCTAATCTCTACTTAGACTAAGAGGGATGGGGAGGAGTTTCGCGAAGTATTCTTGAATTAGTTCGATTTACATTATTCGAGTTTCGCTACCGACGATTGTTTCCCTGTTTCGTTCGATCTGCAAGCAAGCGACATTGTGCGATTTCGTTTCGAAAGATGGTCGCTAAAATTCGTTCAAACTCGAGAGAAAGTTGTCTCGATCTTTCGTGTTTTTGTC
Organism: Megachile willughbiella; assembly: GCA_945859595.2. NCBI lineage: Eukaryota > Metazoa > Arthropoda > Insecta > Hymenoptera > Megachilidae > Megachile > Megachile willughbiella. Next base: position 8,846,794 of record OX243803.1, on the reverse strand, counting down.
GGATTCAGTCGAATAAGATAGCGACGAAGGCGGACATATTGGATATTCGAGCTTTCGGATGGGTTCGGAAATATTCGGGTGATGTCGGGAAAATGTTAGAGGAATATGGACCTCACAAAGTTTATTTGAAATTTAGTAATTTAGAAAAATTAGACCCTTGGAAATTAGAGATTTAGAAATTTGGAAATTAAGGAAATTGATCTAGGAGTTTGGAAATGTAGAAATTAGGAATTTAGCAATTTGGGGACTTAGAAATCTGGAAATGTATTAATTTAGTATGCAATCTTGCAATTTTGAAAATTCGAATAATTGAAAAACTCCAAAATGTTACATTAAAAGTTTCCAAATTCCTATTACAAGTATCCTATACTCAAAGTCTACGATTCAGTAAATCCATTTCAGAAACAATTCCAAATAATTCCTCTGCAGAAAAATCGGATATCCTAGATGACCATCTCGGACATCTTTCTTTCGAGCTCGATATCAAACAGGCCGTGTTCGCGACAGCTCATGCAGCACATTGTTCGTAACGATGACGAACAGTTTCAGGCAACGATTACACCGAAGAACATTTTACTGGAAGCATCGCTATGTACAAACTACAAAAGACACCACTACACCGAGAGTTTGTTTAGCCTCAAAGAGGTTCGTTCTATGCTCCGTCCGTACCGAATAATCCGCGCGATCGGTAACTCGATCGGTCTATCTATGTACACTCGCATATTAATTGATCTTGAAGAAATTGCACTCGCCTGATGAAACCAACGACGCATCGTCAACCAGCAACGATCCGGGCACTTAGCACAACTTATAACTAATTAGCGTTTTTTATTCGAAAGCGTGGTTCGTCCCTTAACAACGGTACGCGAGAAGTTGATTGATTTCCTTCGCGCCCCTTCGCTGATTGCATCGAGTATCGCGTTCTTTGATCTCGAATAATTACTTCTCACGTTTGCCCATTCTAACCCCTTTCAATTCCTTCGCGTTTCTCTCACAACACCTCGAATCGTTTCTCGAACAATTGATTCTCCTCGCTGGACACGATTTTGCGCGACACCAAAGGCTGATCGTTCTCCACCTTCCTCGCGGCGATATCTTTAGATTCCTCTTCCTTGTCGTATCACGCCGGCGAGAAGGGTCGATGGATTTGCGGTGGTTTCGGGTTCGGAGGCGGAGGAGTCGCAACCCTTATCAAACCCTGCCCTTGAGACTGACCCTGAGGAGTCTGCTGACCCGTTGGCGGACTACCTCGAGAAGAAGGCGTGTGAGGACTCGGCACTGCAACCCTCAGAGGACCCGTCACCGACAGGTTCGTCGCCATCAATGGCGGACTATGCGCTTCCGATAAACTGTCAGACAGTCGGGACAGTCCTCCATCCGAGAGACGCGACGCATCCGATATCCTCGACATACCTTCCGGTAACGGGTGTTGAACGTGAGGGTGGTGCAGCAATCCTTCGTGGGGGTGCAACCTGGGTGGAGGTAGTCCTAGATGGTCTGGTAGTCTACAATTAGAAAAATATCATTTAAAATAACTTTGTGTGGATTTTTTTATATAAATGATGAGGTAGCTACTAGACGTAGTTATTATTTTAGGAAATAAATTATGATAATTACTTGGATGTACTATCAATATGATATTACTTTGTTGTATCTATATAGGAACATATGTAACAAGTTAGCATAATAATAGTCAAGTTGGGATAATATCAAGCTAATCAATGTTGGTCGTTTAATTAGATTTAGTTAGATGATCAAATGTTGTGTCAATTTTTATGAAGTGAATGATCATAAATAATCTGATGGACTATTATCATGACACTAATGTGTCCATATATATGTAGGGTTTTGTAATGAAATGTAATTTGAAGTAGATTACCACCTTGGAAATACATGATAGTTAAAGCACCTTAATTAGACATAGTTGTCAGGTGAATCCAAATATACTGTCTGTTTTTGTGGCAACTGTTAATAGCTTCATTTTATGAAATAAGTTGTCACAAACACGTTAATGGATTATCATTATCATGACACTGATGTATCTATGTGTGTACAAGGTTTTGTAATCAAATATAATTTCACCTTGGCAATACATGATGGTAATTAAAGAAATTTAGAAATTTAACAACTTGAAAAAGGAGGAATATGAAAAATTGAAACTTGGAGATGAAGATATGTAAGAAATTTAAACTTGAAGATGTAGAAATGTGAAAACTTGACGATTTAGACCGTAGAAATATAAAAATTTCATACTTCAAGATGTAGAAATGTAAAAATTTAAAACTTAACGACATAGAAATATAAAAACTTGAAGATGGAACACACAGAAATGTAAAAACTACAAACTTGAAGATGTAAAAATACAAAAACTTGTAACACAAATTGTAAAAATGTAAAAATTAAAAGCTCGGACATAAAATGCAAAAATTTGAAGATCAAACACACAAAAATATAAAAATTTAAAACTTGAAAACATAGAAATATAATTCTTCAAACTTCCAAATATAAAAATATGAAAACTTGAAACTTGAAGACGTAGAAATATAAAGATTTAAAACCTGAATACATACAAATACAAAACCTTGCAACACGAATATAAAAAATTTAAAAAGTGTCATTCAAAGAAAGTTTACGTTGTATGAACAATTAAACATGAATTTTTCTGGATACTCACCTCGATCCGAGATCACCTCTAGGACCCACAGCTTGAAACGGGCTCGTTTCCGTCAGCCTGAAGATTCCACCTCCCGAGATGTTCGGGTGATTGTGTTGCGGGCTGTGCGGTCCAAACCGGAAGCCCGCCGGCGGGAATTTGAAGGCCGTCGCGTGGTTGAATCGAAACTGCGATTGCGAAGGATCGAAGCGGAAATTTAAGGATGGAGGAGGCAGAGGTCCAAGGGGCCTGAGAGGAACAGGAGATGGTTGATGAGTTGGCGGAGGTGAGGAACTAGGTGACGGAGGCGATGTTGCGCCCAGAGATATATCAGAATCTTCCGAATCGCTACCTCCTGGCCCGGGACTCAGAGTACGTCGTGTATTTCCGTTTCCTGTCCCAGATTGCTGCTGCATTCTGAAACATTATGTCACCAACATTTTTACTTTTATGCTTTACATTTATTTTTCTATTCGGTGTTATTTTCTTATTCGGTATTCGATCTAGGTTAGGTATCGTTTAGGTTAAGTATTACTGAGGTTCGTAGATCATTTGGATTAAGTAGAGTTCATTGATCATACTAACTATACAGGGCTACATATATGGGGGTTATGTATGACCCTAACGAAATAGGGTTCCTTTTATCGCTAACGTTAATTTATATAAATAAACTAACGTTGCACTTCATTGATTACTAAGAAAAACGTTAGCTAGCTGTCGCTAATGACTAAGGTTCGTTGTTCGCTAAGGTTAGCTATTGAAACTCACTAAGGATACCGCAAGGATACTTCACTAAGATTAATTATAATTAGGGCTCATTGATCACTCAGGTTAGCTGTAGAATAAGCTCTTTGACACTTGAAAACTGCCTAACATAGAAACTTCATAACCATCATCGGATGTCATACAAACATCTGCATATGATGGCTACTTCTAACGCTAGACTTGTACAACATAACATCTAGACTCGCACAAAATACATATTAAATTTGATCAGAACAGAAAATAACTGTACAAGTTACTTAACATATTCACTGAGTTTCTAAAAGTCATCGAGCTGAAACTAGCTGCCAGTAATCTTACGTGTGCAATAACGGTATCACTTACTTCGTACCGTTCCTGCTAGGATCAGTTTCTCGAACATGCATCTACCGAAAGGTTAACGAAAGGGGTCAGTGATTATTGGTAACAAGTCAGACGGTGCATAAAATCAGCGTAGGCGTTGCTCGCGATGAGAATTTCAATTTGTCCGTCAGGTTGTACGCGGCGTTGAAAACGCTTTATTTCCAGTCATCGCGGTACGGTTGTAATTAATAAGCTCATCCTTCCCAGGTGCGAGCAACAATTCACAGGAAAGTAACGACGACTCAACGACGGTCCGTCGTACAAAAGGAAAGATCCAGCTCATTACTCGCGAGATTACGTATTAGATACAAAAATGCCGGCGAACTTCTCACGCGACTCATCCTCTGTGCTCGAGATAAACGGCCAACAGCCGATCGAAACGGATGTCCCGACTTGTCGACAGGAAAGTGTGATTCATCGTACCACCCACGGAGGACTTTTATACGACGAGGCAAGGACAACCTCGTGAAGTCTCTATTATAATTCGTTTTATCGAACGGCAGCTGCTGGAATCTCAAGAATTCTTCCGCAAGAAATTCTACGGGCAGATAACACCGGCAGGAACAATGCAAACACCTTTGACTCGCATGAACATTTTTTTCTCTTTTATTCTTCTACGATAAAAAAGTATGATGCAGCTGAAAAAATGTTGGCAAAATTTGTTCCTGTTTGTGACATTAGTCTGCGTTTTTCATAAAAATGTGGGAAAACAGCACTGACAAGATAATTATACGTTCTTGTAAAGGACATTTATAAGTAAGTTGCGGACCTCGTTCATTCATATTTTACAAACCGATTATTCGTTTATCCCAAATTGATTTATATTATTCAGTTTGGTAAACCTGGAACATAAACGTGTATAAAGAATGTCCAGAACGTCTGAAGATGAGCCGATAATTTCCATGATGGAAACGTTTCCCTGTCGATGGATCGTTAAGAGGCGGCAGAATCATTCGGTAGTCTGGCAAAGACAATGAGATGTTGCGGTCGCCTTAAAAGCCTCTTCGCTCCAGATCGATTCAACGCCGGGACCGTCGAGATACTCCCGTATTTTCTTTGCTAATCGAGTTTCGAGCCCGCACTGTTACCACGGTAACACCTCGAGTGATTTCGAACAGGTTCGCTCGTCGAGCGAGAATCGTCGGCTCGTCGGGCAGCTCGGGCTGCCAAAAAGAGGACGCTGCGAAGCCGGTTAACGTTGGAGCTGATTCACTCTGGCCGTGAATTCGGCTTCGCCTTCTGCCAGCTACCGATCTCGTTCATGTCTTCATCGAAGCTCGAATATTCCCACCTCGATTTCTTCTCGTTTTCGTATCGCGCTTTGAACCGCGCAACGTTTATTTGGCTTTCAACGAGCGGTACGACATAACGAGACGTCAAATTTTGCCCGTTGACGGCTACAACGCGCGATTTATTCGATTCCCGTTAAAGAAACGCTGAAGGGGCTCGTTCAAGAGGTAGCCACTCTCACGTGGTGGACCTGTTTTGAAACCGCGTTGGACACGGTAATCGAACCCGTATATACCTGAAGAGGGACGGGGATCACTCCCTGTTTCTTCTTTTCCAGTGTCTCGCATCAACGGGACACTCGACGCGTTTTAATTATGCCTCAAGACCGCTCGCCTTTGTCTTGCTCCTTTCACGAGACACCCGCACGAGCGGCCGCGACTTATTATGTGCCAGACCTCTCGTTTTGTTCCACTAAATGCTCCTCCACCTCTGCCGATCGTAGTCCCTCTATTCAGAGCCGTCTTAATGTCGTGGCATTAAAACGCGGTACCACGGTGTCAATTTTTTGGCGTGAGTAACAATGGAACTAGATTAATTTGTTGGCTCTCGTGCAATTTTTATGGATATTCTTCCTCCTTTCTTACTTATATAAGGTAAATGTATAACTGACATTCATTAATTTAGCAGAACTTAGTATACATATGCAGGTCTCCTATATTAGGAACATACACATATCCATATGCATACGTGTAGGTTACATTGCATTCGAGTGTACATATATAAATTTACTGTATCGTACTCAACTGTACATATGAAAATTTCCTATGTTGTATCCAAGTGCATATATGAATGTTCTCCATTTCATGCAAGTACACATATGCACATATGGAAGTTACATGCTAAGTGTACATATGTTTCCTACACTGCATCCAGTTGCATATGTGCAAGTTTTCTAAATTACATTCAAGTGTACATATAAAAGTTTTTTATATTACATCCCAGTTCATATATACAAGTTTTCTGTATTTCATGTGTACATATACAAATTTCCCATATGGTATCCAAGTGCATATGTACAGGTTTCCTGCACTGGACACAAGTGCATACATGTAAGTTTCTTTCATTGCGTCCAAGTGCATATGTCCAAGTTTTCTAAGTTGCAGTCAAGTGTATATATGAAAGTTTCTTATATTGCATCCTAGTTCATATATACAAATTTTCTATATTGCATCCATGTGTACATACACAAGTTTCCTACATGGTATCCAAGTATGTACAAGTTTCCTGCATTGCACACAAGTGCACACATGTAAGTTTTATTGCGTCCAAGTGCATATGTCCAAGTGTTCAAATTTTCTATATTCCAGGTGCATATGTATAAGTTCGTACACTGCACCCAAGTGCACATATGAAAAGATGGTGTACTCTATCTAAGAACACATATCAAAAATTTCAAATTATCTAATTGTTCATCGGCCATCACAAATGAAAATAATATAACAAAGAATTTTGAACGATCCATCGTTCTTGTTTGAAGGTTCAACGTTAATATATTCGCGGCATGTGTTCGCGCGTGCACGCGGGATTCGCGTGGCGAATTCGAACAACACGGTGGAGCTATCACAGGTGACGGTGTAGTTTCGGCGGTGCCATGATTAAAAAAGAAATTCATCAGCGTCTCCCGGTTGGAAAGTATCAGGTGCAAGGAACACGTAGGAGCCGTAGGACGAGGATGCGCCCTGCCGTTAAGTATTTACGCCGCATGACGAGTCACTTTTGTAATCCCCCGTGCGCGCTGTAAAGTATTATGCACCGGGACGGCGACCGGGCCTCAAACCGTGACGGAAGCTACTGTAATTACGCGCAAGATGGTCGTCCTTGTCCCGTCTTCGAACACTCGATTGATCATCGATCGAGAAGCTTCAACGGTGAAAAGAACCCTACCACTCTTCACGCCACTTTATCAGATTCTTTCAAACATTTAGATCCTTTCGATTATTTCAATGAACCGCTAATGCCGTGTTCATTCTATCGTACAGGTGGATGTCATTTTTCTTCGTGCACATTTTTTGTTCTTATTTGCAAATAACAACGAACTGCATTCGTGTTTATATATTATCTTAACAGTTATGTTAATAATTCACTATTTTAACATTTATGTTAATATTTCACTATCTTAACATTTATTTTAATGTCTGGTAATTGCAATATTAAACAATAATGTTATGAAACATTACAATTCAGGTACTTCCAGATTAAATTGTCTAAGATGGCAACAAGTTGGTAATACAGGAATATTTGTTGCTTAATAATGCGAATCATGTATTCAAGCATTTCATAATAGACCACATATCCTACTCCTAACTACAGACGTACACCAAGTGTCACAATTGCAGATATAAGAAAAAATTATCCCATTGAAAAATTGTCTAAAAATATATTAAGCATGTAGATACACTCTAAAGAACCTGCCCCTAATTTTAAAATTCAAACTTGATTCCGACTACAATTTACATAAATATAAAAATGAAATCGCTTAAAACAAGTTGAGTTCAGTTCCAATAAATTATTAGTGTCAAGCGCAGTTAAAAGCTAAAAGTAGTTAAAAAAAGGTTAAAAGCAGTCTTTAGAAGGGCAGCCGAAAATTTTCGGACCGATTTGCCCCACCATTTCTCGAGTCTAGTTTCTACGAATCTCCGGAGCCCCCCACAAAAAAGCAGAACGATCAATTTCAACCTGATATCAGAATCGGATCTATCTCGACTCCGTCAAAGTGACGAGGGATATCATTTTAACAGAATCTACCCCGTGTCGAACAGAGAGTAGATTTTCATGCGTGCTACGAGCCCCTGGTCCTCCGCCCGTAGCCCCCTCGGGAGCCCACGATTTAGAGCAACCCCGTGCCATGCTAAATACCCGGTGCACACAATGGAGAACATATCATTCGAAAATCTGAGCTATAGGAAGGCTTCTACAAAAGGTAACTGGATACCGGGACGAGGAGGAGACGGCATGTGAACAGAGGGCCCGCGATTTCAAGCAAACGGGACCCCCTCCGTCTCTCCTCCTCTTATTTCCCCGTCTCAGCCGCCCCTCGTCCTCGTTTCACCGCTTTTTTTTTCATCTCTAGCTCATTTTTAATAGCTGCTAATAGAGACGTTAAAACGATACGGGCCCTCTTGGCCGACTCGGTTCCGATGCTCAGTTCTTTCTTCCTTTCGCTCCCTCATTTTCGCCCCCTTCCTCCGGGCATACCCTGTTTGTCTTAAAAACCACCCTTCCACGCTCTTCTTGTACGCGGAGATAGATTTAAACCTTTTTAGTGGACGAGATGCAGTTTGAACGTTTCTGTCAATTGTCAATATAAATTAGTAGTCAAAACAGGGTATTTGTCAATATAGATTGAACTTTGGAGAAGGTTAAAATCTTCTGTGATGAGTGTCCATAAAATTCTGTACCAAAATCAATTTTTGATCTCACATAATCAATTACATCTTGCAGCAACTTAACTTCCAAAGAGTAATCACAAGAAAGAGATATATTATGTTTCTGGCGTAAAATATAAAGGAAAAGGAGTATCGGGTAGATGAAAAGAGAGGAAATGATTAAGAATTGTGGCATCTGCGCTTTCGCGAAATTCTATTCTAAAATTGTTCCCCTTCAAGCAGGATCGCCTTCTCGAAACAAAGAACCGCCGCGAAGAAAACAAGCGAGCAGCTCGTCGTTCACAGGTAGCCCATGATTTGCAATATTTTAATCCGTCCGAAGATCGGGAAGCGTAGTGTCCGCAAGATGGCGTCGGTAAACGAGCGAAGACGCCGTTTAGAGTGGCCCCGTTTTCTAGGTCGATCGTGTTCTTCCTGCCACCCCCTAGCAACTACCGAAGAGAAAGCAGGAAAATGTTTGTCCACGAACAAAGGAGTATCCATCGACGTGGCGGGTTCACTTGTTCCGTTCTGTCGAGCCCGAAATCTCGATCTGTTTGAGCAGATTTTTAAACGTCCCCCACTTTTGTGGACCCAAGGATGACCTGTGCTCTCTTCCACCCTTAAATTCGCTGTTCTTCTTTAAACGTATCTTGTGTCGAGTAATGGCAACGGTTGTGTACGTTTCAACCCCTGAGTAGGATTGTAGTCGAAAATGATTCATACGGGTTTCTTTGGAGGGTGGGATTTGGATGTTCGAGAATTTGGGTAGTTTTAGGAGGTTTGAGAGTTTGGGAGTTTTTAAGTTGGGGGAGGTGGCGAATTTTGGAATGTGGAAGTTTGGAAATGTGGAAATTTGGAAATTTAGGGATTTGACGATGTGGAAGTTTGGGAATTTAGGGATTTGGGTATTTAAAAATTGGGGAATATAGAGATTTGGGGATTTAGGGATTCGGGAATTTAGGGATTTGGGGATTTAAGAATTGGGGAATTTAGGGATTTGGGGATTTAGGGATTCAAGAATGGAGAAATTTGGAAATTTAGGAATTTGGGGATGTAGGGTCTTGGGAATTTAGGGATTTGAAAATTTAGGAATTTGGGGATGTAGGGATTTGGAAATTTAGGGATTTGGAAATTTAGAAATTGGGGAATTTAGAGATATGGGGATTTAGGGATTTGGGGGTTTAGGGATTTGGAGATTTAGGGATTTGGGGATTTAGGAATTTGGGGATTTAGGGATTTGGGAATTTAGGGATTCAAGAATGTAGAAATTTAGAAATTTTGGAATTTGGGGGTGTAGGGACTTGGGAATTTAAGGATTTGTGAATTTAGGGATTTGGGAGTTATGGAATTCGAAAATTTAGAGATTCGGCAATTTAAGAGTTTAGGAATTTTGGCATTCGAAATTTAGGAATTTGGCAATTTAGGGGTTTAGGAATTTAGAAATTCGGAAATTTAGGGTTTGGAAATTGAAGGATTCGAGAATATAGGAATTTGATAATGTAATAATTTGAGAATCTAGAGTTTTGGAAATTTAAGAATTTAGAAATATATAAATTCAGAGACTTAGAGATCTGGGAATACAAGTATTTGTACCTTTCTTCCTTTCCAAAATTTAGAATTCCGAAAATTTACCAAATGTAACCTGAAACTTGGAAAGCTACAGAACTTAAAACTTGAGCAAATTTCAAAATTTTCAACATTGAAAATTTAGTAAATAATTTAATTACCAATCAAACAAGTCTATACACAAACTACCCTTTGTAACATTCCAAAGAATGCACCATTTTCTCCCGTCCTCAAATCAGAACAAAATCCCTAAAATGTTTCTCTATCTCCTTCCGTCGTGAAAGATTCTGGTCATTTACCAGGAACGACAAATAATTTCCTACAACGGTATAGACGTTTCGAGTGTTTGCGAAGGTCCTCGAGCGGGGCATCTACAACCCTGACCATTCCGTGGGAAAAATGCTCGGAAATTAAATCCTTGCTTGTACCTCCACCGACGAGGATGTACCTCCTTTCGGACTAATCCCGTTGTTTTAGGTTGTACCTAAATCCTCCGTGGTCTACTGGCCCAGAAGAAATTACTCGTGGTTGGTTAATAATCGCGAGCATAGACCGAAAAGTTGTCCGTTCAACGAGTCGTAGAAAAAAATATTAGCACCGAAGCGTGGATAAACGAGACAGGATAATTTTCCTCGGAGATACGCGGTGTCTGTGGTTTATTACAGGTTCCGTGTGGTCGCTCGGTGGTTCTGCATCTCGTGAAAGACAATTACCGATCAGCCTAATGAGCCGAGAGGCTAATTAACCGTTTCAATCATCCTTCGAGGAACTTATAGATGGTTATCGAACTTCTTTTTTCCTCTTGTACTTATGCTACAACGCTTAGTTCCTCTTGTACTTATGCTTCGTGTACCGTTCTCTATTTTGCTGCGTTTAACGGTGGATTCTAGTGATTTTTATGCTTTCGTAGATTGGTGATGGTTTTTATGATTTGTCGGATTAGATAGGGAAATTGAGTAAGGATGAATTTCAAGATGGAGAATATCACTAGGTTACGGTAGGTTTCTAGGGAATTTATGATCGGTCTACACCTAGATTTCTCCTAGATTGTTAGTAGGATTCCCTAGGTATCTTTAACTTTAGAAATTTCAGAATTTTTGAATTTGGGGATTTAGAGAGTTGAGACTCTGAGAGTTTGGGGAATTCAGATAGTTCGGAGTTTGAGAATTTGGGGAATTTAGGGAATTGGAACTTTCAGAATTTGGGGAATTTAGAGAGTTGGAACTTTGAGAATTTGGGGAATTTAGAGAGTTGGGACTTTGAGAGATTGGGGAAATTAGAGATTTGGAACTTTGAGAATTTGGGGAATTTAGGGAATTGGAACTTTGAGAATTTGGGGGATTTAGAAATTTGGGAACTTAGGATTGGGGGGATTTGAAACTTGGAAATATGAGAATTTGTCTAATTTGGAAATTGGGGAATTTGGAAATTTGGGAGGATGGGGATTTTGGTGCAATGTGAATTTGGAAATTTGGGAATTTGAGAATTTTGGATTCTGAGAAATTGGGGAATTGAGAATTTGGAAGACTGCGAAGTCGGGAAATTGGGAGACAGAAATTTGGGAATTTGCGAAATTACGAAATTAGGAATGTATGAAATTCTGAATTTGGGAATTAGAAAATTTGAGAATTTGAGTATTTGAGAATGTAAAAATTAGAGAAATTAGGAATCTGAGAATTTGGGAACTCGGAAAATGGAAAATTGAAAAATTAGAGGATTTGAAAAATTTCATAATTCAAAAATTTGAGAAACTAAAAATTTAGAAATGAGTGAATATAGAAAATTTAGAAACTTGAGAGTTGAGAAAATCTATAGAATTCACGTCACAAATAAAAGAACGCGAAAGGTTCAAAAATTCGATCCAGACGCCATTTTGTCCAGAAGATTTCTGAAGTTGCCCGATATATTTGCCCGGTGGCGTTTCGGTGGGCCATTCTCAATGAGAATCCGGCGTCTCATTTAATTTAATGAACCGTTTTCGAGAAGCTGCTCGGTACATACATCAGAAATCACTCGGTAAATAATTAATGTGTAATCAGACCCCGTTTGTGTGCGCGAGTGAAAGGGACGAATGGGCCGGCGTTCACGAGGAGGTAGCAAAAGGGCGCCATCGAGGCAACGCGAGAACGAAGGGTGTTTGCCAGCAAACACCATCAAGTACCTCTTCACGTATTCTAAACCTATGCGTAGGGTTCTTTTCGTCGGACCAAGTGACGTGGAAGATGGTGTATCAGAAAAAGAGGAATCGCTTCTTGTGCTCGTCTTTTAATTTCTGTCCTGCATTCTCAAGAAATCCCTGGGACAATATTTGCACCGACTACCCTGTCCCGAATATTGACTGCCATAAACAAATTCTTATCCCCGTATACTTTCGCTGAGCATCTCTTTATAAGCACTTTACGATCTTGCAATTTTTCTTTATCCTAATTTTTTCATTCGACTTTGCGTTTCAAGGATTTTAAATGGCGACGAAATCATCGAAGTTTTTGTTTACAGCTAAGATACAGATTCTATTTTATTCATTGGTTGATTGTAAATAAACACAACTTTTATCCTGTTTATTATTTGCAAATAAACACACACAATTTTCATTTTATTTGTTGATTATGTACAAACAAGGGTTGTGGTTATTCTGCTTATTGATCATAAATAGCCAAGCAGGAATGATGTTCTTATTTATTGATTGTAAATAAACATTATATTTATTGATTGCGTACAAAGGAACACAATGATCATTTTATTTATTGACTGTAAATCAGACAAGCACAATGACCATTTTGTTCTATCTTTATAAGCAAACATTCTGTTCATTGATTATACATAAACAAGCACAGTCATCACTCTACTCATCATTTTTATTTTATAACATTTTAACTGAATTATAAATGAGCGTCCACTAAAATTTCAGTTAATTAACATCAATTTATCAAACATACTGTGAGTGAATATTTTACCTGGAGAAAGATAGTACTTTATTAAAAAAATAGCAGACAAAAGATAATTAAATGAATTTTTGTTTAAGGTTATAAATTTTTAGGTATGTCTATGTATGTAAAAGTTCATATGAACATGTAAAATGATATATGTATTGACAGAAAGAAATAAATCAGTTTTGTGCGGCCATAAAATGAAGACCGAGTGTAAATCGACACCTCGTGGGTGTTCTAGGATGAAATTGCTGGTGTTTCTGTCGAATGCCACGGTAAGGCGAGTTTCGAACGATATCGAACGCAGGGCGGATAGGAGGCGAAACGAGTGCACCGCAATCGATGTCTCTCAATTATCGCATGACGAGAAAAGAGAGGAACTTCAATGGCATCCGATTGAGGCACGCGCCGTCGCTTAGAGGCTCTCCGAGGTTCGAGAGCCCTCGAATTGATTCGAGTCCCGTGGCACACTTCGGGGCAAATTAAGTTTCGCTTCTGAAATATGCTCTCCTTCTCTCTTTCCATTCCCTTTTACTCCCCACGATCCTTCTGTCTTTCGTTCGCCATTCATCCGTACCTGTCTTTTATCTACCGGAGATCGCTTTGGCGAGTCGTGTTTCGTGCCGTTACCAATCGCATCGATACGATTGTGTTTTACTAGCAACACAACCATCGAGAAATATTATTAGATACCGTGTTAAATTCCGTGTTAAGTCGGTTTTTTCGCTGCTGTTCGCTCGAAACCATTACGCTCGACAACCTCCATTTTGTAATCGAGTCACGTCTCGTACATTGCTTATTACTGTTAGCTAATCTCAAAATATAAGAAATCTTTAGAATATACTGTGTTCATAATACTGAGATGTTATTTGAGTATGCCAAGAAACTTTCAATTGTTCAAAATTAATATTATCTTAACCTAACCTCAAATATACTAGTTCATTCTTGAGGATTAATTCTGTATACTCTATTGAAACATTACTCAATTCCTAACTGAGAAGTTAAGTTTTAAGTTAAGAAATTGCAGTCTTGAAGAGTCTGTGCATATTTTGAGGTTATCAACCTACTCTCGTAACAAAATGGCTGAAGATATGTACCCTATTTTCAGCAATAACAAAAATTATGCACTTACACTTTCTTCTCCAAAAACAACAGAACTCGAAGAACATTGAAATAATTTAAAGCACAACGAATTGCTGTTTCATTAACAGGCAGTATAAAGGTACTGTGTACAAGATGGGTTCTAGAAGTTTCTCTTTTCGATACGACAATTGTAACTAATGTATGTTACGATTATGATGTATTAAACGCGAAGTACAGATGTATGAATCAATCTCCGTGTATCTTCACTACCACCTGACCAGTAAACTCCAACAAAGTTTCGTTACCGGGAGTGTATCGAGTTGCCGAAAAATCGGGGCAAGGGACGAGCCCTTAATTCCTATTACCGTGGAGGTAACATAAGGAGGTCCGAGGAGCGTTAGTGAAGCGAGAAGTTTGTAGGAGGAGAGTCGGGCAAAAAGAGGAAATAGCCCCCGGTATAACCTCTCGTTTGCACCGGCGCACGCTCAATTAACCATTTCCAGGGAAAAAATTCGCCGGCCAAATTCTGCGCGACAGCCCGTGAAGTCCCGGGCTCGTGTTCGCCGCGCGGGCAACCGAGCTGGACGACGAAACAAGCGGAGGAACCGTGTAAAAGAGCGGAGGGGATAAAGTGTATCGTGGAAGAACAAGAGAGAAAGACGAACGGGCCATTCAGGCAAAACCTTGTATCGTTTTTCAAACGAGACCATCGTCCCTCCTCGTTTCGCCAAGTCGTCGACTTTTCTTTCCACGTTTCTTCCGTTGTCTCTCTCTTTTTTTGTCTCTTCGGTTACGAAGATCGTACGGCACGGTTGGGTGTAAGATTTCACGTGTACACGCGGGATGGATCAGATTGGCCGGGCCTTAAGCCGTCGCAAAATTACCCCGTAAGCCTTTTAGTCGACGTGCGTGTGTGTTTTGCTCGCCCTAAAACCTCCCTCGGCCACCTTCCTACCCCTCCTTTCGTGTTATTATTTTGTTGCCCCGTAATATCCCTGAAACCCCGTGGGGCTTTGCCGGGACACTCTAAAGGGAATCTAAACGGGGCTCGTGGTCTACGCCATGTTACAGAAATAGTTCTAAACTCGCCGAATTATCAATCGACAACGACCTTTCATCCCTTCCCTCTTTAACGGATGCTGAACCTTAAATTGGATACGAACGTTTCGCGTTTAATAGCTCGAAGAATAATGCTTTGGACTGAAGGATCTTTTGTATGGTTCGTGGGTCGTTCTTGCGGTGATTGTTTTAGGATGTTGAGGGACCGTTTTAGCAGGGTGCACGTGGACGGAGATGTACCTGGTTAATTTCTGGGATTTTGGGTTTTAGGGAGATGTAAATGTTGCAATTTGAGGATTTGTGAATTTGGGGATTTGGAAGGTTTGAAATTGCTCTTTGGAAATTTGGAGAAGTGAGGTTGGGAATTTGGAAATTTAAGATTTGGGGTGGTGGAAATTTAGAACTTTGAGAATTGTGGGGTTGGAAATTTAGGAATTTAGAAATTTGATAATGTGAGAATTTCGTATTAGGAAATGTCAGTTTGAGAATTTAGAAATTTGGGCTTTTGGAAATTAAGGAACTTCAATATTCAAGGGTTAAATATTAGAAACTGAGCAATTGTCTACCCTTTCTTCTAAATTTTCTCTAGATCCTACAATCTCTAAAATATCTCTCTCCTAGATTTCCAATAAATCTCGGTCTAACGTCGACAAAGCATTCTTAAATCTCCCTAAATTTTTTCCGAAACTCCCAAAACTCAAAAACTAACGATTTATACTCTCCTCCTAGTATCCCTTTAACAAAATACCTTGCTAAAAATGTAGCTACAAAAGTTGCATGTGCATGAAAAGAGTATTTCCGAGATTGCAATACCGTTACAAAGTTAGCATTACGCCAGTTAAAATCATCGTTAGCCGTTTGTCGAACCTACCATCAAAAGACTAAGACGCAAAGCCCTCGGGGGTGCGGGAGTAAAAATTTAACGCAATTCCAAGTGATTACCGCGGCCCGCTCTGTGATACACCCCTTATATATCCACCCCTTGATTGGCTTACATTGTCGATGCTTAACTGTTTCATGCACCAGTGACCGACTAGGGGGATATCATTGCGCGCGATAGGGGTAACGTTTTCATAGCCCGAGGGCGGGTGTCGTCATTGTCAAGATTCAAATGTAAAAATCGTCGCGGGACGTCCGGGATATATTCCATATTTCACCGACCAGCCAAAGATTACAACGTTGGTAACGACTTTCCGGGATATAATTCGTTTCCATTATATCCGAAAAATAATTCACGAATCGCGTGACGAAAATGTATGAACCGATCGATTTCGTTTTATCCGGCCACCGATCTGCCATCGTTTCTGTAACTCTTTGTGTTTCTTTGCCACCCGGTTAGAAACGATATCGTTCCACCCGTAATGGTGACTTCTGATCTATAATTTCTGTCTTATCACGGAAATGGACGATACGACTATACCTAATAACGGTTGACGCATCAAATATTCAACGGCCGGTTTCGAAGTCCCTCAAGTGTAACTTTGACACATTTTACCCAGGCCAACTATCGATTCCAACGCGATAATCGTTTACCTCGAAACGGGAAAATTCTACGTTCATGTTTCATCTTTTAATGTCCAGTTTCAATGCTATCGCTGCTGTTCTAAATGCTTCGACACGTATTGTTCTAATTAACAGGTTCGTACATTGTCACGCGCTGCATGTTTTCCATACATGATCGATTTTCAAAGAAAATACAAATAAGTAACTTCTGAACTTTCCGTATGAACTGAATTATAATTTATAACTCAAACTTTATAAACAAGTTTAAACAAACAGAATTATGTTCACATAATGTTTAACTCACAGGTAGAAATTATTTGATAAAAATATTTGAATGTATAAATTAAACAAAACGTCTCAGGTATTACTGAAGACATTTTCTGAAGAACCTAATTTCTATGAAATTTAGCATAATTGTTTTAGCTTCCTATACAATAATATTGATATACAAGACATGTCTCCAGATCTTCATTTAACTGCAATACCAAAAATAAAATAACACAGAAATATGAATAAATTAAGAGATATAAGAAAGCATCCCCTAAAGTGCGAGTACCGAAGTTAATATAGAATTTATGTTCGCAACATAATAAAAAGGCGAAAAATCGGTATAAGGTGTTCCAGAAGGATCAGGGATGCCGAGATGCCTGAACAGATAGGAAATAACTTTTCGTGGCTCGTTCGAGCGACAAAGAATTTACGGGGGTCACTCGATACCTTTCTGCAGTATAATACGCACGCCATACGTGCGTGTAACGCACCACGGTTATGTACGCGTCAAATGTACGTCGCGTCCAGGACGCCGGAGATACCATCTCATTTATGGATCAGGATCAGGACTACAGTGTTGCGTTACATCACCGGTCACGGTTATCCCCCTTAAATATACCGGGTGTTCTCTTAACGAGACCACAAACGAGACTCGTGTTACGGAAGATCGCCTTCTTTAACGAAAGAAAAACGAAACACGTCCATTCAAGTTGCGTTCTATCGACGTCCGAGTATCTGTTTCTCGCCATTTTCACGCTGATCTCGTTACCTTTAATTCGACACGAATATCACGATGATGTAACGCTTTGTATGTACAATTATACGATTCAAATATCCGTTGTGCACGTACCAGAAATTACGTACCGTGTCACTGTTCCCCGTTTAATGAAGCATGTTCGCAGTGCCGTAGGTAGTTAGGGACCCTGAGTGGGCCTCAAAATGAGGACTGACTATACGCTTTTATATTTTTATACTTCAACATTTGTCTACAATCGGTTCACATTTATGTCTTCAAAAATCTGAACACCTATTGCTCCGCATTAAACCTTAAAAATATAATCAAATGTCATTACTTTAGAAGTGGTTAATCATGAATCATAAGAATTAGGCAAAATATGATTTACGGTCAATAAGTGGGTTTTGAAATAACGTAAGTAGCTCTAAATAGCAAGAATTCTTTATGATCAGGTTTCGGATGTTACTGCAGAATATATCTCGATAACATTCTAAATTAACCCTTGACAGGGTTAACCGTAATCCCTAGAAGTCAGGGAGCTAGGGAGGAATGGAATCACAGAGGAGAGCGAAAGAGAGAGAAAGAGCTATCAGCAATTTATGCGCCCCCAGTAATAGAGTTTCCCTGAAACGCAAGGTTGACTCCTTTGTGGGATGCGTAATAAATTCCGAGACCCGCGTCTAGGTAAATTACGCGGTGGTATTACTATTCAACACGACGTTAACCCTGCAATGGATACGAAAAAATTGTTCATTTCAATGGCGGTATCAAACTGTGGAACGGTGTATTCTTGTCCGAAGAAAATCGACAACGGCGAGTTTATTAAATTTGACACTTCAAGAAGCCGGAACATTGAAAAGGGGACAGGAATATCAACCGACACGACGCTATCCTGACGCCTCGGGGGAGCAGGGATTCGCTAATTTTACTCGGGACACGCGGCTCTGCGAAAATACTCTGCCGATAAAATAGTTCGTGCTCGAGCGATTCCCATGGGAAAAGAGACTCGACACGCGAGCGATTGCGTTTCGACAACCATAAAGAGACAACACCTTTTTACAACGAACTTTAAGGAAGAATACATGTCGAGAACTTGGATATTCAATATTGTCTACATTTTTGGGATATTTTTAGACTTCTAACTCGAAGACACCATTTAACTGATTGATTGACTGATATTTGTACTCAGACACACTGCAATACAGATTATTAAGAACAAGGCTGCTAAACCTTTCAATTTCATCCTTTAATCTGTTAGTGTACCTCATTATCTCAATATTAATAGCCTTTAAAAGTTTCTTCTGTTAATATTTCATATGAATAATTAATTTAACAGAATTTACAACGTCGGTCACGTATGACCAACATGGCGGTGAACGTGTTAAACAAAATGGCCGCGTCGCTTGACTTTTGAGCGGCAAATTTAAAACTTGATATAACAATTTGCTACATTTAGTCCAACAATTAGTTGTTTATACACAAGTTATTTATAAGCAAGTAACTCATAAGCAAAATACTTATAAGTAAGTTATTTATAAGCAATTAGTTCTTTATAAATGTAACAGTCAGTTCGATATAAAAATAATAGATACAATAAAAGTTTGTTACAGTGAATTCTATTCTTTGCTACGTAAAGGATTTCGCATAGGAGCAAAAATTACAGGATTTCGCCGGTAGGTGGTTAATGGTTTAATCAAGCGTTGATTTATGCAACGGTGTCCGACACGAGGATCAGACAGAAGCTGGAATCCAGCGGCAATTAGTTAACCGTGATTAGACGCGACTACGAATTACCAGCAGGCAAGAAGTTGAATCGAGTTGAGTCGAGAAAGAATCCGTTTAGCTAATTTCTGCCAGGCAGACTGGAGAGACAGAGAGAGGCCCCCCACGGCGCGGCGTCGGCTGTTGATTCATTTTATTAATTTTTCTCATTCCCCACGATAACTCGATCCGGAGACGAAAGCAGAGGCGTCTTCGACGACTGCTGAATTAAAGACATTACGACGACCAGCCACCCCCGAAATCGCTTCGTTCGTTCGAGCCTCTGTTCTCGTTACGATTAAAGAAGCAGGGAAATTGCCACCCTGTACACCGTCAACGTCGTGTATTTATCGCCGACCTTCACCTTATCGTTTTCAAATCACCCGCCATTTTCTCGATTAACATACACTTCACCGTTTCGGATTTTGTAGATCTTTCGAACACGAGGACCCGTGGGGAATAAACGTAGCCGAGCAGAAAAATTAAACGCATTCAGTATCTCGTAGGGGGTGCACGAGAAGAGGAGTGCGAATCAATTTCTGACGTGCCGGCCGTGTCCGTGTAAACCAATTTCAGGCAATTTCGCGTCAAGAATAGCCTCTTCAACAATGAATTGACCCCACGCGCGAGGACCTTTCCAATTTTAACCGATCTCGAGGATACTTCGAGAACGGGCCGGCCCAGGTCGGCCTTCGACTTCAACTTCGAAATGTCTCCCCTTCGACAGAAACGATCGCCGAATGAATCGGACTCGATCGTCTCCTTGACCGAAAAATCATTCCTTTCGATTTCCTTCTTCTTTACTTTTTTAATGAAATGTATTCGCGAATAACTTTCTTGATTTCGATATTTAGTTGTAATAACATCGAATTCTATAGCGAGTGTAGATATAAAAGAGGGTACAATCTTTGCAACACCTATCAAGTTCAAATTCAACACAGTTATAGAAAACAGAAAGAGTAATTAGTTCACAAAATCATAGATTGCAATTTTCGGAAATAAGAAAGAAATTTAAGCACGACGTTCGTTGATTTTAGACGTGAACATGAGAGTGCACAACCTTTGCAACACCTATCAGGTTCAAATTCAACACAGTTATAGAAAACAGAAAGAGTAATTATTTCACAAAATCATAGATCGCAACTTTCGGAAATAAGAAAGAAATTTAAGTACGACGTTCGCTGATTTTAGACGTGAACATGAGAGTGCATAACCTTTGCGACACCTATCAGGTTGAAATTCAACACAGTTATAGAAAACAAAAAGAGTAATAATTACACAAAATCATAGATCGCAACTTTCGGAAATAAGAAAGAAAATCGTTAAGGTATGATTAAAATTTTCGAAGGACATGTCGCGTCAAATTGCCGAAGCTGATCAAAATTAGAGACAAATGACGCGGGAAACAGAATCGAGTGTTATCGCTCGTAAACGCCCGTGTCGTAAAATTTACAGCGTCTGATTAAGCAATTAAGCGGTACGGAGTAGCTCCTTGAGGTTTTTGTCCGGCTACCATGCTCGTTATAAATTCTGCCGTGTTCAATATGGAAGCTTGCCAGCTACCGCTTCTTCTCATCTTAAGGTACGCGATCGAAGACGAGGGAAAAAGGCCGCTCAAAAATCTCTCGATGCAGCTAATTGTCGCTGTAATGCAGAGGACGAGACCGAAATTCCAGGTTGTTCGAACGATGTAAGTTAACGATTGCACCGACGACGAGGTGACTGAGAAGAGGGTGTTAATTATCCCAGGTAATAACGCGAACCTATCATCCGACTTTCCATCGTCCATCGACTGCGTTCGCTCGCGAGGAGGAAGGGTATTAATGGACCAGACTGAAACGTCTTTCTAGAAAACGACCAAGATATTAATTTCAACGACGTGATTATCGTTCGTATCGGTTTTACGGCCTTGCCGATGTTGTTAACCAATTATGAACCAACGTTAATGCAACATTTCATTCGCGATAGCTTTTTTGCTGATTTACGTTGCTCAATTTTTTTGGATTTTTATGGCGGGGAAAGGAATTCTAGGATTTGGAGATTTGATCGGGAATTGAGGAGTTCAGAATTTGGGGCGAGATTTGGGAATTTGGAGATTTGGGGGTTTGGGGATTTGGAGATTTAGGGATTTGGAGATTTGGAGATTTAGAGAGTTGAAGAGTTGGAGAATTGAAAATTTGCAGATTTAGGGATTTGGAGATTTGGAAATTTGGAGGATTGAAAATTTGGAGATTTGGGGATTTGGAGATTTAGGGATTTGGAGATTTAGAGATTTGGAAATTTGGAGATTTTGGAATTTGGAGATTTAGGGATTTGGAGATTTGGAAATTTGGAAAATTGGAAACTTGGAGATTTGGGGATTTGGAGATTTAGGGATTTGGAGATTTGGAACTTTGGAAAATTGAAAATTTGAAGATTTGGGGATTTGGAGATTTGGAAATTTGGAAATTTGGAGATTTGGGGATTTGGAGATTTAGAGATTTGGAGATTTATAGATTTGGGGATTTGCAGATTTGGAGATTTGAAGGTTTGAAAGTTTGAAAGTTTGAAAGTTTAAAGATTTGAAGATTTGACGATTTGATGATTTGAAGATTTGTAAATATAAAGATGAGAAGGTTTGGAGACATGAGAATTTATAGAATTGAAGAATAGTATACTAATCTCATAAGAATAGAGTACTATTAAAGAAAGAATGGCGAGTTTTTAACAAAGTCACTGGTGGAATAATTCGCAGCGATAATGAATGTATCTGTGAAAGGATCGGGACATTACTGTTAATGCCAACGCCTCGCAAGACGTCTATGCTCGAATAATTACAGCTCACGCAATGACCGAGCCCTTGTTAAGACATTT
Source organism: Megachile willughbiella (assembly GCA_945859595.2). Classification (NCBI taxonomy): domain Eukaryota; kingdom Metazoa; phylum Arthropoda; class Insecta; order Hymenoptera; family Megachilidae; genus Megachile; species Megachile willughbiella. The sequence goes on along the minus strand of OX243803.1, from coordinate 8,824,600 downwards.
GCAACGGGTTGACAGGGCAGCATGCAGATACCGCGTCATTAACACCGACGGGGTCGTCTGAGATGCATGTAGAAAACGCGACATTAAGGTCACACACTGAGGCCAACCTTTATCGTCGATGTTTACGAGCTGACCTGTGCTCGAAGCATCGTTACGCGTTCGAGTTTTGCTAACTTACGTGGACGGTTAATGGCGGCGAAGGGGATGGATGCTCGATCACGCGATAACGCGTTTGCTACGAAGAAGTTTCGAGGAATTATCTGACTGGCCCATCGCGATGTACAATCGAGTGCAATGTACGCTTTCTTTCCATGAGAACATGTTTGTAAACTTGACAACTTTTAAATAACTGAATGTTCAGTTACTTTTAAGTTTTTTATATTTCAAATTGTAATATTTAGGTTCCTAGGTCCATATGTTCTTAGGACTGCAATTCCTAGATTTTTAAATGTTACTAAATTGCTGCATCCCTTAACTTCTATGTTTCAAAATTTCTATCTCACCAATTTCTACATCCCCAAATTTCTATCTTACCAAATTTTTATATCCCCAAATTTCTATCTCCCCCAATACCTAAATCCCCAAATTTCTATACCCCCAAATTTCTATATTTCCAAATTCCTATCTCACCAATTCCTACATCCCCAAATTTCTATTTTACCAAATTCCTATCTCCCCCAATTTCTACACCCCGAATTTCTATTTTACCAAATTCCTACATCCCCAAATTTCTATCTCCCCCAATACCTAAATCCCCAAATTTCTATACCCCCCAATTCCTATATCCCTAAATTTCTATACCCCCCAATACCTAAATCCCCAAATTCCTATATCCCCTAATTCCTACACTCCCAAATCCCTAGATCCACCCCTTACCCCTAAATTGCAAGATCCTCAAATTCCAATATTCCAAATTTCACAACCCATCCCTAAATCATCAACTCCCCAAAAATCGCTAAAAATATGCAAGATAATGACTTCTACATTTCCTCTACATTTTCCCTAGTGATATTTGCTCCTGACTATACGCTTACAACGTTTCTCCGAAGCTCTACGACGGAATTACATGCAGATTTCACGTGCACCTCCAGTGCATTACACTTTTTGCGCGGGTTACCACACTCTCGTTCATTTCAACGGACACGCACGTGCGAGACGCGGTTAGATCGTATCTGGTGGTCGATTACGCCGAAAAGCTGCTGCTGGACATCGCAACAAAATGACCGGTCAAAAACTTCGTGGGCCACGTTGCACGTTGCCGGATAATTAATCCGTTATCTCTACCGTCCGGTCGGGGATTAATTTTAACGTGTTCTCCGGTAACGACGGCATTTTTCACGCGGCTTACAGCCACCACGTACGTTCACGACATTAATCAAACCCTCTCCTCGTTTCCGGGACACCGAAATCAACTGCTACAAGCTGAAGATCTTGTTCTCCTTTCATCGGCTCTGTATCGTGGATAGTCATTAATTGTGCTAATTGCTTTCGTTAAAAGATGTTAACTGAAGTCGTACAAGTGGAGGATTGCTCTGCGAAATACGTAGCAATTTAGGTGTGGTGTCTGGGGATTTTTGGGGAGTTTTGTGCATTTGACAATTTGGAAATTAGAATTTGGGGATTATAGAAAGTATAATTGGAGATTGGGAATTTGGAGATTTAGAGATTTGGAGAATTGAAAATTTGGAAATTTGGGGATTTGGAGATTTATAGATTAGGAGAGTTGAGGAGTTGGAGGATTAAAAATTTGGAGATTTGGGGATTTGGAGATTTATAGATTAGGAGTGTTGAGGAGTTAGAGGATTAAGAATTTGGAGATTTGGGGATTTGGAGATTTGGGAAGTTGGAGACCTAGGGATTTGGGGATTTATAAATATGGGAGTCAGGATTTGGGGACATTGGAGGTGAATGTTCAAGACGTTGGGAGATGTGGGAATTTCTGGATTTGGAGATTTTGGGGTATAATTTGGGGACATATGAATTTAGGAGACTTGGGATTTAGGGATCTAAGGACACAAAAATATAGAAATTCAAGAATGTAGAAATTTGGAGATTCAGGGATTTGAAGGTTTAGGGATTTGGGGGTTGGTCGTAGGAATTTATGAACACATGCATTTTGTGGACCTTGGAATTTGACGAATTTAGTAATATAGAGATAGAGATTTTGGGAATATAATTTGGAGATCTAGGGATTTGGAGGTCTAAAAGTTTGGAGATCTAGAAATTTAGGGACATAGGCATTTGGAGACCTTAGAATTTAGGAATATAGAAATATGAAGATACAGAAAGAAGGCCTGGAAATTTGGGAATCTCGAAATTTACGAATTTGGATATTTAAGAATCTACGAATTCGAGGATCTGGAAATTCAGAAATTTAACCAGTTAAAATTCGAAAATTTGTAAATTTATAAATTAAAGAATTCGAAAATATAGAAATCTATTAACATAACAATTGAGTACTGCAAAAATTAGAAATGTCATCCACATTGCCTAAATTATCAAGATATTCCAACGAAACCACCCCACGGAATCCCCCAAATAGTTCACCAGAAATCTCCAAATACGACCATCATTCCACACATTCACCCAATTCGCTTTTCCATTAAAACCCACGACGAAATTCATAAACCGTATTCAGCCTTTTGAACATTTCGCAGGTGAAAATCGTTCGGGTATAATCGCGGGACGATCGTTTCAATCGTCAGAAACGTTTTTCGATTTCCGATTCGTTTCTTAATCGATCAACGACCTCCAATCGTTGGCTCGAAACTTTTCGAGAGGCGGTTTCAATCTATGGCGACGTCGACTGCTTCTTTTCAGCCTCGCTTCGTTAACTCTGCCGCCGCACCGCGATGCCATAAATTCTTCTTTAACGCGGATCGCGAACGGCTGCCGTATCTAAAAACACGTCCGTAATTATCGCTACTTTGTCCGCCGCTAATTGCACCGTGTTATTACACGAAAAAGTACGAGTGTCGGTCGCGGTCCGTGCAGACAGGAAGTGCAGAGAGGCGAACGAGAGGAAATCGTGCTTTAAACGATAGCCACGCGTTCGCTCGCTGGTGGGCCGCCGATCCGCGCGATTATTACGCAACTAGCCGCCTGGGAACGCGCGTGTTTCTTTTTTATACGTTTTATTTTCTTCTCGTTTTTTTTTTTTTCGACCCAGCGGGGGTAACACGTTTCGATACCGTCGACGTGCGTTCGTCGCTTTTCCATTTCCGCTGTAATTAGAACGCGCCGAGCCCGCTGGCGGAGGTGAACCGTGCTGGTATCTTGCACTGCTCGCGCGGAATTAGCGGCTCGAAGCTTTTGCGTAACGCGAGAACGAAATGGCTCCGTTCCATTGTCCACTGCCTCCCGTATTTTCATTTTGTTTTTGAACTCAAACTACCGGCTGCGAGATTCGACGCGACACTGTTACGGCCAATCGGCGGTTCAGAGTATCACCAACGTGTGCCACTGCACTCTCACATTTCACAATTTGATTTGTAGCTTTCGAAATTTCCGAAAAGAGAAGTTTTTGGATATTCAAGTGTACGAAAGTACGAATTTTAGAATTTTTGAAACTCAAATTATTAAAATTGTGAATTTTTAAGATTTGTTCTTGAAATCTCAAATTGTGTAATTTGTAAATGCACCAAATCATAAATTTGCATATGCCAAATCTCCAAAGCCCTGAATTCTTTAATTTCCAAATTTCATAAATCTTCATATTCTAGGGATGCTATAATTCTCAAAACTCCAGATCCCTAAATCTCCAAATCTCGAATTCTCCAAGTCCATAAATCTTCAAATCCCTAAATCTCCAAATACATAAATCTCAAAATCTGCTAAATATATCAACTCCCTAATACTCCAAATCCCTAAATCTCCAAATCTGCTAAATCTCTCAACTCCCAAATCCCTAAATCTCCAAATTTCAAAACCTATTCCTTAAATCTCCAAATTTCTATGTTTCCAAATCCTTAAATCTCCAAATTTCTAAATTTCCAAATTCCTAAATCTCCAAATCCTTAAATCACCTATCATCCGCCCATAATAAATACGGAAGTATCACGTCCAACACACATAGTGTCTACATAATTATTCATTTTGCATATATACACGAACTACAGGTACGAATTTTTCATGACCAAAGTCGAAATCCGGTAACTAGACTGACTCAACGGCTCGACATGCTTGCGGTGCTAAAGAAATTTCGATTCGACAAAATGATAAAACCGGTTTAGAACGATCCTGTTGGATTAATAGCGCTGTTTTTTGACGTTCGATGACCGGGCAGTTACATACCGCTGTTCTCTGCTCGTTGATTAGACTTTTTCAGCGATCAACTTACTAGAAATTGGGGAAAAACTAGTATATTAAACTGATATGATAAAATGAATGTGTTGTGTCAGAATTGTCGTATAAGTATTAGTTAGAATTGAATGGTTGTGTCGCAGAAATTTATGAAGAATAGGAATTATAATATTGCTATGTCATCTACATAATACTACAATTCACTATAATTATAAGGTTACAAGACTAGGTTAAGTTAAGTAGGTAAAAAAACTAGGTTAGGTTATGTAGGTAAAAAGATACGTTGTGTAGATAAAAAGACTAGGTTAAGTTATGTATGTAGGAAGAAGTTAGGTTGATATGCACATATGAATATCATTATAGAGATGTAGAATTAACTACAAAAATAGCAATTTTCAGTAGAACACTAAGTGTATTTGTAACTTTAGACAAAGTTACAACATTCAAGTATAAAGATCTAGGTCCTCATTTCGCTAATTCGTTGTTACCTTCTTCATTAAGAGCCCGGATACAATAATCTCCGAGCAGAGACACAGTAACCGCAGCAGGTGTCGACATTTCGTGAGGTCAACTACCGAGAGAGGTAGACATTCCGTGAGCTTCTCCCATTTCTCATCTTCTATTTGCACGTTCCTTAGCAAAAATGAGAAACACAATCCTGAATGGAATATAAGAACAGCGTGTCTCTATCATCAAGACAAAGATGTGTCTTCTACAGAGACCGGTAGTATAACCGATAAAATCATGTCAGCCATTAATTCAAAGGAAGTGACTATACGAAAATTTCCTCAGAACTTTTCTTGCGAGGAATAAAATATACAGATTCCACTCTCGTTCCGCTCCACAGTGATTTAGAACAGACAACGACGTGTACATCTAGAGCAGACGTGTGCATCTAGATATACGATAAACAGTGTATTTAGAGCAGATATATGACGAGGTGCATAATTAGAGCAGATACATATATGATAAGGTGTATATCTAGACCAGATATGTGACGAGGTGTTTGTCCAGAGCAGATATGTGATGTGGTGTGTGTCCAGAGCAGATATGTGATGAGGTGTATGTCTAGAGCAGATATATGGCAATGTATGAACCTAGAGTAGATATGTCGAAGTGTATATGCAGAGCAGATATGTGATGGGATGTGTGTCGAGAGTAGATATGTGATGAGGTGTGTATCCAGAACAGATATGTGATGATGTGTATATCCACAGGAAACATATGATAAGGTGTATATCTAAAGGAGATATGTGATAACTTATGAGTCTAGAGTAGATATGTGACAACGTGTGAATATAGAGCAGATATGTGACGAGATGTGTGTCCAGAGTAGATATGTGATGAGGTGTATATCCAGAGCAGATATATGACAATATATGAATCTGGAGTAGATATATATTGAGGTGTATATGCACAGCAGATAACGAGATGTGTGTCCAGAACAAACATGTGACAAGGTGTGTATCCAGAGTAGACATATGTCGAAATGTATATCCAGAGCAGATATATGACAAGGTGTGTATACAGAGCATGTGACAATATATGAATCTAGAGCAGATATGTGACAACGTGTGAATGTAAAGCAGATACATGACAACGTGTGAATGTAGAGCAGACATGTGACAACGTGTGAACGTCTAGGAGATATGTGACAACGTGTGAACTTATAGTGTATGCACATAGAGTAAAATTGAAGCAACAACGGAGTTATCAGCGTCAAGAATCGTTTCCCCGGTCGAAAACCTCGCTTTTCTCCGTAAATTAGGGGCCCGCGGCTATTTTCGATGGCGGATGTGACGTTGCAGCCTTCGGAAGTGGCCCTTTTTGTCGGAGCCGCGGACCATCCGCTGGACGGCCGGCGCTAATAGCGGTTTGCTGCCCTGTCTGCTCGTTTGCTGTTAAGCATCTCGGTTTTTTGGCGGTCCTTCTGTTTTCGGAGCCAGTTCGCGGCCACGCCGGTAAAAAATATTCACTTTGCCCTGTCGAGAAGTTCGTTCCAGATAAAGAAGCGTACTCATCGTCCAGTTTGTTACACGTTTTCTTCCATTTGAAAGACGATTCCGTCCGTTACATTATGAACATCCTCGATCCGATGACCAACATCATCTCGATCGGTAGATTAATTAACGGCGCCCATTCACACAGTTACTTTCAAATTTAATAATGCTACTGCTTCGGTCACGAACGGGAGAGAGAGGAGAAAAACGAAGAAACGAAACAAGTATCCGTCCGGACGATGAGAGCTTCCCTTTAAACAATAATGATACACGTAAGATAATTTAGTGGCCGAGTAAGAAACGTAGACTCCCTAGGACGGTTATAATGATCGTGTAACGAAACGCGAGGCCAGATATACGCTCGCTTTTTTCATCAACTTCTCCTTGCTTCTCAACTCGCTGGCCATACCTGAAAAGCGGACGAGTGAGACGGCGATTTCTTCTCTCGATCCTAACAGGCGTGCAGCCGTTCACGTAAATGAGACCTCGTTAAGTGTCAGGCTCAAACAGCGTAATGGAGATTGTCTAATTATTTGCAAAAAGACCGGAGGAAATGAGCTTCTGCTTCTTCTTTGCCGTTCACAACTTGCTCCGCCATTTTATGCTTCTAACTTGAAACCCTTGCTACGGGACAGATTCTTGCAACCGGTTGTTATGGAGGCAAATTTTATTCTATATTTTATATTTTTTGTCATATTTCCTCTTTTATATCGCGATTCAAGAAGTTTTGCAATATTCAACATCATAATTGTAAGATTAGTTTAATTGAGGTATGCATAGGTTATGTAAGATCAAATTATGTCGAAATAGGTAAGACTAGGTTAACCATGATTTTGAAACAAATTCAAGATCTTAGTTGTTAACCTAACTGCTATAGAGTAATGTTATATTAATCAGTAATTTTTCAACGTATTAATAAACGATATTGAACATATTTCTGTGAGATTAAAAATATATAAGTCATACTTAATCGTAGAAAAATAATTAAATCTGAGTCATACAAGTGATATAAAATATTTAGAACAAAGAATATAAATGGTACAAATTATGAACGGTATAAAAGAGGTGAAAAATGGCGCCAACTTGAAAAAGTGGAAACAAAGTTCTGCGGTGGATAGGTGCTGGTGATAATAGTGTTGTTCCGTGTAACAAAGATGATTAGAAAGAGAAAAAATGGCGACAATTTTCAGCAAATCGCATCCGTTCAGCATCGTTCACGTAGGAATTTCAATAGCTCAATTCGGCGTGTCTGACTAGCGCGTTCTTAAACCTTGTCGAGCGGCGAATTTCACCGTGGCTGAAACGCGTCCCGCAATTTCGCGGGATGAGAAGCAGGAAATGCCCGCGAAGAGCCACCTGTCGTTCTCGGCTAGTTACGCGGCGCAGCTTTCCGCTTTAACGTCGCGTGTCATCCGCGATTTCGTGCGAACAGAATTCCGGATTTGACAGACATATTTCGTGAACTGTGCGAAAAACGAAAATCCACCGGTTCATTCTTGAGTGTTGCGAATGAACAAAAAAATAAATATCACCGCTTCCTCGACGCGCTGAATATTAAAAGCGATGCGGAGGCTGCAAAAAATATTCGATCGCAACTTTTTCGTGTTGCGAGCGTGGCAAGATTCTTTGGGGATACTGGTGATATAGGGAGTGGATGATATACCATTTTGGAAATTTAAGAATTTAAAAATTTTGGGGTTAGGAATTTGGGATATTGGAAATTTGGGAATTTTGGTACTTGGAGTTTATGAATTTGAAGAGTTAGGAATTCGGGGGATGTGGAATTTGGGAATATAGGGAATTGGGGGTTAAAAAATTTGGCAATGTAGAAATCTTGGAAATTTAGGTATTTGGGAGTTTAGGAATTCAGGGATTTAGCAATTTGCAGTTGTAGAATTTGGAAATTTTTAAATTTTTGAATCTAGGAGTTTGGAAACTTAAGAATTTGGGGATGTAGGTAATTTCAAGATTTAGGAATTTGAAGAATTTGGAAATTAAGAGTGTAGAAATTTGGGGGTTTAGGAATTGGGATTGTAGAAGTTATGGAAATTTAGGTACTTAGGGGTGTAGGAATTATTGACATCTAGGGATCTAGGGGTGTAGAAATTTGGGGATTGAGGAATTTGGAGGATTAGGAATTTCGAAATACAGGGATTTGGAGACCCAGGAATTTTTAAATATAGAAACCTCGGAAATTTAGGTATGCGTTCAAAAATTTGGAGAATTAGAGATTTGAGAATATAGCAATTTGGGGACTTAGGATCTGTAATTTACGAATTTGGAAATTCACTAACTTGAAAATAAAAAGTGTCTAATATCTACTAATAAACACATTTCCTTGCAATTTTTCCTACAGAAACCAATATTGCCCCCTATTGCACATAGAAAGTTTCCAATATTGATCCACGTTGAAAATCGATTCGATTCCAATCGATAAAACAAGCAGGAAGTTAAACAAATCACCCCGTTTTTCCTTGGCGAATTAAACGGATGTGAAGCAGTATGACTTCGCAGTAATTTGCCATCCGGAAAAGTCGAAGATTTATGCGATTCGGACTGCGAAATATCACGAGTTTCTCAGCGCGCGTTGGCGAACAAAAGATGGCGTCGCATGCCGTTTCATTCGCTCGGTTAATTATCCCTTACTAATCAGTGAGGCGTCCATCTGGCCCTCGAGGAAGGGCCCAAAGGCGAGCATAGCCACGATGGCACGACGATAATCGCAAATTGGATTATAATTTGCAGGAGATAAGTCACGCTCGTCATCTCGACTGCGAAATGGTCGAGAATCGAAAGAGAGAAAGAGAAAATGGCGCGATGAAAAAGGATGGGGACACGTGTGCCACGTTGGCGAAGAGCCCTTCGACCCTGTTCCTCTTCTTCTTTCTCCCCCTGTCACCGATTACCACCCTCTTCGTCAATTATTTAGTAATTGAATGCGAGGAAGCAGAGAGTCATCGTTTAAATTATCGTTCTTGGTAAGCCACTGTCGGCTTATTGTTTATCAACGATGCTGTATAAGAACACTGTTCCTTATTTGTGCACACTCCTGGAATATTGGTACATTCTATTCTTCTCTTAACCGAATCACTTAATTAAAAAATTAAATTGTTGAATTTTAAACTCTTTGTACTTTGAATATTTTTTAACGATTTTCTGAAGTGTTTTACTATTTTAATTTATTAATTGTTTAAACAAATTCAACTTAGTGTCAACGTATGTACATCATAACTAAGCTAGAGTAAAATTATATGGATTTTAGTGAACATGGATAAACAAATTATTAATTATAAAATGTTAAGACTTTTATAAGTCTATATCAGAAAGACTAAACAAGTACATAATATATTTGTCATAACAAGTTAATATTAATAATATAATGTTAACATAATATACTAGATAATATAACGAGTGTATAACTAATAAACAAGCTGTACACTTGATATCAATACTGTAATGGATACCATTATAACCTATATTTAATTGATCCAAAACAAGAATGTCTTTATCTGACCAAGAAAATTATCAAGCATGACATCTTAAACAATTCAACACGCTCTATTATATAGGGTAACAGTAGGTGTTATATAGATTGAGAATCATGAAAGGATTGATTGAATCTTTGTTCCCAAGCATCAGTGAAGTGTCTCGATTAAAAAAGCTCGTTTCCTAGACAGGATGATCCAGGCTCGCTAATCGAAAGGGTAAATCGTTGGCTGGCCAAGAAGAATGATCTCGGAAATGTGCGCGAGAAGAAACCAATCTAAGAGATAACGAATCGACTTTCATCCCGGTTCCGTTCAGGATATCGACCACACCGAGTAGGGAGCTTCATGGTTGTTCCACGCAGAGCCGCAGCCAGCCAACCCGGAGATCTTCATCCTCACGAATCGAACACGAAGCACACGATTGGTCTCGCGCGCCAACGCGATCATGGTCGATCCTTATCCGTCTAATAAATAGCTCGAGACGTGACTACAACGTTTCGTGACAAGTTAATCACGCGGAGAGGCAGCAATCCCCGGGTGGAATCGCGGCGTCGATGAATCCACAGAAACTGCACATATTTATGTAAATGGACGGTCAGCTACGAGGTTCCTTGTCGCTGGCCACCTCTTTGTTTTACAAATACGGCTACCCGACGCCACGGGAACTGGCGGCCATCTTTGTTTGATGACTCGACACTATTAGCTACCCCGTAGCGATCATCGCTCAACGATTAACACGAATTCTATGCTCACCGCTCAGACATTCACTGTTCTATTAGGACAGTTAACGTTTTTCTTTGTATTAGGACAGAGTTTGTTTTAGGACTCTCAAGTACGCTGGTTACTCGGAGATATAGCGCGTGGCGGTACAGCGCGAGATATTTTTAATCCATGACGGTATGTTAGACGTTTTTAACTTATAGCGATTACAATATGTCGAGTTTTCAAGGTTATATTTTTAACGCGTCAAGTTTTTAACGTGTGGTAATTTAACGTATGATTCGGTCAACGCACGGTGTTCTTAACGCGCGACATTTCTAACGTACGGTATTCTTAACGCATAGCGATTTCAGTACGTTTTCAATATGTTGGGTCTTTAACGCGTCGAATTTTTAACGCGTGGTGATTCAAGATGTCGAATTTTCAACGCTCAGTAATTTAACGACACTTTCAACGCGCAGCACCTTTAACGCGCAGTATTCTTAACGCATAGCGATTTCAGTACGTTTTTAACATGTTAGGTCTTCAACGCGTCGAATTTTTAACGCGTGGTGATTCAAAATGTCGAATTTTCAACGCTCAGTAATTTAACGCACGACACTTTCAACGCGCAGTACCTTTAACGCGCGGTATTCTTAACGCATAGCGATTTTAGTGCTTCGAGTTTTCAACACGTTGGGTCTTCAACGCCTGGTGATCTAATGCGAGTTTTCAACGCACGATACTTTCAACACGCAGGACCTTTAACGTGCGTTGTTTCTAACGTACGGTGTTTTTAACGCACGGTGATTTCGATATCGAGTTTCCAATGTGTTTAATTATCAACAATACAAGTTTTTAACACATGTTGATTCAACGTGTCAAGTTTTCAACGCAATTTCAATATAACAAGTTTTGAACGCACGTTTTTACACGTGGCAATTTTAACATGTAGAATATTCCTGAACTTATGGTATCAAAATGCAATACAACACATTGTAATCTAACTTGCAAGGTTTTTAACGCATAGCAACCTAACTGGTATCCACATAGCAATCCAGCACGTGCTACTTTTACCTTTCAGCGATACATGTATGTTTTTACCTTTCTACGATATAGTATAGTAAAACTTGGACTATGATTACTCAGATCATCTGACTTCGTTATAATGTTTTTTGCTCCGTCCTTTTTAAGAACGACCGAATTAGGCCATATCAAAGTGACACGCGATACATATCGATGAAACAGATGACGATTTTCTGGGCCAAGGATTAAACCTATCCTCTTACTACCACCCTCGTTGTTTTTCATTTTACACGTTTATGTTTGCCCTTCTCGACGCTGCTAGGTGCCGGGATTAGTCCAAATGGTAATCCCGTAGGCAAAGCGTGGCATTACACGCGGTAGCGACGGTGTTTTTACAACGGGGACACACGTTAACGCCCCGTCACTTGTTTCGTGTTTGCTTGCTCGTTTGATCTTTAAGCACGCTTCATTTGACGCTTATTTGCCTTGCGAGCACGATGTGTGCGCTTCGTCTCGCGTGTGCCTCCGCGAGTTGCAACATAAGGCTGAGATTTCACAGCTAGACCGTCGACTTTCAATGGAAAAGGTAAATATCCGCTGGCGACTGCTTCATGTGGACGAACGGGGAAAAAAAGAATGACGATAAAGTAACCTTTCTCGATCTTATATACTCTCTGTTGATTCTTTTCTACCAAGACACTTGTTTCTCCTTGGAATGCAGTTACAAGTTTGATCGATCTTCTTGCTTTCACTGAACTTGCAAAATCAACGGGCCGTTTATGTAGTTTCTATGGGCGTGTACTTTGTGGTAATTTCATTGTGGTTTATCTTATAAATGACTTTAAAATATTTATAGAATATATCCTTTAATTGTGGTTGTTATACATTATGTGATATGTAACGATGTGGAGTTAACAAGTAAGATAATTAACATGTAGTGTATATAAATAACATTTTATGAGTGAAATATAGTAGAAGTATATTAATCACAGATGCACATTGCAACTGAGCGCATTTTCCTTAATCCTCAGGTACCATGCTACAGCCATGTTTGACCTTGTCAATGTTAAACTCATATTTTCTCTTTTTGAAACTAGCTGATGACAGGTAAAACTGCCACATAAGTATGCGTAAAAGTAATAAAACAATGATATTTATAAAGTGAAGATTATAAGACACATGTATCGAGTATATCATGTTAAATGAAAATCATATTTACACTATGTGTAATAAGTTAAACCTTCAACCATTTGTACTTATTTTCGAAATATCCTACAAAAAACACTTAGGAAGAAACCTAGAAACACCTGATCTGCATTGTAACAGAGGCGTACAGATAACGCGAACGGTCGAATATTTTTGTCCACCCTCTCTTCTTAGCTGAGCGAAGTTACCTGACTGTAATAGTGTTATAGAATCATACAGAATTGTATCAAATTGTAAAATAAACAATGTCATATCTGAAATGTACTAAAAAAATATAGAAAGACAAACCTAACCTAACCTCCTTCATAAAGGACGCGAACAGATAACGCGAACGGTTGAACATTTTTGTCTACACTCTTCTTAACTGAGCGAAGTCTAAGTCTGACCTAAATGAACTGTATAATATTATAATTATTATAATGTATAATATTACAATTACAGAATTGTACAAAATGGCATAAAATTATCTAGAACTACACAAAATTAGAATCAGAAAAAATTGCAAGAAATTGTTAATAAAGATAATCTTTGCAGCTTAAATTCTCACCACGTTCCCATAAATAATTTGTCAATCCCAATTTGCAAACAGTGCGGTTTATAGACAGATAGCACATTGCTCGGATATTTCGAGAAGTAGATTTGTATCGGGGCGTTGGTTCGAGCGTTCGATTCGAGCACGAGCGACGATCAATTTTTCTTGAACGTGGCCGGGTCAGGACGTGCGGATGTGAAAAATTTCGAGCAGCCGGTAATGAGGCGCGTTCACAAAAGAGCCGCGTTCACGTTTGGACAGCCACTGTCATTTGTTCTCGGATCCACGGTCATTTGTCTGCTCTCGGCCGGGCCTGTCCTTTGTTACACCGTCAAAACAGCATCCTGCTGAACTAACGACGTTCATCTCGCGCACCACCCTTCGCACCGATACACTGGCCATCGTTTGATTTACGCGTGCCCCCGTCTAATCGGACGTTTATCAAGCTTCCAGCAAGAACTGGACGATCTCGGAACCAGCTACGAATTCATCGACCGTGAGATATCGTGGAAGAAAATTGTGGATTTTGTCACACACTGTGGATTTTGACAGATCTCTCACCTTGGAAATTCTGCGTTTAAATTTCGGGAGGGTAAAATTAAATATTTGAACCTTTGTTATGTAATAAATGTTTGACAATTTAATTAGGGAATTTAAAAACGAACATTTGACAATTTTACCATCTCCGGTATTTAAAAATTTGACCTGGAAACTTGGTGGTTTAAAAATTAGGAAATTTGCACATTCGTAAATTTAAAAATTCGAAAATCTAGGAATGTGGAGATCTAACTTAAGGACTTAGAAATGACGAAATAAAAAAATTTGCAAATTCAAAAATTCAAAAATCTAAAAGATATCTGAGAACTTGAGGATTTAAAAATAACCAAGTCATAAAATTTGCAAATTTTAAATTTCGAAATTCTACAAATTTGAAATCTCAGAAATTCGGAAATTAAAAACTTGGAAAATTTGTAACTGTGTTTTACTCTAAGATCCCTATATTTACCCGCCTATATCTCCTTATCTCCCCCCCACCATAAAAACTTACATCATAGGCTTTCCCCGTATCTCCACATCATAAGTTCTTAAAATTTCCGTGTATCAAATTTCCGCGAATGACTCGAACGAAATGGAATCGTTCAAACATTCAGCATGAACCCACATTACACAGTACGCGGTGTTTATTAAAGCAACTTGTCGAAAGATACATATCTAACAAAGCAGAAATCGTATGTAAAGGCTCGGCGATCCGGTTAATTAATGACACGTAATTTCTATCGGGTTTTAATAGATATCGCACCACTCGACTATAGAGTTTAGAGCTCTCGGCGATCGGTGGAACATTAATCAAACTAGTTTCGTAGCGAAATTATAATCCGGTCGTTCTAGCGGAGTTTCGTGTCCGCTTGCGTTACTTGTGTCTCGGCATAAATTGCGGTTATCATCTGTGCGTAATTAGAAGCCGGATAATTTTCAGCCTTCCGATATCTTCGTATCTTGTGTAGGTGCTTGATTGGTCAAATCAGCAAGTTCTACTGAATTTCGTGAAAGTAATTTATATCTGTGATCAGTTCTCCAATTAACTTTGTCTCGGTGAAAGAATTTGGCTATTAAAAACGCAAACTGCAGATACTTTTTGGTCTGAGAACTCGAGAATTTGGGTTCTTAGGGTACTTTGACTGAAATTAAGTTTCAGAATAGTGAATAGTTCGAAATTTAGAAGTGTAAAAATTTGAACATCTCAAGATCTACCTTTGACAATTACCAAATATCTAATATGATAATACAACTATGTATAACATACTAATTATCCTGCATCATATATCCCCCACACGAATGCGGACCAGTCCACATTTCCATTGAACCCATGGTCTCCACCTAGGTACACCCAGAATCTCCCTAATAGACCTTTTCGACGT
The DNA here is from genome assembly GCA_945859595.2 of Megachile willughbiella. Lineage (NCBI taxonomy): Eukaryota > Metazoa > Arthropoda > Insecta > Hymenoptera > Megachilidae > Megachile > Megachile willughbiella. The sequence goes on along the minus strand of OX243803.1, from coordinate 8,809,428 downwards.
CCTTCAAGAGTCCCCACAAATTAACACCATAAACGTATAGAATCTTGGATTAAATAGAGGATACTTGTCTACCACGGAATTATTTCGTCAGTGAAATCGTGAATCCGTTTCTCGTTGACAATCAGTGGCACCACCCACCGAGATCTAGAGGGCCGGCCATTAAGATCGTGGAACAATCGAGTGCCGCGGGTCATGACAGCACGAGAAACCCTATGAATTTATCGTAATTTTATGTATGGCACAATCAGCGGCCTCGATGGCTAAAAAGGAAGGCGAAACGCGTGATTTACGGCCTTTTAAGAGCGTTCGTGGACCACAGTGGTGGAGGACCGCAGCAAAGCCGCATTGAAAGTGATACTTTGAAAGCTGCCCTTTCGAAATCGTCGCTTCCGTGAAAAGCAAGTTTGCGGTCTGAGGGAAGATTGATGCCTCCTCGTTGCGCAACGGAACAATTAGAAGGTCATTTTATCGCTGATTTTATGAGCGAGTTCCATCGGCGGGTCATTTTGTTCCCGTACTCTTAATTACCCGCCACACTTTATGCGAATGCAAAGTAAGCTCGCCGGGAAAAATCGCGGTGGAACGTGGCGCATTGTGAAACGTCGAAATCGTTAGGACTCCGTAGTCATTAGCGCGCCACGACACGTAATAATTATTGCAGTTAATAACATTACGATGTGTGTTTCTTGGCATTACTCGCGACGGCGATGGAAAAAAAAAAATTATCAACCGGTATACGCGATAAAATGAGCCTCCTCCGTGGGTCACCGATTACGAGTCGCGCAAAACCTATTAACTGTACCTCGTTCGAGCAAGCCCGTGATGATATCATAAATTTCCACGTACACCGGGAAAAAAGACAGATGAAACCACCTCTGGTCGCATGCGAACTTGTCTTTCACGATGATTTACTTCGGTAACCGTCGTGCGCGCGCGCGCCTATAAATGACCGTACTTAAATCAATTCATTTTCGCAAAGTGTCTGCGAAATACGCTATTCTCTTGGATATTATTTTCCAATTACGCTATTAACCTTTTAAGATACTGGCATTTTAATTTCCTTCGCACGGTGGAATTTAAGTCTCATTTTGGATCAGTGCTTTGTTTTCTACGCTGTTTCATTTTATTTCTGTTTTATTTTTCGTGACATGCGAGGTCTAGGACCAAGATGGCGATCTTTGATCATTTATTATTTATGAAGTCTACGTAATAGATTATGGAACCTGCTTAGAGCTAGAATCCAGATTTCATGATCCAAAGTGGGATCCAGCTTTCAGGTCCAGGTCCAAGTCTAGAACCTAAACAGAGCTTGCAAGACTTTAACAAGATCTAAAATCTTAGAAGAGCTTGAAATCTAGACAAAATTTGAAAAGAGCTAACTACAACCCAAAACTGCTTCAAACCTAAAAAAAATCAAACAGCTCCCCTAAGACAACTACTACATCTATATCTGAGTGAACCCTAGGGTCTAAATGGACTTCAGATCTAAATGAACCTAAATTCACCCAAAAATTAAGGTAGACAGTGATTCTCCTAAACAGCATCGATGTCCACATGCAACGCGAATCTTCTAACAACATCGTAAGATGCACGTCAAGGCCGTATACGGTGGGCCTTTTTTTGCAGAACGGGTCAAGATAAATGACGAGAGGATTAATCGCCTCGATGAAGTGGGACGAGGAAGGCACAACGGTGTGCATCGAAAACCGTGTGTAATCGTTGCCTCTAGAGCAACGTGTCCGCGGTTAATCGAGTAATTTATGCAGCGTGCAATCACTGCCACGAATTGAGCCACCGTAGAAAAAGGAGCAGTTAGAATCGCGAGATTTACTGCCACCTCGGCTCTAATAGATGATGAAGAAATGGTTTGATGGGAATTTGAAGGGAAGTTTAAATTGAAGCTGTGAACGCTCTGAATTTGTTACTTGAACCGTGCTGTCTTTAACAAACAATGCATTCAAAACACATTTTCGCTGACGATTCGAATTCGTAGTTAATGAAGTGTAAATGTACTAATGACTATGCAGTATAGTTTTATATTATATATATAACCATACAGTGTTGTCTTATAGTTATGCAGTGTGGTTTAGTATAGAATAAGCAATTAATGTACACCATCTTCATATAACGAAATTTTGATTGCTTAACCAAGTGACAATGATGCAAAAAATCTTTGCCTCATTAGGAACAGCTGTACAATAGTATAAGTTTAGTACATTGCGAATGTTCATAAGACACAGTTGCAATTTACTGCTTGAACTTCAAGTTAATTATAACAGAATTTTTACAGTGATCACTGATGTCAAAGATATTTTCAAACCCAGTAAATAAACCTGAATTGATTGGACAATGATTGAATAATACTCAATGTCGTGTTAGATGATAATAAAAAAGTGGAGGCTTCAGTTAATCGTGTTTGCCGTGGCCAGAGTACAGCATGGTGAGTTAGAAGTTGTGTAGGTATTCTCGCGTGCGAACATTCGAATGGATGTTTATCGTGGAAATTCGAACCGAGCCATGTAAAGGAAACGTATCTCCCGAAGGAAACGGCTGATGAACGCGGATCGGTTCATTTCTGCGAGTACTTTGCCTAACGATCGGAAACGATGTCGTGGCTCGACGAGGCTGGTAAGCGCGGTGCAAAGACCTGGCATACTTTGTAACCTCATATACCGTGTCTAATTGACACGCGAGGCGTAGGGTATCGCGTCGTAGTCGGGCGACGATAATCTGGGAAACACCGAGTCCGGTATTATACTTTATAATGGGACCGGTGGACAACGAGGGACAGCGAAGAATAAAAAACAAGAAGAAGGAAGGAACGAAGAGGAAAAGTACGAAGGAAGAGAATCGACGACATTCAATTTTCTTGCCGGCCCAAGCAAGGAAAAAAGACAGCCCGGTTCGTGGACGTCGAGGAGAAAAAAAAAGCCCGGTGGGCTGCACCCAGCACCGTTCGAAACTCTTTTATGCCACGCGAGCTACGATCGACGCGTAATGAAGACGTATTATTTAATGTACCCTCGACACGACTACACGAGCTTCCTATTGTACGCTTTATACAACGTAATCGTCGAATTTATCGACGTAACCAAACCACGACTCTAGTTTAATCTGCGGAGAGAGTAGGCGAACGTTTCGTGGTAGATTTACTGTTCGATTTCGAGGCGGTGCTTCGCTCGATGCGTCGCGGAATTAAAGAGGATTAAAGATTCATCGACCCAACCGACGTCCTATAATTCTACGATGTAACGTAATCATTTCAACAGGGCTTATTCTATCGCGACAGATTATTCGAGCTTTTACACGAGAGCTTTTCTTTCTCTTCGCCAGATTGGCGAACGGTTTCGAAAGGACTTTAAAACGATTAATGCACCGAGGGATTTTAAAATAACCAGATTTTCCAAAATTTTTAATGACTAAAATAAATTCCTGAATTTCCTCACCGTCGACATCCCAATATCAAACTCAATGGAAGAAACCAATTAAATTCGCCAAATTCCCCGAGCCAGTAAAAAGAAACATCAAGTTTGACTCTCCCGATCAGGCACGCTTTTTGTTTGGCCCGTATCGCATCGGTGCTCGACAGGGGTGACAAAGAGGCAGGCAAAGTGGAACGGTGAAGTGTGAAAAGGAGAAAAAGAAAACACGCCGACAGGACCGAGCGTCGAATCGAGTGTCACTTGTCTTCGGAGCATCGAGCGTCCCCCTGGGCACGCCTGGGCATTCGAGAGCGCGTTCGCCAGAAGGGGGAGAAGCGGTCAAATCGATACAGTGTTTTGTTTTAAGTGACGTTAAAAGGGTCGTTCGAGACAAAACACGGGGGGTTGCCGCCCCTCCACCGTTCGGTGACGGAATTTTTTTGATACGTCTCTTTCTTATTGATGACCTATTGTCTATCCACGGCTGCGCGAGAATCTTTGGCTCTTTTCCGCGCGTGCATACTCCGCTTCGTTGAATCGTGCCAAATTTCCAACGAAGTTCCCCGTCGAAAGAAACACCGTCGGGCGCCATTGTGTCCGGGCAACGGGCAGCGCGGAGCATTGTTTAATAAAACCGCGCAGCGAAACATCGACGATTCGATTGTACGGTCAGATTCGCGCGGATGGAGTGGTTTTTTCGCGTGTTATCGCGGCGAGTGCGGGCGGAAAGAACACGGGACATTAAGTACGAATGAACCGGTCGATATAAAATATGCAGCCGGTCCCGCACGAAATCCCGCGCAATTTGCCGCCCCTTTTGTATCGGCCGCTCCCGTATAATACCGTTGATAATTTTTTCAATTTACAAATGTTACAAAACAAACGGGTTGGCCACCGATGGGTGCGTTGCGCGACATCGGCCGTCCGTGTGTATGCGTGCACGGTCGATCAAAGCGGCGACGTGGCATTGTGACGAGAAACACGAATTCCTGGTCTGGAAACGAGTGTTTTAACAACCCCCGTACCCCCTCGTGGACCCCCCGGAGCCAAGCCACGGCTCTCGAAATCTATTTTCATCGTCGGACAGATGTAACTTCGCTCTCTCGTGGCAGCGACGCGTGCATCGATCGTCAGATGTCTCTCCCGGACCTATCACCCCCTCGACCCTCCTACGACCCTCTTTCTCTCTCTTCAATCTGCAGTCAATTGTTTCCAGCTAAACTGTTTGCCTTTCAGTCGGCACCCTTTTGCCGCACGGCACCGTCTATTTGCTCCGTTTAATGTGGCGCGCTTTCGAGACTCGCCGAATTTTCTGACGGAATGAGAGAGAGAGAAACGCGGCTGACGTTGTTCGTCGAGGGGTGAGCCGAAGAAACTTTCTGCGGGGAAAACGGACTCGCGAACTTCGATGGGAATTTACATAAATCCGCCATGAATCGAGTTAAACGGCCCTATTTTTCGTGCGGGGTACCGATGACACTTTGATGTACAATTTTCAGGAAATATACGACCGTTTTGGTTGGGGGATGATCAATCAAATAATGATACCGGGTGAAGGATAATTCGGTAAATTTGTAGTATAGTCAGTTTAATGTAAACGTAGACGATGCAGGTTTATGAGAATCAAGTTATATTCTATTCCTTGTACGGAGTACGCTGATGCACAATTCTGGGGAAATATGGTTAGGGGATGATAAATCAAAGAATAATACTAAATGAGAAACTGAGTAGATTTCAGCTGTAGTCTCTTTAAAGTAAACATGGACAATGCTAACGTATGTTAAAATACTAGTTTAGTAATCATCTAGAATTTTTATTGAAGAGTATTAACTTCATGACGCACTACATGCGTACAATTTTTGAGTACATTTATCATGGTTCAGGTTATTTTTCAGTTCGAGTTATAATAAAACATGTACATGTTTTTATCAGTAATTTCAACGTGGAACAAATTGACAGAATTAATGAGAAATTCTATAATTTGTACATAAATAAGTTGATTGAACCGCAGACAATTGTAGAGTTTTACCAGAGGAGTAATGAAAATGTCGAAACACAGAAATATTACATTTTTGCCCATATCAGTAATATATTCACCAGCACGCGGTTTGAAGTTGTAATATTTCAGAAAAACAGCTCAGTTAATGAACAGTCCCTAATGAATGAATAACAGTATGAGCGAGGTAAATGTACTCATTAGTGACCAATTGCTTATTTCATTTGATTAAAAACGAATGAAATATTTATCCAAAAATTCATACGCTGAAGTTGCAGATATTTGATTTATTGAAACTTGTAAATTTTAATATAATAAATGTTTAAAGTATACACCTCTAAAGTTGTTAATTTCACAAAACTATAATCCTATACATAATATGGTTATATGTTCAAGTTAACGAAAAATATGCAATCTTTCATTGAAATTATGGTGGTCATAAAAGGGACATCAGATCAACTATTTTGTAATCCTTCAATTGAAATATCTTTCAGAACAAACCCTTAATAATACTACAAAATGCAAAAACTATTGAAGGAATAACTAGAACCTAACCTAAAAATCTAAATCTGGTTTATCACCGATATTAAAAACTTCAAATCATATAACCAAGTAGAAAGGCTATGAAGATGAAAATTTGTACGCAAACGAGCCGCAAGTTCATCTTGGCGCGGGCAAAGGAACAAAGTTCAATAACTCGTTGTCGGCCATGTTGTTAAGGAGTCCGAACGGCGTAAAACGACCGAGAAGACTGGTTTCACCGGTGTGTTTGTTATTCATTAGTTTTTTAGCGACCTCGGTAGGGGAAACAGGCCGCGTAATTACGACTATAAGTTCCATGTCTTGTACTCTAGCCGAGGACGATGAAATTAAGACGGCACCGCGATAGGTTTTCAATTCGAAAACAATTAATCACAACCGCCTCCCGCGCGTCCGTGCCTTATCCTGTAACGGCTTAATTATAAAACAATCACGCTCTGGTCGGGGTACCGGTACACGTAAAAGGCGATCGAGACGCGAACGAGGCTCTCGCTTCGGAATATGTGCTAAATCATCGACTGGTCGTTTGTTGGCAGGTACCGGGGCCGCCTCCTGGTGTAACTATCAGCCGTGGGGCCAAGAAACGAGAGACGATGCCTTCGATACACCGACGATATAATCCGCTCTCGTTTCTCCTCGATTCAGCTCGATGAACCTCCTGGAAACACTGAACTAGCCTGTGCTAAGTGAAGCACCTTCAACGCAATTTTTTAATCGAACCCTCACTGCGCCCGTAGGTAGGCGTGGTGCGCCATGTTTCGCAACGTGTTCATACAGTATTTCATGTTATTTTTGAAAATTTCTCAACACGAATAAGACAGGTTATGTCTCACTCTTTAAGTGGTTGCAACACGTTTAGCTGCTCCGACGTTGAACTAACATCGGCACTGTTGATACAGTTGGGGAATTAGGTGTTCTAATAAAATATACGATTTATTTGCCTACCGCTCGATTATGGGATGTCGATATGTCAGATTTTAATTGGAACGAGAATTGAATCTTTTGATATAGTTCTTTTGGTCGGTGCTTGAAAAACGCATCGATGTAATTTCACGTGGTAATTTAACGGTTAGTTATGCAATGTAATAAAATGTATGGTAATCTGACGGGTAGATATGCGTGACTGTAAAACGCATGAAAAGCAAACGAGTAATTGTACAACGCGTAGATATCTGACGGGAAGTTATACAACATGTGGGAATCTAAGGAGTAGACGCGTAGAAGTCTGTCGAGCAACTATGCGACGTGTGGTAATCTAACGGGTAGCTATACGACGAGTAGAAATTTGACTACTATCTATACAACGTGTGGTAATCTAACAGGTAGCTATATATTGCGTAAAAATGCAATAACAAGTTGTACAACGTGTGGAAATCGAACGGGTTGTTATACAACGCGCGATAATGTAATGGGTAGCCATTGAACACGTAATTTAACGGGTTATATAACGCGTGGTAATCTGACGGGTAGTTCTGCATCATGTCGCAATATGACAATCTCGTGAAAATCCTAAAAAATTCTCCATTTTTCACTCAGTTTTCCAAATTTCCAAACCATAAAATTTCAAAAGTTCCAAATTCTCAAATTTCTAAATTTGAAGAACGAGCGAATAACAGAACCCTGCAGCAGGTACAATCGACGCAACATCGCTTTTGAGAGGTCAAAAGAGTTAAACAAGAGATACAATTAGATCCGACTGAAATATCATGTTTTCGTTGAACAAAAGCGAGCAACCGAGGCATGCATCGATTCCCGTAAACCTATCTTCGCGTGTGCAGTCTACCGCGACGTTATTTGGGGGAAAAAACGATGGAAGGTTCGATCCTACGAATCGGGTTCATCGATCTATCCGATCTGGTCCGGTAACCAAAGTCGCCGGGTCCTTTTATACGCGTTGCACCCAGTGATCCCGCGCGAAGGTGGACAGGACACACGACGGGATAGTATTCGGTAGAAAGTTCTAAAAAACGCTGCCGACGATCACCGTGGACGGGTCTTTGCAAGGTGGGCCGGCAATCAGGATGATCGATATCTCGTGCGGTCTCTGCTCTGGTTCTCGTTCCTCACGCTACATCATCTTGTTCCTCTTCTTCTTCATCTTCTTCTTCTCGTCTTCATTCATGCTCGACGAATTCCTTCTGTTTACGAGTTCCTGAAGATCGCGGGCCCCCCTGGCCGCTAACCGTCTCGTGGTCAGATTGTCAGCCGCTTAATTAACCGTGAAACGAGCGAGGGGTAGCCGGACACCATAGACGAGACCGCACGATGGCAGGACATTCGATACACCCCCGAACTCTCTTGCTGAAGCAACAACGAGAGGAAAAAAGAGAGAGAAAGAGAGAAGGAGATCCGTCTACTATACAAGGTAGTCCTTGGAGAGCTACGTAGGTAGGTTGCTCCAACCAGGTAACCGGACACCTTGATCACGGACCGCTGGAACTCTATATCACAGGTGGTAGTGGCTGCGTACGAAGGTCCTCTGACTGTCAAAGATGCTCTTTTTTTATTCCTGCTCGAGAGAAGCACTTCTGCGAGATCGTTACGCATTGATGCAACTAGGTAGGCCACCGGGTACACCCTCGAGGATGTACGACAGATACACACGAATGTGGGGATATAATACGGAGTAATATAGAACATGGCTATCTAACACGTGATCATACACTTTATGGCGATTTCACACGTGGACAGCGGCTGAGGATCTAACGTAGAGGTGTATCATGTGCTGAGCGGTACAACATATAGTAAGACAAGGCGTGGTTGCTTAATATGTGGCGATACAACGCGTAATAGTCTGGTGTGTAACTATACCACGCACGAACATCTAACGGGTAGTTATACAACGCAGAGTAACAGAATGTGTAGTAATCTAACAGTGGAAGTCTGATGAGCAGCTATACGACGTATGGTTATTTAACGGGTAGTTATGCAGCACATGGTAATCGAACGCGTAGTAATCCAACGGGTAGTTATACACCGCGCGGTAATAGAACGTGCAGTAACCTAAAGGGAAGCTAGGCGATCTATTTCATATATGAGTTGCAATCGAAGATTACTTCCTCCCAAATAAAAGTCCTAAGTACTCCATAATTTCGCTGATAAATTCCGACGGAACACCACACACATTAAACTGCAGTATACGCTATTCGAATATTCCAGGTTTTTAGTCAGGAGTCCGGAGTAGTTTATAAGATCCCCTGATCCCGAGCAGGTAGGGCGAAGTTTCCTAGTTGGCAACCGAGTCGGTAGCCGTTGCCGGTGACGTTAATTGATTCGTAGCTCGATCGATTAGCGTAATTCAAGTCTCCGCTCGATTTGTAGCCATCGAACGCGTTTACTTCCGGTGCTAAGAGGATTCGCAGATCAAACACGAGCTCTCCAGTGATTTTATTGGATTTCGTTGGGTCTTCGTTGCTCGATATCGTTAATTATCTGACGAGCAGTTGTTGCGGCACGCGTGTAATGAACAGTGTCAGGTGATCGAAGCTCATTTCAGCGGATCGGTTGGCAGCACTGGGGTCAGACAACGGGCGGAGGTATCCTCCTCGTGCGTCGGCACCCCTTTCGAAGTTACTTAATATCATACGATACCGTGTGCCGGTGATTCATTGCTCGTTACGCGTTCTTCGACACCTGCCTAGGCAACGGCCAACTGGATTTCAAAGGATCCACGAAGAAGCTGCAGCAATGCAGGGTTGCGAGAAGTCGATGAACCACGGCGACGGATAGACTCTGAATTCGATTCACGCGATAGAATTTTATATTTCATTTCCGCCGCCTGAGAGGAACTTCAAGTGGATTATGGGCTACGCCGCGGATCTATTCGCAGGGATTCTTGGTGGTCTATGGTGTTACAGTGGTTTCTGCCAGTATATTATGGAGCAAGTTCAGAGCAGGATGTGGTTAAAATAGGTGGCCAAGTAACTGAAATTTTCCTTATCAAATTCTTTAGCAATTTGGAATATTTCAGTTTCTGTCTCAAGTGAACTTAAGATATACAAATATTACAGTAACAGAAGTTCCAGGTGTTCAGGTTTTCATGAACATTAAACGTTGATCATGCAGTTACAAGTTAACATGCGACACCAACGATCAGTGCGTGAACTAATAAAAATGGCCGACCGCACCTACGCGTTATAAATAAACATCTACTTATTTATGACAATAAAAAAGTAAACGTGTACATCGATATTATGTAACAATTCAATTATTCTTTACTATTCTTTCTCAACAAATTTTCGATATCAATCTTGCCTCAGTGGTAATTTTTTCAAATTGATCAAAGCGTGGAGCAATCCCTGCTTGTCAAATCGGTAATTTCTAAATATTTTCTCGTTTGATAAACTTGAATCCTTCGTACACAGACAATCAAGGTGTGAAACATTGACACTTTGTATACCTAACAAATTGACAGATAACTTGAAGTGTACACCATTTTCTGATTGATTCATCCTTTATATCCAGAAGCAATTATCTAAGTCGTTAAATACTTGGCTCAGCAAATTGATTTACCTAATAGAAATACCATACGCGTCTAGTAAGTCTATATCATTTTCTGTCTGATGAATCCTTCATATCCAGCAATTATCGTCACATACGGATACTTTGTTCAAACTTATTTACTTAATAAAGATATTTGATAAGTTATGTGAGCAAATTCTTCCAAAATTTGAACAATAACGAAGTTAGAAAGCTGTAATCTGGTGTATAGAAACGATTACCCATCAATGTAGACCCTGAAGAGGGAGGATCCGCGACTGCGTTCCGACGCTATATTTCATTTCCAGGACCGGGAACAAAGCAGTGTCGGAGAGAGGGTATCGGTTACCTCATGAGCCCCTTCACGTACCTCGAGTACTCTTTTCAACGCCTTCCAGTATCCCTCCCTCTGCTCGAAATCTCCTCTTTCTTTCTTTCTTTCGTTTTCTTTTTTTTTTTGCATCAACTCCTTCCTTTCTCATTTCTCTCTCGCACGCGGCCGCTCGCTTCAGCGTGTTCCTCGTCTCGGCAATCCACCTCGACGTTCCTTCTTTTCAGCGCGCATAATACGCTCCTTTAGCCCCCTAATGAGCGGCAATTACGGTGTCTCTACGGTTAACGATCAGTGACGATCGATGATCCCTCTCTCTCGCGGAGGGAGAGCACGCCCTCCGTGAACCGGCGGTCATTTGTTCGCGCAACAAAACAAAGGAAGCTGGAAGGAGCGTGTACGGGCGCGTGTTGAATGAACCGATCGGGTCACGCGCGATCATCATCGTCCGCGCGGTGGAAACGCGACGATGATCGAAGATGCGAGCGATCTTCAACCGAGGATACGTCCGACCGACAGATATGGGTAGAATGAACGAAACAAAGGATCGTTCGCGCCGGAATTTTATACAGACTCGGGATGTGTTGCCTGTCTACCGTTTTAAAACCGCCACGGAAGGAGCTGCCTGCTTTGCGGGATAATCGAATTAGTCTCGCTCAGATGACGCGGGAAACGCCGCTATCTTTTATGATCAGCAATCTGAATAAACTTGGGGAAATATCAAAAGTTACGGGGTTATAGAACTGTTATAATACGTACACTTTAAAAAATGGAACTCAAAAAGGTTTTGTGTTGAAAATATTGCAGGTTCTTGTTATATTGTCATTTTTACGCGGGCTTTCATGGACACTAATCTAGTACATGTGAATATTAGTACAGTTATGCTATATTATTATAGGGTATGAAGATTTATGGAGACTAGAAATCCGATGTGCATTGAGCGTTGGATAGTGACATGTTGGATTACTACGCGTTGGATAGCTACACGCTGGGTTACTACGCGCTAGACAGCCACACGTTAGATTACGCATTGAATCACCACACGTTGAATCACTATGTGTTACCGATCCCCTTGCATTATAAATCGCCACGTGTTCGATCACCTCGCGTTGAATCATCAAACAGCAAATCACCACGCGTAGAATTGCTGCACATCAAAACACCACGTGTTCACCTTGCGGCAAATCATGAAACATGGAATAACATCGAATCATCAAGCACCGAATTATTATGCATCAAATCACTATGCGTGGAACCACCGCACGTTGAATTATTGCAAATCGAACCACCACGCGTTGAATTCCGACACGCTGAATTATTATATGTTAAATTACCACGCGTTATAGATCATCGCACGATGGATTACCACGCAACGAATCACCATTCGCTGAATTATCACGCGTCAATTCACCACGGATTATAGATTTTCACGCGTTAAATTACGACGCATCAAATCACAATGTGTCGAATCACCACGCGTCGAATCACGTGTTGAATCACCACGCGTCGAATAACCACGCAAGTCACCACATGTCAAATTATCACGCGTCGAATTACGATGCGTTGAATTATTATGCGTTGTACTACCACGCGTTGTATTATCACACGAAGAATCACCACGCGTTACTCGCCTACCACTTAAATGACCGCGTATTACATCACCGTCATAAAATCGTCATAAATTATGCAAACAACATTTTCCAAATAATCTACTAACTTGATAAAGCGAACGCAATTATGAACTATACATATGTTGCAAAATAAACTTTAAAATAATCGCAAGCAATTTGTATTTTTTGTCAAAGTATGTTATCACATTCCCCTTATTATGCTTACAAATAGTAGGTACTCGACACACGTTTAATAACGAAGAGTTATCATTATCATGCATCTATATACGAGCAGTATGTTCAATTCAATTTATGTATACAAATGGAAGAACACGTTTTTAACGCGTGACTGCTACAGTAGAAACGGCCGTACGTGGAACGGCACACGATTATGTGAATTATTGACACGTTAACCACAGTGGAAATAGACGTTTGTGGTTAGGCACATTAAAGCACCAATTACGTACGATATGATCAGTTAGTTTTTGAATTTACGCCTTCGGTTTCTTACTTCTTATTGTTAGCGTAATACTGACACTGTTCGAAGTTTGAGTTGGTTTTTTACTGACCATTCTACAGCGAATTAATTATATGTCATTATTTTAATAGAAAACGTGCAACTTTCTACCTGAAAACCCGAAGTAGACTTGATGTCAGGTTGTGAATCAAAGCGTTTTATTATAAAAAAGTGTTCTATTGAATTTATGTAAAAGCTTCAATACGGGTAATTAATTGGATCAAAAATAACAAACTTTTTTTTTAAATTTTCGGATTATTCGATTACCCAAAATTCGAGCCACTATATCACGGATTAATATTTTAATTTAATTTTTCAATTGAATCATTTTTATTACCGTTTCAATCATATTTCGAATTTCTTTCTTTCTCTATTTTAATCCTGACATATTGTAAATGATTTCAGTTGTGATGGATGATTTTGACTTTGATGAATGATTACAGCTCTAATTTATAATCATTGCAATTAATTTTGATTAATTAATGATTACTGATTACATTATGTAAGTTTAATTGTACTCCTCAACTTTTAATTGCATTTTTAATTGTGTACCTTTCGATTCCGCTTCTTTAACATCCTGCAAACCGGTCACACGTTCCCAAAGCGTGAAGCGTTCAAAAAGCGATCCATCGAGTTATCGAAGGTCGATCGTCTTCCATTAACGAAATATTGGTTCAAGTAGAGTTAATCTTCGCATGAATGACAACGCGTCAGGCGGTCGGTCGTGCATGCTGCATTTGCGGTTTAATATTAGCGACGCCGATTAAGCGAGTCACGCGACCGAATTATTTATATCCGTCCCAATCGCGGACCGATCGATGATACCAAACTATTTTCGTCCTGATTAATCATACACTGGATACGTGAGAAAAATTCTCTCTTCTTAGATCCGTATCGAACAATCCAATTGAGACCATCGTATCCCGGCTATTGATATCACAAATAGCTTCGCTATCAAACACAATGCTTTCAATTTCATTTATAGCCATTTCGCGTTTTCTCAAATGTTCCATGATATTGATATCTGACACGAAACAGAATCATGTCCATGTTCCAACAAATTCCAAACAAGGCAATGAATGTTCCGCAAAAAATGTCTCTAGACAAATGTATCTCAATAAATGCCTCCAAACAAATGTCTCTAAACAAACATTGCTTAACAAATGTTTATCAGAAAATCTCTCTAAACAAATGACTCTTAATAAATATTTCTCAACAATTGTGTCTCAAATAATGTCTCTAAATAAATGTTTTTCAACAAATGTCTCTTATTTTATTTTTCAACAAATGTCTGATAATAAATATTTCTTAAGAAACGTCTATCGAAAAATGTCTCGAAATAAATGTTTTTCAGCAAATGTTCCTCGACAAATTTTTCCGAACAAATGTCTCTCAACATGTCTGCCAAAAAATGACTCTAGACAAATGTTTCTCAGGAGATGTCTCCCAATAAACATCTATCAATAATTATCCTTCAACAAGTATCTTCTATCAAAGTCTTTAAAAAAATGTCTGTGTACAAATCTATATGAAAAGATATCTGTAAAAAAAAGTTTCTGAACACAGGTCTCGCAACAAATATCCACTTGACTGCAATAATCAATGAATTAATTTTATCGTCCTCAAGAATCGTGAATAAACTTCTCTATCTAGAATGATGCTTTTCGTTTAAAATGATGTATTAAAACAGTAATAATTAATGTAACAATATGCGGTTCTTTTTGAAACATCCTATATAAGAAACGCGAGAAATCGCCGGATGCACATCACAGAACGATTCCGTGTACGAATCGACATCACCGTACGAATTAGTAGCTTGCGGTCCAATATCTCACCCTAATATTTCTCCCGTGGCCGCCCTCCTGAGTCGCGTGTACACACTCTCGCCCCCGTATGTTTCTATCTACGTGGCTGCACCGTGGACGAGGGGGAACCCCCATGGAGATCGCGTGAAAACAGTCACCGGCCGTTTGCTCTCTCTTCACGAAACAAAAAGCTAGCGTCACGGAAACAAGTGACAGCGCAACACATCGCCACGTCAATTACCACTTTAACCACTCTTTTCGTCTGCTTTTGCCAATGTAACTAATTACGCGTCGATATGTCTTGGCCAGGAAGGTTTCTGCGAGTTAAGGTTCGAAGACAAGGTAGTTAGGGTCTAATGGGGTAGTTACGGAAAACGATATTTGGATGCTGTGTGCTGTGGATTTTCAGGTAAGTATATTTTTGATGGTAGGTTTTCTGTTTGAAATTGTTTGACGTTGCCTAGGTTCAAATTTATGCGAAGACCATGCAAATTTAGACTTACGTCTTAGGCTCATATTTAAATGTGGATCTGGAGTTAGGTCCTAGGTTCAAACTTAAATGCAATTTTAGGTCTACATTGTTTAAAATAAGTAAGTGTTGAAATGTAGAGATTAGAACACTATTCAAATAACTATGGTTCAGCTAGAATTGTCTTAAACCTTCATAGGTAGACGTTGAAGGTACATGCGAAGACTTTCCTATGAATTTCCATTTTTGCTCTAAAAATTTGTACACCTATGACGAAACGAATGATTGTATATTGTAATAGAGACCTAGATAAGAGTCCTAAAATTAAAAAAAAACAGTATACAGTATTTTAAACGTTTGACACTGAATTATGTCACAAGTGGCTGATAGTCATCTTGCCTATAAAGTGTGAAAAAATAAGTTTGCCTACAGACTGTTAATTTTACTATATATTTAAATTGACAGTACCACAAATTCAAGTTACTGTCAGACAGAAATGAAAGTTCTGTACCTTGAACCTAAAATATACCTTGAAGAGGTACAAGACTTAACTCCGGTTAATCCGCATGGATCTAGTGGTAATAAGAAGAAAAGTTATCAGAAGTAAGTGTAATTTGGTAGATACTAAAAATTACTTGACACGGGACAATTAGGAAACAAATACGAGCAGCCAATGGTTTAAACGAGCGCTGTCAAGTGTCCGTGGACCGTGACAATTAACGACGGCGTTAACGCGATCCCGTTTCGAGCGACGTATAATTGCGACACCGGTGTGCCCCTCGTCTTATTAATTCACCGTTTTTCCTGCGATCTCATTTCGCGGCGCGAGAACACGAATCCTCGCGGTTCAACCGTGCCACAGCCACCATCAATCACGTTACGTCGTGACAGGCTTTGACAAAAAGCTGCCACGCGAATTCCGTGACCACCCTGAGAGTGTGGCAGTAATACCGTAGTTCTTTTTCATGGCTTCCTGAATATCGCTCAGAATGTCGAAATACGGAATCATTAGTAACACGGCGTGGTACGATCCTGACCGCGATCCACCTCTCTTTCTCGTACGCCGCTGCCCAGGTAATCTATCACGAAGGGCTCGTGCGAGCAGGTGTCATGGCAGTCTGCCGCTAATGATTCTGGACATCCAACGTGGAATTAATCATTGCCTTTGTCTTTCTCTCGGTTTTTGCGCCGCATAGTACGCGGGATATGCCCGCTCAGCTTTTCGGCTGATTCTCTTGCCATTGCAGTGGCGTAACTAGGGATCTTCAAGGTTTTATATATTCTGACATTTATACAATTAGGTACATTTTCTTGTAGGATATGGAACAGCTTGTTAAATTTCGTATTTTTGAAATCATACATTTTTAAATTTCTTAACTTAAGACACAAGGTTGCAAAGGAAGCTTTTTAACCTTCATACACTTTCAAGTCTACAATTGCCCAGTTTCCTAACTCCATACCCTCTAAATTCCTAAGTTTCCTAAATTCTTTAAGTTCAGAGGTTTCTCGATTCTCAAACTTCTAAGTTCCACATTTCCCAATTAGCAACCCTCTAAATCTTCAAGTCATTCACCCAATTTCTAAATTCCCAGATTCTGAAATTTTCAAGTTCCTGTATTTCCAGATTTAAAAATTCCCAAGTACTGAAATATCCAAATTTCCAAACTTACCAACTCTTTTCCCAAATTCCTAAGTTCCCCTTATCAAATTTTCGGGCTTCTATGTTCCCAAATTCTATAATTTTCGTCTTCAAATCCCCAGATCTCAAGTTCCCCAATTACCAATCTCTCAAATTTCTAAATTTTGCAAATCCCCAAATTTCTACGTTCCCAAGTTCCCAAATTTTCAATCCTTAATTGCCCAAGCTTAAGTCCTTAATCTTCAATCTCCAAATCCTCAAGTTCCTAAATTCCCTAATCGTCAAATCCCATATTCCCCAAATGTCAAATCCCAAATTCTCCAACTACCAACCCCCAAATTCCTATACTCTAAATTTTCATACACCAAAATTCCATCATATCAAAAGTCCAAATCCAAATTCCAATCCACAAATCTCCAAGTCCCAGAATTCAAAACTCTCCAAATTCCTGCACCCCCGAATACTGTCCAAATCAGAAAATTTAAAAATGGCAAAAATCCGAAATTTCCGTTACGCCAATGCAAGAGCGAATCGCACCTCCCACCTCTTCATCATTACCGCCAGTTAATTCCCTTCTGGTCATCAGGCAGCATCGGCACTAACGGCTGAAAATTTTCTAAGCGTGTATCCAGCAACCGTTGAAGGTTAATCGTCGATAGAAATTGAATAACTAAGAATGAAGCATGAAGCAACTCCGTTGGACCGACCTTTTACCCCCTTCACGGGGTTATCCGCGCTTTTTAAAACCGGAATTCTCTCTGTTCTCATCGAACAGCTGTCGTCCTATCGGATCCAAAGGCGACAGGACATGTCTACGCGCGGGAAGATCGTGCAACGTCAATGACATTCGCGTCTTCTCGTATTCGTTTCTCGTTTAGGGTCATCAAGATAACGGACGATCAAGAGTCTGGCGGTCGGTCATGACCGAACGAGCCTGAACAGGTATTCTCGAGGTAATGATTGCTGCTGGAAGGAAACCGACTCGCTACGCCGTAAATCCTCCGGCGTCTCTTTACGGTGCTTATTGAAAATTAAAGTGGAATTCTTCAGGCGTTTACGCGGCAGCGAATCGGACGCATTATCTCGATCGTTCGCTAATCGAAATCCACCGGCGGATGTTCCTCGTATTCCATCAAAAGGATTTCTACCGATGGACAAAGTAGGGGACGTAAAAGTTACGTGGATGTACCAAGAGAAAACAAGTATGACTTTTTGTTGGAGGAAAATGTTCTGGTGAATCTTATATGTTTTAGAAACAATTATGTTTTTATGGAAGAAAATTATTTTAACGTTGGGGTTGGAGGTAGAAGCTGTATTGTAAATTCACCATTTTGTCTGATGCACAAGGTTCATGTTTTGGGATAAGTTAGATTGGTAAATACTTTGATATTTAGTGCAAGGTTCATTTCGCCATTTTGAACGTTTAAGACACTCTTCAGTTCTTTAAAGGTTCTGCATATATTTCATCAAATCATTAAATTGTAGTATTAACAAGTTCTTTATGCTTTATGGTTAAACTTGTTTATCATTTCCCATTTTATTGAATTTTTATTTTAATTTTTCAAACATCCCACTGAATTCTTATTTCAACTGTTCCACAGTGTAAAATTGTATTAAAAAACAAATGTAAAATAGACAAATTATAAAATGAATAAACCATTCCTTGAAAGTGTATCTTACTTCCGCCATTTTGTCAGCCATTTTACCTCAAGTACCTCTATATCGTCAAATATCAAAACAAAATCGAGATGTTATACTTCTCACCCCCTGTATAATATTCTACACTCTGAATGTCAAAATTAACAACCCCTTAAGAACACCCCTTAAACATTTATTCACTAAATTAAACAAATTTCTATAAATATGTAAAGTGTTGTCATTCCTTTACTATTTTATCTTATTTCCTTTGTGTCATTGCTAAATCACAACTGTCCAAAATCGATCATCAACAAAAATAAGAAGCACAACCCTTTGACCAGGGGGTAAGATCTACCCTATCAATCTACAGTATGCACTTTTTCAGCATCGAATCATAATAAAAGCGAATTCGTCATAGCACAAAGAGAAAAGGTGAACTGGCAACCCTAAGATCCCGATGGAACACGGAACCGTGGGGGTGGAGCGAACGAGGTGGCAGCCAGACAGGATCCGCGTAGAAAACGCAAACAGCACGGCTCTCTAATACACCGGGGACTTTATCAAAATCTGATAACTTCAGAAGCGAAGGCAACTGCGAAAGAGGAGAAGCGAAACACGGTCGAGGTCTGAGCCACCCCCGAAAAGCCGGCAACGCGAGGAACGTCGTTGAGGTGGTTATCCCCACCCACGTGCGGGTCCCTCTGGAAAGCCTTGCCACTCCTGCTACCTACGTTTTCTTACGCCTTCTTCGTTGTAACGTGTCACACTTGGAAATTCCAACTCGGGGGACACCATGTTGCAGACTGATAATGCAGAGTCGGATTCTTTGCGATACCCTAAGATAATTTTGAGAATATTCTGATGTTGGACCTTTAGTCACGCTTAAATTACTGGTTTTAGATATTTAGATTCATGGTTTTTCATAGATACGTGGATTTAGATATGTAAGTAGGGATCACAAGTAGGGGATGAGATTTGAAGTTTGTTAGATTCGAATGAGAGTTTTTAATTCGACTGACAGTTTGAATACTTGGTCTTTACTCGTTAACCTTGTCAACTATATGAATCTTGCATAAGTTTGCAATCTCTATAAAAGAATAGTCTCGTTCGTCACATTATTTTCCAGAAACACATGTTCGAAGCTTTACAATCCAAAGATTTAAAGCTCGCAGTTTACAGCCAGCTTCTGGTTATAAACCGTGGCAACAAAAAGTCCTTAGACCCTTGATGAAGTTACCTGCAATGTTTGAAATGTCCTATTGGACACGGCTTACACCTGGATGCCTCAAACAGCATAAAGTTTACGATGGCTCGCAAGTTTTCGACTGATTCCGCTGGCAGAACAAAGTACCAACCAGCAGAATATACAACGTGTCCCAGGTTCGTCCTTCTAATATGTACAGCTTCACACAGCTGCACACGAATGTCCTGGTACACACACACACACACATGTATGTACACGCGTACTCAGATTGTGGACAGAGTACACGGATGTGCTAGTACGTGAGAGCACCGAGATTGCTCCGGGGCTTTCGGGGTTGAGCATATTGAATAACTCGCTCGCTGGACCGCGAAAATATACCGCGAGGCTGGCAGTATGCGGATCGACGTTCCTGAAAGGACCTTGCAGGATCCTCGGGGCGGGCACTGTATCCTGTCTACGTGTCTACCTAACCCACCCCGAGCAAAATGACGACGACTATACGGCGGAAGAGACTCGGCAGCGTATTATCTAGCTGTGTGTGGATCTCTGTGTGTGTGCAGGGGATGAAAATGCATCCATGAGAGAAAGGGAGAGAATTTCGTCCTGATAGCATTGTAACGATATTCACATCCTTCTTTGACGAAATTGATATTTTCGTGTCTGGTCATTTTTGGTGATTCGAGTTAATTCTGGTAATTTGTTTTGGGACTTGGACAATTTATTTGAGATTTTTTAGTAGCTTTTTGGGGGTTCTTGGATTCAAGTTTCAGGTAGAGGATTTTTTTATGGTTAAGTTCTGTAGTTCTTAGATTTTATATAGTTCTGGGTCAAGATCTATTGATGTTGATATTCTGTAGGAGTGACTTTTGGAAATTTAGAAATTTGGGGATTTTGAGTTTGAGAGTTTCGGGGTGTAGAATTCGGTAATTTGAGAATTTGGAGATTTGGAAAGTTGGGAATTTGAGAAAATATGAGATTGAGAATTGGGAGATTTAAAAACTTAGAAATATAAAAATTTGGAAATTTAGGAATTTTGAAATTTGAGAAACTGCAGATTCAAGAACTGGGGGGTTGAAGACTTAGAAAATTTGGAATTTGAGAATGTAGAAACTTGAGAACTTGAAAGTTAAAAAATGTAAGGATGTGAAAATTGAAGAATTTCAGAATTTCGAAATTTCGAAGTTGAAGATAACAAAATTTGAGGATGTGACAATACAAGAATGTACTGCTTATACAATCCTCAGATTCAAGAATTTAGAAAATAGTATATTCCAAAATTTTTTAATTTGCAAATCTAAAAGTTCTGAGACAATCAACTTAACACCAAACCGGTGTGATTATCCTTCTTCCCCAAATATGGGTTAAAACCATGATTGCTTCTTTGTGTCAACCCTTAAAGTCTACCACGCCCAACTTTACAACTATCATAAACAGTTATTGCGCTCTTCGTTCGACAAAAGCCTTTTATTTCTACCGACCTTGTAACACAAATTACATATTACACTTTCATCCTCTGTATTACCATAATTCTGCATTTACAATAACCATCGAGCATTAAACATTTCCAAAAGGCACATACATAATTCGTACGATAAAATTGTCTCGAGTCGACACATTGTGAAAATCAGATAACCCGTGGAGAATTAAAGGGAACTATGGTAGGTGCAGAGTATGTGAACGTTTTCAATACTCGAATCGATATTTTTGAGAGAACGAAACGAAGCTCTTGTACCACGGGCAGAATCGTACGTAAGGGAAGAGGAGGAGGATTCGTCCGGGGATTCGCAGGATTACGTGCAGGAAAATGTGGCTCGGGGCCAGAAACGGAATGTCGTTACGTCGGGGTAACGATAGGTACAGCGCGGCCATTGTTGGCTAACCTGACTAGAATACACGGTCCTCGTATCGGCGGAAAAGTAAAGAGAATTGGTCATCCGAGTATCTACCATTCCTTTACTAAACCACAACGGATTTTGCTCTGATCGCTCTCTTTTTTTATCGACAATCTTTGCTTCATATTTTTCATTACATCTTCATATATTAATTATATGGGGGATTTTAATAAATTTTCGAGAGCAATTTATCTTAGCCAATAATATATGGGAAATTTGAATGAATTGTTCAAAATCAGGGTGTCTTAGTGAATATTACTGACATGAAAAATTTTTTAAAATTGTTCAAAAGCAGGTTGTCTTAGTGAATATTACTGACATGACAAATTTTTAAAAATTGTTCAAAAGCAGGTTGTTTCAGTCAATATCACTGACATGAAAAATTTTAATGAATTGTTCAAAAGTAGTTGGGTGTAAATATTATTAATATGGACAATTTTAAATTGTTTAAAAGTAGCTCAAGTCTTAGTAAAAATTATTAATATGAAATATTTTAACATATTGTTCAAAAGTATAAAAATAGAGCAACTCTTTTGGGTAATTTTGTAGTTTTATGATGAATGTATGGACAATTACAAAACCACCCTTAAGTGTATCTTATATGCTGATAATAAATGAACGTCACTGATGTCACATTGGTATTTTTACAATTATATCTAATAATTTAATAAAATTGTATTTAATATTTTATAGGATAGATAGAATTATACTTGTTCAACAATAAAATGAAGTACATGTAGGGAGACTAATTTTGTAGATGACGGAAGAATAATTCCTATTCAATTACAAAATAAATATATGTACATTTTAGGTTATTTAAATACTGGTATAATATGAAGAGCTAAATTCAGAATGAAAAAGAAGTCTAATATAAAAAATTGTTTCATTAGTCTTTGAGCATCCCCCTTCAAGTCCAATACCAAGGGATAATTTATAAAATACCACATCGATTACCCCAGAAAAAAATTTAGCACATTAAACAATAAAAAAATCTATAATATCCCTATCCAAAAAATACAAAAGTTTCAATCGAAAATCCTCGGACGTATAATTCTCGGAGAATCACTCAACAAGCCATAAACTTTCATAAAACATCAAATCCACGGAGAAAGTTGTTACATAAAATAAAAATAAAAAAAACTGTTGAAATTAACGTCTGATCATCGTTTGCGGTTACTACTTAAAGTTCCATTCATCGGCGTTCAATCGAATCGAAATTCGCCGGGAGATAACGAAGAAATAATACGGTTGGCAACGTGGAGCGTTTACCAGACAAGAAAAATGGAAGAGAGGAAGATCAAGAAAGCGCGAAATGTCCCTTTCAGATGCAAATTACAAAAGTTCGTCGCACGTTTCGACAGAAGAAAACGATCTGCATGGGGAATAAAGACGGCGCAACGACTGAAACGTGTAATCTTTTTCCCGTTGCGCGGCCTCATCAAGATCAATTAGACTGGTATAGTCGGACGATCCTCGGCCGTTAACGATATATCAATTACAGCATAGACGTAGGTAATAACTATTAATGACTTCATTCAGGGCACAGTAATTACAGATGCCCGTACGCGACAGGGGAATCTAGGTCGACGATTTCAAAGACCACCGAACTTGCTGGATTCGTGAAAAAGAGAGATCCTTCGCTGTATTTACTGAGAAACGATCTCTTATTTTCAAACTAATTATTGCCACGGTAAAAACGCGGCAAAAAAAGTTTTGCCTCTAAGTGCTTGTTTTGTGGATGTGTTGCGAAATTGGGGTTGAGGGTTAAGGGTGTCATTTTGGAATTTTGGGAATTTAGGAGGTTGTGGGAGAGTGGGACTTTGGGGCTTGGAAATGTGAGAACGTGGAAATTTGTAAATTTAGGGGTGCTTGGAAGGTTGAATACTTGAGAATTGGGGTGGTATGGAAATTTGGAGATTTGAGGAATATAGGAATTTGGGGAGTTGAGGACTTGGAGATTTGACGACTTTGATATGTGAAAATTTGGGGATTTGAGAATTTTGGAATTTGAGAATTTGGGGATTTGAGAATTTGGAGATTTGAGAATTTGAAGATTTGAGAATTTGGAAATTTGAGAATTTGGAAATTTGAGAATTTGGTGATTTGGGAATTTGGGGATTTGAGAGTTGGAGTAATATGTGAATTTAGGGGTTTGAGAACTTGGAGATTTGACGACTTCGATATGTGAGTATTTGGGAATTTGAGAATTTAGGGATTTGAGAATTTGGAGATTTGAGAGTTGGTGCAATATTGGAATTTGGGGGTTTGAGAACTTGGAGATTTGGCGACTTCAATATGTGAAAATTTGGAAATTTAAAAATTTCAAGAGTTGAGAGTTCAAAAATTTGGAGATTGTAAAATTGACGTAATATGGGAATTTAGGTATTTCAGAATTTGGGAACTTCGAAATGTGAGAAATTGGGGATTTACAAATTTTGATATTGTGGGATATAAAAATTTTAGAATTCATCTGAAAAGTTGGAACTCCTACAATCACTTTACGTATTTCGAAAAGCAGAAACATTGAAACTCAGAATTTCATAGACTTCAGAATTGGTATAATTTAATCGGGAAGAACAGTATAAATAAAAGAATAAACTAACCAATCGTCACAGTAATTCCGAAGATACCAGATTTGCAATTGTTTCCTTCCAAATAAAACTAATACGACCTTACAACCTAAGGAAGGGACCATCCAGGTAGTCGACACTTTATTACCGTCATTCACATATTCAAACTTGATGAAACATATGTGATGCTTCACGCTCATAAAAGCAATTGTGCATGTTGTCCCGCATTGAAAAGGCAAATGCCGGGTTTTCCCCAAAGTTCGTAAATCATGGTAAATTTGTAAGTGTATTTCGGGAGCGGTCAAGGTACTCTGACGTCACAGACTGCCCATAGACCATGGGGAAAACCCAGTTTCTTTCAGTTTCCTTGAAATAAGGGAAATAATGGCGGCGCTATTTGCCGGCGACAAATAACCGTACAATACAGCCACCAGACGTTACCTGAGATCGAGGTGCTCGAAATCGGAACGGACAGGTGGTACTTTTTCTGCAATACACCGAACGACGACCCCTTAATGACGACCAGTCGTGACTAATCGAGGGTGGAACGGATTATCGCTTCTTTCTTTTATATCACCGTTCCTGGATCAAACTTGTAGCTAAGGTGATGACAATTCTTTTTGTCTATGATATTAACGAAAATTCTATTAACACTAATTATGCTCATTTAAAAATGTCACAATTTAGGGAAAGGTCAAATAAGAAATTTAAAATGAAATAGTATCATTTTTTTAAAATTCAACAATTTTTTAAAATACATTTAATAAATGTATATCACGCGAGTATGTTAGTTGACACAAAATTTTTATGCTTAATTTTAGGGAAAAATTGTTTCAGATATTTCGTGTAAGAATCTATAAAAGAATGCAGATACTAATAGTAGTATTATTAAACAGAATTTTCTGAATCCTTGTCTTGTAAAATACTACTGTAGAATATCTTAAGCGTTAGACTGTTGATGAAGACACCAACGTCAACGGGCGTCCATATTGTTTAAAGAACAATGTACATTTGAAAGATAATCACTCAGAAGATGTCGAAATAACAATAATTATTATTTAACCTTAATATATTCATCATATGAAGTCTTTATAAAAGTAGAAATGAAGAAGACATGAATGTTCGTAAAAGTAATGGTACCATGATGGACGACCATATTGTTAAAAGAAGCGCTTCGAATAATTTTGAGTTTGTATAAATGAAGAATACTTCTTGTTTTAGTTCACCTGCCACACAATTATTTTTATAAAGATTAAATCAACACTGACAGAAATCTTGCAACATGAATGAAGTTAAAACTTATTTTAACAATCACATCGAACTTTAAAAATTTATACGAAAGATAGCTGTCCTTTTAATTAACTTCATACAGTTATTTTAAACTTCTGACGAAAATAAAAATAAGCGATGAATTTCTGTGTGGGTAGAATTTACGACGGGAATATGTAAATGCGTTTGAAAGTATTTCGCGGGAAGTTGTTACACTGATTCGAAACGGGAGAAAGCGAAAGCCACGAGATTGACCCGGGATGTTGTAGCAAAGTCGATTTGGATAGCAGTGCCATGCAGAGACGTATCACGGGGCGAAAGGAGAGGAAAACATCGGCGAAATACAATTTGAAAGACGTAATTCGAAAATCGTTGTACGCCCGACGGCAGCGACCCTCCGTCGGACGTCAAAATGAAATTACGCGACCCTCCGCGCGGGGTCCTTCGGGCCGGGCACAAAGGCTCGTTTGCCGAGGACACAGCACAACAATCTGGCTAAAGGGACCTAAACCACTAATCGTTTCGCGATTAACTTCCATTAAACGCTACTTAATGAACAAAACTTTCGTGTCCTTCTGCGATCAACAGCTCGTGAAGACCTTTCGTTATTTAACTGAAAAGCTACTTGAACCCGCTTGTTTCTATTATAGCGCAAAAATTATTTACCGAAACTAATCTCCTGATTATCGAATAGAATTCGTTCTAATTTATTCGGTTGAAATTGAAAAATTTTTAATCGATAAAGATATGAGGTATCACTGTTGACTTCTACGTTTGAGATTGATTGAGTAGGTTATCTTATCACGCGTTTCTTAAAAATGTAAAAACACTTGTTTTATAAGCACCTAATTATCATATGTCGTGTAAATTGTTATCGATAATTATAGTTGTTTGGACAGATACTTCGGTTCAGGTCGAGGAAATCGCTGTTAGGACTGGCACTGATTATTAACTAATTTATGATTATTCATTTTGATAAATGGGAGTACCTTGTAATAGTCAATATCAGTAAAGTAATGTCAGTATGGTTCATCTAAACATCAATGTCATATAACGCTCAAAATGACTTGTTCTTCAGCATAAATATTAAACAGTGTGCTAAAGATGCAATATGAACCGCTGTTATGTTAAACAGAAGTTATTTATAATAAATTATATTCATCCGAAATATTTTCTAAACACATTTTTAAGTTAACCAGGTATCCTATAGCTTCTATTAAAAGTACGCATAAGTTTTCATGATCGCTGAAGCGCAAACGAAGTCACTCATAAAAAAATTGTAGAGTTTATATAATATTACTAAATCAACTGTAATAAGCTTATTAATTCTATCCAAAATTATCTAGCATCAACCAAAGTATGCACAGTTTATTCTACCTAGATAAGAACATGAAGAAACCTATCCGAACGGTGATGAATCCTCATACACATCCTTTGTACATCTCACATTCTCAAAAAACTTGATAATTCTAGTAATCCAAAATTATCTAACATCTCTCTCAAGGTGTTCCGAATATATAAGAATATGAAGCATACCGAAAAAATTTACTCAGAAAGTGATGGAACCACATTTACATCCTCATCTCATCACATCCCTATTTCTAATCTCTATGATTAATACTTCCGGTCCGAAATTAGCATTCCTAATATGAAAGAAGATGAAGAACATACCTGTTTTTCGCAGCAGCAGCGCGATCCCTTTGCCTTCTGTTCTTGAACCAATTTCCAACCTGCGTCGGCGTGAGTCCCGTCGCGGCGGCGAGTTCCCTCTTTTTCCCGGGATTCGGATAAGGATCCTGTAGGTACCACTCTCTCAACAACGATCTGGTTCTCTCCTTGAAGCAATGAGTCTTTTGTTCGCCGTCCCAGATGGTCCTGGGCAACGGGAATTTCTTCCTCACTCTGTACTTGTCTACGGGTCCCAGCGCTCTTCCGCGCAGCTTCTCGGCTTCCTGATAGTGCGCTTCCAGCCACATCGCCTGGAGTTTGCCGTGAGAGTCCTTGGTGAATTTGTGCCTTTCCAGTATGGCGTACAGTTCTCTGTAGTGGCCGGAATGAAATGCCACGATGGCCCGTGCCCGGAGCACGGCTTCGCTTTGATTCAGCTCCTGGATGTTGGGATGTGCCACCGGTAGACTCCAGAGGAACCTGGCCAATCTTTCTATATCGCCGCTCTCCTCGAGGGTCTCGCAAACGGTGGCTACCTGGCTGACGGTGAATGACAAGGTCGGCAACGCGAAAACTGGTGCTGGCACAATCGGGCCGTTCGTGGTGGGCGCCGGTGCACCCGTTCCTGCTGGTGCTACCGCTGACATCTCTATTGGCTCGATCGTCTGATCCTCCCGGTCAGAATCCACTTTCGGTGCTCTCGAATCGCGACGGTTTCTCAGAGCATCGATGTCACCGATCGTCGGGCTCAGAAAACTCGCCGACACGATTTGTGTTTGCTCTTCGCTCCTCTCATCGTGCCGAGGTATTCATCATTCGGGATCGATCACTTGATCAATAAACGCACTTCACGGCTACCGCACTGAACGTACCTTGCGGACACGTCTGAAACTGTCACTTAAACGGCGGCTAAGATGTCTATGTATAACACAAGAAAGGTTCCTCCCCGAATGTCCTTGCACGAACGATACAACTAGGAATCCTGACACGTCGTCGATCGGGACCCTTCGTTTAAATTCACGCACGGATGATCCAGGTGAACCTTGGAACGAAAGTGAGCGTCCGTCGGTTCCTCCCTCGCGTACCGAATCTAACCCCCGAATGTTAGGTGACTCCCGATTGCGTTCTCCAGGCAGATATCCTCGGGGTCACCGGCGAACAGCACGCTGGCGTTCTACTCGGCCGTGGGGATATCACGCGAGGCCGCTGTTGCCTGGATCGTATCGGATAGCAAACTGGTTTCGTTTACAAGCCGGCATCTCGGCACCGGCCCTACCCAGCATGATACGTTTGTACGCGCCCGTTGCAACCGGGTAGTCCCGCCGGCTCTTGCGACCTACCTCTATCTCGTCTTCTCTCGCTCCCGCTTCCTCGAACCCTCGTCCTTTCTCCCTGCCTACGGGAACACCACCGCGGAGGGGTAGCTGGAGGAAAAGAGACAGAGATAGGCGACTCGGGGGCCAATGTAGAGGCCACGCCTACCAGCCAGACCGGGATTGGCCGGATCCCATCCACGTAGCCATGGTAACCTTTCTTCGTCCTTCCGTACAACAGTGTCCGTGTTCGCGTTTGTGTCCGTTTAATTATCCCTTCCACGTGTGGCCAGTACCACCGTTTCCACCCCACCTTTCGCGATCACTACCCCCTCCTTCTTACAGTGCTGTTCATGTTCGTGTTCGTTGCGCACCCTTCACCTCCAGGTTGGTACCCCTGCCAGGGATCCCTGTGCTCCCGCCAGATACGTCTCTCACGCCCCCTCTCTCGAGATCCGAGAGAGAGATGCTCGAAAGCGGGAGAGAGAAGGATCGATGCGACGGTCTGAAAGTGGGACGGAGAGTGCAAAAAGTGGGAGAAACAGGAGAGGGAACACGGCATGATCCCCACGTTCAACTGCTGCCGTTCCTGCTGCCGTTCCGTAACTTCTGTTGCTCCTGCTGCCGTGTCTCTCGATGGACGAACTGCTTTCGACGACACTCTCACCGATACCGCTGCGGCTTTTCGGCTCTGTTTGTCACCATGTCGGCCTCGCGATGTTTCTTACAACATGGTATCGTTCTGTGCAATTCGAACGACGACCTACCGGGATTCGTTACCTTTCTCGCCAATATGGGATTCGGGGACCTGTCTACGGGGGTTGTTTCGCACTCGCTCGAGGTACCATAGCTGCCACGCAAGGAAATGGAGTCCACGGGATTCTTCAACTTCTTCCTACATTCTATTCTTCAATCTCGTTTATAATTTTTCGCCACTTTTGGTTGCCTCGTTTTAGTTACACGTTTCTGAAATTCAGATTATATTCGTTAAATTTTGTACTTAGAATTTTATCGATGAAGGAACTCATTTCGTGTGTTGAACTTTATATTTCTCAGCATGAAAACGCTTCTCTTAAATGGTTCTGAAGTGACGTTTCAAACTTATGTATTCATATTCAAATGTAGGATCTTTTAACAGGCTGGGTAACCCTAACCTGTCACAAATGACAGATCATACATATCTTATACTTAACTACATATTATGGTGCTTTTAGTGACATGTATACTTTTATCAAGATGAATAAGTTTGTGTTTGATTTACTTTTCTACTATATTTGCAATGCAAAAATACGTTTTATCAATATCCAAAATCAAGTTATCAATGTCAAGGAGACAGTTCAATCTTGCTACCTCAATATGATACTCAAATAAAAATACTGATTGCTCGCAAACTGTCAGAAACGAAATAGATAAGAATACTTAATTCTTCACAAAGTTTGTGAATTGTCAAAGAGGAAAAAGGTAAAGATATTTGACCATCCACAAATTGTGAAAATTGAAAAGTAACACATCAGCAATAAAGGTTAAATTACATGGTATAAATCTTAAAAATTGGAATGAGATGTGTGTTTCGATGGTTGTGATTGTAACGTTGATTAGCATAGGACATCGAATTGTAGAGGCATTGCTCGTTTTATCCGATTTGGAACGTCGACAGAGCGTACTTCTTGATACCGGCGATAGAAGCCCTCTATCGACACGCGACTAGATTTCATTTCTCGTCAAGGCGACAGGTACACGCGTATCGAGAAGCCGAGGACGCGCGACGGCGCCGAGGGCGTCTCCGTTTTATCGAACGCACAGCCGCCGCAGGAGCTTCAGTCTCGTGATAAATATTCTGATTCGTAACTCTGACGTATCCAGGTCGCTGCGTCAACTTCCTCGTCCCGAAATGCTGAGCACCTTAGACATTCACTGAATTTCACACAATTTTTCATCCCAAATCGGAAGACAATTATATCACCTATTCTTATTCAGTGCATCCGCGTGTCCTCTGTACTTCTACCTCATCACTTATCAAAGCTTTTTATATTTCTAAAATTATCAAAGCTTTTTATGTTTCTGAAATTATTGAAGCTATGATGTTTCAATTATCAGTCTAGGATGTTTCAGTTATCGAAGCAGTCTATATTTCAATTATTCCACGCGCTGAATTACCACGGGTGGAATTACTACGCGTTGAGTTACTACGCGTGGTATTACCACGCATTGAATTACCACGCGTTGAATTACCACGCGTGGAGTCACCACGCGTTGAATTACTACGCGTGGAAATATCACATGTTGAATTACTACGCGTTGAAATACCACGCGTTGAATTACTACGCGTGGAAATATCACATGTTGAATTACTACGCGTTGAAATACCACGCGTTGAATTACTACGAGTGGAAATATTACATGTTGAATTACTACGCGTTGAAATACCACGCGTTGAGTTACTACACATTGAATTACCACGAGTGGAATCACCACGCGTTGAATTACCACGCGTGGAATCACCATGCGTTGTATTATCACATGTTGAATTACTACGCGTTGAAATACCACGCGTTGAATTACCACGCGTGGAATTACTACGCGTTGAGTTACTACGCGTGGAATTACCACACATTGAATTACCACGCGTTGAATTACCACGCGTGGAGTCACCACACGTGCGTGGAATTACCACACATTGAATTACCACGCGTAGAACTCCCACACATTGAATTACCACGCGTAGAACTCCCACGCGTTGAATTACCACGCGTGGAGTCACCACACGCTGAATTACTACGCGTGGAAATATCACATGTTGAATTACTACGCGTTGAATTACCACGCGTAGAATCACCACGCGCTGAATTACTACGCGTTGAATTATCACATGTTGAATTGCTACGCGTTGAAATACCAGGCGTTGAATTATATTATATGATGTTTCAATTATCGAAGTCCATGATGTTTCATCATCGAAGTGATGTTTCAGGAGCAAAAAGAAAGGAATCGCGAGGCTATAAATATTTATTCTCGATAAGTTTCTTAGTATCGCATCACGGGGGTGAAATAGAAGGAAATATAATCTCGATGGCGTCGATGATGCCGTCAATTGCTCTCGTTTGCAGCCGCTCGTTCCGTTATACGGCCGATACCATCGGCACGATTGGCTCTAGTTAAACCGGATTACAGGAAAAAGCAGGATTACCAGTTTTTCGAAAGACTTCGTTCTCGTTTGCCGCCTTTAAAATGGAGCTTCAACCGGATAACGCGATTTTATTCGCAAAGTATATGCAAATTTTTACTGGCTTAACGGTTAGTTACTTTAAATTCTATTACATTTTTAACCGCTGACCGTCGATGTTAGTTCTTTTTGACCAACGGATAATCCTCGATGCACCGCGTTATCGTCGTGGTTATCCTTTTCAAATATTGTTCTATAGCGTGTTCAAGCTAACGGAGAATCATAAATTTTGCAAATATTAGCGAGTTATAAAATTTGTCGAAACCTCTTCATGTTTATATTTTCTGCATCTGTAAATACTAAGCACAACGTATAATATACGTGCGTATAAAAATATTTAGTACAAATTAAAACATATTTTGTGAAGTTTTATTAGTTCGTTGCTCATTAATTTTCAATGATTCATTACTGTAATTTTATTTATTATTAGAAAATGAAATTTCTTTTCTAAAACTTGTCTTTAATTTTTATAATACCAGCATGAATTTTATAAAGCTTCAACATCCACTCTTTCTATTTAACCTTAATTATCTTCGATAATAAATCCTCAATGAATAGCAAAGTGTAATTTCTGTAAGAATTATTTCAGAAAATTTCAGTTTCGAATAACATACCCAACCCATAATCTTATTTGTTAATCTTATTTGGTTCCAACATCCTCGACAAAAAACTCTTTGCCGCGCTAAATATACAAGATGGCGTATCTGATCGTTCGCAGATGCGTAACGGAACACAGGTAATGAATAGGAGATAATATTTTACGAAGGTGATTTACAGTACAGTTGTAAAACTGTACATTTAGGTACGAAGCGGAGGTGTTGAAAATCAGGTGTAATATGTTTTGAGAGGGTGATTCAGTTTAATCCGAAACATATGTTAGAAACCGACAAGATACCGTACCGTAAAGGTAGGAAAAATGTAAAACCCGGGAATTTCCCATGGGGAATCCCCAACAATACTTTGAGTAGGCACAGTGACCTTAGACAATGAGGTACCAGTAGACCCCCACTGAGTAGAGTGACCAACCACCGAAATCGAATAGTGACGAATACTTGTAGGGTCCAATTATCCTTCGACTGGTGGCTTTATTCATGGCGTTTACTGTACATGGGAACCGAAACTCTCCGATCTTTCTCATTGTTCTTTGTTGATGTTCTCTCCGTTTGCTTTACTGTCCAACCTCTTTTATCTCTTCGAAAATAGTATTATCTTTACACTTCTATTGCTTGACCTTGCATAGATTTATGATTAAGGAAATTTTGTTCAGGTTATCTGAATCTTTTATTTTATTACTAATTTTTGTAAATTCGGTGCATTGATATTAACTTTGCGTGGATGATATTAGACTTTTAGGAGATATTTGGGTAGTTAGATGTTAGATGACGGAGACTTTTGGAGGTTTAGATATTTAGATATTTAGATATTTGGATATTTGGATATTTATATATTTGGATATTTGGATATTTAGATATTTAGATATTTAGATATTTAGATATTTAGATATTTAGATATTTGGATATTTAAATATTTGGATATTTAGATATTTAGATATTTAGATATTTGGATATTTGGATATTTAGATATTTAGGTATTTAGATATTTAGATATTTAGATATTTGGATATTTGGATATTTGGATATTTGGATATTTGGATATTTGGATATTTGGATATTTGGATATTTAGATATTTGGATATTTAGCTATTTTGATAGTTAGCTATTTTGATATTTAGCTATTTTGATATTTACCTATTTTGATATTTACCTATTTTGATATTTACCTACTTTGATATTTACCTACTTTGATATTTAGCTATTTTGACATTTACCTATTTTGATATTTACCTATTTTGATATTTAGCTACTTTGATATTTACCTACTTTGATATTTAGCTATTTTGACATTTACCTATTTTGATATTTACCTATTTTGATATTTACCTATTTTGATATTTACCTACTTTGATATTTAGCTATTTTGACATTTACCTATTTTGATATTTACCTATTTTGATATTTAGCTACTTTGATATTTAGCTATTTTGATATTTAGCTATTTGGGTATTTAGACATTTAGACATTTAAACATTTAGACATTTAGACATGTACACATTTAGAGATTTAGACATTTAGACACTTAGTCATTTAGGTATCTAAATACTTAAAATTTATATTTAATATTACTATTTAAATAATCATCTTTCTATTCACGTATTTAAACGACCTAAGAATTATTCACCTACCCTATTACTCCTGCAAAAAATAAAAAAAATAATAAAATAAAATTATTTCTGCATCAATATGATAAAGTTAAAATTTTCTATGAATATTACTAAGTACCTCCATAAAATTATTTTCGATTTTATCGCCCAATTAATTCGCATGATCACGCAATGACACAAAAGCGATTTCAAGCCAGTTTGAAATGTAATGGATTCTTCGTTAACTTTAACCTGTCTTTAATCCAACTGAATAGGAAACAATTAATCGTCCCGTGTAATGGATAAATTCCACTGATTGCGTGCATTAGTTGCCACGGGTCTAAATACATGTTTGTTCCATTGCATAGGTTGCGGCGAACTACGCGCATCGAATAATACGATAACAGATGGGCAACTGTTTGCAGATGACCCTTCCAATCGTTATCAATAAATACGAGTGATTAGCAAGTGCGTTAAATAGCATTAAAAACATTCTCTATCTAATTAACTAAATTTTGATCAATAATGCATTGGAAAATTTGAGACGAGCCGGGTTGCATTTGATACGTTGATAACTTTATGACTTAGTTAATTTGATATATTAGTTCTATATTATGGTTTCAATAGATGCTTCACAAGGTAATGATTTAGTTAATATTAATTAATCCCTAGAGTTACGGCGTTACTAAGGCAAGCTTTATAGAATTTTAAGAATAGGTTTCGGAGTATTTTTTAAGGGTGTAGGTTAGGTTAGGTTTCAAGATTTCCAAATGTTCAAATTTACAATTTCTTAAAGTTCTAAATTTCAAATTCTGAAATACTCAAATCTTTAAAAACTTGTATCCTCAAATTTCTAAATCCCCAAATTCCTAAATTCCTGAATTCTTAGGCACCTAAATTCTGAAAATCACAAACTATAAATTTTCGAAACTGTCATATTCCAAAATTCTCAAATCTCGAAATTCTCAGGTTCCCAAATTTTCAAGTCCCCAATTCTCAAGTCCCAAAATTCTCAAATTTCCAAATTCCTAGATTCCCAAATTTACAAATCCCCAAATTTCTCACGTTTCCAAATTACTAAATTAAAAAATTTTCAAATCCCCAATTACTGGAAGTCCAAATTCACAAATCTAAATTCTCAGGTTTTAAAATTCCTAGATTCCCAACTTTTCAAGTCCCCAATTTTCAAATATCCAAAATTCTCAAATCTCCAAATTCTCAGGTCTTGAAATTCCTAAATTCTCAAATTTTCAAGTCCCCAATTCCCAAGTCCCCAAATTCTCAAATCTCCAAATTCTCACGTCTCGAAGTTCCTAAATCCTCAAATTCTCAAAACCCCAATTATCAAGTCCCCAAACTCTCACGTCTCAAAATTCCTAAATACCTAAATTTTCAAATCCCCAACTCTCAAATACCCAAAATACTCAAATCTCCAAATTTTCAAGTCCCCAAATTCTCAAATCTCCAAATTCTCACGTGCCAAAATTCCTAAATTTTCAAATTTTTAAATCCCCAATTCTCAGACTCCCACATTCTCACGTGTCAAAAATCCTAAATCCCCAAATTCTCAGGTCTCCAAATTCCTAAATTCTCAAACCTTCAAACTCCCAAATTAAAAAACCCCCAAATTCTCAAATCTTTCAATCTCCACCCCTCAAACTCCTAAAATCTCCACTCCCCAAACCATCCCCACCCCAAAATTCCCAAAACCCAAATACCCGAAATCCCAAAACCCTTCCAACTTTCCAGTACCACAATTTTCTCCAAAGCGTTAACCTAACTATCGTGCCCAATCGATAGCAAAAATGATTAACGCCCGAGCGATCCAGGCGTACGTCCGAATGACGAATTACATCAGGTCAGAATATAATAGAATATCGGACGCGGAATGTCTGGCAGATAAATGTCACGATAACGACAGGTAGGCAGTGAGTATTACACCGTTTCATCATTCCACCCTCGATTACGCGGATCGATGTATCGTTCGGTGGTGTCGTTTGTTTGCCCTCCGCCAACTTCCCGGACAAATGATTTCCTCGCACGACAATTTTCCTTTCTTCTTCTTCTCTTAACGATACGTCGCGTTCGAGCTGCACTTTCCAGAGACGTTTCAGAAACTTGAAGGAAGAGTCTGTCGGCTCGCGGGCTAGAAACGCTCGCTCTTATCGCACGTTCCCGAAACGAGCCACCTCGCATGTACTAGCCACTGCACAAAGGTTCTTTCATTGAATTCCACCGGGCGACTATTACTTCCCGCAATGAGAACTGTCGTGCGGTGCACCTTGCCCGGGGTAAATTAATCACGGGCCGAACCAAAGAAAACGCTGAGGAATACGCTGTGTGACGCATAATGAATCATGACGCCTTCAGCCGACGCGGATTAGAATATTGAACACGCGAGGTGTTGATTTTTAAGTTGAACCGGGGAATTTTTGTAATGGTTTACTGGGAAAATAACTTATAGATACCGCTATCAAGGTTGATGATAGTATTTGAGAGAATATTAGGCTGCTTCATATTAATCTTCAATTGTGAACTCTGTCTTTTAATAATACTAGACGCAGACTGTGTACTTGTACCTGTGAAAGTACAAATACCTGTGTTTTATAATGAGTACAACTTATAGATACCGCTATCAAGGTTGATGATAGTATTTGAGAGAATATTAGGCTGCTTCATATTAATCTTCAATTGTGAACTCTGTCTTTTAATAATACTAGACGCAGACTGTGTACTTGTACCTGTAAAAGTACAAATACCTGTGTTTTATAATAAGTACAAGTATTCATACAGTTAGGGTAGAGTATAAACAATTAACAATTCGAAAATATTTGTTGTGGGTACGTTATAATAAAGTCCCGTTAACTGCACGCGACAGGACCGCTCATTTACCGCGGGAGGTAGTAGTTAATTGTGAATCAACAATTTAAGTATTTGCAAATCTAATTAGAAAATTGATTGGTCTATCGTTGTAACAAACACGTTTATAATAAATATAATTAGCAACAAAAGAATGATGGGAGTGCACGATAAACTAAAATATTTGTAGTTGGTTGAAAGCGTACAAATAATAGCGAACGAACGAACGGGCAACTTTTCGAACGTGACGTTGAATTATGGTGTTGCTGGTTGCTTACACGGTGTGTAAGCAGAGAAAGGGGAGCCCGAGACATATCGTTGTGGGATAATCCTCTTCTGGTTGCACGGACTATGGGGTGCCCGCTCCTAATATGGAGGCTTTATTATTTAACGGCATCCTAATGGGGCGTTGCTTACCCTGCTTCGTGTATTATTGTGCAAGCTGGTGTGTACCAGCGTATTTCGAGTCTGGGGTCGAATCAGATTCGGCTTTATTAAAACCTTCTTTAAAGCTCATCGAGCCTATCTTCATTGCACTGCAAACCAATCTCACATTGTTGCATTCTGCGTTCTTCCATTCAATTTTACTCGTCCGCCATTTTAACTAGGTGAACTAGGTTAGACTACTTGGGTCAACTTCGTATTTGCGTATTTGGACAATTGAGGGACGTGGTGTTTTCGGAAGAACTCATGTTCTGAAGCTACATGTTATATCGCCGAGTGTTATATCACCATGCGTGTTAATACGCATTGTATTGGTGTATGTTGTACCACGCGTTGAATTGCCGTGGGTTTAATCACCACGTGTTGCATTACCACATGTTGAATTACCAAACGCTGAATTATCCCACGTCAAATTATCAGGCATTGAATTACCACGCGTTCAAATGTCACACGCTGAATTACTATGCGTAGGACTACTATGCGTTACATTACCGCGTGTTATGTTACTACGCGTTGTACTGTTACCCGTGGAATCAACACGCGCTGAATTACTACGCGTTGAAATACGATGCGTGGAATTAGCACGCGTGGAATTATCACGCGTTGAATTACTATGCGTGGAATTACCACGCGTTGAATTATCATGCGTGGAATTATCACGCATTGAGTTACTATGCGTGGAATTACCACGCGTTAAATTACCACGCGTGGAATCATCACGCGTTGAATTACCATGCGTGAAATTATCACGCGTTGAGTTACTATGCGTGGAATTACCACGCGTTAAATTACCACGCGCGGAATCACTACGCGCTGAATTACTACGCGTTGAATTATCACGCGTTGAATTACCACGCGTTGAATTACGATGCGTGGAATTATCACGTGTTGAGTTACTATGCGTGGAATTATCACGCGTTAAATTACCACGCGTGGAATCACTACGCACTGAAATACTACGCGTTGAATTACTACGCGTTAAAATACCACGCGTTGAATTACCACGCGTTGAAATACTACGCGTCGATTTACCACGCGTGAAATTACTACACGTTGAATTACCACGCGTAGAACTACCATGCGTTCCATTACCACATGTCGTGTTACTACACGCTGTACTGCCACGCGTTGAATTACCACGCATCGAATTACCACTTGAATTACTACGCGTTGAATTACGACACGTTCAATCACCACGTAATGAATTACCATGTGTCGAATTGTCACTTGAATTTCTACGCGATAAATTGTCACGTGTTGGATAGCTACGAATTAAATTACGTAGCATCTCGTTAAATTACCACACCACCCTAACGCGCTAAATCACCACGCATTGTATTCTTATGTATCAAATTACCACACTGTGCATTGAAACATGTTCTAACACGAATTCTATAGGAACACATTAAATAACCACGCATATAAGTGTTAAATTGCCCCGCGTTTTACTACCACATATACATTAGCATTTCACATCGCCAAACGTTATATTACTTTTGTGTTACTACCCGTTATATTACAATAACCCGTTACAATACAATATACCTCGTATTACAATAAAAGTCACCTAAGAAGATAATCTTGACAACTACCCAAAGAAGCTGGAAATTACAGCCAACACAAATGCACAATACCGTTCAGGACAAAAGCAGTCCAACTAAAGGTCTAACTTCGTGGTTTATCAGGAACGATCAGCTAACAGAGAGACGGAAGTAAGGTAGCGTTTGTACAGGAGGAAAAGTTGTCAGAGTCGAGAAGTCGATTTTTGGGTTAGGTCGAGGGTTGCAAGTGGCGCCCGGGATGTTTCTCCTCGCGGTATGTTTACAGAGGAAGCTCGGAAGCCGAGGATGAAATTTGAGGTTTTGAGACACGAGGGGTCCGGTTGTCGGCGAAGGAAAAGCTGGCTCGGATCGGTGGACCCCGGAGCTGTTCTGACGGGACTCATCTGCGCGATGGCGCCACGGCCATTTGTTTGTTTTACTTTTCTGGGCTGGCTACCTTCTAACCCGGCCCTCCATCGACTCTATCCGTGGGTTAATGAGGTCGTTAACGAGGCTCCCACTAATTCTGCTATCTTCTCCGGGGATGCTGTGCCGCGCCTTCTTCTGCCAGATAATATCGTGGCTTGTTGCGGTCGAAGGAGGAGCATCGTATAATCGAGCTGGCAAGATGCGTTAGTGGATCGACGTTTACGTACGATCCTTTCACGATATCGACCTTTGAACCCTCTTCTTCCATTCTACGATCCTTAATTCATCTCTCCGGAGATTCTTTTTTGGTTTTCGTGGCGGACCGAATGATCGCGACATTTTGACGGGAGAAAATCACGGTGCGTATGCGAACTTTGATAATCTCAACTTTTTGTGATTTAATCTTTCGTGCAATTATGTTATGTAATATGATCTGATGTAAGATTGATGTATTTCGGTAACATTGTAAGTGTCTTGTCAGGACACCTCACGATGGTTGAAACCGATTTCGAAACTTTGTACAATAATTTGGTATATTGAAAGTAATAATCTTGCAAAACGCGCAACGCTTTAAAATAACGAAGAAATTTGCATATATGTCTATAATAAAATATGTGAATTCAAACGTTTATATACTGTACGGTAGTTTCACTGTAATAACAGTATTATAGTCTTCTTCGTTGAATAATATTCAATATCTGTTACAATGATCAAGATAAACACTTTACACATGTGCTTCCATAGTTATAACATGCGAGATAAACAACGTAACATCATACCAGAAACTTTAACTAGATTAATAGTATTTAACCTTGTTTACTAATATGTTGCAGTTATAACAACTATCTGCAAAAATGCCATAGAGATTAATATCAAGAGAGAACTCGTCCTTTTCACTTATATCGCGTGACAACGTGCGACGTTGTATTTTGATAAACATCCCCGTCACGCTCCATCGTCGAACTTTTAAACAGCGCGCGTCGTATCCCGATGCAAAATGGATCTATTAAAAAATTGTTCTCCGCGGAATTCTGTTTGCGCGTTCATCCCTAACATCGCCACGCTTTTCCGCGCCGCCGCAGAAAAAATCTGATCGTTCACGTTATATCCGAAACGCGGTGTACTCGTCTCGACAGGCTTTTTCAACGCGTCTTTTTCAAGATATTCCTCGAGAGAGGTTGCCCGGTGCGTCGATTAAACGTTCCATGCTTTTTTTCATCCTCCCTTCGATCGTTCGTCTCTTTTATATTTTTCTTTGCCCTCTATCTCCCTCTCTTCCGCCTCGATTCGTTATTTCATATTCTTTGTGCCTACCTTTGCCACACGTTTCGTTCTCCTTTCTTTCGATTTTTATCCCCTTATCGCGGTCCTCCCGATTCCTCTTCACCACCCTTCTTTTTTCTCTTTATCTCTTCCTGCCTCTCGATTTTTATTCCCACACACTTCCAATATCTTTTTGCCATCGACGCATCCCATTGGCGTAACCAAGCACGGGCCAGGGGGCTTGGCCACCCCTAAAATTCTTCTTGCCCATCCCTAGTCTATTCAATACGAGGATACGTGTGATATGTTGTGTGATTCTGTGATGTATGGTGATATGTGCGATGATTTATGTACAATGAGCGATATGACGTGGGTTGATTTGACTCGTGTCAGCGAGAGATGTGTGGTAATATGTGTAATACATTTGGTAATTCGACGGGCTGTTATACAGCGGGCGGTTACACAACGCGTGGTTACACAGCGCTTGATAGCGCAGTACGTAGTGCAGCGCATGGTAATTCCACGCGTGGTAATTCAACACTCGGAAATTCAACGTGTGATTATACAGCGGGTGATTACACAACGCGTGGTTACACAGCGCTTGATAGCACAATGCGTAGTAGTGCAGCGCATGGTAATTCCACGCGTGGTAATTCAACATTCGGTAATTCAATACGTGGTAATTCAAAGCGTAGAAATTCAACACGTGGTTATACAACACGTAGTAATGCAGCGCGTGGTAATGCAACACATAGCAATTTCACGCGTGGTAATTCAACCTGTGGTAACTCCACGCGTAGTAATTCAACCTGTGGTAATTCCACGCGTGGTAATTCAACGCTTAGAAATTCAGCATGTGGTTATACAGCGCTTAATAGCACAACGCGTAACAGTGCAAGCACGGGATAATACAACGCATAGTAATTCCACGCGAAGTAATTCCACGCGTGATAATTTCACACACGATACTTTAACGCGTGGTGATTCTAGAA
Organism: Megachile willughbiella; assembly: GCA_945859595.2. Taxonomy (NCBI): domain Eukaryota; kingdom Metazoa; phylum Arthropoda; class Insecta; order Hymenoptera; family Megachilidae; genus Megachile; species Megachile willughbiella. The sequence continues at coordinate 8,768,115 of OX243803.1, read as the reverse complement.
CTAGTAATTCAAAATGTGTAATTCAAGATTCTATCTGATTGAGTGATTCTATGCTTCGTGCAATATAATACACAGTGATTTAATGCACTGTAATCTAACATATGGCAACATAACACATAATTATACGTGAAGAGTTAACATCTAACAGTACAACTCATAGCAATCGTGCGACGATAACAACGAATCGCTGCCTAATATTTAGTAATTTAAGATGTATCAGTACAATGCATTGCGATGCATAGCTATAAAATAGGGATTTAACTCTTATCCCCTGCAATATACCGCGACATAACGCGTGGCAATATAATTCTAACCTCCTCAAACAAAACTGCCATTAACCTCAACAATAATCCTCCCGTTCACCTCCCTTTTTCCATCAGCATTTTTCTCTCTATCCTGCATCCTCTCTCCCCGTCGCGTCCTCTCATTATAACGCTTTTTCGTGCCTCTCGTCGCGGACTCATTACTATTTTTCGCACGGTTCGCTACGCGTGCCGTTGCTCGAGCGACCGATAAATTTTGCCGCGATATTGCGTTCGGCATTATCGCAATCATGAGCGGACAAGTACCTTCCTCGCCGCCCTGTCCCGTTGCCGGCCCTCTCGCTTTATGGCGCGAGCGTGTGCGTGCGTGCACGTTGTGCAGCACCGAATTTACATCGCGCTTTTAACATCGTCCTCTACCAGGCATAATTTCCCTGATGGTAGGCAAAGCTGACCGTGCGGAACGAGCACGCGGCTCATTACGTTTTATCCCATGCACTGACACTCGAATTTTCCGGCGAAATATGTGCAAAGAACGCGGCCATAATTCGCCGACGTGACGCTGATTTTACATTCGCCGGGAAAATTGACGGCGCCGATGATTATCGCCGGCCAATCTCCCGTCCCTTGATTCCGCTTGTTGTCCCTGCTCCATATTTCCCATACTCCCTCTCTCTTTGTGCTCCTGTTTTTTTTTTTCGTTCTTGTTTGCTGTTTCATCTCGACGACAATCCTTTCGCTTCCGGGAATATTAATGAGATCGACGCGGGCTTGCGACGGATTTTGTTGCCCGGGATTATCGACGTACTTCCGTTCGGCTCGCTAGGGTAATTAATGCAACCATCGTATCGACATATTGGACAGTTTTTGTAAACGTGATAAAAGAATACTGCGTTCTAAAATTCTTTTCGAATTCTATTATTTCTGTTGGATAATATAGAAATGTGTGTAAAGCATGTTATACGCTGATCAAGTACTGTTGAATTTGTGGAGGGTGCAGGGAGATTTATAGAAATATTACTATTTCAAATTGGAAACTTAGAAATTTAGAATACTGGAAGTTTGTAGAGTTTGAAATTTTTTTAAATTTGGAAACTTGAGAATTTGAGGCTTCTGAATTTTGAGATTTGTGAATTGAGTAAATTAAATAATTATGAGACGTGAAAGTTGGAGAATTGGAGATCTGCAGACTTTGGGAATTTATGCACGTGAAAAATTTGATAAGTTTCCATGTTGACAAGTTTTCAATTTTCAATCTGCAATTTTGGTAATTTAGACATCTTGAAAATTCTACGATTGAGAATTTAATCAAACTGAGTATTTAGATGAAAACTCAAAAATGAATATCTTGTTTGCAAACACCAGTAGTGTCCAAATTTGCTATTTCAGTCCTCCCAATTTGTTCCGTAACCCTCTCGTCTACGGTTTCCAAGTATATATTTTCGTGCGTTCGCTTTTTTATCCCCGTGACAGAAGCAAAACAAGAAAAAAAAAATGAGGGAACGAGCGAGAAGTAAAAAGAATACACGTTCGCGACTAAATGCACTCGTGAGAAGGTCTATTCCTGATGCCGTTCAAGAGTGGCACTCGTCACGTTCGGTGAGATGTCAGTTCGGCGAGTGCAACGGCGCCACGGCCGAGAACACGACGAAGAAGCGCAGGAAGTGGCCGGGAACTCGATCTCGCCCCCGGGCAAATACGTTTCCTCGGGCTGTTTGTTATGTTACATCTTTGCTCGACGAACGGGTGGCCTTTTAAAACGTCTCGTTGTCGCTCCGTGAACGCGACGCTGCTACGACCAACGGGAACGACGTTGCTTTTCATGGAAACGCGAAAAGGGCTGTCTAATCTTTGAGAAATCCGCGAGCTTCTCCGCGCGGATGTCTTCCTTTATTCCAGAAGAAAAAACACCGTGTAACGAGCTGAAATTAAATGTTAGTCTTCGTTACCGTCTACATTTTTACAATGACGGTAAATCCATGTTGTCTCGGTGTGCACAAAATGGAGGGCGCACTTAGAGGAAATGTTTTGCTCTTTTCTGAGAATGATAAAATTTATTTCGAGTTTCTTACATTTTGTAACAGATTGTTATAGAAAATGTTATTGTAACTATTCTTTTGTTTGATATTTTTGGAGAATAAAATTTTGGATAAATAAATGAGATCAGGCTGGTTCAGGTACTCATATTGTGTGTTTGATTGAATTGTTTAAAAATTTTTGAATACTTACAAGTACTATATGCATATAATAGTTACAATAATTATACTAATCTATTTGACCATAGGAATGTGTCAGAAGTCAAACATAATTCAAGACAAAACAGTTGTGTAAGACGATAAGTGTATAAAATTCACAACCTTAATTTACTCTCATGTCATTTTCTGATCCTAACAAAAATTAATTACTGGATTTAAATTTACTAGTCCAATTATCCTGCTTGCAATAATAAGCCTTTGCATAAATGTCTTTAACTTCTCGTTACATCCCTAAGCGATCATTCTCACTTTAGCCTTTTAACAAAGATCACGAAGGTCCGCAACGCTTTAAAATCCCCATAACATATCCCATAAAATAAAACAGTACCAGATGTTGAGAAAGTTGTCTCGAAATATTGAAGCCACAAAGTGAAGTTGGATTTCAAGTTTACAACTGCCGTTTACCAATAAAGTTATCGATCTGAAGTGGGTCTCAGGGTACCCCATGTAAACTACACGCGACGAAGCTCAATGCGGCTTTTCCAGCAGGTTCTAGAAGCAATATATACCGAGTTTCGACAGGTCCTTGTTCGGGGTCCAGTACTTTGTTGGGCCCGGGCGACAATAAAGTCGAATGACGTACTTACTTTTCGGCTGCATTGCTCGAAGGCGAACGACCACATCTGGAAGTAATTACGAAGGATAGGGCCTTGTGCTCAGGTGTACGAGCCTTTCAGGTTCTTTCGGCAAAAGGTGGATGTAGAAAGTGCAGCTCGCGGAACGAACGTGACGATTCCTGAGGTACCGGGATTAGCGACCGATGCTTTTCGGTTATTCGGTTGCTTGCGGAAGAGCCAGAAGTCGTGATACCATCTCGAAGTGGTGTACCGTGACCATTTGTAACTGTATACCTACAGTAAGCCGTATTATTCGCCCCCGAAGAGATTGCGTGGCTGTTTTACATCGACGTTCGATCACCTAATATTTGGACACTGCTCCTCAGAATATGGGTGTAACCTTATTTTAAACAAGTCAAATTAGTTGCTGGGATTTTGATTGACTAAGATTGGTTATTTTAACTTAAATTGATGAACTTAGAAATTTGAAAAAATAGAAACTTAGGAATTCTGGAATCTGAATGTTTAGAATTTAAGGACGTGAGAAGTTCTAAGTCCACAAATTCCTAAATTCCTAAATTCCTAAGTTCATCAATTTCTAAATATCTAAATTTCCAAGTCCATAAACTTCTAAATTGCTAAATCACTAAGTTCAGAAATTCACAAATTCCTAAATTCCCAAGTTTCTAAATATGAAAATTTCCCAATCAAAATCGCCAGCCGATAAATCACCCGATTCGCCATTTTCCCGAAAGAAATCTCCCGTATTCGTACATGCACTATAGTGCAGGAGTTAACACACAGTTGGCGCCAGTGGTGATCTCATAAAACGCGAGATATCCGAGTTGGCCGTGTCGATAAAGTCTCTGAAATTCGTTTTGATTCACAACGCTTACAAAAAGTAGCATATAGGTGCTATCTTGAGATGGACGGTGAAAGAGGAGAAAAAGTTGACGGGCATATTTATCAGGTCTCGCCAATTCGAATTCGATTCGCGTTGCGATATTATTCCGCGGCCGGAACGTGCCTCGGCCTGAATTGCGAGGGCTTCAGGGAGCCTCTCATCCCGAAGAAGTGCCCGCTGGGTATTTAAGAAGCATATTCCGTCCATTTGGCATTGTGCGCCGTCGAATGGACACTTTCGAGACTAGGTGAGATCGAAGGATCGAGGTATTGATCGTAAGCCGCTTGGCAACGCGGGGATTTTACCATTGTACTTCGCCAACACCTCTATTCGTACGCCTCGTGAGTTCACACCTTGGCATAATCGGAGTATCCCCAAAAAACGAAATGCGTTCGACCATTATAGCTCTTCCGACATTTATACTAAGCGGATGTGCTTGTTACCGAAACTGGACAGCGATTTTCATTATTCAAAATTGTATTACTATTAGGATGAAAATCATATTTCTGAATACTTTGAAATTATATTTTATTCTAGAAGATAGCGATTATTTTTTAAGAACGCCATATTAGGTTGAAAATCATATTTACATTTTATTTTAGAGCGACAGACTGTATATTTACAATCTGTACGAGTATTGTCAATTTAGACAATTTAAAAGTATTGTCATATTTACATTTCGCTTCGAATTTTATTTTAGAGCAACAGCTCTATATGTTTACAACTTGTACGAGTACTGTTAATTTAGCATAATCTTGTAGATATATAATTAACAACTAATAGATTGTAATAGGTTAATTACTGCAAATGAGCTTTAATATTGTACATTTTGAAGTTGTGCTTCTAATAAATTTGTAATGGAATATATGTGCATAATATATTTTCTAACAGTTAATTCTAATTGGTTTGACACAAAGTTTTGATTGAATAAATTTTTAAAGTTTTACTAATTTAGAAATACAATAGTAGAAAATTTGATGCTGTCACAAGTAATTCCACAAAAAATAATAATGAAACTTACGATTTTTGTTAAAAAAATTATATGATACCACAAAATTGTAACTTTTTGAGAAAACATGACATGAAACTATAATTACAAGAAAGTGTTTTGAACAATTTTATTAATACAAGCCATGTGTGACAAAGTACAATTTCATAGTTTATGACTGCATATAGAATATTTGTAATAGAATGCAACGAAAGATTAATTCATGAAGACGTCCAAAAATACCTCAGACGAAATAACATGATCACATAAAACTTAACCTACCAGCGTATGGAAATAAAAAATAAATTAGTGTACAAATTAATTCCTCCCCTGAACATCGACTTTAAAAGCACTCCTTTTAAAATAAGAAACCTGCGAACTTTTAACGAGTACTTATATTACCACATCGACAAAAACATGAGGATAAATCCACAGGTAAAAATTATTATTGATCACGGAGTAATCCTAGGATACTTATCGGGGGATGCAGCAGCCATCGGATCGATCGTTCCCGGTTGAAAAGTCGTGCGAGGGAAAACCGCCATTTGTAACAGCAAGAAATAACCGCGGAACCCCTGATTTGCCGTTTAAATCCGTGCCAGTCCCGACTGCTATGGCAGGGGCTGGTAAAACGTGGCACGTAAAAAAAAAGTCTGTTTTCTTTGCTGTCGTGAGACGCGCGAGCGCGTGAACGCGTAACGTACGATGTGACGAGCGTGTGCACGCGTACACGTACGAGAACCACTCTTTACGGGGGACTCCATAATGTAAGTTCATCGCGGCCGCGCTGATGCGTGTGTAATCCCGTGGTGCTTACCGATACCATCGTGGGTTTTATTTTCATTATTCATTTGTTCCGTCCTTTCCCCATGGATAGGCGGGAAGCTTACACGCGTAACCCCGTGTTTCTATGTGGCTTTAATCAGATAAGACCCTGGAACGCCAAAAATCGCCGCACACTAACCGGCATGGGGTTACTCTTTCCCCTCCTTGTCAGAGGAGACCCGCTTCCGACCCATATTTCCTTGTTTCGTCGCCTCGATTGATTGTGGCGTTCAGGATTTCGTGTTGACACTTCGTACGAAGGATCTTTAGAGCTTTTTAAATTTTTATGACGCGTCGTGGCGTGTGATGGTTTAGACATCGGTAAACTTGAGAATTTAGGAATTTGGTATATTTGGGAAGATGAGATATTAGGAAAGTTGGAAACTTGAGAGTTTTGGAAATTAGGGAATTTGGAATGTAGGAAATTTCTTAATTAGGGACTTTGCGAATTAGGGAAAGTTTGAGAATTTGATCTTTTGAAGATATAGAAATTTGTAGATTCAACAATTGAAAATCTAACCAAGTACCAATAAAAAGAACCTATATTCTAATAAAAGTCGTCGCGACAGCTAATTTTTTTCGAGTTTCTACCCAGTCTGACTACGATCAAACATCAGCCTCCGGAATACCGGAGGAAACGAGTGAACAATTGGAGGTGCGTTAATTAGCAGGTCAGCTCAGTTAATTCAAGAGCAGCAGCTTAACGAATCGTAATGGAAAGTGTGATATTTCGAAAATACGTTTCATCGAGTGTTGAATAAGCTGGAGCTTCCATCGCGTTCGATTAATCAGCCACGTGATTCTTTCGAGCAGAATCAAAATACAGAGCTCTTTAATCCTTGTCCTGTTATAGAAAGATTCTTTGCAATTGTAATTATGATGAGAAGTTTAGCTTGACTTAACATTATAACCAGTAACTTTTGATCCAACCTCATGATCAGAAGCTTAAGTTGATTTAACTTTATGTTGAGGAGCTTAAGTTGACCTAGCTTTATCATAGAAAGGATAAGTTGACCTAGCCTTATTATAGGGAGCTTAAGTTAATCTAACCTCGTTATGAGTAGCTTAAGTTGGCCTAACCTTACCATGAGAGCTTTAAGTTGACCTAGCTTCATTATAGGAAGCTTAAGTTAATCTAACCTCACGATGAGAAGCTTAAGTTGACCAAACCTTATCTTGAGAGGCTTAAGTTGACCTAGCCTTATTATAGCAAGCTTAAATTGATGTAACTTCGTTATGGGAAGCTTAAGTTGACCTAACCTTATCATGACAGGCTTAAGTTGACCTACCCTTATTATAGCAAGCTTAAGTTGATCTAACCTCGTTATGGGAAGCTTAAGTTGACCTAACCTTACCATGAGAGCTTTAAGTTAACCTAGCTTCATTATAAGAAGTTTAAGTTAATCTAACCTTACGACGAGAAGCTTAAGATGACCTAACCTTATCATGAAAGCTTTAAGTTGACCTGACCTTATCATGAGAGGCTTAAGTTGACCTAGCCTTATTATAGCAAGCTTAAGTTGATCTAACTTCGTTATGGGAAGCTTAAGTTGACCTAACCTTATCATGAGAACTTTAAGTTGACCTAGCTTCATTACAGGAAGCTTAAGTTAATCTAACCTCGTTATGGGAAGCTTAAGTTGACCTAACCTTATCTTGAGAGCTTTAAGTTGACCTAGCATTATCATAGAAAGCATAAGTTGACTTAACCTTTTTATAGGAAACATAAGTTGACCTAACCTTTTTATAGGAAGCATAAGTTGACCTAACCTTTTTATAGGAAGCATAAGTTGACCTAACCTTTTTATAGGAAGCATAAGTTGACCTAACCTTTTTATAGGAAGCATAAGTTGACCTAACCTTACGAAGCAGAAGTAGATCTACATATGTTCTAAAATTAAATTAATTTTGTGTTTCATGACACAAACTAAAGAACAAGTTATTGTTAGAATTGTCTGCGTTGGTGCTCCAAGCCCTTATTGGTCGATTATGAATTTCCAAGGACATTTTAATCCACGTCGATTAAAATCTGTTCGTTTTATCTGGCAGTATCATCTATCCCGAACGCAGCTTCTTCTTATTTCCCGTCGAAAATATCGGCAGGGCTATCGAGGCGTCTTAAGGGAGGATCTCGCGTTTGCTTGGCCGGAAACACGATATTCCCGATATAGCCGGGGAGCCCAGGGCTCTGCCCACGTGTTTCACGTTGACCGTTAAAATTCGCTTGTCCGCGTTCTCGCGACGTCTGCCTCGTTGCTGGTAGGCGGTGTATTATTTTTCCGTTGGCTCGGCAAATTGGCTCGCACGGGTCCTCTCGAATTACGGACACTCGATATCCGCGACGTAAAACTTCCAGCATCCTATCCCCGTGCAAAGCTCTCGACCTGGGAATATCCAAAAAGGAGTTCCACAATGTTCCATTGAGCGCGGATCGGTATAATCGAGCAGGGCCCCCGATCTCGTCTTGCCTTTCGCTTCTATCACGCGGTGAACCACCCGCACCTCGATTCTTCTTCGATTTTCACGCGAAAACCGTCGTGAAAAGATACTAACGCTAAAACTACCGGCATATACCGTACCCTTAATCAAAAATTAAAAACGAAGTCGATAAATAAACATATGATAAATACATAATGATGGGACAAATTAATTCTTTATCTTTATATTTCACTCTTTGAGGCACACGATTTTAAAGAAAATAATCTAAGCAAAGAATTTTTTTAATATGAACAAATGGAAAAAACGTTCATTTCAATTATTTTGTATAGAAACAACGTTAAATTTTCGAGGGTTAAAATATATCTTACTATGCATAAAAGCTAAGCAGAAGATAAATTAACTGATGAACCTTGATCTCACTAGTTACAATTAATTGTAATGACTACGTTAAAAAATTAATTACTATATGTAAAAGACTAATAGTATTGATCTTAGTATTTTAGTATATTAGAAGAAATTAAAATATAATATTGCACTACATTTAACGAATATTATGAAATATTTATAGTATCATACTATTTACTGAAGTAGTACAGCATAATAATACTTCAATTTTCAATTGCAACTATTTCAACGAATATAGCTATATTAATATTGTGGAAACTGTATATATTATTTATCTATATTTTCTTTCCATCTTCAAATTTTTCCAACTTCTTTAAATAATTTTGTACATAATTTTTAAACGAAAGTATTTGTCTTTATTTGTTACGTTACTATCTTTTATCATATTCCAAGCAGTAAAAAATATTTATGGCGCTATAAATCTTTCGCGAGCGTCACAGATACTTTTAATTCTCCCGATAATATCCTTGTCACATAATTTATATTCCCAAATTATCCAATTAATGTCGAAGATACTCCACATCGTTTCAGAACATTGCTCATAGTAATATCCAGATAGTTCGAATTCTTTCAATCGTTCCTTTGTCATTCACTATTCTATTAATATTCCACGATATTCACGCCTGTGCATATTTACAATATTTGCCCGGATAATCGAACGTTCCGATAACTCGTCGCGTTCAGATAATCAAGGTCTCACCGTGTAAAGTTCAAACGTACATTGTAGTATTGTTTACGTTAATTTGTCGAGGTTGTTTCAACGAGTTAGAGAACGAATAAAAAAAAAAATAGGAATAATCGAAACGCGGAGAGAAAAATATTCGATGTACGCTGGAAATATCATCGTTCGGAGGCAGATAAACTTTTGGAATATCCATTTATAGATTAAAATGGATCGGCCAGTGTCAGAATTTCGAACGAAGGCAGATTGTTAATATCGGAATATCGGTTTTATTCGATCATTCACTTTTTAAATGTACATTTCTACTCGCTGCTATTTTTTAACTTTCCTATATAACATTTCATATTTTACATACTTTATTTTCTTCATTTCTAGGATATTTATTTACTGTGCACAATAATTTCATTTTGCGTTAGGTCACAAATTTGTTAGTGTGCATGTCATATATGCACATATTATATGTGCGCAGTATAACTGCGCAGTGATATGTATTTATACATTGATATGTACACTGATAAGTTTCACAGAGATTTCACATTATGAAACTTTTGATCTTGATACACAAATTATAACTTTGAAAAATGGAGAAGAAAGGTTTGTAAAATATGAAATGTTAGAAAATAATAAACTTGACGGTGAAAATTATCGTGTAATATTGAAAGACAAATATTTGTCCCAATTCAATACATCAATTCCAAGAATTTTCCACTGTAAGCCTAAACGTAACTCTACTGTGGCAGCAATTATCTCTCCACACGGCCATTTTCACACTCGCCACATTACTATCGCCCGGATATTCATAAAATTCGCGGTTTATCGTAAACACTGAAAAAACATTGTATCTCTTTAATTAAAAGAAAATTTCAATTACATTACATCGTTTTTTTTTCACAATTAAATCGAACAATACGTATAATCGCATAATTATAGTTGCGTCGATTAAACGCGATGGGTGGTAAAATTCATTCAACAACAATTGACAGCGTGCCTATCGTTAAGATTAAGCCGGGGTTAAAAGCGACGAATAACAACGGAAAGCTGGATAACGGGGAAGGAGTCGATAATGAAATTTGTTATTATTTTGCGTGGATTATCGTGCGATTACGTTCGAAAGTGTTCGAGTTGGTGACACACGCCGTGATTTTACTCGTTGACCATAGTTTCGTTGCTGCAACGTGTTCTTCCATATGGAAGGCTCTCTCCTCTCGTAACCCAATAGGCTTCCCGTAGGAAGATCATACTTCGGTACAAAGGCTGATCGCTACATCGCACGCGATCACGGTGCACGTCATGGAAACTGACGATCTTCATAGCACCATTTGCTCGTCCTCTGCCTCGCCAATATCGCACTCCCTTTTTCGAACAAAGTACACGTCTTCGAGCATACTTTGCTTTCGTATCGCCAGGGTGAACTCTCGCGTGTCATCTATGCTTCGTATGTTCTTCGAGGAATAGCGATTTTATACTACTTTTATGGCGGTTACTTTAGTTTAATATGGGAAAGTGTTCTGGGGGATTAGCAAATTTTGGTCATTCTTGCAAAGGTAGAATTTGGAAATTTGGAGTTGGAGGTTTGGAATTTTAATACTTGGAAATTTTGGTTATTGGGAATTTGGAAATTTGAGAACTGAGAGATTTGGAAATTTAGAAATTTGAAAACTGAGGGATTTGAACATTTTTTAATTCAGAATGGAAATATTTTCAAATATGGGGAGGTGATATTTTGGGAATTTGACAATTTTTAAATTTGGAAATTTAGAAACTAGGAGGGGGGTGGAAATTTGGGAATGTGGAAATTCTGAATTGTGAGAATTTTAATACTTGAAAATTTGGGGATTTGGAAATTTTGAGCTGTGAGAATTTTAATACTTGGAAATTTGGGGATTTGGAAATTTTGGTTATTGGGAATTTGGAAATTTGAGAACTGAGAGATTTGGAAATTTCGAAATTTCAGAACTGAGGGATTTGAAAATTTTTTAACTCAGAATGGAAATATTTTCAAATATGGGGAGGTGATATTTTGGGAATTTGACAATTTTTAAATTCGGAAATTTAGAAATTTGAGGATATCAGAAGTTGGGAATCTAGAAACTAGGGGGTTGGAAATTTGGGAATGTGGAAATTCTGAATTGTGGGAATTTTAATACTTGAAAATTTGGGGATTTGGAAATTTGGAACTGTGAGAATTTTAATACTTGGAAATTTGGGGATTTGGAGGTTTTGGTCACTAGAAATTTTGGAACTTGAGAACTGGTGGATTTGAAAATTTAAAAAATTAGAATTTGGGAAGAAATTGTATTATTCACAAATTTGGGAATATGAAAATTGGGCAATTTAGAAATTTGAGAATTGGATAACTTGAAAATGTAGAAAAATTTGAGAATTGAAAAATTACAAACTTTGGAAATGTGATAATTTAGGAATTTGAGAATTTAAGGGTTAAAGAACAGAACATAAGAATACAAAAACTCTAAAATTTGACAATTTAAATATTTAAAAATTCAGTCATGAATTTACAAATTTAAACTTTACAAGTAATGTATAAACCTAAAAATGTACAAATCAAGTAGCATGACAAAACCCGCCACATACAAAAAAACTACCTACCACTAATTAAACCCCATCAAGATCGCCGTAAAAAGAAATCCTTGAAACCTCCTTCAGCACAGTATAAAAGTTCAATTAATTTCCCATAGAACTAAAAAGCAGGTAAGCATATTCATCGATGCGTAGATTGAAATTTCAAGACATCGAATCATTTCAGAGGAAATGAGCCATCGGTTGCTTTGTATCCATTTCCTTTTGTGCCCGCACCGAATGAAGGTAGTAAAGGGTTTCGAAAAAGCTACAGCAATACTTGCCAACAAAAAGAAAGAAGAACAGAAAAGAACAAAAAAGAGACGTTTTATTCGATTCACAGAGGTCCCACATTGTTATTGCGCACACCAGATGATGCTCGAGTACTCGAGGCTATGGTGTTTCGAGTTTAAGGGATGCACTAGAGGTGACTAAACGTTGCCTCCGTGTTTACAACGCGTTTTTCTGTGTTTCGACACGTGGCGGTTCAATAAAGGCTATTGATGTTCTCTCGCTGTACAATGCCGCTTAAATGCGTTTATACGAAGACTGTTTCCGGCGTTAGATAATAATAAAGGAATAAAATATTAATCGTTGAAGATTGAATGTATAGGACGATTCGAAATTAGAGGCGTAAATCTGTAGGATGATTTGAAGTTAATCAACGGAGCTCATTTTTTCTCGTATCGTTGACTTTTCGCGCGAGATATCGATATCTGGAGAGTTCAAGGCGTCAACGACACGCGCCCCATACTTTGACGCCTCGAAACAGATATCTTGTCGCGAATTTGATTATTTCTTACGAAAGCATCCCTACGGCAAATATTCTCCCTTGCTGACTCGGAAATTTTGTGGTTTCTGTCTGGGAATTTCGAAATTTGGGATTTTTGGGATTTGAAGCTTGAGAATTTGGGTTTTTGAAGTTTTGGGGTTTTAGGGATTTGGAAGTTTGAGGATTTAGGTCTTTGAAATTTTGAAGTTTTAGGGATTTGGGAATTCAAGAATTGGGGTCGTTGAAATTCTGCGGTTGTAGGGATCTGGAAATTTGAGATTTAGGGTTTTTAAAATTTCGGGGTTATAGAGATTTGGAAATTTTAAAATTGGGGTCTTTGAAATTTCGAGATTTTAGGTACTTGGAAATTTTAGAATTAAAATTTTAAGGATTCGGAAATTGCAAATATGGGATTTTAAAATTCGGAGATTTGGAAATTTAGGGATTTAAAAATTTACTATTTGAAAAATTAGGAATTGTGAGATATGGAATTTCATGGAATTTGGAAGTTTAGTAATTCGGGAATTTGAGAGGTCGAAAGCCTAGAAATTTGGGGAATTCTTTTTGAAATTTAAAAATTCACAAGCTTAAAAATTTGGGGAATTTAGTGCCTTGAAAGTTTGGAAAATCGAAACCTTGAATCAATCTTAAAAACTTAAAAATCTCAAGAGTCAACAGGCCCCATCTCCAAACCATCTCACCTCGAATAATATTAATTCCAACAAAATCACTCTTACAAACTTGCAAAATTGAAAACATGCAATTCTAATCGTTAATTGATTTAACCTCAATTTTGAAGCGTCCTATACAGTGTTGCTAGGACACTTGGCGCGAAATTCAAATCTCGATCGAACGTCCCGTTCGACTTACTCTAATTGTAATACGTTTCTAGTACTTTAATTCTGCGAAGCGCTTTTGATTATTCGTCGTTGCGCTCGATCGCATCGTTGACCGCCAGAATTCTCACCATATCGTTGGAAGACTCGTCCACGTTCTTGTAAGTGACCGTGTCCCTGTTTTTTCGTCGGATGTCCCAACGACCGAGCGGTCGTCTCAGCAGGAAGAAACCCATCGCCAGGATGATAGCCACGAGAAGTATCAAAATGCAAGTCCAAAGAACTGGTTGGAACAGCGACGCCTCGTCGTCGCACTCCAGCTCGTAATCTGGTATCTCGCTCAATCGCTTGTCAAAATGTCTGTCTGGTGTACGGCATCTGGAAACGCGAGATTAAGAAATTAATAAGCGAGTCTTTGTTCCAGCTCCTAATTAGGGAACGGTTACTTTGTGTAAAGGTGTTATTAAGATCGAGAGCGGAGAACATTCTGATATCACATTAATGGTGAGTTTTGGGTGAAAAAGTTTATCGGAGATCGACTTAATTATTGAGGTAACCTTGGTGGACTTTTGTCGTGCGGAGATGTAATGCGAGGCGATCTAATAGGTAGACGTACAGCGCCATCTGATGTGACGTATCGTGATACGATACGTAACTGAACGAAATTTTGAGAAACGAGATTATTTCGGAGTTCATAGTATTTATTAATAATTTTGAAAAATACTGTCAATGTTTATTGGCAAACAGTTACACGTCGAATATTTGTTCATAAAAAATGGGAATTATAATTTTTTTATATGTGAAAGAACAACTTTGTAATGAACACTATAAAATGAATACAAAAAGTTAAAAATACTTTCCTCGATATCTTGGTTTTTATCAATCCATTTCATGATTACATTAATTTCCCCCCTCAATATATTTCACAACGTATTGATTGTACAGAAATATGGAATATAAATAATGTGAAATTGATCTTTCACGACTACGATATATTGACAATATTGTCAACGTTTGATGAATATGTGTGTGTATCGACCGAGGTCTCCGTAGCACCTGGTTATACAACGCGTGATGATTGAACACGTGGTAATTCCACACATGGTAATACAATGCGTTGACATATAACATGTAATATAATCTGTGATAATAGAATACATAGTAGAACACGTTGTGACATAATTCGTAGGAATGCACTTCCAAATAAAAGTTATGGATGATAATTGAACGCGTGATAATTGAACGCTCTGTGACTGAACGCGTGGTAATTGAACGCTTTGTGACTGAATGCGCGATAGTCGAACGCTTTGTGACTGAACGTGTGGTAACTGCACACTTTGCTACTGAACACGTAGTAATTGAACGTTCTGTGACTGTACAGGTGGTAGTTGGACGCTTTGTGACTGAATGCATGGTAATTGAATACTTTGTGACTGAACAAGTGATAGTTGAACGTTTTATAATTGAACACGTCGTACTTGAACGCGTGGTAACTGAACACGTGATAATATACAGAGGTAATAGAACACGTGGCAGTATAACGTGTGATTTAACACGAAATATTCACCAGGGCTATACGTGGTAATACAATGATACTGTACACAAAATGTGACAATACAACAATGTATGGTAATACAACGTATCATACTTCAACGTATCGTAGTTCAACACTTGCTAATATAACACGTGTGAACTCAACACATGGTAAAGAACGTGTGGCGATTTAATGTGTAACGTTCTTACACGTCCAATGCATTATAAGAAAGTGTCACTACATGAAAACCCATGCAACTGACCATATAGCAAGAGTGTGATATTCTAGAATTCAAACAATTTCCAAACTTCAACTGGTTCATGCAAGTAGAGACATCTGTGAGTCCTTCATTCAAGCTTTCTAAAATGACCGACTGTTTTCTACTATTAGTACGCGCTCGATTAATGCACGATTCGGGGCTTCAGACACTTAACTATCTAGAAACAATATATTGAGCAAAGTCCTATGATAAATTTGTTATTCTCATAAATCAATTTTTATTAATTAAAATGTGACATGCTGAGAGATTGTGACATGATAGTAGTATATGCACTCATATGTTAATAGTATATACGAACGATAGGTGTATCATGCATTAAACCAGCGTTCACTATAATCACTCGTGCTTCACTTACTTGATCTCCCGGCTAAGCGACCTGGTGACATTCGACATATTTATCCACAGCATCCTGCAGTCGCAGTTCCAGGGATTATTTGCTAGACTCAGAGTCGGTGTTCTCTTTATTATCGATATCAGACCGTAGTCCAGGGTCGTCAAAGAGCTGTCGTTGACAGAAAGGCGTTGCAGTCGTGGCAACAGGTACGCGTTGTACGGGAACAGTTTCAGGTGTATCAGTTTCTTTGAACCGTCTAAGGAAAGCACTTCCAGACTGGTCAAATTTTCGAGATCATTGAGAGACAGTTCCCTGAGTTCGTGCATGTTGTTTAATCTCAGTTCACGTAACTGGGGTAAATAGACACCCCTTAAACTCGACACGTACGTGCCGGATAAGTCGAGCACTTTCAAGCTAACCGGTAACAACGGAACCGTACTCATGGGATTCTGCGATAAATCGAGGACGGATAAGTTGTTCAACGTTTTGAACATGTCCGAAGTGAAATGGGATATCGACACGTTGCTTAGATTTAAATATTGCAGCGACGTTAGGTTCCAGAACGCGTTCTCGTGAATCCCATCGTAGACAGGATTGTTCGCTAACGTGAGATACTCTAAAACCTGCAAAAGACCAGAAAGATTGATTTAAAACCCCGGTGTTTTAATTTTTCTTCTCGTGTTTTATAGGACTCAAACGGTAATTACTTTGAAATATTGGAACATGGTCTCGTTAACGACCGATAACCTATTCCACGAGACATCGAGCTTTTTGAGCTTCGGAATTCGGTCGTTGAAGGCATTGTCGTCTATGTACTCCAGCTTGTTGTGACTGACGTTCAACACTTGTAAATTGTACTCGTCCTTGCAGAGGAAGAAGAATTTCTGCAGATGATTCTGCGATAGATCGAGTACATGCAGACTTTCGAGATTCGTGGAACAATCTAGGAAACTGTCGAACTCGTTCCCTCGGAGGATCAGCTCGTGGATGTCTGCTAGGCTGACCTGTTGCTGTAACTTCACGAAGAATTCTTCTTTCTTCATTCCACGGTTTGATAGATCCAGCTGAAACGCAAAGGTGAGTCCATTTATTTATATTATAAAATTAGGATTAGGATTACGATTAGAATTGGGAATTAATTACTGAGGAATAAGGATGAAATTCAGTCTAAACTGACGTGAGTAATGGTCAGATCTAGATTGGTACAAAGGGTGCGAAAATATGAATTCTTCGCGCGCTTCGAGGGACGCCATATTGTAGCGCAGAAAATGAGAAAATTCTCGAAATTCGACTTGAAGCAATTTGGGGTTTTGGAATTTGAAGATTTGGGAAGTTGAGAATTTTAGAATTTGAGAAACTTGAGAATTTGAAAAATTTAATAGTTTGAAGGATTCTTTGAAGGAAATTTGGGGATTTGGAGATTTAAGGATTTAGGGATTTCGGGATGTAGAGATATTGGGATTTAGGGATATTGGTATTTAGTGATGTTAGGACTTAGGTATGTTGGGATTTAGGGATATTGGGATTTAGAGATATTGAGATTTAGGGATGTTGGGATTTAGGGATGTAGGGTCTACAGATTTGTGGATTTGCGAATTTGAGGTTTGAAAATTTGGAGATTTGGGACTTAAAAGTTTGAAAATTTGATAATTTGAGGTCATTTGGAGATTTGGATATATTAGGATTAGAAAATTTAGGAATTTTTAAATTTCAGTAATTTAAAGTTTGAAAATTTGATAATTTGAGGAGTTGGTCATTTGGAGATTTGGATATATTAGAATTAGAAAATTTAGGAATTTTTAAATTTCAGTAATTTAAAATTTGGAAATATGGTAATTCGAAGATAAAGTTTAGGACATTTGTAAATTTGAAAAATAAGAAATTCGAAATTATAGAAAACTTGATAATTTATGCATTTGTAAGTTTGAAAGCTCAATTTCAAAAAATATCATCAAAACTCGAAAATTTTTGATCGATATTTCTGATAACCCACCGTCTTCGCCGCGATGGAGGCAACGATAAAGACGAATATCGCGATCGTTGATGACCACATTGTCCAAGTAGTGTACGATTATCAGTCACAATAATAAACGCGATGCAATGTCGATCGCGCAGAGAGCGCCTAGTTTGAACTATGCTTCTCACACAACGATCCGATGGAATGGCACCGAAATCATTCGCAGCATACTCTGCTTACGATTACAATGCCGAATTAAGAGGGGAGCAGAAGCCTGAGCATTCTTATGCAGTTACTCGATCGTTTCTTTTCAACGATTTTTCGTCCACTCGATGCTCTTCTATCCTTGACACTTCCGTTGGAGCTAATTATAATCTTCAGGACAACTAAACTTTGCTCACGATAAATTTACTATACAGAAATTTAAAGTACTATTTTATATGTACACTATTTTCTTGGATCTTCTGTGAGGTTACACTTGTATAATTTTCTTTTTGAATTTATTTCCTTCCTCAAGTTAATTTATTTTCTTTTCGAAGTTAATTATTTTGTTCCTTAAATTTCTTGCTTTTGTTCGAAACGGCCCAGGATTCTGCACTTATTGTTAGACACCTGTGTACGGTGACTCGCGTAGCACACCAACTGGACGCGAAATGGCGAAAAAATTGAACAAAATGGTTCGCGAGGCGGGCACCGAGTTAATCCATTCCCGGCCAGCTCAGAATCCGCGAGGCTAACGCACCACTTTTTCGATAAACCGAGATTACGCGCACGTATATTCTACTTTCTGTTTACTTTTTTCCCCCGGTGAGCCGCGTTTTAATCGCCACGTATTTTTTCAATTAATTTATGTTCGCGCCGAGATATCGCCGGACGTCTCGTGAAACTCGACGGGCGTTATTGAAGCTGTTAACGAAAAGAGAATAAAAAAATATCGGATAAGTCCGACAATCACTGCTGGCACCTTGCACCACGCTCGAGTGCGATGCACGACAAATTATTATGCAGTCGACGGAAACGTTTAAATGTATCTGTTCAACTTCCACGATTGGAAAATAAAAAACAGCTGGCCGCGATAAACGAGGCTCCTCGAAGCATCTAGCTATAGTCTCCGCCCACGATATTGCATGATTGCAACTTTATGCACCGACCCTTAGCGGTGTACGAACTCTAGCCATTCTTGTGAGTTAATGTTAATTGATCGTCGGTGATTAGTCAGTGTTTGATTAAATATAGCCATAACATATAGTTTATTGAATAGAATCAAAATGGAGTATATTGGATATAGTTCATTAATATAATCAAAATCACTGTTGGATTTAGACTGTTGTACAAAATTTTAGATTAAGCCTTGTGCCTTTCATTTGGCCTTTATGAAATAGCTATTGATTTTAGTAAAAAAAATTAGTATAATAGGAGAAACACTAAGGGTGCATTTTAGGAGAAATTAAGGGTTTAATAGAAAAAGTAATTCACTTATGTTTTCGATATCTTAATTTGAGAGTTTGGAGTTTTGACAATTTGTGGATTTGGAAATTTAGAAAGTTATAACATTGAGAACTTGGATATTTAAAAATATAAAAGCACCAAATTTAGAAATTTAAAAATGTGGTTGATAGCTTATAGAGTTAGTAACATAGAAAATTTGGAAAATGAGGGATTTGGAAATTTAGAAATCTAAAAGTTTGGAAATTCTATCATTTAGAAATATAAAAATTTAGAAATTCAGGAGTTTATCAATTTAGAAACTTGTCAATTTGAAAATTTATCAACTTAAGAACTTTCCAATTTGAAAATTTAAGAATTCTAAAAATTGAGCAATATGAAAACTTGTAAAATTGAAAGAATAATGGTTGAAAGACTTAAAAATATAGAGATGTAAAATTTCTATATCTGACAGAGAGGCGCCTCGAATTAATATCGCTCGTAGTTTGCGTAAAAATTCTTATCGGCGTGAAGAATCGATTGCTCGCAGAAAAATATTTATTACTCGCAGATCACAACAAATCACTCTCTACCACATGGAAAATTACTTCAACTTGTGATAAATTTAAATGTCTGTAAGACATTTAAATATTATAATACAAGCATCTCCTACTTTCAAACTTAGTAATCTATCGACTATTTTAATTTCGAAATATCAGCTTTCTGATCCTCTTAAGTTAAGACTCTTAACCTTATAATAAATCATTTATCACAATGCAGTCCTCTTTCATGGATTTTTCGAATCAAACCAAGAGTTTACAATTAGATGGCGAATTCCTATCTCTATCATTTGTTTCTTTGATTCTCACCAGTTCTTAAAATAACGACGGGTTAATTAACTCTGGTGCAAAAACGATAATAGGTCAATTGCACGCGTTGCAGGCGGAGTGACCGAGGAAAGCTGAAATTCTTTGAAAATAATAATTGTTCAATGAAAGAGAATTAAACAATGGAACTATAAGCTTGATCACTGACTTATGAGCATAATCGGTTCATTATACTGAGGCTACTGATAATCTATGTAGAAAGGTCAATGCAAGCGATAAATTGTGCTACATGATTTGATATACACATAATATAAAGTGTGTAGATCTTGACCTTTCTTTTGTAATATAATGTAAGAGAAAAGTGTAAGAAAAGATTCGTAACACAGTAGTTGTTGTGTCTTTAACAAGTACAAAAGTTACTGGACACCGTGGATATTTAAAATAATTTAATATTTTTAGTAGAACATTAGTGATATAGATATCTATACCTAATAGTTTGCAATTCGTGATTGCTGTTAATACTTGTGTAAACTAGTGATGGGTAGATTTAGTGCCCAAATAGCTCACGAGCACCGGTATGTGTAGTGACAAGGTGTCGAAAATTCAAAATTTCTCTCTCAGTCAACTTGATCTTCTGCCTAAATGCCACAGTAGCCGGTACCGGAAATACATGCATTAGAATAACCATAAGATTGTCAGATTTCCTTCATATACTTAGAAAACACCTAAATCTTCTGGACTTATAAATCGGAAGAAAATTCTACAAACAGCCGAGATAGGTGATTCTTAACCGGTACAGAGTCCGAGGAACTAATATTACTTTTTAAACAAAACGAGATTATTTACCCATCGTATGAAACAATAAAATAAAAAAAGAAAGAATATCTCGGATACGCAAATATCTTGGACCACCTACGAGTACAATGCACGGAAAATTATAAGGCAGTCAATTATCTAACGTTCACAAGCATCTATTTACCTACTGTAAAATTGATCTATTTTATAAATACATTTGTAATGTGTCTTACAAATTTTTAAATACGGAAATTTTAAATATTCATATTTGCAGTTTGAAGAATTAATTGATCATTACTACTGTCCGTGTACAACGGTCTTGCAGTCTTTTGCCCATCGCTGGTATACTATCAGTTATTAAAAAATAAATCGTATGACAGTAACGTAAACAACATAGTTCAATAATCAGACGTTTATTAACAGAATGGTATCGCGTTCGCGCCCGCGGCGAACGATTGCGGTCGGAGATACGTGATACATAGTAACATTATTTTAATATTTTTAACGCGTTTACGATAACAGTGGCAAGATGATCGTTCACTTTTTCGGAGTCTGAGGTGTGCTGGTGGCTTTGAATACTAATGGATTTGATACTCGGAATATGCTTGGTAACATCGTGGCTAGTGTGCCAAATACTTCTTCAGACATTCCCTGTGAGAAGTAAATACAAAAAAATATTTTAATAGATATAAATGTCCCATAATTAAAATGACTGAGATGACGAAACAGATATATTCATTTTCACATTATCTTCCATTTAAAGTAATTACCTTTGGTACAAGGAATTGCAGATTCTTCAATTCTGCGCCACCCCATGAAGCCATTTCTATCATGAAACCTTTCACGCACTTGAATACTAGCTCTGCCCTCTTTGTACACCAAGCTACCGTCATTTCCTAAAGCATATATAAAGAGGATTGATTATAGAATAGATTAGTAAATAAATAAAAATTGATTTTCATTAGTAGAATCGTACCTCCGTCATTTCGTGAACGAGTAACACGGGAATGGTCAGCGTGGTCACATCGTTGCAACAAGCAGTTTTCAAAATATTTCGTAATCCTAAAATAACTGGGTGTCTCGAATTGATATCGCCTGTAATTTGCGCAAAAATAATCGGTGTGAAGAATCGATCGCTCGCAAAAAATATATTCATTACTCACCAGATCGCAACGAATCGTTCACTACCATATGGAAAATTACGTGGACTTGCGCTAAATTTGAATGCCTTGTAATATAAACGTCGCCCGTTTGCAAACTCTTGCTGGTGGTCGACTTTTTCGACTGTAATATAACAAGTGTTAGTTAAACTTTCAACATTAATATGTATATTTTAATTCATCTCTTCATACTTGTGACTCGTTTCCTTCTTTGTGATGCGCTTGCCTCCAAGCAACCGCGTCCTTCACATCTTCACGAATTTTTTCCAATTGTTCATCAATTGGCGGAAAATGAAACTCCGTTGTTAATTGACATATCGAACATAATTCTTTCGTTATTCCCGAATAAGTTCCTAAATGATTGTCGTTCAATAATACTAAACCACATAAATCATTAGAGTATAATCCTAGAGCTGTCTGTAGCCTTTGAGGCGTGGGATCCATTCTATTTGTAATAAAAAATTAAACATATTCTCATCTGATTCTAAGTAAAATATGGTAGAACTCCATTTATGCCAATAAAAGTTTACTGAAGCTGCTATTGAATTATAGAATACTTTTACAGGGTACCACCATTAATATAATTTCTAAATTTCCAAAAATAGGTCCAGGCTAATATAAAATGCTACCACTGAATAAAATCATATAAATTGCAAAATAAAATAAAATTTTGTTCTCAGATTATCACCACACCCTAGTTATCTATATCACCTTATCTTTAAACATATTTAGATAAATGAAGTTCTACCGTAGTTCGCGGTGTACATCTAATCAACCCACCCAGATTCGCTCTTCTTTGTTCTACAAAAATCCAACACATCTCCAGTAAGTATACGTATATTGTGCATCTGTTTCATTTGAGAGCCTAAATGGATGGTAAAGCTCTCTTCCAAAATAGGATAATCAGCCGTGTTTTTCTCCTCGCTATGAACAAAATTGTCTAAGGCTGGACGCAACGGTGGCATCGAAAGCATCGGAGAACCCCTAATAGTCACATGATCTATAATTATCATATTCGTGGTACTGATGCGTTTGTTTCATTAAAAATAAACGTACACTGGCGTTGGCGGCATGTTGGTTTGTTGTTCTTCTAGTAATCTCATGATCCAGTTACGATACTGTCTTTTTTGTTCCAATTTCAAAGCGTCAACTCTTGATCCCCAGTGACCTTGCAATAAACTTTGTTCCTCAAAATGACGTCCTGCCATCTCGTTTATAGATTTTTCGGTAGAACCGGCCTCGAGAGCTTCAACGGCGACCCGCATTTCCTCAGTTTGTCTGTAATTTAATTAATAATCTTCTTTGTGTCTTGTGTGTTCTTAAAATAACGACGGGTTAATTGATTTCATGCCAAAAAAGGAGGAAAGTTTAAAGTCTTTTAGAAATCGTAATTGCTTAATGAACAGGGATTAAATGGTTGAACCATAAACATGATCACAGTAATCAGCATTATATTCAGGTTACTGATAATCTATGTAGAAAGGTCAATGCAAATGATAAATTATGTTACATGTATTGACACTACATCCCAAATATTCTGTAGATCTTGACCATTCTTTTGTGGTACAATATAAGAAGAAAGTATGAGGAAAAATTTTTGAAACAGGTTTTATTGAGTCTTAAACATGCAGAAAAATCATAACACAAATAGCTTAAATACAGATTAGTAACTTTAACAGAAGTTGCATGATATATTAATATAATACAGTTAGTAATTAAAATGTACTTACTTTTGTGTAAGTTGTTCATAGTGTGTATCTCTCATTTGAATGACTTCAGTAACATCTCTTCCAAATTTATGTTCTGCCTGAAGAATAGGTTCTAATGATGGGGAATGTACTAATCTGTGATACGCAGCAGCAAATAATTCCTCATCAGTTGTTCCAATGGGATCAGCATATTCTACTGTCTTTTGTTTATAAACTTTTTCCCAACCTTTTATTATCTCTTCAATGTCTAGGGTTTCTGATTTTGCATTCTCAAGAGCCTTTTCTGCTTTTTCATCATAAAATTCTATGGTTAATGTTTTAATGGTACTTTCCAATGATGCTAATAAATCTGATTCCACATAACATGGCAGTTTAAATGATGACATTATACGATGCATGAGTTCTTTGATAGAACCATAATATGGTATTTTTAACGGTATTTCCAGAACATATTCTTCATTTGAGGTGCATGTTGGAAATTTATATACAAATGTTTTTTCCACATATTCTTCTTCAGGCATATTCATATCTTTTGCAGTAGATTTTCATTATATTTGGTAATTCATATATCTATTTTTCTATAAGAATTATTGTTATTTATACATATTTACAGGGTATTATTTTATTTTAATACAATATTTGAAGATACATATAAAGTGTTAAGTGTATTACAAATATATGACAAGTACAAGTGATATGGATTGGACATATAATATAATATTGAGTTAATGTGTAAACTTGGTTATTATGATAGCTAAGAAGGTCAACATTATTTCTTTTTAATCAATATATTTTCTTCATAGGTCAACTTTCACAACACACAGATCATAATGTCATTGATAAGCTGCAGAAACACCTCTGATTGCACTTTTTATCTGTGTTCTTTTAAAAATAATTATTTCCATGTATTAATTGTAATGGCTTTAGATTTGTATTTAATATAAACTATGCTATCGCATACAAATTCATTTCTCATAAAACATGACAAAACATAACAACATCTTTAAACTACAATTACACATTTTTTAAATACAATTGATTACAACAATACATAATGAATGTTTGTGTTTCATGGTTGTATATCAATAGCTTATTCCACAAATATTTAACTGTTGCTTCATGCTATACAATCTTGTTTTCCATAAAAGTACTAAAAGTGGATATATAATATTTGTGCATTAGGCCATTGATGTCTACTTGGAATTCATTTATTTCGATAATTTATAATACATTCAAGGGTGGTAGCATGTGGTTCTGTTTGTGAATAATTATTGTGGAAAATGTTATTATTGTACAATAAATCATAAGTCAAATAACACTTACTGTCCCACAGTTCTGTGCAACGCGAATACTTTTAAAAATCTCAGTAGTTTGTGGAAACATCACATTAACTTAACATGATTGTTACATTTCTTCATTGCCTACTTAACCTAAATCTTGGAAATTGCACTTGCAAGATTTTTGTACTTTAGTTATTGACAAGCAGTGCCTTGTCAAGCCATGTATTGACATTTGGACAAGTGTTTTCTAATTTGTTTCAAATGAAACATTTCAAACAAACATACAATTCACGCACATAATAATTGTCAAGAACTTTCAACGCCCCCAGTCATTTAATTCACAGTTTCGCCAACCTAATCATATTCTATCAGCTAAAATATTATTTGATTACTTTGTTAAATGTCTAACATATGGATCAACAAAACAGTCTTTTTCATGTTAATCATTTCTGTTCAATATTATATTTTGTTTATTGATGATTAATCTTCGTTTGTTACATATATTTGAATTCGTATATTGTTGATTGGCCATACTGTATCATTGAATTGGATTAGAGACCTCATACGGTACAACTGAGAAACTCTAAATACGAATGGGGAATCCTTGTCTCTCCTGCGAGGAGAGACGAGGATAGCAGCAATTTCGTTTTTTAAGGATTTCGAGCTGAAGAAACAATATTTTCTCATGCTTTCTTTCCCTAAATATTCTTCGCATACTCATGTAATGTACTCAACCGTACAAGTTCGCAATTTAGCTTTCAAAACTTGCAAAAAGAACAAGGATTGGGAATCCTTGTCTAGAGTTTCCCAAGTTTACCGTACGAGGTCGTCAGTTCGTTCCACTATCATTCAATACGGACTATGATCTGTAGTGTCGGTAAAATTCAGAATAAATTTTGGCGGTAGTAGTTTTTTCAAGTATTAAATAAAGTATCGACAATGGTTGAGGATAATAATAAAAATATTGAACTAACAGATCACGAAGCTGAGTTATATGATAGACAAATCCGGCTATGGGGTTTAGAATCACAAAAGCGGCAAGTATACTGTACCTTAACCTATAATATTAGCGGTATTCAAATGACACAACCTGTATCTCTTTAGAAATAATTGAAAGTAATATAAATAATAACTTGTACAATTAGTACAATATGAATATTTGATTTATCAAGACTGAAACTAATGAGTATGTTCAAATATTTGCAGCTTGAGGGAGGCTAGGATTTTATTGATAGGCCTAAATGGTTTTGGAGCCGAAATAGCAAAGGATATTATTCTGGCTGGTGTTAAAGCAGTAACATTTTTAGATCACAGAAATGTAACTGCAGAGGATCGTTGTTCTCAGTTTTTAGCACCTAAAGAATTAATTGGAAAAAATGTAAGTACAAAAATTAAGTAGAATATGCTAGGCAGATTTTCATACAAATTATATTTTCAGAGAGCTGAAGCATCACTACAGAGAGCAAAAAATTTAAATTCAATGGTGAATATCGAAGCAGATACATCAAACATTGATGATAAGCCAGATACCTTCTTTAGCAACTTTGATGTTGTTTGCGCGACTCAATGTACCATCACTCAATTAAAAAGGATTAATGATCTGTGCAGAAAGTATAAAGTAAAATTCTTTGCTGGGGATGTGTGGGGAACCTTGGGTTATACTTTTGCAGATTTAATAGTACATGAATATGCAGAGTAAGTGGAATCTTTGGATATGTTTTGAAGAATAATAGTATTAATAATATGTATAAAATGGAATCTCTGCTTTGTAGAGATGTGGTACAAACTAAAAAGATACAGCTCTCAGAAAGCGGTGAACCTATGGAGAAAGAGAAATTTGAGAACATAACTGTGACAGAGAAGCATAAAGATACATTTGTACCATTTGAATCAATTTTAGATGTTCCAAAGACTTCTCTTCCTAAAGAGTCAGAGATATATTATATGATGTTAAGTAAGTGTATAGACAAAATACTTTAATACCAACAAATATGAGAAATATTAAGTCTGTATATTTCTATTTTCAGTAATGCTTAATTATCGCGAGAAGTATAACAAGGATCCATTACCTAGTGAAAGAGGTTCTGAGGATTTCAAGGCAGAAGCTGCCAAAATTATTAAAAAATATGATCTGGAAGACAAAATAAATAACTTAGTAGAGTATGTATTAGACTATTACATTTCTTGAACCAATGGAATTTTGAATCCACTAATAGATTAAATTATGTAATTAATTTTAGGGGTGACATATACGCTCAGATCAGTCCAGTTTGCGCGATAGTTGGAGGTATTATGGGACAAGAAATAATTAAAACAGTTTCACAGAAAGGCGCACCACACAATAATCTGTTCATCTTTAATCCCGACACATTGTGCGGAAAAATCTTGAGACTGGGTCAGTAATGATCATCTTGTATCATGCTGTGTGATGGTATGCTTGAATATCTCTGTGTACATGTGATTGTCATAATTGTCAACTTTCATAATTTCTTATTCCACCTGTTTTGCTACAAAAATACAATAAATGTATGCCAAAAATAAAATACTGATTTTATTCTTTTAATTTTATTCAATGTTAAATACACATACATATCTGTTCACACATTTGCCTCGGGAAAGAATGTTTCTTGAGACTTTCCTGACATTCACCAGACACTTCACATTCCACATTCCTCTTCAAAACCGAAATAATTATATCGCTCGAGTTTTGAAGTTGTATATTCAATTTGTAACATTTGATGTTTGCATATACAGACACACACTCGCTACATTTGCTATACTTTCGAAGCATAACATACATATAAATGTTGAATGTGCACACTGTTGGTAAATGTGTCTCATCACAGGCTCGTGTACATCGGCGAGCATGGTGGACCTTTCTGGGGAAAATGGCGATCTACGAAGATATTATGTTAGTCAGTGAAGTTTTTAAATTCAGAATTTTAGAAAATTGGGATTTGGGGTTTGAGAATTTAGGGATTTGGAGACTTCAGAGTTTGGTGGTTTAGAGATTTGGGGACTTGGGGATCTGGGGTGCAGGGATTTGGAGACTTGAAAGTTTGGTGGTTTAGAGATTTGGGAATTTGAGAATTTGAGGGTTTAGAGATTTGGAGATTTAGGAATTTGGGGGTTTAGTGATTTGGAGATTTAGAACTTTGGGGGTTTAGAGATTTGGAGATTAAGAGATTCAGGAATTTAGAAATTTAGTATATTGGAAATTTACGAGTTTAGGAATTTGACAAAATTAGCAATTTGTGAATTGGGGAATTTCAAATTTGGAAATTTTAGAATTTAAAATACTAGATAATTTATGAATTTGATAATTTTTCCAATTCGCTCATAGGAGTTAGCTCTTCTCCCTATACTTACCCAAAGAAAGTGTACGTTGCCCTCGAGTGTACATACGTCCTAAGATATTTCCGTTCACCGCGTACATACAAGCTGGAAGGGGTCTTTCGCGTACGTGGAAATATGACTCACTTTCCCAGTTTCCGCCGGGACAATTTGAGAGCCACTTTGCAGATTTTTTTTCGTGCTCTCTCGCGCGGAAAACGTGGCGGGAAACGTAAAATGGAAATTGAAAAATTGGAAAAGGGGAAGCAGCCAGTTGGAGCACGGCTCGTTATGCTTTATCGGCTCACCGTTATTACCTTCGTTGCCCCGTTGACAATCTCTCTTTATGTTTTGCATTATTTAAAACTTCGTACCCTTTTGCACGATTTCCTCCATCAAATCCGTTCATTTTTCACGGTTAAATTTTAATCAATCGTGGAACACGATAATCCCAGCTACGATTCAATCTCTACTTGCGTAACTTCTTTCATTCTGTTTGCTTTTTAATCATTCACACTTCCAACTCTCTCTACCTTCTATATCTCTTCTATTCATCAAATCGTCTCTAGTCTGATGACTGTGATAACGAGTTTAACCGTGACATCATGGGTAGATCCGATAAGTGTGACAAATCGTGTGCATGACAAACAAGAATTTACTATCACGTTATTTTATTGAAATGACGCCACTGTACAGGGTGGTAAAAAGGTAATGGGTATATTTTCTACTGTAAAGAACCTAAACACAGCATTTACGTATAGACTCTTACATTTTCACGAACTACTCTTTAATTTAAACACTTCTCTAAATCTCTAAATTCACAAATTTTTAAATATGCTTTCTTTAAAAACTTGAAGACTAGAAAATCTTTAAAATAGCCTCCGATTGCCCCTTAACATTTTACCTTCTTTACAAATAAAAAATCAACCCCAAACGTGTGACCACCCTCGAAGGGTCGAAAGTTTTCAATTTATGTTTTAATTTTGCATCTAAATTCTTTCCAAGTCACCTAAAGTGACATGCAAGCTCTCTTATACGATTCATGATCATTATTTATTTAATATCCCGTCCACTCACGAGGACGGGTCGCTTTTTATCTGGTCGCATCTGAGGTGCACACGTAGGCGTTCATGAATTGATTCGATTTTCGTCGAAGAATTATGATGTATCGTCTTTCCCCGTGGACACGGTGTCGTTACATATCCCGGCGATTATCGTGCACGGCTGTATGTAAATGGGAGAAGGGCTCGCGTGTAAACCGCTCTCTTTTCACTGCAGGTACAGCAACGCATGACGTGTTTCTTAACGACACAGCCACGTGCTTTCACGGCTGTCGAATTATCTTCGACGAATGCTTCGTTCTTGTTCGTCGTCGAAAAACCATTAGCCCGGTACAATCTCGTCGGTCGTTGGCTAATTTGACATTTTGTTAGTATACCGACGAGCAATTCGAGGGAGGCTCGTTTCGTTACGCGACTGATCCGCGAGCGTGACCAATCGCGTTGACTGATGATTTTGTAAATTTAATAGCTTGATACGTTGGAGTCGAATTAACTTTTGGGTAAAATGGCGAAGGTTTCTTTGGAGCTTTTGTGGCGATATTTGGAAGATTCTGAGGATTTGGGGGTTTTGGGGTTAGGAATTTTTGAAATTTATTATTTGGGAATTTGGGGATTTGGGAATTTGGGGATTTGAGGATCTGAGGATTTAGAGATTTGGAGATTTGGGATGTAAGGATTTGGGATTTAAGGATTTAGGGATTTAGGGATTTAGGGATTTAGGGATTTAGGGATTTAGGGACTCAGGTTTAAGGATTTGAGAATTGGGGATTTGGGAATTGGAAATTAGGGATTTTGGAATTGGGGATTTGGGAATTTGGGAATTTGGGAATTTGGAGATTTGGGGATTTAAAAATTTAGAAATTTTAGAAATTATGTATTTAGGAATTTGGGGATTTGGGAGGGTTAAGAATTTAGGAATTTTAGAAATTGTGTATATAGGAATTTAGGAATTCGGGAATTTAGGAAGTTGGGGATTTGGAATTTTAATGTTTAGGGAATTCGTGACTCTTTGAACCTAAGGGTTGTAAAATTTAAGAATATGAGAATTTGGAAATTTAGGGATTTGGGGATTTGGAAATTTACAAAAGTGGAAATTTGGGGATTGTTAGATAGAAATTCTAGAATTTAATAATTTTAAAATTCGGAAATGCGAATTCGGGAATTTAGGAACGTGGAAATTTGGAAATTTACCAAATTGGGGATTGCAAGTATAGAAATGTGAGAAGTTGGAGATGTAGTAAATTAGATTTGGAAATTAAGTATTAAAATTCTTGCAACTTTCAAATTTAATAATTTAGAAAGATCTAGGAATTCGAGAATACTTCTCACCATAGGAATTTCTCAAATTTAGAAAACAATTGTAAATTAAATTTAAATCTCAATTTGGTCCTTCAAGCTTAAAAAATAAATCCACCTTACAATATTAAATGTTTACCCCAATTATCCTCACGAGGGATGATCACAAAATTTGTCACAAGTAATCACCCTCTGAAAAATATTTTCAAGATAACCTAGATGAATCAAGTCGATATTGTAGATCGTTTCCTGCATGTTCTGGCACAAATTCGTGTAACTGTTATCAGCTAGCATGGTTTTATCGCGATATCAGGGTGTTCGTGTACGAGCATCGTGTAAATGCGAACAGTAGCTTTAAAATATGAAGGAGTTCCACAACAATTCAGCGGGGTTTTCGCGATATTATCTTGCGGCAAATGGGTTAGAAGACGTACAGGTACTTCCCGTGAGTCAGGTAAGGAATTTACCGAGACTACTGTCACGGTTTCTGCGTGTATATACACGCTGGTTGTGAATCGATACGACACGTACGCCTCTAGGAATGTTAAATGACCACGGAGCAAACATAGAGGAACGCGTGTTTCATTTCCAACGATATGCTCGTTGAAACGTTCCTCCGAATTGCTCGTTAAAATGAAATTATCGTCATGCGAATGGAACTGAACGATTCCGTCTCTCGCCGACGCGATTCCGGCTTTTACCCTCCAATTTTTCGTAATTCTGTTTGCTAGGAAATTAGTGCTTCGACGTGCTTGCGTTTCGATTTTCGTTAACCCTCCGGTAACGATGTCTGGGTCATTGAAGACAGTTTCTTCATTCATATTTTTTTGCTAGAAACATTATTCGATATTTCCTTTTTTAAGGGTTGGAGGACTGTTTTTTATTCCTTATTACAGATAATTTTATTTTAAAATAGGGCTGGTCGCAGGATGTTCTCACAAAATAGTAATATATACTAAAAATAAAAATATGAAGAAAATGTATAAATACAAGATCATAAATGCATAATAAAAAATTATAACAGAATTACATAAAACTTAGAACAAATATTTTTCTGTAGACAGCTCGTAAGTTTGTAATTTTATAACAAAACAGAATAGTCACACGATATTTTTTAAATGAAATATCTACGAATAACTACGAATAAAAATATGAAGGAAAAGTCCTACAGCCACAGAATCACAAATAAAAAATTACACCAAAGTACATAAAAGATATTTAATAACAGAACACATAGTTTTAGTCGAGGGTTAATTGCATTTTGGTTCTCTCTAAACTTGCAATATCTTAAAATGTTGTTAATGATAAGTTACAAAGGGTTAACAGGTTCATTGAACCACACCATAAGCACTTTATTCCTAAAATACGAAAGTTTTGTTACCGAAGAGCCTGCACGATGTTATTAATTAACTTCAGCCTCTTCGCGAGCAGGTAATTTAGTTTGTCTCGCGCAGCGATCGCGAGCCTCTTTAATCGAAATTCAATTTCGCGTATCGCGAGTGATTTTCAGCGAAGCATGACGTTATTAGCCGCGAGTGTGTTCATTCATCGTGCAGATTAATAATTCGTATCAACTTTGTCATTAATTTCAATTTCGATCGGTTTGAAAGACCTTATGAAGGATGTCACAGATTACTTCATATACCTTCCATTAGAAGACAGAGCTTTTACAAATTTAGCAATTGTTAAATTGTTAAATTCTCAAATACCTAAATTTTTAAATCTCTGATGTCAATTTGCTCGAATCTGATGTGGGGTGTTGACATCACTTGGCAAACTTGGTACGTTTAGAGGACTTGAACCCCAGAAGCTAGTTAAGAAGTGTGTAGGTTTAGATCTAGAAACTAGATTTCCGAGGACAGTAACTTTTTCTGAAGATGTCAAAGTAGGGAACTTGATAAATTCGAAGGTACCCCCCAGAAAAATGGTAATACGAAGAAATGAGCTCCCATCGTTCGTGTAAATTAAAAACCCTTGAGTGTGTACACTAAGTGGTAGGTCTTCTCCGTATATCGCCATTTTCCCTAGAGAGGTACTCGGTACTTTATCGATAATTTCCGACGGTGTCTCCACATTTTGAAACTGGCCAGGCCCACCTGGGTCTTTATAGTTACGCCAATGATCGCGTTAAGCGTGATTCCTCCGCAAGAAAGCTGAAAGATTGGCATCGCAACGGTCGAAGAAGAGGACGTCAGAGGTAATTTTTCTGTCATAAATTTCGTCGATTCAATCTCGCGTCCCGAGGCGTGAACTATGCCCGAACATTTGTCGTGCGGACAAGAACTGGTTTGCCAGGCATTCTCGTTTCGAGAGTCCTTCGCAGGCGCGAGAAAGCGAGGGAAATAAAGGAGGCAAGAAAAAAAATGAAAAAGAAAGAGGAAGAAAACTGAAGAGAAGAAGTCGCGAAGGGTGCGCCCTTCACGCGTCGCGGCTGCACGCTGATTTATGGTGCGACGAAAATTATTGCCGCTGTTAAAATACCTCGAGGCGTATTTATTGACAGACACGCGTTACCTACGCGAGGCTGTTCGTGAAACGAGGCGGCCCTTGAGACGACAAGACTGTACTTAAGTCGACTCTAAACGCCGGCTGTAAAGCCCCCGGCATAAACGAATCGCGAGGGCACAGTTTTTGACAGCGACGGGACGCGTTTCTTCCAAATATGCAACTTTAATGGCCCGCCATTCAGGCTTCCGGCGTTCTGCTCGTGTTCCCAGACGATTTTCGCTTCGACTAAATAAATCGTTCTCCTGGATAATCCTTTTCGTTAAAACGACCACTTTAAACTCTTAATTTCGCCTGCATCGTACTTCGTTTTTGGCATGACTCCAGTATCGAGGGACGCTCTGAAATCATGGAAGATCAATCAGTGAATTTAGATACATTTTTATGACACTAATACTTCAAATAAATTTTCATGATATTATTTAATATTGTAAATAAATTTTTTTTACATTATTTTTATAATATGACATTATAGCCATCTTTCTATTGGACAAGCTTTCGTGTGTCTGGCATCACTTATAATGTCTTCTTAAATCAAACGATATGCCTATATAACGATGCACATATCACCCATGTACAGATCTTGAACCACTAACGAAGTATTAACAAAGTACTAACAAAGTGCTAACAAAGTACTAACAAAGTACTAACAAGTACTAACATTTCTCATATCAAAACCGA
The DNA here is from genome assembly GCA_945859595.2 of Megachile willughbiella. Classification (NCBI taxonomy): domain Eukaryota; kingdom Metazoa; phylum Arthropoda; class Insecta; order Hymenoptera; family Megachilidae; genus Megachile; species Megachile willughbiella. The sequence continues at coordinate 8,734,435 of OX243803.1, read as the reverse complement.
AATCCTTCCAATTCAACAAGAACTACGATTAGCCTATAGTAAATACAGAAGTATAATATGCTACAGAAGTGCAGAACGAATACTACAAAAATGTGGAGTCTCAAGAATTCCGTCTGTTGCGGCAACACTTTTCAAAATTACCGAGAGTACTAAAGCAACGAAAATCTTGTAGTAGACCAGCGAGTTAAACGACGTGGTGGCGGTCGACTAAAATTAACCTTTCCGGCAACAACCCCTACGTTTCTTCGTGCAAACATGCAGCAAGAGTTCGTGTTCGCCGGCGTTAAATCGCCCGTGCCCGTAATATTCGAGCAAGGATCCGCAGCGCAAACTGCCGTGGCAAAAATTGCGTACGTGAGGCAACTGCTTACAGCTTCGTTCGCCAACTAGCCGCTTCCTATTTATACCGACCGGTACAATGTTTTCTCCTTATCAGTGTCTTATTGTCCCCGTCGCGACTCGCTTTATTAACTTCTTACCGGGGGTTGCGATTCGCAATGCGGTTTCTTCGTTCAACCCTGAGGTACAACGCCGCTAACGATAAGCGAGAACTTTTTTTTATTTACTACATTGCCGTGTGCTTGCTTCTTTTCGATCGTTGGTCCTTTGTTTTACACGGTTGGAGAAGGTAGGGGTAATAAGGAGTGAATCGATGGCACGAAACTGGGGTTATGGGATTAATTGGATTTGGAACTTTGGAACAGTAGTTTTGGGAGTTTGAGAAGTTTTGGGATTTAGGAATTTGGGGATGTAGAAATTTGGAGGGTTGAGAGTCCTGGGAGGTCGAAGTGTGGAAACTTGAGAATTTTGGAAATTTAGGAATTTGGGGATTTGAGAATTTGGAAATGTTGAAAGTTTAGAAATGTACGAATTTAATGGTTTGGGAGTTTGGTAACTTAAGAATTTTGGGGATGCAGAAATTTGGAAATTTGACAAGTTTGAAAGTGTGGGAGCTTGGAGTTCTGAGAATTTGGGAGTTTGAGAATTTTGGAATATGAGAATTTGTATGTTTGAAAATTTGTAATAGTTAGTACTGTGGAAATTTGAGAGTTATGGAATTGTCGGGAATTTAGAATCTAAGACACTAAGGAATGTAGAAATTTAGCAATTTATGAATTTAGGAATTCTGAAATTTAGCAATGTAGGAATTTAAGAATTCAGAACGTTCAGAATTTAGGAACTTAAGAATTTGAAAATTTGAGAACTAATGTTACTTCATCCCCTAACCGAAGATCCAACTTCTAAAAATCCCGTCATTCAAAGGAAGACATAAAATCCTTTCATGGACCATTTCCTAGCCCTAGGGACACAACATTCACCAAGTAGTTCGCGAGCCGCATGAATTACCGTACCTGTGCATTAACAAAATAACGTAATAAAGTCTCTCCCCATGGACGTAGCTTCTACTTTTCGTAGTCCGCTCATTCTCTCCCGTATCAGTCTGGCTTCTTCTTCTGGTTCTTCTTTTTCTAGGTGGCCGCTCGTAAAATCCGATACATTGTGCGGCCAGCCGTGTCGTATTCGTCGTGTCCACAACGACCAAGACACGTGATCAACGAGACGAAAGGATTGACTGTGTGTATTGGAAGGTTCACGATCGACCCCCAAGTAGTCTCGTCTCTAACGTTCCACCCGAACCATCGATTCATGGGGTAAGTCGTTCTATTTCTTATTTTTATGGTGGGGGAAAGACTCTTCGGGGTCTTCGACAGATTTTTCAGATAATTTTGGGATTTAAGGATTTAGGAGTTTGGGGGTGGAAATTTGGAAATATGGAAAGTTGACAAATTGGGAATTTGGGAATTGGTAGATTAGGAATTTGGGGATTTGGAGGTTTGGGGATTTGGGAATTTAGGAATTTAGGAATTTGGAAATTTAGGGATTTGGGGTTGAAAATTTGGAAATATGGCAAGTTGGGAATTTGGGGATTTAGAGATTTGGCGATTTGGAAATTTGGGGGTTTGGTAATTTAGGGATTTAGGGATTTAGGAATTAGGAATTTTGGAATGGGTAGATTAGGAATTTGGGGATTTAGGAATTTAGGAAGTTGGAAATTTAGGGATTTGGGGTTGAAAATTTGGAAATATGGCAAGTTGGGCATTTGGGGATTTGGAGATTTGGGGGTTTGGGGATTTTGGGATTTAGGAATTTTGGAATGGGTAGATTAGCAATTTGGGGATTTGGGGATATAAGGATTTGGAGATTTGGGGATTTTGGAGTTTGGGATTTTTGAAATGGGTAGATTAGGAATTTGAGAGTTTGGGGATTTGGTAGTTTAGGAATTTGGAATTGTTAGATTAGGAATTTGGAAATTTGGGAATTTGGGGGTGAATATGTTAGGAATTTGGAAATTTGTGATTTTGGGAGTAAGTTAGGAATTTGTGAATTTGTGAATTTGTGACTTTGTGATATTGTGACTTTGTGAATTTGTGAATTTAGGAATTTGGAAAATTGAGAATTCGTGGCTTTAAGAATTTGGAAATTCGAATATTTGGAAATTTGGAGTTTTAGGAATTCGATAATTTATAAATTTGCGAATTTACAAATTCAGCAATGTAAGAACATGAGAATGTAGAAATTCAGGAATATAGCAATGTCAAAATATAAAAATTCGAGAATACAGGTATATCAAAATTTGAAAATTTGCTACCTCAGGCATTCCCACTCCTCACGATCAGCCATTATTGCAGCGCAGACAGTTTTCAGGGTTAAACGAATAATTAATGCAAATACATTTTCGAGCTCGCTATTATTTCACCTCCCCTTTTCATGGTTCTCCCTTAGTCTGGACTGTCTGGAGACGAGGATTTTCCTGTTACGGTGTTTCACGCTGGTCCATGGGTGTCCTTCTCTCTCGTCTCGCCTTTGCAAGAGACATTACGCGAGATCTTAATGCTCTTCGTTATCAATTAAGACACGGTCGTTGCAATTAATTCCGTGGCCGGTCTGGGAACGAGAAGCGGAAACGGCATCGTCTTGCGAAAGCAAACTGGGGACCAACGATAGAGCTCCAGGATGAATATCTTGGCGATATGCATGCGAATAAAGCAGCTCTCTAGAGCATCGTCACTTAACGGTTCTGATTAGAGAGCACTTCGGGCTTGTTTCATTTCGGCTTACAATACATGGTTCTAGACTCTATTTCGATTCTGTTCTTGGGATTTATATTCTCTTATAGTTTATAAGACAGGTTATAGTCTCTGTGACTTGTTATGTTTAATTGTTAGCTGCAATTAGTCTCTTTTATTTAGTACTTTTATTGTTCAATTGTTAACAAGATTAATGTGGATGAAATCTGCTCTGTTCAAGTGTAGACTGAGCTCTAATTCAAATTCACGATTTCTATTTATTGCTCAATTTTATTATTTTCAGTTCTTGATGTTTTCATTGATATTTCAATTGTTAACATGTCACTTTATTGTTATGTCAATTGTACTAATAATATTAACTGGATGAAGCACTGTTCAAATGTAGACTTACTCTAATTCAAACTCATGATCACAACTCAGTTTTACTATTTCGAATTTTTCATATTTAAATTGTTATCATTTCATCATCAATTGTCTTCATAAATTCACTCGATGTAATTTATTTAGCAATTTTTGTTTTAGGTCTTTCAGTTTTATCTATGAATGAATTTATAATTTATTGAATTGTATGTTTTAAAATTGTCATACGAACATATGGTATGATTTTGAACTATTATTATAATTTCTGGTAAAATTGAAGTAGTAGGTCACTCAAGGCACTGAAATAATATTAGACTTGTAGTTCTTCAATACAAAACTACAAACAAAAACCGTACTCCACACAGTTGACAAGGGGAGCATACATCGGTGTAATTCCAGTTGTCTACCCACAGGCGACGTACAATTGCTTCCAAACTAATTACTTGCGGGTTAACAGCCATCAAGTGTACAAAATTACCAAAAACCTAAAACCACCGTTAATCAGTCTTCCGTGATTAAAAATAGATCGCGTTACTCCATAACCGGGAGTAATTACAACTCCCAATTTGTCCGGCACCCACGAGGCAGGGACATTACTCATCCACGTCGATGATTTCGCACGCGACAAGATTAATGCAACACACGGAGTCGACCAGGTATTATTAATCAGAAACTTTCGGATCGAAACGTAAGCCGAAACGTTTGGAAGAGAAAATAGAAACGAAGATCGAGAGGGAAAAAAAGTAGAGTACAGAGGGAGAGTTTTCTGAAAGGACGAGAAGGGTTGCGGGTCGAAATTGAATTAATATGCATAGGTCCGGTTAGAACGACGGTGATGGAGCGACGAAATCTATCTTCGATGCGCGTTCTGGTGGCCGGAGAACAAACCTGTAATTTGTCAGAGTGGTGCTCTCTAAGCCCTGGCATTATAATTTACGCCTATGTAGAGAGCAAACTAGAAACGAAGAGGTGGAGGGTCAGCACTGGGTGTGAAGCTAGTTGTTGCTTCTGCAATCGATCGGGTTAACTTGGGATAGGTATTTGTAACCAAGTTGTGTTTCGGATACTGATCTATGAATTCTTTATGGGGTACGTAATGGCAAATCGGTTGACTAAGGTGTATGGGTGAGGGTTTAGTTGCGTATTCGAGGTCTGGTTTTGGGTTCGGGTAAATTGATTGGGTATTGCGAGTAGTCGCGATTTAGCTGATGTTTAGGTCTTTGAATTCTAAGAATTTAAAAGTTCCCGGTGTCTGATTCCTTGATTTCTAATTTCTTTACTCTCTAGGTACCTAATTTCTTAAAAATTCTAATCTATTCAACATTTGTGAATTCCTGAATTCTCTTCAATTTCTAAATTCATAAATTCTTATGTTACTAAAGTCCTTATGCGAATCCACAAATTTGCAAATTCCTAAAATTCTATATTCCCAGAACCGAAACACCAAATCCCAAACTTCAAATTTCTAAATTTGCAAATTTTTAAATTTCTGCGTTTCGAAATCCCCAAAACGTCAAATCCTCAAATTTTGGAATCTCCAAATCCCAAAAGCCGTAAATTTTCAAAATCTCAACATTCTTTCCGAGACTCCAACTTTCCGAACTCCAAATCCCGAAATCTCAGCTCCCTAGATCTCAAATCTCTAAATCCCTAAATCCCAAATCCCTACATCCCAAATTTCTACACCCGAAATCTCTAAATCACAAAACCCCGATTCCCAAATACCCAATTTTCAAGTCCCCAATTCCCAAATCCCCAGTTCTCACACCTCCAATTTCCAAATCCCCAATTCCCAAATCCCCAATTCTCAAATCCCCAATTCTCAAATCCCCAATTCCCAAATCCCCAATTCCCAAATCCCCAGTTCTCGCACCCCTAATTTCCAAATCCCCAACTCCTAAGTCCCCAATTCCCAAGTCCCCAATTCCCAAGTCCCCAATTCCCAAATCCCCAATTCCCAAGTCTCCAATTCCCAAATCCCCAGTTCTCGCACCCCTAATTTCCAAATCCCCAATTCCTAAGTCCCCAATTCCCAAGTCCCCAATTCCCAAATCCCCAATTCCCAAGTCTCCAATTCCCAAATCCCCTATTCCCAAATCCCCAATTCCCAAATCCCCAGTTCTCGCACCCCTAATTTCCAAATCCCCAATTCCTAAGTCCCCAATTCACAAGTCCCCAATTCCCAAATCCCCAATTCCCAAGTCTCCAATTCCCAAATCTCCAATTCCCAAATCCCCAATTCCTAAATCCCTAATTCCCAAATCCCCAATTCCCAAGTCCCCAATTCCCAAATCCCCAATTCCCAAATCCCCAGTTCTCGCACCCCCAATTTCCAAATTCCCAATTCCCAAATCCCCAATTCCCAAATCCCCAATTCCCAAATCCCCAATTCCCAAATCCCCAATTCCCAAATCCCCAATTCCCAAATCCCGAGTTCTCACATCCCCAAATCCCTAAATCCCTAATTCCCTAAATCCTTAAATCCCAAGTACCTATATCCCAAATCTCCAAATCTCCAAATCCTCAAACCCCAAATTCGATAAACAACCAGAACTCTAATTCCTTCCTCGATCTTCCGTATCGAGTATTGCGTGTGTACATAGGAATTAAACGTTCCCGCTCGTTGAGCGAACATTATTTGTCCAAGCCGAGCACGGGAAAAAAGGCAAACAACGTCGGGTGTCGATAGTACGGTACGAAATTGTGCCTCGTACAAGGGGGTTGCATTAGAGCCCTCGTAAGGTTGGCCGGTCGGCCAGGAAGCTCGACATATTTCTCCCTCTCGGTTATCGGCTAACCAAGGGAAAAAAAAGCGAAGGATAAAACGGTAAACCGCGATCCAGAAAGCATTTCTCGACGTAACCTAAAATAATGCCCGACAGAATCGAACAAAAGCATGAAATATGGACTGGGCCGACGTCACGAGTCCCTCTTGCCATCCGGTAACTTATGATACGCTTCCTACGCGCACATACGACCACGAAAACATTGTAACACGCTCGCGACATTGGCCATTGTAATTTAACGGATTCTCCTTTTCTGACTTCTTTCCTACGGTTCCGTAGAGTTTAAGGAGAAACCTAAGCTGCCGGCAACGACGAGAAGAAACATGACAAATACCTTGGCCGAGGAAGGGGTGATTTAACGACTCGTCGCAACCGAAGTGCTCTACGGACTTCTGGAGACGGAAAAAACCGGGAATCATGGTGTAACGAGGTTAACAATGAAACCTGCAGAGTGGAAGTCACTTGGACCAGTGGTTGCAAGTTGGAAAGAACGCAGACGTTCATTTGTTACAGATTTTTTAAACGAAATTCTACGAGCAGACTCTGGGGAATAAATTGAAAGACTCGAGACAAAATGACCATATACCATATTTAACTCAACTAGCTTGTGTTTTTTGTATTATACTGACAAGTTAGTAATCAAATGCAACTAGAAAGCTTATTAATTCTCATGTAAGTTGACAATGTTGCAACATGTATTCATCATGAGACGAGTTCCATAATTTCAGATTTAATTGAATAAAAGTACGAACACTCGAGAGTGTACTTTCGTATTATTGTAACTACAATAAATTTCGTTTCAAAAAGATTTATCTCTCTCAATTATTCGACCATACCGTATCAGAGACAACTCGGTAACCAAGATGGCGTCGTATTAACAGCCCAAGCGTCCTGGCACCAGACTTCCCAGAGAGCGTGTGGCGTTCTAAAGTATTTTTGGCGATATAAGGGGTTTCCTACAACGTGTGACTCCCCCAAATCTGCCGGAGCCACTGCGATTCGTAATAAGAGCAAAAAAGGACGGAAAGAAGAGAAAAGGGACGAGACATACGCGGTGGCGTCTCGACCGGGACGACCGGGATATTGCATTGTGTTTTCTTTCGGGACAAATGATTTACCGTGTTTCCCCTTATATTGCCGCGAGCTACTACATCCCCGCAAAAACACGTAAGGGGTTGTACGAGTCACCGTGAGTCGCGACGACTCGTTGAGCGGGAAGGAAAATGGAGGACGGAGGGAAAGCGAACCGTACGATATGGGAGGTATTACATATTTATGGGCTTCTGGTACGGGCACGGAAGCAAATTTCAGGCAAATCTTGGCCGGAAATAACGTTAGAACCATTGGGACGTAAGGCCGCGGCGTCGTTTTCGTCGACGACGAATATCGGGCTGCGCGAAGCGGAATATTATTTTTCCTTCGAGGCGGCCAAGACCAGCTCGACGAGCGTACTATTTTTGCGCCACCGCCACCGACGATTTTCGACCGGGTTTATTGCGTGTTAAAGTCGGATATTTGAACCGTTCCGTTGCTTTCCTCGTGGATTCTGATAATCGCGGGTCCCCCTGTTCTCGCTGCTTATTTTTGCGGAGCACGTGGTTCGTTACGTTCCCTATTGGCTCATTTCTCCGGCGAAATTTTATTTAAGGAGCTCGCCAAACTCTGCTCCTTTTATCCATAATTCATCCCATAGTTCAATATCTTTTCTTGTTAATCCATATGATCTTTCATTTATCCATGATGTCCTTGAACACCTCTTGTCCCTGAACATCTTCGTTTTCATTAATCATTGATATTGTCGAACATCTTTTTTTTCATTGATCTATAATGTCGTTGAACACCTTTTCATTAATCCATGATGTCGTTGAACATCCTTTTTATACCATGTTATTTACTAAAGACACGGTAGTTTAATTTCTCAATTTGAGTTCTCAATTTGTCACATTATAAGCACCTATATTACTATAAGTACTATAAACGACTATATACAATAATGACACCAAAGTATTGAACGCTATAAAGTAACGTAATAATAAAGATTAGCAATTACTTGATTTCGTTTTTGCAATGGCAATTACCGTATCGAGTTTGCAACAAACTTAGTATTCCAGTTGTTGCTATCTCGAAACCGGTGGTTATACAAAGAACTCGTTAAATTAGTAGCCGGGGGTAGCTTTCGAGAAGTTTGCAAATTAATCCACGAGAAAGTTAACTCATAGAAAATTCTGTCGTCGGATCTACGGGCGAGTTTAGTTAGCTCATAGAGAATTCTACGGGGCAACTTGCAGGAAATAACAAGCCAGCGGTATAGCAATCATGCAAATTGCTATCGGTGATACGACATTATTCATTTCCCATCGAGAGGGCCCACCGTGTGCTGGTACAGGAAGGGAACGTTGAAAGCGTGGCAATTACCGTTTCTTTGTTCCACGCGTTCAAGAAATAATAGCGAGGACTGCAGCCATCTACGCATTATCGTTAATAGCGTCATTAAACGTGAGATATCGGTGTGCATCTTCGTAAAACCGGAAGAGGTTAACCTCGATTCGATGCCGGCCACCGGAACGTAATGTCTGCCGACTTCCGATTTGTTTCGGTTATATTTTATGCGATAGAGAGGGCCGTGGGTCAGCAAAACGACCCCAGGGGTGGATCGTGCTGGCCGGCGAATTATTGAATATTGAGCAGAACCGCTTCTTCATGATCGTCGTCGAGGGAACGAGAAACAATGGCGGCTCGTGATCGCGGCTATAATTTTCGAAAACCACCCCTTACGGTACGGTGCTTCATCGAAAACGCATAAACCTGTTCCCACCCCTCACGAGAGGAATTTTTATTAAACCAACCGGCAACGATAGGGGTTGTTCCTGAGAACTTGCCTGCAAGCAAAGTGGCTGTAATTACATGATCATTCGCTGCATGATTTTTTCGACTTTCAAGAGGTTATGTTCTTTGAACCCTTACAGGTAATGTTAACACGAAGTCATAGACAAATATTGCTTCAAATATTAGTGTGATAAGTTATCACCATTGATTAATCACTAAATTTGTTAAAATGATTAAACCATTAGACAATTAAATCCACGAGCTCTCAACCTTCCCGCCCACGAGCCCCCGGCGCAGGAAAATACCGAGAGTCTCCATCATATAAATTTAAATTCTGCAAACGCTGACTTTCATCCACTTGAAGCATCTCCATCGATCCGAAAGAGTCACGTTTTTGCGCTAAATCCCGAGGCAATATCTAGCTTCTTAATTCGTTCAAACGACCTCAACGAAGATAGACGATCCTCTTTCTCCCGCATTTCGGTCCTCGGAATTAGATTCGCGAGGCTGAAAAAGGCTGCAAAGCACTCAGGAACGTTTGCCGCGTGCAGCCTTCTCTCCAGGTTTCCTTCCGTGTCGTTTCAGCCAAGCGACCGAGTAATTTTCGATTGCCAAGGCGAAGCGACGGATGAATAAGTAAGAAGATATCGAGCCTGGAGCAGTTTGCGTTCACTTTGTAGTTCGGCCGACTATCTCCGTCTGGCGGATACGTGGCTGCCACGGTCGAAAGGGGTTCTGGCTTTCCACGGGATGCTCGGGTTTTCGATGCTACGGGAATGGGTGGACCGGGTGGCTGGATACACTGGCACGGGATTTCGCGAGCAATTACGTGATTAAGACGCCTCCGGCTATGCTTGGGGTCTACTAAGTACGTACTTAGGTCTGATCCGTTACCGTGCTAACTGGCTGCCTCTTCTCTTCGTACGGTTCTGTTTCTCCCTTTTCATCCTCCTCTTCGTCCCTCTGCACGCGTTCGTTCCGTCAAGTTGAACTGCCTCTTCTTCTCGCGGAAAGCTACGAGCGTTCAGTTAACTCGCTCTGGTTCTGTCGACAACGCCAGTCTCAGTTTACCGGAAATTAACTAAATAATTCAACCACTGCCGAGGTTATGCTACGGATAGGCTCATGCGTGTCTCCACATACTCTCGATTTCTCCATTTTCAGATTCTCCAATTTAACTTCTCAATTACTCGTATTTAAAAAGTGTCCTCAAAGAGGTTTCATCTAATATTTAAGCCTTTTTGAAGATGTCAAAATCTTGACCAAAGTGTCCCCTTAACTCTATCAGAGCTACCTAACATAAACATGAAATTGTCCCACAGTTCCATCCTCGAAAAGCAGTAACGAGCATGTCGCACAAAGGGTACAACGTGGAGGACAACTCATCGAACAAGTTATCCCAGTAATTCGAGTTAGGATCAAAACACGAAGCGGATCGAAGGATCTCGCGGATCACGTGCGCGGTTGAATGTCGGCTCGTCGTTGGCCATATGTCGCGTGGGTCGCGTGCCTTCACGAGTGGCCATTCGTGGCTGTGTAATTACGTGCTCGAGGAATAATGAACGACTAATATTGTCGTCCTACCTTCAATCCCCGAGTCTCCTTTCTTCGTCAGTCACGACTTATCGACCTTTCGTTTTTGTTGCCTTTTCAGCACCGTTGTGCCCGCACGGGTCCTTTGATTGCGAGTACCTAACCCGTGCACACGTACTACTTTTTCTTCGCTTCTTTTCTTCCTTTCAGTTGTTTCTCTTTTTTTTTTTGTTTATTATTTCCTCTGCCCATTGTCTCGAAAACAATTTTGTCGTCGACGGCGAACAATGATTAATTCCTCTCCCGGGTTGCATTCGTTGCACCCTGCCCCCCGGGAAACGGAGATAAGGATCTCCGTCGGACAGGTGAGGCGTGGGAAGCGGAGGCTGGTTACCGAGGGTTCGAATCTCGACGTCCCTCAAACATTCTGACAGCCTCCTACAAATAATTAAACTCTTTGTCGTGTCGACTCGACGGCGTAACCGAGCTTCACCCTTTTCTATTCGACCGAACCCTCTCGACTCTATGGATTCTTTTCGACACTGGATGCGTAACACCGAACTTCAACGATCGTACGCCATCTAGCTGATGTGGCTTTTGTCTGATCCCTGATCGACGGTGATGAAATCATTTTCGGGACGAAATTGACTGTTTTCACGAGGGGTGCATGATACGTCCCCTCATATTTACTGCCGTTGCTATTTTGTATTAAGACCTGATGCACACGAACTTTTGATAAAATAATGACAGAAGAATTATATTTGCAAACTGTTAATTTTATATGTTAGTACCACAATGCGCACGGTGTCGCACGAATCGTATTATATGTCTCTATGCACCGTACAAAATGGCGTCACATAGAGCCATTACATTATTACGACCTTGTGTCAATGCTCCCCATAAACAAACACTCCGAGCACATATTATAATAATCTAATGTGCTCGACCTATTTCCATGTCCATTGTTTCCATATACCTCAAATAAACCTAATGGATTAACATCGAATAATAAAATTGTCGATTACAACCATCGAAATAAGCGAACAAACTTGTCCAAAAGCAGGCACTGTCTGGCGCGGTTTTTATGAAACCTGAAAGTACGGGTAGGAAAACGTGAAATTAGAATTAGGGACGGGGAGGAGGGTTGATGCCAGGAGCATCGTAGTTTAAGAATAATACCCGGTCGTCGACGCGGTTTAATGTCCGGGATGCAAAGCAGGCGGCGAAACGATAAAGTCGAGTACGAAGAGGAGGTCCTCGGATAAGGCGAAGACGCGAACCACGGAAAATGAGAAAGGGTTGGGTTCCGGGTTTGTTTTCAGTTTAACAGCCCCCGACGCGGAATAAATTCCTTGGAAGGAAACCCTTTGGAGCCCGAAGCGTCACACGACGCGGCGACACAGAGAGAGAGAATCGTCCTCGGTGTCTTCATTACTTTAATGGAGTGCGAGTGTCGGCTTGGTGTCCCGGAACGGGGGTGTGGGAGGACCAGGAAAGGGAGGCTAAGAACCGTCGACTTCGAAGGATGCTATGAAATCGGGTGATAATAACCCCGCCGGCGAAACACCAGAAGGAACAGGAAGGGAACCAGCCAAGTGCTAATAGTCGAACAGCGACATTCGCAGAACGCTTCGAGCTGTTGCTTTTCTTCGTGGAGACTTAATCCGCGTCCTTGGCACAGCCTACCCGATAATGTAAGCTGATGAAATGAAACAACCCCGAGATGAGGTGACGCTGGGCCTATTTCAGCTTCTCCCTTGATAAACACGGCAGCTGTTTATTGTAGAGTGTTACTGTTAAATGTACACTTGTATTTTTAGTACTTTAGGAAGTTTGCCCAAACACTGTCATATTTGACCTTGTTTATCAAACTTATCTTGGTGATGATTTATCTTGCTGACGTTTTATCTTGGTGATTATAGATGATCAAAATGGCTACTTTGTAAGGTTCATGTAAATTGTTATTAATCTTAAGTAAACAGAATAAACCAGAATTGTTATTGATCTCATTATGTGACCTTATTGTGGAAAACGAATGACTGAATTCACAAATTTTTTACGTACTCTGCACCACATCAAATCTACGTATATAAACCTTGGAGTACCATCATACTAAAAGTTCCAAATTTTATTTCCTAATTTTCTTTACAGCACATATAATTTTACTACCACTTTCTTCTAACATTTTATATCTTTGCAATCACATATTGCAACTGAAAATTATGATACTTCAATGGCAACGTTTCAAACTAGAGGAGCCGTCAGCAATCGTTTCACCCGAACAGAAATGGAAAACCGGAAAAAGCGGAAGAAGAGGAAGATCGATGGAAAGGAATTCAAACGACGTCGATGTTATATAGAAGCGGAAATACATGAGCTTCCGGTCAATAGTTCGCACTCTGTCCGGAATACCAACGGGAATATCTGTCGGTGACATATTGCTGGCATCGTGGTTACGCCAGAAAGTAGAGTGAACTTCACCCTCTTCCTCAGACGTTCGTGTTTCTCTTACACCCGGGGTCTGCCATTTCACTGACAACCTCTTCTGCGAAAATCGTCTCCATTCGGATTCAAATGAGGCCTCGTTCACACCATGCCACGCGTCATATACCCCTTAGGCACTTGAAGTGGTTCGGCGCGCCGAAATCGTTGGATAGGGGGTGCTATTGCGATTCGTTGATATCTGACGCTTTATTGTTATCTATTCTCTCGTCGTTTCTACCGAACAGCTTTGTATTAAACACTCGTTTAAGGTAAAGGACTGATTCGGTTACTACCCCTTTTTTTGTCAATTTTACTTATTTTTGTTCACTCTAGTTACGAGAGAGTATTGACAAGATTCCAAATATCCAGATCTATGAATTTTTGTGTCCTCAACATCCCTAGACTATTAAATCCTTAAATCCTGAAAGTGGATTTTAAAATTCTTAGACCACCAAATCTCTACATTTCCTAAATCTAGATTCTCAAATCTTAAATCTCAGTCTTCGAATGAAGGGTTCTCAAATATCTATTTTTCAAAATTCCTAGGTCCTCCAATTCCAAACTCCTTGAAATATTTATATCTTCATCAAGACTATCTTCATAGTCCTCCAACTCAGATCCTCAAATTCTTAGGATAATTTTTTTGGATCCCTGAAAAATTTCTCTCAATCGAAACTCGAAGCTCCATAAACTAAAACCTGGACAATTATATCACTTTCTCGACTCCGCAAATTGTAGTCGTCATTCGGCGAAATAAAAGGTGTTGCTCGAGAAAATCGAGTAGCGTGCAGTTAAAAAAAGGAGCACGTGAAACTTAGTAATCGTATCGGTCATCCCGGTGGAAACCAGCCCGTAAATATCTGCTGATCCCCGTGGCTGCATCGCGGCGGAATCATGTCGTTTTAATCCGTTCTTTACGACGCAGCATCGCGCGAGAAACGAGCGAATCGGCGCGAAAGCATCGCGAGCGTAACAAGTGCATCGCGAGAGGAGTACGACGGGCATAAAAGCGAAGCTGTAGCAACCGAAACGAGCCAGGGCAATAATTAACGAAGGGTATTTTATTAAACGGAACGCGAGTCGCCGGATCGAGGCGTTTCGTCGCCGAGTAACGAAGACGAACGAACGACGGCAACGTCTGATTTCCGGGTTAATTAAGAGCATCGTAAAATGTTTCCAAGCCTGCCGCGTTACTCGTCCGGCCAATTATTGTCGTTTTTCTTTTTTTGCGCTCTCTCGTCTTTTCGTAACGACACCGTTGTCCTGCCTCGCTAATAAATATCTAACGCGGACTCCTTTCACGAGGCTATAAAACGCGTGGACACGGGCGCGGATAAGCTCGATGGACTCGACGGGCTGTTTTTGATTTTATTTTCGTGCTATCGGGGTACAGGTGTGACTATCGATTAATGTCGGTATAGCGGTTATTAAGGGTATGTATCGTTCATTGGTATCTACGGATATGCATAGATAACGTCGTTGATATGTTAAATTGAATAGAAGGTGAAGGCACTGGACTGCGATAGAATGAAATAATTTAATGAAAATTGTAAATTATTTATCGTGAGTATAAATATAACAGTGTTTAATTTCTTATCGATATCTACGCATATGCTGGCACTGGTGTTTCGGATAATTAAGCTATCGATATGCAATATATGTAGATTATTTCATGTATATATAATAAACTTAAAGGTTGAGTAACTTAGCCGTTGTAAGCTAAAAATTATGGAATTTGAGAAATAAAACTTGGAAATTGTGAAATTGGAAAACTGAAAAATTTCAAATCTTCAAAAAACTCCTTTCAGACATTTTAGTTACTCTTACAATCCATCGCAATTCGTTCGACATCCGTGGTATCCGCTTAAAACGCGGATATTACCACAGACTCAATTACCATCGAATGACGTGAAACTGGAGAACTGGATCGGGCGTAATAATGTCAGAATCGAATGCCAACGTAATCTCCATAGTTGACTGCGCCCGGCGTACAATGTGTACACTTGTAGAAACACGTGTGTGCACAATGTAAGAGAACGGGGACCACAAAGCAGCAATTTCCTCGACACGGACGAGAATAATCGCCCAAAGTGACCACGATCGATCGTGCGTAGCCAGTGGACGATGATCGCGTGCAGAGTCCAAGATCCGTGTCCTGATTCGTTCCTGTCTTCTGTTCTGTTAATTGCAACGATTTTATTCGTCGTGTATTGAAATCGAGTGAAAAAATAATTCTCCAAAATATGCATATTTAATATGATCATTCACATGGTATCTGGTTATTGTAACTTTGTAACGTGTTGTGTCAATGTAGGACACTGGAATCCTCTTAATTTTGCTTTGGACTCTATCAGGACGATCCAAATCCCACTAGTTTGAAATTCCAAGTCCCTCTTCAAGTTCCAAGTTCCAAGTTTCAAGTCCTTCATCGGATCTCAAGATCCATATCCCTCCACTAGTCCCAAGTTCTATACCCATCTTCAAGTCCTAACTTCCACACCTTTCATCAAGTCTCAAGTTTCATATCCTTCCGTCTAGCACCAAGTTTCGAATCCCTCTTCAAGTTCCAAATTCCAAGTTTCATGACCTTCATCAGGTCTGAACACCCATATCTTTCAGCCACTTCCAAGTTCTAAGTTCATCTTCAAGTCCTAAGTTCCAAGTTCCAAGACTTTCATCAGGTGTCAAGATCCATATCCCTCCATGATATCCCAAGTTCTAACTTCATCTTCAAGTCTTCAGTACCAAGTTTGAAGACCTTCACAGGTCTCAAGATCCATATCTTTCCACTGGACACCACGTTCTACGTCCATCTTCAAGTCTCTTGTTCCAAATCTTTCATCAAGTTTCAAGCTGCATAACATTTCGTCTAGCACCAAGTTGCAACCTCATCAAGTCTAAAAATTCAAGTCTCAAGTTGTAAGTCCCTCCTCCAGTCCCCTCCTTTAGTTTCAAGTAAAGAAAAATTAGTCTGTCAGTGTATTTGTGATTGCTTCACGATTCAGGTTGCTTCCATCGAGCTCATGAACACAAAAGTGAAGCGATGAAGCGTAATGCTACATTTCGTTCAACTGACTGCCAGTCGGATCGGCGTTGATCGATCCGACGGATGACGTGTTTCCAGCTCCTCCAGCCGGAAGCACCATCCATTAGAGCAGGCGTGTTTAATCAGAACTCTAAAGTTTCTCGCCGCCACTCTCCGGTCAGCGTAATTGGTCGTTCGTCGAGCGAGTATTTGCGTGCCGCTTTTGACTAAACTCGTGGAAATAAAGAAGAGAAAAAGGAAGAGAGGCAGATAGAAAGACGGAGGTAAGTAAGACGAAGGGGCAAGGATTGTATCGCCCTCGCTGGTGAAAAAAAATGAAGAGAGAGAGAGAGAGAGACTCAAGGGGTTGCGCACAGAGTAAACATGTCAAGCACAGTGCCGCCCATTAATTAGAACCCTCCCCTGCTCTCCCTCTTATCCTCTGGCCTCTTCACCGAGGAAAGAAAGAGGCCGAGGGACGACTCGATTCAGTCGCAGAGGGAAACAGAAGAGAGCCATATACCAATCTTGTTGCCAACTTTGCCAGTGTTTCGCAAAGACCAAATCTATCAGCCATTCGAACGACACTCAATGACTTCTGTTCTACAGAGTATTTTAGACTGTTCGATTAATCACGCCACTTCTTTTCATCGCTTTACACTTGGGAAACTTTGAAAGGTTCGCGATTAAATTAGGAGTGGTTTGGTACACGCGATTGTGTACGCTTCTCCATTTATTTGGATACTTTTTAGTTTGATCGATAGGCACTTAAGTTACTGTACATAGACTATTTCACACTGATATTTTTTAGAGACACGTAAATGTAGAATGTGGAACAAAATATCTTACTGAACGGTTAGCGGTTGCTTGGCGAGCGGACCGGTAGTGGGCGGTCAGTTAATGAGCGGGTTACTAGCGAGCTATTATAAAACTACTCCACTAATTCTACTATAAAACTACACTGTTATGTTCCTATCTTACTGTCTTGCAATCTTATTAATATTTTCCGCTCACTATCTTCATGTTCTATCTAGCCTATTTTTTCCCACTATTTTATTATACCATTTAAATAAACATGTTTTTGAAGTTGTAACATATAACTGCACTTGTATCGAGTCCATCAGATACCCGTTAACCGATAGATTCCTATAAATCTCCGTTTGTTCTATTTTGAAACACGTTACGCACAGGTATTCAACCTGGTACATTACATAAACACGCAGTTACCTCCGGATCGGTTTCTCGAGGTAAAATGCACTTGTAATCTGCAGCAACGACGCTGAAATTATCCATCACGTCTTGCGTAAATGTTTCAGCTTCCATCATCCTCTTGCGCGATTAAATTATCGAATAAATCAGCATAATATACAGAAGACTGTATTTAACCACATTCAGTACACGCGTTTCCCACAGGCAACAGTAAATTGCTGATCGCGCAATTTTACATACATCGACATTCGTTGCCGATCGCTCTTTTGTACCGGATATATCTTTCTTGTTCGTGATTAGCAATCGTTCGTATCGCGTTACTTTTCTCGTTCACCTCGTGTCTCGCCCGAGACCGCGTTGTACGCATGCAAATACACGCGGAACACGTGTATCGACCGAAGGCTACGGTCGAAGGCAAATAACCAACGGCTCAAAGTGCAGATAATTGATTACGTCGAAACGGAGCCGTAGATCCTAATGTTTAATCGCGAGTGCCACTCGTGCCAAGCGATATTTGATCGTTGATATAGCAGGTTATGTTGACATTAAGACGCGCTCGCTAGAGTTTATCCAGAAGTTCTGGATAACGATGGGGTGATCCCTGTGTGACGGAGTACATAGTCTAATTTCGTTCAGATATTTCAGGCAAACTTGTAAGTGGCAAGACGGTAGAGTTTATCTTTACAAAAAATTACGATAAAACTTGTGATGAACGAAGATCCATATTTTAATCAAATGAATTTAAGCAAGTGTCTTTGTAAGTATTTAATCACTTTGTCCATCAAAGAACGATCACTCTTAAAGGGTCAAAATCCTAAAGGGTAGTTCTTCGATCCGTAATTACGCCTTTAACTGCGAAATAATAGATTTGATTACATCCATTCTCGAAATTGATTTTTAATTATCCCGAGGGAACGATTCATCATCGTTCGTTCTTAACCCGGTCGATTAATGATCCAGCCAAGATCCTGTTCCATATTTATTCCGACCCTTGGCGGGTTGCGCGACCCGGGTTGCCTCGTCGAGCAATAAATAAATTTCGTCACGCGATGCCCACAACTCTTCGTCGGCCAGGAGGACTCACTCCAGCTATTTCGCGGATCGGCACCGACCGGGCCACCCTCTTCGTGTACGACCCACCCCTAATCCACCCTTGCACCCACACGCTGTTGCGGAGCGTCCGACTGTAAATCAATTCGGCGCATCGGAGGTATTTCAGTTAAATGACACATGAGTGCCCCGTGGAAGGGTCTACTGTTTTTTCTCTTCTTTTCTCCGCCATGTCCCTCTTCTCGCCTTTATCTCTTTTTTATTCACTGTCTCTTCTTCTTCCCTGTTGGTCATACAACGGCAGCACGATTCTATACGGTTCGGGTATAGAATTGAATGCGACCCATTGTTCGGCGCAGTCTGACCGTACGATATTGCGAGAGGAAGAGGTCGAAGAGGGAACGACACGGAGGGAAGATAGGGAGGATCGAATAGGGTGAAGAGGAATAAGTGAGGAGGGCGCCAAGTCTCCCGAATGAAACGAGTGGAACGGGGGCGAGTTATGTACCGCGTCCACCCTTGGCCAATGGGCGCGTTAAATTATGCCCTGTCTCGACTGGGACGCTGCATCCAGACTCCCAAATACCCGGTTCCTTGTGTACTCCGCTGCAATGGAGGCTTCCTTGCATAAGAAGGAATCGAGAAACTCAGTTTTTAAATCGCAACATTTTCTTATTCTCAGATTTACGGTTTTCAAATTTCCAATTACTCAAAGAATTGATGTGAACTTCTATATTGCCTAGTCTGCAAGTTCCGAAATTTTTGAATTCCACATCTAAATTCCATTGCTGTCACAGATCTTCAAAGTCCCTAATCCTCAAAGTCCCGAATCCTCAAAGACCCAAATCTTCAAAGTAGTAAAAAAGTCTTAAACCTTTAAAGTTCCAAGTCCACAAAGTCCTAAATCTCACAGTCGTAAATTCCTAAATCCCCAAGTCCTCAAAGTTTCAAATACTCTGAATCTTAAATTCACGAATCCCCAATTTCCTATATTCCCAACTTCCTAAATATCTAAATTTGTAAATATCCAAATTTTCAAATCAGAGATCTCCAAATTCCAGTCCCCAAAATCTCACCCCCAAATCCTCATTCCAAATCTTAACCTCCAACGCTAAAGATCCCAAGTGCCAAGTACAAGAGGTACGAGGTGATCAGTCGAATATTAATCATGCAAATCACGAGATAATTATCTCGCCAGTGCATTGACGCTTTTCGAAATATAAATGGCAAGCGAAAACGAGATGTTCAGCACCCAGGGGCAACATAATTACCGCGCGGTGTAATAAATTATCCAACGCGTGACTCTGTTTCGGTCTGTCCTCGGGCATGTGCGAACAGTTATAATTGACCGATATTATCTCTACATTCGTCGGTAGACGTGTTATTATGACAATTATGATTCACAACCATTTAAATCCAACCTTACGACAAACAAAAAACCGCTCTCCATAAATCCTTTCTGAAAGTTACATTATAAGCTATATTACAAAGTAATAGAACGTAAATGATGTAATAATCACATCGATCGATCAACGAACAATTTATCGGATTCCTTCGTGTATTTTCACGACCTTCGGGTCCCTTTATCCTACGGGAATTCCTGTTCGTGTCCGGTAACGAGACAGGAACAGGAAGAGGAGCGAGTTTTATAGTCGAAGATCCGCGTTAAAAGCGAAAAGACAGCATCATGGAAGGAGCGGTTAGTCCGAGAGGGGAGGGTTGCGAAATAAGGGAACAGCGGGATTCAGGAATCGCGTAATGAGACTCTCAAAATATAGCTAACGACGATTGTCGAGGGTCAGTCTACCGTGCTTTAACCGTAACTGTCTATTTTTATTATTTTCCCTTCGTCCTCTTTCCACCCTTGTTCCAGAGGGGGTAGCTCCGGCTGCTATTCCTTTATCCTCGACCGCCTCGACGCGTCGCGGCGTCGGGGAATAGCCCGACGATAAATTTAAGACGCTTACTGCTTTTCGATGCCGGAGAAACGAAGTCCTTCGGGACCGTCGTCGATGAACCCCTCCAAATAAGTCTCTT
This sequence comes from Megachile willughbiella, assembly GCA_945859595.2. NCBI lineage: Eukaryota > Metazoa > Arthropoda > Insecta > Hymenoptera > Megachilidae > Megachile > Megachile willughbiella. The sequence goes on along the minus strand of OX243803.1, from coordinate 8,714,036 downwards.
CGATTTCGCGCCCCGAAATGTGACGTTACATTTCGTTTCTTTTCTTCGATAAGCATGTGGAAATTTAGTGTTCATATGTATCATCTTATTTTATGTTTCTCGCAGTAAGTTCAGAGGGTAAGTGGCGGAGTAATTTTTCATCTTTTTTCAAAACTATCATTGATTTTTTCAAAAACTATTGGTATATCATTTTACCGACATATAAAGAAAAATATTTAGCAAATTGAATAGATATGAAATTCTAAGAGGGTGAGATTCAAAATGAGACAAATACATCCAATACATGGAACCATCTAATCTAAACCGACTAGGTGAATTTAACCTAACATAATCTAATTCGATGATGCAAACTGTTATAGCTCAGATAAAAGACACAACTCTTCCGCAAAAATTAAATAAGTTTGAAAATTTTTAATTTAATCTTCATGAAACTACTTGTGGACCTGGTCAGATTTTCTTTGCGCCCAGAAATAACCACCCTGTATGATTTCGTGCATACGCACAGCGTATCAGTTACGAAGAAAATTGATCAAACGATACAGTATAAGTTTCCGTTGTTTTCAATAATGCGAACAGCGAGAGTACGCTTTGTTCCCAGATCTTGCGTTCAGACGACAACGATCGTTACAATGGGAACACGATGCTTTTCAGAGGGGGTGGATTTCTCTCGGTTCTTTCAGGCTGCAATCTCGTCGTATCTGTGCAATTTCGTCGGGATGAGACAGGGAGACAATGAGAGGAAACGGACAACGGGGACGAATCGTTATAGTTAGAAATTCCGTCTAATAAAACGCGCGTTTCCCGGCGTCGATATCCTGTCTCATCGTGACGCGGAAATAACAAACAGATGTCAAAAAAAAAAAGGAACGAGGGAACACGAGGGCTGCGTTATCGGGCGAAACGATGCCAACAAGTTTGTCCCGGATACTACATTTTCGATATCAATCACGTACGAACAACGTGTACGAGCGAGGACCATCGGCGAATTTTATTTGAAGCGAACCGTTTGCGCGAACTACGGAGCCTGGCCATTTTTTAAAAAGCGTCGACCACCGCTTTTTTCCTCTATTTTTTTTTTCGCCGACAACCTCCTCCCCGTTCATTTTTCCTAGCTCGCTAACACTCGGATAAAATCCGATTCGTCGACGCACCGACGGAGAAACGGCATCAAAAACGTATCGTTTCACGCGCGAACATTTTTCATACCGTTTGCTGGGGGATATTGAGGGAAACAAAACATGCGAATGTATATTGAATTATTTTGGAGTCAGAAATTTTTCTCGTGTATACTCTTGACAAATATGATGTGGTAACAGTGACAGAAAATAGGAAGAAACAAAAATTGTTACTTTTATCGGATTCGGATTGGCGACCGTACGATTTGTAGGCAGATACCTTATCACTAGAGCTGGTGCATCATCTTGAAGACAATGGTTAAGTAACTTAATAATTAGTTCCATATAAAGCTTAATATTAAAATATTTCATAAACCAAGACCCATTCTGAAGAAACCCTCGAGGGTCTTGTGATATCACATGCATATGACAGCTTCAATATACTGTCATTCAAAAATCGTCTTTTTACTCTTTTTTAAGCCTTGTTATACTCAACCCTGCATAATTTCTGGTATCTGAAGCACCAGTCAGCTTCACCAAAGCGAAAGGACTTCAAAACTGATCTACCATCCAAAGTTTTCTATTAACCCACCCTCATGGCACCTAGTGGATCGGTCACCGATGGAGTTCGTACGCTTCCAACATCGCACAACACCTTTCAGCGCCGGTATAATCTGCGTGTAAACGCCGTCAGAGAGGGTGGCAGGTATAAAGGTAGACTACATTGTAAATTCTGCATAGAGCGCGGGGCGATAGATTGCAAAAAACGAAATGAAAGGTGGAGAGTGCAGAGATAACCGGTAGCAAAGGGAAACAAGGGGGCGTACACAATAGAAAGCGATCGACAGAGAGAAAGAAAGCCAGAAGGGCGAAAGAGAGAAGGGTAGAATCGAATCCAGGGTGGCAGTTTCGTACGTAAAACAAGCGAAATGGTTTTGACATGAAGTGCAGGCCACCGACGGAGGCGGGAGGGGTAGCTGGGGCAGCACCATTCCATAATCCATTGTGTCCAGTGCCAATTAAACGGTGCTGCCATGCGTATGGTCAGGAACTAACCGGCCGTTCTCAACACGGTCACGGACCTCCGCTCACGCACGCTCACGCACACGAGCGTGTGCGAGCGTAAGAGGAGCGCAGATAGCTGCAGGAGGAGGCGAAACCAGAGGTAGAGGACCACCGCTGATTGGGGAGCATCTGGACCTCTGGACGTACCGGCAATTACCGGACCGGGTTACCTATAACTGTACACCCCTACGTACACGCACACACCCTGCCCGGTTGCGGGCATCGTCTGTGAATGGTGCACAGGCTGTTTCATAAAATGCTCCGTTCCGATATATTGTTTACTCTCAGGGTTGATGGACCTTGTGCTACAATTTTCGTGCTAAATCGGGGTGGTGCGTTTTGTTGCAGAGGGTCAATTGTATCTCGGGTATCTACAGTACCTTGCTACTAGAGGTAGCTTCATATCAAGCACCAATTAAAGAAAATCACCATATCAGTGAACTAATGTTCTAGATTATATTAGAGATTCATTACCAAAGAGGCTAATCACTCGTTGGAACAACCTGTACCTGACGTTAGCAGACGCAGGTAATTCGGTGGCCGTGAAAGCGGGCTCATGCGGTGCGTTATAATCACGATGGGTCGTCAGTCGTGCGCACCGGATCAGTTGAAGTCCGTTGATTGGTCTGTGCCACTTGATCCAAGTTAGACCATCTAGATTCCCCACGATCGGCTTTTCAGATATCTCCCCGGGTATCGTGGTTTCTCTTATTTCACCGCCGTGCAATTCCTTTCTATTTCACCGCCGTCAGAGATCTGATTGTCTCCGGTTTGTTTGCCCCGATCGAATTGGAAGCTCCTCGTAATATCGTTCCTTGGATCCGAATTAAAATTCGTTCTGTTTCCGCTTTCGCTCGAACGTTAAACTCCCGTTCGGACGGGTATCCGCGCGCTTGGAATAAAAGGAACGAGTTCGCTCGGATGTTTGTTCTCGAGCGGAGACGAGCGTTAAAAAGCGCTCGGGAGATTGCGGGAAAATTGGGAATTTTCGATCGGAGGGTGAGTGTTGGCGGAACAAAGGTGGAACATAGTTGTATAGCGCTGCGAATTTATTTTCTGCACCGGTTGTTCTATAACGTATAGCAGCGAGGACGTGGAGAGACAATAAACGAGGATTATACGCGGTATCAAATTTTGAAATTTCAAATTTTACATAATTATAGATGGAAATAAACTTGCATACCAGTGACTAAGCATTATTCTGAATGAATTTGTTTTAACACAGGCTTTCATATGACGTTAAAAAATATATAGCTATATTATAAAGTATAAGATTTTAGCTAAAAAAATTTATCGTGAATTTTTAAAAGGTAATATAAATATAAAAAGTTGATACATGTGATCGTTAGTAAAATGTACATTTCATCAGCAGAACGACCTGTATGATTTTTTACTGTAAGTGAGAAAAAGGGTGGTGTATATAATCGGGGACAAACTGTAAGGGACAATTACGGAAAGTAGTGACAGTAAACGTTGGAACGTTGGCATCGAACGGTTGGTAGGCATTCGTCATCGTTCCCCGTCGAAAATGCATCGGGAGATGCGTGGAGGAGATAGCGCAGGTTCGAGCTCGTGTTCTTCGAGAGCTCGTTTTCGCGCTGACACACGATTGCTCCATTCATCGTGGCGAACGTATTACGGTAAGGTTCGCGAGCACAGCGGGTCGCACGATGCAGATATAATCGCGATATCTGTGTTTGTTAATGTAAATCCGACTCGCTACTGGCATTTATAACGCGAGTCGACCGATTGCAACGCGACTCGTTGTCTACCACGTGCTACGGCCACCTCGATACTTCCCTTCTAATTGTTTACGATCGTGTTCGCGTACGATGCTGGTAAGTAGACGTCCCGATGCTTTTAGGGTGCTGATGCTTCTTTTTTGTTTATCTTACTACGATAAGCGAATCGCTTGTGGGAAAGCGAACGCAATCGCGTCGACTTACGACCGGCTGAGGTATCGTTATGGGATTCGGGAATACGCGAAGGTTACTCGATACAATCCTTTAATCGGCTCACTCGAGAACCTAATGTCGATCGTATTTCATCGACGGGTCGCATGCACGTACGCGAAATTAAATTCGCTGGATTTATCGCTCGCGATCGATCGCGATATTAAATTTTTATGCGATTCTCATCTTAACGAAGTGGGACGAGGTTATGTAGATTGCGTTCTACTGCGAACATGGGGAGGTAGGGATATTAGGGCATAAGGATATTGGGATATAGGGATATAGAGGAATAGGGGTATAAGGGTATAGGGGTATAGGGGTATAGGGGTATAGGGGAATAGGGGTATAGGGATATTGGGATATATTGGTATAGGGATGTAGGGGTATTGGGAGGTGGAGATATAGGGATGTAGGGGGTAGGGGTATAAGGAAGTAGAGGTATAGGAATGTAGGGGTATAGGCATGTAGGGTTATAGGGATGTAGGGTTATAGGGATATAGGGTTATAGGGATGTAGGGGTATAGGGGTATAGGGGTATAAGGATATTGGGATATATTGGTATAGGGATGTAGGGGTATTGAGAGGTGGAGATATAGGGATGTAGGGATATTGGGAGGTAGGGATATAAGGAGATAGGGATATAGGAATGTAGACGTATAGGGATGTAGGGTTATAGAAACGTAGGAATATAGGTATATAGGGATATAGGGATGTAGAGGTATGGGTATATAGGGGTATAGGGATGTAAGGGTATAGTGATGTGGAGGATAGGGATGTAGAGATATAGAGATGTAGGGGTATAGGGATATAGGGTTACAAGAATGTGGGATATAGGTATATGTACAATAGGAGTATAGGGATGTAGGGGTATAGATATAGGGGTATAGGGATGCAGGGGCATAGGGATGTAGGGGTATAAGAATACAGGAGTATAGGAATATAGGGGTATAGCGGTACATATAGGGATATAGGGCTACAGGGATGTAGGGGTATCGAGACATAATAGGATCCAAGGATATACCGATGTGAGGTGTGCAGAGGAGACTATAACATAGAGACATTCAAGGATATTTAGATGTAGAGTTATACAGATGTAAAAATATAAGTTATAAATATAAAAATTATAAAAATATGTATAGGAATGTAGATACATGGAAATATAAAAGTAAGTGCAAATTATAATTGGATTTGAATTCCAAATTGAAGCATATTAAAAATTCCAGTAAAACAGCTAAAGTACGAGTGCGTCACGAGGTCTAATACTACTATTATCGATCGCAGATTATCATCATAAATTTTCAATTATTAGTATCATCAATATCTTATTCAAATGTTATACATCCAAAATCTAATATGTGAAATTACTATTTAGAACGTAGATAATGAATGCTCAGTGATATAATAAACTGTAAGATCAGTGTAACAGCAATACCGGCGAAGGAAGATTAACCAGGATTAATCGAGCGTTGAAATCGACGGAAGGTAGAGAAGCGAGTACAACTATCGCGACCAAAAGCGACCCTTCCACGTGGACACGTGTTCGACCACGTGTGTCCCGATCCACGGTCGTTACTTGTACCTTCTCGCGTTCATCGTTCTTTTTCTTCAACCCTACTGAGTCACTCGCTCGTAGCTCGCCTCTTTTTACTCTCCGGCTACGAGCTCGCCTCTTTTTCCAGCTTGCGTGCATCTCGTACATATGTATGTTGTATGCGTGAACACGTTCTGCTGGTCGTTTTGCTACCCGCGAGAAAGGGGCTTTTATTATTTTATTAGGAAACGGGTTTGTCCGTGCTCCGCGGAGCACGTTAGATTGGAAATTCGTATTGCATGGCGGTGTCGAGAAACTTCTTGTATCGACTCTTTTATTTCGTTGAATTTCATGTTTTATCGTTAGCGGTACTACACGGACGAACTATTAAGTTGTCACGTATCAAATATCATTATAGTGCTTTTTCGAACATAGAATATCCGACATTTATTTCAGAAAAGTATTGCAAAACGACAACGGTGCTTTATCAATTTGATTGAACTCTGAAACTATAACAAGTTCATTATCAAGGATCATTATCTTTAATAAGGTCTTTGTTAGAACAAATAATTACACATGAGTTGGTGTAAATGTGAAGTAGAGCTACATATGTGAGGTATATTACATGTACCTACATATGACTATGTCTTTTATACGATGTTTATATAATTATAATTTAATTTTTATATGTTTACATATAATATGACTATGTCTTATATACGTCTCACATACGATTATATACATTCATATTCATATGTATACATTCATACTTACATATGACCATATTTTATACACGATGCTTTAAAATATGTACATAGTCCAGAAGTCAAGGATTCATGATATAATAAATACAAAGAGTACTAAATTACTAAATAACCATTTTACTGAAGAATTTTATATCAAGAATAAAATGAAACATTTACACAGTAATTTTGACCGAAACAATTTTCTGACAAAATTATTTCTTTCTGACAGTGTAATATTTGCTATAATAAAAATCTTTAGCGAAGAAGGTTCAGAAAATAATTAAATAGTCCGGATAAGTGTATGTTCTGTATAAGATCCTCTTAAGTTGTCAATCCGTGAGCAACATACGACGTGTTAAGCTTCAGCAGGCTTGTATCGTTGGATTACGAGTGGCAAGTTCGCGTGATTTTCAAAGAATATTTTCGAAATCGCGTTGAAACGAGTTATTTACTTGACGGAACCGGGTATCGACACGCGATCGCGACAATTGAGCCAGATATCAGCAAATAGATACGAACGACACCCGATCGACGCAATAAGACGATCGACCGCTTCGCTATTTACGAGCACACGGGGGCCGCATAAATTCATTTATCCAGAAGTTATCGATAATGGTCGATAGCAATCGAGAGATTTACGACGTCCAGACCCTTCGCTTTTGCCATTCTCTCTTCGGATAGTTCCGTATACGTAATAGTACATATATCCCGTTATCCCTCTAATTCTTACTTTCCTCCCCTTTTTTCCTCTCGTATTATTATCTTCTGGCTGACCGCAGTATCAAGATGGACGATAATTCCTCACGCTTGGCGAAGAAAACGATTAACGGCTTCTGTAATTGTTTCCGTGCCTCCATCCCAACATAACCTCGCTCTCGCAACCTGAATTGGTGGAAACTTTTATCGGTGAATCGTTTTCTACTCATTTTTGGGGGCATTGATGGGTTAGTGAATTTGGGATTTATAAATGTAGTTTTTGAACTTTTTGAATTTTCTAATATCTACGTTTTTAATTCGTCATAGCAAAATTTCGACATTGTTAAATTTCTGTGAGATGAAATTTCCTAAATTCCCAAAATCAAATCTTGTATAGTTAAATAATTACATTCATCAAATTCTAAGTTTCCAAATTAATAAATTCCCATATCTCTATGTTAGTAAATCCCTATGGTTTCAAATTTCCACATTCACAAATTCTCATATTCCTATATTGCCAAATCCCTATAGATCCAAATTCCTAAATTTTTGAATACCTACATTCCCAAATTCCTAAAATTCTAAATCGTATATCACTAAATTCCTAAATTTACAAATTCCTAAATTTACAAATTCCTAAATTCCCATATTCCTATGTTGCCAAATCCCTAGATCTCCAATTCTCAAATTACCAAATCCCTTTTCTATATTTCTACATTGCCAAATCTTTAAATCTCCAAATCTCTAAATTTTCCAATACCAAAATTTCCATATCTCTACATTGCCAAATCCATAAATCTCCAACTCCCTAAATTGCCAAATCCCTAAATCTCCAAATCTCCAAATCTCCAAATCTGTAAATTTCCCAGTACCTAACTCTCCAAATCTCTAAATTTGCCAATACCTAAATCTCCAAATCTCTAAATTTTCCAATACCTTTAATTTCTATATCTCTACATTGCCAAATCCCTAAATCTCCAAATCTCTAAATTTCCCAGTACCTAAATCTCCAAATCTCTAAATTGTCAAATCTCTAAATTTTTCAATACCTAAATTTCCATATCTCTACATTGCCAAATCCCTAAATCTCCAAATCTCTAAATTACCAAATCCCTAAATCTCCAAATCTCTAAATTGCAAAATCCCTAAATCTCCAAATCTCTAAATTTTCCAATACCTAAATTTCCATATCTCTACATTGCCAAATCCCTAAATCTCCAAATCTCTAAATTACCAAATCCCTAAATCTCCAAATTTCTAACTTACCAAATCCCTAAATCTCCAAATCTCTAAATTTCCCAATACCTAAATTTCCATATCCCTACATTACCAAATCCCTATATCCCTAAATCTCCAAATTTCCCAAAATCCCAAAATCTTCAAATTCCCGAATTCCCAACATGCCATCTCCCTAAATTCCCAAATTTCCAAATCTCCGGACCTCCACATCCCCACATCCACTAATTCAAAGTTGCATAAATCCAGGTTAACGAATGTATCCAGAGCCCGTTTCGAATTAGGCTTACACTGTCAAGATTTCCTCGTTAAATACATTTTAACGAGCCTAATGGAACTTTAATCCCCGCGCCGAAGAAAACTTCACGAGGCTCGTAACGTCGGGGTTGCCCTAAGTCTAAGAACGCGCAGCAAAGTTTCGCGCAAACTTCCCTCTGGTAACTAGCGGTTAACCAATGGACGGCTGTCTACTAGTTACATCGTGCAGTCGGTTAAAGCCAGCCGAGCTTCGGCGACAACTTAAATCGTTAGATCGGATTACCCGTTTTCTTCTCTTTCCCTCTTGGTTCGCGGCATCGCGAGCTAACATCGCCAATTTATCAGACTTTGCCTCGACAATCGACGTTGCTCAAACAATTATAACTCGGGTAATTGCAAACTTCCGCGAAAGTCGCGGGAAAAACGCGGACATCCAAGTTTTCGAGCGACGGTGATGTAATAAAATTCTGTTTTCGTTCGGACATCGTTAATTGCTGAATCAATCGAGTTGATCGCGATTTTATTGGGATGCTGCGAAGTTTCTGGTTTTATGGTTCATATTGGGCTATTTTCAGTATTTCAGTATTTTTGTATTTTTGTATTTTAGTATTTTAGTATTTTAGTATTTTAGTATTTTAGTATTTTAGTATTTTAGTATTTTAGTATTTTAGTATTTTAGTATTTTAGTATTTTAGTATTTTAGTATTTTAGTATTTTAGTATTTTAGTATTGTATTGTTGCACAATTTGACTATTTCACTATTTCCTTCCTTATCACGTTACTATTGTATTATTTCTCTCCTCTACTATACTACTACTATGTTACGTTACTATACCATGATGCTACTATCCTATCTTACTATTTTATTATACTGCTACTATAGTTCTGCTATACACATACCTATACTGACTGTTAACACTCAATTTTCACTAGTAATAACACGATAATATTATTGTTATCCACTTATGATTTGTCTGATTATACACATCCATATCCACTGCGCTAACTTGTTGAAGGTATGAAATGCATACTTCGTTATTATTTATTGTACTACAAAGAACCTTACAGTTTTTGGTACTCATAGCTATATACCAATCATTTGTGCAAATATCTTACCCTATTTCAGTGACTTTAAAATGTGACCTAAACATCTTTCTTCTGTAAATATGACCTTGACCACCCACTCCATATTTATCAAAATTGATAAAGGAACCTCTCCCATAAGCATCTAGCAATACCATCAATTTTAAAATGACAATTAGCAAAATAAAAGGATCGAATTCATGATTACATGTCTAACAGTCCACCTCCAGTTCCACAGTTAACGTGTCAAGCTTCTCAAACAATGCCCCGTTCTCGTTTGTTTAACTTACAACGTATCGCGTTACTCCGCGAGATAGCCCCACTGTGTCCGTCCCTGGTGCAGAGAGGCTCAGAGAGAGAGAGAGGGAGAGGGAGAGAGAGAGAACGAGGGAGCGGGAGAGAGAGAGTGTGGAGAGAGTGGCGGGGTAAGGTCAGTGCCGTGGACATAATATGGTTAGTGACCGCGTGACGTCACGTTGCACCACGTGACCGCGATAAAACAAGCTGGCCGGCAGGGGGGATGGGTGGGACGTGCTGGGGGGCAGATCGCGAAGGGTGCTGACCGATCCGGGGCAGGGCAGCGGGGCAAAGGGGCTGCGCGTAGTACTACGTCTCGTACTACACGTGCGTGCGTGTGTAAGACGATAACGAGGATACGTGCATTGGCTCATGGCGCGCGTTAGAGCGAGCAGGATGCATAAAGAGAGAATGAGGGAACGAGAGAGGGCAAGAGACGGAGATAACCGATGCACGAGGCGCAATAAGAGAGCACGATTAGAGACGACTTTACTCGCCGATCGGGAACGCGGACCTTGGCTCTCCAGATCGGTTTGGTCGATGAATTCGAAACGGACGAGATATTTCGACAGGCTTTGGATCTTCTACTTTTGGATCTTCTGGAACCTTTTGATACTTTATGCTGGGCTTTTTGATCCAGATGCGATTAACACGCGATACGAATTTCTGGGTGGTTGATTTTTCGTGCGATATAGGAAGAATAATGTTTTCCACGCTTTTTATTTGTTTTTGGTAGGTTATTTTATCCCTCAATTAACTTGTTTCTTCACTTTTGTGATCCAACACACTGTAGTCCTGATGCAATTACGATACAAATTTCTGGGCTAGATGTTTCATGTAATATATGAAGAACTACGTTTTCTATGCTTTATATTTGCTTTCAGAGGCTTATTTCATCTCTGCATGTTTTTCATTTTTTAGTGATCCAACCTTCCACCTTCCTATAGTAACTTTTTTGTAATGTACCTGTTACTGTATAGACCAAACCTATACTGCAGTACATGGTTGTAAAGTGTTCTCTCTTCATTACATGAGTGTAAAGTAGATCTAATCCTACATTCTATCATTCTATGCTATTAATCCTATTATTCTTCTTTGTATTAAGATTCTGATGCAAAGGTTAGGTCACATTAAGCTTCTATAAATAAGAATCCTCTACTTTGCAACAAGTGTACTTTATCCTGTTCTATTAGATTAGGTTAGGTTGCTATAGATTAGACTAGGTTAAGTTACATTAAATTAGTGACCTAACCTTCCACACTAATTTGGCCATAGTCTGCTAAAGTATAGAGTTCTAACCTATATTACGTAGGTCTAAATTACTACGCTAAACTAACTTTATTATATTGTGCTAGTTTGAATTAAGATTGTGAATAGAAGGTTAGCTCATATACTTTTATAACTAACATGTTTGCAAGTTAGTATATTAGACAAAATTAGGTAAAGTTAGGTTAGGTTACGTGAATTATTTAGATCCGTTTAGCTTCATATTAGGTTAGGATAAACTAGACTAAGTTGGACTAAATTACATTAGGTGAGGTTAGTAGACATTAAGTGTAATTACATTAAGTTAGGTTAAATTTGAGTCATTCTAATGAGGTTAGATTATGTTAGGATACGTCTCATCTCAAATTCTTGTAAGAATAATATAATTCAAAAATATCTTTCTATATTTCCCTAGGCAAAAAAGAATGGCGACACAAAATACATATATTTAATTAATAATACATCTTCAACATTCTTATTTTTCCCTCATCGAAAATAATTTCTACGTCTTGTTCGAAGTAACGAGTAACATAAAAATAACACGATCAGATAAAGCAGTTAAATAATACCACAAAACAAATTATACAACCTCGTTCTCGGACCGCGGTTTTACAACTTCTAACAGGATTATATCTTTCGAAATCCGCCATAAATTCGCGTAACATTTCTCGTTACATTATCAATAACAACATGAAATATTGAATAACCTCGAATGTTTGATTACACATACAATTTATATATCGCGTAAATCATATTAGAAGGACATTAATCGACCGGGCAGCATATCGCATAACAATGAATCATAATTCCCTCCCCCCCAGATCATCGCCGATATTTAATGGACAACGTACAGTCCCCGATAAAACACTCGGAACGTTACGTAACATTATTATTTCCCTTTTTCTAACTGGTTTTACAGCATCGCTATATGACGCGTTATGTCATGTACCAACAGACGCAGGCTTAATACTTTGATCACCGTAACGCATTTTACGGGCAAGATAAAAGTATGCAGTTTATTAGTATGCAAATACGAATTGAATGGAGTGTTATTAAAATGAATTGATATACAGCGCGTAAAGTTGGGGTTTATTCGTTTGCCCGCTTCCTTGATAGCCCTCGTATTCTTAAATCCATTTATACGCGCCGTTTGAGCCACAACGAAAAACGACGAATTCGTTTCGGTGTGGTAATTCCTAGAAACGCGGCAAAGGTTAATCCCGCAAAAAACATACACCGTGTACCACCGTTAGCTTTCGAGCACAGGGTGAGTTGTCCGGCATAGAATATCCTCCAGCCGGTCGTTAACGCGTAGAATAATTTACTCTTTCCCGTGCGTGCGCAATAATTGCGCCGACGACCAGTGCACGTGTTACGTAAACACGCCATGTTATTTCGTGTAATTTCACTTGCCCGTATAAATAACTGTGCACCGTGAAATACTAGCCGACAAATCGCTCCAGAAAATCACTTCTTCGATTTTCACAAATATACCGCGATGATATTCAATTCGATGCGATTCGAGTACGCGTGTTGCAATTCGACGCGATTTAATTGCGTGTCGTGCAACTTGACGCGGGTTTGATTCGATTTGGTCCAAAATGTGATTCAATTCTGCGTGGTCCAAATTTACGTGGTTTAATTGTACTTGGTCCAAGGTGATTCAATTCTAGTTGGTCCAATTTCAAAATCCCTAGATTTTGTAGTCGCTGAATTTTTAAATCCCTTAGTGTTCATATAGTTAATAATTATATTTATAATTATATAATTATATATTTGTAATAATTATAGTTATAATTATATAGTTAATAACAATAGTTGATTTTCTATTCCCTAGATTTCTAAATCTCTAGATTCCTAAATCCTCAGATTCTCAAATCCCTAGATTTTTAAATGCCTGAGTTCTAAAATTGCTAAATTGTCATATCTCTGAGTTACCTAACCTCAAAATTCCCAAATTTCTAGAGTTTCAGGTCCCTAGATTTATAAATCACTGGATTCCTAAATCCCTAGATTTCTAAATATGTAGATTTCCGAATTCCTATATCCCCAAATCCCTAAATTTCCTAGTGTCAACTATAAGTACCTAGAGTCCTACTTCTATAGTTCTAAATTCTCCCTATAACCAAATTCTTAAATTCCCGAATTCGTAAATTTTCAGATCCCTAAATTCCCAAATTTCTAGATTCCCAGGTCCTTAAATTCTTAAGCTACTTTGTCCCCATATGCTTAAATAACCATATCCCTAAATTCCAAAGTTACTAATTAAGAAAATTCCTAGATTTCTGGATTCCTAGCTTCTGGTTCTTAGGTTCCTAAGTTCCTAGGTTCCTAGATTCCCAGATTCCTATATTTCTAAATCCCTAGATCCTTAAATTCCTACATTCAAAAATCCTTAGATTTCCAAATTTCCACATTTTTCAATCCTTACATTCTCAACTTCCTACATTCCGAAATTCCTAGATTCCCAAATCTCCACATTTTTCAACCCTTACGTTCTCAACTTCCTACATTCAAAAATCCCTAGATTCCTAAATCTCCACATTCGTAAATTCTCAGATTTCTAAATTTCCAAATTCTAAAATCCCTAGATTTCCAAATCTCTACATTCTCAAATCCCTAAATTCTTAAACTACTTTATTTTCATACCCTTAAATAACCAAATCCTTAGATTTCCAAATTACCGAGTCTCCAAATCACTAATTAACCAAATTTCTACATTTTCAAATCCCTAGATTTCTAAATTCTTAAATTTCCAAATCCCTCACTCTACAATATTATCAAGTTCCGTTTCCAAATCTCTACATTCCCACATTCCTACATTTTCATATTCTTAAATTTGTGAATCCCTCAAATTGCAAAATTCTCAAATCCCTACATTCCCAAATTCCTACATTTTCATACTCTTAGATTTGTGAATCCCTACATTGCAAAATTCCCAAATTCCTACATTTTCATACTCTCTTAGATCTCTGAAACCCTCAAATTGCAAAATTCCCAAATCCTTAGATTCTCAAAATCCAAACTTTTCAAGTCTCTACATTTCCAAATCCCTAGATTCCCTTCAATACAATTACATCTAACAGTATCGAATTCCAGTCGATCCAAATCGTAGCGACATTCGGTCAACGGTCACCGCGAAAGAAGCGCAGGGACACAAGAAGAGGGCGAGTCGGTGAAGAGGAGAAGGAAGAGGCGGAGGGCAAAAGATTCGCATGGAAGACCGATAACGGATTCTGCAGGATGAGTGATAGCTTCCGTATCGAGAAAGGATGTCGCGTATGCGTGGGTGGACACGTAGTAGACGAGGCCACGAACGTAGTTTCTTTATCTTCCCGTGTCATGGATTTAGGAGACTCGAACCGGGAAATGCACCGCGTTCAATGATCGTCGAACGACCGGTGACGCGTTCACAATGAAATTCACGCCTGTACGATCATCGAGATACTCCCGACTGTTCGTTGTCTCCTAGTCGAACGAGTTTCCAACGTTTATTGTGAAAATTAAGTTCCGAATCGCGCCGTGTCTGAGTGCTTTCGAGAACGGTGCTTCAGGAGTTTAATAGTACATCTCGAGATTTCGGCTTTACTGTCGGCGCAAGTTCGCGATAAGATGCCTATGAATATATGGCAACCGTTTCGCCGGCGAAATTTAAAGGAAATAATGCTGGCTAGCCGTCAGCAGCATAATGTATTCCTGGATAGTTCGACGTCTCGCGACGTCATCCGTACAATTTCACCGATACACATCTGCAATTCAGATGCGCCCGTCAATCTGATCCTTCGAATGGTCCGCATTGACAAGATATTGTCATCCTTCAGAGTGGACTTTTTAAAACGTGTCGGAGGAATTTTCAATGAAGATGTCTGAAAATATTCATTTACGTTTAAATATTACGATCATTTCAAGTTATAACATTCGGACATTCTTCTACTATGGACAATAGTATGACTTTTAAATAAATTCAATTTTCCTTGCTTGAGAATACAGATAATTTATGAATTTTTGTAATTTAGACTTGTAGGTAGACATGTAACTGGTAAAGAAATTTACCTTGTTGGTATTCTTGAAAATATTAAGAAAAATATTTTATGAATTTTGGTCATTTAGATAGACTTGTGGGGGTATATTATAATCTTAATTTTGTCAGTATTGTTCTTTATACAAAATAATTTATGATTTTATGTCGCTCGTGACATAACCTATATGTGTACAACTCATATGTGACAAAACCACATCGTATTGGGAGAACACATATTCTATTCGAATTGCAATGTACACGTTCAAGAATCATTAAATGCAAAGTACACACAGTTTAACAATCATTAAGAAGGTTTCAACTTCTTTATTCTATCATTGTATCGAAGAGTATGAATATTGAAGTACAATTAATACAGCTTCAAAAGCAATGTATGATCATCTTAACTGAACATAAGGTTTTAATATCACAATAGAATTAATGTATTAACCCCTTGTTTCACAATGTAGTACCACTGTTGATATAACCTATACGTATACAACATACACGTCTGTATATACACGTATGCATACATCCTAATCACACGTGTATAAAGATATCGTATCTTAATTCATGAAACAAGCAATTCATCCCCGTAAAGCTTGAATTTAAACCAAACTTCACAACACAGTTATTAAAAGCAAAGTATACATAAGATTCAGTTATCTCAACATTGCGTAAACTTACATCAGTTATCTTTCCCCTGCGGAATTTACAAGATCATCGAGCAAAGGGGTTGAAAGTTCTTGTTATCTTCGTAAAAGAGAACGTAAGATGAATATATTAATTAATGAAGTAGTAGAACAATAAAAGTTTGTCGAACGATAGAACGTTTCAGTGAGCAAAGTGTACGGTAAAGATTGATAAATGTAAGGGAGGGTGGGGGCGAAAGGGAAGAGGCAGAACAGAAGACAGCTAATGGAAACGTCAAAATGTAACGGCGCTACGAGGCACGTATATAAACGCTCGGTTGTTCTGTAATAATGCCGGTATTGTTGAGCTTATCAAGCGAGGCTAATTGGACGCGAACAGCTGGGCCGGCTAGTTGCTGTTCTACGACGCTCCGAACCGACCGCCGCCTCTACTTTACACTGATAATGTAATGGGACCTATCTGGAACACAAAAGCCGGCAATAGTTTAATGGATTTGTCTCGAATTGTCACCGAGCGTCAAAACAAACCGATCCCACCGAGCTGTTCCCGCGGGGGAAGAGACCGGGAATTGTTCTCCCTCGACAATGAGACCGATATTAAATGCATAATTATTGCAAAGCAAGCTGTTAGCGTTGCAGCTGCGCTCACGTGCGTTCGCAGATTCATCGAACGGTGATTGGTAATCGTTATGCGGCAATTTTACCAATTAAAACTTCGGGATTAATCGCAGTCTGACGCGGGCTTTTTCGAGTGGCAGATTCGATGCCATTTTCGGTTTATTGAAATTTGCGAGGTTGAGAATATAATATTCAGTGAAGAAGACGAAATATGATATTCAATGAACATGACAAAATATGATATTCAATGAAGATGACCAAATAAGATATTCAATGAAGAAGACATAATGTAACATTCAATGAAGAAGACAAAATATAATATTCAATGAAGAAGACAAAATATTATGTTCAAAGAAAAAGACAAAATATGATGTTCAATGAAGAAGACAAAATATAATATTCAATGAAGAAAACAAAATATAATATTCAACGAAGAAGACCAAATATGATATTCAATGAAGAAGACAAAATGTAACATTCAATGAAGAAGACAAAATATGATATTCAATGAAGATGACAAAATATGATATTCAATGAAGAAAACAAACTATGATATTCAATGAAGAAGACAAAATATTATGTTCAAAGAAAAAGACAAAATATGATGTTCAATGAAGAAGACAAAATATAATATTCAACGAAGAAGACAAAATATGATATTCATTGAAGAAGACAAAATATGATATTCAATGAAGAAGACAAAGTATTATGTTCAAAGAAAAAGACAAAATATGATATTCAATGAAGAAAACAAAGTATGATATTCATTGAAGAAGACAAAATATAATATTCAGTAAAGAAGACATAATATGACATTCAATGAATAAGACAAAGTATCATATTCAATGAAGATATCAAAATATAATATTCAGTGAAGAAGACAAAATATGATATTCAATAAAGAAGTCAAAATATGACATTCAATGAAGATGATTAAATATATTATTCTACGAAGAAGACGAAATATAATGAAAGCAATGATGTCTTCGAAGACAAAATGATGTCTGAGAAGACAAAATTCAAAGAAAAAGATAAAATATAACATTAAATGAGGTTGACAAAATATAATATTCAAAGAAAAAGAAAAAATACAATATTCAACGAAGATATAATATTTAAAAATATAATATTCAAAGAAAAAGAAAAAATGCAATATTCAATGAAGAAGATATAATATTAGAAAATATAATATTCAAAGAAAAAGAAAAAATACAATATTCAAGGAAGAAAATAAAATATAATATTCTATGAAGAAGACAAAATATAATATTAAGTAAAGTTGGAAAAATATACAAGTTGAAGAATTGCACAAAAATTTACCAAATAAAAGTATGTGAATCCATCAAACAATAAATGTCCCTCGAATAAAAGTTAGAATGATTGTAAAATGTGCATGGTACAGAAAATGGCGCAGTAAGAATTCTCTATGAAAGATACGTAGCATTTAGGATTAAATCATTCAGTTTGAAAATATGTGATAGAAAGGAATAAGAACATAATTGAAGTCTGATGTTATAATAAGGATGAACATCGATCCGTAGAGATATCGTGGTAGGCACACGTGAACGACTCATTTAAATAAATCACGGCCGAGATCGTTTATTTCGCCTCAACTAATCTCGTGTAAGTAAAACCATTTTGCGTTCACGAGAAAAGTCATTTGCTCGTGCTAGCGAACTTCGCTTCGGGAACTGTCATTAAGGATCGTTCGCTATTAAGCTCACGAAGGGGACGCGAATAATATAGGAACACGAAGCTGCAAATACTTCCTGTTGGAAAGCATGCACCTTTAATAATCGTAATACAACTAATAAATATTAACTGCGCATAAACATACCGCGAAAAGAACTTATAATTCAGCTTTGTACAGTTTAATGCCGTTTCTCGGACGGTTAAACATTTCAGATCTAATAGTGCGTATTTTACTTTGCGTTAATAGAAATTCAACAGATTAATGATGGAGTTTTTCTTTTACTAGTAAATGCTGTGATATAAATGCTTGTTAATGCCAGATGATGTTCAATGCCGATATTCAATGACATCTGGTTGCATTCTGTAAATTATTGCGCTGATGACGCATGTGTGAGCGTGTCGCAAGGTTTTAAGTTGCTTAATCAAATTTTACGCGTTTGAAATTTGTACAAATTGTATCAGGTTTGTGAGATATTTGGTGAATTCTGATGAAGTGAATAGCTTCTGTGGGAGCTTGGAGGTGTTGAATTTTCAGATTTTGGGAATTTGAAATTTTTGGACTTGTTGCACTGGAATTTTAGAACTATGCTACTTTGGACCTGTGGAATTTTTTGATTTTTGGAGTTGTAGCATTTTGGAACTTTAGAACTATGGGGACTTTGTAATTTAAAATTCAAATGTTCCAAAATTCCAAAGTCCCAAATTGTGAATGATCCAAAATTCAAAACACCCAAATTGTTAATGATCCAAAATTCCAAAGTCCCAAAATTCCAGTGACCCAAAATTAAAAAATTCCCACGTCCCAAAATTTGAATGATCTAAAATTCCAAAGTCCCAAAATTCCAGTGACCCAAAATTCTAAAGTTCCAGAATTCCCACGTCTCAAATCTGGACAACTCAAAAATTCCCACGTCCTAAAATTGAAAAGTTCCCAAATTTCAACGTTCCAAACTTCAAAAAATCTAAAATTCCAACGTCCCAAAATTTGAATGATTCAAAACTCCAAAGTCCCAAAATTCCAGTGACTTAAAATTCCCACGTCCCAAAATTTGAATGATCCAAAATTCGAAAGTCCCAAAATTCCAGTGACCTAAAATTTCCACGTCCCAAAATTTGAATGATCCAAAATTCCAGTGACTTAAAATTCCCACGTCCCAAAATTTGAATGATCCAAATCTCAAAAGTCCCAAAATTCCAGTGACCCAAAATTCCCACGTCCCAAAATTTGAATGATCCAAAACTCCAAAGTCCCAAAATTCCAGTGATCCAAAATTCCCAAGTTCCAATATCCCCACGTCCCAAATCTTGACAACTCAAAAATTCCCACGTTCCAAAATTGAAAAGTTCCCAAATTCCCACGTCCCAAAATTTCTATGATCCAAAATTCCAAAGTCCCAAAATTGCAATGACCCAAAATTCCATTAACTAAAATTCCGTAGTTCCAAAATTCCCACGTCCCAAATCTTGACAACTCCAAAATTTGTATGACCCAAAATTGAGAAGTTTCCGTCTTCGTAATAATAGATACGCACGCTGACGCGACAAGTTGTTCATAGTAAGTTTCTGCACAGCAAGAAATAGCATAGTACGCGATGAATGTTTTGTCGGCGCTGGATTCACGAAAAATAACACGTCGTGTGAACGCACGCATGGCTTACACGTGGATTCGTTGTTAGCAGCCATGTGCGATTTCTTGCTTTCATGACGCAATTACCACGTTTTTGGATCGTTACGAGGGTTATTCTCGTTTTGTTTCTGCACTTCTGTTCTGACTTTTGTTAACACGTCGTATACTGAAGGGGTTAATGGTGACCGGTACTTCAATATCTTTAAATAATTATTAAAAGTGAAAGAGAAATAATAAACATGTTAGACTCTCAATTTTTTAAAATTGAAGTTTACTACTATTATTCGATTTAAAAATATTTTATTGATTTCTATTTCTTTAATTTATTTATACAGTATTTTTTACATTTATGTACGCCATTTTGTTTGTACAGTGCTTACTAATTTATTTGCATCGAAATTAAATTTACCTGTATAATGTTCAATTAATTATTTTATTTTCCTTATGCATCGTTTATCACATTTATTTATATTAATTTATTCAACGTTTTTAAAATTACATTTATTAAATTTAATGTAGATGCAAAAAATATTGAAATGATCTTGATTTAATCGAATGATTACATTGAATTTATGTTGATGAATTACGAACGCAATAAAAATGTGTGCGGAATTCATTTTATTTATTATTCACTTTAGCAGCGGAAGAAATATGACGAACTTTATCATGTGCCTCACATTTTTCATGCTAGTATCGGGATGTCTGATTATGCTCATCGCTTAACCATTATGCATGACAAACGATTACAGTTCTTTACGCAGTAACTCAGTTATTACACTTTTCAACCATGATAATATACAGGGTGTTCAACAAAATTAGTACACTTGTTACAATCAACAAAAATTAATTTTGGAGTTCTGAAATTTCAATGTTCCAAAGTTCGAAAATTTCATAACTTCATGGTAATAGAATTACAAACTTTTGACACTTCAATGTTTAGAGACATCAAAGTTTCAAAAAACCAAAACTCTAAGTACCTGATGTATCAAAATTCTGAAGTCTCAAAATTTTAGAAAACCAAGGATCTGTTTCGAGTATAGGATCAAAACTGTGGTCCTAATTTATAAAAATCCATAAATCACAAAATATTAACCCTCTGCACTCCTCAATTTCTTTCACCTGTCAACTCCTTAATTTTCAAAATAGATCAAGAAAGGGGTTCCCAATAAAATTGCAACAGGGCGGAGTCGGTGACAAATACATTTTTCTTTTATTACAAGTAGTAAATAAATGATAATGTACATATTCAACCAATCTATTCATCTGAATTAATTATGAGATCGAGGAGAAATTAGACGTCGAGCCACACCTGATATAGGAATGCAAAGGGTTAAAATCCTGAAATTGTAATGTCCTAAAATCCTGAAATCTTGGAGTTCTAAAGTTCTAAAACTCTAAAATCCTGAAATTCTAAAAATTCAAAAATTCAAAAGATCCTGAAATCCCATAAGTTCTAAAGTCCTCATATTCTTAAATCCTCAAATCCTCAAATCGTCAAATGATCAAATGTTTCAATCGTCCTTGTTTCTAAATATCCAAACTCTCAAATCTAAAAATTATCAAATCCCCTAATCCCCAAATCTTTAAATTTCTAAATCCCTAAATCTACAATTCAACAAATCCTCACATTCCCAAATCTCCAAATTTCTAAATCCCTAAATTTCCAAATCCCCAAATCCCCAAATCCCCAAATCCCCAAATCCCAAAATCCCCAAATTCCTAAATCCCTAAATCTACTAATCACCAAATTCCCAAATCCCCGAATTCCTAAATCCCTAAATCTACAATTCAACAAATCCTCACATTCCCAAATCTCCAAATTTCTAAATCCCTAAATTTCCAAATCCCAAAATCCCCAAATTCCTAAATCCCTAAATTTACTAATCACCAAATTCCCAAATCCCCGAATTCCTAAATTCCTAAATCTACAATTCAACAAATTCCCAAATTTCTAAATCCCTAAATTTCCAAATCCCCAAATCCCCAAATTCCAAAATCCCTAAATCTACAAATCACCAAGTTCCCAAATCCCCAAATTCCTAAATCCCTAAATCCCCAAATCCCCAAATCCCCACATCCACAAATTCCTAAATCCCTAAATCCCCAAATCCCCAAATCCCCAAATTCCTAAATCCTCAAACCCTCAAACCCTCAAATCCCGAAATCTCAAAACTCCAAAACCTAAAAATCCCAAAATCGCACCCCAAAAATCTAAATTCCACCTAAACTCCCTCGTAGCACACACAAAATTCACTTTCGAACATACAACAGACCACGATCAAAATTCTTCGGCATAATTTACCATCATAATCAACCCTTCAATAAGCATCGTAGCCCTCTGTTTTATTTTTCTGCCACGCTGCGGGGGAGTGAATTGATAAAGAGCCGGTTCGTAGGAAGAAATAGGGGGTGCAACGGGCGAGCTTCTGCTAGCTTGTGGAAGTTCAGAGAACTTTAAACCAGGGTTTATCGACTAATTTAGCCGAACGCAAGGACAGCCAGGGTCTCCGGAGACAGACTTTGCGCGATGGTCCGGCCGATTGGACGGTCGACTAGTTTCGAACTCGATAAACCAAGGTGAGAGGAACCGTGGCGAAGTTTCGATTCGAGTATAGCCGAGTTTGTGCTTTACTCGGCCAGACGACCAACGGATTTCGTTAAAATCAACACGGAACTCTACTCGAGTTTAATTCTATTAAACTCGTCTGCTCGACCATTATCGAGTATCGCGGTAATTAACAATGTATTCGATCCCTTTTCCACGGATTTATGTACACTGACGTAAACATTTTGTTATACATTATAAAAAATATGTATATTTCATTTTTATTATATATTTTAATATAAACATTTTATTTTTCTCTTATATCAAGATATAAGAGAATGATGTTGTTTAAACATAATAAGAAAAAAATGTTATGTAAATACGACAGTAAGAAAATGAACATATAAATTGTAGGCAGAACATGAGTATTTATATAAGCATGTAAACAGAGCAATGAGACAAGAGAACAATAAGAAAATGTTATGTTAATTGCTATGTAAACAGAACAATAATAAAAAAATGTTATGTAAACATAGCAACAAGAAAACAATGTTGTATAAACACAACAATAAGAAAAATAATAAACAATCAAAAGTAAAAGATATAGACATAAGGAAATATTAAAAACCAAAAATTTAGAAATCGACCAACAAAGAGACTTGATAATGAACTTTTAGTTATGGTTGATATAAAGGATGGAATTGCACTACGTCAAAAAATTAATTATGACATATTTCTAATAAAATAATCCTACATCTGAAAGTACCTCAAATAAAATTTTAACAAACAAGAACACACCACTGATAAATTCTGAAGGTGCAAAAAATGAAACACTAAAGTTCATAGAGATACTAACATATGTCTATCACATACATATTTCTATTAAAATGACTATATACTTTAATGAATCTTAAATAAAAATCTACCTCAAAAATGAACTAAAAATTCCCCCACTACTAATAATAAATTTTAAACGTGCCAAAAATCAATGAAACACTTAAGTTTATAGACATATCACCATATGTCTATCATATGTATATTTCTACCAAAATAATTATGCATCCCAATATACCTCAAATAAAAATCTTCCTCAAATATCCACCCTAAAGAAAAATTCCCCTACTACTAACAATAAGTTCTCAAGGTGCCAAAAATAAATTAAACACTTAAGTCTATAGACATACCACCATATGTCTATCACATACATATTTCCATCAAAATAACTATATACCTTAATGAGTCGTAAATAAAAATCTACCTCAAAAACGAACTAAAAATTCCCCCACTACTAATAATAAATTCTGAAGGTACCAAAACTGAAACTAAATTCATAAACACACCATAAGCAATGGTGCATATTCAATCGATTCGCATACTCATAATTGATAAGTACATATTGAAATAAATTATAAAGATGTTACGAACGAATAACGAAGCTAATTATAATTCCCGGCCGCATAGAGTAAACCGACGCCTTTTTGCATCGCGAAAGGTCGCCATTCATCGCGACGCGTAATGGAAATAATCGCACAGTTCGCGAAGACATGGCGCAAACATAGCGAGGTCTCGCCATTATCGTAAGTGGCGTTCATGGAAGCGACTAGATCGCGTTCCTCTCATTTCCTGGAGATAAAGTCTCGTCGAAACAACAGGAAGACTCTGCAGCCGGATCGATCGATGCGATCGAACTAGTCGGCATCGGATTTCATTAGCCGGTCATTAGTCAACACCGCGAGCATAAATCTCAGGGACAGGCAATGATTCCAACGGCCGTAACGATAGATAACCGTTATCGGACATTTTTTACCAAGCAAATCGCCTTTTCCTCGCTGCTCATTGGTCGGAACGATGACTCATTTGGCGAGCAATAATAATGCTCTTCTCCACCGACCGCGTACAGTCAAGAACAAATATTCCCTAGGGAGCGTGCGGCGGTCGAGGGAGGATCGCGATTTTTATTCACGGATATTTCATTCGGCAAATCTGATAATTCGGGTGATTGAGAGTTTAAGAATTTATGGGAATTAGGGGGAAATTTATTTTTTTATAGGAGCTCGTTTTTTTGAATTTCATTTTTAAGGGAAGTTCAGAAATATGGATGTGAAGATTTGAGAATTTGCGAATTAGGGAAAGTTGGGGTAGTTAGAAGTTTAGGAGTGTGGGGATGTGGGAGTTTGGATATAAAGAAAATTTAGGGATATGCAAAAGAAGTTTGAATCTTTGGAAATTTGTAAGCTTGATTATTTAGAAATTTGGAAATATGTAGATTTGGAATTGTGTAGAAATTTGAACATTTAGAATTACATAGCGATTTGAAAACTTGCAAACTTGCGAATTTATAAACTTAGAAATATAGAAATTTGGAAATTTGGAAAGTCAGAAATCTAAAAATTTAGAAATCTAAGAATCTAGAAATCTAGGAACCTAGAAATCTAATAATCTAGAAACTTAGAAATCTAGGAATTTAGGAATCTAGGTATCTAGGAATCTAGGGATCTAGGAGTCTGGGAATCTAGGGATCTAGGAACCTGTCAATCTAGGGATCTAGGGATTTAGGGATATAGGAGTCTGGGAATCTAGGGATCTAGGGATCTAGGGATATAGGAGTCTGGGAATCTAGGGATCTAGTAGTTTAGGAATCTAAGGGTCTAAGGATCTAGGAATCTAGGGATCTAGGAGTCTAGGAATCTATGAATCTAGGGATCTAGGAGTCTAGGAATCTAGGATTCTAGGGACCTATGAGTCTAGGAATCTAGGAATCTAGGAGTCTGTGAATCTAGGGATCTAGGGATCTAGGGATATAGGAGTCTGGGAATCTAGGGATCTAGTAGTTTAGGAATCTAGGGATCTAGAAGTCTAGGAATCTAGAGATCTAAGGATCTAGGAATCTAGGGATCTAGGAGTCTAGGAATCTATGAATCTAGGGATCTAGGAGTCTAGGAATCTAGGATTCTAGGGATCTATGAGTCTAGGAATCTAGGAATCTAGGGATCTGGGGATTTAGGAGCCTGGAAATCTAGGAACCTAGAAATCTAAAAATCTAGAAATCTATGAATGTATAAATTTAAAAATGAAAAAGTTCTGAAATATTATATTGTACATTCAGAACCTTAGAAATTTAAAAATGTGAAAATTAAAAAAAAATTAAATTCGCATACATGTCGATATCGAAAGTTGCACCGAAGTGCACATCGCCCTTCTTATTTCGCTGACTGTCTCGTTTCATCGCGCGATTAGACCGTCTCCCTTTCGTCCTATTCGTATCTGTTGGCACGTCTTTTGCGCTGCAGCAATCTGAGTGGGTCAGCTGGATAAAGAAACCTCGATGGTTCGTCTACGTACGTCGTCAACTACGACAACGACATCGAGAGCCCGAAGAGAGGGGAGTACGACGACGACGATGAACTTCCACGTTGGCAAATGGTCATTGAGTCAATTACGCGGATAAAGTGCACCATTGTGCGGCGTAACGGCGATTTTTCTAACCCCGTTCGCCATCAGAGACGTTTACAGGGTTAGGCGGATAACGCCGCGTGCTTAATCACGCGTGCTCGTTCATTTCGACGAGATAGACCCGTGTTTGACGCGCGATCATCGTCGCTACGGGTTTACGACGAGATAATGCGACGTCGTTACGGGATTCCGACCAAGATGCTGTAATTCATGGCTTGATGTGCTTCATACGATAGATCCACGCGGTTTTTAGATACTTGCTAATGGATATTAAACTATTGAAGCTGTTCTTGCGATGCTTTTTATTCTTTTCAGGATAATTCATTGTTGAGGTTAGGGAAATCGTTGCAAAAGTGATGAGAATATGGCCGACATTTTATGGTACATGTGACAAAATTGAGTTGATAAATGATATATGTTATCTTCTTCAGGTTAACAATATTATTGCAAGTAATACTTATCAAGTTAATAAATAAGAATATTATTATTATTAAGTAATACTTATCAAGCTGATAAATTGTAATACTATTATTATCAAGTGGTATTTATTAAGTTAATAAGTAGTAACATTATTATTATCATCTCATAATACTTATCAAGGTATACATAATTCACTGTACATACAGAAATATCAATTACAATATACAAGTTCAAATGAAATAATGTACATGTACGTACATATGTATAGGGTGCTTCACACAATTTGTAAATTTTGAATAACTTCTAAAGAACACATTGTTGAATAAAATACAACAATTACAAATAGTTACATGATTTAAGGAGTTATATTATATAATCAATATACTATTTTATTATAATTGAATGTGGTTCATAGATTTTAAAATTGCAAAACATTTTTTAAAAGTTATTCAAGATATGCAAGTTTTATAACTTACTCTGTATGATTCATACAAATACAAATTATTCTTAAAATTAAAATTAAAATCACACACTTCATGTGCCAATCGTCCGCCATAGTTAAATTAATGCATCAAATATTATCGTATTATTATACTCGAACCAATTATATCCAGCGATGTTTAATTAATTATAATTTGATTACGTTCCCAGTCAAATACATATTCGCTTATCATTTCCATAAATTATATACTTGGTCATACAGAGATCATGTTTGTTACCTTTCTGAATGTTTGTACCTGATCAAATATAATAAGAAAAATACTGTTAGAAATTATATTATTTATATTTCAGCTGATTGTGTCAATAACATTCCATCGAGTATATTATAAAATTGATCAAATGTTAAATCATGTTACTTTTTGAATATTATTTTATACTTGACCAAATGTAATAATGAAAAATTGTTAAAAATGCTATTATTTGTGAAACATTTCATTTTATGCTGCCAAAAGTCATTAGACATAGTGCAAGATTCATGAAACATTGAATCATGTTACTATTCTCATACCTAACCAAACATAATAAGAAAAAATACTTAAGAATGATATTATTCATGAAACATTTCATTTCACGTTACCAAGTCACCGAATATAGTAACGAAACGTTATAGAATATTCAAGAATATTCAAACGTTGAGTCATCAAATAATCATACAATTCCCAAAAAAAAAATAGAGCCTAGGTCACTAACGATACATTATGCAAATAACGTAGATTCGCGAAATAATCAGGTTATGGTTCACCGTGGGACACTTCTATCTGGTTTATTATCCACGCAGAAGTAAATTACGATCAAGCACCACCCCATATTCTTTTTCCCTGCTCTCGAATCGCGTACGAAGGTAATAGCCGTGTTAACACCGTAAGGCACGTGACCAGACAAAAGTTAACGATAGGTTTGAACCCGCGCGCGTTTCTACCCCTTCTTCACGTTCTTTCCGTTGTAATACGAACACGCCCCGGATGTGCGTGCACGTCAATTTCGTCGGAACCATTTTCTTTCTTCCTCCGTTTAATTGAACCAATGGGCCTGGTGAAAAATCGACTCTTCAGGATGATCATAAAATATATGTACTTTGACGAACGCGAGTAAAATGTTCTTCAAATTCAATTGATGGGGGGCAATTTTATTCAGATATTCTTTTCGACTTGCTTGTTCAAGTTGAGTGCATTTTTATTTAATTAGCAGAAGTGATGTCGACACTTTTTACTTTCTTTTAAATGATTTATTTGCGAGGGGTTTGAGTGTTGTCAAATATGGAAACTTTTTACTGTGATATACACGCGGTGAGAAGTGGGGATTTCTAGTGCAAAGTTTGATTTGGGGATTTAAGGATTTTGAGATGTGGTAATTTTGGGATTTCGGGATTTGGGGATGTGGAGATTTAGGGATGTGGAAATTTGGGGATGTGGAGATTTAGGGATGTGAACATTTGGGGATGTGGCGATTTGGGGATGTGGAGATTTAGAGATGTGGAGATTTGAAGATTTGGGATTTAGAATGTGAGAATTTGGGGATTTGGAATTTGGGGATTCTAGGACTCGGAAATTGAGGATTTAGAGATTTAAAAATTTTGACGATTCGGAATTTGGAAATTTGGGGATTTGGGGATTTAGCGATTTAGGGATTTGGAAGTTTGGGAATATGAAAATTTGTGAAACTGGAAATTTGTAAATTTAGGGGTTCAAGGATTCAAAAATTTAGGAATTCAGAAATTCAGGAATTCCATAAATCAGAAATTTAGAAATTTTAGAAATGGAAAATTTTTGTGCTTAAAAATTAGTAAATCATGGATTTGGGGATTTTAGAATTTCTAAACTACCGAATTCGAAAATTTGAAAATGTCTAACTTTGGAAACTCCGAAATTCTCTAACATATATGAAATATCCTACATCCCATATTCTATATTCTACACGAAGACTATAACAAGAAAGGAAGGAGCCGACGTAAAAATAGCGACGAAAACGTGTTTGTTCAAATTCAATTTGGCACGTGCAAAAAGGAGCTTATGAATTACGCGCAAAGCATGCGGGTATCGCGTGCACGTTTCGCATATCCTCTCATCAGCTAAGTGCACTTTCATCGCAGTCTCTCGTATAATCGGTATACGATTTGTTTTAGCAAATGAAACGGAAACGTGGCTCGTCGAAGTCGCTTAATTTTTCGCCGATACTTATTCACACCGTATATATCGATATTTCTTATATTTCGTAATAACTTATTCATATTGAATGAATTTAGAGTACTTTAATTGTTCTTATATTGGGGGATTTGGGTGCTAGGGAATTTGAGAATTTAGAAATTTTAGGTTTTCAGGGGTTAGAAATTTCAGGGTTTGAGGGTTTCAAGAGTTGGAAATTTGGTAATTTGCAGATTTGTGAATTTGTCATTTGGGAGTTTGAGAATTTGAGGAGTTGAAAATTTAGAAATATAGAAATTTGGGGGTTCGAGGATTTGCAAACTTGAGAATTTGGAGATTTGAAAATTCAGAAACGTAGAAATTCGGGGATCTGAGGATTTGAGAATTTGAGAAATTGGGGATCTGAAGGTTGGAAAATAAAGAATTTCAAATCCTCAGATTTGAAAATGTGCGTATTCAGAAATAAAAAAATTTGGAAGATTGTAGGGTTGAAGATTTGTGAACTTGAAAATGAAAAAATTTGAAACTTTCTAGCTAAAAAATTATGAAGTTAACCTCCACATTTCACCCCCAAAGTCGAAAGCCAACAAGACCCTACACTCTTACCTAAAGAAAACCACCCCTCGCTTGTGACAAACCACAGGTTCTCCAATCAATTCGAATGTCTGAACAGAAAAATTATACGGTCACGATCGAAGTTCACGAAGCAGAAGAGCAATAATTAGATGTCCCCACCCCCTGGAAGATTCATCGATGTTCCAAGAGGGGGCGGTACAGGGTGCACAAGCATCGGGTCGGCAACGAAGGGTGGTCGCCTAATGAATTCTTAGTGTCCGTGTCTCGCTTTCGAGCATTCCCGGACACGCGAACACGAGGCAGAACCAGTGTGTTTTCGCGGGGGTTAATTTAATACAGGTAGATTGCCCGCAGGTATCCACCCTAACTTTCTCCGTCTCCACCCTCGGTCGACCGTATCGTCGCGCCACCCCTTCCCGCGTACTTAATATACCATCGCCACCCTTCGCTCTCTCCGTTGGTTAGAGATATACACACGATCTTCCATCACCGTGTGCCACGTTAATGGGAACACGAGAACCGTTGAAATAATATGTCACGTTTAAGCGAGATACATCTTAGTGTACTAAACTCTTCGGAGCTGCAGGGTGCCTCTTTCAGGACAGCGAAACGAGCAGATTTCTAGGGGTTGATGCTCTCTGTAGACCTGAATATTATTCTCAATTATATAGTCTATTGAAAATTAACGAATTATTTATTTTCATTCGTTCTTTATAATGTATTTTGATTCGTTGATCATGTGTTTAGGGGATGAAAACTTCTTGAGAAATTTGTGGACTTTTGTTCTATTTGTGAGTCGTGTGTATTCTGTAAATACAATTGTGGACTTTTATAGAATGTGTTAAATATTTGTTCAAATTTTGCTGCGCCCCATAAATACGAATGTGGGCTCCTGCAGAAGGACATGTGTTATTTTTTCAAATTTTGGGTTATTTTAAAGTTTCAACAAAATAGATGTTCATCAGTTGCCTTACATCCCTTATAACTTGTTTTCCTGCTGTTAATGTTATAACTCACTAAAATAAAATTGAGTTGATCTACATGTTGATTTACATGTCTTGCAGTTAGGTAAAGTAGCAATTATAAACTACGTTAGCTTGATGTAAGACATTACTCAATAATTACAGACTTAAAGACTTCTTCATTTGGAACGTGTTGTACAAAAATCATCGAAGTCAAGAAATATAAAATACTTGCAGCTTCTTCAAAAGTTCTTTTCCTCATTACCAAATCTCCATATCGCCTGCCACAGAATTTACGACCAGTCGAGTGGCGATACGAGGAAGCAGATCCGTTCAGTCTCGAAGAAATCGAGTTAGGCAGATCGCGGAGTCAAAAGGAATGATTCAAGTTTAAATCTGGTATCCGAAATCCGGCGGGGTGTTGGTCGCCGGTGTTGTCCGCGAAAGAGAAAGAGGGAGGCGTTGAGAATCTCGTTAGATCGATCGCGAGAGTGCCACGTCCAATTATCGTAATTCTCTTATCGAGCTCCTTCCACCGCGAGCGTAGAAACTCGGAAAATGGTCTTTGAATAAATCAGAAGCCCGGGAGAAGTTCTCGATCCGACTTCGTGATCGCGTGTAGAGTCTCCGGCTCGGAGTGGAAACGGCGGAGGGTACGGCGAATTGGCATAAACTTCGGTCTGATTGTCTGTGACGAACTCGTCGGGGCGACTTTATGGGATTGTAATGCGTATCTAGTTTTACTGCCGTAATTCTCGATGTTCCCGCGAACTTCTGGCCTCTCTTTCTCTAGCGGCGCGTCACGAAACTCGTTACCCCGGCTGCTTCCCGGAAGATTTGTCGTGAGCCGACGTTTTCGGTACTTGGAATCTCCAATGAGATTCTTTGGAATCGTTCCTTTCCCACCGTCAGACTATTCGAACGTCGTGCAACTAAAACAAGATCCCCGATAGAGAAAGTCTTATTTGCTCGTTGAACGCGAAGCTGCTGTTTGGGGATTTCTTAACCCTCCGTTCGCTCGATCGTTTCATGTTTGTTATTGGCTATTCGCACATTGGAATTGCGTTGAAAATCAATTTTATGCGCTAGCAATATTGGATCTCAGGTTATAGGGCTAAGATTTAGACCAGAATATAGATATCTAGAATTATGGGGATGTTCAAGATTTGGTGAGGTACTAAGAATATTGATATACGGTTGTAGGAACATTTAGACATACATACATATCGACATGAAGTTCTAGGGATTTTTGGATTCAGGTAACGTATAACCTAGCAATATGAGAATATAGAGATATTGCAACGTACCGTGAAATTGAATAATGCAATCAAGCGCTGCTGCGATCCTCAAATACCGAAATCTATAACTGTGACGATATTCAAATAATAATGTCACTTTCAAAATAATCACTTCTCGCCCCGTTAATGTCTCCCACCTTCAGCTAACAACCCCAGCAATATTTTAATCAAAATACCGCTGTCGCCCATGGGCTATGTTCCGAATTCGAGTGAAAAGATGACCCGTTCAAATGGATGGTACTAACAGAAAGGGGTGGTGGGCATATCGAGAGAACGATAGATACAGCAAAAGGGTGACGAGGGATGAGGTAACATGATCCACCCTTGCATTCGTCCGTCGCGTCCGTACTAATCTGTGGTCCAGTCGTAAACCGTTTAATTCCGTTTCGTGATAAACCGCGGCCGCCGTTTATTGCTCGCCCGCCACCCTCCGATACCCCTTCTCGGGCGCGTCGACGGATCGTCGATATGTGACGATTCTGCCCGGGCAAACATAATTAATAGATATTATTTATTCGTGCGGCGTTTATCGACGCCGGTACGGGGTGGTTCGCGCAAAGGGGGCGGTTTACGCGAAAGGGCGACGCCAACGAGATGGAATATGAAAGGTCGCAAGGGCCCGTCGTCTCTTAATCCGCTTTGCGTTTCACGGTGGTTGAAAGAGGTTTCCCCTTTTCTACGTGAAACGACAACTGATAGGGGCCGGGGGTGGATTCGAAAGACGAGGGCTCGCGAGATGTATTTAATTGCGCTTTATCAACGCCGCTGACCGACGCGTTTATCTCGATCTGCTGGCCCTTTCATTTCCAGGGTGGGGCCATATTCAACCCCTCGAGTTTCATGAGACTCGATCATGTTTATATATAATATGGGCGGCGTAATTATGAGGTCTGACGTATGTCGTTCATTCTTTATTTTATTATTCTGTTATTTTACTATTACTTTATATTTTGTATATTGTTTATAAATTTTGTTTTAGGATTTCACCCTTTGTATTGGTTTATAAAGTACTGTTATTTTTCATTTCGATATATTATCGTGTTATTCAAATGTTTCCAAATTTTATTCTTCATCGGAAGTGCATCGGCCATTTTGGTTAGTTCACACGCTTACCGTTGGTGTCGCATATTCAACTTATACTCTAAACATCATTATGCAGTTATATTATTATTTTATACTACTGTTTCATTACACTATCCCTATTCGACTATTTTATCTTACACCTCCCCTTTTTGTATCTTTTGTACTTCTCGTACATAATCACCCAATTAAAGACATTTTTGCATATATCTCAAAAAGTAAGTCCAATCGACGATATACAGAGATCAAACTCAGAATGGTGCTCTAAGTAAAATATTTCAAGGTCCCGAAAATGAGTCACCAATAACTACCATAAAATTGATATTTCCGAATCCTCCGGAACATAAACCGTAGTAAAATGGTCAGAAAACAGGAACGTTATTATAATTAGATGCTGCGTTCGCGTTTAAAGCCGCCAGAGACATCCATCAATTTAATTGGTCCAATGTTACTTTCGCCTACGATGGACTATAAACCGTGGGTGTATTGCTAACGAGAGCCAGCACAACGGACCGGGGTAGTTCGGTTTCCCTGCGTTTCGCCACGATTGCATATATATTGCATATCCCGAGTGAACGTCGGGCATAGCCGGCTACTGTTAATCAGTTTAGAGTTTATGTCCGCCCATAAACCCGCTCGGCCCCGTCTAACTGTCATTAATAAAACCCCCGTTGATAACTCGAAAAGTCGCAAGATACACCGGATGGGTAGCTCTGGCTTGTTGGTCGCCGTTTCGTCGGGCTTCTCCGACCTTCGACTGGCAAAGGCGAAACTTGTTATACGCACGGGAAAAAGGAGAAGGATTTACTGCCGAGATCCGAGGAATATAACAGCTTTTTCATTTTCATGCTGCCGCTTTTAATCCAACGTCCTGGATAATTAGTGGCTGCAGCGCTGCTACTGTCACGTTCTCTGCTCGTCAAGGTACAAACTTTGCAGAGCAGGGCATGGAGCAAATTTACTTTCAATTTTGAGGGATGGTAAACTTGAAATTTTTGAAGTTTGAAAATTTTTAGGTAGTCAAGTTTTGAGATTGTAAGCCTTCAGGACGAATGCACAAATATCAGTTCTGTGTAGATTTCTTTGTGGATCTCAGATCTGTGTCTTTCGGTTTGGAAGTTCTCAAGTTAACAAAGTACCAAATTCCTAAATTTTTAAAGTTTCTCAAAGTTTCAAAGTTTCAAAGTCTCAAAGTTCCAAAGTCCTTATATCTTCAAGTCCCTACATCCCAAAATCTCTGCATCTCCAAATTTCTACATCCCCAAGTCCCTACATCCCCAAAACTCTACATCCTCAACTCCTTAGGTCTCTAAATATCTACATCCTAAAGTTCCTACACTCCCAAGTCCCCACATCCCCAAATTTTTACATTCCCAAATTTCTATATCCCCAAGTACCTACATCCCCAAATTTCTACATTCCCAAGTTCCTACATCCCCAAATCTCTGCATCCTCAACTCTCTACATTTCCAAATTTCTACATCCCCATGTCCCTACAACCCCAAGACCTTACATCCCCAAGTACCTACACCCCCAAGTCCCTACATCTCCAAATTTCTACGTCCCCAAGTCCCTACACCCCCAAATCTGTACAAAGCACTGAATTCTCAAAATCCCAAAATTTCCAAAGGTTCAAAGTTCCAAAGCACCGAATTCCCCAATTCCTAAATTCTCAAATTCCTAAATTCCTAAACTCCTCAACTCTCATAGTTCCACATTCTCAAACATCCAAATTCCCAAATATCTAAATGACTTCTCACGACCTTCCTCTTAAAGTCCCAAAAAAACGTATTAACTACTTAAAGTATTATTTGGTTATCGTTTGGTGATATCGCTGTGTGTACACAGGGACGAAAATGGCGCACGTGTATCGAAACAGAGCCTCACGGTCTGACAGATACATTTGGAGTTTTAACCATGATCCAGCCAATAACTTGGGGCTTAACCGTGGCGTGAGTTGTGGCTCTCGCTCGATCACCAATCATTGGTTATGTCTCTGGTAATTAACTAATGTTCTTCTCTATGCAAATTACACGCCGTTTCGTGCTCCCGTTCGATTCATCGTGTCCGCGTTGCGGCTGTTATTACCGCGATGCGCCGCCACCTCGTGGCACCACGAAAGAAACGATCGCTGAAGAGATACGAATGGTAGCCATCGATTCTGAACGGCTGTAATAACGTAATTAGTCCGTGGCCAGGCCAGTTTGCGTAACCTAGCAGCAACATCGAAGAAAATTGATGACGAAGAAGAAGGACCGGGCTCCGAGTGTCCGTAGGCGGCCCATGGAGAATTAATCATCGCTGGATGAATGGAGACAAGGATAGCCTTGATGGATAACGATTTACGATGCAAAATCGAGGCAATGGTTTTTAAATGAGTTACGTTTTCTTATATTGCCACTTTGATATGAGATCTTTTAACGGACATTTTGTAATATTGGTACTTTTGGAGAGATTGGTAACTCGTGGTATTTGATGGAGGTATAGCGTGGGTGATGATGTAGTTGTGGAATGCGTGGAGTGTTGGTCATATTATGGGTGGGGATACAATGTTTGACTGTACGATGCGTGATAGTATTTTTGATGGTACAACGTATTATATGCATGAAGCAAGGAGAATACAGTGTGTAGCAAACTTAATGCGTGGAAAATACAATATGTAGTAAATTCGACACGTGGAAAATACAGCGCGTACCAAATTCGGGGCGCAGCAAATTTGATGCGTGGGAAATACAGCATGTTGCAAAGTTGGCGCGTAGAAAATATAGTGCATAGCAAATTCGATGCGTGGAAAATACGATATGTTGTAAATTCGACGCGTGGAAAGTACAGCGCGTAACACATTCGATGCGCACAAAGTTCAACGTGTGGAAAATACAGCACGTTGCAAATTTAACGCGTAGCAAATTCGGTGCGTAGAAAATTCGACGCGTGGAAAGTACAGCGCGTACCAAATTCGGTGCGTAGAAAATTCGGCGCGTAGAAAATTCGGCGCGTGGAAAATACAACGCGTAGTAAATTTAACGCGTGGAAAATACAGCGCGTAGCAAATTCGGTGCGTAGAAAATTCGGCGCGTGGAAAATACAACGCGTAGTAAATTTAACGCGTGGAAAATACAGCGCGTAGCAAATTCGGTGCGCAGAAAATTCGACGCGTAGAAGGTACAACGCGGTGCAAATTTAATACGTGAAATATACAGCGCGTTGCAAAATTAACGCGTGGAAAATACAGCGTGTAGTAAATGCAATGCATCACAAATTAAATGCATGGCAAATTCAGAAGCAGATTATTAGCCGACACTGCTTAAATCAATTGCAACAAGTCTCTTTCTGTCCACTATCACCTGTGTGTGCATTGGATTAGTTTTCAGGGGCTGCTACAGTGAAATGATTCAGGTGTCTCCAACAGCTGCTGCAACCAGTCACCTTTCACACCTGTTATAAATTATACCTGATGTCTATATCTACTGTACCACGTGGTTTCCAGTATTTACTCTATCTCTTAACAATGAGCTCGCGTTCAGGCTAATAAATAATCTCCAATATCTTTCATAGCCATGGTAGTCTGCATCTGCCGACGTTATCTCAGTTGTCTTTGGTAGTAAATCCTAAGTACAATACCATAAAAGCAAATCCTGTGGGTACACTCGTTTGTAGTCTTCATGATAATGTGCAATAAATTTGAAAGCTGAAATTTGGGCGGTGTAAATATTTCGACGTGGTTCTTATCTGTAGGGCACAGGTCTGATTATAAGGTCAGTGAAAATATTAAATATGTTACTCAAATATACTATTATTCCCTACATCATCACATATATATTTTTATTATTTAATTACTCGTAGGATTAAATGAAGCTTCCTTCGTGTGCCACACTGTTAGGCTTCATCCCTTAACGAATGACGTTTTTCATTCGTGTCACTCCCATATCTGGAGATAAAATTGAGTTAAAATGGAATTATACATATAACAACAACATGGATACATGAATGTTTATCTCCACATACCTGCAATAAATTTCCCTCTAACAAGACGCTAACGAGGCACACCATGGTAGTAGATAAAACCGCCGCCACAAAGGCAAATTTTTGAACAAACAGCACCAAATAGACCCATCAACAGTCATGCGATTATTAAATAATGCATCGGTCACAAATGGACTGGAGCATGGTTGAAAATCGAGGATGGAAGTAAGTCACGAACCCGTGGCGCCGAGCATCAAAGAGTTGAGCGGATCGGCAATCAGCAGGTCGCACCTCGGCGTCCTCCATATTAATTATCGCGATCTGTCCGCCAAAGGACATCCATATTTTCGACGTTGCGTAAAAGCGGCGTTCCCGATAAGATCGTCGATTGCGTGCCCCTCGGGAACCCCTTGCATCCCAGACATGCGTCACGCACGCAGCCCCCCGCGACTGTTTGACGGGGACGCGATGCTGTGACATCGTCGTCGCACGCACACTGACCTTCATCAACGAGGGGCCCCGTCGCTACTCATGGAAATTACGTCGTTTTCAATTAAGTTCGAGGGCGAATCATCGTGATAACGGACCGTCATTCGTGTGTAGCTTAGCTACGTGCTGTTAATAACGCCCTCTAGTTCGCCGCGACGCTTTTTGAGGGCCCAGCCATCCTTGGGGGCACGTCAGCTTTTTTCTTCGAGACTCCGGTTGTTTGGCCTCTTGATTAATGACCTTCTGTTTTTGCGATGCTTACGAAACTGTTAGGGGGTTCGGGAGGATGATTTAGTGACACTTAGGTGATTTGTGGAGGTACACTCAGGTGCAATATGCAGGTTAGGCTTTCCAAGTGTTATGTTCAAGAAACTAAGGTGCAAAGTTAGTTCTTCTACTTTATCGACTGAGCGAAACTAATAATAGCCTAATCTTTACACTGACATGTCAACCGTTTTAAATAGCTAAATATATTTTGAAGCAATTTTACGATTCTTCCAAACAACATTTTTTCCAATCCCGTCACTTTTATCGCCAGAGATATCCCTGCGCTCCAAAAATGGCGAGGCGATTTTCGAACGGCAAACGATTACAAAATCGATACACGCCGGATGAAATCGCACCGGTTTACGGTGTAATTTATACCCACGCGTGAAATCGTGCCCACCGTTTTTCGACAGCTCCCATTTCGACCCAGTCGTTCTATTTTTACGCGTCTCGCGTATCCGTTTTTAATTGCGCGAAAGGGTTCGGGTAATCGTGCACGTCAGCCAGTGGACACCGCTTAATGAAAGCAAATAAAGTAGCCTCGGAATAAATTCGGGAGGGTCCACGTGGTACACGAGAGAGTAAATAGCACAGAAAGAGAGAGGTTGGTGAAACGTTGATGTATATATTGACCCGTTGAACGGTAACGTTGCGGAGGGGACCTATATTGGACACTCTCGGGAATTAGGTTTCGCGGTTTCAATTAGGATCGCGGACGAGTTATCGCGATAACAGAGAGCGAAAGGGGTGAGAGAGAAAGAGAGAGAGAGAAGACGATTGGCGTGCTCATTCGCCTCGTCGAAATTGCAACGAAGAGCCTCGCCGATGCGATTTCATTTTGATCGAGCGAAATTCCACTCCACCTTTCTGCCAACCTTCTCTCTTCCTCATCGATCGTATTAATGGATGTTATTTTTCCTGATTCTCTATTGGTATTCATTGCTTGTCTCTTTTACCGGGTTTTTGTTGCCCATAAACTTTCGTGTACCGTTCAGATAAAATATCGTGCAATTATTCCTTTTATTTAAAATGGCACGTTCAAACGATTAACCCCTTGCCGTACGATTTATTTGCCAAATCAGTCACTAACTCTTCACTGATACATTACAAATAAAGGAAATTAAAGTGTTATACCAATTTTGTATTCAATCTTTGCACAAACAATAATTTGAAAACATCAAATTGGCATATTGAAAATTCGAATAAGGTCACATTTGCACTGTGAGTGCGTCACGAGACTCAAAGTATGGCAAGAGGTTAAAACATACTCGAATGCAACAATTAATCAGTACATATTAATTAATACATAGTACATGTTTAATCAGTAGTTGAAACATTTTATTACATGTATACAGAAATGTATAAAATTATAACGTTTAGGTCCTCGTGAAGAATCTGTATGAACGTGTACAGGTTTTTGCAAAAGGCTGCAACAAATTTGATCAGGGATACAGATCAGATCGTTGGGAAGATTACAGATCCCTTTTTCGATGATCCGATCACGATCTACCTTAACAAAAAGTGATTACAGGTAGGCTCGTTCCCCTCGAAATATGTGCCAATTATGCGTCGTGCCGAAGTACCGGGAAACACGCGTCCAGGTATTATCCCGTGTACTTACGTGTCCTAGGCGTGCACGACAAAATAGCTCGCGGATAACGGAATGATCCATTAACCGTAGAAGAAGGTAATATGGTATTAACACGCGCGAAAGGGCGTGCTGACCTATCCCACCATGGGTGCCCGTATGCTGTTGAAGGGGAAAAGGTAATGGGGTGGAGGAGGAGACCACCCTTCGTGGCCACCGTGGCACAGTTAATTACCCTGTGATACGATATCTTTGGACGAAAAAATTCCACAGAAATTATTCACTTTTGACAGGATATTGATTAATTATAGGAACAAGGTGATCAATAAAGTCTTGACAACTTTGGTTAAATGTAAACTAAACTGGGGGTCAAATTTTGACCTGTGGAAACATCAATTTAATTTCTTTTAGGGTCTTGGGACACCTTTCAAGGTTTTAATTTAATTTGATGTATTTTTGTACTGTAAACTCTTTTAATGTTTTGAGGTTCTTAATATCTTTTGATATCATTCTTGATATATTCTTGTTTTGAATCAATCTTGTCCACAACTTATTAATCACCCTGTATTACAATTTCTAAGTGCATTGATACATCATAAATATATTACGAACTTTTTGAACGAGTTAATTAGTTTGATAAAAAAGGCACGAATCTGTTTTGAATCAACTTTGCTCACAACTTATTAATCACCCTGTATTACAGTTTCTAAGTGCATTGATACATCATAAATATATTACGAACTTTTTGAATGAGTTAACATGCTTGATGAAGAAGAGTAAATTATCTGTTCTGAATCAACCTTGCCCACAACTTATTAATCACCCTGTATTAGAATGTCTACGTGTATTGATACATTATAAATATATTACGATTCTTCTGACTTAATTAGCTTGATAAAAAAGACACGAAATATTGTGAAATTTGTGGATAAATGTTATGAGAGAGGAAATTGCTCGTATATTCAGAATAAAGAACAGGAGTATTTTAGCAGGAGGGAGAGTGGTCTCAGTGTGTATACTTAGGAACAAAAAGCTGCGACCATATCATGTTCCCATTGAAATTAAACAAGCTCTACCTTGAACACTTTTTGTCTCTTGAAACAGGAGGTTTATTTAGCGAGATTTTAAGTGCATGTAAGTGATCCATCAAGCGATATAAACACATAGACATAATACATATAACTACAACTCAGTTTTATTCATACACATTATGTGTGATTTCTGTGGTTAAAATTTTCATGTAAAGAAAGAGATATATTGTTATGAAACATATATTAATATTTAATGAATGACCCTATAGTTCATTGCTAAATATTAACGGTCTTATTAACTGTTTCAATATTTCCAATAAATATAAAATCTGAAATATCAGAACAACTCTTCATAAAACTTGCCAGAGTGTTACAGACTCCATCTTGTGATTTATAGGTTATGTTAAACACCTTAAGAATGAATCCGTCAGCAGTGTTATAAGCAAAATGTGAAAGCGATTTTAAAATTCATGCTGAGCGTCGTTTAAAGTCCATCAGGTTTCCATAAACCGAGAAATCTCGAATTCGAGCATGCACGATTAATCGGGAAGGACCTTTCCGCTTTACTGTTACGCCGATGATCCAAGGACGACGCGATATTTTGAACCGCGACAACGGAGTTTCTTCCAGAAACGCCTACACACAGGAACCTGGAAAAA
Source organism: Megachile willughbiella (assembly GCA_945859595.2). Lineage (NCBI taxonomy): Eukaryota > Metazoa > Arthropoda > Insecta > Hymenoptera > Megachilidae > Megachile > Megachile willughbiella. The sequence goes on along the minus strand of OX243803.1, from coordinate 8,673,210 downwards.
TGTAGACGGTCTGGCTGGCACCGTCGATGCAGTTTCGGTGCAGCAACCGCGAGAAATATAAAATCCTTCCCGCGACGACTTTGAATCGCGGAATTATTCAAAGTGTTTCACGCGGTTTCGGCCATACTCGCCCGTTTTCCCTCGGTTCTTCGCAGACTTCTTTTTCTTGTTCCTCCATCAGGCTAGTTCCTGTTTCAGCCCATTTGCAAATGAACTTTCCATAAAATTTTATCACGCGACCGAGATAAAGGAGCACGTCACGTTTCCTTAATTTATACGACCGCGTCGTTCGCTCGCTGTTCTTCTATATCCTTCGTCTACGAACACGTACGAGACACGCGATAGCTTAACAATTACAAATGCAGCTGAAGTTTTAAAGAATAACGGTCTATATGAAAAATCTCGTCTTTATCTTCTTACTTTATCTTAGCATTTTTTGGTGCCGTGACTGGTTTAGAGGACCGTAAAATTGAAAGGTTAGAAAGTGTATGGGAGACATGGCGGACGAGGTTTTTATAAGGTCATGCAAATTTATGGTGTCGAGGGAAATATTCTTTGAGGAACTCGTGTGCAGATTTAAGTGTAATTTAATCATGATCATTAGTATGATGAAAATTGATTTAATTTGCTCAAGAATTTAACCTGAAGTTTGTACTATGAATGAGATTCCTTTTGCTTTTAAACAAAGAGCTTTGCTTTTAAATAATACACCATATTTCTGTAAAATATATTTCAATTAAACAGTAATTAACTGTTTATATCTTCATCTCCACATTAAATAATATCAGTTACAAATTATTAAATAGCTAAACTAACCGCAATTTCTAATAGTACGCCATCTTATTTTACTGCTCTCTAAAAAAAATTTTGCACTTTCCATAATACAATTATACCATCCAATAATAGCATCTCAATAAAGTTCATAACAATCCCACCAACGAAGAAATTCATGAGTATTTCAATCGAAGCTGATTGCACAAAATGGAGGACACCGATCGGAATACAAAATGAGGTCCGTTCATCGCGCAAACGCGGAACGTGCGCTAAGCGAAATAGAACGGTTCGTCCAGCAATTTTCCGAGAAAAATTTCTTTCTTTTTAACGAACGCGTCTCTAGACAGTATCAATTTCATTTCCTGGAAGAAGGAAAGCTTACTTTAACGATCGCAACGGAACAGTCGGAAGATACGTCACGATCGCGCGGTCATCCCGCGGAGGGAAAGCGAGGAAAACGAACATGGCTGCCGGGCCGAAAACTTTTATGACTTTTAATCAGACGAACGAGCGGCCGAGTGCCGTGACGCGAGTTCATTTGCGCTAATGAAATCACTGTTATCTCCTCGACTCCTGTGTCTCATATTGCGCCAACTGTTGTTGTCCCGCGTTGGATTCGTATTTGTAAAGCATGATGACCGGACGCGAGTGATCATAAGTCTGCAAAGGGTGCACAAAATATTGTGTACACTTTTGTCTTCTCTCGGCTTCCATCGATTTTGACTTTGCTGGAATATGTGGTTAGCTTAGGTTGTCGAGGTTTGTGTTCGTATGGATTATTGTGACTGGGGATTTTATTGTTTCAAAATCCAAAAGTTTGAAATCCCAAATTCTCAAAATCTGAAGTGTCCAAATTCTCAAGATTCCAAATTCTCAAAACTCTTTAAATGTCCTGACTACCAAATTTCTAAGTTCTCAGATTTCCAAACATTCAAATCCCCAAATGTCCAGGTCATCAAGCACCTAAATTTCTAAATTTCTATGTCCCCAAATTTTGAAGTTCTCAGAATCTCAACATCCCAAATTTGCAACCCCCAAATTGTCAAATACTACTACAAGTTTCTAAATCTACAAAATCCTAAATTTTTAAATCTCTTATAAATTTCCAAATTTTCAAGTCCCCAGATATGTAGATCCCCAGCTTCAAAAATCCTCAGATCTCCAAAACCCCATACTCTAATTTGCAAAACCTCAGATCTACAAATCCCCAAATTCCCAAATCCCCAAATCTCCAAATCCCCAATTCTCGAATTCCCAAATCCCAAATCCCAAATCCCCAAAAATTCCCAAAAATTCCCAAATCCCCAAATCCCCAAATCCCCAAACCTCCAAATCCTCAAATCTCCAAATCCCCAAATCTCAAATTTCCACAAATCCCCAAATCCCCAATTCTCAAATCCCCAAATCCCCAATACGCGAATCTCCAAATCCCAAATCCCCAAAAATCCCCAAATCCCAAATCCCAAAAAATTCCCAAATCCCTAAATCCCCAAATCTCCAAATCTCCAAATCCTCAAATCTCCAAATCCCTAAATCCCCAATTCTCAAATCCCCAAATCCCCAATACGCGAATCTCCAAATCCCCAAAAATCCTCAAAAATCCCCAAAAATCCCCAAATCCCCAATTCCCACACCCACAAAAATTCTGAAATCCAAAATCTGTTTATATTGAAACCATAGAAAGAGTAAATGGTAATCGATATCGAATGCGTCGAACTGCGAACGATATCGATAGCGAAAGCATCAGGTTGGAAATCACCAATATCGAGCCTTTTTAAATTGGACGTTATCGGTATCGAACATCTTCGATATTGGAATAGCTGAATGGCATATCCTTGATACAGAAGTTACTGAATCATGAAATTGTTAATAATGGACTGGCAAAAAGTCGATGGGAAACATATTTATCTTCAATTTCTTCGTTCCTTCTGTTTGCTATTCCGCGACTGTTACCGCTCGTAATTTACGCCTTACACAAGCTCGCGAATTAACATACACCGTTCAGAAACGCGACTTGGATTCTGTTGCGATCGTACGCAGAACCGTTTCCCAGTATTCGTGATTGCCGTTGCATCACCAAGTGTCTGCAATACCGATTATCAGAATGCCGAACAACCGTTCAAAACTCGTCTTGCAAGTCAATGACGCCATACAGGTAATATTCTGGGAAATCGACATCGTTTTCTTTTAAATTGCTTGTTCGATTGTGTCAAGTTAACGCAATGATGAAGTGGGACTTTGGAATTTTTTAGATTTACGATCTTGGAATTACTTAATTTTGGAAATTAGAGATTTTAGGATATTGGGATTTGTTGAAGAAGTTTGAAGAAGAAGTATTTCAGCATTTGAGGACTTGGAATGTAGAAATTTGTGAATTTGATAATTTACGAATATGTGGAGTTGGGGATATGTGTGGTTAGGGGTTTGTAGATTTAGGGATATGTGGATTTTGAGGTACATGCATGTAGGAATATGTGGAGTTAGGGTTGTGGGAATTTGGAGATATGTAGGTTCAAGGATGTGTGGATTTGGCGACATGTGGATGTAGGCATATGTGGATTTGGCAATATGTAGATTTGAGGATATGTGGATTTGGGGATATGCGGATTTGGGGATATGTGGATTTGGGGGCATGTGGATTTAGGCATATGTGGATTTGAAGATATGTGGACTTGGGGACATGTGGATTTAGGCATATGTGGATTCAGGCATATGCGGATTTGGGAATTTGTAGATTCGAAGATATGTGGATTTGGGAATATGTAGATTTCAGGATATGTGGATTTGGTGACATGTGGATTTGAGGATATGTGGATTTGGGGACATGTGGATTTAGGCATATGTGGATTTGGGAATATGTAGATTTGAAGATATGTGGATATGGTAATTCAATTTAGTAATTCAAACATTTGCAAATTTTTCGAATTTGTTACAACTTTAAAAACCTATACAACTGGAAACTAAAAACTTCTACAATTTGACAACTACAAAAATTTAATAATCTCTAAACTTAAACATTCAAAACTTCTATATCTAAATTTCTAATATTAACCAATTTGTACAAGTTCAACATGATGATAAATCTCACGTGTTTCTTACGATAAATACCACAAATCAAACCACCTATACCTAGACATACAAACAAAACATCGAATCTTCAATTTATCGTATATAATTCCACAAATGATTTAATAATATTTACACGAAATGTGCAACTGCCTATCAATTTATTAACCCGACGCTACCGCCGTTGATAATAACGATACATTATCTAGTACGAGCAATAACTCAGGATTAAAAGCGATCACAGCTATGATGATGACTAATCGATGGGTGGCTGAAAACTGATCATTAACCTCTCCGTTCTAAATGGATGATTCCCCTCCTCGACAGTGTCCATAATTTACATCTGTTTCGCCTTTTATTGCCTGCAGCGTTCACTCTTTTTCTTCCGCATTGTTATCCTCAAACCGCGCTACGAAATATCATTTACCCCGCTGCATCTTACAATCACCAGAAACTCCGTTGTTGCCAACGGAGAGGAAGAGAAAAAAGTCCGAAACTATAATTCAGCATACTTTTTCGAGATACTTATTGCTCGGCTTTAATTAATTATCGACCGGTCTATGGAGCCAGCAAAACGGACCATAATTCTCTGTTCTGCAATCACTTTTACGAGCACGACTGCGCATCTCCGCGCCCCGTCTCACCCTCCCGAAACAGAAATTCTTTTCTTCGGGCCAAGTGGACTAAACGCCACCGCGAGCCAGCAAGATTTATCTGCGCTCCATTCGCGACGAGAAAACTCGTACGACGAACAATAATATCCAGCGGCTCAATAGAGAGCCGCGGTTTCTACGATTCCTTTTTGCCGGACCACGAGAAATATTTCCGGGCGATATTTGCTCTAAAAATATCAGACGCGCTCTGTGTGGTCGAAACGCGCACGGAAATCGGGACGATGGAAATATTTTTCATAAAATCACGTATCGCGGAATATTGACAGGGGCGGAAAGTTTGACAAAAATATTGCGTTGCTTTCGGGGTTGAAGGATGGCATCTCTGCGAGTCAAAATTTTTATTCAAATTTTGCGGCGGATTTTTAGATTCAAGTTTTTATGGATTTTTGAATTTTAGAATTTTTAGTTTTTTATTATGAAATTTTTTAATTTGTAATTCCTTTTTCCAAGCTTTTACGTTTTCAAGTTACTGTACTGTTAGACTCTCAAATTCGTAATTCTCTAAATTTTATAAGTTTCAAATTCTTATTTTTAAATACTTATATTTCTAAATTTCCTTCAAGCTTCTAACTCTTCAAATTCCCAAATTTTTAATTCCCTAAATTTCCGAATCCATAAATTTCTAAATTCTCAAATTTTTCAGCTCTTCAAACTTTTGAACACTCACATTTCCAAACTATTAGATTTTTAACCCCCCTAAATTGCTCAATCCCAAAATCTCCAAATCCCAAAATCCCCAAATCCTCAAATCTCCAAATCCCAAAATCCTCAAATAACCAAATCTCCGAATTCTCAAATTTTCAACCCCAAATTTTCAAATTCCAAACTTCCAAAGTTCGAAAATTCCGAAATTCCAAAATTCGAAAATCCTTACATCTCCAACTTTTCCAAATTTTGAAACTTTCACATTCCCAAATTAATAGATCTTCAACACCCCTAAGTTCTTCAATCCCCAAAACCCCAAATTCCCAAATTTCCAAATCTCCTAATTCCTAAATCCCAAATCCCCAAATTACCAAATCTTGGAATTCCCAAGTCCCCAAATCCCCAAATCCCCAAATCCCCAAATCTCTAAATCCCCAAATCCTACAATCCCCAAATCTCTGAATTTCCAAATTTTCAACTCTAAATTTCCAAAATTCAAAAATTCCAATATTCCAGAATTCTAGAATTCCAAAATTCAAAAATCCCTAAATCTCCAAATTTTCAACGTGTTATATGTATTCTCAAATTACTAGATTTTCAACACCCCTAAGTTCCTCAATCCCCGAATCCCCCATGTCCCCAAATCCCCAAATCTCCAAATTCCCAAATTCCCAAATCCCCAAATCCCTAAATCTCAAAAATCTTGAATTTCACAAATCTCAAAAATCTTGAAATTAGCAAATCCTCAAAATCCCCAACATCTACTTCCAATAATATCCAACGTAAGATCTACCTCACAGTATGGTTCCAGACGCACCCAAAGCCGAACCTAATCAACCCAACAACTCTCATAAATGCACAACTCTTAAAATCACGAGACTCGTTATCAGTATATTTAATCACGAATCGTGTGTTCGTATTAAGAGAAGAGAACAGTTTCAGCAAACAGTGGTATCGCGTCGAGGGTGTATATAAGCAACGCATTATCGTGATGGCGGACAGTGAATTAACGACGGGGCGATTTCGTGGCATTATATTGTGTCTAGTTGACAAATGGAGACGGCGTTATATCTGGTGGCACGTGTTGGTGGGTAATCAAGCGAAGTACCTGCCGGTACGGCGAATATTTTAAGGTCAGATTTTACTATTTTCACGTGCGCCTACGTGGATGGCGTGCGACCGGGTATTATCGTATCCGTTTTCGTCGACGTTTTACCTTCGTGCACGTTTACCTTCCAGACGACGCTCTCTACCGACCTTTTGCGACCGCGGAATTCTTTTTCGAAGAATCGCTCGAATTGTACCGGGAAAATTGTACCTATTCGTCGTGGCGAAACCATTTTATTATCGTTATTATTGCGGCGAGGGACAAATTTAATCAGTTTGTCGTTTGCTCAACGTTCATAATGATAGAGTATGGAACAGACGGTTAAGAGTTCTGCTATTGATTTTATTTATTCACCTCGTATCTTCTTTTATTTGTCACAATTTTTGTAATGAAAATGTATGTATATTTAATTATTGGGTCCGGGGTAGAAGGTAAGAGTTGGAGATTTTTATATTTTTTATACATTCATTTAATGTCATATTTCTTGCCATAATATTAGGGACTAGTAACCAGAACATACTTTTTATACCTACAATAATTATAGTGGAGCTAAAAGTACGAGAAGAGGGGTTGAATTTGTGTACCTTCTCCAAATTTATTCATTTAACATCATACCCCTACTAGAATATTAATGACTACAATTTACATAACTAAAGTGAACATTCTTTTTATATTTACATTAATTAAGAATATAGGGGGTTGCAAATTTCAATACCTTTTATTTTATTCATTTAACTATATTCAGTTAAAATATTAGCTTACGTAATGAAAATAAAAATACTTTTCACGATGTACAATAATTATAATGTACTTAAGGGGTTGAAATTTGTTGTATCCTTTATACACGTGTTTATTTAATATACTCCTGTTAACATGTTAGTAACTATAATTTACTAGGAATACTGTCATTGCAATTAAGCACTCTATACCAACATCGCTAATTGAACACGAACAGCTTGATTAATCCCCAACATTTAATCTTCATATTCAGAACCTCACATTCTAAACGCTTCCAGGACAGTTCATCAGCCACGCCGGCAATTAACATACGACGGCGTTAATACACGAACAAAGTATATGAATTTTCCCTGGCTCGTTCGTACGTAAGTACTTTTAGTCGGTGATTAGCATCGAATTTCCCGGGGTGAAGCGTTTCAAATTAAGCACCGCTGCACCTGAGCTTTCTCCTCCGTGTTCCGCGAGAGCATTGTCGTGTGTGCCCGGAGAAAGAGGCATGCTCATATTTCACTGTCGCTCCAGGGCGCGATGTTCCGTTCCAAGGAACATTAGACGATATTATATCGCGTACACGAAGAACTACTGCTCCTCCAAATAGCGCGATAATTTACGGTGAAAGTCGATCATTTTGCACCACTGATTTCGTGTAACCTGTTGGGTCGGTTTATACTTAATCTTGCATTATTTTTAAATATCTTTATGAGATACTGTTTTTGTTTTTACACTTTTCATTTAGTTCCTGCAATTATTTATTGGTTATTGGAAATACAGGTTGAAGTGTACAAGTTTAAATAGAGAGGAGGTATATATGTGTATAATATATGTGAATATACATTTATTTGTTGGTCACAGGAAAATTGTTGCTTAATAAGCATATTGCAGTATACAAGTTTGAATGAAGAGAATTTATATGTACATGTATATAATTTATATAAATATGTATTATTCTAAAAATTAGAACTGAAACTGTAACGAGGATACGATTCTTTTGTAATTAGTATGACGATTATGAAGATATACACATAGAAAAAATTTTTACAGAAAAACGTATTCAATGTATAAAATAGTAACAGACAAAGTTAAAGTATACACTGTTATCGTCATTTTGTGTACAGATGTTCTTGTGTTACGTGCCATCTTGTAGTATGTGTCATCTTGTAGAACGCACAATTTTATAATACGCGCCATTTCGTAGAACGCGCCATCTTGTACCGCCATCTTGTAGAACGCGCCATCTTACGTTCTCAATACTACGGCTACATAAAATCAAAGATCCATTTGTAAGTTAATGTCACGTTGTTAACGTAAATGTACCATACGTGATTACTGTACTATTTATGACCATATTCTCATTAAATCGTATATATTAAGCATTCTTAAATTCCATTATAATAGACTTATCTAACTATGCATTCTACAGACACCATAACCTATTAAAGTCAATGTACAGATCTCTCATAACTTTTACATCATTACAAGTAATACTAATATATAAATAATACAAAGACAACTAAGAATAAGTTATATTAGCCTACTATCTTTACAGTTAGATATATTTAACATTCTACTGAATCTAAAAATAGCATCGATACGAAAAGTAAGAAAAGAACGATCAAAGGAAATAAAAGAGAGGGAAATTACGAAATGCTAACAACAGACATATTTTCGCGTGAGTAACATTCAGCCGATAATTTTATTTTTCCCAACAGAGCAATTTCGATAGATCGTTCGATCCACTCGACATCTCCGCCCAGCGTTTAAGAAAATCCGCTTCTCGGAATGGCACTTCGTTTTTCATTTTTGTTCCCGTCTTTTCTTCTCCTTTTTCCCGATCTCTATATCGAATTAAAGAACTCACCCCTCGAGCTGCGGTTTTCCCATAGAATAGTCTGAAAATAAAAGAGAAAAAGATCCCGGTAATAATAGTGTTCGCGATGGGGTCGCTGCTCTAGCCGCGTCTATTCAACCTGTCATTCGCGTTTTGCGGTCACTATTGTGATTTGCAATGGTAACCCTTCGCACATCCTGCCTATTGTCGCGAAAACGCCCGTTCTCCTCTATCTCTCTCCCTCTATCTTTCCTTTCCACCCTCTGTTACTGTTCCTTCCTTTTTCCTTGCCTCTTTTATACTCCCGCCGATTCTCGCTTTTCTTCCATAGTTCCGTGCGTGCCGCTGGCTAATTTTATTTCACTCTTTACGATTTTTATTCTGCAATCGATTGCAGTTAATATACACTTGGTGCCTCTATTGTTAACTTCTGTTTTCCTTCTATGTTGGTAGCTTTTATAAGTATCATTAACTACTTACAGATAACTATTACAGTCCGTGGATAGGGAAAGATAGGGGAAGGATAAGGGTTTTGTATTATTGCTATATATTTAAGAATTTCTGTGTTTAATATACTCTTTTTATTGTATGACTGTGGTCACAGTCATTTTTTTATGAAGTCGGTAGGTTTGATTTTGGTTGCACTTTCAATAAGAGGGCAATTTAGTGCGAGGCGAAATAATTCGGAGAGGTATAATGTGTGTTAATTCTCACATTTTTGAGGATTTAGAAACTTAAATTTTGAAATTTGTCATATTTCCAAGGTCTGAAATCCTCGAATTCCTAAATTACCAAATTTTTAATCCCCCGATTGCCTAAATTCCCTAATTTTCAAATGCTCAAGTTTTATAATACCCAAATCCCTAAATTAGCAAAATTCTAACTTCCCAAATTTTGAAATTTCCGAACATTTAAATTACCAAATTTTTAAATTCCCCACCCGGCAAATTGTCGAATTCCCAAATCTCCAAATGTTCAAATTTACGAATCCCTAAATTATCGAATTCCTGAGTCTCCAAATTTAGAAATCCTCGAATTCTTCAATTACCAACTTTTCAATCTCCCAACTCCCTAAAATCACAAATCTCGAATTTCCCATATTTTGAAATTTCTGACTCCCTAAATTCCCAAATTTCCAAATCTCCTAATTCTGAAATCCCAGAAACCCTAAATTAGTAAATTCCCAAATCTCCAAATTTAGAAATTTCTGAATCTCCAAATTACCAAATGTTTCAATCATCCTAGTTCCTAAATATCCAAACTCTCAAATCTACAAATCACTAAATCCCCAAATTCCTAAATCTCTAAACCTACAAATCACCAAATCCCCAAATCCCCAAATTTCAGAATCCCTAAATTCCCAAATTCCCAAATCCCTAAATCCCAAATCCCCAAATCCTCAAATCCCCAAATTTCTAAATCTCTAAATCTACAAATCACCAAATCCCCAAGTCCCCAAATTCCAAAATCCCTAAATTCCCAAATCCCCAAATCCCTAAATCCCAAATCCCCAAATCCTCAAATCCCCAAATTTCTAAATCTCTAAATCTACAAATCACCAAATCCCCAAGTCCCCAAATTCCAAAATCCCTGAATTTCCAAATCTCCAAATCCCTAAATCCCAAATCCCCAAATCTCCAAATTCCTAAATCTCTAAATCTGCAAATGTCCAAATTCCCAAATCTCCAAATCCCCAAATTCCTAAATTCCTAACTCCTCAAATCCCCAAGTCTCCAAATTCCAAAATTCCCAAATCTGCAAATCCCTAAATTCCCAAATTTCTGAAATCTCCAAATCCCCAAATTCCCAAATCTCCAAATTCCCAAATCCCTAAATTCCCAAATTCCCAAATCCCCAAACCCCAAATCTCCAAATCCCCAAATCCCCAAATCCCAAAATCCCCATTACTCTCCATGACATAAAACATACTGAAGGTTGTGTCCCAATATTTTTGTCCCATGTCCCAATATGTTCTCATGAAACGCACTCCCGTTATATTGCCAGAAACTGCTCCCATTTCCATTCCCTTCATTCCGCTTGATTTCGTGTCGTTCAGCTCGCACCGGAAGCGTGTAAGTACATAAGTAATGTCAACGGGTAACATCGTTCGTACCTCGAAACAAGTAAACTAAATTGTGTATTCAGACGCGTGTGCGCACGCATGCACGCCTCGCCATAATTTATGAATTGTACGAAAATCGTTGTCTTGCCATTTATGAGCTGCACGACACTGCTACAATTTGTCGATTCGAATTATACGGTTCAAATTGACAAATGATAATTTCTGTCTTGTTACACTCAACCACAATCGACATCACTGCATTTCTCAGCCCTTTTTTTTCTACAATGACAACGAGGGTGGGTTGCTTCGTGGGGGACGCAACACATGATTTTCGTTCGGATTTCACGGAAAATTAATGTTTACATTCTTCTAAACACGTTCGGTTGATGGTAACCGTTCGTGGCGGTTGCAGTCAGTTATTTTTAACATGGTTCGTTAAATTTGAAAAAATAACCGGTTCTCAAGTGGATATTTTGTTCCGCGGACAAAACGCTCTTTTTTAGAGCACGCTTTCTACTGTGCTTTTTGTGGACCCTGAGGAAATAATGGAGATGGAATGTACGCTACGAGTTAGGCTAGGTCAGTTCTTTGGTTTGAAGAAATTGGGTCAAGAGACAATAGCTGCTCTCCGGGGATGGTTTTGCATTATGTGTGGGAAGACATACGGTTGCCATTTGGATCCACATTGTTATTCACAACTGTTTGCTCATTCCCAGACACGTTCGCCTTTTTCTGTGCTTCATTCTTCGCCCATTGCTTCATTCTTTTGTACTGAAGATGGATGTACATTGAATTTCTCATCTTTAACACAAGCTCACCGAAAGTTGTACTATTTTTATTTTAACAAACTTTTCAGTGAAGTATCAGCTAGTTTATATTCACAGTTAGTCCGAAAATTAATTTTTATATTTATGAGAGGGTGAAACATACAATTTTTCTATTTCAAACAATTTTTAATTATTCATCTAATACCTTTACGAGATATTTAATTACTACACTAATGATGTCATATTAAAACACCCGTTATAAGTCTCCAGAATTTGTTCACTAATAAACATTCAGTAGATCACCATAATGAAGGCAGTTGTGGCACAATACAAAATAAATGAAATAATTGTTCGAAATTGTTAAATGCAGTACAGGAAACAATTTGCATATAACCCCATTTCCGCTTTGGCTATTTTGTTCGAAATTCATGAAGCATTCGCAAGGTACGAAGCACGTGCTTAAAACAAAAAAAAAAATAGTTGGAAATGATGAAAGGGAGTAAAGGAAGGGCTCCTCCCGTTTCCTCTGTCCTTATTAATTTCTGATTGCAGGTTTGTACTGCAAATTGTTCCGTTTCGTGTCCCCGCCGTAAACGCATTCTCGTTTCCGCTGTTCCGAGTCAACCGATACGTTATGTCCACGTTCCACATCCGCGTAATTGCCTTATTTCATGTCCCATCAAATTAAATCGACAAAAGGAACCATTTCTCCTTGCGAATAATTTCGTTGGACGTAGCTGCATCGAATTTTAATCGAAGCGAGCTCGTTAAACGAAACGAGTCGAGCAACGATGCACCGTGTTATGAACTTTGATTAGATTATGCCGCGGTTCTATGATGCTCCGCAGATCGCGATCGAATTGCAAACGATACATCGGGGGGCAGTTGTGCGCTAATGTTTCCATGTTACGCGATATCCTGTTAAATTGCTTCGATAAATCGACGTGTATCAGCCATCATCTTTTGCTGAACCTATCTTACGCAAATTATTAGCGGGAAACATTAGCGTACCATGCGAGAACATATTTTTACATTCAGACATTCGGATTTAAAGAGATGACTTTCATATTTCATTTTCTCTGGGTACTCTATTATCATAAATTCAATTATTTATGATGAGTATGAATATACTCGGAGGTACGTGATCTGCCTTTACTGGCTAAGGTTGTTCAACCAGCTACTGTTTATAACTGAACATGTTTAGTTCTTAGTTAACTCTGATTACTACTATCAACTTTCTTGAACAACGCACATATGGTTTCGAGATGTTTGTCATCATTTGGTGTAATTCATGTGTATCGCTAGAGCCAATTGTTCTTACTGTCAAAAAGTATGAATCAAGATGTACATTTTCCGTTCTGATCACCTCTTCTATATTGTACTAGCCAACTCTCAGACAGCTAACAATATACGAAACCACCAAAGGGTCATATGAAATCAGGTGGGACTACATCATCCAAGTAGTACTACCTAAGCAGAGTCTTCGAAAAACATCCTGATGTAGGATTAATCCAGAGATGTGCATTTTCTGTTCTGATGACCTCTTCTACATTGTACTAACCAACTCTCAGACTGCTAACAATATACGAAACCACCAAAGGGTCATATGAAATCAGGTGGGTCCAAATCACCTAAGTGGTAGTACCTAACTAGAGTCTTCAAAAAACATCCTAATGTAGGATTAATCCAGAGATGTGCATTTTTCTGATCATCTCTCCCACATTGCACTAGCCAAGTGTTAACAATATACGAAATTACCACAGGACCATATAAAACCAGGTGGGACCATCATCCAAGTAGTGGTACCTAATCAAAGTCTTCAAAAAACCTGATGTAGAATTAATCTAGAAATGTGCATTTTTCTGATCATCTCTTTTACGTTGCACTAGCCAACTCTCAGACAGCTAACAATATACGAAATCACCAAGGACCAGGTGGGACCACATCAACCAAGTAGTGCTACCTAACCAAAGTTTTCAAAAAACCTGATGTAGGATTAATCGATAGATGTCCAAGTAAGGAGCAATCTGTGAGTCAGTGGTCAATGGTATATGGTCAAAGACGTCGTGTCTGCGTCGCCATTATGGGCAACATTGAGGGGTGAATTGCAACGGCGGGAGATGACGAGGACACGAACGAGGAAGGCAGCCGGAGGCGGCGAGGGTTAGATTCGTTGGATTCGGGGCGAAGTGCAGGGCTAGTCGGCGTTATAGGCCGTCCCCAGAGTGCAACTATGCCTTTGGCTTTGATGTTAGCCCGCCGATGCAGTCACGTGATCGCGTGGACCGCCGTTATGCGGCGACTAATAGCGGACGAAACCCCACACAGAAACGAGCAGGCATTATCGAGAGGGAGCCGAGCGGATGGAAACGCGAATCGAAGGCTGACCGCCAGGAGGTACCTGTGACTGTTACGTACATCCGGGGTTAACGGAGAGAGGATCGACAGGCTCCGGATGCTCCGTGGATGCCTTACGGCGAACCTGCTCGCGTATCCACTGATTCGGCATATCGCGAAATGCAATTATCGGGCCGGATTGAGCGGGCTCGAATTACTGCTCGGATGTGACGACCGGTCGCATAGGAAATTACTGCCAAAGCCAGTTTCCGTTTACTGCTTGCCCTTTTATCGCTTCGACCGAACAAGATCACCTCTAGGATAAGTGCTCCTTGTTTTTCGATCTGAATGATTAATCGGTTGTTAAATCCTGTCGAAAATATGTATCAGTTTGGAATATGCATTTTCGGTTGCATTTTGGTATCCTGCCATCTTACGGCGAACGAACGGTACTTTTGAAGAGATTGAACAGAGAGTTAGGATTTGTAGCACCTGTTTATGGACTTGCTAGAAAGGAATGGTTGACAAAATGGTCGATCACAAACTAACCTAACAACATGGTACACAATTTTAAATAAATGTAATTCACTGATGGCTATATTGTCTAAGACAGTATTATTAAACTAATTTTAACTCAATTTTAATTTCCCTATTCTCATTAAGCTTGAAGTATCAACCCAACCATAGTAACAATAAATGTGAAGAACAGTGTACTCTCTTCAAGCGTATTGCACGTTCCCGTAAGCAATCGTAATTTCATTCCTGTTTTTCGTAATCAAGGTTTAATTTTCCCTTGAGAAATCACATGGACGTTCCAGCCGGACACGTACATAATTTTGGATTTAGTGTCCACGTTAAGACCGTCCAAGTTTGAGGATCAAGCTCGGAGCTGGCGAGATACGGTACCTCGTGATTTGTGGACGTCAATACGGGGGTTATGCGTGACGTATCTCACCGATCATAATTACATCCTGTTACTGGAGATCCGGGTTCCTTCCTCGTATACCTCCACGCACGTCGTCTCTTCCACCCTCTTGACGTACTCCGAGGTCCTCCTGATTTACCGACTTCCTCCTGGCTTCTGCCTAATGACTCAATCGCCCATTTTGTACTACATGAACTGCCAAAAATTTCAATTTTTAGCTTGCTATCTTATGAAACATACTTTCGATGATTATTTAGAAATTTTATAGGGTGGGTCTTGCTGGGAACTTTTCACAATAGTGTAATGACATGTTCTCATACTTTCAGTTTGAGTTTAGTGACCTCATGGTACATTCAAATTTAATATATTATAAAATTAGTTTATAGGTACTTCTTTATAATCAGTGCATAGGTAGAACTAATTTATAGATGCTTTCCTTTGAAAAATTTTTCACGCGATACATCTCGAGGTTCTATCTTGTCCCACCTTTTTTTGTCGTCGTTAATAAAGAACCACATGTCTACTAAATCATGAACGAGCCGGTAAACGTTAGTACAGTTCACGCGGGACTATTAGGATAAATACGGTTATAATGCAGACCTTGGGGTTGGAAAGGGTATAAACAGCCAGTAAATCAGGAGCTCCAACCCTTGCGTCGAAAGGGCCGAACATAACTCGAAACCAGGACGAACGTTCAACAGCTAAATCGGCTGCTAACACGAACTGTTCTGCTCGTTCATTTTAATGCAACTTGTTCTTCAAGACTCGAGGGACGATTAGGACCATAACTATTTAACTCTAATTGTGTATATAGCATTAGACAGGCATCAGGATACAAATATTCAGATAATAAGAGACGTTTGTAAATTTGAAATTTCAAGGATAACTTAATTTTAATTTTCAGGGGTCCAAATTTCTAAACTGACTTTATATCAAATTAACTGATCATCAGTACCCAAGGTATTCAACGCGAACTAATATCTCTTCAGTGCCTAACTATTTCATCCGCCCAACCCTTCCCAATAAATAACAAAAACCCTTTGCAACAGAATAATCGCACGAGCAAGAATCCGAAACCAGAAAGGGGTCATCAAAACGCAAACAAATCATTCTCCCCTGGCTGACCGTAGACCCTAACCGAAAGAAGACGACGTAGCCGAAAAGAAGTCAGTCGAAAAGGCGAGCAGCAAGTTCCCTTTTGCTCCTTTCACGTGGATCGTCGAATTAATCCGCCATTAATTTCCGCTCGGGCACGAAAGAGCCGGTCGAGTGTGTAAAGCTCTCTCTAAACAAGCGGGCCACGTAACAAATGGCGCTCGGTTTCTCGTTCGCGTCCATGTTCGTGGCTTTAATGCCCCGGCCATGTATGCATACGGAAGGTGATTAATGCCGATCCGGGTGGGTCAAGATCCTGGTCGATTAATCAAATTAAGGGTGGAAGCGCGAGATAAAACTCGCGCCTCTGGAAAAGTCCGACGACGCCGTTTTCGTTGACCGTTGGAGCATCGCCATGAAAAATGACGGGACATGACTTATCTGTATCGAGGGCTCGCCGTAGCTCGGAACAACGCCGCCCTTGCCCGGGGGGCGTGACCCGACCGGGTGGTTTGTTCGCCGGTCAACAGGGCTTCCGGCGAACAGGGTGAACCGAAAGATACGCGACCAGACGGTGAGTAATGATTGGTCGAATTTCGCGACGTTCGAGTTATACTCCTGCTTCTCGTGAGAGAGATCGGAAAGACGAATCGTTCCGAACGTGATGTCTGCAGGATTAATGTTGCCCATAGTGACGGACTCATGTTTAGGGATGAATCTGGAACGGATTTAAGGGTGGACAATGGGAGATTGATTTGTACTTATGCTGCAGTTCAGCCGCGAACTCTGATGTTATTCATAGATTTGATGCCTGGTTGGATACGGATGAAGGGTTGCATCGATGGTAAGGGCTGAGAATTTTAAAAAACTTAAACTGTTTGATTAAAGTGTTTGACTGAACGTAGTTGTGGTCAGTTGATAGAAATTGCAAAAAGATCTACAGTTATCAAAAGTAGACATATAGAATTGTATGGATTTATGGATCTAAATTATGTAGAGATTTTAGTTATCGTATAGAGACGGTTATTATGTAGGGATATAAGATGTGCAAGAACCTAGGTTACACAGACATCTTGTTTACATAGAAACTTAGGTTATATAGAAATTTAGGTTAACATAAAGTTATCTGGATTGTGCAGAAATCTATGTAGAAGTCAACAAAATGTGCAGATACAAGAATACAAGGATGTATGACTATAGGAACTATGTCATTAAAATTCATTAACTTGTAAAATTCAAAATCTTTATGCGTCAACGGGTCCAACCCTTCACTGTACAACCTCCTGCGTGCCTAAGCCTCGATTCTTCTTCCTTTCACATAAAATTGACTCTCACGTCAGTCCAGTTGAGACAAGTCAGTACGAGACAACAAGTCGTTGAATCTCTTGAGGTACGAACGCTGGAAAGGCGTTCGCATCGCGAGGACAGCATGTAAATGAGTAATTGTGTCGCGAGATTAGCGACGCTGATGTCGGTGCCCCCCTGGAGGGAGCTCGTCGTTCTTTAAAAAAAAAACGCGAGAAAAAGAACGACAGGCCATGACTTATCTGTATCGAGGACTCTGCAGCACGTTCTTCAGCGAGTAGAGGCGTGACAACCGTAATACCGATTCGTTCTGGACACTTGAATGGGAACGAAACTGGACACTGGTCAGTCCTGGGAGTGAAGGGTGCAGGATGAAGATCCTTCTCGCGTCACGGCTTGAAGGCCAACCAGGAGCTGGTGATCGAAGATTAATGATTCACCACGTGAGGTGCGACGATTTGTTACGTTGAATATTTCGCTGTTAAGCTGCTCGATCCCCCTCTTCGAACAACCAACCGATACTCTGCTCAGCAGATACTCATTGAGCCTTCTTTCGAACTTAACTTTATAACTGTTATTTATTAAAAAAGATACATATTAAACATTTATATGTACATACAGATATATTAAACAAATATTCTACTATCAAAAGTATATTTAAGAACGATAAAAACATTTACAAAAAGTTTAACCTTCTACTAGCATAGAAACGAGAATGACGGTTCTGCGCATACTTAGTACGCAGCTACGTCGCGGGAAATTTGAACTGGTCTAAGACCGTAACTTACACTGTAAGTGTAAACTTCAATTTAATTTGACAAGAAGAGGGATATTCGATGAATATCTTGTACGTTGATAACCACATATAAACGTCCCCTAGTGAAGGTATCAAATAGATGACACAAAGCGAATAAGTATAGTAAAAATCATCGTGTCCTGTAAATCAAAGAGAATGGTGAAACACGTGCACCCGTTCCAGGCCCCCGTTAACAGCATTCATAGGGCGCGTACGTTCGTCCACGGTGTTCAAAGGGTTAAATATAAGAAGAGAAATTCCGTAATATGTTCCGCGAGGAGGCAGACGGGGCGTTTCGAAGAGGGTGACGCGAGCGGATAGAGGGAGACACGGAAGAGGAGCGAAATAAAGAGATGCAGAGAGATACGAGGAGGGCCGTATTCGCAAACACGCGAATTTCAAAAGGCACTCGACTACGCGATGTCCCCGGCGTGAGCGACGGGGCCCTTTGACGACGTATGCAAATACAGATCGAGCATGATAAATTGCTCTTGTCAAGACACCCGGTATTTCGCACGAGCCCATAGAAACCCGTTTCCATAGGGAACGGATTCCGCATATAATTTCACCGACGGTTGAGAACCGAAGCGACTCTCCGCGTGCTTTCCGCGCGGAAAACGGACGAAACTTTCGCGAGATCGACGCTCCTCTTTCTCGTCGCGACCCTTTTCAACGCCGTTATCTTCGTTGAGGGCGAATTTCGATGGAACATCGTCGACGTGGCTCCGTTTCGATGAACGAGGGATGCTGATTGAATGGCGGATTCGAGTCACTGGATTATGGAGAACGAAACTGAAAAATTACCCTGCTTTATCTTTCACTTCTCCGTTTTTATTTCGTTCGATATGTTTTTTGTTTTATTTTACATGTCTCTATGAACCCTAGGAGTAAATAGGTTACCATAAGATAAGGGTCAGGAAGATTGTTAGGTGGAAGGTTAAGGGTTTAGGATCAACTCAAGGGAGGTTTTTTGTGGACACACACAACAATACTAAAAATATTATTTTTTCAACTGGAATTCATTTAGATATTCGATTTGCGACACCCTGTATAACTCAATTATGAATTAGATTAGATAAATCTTCAGTCTCAAATGTTTTCAAACATCTAAACTATAAGAATGAAAATGAAGATTATTGTATACGAGTCTAAACAAATGTGTTAAAAAATAATCGAAACTCCGAGGGGTTGTAAATTTTTCTTCCCATGGTGTCGGTCGGCATTTTTCACGAGGAATAGGTAGTCGGTCGTAAAAACAGTCTCAGTGGGTTAACACGGTGTCGCTAGACCGGTTTGAAGACGAGTGTGATGCAAATGAGCCGAGACCCCCCACGAGACCCGTTAATGAGACGATTTAGCCACGAAATCGTGGACCAAGCTCGGTTAAGCGTCCACGACCGGTGGAGATCCGTATTAACGCGATATGACAGAGAGATAGATGTAACCCCTCGAGGAGTCGTGAAGGCGTGATGTTGCCACTGGCTCGACAAAAGGCGCAGCCGTGTTAAACGCGACATAAATCTTCTGTCCAATGGCTCTCTCGTCGTTAACACGGGATTCGAACTAGTTTCACTCTACGAGGACGAGTTTCGATGATAGGTCGAGTCTAACGACTTTCTGAAGGAACGTTGTATTTCTCCGACCTGACAGCGCGAAAGAACACACTGATTCATTTCCTGTTGTTTGGTTCTAGTTACTTTTTTGGAGGATGTTAAATCTCTCCATTATAGGAAAGTACGGGAGTGATATATTTTATAAGTTTTGTAGGTTAATCTATTTTATACGCTGACGGGTTAACCTACTTTATAAGTTAATTTGTTTATAGGTTAATCTATTTTATGAGCTGATGAGTTTTATGGGTTAACTTTACAAGTTGACTTGTTTTATAGGTTTATCTATTTTAATGTATTTTATAGGTTACTTTACAAGTTAACGTTATAGGTTATGAACGTGAGCCATATTAGGCTGTCACTTTGGTATAGTACAAATTTATATTATACTTATAAATTTATAAGAATTGTTCCATAAAATGTATGGCTGTGAAAATGTTAAAATTATAATTTGTTATTACATTTTACATCAACGAACACCGAAATGTATTAAATGAATTAAATGAATAAAATTTTTGAGATTGACTATTCTGTTATTTTTCCTCTAGTGCTTTTCTGGATCAGTTTAGACTCGCTTAATAGTGGCAGAACATGTTTCCGATACACTCCATGTTCAATTCCCCTTAATTTCGAGGGGGGCCAGACGTGATACACTGATTTTCCCGACTTTCCAATTTAATCAGTGACCGTCGGTACTCCGCGAGAGGCAGCGATGCAACGAAACCGGATTCCGAATTCCTGATGGAAATGCAAATGTCATCAGTTCGTGTGTCCAATTTGAAATTAGGGAAGCGAATCGAGCTTCGTATCCGGAAAATTTTCGATACCGGAATTTCACGTCGCCGTTTCCTTCGTTCCCGTATACGATGCCTTAAATTCGTATCAAGCTTCCGCTCCCTTTCCAGGGAAAACCATTCCAACTATTTGTTAAATATAGTCTGTGAAATATCTTCATTTTCTTTACACGTTGTACTCATACTTTTTTACTTAGATTTATGAAGTCAATTCTCGTAAAGTTAATTGAGAAAAATAAACTCAATTTAAATAACAAATGCAGTACTTGGAGAAATATATCAAACTGTCACATAAACTATCTAAACTTCTAGTTTAAAATACCTTAATGTTGATCAATAAGATTATATATAAGATATAGAGTTCCTAATACTTCTAAATTTTCTTCAAATTTTTGTACTTCATTCAATAGGACAAATAATGCAAAAACTGGAAGCTTGAATTTTCTGTCACTACCCCACCAGTTGAGATAGAGGGTTGAAACTTGATATGAGATGTTTTTTTTTGATATGCTATTAAAGGACATATTGCAAGTTTCATTTGGTTTAAGGATATATTTGACCATCTTATTCTATCAATTGGTCATATGTCCTTCACTGACCTTTCATAGTAACCAAGTGTCCATATTGATGGTCAAAGATGTTAGGTGTCCACATTGATGGTCAAAGATGTCAGGTGTCCACATTGATGATTAAAGATGTTAGGTGTCCACATTGATGGTCAAAGATGTCAGGTGTCCACATTGATGATCAAAGATGTCAGGTGTCCACATTGATGGTGAAAGATGCCAGCTGTCCACATTGATGGTCAAAGATGTCAGGTGTCCACATTGAGGGTTAAAGATGTTAGGTCTCCACATTGAGGATCAAAGATGTCAGGTGTCCACATTGATGGTAAAAGATGTCAGATGTCCACATTGATAGTCAAAGATGTTAAGTATCCACATCGATGATCAAAGATGTCAGGAGTCCACATTGTTGGTGAAAGATGTCCACATTGAAGGTCCAAGTTGTCAGAATGTCAAGTATCAAAACATCAACATTTAAATGCAAGTTTTGCTTCATCTGTTCAACTTGGAAACCACATTTCCGTTCTATCTGGTCTCCGTTAGCTGCGATCATTAGAGTTTCCTCGGTTTCTCGAGGTGCTCGATAATTGAAGCAATGGTATCGGTAGCCCCGGGTCATCGACGTTCTGCGTCGTCAGGGACGCATGTTCATCCTTGGCAGCAAAGACGAAGCGAGACGAGACGATCGCTTGGAAATTGAAACCGCAGAGGCTCGCCTCGGTTGATTCACTGGAAACCGTGCACCCGAGATTGGCTTCGCGGAAACGCGATCTCGCTCGGCAGACGACCCCTCTTCGCCTGTTAACAGTCTAATTAAGATAGTAACCTGCTACTAGCGATAACGATGCCGTGAACCTGTCGGCGCGTAGCGTCAGCGCTGCAGACTATTTCGACGGATGAAACGCAACACCGGCTTTACCGTCGTTAAAACTGCAGAAACCCCCAGGTGTAAATTGTAGGTGTTTCCTTTTGGAAAATGATCCCGACATTTCGCGAGCGTTACAGCGGTATCATTGTTCCATTAGGAGTCTGAGAACGTTTTCGTTCGTGGCCCGACATCCCGTTGAATCCGTAGGTAGCTACCTGTGAACGTGAGTCGTTTACCTTCGCCGCTTCAACTAACCTGTAGTTTTGGTGGAAGTTTAATTGCATGAACTTTGTTGTACCTTCGAGCGCGACGGTGATGCCGCTAAATCTACGGGATATGCTGTAACTGCGTGACATTCGCGTTTTCGTTCTCCGCCGATGTGCACGTTAGTCGAGAATATATTACGAAGTTTGCGATCATTCTGTTGTTACAGCCTGATTACTTCGAGCGGATAGAAACGCGTATAATTGCGATTATGTTAATTAAGATACGCCGTTGTACTTTGCCGGTGAATTTAGAAACTTTGGAATTTGGGAAATTTAGGAGTTCGAGGGTTTCGGAATTTGGGAACTCGAGGATTTCGGAAGTTAGATTCAGGTGAGTATTACGGAATCTAGAAAATTGAGAAATGGAATTTAGTTTAGTTTTAAATATGAAAGAAATGATCAGGGTTACATCGGTCCACGTTCAAAAGAAACCGTTGCAACCCCGTGCACGTACACCCCTATTCATCCACGATGAAACTCGACATTCTCTACTTTCAAATCTTCACAGTCGCGTTTCAGCATTCAGACACGAAATCGCTTCGACGGCTAGGCGATCATCGGAGCGTAAAATCATTAAAGTCGCAGCGCGTACCGCGAAATCTTAGCGTTCCGTAATTCTCCACGGCGTCGTTTATAAACGAATTTCCTAGCGTTTGCATTGAGAGATTCGCGTCTCACTTGAAGGAGCGCTCGCGTCGACGATTTCTCGTGGAAGATCGAGTTATTCGCGCGACGACAGATCAGGAACGTCATTACCGGATTCGTTCACGAAACGAACCACCCCTCGGCTCCTTTTCACCTGACAAATCGGCTGAATTCGAGCGACGACGTTTCTCGAACGAAACTTATACTATAACGACGCTTTCCGAGAGTCGGTGAAAAGCGAGGCCAAATAAAAAAAAGTCGAGCAGGGCGGTGGTGAATGGAAACCCTTCGGTCAGGAGGGTTTTAACGCGGAACCGGGATCGGACCGTTTAACCGTTACGTCGGATCTTTTCTAATCGCTCTCTCGAGCGTGCTCTGTTGTTGCAGATGGTCAGATTTCGGCCATTTGCATGAGATTTCGGGGATAACGCGTCGCGAGGGACGATTCGAGTGTGCACCGCTCGAAAGGAACCGTGTACCGTCGATAAATAGGGTTCAAGGTGTCGAGGGGTGGAAAAGTGGAGGTTAATTGGACTCGCATGGAGTAATTGACAGGGCTTTTGGAACTTTAGTGGCTTGCCAATTATAGATACGTAATCATGTATAAAGCGTGTAATGGACGACCTGGAGAAGAGTAGAGAATACTCGTTTTTAGGTTAGGTCGAACCTACAATTTTCTAGGCGTCATTCGCACTTACAATTATTATAACAACTGACGGAAGTTAAAATGATAGGCACATTTGATATTTAACACGTTGAGGACGGCGTGTACCACCGGTGGCTCACACGTGAATGGTTTATCTGGCGGCGTGTACCACTGGTGGCTTATATCAGCTATAATCTTATAACACAGTTTTGTTAGATTTGCGCCTGAAGTTTTGCTACGCAGCATTGTTGCAATGCGCCGTCCTCAACGTGTTAAGGATCTTTGATTATGCAAATTATAATTAAAATTCTACCCAAAAATTATAGTGAAAATACGAGTTCGGTTGACCATCTTTAAACTGTCGTGCGTCATGAGTTTAATAGGATATTAGGGCAAGGGGTTAAAAATAATACTCAATATTAATTATAATCATTTATTAGTTATAATAGTTTAGTTGGATATAGATTCGTTGACTTAATATCAAGATACTATAACTTATACAAGATAAGATACGTATACAAGACTTTAATAATGTTTAATGACCTGACAAATTTTTGCTAATTTTGAATGCAATAATTTTAATAAATTTTTATGAAAATGTATTTTGGTCTAGAACTAGAATATGAATAAAATTAAGTATAAAGTAGAATATTGTGACTAGGACCTTTAGACTGGAAGTAAAAGTGTTAACTGGTAGACGATCAGTTACGGAGATAGGTAACTTAAATGGTAGAACGCGATCAGTTACCGAAACCGGTAAGATAAAATAAAGTATGATTGAAATAGCTGTAGATTTAAAGTAAAATTAACAGCTACTGATGGTCAACTGCCAAGACAGGTAGAATATAGTAACTTATAAAAGACAGTAGACCAAAACCAAATCAAAATTACACAAAGCTAAACTTAGTTGCGACTAATACTTAACGTGTACACCAGGGATGGCGAACCAATGGCACGCGACACAATATCTTAGGCACGTCACTGATCACAAAATTCATTATGATGCACTACAAAAAAAAATGTGAAGTAGGTATTATATTATTTTCCCAATAATCACAAAGTCAAAATTTTTTATGGCACGTCTATGACCTCATTAAACATTTCTTTAGAAAAGTGGCACGTTGATACGTAAAGGTTCGCCATCCCTGCTGTACACGGTTAGCACGGTCAGATTCGGAAACAAGTACTCTGAATGGAGTATCTGCCAATACTTCCCTGTCAATACATTCTCAAATACTCTACCCTATGATATAGGACTATCACCTTTTTAAGAAAGCAATATTCTTGCAGATCGATGCGGAATGAAATCAGCTTCGCTGAAGACACAGCAGCGCGATATTTGCATCGCCTTATCGCTTCATCCCGCAGCGGATCGAGAACACCTTGCAGTATGTTCGTCGAACAGCTTCACCCTTCGGCAATTTTTCACGCGATTCCAATCCCCGACAACGAAGCTGTCGTCGAGCGAGTGCGCTCGGCGTACGCGAGCCGGCTCGCACAAAAGCGCATCCTCGCGAGGAAATTTATCGCTACGGGACGACGTTTCTCGTGAAAAGCATCGAAGAAAGGAAGTACACGCGAGGGGACGGAGAGGACCCCGGCAATCTCCTGAATAGGCACGGCTGCCTTTCCAGGAACCGTCGCGAATCAATTCAAGGATTGACTCTGCGCCCGGTCGCGCTGCAACTCGTTCCCGATTTTCCAGCTTTCAGCGCGGATATCGGGCGTCTCGGAGCGGAAAACGCACACGCCTCGTATCCACGGAATATTTCCTACGGTGTGCCTGGTTAGTGAATGAAATATGGACCGGCAATGGAATGCAATATACACTGGTAAGTGATTCGAGCACGCGCGAGCCGATAGCGAGCGATAAAGAGCTGAACGTTTTTCGCCTTTGTAACGCGTGAAAGCTTTATACTCTCCATTCGATGTTTTTTGTGAAGAATTCGTGGTAATTGTACTGATATCGTGAACGTACGGTTTTTTAATATTCTGAAGTTCTGAAATTGAAAAATTCCAAAGTTCCGTCGTTCTAAAGCGCAAAGTGGTTGGATGTCCACTATATTTGAATGTGTACTGAATTAGTCCTTACTCCACAAAATTTGGAAGTTTTAAAATTATGAAGTTTCTGAGTATTAATGTTAAGAAATTACAAAAGTACAAAATTATAAAATTGTAAATTTCCATAATTTCAGCATTAAAAAATTTCAAAGTCCAAATCTTCAAAGCTCCTCAACCTCAAGGTTCCTAATTTCAACCCCAATTCCAATCATTTTTAAATTACGAAATTAAAATTCTGAAGTTCTGTAATTTTGAAATTAAAAAATTCGTAAGTTCTGTAATTTAAAAATTAAGAAATTCTGAAGTTCTAAAATTTCAAAATAAATCCTGAAGTCCCAAAATTCCAGATTCTCAAAGTCCCAAAGTTTCAATGTCTAAAAAACTCCCAGTTCTCAAAATTCCAAAGTTTCAAAGTCCCAAAGTTTCAAAAAACCCCCAATTCCCAAAACACCAAACTTTCAAAGTTCCAAGGTCTGAAACACCCTCAGTTCCCAAAATTTCAAACTTCCAAAATCCCAAAGTCCCAAAATTAAAAAATTAAAAAATTCCAAAATTGTTCTTTTTTCAACACAACTACTCCAGAATCATCTCACGACCCAACAGTGCTTCGAAATTCATAATTCAACGATTTCTGCGTTAAACAATCAATCGAGTATTAACCAAATGCGCCCAGTTGACGTCGAGACGGTGTTTAATGCGATATGACGAATCAAACGAACGCGACACCGGGGTTCGAACGATTGGGACAAATTGATTTGACGACAATGCGATTTATTGCTGTAACTGGTCGAGGGATGATTGATACTGTATCTGCTTTCTGAACGCGAATCAACGATTGCAACACCCTGCTGTATGGCGATGATTAAAGGGATTGATGGGTGGACTTGTATATGGACGAATTTACCGAATGTTTTTAATGAAAGGCAAAAGCATGTGAATTGAATTTTGAGTGGAATAATTAATAACAGAAATGTGCACAGTTTTATGAATATTGAAAGAATAAACATTTTTGTATTCATACCTTTGATAACAACAAAGAACAGTAGATGTATTCATTTTTGTATGAAAAATTGATTGAAAGAGAAATTATAGTTATTAAACATAGACCTGTATTGTTATTTTTTATTCTGTAAAACAAAATTGTAATAATGAAAGACAAATGTTTCTGATTATTATATGAATAATAAATATACAGTTTATTTATGTTTTTCAAAATAGTAGAAGTTCATAGCACATTTACAATAGAATGTAACAAAGTATGCAATGTATGATGCATAATGTAAAAGATGTATAAAAACAGAAAATATAATAATTAAATAATAACCAGTAGTTTTAAGTGTGACAATATCAAACAGTAAAATCCAGAGTTAAATAAAACCTCCATCGAACCAAAAACAGCGAGGAGAAAGCTTTCAGAAAGTTTTCCCATCAAGAACATCAACGTCGCTGTACGGACCCCAAAGACGAACCGCTCCGCCGGTCAACCCCTGAATAATTCACCGTCTAGCATTTCTGTCGCAGTCCAGCAACGTCGATAAGCCTGTCAAAGGATGACGAGGATTCAAGAGGCCGTGGACATGAATCGTACAATTTACATAGGCTCGTCCTGTCAGAAGTACGATGCAAATAAACTGCCCCTCTGAAAGGCGTAAACCTGGCGATCGCGCGAGATTCGTTCAGAGAAGCTGCGGAGAGAGATGAAAAACGGGGAAGATATAAAACATGTCGCCCGCAACGGAATCTTTCTTCTCGCCCTTTTATACTCTGCTCGTTAACTCTTCTTTCATTTTAGCAAAAATTTAGGCTTACACTAAAACTCTTTACATTCATCTTCTTCTGTTGGAATTCAACGATATCGCATTACTGATATTCATGTCGGGGTTTGAATTATTTAACGTACATGTTAAAATGATCTGTTTTTGTTAGTACGAGATAGTACACAAAGTTAGAGGGAGTAAAAAGATTGATATTTTCTTGAGAACTTACGACATCCAGCTAAATAAATGTAGCGTTACCCCATAAGGGTAGGTTTGGTTTCTAATGAACTTCGTAAATTTCTCCTTTATTTTAGAGAGTTGCGCGCTGTAGTCTTGCATGATACTTCTGACGTGTTCTATAGTTGAGTAAAGTTTGAGCGAAATCGGTGTTTCGAAGGTCGTGAGGTCCCCCAGTTGGACCGCACTGGCACATTTAAAAGAGGCAGTTTTCCCCTAATCACGCTGCGAACGCATCGTTTCCTGGTGCAACGATGTTGGATTCGCGAAACGCAATCGCAACCCTTACGGAACGGTACACAGGGCTTCAGTTGAGGAGTGCACCCTTTGCCGTGGCGTCGCAGAGGAAGAAGTGCATTGAAGGGAGAGGGGTGCATCAGGAGGATTGAGCCTCCTTTCCTCTCCCACCGTCTCCTCCTCCTCCTCCTCTATTCTTTCCCTTTCGATCCCCGGCTTCAACGCCACCTCTTTCCGCAACCTCCCTCCCGGCATCCCTTTCATCGCTTCCTCGGTCCCTTTTTGCTGTCAGGGACAGGACGTTGACCTGACCTGGTGAAACACATACGGAGGTCCTTACACGGACTCTGAACCGCGTCGAACGGAACGCGGTGCGCAGCTCGAGAGAATGCACGATGCAATCCCGAGGAGAGGGATTTTTACATGGGGTGTGCCAAGGGGGGAGAGCTAAATGGGACGGTAATGGTGGTTGGTAACGGTGGTAGGGTCGCGTTACGAGCGCCGGTGGCAGGGCCGGTACTGTACCGTTAGACACCTGCGTACTGGGCATATCTGCATTCTGTTTACTCGACTATTGCACATTTGGGAATTTAGGGCCAGATTTAGAGATTGGGTACTTGGGAATGTGGAGACGTAGGGATTTAGGGATTAGAGAATTTTGGAGATGTGAATGTTGAAATTTAGAGATATGAGAATGTAGGGATCTGAGAATATGATAATGCGGAAATTTTGGGATATGAGAGTGTAAGGATCTGAGAATGTGATAATGTGGAAATTTAGGGATATGAGAATGTGGGAATCTGAGAATATGGCTATGTGAAAATTTGGGGATGTGAGAATGTGGGGATCTGAGAATATGGGAATGTGGAAATTTGGGAATATGACAATATGGAGATGTGACAATATGGGAATGTGGACATTTGGAGATATGAGTATGTGGGGATCTGAGAAATGGGAATGTGAAAATTTGGGGATATGAGAACGTGAAAAATTGGTAATATGAGAATATAAAAATCTGACAACATAGGAATGTAAAAATTTGAAGATACTAAGAATTGGACATAAACTTGTAAACTCATGAATTTTGCAATACTAGTAAATAATTTTTAAATCCAGTATTGTAAAGATATAAAAATGATGGTATTTGGAAATTTGAAAATTAATTTGTAAAAAGTACGGAACGAGTAATACGATCCTGACGAGGTAAAGAAGACGGTAAACGAGGGAAATGGAAGCGAGTGCCGATCTGCGAATTGATTCGAACAGAGATCCCCACGTACCCATTGCTCTGGTCTGCGTTGACGCGTTCACAACGCCATCAAAGAACCTTTCACAGGAATTTTCACCTTTGGATTCACGCGAGGCGATAAGTTTCCGCGTGCGAACGAGCATCCATTTGTCGCGCGGAAAAGGCATCCGCTAACGTGGAACTCTCACACGTTCAATTTTTTTTTTAATGACGTAGAAGCCGTCGCTAATGGGCACGGATCATTGGCCACAAAGGAGGATGTTTTATAAGCAGGGGATATTAAATCACACTCCCACCCTCTGCTTCGTGACGGAGTTATTCAACTGGAAAATTCGTTAGCGACGGGTCATCGACGTTTCCGCGTTAATTTATGAACTTTTATGGTAGGTTGATGTTTGGGAATAATGATGGGAACGGGGAGTTTGCGAGTTTACATTCAATTTATTGTCGAGTATTAAAACAGTTTAATCTTGAATGTGATGGACTGAAAATTTGGGGATTTCATGAATTGAGAATTTTGGGATTCAGTGGTTTGAGAGTTGGGAAATTTGGAGATTTAAGGATTTAGGGATTTGAGAATTTTGGGATTTGACGATTTAGGGATTTGACGATTTAGGTGTTTGAGGATT
The DNA here is from genome assembly GCA_945859595.2 of Megachile willughbiella. Classification (NCBI taxonomy): domain Eukaryota; kingdom Metazoa; phylum Arthropoda; class Insecta; order Hymenoptera; family Megachilidae; genus Megachile; species Megachile willughbiella. The sequence continues at coordinate 8,643,525 of OX243803.1, read as the reverse complement.
TGGGGATTTCAGAACTTAAGGATTTAAGAATTTGGAGATCTGAGGATTGGGGGACTTGAAGATTTGGGCATGTGAGAATTTGGGGATTTATGCATTTGGATACTTGAAAATTTGGGAATTGATGAAGTTAGGGGTTTGAAAATTTAGGAATAGAGAATTTCAAAATCTGGAATTTGGGGGTTTGAGAATTTAGAGGGCTGAGAATTTGTAGAGTTTAAAATTCAGAAACTTGAGAACTTTGATAGTTCGAGAATTTGGGCATATGAGAATTTAGGAGTCTTAGAGTTTGGGGTTTTAAGAATTTATAAATCTGAAAATTTGGGGAGCTTTTGTGATTTAGAAATTTGCAATGCAAAAATTTAATAATTTGAAAATTTGAAACCCTAAAAGTATTTAATCTTCCAAAGGCATCTAATTGCAGTCTCCACCCTCATTTGTCCTAACGCAAAAGAAAGCCGCATTTTCACCACCCACACCTTCCCCATTTTCCACCGTTTCTCTCCATCATCGGATCGCGTTTTTGATCCCGGTGATTGCCAGTTGAACGAGATCAATCGGGACCGATGAAGCCAGCACGGCAAGGGTCGCGAGGGGTCTGGAATTCCGCGTCGCTACGCGTTATCGGTTGAAATCGTATCGGGCGGAATCGAGATTTCGCAACGCGTCAACGATACTGCGTGCCGAGCGCATTCGAGTGCATTGATCCGGTCAAAGCAGGGCGGTGCAATGAATGCGTTAAGTGCAGTCTTATATGGGAGAGTGGGAAGGGTGCACCGTGCCGTGTGGCCAAAGAGGTTGGGGCAATGCAGGCCGAGTAAAGGGTGCACTGGCTTAGAATCGGAAAGAGACGGGAAGAATCGGTGAAGGATGGAAAATCCGGCAGGGAAAAGTGTATGTGGAGAGCGAGAGAGAGATCAGAGGGACGAAGGAGAGGAGATCACCCTACATTATGAGTACACCACCATTCAACTCGCTTATTACTTCCCATACAGGCGGATTCTTCTAACCAGGTCGGGATATGCTAGTTCCCTAACAATCCCTTACTTCGGTACGCTTCCTTTGCTTCGGATATCATTATGGATATCAAATGACGTGTTATGGAGTTGCTAGAAGGTGATATTGCTGATGGTAACTCGTTTATGCTGATTTTTAATCATTCATATTTTTATTGTCTTAGTTTTAGAAGTAATTTACAAGATACTCATATATCCAAGTCCTCAAATCTGCTCATTTATATGTCTCTAGATGCCTATTCATCTGTATACCTAGGTAGCTACATATCCAGATATATGCCTGTTCATCTGTATACCTTGGCAGCTACATACTCCAGACGTTTATGTATTCCGATACATGTACCCAAAGTGCTATATCTCCACATTCCTATATGTATACAGATATCACCACATCGCTGGATACCTATGTACCTAGACATCTACATATTCACATATGTATATCCTCAGATTCCTGTATCTCCAGATCTCAACATCCTCAAATTCTGATGTGTCCAGATACCTTTTTCACTAGATCACTGTATCTTCAGATTATTATAACTCCAAAAGTATACACCCAGATACTTATATGTAACCCTATAAACCTAGATATGTCTCCATGCACCTTACATACCAAGATAGTTATAATACCTATAATATTATAGTACTATAACATTATAGTATCTATATCCACATACCCATATAGTCAGCCCCTAACATCTCCATATACATCACATTCCTACATTCCCCTACTCATACGCTTACCTATCCCTATCTATTGAATATTTCAATACCCTTATTATCCCCATATCCCTATAATTTTCCCATATCCAATCCTCATATACCTATGTCTCCAGAACCACGTTATTTATCACGATTTTTCTTTCCCCATGCAAATGATTTCTACTCGCCCCATTTGCGAGAATTTCCCCATACACCAGGTTATTCTTCAGTTCTTTGTACGGTTATACAGCTACATGTATCGATAAGTGTTGAATGTATGGAAATACACGTGCAACCCCCTTTGATGCGTTGCGGTTGCGAGCCTGTAAACACGTTCCTTACTTCCTGATCCCAGTGCGTTCGCCTTGCGGCTTGGTCGTGTACCGTTTTGCTCTCGATCAATGGCTACCCTCGTTAAGTGTTTTCGTTATTCGAAATCGCTGGCCGGAAGACGCAGAGGTTATTCACCCCTCGGGTAATCGGCTTTCTTACGTATATAACACACTTTACTATTGTATTATACCGAGCATTTGTTCGTAACGTTACCATTTATGCAGATTTGTGCACTTTTTTGGACGAAGAGTTGTCGAAGAGTTGCGAGTATAGCAGTTGTGGAAGAATAAGTTGTATAGCAATTGTGGAAGAATAAGTTATATAGCAATTGTGGAAGAGTAAGTTGTATAGCAATTATGAAAGAATAAGTTGTATAACAATTGTGGAAAAATAAGTTGTACGGCACTTGTGAAAGAATAAGTTGTATAGCAATTGTAGAAGAATGTTAATCTCTATAAAAGTTGTGGAAGAATAACAAGTTGCATAGTTGCGGAACGACAAGTTTTATAAAACTGCTTACCAGAGGAGAAAAGAATGATCATGTCACTGGAATGTCATCGAACGTCCAAAGGTCCGAGCCATCGTTCGTGATAAGTCCGACGTAATCGTCTGACTTATCCATGAATTTTTTAAGCAAGCTTCGAACCCCAAATCGTCGTCGAGACGTTGATCGAGGTAAATAAATAATAGTATCGAAGACTTCGTCGGGGTCAACCAACTCGGACAATCGTCGTGAAAATTCTTTCATCGTTTGTCTTATGCGTTTTTGAATTATTCGAACCACTGAAGAAAAAAGACTGCGATAATAATTACAGTGAGTAACGAATTAAGACATTTAGAGGGGATAGACACTTCAAATATTTGGAGATTCTTTTATAAAAATTTGGGAATATGCACATTTGTAAGTTTGATTAGGATATTTGAAAATTGGAGAATTTGGGTATTTGAAAGTTTGTCATTCAGAAATTTAGAATTTGAAAATTTGAAAGATTTTAATCTGACTTTAATTATAATGTAGAATCTCAACTACTCGATATATTCAACTATTACAAACTTGTACAGCTCTATGTCGTTTCAGATGAGCTAACCATAATCCACCATTAATTCGAACCTCGAATAAACCTTATACGTCAACAAATATAAAAACGGTTTAGCAAGTATTCATTCCTATAATAAATTCCTATAAATTCAAATCATAGTATACAGTTACAGGTCTCCTGTTTCCATTCGAAGGTTGACTAGCACCGAGTCGGCCATTTTGAGGCGTCCGCCATCTTGCCTACAGCGCAGATTTGGCGGGAATCCTCGAAATTCCGCGCTCGACTTTGCGTTTTATCGTCGCGACGCCTCGCGAACTCGTCACCGCGTCGCGACGCTTGCGAGAAAAGGACACATAACGCGAGATTCAGCCATGGCGTAGGATTAACAACCGGATAATGAAGTCAGTGTTTCATGCCCTGTGAAATTGCTCGCCCGCTCCGCTCGCCATTCGATTCTCGCTTTGATTGCGCTATGGGCGAAAGCGCAATGCCCATAAACCGGTCCGGTGTTGAGCACCATCGCTGTAGCGGGTTTCCCTGTGAAAGCCACCCTTTGCCACCACCCCTTCAACCACCTCATCGAGCCAGCGGATTTTCCACGGCCGAAATTTCCCTGGTTTTCCGGCCAGGCACACGTCGACGTGTTGCTCGCTTTCAAACGATGCCCGGCCACCATTTCGCTTTACAGACCTTTCACGCCGTATTACGCCGAGCTTTCCGGTGTTTTTCAAAAATTCCCGCTAAAGCTATTACCAACGGGGGACGGCTGTTTTTCCAGCGCACAACCGGCGGGCGAGATTCCGACCGGATTCGACCCCGCGCTACCAATCCCGTCCCTCTACTTTCTGCTTCGTTTCTCGTTTGAATACTACTGGAATTTGTTCCCTTTTTTTAGGTTGTTTCGTTATTGCGGGACTTTTGAACGGTTTGGATATTTTGTGTGGCTAGGATGATTGAATTAGGATTATTTCTTTGTCGAGTCGGTTTTTCTCTAGCTGCATTTTTTTTAAATATTGTCAAATATCGTGTATATGTTCAATTAGTATGGGCAGATTAATGATCATGCGATGAATGCTTCTGATTGAAAAATAACTATGTTATGAATTTTTAAAAGTTTCAATGAACGACTCTAAACCATAAAACTCATCAGTAAACTAAGACGAAATCAAGCTTGTCTACACCTTTTGAAAGATCACAGAAACGGAAAGTATCTTGAAATTTTTCTGGGGCGTATGATCCAACTAGTGCACTATTATCCGTGTCATAGTCGTTATTCATCTAATGCCAATCCTGTAATAATGATCGAACATCGAGGCAACCGACAAATAACGCGTAATGACAACGTCGGTTTATGCAGGTAATTGCTTTTACCCGGAGCCGCTTCATTATGCCGTAATGAAAAGAAAAGAGAGGAGAGCAGAGCGAGAGAAGAGCAGCCCCCAAAATGGGGTATATCATCGTGGCTGCGGCGAGATATCGGGCTCGGGGCCACAATGATGATAATCATCGTCGTCGTCATCATCATCGTCATCTCCATGGACAACAAGCGTTCGTGCACCCCTTGACGAGGGATCGGAACCGCCCTGAAAGCCACGGTGATTGCGACTCCTCGATTTATTGAACGGTCCTGGCTAACGCCCCCACGCGTCATGGATTTTGCGAATTTACATGAAAATCGACGGGGTCTTATTTTAATTGGGAAACGGACGATCAACGGCTGGCGGAAAATTAAATTAACGCGCGCCAGGTGACGGCCTCTATATGCTCGCTCCCTCAACCTCGCGACCAATGCTCTTTCTTTTCTTCCATTCAGAATGAAGTACTTACAAACTCTTATCATTTTTATAAATATACTTTTACAGTAACATTTCTATAATTATACTTAATTTTTACAATTATATTTTTGTGACTATAGTCCGCTTTTACAATTATATTTTTATAATTGTTTGAATTTTTCAATTTATGTGACTGAACCTATATTTTAAATTTAATATTGAATAATATTACTCGTTAGAATACAATTGATAATCTGTTGGAATTTCATTAAATAATAGCCGAGCAAGTTTAATAGAGTTATCTATTAAGAGAGATTTAAAACAAATTTATTAAATAGATAGCTCTGTTAATAATTTTCAATAGCAACAAATCAATGACGAAGGTCCTTAATAAAAATATTAAATATAATAATACTTTGCCACAATAAAAGAACCGAGTAGAAAAATGAAGCTTTCCTCTCTTTCCCCTAGAAAAACAGAAAATCCTAATCCCAGTCCCATTTTCCAATGGCCAGCTCTAAATTGATCGTCCGAAACGTTGAAGAAGGATTAACCGCTCGCGAAGCTGGAAAATACAACCGCCATACGAGCGATCGAAATTAAAGCGTCCGCGTGAAAATCCCAGATTTATACCCATCTGGGCAGTCCTTCAAACCGTCGTTCCATATCCGTCAGGCCTCGATGATCCCGTCCCAGCAACCCGATGGTTCTCTCTGGTTGTTACACGAATATCACCTACGCGTATTTCTCTCTCCTGTTCCAGCCAATACGGGATGATGAACTACGCGGATTGAAAGCGATCACGGGTGTTAACAGCGTTATAACATCCACCCTGGCACGGTTATATCGTAGTGCGTGTGGTCACGATGCCTATGGTGTTTCGAGTTTACATGTAACCCGGACCGAAAACCACCGGTGTACGAAGTCGAGTGTCGCTGTGCAAATTCACTTACGGTTACCGTCAACGGGTTCTCCCGCCATTTTCAATTGCTACTTCGCTTCTCCTTTTATATTTTTCATTTTTTATTTATCTTTGAAATATTCGGGATGTGGGGAGGAAGTAGTTTGTTTATGGTATTTGAAAGTGGAGGGGTATATTTAACGTACATTTTTTGAGATTTAAGAAAGTTAGGGAAGTTTGTTGGGAAGGGTTCTTACAACTGAAATTTTTATGCGTGTGTGGAAGTCACATCAGGTTTACTTTTGTGGACATCACAGAATCCTACTCTGTCTGGATTCTATGAATGATCATGGTACTCATTCTACTAGGTCCTGTGGATGAATATAGTCCTCATCTTACTAGGTCATGTGAATGACCATAGTACTCATCTTATTAGGTTCTGTGAATGACCACAGTACTCATCTTACTAGATCCTGTGAATGACCATAGTACTCATCCTGCTAGATCCTGTGAATGACCATAGTACTAATCCTGCTAGATCCTGTGAATGACCATAGTACTAATCTTTCTAGGTCCTGTGAATTACCATATTACTCATCCTATTAGGTCCTGTGATTGACCACAGTACTCATCTTACTAGGTCCTGTGAATGACTATACGACTCATCTTACTAGGTCCTGTGAATGACCATAGTACTCATCCTGCTAGATCCTGTGAATGACCATAGCACTAATCTTACTAGGTCCTGTGAATGACTATATTACTCATCCTACTAGGTCCTGTGATTGACCACAGTACTCATCTTACTAGGTCCTGTGAATGACTATACGACTCATCCTACTAGGCCCTGAGAATGACCATAGTACTCATCTTACTAGATCCTGTGAATGACCATAGTACTCATCCTGCTAGATCCTGTGAATGACCATACTACTCATCCTACTAGGTCCTGAGAATGACCATAGTACTCATCCTGCTAGATCCTGTGAATGACCATACTACTCATCTTACTAGACCTTGTGAATGACCATAGTGCTCATCCTACTAGATCCTGTGAATGACCGCAGTAGTCTTTTTGAAACGAAGATCACTCCACATCACCCTACCACCAAATATGAGATTGCCGATAGTTCCATAAAATTTCATTGAAACTGTCCTTCCACCATGATTCAGATTTTTCAGCATGCAAGGGGTTGCGTCCCACCCTGATCGTTCCTCCGACACGCAGATCCGCGCGTGTTCACGCGTGTACATACGAGCAATAATGCAGCGATATAGCCGGTGTTTAGTACTCCGTATTATCGTGATCCGTGTTTGACCACGGCTCGCAGCCGCGGTTGTTTGCGATACACATCCGCGTGGATTGCTAGTAGTCGGATCACGATATCGAGGCAGATGTATCGTTAAGATATCGAACGTGATATCAAACGTCGAATATGCCCGGCGCACGTGTACGCGTAACCGATCCTGGACAGAAACGAAAGCGTTCAGAGAGGAACACGTCTGTGCCAGGCATCGATTGCGAGCGGTTACAGCCACTTCGAGAGGCGTCGGCGATAGTCGAGCTACGATTTTCACGCGGCTAACTGCCATGTTCGTTCAAACGAGCCTTCGAACGGCAGGACTGCTTTTGCTTTTTTAGCTGACGTACAGCCTGTCTTTCGTTTCGTCGGTAACGAGCGGTAGCTTTATCGTTGCTGTTGTTTGTGCACGCCAGTTTGAACGCTTTTTGCTGCTCTTTTCGAGTGCAGCTTTGAAAGTGAAGGATTTCGCGGTACAGGTGGTGGTTTTTGAAGTTGCTGGGAAAGTTGACACGGTTGGACCGAGGCTTGCGAGATACGTGTGACTCTTTATGACCTTTACAGCTTGTACTTGAATGACATTTTTGGTACACGGACAAATAGTCTTTCACATTAAAAATAAACTTGATCTGTTAACTGATTTAAACACCTAGATCCTCCAGAGGACCCTCTCAAACACTTGGATCCCTTCAATTACGTCAAACTTGGTCCTAGATATAGGAAGAAAATGACTTTTGTGAGAATTATCACAAATTAATAAATTAAGCTTCCGATTGAACAGAATCACTCTACTACGCTTTTGACTTAGCTTAAAATTAAATTGGACTTAAATTTAAAGTATGTAACTTTAAGTATCAATAAGAAGTTTTAAATATTATGAATGGTCAGTTTAGAGAGTCTCATATAATCTATAGCAAAAGCGATACTTTGATAGATGTATTCGCTATACGAATTTTAGTATTTCCCAAACTAGAGTATCCTTAAACGAGATGGTCTCAAAGGTTCGACGCGTAGTTCAAAGCTCTCCATTTCGCAATCAAACCGAGCCAGAATCAGAGCCATTGAAAGCGGACGCCAAACGAAATACGTTCCGTAAATCCAAAGCAAGACGGTCGAGGTATCGCTCGCTACCGATCAATAGCTTCTCGATTACTTTGAACGGTTAGATATCATGAAACCGATATTGAAACTAACAGATCTTCCCACAAATTAAATGAATAAAATTACCAAGAACTGGAAATCTAATCCTTCGAGTTCTATGCGATACTGCAAGATCTTGGTTGTACATTAATTCTAAAATGGCATGATTTATCAAAAAGTAAAATACATCTATCGAAATTGAATCTATATTATTTTTATACATATGCATACACATATACATGTATAATGTAGAAGTCACATGGCGAATGACATATTAAAATGTGGCAGTCAAGGAGAAATAGACCTCTAACTCGTTGATTTGCAGAGAAAATCGATCAAAATCAAGAACACCAAAAATCCATAAATGAAAATCCACCACTGCAAAAATCCTCGATTTTAAATATATCTACGTGAAACCTGACCTCAAACGCATAAAAATGTCCCAAACTTGCAGTGATATACGAAAAGTAATAAAATCATACAACCACGAGTTCATGTATCGATCCACAATAAAATTACTAAAAGAAACCGTCCTAAAAACGAAGACAACGATTGTATATCCAATAACGTGATCCTTTCATTGGATGTTGCAGGGGTTGGTCGCGGGTTGGAAGTGGTCTCGGAACAAAAAAGCCGTTCACGCTCGGCCACAGTGTACACGCGTGCATGCACGTCCGAGATACGAGGCCTCTTTACGAGCAATATCTAATGGATTGCATCGACCGAGCGCAAACGTTAAATTTGACGTTCACGATTATTGCGGCCCTCCGGGGAGGTTGGACACAGCGAGGAAACACGGAGGGGGTGGACGACGCTCGACGTTAATTTTATAATCCTGGCGAAAAAGTTACGACCCTCGAGTCGACCGAGTCCGGATCTCTTTTCCTCTTTTCCAGCCGTGCTTTTATACCCTCCGTGTCCACCCCCCCATCGCTGTTCAACGGTTCCCGCTTTGTCACGTTCTATCGCTAAATCTCGCGGAACTACGAACACTCTTGCGCCCGGCGAATTCTCCACAGAATTCTCCCGCTTTTTCCTCTTTTTCCCTGGAAATCTGCCCGGTGCCTCTCGTGAAAAAGACGTTTAATACGTTTAATAGCACACGACGTTTTCACTCGTGTGTTATACTACTTTCGCTGCCTGGATTTTAGGAAAATACAAGACTTCGCGGCAGGACTCTGTCAAGAATATTTAATGGAGCGTTTCGCACCTCTTTAAAAATACTTGCTGGCACGACGTAACATAAAATATTAAATTGCATTGCTTTTTTTTGAAGAACTTGCAGTACTTTTGTGATACTTCCTGCAATACTTCTATTTTAAATTTAAATGTCTCAATTTTCTCTGTTGACAGTTTTGCTTAACCCCTTGCACTATTTTGACGAGTCCGACTCGTGACGCACTGGTACTTCAGTTGGGATCAATTTTACTGGAATTTTGAATATGCTTTATTCAAGTCCAATTATAATTTGCATAGTCAACGATTGCATAATACCACGTTGTCATAAAATTTCAACATTCTCTGTCTGTTTCAATATTGTAGCTGTGTTTAGTTAGTTCTGACTGACGCACCTGACAAATAGATCATAGTGCAAGGGGTTAAGGTACTCAATCTAGCAGAACCCAAATAAACATATCAACCTAACGTAGTACCAACCCTAATAAACATAGTAACCTTAAAAACGTAATCTAATAACCTTGTCTACAATATAAATTTAAAGTTTTCTCTAAAAGCGAATTGTTTCAGACAATAATGAACAGTCCACATACCCTGTGTGAGAAACAGGGATATTCTTCCAGATGTTGCAGCGTCGTTGTGGGAGTACGTCGCGACGCCTCGTTCGATGATTACCCCAAGTTATTACCTAGATGCTGGGCGCTTTTGTGCTTCACGAAGGACGCAACAACGCCGTCATCGGTTTCCTGCCGATTCGTATTATGGGCTCATTGTGCGTCCTCCCGAGGACACCGACAGCAGAAGGACGATGGAAGGAAGCTTCTCGAGGATCGTCATTTCCGGAGCCACGTTGCTTTGTCCCCGTGATTATTCATCGGTTCGTGGTAGACCCGTCATCGGATGCATAACGGGGATGATGCACCCATTACCGCAATGTCGAGCAAGAATTTCCTCTCGGAGCATTTTAAGGGTTGCAAGTTTATTTTCCGTGCAAATTTACTTTGCATTGGAATACTGTTTCGACTAACTTCAAATTGTTAACTCACATTTTACTCAACTGAGATTTGAATTAAATTTTAGCGTTTGTATAAAGTATAAGTGATTGGAAATACATTGTAATATAAAGTGATTAAAGTGACTTTGTACGAGAAAATTGTATATGAGTTACTACAAGAAAATTCTACTCAAAAGTTGAGTACTTAAAATTGATTATTTACTAAATTATACCTTAAAAATACCCCTATTAAAAAATATATTTGACAGTGGACCTGTAGATTTTATAAAAATTGTCCAACAATAAAAAGACATCAAAACGAAACAAATCCTTTCCCACAACGATTAGCAGAATCCAAAGCTCCGGCATGAAAAGCCTTTTCATATTTCTACAATTTGTTCGACGATTAAATTTTCATTCCAGAAGATACACGGTACACGGAATTTTCATAATCTCTTTTAATACCGCGTTAATTATTTCCGTTGGAGGCTAAATAGAACGAGCCAGTCAAAAAGCAGCTTCGGCATGCGACGGCCCTTTGTACCCCAAGAGAAAAAAAGCCGCTTACACCCCCTTAAACAGGATCGTTTGGCGTTGCACGTAAACGGCCGATCCCCTACCTCCTATGAAATTCTAACGAGCTTTTGAATAAACAATAAAAGGAAAGAATAGCTAGCAAGAATTTCCTCTCGGTTGCTGTCGCGAGACGAACCGAAAGAGCCGTGGCTTTACGAGACACCCTTCTAGAAACGATCTCGCTGCGTCAAAGCGACTTTCTTAAAGCGCAAAGCGAGACCCGTTAACGCGTAACTCCGTTAAACTTAACAGCCGTCGGTTGAGCGCGAAAAGCAACCCGCTTACTTATGAATATTGCACCACCCTACCACCCCCGTCAACCCTTTCGACTTACGAGCAGGGTTCAAAACCGTGACCGACCTTGATGAGCTGGCAAACGGCGCGGAAATTACCTAAATACAGCCACTGCGATCTTCTAATTTGTAATCTTTGCGTACATTGTTCGAGAGGGTCTTTAGAAACATTTCTTGTATTATTTGCAATTTTGGTTTCTTTTGTGATAATGCATCTTAGATATTAGGATAATAGTTAAAAATTTGGATGTTAGATAATAGATGATATTCAAGAATTTGGTTGATAGAATTTTCGTGAGTAGCAAGAGAGGTGCAAGAGACTTTTAGGGATTGTAGGACATAGTCGATTTTTCAAGTTGTTTTTCGAGAGACAAGTTTTATTTCTGACATTATCAAGATTTCCAATACCTTAAAAATTAGAAAAACATCATTTTACAAATCTGAAGGGTGTGATCTCATGCAACAAATATTTAAACACAGAAGCCTATATAACTGGGACAATCAACCGAGCACTTCAAGTATCTCTGTATAAGCACTCAATTTTCTAAACAGTACACAGAAATAAATAAATTTAAAATAATTAGCAAAGTGCTTCAAATTTCTCTGAAGCGTCCAAACCTCATAAAAAAACTACCCCAAATAAAGTTACAAAAATAAATTCTATTAAAAACATATAATTTTATAACCGAGTTATTTTATAGTCGAGTTAAACAACCCCCGGAATATTTCCAGATCCTTAACACACATATATTACCTTGCCTCCATCATCGACCCGTTTTTTCTCCGCGAAGAGAAGCGCTTAGCGGGGAGACACATGTGTGTCACTCGTTGCTCCATTTAAAAGGCGAGCTGGAAAGCAAAGGATGGACGTCAGCGTGCGCACTTTCATCCCGTGTAATTAAAACCACGGCGTCGTCCTTCGACTAGAGAGTGGGAGGAGGATAATGACGTCGCGACGCCATCAAGACAAGGGACGACGCTTCTCAGGCCGCGTTTCGTGCGTGCTCGTGTTTTCCCCTATTTGCGTTCGCGTTCGTGCGTTAATTCTCGCTCGGATATGCTAGCCACCGCGAAACTGCCGTCCCGACGCCTCAAAACGCCTTTCAACATTCCAGAATCGTGTTCCACGTACTTGTTCACGTTTTGCGTGATTATCGCGCGACAGAGTAACAACCCTTCTTTCTATTCTCTTGATACTTTATTTTTCAGGTAGATGCATAGTTGGGCATTTTCTTCAGATTTGTGGAAATGGTTTCTTGGTGGGGGTTGAAGTTTTTTGGGGAAGGTGGGATTGGGAAAATTTTTTAGGTTTGAGGACTTGGAAGTAGGGTAATATGATTTTTATAGAGATGGGAAGTGATTTTAGATATTTTGAGATAGGGGATGATTTTGGTGTTGCAACAATGCATTTTAATGAGAATTTTTTAATTCCATATTACCAAGTCTCTAAATTACTAAATTTGCAAATTTATGGATTTTTAAATTTCCGAATTGCCAAATTTTCACATTGCTAATTATCAAATTTCCAAATTCCTAAATTTCCAAATCCCTAAATTTCCAACTCCCTAAATTTCCAAATCCCAAAATTTTCAAATTCCTAAGTTTCCAACTTCCTAAATTTCCAACTCTCTAAATTTCCAAATCTCAAAATTTCCAAATTCGTAAATTTCCGAATCCCTAAATTTCCAAATCCCTAAATTTCCAAATCCCTAAATTTTCAAATCCCAAAATTTCCAAATTCTCAACTCCTGAAACTCCAAAATTTACAAATTTAAAAATTTCCTCGTCTATTTCCAAAATTCTAAATCCACAGACCTCACAACTTCCAAATTCCCTGTCCTCAAGTCCTCAAATTCCCAAATCCTAAAATTCTCAAATCTCCAAATCACAAATTCCCCAAATCCCCAGTTTCCCAAATAGTGACACAGTCACAATAATTCAACAGTAAGCACATATTAATAAAAGACTGCAAATGAATCATACAGTAGTATAACACAAATAAATAAATTCAACCCAAGTATAAAAAAATTAAAATATTCTGAATACTCGAAAACTGTTCCAGCAACATGGCGACAGATTGTTTCGATAGCAATTCAGTTAACGAAACTCCATTCAATTTCTCCGCTCCCGTTCTCCGGCGTCCGATGCACCAAACAGAAGCAACCCTCTAGAAAACCTGTGCTTTTTCCACGGCAATATTTACAACAGGATCTAACCAAGTTAGACCGTAAAACCGCGACAGGTTATTGCAGAAATTTCATCGGCTTCTTTCGCATCCGCTATTATAAAGCTGCGAAAGTTCGAGGGTTCGATTAACCTATTAACCCGGTGTACGTGTTCTTACGCGATTCCTTCTTCGTTGCAGAACGTCGTTCACGAAGTACCATAACGGGGCATTAAAACGCGAGATACGCTTCGCGCCACTCGAACAACCGCAATTCTCTTTGGCAAAAAAGCGAACGGGAAAAGCTCGGGGCTTTCTTTTCACCCAGTTCGTTCCCGGTTCAACGTTTGTCAACAAGCCTCTTCCTGGTCGATCCTCGGGGCTAACCGACCCTTGTAAAGCCATTCTGACTACTCGTCGAACCGATTCGTCGCAGCAAGTTTGCAAAGGCGGTCTCCGCGAAGTTTCGCGAAAGTTTGCCCGGCAAAAGGGTCGATCGGTCGTCTTTAAAGGTAGGACGTTGCCCCGAGCACGCGTCAAGGGGTTTGGTACCACTGGCATAGATGCATAAACGCGTAGCACGCACGCACTCGCTAACACATGCCCCGCGAGCTGCGCGGATCGTGACGTGCGTGTGGACGAACGAGACGAGCGGTACCTACATTACATGCAAATAAATATGCCATGCGAGAGGGGCAGGGATCCGACAGGGTGCAACAATAGGCCCTCACCAGTCGCCATGGTAACACCATCAATCCCTTAGCAACAGCTTGAGATCTTAAAGCCGAGAGGATCCGCTGCGACTCGCGCGGATCATTTAATGACGACACATGCGAACCAGGTCGGCAGAGGTCACCACTTCGGGTCACCAAACTTCTTCGACGGTTCGGACGGATCGAAGGTTGGGTTAGGTTAGGATCTGCAGCTACGCGGGAAGGGTGGTTTGTGAGTTCAATCCCTTTCTTTGCTGTAGGTTTAATATTACCCTTATTAAGATTGAAAGGGAAGGTTTATTCTACACTTGGTGTATATAATAATTTGTGGAACATGTGTTTGTATATATACTACATGCATATAGCTCATGGTAAATATATTTATAGTATATATATTTGTGGAATATATGTTTTTGGCACATACATTTGTGGTACATATATTTTTAGCATTTGTGATAAACACATTTGTAGTACATATGTGTATTTGAGGAATATACATTTATGGTTAGGTTAGGTTATATACATTTATGATAAATTCTTCAACTATACATATATTTGTAGTATTTTGTAGTATAGCACAGGTAAGTTTCTTCTTACGATTTAGGGATTTTTCACCATCAATGCTGATAAATGCAATTCTGCTTGTTAATTTTTAGCAGTGGTAGGCAACTGAGAGGGTGCAGTGCATGAACATGCAAATAGTATGCAATTTCAATTTATAGAACTCTTAAGAATATTTAAGATTTCCAAAATTCAAGAATATTATGATTCATACAATTCTTGCTATTTTTTAAACAACATCTCCTATTAAGTTACTTCAGAAATAAATGCAAGATTATAATCATTGAATAAATAAATTTTAGTAACTGTAAAGTTGTTATTTCCTAATTAAGTTAGTAGTGATTTATTATCCTTCGTTCAGTGATTGCGAGCATATAATAAATAACAACACACATGTTATAAATAGTAACACACATATGTTATGGGATACACAAAGCTATACAGGCTGTCTCATAACAAGTGTACCTCCCGTTATAGGGTTATAGTTCAGGTGATTTTTAACTTCTTCCTCTCTGAAAATTAACATTAACTAAACATTTACAACTCTGTTCAATTGACATAAAAAAATTATAATGAATATGACTACATCATAAAATACAATGCTAAAAAATGTACATCTACATATACATGTATACACGTACATGTGTATGTATGCATATATGTAATAAAGCATGGAGACAAAAAATTGATACAATGTACAAATCCAAAGATTTATATCCCTGAAACTGTTGATAAAAGCCCGGAGGTTAAATCTTCATTCAGTAGAATCCATCGGATCCCGGGTTTCCCATAAACCCGGACGGACTTTAATCACAGCAGGCTACGCGTTATCAAATTTCCATGCTTCCGCTTCGTCCTCGACGATTCACCACCGTTCGTTCTTTTTCCGCGGTTATCGTGGACGAGACGTGACGAAATACGTTTCCCGCTGCTTTTCACGTGGGTCGTACGTGACGAAGATAACGATTTACCCCGAATAAAAAAAGAAATGAGAGAAACGACCGTTCAGAGGAAGTAATCGCGATGCAATTATCGTGGGGCGAGCTTATAGGATTCCCGATTGCGTGTATACATGATTGCTATGTAGACATGTTTCTCAAGTTTTCAAATTTCAAAATTGTAAACATTCTAATTCACATGGTTACAAGGCTTCAGATCACAAATATTTAAATTCTTATATTTCCAAGTTGTCGAATACTTTTCTATCTTCTTCAACCCCCAGAATTTCTGTATTTCTAAGTTTTCAAATTCCCAAATCTCTAAATACTCAAGTTCTTATATTTGCAAGTTCTCAAATTCCCAAATTCCAATATTTCCGAATTTTCAACCCCCAAATTCCTATACTCTTCAATTTTCAACCCCCCCGAATTTTTAGATTCCTAAATTTCTTATTCCCCAAATTTCTAAGCTTTCGAATTCTTACATTTCCAAATTCTCAAATGCTAAAATTATATCTCTAAATTTCCCAACCCTAAAAATCTAAATATCTAAGTTCTCACGTTCCAAAATCTTAAATCCCCAAATTCCTATATTCCCAAATTGTCATACCCCCAATTCCTAAACCTGCATATTCCTGAATCCCAAAATTCCCAAATTTTCAAGCTCCAAAATCTCAAATTATCAAATCTCCAAAACCCCAAATCTCCAAAACTCTAAAACCCCAAATCTCCAAATCTCCAAAACCCTAAATCACCAAATCCCCAAATCTCCAAAACTCTAAAACCCCAAATCTCCAAATCTCCAAAACCCCAAATCACCAAATCCCCAAATCAAACAAACGCATGCAAACATTGAAACATCCAAAGTGAAAATTCTATTTCGAAGACGGCTCGAAACACCTCCGTACCTTTTTCCTAAAAAGAAAATATAAAAAGTCGAAGTGGAGTATTTTGCTTGGCTCGTTTCCTAGCGGAAAGAGGAAGCTGCACTTCCCTCTGCTCCTTCGTTATTTTTCATTTTTTTCGTTTTCGGATCCGTCGAGCATCCTGTTGGTCCGGTGTGATTCATTCGTCGACGCAATTACGTATTTATCGCGCGAAATTTCGGCCAGCTTCCTCTCGCAAATCCTCAGCGAGGAGGAGCCAGCTCGTTTTGCCGACAGCCGACAACCGGATGCGCTCGTTTTATCAGATTTTAGGTTGACGGGCCCTTCTTCTCGAGCGCCGAGGCCACGGAACTCCTCGGTTAATTAACCGTGTCCGAGGAGAAAGGAAAACGGAACTGGGTTCGCGAACCTGTCTATCAAATTGCAACTTCTTTTTCTTCTTACCGACGTCTTTGTGCTAACTTAATTAATTCACCTAAACTTCTTCCAGTAAGAATATAGATATATTACTATTGTCTTACTATTGTAATGACTTGGCAGAAATAAAATTTAGTTATAATTTGCTTATAACATGTCATTACGGTTTGGTTACTTTTTATCAACCCTCTTCAAGCTCTGTACACATTGTAATTTACTATACGTCAGCTACAAGATAAACTCTAGGAATCCAAATAAAGAAGTCTTTCTTTAGTTTTTTAGTCTGAATAATTGTTTACTCGTGTCGAAATCATACATAGTATGAAATAAAAGATACGCTTTTTCAGTTATTCATGTGACAATTTATTTAATATGCAGGCTTCATCCTGTGATGAACAAACTGTACGTGTATTCTGTTTTAAATATGAAAACTTATTTTTGCAATAACATAATACTAGCTACACTAATATACTCTACAAATGATATTGATGTACTATAATATTTTTAGTCCAAAATTAAGTAATTACTAATTTGTCATGAGAACAGTTTGATGTTCCTCTGATCTCTCAACAGTTCCTTTAGTTGCAGGAAAAAAGTACAGGGTTTGAAGATTCGTAAAAGTGAAGTTCCTCCATTTAAATCATTTTTGTGGTGCACTTCAAATGCAGCGTCTAATCCGTACGTTCAATTGGTAATTCAATTTACTGGTCATTAAGTACACCGATCTGATGTCAGAACTCGCAGTTCGATTGCTCGAACGCATAGATAGAGCCCGTAACCGGAAACCCTAGTCTCTCAGTCAATGGGTCGATACTCTGAGTGCATCGGTGCATTCGGTGCAAGCTATGCACCGGCGATAGTCCTGAATTCAATTCGGCTAATACCGTCTTACGATCCTCGTGGTGATTCTACAGAACAATCGTCGCATTCAGCGAACATAAACCTGCATTGGATTCATCTTCAACTTGGGTTCGTCATCGTTAAGCGATCCATTACGATTTTACCTCTCTCGATAATATTCAAAATAACATTTAAACTATTAACATATACGTACAATTTTTAATGGTTATGACACAATTATGTCAGTTTGTTTTAAACTCTTCAAGGATACTCATGGACACACAGCTTTTTAAATTTATCAACTGAAGGTTACATATGTGGATATTATCATTATTTGTGTATATAAATATATAAGTATAAATGTAAATTTACATATATAATTAATTAATGTTAAATGTATGATGCGATGTCCAATACCCTTTGTTACAAGTTTTAAAACAAGTTTAATCATATTCGAGCTTTAAATTATTTTAACAATTATTTCAAAGTTATACTATACTCAGGCTATGTAATATTAATTTATACAGTACTGCATGTCTAATTGCAATTATCCTTATCTTATCGTGATTCTTTATTAACAGCTGCAGATATAAGTTGAATTCCAGGAACTCAGAAAGACAAGTCTATTTTTTTCGTTCTTCAATCTGACTGCAGTAACTAATTATTATTTTCTAACCAAAACACATGTAAATTGAGGAATACACTTCTTGCTTCAACCAATATCAGTGGTATTTTTGTTTAGTATCCTTTGGGAGCTCATTTGAATAAGCAACTTTAATAACAAAGAGTATCAACGTATCAATTTTTTCCAAACGCCCCAAGGGAAATTTGAAAATTGCGTCAAGAACCTGAAATGGAAACGAAAGGTATTATAGCGATATCGCACCTTGGGATGTTCATCTTTGGTCGCGCGACAGGAACTTGAAAATTGGCAGAGCGTCCTCGTGGATGGGGCATTGATTAATGGCGCGCCTGTTGCAGCCTTGGTTACAATGCAATTTGCTTTGCAGCGGGTCGTTCCCGCGTGCTCGTATTGCAAGTGTGTTTGCATTTTAGGGAGAGGAGTTGAACGTGTGTGGCGTCGGGGGGAAGGTCGCATCGACGGTCCAACGGTATTTGCAGCGAAGTGACAAAGCCGTGACAAGAGTGACACGGTGGCATGGAACGGACGACAACTAATTAATCATCCTGCGGAACTGGACATCGCGTCGCGTTCGGCACACGCAGGAGCCGCTGTGCAATGAATGCACCGGCATGCACCTCGCGTCCTTTCCATTCGGACATGTGTCCGACCACGCCGCACACACGGACACGCGTGTATGCACCGCGCCGCAATTGTGTGGATCTCCGTTCCACCCCACATTCGTTTGCCCCTCTCGCTTCCACCGCCTCGTCTTTCGATCCGTCTTTGTTTACCGGACACCCTCGAGCACCGATCCTCCATTGGATTTGCCTATCGGCACTGTTGCAGCTACACCCCCCACACCCTCCAGCACCGATTCACCACCGTCGAACCTTCCGATTGTGAGTCAACGTCACGCTTACTGTCAGTACGCGCGCGGTGCCGGGCGTCGATTGTTTCGATAGAAGGCCGGCTGGACGCAGCGGCATTAATTACAACGGGTAAGTGGTGGAAATTAGTGGGCAGGAATGTAATGGATGTACTCGACGGGACCCGGCTCCTGCGACGACACTGCCCAGATCCTACGATTTGTTGGCCCGGATCCTGGTAATGGCTTTTTCTGTTCGACCTGTAATTACCGAACAACTTGATGTATAGAGCGCGCTGCGATGGACAACGGAAAGGATGGCGGATTACGCGGACACTCTTTCGGCTGATGGACTGCTGTGGATTCTGTATTTTAAAAGGATGTTGTGGTACAATCGGACTTTTTGCTGATCATCATGTTACACATACGATATTCACACTTTTCCAACTGGCACTGATTTGATTATTGACCACTTATTTGTTACAGGAATTGTACCTGTTCATCGTCTTGGTTGATGGAATATTAAATATGTAGTTTGTAGGATATTGTAGTATAATTATTTAGACCTTTCGATGATTATATTGTTGTACATAATTGACAGTTTTACCATATAGGACATGTAGGACATATAGGACCTGTAGGACATGTAGGACATATAGGATATGTAGGACATGTGTGACATATAGAACATATAGGATACATAGGAGATATAGAACGTATAAGATACATATGACATACAGGACATGTAGGACATATAATACATACAGAACATACAGACCATACGGAATATACAGAATATATGGTAAATATAGAACATCAAGAACATATAGAGCATATAAAACATAAGGAACATATAAAACCTATGTATAGAACATACACAGATAACATATTGTACGTATAGAACATATAGTTAGCACTCTCTCAGTTATGACAATTTTCTCTCTAAATTAAATCCATTTATGTTTCTTTGCACACATTTATAAGAAAATACGAATGACATGTGACAAGCATGCGAATAAATAAAAGCACATGTGAATAAAAGTAATGCTTCTAAACTCCACATATCGTTACAACTATTAGAACCTCCGGATCCACTCTCAATCCACTTCCCACCGAAAAAATAAAGGAACAAAAACAAGTCCCTAACATAAAGTCAACAATTTGAAGCAAGAATCCAATTTCTTGAAGGAGCCAAAGAAAAGGAGTGTTCTCGATCGAGTTCAGTTTCAGAGACGGTCAGAGTCGAATAAATATCGTAGCAGGTTCGAGAATCAGATCAAATCGAGACAAGTGGAATCCACGTGTCTTTGGCAATTTCGTTAAACTATTGAAGTCAAGTGTCCTCGGGGGAACAACCCCTCAGGAACGTTCTACGAAACGTTCTCTCGTTTTGCCCTGTTCCAGCTCATCTGTACGCACAGACACGCTCGAGCCAAGTAGACGTCTGTTTCGAGGTAAACACTCGGCAATAGTGATCGTCTGGCGAGGCTGTCTCGTATTCACGTGATTCTCTCCTCGGGCTAGCTGCTCGTTTTTTTCATTTTCCCGGGCCATTAGCAGCGAAGGAAGACATCAGCTTCCACTCGGTGATTACCGGGCCGAACGGTATTTGCATAACACACGAGTCGCGCTCGTACCGCGGCCATTTACATTTTATTCGAATCGCGGTAATCGATCGAACGAATCGGTCCCCGCCGGAATGAAATGAAACGCAACGAAAGGGAGAGCCAGCCAGCTAGCTACAGAGGGTTTGGCCGCTTTAAATAAAAATAAAGTACCGACGGATGCGGCCGGATGGACGCATTAGCGATTGGGAAAAGGCTACGAGTTAGTTTTAACGAGCTCGCTCGGAAACTTCTCTATTACCGACTCCTCTTCCCTTCGTGGCCCTCTCTATCCCTCTCTCCTTCGACTTCCTGTCTGCGTTTCTACCTGTTCGTGACTCTTTTGCTAAATGATGGACTCGGCCTTTCAGTTCTTTCAAAACGAAATCAATTAGAAATTAACCCTGAATCACCTAGCGAAATGTGCACTTCTCTTAGAAGTTATTTTCAATTACAAGAGCACTGGTTCAAACTTGACGATTGTAGAAGACCCTACAGATAATTTTGCAGAAGTATAACATCAAGGGATGACTTCATTCCCATTGCTCCTTAGTTTCTATTTAAAACCTTGATTTTCAGGTTATAATCAAAAGTGAACAAGAATTAGGTTAGGTTCCGAAGAAAGTAATCAACGTGCCGCAGTTAAGAGACTAAAATTATATTTGCTAATTCATAAAGATACTGCGTAAATCACATTTATATTCATAAAAATGCTCAGTGAATTATTGTGCATATTCAATACACGTCACTGAGTTGGTCTTGAAGCACATAATAAAATGCTAATTAATTAACATACATCAAATTTAATAACTGTATATTGCATTATTTCACAGACAGTCGTAAGAGGGGCCCTTAATTATCGTTCGAAAATGCCGAGACCGTAATTTCGAAGGTTTCCTGAAAAGTTATGGCTTCGTAGACCGCAATAAAACTTGGACTGGTTCGTTTCGCGGCAAATATCGTGCAAGGTACATTCACATACACCCACAGAATATCCCGAAACGGAGACGTGTTCATGTATTTTCTGGATAATAATTTCGTCCAGAGTTTCCCTCTTCTATTACCGACTACAAATTACCACCGTCGTGGCGGCAGTAGTTTTGATATACGATGCATACTCCTCTGCGATCAAGCGCGATTTATACGGTGCAACAATAACGTTTACCCTCGATACTGGTCCCCCGTGTATATCACCGGGGACAGTTTTACCATGCCAGAACGCAAACCAGTGCGAATCCATAACCGTCGCTCTTTTATACACTTTATCTGCATTAGCAGTCGTGCTCGTGTTCCAGTATTTATTACGCGATACAACTTTTATATTTTATTTGTACGGCGACGTTCTTTACGAGCCGCGGATATGCGGTCGACCGCTTTATTGGCCTCTTAAAGGCCCGTTTAATGGTGATGAAAAAAATGCTCTCGGTATGATTTTCGAAAATTTACATCCCACGCTACGTTTTATGCCTCTGATAAAAGGGGAACGCATTACGAGAACAATCGTATATTTTAATTTCAAGGAAGGAAATTTGAGTAGCCATTCGTGTAATTAGAGATCTTGTCTGAGAAAGCGATCTTAGACCACGTCTTATATTTCCTCGTTGCAGGAACGCAGTCGCCAGGCGTGTAGCTTTGATAGATTGACATAGATTTTAAATTTCTAAAATGTTACGTCTCCAATTCCTAAATGTCCGAATCTTCAGATTCCTAAATTCTCCTTCCTAATTTCTAAATCCCCAAGTCCCCAAATGACCAAGTTCCAAATTTACAAATCCTCTGAAATTCCCATATTCCCACAGGTCCCCCATTTTCGAATCCCCAAATACTCAAACATTCATATTCCCAAATCACATTTACCGAATACCTAACTTTCTAAGTTTCCCGAAATTCTAACTGCCCCTTAGGTCCCCATTGGTCGTGGTTACGCCAATGGTAACGCCGTATGAACTTCCCAAATTGCAAGCTTAATTCATACCCTGCAGGGATCATCAATTTTTCTTCGATACGACACCGGGCTGCAACGATGACTCTCGAGTTGCAGGTCCTCAAGTATCGCGATGCACGCGCGCATAATTCCGTTGCATTTCGATAATAATCGTAATTGAAGCATTTAATGCCCGGTGGCGTCGATATTCCAATAATTCACCGGGCCTCCTGTCACGGTGCGCAATGGTGTGAGGTGTAAGGGTTCCCGTTCGATTCCCGTGGGATCTGGTCCTTCTCGGTTCCACGGCAATGCATCACTCTGTCCGCAGCCCCGTAACTCACCACGCCACGCACACACGGATACTCGTGTGGACAGACGTGCACACATCGGAGCAACGAGCGCAACACACGCGCAGGTATGGACACGCATGGTCGATAAACGGACACACAGTACGGTAGGTGTGCGTACACATGCGACATAGCGATGGAAAGACGGGGTCGAACAGATATATGGCCCGAAGTGAACGACGTATCTAATCTAACCCTTCTGGACAAGATACTCCGTGATGGTCGAGGGGGTTGGCCGACCATGCGTTAACCATAGCCGCTGGCCAGCCAAGTGTAATCTAAAATTACAAGAATCCACTGCTAGCATCCTGATACCCCGGACCATTTGTCAAGTCGCTCGACAATTGTTATCGACAGTTTTCGACCCGTCCTTTCACCTTTCTCAACGGTCTTCGGATACTCCTACAAGAACCAAATTACCGTTTATTCGCCAACATGTCTGAACGTGTTATTACAGGACGTTAATTTTAAATTTACCATCTGAATTATGACGTTTGGAATAGGTTTAAGAATTACTATAAGTTCTAAGAATTTATTCAAATGAATGTGGAGTCTTTCTGTCGCCATTTTTCCTGCATGCCCAAGGATAAGTTGTCCAATATGGTGGTAATAATTCTTGTACACCGGAGAAATTATCGTGGTACACGAAGTTAATAGATCTCGTTTTTAATAGACTCTGTGTACATGTAAATATGTAATCAAGTAGCCTATCAATTTCCTATCCTGTAATCCTGGGCCACACAATAGCTTCAACACCTTCGGCTACCTTATCCTCAGCACTCTATCGTTACAGGAATCTACCCTTTCAATCATCTCAACATCTTGAAATCCCCTTCGTCGAAGAATACCCGAGCCATCGTTCCTAAGACGGCGAACAAACTTCCAAAGCCCTTCGGCCCCCTATTCATGAAAATAACGCGAACTGAAACCAAGCAACCGCTCCGCAAAAAGCCCTCCGACGTTCGAGCTCTTTACGCGAAAGCCCGCGTGACTCAGCTGCCGCTCCGTTACAAAGTTACGGGCAACTCGTTCGCCCGAAGATATTCATCTCCATCAAGACGGGGCTAATAACTCGAGCGCGGTTCACCGAACAGAAAGAAGCAAAACCGAAGCGCAGTGCCCTTTGAACTTCCTTTTTGCCTGCGCGTTTTCCGCGACACCGTAGGAGCGAAAACCATTAGGGGCGACACAATCGCGCCGCGGGCGGTCAAGTCGGCGATACACGGCGGAAGTTGGTCCAGGAGTATCGTTGTTATTATCGAGGCGGCAAAAATGAAACGATAACCGGCAACTAGAGTAACGATCCGAAATGGGCGTGCCCAGTGAGATGCCATCGGCAGATAGAGCCCGCATCGCGGCATCTGTCACCGTTCGCTTTTTGTCACGACACCCGCGACGCTGATTTCGCAGATAAAATTATGGGACGCGGGTTCCACCGGATTCCAGCGTGAGAGCATCCGCGGGAAACGGCGCGGTAACGTTCATTCCCTCATTTGACCCACTTTCTCAAATTATTCTAATTGAATTTTGTGGGCGTTTGTGTGAATTTTTATGTAGGATCGATTTTGCATTATCAGAGGTTTTTACGAGAAGCTTTGTCTGATAGTTCTGAATTTGCTGCCGCCATTTTGATGGCGCTCTCCGCAGCCTGAGATTTTAATAATTTTACGTAACAAACTAACCTACTGTACTGCTCTGTTGCTATAAACTATTGCACTGTACAGTGCTTAAAACGTTTTAGAACATGAGAATCAGAAAATTTGCAAGTTTGATTTATAAACACAAGCTGGTGCCTTTGGTAGAAAGTTGGTAATTGAGAAATATAAATTCAAAAATCTGCATAATGAAATTAAGGAACAGCAGTAAATTTGCATGCATAAAAAGCGTTTACAACCGACGATAACCATCTTGATTAATTAAAACTCGTCATAGGAAAGTTTCATGTTCCTGATTATCCTAAATCGTCTATATTACGACACGACGAACGCGCCTTAAATTCTAAGCAGATCTTGTCCGAAGTAGTATACAAATTTATCATCGTTATTTAACGAGGCACCATTACATTCTCGAATTGAACGCTATTTAGTTCGAAGATTCATCGTCGCGTAACAACCGCTTTATTAAAGATTTTATCATTGCACGGTATTAAGCGCACACGGAACGACCATATACATTACCAATTATACGCACGACCGTCTTTAACCGTCTCTAGATACGATTATACATTTCCGTTACATCGTATGCTTAATTGGATCGATCATTCCTAGCTGGGTAATTTCAGCCAGAACTGTACGTTACATACGTGTGGTGGCAATCTGGTAAGCAAGTCTTTATGCTTTTCTTACATATTTAGAAAATTACGTTAAATCGATAGCGAGATCTCTACGAAATTAATTCGTGTCTTCAATAAATATCCCGTAGAGATACGTGTAATTACAAGGTTGCGATTGATGGAAAAGATACGGGGAACTTCTTAGGGTGTATTTAAATTGATTTATAACCGCTCCATCGCGGTTATGCTATTACATATATTTTATTAATTGCTCTCATGCAATAATGTTAGACACATGGTAATCTTGAGCTTCATTTCATTTCAAAGTTTCATGTATCCTACATAGTGTCTACTGGAACGCTTATCTGTGATGTATGAACTATTTGTAATAAAAGCTGATCTTTTAACGAAGTTTCACTTTCAAGGTTGCTTAGACTTTTGTTTGTATGACTGAAAGATGTGAATCAAAATTTGGTATGAAGTTGCACTATATAAGATTTAATTACAGAGTAACAGAATTGTACTACATATAACATATTTTCAATACCATTTAAAAATGATTGATAACGCGTACAAATATTTAAAATAATAAGCAAATAAAATTTTCTCTAAACTTTCAAGTTCTCCATATTCTAGCGTTTAGAATTTTGACTCCGTGGTACAATATATTTAAGTTTCATATCATGTGACTGTCATGGCAAACATTTAATGGTCAATTATATAACGCACCAAAAAAATATTATTAAAGCTAACGGAACATGTTAATTGTCCGAAACAAGAAATATGTGATACCTCCTTGATATCGGTATTTGAAAACACTTACTAGGAAGTGCGTGCTTCCGAAACGGGTCCCACGTTACTTTTCCGCGCCGTTAACCCGCCTGTTAATTCCCGTTAATGCTTCCCGTTAATTACGTATGCATCTCGATGCAGGAGCGAGCAGCGAAGCCGAAACGGCACGGTGACGATCGCATTATGATGCACCCTAAGGTCGGCACGTGACACAGGCCGGATTTTAAAACGCGCGGGAAAAAAGAGCGTCGAGGGATCTCTCGAGCAGTAGACGGGACGAATTAACGTTGGAAAATAAAGGCGGAACACACGGTTCACGGATGGTGGCAAAATGGCCCGTGACTAACGCCCGCCATTCTCCCGTCGATTTCGTTTCGCTCGAGAATCGCCATATTGCTCGAATATGTTCGACGCGTGGTCGCGGTTATTAACGACGGGATGTCAGACAATTTGTGAACGGTCCCTGGACGAGGAAAATTGAAACAGGTAGTCGATTCGCTGGGGTTTATAAATAATATAATCATCGATTTTAATGGGGAAGGGAAATAGAATACTTTTGCCCGGTGGTTTGGTTAATCGCGCGAACCCGCTGAAATTATTGTGTGTCCCGTCGCGATCTCCGCTCCCATCGATTCTCCCGTCCACCCAGACGCACGGACAATTATGTATTCATGGATATTTTAATGAACTATCGCCGCAATGGTCGTCCATCGCGAGCCGTTATCGCCTCGAGCTGCCTGGCTTCGATTCGGACGCTGATGGATAGGGTGTACTCCAAACGTCGTTCGCACGGGGAATTTAAGGGGTCAGCTTCGACAAATCTCAAAACGCATGTGGAATATTCCGTTGAAGCTTCATGAGAATATTTAAAAAATTGTCGAAGTTATAACTTAAATTATAAAGACATACTCAACAAATCGGTAGTGTGCTAAGGGTTGAATTATACACGAAGGTTTGCTAAAAATGTAACTGACAAACTTCACATAAGAAGATAATACATATATAAATACCAAGGTCTAGACAGGAAGTTCATAAATAATTAAAGCTATCGTGCGAAGTGCATTATAACTATTCAGAGATTATCTATACCAATAGATTCGTTGAGATGAACTCCATCTCATCCGTCGCTGGTATCTCAAGCTATCCATATCAGTCCACAGAGTTAAAAGAATTCAATTACCAGTCCAAACTATCAACCCCGCTCGCTGCGAAGACAGCAGCCACCCTCCGTGCACCCCATTGCTCCTCGCGACAATAGACAGCGTCTAGAGGTGTAGAGCGTCTTTTGAAAAATCCGTTTTAATTGCAAGGAGCGGGTGTGAAAAGGCCAGGATGGCATCTGGATCGTCGACGGTGGCCCTTCAAAGGCGCTAGAAAAGCGAATGGAGCGTCGTTCGCGCGGACTATCGGCAAAATGATCAAAATAATCGAACGTAGACGAAGGAGGAAGCGTCTCTCGCGGCGCGGGCAAAGTGAATCTCATTAGCGATGCCTTGATGCACTGGAGGGCTGCAGGGGGTGGAAGGGGGGTCGCATCGCTTTGATGTCGAACGAACCGTTGCCCCCGGAGGGCCACAGCACGCGGCATTATTGTTATCACGGCGAGACGAGGCTGTTTCTAATTATCGGAAAGGAACCGGAAGTCACAGCCTGCGACGCTCGGGCTGCTCACAGAGGAACGACGCTGGGGAATCGGATAGAGGGCGGGTCGAGTGTTTTCTGTTCGAGCTTCGACCAAAGACAAAGCGAAAGGGTCGATGGCTCACCTGTTCTTTCGGCTCCCTTTGACGAATGCCTCGTACGCGCATTCCTGCCCTCCTCCTTTCATTAATCATATCGATGCCGCACACCGATCGGTGTTGAGAGCATGGACCGATCGCGGTGTGTTTGCCTTCCATTAAGGTTCGATTTGGACGGGGAGGATCGATCGTGCAACTTGATTCGATCGTGATTCGGCTGGATGAGGGCCATTACGCAGTTATACTTTTCTGACAGCCATATTATCGTACTTTAAATATCATGCTTTTTAAGCCGGGCATGATTCGGCACACTTGATACTGTTATACACATTGTACACTCGATATTACATTCATTATGTACCGGACTGTTACATTATCTTGACATTGATTAATATTTAATACTTTATCTGTAGGAAGCTTATCTGCAGTACTTGTACTGACAGTCGTCGAATATGTTTTGGGATCGAGTGCAATCTTGTCGAGTCAAAATATAGTATCATTAAGAGAAATCAATGACTTGGACTTTTTATCGAAAACAAATTTTTAGCGAAGATTCTTAGTAAACCTTGTATGAACTTAACAGAGCAGTGTACACATTCTGTTCAGAGAGGGGATATTCTTATACAACCATTGTATTATTATACAAACATCGTATCTTATTACTTCATTATTTTATTGTTAATTGTACTATTATTACTGACTTATAATCGCATGAACACAATGTGCGTTGAAAGAAAATAACAATCTGTAACAAAGGAACTAGGTTTCTCCGAGCAACTAGTGAACGCACCTGGGATTCTAGTGACGTCACCTAATTCGGTAGAAAATGACCGATGGACACGGTGGGCGATATTTCCAGCAATTTCTGCTTAATCGCTCGTTCCAGGGCGCAACCCCGTGGAACGCCGGTGGTGAAGCGACGCGAGGAAAATAAATTCGTGTAGGCCCGCCACGAGCACATGTCACACTGATTGCACATCCGGTTCCGGTGCCGCCGCTAGGTACGAAGACCGCTCGCCATTATAAAACCGGCCCCACGAAAGAAACATAATATTTATTGCCGGCTTCCGTTCAATTAGGGGTTGACACGCCGGCGCGACGAAGCCAGAGGGTTTGCAACAACGGCCCATCCTCCTTTTCATCCCCCGTGCTTTCTCTCTTGTGCTTGTCGATGCTTTCGAAATCTATGTTCACTTTCAACCCCCTCCATTGGGGTGTTCTGAATTTATATATTGTTCGCCCTCTTCCGATTCGGGACGACACTCGCGAAATGGCTCAAGAGGCATTTTTTTTTCTTCCTTTCACCCTGCTTTCGACAGGGGTGGGGAGCTCGAGTGTCGAGAATGTGGGAAGGGGTTTGTAAATTACCATTATTTTCTGTCTTTCTTCCTCTTTCTTCGAACGGGGGAGGAACGGGATGGTAGCGATTTGTTCGTAGCTTACAGTCGGATTTGATATCCGATTGAACCGGGGATGAATCGGAGGTCTGGGGGTTGGTTGAATTAACAATAATTGAAACGTGGAAAGATAGGGGTGTGGACACTTTATTTTACGGTATAACTTGTGTTTCTTTTGTTTCTGTTGAAATATATTCATGTTTTTGTTAATAGATGGATATGACTTATATTCATCATATCTACGTATTAACGTATAATAAGGAAATTTTAATTCGACTGAATCATTCAATTGTGCTAATTGTCACAGCATGTATTATAGAAATATAACAGATATTGTTTGTTAAATATTCATTGTACAGGAAATAAATATTATGGTAAGTTATCAATGTTAAATATTGAAGGAATGAATTAAATATAATAAAAATACATAAAACTAATTTCAGTTACTGTTCCTATTTGTCGTATTTTATAATTCAACAGCTATTGCTTTCTAAACGAGTGACCATTATAGAAATTACACTAGTAGCAATTTACTAATAGTAAATATTAACACAATTGATTTAAAAATAAATAAAATTATGTAATTTAGAAATTTGCTATGTGTTTATACTTTTTCATATAAATCACTTGGATTCATTTTATACATCATTCAAAGTTGAGCAAATATCTTGTTATTATTGTATGAATAATATTTTATTAAAAAACAGTGGTATATTAGAACAAATGGCAAATAACATCATTATTGATTTCTGTTAATCAATCGATAATAAACATACGCTAAGGAGAAATCGTCTAGCACGAAGGTCCCATGGTGTAATGGTTAGCACTCTGGACTTTGAATCCAGCGATCCGAGTTCAAATCTCGGTGGGACCTGGAACTTTTTTTTTCGTCCAAAATTCGTTTTCAGTTAGTCCACAGTCTCTGAAATAAAACTAATAATTTTTAATCCACATATTAACATGAAAAAGCAATAAATAATCGCGTAATGATGAATCGTGATCACTGCTCCTGGTGTTATAGATAATTATCTGTTATGATAGACAATGTCATAATGCATTTTCGTTGTTCGATCGTATTTTAATGACACGACAGTCTTACATGTCGTTGATCGACACATGATATCAATAACGCCCGTCGAATCTTCGTGTCTGCGATGTTCGCACAATCGCTAATTATATAACCGCATAGATCCGACGCGAGCGAACCTAACGCGATAATTCATTTATTATACATGTAACTCGATAATTCACGAGAGGCGTAGACCACGAGTTATCGCCGCTTTTTCCACGAAACGCGCCAGTTCTTCGTCTACGTTCGTAGACTGTATACAGGCTTATCTCGAATCTGTGGATCGCAGTTAGCTGTCGTGCATTTCGCGAATTAAAAATGCATCGAGCCACCAATTACTGGGTAAAGTAAGCCTTAGCCAGACCATGTTAATACTTTGTAAGCAATGCACTTCCGATGTCAGATTACGTGGCATACAACCATTCGCCATTAAATATTGATTGAAATCGTACAAATTAAATACATGCAGCGCTCGCATACTATATAACCCTTCATAGTGCAGTACAATTATTCCCATTTTTGTTTGATATTATTTTGTAGGTAAATTCATTTTCGTGTTAAACGTTTATCATGATTTTTACACCTTTGCTGGCAGAAAATATTTCAAATTTAAGTGAAGCTTTTCACATTTTGTCAAATTTTATTACACCTGTACACAATCATGTCTTATCAGATTAGAGCACATGTATCAATGGTTGACAGTGTACCTGTCTTTTTAGTTATCACATTCATCTTCAGTTGCAAAGATAAGCTTTCTATGAATTTTATTAATAGTTCACTGTGTACGAGATTATGCACTACAATATAAAAATGTGTAATTATTTTCATGAGACCTTAAGTTGTTAAAAATGTTAAACGTATATTTTCTTTGAATTTAAAATAAAGTTTCTGTGTTTTATGTATTGGTATCTCATGTATCTTAATATTGATAAATGATTTGTACGTATCATGTACGGAAGTACAGGTGTAAAATTCGTTTAGTAAGCGTATAATGATATTGCCGTTCGTTTAAAATTGCACGACGAAAACCGTGTTGACGATTCATGATATACTTTCATTGACATAAAGCGTCCAAGCACGAAACCAATCATTCCCCACTCGTACGACAAACATATCCCGCCTAACGTGGCCGTTCGTCATCAATCACAATTACAAAACGCCAACGCGAATAGTAAAATCACACAAATTACACGCTCGCCATTCTCATCGGCTGCTCGCACACACGCGAACGCATTATTACCGAGCGTTTCCCAGTACCAGCATTAATCAACCGACGTCCATCCAATATTTCCATCGAGCTTGTCGCCCTCGTTCCATCTCCCTTAAATCAGAATGGAAAAAAGAGTGTCACGATGCCTGCAATTCGCGGCAATCTTCGTGAAACGAGATGACTCTGAGGCAATTAACCCTTTGGAGGTTGCAACATATGTAACTTTTACGCGTTAGATCGCCACGCATTAGATTACACGCGTTCTGTTGCCACGTGTTAGATTGCTACATGTTGGATTACCATTAGATCACCACACGTTAGATTATCATTCGTTTGCTATATGTTGGATTACCATGCGTTGGATCACCACGTGTCAGCTTGCTGCGCGTTAGATAACCACGTGCTAGATTACCACCCGTTAGATTACTACGCGTGAGATCACCACGCGTTGGATTACCAAGCATTCGTTTGCTATATGTTGGATTACCACGTATTGGTTTGCTATAGGTTGGATTACCATGCGTTGGATCATCACGCGCCAGATAACCACCCGTTAGTTTACTACGCGTGAGATCACCACGCGCTGGATTACCACGCATTGGTTTGCTATATGTTGGATGACCGCGCATTAGATTACCACGCGTTAGATTACCACGCATTGGTTTGCTATACGCTGAAGTACCATGCGTTAAATCACCACGTGTCAGTTTGCTGCGCATTAGATAACCACATGCTAGATTACCACCCGTTAGATTGCTACGCGCCAGATATCCACTCGTTAGATTACTACGCGTGAGATCACCATGCGTTGGATTACCACGCATTGGTTTGCTATACGTTGGATTACCACGTGTGGGATCACCACGTGTGAGCTTGCGACGCGTTAGATAACCACGTGCTAGATTACCACCCGTTAGATTACTGCGTGTGAGTTCACCACGTGTTAGATCACCGTGCGCTGCATCACTACGCACTAGATTACTATACCTTAGATAACTACATGTAATACTACCCAAGTTTCTAAACTTTGAAAGTCTCTACTTCACAAATCCCCAAATTATCACATTCCTAAACCCTTAAATCTGATATTTCTAAATCTTCAAATACTGAAACTTTTAATTTTCCAAAAGTTCACATCCCTAAATTTTGTATACTGTCAATGTCCATATATGTGAATACCTAAACTTGATAATTGGCATATTTAAAAATCTTCCATCTGAAAATTAACAAGTTATGACATCTCTCTCAGCATTATAATTGTCCCTAGCAAATCATAGAAATCTCATCTACCATCTCAAGTGTTAGGGTCACTTCAAACAAGTGATAGGGTCTTCTCCCTCAGCATCACTATTGCACCTAGCAAATAGAAGTCACCACATCTACCTCAAACAAGTAACAGCAACCTTCATAGTAACTTCCCTAGAGAACCGTGTCAATCAACGGAGTCATTTCGCCAGATCCACAGGTGTTGATCCGCGATCGCAAGACGTTTCGAAGTAATAATCGGCGAAGATAATCGCGCGAGGAACCGGCAATCAGGAATAAATGAGCCGAGTAAGTGATCGGCGTTCATTAATCTCGAGGAAATGGCCGATTTCGCCGGGCATGATTTTCCCAGGAACGGGGGATGATTCGCGAAACGGGTAGCAGACTTACGACAACCGGGACATTTTGCAGCGATCGTTACCGGAAGTTCATCAAGATGTGACAACGCTACCGTGAAACTGTCGCGCGCTCGTAAAATACTTTCTCAATTTAAATTTGAGCGAGACGATCCCTTGGAAGTTTCCGGTTAACGAGCAGAACCCCGTATAACTCTGGCCTGGACGATAAAATACCGACCCGTAATGACGGAACGTGTAATCGAGAGTCACACGAGCCATCCCTCCTGACACTTTGCCCGCGGAATTGCATCGTCTGCGAATAGAAACGATCCTCTAGGCCAGACGGTATCAGGATCATGGTATTTCGTTCTAGACTATACTCCAAATCCTTTCGGATCGAGATTTTAACAGGGTGTTTGAACGACCACTTTTAACAACATTATTGGGGATTTATTTCACGGGAACTGGAAATTGAACATAGACTGTTCGTATATTCAAATATTTTAACAACGTTAAGGGAGTTAACAATAATAGAAGATTGTAGGAGCATTTTTAGTTATGGTTCATAGTTGATTAACTCCTTGAAATATATTTGTTCTTAATATTTATTTACTGTCTCTTTACTGAGAGTGAATTTATAGCGTACAAATGCAAGAGACTAACAAGCAAATGTTCTCTTTTAATTAGGATTTAAATATTAATAGATCATGTTAGAATTGGGAGTATAAAATGCGACTCTAACGGTGAGCGCGTGAACTAATATAAATGGCCGCATCTCGTTGCACTGTAAATAAACGTGACATTTACAAAAATAAAGCGAGTGAAAGTTGATTAAAGCAAATCAAAATAAAGATCTGAAGTGAAGCTGTCCATTAGATGATTACCTATATATCTTGCTGTAATCCATACAAATATGATTTTAACATTTACAGCGAGATGCATAAATGTGAATGATGTTTCAACGAATGATTCAATTAATAGAAATTAAAAATTCCCACTAAAACGTACCATAACGAAACAGAAAACAATCCGTGGAATCACATCTTAAAAGCATCCATATTTCACCATCAGTAAAAGCAAGCGTTCAGCAATTCCCTCGGCTGTCAAGACGATTTCTACCCGAACGAAAAAGCGGCTTTTAAACGGGGCAAAGTTACTTTATACCTCGATTTAAGGAATACCCAGAGTTGCTCATAAACCATAAAAGATTCCCAGTCATAACTCGAACGGTATCGCATTTTATTTAATTGCCCCCTCGGCACACTCTATTTCCGAACAGAGGGGGGATTAAGCGTGCATAATATTATTTATTGCCGAAGAAGCTGTTAAACTTTAACGCAGGCACGCGCTCTCTTTCTCTCGCGAGATTTAAATGCGATTAAATGTTTGTTAGCCAATGGAGTCGCGACTCCCCTCCAGGTTCTGCTTCGCTATCTAGCGGATAAGACGAATCTCCGCTTGCGAAGACACGGTATTACACTTTTATACGCTTGGAGAGAAATCTATATTCGACAGCCACGGATGGATTAAGATTAGGTGAACCGAACACGTGCTTAGATTTCTAGACTTTCAAGGTTTAATGGCACTACATTTTCTTAGGTTTCAAGGTCTTACTGTTGTTGGGTTTCAAGGTTGCAAGATTTTAAGGTAACGAGGCTCTAAATTTTCAAGGTTTCAAGGTTGCAGGATTTCAAGGTTCCAAGGTTCTTTTTCAAGGTTGCAAGATTTTACGGTTTCAAGGTTCTAAATTTTCAATGTTTCAAGGTTGCAAGATTTCAAGGTTCCAAGGTTCTTTCTCAAGGTTTCAAGGTTGCAAGATTTTAAGGTTCCAAGGTTCTGAATTTTCAAGGTTTCAAGGTTGCAAGATTCCAAGATTCCAGGATTCTAAATTTTCAAGGTTTCAAGATTGTAAAATTCTAAGGTTCCAAGGTTCTTTTTCAAGGTTGCAAGATTTTACGGTTTCAAGGTTCTAAATTTTCAATGTTTCAAGGTTGCAAGATTTCAAGGTTCCAAGGTTCTTTCTCAAGGTTTCAAGGTTGCAAGATTTTAAGGTTCCAAGGTTCTGAATTTTCAAGGTTTCAAGGTTGCAAGATTCCAAGATTCCAGGATTCTAAATTTTCAAGGTTTCAAGATTGTAAAATTCTAAGGTTCCAAGGTTCTTTTTCAAGGTTGCAAGATTTTACGGTTTCAAGGTTCTAAATTTTCAATGTTTCAAGGTTGCAAGATTTCAAGGTTCCAAGGTTCTTTCTCAAGGTTTCAAGGTTGCAAGATTTTAAGGTTCCAAGGTTCTGAATTTTCAAGGTTTCAAGGTTGCAAGATTCCAAGATTCCAGGATTCTAAATTTTCAAGGTTTCAAGATTGTAAAATTCTAAGGTTCCAAGGTTCTTTTTCAAGGTTGCAAGATTTTGCGGTTTCAATGTTCTAAATTTTCAATGTTTCCAGGTTGCAAGATTTCAAGGTTCCAAGGTTCTTTTTCAAGGTTTCAAGGTTGCAAGATTCTAAGGTTCCAAGGTTCTGAATTTTCAAGGTTTCAAGGTTGCAAGGTTTTACGGTTTCAAGGTTCTGAATTTTCAAGGTATCAAGGTTGCAAGATTTCAAGGTTCCAGGATTCTAAATCTTCAAGGTATCAAGATTGCAATATTTCAAGATTCCAGGATTCTAAATTTTCAAGGTTTCAAGGTTGCAAGGTTAGAAAATTAATACATCTCAAGATTCCACGATTTCAAGGTCATAGGTCAGATCCTAAGTTTCCGATATTCTATGGTTCACCAATTACAAAATCTTACGAAGTCCAAAGATCCTAAGAGGTCCAAAGTCTTAATTTGTTCACGGCTCCAAGTTTTCTAGGTCCCAAAGTGTTTCATTCGCAAGGTCCTAAGATCTCAAGGTTCTAAAGTCCTTAGGTCCCAATGTTCTAAGCTTTCATGGTCCCAAAATCCTAAAGTTCCAAAGTCTCACAGTTACAATATTCTAAATCCCCGAAATTCCAGGGTCTCAAACCCACAAAGTCCCAAAATCATAAGGTTCCAAAGTCCTAAGGTCTAAAAATTCTAAGCTTCCAAAGTCCTAAAGTTCCAATGTCTCAAAGTTTAAGTATCCCAAATCCCCAAGGTCCTAACGTCTCAAACTCCCATAGTCTCCAAACTCTAAGATCCTAAAGTTCTAAAGATCCAAGGTCCCAAACTTTCAATGTCTCAAATTTCTAATAACCCAATGTCCCAAACTCCCAAATTCTTAAAATCTCAAACTTCTCAAAACTTCCAAGCTTCCAAAATCTCGCAGTCCCAAATTCCTAAACCTCCAAATTTCCAAGGTCCCAAATTTCGAATCCCCCAAATTTCTAAAGTCTCAAAATTCCAAAATTCCAATACAATATACTTCCAAAGTCCTAAAATCCCAAACTTCCTGAGTTCCAAATTTCCAAATCCCTAAAATTCTAAATTTCCAATCCTCCAAAATTCTTAAGTCTCAAAATTCTAAAATTCCAATACTATATACTTCCAAAGTCCTAAAATCCCAAACTTCTTGAGTTCCAAATTTCCAAATCTCTAAAATTCTAAATTTCCAATCCTCCAAAATTCTGAAGTTTCAAAATTCTAAAATTCCAATACTGCATACTTCCTTAGTCCTAAAATCCCAAACTCCCCAAGTTCCAAGCTTCCCAACCCTAAAATTCCAAATTTCCAATCCTCCAAAATTCTAAAGCTTCCAAATCCCAAAATTCCAAAATCTCACCCTCTTTCCAAGTTGCAAAGTCGCAAAATTCCACTTCGAGAAACAAAATTAGCATTACAGTTTATACTCTGAACGAGATACACACGGTGATAGTAAGATGTCTGAAGTGTTAGGAGTATCCAAAGGTCTTAATCCGTCCCTGAAGCCACTCGAATACTGTCGATCAGTTAACACGACTGCTCGCGGCTGCTCGCTGCGAGATAAATTCAATGTCGCGCGTAAATCCTGCTTAATTCACTGCTGCGCCCACTTTTATTCCGTACGGTGACGTTTCGATGCGCGGCAGGTGTGCTTGAATGGTTTACAGTTATAGCTGTGACAGCTACTCGATACGATGATTGGAGAGGGTACGATTTCGGTGAAAGATGCACGACGGAATGTTGATGCACTTGATTCTGCGATGTGATTGAACGGGGAGCTTTATTTGAACTTTCAGAATCGCTTCTTGGAAGTTTGGTGATTGAATGTTTGTACTTGGTAATTGAATTTCGTTCGTGCTGACATGTTTTGGTTCTTTTTCGAAGATATTACAAATTGATAAATGTACTGATACAGATTGTAACACGAGTATTTGTATATTTTGATAGACATCTTATATTTTGATAGATTTTAAGAATGTGTCAACAGAAATACAGATGACCAATTTTCGAGCATTATCGAAGAAATGTTTGTGGATTTCATTTTATTCTTTCAACCCTTTGTTGATTCCTCGAAAATTAATAATTTATGTTCATTGTACTTGTGTAAGTATTTATAAATTTATATCTTGTATTCAGATGGATTTTTGAAAAACAGAATTGTAAATAGCTGTATCTAATTTTAATTATAAGAAATTAATGATAAATTGAAAGTGTATGAATTTGTATATAAAAATTAAGTGTTCGAAGAATTAACAATTACAGTCTCAATTCGTGTAATAAATCAAACAGTTGAAATTTAAAGTTCCTTGTATATTACACTACAATAAACGAATTACAAAAAGAATGATAAGAAGTATAATAAAGAATTCAATCTGCAGAAATAAATTGAAAAGAAAAAATGACAAAAGATACAAGATACCTATGCCAATTTATGTCCCGTGATAACGCGGATGTCTTCAAGCAGGGAACCGGATGTCGCTGTAAACGTCCCCGCGACTTTGCATACTTTTAATAGACGCCTTCAGCCAATTTCCCGTTTCGCCATAAAACCCCAAACGCCCGGAAATTTATGGGCATCGCATCAATTATAATCCGTTTCATTCGAAAGTGGCGCGTAGCAGGCCTAACCCTTCGCGATTCGCGACACACCCTCGAACTTATATCGTAAAAACGATATTAGTCTTCCCCGTTTCCTTTCTCGCAAAGAGTGGGGTGAAAGAAACGTAGGGGGACGTTTAAATAAGACGCGAAATTTTTTATACGTCGAAAGTGCGTGGCATCGCGTAAAAAGCCGACTACGATCTTCGTAAAAGAACGTATCCTGATGGACGTAGCCAAAATGGCCGCCTGCGTTCGTATCGAATGATTACAGAGACGAGGAACGCACAATGTCGCCGTTTAACTGCCCCTTAAAAATTGTTTGTCTACGCGACGATTTAACAGGCTCGCGTATACGATCTCTCCCCTACTCGGCCATTTTGCAACGGTAGCACCCCTTAAGGTGTATTTTAATGTATGCACGAAACGACGGCGGCTGGCTGCGAACAACGAACGTTTAGGATATCGTAATTCGGGGGAAGAGTGAAATTGAGTTGTAAATGAAAGGTGCTCTTGTGGAGGGTTGCTTGGGGAACATGCCTTTAATAGGTTGGCCGATTTGTTCGTAATAATTTCCAGGATTCTGTTGTTCTCTTTTTTATTCATTTTGGGATTAAATTTTTTCTCGTTTTTAAATTTTTTAAGGTTTTAGTAAAATTACTTTTTATTGGATTTTCTTACATAGTACAAGTTTACTATTATTCTTAGGCATTATGAAATTACTGGGATTAATCATGGAAGGAAATGATATTAATGTTATAGGTGAAATTTCACTCTGAAAATTTCACACGATATAAGCAAAATTTCACTGTAAAAATTTTATACGATGTAAATAAAATTTCACTCTGAAAATTACACGATATAAGCGAAGTTTTACTCTAAAAATTTCACACAATATGAGCGAAATTTCACTGTAAAAATTTCACACGATATAAGCAAAATTTCACTCTAAAAATTTTACACGATATGAGTGAAATTTCACACGAATAAGTGAAATTTCACTGTAAAAATTTTACTCCATATAAGTGAAATTTTGATTACAAAAATTGTACTCATTATAAGTGAAACTTCACTCTAAAAATTTTACTCAATGTAAGTGAAATTTCATTCTAAAAATTTCACCCAAAAAATATTTTACTTTGCACTTCACTGTTGACAATAAAAAGCAATTCAATATTGTACATATATTTAATATTAGATGAAAAATGTAAAACTTATAGCCTACAATAATCGCAAATTAGAGACAAATTCAATCAGCATCTTTTAAAAATTTATTCACACATAAACTTGATGCAAAACACATTTATCATTATATAATTTCTCTTATTTAATCACTACAAAATACCTACTAAATTTTTGTACATCCGATATTTCTTTATATGTAACTTGCCCTAGTTTAATTTTCTCAGTCATATCAGATTGTATCCATAACCCCGAGAAATTTAAAATTCAGAAAATGAATACAATTTTTCTAGAACACTCAATTGCTCTTCTGCCATATCTTTCAGTTTGCAATTCCATTCCCTACTTGTCTGATTGCTCCTCTACTTGCACTCTTGTGGATCAAGTAGATTATCCAGGTCATGGTCAGACACGAAGCAAGAACGAAAGCGCTTTTCTCGTCCCTTTTTCCAAATTCGTTCGGATGTGGACCACAATTATTCCTATTGACCTATATACCGTGTATCCCAACATTCGAACGATACTGACGTCACGAATTTTGATTCGTGTTAGGAGAGTACCAAAGAAAATTGGGGTCGACTTTATCGCAGTTTACGAGCGAAAACGGGTACGGGAGGAAACGATGTTTCTTTAATAAAATCGCTTATCTAACTGATAGCATTTGCAGATATTTCAAACGCTATCTACAAGCAGCATCTTTACCAAAAGCGGAAGCATCTTAACCCAGTTTTGTATCAGGAGGTCGCATCTGTAAATTGTATGAATTGAAAAAGGGATGGGAGAGGGAGATCTTGAATAATTTTAATTTTCTCATAACTGTTATAGAAGTAATTTCACTTAGGATACATTATAATTGCTTGAAGTTACAGGTAACAGAAATATAAAAAAATGGCAAAAATGACAGAGAAAGTTGAATAAAAATTAAACACCCTAAATGACGGTATTTTAAATGATTTCAACTCTCTTTAAGGTTTATAAAATATAGAAAATGATTAGAATCTAACAAATCCTTCCACGAATCAAAACTTGTTTATGCTCCTCCAGAAATTAATTTAAAGCATTTTAAACGTTTTTAGCAATACACTCTCTGAAACGCTTTAGCTAATTGAAAATCCTTAAATTCGAGCGTGCTTTATCTCGAGAAAGGATGGTCAGACAACAATTTCCTTTACACCGTGAGAATTGTCCGCGGATCCCTCATTAAACATTCGTTTCTCGTTAAAACCAGAACGCGATCTAGCTCCTTAATTCGACGATGAGAAGTAATTAAGCAGCGCAACGGGGTTTGAGGTGGACGTCACGGAGGCACTTTGTTTCGCAGTAAACCGGGTTTAATGACTTCATGTAAAAATACCCCATCGACTTTACGATATAGCTTTACCATCTCTCTCTCTTAGCCTACGATCCTCTTCTCTTGGGGTTTTTGGCTACGACCATAATTTTATAGTTTTATGTAAACTGTATCGGGCCATGAAACACGGTAGCTACGATGCCTTGATGGTGATTGGCGTACACCGTAAGATAGGAAGAGGATTCTAAGGGGTATAAAATTTTCACGACACTCAGTCTCGGCTGGCTTTGACACGCAATTCTTTTTCGCCTACCGCCTCGAGACGCCGTAAATAAGTGATAACTGGATCAGGAAAATGCAAGATTAA